>CM032122.1:12594403-17394403 GCA_018894105.1 Jacaranda mimosifolia
GCCTCCACCGCTTACAGGGTTTGAATTGAGAAGCTTGACAAGTTGACAGCCTTTAAGTTCTCTACACAGTTCAATAGAAAGTCCTGCACTTTCAGCAGAATTTTATGTATATAATAAGTACCCCATGAATTGAGAACAGAAATTCACATTATCACAATTTTCTTTCATTTTGTACATAATATTCAAAGCAAGTAAACTTCACCTCTTGCCAGCTATTGTAATGGTCATCTGCAGATAAAATGTGTTTGTATCTATAGAGGGCCTGTCTCCTTTGAACAACCTATTTATAAAGGTTAAGAGCACAAAAGTCAACTTGTAATTGCATCCACCATTAAAGAAAAACTCCTCAGATAAATATAAATTCTACTTTTCAATAGGAAAAGAAAATAACAAATTCAAATACCTCAATTTAAGTTTATCACCATCAGGCAAATGGCAGCTGCACATAATGAGACCATCTAAAGTTGCTTCCAGTTCCCATTCGTGCAAATACTGAAAAAAAGATATTCAGCATCACTTAAACAAGCTACAGAGAAAAGTAAAGAACTAGTACAGAAGCAAAGACTATATAACGTTAAATGACAGAGAGAATTCATTAGGAGGAAAGGAAAAGAAAATAGAAGGATTCAACAAGCTGCACTGGTAGAAAAGCAAAGATTAAGGATTAAGATATTAAATTGAAAGAAAAAGCATTTATTAGGAAGAAACGCAAAGAAAATAAAAGGATTAAAGAACTGACTATACTTAAATATGTAAAATCAGAGAAAGCAAAACAAGTCATGATCATCTGCAATTTTACAACGTACTCATAGAAAAACCACAGAGCTGAAACAATAGCCATACCTCAGAGCATGTCTAGCTGCCCGTTGTTTATCCTTTAGGTGTAGACAATACTGCCGACTATTGCTCCAGATACGAGGGCCTGAACTTGCTTGAGGTTGTCCTGAAAAAGTATCATCCTCTTCACTTATAATGAGCATCTGAAGCAACCGTTCCAAGCCCCTATTTTGCAAGAAGCAGTCTGATAGAGCAAGAGCATCCAACAGTTTTCCTTCTTCCATAAATCAGTGATGGTAAAACAATAAAAAAAAAAGAGTATATGTCAGTTTCCGTACTTCCAGAACCAGTCAACTGATACAAATTCATCAAACAAAAGAAGCCTACAACTCATAAAAGTAGTGTGTGAGATCCCCAAATGTAGGAAAAGTTCAAAGAATAAACAAAGGAAATAGGAAACTCAACGATCTTCTATTAAGCAAGTCTACAACAATGTAAACTGTAAACTTTCATTCTTATTGTCAAACTGTTAATATAATATTTATCCTAAGCCATCCAATAAAAGATGCAGAATTAGAACATAGGTCTTCTAGCCAACTTCTCTTAACTTCAAGAGGCTAAGAATATTTGAATTATAAAAATCATCGGCTATAGGAAAAAGGTACAACATAAAGGATGAGGAGTTCTCTCATGTGTAGGAACAAACAGAGAAAAAGCTCCAGAAAATAAATAGAGAGAGAGATTTTGAATTATTCAACTAGTTGATATCAAGCCTGAGGAACATCTGCCATAGTAACATCATCAGCCTTAGCCCACCATACATATTGAAAGCATAATCTATTTCAAATGCAATATGCAGTATCCAACATCCAGAACCCAAGAACTTACACAATTTAAATGCACCTAACAAAAGCTATTCAGCACAAACACAATCCCTAACATAATACAGAATTTGTTGATGTTACAAACTTTCTTAAGGTGCCCTACCTATCGTGCAAAAGTCAAAGATTCTGGTTATACTGTCTATAATAAGTTGGTTTTCAACTTGTTGAAAGACAAAAAATTGATAATGATTTAGCAAAGAGAAAAAATATGTGCTTGATTCTATCAAAAATAATACCCACCCCGGACTCCAAAAAAACTACACCATAGTCAAAAGAGGCTACCTCTCAACAACTTTTTCATAGGGCCCTTCATTCTCCCAATCAAAAGAAAGGAAAACTGTATCATCATGTTCAGCAGTTTCAGACTTTGGATTTTCATGCCATGCATCAAAAGTCATATTGCTTTGATCCTTAAGCTCAGGCAGAGGCAACAAATGTTATTGCCAACAGCCACATCATCAGTTTCCAATTCAGTGTTGCTGTCATTTTCATGAAATTGCTTCATAGCTGACTTGTCTTTTACATCATCTATTCCATGTTCAGTAATGACAGCAAACTCAGAAACTCAATGAAAGTTAGTTTGCTTTTGAATCCAGCGATCCAAGGTTGGAAACCTGCTTGCAAAATGACAAGAACTACATAAAGTTACTGCACAATAGAATATGCTTAATGACACCATATTATGTGGCTGAAACTAACCTCTCTGATTGATCAAGAGCAAATTTGTAGAAAAATCTATCAACATCAGGTAGGCAATAAGCCATCATTTAAGGAACTAGAGATAGCTGAATCACTGTCGCAGTGTAACATATATTACTTCCAAATACACATGCCAGGACTGCCCTGGCAGCTGATAACTTCACAAGATGCTTCATTATGTCCAACTTGAGAGGGTATAAAGGGACTCTAGGAGTGGCAGAAGAATGAGTGTAAAACTCGGGTTTAGCTTCTTAGAAAGAAGGTGAGAGAACCTTGCTCTCATTTTAACTATTGAGGAGAGTGGGGATCACCGGAATGCAAGCCCAACCATGACCAGATGTTGAAGGGTACACCGGAGGCACACATGCAGAAATTGCTTTATGGACGAAGTCTGAATTCATTATTTCTGCCACCTTTCCAGCTGCACACGTACTTCCTCGCTCAAATACCGAATGCATTAAAAGCTGCAAGAAGTTGACAGAATAATATAGACCAGGTTGGACCAGCTATCCTTTACGCTTTTCATATTGATTGTAGAACCCCTCCCCTTCCGTCCCCAAAAACTAATTGATATCCTTGTATTCTTCAATGCATGTCACATATCCTTCTACTCTTCATTGGTGTTGAGGGTAAAGGTTAATAAGAAACAGGATAAAGATTTGCATAATCCTCATAAATCAAAACTAACACAGCGATGTGAAATATCACCATAGCAATTCATTGTTATGTATCAACAGTACACGAACCATAAAGAAGATAAAAACTTGCATAATCCTCATAAATCAAAACTAATGCAGCGATGTAAAATATCACCATAGCAGTTATTTGTTATGTATCAACAGTACACGAACCTAACTCTACAACTTAATCTGTATTACGATGAGGGTTCATGTTTAAACGCCTTATTAACGTTCAGTTGTTTTCTAAGACAAAAGATTCTTAGTAAAAGATATTCTGCCGGCAAATACAATAAATTATAGGCTTTCAAGTTGCAGTTTGAAGCTTGGAAGTTCATATAATTCATTTTTTATGAGCTTAGCATGCAAAGAGTACATATTGAAAGGAGATTCGGAAGAATAAAACACAACAAATACATATATATAAAAGAAAGAAAAACAAAGCTGCACCAATTTTATGATTGTTGCACTTAGTGTGACAAAGTAAAAGTAAACTTCAGATAGATTAACTTATAAGCTGATAAAGGACAAAAATAGGAAGAAGAAAAGAAAATGGTTGAAGCTATTGCAATAAGACCCATAATGCTGGAGATAATGGAAGACAACCTAAAAATATGATTTGAAATAAAGACCGAGTATCCTTCAAATGCCTTAGAAAATTAATCAAGAACATAATTTACAGTATTTGAGAGATAATAAAGAGCCTACGTTCTTATTGCAGATATCATCTGGGCTCACTTCAGCATGGCAAAGTGAAATATTTGCAACTCTGTTAGTAAGTTGATCCAATCTTTGGAGCACTACCAGGATAGATCTCAGAAAGCAAAATTTGTGCCTGCATATCAAAATTGATCACATAGTCAGACTGAAGCCAACTTTGAACATCTATTTCCTGTTAAACCATATAGTTCATAAAATATACATCCAGTATCATTACGAAGCTAAAAGACAAAATACATATTGAAAAAGTAGGCCATAAAAACCTTCCCCCATCCTCCACCCCTGGAAAGAAAAAGGAAGGACAGAACCTCTAGTGTGAAATTGTTAGATGGCTTCAAAAACATGTTAACAACTTCTAACTAAAGAAACCTCTAATTACAAACACTGCACAGGGTTGGCCACCTTACTTGATTCAGAAGCTACAGGCACATGTTAGGTAACTTTGAACATGCTGCAGCTACATCGATGCATGGAAGAATCTGTAAGGAGAAATAAAGATGTCAATTTCCACAATGGGCACAAAAGATTTGAGCAACTTCACCCCTGCAACAACTTTAGAGGCTAAAGACAGTGGAGAATACCTATAGCTACCAAAGGACCCAACTGAGAGCTCAATTCTTGAACAGAAGTACCATCAGCAGCATGAGATACCACACATCCTCCACCTAACACTCATATCAAGTGTGATATCAGATTTAGAATGTTTTGGAGCTTCCATCACAGCTTCATCTAACAAAGTTTATTTGAGGTACTATTAATACTGATGAGACAAAGGTTTAAATTAAAATTCAGCAATATACTTCATTCAATTTAACGCAAGAATGGGTGAGTTAAATCAATAAGATGATTCGGTTTTAATATTATACGGGCACAACATGCCCACATATTTCTAAAGAAATTATCATCGATCCATCTTCTACAGCCTGAACCTCCATGGTCATAACTCAATAACAATTTCCACCATTAGGCATTTTTCCTACGAACAGAGGAACTCTTTCACAACCCATGAGAGCTTAAAAATCAGAGAACACATTTCAGATACAACAAAGTAAACATGTGTGGCGAGAAATGAATAATTAAAACCTAGCTCCAAACCAGAAGAGATATGTACATGCACGAACTGGGCTAGAGGTAAATTACCAATCTTTGGCTGTTCGCGGACCAAGGAGACAATGATCAATCATTTAACCGTTCGAACTGAATCACAGCTCCCACCATATTCTCTTTCATCAACCACAATCAGAAGTTGAGTTCCAAGTGCCGCCACCGGAAGGAGGCGTATTCCGCTGAAAGGGAAACGTATTTCTGCTCGATGAGAAAACGCGCTTGGTCGAGGATGACGTCAGCCTCCGCCTTGACCATTTCATTTGACGTCCGAGCTTCACCGGAATAATTCCTCGATATAAACAATGGCATCCTCCGAGACTCCGCCGTTCTTTCTTCAATTCTTATTAACGAATTATGCAGTGAAAACCATGGGTAAGGATAATTTGAGAAATGGGTAAGGATTTTCCTTACCGTTATAATTTTGGCAGAATTTTTCTTAGAGCCGTTAGACGATCGGGTAAATGGACAATGAGTTTTCCTTAGAGCCGTTGCAATCGTGGTGTCCCCAAACCTCCTTTTTGTTTGTGTTTTTGAGTATTTTCACTTTAAAGTCCTTCTTATTATTATTTGGGCACTTAGTAAGTACCAAACTACTTTTCATTTTCAAAATCAGTCCATATTTTATTTTTTAACAATTCACTCCCTACTTCTTATAAAAGTTTAAAGATCACTTCATACTCTTTTTGATTTGGCAAAAATACCTTTAAATATATATATTTTTTCTATTATTTTTTTACTTCTTCTTTATCCACATAACCAAACATCCTTTATTCTTTTTTACAAACACTAAACCCTACTGTCAGAAATAGAAAAAAACAACGCAGAAGAAAAGTGAGCCTGACGACGTGAATGAGGAGCTCGACAGTGCAACCACCATCACCACGCCACCACATTTCCTTTTTCTTAGATTATTTTCATCATTTTCAGGTTATTTTCTCAATTTATTTTCGTTCTTCTTAGTTTATTTTCTAAGTTTATTCCAAGTCATTTTTTCATTTTGTAGTTTTTCGAAAATGTAACCAGTAGTGAAGGAGGAGTGTTCACTCAAGTCTTAGGGAGTTTCCGTTACAATGACCAACTCCATATAATGTCAATTAAAGATAGTATGATTTTAATAGACCTCTACCTTAATCTCATGAGAAAATGGAATGAAATCAAACCCAAGCCTTTTACTTTGTAGTACGTAGTTCCACACTAAATGTTGTATGTGGCTTTGAGCAATGACGACGATGTCATGAATATGGTCTTACTACATTTGACATTGAAGATGAACATTATTGACATTCTGGTAAATCGAAAGGACAAACCCAGTAGCAGTGGAAGGAAGAGTAGTTATGTGTTTAGGTAATATTCCTATAGTACCTAAACTATACTGCATTTTGTAAAGTTCTGTACTTGAAGTGTTTTGCAACTATATTTCATTTACCTGAACTCCTTTTATACTTGAGGCAATTTATATTTATACTTCATTTTAATTAAAATTGTACACAATTGTTGAAATTTTATACTTGAAGTATTCTATTAATTGATTATCTAAAATTTTACTGTATTGTTAGTGTTTTATACTTGAAGTGTTCTGCAATTGTACTTCGTTTATTTGAAACCGTACTATGATATTGAATTATTTCTCTTCAACTATTCTACATTTGTACTTCATTTTATCTAAAATTGTACTGCATTGTTGAAGTTATATATTTGAAGTCTTCTACTAATTGATTATCTAAAATTGTACTATATTGCTAGTGTTTATATTTGATGTGTACTAGTTGATTTGCATTTTCTTTCTATCCTTATTGTTGTATCATTATTTATCGATGCATATTTATTTTGTCTTTTTTTTTAATCAGCGAAAAGAGTATTTGCCGAAGATGTGGGTAGAACAAGGGAAAGAATTTTGAAGAACTTTGGACTGTATCATTTATACTAGAATTGTAATGTATTTGTGGATTACTTCGTATTTCTGAATAGCTGTTGTGTTTTGTAAATATTCAAACATACTATATAAACATACTCTGTTTCTGATAATCTCTTTGCAAGTACTAATATATGCTTTATACTTAATTTTGGAATGTATGTACTTTATTATGGCAATTATGTACTTGATTTCCACTAAAAATGTACTAGCAATTACTTGAACAGATTGTCTGAGATATTTGTATTTCAGTACTCTATTAAGAAAAATTTAAACTTGATTTCAGGATATATGTACTTCATTATGGCAAATATGTACTTGATTTCTACAGAAAATGTACTAGTAATAGCTTGCAAAAAGTGTACTTCAAAATAAGCCAATATATACTTTATTTTTTTATGTATGTACTTTATTTATATTGAAAATATGCAACTAGTGCATGAAGAGATGCTTGAGATATCAGTGCTTTAGTACTTAATTAAGGTGATTTATACTTGATTTTGAAACATATGTACTTCATTATGATAATTATATACTTGATTTCCACAAAAAATGTACTAGCATTGCCTGAACAGATTGTGTTGAGATATTTATATTTTAGTACTCAACTAAGGGAGATTTGTACTTGATTTCAAGACATATATACTTCACTATGGCAAATATGTACTTGATTTCCTTGGAAATGTACTAGCAGTAGCTTGCAAAAAGTATACTACAAAATAAGCCCATATATACTTTGTTTGTTCTATCTATGTACTTTATTTATATTGAAAATATATTACTAGTGCATGAAAAGATATTCGAGAAATTGGTGCTTTAGTACTTCATTGAGGTGATTTATACTTGATTTTGGAATATATGTACTTTATTATGGCAATTATATACTTGATTTCCATAGAAAATGCACTAGCAGTTGTCTCAACAGATGGTGTGAGATATCTATATTTGAGTACTCCACTAACGGAGATTTATACTTAATTTCGAGACATATGTACTTCATTATGGCAAATATGTACTTGATTCCTACTGAAAATATACTAGCAGTAGCTTGCAAAAAGTGTACATCAAAATAAGCCTATATATTCTTCTTTTGTTCTATCTATATACTTTATTTATATTGAAAATATACTACCAATGCATGAAGAGATGCGTGAGATACCGTTGCTTTAGTACTTCACTAAGTGAAATTAATAGTTGATTTTGGGACATATGTACTTAATTTTGGCAATTATGTACTTAATTTCTTGATTTTTGTATTGATAGTGATAAATTTGAGTTTCGTTCCACATTTTGCTTTTATTTCTTGAGAATAAAGAACAAAAATTCTAAAATTGTGTGTAATATTAGCATGGTATGGATAAAACATGTTAAAAGTATTTAAGAGATAACTACTAGCATTCAACGAACCAAGTTATCATTCGCAGTAGTGTAAAGTATACTTGTACATTCAAAGTTGTAAACAAATAAGCATTTGATGATCATATCCATCCTACCACCCGTATAAATATATACTTCAATTGGTGTGATAGTCTCACAAATATTATACTTGAATCTTACAACAATTATTATAGATTAATTATTCGATTGCACAAAGTATACTTCAAAATAAACCCATATATACTTCGTTTGTTCTATCTATATGCTTTATTTATATTGAAAATATACTATCAGTGCATGAAGCGATTTGTGAGATATTAGTGCTTTAGTACTTCACTAAGTGAGATTTATACTTAATTTTGGGAGATATATATATATATATATATGTACTTTATTTTGGCAATTATGTATGTGATTTCTTGATTTTTGTACTGATAGTGATAAATTTGAGTTTCGTTCCATATTTTACCTTTTATTTTTTGAGAATAAACAACCAAAATTCTAAAAATGCGTTTAATATTAATATGGTATGGATACAAACATTTTAAATTATTTAAAAGATAAACAACTAGCATTCAACCAACCAAGTTATCATTCGCAGTTGTGTAAATTATACTTGTACGAAATCCATCCTACCACCCACACAAATATGTACATCAATTGGTGTGATAGTCTCAAAAATATTGCACTTGAACCTCACTACAATCATTATAGATTAATTATTCAATTGCACAAAGTATACTTAAAAATAACATCTGTACTTGGTTTGTTAGATATTTGTACTTGATTTTTTGCATATTGTATTGAATCTCACTGCAATTTTAATGGAACTAATTGTTCATTTTGCACAAAGTATATTTCAAAATAACAACATCTGCACTTTATTTTTATTTATACTTGATTTTCTTCATATTGTACTATACATCATTGCAACTTTAATAGCACTAATTGTTCATTTGCACTTCAAAAATCATAAGCAAACATCTGTACTTTGTTATTTTGATATTTGTACTTAATTTTTCACATATTGTACTGAACCTCATTGCAACTTTAAGGTAGCTAATTGTTCATTTGCACAAACTATACTTCAAAATAGCAATATCTGTACTTTGTTTGTTCGATATTTATACTTGATTTCTAAATTTTTGTACCGATAGTGATGAACTTGACTTTTATTCCTTATTTTATCTTTTATTTCTTAAGAATAAACAACCAAAATACTAAGCATGCAAGTAATACTAGTATGGTATGGATACAAACGTATTTAAGTGGTTAGGAGATAACTATTTGCATTCCACAAATTAAATTATCATTCACAATAGTATAAAGTATCCTTTTATATTCAAAGTTGTAAACACAATGAGCATTCGCCGATCACATCCATCCTATCACTTGTACAAATACTTAGAGCAATTGGTTTGATAGTCTCAAAAGGTGTATTATTTTTAAAGTGGTCATAAATAGATCGATTTACAAAAGTGTACTTCAAAATACCCCATATGTACTTTATTTATTCGATCTATGTACTTGATTTCTAGCATATTGTACTTAACCTCAATATGACTTTAATAGAACCAATGCTTCAATTGCACAAGTGTACTTCAAAATAGCTCGATTTGTACTTCGTCTATTTGACCTATATACTTGATTTCCATTATATTGTACTTAACCTCACTACAACTTTAATAGAACTAATTCTCTAGTTGCACAAGGTAAACTTCAAAATAAACCCATCTGTACTTTATTTGTTCTATCTATATACTTGATTTCCAAGGTATTATACTTAACTTCGCTACAATTTTAATAGAGCTAATTCTTCAATTGCATAATGTGTACTTCAAATTGACCTCATCTAACTTTGTTTATTTGATCTATATACTTTATTTCCAGTATATTGTACTAAGCCTCACTACAATTTTAATAGAACTAATTCTTCAGCTACATAAAGTGTAATTCAAAATGACCCAATCTATAATTCGTTTATCTAATCTATGTACTTAATTTCTAACATATTATACTGAACCTTACTACAACTTTAATAAAACTAATCTTCAATTGCAAAAAGTGTACTTCAAATTGACTGTATCTATACTCTATTAATCCGACTTATGTACTTGATGTCCAGTATTTTGTACTTCACATTCACATTAGCATCTAACTTAACATTATATGAAAAACATAAACAATCACGAAAACATTGCACCATATTAACATTCAATATCTACAAAATAGTTCAAATTAACCATTAAACAGATTGTGCATCCATCAAGGTACTTCTTCTTACTATTTTCTCTACATATTCCTCTTACATGGTTCCTCATATCTTGGACAAGAAAGTCGTATACTGTAATTGCCTATGCATACAACCCGACACTTGACAAATCATCCAAGCATGGTAGAAGAAATTGTGGAGTCCAATAATTACTAGTTGGAAGTAAAAATAATTAAAAACTAAAAACATATACAACATACAAAAAGTATTTAAGTCCTCCTCACTATCCTTATACGCATATTCCTCAAATTCTTTGCTATTTCAACTCGTGTTATATTTTTCATTTTCTCAAAAAAAGGAGATCGATATTTGAAAGCTTTATCTTCAAATTTATATCAACTTATTGCCCCACATGTGGCAACCCCAAAATCATAGAAAATTCATATGCATAAAGGGGAACTTCAACCCCTTCCACAAAGATGAATGATAGAGTTTTGGCCTAAAACCTCTTGAGTACAGTTTCAAGCTGAATGAAGCTAGAATTTAACTTAGGCATGTCTAACTATATAATGAACAGAGTCTTCTTCAATGTATCAAAATGTTTTGACCCCATCTTGGATTTCAAATTCCCCTAGGGAGAGCAATGAGAATAAAACTCATGTTATCTTGCCACTTCTGCAATCAAATATAAAAAATTAGTATCTACCACCGCTTATAATGGTATATACTGAAAGGTTGAAGTTTTGTACTACAATTGCTTGTATACTGTACTTTACATATTTAATCATATTTTTCCAAAAAAACTAGCATATTATTGAATAAAAAGTATCAAAATTTTATCATATCTCCAATCAATAATGCCAATATTAAGCTAAATTAAATAGATTATAATATAGGATGGCCCAAAATGGCCCAAATCAGCGAGGCCCAACACTCAATTAATGGCCTAGGACCCAAGTGACTCGTCGACCCTGGTCGATGAATCTACAAGGCGCTACATGGCCCTCGAAGCTAATCGACTTTTTGTCGACCTTTGTTGACCCGTCAAGGTCGATTCGCAAGTTGAAGCCCGCACAGTACTCTGCCACCGCATTAAATGCGTTGACTGGCAACACGCCTCCGCATTAATGGCGCATGCCCTCCCCTCACCGTCTGACACAGCAGACGCAGCAACAGTATGCCATCTTGTCCTACAGCATAAAAGGACATTCAACTGGCAATATTCAAACAGGGGAATTGACCAATTACCCTTGGCAGGAGGCTGGAGGTCCCTTGGGTAAGTCAAGGGCTTCCCTGACATTTCCTACCAGGGAGAAGAATATAAAAACCCTCAACCTTGTCTCTCATAGGTATGCACTTATACACTCAAAAGCCCCTATGTTCCGTTGCTCGATTCCAGAGGTCGAATATATACTGACTTGAGCGTCGGAGGGCCTAAACCAAGGGCCACTCGGCTAGCCTAATGTTTGCTGTGATTGCAGGATTCCATTCCTAAACTTATCCAGGGGATCATATCTCGGATCGTGATTCAGACCCGATCCATATTCATCATCAAAACCAAACCCTCATCATTTGGCGCCGTCTATGGGAAACAGAGAATCCTCTATCGAAATGGTGAACACTAGGCGAGCCCCATCCATGAGGAAGGAGAACCGGAGATCTAGCTCTTCTGCCACCCGCCAGAACCAAGGACAAGACGCGCAAGCACCTAGTACGCAGCCGGAACCTGTGGTCACTCTCACAATGCCCCAACTGATGCAACTCATCAGCGAGCAAATCTCAGCACAGATTTCTGCCCAGCTTTCGGCCGCACTGAATAGACATGCAGTGCAACCGAGGCCGGCGGCTAGTGCCATACCTCAGTCTGCAAGCCTGGAAAGGGCGCAGCCATAAGAATACGCACAGATACCGGAGTCCCCTAGACGTCCGTCCCAGAGAAAAGCAAGCCTGGGCCATTTTTTGAGGGAGGCAGCCCGCTCACCGCCGAGGGAGGAGGTGGCAAACTCTGTGGACCACGATGTTCGGCCCCTTCGAGCCCCGCAGCGCGATAGGGCCGGGCGTTCCAGAGGCAGGCAGAACCAGAACTAGTAGGAGTGGGAAGAAGTCTCTCACCAGGTGCAACAACTGAATAAGCGTCTGGAGGAACTCTCGAAGAGAAATGCTGACAGGACCATGCAACCGGAGATGCCTTCAAGATTCCGGAGGGAACGGGACTCCCCTTTTGTCCAGGAAATCATCGATGAGCGCATTTCCATTAATGCGAAGATCCTCACCGGGCTCCCGAGGTATGACAGTTCCACGGACCCAAATGAGCATCTGCTGCAGTTTGAGCATATGATGCAGCTGCATGGGCATAACGAGTATATACATGCAAAGATGCTCGTGACCACATTACAGGGCGTGGCCCTAGACTGGTTTGTGAAGTTGGAATCGGCGTCCATTTTCTCATACGACCAGTTATGTGATAAATTCTTGCACCAGTTCGCTAGCAGGAGGAAGGCAAAGCTACCGCACACCCACTTGCACACGGTAAAACGGGCTGAGGGCAAGTCTCTACGGGACTTCTTCACAAGATTCAACACCGAGGTGTTGAAGATAGATAGCCTGAGGATTGAATTTTTGATTGATGTGCTGTTTCTGGGCTTAAGGCACAAGGAGTGCGCCAATGCTTTGGTGCGTGTGCAGCCAAGAACAATGGAGGAGCTCCTCGACCTCGCAGAGAGGTACATGACCCAGAAGGAGATAAACAAAATGAAATATGGCAGCATAGAGGCCGACAAGAAAAGGGGCAAGGAGAAAGAGGAGAGGCAGAACAGGGAGAGGCGCCGCTTCCCGATCAGATGTTTCCATGACTACACCCTACTCTCCCTGCCGAGGAAGGAAGTACTCTTCGCCATACAACATGATAACCTGCTTAAAAAGCCTCGAAAAATTACAGAAACTGAGGCTATGAAGAAGTCCGGAAAGTATTGCCATTTTCACAAGCAAAAAGGGCACGATACCGAGGACTGCTTCAATTTGAAAGATGAGATCGAGAGGCTGATCAGGCAGGGACATTTGAAAAAGTTTTTCGAGGAGATAGCTCGACAAGAGGAGGGGGCGACCGACCGGACTCCCCGTAGAGAAAGGTCGATCAGCCCGCGACGGGTGGACAAAGGAAAGAAACCAGCCCATGAAACCTACCCGCCCATTAGAGGTGTCATCGACACGATTGCCGGGGGGGCCTGTAGGAGGAGACTCCCGAAATGTAAGGAAGCAAACCCAGAGGCAACTTGACTCGACCAAACCATCTAAGGTCAAAACTGTGTTCCAGTTGAGAACTAGTACTGAGCCGATCTCTTTTGCTGATACAGATTTAGACCACCTCGAAGGTCTGGCCGCGGACTAGAAGCTCGATTGCCCAATGGTGGTCGCCATTGAGATCGCCAACTTCGAGGTGAGAAAGGTGTTAGTCGACAATGGCAGCTCGGCGAACATCATATTTCTGTCGACCTTGAACAGAATGTACTTGGGCAAACTGAAATTTAATCCAGTCAGAACTCCCCTAGTTGGATTCGGGGGATCAGAAATTATACCAGAAGGGTCGATTAGCTTATCCACTACATTCAGGCAGGGACATCGCAGCCGAACTTTGATGATCAACTACTTAGTGGTCGATGCCCCTTTTGCTTACAATGCCATTGTTGGTCGACCAGCCCTGAATGACTTCAGAGCCATTGCGTCCACATACCACTTGAAAATAAAGTTCCCGACCCTTGCGGGAGTTGGTGAGCTTTTATGCAACATCAAAGATGTCTGGCGTTGCTACATAATCTCGGTGGATTCCAGCGAGCAGAAAAAGAGACCAGAGTTCAAGGCCTTGGGGGACGCCCCTGTAGCGAAACCCGAGGAGGGACCCTCATCGAAAAAGAGAAAGTTGGAGGACACCAGGGTCGAGCCGATAGGAGAATTCAAAATAATTGAGCTCGAACCAGGGAACCCCGACAAGACAACCAGGATCGGAGCTGATTTGGGGGATCGACTGGAGTGCTTCATGGTCGACTTCCTTCGACGCAATATCGATGTCTTCGCATGGAAAGCTGCCGATCTGCAGGGCATCGACCCCGATATCATTATCCACAGGCTCAACGTGGACTCTGCCCACAAGCCAATCCGGCAGAAGAAGAGAACTTTCAATGCTGAGCGGACGCAGATCATCGAGGACGAGGTTAACAAACTTCTAGAGGCTGGTTATATTGTAGAAATCCAATATCCTTCTTGGCTTTGTAATGTAGTACTTGTTTCCAAGAACGAGGAAAAATGGAGGATGTGTAATGATTTCACAGATTTGAATAAAGCATGTCCTAAGGATCCTTACCCCTTGCCTCGTATTGATTTACTTGTTGATTCCACGACTCGTTGTGAATTGCTTAGCATGATGGATGCATTTCAAGGTTACTACCAAATATTCATGGCACCTGAGGATAGGGATAAAATCGCTTTCGTTGTTCCCAATGGGGTATATTGCTTTTTAGTTATGCCGTTTGGACTTAAGAATGCCGGAGCAACTTACCAAAGATTAGTTAACTTCATGTTCAAGAATGAAATTGGGAAATCAATGGAGGTTCATGTCGATGACATGATTGTGAAAACAAAGAAAGCAGAAAGCCACTTGGTCGACCTGAGCCACACATTTTCCATTCTGAGAGCTTTCGGTATGAAGCTCAATCCTAACAAATGCACATTCGGGGTTCGAGGAGGAAAATTCCTTGGATATATGGTCAGTCAGAGAGGTATCGAGGCCAACCCGCAGAAAATTCAAGCAATTCTAGACATTATTCCACTGCGCACCGTTCGGGAAGTCCAACGCCTCGTGGGCAGAATTATTGCTTTGGGCAGGTTCATAGCTAGGCTGGCAGACAAAAGCCTACCTTTCTTCAAAATCTTGAGAAACACAAAGAAATCGGGATTCAAATGGGACGAATAGTGTGACCAAGCTCTGATCGACCTTAAGCAACACCTCTCTTTGCCACCTCTCATCGCCAAGCCTGAGTTCGGAGAAATTTTACAATTATATCTGGCGGTCTCTTCAGCTTCCATCAGTTCAGTGTTAACAACGATGAGAGCTGGAAACCTTTGTCCAGTTTACTATTGCAACAAGGCTCTTCAGGGGCCCGAACATAACTATTTGGAGATCAAGAAGTTCGCCCTGGCCCTGGTCACGTCAGCAAGAAAACTGCGGCCCTATTTCCAATCCCATACAATTGTGGTACTAACGAACCAGCCACTAAAGTAGGTGTTGTCGAAGCCAGACACTTTAGGTTGACTCACGAAATGGGCTATCGAACTAGGAGAATTTGACATCCAATTCTAACCCCGAGCAGCAATAAAAACGCAGGTGCTAGCGGACTTCATCCTCGAGAGAGTCGATCTCCCGGTTCACGAGATGGAAGACGTACCTTGGTGGACCCTACACGTTGATGGGTCCGCGACATCTACTGGAGGAGGAATAGGCGTATCCCTCCAATCTCCGCTGCCTGAAGACTATGATTTTACAGTAAAACTCGACTTCCCAATCACTAATAATGAAGCTGAATATGAGGCACTCATTGCAGGAATGTGCATGGCCATAGACCACGGGGTCAATAAGATAGCGGCCTTTACCGATTCTTAGTTGGTCGCGGAGCAGGTCGAAGGAAACTTTGACGCAAGAGAACATAAAATAACACAATATCTCACGGAAGTCCGACAACTACGGCAAAGGTTCCGAGATTTTTCACTAAGCTAAGTCCCCCGATTAGAAAATGCGCGAGCAGACGCGCTTTCCAAGCTGGCAAGCTCGACGAAAGGCACAAGAGAAAGAACCATAACATTTTTTGTCACCGACCAGCCTTGCATCTCGGCCCCCGGCTCGGGTTTAGTTGGGTGCCTCGAAGACGCAACCCATTCTTGGCAGCACCCGATCAAGCTTTATTTGAGCCAAGGTACCTTACCCGCTGATGATAAGCAGGCTCGTAAACTGAAGGGCTTCGTGCCCAAATATGCGCTGGATGATCACGGACAGTTGTACAGAAGATCGATCGCAGGACCGCCGCTCAGATGTTTAGATCCCGACCAGGTGGAAGAAGTGCTGCAGGAAATACATGCGGGCATTTGCAGAAACCACTCGGGAGGCCGGTCCCTGGCGCATAAGATCACGCAATATGGGTATTTCTAGCCGACTTTGTTGAAGGATTCTGTTGACTTTGCTAGGAAATGCCTGTCTTGTCAAGTACATTCGAACATACAGCATCAACCAGCCGCACCAATGACAAATGTTGATATTGCTTGGCCATTCGACCAGTGGGGAATCGACATAGTCGGCTCGCTCCCAAAGACCACCGGCCAGAGGAAGTTTATCATAGTGCCCGTTGAGTACTTCACAAAATGGGTGGAAACTGAAGCTGTCCCGAAGATCACTGATGCGGCCATCAAGAGTGTCATATGGAAGAATATTGTTTGCTATTTCGGGTTGCCTAAAGTCCTCATCTCAGATAACGGCACCCAATTCCAAAGCAAAAACACAAGAAGATGGTGCGAGACCTTGGGCATTGCGCAGCACTTCACCTCAGTGGGAAATCCGCAAGCCAATGGACAGACCGAAGTGACCAACAGGACTGTCCTCAAACCACATTAAGAGCCGAATAGTGGGGACGGGAACCAGCTGGTTGGATGACCTCCCGAAAGTCCTTTGGGCCTACAGAACCACCCCTCAAACAGCCACAGGTCAAAGCCCTTACAACCTAGTTTATGGGTCCGAAGTAGTGGTCCCATAAGAACTAATCCAGCACACCGCTATAGTGATCCATTACAATCCAATAGCAAATACATCAGAGAGGGCACTGGACCTAATAACTATAGACGAGAAGCGCCAAGCAGCTTACAACAGAATGCAGAGGTACCGCTCAAAGATGGCGGACCGCTATAACAAATCGATACGTCCGTGGAATTTCAAGGTGGGTGATCTCGTCTTAAAGAAAGTGGAAGTATGAAGGCCCGTCGGCAAGCTTGACCCAAAGTGGGAAGGACCGTGCTCGGTCATCAAAGTGTCTAAAAACAACGCCTATCGATTAGCGGATGCTGCAGGTCGCGAGCTACCTCGGCCATGGAATGCGGTAAATCTAAAAAAGTTCTTTATATAAACTGTTCATTGGCATCTTTGTATTGGTTAAAGAACAATCAAGTTCCATCATGATTAAAAAGCACGACACGACCGCAGTAAAACCTTAGTCGACCCCGTAGTCGACGAAAGGCTTAAACTCATCAAGTCAAGGCGACGATCCGCGACCGCCTGAGGCGACCCCGTAGTTGCCGAAAATTCTCAACAAAGTGACGTCGAAGCCCCTGAGCAGGATCACAAAGTCGACGTCACACTTCGCAGAAAAGCCGCTAAGGCTCGAAGTCGAGCCCCATCGACAAATTCAATTTACACTTTGGTAGTCATAAGTGGCAACAAAGTTTAACTTATCTTGCAACAGCTTAAAACAACGTTAAAAAATAAACAGCTGGCCGATGAAGGGCAACAAACTTTATTTCATTCTCAAAAAGCCTCAATGAGGCATGTACATCAAAACAAAAACAAGTATTACAAGCCCTAGCTAAAACTGCCAGACCCTTCGATTGGTAATACGGGTGCAGGAGCAGATGGAGGCTCAGGCGGTGCCATTGCAACGAGCATGGCCGCGGTGACAGGGCGAGAGGGGTAGGCGGCAGAAGACATAAACAACCGCTCGATGGTTGGGAAGAAAGAGGCAGTGTTGGCCTGGCCCTCGGAGATTTCATAGGCGAGGTCGCCGGCGAACTCGAACTCTCGACCTACAGCCTTCACTTTCTTTTGGAGGTCTGCCTTTTGTCTCTCTTCAGGGGTCATGTCGATCTCCTCCGTTGCCTCTATCTCGGCTTCGGCCTCGTCGACATCTTCATCACCAATTGGGCGCAACTGCTCGTCGAAGGCAAGGCCCATCTTCGAGCGATCTTCATCGCTAGCCGCATAGCCCAGGTGCCGCATTTGTGTAATAGCCTTATTAAAGGCAGTTCAGGCATCGTCCAGGGCCAGCACCACGCTCGCATCCTGAAAGGCGAGGCTCACCATGAACTGTTGTACCACCTCCTTACGGATCTCCGGAACTACTCGCTCGAACTCTGTCCTGGCCTCGACCAGGCGCTCGCCTCGACCAGCCGCCCGACCAGATTCGTAGGCGACATGAATGTCCAGTATGAGTTTTTTCAGCTTTATCTCCATCTTTGTTTGCTCTGTCACCGCCAGCAGGACTTGCTGGTCTTTTGCCTCCATTATTTTGGCATATTTGGCATTCTCCTCCTGCACTTTCTTGAGCCACAGTTGGGATGACTCCAGCTGGGCCTTCAATGTCTCGGCATAGCCACCGGCGTCCAACTGTTTACGATTAGCGAGCGCTAGCTCGGAGCGGCGGTAAAAATTGTAGGCGATTTGCCTGACCTGAAACATAAAAGTCATTACTATCCATCCAGGGAAAATCGATTACACAAGTTTATAGCTTATGAGATCTTACCATGTTCGCGTGATACGCGAGCTCGCAAAGCGCCCCGAGCTGACTTAGGCCCATTATCCTCTTCTGGTCAGCCAGGAACTGACCGGCCAACAACTATTTCAAGGAGTTGACCCCAGTTGGCCCAGATCTATGCATATAGGACGAGTCGTCCACAAGTAAGCTGGGGTCCGACCCAAAATGAGGAGACGAGAACTTCCTCAGGCCGAATAAGGTCTCCGCACCTCGATCCTCGAAGAGATCATTTCCAGTCGGCATCCCCGACCTGGCGCTCTTCGATTTTCCTTTCCCCCTTCCAGCAGCAGCAATCTTTTTGGGCGGGGGCCCACTATGCTCGCCCATGGGTCTTTTTCCCCGACCCGCGGCCTTCTCGACCTCTACCACCCGACCAGGCGAGGGGGTCAGGGATGGCGCATGGGCCGCAGCTTGTCGGCATGGCTCGTCGGCTCCGGTTGACTCTTGTTGAGATACAACGCCTTGTTTGCACTGCTGGTTCCTTTCAGCGTGAACCAGTGCATTAGCCCTTGATTGGTTCATGATTTCGTCCTGATCTGCAAAGAACAAACACAACAGATGTCAAATACAGAAATCGACGCAGCTAAACAACAAAGCATGGCACACCTTTCATTTACCTACCTTATAATCATCTGGAAAGTTTAGAGGGGCTGGTGACAACCCAGCCAGCACTAACTGCTTCTCCTCGAGGAATACAGTGGCCTCCACGGGATCAAACCCGACCAGATCCCTCACGAAGGTGTTTGGCCAAGTGGGGGTCCGATTCCCTGGTATCTTGACCTGACCCCCCAACCACTTTCGAGGAATGTCAAACCCCCCCTTCAGTCGAACGAAGAAATAACGTTTCTTCCACTCTCGCCCATATAAAGAGGAGGGAGCCACGAGAAACTTGCGACGAGGTTGAGTAGTCAAATAATAAAAGCCCGACTCGTCGGAACTACTAGATTTTCGTGACATGCAAAGATAGAACAGGTTCGAGAAATTTTTGAAGCTAGGAGCCTGGTCGAACCGACGTATCAAAACTACGAAACTACAGAGGGTGGCAAAGCAGTTGGGTAATAGTTGAGTGATGCACACTCAAAGACCCCTAAGTAAGCCTATCATACTATCACTTAAGGGGAACCTCAACCCATATTTGAGTGCGTCCTCGAACACTGTTATGCAACTGGCGGGAGTACGATGCATTCGACCAGGAGGCCCGGGGGTTAATAGTTGGTATTCGGGAGGAATATGGTAAAGCTCCCTCAGGCGCACCAAATCCATAGGGGTCATTATGGAAATTATCTCACTATAGTGGTCCAGGGTGAATAATCACCCACGAGAAGGGGGTTCCCGGCTGAGCCCAGCCTCTCTATCGCGCGGGCTGCTCAAGCTCCCAGAGCTCGAGCTGCTCGAATCGGAACCACTGCCGGACAACCCACCAAAAGGAGCAGGAAACTCCATACGCCTCTCAGACAAGGTGGCCTCACTGTCCCCCCCTGGCTACCCTCAGAACTGAATAACCCAAGCATCTTCTTCAAAAGGAAAATAAGCAGAAAGGATTCGGTGAAATGAAGAAGCGGAGGAGCACTTACTGGATATGAAGGTTAAGCCCACAAAATCTGCGAAGCGAACACAAAGTTTAGGGAGTCTTGCAGCGAAAGATATCTCCTAAACACTCTTGGAAATTCTGAAGCGGTAAAAGTAAAAATGGGCAGAGTTACGTTAAGCATTTATAGGAAGGGGGCGCGATTACCCAAGCGTCCAGGCGCGATTACCTAAACATCCGCATTAATGGAAGGAGACGTCACGCTGCCCCACGCGTGCCATGATGTAATTGCTCAGCAAATACGTAATACTCTCACAGATTTTCAAAAACCCTGGTCGATGGTCGCTAATATTTGCTACTCCCCAACACCGCTCGTCGATTTTTCGTTCGGCCTTGCGAAGTGGGGGGACTCATGATATAGGATGGCCCAAAATGGCCCAAATCAGCGAGGCCCAACACTCAATCAACGGCCCAGGACCCAAGTGACTCGTCAACCCTGGTAGATGATCCACAAGGCGCTACATGGCCCTCGAAGCTAATCGACTTTTGTCGACCCGTCAAGGTCGATTCGCAAGTCGAAGCCCGCACAGTACTCTGCCACTGCATTAAATGCGTTGACTGGCAACACGCCTCCACATTAATGGCACATGCCCTCCCCTCACCGCCTGACACAGCAGACGCCGCAATAGTGTGCCATCTTGTCCTGCAGCATAAAAGGACATCCAGCTGGCAATATTCAAACAGGGAAATTGACCAATTACCCCCGACAAGAGGCTGGAGGTCCCTTAGGTAAGCCAAGGGCTTCCCTGACATTTTCTACCAGGGAGAGGAATATAAAAACCCTCAACCTTGTCTCTCACAAGTATGCACTCATACACTCAAAAGCCCCTACGTTCCGCTGCTCGATTCCAGAGGTCGAATATATACTGACTTGAGCGTCGGAGGGCCTAAGCCGAGGGCCTTTCGGCTAACCTAATGTTTGCTGTGATTGCAGGATTCCAATCCCAAACCTATCCAGGGGATCATATCTCGGATCGTGATTCAAACCCGATCCATATTCATCATCGAAACCAAACCCTTATCAGATTAAAATAGGAATTTTTTTGGTATGAGATGCATAAATCGAGAAAAATAAAGCAAAACCCATGCCTTTCAAATACAAAATAGGATTTTTTTTCTTTAGATTATTTCAATGTATAATTTTAGATATGAAAAGTATAAACCTCAAAAAATGATGCACAACTTTATGCCTTTCAAATACAAATTAGAGATTTTCAATATTACAACAACAAAATCATTTATATAACAAATGTGTTCTAGTTTTTAACAACTGAAACAAGATTTCAAACAAAGAAATTTAAGAAAACCTACATGAAAAACTCTTGAAACTAGGAAAGTAGGGGCTGACGACAAGAAACCCACTTCTCTGAGCACCTTAGTTCTCTTTTTATTCTTTTGTTCTTTTCTGCGCATCTCTATTCACTTCTTCTTCTTTGCGCATTTCTCCTCCTCCTCTTCCTCTTCTTCGTCTTCTGTTCTCCTTTCTATTCTTTTTTTGTTCTTCATCTGTTCACGTAGTGTATGTGGAATTTTTGGAGAGAAGAAGTAGTTCTTTCATTGGAGAGTTGGATTGAGAAGAGAATCGTGTTTTAAGTCTTTCTCAAAGAAATGGGGAGTGATTTCTATGTTTTTACAAAAAGTAGGGAGTAAAATGAAAATTGACTCTAGCATTAGGTATTTAATCCTAAATAACCGTTATTATTTCCTTACTCATACATAAGCTCACTTTTTTTATTTATACATACAAAAAATCAATTAGAATATGAACCTAAAACCTTATACATAAAGTATGGTGGTGTTATTAGCCAATAGACCCCTCAACTTATTATTATCATTTAATTAATATAACTAAACTTATGCATAAAATAACTATGGCTCCTGCTACTATAAGTTTATTATAATAGTTTTCTTTCTATCTGTCTACAAAATAAAATAAATATATTTGAATTATACTTGCTTTTTTCTCATATTTTTAATAATTAATTATACTTATACCATTATATATATGTGTTTTGAAAGTAATTTTATTAGTAATATTGACTTTGTGACTTTTCTATCTCTATTCATCGTGTGTGTGTTACAGTATTTTATTTTTTAAATTATTTATTTATTCAGTTGATTTTGTAGTTCATGTTTTAGATATATCTTTATTCATTTACTTTTATTGTTTTACATAATAGAAAGGATTTTTGGATTTTAATACATATTCTTTTCTACTCATCCAAATTATATTATGTAGTTTTCATTTTTGAATAAAGTTCTTATTCTTACACCTTTTTATATCTTTCATCATTGCATTCAAGTTATAAATTCAATTCAATTTATTTTTTTGTATTTAAAATCTCATATGGTCATTTAATTTTATAATTTGTAGGATGACAGATATCCATTTGATGATGGTTGGATAGGTTTAAAGGAATACTGGACTTTGGCCCAATGTCATTGACCAGAATAGAAGTTTGAAGAAATTGTTTAGTATAGTTGGGTCAAGTCTTGCAACTAATAACAAATCTTAGGCTTGCCAAAGGGCCTCGGCTAAGGCACTTTGACGCTCAAAATAATAGTTAATCAACCAGAAAAAAGAACGACAGATTGGGAGCTTTAGTGATAAATTGATAATGAACATACCTTGCTGAAGGGTGGTAATGGGTATTTATAGTCTCTCTTGAGAGGTTAAGATGTCCATGTTGTCCTTGCTTGTGCAGAGAGGGCCTTTGTCCTTAGTTGAGAACTTTTAGGTCTTTTTCCTTTTGTGTACTTCTCCAGGTGGCGCCTCATCCTATTCTTTAGGGCATGGCAGTATGGTGGAGGCATGCACTACTCTGGTTCTGCAAGATGGTGGTATAGTGGAGGTACACACCATTAATGCGGAGGCATCTGTCAGAACAATTAATGTGACAGAGAGGTGGTTGTGGCGCATTCAATGCGATTGTGAATGGTGTGACCTAGGATTGCTCTATGTTGCTCCAATCAACCTCCTGGGTTTAGATGTTTTCTTGCCTAAAGGTCATCTATCCATACTCTGGTCAAGATGATGGAACTCTCTTGGATTCAAAGGTGTTTCTGGCTGATGGTTGAATGGTTAGTCTTGAGCTGATCGACCATACTTTGATCGATCGGAAAGGATATTGGTAATTGTGCTGGTGATATTAGACTTTGGTCTGGTCGACTGTTAATAGGCTAGGCCTGATAGCCAATTAGGTTATCCCTGATTGAGCTGTCCGATGAGAAAGAATGGGGAGTAGCTGTCTTGAAAACTAAATTATGTTTGACCAGGGGTCTCGCGCGCTAACAATCTTTTGAATTTTGAACCTCGACCAAGGTTTCAGTGCATTTAATGCATTAGTTGCATTGGGCATTGCAGTTTTTGGACCGACAGATGCGCAATAATTATCCAGTAGATGATCAATTTAACCGGTTGATTTACCCCGCGGATGGAGGCTACAAATAAGGGGTGAAAATTTTCATTTTTCATTTTCACTGCAATCCTGAGAGGTCAAGCTTTGCAATTTTATCGCAATGCTATGTTCTACTCTTCCGCGTTGTAAGTTTCCTTCAATCTTCCTAGCTTTACTCTTTTATTTCCAATCACTTATTAATAGAAAAATGAATGCTTAGGGTTTTTGGGGAGAGTAGTGGTAGAGAGAGTGGTTTTGAGGAAACCCGATCGAATATTAATTTGACCAGAAGGTTAGATGACTCAACTAGCAGGACTAGCGAGTCTTCTAGTGATAGCTCTAGCTCTTCTGACATTTTAAATGCTACCTGGGTTGATGTTGGGGGTGGGGCTAAGCCAAGTCAATCTCTCGTGTCTCACGGTAGACTATTCATCCATGACCATTATAGCGACATTATATCTGATATAAAGGACAAGGATTTTGGGTTAATTAGGAACTTGTACCATATTCCTTCAGAGTTTGAGCTAATCGTTCTTGGGCCTAATGCTAGGATGCATCGAACTTTGGTTGGCTGTAAGCTGTCTTTGAAGATGCCATTAAATGTGGGCTTAGATTCCTAATAGCGCAGCCTATAGTCGACCTTTTCATGGGTCTTTAGGTGTGCATTACTCAACTACTCCTGAACTACTTCTCGATCTTGTATAGTTTTGTAGTTTTGATGTTGATACACAACCAATCCTATCATATTTAATAAATTTTAGCAACTTCTTCCACATCACGATGTCTTGAAAGTTGGGTAGTATCGAGGAATTAGGCTTTTATTACCTTACTACCAACCCTCTTCAAAAAATATTGGTGACCCCCTCTTCTTCACATGGGCAAGCCTAGAAAAATGTTACTTTTTTATTCGAGCTTTGAGTGGGGTTGGGTTTAATATTCCTAGGGGTTAGTTGATGGGAGGGGTCGAGATGCCAGAGAATGCAAACCCCACTTGGAACAATACATTTGTTTGAGATTTAGTCGATTTCGAAGAAATGGAGGCATCAATATATACCGAGAATTTGGTGTTAGCAGGCTTGTCACCTACTTAGCTGGATTTACCAGCTAATACTCGAATAAGTAGACGCTACTATTGATTTCTGTTGATCTTTGGTCTTATACTTTCTCGTCAATAGTGACGTATTTGCTTTGTGTTCTGTTAGATCGAGCAGCAATTATGAATTGCTCTTGACAACTTGTAATGGTTTGCCAGCAGAAGGCGCTACAGCGCCAGGAAGTGGCATCTTGACGAGAAGCTGTGTATCAAGCTGCATCTGTACAATGGGCGCCATTGCCTGCATCCCCCATTACCCACTAGCTCGGGTCGAGGCTAGTAGCCTAGTTCCTCAACAAAAATAAACAACTATCGACGAGCGATTCCTTTCTCTAAAGAGAACAAAAATTGAAAAAGTGAAAGGAAAGGCTGGCGAGCCTTCACTCTTTGGCCCTTGACCAGATGATCATTTGTTCCCTTTGCTAATTTTTCTATCTCCAAGATTCAAGCTCAATATTGGGGTTTAGAATACAACACCGATGCTCTGGGTGGTCAATTGGAGTAGGCCCCCTAAAAGTGTTGATGGCTGGGCTATTCATGCCCGACCAGAAGAAGTTGCTGGAGATGGACCAATTGGAGGCTTTAAAGGTGTTCGCATACCACGTGAACATAATGAGTATCTAGTTAAGTTTCGCTTATTTTGTCCAGGTTTACATTTGAATTTTTCGACCAAACTTGCTCTTGTCGCAGTTAGCCAAATAGGCTACCATTTTTATCGGAGGGCTAAGCTGGCCCTGGGCAATCACGAGGAGCTCCAAAAGGAACGAGATGACACTAAAATAACTAAGACTTAGGTTAATTCATTGTAATTAAGGATCAACGAGTTGACTCGACAAGTCAAAAAGAAGGATGTGCAACTACTAGTTGTTATGACTGAAAAGAGTCGTCTCGATGAGCTACTGCATAAGGAGAGGTTAGAGGTGGAAGCAGCGCATAATTTTGACTTGGCGCTGGGATATAACAGCACTACTCGAAATGCTCGAGATAAATTCTTCAGGGTGCTGTTAGGCATTCAAAAGGAAGTAGTCCAGCAATTTTTGTTGTGCCATACTTTCCAAGATGCAAGTGTTATCTCTGCAGTCGATGGCGCAAAGAAGGCTTTTGAGAAGGCCGCGAAGTAACTAGAGTTTCTAGGCTACCAGTTCCAACTAGAGGATAAGCAACATCTGAATGTGCTGCAGAACGAGCAACTCGAGGACTATTCTAAAGCACCGCCTGTCAATGAGAGTGTGCCAGCTGAGGTGACTAAGGCTTCGATCCGTTTGAGGGTAGCTGTGGTGGTAAAAGATTTCGCCTTTGTGAGTGATACATTATAGCATACTTTCCTCTTGTGGCTCGAACATTTCTAACAGACGACGTAAGTCCTTCTTGCAGGTGTCATTCTGCCAGCAGCAGAATAGGAGGTCGAGGGTCCCCACACCATCATGCAGGTAAACCCTAGTGACGAGCTCAACTGTGTCATTGATGAGGTGGCAGAGCTCAAGGTGGTGGAAGGGAAGAAGCTGGGTCAAGTTAAGGTTGTTGTGTTTCTTTTTTGTTGCTTTATTGATTTGATTCGCCCTATGAGATATTATGAACAATGTGTAAACAGTGATGTAATTTGACATCTTATTTTATAATATCAACTGTTTCGATCACTTTTTGGTCGACTCGCTTCTTTTTTCTGCTTTGGTTCTATTCTTGAATCTGATCATATGGATAAATAAAGAAATAAACTTTTCTTCCATCTAACTCATCGAACAATGTAATCTTTTAATGAAGAGGAGAGAAATATTTAATTGGTTTAGAGCCAATACTACAAGAAAAAATGGTTGCTAAAACCTATAGTGACCAAAACAACGATGGTCGCAAGTGGTCACAACAAAGTAGCTACTAAAAGTGCTTAGTGATGAGTTATTAACTTGAACGATGAAAATGCATGTTTAGCAACTATCCAATAGTGGTTAGTTAAGATGGAATAAACAACGACATATTTTTTACTCGCTAATGTAAAATTTCATGGTTACTATAACATTGACATAGTTGTTGTAGGTACGCATACGATGACCACATAGTTTTGGTTGGTGAAAATTGATTCTTTAGCAACCAAATCATTGGTTGCAATGATTTTTAGATAGTTGCAATAGCTGTGTATTTTAATATGTTTTAGCGACCAAATTACGACGATAAAATATAATTGCTAGAGTATATTTTAGCGACAAAATAATAGGTTGCAATAATTTTATTGTTGTCGTAAGACTTGTTGCATTTTCTAAGATTTAGCGACCAAAAGCGTAGCTACTAGTTGCAAATATATTACTTATTAGAAACCAAATGTTAATTGGAGAAATAATTTCAATTGGTTGCTAATGTGTATATTTTAGCAACCAAATAGTGGCTGTAGAAGTAGCTTAAAATGATTGCTAATATGTACTTTTAAGCCAATAAATGATTGCCAAACAATTTTAGTTATTTGCTAATTGCATACAATGGAAATCAAATAATGTGTGTAAAGAAAATTGAAATTGATTACTAACATATACAATCATTATACATTTTAAGTTAATCTAACCTAAAAATAAGAATATCTCGACAAATTAATATGAGAAATTCTAATATCTAATCTAGCTAATGAGAACACATACATTAAATAAAATAAATTGAGTCAAAATCAAGAGCAATTTGCAGCTCACTTGCAATACCATGTTCGAGTCCTCGCTTCAGAAAAAACAAGCATAATGGACGCCAGTTAAGTTTTTGGCACCAATGGATGCAACTGAAGAAGCCATATGTTTATGGTGTTTGTGCCTTTCCTCCACCTATGAGGCCACCAGCTTATCATGATGGTAGAGCTGAGCTTCAACTGTCTCTGATTGGCTTCCTTTTTACTTTCTTTTCGGGTAGTACTCTGTTGGCACAACATCAACTGGATTGTTGCTAGAGCTCCCATTTGCTCTTTCTTGCTTTGGCTTGTCCACGTTAGGGACATTTGCAAAGGCAGTAGGTGGATGAGCAGCAGGTAGAGATAATGCAACACTCAGAACTGGCTTGCTCATCTAAGGTGAAGTGTGGTCATGTGAATCTGACAATGATTTCTCATGAATATGTACTGATGGATTAACATTAATAGCATCCCCTCATTTAGTATCCTCCCATTTTGATGCTAGCATCTTATCCTTTATCATCTTCTCTTGATCTTAAGCAAAGTTAATAATCAAAAGAGGTAACACCCTTCACAAAAGTTCTCTGTACAATAAGTTTAATCGGCTATCCCCCCTTAATATCAATATGTAAAGTATGCATTGTCTGTATGTTCTTATGGCTTTAAAAAGCACAGTATTAATCAAGAGCCTTCAGGTTTCTATTCGAAACAAGAAAACATATCCACGTGGAATAACTGAAAAATATACTACTTTCCTTAGGCCGTGTAATGCTCTCATCCTATTTTTCTTTTAAATATTGCTCGGTTAATTCCTTCAGTGTCCATGACTCTACTAGGCCACAATGCTACAAGCTGCATCAGGAATAGGCAAGCATCAAATTTTTACTTGCATAGCCACTATGATTGGACTGAATTATACTTGATAGGCTACAACAACTATTAGTTCCTCAAACAACCAAAGGAAAGTAGAGTGGATGAGATGGCTGCATAGCAAGAGACTCTAAAGTTGCTAACTAACATAAACATATTAGGAATGTTATCAGGGTTGTAGGGAAATAGAAAAATAGCCAGCAAAGACTTGCCACTAATATATTTAAACAAACCTCGTAAAGTTCAAACTCTTGATTAGGGACATAGCTTGTGAGTTCATTTAGTTTAGTCAAGATATCTGTTGGCTTGCTAAAGCTTTTCACAAAAAGTCTTCCAGCATATCTAGCATTAAATGTAAATGAATTAAAGGTCAAATGCATTGTCATCTTGTCTTTTTTAGGATTACTTTTATCTGTGCTTTTTCATGAATTAAAATGTCATCCTTTTCTCTACAAGGGAGATAGATAGGCCTCAAATCCTGAATCACAACATAGATTACTTAATAAAACCAGTACTGGAAAAGAAAGGGCTTGGGAATTTCCACTGCCTATAATTGGAATTATTCCCAGATTGTCTGAGCTTTACTTCTAAGAACAAGTTCACTTGATATTTCTAAACCTTATTTGATAGTTCCTTCAAACATCTAATCTCCTACCAAATCAGTACAGAGATGTAACATATAAGAACCTAGCATAACTGACTAGATTTCTCCCAATAGAAACAAAACAACTAATTCCATAAAATTACTCATTTATAGAACAGTATTCGGCTGCTCATGTTTGGAACTTCTAAACAAGAAAAATACCTTATTCCTTCTCGAGTTTATTCTATTTCAACACTTTATGTGCCTGAAACATTAGTCCATCCAATCTTAAAATGCTAAAAAATTAGTAAATAAAAAATTAAAGAGTGATTCGAGAAAAGACAAAGTATACGAGGTCTATCAAACTGCATAAGCTTCTCGACGTTCTTCTACTGTAGATTGCACTATTTTCCCTGCAAACTTAGCAACCAGTTAGCACTCAGACCAAATTTTGATTGAAAGTTCTTACAAATGCTTTACTGCAAAGCCTCAAAATTCCAATAACAAACACAACTTATGAAAATATGAATCACAAATAGCCATGGCAAGTAGCTAAACTGCAAGTATGGAAATGAACTTAAAGAAAAGCTAAATTGTATCTACACATAGTGTAGACAAAGAACTCCAAGATGAATTCTCTGTTTCAGCTGACACTCCCTTAGTACTATTTCCTTCATTGTCAAGTTATCTGTTTTTCCTATTGTATGAGTACAGTAGCTCGTATATTGGCTAGCATGATAGTCAATCTCCAATAACTGGGAGGACAATGTCTACACATCATGACAACGATTAATCTCATCATTGGTGCGCCTATCAACATAAATTACTGAAAAAAGGTATTGCACCACTGACTCCTTAATGTGGAAAGGTTGTTGATAGATTTAGGTCCTCTTTGTTAAATTGGCAACTTTACCTGACCTTTATGTGGCAATGGGATAGGCTCTTATTATTTGAAATAAAATGTTATTTGAGGTGAATGATATTTGTGAGCAGTGTCTATATATAATACCAGATATGTTAAAAATAAGTATATTTTGTTCATGATAGGAAGGTATCTATCTTAGGGGGCAACAACAACCTAAGATTTTATTTCAAGTAAAATGCTTGCCCCAAAGAATTCTTATTCAGGCCCTACATACTTTTCTATGTATAACACTGCTCATATCCATTCTCTATTTTATTTTTCTTAAATGAAATACAAAACTTGTTTCCATCATTTTACTACTCCACATAAAGTACTACAGTAAATTAGGAACACAAAATATTCAAGTGTTCAAGAAAGTAAGAAGATGATCAAGATTAATATTTCTTATTATGCTTTGAAATATACAGCAGAAATAATCATTGTGACCATTTTATGGCAATCAAATACAAGACAACATGTTGGAAGCAAAAATTAATTATTCATATGAGAGTCCTTAATACTTGCATTCAGATCATAATCATTAGACAATATAGAAAGTGAGATAGAACAACTGGATACCTGAACTAAAAGCAGAATAGCAGAGGCATTCAACATATCAATTGCATGCACATCAAATGCCAAGAGGAGAACCCAAAAACATAAAGGAACAAGAAACCGAAAAAATACTATCTATATGAACAAAAAAATACTATTTGTACCTCATCAAAGCCATAAGAACTAATAAAAATGTATCAAAATTGAATAGCTAAAAAAAGGAATGATTATTCATACCTCTATCTGCTCATTATTCTAAGTCACTATCCATATTAGCTTGAGATACTATTTCATCATCACCGCTGCAATATTTAGCTAGGGTGTCATCTTTATCTTCCTCATCATCTTCAACAGCATCCTTGTAGTTGACATGTGGGTGGATTGTTTTTTCTGCAATTTTAATCTCTAGTGGAGGTTCATCAGTAGCTTCTATGGATTTATATGTTGAAGCTCTTAAATCTAATTTTAACAAAATAATGCAAGTTAGAATGTATATAATAAATATATTATTTTCTGATGAACCAAAACTAAAATGTAATTGCAAGATCTTACTCGATTATCAAATCATAAAGCGAACTCTTTCTTCTGTCGTGACTCCCAACCAACAAGATTGTTCCTTTTAAGTTTCTCTTCATGCCTTCTGGATAACAAGAAAAATATGAAATAGTCATATTATGTTAAAGATGTTATTATAATGAAAAAGAATCTATTTACCTCAAATATGGTGGTATCTCTACACAATTATTTAAATCAAACCAATGTAGTGCATTATATTCTTAAGGTGTTATTTGAACAAAATTTGTTTCTCCAGAGGATTGAATTTTACTACTAAAAATAGAGATTATTGCATTTGGGAGTTCTTCTCCATCCTGATTCCTTTCATCTGTATTGTATTTTATCTCAATTCCATGAAGATATAATGAACAAAAAGTCAAGCATTCTTTTACAATATAGGCCTCTATGATCAAACCTTCAGGACGAGCTCTATTTCGAACCATCATTTTTAAACTACTGAAATACTTATATGTAAATTAGAAAAAATACAAATAAAATAGACATTACTTATAAGACATAATCTATGCAAATAAAATTTTAAGTTTATACTAAAAAAATTAAATAAGTCAAATAATTGCAAATTTTTTACCTCTCAATAGGATACATCCATCTACACTGAACAGATCCACCAAGCTTGGCCACCTGTGCTAAATGAACTGTTAGATGGACCATAACATAAAAAAAAACAGGTGGAAATATCATTTCTGGCTTGCACAGTATCATAGGAATCTTTTTCTTCAAACTGTCAAGGACATCCAAATTAAGTTTCCTAGCAAATAACTGTCTAAAGAAACCGGCCAACTCAATAATAACATCAAGAAATCTTTATGTAGATAACCGCACATTCCTACAAGAAGTAAACATTGTAATAGAACATGGCAATCATGACTTTTCAACCCTATTATCTTACCATCCTTGATACTCACACATCAAGATATATTAGCAACATAACCATCCGAAAATTTCACTAATTTCAAGAATTCATAAAACCCTTTCCTCTCCTTATGGGATAGAGTATAAAGTACATGCGGCTTAAACACCTAAGTTTACCTTCTTTATTTGCTTTAGCACCTTCTAATCCTCTAAATCCCATATCCTCTAATTCCAAACGAGCTTTATCTGTGTCTTTTGATTTACCATCAATGTCTAGTATAGTCCTAATGATATTATCACATATATTCTTCTCAATATGAATCGCATCAAGATTATGCCGCAATTTAAGTTTTGACCAATATAGCAACTCAAATAACATGCTCTTTTAGTCCAACATGATTGGTGGGAAGGATGTTTTCACTTTTTATCTCTAGAATTATTGCCAAACACGACATGCTTTACCTCTTGTAGTTGGATTAGAATCTCATCATTGGAAAGCTCCATGGGCTTGATCGTGATTCAATCTCACCATTAAATTTAAGACTATTTCGAAAAGGGTGATAAAGTGGTAGGTACCATTTATGGCCAATATAACCAATCTTACTTCTTAGTCTTTGCGAAGGAGTTTTGATGCTACATCTTGGACAAGCACAATATCCCTTTGTTCGATGTCTAGATATATCACCATATGCATAGAGATCATTTATTGTCCACAAAATTGTGCATGCAGACGAAAATATTCTCCAATTTTTGCATCTCATGTTCTTACCCCAAACTCCCATAGTTCCTTCAATTCATCTATCAAAGGTTTAAGATATACATCAATATCTTTTCCAGCTGATTGAGGGCTGGGAATTAAAAGGGATATCATCAAATAAGGCTCTTTCATGCATTGCCAAGGTGGTAAATTATATGCCATTAAAGCCACTGGCCATATACTATAAGAATTATTCATGTTATCAAAGGGATTAAATCCATTAGTAGCTAATTCAAGACGTATACTATGAGGATCTTTGGCAAACCAAGGGTATTGCTTATTAAGATCTTTCCAAGCTTTAGAATCTGAAGGATAGACCATTTTTTGACCCTCTTCAACTTTTCCATCCTTATGCCACCTCATATCAGAGGTTGTCTTCCTTGCTATATACAATCGTTGTAACCTTGGTTTTAGGGGAAAATAATGCAAAATTTTATGGGGAATTTGCTTTCCTTTGCTATTATGTATTTTCCATCTAGATTCCTTGCAAACTGGGCAACTATTTGCAATCTCATATTCTTTTCGAAAGAGAAAGCAATCGTTTTCACATGCATGGATAAGCTCATACCCCAAACCAATGCCTTTTAATACCTTTCTTGCCTCATAAAATGAAGGAGGAATAATATCACCCTCTAGCAAGTATTGCTTGAACAAATCAATTATCATATCATAACATTTATTAATGATTTGATTCAAAACCTTTATATGGAACAACTTGACAAGGAAATACAACAATGATTTGGAGCAATCGGGGTATAACTTACATTGCGTGTCTCTCAATAATCTCTGAATTTTTTTCAAATCATCATCTATTACAACATCTAGATGATCAGCATTAGGATTATCATTATAATCGCATGAATTCTCATTATTGACAAAATTATGCACACTAAATTCCAAATCTTCTAACAACTCTTCATTCTCAAATGTTTCATCTATATAATCATGAACATTGTTATCTACATATTGATTAGAGCTTTCACCATGGTGTATCCATTCACTATAATCCACATCGATTCTATCAGTGAGTAAATGTAACTTGACCAAGTGCGGTGGTGTAAAATCTTATTCAAGCACTCTCCACGGGGACAAGGAACCTTATGAAAATTTTAACTCCATTGACATAATCCTTCAAAGTGAAGTCGTTGAGTTTGATCTAGCTCTTATCCATTTGTAACTAGTTATGGTGAAAACACAAATAATTTATCATATATAGATATAAATATATTATAGATTAATGTAACAAATCTTATAGCATATAAGATATGTTTGTCTAATTCAGAGCCTCATAAATCATATAGATAACATGTGAAGGTCAAGTGAAACATATAAGTTTCTTATGGAGGCATTATTGTCATGACGAATCAACTTTTATGCATATGTATAATACCCATATTACTAGTTTAAGGGGATGTTTACAGAAATTGCTTAACTGCATGAGATTATTTTGAATACCACATAAGATTAGCATAATCAAGAATGTAAAAAAGGATATATTTATATATATATATCATAGGTTAAGTTAATTAAAAGACAAAGATAAGAGACTGCACATAGATTTGGTGCTCACTTAGGGTGTTGTTAAGAATTGAAGGGCTTGGAATGTGGTATTGGATTCAGGCCATTTTGGTTGTAGGAAATGCACAAAATTTTCAAAGCCAACTTTAATTTTTGATAATGTGTTTTTGGGAATTTAAATTTGGATTGAATTTGGAAAATGAATTAAAATATGTGCATATTGATAAATAAGGATAGTGTTGTACATATTGTGAACTTGTTCTGCCGGTTGGAGATGGAGATTATGGTTAATGGGGTAGATTCCTGGTGTTGAGCATGATGATTGCCATTCCGATATCATTGGTACAAAGTTGATCTTATACTTTTGGGGACATGGGCTACATTAAGTTTGTGAATGAGAACTTGATGTGGGGGAAATAAGTCTTCATTGAGTTTGTACAGGATTTCTTCTACTCAACATTATGCACTTGAAATACTATTGACAAATGAGGTTGCACATTGGTGGAAGATTGTTATGATTAGAATTTGTGCTGTTATAGATTCTTTTTACAGATTTTTTGATGTTGTACAAAATGATATATGGTCTCAACTTCTTCAAAATTGATTGGAACTGGGAAGAGTTGCAACCTAATGAACATAATCTGAATGCAAGCACTATGCAATGGTTGACCTTTTGCTAAACATTGGTAGAAGGTTGACCTTTGGTACAAAATGAATTCTGATGTATAATTATGAAGGCAAGAGTAGCATTAGAATCCATAAATCAAAACTTCATAAGCTTGAAAATAACTAAGCTACTTGAGCTACCAAGGATCTAGTCATGCTATAGATCTAGATTAGGATAAAGAATTAACTCTTGTAGCTCAAAAATAAGGAAAAGATCAACTATCTCTCACGAATCCAGAAACTATATGGAATTGGCATAGCAGAAAGATGACAACATTTTCCTAGGCTAAACTACTACAAAGTTCACAAAATTAAATCTGGAACACCCCCACACACAGGGGAAGCTATTGTGAAAAATTGGAGCCAAAAAGCCTTCTGGATCACTTATAAAAAATCACCAACCGAAAGTTGCTACATGTGGATCTCCAAAACTGAGCAAGTCAAGTGCCTTGCCTCTATTGATATGATCCACACACCAAACAACCTTCCAATTTTGCCTCACTAGAAGATAGATTTAGATAGGAGAAAATGAGGTAGAGGAGGCCAATTTTCAGGTTGGGAGGAAGCAAAAATGCAAAGCTTCAACTCATGATGCAATACATGGAGAGAGAGATTTTGGAGGAAATACAAAAATCTAATTCTCACACTTTTCAGCAATGCTTAATTTGAAATTTGCCAAAACTTTATATCTATATATGGAGGGTGGAAGGTGTGATGCTAGTTAGCATCACACCTTCCTCAAGGTGACCGCCCAAGTGGCATGCCAAGTTGGCAAAATTCAAATTCAAGTCTTACTTGAATTTCAAGTGCATTTCAATTTCATTTAGAATCTAATTCCAAATTAATTAAGATGCTAATTTAAATGAACAATTCATTTAAATTTTTCCTCCAAAAACTATTCTTCCCATTAATTAAATTAAATAATTAATTAATCTTTGATTTAACTCTTAAATCAAATAAGTTGTTATCTTAAGCTTAAATTAGTCAACTTAACTCTTTAAGTTAACTTGTCCAATTGATATCAATATGGAACCAAATAATTAACTCCTTAATTATTGGTCTAATTTAACTCTTAAATTAGTTGATTAATTTAACACTTAAATTAATCAAACCAAAATTGACTGTTGGATTGGACCTTTGAAAATCGGTCACCAAAGGGTGATTTTCTAACACTTAGAAAATTGCTCTACCAATTTTGGAAGCTATTTGGCTTTTGTGTGTGACTCAATAGGTTCTACCATTCATTGGACATGGGCTCACAACTCTTTGTGACTTTTGAATATCTTATATTCATTTTAGTTTAAAATTACTTTTAAACTAATCGACTTAATTTAATTAATCTCATTAATTGAAGAGTATCCAATCTCCATGGTCGATGTCCAACCTCAAGCCCATGGAGCCTAACTAATTGGTCAAAATGAATATTCTGGAGAACCATCATAGCTCTATGCATATCATACAAATATGGCCCTTCCGTCTCCTATCTCCCGAAAGAGGCCTGGGGCAAGATATTTGCCGGCTCCCTAATAACCTTAATACTAGGTTTCTATTCTCAATATTCGATTTCCTTGTGTGACCTCACCTTTGGAAAACTCCTTTTCCAAATTGTCACACCACCTTGCACAAGGATTTCTTGGAATCGACCATTATAGAACATATAGGAGATGCACTCGTTCTTCACAAAAGCGAGTAGTCAGATTCCATCTTGGATCTCACAAACTTCCATGCCAAGGAGTTCATACCAAATCTCTACTGAAAGACTTGCTAAGTAGTCATGGAAGAGTCAAAGTATGAGGACCGGACACAAGGTTACCATGGATCCTTAATTTAAAGGACTAATAATATACACTACGTAAGCAGGAGAATTGACCACTACCGACTTGCCACTATGACTATTTAGTGGATTCTTCGGAGGGTCTTCAGTGCCTTGTTCTCTAACAAGCACCCACCAACATACACTCGTATCTCATACAGCTTGCTCATGGAATGGAGCAATATCCAACTCTTGGATTTTTGCATCGTTAGTGCAAGTCTATTCGGATCTTAGATGCCCCGTCTCATAAGATCCTCTGACTTGGAAGATTTAAGATCACGACTATGTAAGACTTATTCCATGATCACCACCTAATAAACTGATCAAGTCTCGTAGTCATATGTGATCTCAGGGCTTCATCTAAATTCAAGTGAAGTAATATGAAGCATAAGATAAAGGTGGTCATATAAAGAATATCATTCAATTAAGATTGTTTTGCAAGGAAATAGCTTTTACAAGGCCAATCGAATTGGCTTGCCAGGAACTATTCAACAATCTCCTACTTGTTCTAAATCCAATGCCCTATGGCCATGAGACCCATCTTCTCAAGATGTTTTTCAAAGACCTTTTACGCTAAGGGCTTAGTTAGTGGATCTGCTATATTCTCTTTCGAGGCAACTCTCACCACTCGAATGTCGCCTCTATCAATGGTCTCATGGATCAAATGATATTGTCTTAAAATGTGCTTGCATTTTTTATGAGATCTTGGCTCTTTAACTTGTGCTATCGCCTTGGTGTTGTCACAAAAGACAATAATTAGCTTAGCAATGCTAAGCACTACATTTAACTCTCAAATGAAGGTTTTTCATCCAAACACCTTCCTTTGTAGCTTCTAAAGCCGCGATATATTCTGCTTCAGTGGTTGAATCGGCCGTGGTGTCTTATTTGGAACTCTTCCAACTCAATGCGCCGCTATTGAGGCAAAATATAAATCCAGAAGTAAATTTGAGGTCATCTACATCGGATTGAAAACTCAAATCTGAAAATTCCTCTAGTTTCAATTATCCATTACCGTATACCAAAAACAAGTCCTTAGTCCTTCTCAAGTACTGAAGGATTGCTTTTACGGCTATCCAGTGACTCTCACTGGGATTGGATTGGAACCTATTTGTAATATTTAGGGAGTATGCCACACTCGGTATTGTACATTAAACTGCATATATTATGTAACCGATAGCGGTGGCATAAGGTATGTGAGACATCCTTCGTTTCTCTTTCTCAGTCTTGGGGCCCATAGACTTTGAGATACGAATGCCATGTCCTATGGGAAGAAATCATTTATTGGATTATTCCATACTAAACCTCTTTAGTATCTTGTCAATGTATGGGGTTTGGGATAGCCCCAGCATCCTCTTAGATCTATCTCTATAGATACATATTCCTAATACGTAGGACGCTTATCCCAAATCCTTCATGGAGAATTGTGTAGATAACCATGCTTTAGTACACTCTAACATTCCTACCTCATTCCCAGTGAGAAGGATGTCATCGACATAAAGCACAATAAACTATACTAAACTCCCACTAGCCTTCTTGTACACACATCGTTCAAACACATTTTTGACAAAGCCAAATGACTTGACCATTTTGTCAAAACGTATGTTCCAACTTCGCAATGCTTGTTTGAGTCCATAAATAGATCTCTAGAGTTTGCAAACCTTTTGCTCACTCCTCTTGGATGTAAAACCTTGTGGTCACTCTATATAGATTTCTTCTTCAATGTCACCATTGAGGAAAGCGGTTTTCACATCCATTTGCCATATCTCATAATCATAATATGCGAGTATGGCAAGTAGAATCCAAACGGACTTAGGCATAGTGACCGGCGAAAAGGTTTCCTTGAAATCGATACTGAGTCTTTGAGTGTAACCCTTTGCCACTAGTCATGCCTTAAAGGTCACCACTTCTCCATCTACTCCAAGCTTTCGCTTATAGATCCATTTGCAACCAATAGGAACTATTCCCTTTAGTGGATCTACCAAAGTCCATACTTTGTTTGAGTACATAGAGTCCATTTCAGATCTCATAGCTTTAAGCCAACATCCCGAATCTATGTTCAACATAGCTTCTTCATAGGTTTTCGGATCATCATCCGTTTGGCCCGTCTCATGAAGGAATCCGAACCTTTTGGGTTGCTTCTTGATTCGGTCCGACCTACATAGAGGTTGTGTACTAAGCTCTCATTGCTCGCTTGTGTCTACTGCTTGTGGGATTTCTTGATCATTTTGAGCTTCATCAAGTTCAACAATAACGCCATTTTTATCTAATAAAAATTTCTTTTCCAAAAACTAGGCGTTCCTTGAAATGAACACCTTTTGTTTCGAGGGATCATAGAAATAATAACCCGTAGACTCTGTAGGGTATCCTCCAAACTTGTACAAGGTGGATCTACTATCCAACTTATTTCCCACTATCCGTCTCACGTAAGCGAGAGATCCCCAAACTTTGAGATATTGGTAAAAAGGTTTTTGCCAAACTACATCTCATGTGGAGTCTTTGGAACTGACTTAATGGGTGCTATTTTTAGTAACCTTTCCACCGTAAGTAAGGCGTATCCCCAAAAGGATATAGGCACATCAGAAAAGCTCATCATGGAATGTACCATGTCCAACCAGGTACGATTTTTCCTTTCGGTTATTCCATTATGCTAGGATGTGTCGGGTGGAGTCTATTGAGGGAAAATCCCATTCTCCATTAGGTAATCCAAGAATTTGGTGCTCAAGTATTCTCCCCCTTGATCCGATTGAAGAGCTTTAATAGTTAGCCCCAATTGCTTTTCTACTTCATTCCTATACTCCTTGAACGTTTCAAAGGCTTAGGACTTGTTCTTCATAAGAAACACGTGTCTGAACCAACTAAAGTCATCGATGAAGGTGATGAAGTAGGAATAGCCTCATCTCCCACTAACTCTTAGTGGTCCAAGAACATTCGTATGGATCAAATCCAAGAGACTTGTGGAGCACTTCGTTTGTCCTTCAAAAAGAGCTTTGGTTATTTTTTCCTTTAAATAAGATTCACAAGTAGGAAGATCCTCAATGCCACTAACATTTAGTGCTTTGAGAGCTTCTAGCTTGTTCATCCAATTCTTACAGATATGACCAAGTCTTGCATGCCAAAGAATGACATCATCTTGGATATCTAATTTTGTTTTACTTGATTGAATGTACATTAGTGAAGGTATCAAAGAACTATTCTTTAATGCTATCAATTTCCCATTTGATATTGAAAAATCAAATCCTTCTTTATCAAGAACAGGAATTAAAATAATGTTCTTAACAAGGTGCGGTACATAATAAATCGAATCAAGTACAATCCAAGCATTCCCCAAGTTTAACTTGATAACGCCTTGGAAAGTGGCCGCAACTCTTACTCTATTTCCCAAGCGGAGGATCAATCCCCTTCACGAAGACTCATTTTTCTTTTCATCACCTGTAACAAATTACAAAGGTGAGAACTGCATGCAGTATCAAATACCCATGTGGAAGAATTAGTCATCATGTGCACTTTAATAAAGTACATACCCTTCTCAAGGGTTGCAAGGTAAGCTTTGTAATTTCTTTTCCAATGCCCTTTTTTGCCACAGTGGAAACAACTAGCATCGATTTTAACCTTCTTCTTAACTCTCCCAGAACTTTTCTCATGTTGCTTCCCTTTTGAGGAAGAACTCTTTTTCCTCTTACCTCCCTTTCTAGGACCCCTAAGACCCTTTGACTTAGAGGAGGATGCAAGCATAAGGGGCTTTTCCTTTCTCATAGTTGCCTCTGCGGTCACTAGCATTTGATCAATTCATTAATCGTAACCTCTTACTTGGATATATTGAAGTTTATAATGAATTGATCATATGATGATGGTAGTGGTGTAGGATCAAATCCACGTAAAGGTAGTTGTCCATGACCACATCTAACTATCCAAGCTTCTTGATGAGTCCTATCATCTTGAGGCCGTGATCATGGACATTGGACCTTTCACTCATTCTTGCCCTAAAGAGCTCTTTAGACAAAGCGAATCTTTTGTGTCTACTTTGTACACCATAAAACTCTTGCAAGTGCACATAGATCTCTCGAGCATGCTTAGTCTTTTGGAGCTCATTGGATATGGATGCCATCATGACACACCTCACTTGTAGGTCATCATCTACAAATTATGTGAACATTTCACGTTGTGCGTCGGTGGCGTCATCACCAAATGTGTCCACAGGACTTTGATCAAGGATGTAAGTCCGCTTTTTAGAGTCAAGAATGATTTTAAGGTTCCTTAACCAATCTTGGATGTTCAGCCCATTTAGTTTATCAGTTTTCAAAATGCTTGTGAGTAGATTTTTAGTCATTTTGTTTGAAGATTTCAAAAATCAACAAGAGGCGAAAAAAAGTATAAGCAAGTGATTAATTTGATATTAAAAGCATGTTTATGGTCTTTAAGCATGTTTTCCTCCCACTATTTTATCAAATTCTTCACCCCCTAGAAGAATTCAGGAAATCATATTTGCTAGTGAGAATCAAGATCCTAACGACTTCTATATGGACCCCCGCTTCAAGTGCCATCCACAAATAATTGAAAGGTAAGCAATACTTGATAATTGCATCTCATGTAATTCTTGATATATTTTGCCTCACATATCATATAGACACCCTACTTCAAGTGCATCTACATTACTAAGTCTTAAGTTATACCTACCAATCAAACTTTGATTTGAGATGGCTCCATGTCATCCCTCGCTTCAAGTGCCAATGCATGGAGGTTCTCAAATCAAAGGTACATCATATGCTAATTATATGCTCACAACTTTCCTCCTAAGTGTGACCCCCGCTTCAAGTGCCATCACACAAATTCGGTATAGCGTATACTATTGGTAGAAGGCTTGGATTAATTAAAACTCTTTTAATTTGTATCCATTTTGACTTAATATTGGAAAAGCACTTAGACATTCTAAGTAGAGGGTTTTTGCTTGCAAAGATCTCATCATTTTATCTTCTTATTTACGTTTTATATATCTTAAACATGCATCTCATACATCAATTGGATATAGAAAGCATAAATAAGTAAATGCGCCTAGCATGCTTCTAGGTTGGGATGACCATGAGCCTAACAAAGTGGTGCACTTAGAGCCATAGGTGCCCCACCTAGTTGATTTTAGGTAGGTTGATTAAATCTAACTATTACATGATTGTATCCCATACATTCATGGGCTTTCAAAAGTTTCCATGCCTCCATTGGCCTCCATTGCTCCATGTAACATTTACATGAATAGGAAATCCTCACTCCTAGTGATACTACTCTCATAACATTTACAAGGTAGAAATTAAGAGGCATGCAAGCCTCAATTTAATACAACCCATTTCAACAACTTGAAAAAATTAAAATCAATATTAAAGGCTCATGATCATCCCCATTCATTCATCATCCATTCAACAATTAAATGAACAATAGATAAATCTAGAATTAACAATTGATTCTATCAATTTAATGCTTATCTCATAAACAAATAATTGAACAAGCATAATATTTATGCCATCATTGGAAGATTAACCAATTTTCAAAGGCATTCAAAAATGTCAAACATAATTTGAAGAGCTTGCACAACGTTTGCACATCTACTATGTGTGGTGCAAAAACATTTCAAGCACAAAAGGAGTTGGAAAAAATACTTAAAACTTACCAAAACCATAAAACAGGAGCTGCCGCCCAGTTTGGGCGCACGACTGGGTAAGCTGTGCGCATAGCGCTCGGCTATGGCCCGACAGCCCCCCGTTTTGGGGTTTCAAAGTGAGTCAAGTTATTTTCCACTCAACTTTCATGCAACAATAGTTTTAACACATGTTCCCAACACTAAAACACTCATTATAGATGAATTTCCAGATTTAAAACCTTTATTAAAAAGAAAATTTAGAAAAAGCTAAAATCATATTCTTCCAAATCTATAATATAACTCCAATCAAATTGGATCTAAAAATGACCAAAACTTTTCTAATCAAACATCAACATGCTATATCACCATATAACATCAATAAATGCTAAATCAACATTCAACATTTACCACTATGAATTGAAACATACTAAAACATGAATCAACACTTAAATCACATAATAGTTTGCTTTCAATTCATCAAGCAATAGAGCCACAAGCATCATCAACCAAACACTCCAATCCATCACTTGGATTAAGTATTTAGTGATATTGATCAATCCATCACATGAATCAATTAAACAATAATCCAAAACAAAGCATGAAAAAGGCTCTGGTACCACTTGAAGTCAAGAGTAATGTTAGGATCCATAAATTAAAACTTTATAAGCTTGAAAATAACTAAGCTACTTGAGCTACCAAGGATATAGTCATGCTATAGATCTAGATTAGGATGAAGAATTACCTCTTGTAGCTAAAAAACATGGAGAAGATCAATTATCTCTCATGAATCCAGAAACTGTCTGGAACTAGCACAGCTAAAAGACAACAATGTTTGCCCAAGCTAAATTGCTCCAAAATTCACGAAATTAAATCTGGAACACCCCCACATAGGGGAATCTACTATGAAAAATTGGAGCCTAAAAGCCTTCTGGATAACTCCAGAAAAAAATTGCCAACTAGAAGCTGTTGCAAGTGGATCTCCAAAACTGAGCAAGTCAAGTGCTTTGCCTCTATTGATACGATCTACACACCAAACAATCTTCCAATTTTCCCTCACTAGAAGCTGGAGTTAGAGAGGAGAAAATGAGGAGAAGAAGCCAATTTTTAGGTTGGGAGGAAGAAGAAATGCAAAGCTTCGACTCATGATGCAATACATAAAGAGAGAGATTTTGGAGGGAATGTAAGAACCTAATTCTCACACTTTTCAGCAATGCTTAATTGGAAATTTGCAAGCACTTTATATCTATGTATAGAGGGTGGAAGGTGTTATGCTAGTTGGCATCACACCTTCCTCAAGGTGACCGCCCAAGTGGCATGCCAACTTAGCAAAATTCAAATTCAAGTCTTGAATTTCAAGTGAATGTCAATTTCATTTGAAATCTAATTCCAAATTAATTAAGATGCTAATTTAAATGAACACTTCATTTAAATTTTTCCTCCAAAAACTATTCTTCCCATTAATTAAATTAAAAACTTCAATTTAATTAATTAACCTTTGATTTAATTCTTACATCAAACAAACTCAACTCCTAAGCTTAAATTAGTCAACTTAACTCTTTAAGTTAACTTGTCCAATTGATGGTCAACATGGTAGCAAATAATTAATTCCTTAATTATTGGTCTAATTTAACTCTTAAAAAAAATTGACTGTTGGATTGGACCCTTGAAAATTGGTCACCAAAGGGTGATTTTCTAACACTTAGAAAATTGTTCTATCAATTTTGGAAGCTATTTGACTTTTGTGTGTGACCCAATAGGTTCTACCATTCATTGGACCTGGGCTCACAACTCTTTGTGACTTTTGAATATCTTATATTCATTTTAGTTTAAAACTACTTTTAAACTAATCAACTCAATTCAATTAATCTCATTAATTGAAGAGTACCCAATCTCCATGATCGATGTCCAACCTCAAACCCATGGAGCCCAACTAATTGGTCGAAAGGAATATTCTGGAGAGCCATCACAGCTCTACGTGTACCATGCAAATACGGTCTTTCTATCTCTTATCTCCTGAATGAGGCCTAAGGCAAGATATTTGCTGGCTCTCTGATAGCCTCAATACTATGTTTCTATCCTCAATGTTCGATTCTCTTATGTGACCTCACCTTTGGAAAACTCATTTTCCAAATTATCACACCACCTTGCGCAAGGATTTCTTGGAATCGAACATGATAGAACACATAGGAGATGCACTCGCCCTTCACAAAAGTGAGGAGTCGGATTCCATCTTGGATCTCACAAACCTCCATGCCAAGTAGCCCATACCTAATCTCAACCTAAAAAACCCACTAAGTGGTTAAGGATGAGTCAAAGCATGAGGACTGGACACAAGGTTATCATGGATCCTCAGGTCAAAAGACTAATAATATACACTAGTGTAAGTAGGAGAATTGACCACTACCAACTTGCCATTACGGTTTTCTAGTGGATTCTCCAGAGGTTCTTCAATGCTTTGTTCTCTAATAAGCACCAAACGGAGCAAATCCAACTCTTGGATTTATGCATTGTTATTGCAAGTCTATCTGGATCTTAGATGCCCCATCTCATAAGATCCTATGACTTGGAAGATTTAAGATTACGACCGTATAAAACTTATTCCATGATCACCACCTAGTGAGCTGACCAAGTCCCGTAGTCATGTGTGATCTAAGGGCTTCATCCAAATGCAAGTGAAGTAATACAAAGCATAAGATGAAAGTGGCCATATAAAGAATATCATTCAATAAAGATTGTTTTACAAGAAAATAACTTTTACAAGGCCAATCTAATTGGCTTGCCGAGCACTATTCCAACAAATTAAACTATGAATATCAGCCTAAGATGCAAGTTATAGCTCTAAAGTCTAGAATCAGATGCAAATAAATATGATTTATGCATATTAGGTTATGAAAATAAATTGATAAATAGAAATAACAAATGCATATTTCCTCACGCTAGGAAAACATTAATCCTAATATCAAATTAAGTATAAAGTAGAAAGGACACTCTATAATATTAATTTTGCCCCAGAAATTAGCACAAATGGAAATACACAGTTTTCTCCTAAATGATGCCAATTATTCAAAATCTCAATAATGCTGGCAAACACACCATAAGGACAACAAATAGTCTAACCACTAATCAGTTTAAGAAAAATTTAAAAATTCAATAAAAAATGGGAAAATATATTAACCCATGTGGAAGCCCAAGATTTGAGAACATAATAAAGGGATAACATAAAATTTGTCTGGGAACTGCACCTTTAACATAAAAAAACTGCACATATAGTGGATGCTAATTTACCTATTCTTCTGTAAAATTTGTAATAGAGAGCCGGTGTTTTTTCTTATGCTAGCAAATCCTCACACCATAAATTCCTCAGCTTGACGGAAAACGCTAATATTAGAGTTTGAATATAGTTTTTTGTGTGAGAAAATAGGGTATGAGAATTGAGGATAAGGAATAGAGGATAAAGAGAGATGAGCAATGAATATATTCAGATCAGGAACGTAGTATTTAGATGAGGGGATGAGGATTCAGATTAGGGAAGAAGTACTCAAATTAGGGATTGAGTGACCCAGACTCGCAATGCGCCAACATAAGTTAGGTTCTGATTTACTAGTTTTGATTTATTCACAATAGATGAGGGGATGAAGATTTCGATTAGGGAAGAAGTACTCAAATTAGGGATTGAGTGACCTAAACTCGCAATGCGCCAATATAAATACGTATCGATGATGAAGACTTTTTACTTGCAAATCTGAATGATGAAGACTTTAGAGCAAAAGAGATGAAGACTCAGAGAAGTTGAATAAGATGACAAAATGAAAGTATTTCTTTCTTTTCCTTTTCTTTTTTCTTTTTTTCTTTTTTCTTTTCTTTTTTTCTCTTTTTACTTCTATATTGGTTTGGGCTTTGGAGAGAGGAAGTGAATTATGTGAAATGAGTTGCCCTGTGATGAAGATACAGAAAGAGAGTTAGAGATTTTTATCTCTGGTTACAAAGCATGCAGTTCTAAAATTTGAGAGCATCAATCAGGCCGTGTTGATTTCTATGATTGCTCTATTTTATTGCTACCCAAATATCTTTGACTCCTCTACTTCTGTTATAAAAAGATTCAAAGGGGGTTTTCCTTATTTTAACCATTTCTGCACTTTGAATTTTTTCTAGTCAATTATTATTTACCTTCCGACATTTAATCCGTAAGTTTCGAAATTAGGCAAAGGCCTTCTGACATTTTTTTCATTTTCTGCATTTTAACTAAGATTTACTGGTTCTGAGTTAATTACAATGCGCCAATAACCTCTCGTTGATTTATAAGTTCTGATTGATATAACTTCGAAGTATAACCGGGAAAGTATTAAAACACGAGTCATCCGTTTATAGTTAAGTTTTTCTGATTTGGATGAGAGACAAAAATATAATGAGTTATTCATATTAAATATATTTTTAGTGTATATGTCCTTTTCATATGTGCATTTTTTAATCATTAAATTCTAATAATAAAATTTTTGTATTAAAATAATATATTTAATTAAAATTGTAAGTTTTAACTGTTTAAATTGTTACCAAATGTGCCCAACAGAAAGTTGTATTCTTAGCAAACCTTTTTAAAGTTTAAATTTGATTAAATATATTGAATAACAAAACTTAGACTTAAGATTATTTCTATGCTAAAAACATGTCAAGAATTATGAAGAGAAACACTAGTAAATTTTGACGTTTTTTTCCTCAAAGTGAATTACGTTTAGAACTGGATACTTAGAACATTCACATTTTTCATAATCTCTGATAAGAAATGGTGCTAGCTTTTTAAGTCCTTTGATAGAAGCAATTTTTAAAATACATCAATATGTTACTATTGTTTTTTCTTTTGAAATATAGTATTTTTATTTTTAATATATATACATATATATATATATATATGCTTTCATTATAAATATCTTTTGCGAAAGGACTGAAATCTATGATAAACTATGTTCACGTAACATTAATATACTTAAATGAATGCAAATTTTATTTTTGAAAATTTTGAAATGATGCAAAACTTAATATTATGTTGGACCTACTAAAATAAAAATTATATTTAAGACTAACTAGCATCTAGTTTAATATTGTTTAAAATTGAGAGTTAAAATTATGAGGTATTCAAAAAAATTTAATAACTGATATCTTAAATGATAAGTTTTTGTTACTTCTAAAGAAAATAGGTAAATAATTAATAAAAATTATTACTCAATTTTTAATTTTATTTAAAGTAGAATTTATTATAAAAACTAAAAAGAATATATAAAAATATTGGGGAAATTATTACTAGAATTTTAAAAATATATAGAAATATTAACAAAATAAAAAATGTATAGGAAATGTTTTTTTTTGGGGGGAAGGGGGGGATATTGGATAGAGACGTGTGGTATATTATTTGGTAAATTGACACTCTTGGTGAAATCTCATATCTTAATGTAGATTATTAAGAGTTGTACTTGGAATTTAGGTATCTACTTGGAAAAAAAAAAATGCTAGAAACCACGTATGGGTGCTAGGGGTTGCATTGTTCATGTGAGGTGGATCCTAAGGAGAGTTACAAGTTATAATCTTGCGGTTTTTCTAAAAAATAAATTTCACTTCATCGTCCTTCTAAATTAAACATGAATCTTTGAAAGTTTTGATTTTATTAGTAAATTTTACATAAGTTGATTTTACATCAACTTGAATTCAAATTTAAATCATAATCTTCAAGGATGTCTGCCATGATCTTACTAATTAAGCATACCAAGTCAATCTTATCCTCACTAATATCAATTTAAAAATGAACTTAAGTTGTTCAATCCAGCTGTGATTTGAAATTAATTAAGCAAAGCCAAAATTATTAATCTAATTTATGAATTATAAGACGAGTTAGACTCGTTAATAATCCTAATTACATGTAATTTTACTTTAAAATAGGGATACATGGCACTTTTTCTTATATTTATGTAAAAGTGGAACAAAGAAAAGATGCGTGACAATAAACATTATGTTTGTAGTGTGTATTAATATAAAAAAGTTGTATTTAGCATTAAATACAATGTAATAAATGTCAAATAATAAAAAGCAAGGAAGAAATATTGAAAAATATATTTAGCCACTTATTATTCATTAAAGCTATTGAAAAGTTAAGTTTATACATGTAATTATTGAGTGGTAATATAGTGGAATGAACCATATTATACATTACGAGGCAAAATTGTAATTTTAGTCCTGTAAGCTTACCCATTTTGAATTTTGGTCCTATAAGTTGCAAAATTGCAATTCTAGTCCTATAAGTATAAAAAAATTGTCTTCTTTGGTCTTTTTTTCACTGTAGTCGGCAAAAGTCATCAAAAAAGCTAACATGGCTTGCCGGGCGTGTGGCAATTTGGAGTTTTTGCCTTGTTAGACTGCCTAGTAGGCATTTTTTATCTTTTTCTTGCTTAGTTGAAAACATACATGTCTTTTCTTTCTTTTTTTTCCTTTTGTAATTTCAATATATTATATAATTTATATATACACACATGTATTTATATATATTTATTACATATCATCATTTTCCTCCAAAACACAATTTTTTTTTCCAAAATACCCTCTACTATCCTTCATTATCTCCGAACCTTCCCTATTTTCTAATATATACATACATATATTATGCATACATCATATATTTTATTATTATTCTAACAATAAAAAAATTATTCAATTTTATTTTCAGCCTAAAAATCTAACAAAAAAGTATTGATTTGACTTTTAGAGTAAAAAATGTCTCCCCCAAAACATAAACAAACATATCAAAATTCCCCAGACCAAATTTCTTGAAAGCTAGTAAGACACTAGGATCCAATTATAAAAACTTCAAAAGCTTAATGAACTAGTGCTTACATGCTAACTAGGATCAAATCATGCTTGAGATTCAAATTAGGATAGAGTGTTACCTTGAAATTGCAAAATCCATGGAGAATGAGGTGAACTCTTCACCGTTCCAAAAACTGCAAGAAAATGCACAGCAGGAGAGGAGTGATTTTTGCCTTCATCAAATCACCTCCAAAAAATCATGAAAAAATTACTGGAGCTTCTCAACACCTTGAGGAACTCTCAATAAAAAATTCAAACCAAAAAGCCTTTTGGATCACCTTGGAGAAAATCACCAAATCAGACTATGTGCAGTAGATCTCCAAAACCGTAGCAAACAAAGCGGTTTGCCTCTATTGATATAATCCACACACCAAAAAGATCTTCCAAAATCTCTAGCCTATAAGCTGGAATAAGGCCAGATATATGCTATGGAGGAGGCCAATTTTAGGTAGGGATGAAGAAGAAAAAGCAAAGCTTTCAACACATGAATGCAATGCTTGCAAGGATTTTGGAGGGAATGGTGGATAATCTATTTCTTCACACCTTTTGACATAATAATTAGACCTCTCCCTCTATATCTATATATAGAGGCTGAAAGGTGTGATGCCACGGTGGCATCACACCTCCCATGAGAGGAAGGGGCGGCCAACTTGCATCTTGCCAAGGTGGCAAATTTCACTTGCATTTTAATTAAATTTGAAATCTAATTTCAAGTTGATTAAAATGCTAATTTAAATGAACATTTCATTTGAATTTTCCCTCCAAAATGTGTTTTTCCCATTAATTAAATAAAACACTTTAATTTAATTAATTAATCCTTTGACTTAACACTTAAGTCAATTAAGCTCAACTCTTAAGCTTGAATTTTGTTAACTTAACTCCTTAAGTTAACTTGACCAATTGATGGTCATATTGGCACCAAATAATTCTTAATTATTGATATAATTTAACTCCTTAAATTAATTGATTAATTTAACACTTAAATTAATCAAGCCAAAATTGACCTTCAAAATTGGCACCTTAAAATCGGTCCACTAGGAGACATTTTCTAACACTTAGAAAATTTTTTCTCCATTAATTAGGAAGCTAATTGGCTTTGGTGTGTAACCAAATAGGTTCTACCATTCATTGGACATGGGCTCACAATTCCTTGTGACTTTTGAATATCAAATATTCATTTTAGTTTAAAACACCTTTAAACTAATAAACTCAATTCAACTAATCTCATTAATTGAAGAGTACCCAATCTTCATGGTCGATGTCCAACCTCAAGCCCATGGAGCCTAACTAATTGGCCAAAATAAATGTTCTGGACAACTATTATAGCTCTATGCATACCATGCAAATACGGTCATTTCGTCTCCTATTTCCCGAAAAAGGCCTAGGACAAGATATTTGTCGGCTCCCTAATAGCTTCCATACTATGTCTCTATTCCTAATGCTCGATTCCTTTGTGTGACCTCATCTTTGGAAAACTCTTTTTCCAAATTGTCACACCACCTTGCACAAGAATTTCTTAGAATCATTATAGAATACATAAGAGATGCACTCGCCCTTCACAAAAGCGAGGAGTCGGATTTCATCTTGGATCTCACAAACCTCTATGCCAAGCAGCTTATACCCAACCTCAACCTGAAAGACCCGCTAAGTGGTCAAGGAAGAGTCAAAGCATGAGGACTAAACACAAGGTTACCATGGTTCCTCAGGTTAGAGGACTAATAATATACACTAACGTAAGTGAGAGAACTTGCCACTACCAGGCTATCTAGTGGGTACTTCGATGGGCCTTCAGTACCTTGTTCTCTAACAAGCACCCACTAACATACACCTATATCTCATACGATTGCTCATGGAATGGAGTAATATCCAACTCTTGATTTATGCATCGTTAGTGCAAGTCTATCCGGATCTTAGATGCCCCATCTCTTAAGATCCTACAACTTAAAAGATTTAAGATCACGACCGTATGAGAATTATTCCATGGTCACCGAACCAAGTCCCGTAGTCATAAATGATCTAAGGGTTTTATCCAAATGCAAGTGAAGTAATAAAAAGCATAAGATAAAGATGGCCATATAAAGAATATCATTCAATCAAGATTGTTTTACAAGGAAATAGTTTTTACACGGCCAATCTAATTGGCTTGCCGGGAACTATTCCAACAACCTTTTGCGTTAGGGGTTTAGTTAGTAGATCTACTATATTCTGTTATGAGGCAACTCATTCCACTTGGATGTCGCCTCTATCAATGATCTCTTGGATCAAATGATATCGCCTCAAAATGTGCTTGGATTTCTGACGAGATCTTAGCTCTTTGGCTTATGTTAGTACCCCATTGTTGTCACAATAGATAACTACTGGCTCGGTAATGCAAAACATTACATTTAACTCTTGAATGAAGTTTTTCATCCAAACATCTTCATTTGCAGCTTCTTAAGCCGCAATGTATTCTGCTTCAGCAGTGGAATCGTCCGTGGTGTCTTGATTGAAACTCTTCCAACTCACCACATCGCCATTGAGGCAAAATATAAATCTAGAAGTAGATTTGAGGTCATCTATATTGGATTGGAAACTTGAATCCAAAAACCCCTCTAGTTTCAATTCTCCATTACCGTATACCAACAATAAGTCCTTAACCCTTTTCAAGTACTTAAGGATTGCTTTTATGGGTATTCAATGACTCTTACTGGGATTGGATTAGTACCTACTTGTAACGCGTATCGAGTGTGCCACATCCAGTCTTGTACATTGAACTGCATATATTATGCTACCAACAATAGAGGCATAAGGTATGTGAGACATCCTTTGTTTCTCTTTCTTTGTCTTGGGGGCCATAGACTTGGAGAGACGAATGCCATGTCCCATGGGAAGAAATCCCTTCTTGGATTTTTCCATACTAAACCTCTTTAGTATCTTGTCAATGTACGAGGTTTGGGATAGCTCCAGCATCTTCTTGGATCTATCTCTGCAGATATGTATTCCCAATATGTAGGATGTTTCTCCCAAATTCTTCATGGAGAATTGTGTAGATAACCAAGTTTTAGTACACTCTTACATTCCTATTTCATTCCCAATGAGAAGGATGTCATCGACATAAAGCACAATAAACTGTACACTATTCCTACTAACCTTTTTATACACACATGGTTCATATACATTTTTGACAAAGCTAATCGATTTGACTGTTTTGTCAAAACATATGTTCCAACTTCGAGATACTTGTTTGAGTCCATAAATGGATCTCTGGAGTTTGCAGACATTTTGCTCACTCCCCTTGGATGTAAAACCTTGTGGTTGCTCTATATAAATTTCTTCTTCAATGTCTCTATTGAGGAAAGCGGTCTTCACATCTATTTGTTATATCTCATAGCCATAATATGCGGCTATGGCAAGTAGAATCTGAATGGACTTAGGCATTGCGACCGATGAAATAATGTCCTGAAAATCGATACTGGGTCTTTGAGTGTAACCTTTTGCCACTAGTCGCGCCTTAAAAGTCACCACTTTTCCATCTACTCCAAGCTTTTGCTTATAGATCCACTTGCAACCAACGAAAACTATTCTATTTGGTGGATCTACTAAAGTCCATACTTTGTTTGAGTACATAGAGTCCATTTTGAATCTCATGGCTTCAAGCCAACATCCCAAATCTATGTCCAACATAGTTTCCTCATAGGTCTTCGAATTACTATCCGATTGGCCCATTTCATGAAGGAATCTGAGCCTTTGGGTTGCTTCTTTATTCGGTCTGACCTACGTAGAGGTTGTGTAAAAGGCTATTGTAGCTCGCTTGTTTCCACTGCTTGTGGGATTTCTTGATCATTTTGAACTTCATCAAGTTCAACAATAATGCTATTTCTATCTAATACAAATTTCTTTTCCAAAAAATAGACGTTCATTGAAATAAACACCTTTTGTTCTGAGGGATCATAGAAATAATAACCCGTAGACTCTCTAGGGTATCCCACAAGCTTGCACAAGGTGGATCTACTATCTAACTTATCCCACAAACTTGCACAAGGTGGATCTACTATCTAACTTATCTCCTACTGTCTATCTCATGTAAGCGGGAGATCCCCAAATCTTAAGATATTGGTAAGAGGGTGCTTTGCCAAACCACATCTCATGTGGAGTCTTTGGAACTAACTTTGTGGGTACTATGTTTAGTAACCTTGCCGTTGTCTGTAAGGCGTATCCCCAAAAGGATATGGGCACATCGAAAAAGCTCATCATGGAACATAACATGTCCAACAAGGTACGGTTTATCTTCTCGACTACTCCATTATGTTGGGGTATATCGGGTGGAGTCCATTGAGAGAGAATCTCATTCTCCTTCAGATAATCCAAGAATTCGGTGCTCAAGTATTCTCCCCCTTGATCTGATCGAAGAGCTTTAATACTTAACCCTAATTGATTTTCAACTTCACTCCTATACTCTTTGAACTTTTTAAGGGCTTTGGACTTGTTCTTCATAAGAAACACGTATCTGAACCGACTATAGTCATCGGTGAAGGTGATGAAGTAGGAATAGCCTCATCTCCCACAAACTCTTAGTGGTTCACAAACATCCATATGGATCAAATCCAAGATATTTGTGGAGCGCTCCATTTGTCCTACAAATGGAGCCTTGGTCATTTTTCCTTTTAAACAAGATTCACAAGTAGGAAGATCCTCAATGCCCCCCTAATATTTAGTGCTTTGAGTGCTTCTAACTTGTTCATCCTAATCTTAGAAATATGTCCAAGTATTGCATGCCACAACATGGCATCTTCTTGGATATCTAACTTTCTCTTACTTGATTAAATGTGCATTAGTGAAGTTTGAGAATCAAATATATACAATCCGTTTATTAATGTACCTTGAGCAATCAAAGAACCATTCTTTAATGCCTTCAACTTCACATTCAATATAGAAAAATCAAATCCTTCAATATCTAGAACACGAATTGAAATAATGTTCTTAACAAGAGGGGGTACATAATAAACTGGATCAAGTACAATGCAAGCATTCCCCAAGTCTAACTTGATAACACCTTGGAAAGTGGCCGCAACTATTGCTCCATTTCTTAAGCAGAGGATCATATCCCTTTCACGAAGATTCCTTCTTTTTCCTATCTTCTGTAATAAACTATAAAGGTGAGAACCGCATGCAGTATCAAATACCTATATGGAAAAATTCGTCATCGTGTGCACTTCAATAAAGTACATACCTTTTCTCAAGGGTTGCAAGGTAAGCTTTGCAATTTCTTTTCCAATGCCCTCTTTCGCTAAAGTGGAAACAACTAGCTTCGGTTTTAGCCTTCTTCTTAACCCTCCCGAAACTCTTCTTAGGTTGCATTCCTTTCGAGGAAGAACTTTTCTTTCTCTTACCTCCCTTTCTATGACCCCTAGGGTTCTTTGACTTGAAGGAGGATGTAAGCATAAGAGGCTTCTCCTTTCTCATAGTTGCCTCTACGGTCATAAGCATATTGATCAATTCGTTAATCGTAACATCTTACTTGGACATATTGAATTTTATAACGAATTGATCATATGATGGTGACAATGACTGTAGGATCAAATCCACATAAAGGTCATCTCCCATAACCACATCTAACTGTCCAAGCTTCTCGATGAGTGTCTAATTATCCTGAGGCCGTGATTATGGACATTGGACCCTTTACTCATCCTTGCCCTAGAGAGCTCCTTAGATAAGTGACCCTTTCGTGTCTACTCTTGCAAGTGTATATAGATCTCTCGAGCATGTTTCATGTGCTCATGAGTCTTTTGGAGCTCATTGGACATGGATGCCATCATGACACACCTCACTTGTAGATCATCATCTACAAATTTTGTGAACATTTCATGTTGTGTGTCAGTGGTGTCATCACCAAGTGTGTCCACGGGACATTGATTAAGGACGTAAGTTCACTTTTCAGAGTCAAGAATGAATTTTAGGTTTCTTAACCAATCTTAGAAGTTTGGCTTGATGAGTTTATTGGTTTCCAAAATTGATGCCAGTGGATTCTTATTCATTTTGATTGAAGATTTTGAAAATCTATAAGAGGCCAAAAAAGAGTATAAGCATGTGATTGAGTTTGATATTTAAAAAACATGTTTATGGTCTTTCAAGCATGTTTTTCTCCTACTATTTTATCAAATTCTTCACCCCTAAGAAGAATTCAGGAAATTATATTTCCTGGTGAGAATCAAGATCGTAAGGACTTGTAAGAGGACCCCCGCTTCGAGTGCCATCCACAAACAATCAATAGGTAAGCAACACTTGCTAATTGCTTCTCATGCAACTTTTAATATATTTTGCCTCACTTTTCATGTAGACACCTCGCTTCGAGTGCATCTACATCACTAAGTGTTAAGTCATACCTACCAATCAAACTTTGATTCGAGATGGCTCCATTTCATCCCCCGCTTCGAGTGCCAATGCATGGAGGTTCTCAAATCAGAGGTACATCATATGCAGCTTTCCTCTAAAGTGTGACCCCCGCTTCGAGTGCCATCACACAGATTCGGTAGCGTCATCATTGCGTATACTATTGGTATAAGGTTTTGATTAATTAAAACTCTTTTAATATGTATCCATTTTGACTTAATATTTGAAAAGCATTTAGACATTCTAAGTGAAGGGTTTTTGCTTGCAAAGATCTCATCATTTTATCTTCTTATTTAGGTTTTCTATATCCTAAACATGCATCTCATACATCAATAGAATATGGAAAGCGTAAATAAGTAAATGCGCCTAGCATGCTCCTAGGATGGGATGACCATGAGCCTAACAAAGTGGTGCACTCAGAGCCATATGTGCACCACCTAGTTGATTTTAGGTGAGTTGATTAAATCCAGCTATTACAAGAGTGTATCCCATACATTCATGGGTCTTTAAAAGTCTCCATGCTTCCAATGGTCTCCATTGCTCCATGCAACAATTACATGAATAGAAAATCCTCATTCCTAGTGATTCTACTCTCATAACATTTTCAAGGTAGAAATAAAGAGGTATGTAAGCCTCAATTTAATACAACCCATTTCAACAACTTGAAACAAATAAAATCAATATTAAAGGCTCATGATAATCCTATTCATTCATCATCCATTCAACAATTAAATGAACAATAAATAAATATAGAATTAATAATTAATTTTAATAATTAAATGCTTATCTCATAAACAAATAATTGATCAAGCATAACATTTATGCCATAATTGGAAGATCAACTTTAACCAATTTTCAAAAGCATTAAAAAAATGTCAAACATAATTTTGAAAACTTGCACAACATTTGTGCATCTACTATGTGTGGTGCAAAAATATTTCATGCACAAAAGGAGTTGGAAAAAAGGCTCAAGACTCACCCGAACCCAAAAATTGGGACTGCCACCCAATGCGCGCCTGGCTGGTGCTCGACAACCCTTGTTTTGGGGCTTACAAGTGTGTGTCAAGCCATTTTCCCACTCAACTTTCATATACCAATAATTTTAGCACATGTTCCCAACATTAAAACATACATTATAGATGAATTTCCATATTCAAAATCTCTTTTAAAAATGAAAATTCAAGTGTTGAATCATGTCTTCAAAAATTAGAAAAAGCTAGAATCATATTCTTCAAAATCTCCAATATAACTCCAATCAAATTGGATCCAAAAATAACCAAAACACTTTTCATCAAACAACCACATTTTATATCAACATATAACATCAATAAATGCTAAATCAACATTCAACATTTATCACTATGAATTGAAACATACTAAAATATGAATCAACACTTAAAATATATAATAGCATGATTTCAACTCATCAATCAAGGAGCCACACACAACATCAACCAAACACTCCAATCCATCATATGAACTGAGAATTTGGTGGTCTAGATTAATCCATCACATGAATCAATCATCCAAAGAAAATCCAAATCTAAGCATGATCTAGGCTTTGATACCACTTGAAAGCTAGTAAGGCACTAGGATCCAATTATAAAAACTTCAAAAGTTTAATGAACTAGTGCTTACATGCTAACTAGGATCAAATTATGCTTGATATTTAGATTAGGATATAGTGTTACCTTGAGATTGCAAAATGCAAGGAGAATGAGGTGAACTTTTCACCATTTCAGAAACTGCCAGAAAATGCGCAGTGGGAGATGAGCAATTTTTGCCTTCGTCAAATCACCTCCAAAAATCATGAAAACATTAATGGAGTTACTCAACACCTTGAGGAAATATCAGTAAAAACTTTAGACCAAAAAGCCTGTTGGATCTCTCTGGAGAAAATCACTAAATTGGACTCTATGCAATGAATCTCCAAAACCGTAGCAAACAAAGTAGTTTGCCTTTATTGATATGATCCACACACCAAATAGATCTTCCAAAATATCTAGCCTATAAGCTGGAATAAGGCCAGATATATGCTATGGAGGAGGCCGATTTGACGTAGGGAAGAAGAAGAAAAATCAGAGTTTTCAACACATGAATGTAATGCTTGCAAGGATTTTGGAGGGAATAGTAGAGAATCTAATTCTTCACATCTTTTGACATTATAATCAGCCCCCCCTCTCTCTCTATATCTATATATAGAGGCTGAAAGGTGTGATGCCAAGGTGGAATCACACCTCCCATGAGGAGAAGGGGTAGCCAACTTGCATCTTACCAAGGTGGCAAATGCAAATTCAAATCTAATTTGAATTTCACTTGCATTTTAATTGCGTTTGAAATCTAATTTCAAGTTATTAAAATTCTAATTCAAATGAACATTTCATTAGGATTTTCTCTCCAAAAAATTAATCCTCTGACTTAACTCTTAAGTTAATTAAGCTCGACTCTTAAGCTTGAATTTTGTTAACTTAACTCCTTAAGTTAACTTGACCAATTAATGGTTATATTGGCACCAAATAATTAGCGCCTTAATTATTGGTCTAATTTAACTTCTTAAATTAACTGATTAATTTAACACTTAAATTAATCAAGCCAAAATTGACCTTCAAAATTGGCACCTTAAAATCAGTCCACTGGGAGACATTTTCTAGCACTTAGAAAATCTTTTCTCCATTAATTAGGAAGCTAATTGGATTTTGTGTGTGACCAAATAGGTTCTACTATTCATTGGACAAGGGCTCACAACTCTTTGTGAATTTTGAATATCAAATATTCATTTTAGCTTATAACACTTTTAAACTAATCGACTCAATTCAATTAATCTCATTAATTGAAGAGTACATAATCTCTATGGTCAATGTCCAACCTCAAGCTCGTGGAACCCAACTATTGGCCGAAATGAACGTTCTGGAGAACCATTATAGCTCTACACATACCATACAAATACGGTCCCTTAGTCTCCTATTTTCTGAAAGAGGCCAAGGGTAAGATATTTGCCGGCTCCCTAATAGCTTCGATACTATGTCTCTATTCCCAATGCTCGATTCCTTTATGTGTCCTCATCTTTGGAAAACTCATTTTCCAAATTATTGCACCACCTTGGAATCGATCATTATAGAATACATAGGACATATACTCGCCCTTCAAAAAAGCGAGGAGTCGAATTCCATCTTGGATCTCACAAACCTTCATGCCAAGTAGCTCATACCCAACATAAACCTGAAAGATCCGCTAAGTGGTCAAGGAAGAGTCAAACATGAGGACCAGACACAAGGTTACGATGGATCCTCAGGTTAAAGGACTAATAATATGCACTACCGTAAGGTAGAGAACTTGCCACTATGGCTATCTAGTGGGTTCTTCGGTGGGCCTTTAATGCCTTGTTCTCTAACAAGCACCCACTAACATATACCCATATCTCATACGGTGAGGTTGCTCATGGAATGGAGAAATATCCAACTCTTGGATTTATGCATCATTAGGGCAAATCTATTCGGATCTTAGATGCCCCATCTCTTAAGATCCTACAACTTGAAAGATTTAAGATCACGACCATGTGAGACTTATTCTATGGTCACCGAACTAAGTCCCGTAGTCATGTGTGATCTAAGGGCTTCATCCAAATGCAGGTGAAGTAATATGAATCATAAGATGAAGGTAGTCATATATAAAGAATATCATTCAATCAAGATTGTTTTACAAGGCAATAGCTTTTACAAGGCCAATCTGATTGGCTTGCTGAGCACTATTCCAATATTTTTAACTATTCCTCAAAATATAACCAAAAATCAATCACATTTCCCAACACAACTTTCACATTCTCCAATAACTCATTCTCCCAAAACACATAATAAATATATAATAAAATCACACAAAAAACATAACCAAACATTTTCCTAATTTTCCATTAACAATATTATTTTAACTCACATATTTAAAATAACTTAATTAAATTTAAACATAAATTAAAATTCCTAACCCCCACCCCACCTAACCGCCCCAAATGATGGGTTGGCCATGGAGGACGTTGGTAGATCCGGCCATGCCCGCCTGGGCTATGGCCAGCTTGTGCAGGCAGCCACCATGGCCATGGCTAGCCGTGGTGAGCTCGATTAGCCACCATGGCCGCCGCTTAGCCAGGCAGCCTCTGGCCATGGTCTTACATGGCCAGCCTAGCGGTGTGGGGGTGTGGGCACTTTTGGGGTGAGGGGCGGGGCCATATATATAATGTATATGAATATGTATGTATATATAAATACATACTAGCAATCGGTACATACTCGATACGTGTGTATCCAAAAATTGGAGCATAGTTGATTCATATACATTTATAAAATACAAAATTTAATATAAAGAAATTTGGATTCATAAAATAAAATTCGGTCACAGACAAAGTATAAACACATATGTTAAGAACAAATGATAACCAATTCTATACAAAAATGTTTTATTGTACAACTGTAGTTCCACACAACAAACTTTTGCAATTGACCTACAATTGTCAAAATATTTATGTATTACACTTTGATGACTATGGAGGATGTGATGACATTAAAATATTTACAACATACCTTAAAACAAAGTGCCCCAATTTGAATGGAAAACTTGATATAGGTATTTCATAATTTAAAGCACTGCAAACTTTTCTCACCGTAATCATCGTAAACCTTCAATACTGTTAAAAAAGTTGCATATTGGCAATTTGGAACTTTGCATAAGCGTATGCTATGAGAAAGATAGGAAAAGAATTATGGAAATGCAGATATAACATAAAAGTTAGTGTACCTCAAAACAATGACAGCAAGTATGAATTGAATTCTTCAGAAATAGATAATATGCATCTGCAACTACCATATGAAATGGTGTTAGTGGACAGTAGTGAGATGGCAGTGTGGTTGATAGTTATTGGTATAGTTATAAGGATTTAAAATAAAAATTAAGGGTATTTTAGTTTCAATATTTGAAAACATACCACTAAGGCTCACACACTTTATTAATAGTATAGATGCTTAGATAAATGTATATATTTAGATATATATATTTAATATATATCATATATATGATATTTGTATTTTTTATTATATATCTAGTTGGCATTTTCTATTTTTTTCCCAATTAATCAAGCCATGTCAGCTGCCAATAAGGCAAAAATTCCAAATGGGCATACGCCCTGTGAGCCACGTCAGCTTTTTCGACGGAAAAATGACTAAAAGTGAAAAATTTTCTAATACTTATAGGACTAGAATTGCAATTTTACAACTTATAGGACCAAAATTTAAAATGGGTAAAATTACAGGATGAAAATTACAATTTTGCCCGAATATGTCTATTGTTTATGTTAAGTGCATTATCTTGCGAAGTTATACAAAATATTTTTTTACCATTGTATATCAAAAGATTCAAGAAATTATATTTTAGTTGGAAAGAAAATGTCCTCTTAACGTTTCATTCCCCAAAATCCTATTATTATCTTTTACCCAATTCTTTTACAAATTTTTTATTAAAATAAAATTATGAAACTTTACAAAATTTAATTTTCTTGTTTAATACATTTAGTTTGAAAATTTAAGCGTACCTAATACTACAATTTAGATACCTAAAAAATCTAGATAATATTGTTCTCTATAGATTTACTTAATAAAATCAAAATTTTATTGATAAAAATCAATTTAAACAACCTAAAAAATCTATTAATAATTTCAACACATCAAATTTAATCTAAGAAATGAAGAGTAAATTAGTCAATAAAATTTTTAACTTGAAAATTTAACTAAAACTATGTTTATTATTATAAAAGTACTTATATAAAATATTACCTAGGTTCTTTAAAATTTAGAAAATGTGAAACCAAAAAGCTTTGTCAAATTAGCATTTTCAAGCTCATATGCAGCAAACCAAAAGAAGACGAGAAAATGATATAATCTATGTATTTGGCGGTAAGCTGTTTTCTTTCTGCCAATATATATATATATATATATTTTGGCGGCAAATCATAGCTATGTGGAAACAAGAATAATCGTGGATGTTAATTATGGCTTGTAGGAATCCCTTGCATAAATTCTCTTCTCCCCTTCTAATCTGTTAATTTGATTTCGGGTTTAGGGTTCAGGTAAATTTCTCTGCAAATATCTCTTCCCGTGTGCTCGCTTAGTCTCTTTCCTAATTCGACTTTTCTTTTAATCTCTATCTTGAAATGTGTTTTCTATATAGATCTAACAAAAGGAGTGCAGAGAAGACATAGAAGGGCAGCAATGTCATCTCTTTATTACCATTCAGTTTGTAATTTTGTGTGATGATTTATATATATATTAGTATAGAATTCGAGTTTTCAATGGGTTTATCCAATAAATATCCCTTGCTTGCATTGTAATAGTGTGATAGTTGTGAACCTTTATTCTATTTTCATAATTTGATTATACATTTTGATACTCCATTAAGTAGTGGTCATTCTTTTCAAATACTACAGACATGAGAGTTGTATATATCATTTTTTCTTGTAATCAGACTAGAAGAATGTGGGTAGTAGAAATTTCTTGGTTCAAACTTTTCATTTGATCTCTTTAAGAAATCTGACATGATTACCTCTATCATTACACCTCATAACAAAAATGTGAATTTAGCCTCTATTATGCCTCTGTTAAGCCTTTTTTATGAAAACAAAAGCTTAATTTGTGTCTCTATTTTGAGGCGAACTTAACCTCATATGATTGCTATCTAACATGGAACATATGATTCCGTTTAGATAACAAGTGCGACAATGAGTATCATTTTTAAGCGCAAGATGGAGTTGTCTAGCACAATAGCTACTGCCAATAACACGAGTCATTTGAAGCGTAAAATGGAGTTTGCTAATGCCCTGGCTGCAGGAAATGACGTAACTGGAGAACCTTCGCTGCATTCTTTACCTCATAGCTTAGGTAATAATACTGGTATTTGCCTTCTATTTTTGTTACAATTATATATGTATACCAATTTGAATTAATGTGTTGCACTTTGAAAAATTAGTGTCAAATAGAAACAAGAGGGTAGCTTTTCCTCTAACAAAAAGCTTTAGCAGCTCAAACATTTCAGGTTCCTTGACTAAACAAGCAATAATGCATGATGACCATATTAGAGATGTAGGTAATTTATGTTTCACTTTCTTAATCTTTTTATGTTTAGAGACTCTCTCAACTAAAGTAAAATCATTCATTTAATTGTTTGTGGCTAGAATGCCTAGAGAAGAGCCCAAGTGCATCACATGCACATTACATTAAATACATCTATCAGAACTGATGTTAGAGGTATTCTTACCCAAAAGGTATTATTTTTCTTTATTTGAACTACTATCACATTTTTAAAAAAGTATTTTTTTGTAGAATCAGTAAGCGGACACAGTTGATAAAACATGTGATGACACCAACGGTAATGTTTAACTTAGTAATTCTTTCTTTAAATCTTTTTATACATATTGTTACAACAATTATTGATCGACTTTCTCATATATTTTGGTTAACTGAGGATTTTTGAATGAAAAGTGAGGCTATGGTCTCACTACAGGGCTAAACACATAAAAATATAGACGAAAATGTGGGCTGAAACTAAAATTCCAAAAGGGATTAACAAGCCATTTGAGGAGCATAGTTCAAAACATGCAACTTAAATAGGTGTTTTGATTAGGCTTGAAGCTCCAATGCAAGTCGAGGGTTGGGCTAAGATTCCAGATGAAAAAAAGGAAGATCTCTTTGGAAAGTTGGTTGTAAGTATTACTTTATATTTTATTCGCTTTGGATTTTCCTATTTTCCAATAGTTTAATGGTATAAGCAATATCTAACAAAAGGGTTTTAATATTTTTAATTTCAAAGAATAAGCTTAATTATGAATTGAAGGAGCCTCATGTTGTTCATTGCATTTGGAAGTCATTCGCCAAACAGTACTCTACTTTCCATTCAAATGCCCACAAATATTACTTAAGAATAAAAGCTGAATGTGGTGTGGTATTAGCTAAACAAAGTATCTATGAAAAACTTGCCAACTGTCCGGACAATTGGCTTTGGTTGTGTGAATTTTGGGAGATGGAAATTTTTTTGGTAAATATTGTTAAGTTATGTATTTTGATAGTCCTACTAAAATGCACTTGGATTTTTTTTATTGAAGGAGCAAGTCATCCTATTAATAATTTTCGATTTGTTAATATTTATAGAAAGTCTTAGAGACCCAATCCAAGAATAGGGCAAAACTAAAGCACAAGCATGAATTGTGAACTAAATCTTGTGCTGCACATCAATATGAGAATGTTAGTAATTTTTCTTTATTAATTGAAAATATATCTTCTATTTAAGTACTATCATACATTAACATTTTACTTGGTTTCAATAGAATCTTGATGATATCGATATGGATGAAGTTGAATTTCACAATGGCAAAAATGGATGGGTTGATGAAGTGGTCGAAGCTAATTATGTAAGTTGAATTAGAGTCTTACTTTATTGTTTAGTTTATATTTTATCCTTCTACTTTATATGGTGAGAGTTTTTAAATTTTGAAGTACGAAAATGATTATAAAGTCTCATATTTGCATAATAGGCTAAAATGAAAGAATTGCAAGAACAACAACAAATTCTGTTAGACGGTGTTGCACGTATGAGTGCAAAAGAAATTTGCATTAATGCCCTTGGAGAAAATTCTTCATATGCTAAATCAAAATGTCTTAATCCCAAAAAACAAAGTCATAATGTTACATCTACTTTTGAAGCGTCTATCAATCAAGCACGATTAGAGGAAGAGTTGTCAACTATACAAGTTGAATTGGAAAGCACAAAAATTGAGTTAGCCCTTCAAAAGACTACAGGAGAAGCCGTGGTGAAATGTGTTGAGAAGACGATCGGCAAAAGCTTCTATGAAATTATTAATCCATCAAATTGGTAAGTGGAGTTTATATTTGAATTTAGTTTATTAGTTAACACATTAGAGTATGATTCTTTCCATTAATATTTAGGTCAACCCTCCTTTAAGCATTTCTTATGAAGAAAATTTAGTTCGTTGTTCATATTATTTTATAGAAAATGGTTCTTAAAATTACTCCAACTATAGTTTTATTAATATAGTAATATATAATTAATTTCTTACATTTATTTGAACAATTTCTTCTTTTCTTTCTGATGCAAGTGCAACAATGAGATACGTACAGAGTTATTATTTTTAGGATTTGGATTGATAAAATGCAATATTTGTAAATAGCAAGATTTAGTTTTTGTTTTAAGTTCGGAAACTATTTAAACATATTTTGCTTCTTAGTCCTAACACTATTTCTAGTGAATTTTTTGCTATTATTATACCTATGCATCATATTCTAATTTTTTCCCTTATAGATATCAGTCTTATGCATACTTTAGCTTTTAGTCTATTTTAGACATGTTTGCTATGATGTTTATTTGTTGTATATGAATTTGTCATTTTTTTCTTTCAAAAGTTGTGTCTGCAACATTGCGTAGTTTCCTTGTACTCCCTTGAGTAATGCTTTTAATTGATGATGCTCCAATGGGGTTAAAATGTGCTATCTTTCTTATGGTTGTTCTAGTTGTGGATGTTGAATTGGTGGGAAATGGCATTAATGGAGTAGCACTTTAGTTGATTGAGTTATCTTATTTGGAGATGGAAATCTTGTTCTGTTGTTCAGTGCCTAGACTCTTTGCTTGTGGAGTAGCGGATTTTAAGCTTAAATCATCATTCTGTTCACTTTTTCTAGTTTTATATCCATTTTTCTAGTATGCCTTCATCTATTCCATGTATATCAAAACTAATCTCCATTATGTGACTAATGTTGTTGCTGGAAATTTGAAGGATTGTGTTGTGCGGATTGATAATCAAATTGGAGAGAGAGATAGTTATGTTTATGCTGTTGTTATTGAAATGAGAATAGGTATGCTGGGGATGAAGATTATGAGGTTAATGATAATGTGCAAGATAGGAATGGTTGCTCTGTTTCGGTTGATAATTCAGTTTCTGTTGATAATTCAGCTGAGATGTCTGTTAATGTTTTAAATGTGTAGGTTAATTCCTTTTGTATTGATACCAATGAGGCGTGCTATCATGGCCTCAATAGACTTTTTGATGAGGGAATGTGGGTTAAAGATATTGATCCTGTTGTTCTTCAACTTCTTTCTAGTACTCCTTCATCAATCCCTGCATCCTCTCATTCTAATCAGCCCCTTTCTAAATTCTTTGTTCAAGCCCCCTCTTTCTATCAAAAAGTGATATAGCTTTAGGCACCAGTAGACTCATGAAACAATAGTTATATGAACTAATGCTATGGCTCATTTTTCATTTAGCCATTGAACTTTAACGTGGCCTTCATCCTGAGCCTATTAGTTCTTTTAGAGAGATGTAGTGGTGTATAAGATTGCCACTCATATTTCTCAATTTGAGACATTGTAGTATGCTTTTTTGTTAGTGGTATGTTTGATGGGGTTCTTTATGTGACATACTCTGATATGCTGTTTGTTTTGGCATGTCTTCTGTAGGTTGTACCCTATGAAAACCCTGCATTAAGCAAAGGTTATTTACTTCCTAAAGGTATTTACCACTAATGGATTTCTAATTCAACAGTTGTTGCAAATTTCTTTCATGTGCACATACTCAATGCCCTGTATAACTGGCCTCTACACTTAGAACTATCATGTGTGTATTTAGAATAACTGAAAGTTCAATGATCATACTACTAACAATCTCCTTTGAGTTTGAGATGCTGTCTCCTTAAGGAAGTTTATAGTGACCAAATAGTTTTTTTGTATTGATATTGGTGTTATTAATTGAAAGACTAATAGAGAGTTCTTCTCTCAAGTCTTGCAATGAAAATCGCTTCTGTATTGCATTTAAGGATTAGTATTTTTCATTTAAAAAAAAAATTGGAGGTATGTGCATCAATCTCTTTTCTTGGTACTTGTGTGTCTGTTCTATTTGTCATTTTGATATCTTGAATATAGATGTGAAGTTATTATGATCCTTCACTGATTGTATGTGAGAGAATGAGGTTTTTAATCTCTGTATCTTTTATTGCATGCAGCTCCTGCACACCTCTCTTCATTTCACTGTTGTGTGGGTACCAATGAGGAAAGTTAACTTCAAAATGGTACAAGGAATATAGTAATTTTCTGTGGCAACCTAGCAATTGTTTTAGTACTTCTCATTTAGAAAATGGTAGCTCTTCAGCTAAATCTACTTATTAGACAATAAGTATATAACCTGGTTATTAGAGAAGGTACTCATAAAGAAGTTCATCCTCAATTTATGATTCTTGGATCACACAACCTTATCAATATATTTGAGTTAGACCATATGTTTGCATGACGATAATTCTTGTTTTAAACTACTTACTTCAATCAATGCATGAAATACTTCTAAAGTAGATAAACTGGTCTCCCCTCCTTCCAAATAATATTATTCTGAGATTGGCTGGAATGTATACAATACCATCCTTGAGGCGATTATTTACTAAAACTAGTAAAGAAGCTCTTCAATTACTAAAATCTTATATTGTTTCTGATTTATTGTTGGAGATTATTTTAATTGGCGAATATATTATATTTAGGACTCAATGTTATTTACTCACTCGTAAATGCAATTCTTTAGGTATTGAACTAATTCTTGGAACTCGAGTTAAGTCTGCTGATGTAAGGCAGAAGACATTGCTAACTACAATAGGAGAAACCATAAGCTACAAATATCTCATCATTACAACTGGTGCTCGGGTATTGAAGCTAATTTTATTTTTCCATATTTTGGTATTGTTGTGCTTGATAAGTAGTTTATCTTATTATGCCTTGGTAAATAATTTTTGGGAGATGATTTTTCCTCTAAAAATGAAGAAATAGATGTATCTGAGTCCTTTTTCAGTGCGGGAAATATTGCAGTATTCCTTCTAAGTAAGTGGCCTCTGGGATGGTTCAAGAATTCGAGAAGAGTACATGGCATCTTCAATATAGAGTTTAGATGTGTAGTTGAAATTAGTATATTTTATTTTTAGGTCATCCACTATCTAATTTTAGCCATTTTTTATGTAAATAAATTGCTCAAGTCATTCTTGAGTTTATGTAAATAAATTTTGTGGAACTATTTCTTCTATTGTTACTATTCATTACAGCTTCTCAAAGTTATTATTGTCTAGATGTGGTTCTTTTCTATTAATAGTGAATTTTGTTGTTCTTGTGGCATGTTGAACCTCAAATTTGGATGATGTACATGTGTTACTTGGTTGTTGAATTGGACAGAAGTTAGACGGTGTTTTATGTAAGAAAACCTACAAGGAAAATTCTAAATTTGCAAAATTGGACTATGCTTCATTAATTTCTTGTTGGACCTCTCTATCTTAAGGATGATGGAGTTTTAGGTCCTGTTGTGGGATGAGGCAGCTGATTTTATATATCCTTTTGCTACTGTAATATTTATTTAACGGCTCATGTCCTTGCATTGGATACTCTGGACGGAAGTGCAAGTGTTTTTCTCTAGTAAATTGAATGATTTGTTGGTTGAGGGATTTCATCTTGGCTTGATGGAGGCTGCTGCTCTTTTCTGGTGGAAAAAAGGACTCAATCTTGGGCATTTTGCCAATTAGAATCAAAATATGATGATGCTATAAGCTAGAATCAAACACTTGACTTCCTTCCTCCTAATGTTGAAATTAGATCTTTTAGCTGATATACGGACTTGAACACAACATCTGTAGGCGCACTTAGAGTGGAGGACTGATCGTGGTGTCAAAATTTTGATGTAATTAGGATTTGATCCTTGCTTTTGATTAGCGCCATTGTCTTCAACTTGCTCCTCAATTTAATTCATCTTTTTTTTTGCTAAATGGGGGACTTGAAATTGCCACTTAGTTGAAAATTTTTCAGAATTTTCGCTGCATGGGGAACTTCAAGTGCTGAACTTGCATGGGTGTTCATTGCTCACTTGTTTTTATTTCATATGAATTTTAAGTTTCCTAAACTATGGGAATATTACAAGGGAAGTTAGTACTTCTTCATTTTAATTTTACTCAAATTCAACTTGTGCTTCGTCATTTTTATAAGAAGTTATTTTTTGAAAATGTACTTTTTGTTTCAATTTCTTGAGATTTTCATCTCAAGATTCTCATTTAGGAGTTGTACTTTAACACACAATTTAAAGTAAAGTATTATTGAATCATTTAATAAAGCATTTTTTGTACACTTAAATTAATTTTTTAAGCAATTACCTCAAAATCGAATTAGCTCTTTAAACTCAGTTTAAAGGTTTTTATTTTTTTATTTTTTGTGATATTTGTTCAAGAACTAATTATAAATGAATCCTATTGGATTGATGTGAGTATCTTTTTAGCAATCATGTAAAATTGGTTGTTGTAAATATTTTTCTTAGTGACTATGAAATGTTGATTGCTATAAGTTTATTTGTAGCAACCAAAATAGCCGGTTGTTAATCATTAGATTAAAAGACTTACAGTAACCATTCAATATTTAATTGTTGAATTGGTCACAATTAATGTTTATATTCAGCAACCATAAAAATTCTCGCTAAATATCCCAATTTTGATCGCTATACCACTGGCTATGGTTAGTCAAATCATAGCGACCATTTACAACTATCAAATATTGGTTGGTTGCAAAAGTATTTATATAACTTGATTTCAGCAGCCATATTACTTTTGGTTGCTAAAACTATATATTCAGGAACCATTTTACCATGGCTACTAAGAATTTGGTCACTAAAACTATTTTTTCTTGTAGTGCAAGTTAATGGTCGATTATAAAATCAAAAAAGAATTAATGAATAGATCTAAGAATTTTTGTATCGATCTGATCCATTCAAAAATGGTTCTAAGGTAGTCTTTTAGTCGATTATTGGGTCAACTTAAGATATTTCCATTGTAATCAAATGAATAGGCTTGCAGCTGTGGGCGATCACGGATTGACTTTGTTGAATTAATTTTAAGTTGTGTGTGATCTTTACATCGTGACACGTGTATTTGTTAGGCTACCGGAAGATGATGATCGACTATGAGGTCGATTTTAAGTTGTGGTCGACTATGGGGTCAACTTTAAATGATTGTCTCATTTATTAAGTAGATAGGCCATATGTCGTGATCGTGGTTTGAAACCAAATTTTGGTTGGCTACTAGGTCAACTTTAAATGATTTTATCATTTATATGATTAGGCTTCAAGCCCTAGTTGCAATTGAGAACAATTAGTAGATCGAATTTAAATTGCTTTTATTGGTTTGGAACCATATTACAAAAGAGGTAAATGGAGACTCGGGTTTCTTTATACATAGAACTTTTATAAGTTTACTATATTCCATGGTTAAGGGAGCTCGTTTTCATCCATATCTGTTGGTCCATAAGAATTGTGCTTTGCTGCTTTGACTATCGAGTAGAGACCTTCCAATTTTGGCACAAGTTTTCCCATATTTTTCCAAACTTCAACTTTCTTGAGGACAAAGTCCCCCACCTTAAAAATTCTTGGTCGAACTTCTTTGTTGTAATGTTAGGCCATCTTCGACCTATACCTCTGCATCATTCTGTATGACTGTTGGTGCAACTCGTCGATCGTCTCGAGGTCGAATTCTCTCTTGGATTCATTCTTGATGAGGTTGTAATGAATTATCCGAGTTGTATGTTGTATCAACTCTATTAGGACTACTGTTTCTAATCTATAGACTAGACTATAAGGACTATGGCTCGTGGAGGTTCTGGGAGTGGATCTGTAGGCCAATAGAACCCCAAGTAGGTTGTCTGCCCAGCTTGCTATGGATTCTTCAAGTCGAGTCTTGATGTGGTCGAAAATAATCTTGTTTCTTACTTCAGTATGTTCGTTGGCCTGGGGGTTTCCCACTGAGGTGAAATGTTGTTGAATTTCTAAACTTTCACACTAGTTCCTCGTGCTTCTACTTTGGAATTATGTCATATTGTTTGATAGCAGCACTTTTGGCAAACCAAAATGGCATTTGATATTTTTCCACAAGAAACTTTTGATGGCTGCATCAGTTATTTTTTGGACTACTTCTGCTTTGACCCATTTCGTGAAGTAGTCAACCGCAACAATCATGTATTTTCTTTGACATGTGGTTTTTGGAAATGAACCAACTATGTGTATCCCCCAATGGTCAAATGACTATGTGATCTGAACTAGCACTAGCATTGATGTAGGCTAGTGAAGGATATTGGAGTGGACCTGGCAAGATGGGCATTTTCTGGTGAAGTTGATTGCATCTTTTGGCAAGGTTGGCCAAAAATACCCATGTTTGATGATTTTGTGGCCCAATGCTCGTCCTCCAGAGTGATTACCATAGATACCTGAATGGACCTCCTGTAAGACCTCTAGAGCTAGCTCTAATGTCAAACACCTCAACGGTGGTCCAATAAGGGATCTCCTATAAAGTTAACCATACTCATCGAGGCAAACTTTTTTGCTTGACCTTTGAGCCTGCACACTTCTGCTTTATCTTCGGGTACTCTTCTTTCTCTTGGGTAGCTTTGATTTTGTCCTGCCAGGAGAGATCACACTCTTAGATTTGCTCGATCAGGTTCTGGTTGAAACTACATATAGTAGGTTTGTCAGAGACTAGAAATGTAATGGTTTTATCTTTAGTTCCTTTCGTCGAGTTGGCAAACTTGGATAGGGCATCTGCCCTTTCATTTTTCGATCTTGCGATTTGGTTGACGGTGAACTTATTAAACTGTTGTTGCAATTTTTTTACCTCAGCCATGTATTTGTCATTGTGGTCTCCTTGGCCACAAAATTTCCTTCGAACTGTTTGGTGACCAATTGGGAATCTATTGTGGATGTTAGTAGCTCTACTCCTCTATTAATGCCCATCCTCATACTGGCAAGAAGAGCCTCATACTTAGCTTCATTATTGGTGATGGGGTAGTCGAGTTTAATGGCAAAGTCATACTCCTCTGCCCGAGGGGAGCGCAGGGAAATGCCTATTCCTCCTCCTGTGGAAGTTGTTAAGCTATCAACATGTAAAGTCCAGATAGGTGAGTCGTGGTTGATTTCTCTAGGCAGTTCAAGATGTTATGCTACAAAATCTGCTAACACTTGGGCTTTCATGGCAGTTCAGGGTTGAAAAGTGATGTTAAATTTCCCTAACTCGATGGCCCACTTCGTTAACCTTCCCAATGTGTCTGGTTTTGATAGTACTTGCTTCAATGGTTGATTCCTCAATACAACAATAGAGTGAGATTGAAAATGGGACCTCAACTTCCTGGCTGTTGTGACCAAAGCGAGAGCAAACTTTTTGATCTTAAGGTAATTGTGTGCCGGGCTTTGCAATGCTTGGTTGCTGTAATATACTGGCCTGTGAGTGCCATTTTTAATCGAGACCAGAATGGTGCTAATTATTGCCGACAAGACTGCTAGATAAATATGTAGGACCTCTCTGGCCTCCAACTTGGCTAGCATCGGTGGTGCTAACAAATATTTCTTTAATTCGACCAGAGCTTGGTCGCATTGCTTCGTCCACTGGAACTTCCTTGCATTCCTAAGGTTTTTGAAAAACGTAAGCTTTTGTCAGCTAATCGAGTAATAAACCAACCTAGAGCTATGATCCTTCCCACCAACCATTACAAGTCTCTAACTATTCGAGGTGGTGAGATGTCCAAAATTGCTTGGATCGTTCATGGGTTTGCTTATATATACCCCTCTAGCTAACCATGTATCCCAAAAATTTCACTATTCTCACCCCAAATGTGCATTGTTGGGATTAAGCTTCTTGTCAAATGCTCTTAATATTGAGAATGTATGGCTGAGGTCAACTAAATGATTGTGTTCTTTTTTTATCTTGTAATCATTTCATCGACATAGACCTCTATGATCCGCCCGATCTCATTCTTGAACATAAAGTTCACAAGTCTTTGGTAAGTTGCACCTGTGTTCTTGAGGCTAAAAGGCATGACCAGAAAATAGTATAAACTGTTGGGGACCATAAAAGAGGTCTTATCCCTGTCTTCAGGGGCTATAAAAATTTGATAATAACCCTGAAATGCATCCATCTTGCTAAGAAGATCACAACCAGTTGTTGAATCAACTAATAAATCTATCCAAGGCAGGGTAAGGGTCTTTAGGACAAGCTTTATTCAAATCAGTAAAATCATTACACATTATCCACTTGCCCTCATTCTTAGGGACAAGAACTACATTACAAAGCCAACTAGGATATTGAATTTCTATAATGTAGCCTGCCTTTAAGAGTTTGTTGACATCTTCCTCAATAATCTGGCATCTTTTAGTGTTAAAGGTCTTAGTCTTCTGTTTGATCAGCTTGAATAAGGGGTCCATATTCTAGTGGTAGATGATGATGCTGAGGTTGATTCCCTGGAGGTCAGCAACTTTCCAGGAAAAAAACAGCAATGTTCTTCATAAGGAAATTGACCATCAAACATTCCATGCGGCTTCTTAGATCTATCCCAATCCTTATAGTCTTGTTGAGATTTCGAATCTCGATCTCTATAGTCTTGAATTCCCCAACAGGTTCAACCCTAATTTCCTCCAGCTTCTTCTTCTTAGTCTACTATCCCTCTTTGGGTTCCATTACTGGGACTTCCCCCGAAGGTTTTAATTTGGGTCAAGTCTTCAACTCATTTACCTCGATCGAGATGGTATAGCATCGCCAGGCTTCCTTCATGTTACAAAGCAACTCACCTGTCCTAGCAACTATTGAGAACTTGACCTTTATGTGGTAGGTCGAGATAATTACCCTGAAGTCGTTTAGTGCTTATAGCCTAATTATGACATTGTAAGCGTGCATCAACCACTAGATAGTTGACCATGAGTGTTCTTTGTTTGGGCGCTTCACCAAATGAGGTAGGCAAATTTATGGATCTTTCATGAAAGATCTCAGATCCCCCAAACCCAACTAGAGGGGTATGCATTGGCTCAAAATTCAACATTCGCAGATTCATCATCTTCAATGTTGACAAGAAAATTATGTTTGTTGAATTGCCATTGTCGACTAAAACTTTTTTGACCTCAAAGTTCGTGATCTCAATTAACATGATGAAGGGACAATCCAATTTACTGTCAGCTCCTTTGTGCTCAATGTGTGAGAGGTCAGAGTCAGAAAAAGATATGGGTTATGTGCTCGTGGAGAGTTGGAAAAATGTTTTAATTGAGGAGGATTTCTTCGATTCCAATCTCCTATGGTTCTGTCTTTTAGCTATTTTGGAGTCTCTTCCTATCAGTCCTCCGGTAATGGTGTGTCGATCATGCCCCTAAGGGGCGGGTGCAGATTATTGACTGGTTTCTTTCTCATGTCCTCATTTCTCAGGCTAACCAACATTTCTTTATGTGGAGTTTGGTCGGTTTAGCTCGTCTTTAGCCTAGCTTTCTCATCGATAAACTTTTTTTGGTATCCTTGTCGAATAAACCTCTCATCTCATTATACAGATTGAAGTAATCTTCAGTGTTATGACCTTTCTATCTGTGGAAGTAACAATATTTCTTTGATCTATTCATGGCCTCAGTTTCAATCAACTTTCTAGGATTTTTTAGGAGGTTATCAAACTGGATGGCGAATAAAACCTCCTTTCTTGTAGTATTAAATAGAGTGTAGTTATGGAGCCTTTTGATAGGAGATCGATGATCGTCTTTGTGCTATTTATCATCTTTCTCCTTAGCCTTCTTTTTCTCATTTTCAGGGTTGCCATACTTCAGTCTGTTCATGTCTTCTTGGGTCATGTACTTCTCAATGAGGTTGAATAGCTCTTCTACTGATCCTGATCTCTCCCTAACCAGTACATTGGCGCATTCTATATGTCTGAGACCTAGGAACAACACATTGATCATAAATTCGATCTAAGGACTGTCAATTTTCAACACTTTGTTTTTAAATATAGTGAAAAAATCCTGAAGAGAATCTCCCTCATTGTATTTTACTATATACAAATGGGTGTAGGGGAGTTTTGCTTTTCTTCTACTGGCAAACTGATGAAGGAATTTGTTATAAAATAGTCATAAGAGAAAATAGATGCTAGCTCCAACTTAACAAACCAATCAAGTGCTATGCCCTGGAACGTGGTGATCAGCATCTTTGCATGAATGTACTTGTTATGCCCATGGAGCTACATCATGTGCTCAAACTGGAACAAGTTCTCATTCGAGTTGATTGAGCCATCATATAGGGGCAAACTAGTTGGAACTTTCGCATCGACCGCTGTGTGTTCATCAATTATCTCTTGGATAAATGGTGATTCTTGCTCACGGCGAAGTTAGGGTATGCTGTCATGTTGAAGGTTCATTTTTGTGTTTCTCCTTGAAATCTCCTTGAAGTATCTATTCAGCTACTGCACCTGATGAGAAACTTCTTCCCATTTTTCTTGATCAATTTGTGATATATTTATGTTCGGTGGATGTCCCTGTCGCTTGACCCTATTGCACTGTTTGTCTCGAATAGGTCGAGCAAGGTGATCCACGAAATCAACTACTTCTTCACGAGGATGTGGGTGGGTCTCTTCTTGAAGAAACTGACCTAGACTATCCTTATGTCGCATAAGGAGGCGTCTTGTCTCTTGTCTGGTCCTATCCTCCTTCAGGGGCCTCTCTTCATGCTGTGAAAGGTAGGCGTAGCACTAGCGACTTGTCCAGGCTGGTTATGCTTGTTAAGGGCAGCTAACAACTGAGCTGAAATCTAAGCTAATATCTGCCCACTGATTAACTGCATAAGTTGGGGCATGGTCAAAGTTACGCCTTGTTCTAGTTGGGAATTGGGTCTAGCCACGTCCTGTTTTTGTTGGGGATGAGGAGAAAAGGTTAGAGACCTCTTAGTCTCCTCTCTCTCTGAAACAACTCACCTTGTGTTTACCGTTTTCCTTAGTTACGGACTCTAAAACCCATAGGCAGTGCCAAATGACGATGGTTGGATCGATTTGATAGAATACTGGGCTCTGGCCTAATGTGATCGACCAGAATAGAAGTCTGAAGGAAGTGTTTAGGTGTAGTTGGGTTAAGTCCTGTAACCAATAACAAACATCAGGCTTGCCAAAGAGCCCTCGGCTAAGGCACTCCGACATTCAATTTAGTACTTAATCGACCAAAAAAGAGAGCGACAGAGTGGGGGCTTTGGTGATAATAAACATACCTTGCTGAAGGGTGGTAATGGAGTATTTACATTCTCTCTTGAGAGGTTAAATGTCCATGTTGCCCTTGCTTGTGTAGAGAGGGCCTTTGTCCTTACTTGAGGACCTTTAAGTCTTTTTCCTTTTGTGTACTTCTCTAGGTGGCACCTCCTCCTATTCTTCAGGACATAGCGGTATGGTGGAGACACGTACTCCTCTAGTTTTGTAGAATGGTGGTACAGTGGAGGCACGCACCATTAATGCGGAGGCATGCCACCTGTCAGAGCATTTAATACAGCAAAGATGTGGTTGTGATGCATTTAATGTGATTGTCACCGGTGGTGTGGGATTGCTTTATGTTACTCCAATCGATCTCCTAGGGTTGAGATGTTTCCTTTCCTGGAGGTTATCTATCCACACTCTAGTCGAGACGATGGAACTCTCTTGGATTCGAAGGCCTTTCTGGTTGATAGTCAAATGGTCATTCTCAAGGTGATCGACCACACTTTGGTCAATCGGAAGGGGTGTTGGTAATCATGCTGGTGATTTTGGACTTAGGCCTGGTCGATCACCTGGTCGATTGTTAATGGGCTGGACTTGATAGCCAATTAGGCTATCCCATATCATATTGATTTTAAAAGTCAATCATATTTGTTAAATCTTTTTATATAATTTTTTCTAGACAAATGAGTTAATTTTCCTTTTTCTTTTGGTTTTTAATAGATGGTTGTTTCTCAATTTTTTATTATAGCTATTATAATCTTTTTACTTGCAAATAATACGAACTATTTAAATATATATTTAAAATTTTAAGTTTTATGTAAAATATATATCATTTAATTAAGAATATAAAAATAATTTAATACTTATATAAGGATAAAGAAAGTATTAGATATGAAAAATAGTTGCTTATTTCCACATAACTCAGTTATCAACTTATTAGGTAAATTTTTTTGTATTTTTTCGATAAAAATGTATAACTAAATTAAAAAAATAAAAACATGTAACTTTTTAGGCAAAAGATTTAGTTTTATATTTTTTAAACCCACAATTACGAGATAGTCTTATAATTTTTTTTTTTGTGCGTACATAATATCACTTGGACAAACCGCATGATGCTAACAATTTAAATAATCCTTTAAGTAAAGTACATAATATTTTTTCATTCATTTAATAAAAAAATTAGAACAGTTTCAATTACTTAGGAAAATTTTGCATTTCAAAAATCACATTATTCAAGTACGAAATACAAAATATCTTTTCTAATCTAGAAAATCAAAAAAATTGCAATCAAAATAATAGAACATTTACCAAACATAATTCTTAATATGAACAAAAAATATATATATTTAAACATAGAATTAAAAAGGAAGAAATAAAATATATTAATTGAAATAAGTTAAAAGTACTACATGCTAATATTTTAAGTGATATAAAAGTCAAAATCTTAAGTTGGCCATCAAAAAGTTCAAATTTTAAATAAATATAGAGGAAATAAGCAATAATGCTAGTAAAAGATCTAAATAAATCAAAGGATACCTACCTATATTAGAATGAAAAATATTGAAGAAAGAAAATAAAAATGTGTTATGAAAAAGTTATTTAACTGCTAAAGATTTTACCAAATAGTATTGCTAATATAAATTGAAGTTTAAATTAAAAAGATAAAAAAGAAAAACCACCATATTATGCTACGTGAGATAGGAATGAAGTTTTTTTACTCAACAAAATTTCAAATATTGTTTTTTGAAATTTTCTTGTAGCATTTCAAACTTTTACCATAGAAATATAATTGGATAAGTATGAAAATCCAAATCATACTTAGAAAATTAGAGAAATAAAAATCTTTGAAAAATAAATTTAATATAGTTAAAAGAAACCTCTAAAAAAATTAAGTATTAGAAAAATAACTTGATAATAACAAAAAAAAAAATGAATTTAAAGCCAAATTCTATATAAAGGAATTCAAAATAATCAAAGAAAATTTGAAACCCAAATATCAATTTAGCAATGATATGGCTAAAATTGAACGTAAGGACAATTTGGTAAATTGACTAAAAATAACAAATGGATCCTAAAATTAATTAATTAAATAAATGGGCCAAAGAGCCCAAATGACAAATCAAGCCCATGAAGAGGGCAAGGAAACCTTAATGGGCCTCAGCTCATTGAGATTAAAATCTAGAAATACCAAGTCCTAGGAAAAAATGGTACACAAGGAATCATTTGCAAAACTTCTCAGAGTGAAAGAACTATCGAAAAGAGCATATCTCTCTGAACACATTCCCAAAGAGATGAATCGACACTCTATTATTTTTTGAAAATAACCTTGTTCCACTTCCGTGCAGCATTATTTTGTCACCGTCTATAGGAAATCCAAGGGAAGAAGAAGGAACGCTGAGAATGCAGAAGAGATTAAATGCTCATAATCCCAACAACTAAGTGGCCCTGGCATTGGAGAATGTGGAAAATCACCAATTTAGAGCACTACCACAATCAGAGCCAGAGCTAATCACTACTGCACAACCTACACCAAAGGAGACGTGCGCACAACTGGTGCCTCGTTCTAGAGATCCTAATCTGCCTATGATCCAGGAGATATTGAAGACCATACTGGAGGATGTTGCTCAAGCTATGGCTAAAACAGTCACCAAATACATTGAGAAGTGTGACCCCTAGGAGTGCCAGCAGTCCTCCCATAGGAGCAAGGGGACTTCTTACTCCCTGAAGAAAAGCAAGCAAAGAGCCAACCTAGAGCATGATGTTGCTCCTCCTCATTTCAAGGAGATATACACCTTTCACTTAGAGTGGAATTCGCCTTGGGTGTGCCAATCGGTATTGGAGTTCAAACGTGCTCTTAGACACCACAATAGTCTAGAAGAGCAGGAAGCCAACACCATCATTTAGCGACCACTCTCCCTTAGCGCAACCCCTTATCTCCAACCATCTTAGCAGAGGCATTCCTTCTAGGAGTGAAAATGACCCAACTACTAAAATGTAATGGCATAGTAGATCCTTAGGAACACCTAGATAATTTTCTAGCAAGAATGGAACTTGAGTGAAGGTGAATGTTGCAAGTTGTTCTGCACCACACTAATCAAGCATACCTTGACATAGTTCAACTAGATGTCAGTTGGATCCAACACTAGATGCGAGATATTGGCACAGTGTTTCCTTCAGAACTTCTCCATTAACTGTAGATATCCAAAAACAACAACATATCTATTCACTATCAAGTAGAAGGATGGAGAGTCCCTGAGGACTCACCTTAATCACTTCATCCAAGCAATGCATGAGATCCCTCATGTTAATCAGGAGCTCCTGCTCGGAATCATCTACTAGAACCTAAAGCACTCGAAGTTTCAGGAATCAATTGCTAGAAAGCCTCCTACTACTTTGGAAGATCCCTTGATATGTGTAGAGAAGTACATCATTATGGAGGAAGTTGTAGTTCCTCAAGAAGCCCCTATACAAAAAGCACGTGATGAAGAGATTAACAGCCACAAAAAGAAAAGAGACAAGAGATGTACCCTTTTCACACACCTTCCATACACACACTAAAGGCAAATACAGAAGGCAATTTTGAAGATTCCCAATTAAGTAAGCACTGGCATTTAAAAAGAGAAAAAGAGGGCTTATGTAAATCTTAGTTGCTAAGAGCCCTTTGAAGATTCCCACTAAAGATACTTTCATGGAAGAATCATAGTCATGCTAAGCAGAAGAACCTTTGGAGTACGGAATGGCATCTCTATAATAAGACCTCCACAGGTCGTGCAAATTTAACGTAATGAGGTACTATATCCCCAAGGATCCTTGAAAAGACCCCTCCATGAAGTACTCTAAAAGGCTCCTGGAATAAATTGACCCTGCATGAGAACCTAAGAGATCTTAGGAGTATAGAACTCTGCTAAGAAAATTTCTACGCATTCGTTGAGTTATTTGTTGAATGAGAAGCTTCACCAAAAAATTCTAAGAGATCTTTAAGATGCCAACCTCCATAAAAACTCTAAGTCATGCCCAATGGCGCAACCTAGGCACCTTGAGAACTCCTTGGGAACTCAAACACAATCTTGGGCACTCAAGCATAATTTCAGGCCACCAATTGTGATATTAGTCTCCTGAGTGCAATGCTAGACATCCAAGTGCGTCACCTGGGGCCCAATTAAGCAAGCACTAGCTCCTCGCACCTTATGGGCACTATCTCCGCATACTTAGCAAGCGCCATCCCTACAACAAACCTATGAACTCTAAGTCAACTTAGTGGGGGACTGTAACTCAAATTGTATCCTACTTCCTAACTTCCTATTCTGAAAACATAATCATATTTTAAGTTGATATACCCCAAGATGTTTTTAATGACTCTAACAAGCTAGATAAAAAGCTCATGAAGACTAAGGTGAAGTAAAAATAAAGAAAAAGAGAAAGATATCACCCTGAGAACTTGTCTTTTAAATTGCTAATAAGATACACTTCTTGCAATCATACCTTCGAACAATTTGCCTAAGTCTTTAGTCTAATGCGAGGCAACTAGTATGATGCCACCTAAAGAATAATAAGACAAGAAGACCTATCTAACCTCAACCTAGACAAAGTTAAGTTAATGCACTTGATTTAATTAATAAAACAACCTCAAAAGACCTCTTAAGCATGAAATGCCCATACCAACAGTTCTAAGCTATGCGCAGGATGTGGATGTTTGGCAAACATCTTTAACATTCTCTAGGACACTAGTCCTAGCCCTTAAAAACTCTTCTAAGTCCCTTGGAAACTCTACAAAATCTCTAAGTCCTATTTTGAGTGCAAGAACATTACTAATCATCTCATTAAATTTCTGAAGTAGAAAAACTTCATAGCAAAGTTTAAGTCCCATGCGGATATCGAGCCCACCGTAGACACCTTGTGTTGGCCCCTGACATTGATATCCTTCTTTCATTTCCCTTTCTCAAAGTTAGATTGAACTTCGACCATAACTTGAATCGGGTCCTCCTTCTCAATATTTCAATTCTCATGATTCCACTTGTAAATTTACCCAAGTCTTGGGACGAATACCATGCAAAAAATTTTCAAGTCTATCCATAACATCACACTATCCCCTATTGTAAGAGTGACTAAGTTCCTCACCAACACTTCTACAAGGTGCTTCTTCGTTTCCTCACGTAACAAGAGCACACCCTCTAAGGGAGTTCACCCTAAAACGCACACCATCAAGCGCCTCGCTAACATAGCATCTCGTTATTAACATCGTAACAACACTAGAAATTTTTCTAAGTCCCTAGATTACTACAATGCAAGACCTTCTTGAACTTTGAAGTCTATCTAAGTCCCTAGGTGAATGCTATATTAAATTTCGCCAAGTTTCTTAATACACACTATTAATTCCACTCATAGTGATTAATGAATTAACATAAGATCCCAATCAAAACAAAATACTTTTGATGTAAAATAAAAAAAAATTCCATAAAAAAGGGGGTTGATGATATGACTAAAATTGAATTTAAGGGCAATTTGGTAAATCGACTAAATAACAAATGGACCTTAAAATTAATTAATTAAATAAATGGACCAAAGAGCCCAAATGACAAACCAAGCTCATAAAGAGGGCAGAAAAATCCTAATGGACTAAGCTCATCAAGACCTAAAAATCTATAAAAACCAAGTCTCAGAGAAAAATGAAACACAGAATTAGTTGCAAATATTCTTAGAATGGAGGAACTCTTGAAAATGGTAGATTTCTTTACACGTGTTCTTGAGAAAATGAACCAAAACTTTGCTATTTTTTGGAAAGAACCTTCATTTTCGAGAAGCATCAAGCGAGGTAATACAAAATTTCAAAATCAAAATGAAAAAAGTTGATTTTTGAAGTTTTAAGATTAATTATAATTTTTTATCCATTTTTAACTATAATCAATATAATATTTAATTATCTAAATTTTCATATCTTTAATTAATGAAATCTTAGATTTTGTCTTTGAAATTTTTATGTAACATTTAAACTTCACAAAAAGAATCATAAATAATGAACTCTAAAAATTTGTAATCAAGTTTAGAAAATTATGACTAATATGGGGTGGGTCTTTTAGGCCCATCAACACTTGTTTTTGGCCCATTTGGCCCAAACAAATAGTTTGACCTAAACGAACCTCATGCTATCCCGTGCCAGTCAGGTCGAAATGCTGAGTTTTAAATCAACCCCCCAAGGGCGATTCACTCGACACCATAGAATCAATTTTACTCTACCCTAGTGATCGGTTTTGGCTCTTGTTGCCCATCGCATCCGCAATTAATGCAGTCCAAGCACCACTCTGTCTGCATTAATTGAATGTGATGGCTCATCACCTACACTATTAATGCTATCACCTTCGCATCAATGGCAGTAAGGAGTCTCTTTCCGGTTGACCAATCTCCTAAGTAGGTCGAAAAGGTCTATCTTACCCATATAGGTAAGAGTCCTGCATAGAATGCACCTAAGGGCACAACGACTTTTTTGCCCCAACCAAAACATTATAAATACTCCACTCTCCAAGAACTAAGGTAAGACATATACTTTTCTCTAAGTCGTTACTCTGCTCAACTAGATTCTAGGTCAATTTGCTAACTTAAGCAATAGAGGGTCGTAGCTAAGAACCCTATCAGCTAGTCTGGCATTCGTTCTGTGGTTTCAGGTTCCACCCCACGATATCTTTCTGGTCGAGATCCGAAGCTCCATCCCCTGAGAGTGACATTATCATTTGGTGCCGTCTGTGGGAAAAAAACCAAAAATTGAAGATGGTCAACACTAGGCGTACCACATCCGAAAGGCAAAATGACCAATACTCGCCCCCACCTCCCCAGAGTAGCACAATCAGCAAACGGAGAACCCTGGTCCCCAACCAGACCAATTAGTCACCTTGACCATTCCTCAGCTCATGCAGATGATTAATGACCAAATATCTACTCAGCTCTCAGCTCAACTATCTATTACCTTATAGAGGCATACCAACCCGCCAGGCCTCGCAGCTAGCGCTAAGCCCTTCGCGTATGGAGGAGCGGCCCCCAAGAGGAGATAGGCTTAAAAGTAAAGTTCGATAGAATCCTAATATGCGAGAATTAAGTCCCGGGTGTTTTCCCTGCAATGAGCCCTATCGTCACCCCTGGGAAGAGTTAGCAGACTCCACAGATCACTGTGTTCGACCTGATCGAGCCCTACAGTGTGGACGGGTCAAGTATCCCAAACCTCAAACTAGTGGGGATATATCTAGAGCTGACAAAGATGAGTGGAAGAAGATCTCACACCAAGTCTAGCAGCAGCTCAATAGAAGGTTGGAAGAAATCTCTAAAAGAAATTGGGACCGAAATCAGCTAGATAATGCTCCCAGGTTCTGGTGAGAGAGAGAATCCCCTTTTGTCCAAGAGATTATTGATGAGCACATCGCGCTCGACGTGAAAGTCCCTACCGGGTTGCCCCAATATGATGGGTCCATAGACCCAAACAAGCATCTCTTGCAATTTGAGCACATGATGCAGCTACATGGTCACAATGACCACATACATGCAAAAATACTGGTTACTACTTTTCAAAGGATTGCATTGGAATGGTTTGTTAAGTTGGAACCCACTATCATATTCTTTTATGACCAACTCTATGATAAGTTTTTACATCAGTTTGAAAGTAAAGTTACCCCACACTCACCTTCATACAGTAAAGCAGAATGAGGGTCAATCCTTAAGGGACTTATTCTCTTGGTTCAATACGAAGGTCTTAAAAATTGACAATCCTCACATTGATTTCTTAATTGATGTCCTATTTTTTAGCTTAAGGCATAAAGAGTGCGCCAACGCCTTGGTAAGAGAGAGGCCACGTACGATGGAAGAACTTGACCTGGCAGAAAGATACATGACATGAGGAGATAAATAAGATAAATTTGGCAGGGGAGATTTGGACAAAAGAAAGAGCAAAGAAAAAGATAACAGACACCGTAAGGAGGGCCATTGTTCCTCAATTAAGCGGTTCTACAATTGTACACCACTAAATATCCCCAGGAAAGAGGTCCTGGTTGCTATACAACATGACAACTTCCTCAAAAGACCGAGAAAACTTAATGAAATTGAAGCTATGAGGAAATCAAAGAAGTATTGCCCTTTCTATTGGCAAAAAGGGAATGACACGGAGGATTGTTTCAACCTCCAAGATGAGATCAAACGACTCATCAGGTAGGGTCATCTCAAGAAGTATATCGGCCCGCAAGCTCTACAAACCATGAATCAAGCTAACCAAGCTCCATGTAGAGAACGATCGACCAGTCGGTGGAGAAGATAAGGGGAAATAGAAGGTTGATGAAAATTGCCTGCCTCTAAGGGGTGTTATTGACATAATAGCATGAGGACCGACATGGGGAGACTCTTGAAATGTAAGAAATTAGGCTCAGAGGTATCTTGATTCTGGTAAGACAACATCGACCAAAGCAGTCTATTAGCTCTTATGAATGCCAACCGCATATCCTTCTCAGAATCCGACCTCTCTCACTTTGGAGATCATGGTTTGAGGAATAAGTTGGATTACCTACTGGTAGTTTCTGTGGAGTTAGCAAACTTTGAAGTCAAGAAAGTTTTAGTGGATAATGGAAGTTCGACAAACATTATTTTCTTGTCTACCCTGGAGAGGATGAAGCTTGGGGAGTTGAAGTTCGACCATATAGGAACGCCTTTGGTTAGGTTTAGGATGTCAAAAATTGTGCTCGTGGGATCCATCAACTTATCTACCTCTTTTGGAGAAGCCCCAAGGAGGCGTACTCTGATGGTTAATTTTCTTATTGTTGACGTACCTTTTACATATAATGCAATCCTTGGAAGGCTGGTGTTGAATGATTTTCAGGCAATCGTGTCTACTTATCATATGAAGGTTAAATTCCCGACTGCTCATGGAACTGGAGAATTACTTGGCAACTTGAAAGAACTTTGGCATTGCTATACCCTTTTGGTTGAAGCTAACTTACAGAAAATTCGACCCCAACTGAAGCCCTCAAAGGACATCCCAGTAATGAAACTTGAGGTGGGTAGGCCAGCAAAAAGTGAAAAATAAAAGACATGTAGGTCGAGCCAACGGAAGAGTTTAAAATTGTGGAGCTCAAACCAGGCAATCCGGACAAAACAACCAAGATAGGATCGAGTTTGGGGAACAATATAGAATGCATGCTTGTTGATTTCTTTAGGAAAAATATTGACGTCTTTGTGTGGAAGACAGTTGATTTGCAAGGAATCAACCCTGAAGTCATTGTACATCATCTCAATGTCAACCCCACGTTCAAGCTAGTGCAGAAAGAACTCAAATTATAGAGGAGGAGGTTCATAAACTCCTAGAAGCAAGTTACATAATAGAAATTCAATATCCTAGTTGGTTGTGTAATGTAGTTTTGGTCCCCAAAAATGAGGGGAAATGGAGGATGTGTAATGACTTTATTGATCTTAATAAAGTGTGCCCTAAAGCCGTATCCAGTGCCTCGTATAAATTTATTGGTTGATTCAACTACTGGATGTGAGCTCTTAAGTATAAAGGATGCCTTTCAAGGATATTACCAAATATTTATGGCACCTAAGGATAGAGACAAAACTTCATTTGTGGTCCCCAAATAGTGTATATTATTTCTTGGTCATGCCCTTCGGGTTGAAAAATACCGGTGCTACTTACCAAAGATTGGTTAATTTCATATTCAAAAAGGAAATAGGACAATCTATGGAAGTGTACGTGGATGACATGATTGTCAAGATAGAAAAGGAAGCTAATCATTTGGCCGACTTGAACCACACGTTCTTAGTACTCAAAGCTTTTGGTATGAAACTTAAACCAGCCAAATGCACATTCGGGGTTAGAAAGGGAAAATTCTTGGGTTATATGGTCAGCCAATGCGACATTGAAGCTAACCCCCAAAAAATTCAAGCCATCCAAGATATCCCCCCCACCATCAACACTCAAGGAGGTGCAAAGACTGGTGGGGCAGATCATCGTCCTTGGTTGATTTATTGCACAACTAGCAAACAAAAGCTTGCCTTTCTTTCACATTTTGAGAAATGTCAAGAAGTTCAAATGGACACAAGAATGTTACTGAGTGTTAGCCGAACTTAAGCAATACCTGACCAGGCCTTTGCTGCTGCCCAAGCCAATGGTCGAAGAAGTGTTGCATCTGTACCTAGTTATTTCGGCGGTCGTGCTCAACCCAATTCTAGTATCGACCTGACAAGGATCATGCAGGCTCGTGTACTAGAGCAACAAGGTCTTGCAAGGGCCAGAGTTTAATTATTTGGAGATCGAGAAGTTCGCACTAGCACTCATCACTGCGGCCCAAAAATTAAGGTCGTATTTTTTATCCTATATAATCGTTATCTTGACTAACTAGCCTTTGAAACAAGTACTATCTAAGCCCGACACATTGGGAAGATTGATTAAATGGACCATTGAATTAGGGGAATTCGAGCTCAAGTTCCAGCCCTGAGTTTCTATAAAGGCACAGGTCTTAGAGGAATTCGTAGCAGAGTGAATCGAACAACCTTAGCTTGTGGAGCAGCCATCTCAAGTATGGTCATTGCATGTAGATGGATCAACCACCAATTCAGGGGGTGGGATAAGGATGTCATTATGTTCCCCCTCCCCAAGCAGAAGAGTATGATTTCGCAATCAAGTTAAATTACCTTGTTACAAACAACAAAGCAGAATATGAGGCCCTTATCGCCGGAATAAAGATGGCATTGGATAGAGGAGTTTGGTGTTTAGCGGTGGTTACTAATTCACAGTTTAATGCGGTGTATGGAGGCAATTTTGAAGCTAGAGACATGACCAAGAACGCTTATTTAAGCAAGGTCAGACATTTGGAATAATATTTCAAGGTGTTTTCTCTAAGCCAAGTGCCTAGGTCGGAGAATGAAAGAGCACATTTGCTCTCAAAGTTTGCTAGCTCAGCAAAATCACGAGAATAAGTCTATCACCTTTTTAGTTTCAAACAAACCCGTCATTGACAATCCTGTCTAAGGAAGTCCTTATGGTTGATGGTGTAGGTCAAAACTAGATGGCTCAAATAAAAGCCTACCTCAAAGAAGGCGTAGTCCCGTTAGATAGGTTGGAAGCCAGGAGGTTGGGGATGTACACATCCAAATTTGCACCGGATAGTTTTGATCAACTTTGTAAAAAGTCCATGTTAAGGCCCCTAATGAAGTGCCTAATAGCCGATCAAGCACAAGAAATTTTGTGCGAAATCCATTCGGGCATTTGTGGGAACCACACCGGAGGTCGATTGTTAGCCCATAAGGTCATCACGAGTGAATATTTTTGGCCGACCGTGAATAAAGATGCTACAGAATTTGCCCAAAAATACCAATCATGTCAAATCCATGCCATTATCCATCACCAATCAGCTGAAGTCCACGCCATTATCCATCACCAATTAGCTGCCACCCTCACGCCAGTGCCGATCACATGGCCGTTGGACCAATGGGGAGTGGATATAGTAGGGACTTTCCCAAAGGCCACATGACAAAGGAAGTACATGATTGTGGCTATCAAATACTTTACCAAATGTGTCGAAGCTGAAGCTATACCAAAAATCACTAACACCGTAACAAGGAGTTTTCTATGGAAGAACATAATTTATCATTTTGGCTTGCCAAAAACTCTCATATCAAGTAATGGCACCCAATTTTAGAGCAAGAGAACCAAAGAATGGTGTGAAGGCCTGGGGATTAGACAACATTTCACTTCTGTAGGAAATCCGCAAGCCAACGACAGAGGTAACCAACAAAACTATGCTCGACCATATCAAAACTAGGTTGGAGGGATCCAACGCCAGTTGGGCAGATGACCTACCATAAGTACTATGGGCTTACCGCAGCACTCTAAGAACAGCCATAGGTCAGAGCCCTTACAACCTAGTATACGGTTCAGAAGCAGTCATCCCTGCAGAACTGATCCAGTACATGGCCAGAGTTATACACTATAACCCCGTCAAAAATAGAACAACAAAAGAAACCAACCTAGAACTGATCGATGAACTCTAACAACAAACCTTTATGAAAATGCAAAGATACTGGTCAATTATGGCAAAGCACTATGACAAAGAAGTTCGACCTCGATCTTTCAAAGTTGGTGATCTCATCCTCAAAAAAGTTGAAGTTTCCAAAAATGCTGGCAAACTCAACCCAAAATGGGAAGGGTCGTACTCTATGATCAAAGTAGCAAAACATAACTCTTATCGACTAGCTGATTCATTTGGAAATGAGCTACCAAGACCATGGAATGCGACCAACCTCAAGAAATTTTATGTGTAGACTTCATTGTACAGAAAGCATAGTAATTTCAATAAACATATGCGCGTAACCCCGTAGTCGCGTAATATTAATCGCTATATTTGGCTTTTAAGCAACAGAGAAGTCAACCCCGTAGTCGCGCAATTCTAGTTGCCTAATTATTACAACTATAAAACTAAACAACTCGACCTTACTGATATAAATCAAAATAAACAGGGAATGTATGACAGCAATTGAGCAGTTATCAAGCTGATGGGGTTTTATAGAACCTGACTAATGATCCGGCGAACTTAACATGTTAGCTTGGTCAGATAAAAACACAGTCGTGGCCTACTTGACCGATTACATGCACAATTAAAAGTAAAAAAACAATTGCAATAGATTGAAATAACTAAAGTGTATTGAAAAAGCAAAAATGGGAGAATAGCAAATTACATTGTTGTTCAAAACCCCTTAGGGAAAAAAAAAAAGAAAGAAAAAAAAACCTTCACTAGTATTCAACTCGACCCCGCAGCCTCCCTTTATCGAGCCATTACCTCATCAACCGCCCTGAGCAATTCATCCATTAAATCCACCACGACGGTTAAAGGAAGTCCCTTGACCTCCTGCTCGGGTAGCCTCCCTTGTACTGCTCTGATAGGCTGGGACGACCCTGACTCCTCCTTCAGGAACTCAACCACCATCCGAAAAAAAGTTCGCCACCACCATTTTGTTATTCTTTATCTTTAGGGCGAACTCCCCAGCAAATCCAATTCTTCGCCTACAGCAGCGACTTTGGGAAGGGATAGGGAGAGATTCCTACTCTCCAGTAGGGACATTTTCGTTGAATTCTTTGAGGCACTCGTTCTTGTTAATACTGAGTCTCGCTTTATCCTCAGCTTGGAACTCATTCACTATGTACTCGAGCTGCTTTACTATGCGATCGAAAGCCTCCTTAGCATCATCCATGCTAAAGGTAACGCTAGCATTGGTAAAGGCATAGCAGAGCATGAATTGTTGTACTATCTTCTTTTGGATTTTAGGTAGTAACTTCAAGAATTCCGAATGAGCATACCTCATTGTGCTCTCGTATCCTTGCGCCCAACTAGATTGTGAGGCCTCATGTATCGACTCCACTATCTTTTTCAATTGTTCTTCAACTTGGCTCTTACCCTCAATTGCAGCCAGCAGCTCGGCATCCTTTTCCTCCAACTACCAGCTCGCAACTCTCGACTCCAAGGAGCTGACCTAAGTCTTTAAAATTTTGCTCTAGTCCTTCTCCAACACTCCGCATTTATCTAGCAGCCTCTGGCACTGGACTTTGCATAGCTCTACTGTCTATGGAGATTGTAACCCCACTGCCCCACCTGTTAAAACAAATCAAACCACAACAAACATTAATGAACACGCACGCATTATTACAAAACCCGACTAAAATCGGCAACCAACATACCATGTTGATGTGGTATGCAAAAGCCTTCAGGGTATCGACCTGCTTGTAGTTAAACTTTTCTACCTGGTCCTTTTGAAACGGGCCAGCTATCAAAACAGCCAGAGAAGTCACCGATGTTGAAGCAGCCATCATCATAGCTGAGTTCAAAACCCCCACTTTCTCCCTAAATCGTGGCTCAGGAAAGGTTGGCAAGTTGCAGAGCTGCTGGGGAGGAAGAGTCCCATAAGCGGTTTATTCACTCTCTGCGGCCTTCTTCTTCCCTTTCTCGACTGCTGCCTTCTTCTGAGTACCTGGCCCAACAACTTCAACCACCTTCCTCTTCGTGTGGGGGGAACTGCTGACCACCCCCATGCTAACAACAACACCTACTTGAGCCATTGGAGGCGGATCCTCAGCACCAGCTACCTGGGACGCCGCTACTCAACGAGCAGCAGCAGCTTCCTTATACTGCTATGCTTCTTGTTGCTTTCGCATCGTGATTTGCCTCACGTGATTCATTATTGGTCGACCTGCATCATGTAATACACTTAATTACATATAACTAAAAACCACAACCTTCATTATTTACAGATGTTAATTGCTACCTAGGCGAGCATTGGCATGCAATCTTAACGCAGCAGTCGACAACCTCGCCAAAACCAAGTTCCTCTCTCTTGTAAATATAGAGGTATCCATCTCACCAAATTCGAGCAGATCTCGAAGAAAGACGTTACTCCAAGACGAATTCTCAGTAGTGTCCAGCTCGACCCTACCTTACATCCACCCTTGGGGAATATTAAAACTGACCTCAGGAGGAGGTCGGACATAAAAATACCTCTCTTTCTATTTCTGACCGTAAGATGAGGATAGAATCCTAAAAACTTTCCTACGGGGTCAAGCGGTCAGATAATAAAACCCCGACTCCCCACTCAAACCCGACTTATGCGATAATGGCAAGTGGAACAGATGACTAAAGTTGGCCCAAGACAGGCCTCTTCGACGATACCAATTAATACTACAAAACTGTACATAAGGGCAAAGTAGTTAGGAAGTAATTGGGTTATGCAAACTTGCAAACCTCTCAACAACTCGACTATGAGGTCAGCAAGTGGAAACCTCAAACTCTACTTCAACGCATCCTCAAAGACTGCTATGCAGCCATCGGGTGGCGTATCCATCCTACCCACCGCCCTAGGTTTAATGAGTTCAAATGCATCAGGAATATGATACTTTGCCCTAATGGACCTAAGGTCGTTCAAAGACACCGTCGACACAATGTCCCTATAATGTGTCATCGTGAATAATCTACCCCTCGGTCTCAAAGTCTCCTTGGCTACTATTTCTTCTTCCCCGCCACCCTGCCCCGAAGGGCGTGCCTCATCGACCCAAAGGTTAGAAGGCCCAGCTTTATCAACATCATGCCCAAAAGGCCCCGCCTTTCCGAACACCCTTTCAGCCACATTGACGTCTAACTATTCTGGATGGTCTGAGCTTCCACTAAGCGATTCGCTCGACTCGGTCCTATTATTTGAAACTTTTGCCGACTGCGTAACCTTAGTGTCCAAACTAGAACTCTACATAATGCAATTTTAAGGGCAAAAAACTGTAAGAACACGAGAAAGAAACTTATGAAGACTACGTGCAGAAAGAACATGCCCAAATTAGCTTAAAATCCAACCGGAGACCTTCACTGCTCGACCTCAATTACTTTGCGGTAAAAGTAAAAATGGACAGTGAAAGACTGCTATTTATGGATACGCTGGAATGCTAACCAGCTAAAGTAACAAAAAATCACTTAATAAATGCATAATCACCGGTCACCCGTGCTTAGATATTCGTGAAACTGCTTGTAACGGCTCCCGCCACTGTCCCTCAGGTTGAGATTCAAAATTACTCCCAACCTCAACCCCTTCACAGTCAAACTTTAGAGTGGGGGAACTCATGATATGGGATCAGCTTTTAAGGCCCACCAATGCCTGTTTTTGGCTTATTTGGTCGAAATGAACCCCGCGTTGTCCCACACTAGTCAGGTCAAAATGTTGAGTCTTAAATCGACCCCCTAGGTCAATTCACTTGACCTAGAATCAATTTTACTCTACCCTAGTGACTGGTTGTGGCTCTTACCACTCGTTACATCCGCAATTAATACGATCCAACCACCAGCCTGTTCGCATTAGTTGAATGTGACGTCTCATCACCTCCGCCATTAATGTTGTCACCTCCGCATTAATGGCAGTAAGAAGCCCTTTTTCGGCTAACGAATCTCCTAAGGAGGTCAAAAAGGCCTATCCTGCCCCTATAGGCAAGAGTTATGCATGGAATACACCGAAGGGCACAACGATCTTTTTGCCCCCAACGAAAACATTATAAACACTCCACTCTCCAAGAAATAGGATAAGACTATACTTTTCTCTAAGTTACTCTGCTTAACTAAATTCTAGGTCAATTTGCTAACTTAAGCATCGAAGGGTCTTAGCCGAAGACCCTCTCGACTAACCTAATGTTCGTTCCATGGCTACAAGTTCACCCCACGCTATCTTTCTGGTCGAGACACTTCTTAAGTCGAGATCCAAAGATCCACCCCCTAAGAGTGACATTATCAATGACTATTATAACAAAGAGATTTGATTTTTGAATCTTCAAAAATTGTTAATTTTATGAGTTGAATATGCACAATCAAAATTGATGTAGATTTTTTTCTTTGAGTTCCAATTATCATGGGCATAAAATTTAAATAATTTTCAACTTATATATATATTGATAAAACATGCCATATTCGAATCCAAAAAAAGCTTTTACAATAAAAGAATTGACTTTCAAAACTTCAGGACTTATTAGTTTCTATATATATATATATATATATATTGATAAAACATGTCATATTCGAATGCAAAAAAGGCTTTTACAATAAAAGAATTGACTTTCAAAACTTCAGGACTTATTAGTTTCATGAATAGAAATTCAAACTCAAGATTGACATACATTTTTATAAGGCTTTTTATGAATTTTAATGATAATTGATGTAATATTTAAATAATCTAAATTTTTATGTATTTTTATACGTTATCATATAAACTTGTTATTTTACTTAATAAAATTTTAGATATTATTTTTTAGTTTCTCGTATTGCATTTTAAACTTCTATAATAGAAAGATAAATAATGAAGTATGAAAATTCGAAATCAAGTCACAAAATCTTTTGTGGTATGTATTGACAATCTCTTAAGTTTTGTAAAATATTAATCTTATTGCTTTATATAATTAAAATTTTTATATAATAGTGTTTATGTATTTATATTATTGTCCTACTTTTGCAGATCTCAGAAGATGTGGATTCTCGCATTTATAGATGATTCAAATGTTTTTCGAAGATATATCATTTCAAGTCTTGAATTCTAATGATTTTTGAATATTCACTGAATTTGAAGTACATTTGGTTTCTAGTCTTCTAATAGAGCTATTTATTTTTGTTAGATTTAGTATACCACAACCTTTAGACATGTTATTGATTAGTGATGTTACTAAGAACTTATGTTTATTTAATGATTTCATTTAATCTGAAATACCTCCTTCGCTCCATTTTTTTTGGGTTAATAAAATGTTTATTATTATTATTTATAAGAATAAAGATTGTTATGTTATTTTACGGTTAAAAGAATTTAATTTTTGCCTATTAAATAAATAGATACTATTAGTTCTTGAAATTAATATTATAGGTTTAAAGTGGCACTATAAAATGTTCATTTTATAAGTTTTTTCGGCACTTTGAATGTTAGAAAATAATTCTTTTGGGACACTACTAAGGTAACTAAATATAAATATTTTGACAAGTTAAAGGCCACAAAAGGTATTTTTCGGTGACATTTTGTAATGTAATAATTTATAAATATTGTGTCATTTCAAAGTGTCAGCTAAATCCTTTTTTGCCAACATTTTGACATGCCACTAATATACAATTTTGTGACATGTTTACATATCATTTAAAATATCTTTTATGGCATTTTAGCATATCATTTATTGCATTTTTTATGGCATATTACTATGTCATTCAAAGATATTTTTGTGGCATTTTAATGTCATTTATTATATTTTCCATGGCATTTTAACATGTCATCAAAATAAACTTCTTGTGGCATTTTAGTATGTTACTACATGCATCTTTTGTGGCATATTATCATGTCACTTTTACAAAAGAATGTGGCATTTTGAGATATCATTCAATGAACTTTTATGATATTTTAAAATGTCATTTAATGTGTTTCTTGTTGCACTTTATTAATGCCACAATATGATTAAAATAGTGACATTATATCTTTAGCTACACTGCTATAAATGGCATTTTAAAAAAATGCCATACAAAATTGTCACTATAACATTTTTTAAATGGCACTTTTTAGTGCCAGTAAATCCTATTTTTCTTGTAGTGAGAATAGTAAAATTAATTTTTCTACATGCATATGCCAAATAGGTATGAGGACGACTGCATGATTAGACTCATGGTGTACAAAGTGTGTACGTAATATCCTATGGATGTTGTGGATTATTGCTGATTTTCTACAAATAGTACTCGACCTTTCAAGTAAATCCAAGGAAGTCGGTTTTTCGAAGAATGTGTGTATATAGATATATTATATATAAAATCCAAAGAAGAAAAAAGGAACTTGTGGCAACAGCATTTGAAATGGTTTCCCCAAAAAATGTGCACACTTAATAGGATCTTTAGAAATGAATATGGTATGGTTATATTAACATTTGGAAACTGTATACTGTTAAATGAGACAAGGAATAGATTTGTAAATTCACAAAAATTGAAACTCAAATGATACTTCAAACTCTCTAGAATATAAAAGAAAATAGAGAGCGCAAATCACCATAAAAGATTTACATGAGAAACATACCGTTGAACTCAAATAATAATAATAATAATAATAATAATAATAATATCCATGTAGTTAGTTCATCTACCTTCATCTATGGAGGAATGAGACATTGAATTTCTAGAGTAATCCTCAATGAAAACACTAGTTGTTGAAGTCTTGGTGGCATTTTGGGTACTGCTACCATTGGTATTGTTAGTAAAAGCGGCAGAAGTTGTAGTGGTGCCTAGGCCTACACGGCCATGAACTCCAGGTTTCCCAGGTATAGGTAAAGTGAATGAGTTACTTGATAACATGAGGTGGACAGAATTCATATCTGGTCTATCCAAAATACTAGCTTGACAGCATAAAAGTCCCAACTGAATGCATATTGCTGCTTCATCTGGACTATATCTATCAAGGCTTGCATCAACTAGTTCCAGTGACTTCCCAGCTTGAAATAATCTCCATGCCTAAATAAAAAAACAACAAAAACAAAACAAAAGTAATGAAAAGAAAACTTAATATCACCAAACAAGGTTCAACACTAAATCTCACATGAGGGACCATTACATATGTTTGCCTACATAATCACAAGCGTGCTTGCACATTGAATTTGAAATTTGTGGCATCGACATCACTATCAGGGCAAAAGAGTAACTCGAAAAGAATTGGTGACCTTCTCCTTTTTAGGCCCAGATTAGGAGTGTTTTCATTTTAATTTCCTATTTTGCAATGATTTTGGATTTATTTTCATTTTGTTATTACGTGTGAGAATGAGAATATAATTGGTTGATAGTCTAGAAATTTTATAATATCTTAATGTAATAGAAATGAATGTTTTCATATAATATTACTAAATAATTTGTTTATTTCTTATCAAGTAAACAAGTTTGAAAGAAAAAATTATTATTTAATTAGTTAGCAGGTTTTAATTGTGTTATAATAGTAAATAACTCAAGTCGGTAAATAATAGCTATAGATATGTAAATGAAAAAATGCTACATTCTTACTGAAATTGAGCGTAAGCAATTATTCATTCTTGTTTCGAAATACTACGAAAATAAAAATGAGCATCCTAGAATACAAACAATCAGGATCTTAACTTCTGACTACTTGGGTTGGGGGATTTGTTTAGGACATTCTATGAGTTAAGTGCCTCAACTACTTTAATTGGAAAATGCTTATTAGTTATTAGTTCAACTACGGCTAACGGTAAGCCTGTCAATACGTAGGGTAATACCCACTTCAAAGCTAAAGAAAAACTAAAATACCAAGCCCAGACCGGCAGACCCATACTCATTATTAATAACGGCAATAGGTCTGGATAATGTCTATGATAATTGAACATACCATCAGTGTCAGGCTATGAGAACTTGCATCCACAAATGCAAATATTTTTAAAAGATCGACATTCTATTCATAGCAACTAAAGTGATTTCAGCACATAACTCTGCTTGAAAAAGTAAACCAGAGCTGGTAAACCAATTTCCACAATGGATTTGTAGTTGGAAATTCCACAGCTATTAACCCAATTCTCGTTAATGCTCAATATATTCTTGACACCTACTTTAGTCATTATATAAGCATATTAATCCATCATATATCTTGTCATGAGGAAAACTTATGCTGTATTGCTGAAGGTACCAATGCTTATCTTCATTGAGGAAGAAATCACAAAGAAGGGAGGAATTAATTGATACTTACATAATTTAACAGGTCAGCTTGTTCAGAACCAAGCAACTTATCATGATTTTTCCTTCCACTAACAATCTCCAAAAGCAATATGCCAAAACTGAAAACATCGGTCTTCACAGACAGATATCCATGTATTGCATACTCAGGAGCCATATAACCACTGCATTCAACAAAACACCAAGTTTTCATAAATATTTGAACAAGAAGATGGAGAAGTAGAAGTAAATGTCCAAGGAAAATAACTTAGGAAAATGAGACACAAAGAAATGAAAGATAACTGCTTACTAAGTTCCAGAAATCTTAAATGTGTCTAAATGAGTTGCTTCCCCTGGAAACAACCTTGCCAAACCAAAATCTGAGATTTTTGGATTTAACTGATCATCAAGCAATATATTGCTGGCTTTGATATCTCTATGGATTATCCTTTCAGGGGCTTCTTCATGCAAATAGAGAAGACCTCTAGCAACACCTCTTACTATTCGAAATCGTTTTGTCCAATCCAGCAGCGGAGACTTCTTTTTATCTGAAAATGAACCTTATCATTTCCAATATCTAATTTATCATGTCTGTTATGTACATATAAAAGTAACTGTACAAAACAAAATAATAAAAAGAAATTACCAAAGAGAAAGTAGTCGAGGCTCCTGTTTGGTAAATACTCATAGACAAGCATCTTTTCAGGCCCTTCCACACAGCATCCTAGCAACATGACTAAGTTTTTATGCTGAACCCTTAGCAACAATTTCACCTCATTTGTGAATTCTTTTAGGCCTTGTCTTGAATTCAAGGACAACTTCTTCACAGCTACTTGTTGACCATTTGACATCAATCCCTAAAAAAGAAATTAGATAAAACATAAATATTGAGTTCGGGTTACCAAGTTACCTATTAATACTTGAGTATGTGCAGAGGACCATTACTGCATTAAATAATAAATGAAGCTAATTGATTCAAATTATAAAATTGACCAGGGCTAAAAGCAGCCAACTTTTAGGTACTGTTAATCTCAAAGTTAAAAAAGATATTGGTTGCTTATTATATTGGAGCATTGGAATATAGGATTTTCTTGTTTAAAATGAGCTACATAAATAAAATCCCTCTTCGTATTGGAATAACCATTACCGGAACAAGAATACAAATTCTCTTTCCTGAATAGACTCTCTTTCTAAATATTCTGTCTACATTATCCTAGGATCAAGACACAAAACTCCAAGGATTTATGTGAACAAATTTAATCTTACGATACTTGAAATTTCTAAATATAAAACGGCTCGAAAATTCAAACTTGCAGTCCCAAAGTCATACTAGTATTGCTGAGTGCGCAAGATCAACTGAAGGAACGTATAGTCCTGTTAGCTGGATTTGATATGCTTACTTTCCCAGACCCTCACTGAACATATATGGAGAACTCTTTGCCACAGGGAGGGGTACAGCATGAGATCAAAGATAACCCAAAAGAACAGTTGTATCCTCCTCTTGTATGTGTAATGCACTGCAATGTTTTATGTCATGTTGATGATATCAATTGGTTTTCCGAGCAGAGTTAACAATTCAACATGACGTGAAAAACCATTAAGGTGCCATTATAACAAAGCTTGATGGCTGTACCAGAATAGCCAGTCCAGTGACACCTGACCAATCTTGGCAAATTTCTGATTTTCTCCCTTTTTATAAGCTTCTTATTTGTTGCAAGTAGACAATCTTGTGCTTAAATAAATTACTCTTAAAGTTGATTTCAACCTCTTGCTTTCACTATGAAACTTAGAATATGCATTAGTCCCAAGAGTGCATGTAGAGCTTATAAGTCAAAACTCTGAAAATATACGAGACCCAAAGTACTACATCATGAAGATATGCTTTCACCTTCTAAGTAACCTAATATCCTTTCACATATATTTTCTATTTTATTTGAAGCCAAAGATGCAAAAGGCAAAAATATTAGGAAAATATTAATTGACATAAAATATAGGAAAATACTTAACTAAATTAGTTTAATACAGAATAACATATTCAACCTTTGAATACATATGAAATGCTCTAAAGGCACACTCAGACCCAATCCTTTAGAGGCCGACACTCTTGCTCTTGCTCCATGAATGGAACTACTGAATTTATACCTGGCTAGACCAGATAAGATGCAATCCTAATATACAGTTACAGTATTCTACATCCAATAACTCATCATCACCCAAGAAATCATTACATTCAATAACATGTAGGAGCATCATGGTAAAAGTTGCTCCACCCATCAAGTAGAAATTAGCAATCACATATTACTAATTGAGCCGAAATGAAAAAGAATATTTCATGGTGTAGTTAACACTATCTTATAAAATTCTTTCTTCTTTTTCATTTATTTTATCTCCCCACCCACGGAGCGCCCCCCCCCCCCCCCCTTCTTCGTCTCACTCCAGCACTATCTGTACTATAATTATGATATACTGAAATCATTATGCCAATACACTCTACTACCTCTGGCGCTACAAAGAGATCGAGTCGGCTTGAACTACATAATGCTAAATCTATGCTTGAGGTTGGATTGAATATTCAACGAGACATCTCAATAAGCTTTGTGATTATCGATTCCAGTAGAAGCTTGGTTTGATAAGTTAAAACTGGAGCTCAAACAAGTTTCTAGTAAGCAATCTGATTCGAATTTTGAATCGGTTGAAATGTTTGAATTTTTCAAACCTATGAACATGTATGTTTTGTTTATCTTTGGTTCCGGGTACTAAACATGTTGGTGGAATTCTGATGGTTGTCAATCAAATAACTCGTTAAAGGATAACAGAGAAGCTTACCTTGAAGACGGGCCCAAAGCCGCCATGACCCAGCTGGTTCAATTCGGAGAAAAAGTTAGTAGCAATCTGCAGTGCCTCGAGCTTGAAGAACAAGTTCGGAGAATCTTCTTCGGTATCGTCTATGGTGGCAGCATCGGCGTCAGTTGCTCTCAGCCGCCTTCGAAGACAGCCGCAGATGTCGGAAAATATTCCCATTGAGGCATAAACGAGAAAGCGGTGGCTTTCCCGAAACCGAAGACTAAAATCCAGGGTGAATACTTTTCACAAAAGGCATGGGCATTCAAGATATGCCACGAGATCAAGTTTCAACGCGGCGATGTTGGCTTATTTGCAGAAATTTTCTTTTTCATGAACAACTACGATTAGCCGGAGAAGTTGCCATTCGCAATTAACCAAAGACAGAGAGAAAGAGAAAAAGGATGGTCAATTACGTCAACGAAGTAAACAAGGAAACGAGTCATTACCTTCCATGTAAAATCTTGTTAAAATTCAATTTTTTTTTTTCCAAATCTACTTAAAATTCACTTTTGCTCCCTTTTCTATTTTTATTTAACCACATGATAGCTTCTGTAATTCTTAAAGTTCATTCTTTCATTAATTTTTAATGGCAATTTTTGACCAATTACTTTCAACTAACTTTATTTACTCAAAAAAATTGAAAATCATCCTAAATTTTAAAAACATTTGCTCTAAAAATTAAAAATGAATACTTCGCTCGTACCAATATATTTGTATCCATAAATAATAGCAACGAAATTAAAATTTTGAAAATTTGAAAGAATAGTTACCCACTTACCCTAATTCCTAAACTTTTTTAAATGACTAAGTGTGGCAAACTAGCTTTTTTGGAGTGTTTTGACTAAGAGTGTATTTGGCTAAATTTATTTTAAACATCTTATAAGGTCTTATATCTTATAAGATGATTTTGAAGTTTATAAGATGTTAGATCTTATTTTTAAAATAAGTTGCTGAAGTGTTTGGATAAAATAAGATTTTTGGAGCTTATAAGATATTAATAATGGTAATTTTGTAATTAAAATGGTTAAAAATCAATGAGCTTGTTAAGATCTTAAAAATAAGTTAAGAGTCTCTCTACTTTTTTTAAAAGAATTTATAAGCTCCTAACGTCTTATTTTATGATCTTATAAGCTCTTTTTTTAAAAAAATTACCAAACATTTTTTATCAATTTATAAGCTATTAAACATCTTATAAGATATTTTGAAGAGCTTATAAGCTCACCCGAACACCCTCTAAGTCATCACTGGACTTTTTAAAAATAAATTAAATTTGACATGTGTTCTATCGGTCTTGAGTGTAAGGAGGGAATGTACAAGAAAATCAAACGAAGAGCAAGAAATCAAGTAGACATTGATCGCGAAAAATGCAAAAACAATAACATAGAGCGACGAACGCCAAATTGAGTTGCATGACGTGCAAAAAGATTTGAGAGCAAAATTATAGCTAATTGATTGATTATATGAATTGTTGCAGTGTTGATTGTGTTTTTACGAGAAGTATATTTTCTATTGATGCTGCTCAAAAAGTGTAGGTAGGTCTTTTTTTAAAATCAGTTAATTCAAAAGAGTTTTTATTTTAGAATGCATTTGCATAGAGTCAAAGTTCGAGATTTTACAGGAATAATTTTTTGTTTCTCTTTTTTTATTTTGAAAGTTGATATTTATAATAACTAAATGCTTGAAGGGGTGGCCCACGTGGATTTGGGTGCCCATCTTGATAAGCTTAATTTAATGAACTTATTAGCCTTTTACTTAATTATCATTTATTTAATTGGCTTAGTAATTATAGTGATTTTTCTTAATGGGCTTCAGCCCACTAAGATTTGGATGCCCTTCTTGGTGGGTTTAGTGAATCGGGTATTTTAACATTTTCATTCATTTACTTAAGGTTGGCTGTCAATGAATTAAATTTTAATTCGAATTTGATCTAAATTCGATCGTTAAAGATTCGAATCCGAACTTTAATAATTTTTTATTAAATTAATACACTTATATATAATATTAATAAATATTTTAAATAAAATCTATACATTATATTGACCTAATATCTATATTAATGTCTGTATTATGTTATTAGTATTGAGTTTTTAGCTTCAAAAATAAGAGGGATGCTGATAAAATATCAAATATAATAATGTATAGTAGATCATCTATAATGTAAAGTAGGGGTTAATATTCAAATATTTAACTTTTGGACTATTATGTAATAACAGGTTGGTTTTTTAATCGAATTTTGGATATCCACTGAATTTGGATATGATACTGACTAACAAAGATTCTATAGAAAATTGGGTCAGACTTAGATATGAATTTTGATAACCGGATTCAATTTCGAATTCAAATTCGGATATCGCTGATTCAATCCAAATTCAACCCGTTGACAGCCCTATATTTACTATTTAAATGATTATGCCTTTTTAATCTATTTTTACTTTTTAACCCTTGTGGACTTAATTCTTACATCAAGCCCTCCCCCTATTTTTCAATTTAAGGTTAATTTTCAATATGAAAATATAATATAAGCTCCAGTTAATTTTTCTTAACTTATTATCTTAAATAGTTTTTTATAAGTTGATCAATGAATTTTATTGTTTGCATTTTGAAAGCAGGATGTTTGGAATGGAACCCAATTCGAGTTAGAATCCAAACTGAGTTGAAGTTCATGGAAGTGAAAGTGGAGGCGTGGCAAGGATGCCACCACCAAGGAGCCATGCACCAGTTGCCCCAAGGGCGGTTGTCGAGCAATGGTGATGTAGGCGCTATTGAGCTAGGTGCTGGAGGGGGGCGCCTAGTGCCTCCTTAGGTATTGAGCTGTGAGGCCTTTTTCAGGTACTTGGATTTCAACTCATTTTCTCTAATTACCTTCTCAAAATTTAAAAATATTGAAAATAAAAATAGAAATAAAAACATAACTAAACATGTTGTTATTTAACTTTTGAATCATTTAATCATTTCATTAGATTATAACAATTTTGTACATATTATTTAAAAAAAGGAATCACTTTTGCATTGAATTATACATATCTTAATAAAATAGAATGATCTTTCATACTCTTTTATTCCATAAGTCTTTCACCAACACTCTGCTTCTACAAAATCTTAACCAATAATTAATACTGTAGCAAACATAAAATACAAGCACATTATAGTACGCTAACATTCTAACATTGCAAATAGAATTGGATAAAATATACTATATTTGTGTACTAAGCATGAATAAGGAGTAGTTAAAGTATACATTTAATTTGCATAAAAGTTATTTTATTAGTTACTTTGCATGCATATAAACAATAACGAATCAATAGTTAACATATATTATGCTTTAAACTAAGTGTATGATACTTTCTACTCTAATTTACAACACAAAATTGAAAATTTTACATTCAATTTTTCACTGTAAATTTTCCATATCATTAACAAAAAACTGAATGTAAAGAAAAATAAAAATTCACATTCAGTTTTTTGTTGTTCATGTTGTAAATTTTCAGTAAAAGCAGCACCAATTGTATGCTGTAAATTTTTCAGGCACTTGGGCCATCAGGCCTCTTTAGGTGTTGGGCCATTAGGCCCCTTTCATGCACTTGGGAGCGAATCTGCTAGGATGGCTAGAGAAAAGAGATTGCGCCTCAGAAGAGTGATAGCTGATGGAAGATATTCATTTTCAGCTCCACCTGAGTATTGGGATATGGCCGAGTTGATCAGGACTTCAGTTGTGGTGGACAATCATTGTCAACAGTCGACTCAAAGGGCAGACTACACATCCATATCCATTCTTCATTTGTCCTTCTCTTTGTCCTCTCTAAGGATGATGAAGCTTCCTTGCTCCAACAAAAGGACTAGTGTTGCTCCTGAAAGTAGTGTTCGCCAGCATATTAGGTAAGCGCTTTGGCCACAAATTGCACGGGGGCATTCTATAAGCACCATCAACACTTCCTGAGTCATTCGCAACATTGGTCCTCTAAGGGGTGGAGCTTGCTCCATTGGTGTCTCCTTCAGTGACGGGGGGCGCTTTAGGTGCTGGCTCTAGTGCCGGATGGGATTATACCTTTGGTAGGTTATTCTCTATATTCTTGCCTCGTGGTGTGGTGCAGTTCAGCATTGAAATCTCAAGCTTTGGACCTCGTTTGCATCCTCAATGTTTCTTACTTCAAAATTTCCCAAAAATGGCAACAAGATGATGCTCTACAGAAGTGGTATTAGGATCTTTTCTGCAAATAAAGCAAAATTTAATGAGTTTATGCTCCTAGAACACATTTTTTCATAAAGCCAAAACTTGAAATTTTTTCTAAAATGATTTTCTGTGCCCGTTTTGACTTTGAAAGTTGATATTTATAATGACTAAATACTTAGTGGGCTTCGGCCTACTTGATTCTTAGCGATCGCCTTGATAATCTTAATTTATTGGGCTCACTTGCCTTTATTTAACTATACTTTATTTCATTAGGCCCTTTTATTTTATTTTATTTTAACATTATTCACTGTTTTCATCTTATTTTTCCATATCAACTACCTTTCATTTTCTCTATTAAATAGATTTTTTTTAATTTAAATACACTCACATTAGGAGTTTGTTAGGTTCAAACTCCTAATTTCTCATATTATATGAGAGATTTATGCTATAGGACCAACTTGGCATTTTTTCTGTGAAATAAATACATTAACATGACTTAAAATATCTAAATTTTGGTGCCATGCTCACATAATAGGATGTAGGATGATGCATTGAAAATTCTGAGAATAGAACTTTTTCTAAAATAAGGATGGGAACTGAATTTTGTGCTGAAATTGTACGTTGGAAATCTACGTAAAGATGACAACTTATTTTTGTGTTGTTAAATTTTTTTAGCAAAAATCAATCTTATGTTAATCAAGTACATACACATCTATATGCCAATACATGTTTATATGTTAAGATTTAATATCGATACCGTTAATTGAAATAGTGAACTGAAAAAAAGTAAAATAGCATTGTCCATGCAATATAACTTAGGTTTCCACAAAGTTATTCAATAGTATCTTAATGAATATTTTAGTTTGGTTTGTAGATTTTCAAAAGTTGCTAACTTGCTGATGTTAGAATAGTGCTCCACAGCCAATTAGATTGGCATATAAACTATTTTACTTGTGATACAATCTTAATTGAATGATATTTCATATTAAATGGCCATCTTCATCTTATGCTTATTTTTCTTCACTAGCATTTGGTTGAAACCCCTAAATCACACATGACAGTGGGAATTGGTTGCACTCTAGAGGTGATCATGAAATAAGTTTTACACGATCGTGATTTTAAATATTTCATGTCGTAAAATCTTAAGAGACGGGGCATGTAAGATTTGGATAGACTTGGACTAATGATGTATAAATCCAAGGAGTAGGATATTGCTCCATTTCATGAGCAATCCATGTTAGACATAGGTGTATGTTAGTCGGTGTTTGTTGGAGAACAAATTTACTGAAGGCTCGCCTGAAGAATCTACTAGATAGTCAAAGTGGCAAGTCAGTAGTGACAAGTTCTCCAGTTTATGCTAGTGTATATAATTAGTCCTTTGACCTGAGGATCCATGATAACCTTGTGTTTAGGTCTTATATCTTGATGTTTCCTCGACCACTTAGCGAGTCTTCTGGGTTGAGATTAGGTATGAGCTACGAGATTAGGTATGAGCTACTTAGACATAGAGGTTTGTGAGATCCAAGATGGGATTTGTTTTCTCATCGTTGTGAAGGGCGAGTGCATCTCCTTTGTATTCTATAATGATCGATTTCAGGAAATCCTTGGCCAAGGTAATATCACAATTTGAAAAAGGAGTTTTTCAAAGATGAGGCCATAAAGAGGAATTGTACATTAGAAATAGAAACATAGTTATCGAGGCTATTGGGGAGTTGGCAAATATCTTGTCTTAGGCCTCTTTCGGAAGATAAGAAACAAAAGGACCATATTTGCATGATAAGCATAGAGCTAGAATGGTTCACCAAGAGCATATTAATTTCGACCAATTAGTTGCGCTCCATGGGCTTGAAGTTAGACATCTACCATGAAGATTAGGTACTCTTTAGTTAATAGAGACTAATTAAAAGAGTTATTAGTTTAAAGGAGTCTAAACTAATGCAAATATTTCAATATTCAAAATGCCAAAAGATTTGTGAGCCTATGTCTGATGAATGGGATAACCTAATGGGTCACACACAAAAACTTAAGGAAGTTCTATTTGATGGAATGAATTTTTGAAAGAGCTAGAAAATTCATCATTGCCGTTTTGTGGAGAAATTGGTTGACTAATTTCTTAGTCATTTTAGCTTGATTAATTTAATTATTAAATTAATCCATAGAATTTAAAGAGTTAAATTAGACTAATTAAATTAAGGAGTTAATTTAATTGGTGCCATCTGACGATTAATTAGTTAACTTAAAGAGTTAAGTCAATTTAATTAATTAAATTAAGGAGTTAATTTAATTAATATGAAAATTTTAATTTGGAGTGAAATTCAAATAAAGGAGTTCATTTGAGGTTAATTTAGAATTAATTTGAATCTACATTTCATCTCATGAAATGTCATCCAAATTAAGATCAAGTGAACTCCATCATTTTAATAAAATTAACTCCTTAATTTAATTAATTAAATTGACTTAACTCTTTAAGTCATCTAACTTAACTCTTTAAGCTTGAAAGTGTTTCCAAGTTGGCAAACCACGTCAAGGAGGGTGTGATGCCAACTTGCATCACACTATCCATTCTATACATAGAGAGGAGCTGGCTAGCCACACGAAAATTATGCAAGGAAGTTGCTAGATTTCATTTTTCCCTCCAAAAAGTGTGATCCACTCATGTGTTGAAGTTTCACACAGTCCTCACCAGTCTCTCCACATTTTCAGCCCTCCCTCTCTTTTTATTCTAGTTCTTTAGCTGATTAGAGGTTGATTGGAGCTCTCATTGGGTGTGTGGATCATAACACTAGAGGCTTCACACTTGGGGAGGTTTGCTCTTGAAGATTCATTGCGGTGCAGTAACTTTCGAGGCTGATTTGGAGGCCTTACCTGAAGTCACATGTAGCACTAGGATCCAATTATCAAAGAATAAAAATGTTGGAATAGTCCCCTACAAGTTAATTAGGTCGATGTTGTAAACTATTTCACATGTGATACAATCTTGATTGAATAATATTTTTTATATGGCCATCTTCATCTTATGCTCATTATTTCTTCCTTAGCATTTGGTGGAAGCCCTTAGATCAAATAAGACTACGGGACTTGGTCACGCATTGGGTGGTGATCATGGAATAATTCTTACATGATCATGACATTAAATCTTTCAAGTTATAGGATCTTATAAAACAAGGCATCTACGATCCAAATAAACTTGCACTAACGATGTATAAATCTAAGGGTTGGATATTGTTTTGTTCCATGAGCAATCCCATATGAGATATGGATGCATATTAGTGGGTGCTTATTAGAGAACAAGGCACTAAAGGCTCACCCGGAGAATCCACTGGATAGCCGAAGTGGCAAGTCGGTAGTGGCAAGTTCTCCAACTTACGCTATATAATGATTAACTCCAAGAAATCCTTGCGCAAGGTAGTATGACAATTTGGAAAAGGAGCTTTCCAAAGATGAGGTCATAAAGTGGAATCAAACATTGGGAATAAAGGCATACTATCGAGGCTATTAGAGAGCCGACAAATGTCTTGCCCTAGGCCTCTTTCGGGAGATAGGAGATGGAAGAACCATATTTGCATGATACGCGTAGAGCTATAATGATTCTCCAAAAGCATTCATTTTGGACAAGTAGTTGGGCTCCACAAGCTTGAGGTTGGACATCAACCGTGTAGATTGAGTACTCTTTAATTAATAGAGATTAATTGAATTGAGTTGATTAGTTTAAAGGAGTTTATACTAAAATGAATATATGATATTCAAAAGTCATAAGGAGTTGTGTGCCCATGTCCAATGAATGATAGAGCCTATCGGGTCACACATAAAAGCTAATTGCATTTCCTAATTCATGGAGGAAGTGTTAGGAAATTCACTCCTAGTAATCGATTTTGGGGTGACCAAAAATTGAGGTATACTTTGGCTTGATTAATTTAATTATTAAATTGATCAACTAATTTAAGAAGTTAAATGAGACTAATAATAAAGGAGTTAGTTATTTGGTGCCAGTTGACCATTAATTGGTCAAGTTAGCTTAAAGAGTTAAGTTAACAATTCTTAGCTTAAAAAGTTAAGCTGATTGACTTAAGAGTTAAGTCAATGATTAATTAATTAAATTAAAGTATTCAATTTAATTAATGAGAGGAATATATTTTGGAGGGAAAATTCAAGCAAAAGGTTCATTTAGTATGGCATTTTAATTAATTTAAAATTAGATTCCAAATGTAATTGAAATGTACACAAATTTCAAATTTGATTTGAATTTACCAACTTGCAAGCAAGTGGGCGGTCCCCCACCTTAACGAAGGTGTGATGCCACCTTGGTATCACACCATCCTCCCTTTATATATAGATATAGAGGTGAGAGTGGGCGGCGACATGCAAATCCATGTGAAGAATTAGATTCTCACATTTTTCCCTCCTTCAAGTGTTGCCTCATGAGTTGAAGCTTCACTTCCCTCTTCTTCTCCAACCCCAAAATCGGCCATCTACCTCTCGTTTCTCCTCTTTATCTGCAGTTAATATTGAGGGAAATTGGAAAGAGCATTGGTGTGTGAATCATATTGATAGAGGCAAGACAATAGGATTGCTAGCCTTTGGAGATCCAATAGTCAGGGCAATAACTTGGCAATTTTATTCTAGGAGATTCAAAAGGATTTTTGATCTAAAATTTTCACAGTAGCTTTATCAAAGAGTTGAGAAACTACTGGCTTTTTTGCAGAATTTTTGGAGGCTTTTGGATCACGCAAAAGTTGCTCCAAATCCACTGCACCGTTGTTTGACAGTTTTTAGATTGAAGAAGGTTCTTTATTTTTCCGTTAGATTTTGCTAATCAAGGTAATTCTCCTTCTAAATTTGAATCCTCAGCATGTTTAGATCCTTGTTTGCTTGTGAAGCACTAGTTAATTTGAGCTTTTAAAGTTTTATTATTGGATCCTAGTATCTCTCACTTACCTTCAAAAAATGCTAAAATAACTAGGCTATGAAGCCAAGGATCTAAACATACCATAGATTCATATTTGGAAGGAGAATTACATTGATTTTTAGAAAATCAAAGGAAAGTGAAAGAAGATCACCACTCTTTGAAAACTATCTCCCAGGCGGCACAGTAGAATTCGAGCAACCTTTTACCAATCAAATGAACTCCGATTTGAGTGAAATTTGTACCAAATGAACATAAATTCCTTGATGTATCTTAAGTAAAAAAAATAGCTAAAAATGGATCAAAAAAGACCTCCAAAGGTTGCTCCAAAGTCACTGCCTAAAATAGAGGATCTCCAAAGGCTAGCAATCCAATTGTCTTGCCTCTAATGTAAAGATCCACACACCAATGCACAATCTTTTTATTTTCAATGTTAGCTAAAGAACAAAGAGAAGAAGAGCTTGGATAAAGGCTTGATTTGGAGGTAGGAGAAGAAGAGAAGTGAAGCTGCAATACATGAGGCAACACTTGAGAATTTGGAGGGAAATTGAGAGAATCTAATTCTAGCTTGCAAAATTCATGTGGCCGCCTCCCTCACACTCCATATCTATATATAGAGGGAGTATGGTTGGCATCACACCTCAAGGTGACTGCCCACTTGCTCTTGCAAGTTGGCATGTGAATTTGAATTTCATTTGAAATCTTCATTTCATCTCATGAAATGTCATCCAAATAAATTCTAATTTATACCAAACAAACATTTCATTTGAATTTTTCCTCCAAAATTAATTCTCTATTTTAATTAAATTAAAAATTTTAATTTAATTAATTAACTTTGACTTAACGATTTTAAGTCAATTTTCTTAACTCCTTAAGCAAGATATTATTAATTTAACTCCTTAAGTTAACTTGACCATTAATAGTCATTTGGCACCAAATAATTAACTCCTATTGATCTTAATTTAACTCCTTAAATTAATTAGATCAATTTAACAATTAAATTGATTAAGCCAAAAATGACTACAAGTTGCATCAATTGGTCCTCCAAATTCAATTATGTAGGAATTTTTCTAACTTTTAGAAAAATTCTCTTCATCAAATAGGATTTGCAATTGGCTTTCGTGTGTGACCCATTAGGTTCTATCATTCATTGGGCATAGGCTCACAACTTTTTGTGACTTTAGAATATTGAATATTCACATTAGTTTAAACTCCTTTAAACTAATCGACTCAATTTAATTAATCTCTATTAATTGAAGAGTACCCAATCTCTATGATCGATGTCTAACCTCAAGCCTATGAAGCCCAACTAATTGGCAAAAATGAATGCTTTTGGAGAACCATTTTAGCTCTACATGTACCATGCAAATACGGTCCTTTCATTTTCTATCTCTCGAAAGGGGCCTAGGGTAAGATATTTGTTTGCTCCCTAATAGCCTCGATTCTATGTCTCTATTCAAATGTTTGATTCCTCTTTATGACCTCATCTTTGGAAAACTCCTTTTCCAAATTATCATACTATCTTGCGTAAGGATTTCTTGGAATCGATCATTATAGAATACATAGGAGATATACTTGCCCGTCACAATAGTGAAGAGTCGGATCCTATCTTGGATCTCACAAACTTTCATGTCTAAGTAGCTCATGCCCAATCACCATCTGAACGACCCACTATGTGGCCAAGGATGAGTCAAAGCATGAGAACCTAAACACAAGATTACCATAGATCCTCAGATCAAAGGACTAACTATATGCACTAGCATAAGCTGAGAACTTGCCACTACCAACTTGACTCTTCGGCTATCTACTAGATTCTCTGGGCTGGCCTTTAGTGCCTTATTCTCTAACAAGCACCTACTAATATGCACATATATCTCATATGGAATTGCTCATGAAATAGAGCAACATTCAACCGTTGCATTTATGCATCGTTGGTGCAAGTTTATCTGGATTTAGATGCCCTGTCTCATAAGATCCTACAACTTGGTAGTTTTAAGATCATAACTATGTAAGACTTGTTTCATGATCACCACCCAGTATGTGACCAAGTCCTGTGTCTTGTGTGATCTAAGGGCTTCAACCAAATGCCAGTGAAGTAAATATAAGCATAAGATGAAGATGGCCATTTAAAGAATATCATTCAATCAAGATTGTATCACCAGTGAAAAAGTTCACGTACCAATCTAACTGGCTTGCGGGCACTATTCTAAAAATCTCCCACTTTCCCTAAAGCTAATTCCCCGTAGTCTTAAGACCCATCTTCTCAAGATATACTTCAAAGACCTTTTTTGATAGGGTTTTAGTCAGTTTATCTGTTATATTATCTTCTGAGGTAACTCTTTCCACTTGAATGTTGCCTCTATCAATGATCTCTCGGATCAAATGATATTGCCTCAAAATGTGCTTGGATCGCTGATGAGATTTTGGCTCTTTAGCTTGTGTTACTGCCCAATTGTTGTCACAGAGGACAACTATTGGCTCAGCAATGCTAGGCACTACATCAAAATCTTGGATGCAGTTTTTCATCTAAATACCGTCTGTTGTAGCTTCTGAAGCTGCAATATACTCTACCTCGGTGGTTGAATTGGTCGTGGTGTCTTATTTAAAACTCTTCCAGCTCACCACACTACCATTAAGGCAAAATATAAATCCAGAAGTGGACTTTAGGTCATTTATAACGAATTGGAAACTAGAATCCGAAAACCCTTGAGATTCAATTCTCCATTTCCATATACCAAAAATAAATTGTTAGTCCTTCTCGAGTACTTAGGAATTATTTGCACGACCATCTAGTGACTATTACAGGGATTGGATTGGAAACAACTCATAACACTTAGAGCGTGTGCAACATCCATTCTTGTACACTAAACGATATATATTATGCTCTCTATGGCAGATGCATAAGGTACGAAGGACATTCTCTGTCTCTTGTCGTCAGTCTTAGGGGCCATAGACTTGGAGAGACGAATGACATGTCCCAAAGGGAGGAATCCCCTCTTAGATTCTTCCATACTAAACCTCTTTATTATCTTGTCAATGTATGAGGTTTAGGAAAGCCCCAGCATTATCCTCGATCTATCTTTATAGATACATATTCCTAATAGATAGGATACTTCTCCCAAATCGTTCATGGAGAATTAAGTAGATAACCATGCTTTAGTACACTATAACATTTCCTTCTCATTCCTAATCAGAAGAATGTCATCGACATAAAGCACAATAAACTGTATGCTACTCCCACTAGCCCTCTTGTACACACAAGGTTCATATATATTTTTGACAAAGGCAAATGATATGACTATCTTATCAAAAACATATGTTCCAACTTTGGGATGCCTATTTGAGTCCATAAATGGATCTCTGGAGTTTGCAAACCTTTTGCTCACTCCATTTGGATGTAAAACCTTGTGGTTCCTCCATTTAGATTTCTTCTTCAATGTTTCCATTGAGTAAATCAGTTTTCACATCCATTTGCCATATCTCATAGTCATAATATGAGGCTATGACAAGTAAAATTTGAATAGACTTAGCTATTGTGACCAATAAAAATGTTTCCTCGAAATCGATACTGGGTCTTTAAATATAGCCTTTTGCCACTAGTCGCGCCTTAAAGGTCATTACCTCTCCATCGACTCTTAGTTTATGCTTATAAATCCACTTGCAACCAACGAGATCTATTCCCTCTGGTGGATCTACCAAAGTCCATACTTTATTAGAGTACATAGAGTCTATTTTGAGTTTCTTAGCGCCAAGCCAATGTCCAACATAGCTTTCTCATAGGTCTTGAAGGAATCCGAACCTTTCAGGTTACTTCTTGATTGGGTCTAACCTTCATAGACATTGTGTGTAAGGCTCTTATTGCTATTTTGTTTCCACCGTTTGTGGGATTCGATGATTTCATCAAGTTCAGCAATAATGCCTTTCTATCTAATAGAAAATTCTTTTCCAAAAAGGTAGCTTTCCCTTAACAAGCACCCTCTATTTTGAGGGATCATAAAAGTAATAACCCAAAGACTCTCTTGGGCATCCCACAAACTTTCACAAGGTGGAGTTATTATCCAACTTGTCTCTTACTAACCGCTTAACGTAGGTGGGAGACCCCCAAACCCTTCGATAATGGTAAAAAGGTGCTTTGCCATACCACTACTACGTGGTATTTTTGGCACCAACTTTGAAGGTACTACATTTAATAACTTCGTTATCGTTTCTAAAATGTATCCTTAAAAGGATATATGCACATCGAAAAAGCTCATCATGGAACTTATCATGTCTAGCAACGTATGATTTCTCCTCTCGGCTATTCCATTATGTTGGGATGTGCTGGATGGAGTCCATTGAGAGGGAATCTCATTCTTTTTTAGATAACTAAAGAATTTGATACTTAAGTATTCTCCCATTCGATCCGATCGAGGAGCTTTAATACTAAGTCCCTTTAGCTTTTCTAATTCATTCCTATACTCTTTGAACCTTTCAAAGGCTTCGGACTTGTATTTCATAAGATACACATGTTCGAACCACCAATGATCATCGGTGAAGGTGCTAAAGTAAGAATAGCCTCCTCTCGCACTAACTCTTAGTGGGCCACAAACATCTGTATGGATAAAATCCAAAGGACTTGTGGTGTGCTCTGTTTGTCCCACAAAAGGAGCTTTGGTCATTTTTTCCTTCAAACAAGATTCACAAGTAGGAAGGTCCTTAATGCCACAAACATTTAGTGCTTTGGGAGCTTCTAACTTGTTCATCCTATTTTTAGAGATATGTCCAATTCTAGCATGTCATAAAATGGCATATTCTTGGTTATCTAATTTTTTTTTACTTGATTGGATATGCAATAATAAAGGTTGAGAACCAAGTATGTATAATCTGTTATTCCATGTACCTTGTGCAATTAAGGAACCATTCTTTAATGCTTTCAATATCCCATTCGATATAAAAACTCATATCATTTATTTTCAAGAATGGGAATAAAAACAATGTTCTTAACAAGGTTGGGTACATAATAACAAGGATTTAGTACAGTGCAAGCATTCCCCAAGTCTAACTTGATAATGCCTTGGACCATGGCAGCAACTCTTGCTCTATTTCCTAAGCAGAGGATCATAAACCCTTCATTAAGACTATTTTTTTCTTTCCATTCTCTATAACGAATTACAAAGGTGAGAACTACACACGATATCAAATACACATAAGGAAAAATTAGTCATAAAGTACACTTCAATAAAGTACATACCCTTCTCAAGAGTTGCAAGGTAAGCTTTGCAATTTCTTTTTCAATGCTCCTTATCGCCATAATGGAGATAACTCTCATCAATCTTAGCATCTTTCTTCTTCTTGACTCCCCCAGAACTTTTCAAGGGCTGCTTCCCTTCGGAGAAAGAACTCTTATTCTTTTTACCTCCCTTTCTAGGTCCCTCAGGTCTCTAGACTTAGAGGAGAAAAAAAGCATAAGATGCTTTTCCTTTTTCATCATCGCCTCGCAGTCACCAATTCGTCAATCACCACATCTTGCTTGGACATATTAAAGTTCATAACAAATTTTTTGAACGAAGAGGGTAATGACTATAGGATCAAATCCACATAGAGGTCATTATCTATGATCACATCAAGTTGTCCAAGCTTCTCAACGAGTCCAAGCATTTTGAGCCCGTGATCATAGACACTCGAACCCTCAACCATCCTTGACCTAAAGAGCTCTCTTGACAAAGTGAACCTTTCGCATCTTGTGTGTACACCATACAACTCTTGTAGGTGTTTGTAGATCCTACAAGCATGTCTCATATGCTCATAAGTCTTTTGAAGCTCATTGGTCATGGAAGCCATCATGAGGCATCTCGCTTGTAGATCATCATCTACAAACTTAGTGAACAATTCAAGGGCCTCATTGGTGGGGTCATCACCCAAGATGTTTGGTGGACTATGATCAAAGACATAGGTCCTCTTTTTGGCATCTAGAATTATCTTGAGGTTTCTCAACCAATCACAAAAGTTTGGTCCGGTTAGTTTATTGATTTCCAAAATAGTATGGAGAGGATTTTTGGCCATTTTATTTTTTGAAGATTTGAAAATCTACAAGAGGCGAAAAAGAAAAGTATAAGCATATGATTGAATATTGATATAGAAAATATGTTCATGGTCTTTCAAGCATATTTTTCTCTCACTATTTTATCAAATCCTTCACCCCTTACAAGAATTCGGGAAATTATATTTTCTAGTGAGAATCAAAACCCTAAGCACTTTTAAGCGGACCCATGACTCATGAGACATCCACAAACAATTGAAAGGTAAGCAACTTTTGCTAATTGCATCTCATGCAACTTTTGATATATTTTACCTTACTTTTCATGTAAATGCATGACTTGTGCAACATCTACACTACTAGTTGTTAAGTCGAACCTACCAATCAAACTTTGATTCTAGATCGCTCCACATCATCCCACAACTTATGTGCTAATGTATAGGAAGCCTCAAACGAAAGGTGCATCATACGCTAAGTATATGGTCACAGTTTTCTACCATAAACATGACCTACGACTCGTGAGACATCACTCAAATGATGGTAGCATCAGCATGCCACATACTATTGGTAGAAGACATAGATTAATTAAAACTCCTTTTAATTTGTATCTATTTTGACTAAATATTTAAAAGCACTTAGATATTCTAAGTGGAGGGATTTTCTTGCTTGCAAAGATCTTAGCATTTTTATCTTCTTATTTAGGTTTTCTATATCCTAACCATACATCTCATATATCAATAGGATATGGAAAGCATAAATAAGTAAATGTGCCTAGCATGCTTCTCAGGTTGGATGACCATAAGCCTTAACCAAGTGTGCTGCACTCAGAGCCATAGTGCACAACTTTGTTGATTTTAAGTGGGCTGACTAAATATAGCTATTACATGAGTGTATCCCCATACATTTATGGGTCTTCATGCCTCTAATAGCCTTTGTTTGCTCCATGCAGCTTTTATATGAGAAAGAAATCCTCACTCCTAGTGATTCTACTTTCATAACAATTACGAGATAGAAATTAAGAGGCATGCAAGCCCCAATTTAATACAACCATTTTCAACAATTTGAAACAAATAAAATCAATATTAAAGGCTCATGATCATTCCCATTCATCCATCATCCATTCAACAATTAAATGAACAATAAATAAATCTTAAATTGACATTCAATTCCAACAATCAAATGTTTATCTCATAAGTAATTAATTGGCCAAGCAGGCAGAAGCATAAAAATTATGCCATATCATTGAAGATTAACGTTAACAAGTTTTTAAAAGCAATAAAAAATGTCAAACATAATTTTGAGAACCTGCATAACACTTGTGCATCTATTATGTGTGAAATGAAACACTTTTGGTCATTAAGGGAACAAAAAAAAAAAAAAAATCACTCAAAACTCATCTCCTTTTAAAATAGCCACTACTGGCCCAGCCTGGACGGATGGCTGGGCGGCAGGTGCATGCACAGAGCGCCTACTGCCTGGCCAGCTCTGGCAGAGGCTGGCAGCAACCTCTATTTTAAGGTCATGACCAAGTCAGGTGTTTTTAGGCTCAACTTTGTGGACCAAAAAAATTTAGGACACCTCCTAAACATTCAATCACATAATATAAATGAAATTTCAGATCTAAAACACCTTTTAAAAATGAAATTTCAAGTGCTCAATCATCCTTCCAAAAACAAGTTTAAGTAAGAATCATATTCTTAAAAAATCTCCCATAAACTCCAATCATATTGGATCCAAAAATGACCAAAACACCTTAAGGCCAAATAAAACATGCTATATCTATATATAACATTAACTAATGCCAAATCAACATTCAACATTAGCAACTATGAATTAAAACATACTAATCATATAAATTAGAACTTGAAACACATATTAGCATGCTTTCAATTCATCAAGCAAGAAGCCACATACAACATCATCCAAACACTCCAATCCATAGGTTAGTTGAAGTATTTGGTGATTTTGACCAATTCATCACACGAATCAATCAATCAAAAAATCTAAATCATAGCATGAATTAGGTTCCCATACCATTTAAAGTCATATGTACCACTAGGATCCAATTGTCAAAGTACAAATCGCTAATATAACTAGGCTACATATGAAGCCAAGGATCTACACATTCCATATATTCAAATTTGGAAAAAGAATTACCTTGATTTTAAAAAAATCGAAGGAAGGTGGAAGAAGATCTCAACTCATTCAAAATTATGTCCCAAGCAACACAGTAGAATCGAGAAAAATTTTCCCAACCAAATGAACTCTGATTTGAGTGAAATTTATACAAAACAAACATCAACTCCTTGATATACCTTCAATAAAAATAATAGCTCAAAATGGATCCGGAAAGACCTCCAAAGGTCACTCAAAAATCACTACCCAAAATATAGGATCTCCAAAGGCTAGCAATCCAATTATTTTGCCTCTAATGTAAAGATCCACACACCAATGTACAATTCTTTTCTTCTCAATGTTAATTGGAGAACAAAGAGAAAAATAGCTTAAATGAACACTTGATTTGGAGATAGGAGAAAAAGAGAAGTGAAACAGCAACATATGAGGTAACACTTGAGAATTTGGAAGGAAATTGAAAAAATCTAATTCTAGTTTACATAATTCATGTGGCCACCTCTCTCACACTCTATATCTATATATAAAGGGAGGATGACATGATGCTAAGTTGTATGGAAATTCCAAATGAAAGAGTTAATTTAATTGGTGCCACATGACTATCAATTGGTCAAGTTACCTTAAGGAGTTAAACTAATACCTTCTAGCTTAAAGAGTTAAGCTAATTGACTTAAAGAGTTAAGTCAAGGTTAATTAATTAAATTAAAGGGTTAATTTAATTAATGTAAAAAACTAATTTAGAGGGAAATTCAAAATGAAGGAGTTCATTTAGGGCACATTTGAATTTATTTGGATGACATTTCATGGGATGAAATGAAAATTCTAAATGAATTCAAATGCAAGTGAAATGTGATTTTATATGCAACTTGCTTGCTTAGATGGCACCTCAAGGGAGGTGTGATGCTAGTTGGCATCATATCTCTCCTCCCTCTCTATATAGATATAGAGTGGCCAGCCACCTGTAGCTAAGTTGGAAAAATCTAGATCTAAAAGTTAGATTCTATTTTTCCTCCAATTTAGTGATTCTCTTATATGTTGAGGCTTCACACTTTCTTCACCTCTCCCCCTCTCTAAATTTGGCCTTCATCTTCTTTATTTATCCTTTATTTTCTAGCTAACATAGGAGGAATTTGGACTTGCCATTGGTGTGTGGACTATCATATTAGAGGCAATACATTTGGATTGCTTAATTTTGGAGATTCATTGCAAGTCATTTGGAGGCATTTGTAGAGTGACTTTTGAGTTTTTGTTTTAGCTTAATTTTTTATTGGATGTTTATCAAAGTGCTAGTGATCCTGTGTCCAAATTTCAGCCAATTCTGAGGTGATTTGCATAGGCAACTATTGCCGAGAATTACTGCGCTTTTGGAAGACAATATTCAAGTGTTCTTCCTCATTTCCTTAGATTTTGAGCATTCAAGGTAATCCTTCATCTAAATCTAAATTTAAAGCATGATTAGATCCTTGGGCTCGAGTGTAGACTAGTTAGTTTTGTGCTTAATTATTGGATCTTAGTGCTGCACTTAACTTGAAGCTTTGCTCACATACTTGCATCTGATGCATCTTTGATTTGATGCTTCCTAGCATTATCTCACGAGTCATGGAATGCCATAGTGTGGTTTTGAATCAAAGATTGATTGGTAGGTCTGACTTAACACCTAGTAGTATAAATGTCGTGCGAGTCGTGGGTCTACATGAAAAGTGAGACAAAATATATCAGGGGTTGTATAGAGATGCAATTAGCAAAAGTTGCTTACTTAGGATTGTTTTGGATGTCTCACGAGTCGTGAGTTTACTACAAGTCTTTTTGGGCCTTGATTCTCATTGGGAAATAAGATTTCCCGAATGCCTTAAGGGGGTAAGGAATTTGATAAAATAGTGGGAAAAAAACATGCTTGAAAGTCCATGAACATGTTTTCAATATCAATAAAATCACATGCTTATATTCTCTTTTTCACTTTTGATGATTTGTGAAATCTCAAGAATGGCTATATATCCACTAAGCATTATTTTGGAAATCAATAAACCAATCGAGCCTAACTTCTACGATTAACTAAACCTCAAAATCATTCTAGATTCCAAGAAATAGATACATGTCCTATATCATGGTGCTCCTAATCCCATGGGGATTAATGTGGGCCAAGAGACACATGAATAGTTTATGTTAAAGGGTTGAGGATATCTTCCTAACCATAGTCTCATAATGACATCTATTAACTTCAAAAGTCTTAAGGACATATGAATAATACCTTGGTTAAAGCTCACAAGAGTTGTAAAGCAAACAAGATATGAGAGATTCATGCTGTCCAAGGAGATTTTTTCAAGCTAGGATAAATGAAGGGTCATGTGTCCTCGACTATGGTCTAAAGATGATTGGACTTGAGAAGCTCTTCAACTTGGACATAGTGATGGACAATGATCTCTATGAGGATTTGATCCTCACATCCTTGTTGAGTTTATTTCACCAAAGTATTGGTCTAGGTGGAGACAACCATGACAAGGGCAAACCTCTAATGATTGCTTCCTCCTCCACTCTAAAGGCCCTAAAGGCAAGTAGAAAGGGGGCAAAAATAAGAAATGTTCTTTTTCAAGAGGAAACAAACATTTAAGGTATCCGATGGAGTCAAGATGATTGTAGAGGATATAGTCAAGCTACTTTTTACTTTGGCAAGAAAGGCAATTAGAAGCGGTATTGCAAGGAGTACCTTGCAACCCTTGGGAAATGTATGTACTTTGTGAGGTGCACCTAAAGATAGATTCTTCCTCATGGATATATGATATCATATGTGGTTCTTGTCTTTGTAATTTATTACAAAGAATGGAAAGAAGAATAAACCTTAGTAATAGGGATATGATCCACCGCCTTCGCAAAGAAGTAAGAGTTGCAACCAAAGCTGAAGGCGTTATCAAATTAGACTTGGGAAACTCGTTTATTGTACTTGATCCTTGCTATTATGTACCAAATCTTGTTAAGAACATTATTTCTATTCCCATTTTGGATAATAAAGGATTTGATTTTTCTTTATCTAATGGGAACTTGAAGGCATTAAAGAATGGTTCTTTAATTGCACTAGGTAAATTAAACAATAGATTATACATTTTGGATTCTCAACCATCATTGATGCATATTCAACAAAGTAAAAGAAAAGTAGATATTCAAGAAGATGCCATATTGTGGCATACAAGACTTGGACATATTTCCAAAAGTAGGATGAACAAGTTAGAATCCCTCAAACACTAAACGTTAGTAGCATAGAGGATATTTCTACTTGTGAATCTTGTTTAAAGGAAAAAATGACCAGAGCTCCTTTTGTAGGTCAAATGGAGTGAACCGCAAGTCCTTTGGATTTAATCCATACGGACATTTGTGAACTACTAAAAGTTAGTGCAAGAGGTGGCTTTTCATACTTCATCACCTTCATAGATGATCATACATAGTTTGAAAATGTGTATCTTATGAAGTACAAGTCCGAGGCTTTTGAAATGTTCAAAGAGTATAGGAATGAAGTAGAAAAGTAATCAGGACTATTTAAGTACTAAATTCTTCGATTATCTAAAGGAGAATAGGATTCTTTCTCAATGGACTCCACCCGGCATACCCCAACACAAGGGAGTAGCTGATAGGAAAAATTGTACCTTGTTGGACATGGTACGTTCTATGATGAGCTTCACCAATGTGCCTTTATCCTTTTTGGGTATACCTTAACAATGGCGGCGAATCTACTAAATGTAGTACCCTTAAAGTCAGTGCCAAAGACACTACATGAGATGTGGTATGGCAAAACATCTTCTTATTATTTTCTAAGAGTTTGGGGTTTCCCACTTACATCAAGCTGTTAGTAGGAGAAAAACTGGATAGTAGATCCACCTTGTGAAAGTTTGTGGGATACCCAAGAGAGTCTTTGGGTTATTACTTTTATGATCCGTTGGAACAAAAGGTGTTTGTTTCAAGGAATGCGACCTTTTTAGAAAAGAATTTCTATTAGATAGAATGGTGGTGTTGTTGAACTTGCTAAAGTTCAAGATGATCAAAATATCCCACAAGCAGTAGAAACAAGTGAATAACAAAAGCCTAACATAATATCTAAGAAGGTCGGACTGGATCAAGAAGCAACCCAAAAGGTTTGGATTCCTTCATGAGATGGGGGCCAATCGGATAGTGATTGGAAGATCTATGAGGAAGCTATATTGGACATAGATTTGGGATATTGGCTAGAAGCTATGAAACTTGAAATGGACTCCATGCACTCTAACAAAGTATGGACTTTGGTAGATCTACCAAAGGGTATCATACCCATTAGTTGCAAGTGGATCTATAAGCAAAAGCTAGAAGCCGATGGAGAGGTTGTGACATTTAGAGCGCATCAAGTGGCAAAAGCTTACACTCAAAGACCTGTTATTGATTTCAAGGAAACATTTTCACCCGTCGCTATGCCTAAGTCTATTATTATTTTCTTTGCCATAGCCACATTTATGACTATGAGATATGGCAAATGGATGTGAAAATCACTTTCCTCAATGGAAACATTGAAGAAGAAATTTATATGGAGCAACCATAAGGTTTTACATCCAAGGGGAGTGAGCAAAAGGTTTGCAAACTCAAAAGGTCCATTTATGGACTTAAAAAAACAACCTAAAGTTGGAACATACATTTTGATAAAACGTCAAATCATTTGGTTTTATCAAAAATATGTATGAACCTTGTGTGTACAAGAAGGTTAATGGGAATAGTATATATTTTATTGTGCTTTATGTCGATGACATTCTTCTTGTTGGGAATGAGAGAAAAATGTTAGAGTGTGCTAAAGCATGGTTATCTACACAATTCTCCATGAAGGATTTAGGAGAAACATCATTCGTATTAGGAATACGAATCTATAGAGATAGATTGAAGAGGATGTTGGGGCTTTTCCAAACACCATACATTAACAAGATACTAAAGATGTTTAGTATGGAGAAATCCAAGAAGGAATTCATCTCTATGGCATATGGTCTTATTCTCTCTAAGTCCAGGCCCCTAAGACTGACGAGGAGAGGAAAAAAAATATCCCCCATACCTTATGCGTCCTTTATAGAAGGCATAATGTATGCTATTCAATATACAAAGTTGGATGTAGCACACATTCTAAGTGTTACAAGCCGCTTTCAATTTGACCCTAGTGAATGTCACTGGAAAGCCGTAAAAGTAATCCTTAAGCACTTGAGAAGAACTAAGGATTTGTTTCTAGTATAAGACAATGGAAAATTGAAACTTGAGGAGTTTTTAGATTATAGTTTCCAATCCGATGTAGATGACCTAAAATCCATTTAAGGATTTATATTTTATGTCAATGGCGGTACATGAGTTGGAAGAGTTCGAAATAAGACACCGAACAATTCTACCACTGAGGTGGAATATATTGCGGCCCCGAAAGCTACAAAAGAAGGCGTTTGGATGAAAAACTTTATCTAAGAGTTGGATATAGTGCCTAGCATTGTTAAGCCTATAGTTGTCTTCTGTGACAACAATGGAGTGGTTGCAGAAGCAAAGGTACTAAGACCTCATCAGTGATCTACTAACTAAACCCCTATTGCAAAAGGTTATAGCAGATCCATTGATAGAGGCGACATTTGAGTATAGAGGGTAGCCTTAGAAAAGAATATAGCAAATCCACTGACTAAACCCCTAACGCAAAAGGTCTTTGAAGGATATCTTGAGAAGATGGGTTTTATGATTATAAGGAATTGGCTTTAGGGCAAGTAGGAGATTGTTGGAATAGTGCCCTGTAGCCAATTAGATTGGTATGTAAAATATTCATTTGTGATACAATCTTAATTGAATGATATTCATATTAAATGATCATCTTTATCTTATGCTTATTTTTCTTCACTAGCATTTGGTTGAAGCTCTTAAATCACACATGACCATGGGACTTGGTTGCACTTCAAAAGGTGATCATGAAATAAGTCTTACGCAGTTGTGATTTTAAATATTCCAACTCGTATAATCTTAAGAGATGAGACATCTAAGATTCGAATAGAGTTTGCACTAATGATGCATAAATCCAAGGATTGGATATTGCTCTGTTTCATGAGCAATCCATGTTAGACATGGGTGTATGTTAGTGGGTGCTTGTTAGAGAATAAGTTTACTGAAGACCTACCAAAAGAATCTACTAGATAGCGGTAGTGGCAAGTCGGTAGTGGCAAGTTCTCCAACTTATGCTAGTGTGTATAATTAGTCCTTTGACCTGAGGATCCAAAAGTAACCTTGTGTTTAGGTCCTTATACATTGACTCTTTCTTGACCACTTAGTAGGTCTTCTGGTTCGAGATTAGGTATGAGCTACTTAGACATAGAGGCTTGTGAGATCTAAGATGGGATCTGTCTCCTCATCATTGTGAAGGGCAAGTGTATCTCCTCTGTGTTCTATAACAATCAATTATAGGAAATCCTTGGCTAAGGTAGTATGACAATTTGGAAAAGGAGTTTTCAAAAGATGAGGTTGTAAAGAGGAATCAAACATTGAGAATAGAAACATAGTTGTCGAGACTATTAGGGAGCCGGCAAATATCTTGCCCTAGGCCTCTTTTGGGAGATAGGAAATGGAAGGACCGCATTTGCATGGTAAGCATAGAGCTAGAATGGTTCACCAAGAGCATGTTCATTTCAACAAATTAGTTAGGCTCCATGGCTTGAGGTTAGGCATCGACTATGGAAATTGGATACTCTTCAATTAATTGAGATTAATTGAAAGAGTTATTGGTTTAAAGCAGTTTAAACTAGTGCGAATGTTTCAATATTCAAAATATCACAAGCATTGTGAGCCCATGCCCCGATGAATGGGAGAACTTAATGGTCACACACAAAAACCTAAAGGAAGTTCTATTTGATGGGAGTAATTTTCTAAGGAGTTCGAAAATTCAACATTTCCATTTTTGTAGAGAAATTGGTTGCTAATTTTTTAGTAATTTTGGCTTGATTAATTTAATTATTAAATTGATCAATAGAATTTGAAGAGTTAAATTAGATCAATTAAATTAAGGAGTTAATTTAATTGATGCCATATGACAATTAATTAGTCAAGTTAACTTAAAGAGTTAAGTTGATACTTCCTAACTTAAAGAGTTAAGTTAGATGACTTAAAGAGTTAAGTCAATTTAATTAATTAAATTAAGAAGTTAATTTAATTAATATGAGAATTTTAATTTGGAGGGAAATTCAAATGTAGGAGTTCATTTGAGATTAATTTGATATTAATTTGAATGACATTTCATGAGATGAAATATAAATTCAATTTAAATCCTAATGCAAGTGAAATTCACATTTCACATGCAAGTGGATTGCCAAGTTGGCAAACCACCTCAAGGAGGGTGTAATGCCAACTTGCATCACACCATTCACTCTATAAATAGAAAGGAGGTCGTTGGGCACATGAAAATTATGCAAGCAAGTTGCTAGATTCCATTTTTCCCTCCAAAAAGTGTGATCCACTCATGTGTTGAAGTTTCACATAATCCTCGCCATTCTCTCCACATTTTTGGTCCTTCCTCTCTTCATCTTCCTATAGTTCTGTGGCTGATTGGAGCTCTTCTTGGGTGAGTGGATCATAACATAAGGGGCTTTACACTTGGGGAGCTTTGCTCTTGAAGATCCACTGCGGTGCAGTAGCTTTGGAGGCCTTTCTGTGCTTGGATGTGGCTGAAATTTTAACTGAAGATTCTCAAGTGTGTTGAGTACATCTTCGCAAATTTTCAGCCTATTTGGAGTTGATTTGCTTGGTCAATTATTGGCGTTTCCCTACTGTGCGCGGATTGACAGTTTTGAATCCACATCTTCCTTGGATTAAGCATTCAAGATTAGTTTTCTTCCATTAAATTCATTTTAATTGCATGATTAGATCCTTGGATTTGGAGTAGACTATTTTTATTTAGCCTATTTTTGGTTTTACAATTGGATCCTTGGGTAACTTACTTCAGCTAATAGGAGTAAATTTTAATTTTTCAATCAATATGTGACAACATCTTTTTGATGGAATTTATGTCCAAGTTTGAACGTATATCTCTATTAATATGGAAGCATTTCAATAGAATAGTTCTAGGAAATGTAATTGAGGTATGGTTATTTGATGATAAAATAATTCGTTACTAAAAATATGATCTTGCAGTTGACATGGAATATCTAAAAAATAAATGAACAACAGAAATATACATATGTCACTGTCAGTAACTGTTCATATGATTGAATTAAAAATGACCTATGTACTTGGGATATGAAATCTATAGACATCTAACTGCGTGCCATTCATACTAACTTTCAATAGCAATTAGTTTTGTGCTGAAAATTTACAGCATAAATTAGTGCTTCTTTTGTTGAAAATTTACTGCATCAACAGAAGAAAACTGAAGGTAAATTTTCATTTTTCATTACATTCAGTTTTGTGTTAATGATACAGAAAATTTACAGCATAAAATTGAATATATATTTTCGGATTGTGTTGTAAATTAGAGTAGAAAGTGAAGGAAAATGTAGCACTAGGATCCAATAATTAAAACTTCAAAAGCTAAAATTAACTAGGCTACATGAGCAAACAAGGATCTAAGCATGCTAGTGATTCAGATTTTGAAAGAAGATTACCTTGATTTGCTAAAATCCAAGAAAATGGTGGAGAACAGTTCTTCAATCTAGAAACTATCAAATAGCAGCGCAACGGATTTGGAGCAACTTTTGCCCAATCCAAACTCCTCCAAAAATTATGGAAAAATTATAGTGCCTTCTAAACTCCTTGATGAAGCTACTATTAAGTATTTCAGCTAAAAAAGCTTCAGGGAAGTGCAAAAAAATAAATATATCTCCAAGCGGACTACCCTGACAGTGGATCTCCAAAAGCAAGCAATCCAATTGTCTTGCCTCTAATTGTTATGATCCACACACCAATGCTTAGATCCTAATCTCCTTAGTGTTACCTGGGAAACACATAGGAAATTTGTAGAGATGGAGGCTTGATTTGAGGTAGGAGAAGAGGAGAAGAAGAGGAGCTTCAACACATGAGGCAACATTTGTGAGTTGGAGGGAAAAATGTGAATGAATCAAATTCTTCACATGGAGCATGAGTTGGCCACCTCTCTCACCTTCTATAACTATATATAGAGTGAGGATGGTGTGATGCCAAGGTGGCATCACACCTTCCTTAAGGTGACTGCCAACTTGGCTTTGAATTTTGTGTGCATTTTAATTTTATTTGGAATCTAATTTCAAATTAATTAAAATTCCACACCAAATGAACCTTTCATTTGAATTTTTCCTCCAAAATTGATTCTACTCATTAATTAAATTAAAAACTTTTATTTAATTAATTGACCATCAACTTAACTCTTAAGTCAATTAGCTTAACTCTTTAAGCTAAAAATTGTTAACTTAACTCTTTAAGCTAACTTGACCAATTGATGGTCATGTTGCACCAAATAATTAACTCTTTAATTATTAGTCTAATTTAACTCCCTAAATTAGCTGATCAGTTTAACAATTAAATTGATCAAGCCAAAAATGACCTCAATTTTCGCCAACCTCTAAATCAGTCAACTAGGAGTGTTTTCTAACTCTTAGAAAATTTTTCCTCCATCAGGTAGGAAATGCAATGACTTTTGTGTCTGACCCATTAGGTTCTACTGTTCATTGGACATGAGCTCACAACTCTTTGTGACTTTTGAATATCATATATTCATTTTATTTTAAACTCCTTTAAACTAATCGACTCAATTTAATTAATCTCTATTAATTGAAGAGTACATAATCTCCATGGTTAATGTCCAACCTCAAGCCCATGGAGCCCAACTAATTGTCCGAAATGAATGCTTTTAGAGAACCATTCTAGCTTTATGCGTACCATGCAAATACGGTCCTTCCATTTCTTATCTCTCGAAGGAGGACTAGGGCAAGATATTTGTCAGTTCCCTAACAGTCTCGATACTATGTTTCTAGTCTCAATGTTCGATTCCTCTTATGACCTCATCTTCGAAAAACTCAATTTTCAAATTTTCATATCACCTTGCACAAGGATTTCTTGGAATCGATCATTATAGAACACATAGGAGATGTACTCTCCCTTCAAGACAAGGAGTCAGATTTCTTCTTGGATGTCACAAATCTCCATGTCTAAGTAGCTCATGCCCAATCATCACCTGAACAACCCGCTAAGTAACTAGGGAGGAGTCAAAGCAAGAGGACCTAAACATAAGGTTACCATGGATCCTTAGGTCAAAGGACTAATTATATGCATAGCGTAAGTTGGAGAACTTGCTACTACCGACTTGCCGCTTCGGCTATCTAGTGGATTCTCTAGGCGGGCTTTCAGCACCTTGTTCTTTAACAAGCGCCTATTAACATGCATCTATATCTCATATGGGATTGCTCATGGAACGAAGCAACATCCAACCCTTGGATTCATGCATCATTAGTGCAAGTCTATCCAGATGTTACATGCCTTGTCTCATAAGATCCTATGACTTGGAGGATTTTAAGATCATGATCATGCAAGACTTATTCCATGATCACCACCCAGTGCGTGGCTAAGTTTCGTAGTCTTGTGTGGTCTAAGGGCTTCAACCAAATACCAGTGAAGTAATAATAAGCATAAGATAAAGATGGCCATATAATGAATATCATTCAATCAAGATTGTCTTACAAGGATATAGTTTACAAGGCCAATCTAATTGGCTTGTAGGGTACTATTCCAATAATTTCCAACTTGCCCTAAACTAATTTCGCACTCTTAAGACTCATCTTCTCAAGATGCTTGTCAAAGATCTTTTGTGTTAGGGGTTTAGTCAGTAGATCTACTATATTCTCTTCCGAGGCAACTCTCTCAACTTGAATGTCGCCTCTATCAATGATCTCCCGTATCAAATGATATTGCTTCAATATGTGCTTGGATCACTTATGAGATCTTGGCTCTTTAGCTTGCGCTACTGCCCTGTTGTTGTTACAGAAGCCAACTACTGGCTTGGCAATGCTAGGCATTACATTCAACTCTTGAATGAAGTTTTTCATCCAAACACATTTCTTTGTAGTTTCCGAAGCTGTAACATATTCTGCATATGTAGTAGAGTCAGCCGTGATGTCATGTTTGGAACTCTTTCAACTTACTGCGCCACCATTCAGGTACAATACAAATCTAGAAGTAAATTTTAGGTTATCTACATCGAATTGGAAACTAGAATCCAAAAACACCTCAAGTTTCAATTCTTCACTGTCGTATACAAAAAATAAGTCCTTAGTCGTTCTAAAGTACTTAAGGATTTCTTTTACGACTATTCATTGACTTTCACCGAGATTGGATTGGAAGCAGCTCATAACACCTAGAGCGTGTGCCACGTCCGGTCTTGTACATTGAACTGCATACATTATGCTCCCAATGATAGATGCATAAGGTATGTGGGACATCCTTTGTCTCTCGTCATCAGTCTTAGGGGCCATAGACTTGGAGAGATGAATGCCATGTCCCATATGAAGAAATCCCCTCTTGGATTCTTCCATACCAAACCTCTTTGGTATCTTGTCAATGTACGGGATTTAGGAAAACCCCAGTAGCCTTCTAAATCTACCTTTTTATATACATATTCCTAATACATAGGATGCTTATCCCAAATCCTTCTTGGAGAATTGAGTAGATAACCATGCTTTAGTATACTCTAACATTCCAACCTCATTCCCAATTAGAAGGATGTCATCGACATAAAGCAAAATAAACTGTATACTACTCCCACTACCCTTCTTATACACATATAGTTCATACACATTTTTGACAAAGCTAAATGATTTGATTATCTTGTCATAATCTATGTTCCAACTTTGGGATGCTTGTTTAAGTTCTTAAATGGATCTCTGGAGTTTGCAAACATTTTGCTCACTTTTCTTGGATGTAAAACCTTGTGGTTGCTCCATGCATATTTCTTCTTCAATGTCTTTATTGAGGAAAATGGTTTTCACATCCATTTATCATATCTCATAGTCATAATATGCAACTATGACACGTAAAATCCAAATGGACTTAAGCATTGTGACTGGTGAAAAGGCTTCCTCGAAATCAATATTGGGTCTTTGAGTGTAACCTTTTGCTACTAGTCGCGCCTTAAAGGTTGTTACCTCTCCATCGACTCTTAGCTTTATCTTATAGATTCACTTGCAACCAACAAGAACTATTCCCTTTGGTAGATCTACCAAAGTCCATACTTTATTGGAGTACATGGAGTCTATTTTGAATCTCATGGCGTTTTGCCAATGTCCTGAGTCTATATCTAATAGAGCTTCCTCATAGGTCTTCGGATCACTATCCAATTGGTCCATTTTCAAAAGCTTTGGACTTGTAATTCATAAGATACACATGTCCAAACTGACTATAATCATCGGTAAAGGTGACGAAGTAGGAATATCCTCCTCTCGCACAAACTCTTAGTAGGCCACAAACATCCGTATGGAGCAAATTCAAAGGACTTGTGGTGCACCCCATTTGTCCTACAAAAGGAGCCCTGGTCATTTTTCCCTTCAAACAAGATTCACAAGTAGGAAGGTCCTCAATGCTACTAATGTTTAGTGCTTTGAGGGCTTGTAACTTGTTCATCCTATATTTGGAAATATGTCCAAGTCTTGCATGCCAAAGAATGACATCTTCTTAGTTATCTAACTTTGTTTTCGTTGATTGAGTGTGCAACAGTGAAGGTTGAGAATCAAGTACGTATAATCCGTTATTTAATGTACCTTGAGCAATGAAACAACCATTCTTTAATGCCTTCAACTTCCCATTTGATATAGAAAAATCATATCCTTCATTATCAAGAATGGGAATTGAAATAATGTTCTTAACAAGATTAGGTACATAATAAATCGGATCAAGTACAATGCAAACATTCCCCAAGTCTAACTTGATTGCACCTTGGAACATGGCGGCAACTCTTACTCCATTTCTTAGGCGGAGGATCATATTCCCTTCATCAAGACTCTTTCTTCTTACCATCCCTTGTAACATATTACAAAGGTGGGAACCACATGCGATATCAAATACCTATGAGGAAGAATTAATCATTAAATGCACTTCAATAAAGTACATACCCTTCCAAGGGTGCCTTGGTATTCCTTGCAACTTCTTTTCCAATGCCCCTTTTCACCACAATAAAAATAAGTTGCATCGATTTTGGTCACCTTTCTTCTTCTTAACTCCCCCCGAACCTTTCAAGGGTTGCATTTTTTTTGAGGAAGAACTCTTCTTCATCTTACCTCCCTTTCTAGAACCTCTAGGGCCTTTCGACTTAGAGATAGAAGCAAGCATAAGAGGCTTTTCCTTTTTCATAGTTGTCTCGCCATCACCATCATGTTTACCAATTCGTTAATCGTCAACTCTTACTTGGACATATTAAAGTTCATAATGAATTGGTCGAACGAAGGGGGTAATGATTGTAAGATGAAATCCACGTAGAGATGATTGTCCATGACCACATCTGGTTGTTCAAGCTTTTCGATGGGTCCACCATCTTAAGCCCGTGATCATGGACACTTGAACCCTTTACCATCCTTGATCTAAAGAACTCTTTAGATAAAACGAACCTTTCGTATCTTATTTTTAAACCATACAACTCTTGTAGGTGTTTATAAATCTCACATGCATGTTTCATATGCTTGTGAGTCTTTTGGAGCTCATTAGTCATGGAAGTCATCATGAGGCATCTCATTTGTAGATCATCATATACAAATTTAGTGAACAATTCACGAGCCTCATTGGTGGCACCATTACCTAAGGTGTCCGACGGACATTGATCAAGTACGTAACTCTTCTTTTTGGAGTCAAAAATGATTTTAAGTTCCTTAACCAATCATAGAAGTTAGGCCCGGTGAGTTTATTGGTTTCCAAAATGCTTGCAAATGGATTTTTAGCCATTTTCTTTTTGCAGATTTCAAAAATCTACAAGAGGCGAAAGAAAGTATAAGTATATGACTGAATTTTGATATTTAAAACATGTTCATGGTCTTCCAAGCATGTTTTTCTCCCACTATTTTGTCAAATCCTTTACCCCCCTAGAAGAATTCAGAAAAACTCATTTCCTAGTGAGAATTAAGATCCCAAGAACTTACAAGTAAACCCTCGTAACCTAGTGACATCCACAAGCAATCGAAGGGCAAGCAACTTTTGCTAGTTCCATCTCATGCAACTCTCGATCTATTTTGCCTCACCTTTTATATAGACCCATGTAGCAGTGCCTTATCTATATTACTTAGTGTTAAGTCCAATCTACCAATCAAACTTTGATTTATGATGGGCACCACATCGTCCCCCATAATTGAATGTGAGTGTGTTGGCATTCTTAAGTCAAATGTGCATCTCATGCTAAGTGTATGCTCATAGCTTTTCTCCTAAGTGTAAACCCCCGTAATCGAGTGCTATCACACAAAATCGGTAGCATCCTTATGGCATACACTATTGGTAGAAGGCTTGGATTAATTAAAACTCTTTTAATTTGTATCCATTTTGATTTAATATTGGAAAACACTTAGATATTCTAAGTTGAGGGTTTTTGCTTGCAAAGATCTCATCATTTTATCTTTTTATTTAGGTTTTCTGTATCCTAACCATGCATCTCATACATCAATAGGATATGAAAATCATAAATAAGTAAATGTGCCTAGCATGCTCTGACGGTGGGATGATCATGATCCTAACCAAGTAGTGCATTTAGAGCCATAGGTGCACCACCTAGTTGATTTTAGGTGGGTTGATTAAATCTTGCTATTACATAAATGTATCCCCATACATTCATGATGTTTCTAAAGTCTCCATACCTCCAATGGTCTTCTTTGCTCCATGCAATGTTTACATGAGAAAGAAATCCTCACTTCTAGTGATTCTACTCTCATAACTTTTACAAGATAGAATTAAGAGGCCTGCAAACCCCAATTTAATACAACCATTTTCAACAACTTGAAACAAATAAAATCAATATTAAAGATTTATGATCATCCCCATTCATTCATCATCCATTCAACAATTAAATGAACAATAAATAAATCTAGAATTGACATCCAATTCCAATAATTAAATGCTTATCTCATGAACAAATAATTTTCCAAGCAAGAGCTAGCATAACCATTATGCAAAAATTGGAGATTAACAAAATTTTAAAAGCAATAAAAATGTCAAACATAATTTTGAGAACTTGCACAACATTTGTGCATCTAATATGTGTGTAACAAAACACTTTTGATCACAAAAAAGAGACCAAAATTGAAGCAAATTTAGCCTAAACTGAAATCGGCAACTGCCTGCCTGGGCCAAGCATGTTGTCGGGCCTGCCGAGTCAGGGTAGTTAGCCCTATTTCAAGGTAATAGCCAAATCACCTCAATTTTGCTCAACTTTTTATACACCAAAAAATTTAGAACAACTTCTAAACATTATTATACAAATTATAGATGAAATTTCAGGTCTAAAACACCTTCTAAAACTAAAATTTCAAGTGCTCAATCATGCTTTCAAAAACAAGTTAAAGTAAGAATACCATTCCTCAAAACTCTCCAACAAAACTCCAATCACATTGAATCGAAAAATGACCAAACTCTTTTAGGCCATCATCAAAATACTATATCAACATATAACATCAACTAATGCTAAATTAACATTCAACATTAGAAGCCAAGAATTGAAACATACTAATCATATGAATCAACACTTAAAACACATATTAGCATGCTTTCAATTCATCAATCAAGGAGCCACACACAACATCATTCAAACACTCCAATCCATTATATGAATTGAGAATTGGGTGATTTTGATCAATCTATCACATGAATCAATCAATAAAAAGTTCAAATTATAGCACGAACTAGACTCCGATGCCACTTAAAGGCAATTGTAGCACTAGGATCCAATAATTAAAACTTCAAAAGATAAATTTAACTAGGTTACATGAGCAAATAAGGATCTAAATATGCTAATAATTTAGATTTGGAAAGAAGATTACCTTGATTCGCTCAAATTCAAGGAAATTATGAAGAACAATTCTTCAATCCAAAAATTGCCAAACAGCAGTGCAGTAGATTTGGAGCAACTTTTACCTGATCCATACTCCTCCAAAAATTCTGGAAAACTTGCAGTGCCTTCTCAACTCCTTGATTAAGCTACTGTAAAAATATTTAGCCAAAAAAGCTTCAGGGAAGTGCCAAAAAAAATTGCCTAGCAGACTGCCTTGATAATGGGTCTCCGAAAGCAAGCAATCCAATTGTCTTGTCTCTAATTGTTATCATCCACCAATGCTTAGATCCTAATCTCCTTAGTGGTATCTGGAAAACACAAAGGAAATTTGTGAGATGGAGGCTTGATTTGAGAAGAAAAGAAGTAGAGCTTCAACGCATGAGGCAACACTTATGGGCTGGAGGGAAAATGTGAAAGAATCTAATTCTTCACATGAAGCATGAATTGGTTGCCTCTCTCACATTCTATATCTGTATATAGAGTAGGGACGGTGCGATGACAAGGTGGCATCACACGTTGCTCAAGGCGACCACCAACTTGGCCATGCAAGTTGGCAACTTGCATTTCAAATTCGAATTTGAATTTTGTGTGCATTTTAATTTCATTTGGAATCTAATTTCAAATTAATTAAAATGCCACATCAAATGAACCTTTTATTTGAATTTTTCCTCCAAATTTGATTATTCTCAATAATTAAATTAAATACTTTAATTTAATTAATTAACCATTGACTTAACTATTAAGTTGATTAGCTTAACTCTTAAAGCTAAGAATTGTTAACTTAAATCTTTAAGCTAACTTGACCAATTGATGGTCATGTTGCAACAAATAATTAAATATTTAATTATTGGTCCAATTTACGTCCTTAAATTAGTTGATCAATTTAACAATTAAAATTGGTCAAGCCAAAAATGACCATAATTTTTGCCAACCTCAAAAATCAGTCCACTAGGAGTGTTTTATAACTCTTAGAAAATTATCCTATATCAAGTAGGAAATGCAATTGGATTTTGTGTGTGACCCATTAAGTTCTACCATTCATTGGACATGGGCCCACAACTCCTTGTGACTTTTGAATATCATATATTCATCTTAGTTTAAACTATTTTAAGCTAATTAACTTAATTCAATTAATCTCCATTAATTGAAGAGTACCCAATCTCCATGGTCGATGTCCAACCTTAAGCCCATGGAGCCCAACTAATTGACCGAATGAATGCTTTTGGAGAACCATTCTAGCTCTATGCACACCATGCAAATACGGTCCTTCCATCTCCTATCTTTCGAAAAAGGACTAGGATAAGATATTTTCCGGTTCCTTAATAACCTCAATACTATGTTTTTATTCTCAATGTTTGATTCTTCTTATGACCTCATATTTGGAAAACTCCCTTTTCAAATTGTCATATCACCTTGCGCAAGGATTTATTGGAATCGATCATTATAGAACATATATGAGATGTACTCGTCTTTCACAAAGACGAGGAGTCATATTCTTCTTGGATCTAAGAAATCTCCATGTCTAAATAGCTCAAGCCCAATCACCAGCCGAATAGCCCGCTAAGTGACCAGGGAGGAGTCAAAGCATGAGGACCTAAACATAAGGTTACCATGGATCTTCAAGTCAAAGGACTAATTATATGCACTAGCATAAGCTGGAGAACTTGCTACTACCGACTTGTCACTTCGGCTATCTAGTGGATTCTCCGAGCGGGCCTTCAGTGCCTTATTCTCTAACAAGCACCTACTAACATACATCTATATCTCATGTGGGATTGCTCATGGAATGGAGCAACATCCTACGCTTGGATTCATGCATCATTAGTGCAAGTTTATCCGAATGTTACTTGCCCTGTCTCATAAGATCCTATGACTTGGAGGATTTTAAGATATGATCATATAAGACTTATTCCATGATCACCACCCAGTGCGTGGCTAAGTTTCGTAGTCTTGTGTGGTCTAAGGGCTTCAACCAAATGCCAATGAAGTAATAATAAACATAAGATAAAGATGGTCATATAATGAATATCATTCAATCAAGATTGTCTTATAAGGAAATAGTTTACAGGGTCAATCTAATTGGCTTGCGAGGCACTATCCAACAAAAAGTATCATAAACTCAATTTAAACCAAAATATGTTAGCTGTTGAATCATTATTGTTTATATGCATGGCAAGTAACTAATAAAATAACTTTTATACAAATTAATCGTATACTTTAACTACTTATACATGCTTGGTACACAAATTTAGTATATTTTTTCCAATTGTATTTGGAATGTTAGATTATTACCATATTGTAATGTGCTTGTTTTTTATGTTTGTTACAGTATAATTATTAGTTAAGATTTGTAGATGTAGTGTTGGGAAAGATTTAAGGGACAAAAGAGTATGAAAGATTATTCCATGCTATTAAGATATATATAATTCATTGCAAAGTGATTTCCTTTTTTAAATAATATGTACAAAAGTTGTTATAATCTCATGGAATGATTAAATAATTTAAAAGTTAACTAACTGCCTATTTGTTTATGTTTACATTACTATTTTTTATTTTCAATATTTTCAAAGTTTGAGAAGGTAGTTAGAGAAAATGAGTATGTATTTAGATAGATTATTGGAAAAGTAATTATTACATGGAGTTTAGTAGGTCGTATGTGGAGAGAGATAGTAATAACGAAAATAAAAAGAGAAGATTTATAGGTTTTTGGGAGAAGATGTATAGGTCACTAGAAAATATATTTTGAGATAAAATAAGTTAAGATTTCGGTGCAAATGGTGAAAAGTTGTTGATAATTTATTTTCAAATGATGAAAATGGGAGAAAATAAGTTTAAAAATGTAACCAAATTGGCTTAAGTTGTTTATGTAGATTAGAATTTGAGTACACTTATTTTATTATGGAATACCAAAATAAGTTATTTCAAAATGTATTATTGTTTGTATGGTTAATAAAAAAGAGGGAGTTAGACTTGCATTTATGAATATGTATGAAGTGTGAGGTTGAGCTTGGCCTCGATCACAACCATAATAGAAGAAATGATTGTTATGTTAGGCGACCTCTAGAGCCCATGGGCAAAGCTGCTAACATTCATGTAATCTTGCATCATTCAGGTTGGATTGAAAGCTCCAACATTAGGCTACTGCCTTCACACAACCTTTAAGCAATCACTACAAGAAGATGCACTTTTTTGGATAAAAATTTTCAATAAATTCTGATGGTTTTTTGACAGAACGACAAAATTTCAATGGAATTTTGATGGATTTTTTCACGTCGAAAAAATCCTCATCATAGATTTGGTTCCATTACTTTTCTGATAGAATATTCTGTAGAATTTTTTTTTGATGAAATTTGATGCATTTGAGATGGACTTTTAGACCTTTGGAAATAGGTTAATTTTTGTTGAATTTTCAACCGTCAAATTCCATCGGCAATTTTTCAACGTATCTCCATCTATGTTCCAATAGATTTTATATTTTTAACTTAATTTTTCCTTGCTTTCCAATGGAATTATGAGACAATTCCATTAGAAAATTAATTTTATTAAGAAACTTATTTCCAATTTTCGATAGAGTTTTATTAGAATTCTATCAAAATTTTTAATTTTTTAAAATATCTTTTGAATTTTGTTTTTGATTGTTCATTTAATTTGATGATGCACTACAAAATACAATAAAACTAAAAAATTTATTTTAAAAATAAATTTATAAATAAATAAAAATTATAATTTCAAAAATATAATTTTATAAACATAAATCTTAAATAGTAATAAATATTCATTACAATTAAAATATAAAAAAGGCATCTTATCTACTGGCTTTGGGGTGGTGCGTGAATACTTGACTGGTCTACCAGTGGTGGAGGGGTGGATATGTGATTGGTCTACCATTTGTAGTACAAAAACAAACATACATCAAAATTTTATATATATATCAACAATAATATTAATATGACAAATTAATTAACTACATATGTGAATTTATAAAAGTAGTTAATAACTGAACTGAATAAAATAAACAAGTTCAAAGAAGCATGACATACCGCTAACATAATTCAGTTTTCATCGAAATATTCAGTTTCATTAATCTCATCATCATCATTATCAACATCATCATCAAATTCATCTTCATCATCGTTATAGCTGGTGTGTTCTTCATCATCGTCACTAATGATACCATCCATATATTGTGCATCTGATCTATTGATATATTCTAAAGGATGATTACGATCTATTAAATCCTCTATTATATCATATGTATTCACTAAATCAATATGCAATGGAGTATCTTTCGATAAGCAATTTTTTATGAATCTTCAGTTTCAACTCTACCTCTAGCCTTTATTTTTATAACAACAAACCAATTGATCTTATCCTTAATTCTTCTAGGATATGGAACATAGTAAATTTGATGCACTTGTTGGGCAATTATAATGGGTCATACTTTCTATACCTATCCTTTTCTCTAACTTCAACAATATTGTACCCTAGATGCACTATGCAATCGAATTTCTCACATAGAAGTAGGATTAAATCACTCACAATAGAACAGAACCACCTTCTTTATAGGTTCTTCTAAGTATTCTAACTCAACCACTTCCTTTAATATCTCCTAATAGTCTTCCTCACTACCAAACCCATTGACTCTCTTCATTCATACATCATTGTTTTCCTTCCATGAGTATATACATCTGTATAGAACTCAAATCCATTCATAAAGTATTTGGGCTGATGTGGAAAGATTTATGAGATATGGATATGAGTAAGTTTTGAATGAGAAATTGTGTTTAGGATGAGCTGAGCTTAGCTTTCTGGTAGGCTAGAGGTCGAGCTTGCAACCAAAGAAGACTTATTATGCTTACTGAGGTGGCCTCGACTAAAATCCTTTGATACTTAAGTCAATAAACTGGAGGAGAGATAGTGAATTAGATAGTTAGGGGCAAAGTACGAAATGATAAGCTTCCCCAGCAATGTGGGTAAAAGATCTTAGTTATAAGGGAACAACATAATGTCTTTACCGTTTGGCCCTCAATAGATTCCTGGGAGTTCTTTTCACAATAAGGGTGATATAGTCATTTTTTAAGAAAAGGAGGATTTGTTGGCAGATTGATTTGATAAGCAAAGACACGTACTATCTTCCTGTTGCCTGACATCTTTTGTTCGAATTGTCAATGGCATGGAGATGTGCAATGGAGAGATGAATCCACTTTACACTAGTGCTTCTACTTTTCCTCGAGGGTAGGCTAAGATGTCATGATGATTTTAGCCACATCACACTATCATACATTTATTGGCATGTGGTGTGGAGGCGCATCTATCAGTTTTTGGTGCACGCATATGACGCTATTAAGACTTTTCGCAAAAGGTTAAATGTCAAACCTCCCTTTTTTAAGAGACATTTGAATATCATTCCTTCTGCCCTAGCATTCCCTTGATTCACCAGCCATACATTTTCAGAGTATCATCGGAGCCAGAATGTCAGTTGTTAGGATTTGAGGGTTCAAGCTGTGAATATCCCTTTCGCAAGGTCGAGTATCTTCACCTGTACCTCTATTTTCCTTAACTATTTTCCATTTTTGGTATCTTTGGTTATTCTTCTTGTGGGTTTATTTTGATTTCTCTTGTTGTAAAACGGATATGAAAATGAGTTTATATGAGGTGGAATGCTCGGTCGGTCACATCGAGGGTTGAAGTAGTTCTTTCTAGTTAAGAGGTGCCATCACCAATGTGAGGGCCTATGGATGCCCCATAGGCAAGAGAACCCAGACCTTCTAGTTCTAGGGTTCACCTTTATACCCTAAACTATTTTAATGAGATCAAAAGTCATGTAGTGGAAGATGAGATAGAGGACATTAGAGAAACCTTCTATATTCTAAATGGGTATGAGATTATTATTTCCAGCCCTGATGGTCATATGGATAGACCCCTTCCAGGGTGTATGGTAGTTCATTTGCTGAAGATGCTCTGTGGGTGCATTTTCCTACCGTCCCCGTAGTGGAAGAGATATTGAGGGATTAATGTTTGTCTTATCCAATTGTTGCCTAATTCATACTTTTTAATCTAATTTTGTTGTTATCATGAGGACTTTCAACCAACCCCATTCTTTATCGAATTTTTGCCATCCATTCCACTGTTTGACCTCCAAAAAGTTCTGTTGTTCGTTGAGTATTGTCTTTAATTATCTTGTGACTCGATCGGGATAAAAGATTGATAAACCCTTAGCTTTAACCTTTGGAAAGGATTTGAAGTAGTAGTTTATATATATTTGACCTCACGCGAGAACTATCTTCAACTTTCAAAGTCAGTAGCGATCAAATAAGTTGAACTTAACTGCAAAGGGATAGCCTACCAGAGAGGTTAGGTTCATTGAATGCTTTTCTAAATAGAAACTTAAGGCTATTGTTTCATCAAAGAGAAGGCTCTAGTTGAGGTGGGGCTATCCCCTACTTCCTTAGGCATTGAATAGGAGGTGTGGTTGGGTAGCGCCCCTACTTTACTATTTTTTGACCTCTTATTGCCATGCATTCTTTCATTATTTATCTCAATTGTTGAATCCACTAATCCCATGCTTGTCTCTCATTTTCTCATTTTCTCTCTCTCTATCTCTCTTTATCTTCTTCAGATTATGGCCTCAAGATGTCAAGCCACCATAAGAGATTAGCATGGTCACTCGCCTGATTGGTGAATAGGTGAGCTACCATAGTAGAAGGTTCTTTTGCTTCAACTATTACCATCACTGTGACTGGGACTCTATCCAGTGTCCTAATTAGCTGCTTGCTGGTGCATTTTGTCAACTCCTCAGATAGGCCTTTCCTACTCCCTGATAGGATAAGAGAAAGAGGTTCTAGGCCTTGAACCCCTAATCCCAAGAGGGTTCAATCGAACAGTGGTGCCTCTAATGTTGATTGCCCTTTCATAAAGTTGTCGGCACACATAAAGGCTATGTTGTGGAGTTCTGGCTAGATATATGCCCATTTTTGGAGCCATGCTTCCTAAGTGTGTCCAATAAGTGTAGTATGCTTGAGAATAGTCATGAAGATCAAACTTGCTGGGAGCTTCTCAATGCCCAACTACTTTCTAGGGATGTGGACTATCTCATGACTCTCATGGGCCTTCAAACTATTCAACTATTTTCCTACTGTCACAATCTAGTATCTATCACTGCTCTGGTTTCTTTCTTTCCTTGTATTGCATATTAGACTACTTTGCGAGTGACCCATCTTTTTTTGATGTCTACAGACCACTCAAATTCTTTACACCATTCACCGTTGTCATTCCATGGCGATAGTTGATTGAAAAAGTAGACTAAATTGGCGAATGAGGTACAAGGGGAGTTAGCAAATGGTCTCCAAGAAAGGGAGGTGGAGGTGGAGTCTCTTCAGTCTAGATTACAAAAGCCAATGGCAGTTTTTTCTGTCAAGCTAACCTCTAAGTTTATCAAGTGGTTGTAGAGAAAAAGACTCATTTAGTGGTCAACGCAGGGGAAATGAGCAAGAAGATTGCTAAGCTTCAGAAAAAACTGCGGGTTGTTGAGGAATAAAAGTTCAGGCGAGGCGAGAAGTCTGCTAAAAAGGAGACTTAGTCAAATTTTGACTCGTGGCTTCGGATAGAGAGAAAGTCTGTCATTACCAACTTTATGAGGTATTTGGCTTTTGAGGAACCCTACCTGAGAATGGGTAGTGAGGATTTGAAAAAAGGTTTTGAACAAACCATGGGGCAACTTTGTAGTTTTTTCTACTTCTCTATTTTTTTTCTCTTTTTTTTGGCTAATATAATTGGATGGTTTTGGACAAGCTTAATATTGGATTTTTTCTATTGTTGTCGACTTATTTTTTTTCATTGGCCGCTTCTTATGATTTCTTGCCTTTTGTTATTAGTTACTTCTTACGGTTGTATGTCATCTCTCTCATTTTGCGATTGCTTGTTGATTTCGAAGGTCAAAGGTCGAGGGTGTTGGAATAGTGCCCAGTAAGCTAATTAGATTAGCCTTGTAAAACTATTTCCTTGTAAAACAATCTTGATTGAATGATATTTATTATATAACCATCTTCATCTTATGCTCTTTATTACTTCACTCGTATTTAGATGAAGCCTTTAGATCACATTAGACTACGGGACTTGATTACGCATTAGATGGTAATCATGGAATAAGTCTTATTCGGTTGTGATCTTAAATCTTCTAAGTCATAGGATCTTACGAGACGGGGTATCTAAGATCTGAATAGACTTACACTAACGATGCGTAAATCCAAAGGTTAGATGTTGGTCCATTCTATGAGCAATCCTATATGAGATATAAATGCATGTTAGTGGGTACTTGTTAGAGAACAAAGCACTAAAAACCCATTGGGAGAATCCACTAGATAACCAGAGTAGCAAGTCGGTAATGGCAAATTCTCCAACTTATGCTAATGCATATTATTAGTCATCTAACCTGAGGATCTACGGTAACCTTAAGTTTGGTCCTTATGCTTTGACTCTTCTTTTATCACTTAGCAAGCCTCTCAGATTGAGGTTGGGCATAAGCTACTACACATGGAGATTTGTGAGATCCAAAGTGAAATCCAACTCTTCATTTTTGTGAAGGACGAGTGCATCTCCTATGTGCTCTATAATGATCGATTCCTAAAAATCCTTGCACAAGGTGGTGTGACAATTTGAAAAAAGGAATTTTACAAAGATGAGGTCATATAGTGGAATCGAACGTTGAGAATAGAGACATAGTATTGAGGCTATTAGGGAGCCAGAAAATATCTTATCCTAGCCTCTTTCGGGAGATAGGAGATGGAGTGGAATCGAATGTTGAGAATAGAGACATAGTATTGAGGCTATTAGGGAGCCAGAAAATATCTTATCCTAGCCTCTTTCGGGAGATAGGAGATGGAATGATTGTATTTTCATGTAAGTGTAGAGCTATAATGGTTCTGCAAAAGCATTCATTTTGGCCAATTAGTTGAGCTCCATGGGCTTGAGGTTGGACATCGACCATGGAAATGGGGTACTTTTCAATTAATGGAGATTAATTAAATTGAGTCGATTTACTTTAAATGAGTTTAAACTAAAATGAATATATGATATTCAAAATTGACAAGGAGTTGTGAGCCCATGTCCAATGAATGGTAGAACCTATTGGGTCACACACAAAATCCAATTGCATTTCCTATATCTTCGAGGAACTTTTTAAGTGCTAGAAAATTCACTTTATAGTGACCGATTTTTTAGGTGACCAAAAAATTGATGTCACTTGGCTTGATTAATTTAAGTGTTAAATTGATCAACTAATTTAAGAGTTAAATTAGAACAATAATTAAAGAGTTAATTATTTTGTGTCATGTGACAATCAATTGGTCAAGTTAGCTTAAAGAGTTAAGTTAACCAAATCAAGCTTAAAGAGTTAAGCTTGTTGACTTAATTGTTTAGTCAAAAGTTAACTACTTAAATTAAATTGTTTAATTTAATTAATGAGGAGAATACATTTTGGATGGAAAATTCAAATGATATGATCATTTTAAGTGTGGCATTTAATTAATTTGAAATTAGATTTCAAATGTAATTGAAATGCATACAAATTCAAATCAAATTTGAAATTGCCAACTACGCTTGCATAGGACACAAGTTGGCGGTCCCCCCTTCTTGAGGAAGGTCTGATGCCACCTTGGCATCACACTATCCTCACTCTATATATAGATATAGAGTGAGGGGGAGCGGAGCAATCACACAATCAACAAGTGAAGAATTAGATTATCACTTTCCCTCTATTTTTCAAGGTGTTCACTAATGTGTTGAAGTTCACATTCCTATTCTTCTCCTCTCTCCAAAATCGGCCATAACCTCTCTTCTCTTTTCTCAATCTCCAACTTATTATGAGAAGTGATTGGAAGTTACTTTGGTGTGTGGATCATTTCGATAGAGGCAAAACAAGTGGTTTGCTTAGCTTTTGGAGATCCACCTGCAAGAATAGTCTCTTGTCGATTTTATTCTAGGAGATCCAGGAGGTGTTTCAAGCTAAAATTTATTCCAGCAGCTTCCTCAAGGTGTTGAGCATCTAGTAGATTTTTTTTTTAGGATTTTTGGAGAGTTTTAAATTGGTCAAAAGTAGCTCGCTTCCAGCTGTGCCGCTATATGGAAAATTCTATTTGAAGAAGGAGTTCTTCAATCTACCTTTAGATTTAAGCTCTTAACGTAACTCTTCAACCACATCTGAATCTTAAGCATATTGAAGGTTAGTAAGCCACTAGGATCCAACTGTCAAACTTCAAAAGCTTAAAATAACTAGTGCTTACAGCCTACCAAGGATCAAATCATGCTAAGAATTTAGATTTGGTTGGAGTGTTACCTCAAAAAGCAAATTTCCAAGGTCTCAAGGGTGAACACTTCACCAATCCATATTCTGGTAAACTCTAGCATAACAAAGAAACAACAATTTTTGCCTCAGTTAAAGTGCTACAAAAATCATGAAAAAAATTCTAGAATTGATGAATCCTTGATGAATTTGCTTTAAAAAATTTAGAGCAAAACTCAATCCAGATCGCTGGGAAGAAATTCAGCAACTGACTGCTCTGTTCCAGTGGATCTCCAAAGCTAGCAAATCAAATGCTTTGCCTCTATTGATATGATCCATACACCAATTAATCCTCCAAATTCCACTCACTTTTAACTGGAGAAAATGAGTAGAAGATCAATGGTGAAGGTTGATTTTTGAGGTAGGTGAAGAAGAGAGAACAAAGCCTCAACATATAAGGCAATGTTTTTGAAAGGGAGTTTTGGAGGGAATTGTAGAAGAATCTAATTCTTCACACTTTTCTTCAATGTCGCCGATCTTTTGCCTCTATATCTATATAGATGTTGGTTGGTGTGATGCCAAGGTGGCATCACACCTTCCATGAGTGAGGGGGATGGCCAAGTGGTGCCAAGGTGGCAATTTTGAATTCAAATCTCATTTGAATTTCATGTGCGCTTTAATTATATTTGAAATCTAATTTCACATTAATTAAGATGCTAATTCAAATGAACCTTTAATTTGAATTTTCCTTCCAAAATGTGTTCTTCTCTTTAATTAAATCAAACACTTTAATTTAATTAATTTACCTTTGACTTAGCTCTTAAGTCATACAAGCTTAACTTTTAAGCTCAATCTTGTTAACTTAACTCTTCAAGTTAACTTAACCAATTGATGGTCACTTGATACTTAATAATTAACTCCTTAACTATTGATCTAATTTAACTCCTTAAATTAGTTGATTAATTTAACACTTAAATTAATCAAGCTAAAAATTAACCCTCAATTTGGCACCTCAAAATCGTTCACCAAGGAGTAATTTTCTAACTCTTAGAAAATTGCTCCATTATCTTGGAAGCAAATTGGCTTTTGTGTGTGACCTAAGAGGTTCTACCATTTATTAGACATGGGCTCACAACTCTTTGTGACTTTTGAATATCGTATATTCATTTTAGTTTAGAATATCTTTTAAACCAATTGACTCAATTCAATTAATCTCATTAATTGAAGAGTACCCAATTTCCATGGTCGATGTCCAACCTCAAGCCCATGAGGCCACCTAGTTGGCTGAAATGAATACTTTTGGAAACCATTGCAGCTCTATATGTATATGCAAATACGGTCATTCCTTCTCTTATGTCCCGAAAGAGGCGTAAGGCTAGATATTTGTCGACTCCCTAATAGACTCGATACTATGTCTCTATTTCAATACTCGATTCTTTTGTATGACCTCACCTTTGAAAAACTCCTTTTCTAAATTTTCACACCACCATGTGCAAGGATTTCTTAGAATCGATCATTATAGAACACATAGGAGATGTACTCGCCCTTTACAAAAACGAGGAGTTGGATTCCATCTTGGATCTCACAAAACTCCATACCAAGTATCTCATACCCAACCTTAACCCAAAAGGCTCGCTAAGTGGTCAAGGAAGAGTCAAACCATGAGGACCAGACAGAAGGTTACCGTGGATCCTCAGGTCAGAGGACTAATAATATGCACTAGCGTAAGCTAGAGAACTTGCCATTACGAACTTACCACTTCGGCTATCTAGTGGATTCTCCGGTCTTTATTTTGGTCAATTTTGGATTCAATTTGATTGGAGTTTTGTTGGAGATTTTTGAAGAATATGATTCTTACTTAAACTAGTTTTTTGAAAGCATTCTTGAGGACTTTAAATTTTAGTTTTGAAAGGTGTTTTATCCTGAAATTTGATCTATGTTTTGTGTAATAATGATTAGAATTTGTTCTAAGTCTTTTGGTGCACAAAAGGTTGAGGAAAATTGCCTTGACTTGGGTGAGACAGTGAAATAAGGCAGACTGCCCTGCCTCAATTGGGCGGGCAATTGCCGATTTTGGTCTTGGCTATTTTGGCTAGGTGTTTGGACTCCTTTTTGTGATCAAAAGTGTTTTGTTACACACTCATTAGGTGTACAAGAGTTGTGCATGTCCTCAAAATTATGTTTGATATTTTTGAATGCTTTTAATAATTGGTTAAAGTTAATCTTCATATAATGTCATAAAAGTTATGCTTGGCCAATTTTTTGTTTATGAGATAAGCATTTAATTATTGGAATTGAATGCCAATTCTTGACTTAGTTATTATTCATTTAAATGTTGAATGGATGATGAATGAATGAGGAGCCTTTAATATTAATTTTATTTATTTCAAGTTATTGAAAAGGGTTATATTAAATTGAAGCTTTCATACCTCTTAATTTCTACATTGTAGAAGTTATGAAGTAGAATCACTGAGAGTGAGGATTTCTTTATCATGTAAATGTTACATGGAGCAAATGAGGCCATTGGAGGCATGGGGACTTTTGAAGGCCCATGAATGTATAGGATACACTCATGTAATAGCTAGATTTAATCAACATACTTAAAATCAACTAAGTGGTGCACTTATAGCTCTAATTGCAGCACTTGGTTAAGCTCATGGTCATCCCACCCTAGGAGCATGCTAGGTGCATTTACTTATTTATGCTTTCCATATCATATTAATGTATGAGATACATGGTTAGGATAAAGAAAACCTAAATGAAAAGATAAAAATGATCAGATCTTTGCAAGCAAAAACCTTCCACTCAGAATGTCTAAGTGCTTTTCAAATATTACGTTAAAATGGATACAAATTGAAAGAGTTTTAATTAATCTATACCTTCTACAAGTAGTATATGGCATACTGATGCTATCACCTTTGTGTGAGATACATCCGGTTATGGGGGTCACACTTAGTTAGAAAGTTGTGGCCGTATACTTAGCATGAGAATCGCCTTTAATTTGAGAATGCCCACACATTATACACTCGGTCATGGGGGATGTTGTGGTGCCCGTCTTGAATCAAAGCTTAATTAGTATGTTTGACTTAACACCAATTATTGTAGAGGTTATCCTTATAGGGGATCTATATGAAAAGGTGAGACAAAATATATCTAGAGTTGCATGAGATGCAATTAACAAAAGTTGATTACCTTTGGATTACTTGTAGATATACATCCAGTCACAGGGGTCTACTTGGAAGTCTTTAGGGTCTTGATTCTCACTAGGAAATATGATTTCTCAAATTTTTCTTGGGGGTGAAGGTTTGACAAAATAGTGGGAGGAAAACATCCTTGAAAGACCATAAACATGTTTTTAATATCATATTCAATCACATGCTTATATATATATATATATTTTTTTTTTTTTGCCTCTTGTAAATTTTTGAAATCTTCAAACAAAATGGCTAAAAATCCACTCATAAGTATTTTGGAAACCAATAAACTTATTGGGTCTAACTTTTAAGATTGGTTGAGAAACCTTAAAATAATTCCTGACTATGAAAAGAAGACATACATCCTTGATCAAAGTCCCGTGGACACAATTGGTGATGATGCCATTGACGAGGTTCGTGAAATGTTCATGAAATTTGTAAATGATTATCTACAAGTAAGATGCATCATTTTGGCTTCCATGTCTAACAAGCTCTAAAAGACTCATGAGCACATGAAACACGCTCATGAGATCTATAAACACCTACAAAAGTTGTATGGTGTACAAATAAGACACGAAAGGTTCGCTTTGTCGAAGGAGCGCTTTAGATCAAGGATGAATGAGGGGTCAAGTGTTCATGATCATGGGCTTAAGATGATTGGACTCATCGAGAAGCTTGGACAACTTGATGCGGTCATGGACAATGACCTCTACGTGGATTGGATCCTCTAGTTATTGCCAGCATTGTTCAACCAATTCGTTATGAACTTTAACATGTCCAAGCAAGAAGTTAACATTAACGAATTAGTGAACATGCTTGTGATTGCTGAGGTTACTATGAGAAAAGAGAAACCTCTTATGTTTGCATCTTGTTCCAAGTCGAAAGGCCCTAGGGGTCCAAGAAAGAGAGGTAAGAGGAAGAAGAGTTCTTCCTCAATAGGGAAGCATCCTGAGAAATCAAAGCAAGTTGTTTCGATTATGTCGAAAAGGGACATTGGAAGAGAAATTGCAAAGCTTACCTTGCAACCCTTGAAAAGGGTATGTACTTTATTGAAGTGCACTTGATGACTAATTCTTCCTCATGGGTATTTGATGCCACAGGTAGTTCTCACCTTTGTAATTCATTACAGAGGATTGAAAGAAAAAAGAGTCTTCATGAAGGAGATATGATCCTCTGCCTAGGAAATAGAGCAAGAGTTGCTGCCACCTTATAAGGCATAATCAAGTTAGACTTGGAGAATGCTTGCATTGTACTTAACCCAGTTATTATGTACCCCATCTTATTAAGAACATTATTTCAATTCCTATTCTTGATAATGTTCTATATAGAATGGGATGTTGAAAGCATTAAAGAATGGTTCTTTAATTGCACAAGGTACATTAATTAATGAATTGTACATACTTGATTCTCAACCTTCACTCATGCACATTCAATAAAGTAAGAGAAAGTTAGATAACCAAGAAGATGCCATTCTTTGGCATGCAAGACTTGGGCATATTTCTAAAAATGGGATGAAAAAGTTATAAGCTCTTAAAGCACTAAATATTAGTGGCATTGAAGATCTTCCTACTTGTGAATCTTGTTTAAAGGGAAAAATAACCAAGGCTCATTTTATAGGACAAACGGAGCGCTCCACATGTCCTTTGGATTTGATCTACACAAATGTTCGTGGACTACTAAGAGTTAGTGAGAGAGGAGGCTATTCCTACTTTATCACCTTCACCGATGACTATAATTGGTTCGAAAATGTGTATCTTATGAAGTACAAGTTTGAGCCTTTGGAAAGTTCAAAGTAGATAGGAATAAAGTGGAAAAGCAAATAGTGCTAAGTATTAAAGCTCTTCGATTAGATCGAGGGAGAGAATACTTGAGCACCAAATGCTTGAGTTATCTAAAGGAGAATGGGATTCTCTCATAATAAACTCCACCCGGCGCACCCCACCACAATGGAGTAGCCAAAAGGAGAAACTGTACTTCGTTGGACATGGTATGTTCCATGATGAGCTTTTTCAATGTGGCCATACCCTTTTGGAGATACGCCTTAGAAATGGTGGCCAAGCTACTAAACATAGTACTTTCAAAGCTGGTGCCAAGGACACCGTATAATGTATGAGATGCGGTATGGCAAAGCATTTTCTTATCTATATCTCAAGGTTTGAGGATCTCCCGCCTACGTAAGATGGACAGTGGGTGATAAGTTGGATAGTAGATCCAGCTTGTGCAAGTTTGTGGAATACCTAAGAGAGTCTATAGGTTATTATTTCTATGATCCCTTGGAACAAAAAGAGTTTGTTTCACAAAATGCATACTTTTTGGAAAAGTAATTTTTATTTGATAGAAATGGCGTTGTTGTTAAACTTGATGAAGTTCAAGATGATCATAAAATCCCACAAGCTATGGAAACAAGTGAGCAACGAGAGCCTCACACACATCCTCTTAGAAGGTTAGACTGAATTAAGAAACAACCCAAAGGTTGCTCTATATAGATTTCTTCTTCAATGGACATTGAAGAAGAAATCTATATAGAGCAACCACAAGTTTTTACATCCAAAGAGAGCGAGCAAAAGGTTTGTAAACTCCAGAGATCTATTTATAGACTCAAACAAGCATCCCGAAGTTGGAACATACGGTTTAACAAAACGGTCAAACGTTTGGCTTTGTCAAAAATGTATATGAACTATGTGTATACCAAAAGGCTAGTGAGAGTAGTGTACAATTTATTGTGCTTTATGTCGAAGACATTCTTCTAATTGGGAATGAGGTAAGAATGTTAAAGTATACTAAAGTAAGCTTATCTACCCAATTCTCCATGAAGAACTTGAGAGAAGGATCCTACGTATTAGGAATATGTATCTATAGACATAGATCTAAAAGGATGCCGGGGCTATCCCAAACTCCGTATATTGAGAAAATACTAAAGAGATTTAGTGTGGAAGAATCCAAGAAGGGATTTATTCCCACGGGACATAGCATTTGTCTCTCCAAGTTTATGACCCCTAAGACAGAAAATAAGAGACAAAGGATGTCTTACATACCTTATACCTCCACCATTGGAAGTCTAATGTATGTAGTTTAATGTACAAGACTAAATGTGACACACTCGCTAAATGTTACAAGTAGGTTCCAATTTAATCTGGTGAGAGTTACTAGACAGTAGTTAAAGTAATCCTTATGTACTTGAGAAGGATTAAGGACTTGTTTTTGCTATAAGACAATGGAGAATTGAAACTCGAGGGGTTTTTGGATTCAAGTTTCCAATTAATATAGATAACTTAAAATCTACTTTTAGATTCATATTTTGCCTCAATGGCGGCGCGGTGAGTTAGAGGAGCTCCAAACAGGACACTACGATCGATTCTACCACAAAGGAAGAATATATTGTGGCTTTGGAAGCTAGAAAGAAAGGCGTTTGGATCAAAAACTTCATTCAAGAGTTGAATATAGTGCCTAACATTGCTGAGCTAGGGGGCGGTAGTATTGGAATAGTGCCCAGCAAGCCAATTGGATTGGCCTTGTAACATCTATGTCTTTGTAAAATAAACTTGATTGAATGATAATTTTTATATGTCCATCTTCATCTTATGCTTCATATTACTTCACTTGCATTCGGACAAAGCCCTTAGATCACACATGACTACGGGACTTGGTTTGATGATCATGGAATAAGTCTTATATCGTCGTGATCTCAAATCTTCCAAGTCATAGGATCTTACGAGATAGGGCATCTAAGATCCGGATAGACTTGTACTAACGATGCATAAATCCAAGAGTTGGATATTGCTCCGTTCCATGAGCAATCTGTATGAGACACGGGTGCATGTTAGTGGGTGTGCTTGTTAGAGAACAAGGTACTGAAGAACCTCTGGAGAATCCACTAGATAGCCATAGTGGCAAGTCGGTAGTGGTTAATTCTTTCGCTTATGCTAGTGCATATTATTAGTCCTCTGACCTAAGGATCTATGGTAACCTTGTGTCTGGTCCTCATACTTTGACTTTTCCTTGACGACTTAGCGGGTCTTTCGGGTTGAGGTTGGGTATGAGCTACTAGGCATGGAGGTTTGTGAGATTCAAGATGGAATCCGACTCTTCGCTTTTGTGAAGGGCGAGTGCATCTCCCATGTATTTTATAATGATCGATTCCAAGAAATCCTTGCGCAAGGCGGTGTGATAATTTGGAAAAAGAGTTTTCCAAATGTGAGGTCACACAAGGGAATCGAACATTGAGAATAGAGACATAGTATAGAGGCTATTAGGGAGCCAACAAATATCTTGCCCTAGGTCTCTTTCGGGAGATAGGAGATGTAAGGACCGTATTTGCATGGTATGCGTAGAGCTATGATGGCTCTATAGGATATTCATTTCGGCTAATTAGTTGGGCTCCATGGGCTTGAGTTTGGACATCGACCATGGAGATTGGGTACTCTTCAATTAATGAGATTAATTGAATTGAGTTAATTAATTTAAAAGGATTTTTAAACTAAAATGAATATGAGATATTCGAAAGCCACAAAGAGTTGTGAGCCTATGTCCAATGAATGGTAGAACCCATTAGGACACACACAAAAGCCAAATAGCTTCCAAAATATGTAGAGCAATTTTCCAAGTGTTGGAAAAATCATCCTTGGGTGATCGATTTTCAAAGGTCCAATCCAATGGTCAATTTTGGTTTGATTAATTTAACAAACTAATTTAAGAGTTAAATTAGACCAATAATTAAGGATTTAATTATTTGGTACCATGATTGACCATCAATTGGACAAGTTGACTTAAAGAGTTAAGTTGACTAACTTAAACTTAAGAGTTAAGCTTGCTTGATTTAAGAGTTAAATCAAAGGTTAATTAATTAAATTAAAGTGTTTAATTTAATTAATGGGAAGAATACTTTTTGGAGGGAAAATTTAAATGAATTGTTCATTTAAATGAGCATCTTAATTAATTTGGAATTAGATTCCAAATGAAATTGAAATGCACTTAAAATTCAAGTAAGACTTGAATTTGAATTTTGCCAACTTGGCATGCCACTTAGGCGGTCACCTTGAGGAAGGTGCGATATCAACTAGAATCACACCTTCCACCCTCTATATATAGATATAGAGAGCATGCAAAATTTGAAAATAAGCTGCTGAAAAGTGTGAGAATTAGATTCTTGCATTTCCTCCAAAATCTCTCTCCAGGCATTGCATCTGAGATGAAGCTTTGCATTCCTTCTTCTTCCCAACCTGAGAGTCAACCTCCTCTACTTCATTTTCTCCTCTCTAATTCCAGCTTCTAGTGAGGGTAAATTGGAAGAATTTTTGGTGTGTGGATCGTTTCAATAGAGGCAAGGCGATTGACTTGCTTAGTTTCGGAGATCCACCTGTAGTAGCTTCCGATTGGAGAATTTTTATGGAGCGATCCAGAAGGATTTTTTGCTTCAATTTCTCATAGTATATTCCCCTATGTTTGGAGGTGTTCCATATTTAATTTCGTGAATTTTAGAGCAATTTAGCCTGGACAATTGTTGTCATCCTTCTGCAGTGCCAGATCCAGATAGTTTCTGGACTCGTGAGATATAGTTGATCTTTTCCTTGATTTTGAGCTACAAGAGGTAATTCTTCATCCTAATCCAGATCTATATCATGTATATCTCCTTGGGAGTTGATTAGCTTAGTTTATTTCATGCTTATAAATGTTGATTTATGGATCCTAATGCTACTCTAGCCTTCAAGTGGTATTGGAGCCATTTTCATGCTATGTTTTGGATTATTGTTTGATTTATTCATGTGATGAATTGATCAATATCACCAAACATTTGATTCGAGCCATGGATTGGAGTTTTTGGATGATGATGCTTGTGGCTCTTTTGCTTGATGAATTGATAGCATGCTATTATGTGATTTAAGTGTTGATTCATGTTTTAGTATGTTTCAATACATAGTGATAAATGCAGAATGTTGATTTAGCATTTATTGATGTTGTATGGTGATATAGCATGTTGATATTTGATCAAAAGAGTTTTGGTCATTTTTAGATCCAATTTAATTGGAGTTGTATTGGAAGTTTTTGTGGAATTTGATTCTAGCTTTCTCTAATTTTTGAAGGCATGATTGAGCACTTGAATTTTCTTTTTTAATAGAGGTTTTAAATCTGGAAATTCATCTAAAATGTGTGTTTAAGTGTTGAGAACATGTGCTAAACTATTGTTGCATGAAAGTTGAGTGGAAAAGCACTTGATTCACTTGGAAGCCCCAAAACAGGGGGTAGCCAAGAAGCAGCCGGGCGCTGCGCACACGCTATGTGTGCGGCCTGCCCAGCCGTGTGCCCAGGTTGGGTGGCAGCCCCTGTTTTTTGGTTTTGGTGAATTTTGAGTAATTTTTCCAATTCCTTTTGTGTTTAAAATGTTTTTGCACCACACATGATAGATGCACAAATGTTGTGCAAGTTCTCAAAATTATGTTTGACATTTTTGAATGCCTTTGAAAATTGGTTAAACTTCATCTTCCAATAGTGGCATAAATGTTATGCTTGTTCAATTATTTATTTATGAGATAAGCATTTAATTGATAGAATTAATTGTTAATTCTAGATTTGTTTATTGTTCATTTAATTGTTGAATAGATGATGAATGAATGGGGATGATCATGAGCTTTTAATATTGATTTTAATTATTTCAAGTTGTTGAAATGGGTTATATTAAATTGAGGCTTGCATGCCTCTTCTTTTCTACGTTGTAATTATTATGAGAGTAGAATCACTAGGAGTGAGGATTTCCTATTCATGTAAAAGTTACATGGAGCAATGGAGGCCAATGGAGGCATGGAGACCTTCGAAGGCCCATGGATGTATGGGATACAGTCATGTAATAGCTAGATTTAATCAACCCACGTAAAATCAACTAGGTGGTGCATCTATGGCTCTAAGTGCACCACTTGGTAAGGCTCATGGTCATCCCACCCTAAGAGCATGCTAGGCGTATTTACTTATTTATGCTTTCCATATCCTATTGATGTATGAGATGCATGGCTAGGATATAGAAAACCTAAATAAGAAGATAAAATGATGAGATCTTTGCAAGCGAAAACCCTCCACTTAGAATGTCTAAGTGTTTTTCAAATATTAAGTAAAAAGGATATAAATTAAAAGATTTTTAATTAATCCAAGCCTTCTACCAATAGTATATGGCATAACGATGCTACGACCTTTGTATGATATACATCCGGTCACGGGGGTTATGCTTAGATGGAAAACTATGACCATACACTTTGCATGAGATGCACCTTTGACTTGGGAACGCCCACACATTATACACTTGATCATAGGGGATGTTGTGGTGCCTATCTCGAATCAAAGATTGATTGGTAGATTTGACTTAACACCAAGTAATGTAGAGGTCATCCATCAGGGGATCTACATGAAATAGTGAGGCAAAATATATCAAGAGTTGCATGAGACGCAATTATCAAAAGTTGCTTACCTTTAGATTGCTCGTGGATATACATCCGGTCACGAAGGTCCACTTGCAAGTCTTTAGGGTCTTGATTCTCACTAGGAAATATGATTTCTTGAATTTTTCTAGAGGGTGAAGGATTTGATAAAATAGTGGGAGGAAAACATGCTTGAAAGACCATAAACATGTTTTTAATATCAAATAAATCATATGCTTATACTCTTTTTTCGCCTCTTGTAGACTTTTGAACTCTTCACTTAAAAATGGCTAAAAATCCACTCGCAAGCATTTTGGAAACCAATAAACTAACTGGGCCAAACTTCCAAGATTGGTTAAGGAACCTTAAGATTATTCTTGACTCTGAAAAGCGGACTTATGTCCTTGAGCAAAGTCTTGTGGACACACTTGGTGATGATGCCACCGACGCATTACGTGAAATGTGCACTAAATTTGTAGATGATGATCTACAAGTGAGGTGTGTCATGATGGCATCCATGTCCAATGGGCTCCAAAAGACTCATGAGCACATGAAACATGCTCGAGAGATCTATGTGCACTTACAAGAGTTGTATGGTGTACAAAGTAGACACGAAAGGTTCGCTTTGTCTAAAGAGCTCTTTAGGACAAGGATGAGTGAAGGGTCTAATGTCCATGATCATAGCCTTAAGATGATTGGACTCATCGAGAAGTTTGGACAGTTAGATGTGGTCATGGACAATGACCTTTATGTGGATTTGATCATACAATCATTTCCATCGTCATATGATCAATTCGTTCTGAACTTCAATATGTCCAAGCAAGATGTTACGATTAACGAATTGATCAATATACTTGTGACTGCGGAGGCAACTATGAGAAAGGAAAAATCCCTTATGCTTGCATCTTTCTCCAAGTCGAAAGGCCCTAGGGGTCCTAGAAAGGGAGGTAAGAGGAAGAAGAGTTCTTCCTCGAAAGGGAAGTAACCCAAGAAAAGTTTCAGGAGGGTTAAGAAGAAGGTTAAAATCGAAGATAATTATTTCCACTGTAGCAAAAAGGGGCATTGGAAAAGAAATTGCAAAGCCTTCCTTGCAACCCTTGAGAAGGGTATGTACTTTATTGAAATGCACATGATGACTAATTCTTCCACATGGGTATTTGATACCGCATGCGGTTCTCACCTTTGTAATTCGTTATAGGGGATGGAAAGAAGAAAGAGTCTTCGTGAAAGGGATATGATCCTTCGCCTAGGAAATGGAGCAAAAGTTGCTGCCACTTTCCAAAGCGTTATCAAGTTAAACTTGGGGAATGCTTGCATTGTACTTGATACAGTTTATTATGTACCCCACCTTGTTAAGAACATTGTTTCAATTCCCCCTTCTTGATAATGAAGGATTTAATTTTTCTATATTGAATGGAAAATTTATGGCATTAAAGAATAGTTTTTTAATTGCTCAAGGTACGTTAATAAATGGATTGTACATACTTGATTCCCAACCTTCAGTGATGCACATTCAATCAAGTAAAAGAAAATTAGATATCCAAGAAGATGCTATTCTTTGGCATGCAAGAATTGGTCATATCTCTAAGAATAAGATGAACAAGTTAGAAGCTCTCAGAGCACTAAATGTTAGTGGCATTGAGGACCTTCCTACCTGTGAATCTTGTTTAAAGGAAAAAATGACCAAAGCTCCTTTTGTAGGACAAACGAAGCACTCTACAAGTCTTTGGATTTGATCCATATGGATGTTTGTGGACCACTAAGAGTTAGTGGGAGAGGAGGCTATTCCTACTTCATCACCTTCACCGATGACTTTAGTTGGTATGGACACGTGTTTCTTATGAAGAATAAGTTCGAAGCCTTTGAAAAGTTCAGAGAGTATAGGAACAAAGTAGAAAAGCAATTGGGGCTAAGTATTAAAGCTCTTTGATTGGATCGAAGGGGAGAATACTTAAGCATCGAATTCTTGGATTATCTAAAAAAGAATGGGATTTTCTCTCAATGGACTCCACCTAGTACACCCCAACTCAATGGAGTAGCTGAAAGGAGAAACCGTACCTTGTTGGACATGGTACGCTCCATGATGAGTTTTTCCAATATGCCTATATCCTTTTGGGGATACGCCTTACATACGGCAGCGAAGCTACTGAATATAGTACCTTCAAAGTCGGTGCCCAAAACATCATATGAGATATGACACGGCAAAGCACCCTCCTACCATTATCGTAAGGTTTAGGAATATCCCGCGTATATGAGACGGACAGTGGGAGATAAGTTGGATAGTAGAGCCACATTGTGCAAGTTTGTAGGATACCCTAGAGAGTCTATGGGTTACTACTTTTATGATCCCTCGGAACAAAAAATGTTTGTCTTGAGGAACACCTACTTTTTGGAAAAATAATTTCTATTAGATAGAAATGGCATTATCATTGAACTTGATGAAGTTCAAAACGATCAACAAATCCCACAAGCGATGGAAATAAATGAGTAAAAAGGGCCTCACGTACAACCTCTAAGAAAGTCGGACCAAATCAAGAAGCAACTTGAAAGGTTTGGATTCCTTCATGAGATGGGCCAATCAGATAATGATCGGAAGACTTATGAAGAAGCTATGTTGGACATAGATTTGGGATGTTGGCTTGAAGCCATGAGATTCGAAATGAACTTCATGTACTTAAACAAAGTATGGACTTTGATAGATCTACCAAAGGGAATAGTTCCCGTTGGTTGCAAATGGATCTATAAGCGAAAGCTTGGAGTAGATGGAGAAGGAGTGACTTTTAAGGAGTGACTAGTGGCAAAAGTTTATACTCAAAGACCCGGTATCAATTACGAGGAAATCTTTTCACCGGTCGCTATGCCTAAGTCCATTCGGATTCTACTTGTCATAGCTGCATATTATGACCATGAGATATGGAAAATGGAGGTGAAAATCGCTTTCCTCAATGATGACATTGAAGAAGAAATATATATAGAGCAACCACAAAGTTTTACATCCAAAGGGATTGAACAAAAGGTTTTCAAACTCTAGAGATCTATTTATGGATTCAAATAAGCGTCCCGAAGTTGGAACATACGCTTTGACAAAATGGTCAAATCGTTTGGCTTTGTCAAAAATGTTTATGAATCATGTGTGTACAAGAAGGCTAGTGGGAGTTCGGTACAGTTTATTGTTCTTTATGTCGACAACATCTTTCTCATTGGGAATGAGGTAGGAATGTTAAAGTGTGCTAAAGCATGGTTATCTACATAATTCTCCATGAAGGATTTGGAAGAAGTATCCTACGTATTGGGAATACGTATCTATAGAGATAGGTCTAAAAGGATGTTAGGGCTATCCCAAACCTCATACATTAACAAGATACTAAAAGGGTTTAGTATGGAAGAATCCAAGAAGAGATTCCTTCCCATGGGACATGGCATTAGTCTCTCAAAGTCTATGGCCCCCTAAATTGAGAAAGACAAACGAAAGATATCTCACATACCGTATGCCTCTGCCATTGGTAGCATAGCGTATGCTGTTCAATGTACAAGGCCGGATATGGCACACTCGCTAAGTGTTACGAGTAGGTTCCAATCCAATCTCGGTGAGAGTCACTGGATAACCGTGAAAGCAATCCTTAAGTACTTGAGAAGGACTAAGGACTTGTTTTAGTAGACAGCAATAGAGAATTAAAACTAGAGGGGTTTTCGAATTCAAGTTTCCAATCCGATGTAGATGACCTCAAATCCACTTTTGGATTCATATTTTGCCTCAATGGCGGTGCGGTGAGTTGGAAGTGTTCCAAACAAGACACCATGGCCAATTCCACCACTAAAGCAGAATATATTGCGGCTTCAGAAGCTACAAAGGAAGGTGTTTGGATGAAAAACTTCACTCAAGAGTTGAATGTAGTGCCTAGCATTACTGAGCCAGTTGTTGTCTTCTGCGAAAACACTGGAGCGGTAGCGCAAGCTAAAGAGCTAAGATCTCATCAGAAATCCAAGCACATTTTGGGCGATATCATTTGATTCGGGAAATTATTGATAGAGGCGACATCCAAGTGGAGAGAGTTGCCTCGGAAGAGAATATAGCAGATCTACTAACCAAACCCCTAACATAAAAGGTCTTCGAAGAACATCTTGAGAGATGGGTCTCAAGGCCATAGGGCATTGGCTTTAGAGTAAATGGGAGATTGTTGGAATAGTACCCGACAAGCCAATTGGATTGGCCTTGTAAGAGCTATTTCCTTATAAAACAATCTTGATTGAATGATAGTTTTTATATGGCCTTCTTCATCTTATGTTTCATATTACTTCACTTGCATTCGGATGAAGCCCTTAGATCACACATGACTACGTGACTTGATTTGATGACCATAGAATAAGTCTTACACGGTCGTGATGTCAAATCTTCCAAGTCATAGGATCTTACGAGACGGAGCATCTAAGATCGAGTTAGACTTGCACTAATGATACATAAATCCAAGAGTTGGATATTGCTCCATTCCATGAACAATTTGTATGAGATACGAGTTTATGTTAGTGGGCGCTTGTTAGAGAATAAGGCACTAAAGACTCTCTGAAGAATCCACTAGATAGCTATAGTGGCAAGTCGGTAGTGGTTAATTCTCTCACTTACGCTAGTACATATTATTAGTCCTCTGACCTGAGGATCCATGGTAACCTTGTGTCCGGTCTTCATACTTTGACTTTTCCTTGACCACTTAGCGGGTCTTTTGGGCTGAGGTTGGGTATCAGCTATTGGGCATGGAGGTTTGTCAGATCCAAGATGGAATCCGACTCTTCACTTTTGTGAAGGGTGAATGCATCTCCTATGTATTCTATAATGATCGATTCCAAGGAATCCTTGTACAAGGTGGTGTGACAATTTGGAAAAGGAGTTTTCGAAAGGTGAGGTCACATAAGGGAATTGAACATTGAGAATAGAGACATAGTATTGAGGCTATTAGGGAGCCAACAAATATCTTGCCCTAGGTCTCTTTCGAGAGATAGGAGACAGAAGGACTGTATTTGCATGGTACGTTTAGAGCTATGATGGTTCTCTAGAATATTCATTTCGGCCAATTAGTTGGTCTCCATGGGCTTGAGGTTGGACGTCGACCATAGAGATTGGGTACTCTTCAATTAATGAGATTAATTAAATTGAGTCGATTAACTTAAAAGGAGTTTTAAACTAAAATGAATATGAGATATTCAAAAGTGACAAAGAGTTGTGAGCCCATGTCCAATGAATGGTAGAACCTATTGGGACACACACAAAAGCCAAATAGTTTCCAAAATTGGTAGAGCAATTTTCCAAGTGTTGGAAAAATCATCCTTGGGTGACTGATTTTCAAAGGTCCAATCCAACGGTCAATTTTGGTTTGATTAGAAAATTTAAATGAAGTGTTCATTTAAATGAGCATCTTAATTAATTTGGAATTAGATTCCAAATGAAATTGAAATGCACTTGAAATTCAAGTAAGACTTGAATTTGAATTTTGCCAACTTGGCATGCCACTTGGGCGGTCACCTTGAGGAATTTTTGATGCCATAAAGATATAGAGAGCATGCAAAATTCAAAAATAAGCTGCTGAGAAGTGTGAGAATTAGATTCTTGCATTCGCTCCAAAATCTCTCTCTGCATGCATTGCATCATGAGTTGAAGCTTTGTATTCCTTTTTCTTCTAAACATGAAAATCAGCCCTACCTCATTTTATCCTCCCTAATTCCAGCTTCTAGTGAGGATAAATTGAAATATTTTTTGGTGTGTGGATCGTTTCAATAGAGTTAAGGCGATTGACTTGCTTAGTTTTGGAGATCCACCTGCAGTAGCTTCTGGTTGGAGAATTTTTATGGAGTGATCTAGAAGAATTTTTGGCTCGAATTTTTCACAGTAGCTTCCCCTGTGTGTGGAGGTGTTCCATATTTAATTTTGTGAATTTTGGAGTAGTTTATCTGGGACAATTGTTGTCATCCTTCCGCTGTGCCAGATCCAGACAGTTTCTGGACTTGTGAGAGATAGTTGATCTTCTCCTTGATTTTGAGCTACAAGAGGTAATTCTTCATCCTAATCTAGATCTATAGCATGTCTTGATCCTTGTTAGATTGAGTAGCTTAGTTTATTTCATGCTTATGAATGTTGATTTATGGATCCTAATGCTACTCTAGCATTCAACTTGTAGATCATCATCTACAAATTTTGTGAACATTTCATGTTGTGCGTCGGTGGTGTCCTCACCAAGTATGTCCATGGGACTTTGATCAAGGGAGTAAGTTTAATTTTTAGAGTCAATAATGATTTAAGGTTTCTTAACCAATCTTGGAAGTTAGGTCCGGTAAGTTTGTTGGTTTCCAAAATTGATGCGAGTGGATTCTTAGCTATTTTGATTGAAAATTTTGAAAATCTACAAGAGGTGAAAAAAGAGTATAAGCATGTGATTGAGTTTGATATTAAAAACATGCTCATGGTCTTTCAAGCATGTTTTCGTCTTACTATTTTATCAAAATTTTCACCCAAAGAAGAATTCTGGAAATCATATTTCCTAGTGAGAATTAAGATCCCAAGGACTTGCAAGTGGACCTATGACTCGTGAAACATCCACAGACAATTGAAGGGTAAGTAACTTTTGCTAATTGCATCTCATGCAATTCTTGATATATTTTGCCTCACTTTTCATGAGAACCCACGACTCGTGAGACATCCACTCTAATAGGTGTTAAGTCAGACCTACCAATCAAACTTTGATTCGAGATGAGCCAACATCCTATGACTCGTGTGACAATGCATGGGCATTCTCAAATCAAAGGTGCATTATATGCTAAGTATATGGTCACAACTTTCCATTATAAACGTGACCCACGACTCGTGAGACATCACACAAACAATGGTTGCATCATCATGCCACATACTATTGGTAGAAGGCTTGGATTAATCAAAACTCTTTTAATTTATGTCCATTTCAACTTAATATTTGAAAACACTTAGACATTCTAAGTGGAGGGTTTTTGTTTACAAAGATCTCATTATTTTATTTTCTTATTTAGGTTTTCTGTATCCTAAACATGCATCTCATACATAAATAGGATATGGAATGCATAAATAAGTAAATGCGCCTAGCATGCTCCTAGGGTGGGATGACCATGAGCCTAATCAAGTGGTGCACCTACTTATAGCCATAGGTGCACCACTTATTTGATTTTAGGTGGGTGGATTAAATCTAGCTATTACATGAGTGTATCCCATACATTTGTAGGTCTTCAAAAGTCTCCATGCCTCGAATGCCTCTTTTGCTCCATGTAACTTTTACATGAGAAGGAAATTCTCACTCATAGTGATTCTATTCTCATAACATTTACAAGGTTGAAATAAAGAGGCATGCAAGCCTCAATTTAATACAACCCATTTCAACTACTTGAAACGTATAAAATCAATATTAAAGGCTCATAATCATCCCCATTCATTCATCATCCATTCAACAATTAAATGAACAATAAACAAATCTAGAATTAACAATTAATTCTAACAATTAAATGCTTATCTCATAAACAAATAATTGATGAAGCATAACATGTATGCCATAATTGGGAGATCAACTTTAACCAATCTTCAAAACTATTAAAAATGTTAAACATAATTTTGAGAACTTGCACAACACTTGTGCATCGAATATGTGTGATGAAAAAACTTATTGAGCATTAAAGGAGTTGGAAAAAAAAAATCTAAGCTCACCAAAACATTTAAAACTAGACTGCCGCCCAACCTGGGTAGGCCGCGCGCACGAGTGCACATAGAACTCGACCAGCGCTCGGCTATGTGCTACAGCTCTGTGTTTTGGGCTTCAAAGTGTTCCAAATGGTTTTTCCACTCAACTTCCATGCACCAATAATTTTAGAACTTCAGATTCAAAACCTCTTTTAAAAATGAAAATTCAAGTGCTCAATCATGCCTTCAAAAATTAGAAAAAGCTAAAATCATACTCTTTGAAATCTCCAATACAACTCCAATCAAATTGGATCCAAAAATGGCCAAAACTCTTTTGATCAATCAACAACATGCTATATCATCATATAACATCAATAAATGCTAAATCAACATTCAAAATTTATCACTATGAATTGAAACATACTAAAACACGATTCAACACTTAAAACATATAATAGCATGCTTTCAACTCATCAATCAAGGAGCCACAAACAACATCAACCAAACACTCCAATCCATCATATGAATTGAGAATTTGATGATCTAAATTAATCCATCACATGAATCAATCATCCAAGGAAAATCCAAATCTAAGCATGATTTAGGCTCTGATACCACTTGAAAGCTAGTAAGGCATTAGGATCCAGTTATAAAAACTTCAAAAGCTTAATAAACTACTGCTTAGATTCTAACTAGGATCAAATAATGCTTGAGATTCAGATTAGGATAGAGTATTACCTTTGAAATTGCAAAATCCAAGGAGAATGAGGTGAACTCTTCACCACTCCAGAAACTGCTAGAAAATATGCATTAGGAGAGAAGCGATATTTGCCTCCATAAAATCACCTCCAAAAATTACAAAAAAATTACTGGATCTGCTAAACACCTTGAGAAACTCACAGTAAAAAATCCTTCTGGATCTCCCTGGAGAAAATCGCCAAATTGGACTCTATGCAATGGATCTCCAAACCATAGTAAACAAAGTAGTTTGCCTCCATTGATATGATCTACACACCAAATAAATCTTCCAAAATCTCTAGCCTATAAGATAGAATAAGGCTAGAGATTAGCTGTGGTGGAGGCTGATTTTTTGTAGGGAAGAAGAAGAAAAAGCAAAGCTTTGAACACATGAATGCAATGCTTGCAAGGATTTTGGAGGGAATGTTGGATAATTTAATTCTTCACAACTTTTGCCATAATCACCAGCCCTCTCTCTATATCTATACATAGAGGCTGAAAAGTGTGATGCCAATGTGGCATCACACATCCCATGAGGAGAAGGGGCGGCCAACTTGCATTTGCCAAGGTGGCTAATGCAAATTCAAATCTAATTTGAATTTCACTTGCATTTTAAATTCATTTGAAATCTAATTTCAAGTTAATTAAAATGCTACTTCAAATGAACATTTTATTTGAATTTTCTTTCCAAAATGTGTTCTTTCCATTAATTAAACTAAACACTTTAATTTAATTTATTAACCTCTGACTTATCTTTTAAGTCAAATAAGCTCAACTCTTAAGCTTGAATTTTGTTAACTTAACTCTTTAAGTTAACTTGACCAATTGATGGTCATATTGGGACCAAATAATTAACTCCTTAATTATTGGTATAATTTAACTCCTTAAATTAATTGATTAATTTAACTCCTTAAATTAATTGATTAATTTAACGTTAAATTAATCAAGCCAAAATTGACCTTCAAAATTGGCACCTCAAAATCGACCCACTAGGAGACTTTTTTCTAACACTTAGAAAATCATTTCTCAAATAGAAAGCTATTTGGCTTTTATCTGTGACCCAATAGGTTCTATCATTCATTGGACATGGGCTTACAACTCCTTGTGACTTTTGAATATCATATATTCAATTTAGTTTAAAACATTTTAAAACTAATTGACTCGATTCAATTAATCTCAATAATTGAAGAGTACCCAATCTCCATGATCGATGTTCAACCTCAAGCCCATGGAGCCCAACTAATTGGCCGAAATGAATGCTTTGAAGAACCATTATAGCTTTACGCTTACCATGCAAATACAGTCATTCCGTCTCATATCTCCCAAAAAAGGCCTAGGACAAGATATTTGTCGACTCCCTAATAGCCTTGATGTTATGTTTCTATTCTCAATGTTCGATTCCCTTGTGTGACCTCAACTTTGGAAAACTCATTTTCCAGATTGTCACACCACCTTGCGCAATGATTTCTTGGAATCGATCATTATAGAAGAATACATAGGAGATGCACTCGCCCTTCACGAAAGCGAGAAGTCGGACTCTATCTTGGATCTCATAAACCTCCATATCAAGTAGCTCATACCCAAACTTAACCGGAAAGACTCGCTAAGTGGTCAAGGAAGAGTCAAAGCATGAGGACCAGACACAAGGTTACCATGGATCCTCAAGTCAGAGGACTAATAATATGCATTTGCATAAGCTGGAGAACTTGCCACTATAGCTATCTAGTGGATTCTTTGATGGGCCTTCAATGCCTTGTTCTCTAAGAAGTACCCACTAACATGCACCCATATTTCATATGGTTGCTCATGGAATGGAGCAATATCTAACTCTTAGATTTGTGTATTGTCAATGCAAGTTTATCTGAATCTTAGATGCCCTGTCTTGTAAGATCCTACGACTTGAAAGATTTAAGATCACGACTATGTGAGACTTATTCCATGGTCATCGAACCAAGTCTCGTAGTCATAAGTAATCTTGGGGTCACTGTTAGAGCGAATGCAAATGTCCCAAATTTTAGGTAATTAAGTTCTGGGGCCTTGCAAAGCTTTGCTAATATGGTAGACTGGTCGATATATACCATGGCCGATTGACACAAACACTGAACTAACTACTGTGGTTGAGACTACAAGATATAAATACAAGACCACTCTGACAAATGACTTGGCTAGTAGTAGAGGACTAGATAGATAGTGCTTTCACTTGGCTAGGGCCTAATTGAATTTCTCTATCCATTAGAATTTTCTCACATTTCTAAGGATCTTAAAAAATAACAAATTTTTCTCCGCAAGGCGGGCAATGAACCACCCCAGCGCTATGATTCTTTCGACCAGCCTTTGCACTTCTCCTACTATTTTTGGTGGTGAGATATCATAGATTGCTTGAATCTTCTGTGAGCTTACTTCGATGCTTCTTTGGCTGACCATATATCCAAGGAACTTACTGCTTTTGACCTATACACATTTGTTTGGATTTAGTTTTATTCGAAAGGCTCTTAATCTAGGAAAAGTATGGTCGAGATCGTCTAAGTGATTGGTCTTTTTTTTTTCAAATTTAACGATCTTGTCATCTATATAGACCTCTACTGTTCGACCTATTTCATTTTCGAATGTAAAGTTCACTAATCTTTGGTAGGTCACCCCCATATTTTTAAGGTCGAATGGCATCACTAAAAAATAATATAGACTATTGGGGACCACAAAAGAGGTCATGTCCCTATCTTCTGGGCCATGAAAATTTGATAGTATCCTTTGAAGGCATCCATCATGCTCAATAGGTCACAACCTATAGTCAAGTCCACTAATAGGTTTATTTCAAGCATTGTATAAGGTCTTTAAGATATGCTTTATCAAATTAGTAAAATCATTACACATTCTCCATTTGCTCTCGTTCTTAGGGACAAGAACTACATCACGTAACCAACTAAGGTATTGAATTTCTATAATGTATTCTGCCTCTAAGAGTTTGTTGACCCCCCTTATCAATTATATGCTTCTTTCTGTATTGAACATCATGGTCTTTTGTTTGATCGGCGTGTAGGAAGGGTCTACATTGAGGTAATGGACAATGACCTGGGGGTCGATTTCTTGAAGGTTGGCTGTGTTCCAAGCAATATTAACATTTTTCTAGAGAAAATCAACCAACATACACTCCATGTTGTTGCCTAAAAGAGTGTTGATCCTAGTAGTTTTGTCAAGATTCCTAGGCTCTAACTCAATCATCTTAAATTCTTCTATAGGCTCAACCCTGCTGTCATCATGCTTTCTCTTTTTGGTCATCGGTTCTTCCCGAGTTCCGTTACTGGGATGTCCTCTGAGGGCTTCGATTTCAATCAAATTTTCTAGTAAACTTCCTTGACATTAAGTAAGAGTTCTCTGACTCCTGTGCTTGTGGGGAAGTTTACTTCATGTAGTAGGTCTATACAATGGCCTTGAAGTCATTTTGGGCTGGTCTTTTAATTATTGCATTATAGGTGAAAGGTGCGTCAACTACAAGTTAGTTGATCGTCAAGGTTCTTCTTTTTAGTTCAGTATTAAAAGAGCTAGACATTGTTATATAGCCAACTGGTATGATTTCTACACTGCTGAAGCCCATGAGTAGGGTATTGAGTTGCTCGATTTTTAATTGGATTATGTCCATCATGCAAAGGGTCGACAAGAAAATGATGTTTTCTAAAATGCCATTGTTGACCAAGATTTTTCTGACCTCAAAGTTTGCAATTTCAATGGTGACCACCAATGGGCAATCTAACTTGGTATCTAATCCTCACTCTTTTACATGAGTGAGGTTGGAGTCTGAGAAAGAAATAGGTTTAGCACTTATGAAAACCTGATAAATTGTGCTTGTTGACATGTTCTTGATGGATTCCAACATTAGCTGGACTTGCTTTCTTGCAGTCTTGGAACCCCCCACCCCCATTGGGCCTCTAGCTATTGTGTCAATCATGCCTCTGAGCGCTAATTTTTTTACCTCCATTTTCTTTTTCCCTTTATCATCTCTTATTGGGCTCCTAGACCTTTCTCTACAGAGAGTTCCTTCAGTTTGCCCATAAGCTTTTTGACCTCTCTGGTCAATGTACTTCTTCAAATATCATTAGTAGATGGGATGCTTTATCTCATTATATAGTTGGAAGCAATCTTCCATGTCATGTCCTTTTTGTTTGTGAAAATGATAGTAACTTTTGGAGTTCTTTATGGCAACCATTTCATTAAGTTTTCACAATTTTTTCATGAGGTTGTCATTTTGGATGTGAATAAGATTTCCTTTCTTGGTGTGTTGCGAAGAGTGTAATAGTGGAATCTCCTGAAGGAGGATCGGTTGCCATCCTTCTATTGCCTATCCTTATTATTTTTCCCTTTGTTACTTTTCTTTTCTTGCTTGTGGCCTCTCTATTTCATTTTGTTCATGTCCTTTTGAGTCATATATCGTTCTGCCAAGTCGAGAAACTACTCCATTGTTCTTGGTCTCTCCCTACCAATGCATTAGCACACTCCTTGTACTTAAGTACGAGGAAAAGGACTTTAATTAGGAATTCAATTATGGGATTATCAATTTTGAACACTTCGGTGTTGAAATTAGCAAAGAGAGATTCACCATCATTTTGTTTGACTGTACGAAGGTACGTGTGTGGGAGTTTGACTTTTCTTTAGCTAGCAAACTAATGGAGGAACAACTGGTCATAGGAAAATATTGAGGTTAGCTCTAGTTTAACAAACCATTCAAGGGCTACCCCTTGGAACATGGTGACTAGAACTTTGGCATCAATGTGATCATTGTGCAACATACATTTAAACTATAAAAGGTGTTCATTTGGGTTAGTGGGTCCATCATATCTGGGCAAGACTATAAGGTGCGTCGATTACTATATGCTCTTCAATTATTTCCTAAATCAATTATGATTCTCTCCCCTAACAAAGTTGAGAAATATTGTCAAGGTGCAAGTTCCTATTGAAGTTTCATTTCAAAATTTTCTCTAGTTGCCTTTTTAACTGCTAAACTTGGTGTGAAACTTCTCCTCGTTTTTCCCAATCTGTCTGTAAGGGATTCTAATTGGGATATGGCCTAGGGTGCTCAGCTCTTTTGCACTGTTGGGCTCGATAAGGTTGGGCTATATGATCGGTAGAATCTGCGATTTCTTCTTAGGGATAGTGGCGAGTTTTTTCAAGGGGAAAACGTCCTGAGCTGACCTCACAGCGGTTGGTTCGGGGTCATGCATTCTTTCACATTTTCTTCTCACAAGGAGATCTATCCTTTTGTAGGGGTTTGTCTTCATATCGTGATAGATGGGGTGGTACTTGACGTGAGTGCGGGCTATTGTTGTGCCTTAGCAATGCTATGGAGAGTTGTGCTAATAGTTGGGCAAAAATTTGGTCGCTTAATATTTGCATTAGCTACAGAGTAGTTAATGTCACCATATAGTTTGGTTGTGAAGTTAGGCATGCCTCTTTCAAAGGTTGCTAGGATTGAGACGGTAGTGGGGGTGGTAGAGGTGATCTTCTTTCACTCTGTCTTTCTGACGTGGCATGCCTAGTGTTCATTATTTTTTCAAATGCAAACTCAATGTCACACAGACGACTCCAAATGATGATGATATTTCTAGTGGGATATTTCTGGTGAGCTAGTGAAATGAGGCTAATTGAACAAAAAGATAGTTGAACAACTTGGAAGCAAAATGGGCGAGTTGAGTCTAGCAACTAGGGAACAAGCATCAGGCTAGCCGAGAGTGCCCTCAACTATGGCCCTTCGATCCTTAAGTCAATATTAACTCGATCTAAAGGCAAACGAGCATAGTAAAGGGTTAGAAGGTATTAAAAACCATACCTTAAAATTTAACATATGGGTATTTATAGTTTTTGGTGCCTTAGAGAGATGGAGAGGTCGAATTGACCATATTCTTCTCACTATATAGTGAATTCCCTTTCCTTCACATAAGGGCTTTAGGCGTCATTTTAGAGTTAGTTGGCCGCCATGCTTTTGATTAACCAAAAATATTGGAATAGTGCCACTCAGCCAATTAGATTGGTATGTAAACTATTTCATTTGCGATACAATCTTGATTTTTTTTTGGATTCAATGTGATACAATCTTGATTGAATGATATTCCTTATAAATAGACATCTTCATCTTATGCTTATTTTATTCACTGGCATTTGGTTGAAGCCCTTAGATCACACAAGACTTTAGGACTTGGTCATGCACAGGGTGGTGATCATGAAACAAGCCTTACATAGTAGTGATCTTAAATCTTCCAAGTTGTAGAATATTATAAGACATGGCATCTAAGATTCATATAGACTTGCACTTGAAGGCTAGTAAGCCACTAGGATCCAATTATCAATCTTCAAAAACTCAAAAATAACTAGTGCTTACAGCCTACCAAGGATCTAATCATGCTAAGAATTCATATTTAGTTGGAGAATTACCTCAAAAAGTAAATTTCGAAGGTTGCAATGGTGAACACTTCACCAATCTAGAATCTGGCAGGCTCTGGCACAACAGAGAAACAGTAACTTTTACCTAAGTTAAAATGCTCCAAAAATCACAAAACAAAATGTGGAACTTCTTAGCTCCTTTAAGAAGTAACTATAAAAAATTAAGAGCAAAACTACATCCAAATCACGTAGAAAAAATTCAGCAAGTGATTGCTCTATTTCAGTGGATCTCCAAATCCAGCAATTCAAATGCTTTGCCTCTATTAATATGATCCACACACCAATTGATCCTCCAAATTCCACTCACTTTTAGCTGGAGAAAATGAGTAGAATATCAATGGTAAAGGTTGATTTTTGAGGTAGGAGAAGAAGAGAGAACAAAGCTTCAACACATGAAGCAATGTTTGGAAAGAGAGTTTTGCAGGGAGTTGTGGAAGAATCTAATCCTTCACACTTTCTTCACATATGGCCAATCTTCTCTCTCTATATCCATATATAGATGTTGGATGGTGTGATGCCAAGGTGGCATCACACCTTTCATGAGGGAGGGCAGCCAAGTGGGGTGCCAAGGTGGCAAATTTGAATTCAAATCTCATTTGAATTTCATGTGCATTTCAATAAAATTTAAAATCTAGTTTCAAGTTAATTCAGATGCTAATTCAAATGAACCTTTCATTTTAATTTTCCCTCCAAAATGTATTCTTCTCATTAATTAAATTAAATACTTTAATTTAACTAATTAACCTTTGACTTAACTCTTAAGTCAAACAAGCTTAACTTTTAAGCTCAATTTTGTTAATTTAACTCCTTAAATTAACTTGACCAATTGATGGTCACTTGGCACCAAATAATTAACTCCTTAATTATTGGTCTAATTTAAGTCGTTAAAATTAGTTGATTAATTTAGAATATAAATAAATCAAGCCAAAATTTGACCTTCAATTTGGTACATCAAAAATCAATCACGTTGGAATAATTTTCTAACTCTTAGAAAATTGCTCCAATAACTACGAGGTTAATTACCTTATGAATGTGACCCAATAGGTTCTACCATTCATTGGACATGGGCTCACAACTCCTTGTGACTTCTGTATATCATATATTCATTTTAGTTTAAAACACTTTTAAACTAATCAACTCAATTCAATAAACCCATTAATTGAAGAGTATCCAATCTCCATGGTTGATGTGCAACCCCAAGCCCATGGAGCCCAACTAATTGCCCGAAATGATTGCTTTTGGGGAACATTATAGCTTTACATGTACTATGCAAATACGGTCCTTTTGTCTCCTATCTCCCAAAAAACGCCTAGAGCAACATATTTGTTAGCTTCCTAATAGCCTCAATACTATATCTCTATTCCCAATGCTCGATTCCCTTGTGTGATCTCATCTTTGGAAAACTCATTTTTTGAATTATCACACCACTTTGCGCAAGGATTTCTTTAAATCGATCATTATAGAATACCTAGGAGATGTACTCGCCCTTCACAAAAGCGAGGAGCCAGATTATATCTTGGATCTCACAAACCTCTATGCCAAGTAGTTCATATCCAACCTCAACCCAAAAGACCCGCTAAGTGGCCAAGGAAGAGTTAAAGCATGAGGACTAGACACAAGGTTACCATACATCCTCAGGTCAAAGGACTAATAATATACACTAGCGTAAGATGGAGAACTCGTTACTACCGACTTGCCACTATGGCTATTTAGTGGATTCTCTGGTGGTTCTTCGGTACCTTGTTCTCTAACAAGTACCTACTAATATGCACTCATATCTCATACAGTTGCTCATGGAATGGAGCAATATCCAACTCTTGGATTTATGCATCATTTGTGCAAGGCTATTTGGATCTTACATGCCCCATCTCGTAAGATCCTATGACTTGGAAGATTTAAGATCATGACCGTATGTGACTTATTCCATGGTCATCAAACCAAGTCCTATAGTCATGAGTGATCTAAGGGCTTTATCCAAATGTAAGTGTAGAAATAAACAACATAAGATGAAGATGGTTATATAAAGAATATCATTCAATGAAGATTATTTTACAAGGAAATAGCTTTACAAGGCCAATCCTATTGGCTTGCCGGGTACTATTCCAACTGCACTAATAATGCATAAATCCAAGGGTTGGATATTTCTCCATTCCATGAGCAAACCATGTGAGACATGGGTGCATATTCGTGGATGCTTGTTAGACAACAAGTTCACTGAAGACTTTCCCGGAGAACTCACTAGATAGTCGTAGTAGCAAATCAATAGTAGCAAGTTCTCCAGCTTACACTAATACATATAATTAGTTTTTTGACCTGAGGATCCATGGTAACCTTGTGTTTAGGTCCTTATGCTTTGACTCTTTCTTGACTACTTAGTGGGTCTTTCAGGTTGAGCTTGGGTATGAGTTACTTAGAAATGGAGGTTTGTAAGATCCAAGATGGGATGCAATTCCTTGTCATTGTGAAGGGCGAGTGCATCTCTTATGTATTCTATAATAATTAATTTTAATGAGTCCTTGCGCCAGACAGACAGTATGACAATTTAGAATAGGAATTTTTCAAACATGAGGTCATAAATTGAAATTAAACATTGGGAATAGAAATATTGTATCGAGACTATTAGAGAACCGGCAAATATCTTGCCCTAGCTTTTTTCGGGAGATAGGAGAAGGAAGGACTATATTTGTATGGGAAGTGTAGAGCTAGAATAGTTCTCCAAGAGCATATTTATTTGGCCAATTAGTTGGGCTCCATTGCCTTGAGGTTGGACATCGACCATGGAGCTTAGATACACTTCAATTAATGGAGATTAAATGAATTGAGTCATTAGTTTAAAGGAGTTTAAAATAATATGAATATTTTGATATTCTATAAGTCACAAGAGTTGTGAGCCCATGTCCAATGAATGGTAGAACCTAATGGGTCACACACAAGAGCCAATTGGAAATCCTATTTGATAAAGGGAATTTTTTAAAAGTTAGATAAATTCTATCATGACCAATTTTGGAGGAAAACGGTTGACACAATTTTTTTTGTCATGTTGGCTTGATCAATTTGATTGTTAAATTGATATAAATAATTTAAAGAGCTAAATTAAATCAATTAAATTAAGGAGTTAACTTAATTGGTGCCACATGACTATCACTTGGTCAAGTTAACCCAAGGAGTTAAGTTAACATCTTCTAGCTTAAAGAGTTAAGCTAATTGACTTAAAGAGTTAAGTCAAGGTTAATTAATTAAGTTAAGGAGTTAATTTAATTAATATGAAGAATTAATTTGGAGGAAAATTCAAAAGGAAATAGTTCATTTAGTGTGCATTTAAATTTATTTGGATGACATTTCATGAGATGAAATAAAGATTCCAAATGAATTCAAATGCAAGTAAAATGTGATTTCACATGCTACTTGCTTGCTTAGGGGGCACCTAATGGGAAATTTGATGCCAACTAGCATCACACCTTCCCTCCCTATATATAAGGATATAGAATGGCTAGCCATAAGCTAGCTTATTTGGAAAAATCTAGATCTAATTGTTAGATTCACTTTTCTCTCCAATTTTGTGATTCTCTCATAAGTTGAGGCTTCACACTTTCTTCACCTCTTCCTCTATCTAAATTTGGCCTTCATCTTTGCTCATTTTTCCTTTGTTTTCCAGCTAACATTGGAGAAATTTGGATTGTCCATTAGTGTGTGGATCATCACATTAGAGGCAAGAATTTGAATTGCTTGGCTTTTCGGAGATCCATTGCAGTCTAGTCTATTAGAGGCATTTCTAGAGTGATTTCTGAGTTTCTGTTTTGCTGAAATTTTTACTGGAAATTCATTAAGGTGTTGGTGATCTCATGTCCAAATTTCAGCCAATTTTGAGGTGATTTAGATAGGCAACTATTGTCATGTACCTGCTGTGCCACTGGAAAACAGATTCAAGGTGTTGAAGTGTTCTTCCTTCTTTCCTTTGATTTTGAGCATTCGAGGTAATCCTTCTTCCTAATTTGAATTTAAAGAATGATTAGATCCTTGCTTTCAAATGTGTCCCAGTTAATTTAGAAATTTTTGTGCTTTATTTATTGGATCCAAGTGCTACATTTGACTCCAAGTGGTATCGAAGCCTAATTTCACGCTTTGATTTGAATTTTTGATTGATTGATTCATGTGATGGATTGATCAAACTCTCTAAATACTTGATCTAATTTATGGATTGTAGTGTTTCGATGATGATGCTTGTGGCTCCTTTGTTGAAGAATTGAAAGCATGCTAATACGTGTTTTAAGTGTTAATTTATATGATTAGTATGTTATAATTCATAGTGAGGTAATTTTAAATTTGGCAATAAAGAGTTTTGGTCATTTTTGGATCCAATTTGATTGGAGTTTATCGGAGATTTTTTGGAGAATGTTGATTCTCACTTAAACTTGATTTTTGAAGCATGTTTGAGCACTTGAATTTCCAATTTTAAAAGGTGTTTTAAATCTAGAATTTCATCTATAATGTGTGATATGATGTTTAGGAGGTGCCCTAAAATTTTTGACACACAAAAGTTGAGCCAAAAATAGCTTGACTCGATCCCAACCCCTAAACAAAGGTGCTGCCATGCTGAGGCCAGGCACTAGTAGGCTAGCGAGCGTGGCAGGGGTGCACCTGCCGCCCAGCCCTGGCATTAGCTGCTAGTATAGGGAGGGATGAGTTTTGAGCCTATTTTTGTGTTCCTTAAGTGACCAAAAATGTATTGAATCATGCTATATAATTGCACAATGAAAGCAAGTAAGGCATTAAGATCCAATAATAGAACTTCAAAACCTTAAATAAACTAGTGCTTACAAGCAACCAAGAATCTAAACATGCTTTAGGATTCAAATTTAGGTTGAGAGTTACCTTGAATTGCTAATTTCCAAGGAGAAAAATGGTGAAAACTTCACCAAATCTAGAATCTGCCAGAAATCGATGCAGTAGGAAGAGAGCAACTTTTGCCTCGATTAAACTTCTCCAAAAATAACCAAAAAAATACTATATCCTTAAAACACCTTGGAGAAGAGCTGTAAAAATTTTGGATCAAAAATCCTTTTAGATCTCCTAAAAAAATTTCACTAAATCAGTATTGTAATGATCTACACACCAATCAAACTTTCAATTTCTCTTCACTTTTAGCTGGAGAAAGAGAGGAGAAAAAACAATGGTGAAGGCTAATTTGAGGTTGGCGAAGAATAATGAAAACAAAGCTTCAACACATGAGGCAATGCTTGGAGAGAGATTTTTGGAGGGAAATGTGAAAGATTCTAATCTTCACATTAATCTTACATTAGATGATCCACACACCCTCTATATCTATATATAGAGAAATGATGGTGTGATGCCAAGTTGGCATCGCATTTTCCTCAAGGGGGGTGGCCACTTGCATTGCCAAGGTGGCAAACTTGAATTCAAATCTAATTTGAATTTCATGTGCATTTCAATTACATTTGAAATCTAATTTCAAATTAACCAAGATGCTAATTCAAATAAACTCTTCGTTTGAATTTTCCCTCCAAAATTTATTCTTCTCATTAATTAAATTAAATAATTTAATTTAATTAAATAACATTTGACTTAGAGGGTGTTTGGCTAAGCTTATTTTAAACATCTTATAAGCTCCTACATCTTATAAGATGTTTTTGGAGCTTATAAGATGTTAAATTTTATTTTTAAAATAAGTTGTTGAAGTGGTTGGATAAAATAAGATTTTAGAACTTATAAGATGTTAATAATGGCAATTGTGTAATTAAAATGGTTAAAAATGAAGGAGCTTGTTAAGATCTTAAAAATAAGTTAGGGTCTCCTTAGTTTTTTTAAAAGAGCTTATAAGGTCCTAACATCTTATTTTAGGATCTTATAAGCTCTTTTTTAAAAAAATTTATCAAATACTTTTTATCAACTTATAAGCTCTTAAACATCTTATAAGATGTTTTGAAGAGCTTATAAGCTCACCCAAGCACCCTGTTAACTCTTAAGTCAAGTAAGCTTAATCTTAAGCTCAATTTTGTTAACTTGACCACTTGATTATCATTTGGCACCAAATTATTAACTCCTTCATTATTGGTTTAATTTAACTGCTTAAATTAATTGATTAATTTAACACTTAAATTAATCAAGCCAAAATTAACCTTTAAATTGGACACCTCAAAAATCGGTCCTATAGAGTGATTCTCTAACTCTTAGAAAATTTCTCCATTAGCTACGAAGCTATTTGGTTTTGTGTGTGCCCCAATAGGTTCTACTATTCATTAGATATGGGCTCACAATTCCTTGTGACTTTTGAATATCTTATATTCATTTAGTTTAAAACACTTTCAAACTAATTGACTCAATTCAATTAATCTCATTAATTGAAGAGTACCCAACCTCCATGGTCAATGTCCAACCTCAAGCCCATGGAGCCCAGCTAATTGCCCAAAATGATTGCTTTTGGAGAACTATTATAGCTCTACACGTACCATGTAAATACGGTCCTTTCGTATCCTATCTCTTGAAAAAGGCCTATGGCAAGATATTTGCCAGCTCCTTAATAGCCTCGATACTATTTCTCTATTCCCAATGCTCGGTTCCCTTGTATGACCTCATCTTTGAAAAACTCCTTTTCCAAATTGTCACATCACCTTGCGTAAGGATTTCTTGGAATCAACTATTATCGAATACATAAGAGATGTACTCACCCTTGACAAAAGCGAAGAGTTGGATTCTATCTTGGATCTCACAAACCTCTATGCCAAGTAGCTCATACCCAACCTCAACCCAAAAGACCCGCTAAGTGGTCAAGGAAGATTTAAAGCATATGGACCAGACACAAGGTTACCATAGATCCTCAGGTCAAAGGACCAATAATATGCACTAGCGTAAGCTGGAGAACTCGTTACTACTGACTTGCCACTACAGCTATTTAGTGGATTTTCCAGTGGGTCTTTAGTGCCTTGTTCTCTAACAAGTACCCACTAATATACACCTATATCTCATACAGTTGCTCATGGAATAGATCAATGTCCAACTCTTGGATTTATGCATCATTAGTGCAAGTCTATTAGAATCTTAGATGCCCTATCTTGTAAGATCCTATGACTTGGAAGATTTAAGATCACGACTGTGTGTAACTTGTTCCATGGTCATCAAACAAAGTCCTATAGTCATGGGTGATCTAAGGGCTTTATCCAAATGTGAGTGAAGTAATAAAGAGCATAAGATGAAGATGGCCATATATAAAGAATATCATTCAATCAAGATTGTTTTACAAGGAAATAGTTTTACAAGGCCAATTGGCTTGCCGGCACTATTCCAACATATAAGTGTTGTGCAAGTTCTCAAAATTATGTTTGACATTTTTTTATTGCTTTTAAAATCTTGTTAAAATTAATCTTCAACGATAAGACATAATTGTTATACTTATTCTTGCTTGGTCAATTAATTGTCCATGAGATAAGCCTTTAATTCTTGGAATTGAATGTCAATTCATGATCTAGTTATTGTTCATTTAAGTGTTGAATGGATGATGAATGAATGTGGGTTGATCATGAGCCTTTAATATTGATTTTATTTGGTTCAAGTTGTTGAAATAGACTTGTATTAAATTAGGGCTTGCATGCCTCTTGATTTCTAACTTGTAAATATTATAAGAGTAAAATCACTAAGAGTGAGGATTTCTTGAAGTCACATGTAGTGCTAGGATCTAATTGTCAAAGCATAAAAATGCCAAAAATAACTAGGCTATATATGAAGCCAAGGATCTAAACATGCCATAGATTCAGATTTGATATGAGGATTACCTTGGTTTGCTCAAAATCAAAGGAAACTAGGAAGAACAACCCAACTCCTTGAATCTGTCTCCTAGCAGTTGTTTTACAGCAACTTTTGCCCAACCAAATGAACTTGGAATTGAATGAAACATGGATGTTGTAAAGTTACTGCCTGAACAAAGGATCTCCAAAAGGCTAGCAATCCAATTATTTTGCCTCTAATCAAAAGATCCACACACCAATGTACAATCCAATTTTTCTTAATGTTAGCTGGAGAACAAGAAAGAGAATTGAAAGGATGAAAGCTTGATTTTGGAGGTAGGAGATGAAGAAATGTGAAGCTTCAACACATGAGGCAACGTGGGAAATTGGAGGGAAAATGAGATAATCTAATCTTAGATTTAGATTGCTTGCATTCACATTAAGTTTAAATGTGCATTTGAATTCCACTTGGAATGTTCATTTCTTCTCATGAAATGCCACCTAAATAAATTCTAATGCCACACCAAATGAACTCTTCATTTGAATTTTTTCTTCAAAATTAATTCTTCATTTTAATTAAATTAAACTCTTTAATTTAATTAACCTTTTACATAACTCTTAAGTCAATTTGCTTAACTCTTTAAGCAAGTCATTGTTAACTTAACTCCTTAAGTTGACTTGACCAATTGATAGTCATGTGGCATACCAAATAATTAACTCCTTAGTCAATTGGTCCAATTTAACTCCTTAAATTAATTGAATCAATTTAAGAATTAAATTGATCAAGCCCAAATGACCATAAATTATGTCAACCATCTACCTCTCAAAATCGGTCATAAAGGAATTTTCTAACTCTTAGAAAATTCCCTTTTATCAAGTTGGATCTGCAATTGATTTTTGTGTGTGACCCTTTAGGTTCTACCATTCATTGGACATGGGCTCACAACTCTTTCTAACTTATAGAATATTAAATATTCACATTAGTATAAAGTCCTTTAAACTAATAACACAATTCAATTAATCTCCATTAATTGAAGAGTACCCAGTCTCCATGGTTGATGTCCAACCTCAAGCCCATAGAGCCCAACTAATTGGCCGAAATGAATGCTTTTAGAGAACTATTCTAGCTCTACGCATACCATGCAAATACGGTCCTTTTGACTCCTATCTCCTAAAAGAGGCCAAAGGCAAGATATTTGTCGACCCTCTAATAACCTCGATACTATGTTTCTATTCAATGTTTGATTCCCTTTTATGACCTCATCTTTGGAAAACTCCTTTTCTAAATTGTCATACTACCTTGTACAAAGATTTCTTGGAATTGATCATTATAGAATACATAGGAGATGTATTCGCCCTTCACAATAACGAGGAGTCAGATCCTATCTTGGATCTCACAAACCTTCATACCCAAGTAGCTCATACCCAACCTCAACCCGAAGACCCGTTAGGTGGTCAAGAAAGAGTGAAAGCATGAGGACCTAAACATGAGGTTGCCATGGATCCTCAGGTCAAAGGACTAATTATATGCACTAGCGTAAGCTGGAGAATTGCCACTACCGACTTTCCATTGTGGCTATCTAGTAGATTGTCCAGGCAAGCTTTTAGCACAAGCACCCACTATCATGCACCCATATCTCATATGGCGTTGCTCATGAAATGGAGTAATATCCAACTGTTGGATTCAAGCATCATTAGTGCAAGTCTATCTAGATCTTAGATGTCCTGTCTCATAAGATCCTATGACTTGAAATATTTAAGATCACAATCGTGTAAGACTTATTTCACGACAACACCTAGTCCATGACCAAGTCCTGTAGGATTGTGTGATCTAATAACTTTAACCAAATGTCAGTGAAGTAAATATAACCATGAGATAAATGTGGCCATTAAATGAATATCATTCAATCAAGATTCTATCACAAGTGAAATAGTTTACATGCCAATCAATTAGCTTGCAGGGTACTATTCCAACAACCTCCTACTTGCCCTAAAGCCAATTCCCTATAGTCTTAAGACCCATCTTTTCAATATATCCTCCATAGACCTTTTGTGATAGGGGTTTAGTCAGTGGATGTATTATATTCTCTTTCAAGGAAACTCTCTCCACTCGGACGTTGTCTTTATCAATGATCTCCCATATCAAATGATATCGCCTCAAAATATGCTTGGATCGCTGATGTGATCTTGTCTCTTTAGCATGCACTACCGCTCAATTGTTGTCACGAAAGACAACTACTGGCTCAGCAATGCTAGACATTACATCCAACTCTTGGATGAAGTTTTCCATTCAAACACCTTCCTCTACAACTTCCGTAGCCGCAATATATTCAACATCTGTGGTTGAATTGGCTATAGTGTCTTGTTCGGAACACATTCAACTCACCGCACCACCATTGAGGCAAAATATAAATCCAGAAGTGGATTTTAGGTCATCTACATTGGATTGGAAACTAGAATCTGAAAACCCCTCGAGTTTCAATTCTCCATTGTTGTACACCAAAAATAAGTCCTTAGTCCTTATCAAGTACTTAAGGATTATTTTAATAGCCATCTAGTGACATTCATCAGGGTTGGACTGGAAACGACTCGTAACATTTAGAATGTGTGCCATATTCAATCTTGTACATTGAGCAACATATCTTATGCTACCTATAGTGGATGCATAAGGTATGTGTGACATTCTATGTCTCTCGTCGTCAATCTTAGGGGCCATAGACTTGGAAAGACGAAGACCGTATCCCATTGGGAGGAATTACTTCTTGGATTCTTTCATACTAAGCCTCTTAAGTATCTTGTCAATGTACGGTATTTGGGAAAGCCCTAGAATCCTCCTCGATCTATCTCTATAGATACGTATTCCTAATACATAGGATGCTTATCCCAAATCCTTCATGGAGAATTATGTAGATAACCATGCTTTAGTACACTCTAACATTGCTCTCTCATTCCCAATGAAAAGAATGTCATTGACCTAAAGCACAATAAACTGTATACTACTCCCACTAGCCTTTTTGTACACATAAGGTTCATTCACATTTTTAACAAAGGCAAACAATTTGACTATCTTATCAAAAGGTATGTTCCAACTTCGGGACATTTGTTTGAGTCCATCAATGGATCTCAAGTTTGCTAACCTTTTGCTCACTCCTTTTGGATGTAAAACCTTGTGGTTGCTCCATATAGATTTCTTCTTCAATGTTTCCATTGAGAAAAACAGTTCTCACCTCTATTTTCCATATCTCATAGTTATAATATATGGCTATGGCAAGTAAAATTTGAATGGATCTAGAAATTGCAACCGATGAAAAAGTTTCCTCAAAATCAATACCGGGTCTTTGAGTATAACTTTTTGCCACTAGTCATGCCTTAAAGGTCATTACCTCTCCATCGACTCCTAGCTTTGGCTTATAGATCCAATTGCAACCAATTGGTACTATCCACTTTGGTGGATCTACCAAAGTCCATACTTTATTGGAGTATATGGAGTCTATTTTGAATTTCATGGTGTCAAGCTAATGTCCTCAATTCTATGTCCCTCGTCGTCAGTCTTAGGGGCTATAGACTTGGAGAGACAAATGCCAAGTCCCATAGGGAGGAATCCCCTCTTAGATTCTTCCATGCTTAACCTCTTTAGTATATTGTCAATGTACGGGGTTTAGGAAAGCCTTAGCATCCTCCTCGATCTATCTCTATAGATACGTATTCCTAATATATAGGATGCTTATCCCAATTCCATCATGGAGAATTGAGTAGATAACCATACTTTAGTACACTCTAACATTTCTGTCTCATTCCCAATGAAAAGAATGTCACCGACATAAACCATAATAATTTGTATACTACTCTTGCTAGCTTTCTTGTACACACAAGGTTCATACACATTTTTGATAAAACCAAGTGATTTGATTGTCACATCAAAACATATGTTCTAACTTTGGGACGCCTGTTTAAGTCCATAAATAGACCTCTGGAGTATGCAAACCTTTTGCTCCCTCCATTTGGATATAAAACCTTGTGGCTGCTTTATGTAAATTTCTTCTTCAATGTTCCATTGAGGAAAGCGATTTTTATATCCATTTACCATATCTCATAGTCATAATATGCTGCTATGGCAAGTAAAATCTAAATAGACTTAGGCATTTCAATCGGTGAAAAGGTTTTCTCAAAATAAGTACCGGGTCTTTGAGTGTAACCTTTTGCCACTAATCCCACCTTAAAGGTCATTATCTCTCCATCAACTATTATCTTTTGCTTATAGGTCCACTGGCAACCAATAGGAACTATTCCTTCCCATGGATCTACCAAAGTCCATACTTTGTGGGAGTACATGGAGTCCATTTTGGATTTCATGGCTTAAAGCCAATGTCTCAAGTCTATGTCCAACATAGATTCCTCATAAGTCTTTGGATCGCTATCTGATTAGCCCATCTCATGAAGGAATTTGAACTTTTTAGGTTGCTTCTTGATTTGGTCCAACCTTCTTAGAGATTATGTGCAAGGCTCTTGTTGCTCACTTGTTTCTACTGCTTGTGGGAATTGATGATAATCTTGAACTTTATTGAGTTCAACAATAATACTATTTCTATCAAATAGAAATTGTTTTTCCAAAAAATAGGTATTCCTCAAAACAAACACCTTTTGTTTTGAGGGATCATAAAAATAATAACCCAAAGACTCTCTTGGGTATCCCACAAACTTGCACAAAGTGGATCTACTATCCAACTTATCTCTTACTAATCGCATGATGTAAGTACGAGACCCCAAACCTTAAGATAATAGTAAGATAGTGCTTTGCCATACCACATCTTATGTAGCGTTTTAGGTATCAACTTTGAAGGTACTATATTTAGAAACTTCCTCGCTATTTCTAAGGTGTATTCCCAAAAGCATATAAGCATATTGAAAAAACTCATCATGGAACGTACCATATCTAATAGGGTATGATTTCTCTTCTCGGCTACTCCATTGCATTGAGGTGTGCCAGGTGGAGTCTATTGAGAGAGAATCTCATTCTCCTTTAGATAATTCAAAATTTCGATACTTAAGTATTCTCCCCCTCAATCCGATTGAAGAGCTTTAATACTTAGTCTATTTTACTTTTCTACTTCATTCCTATACTCTTTGAACTTTTCAAAAGCTTCAGACTTGTACTTCATAAGATACACTGTCTAAACCAACTATAATCATCGATGAAGGTGATGAAGTAAGAATGGCCTCCTCTAGCACTAACTTTTAGTGGGTAACAAGCATCCATATAGATCAAATCCAAAGGACTTGTGGTACACTCTGTTTGTCCCACAAAAGGAGCCATAGTCATTTTTTCGTTCAAACAAGATTCACAGGTAGGAAGGTCCTCAATGCCACTAACATTTAGTGCTTTGAAAGCTTCTAACTTGTTCATCCTATTTTTAAAGATATGTCCAAGTCTTGCATGCCATAAAATAGCATCTTCTTGGTTATCTAATTTTCTTTTACTTGATTGAATGTACATCAATGAAGGTTGAGAATCAAGTATGTATAATCCATTATTTAATGTACCTTGTGCAATTAAAGAACCATTCTTTAATGCTTTCAACATCCCGTTCGATATTGAAAAATCATATCCTTCATTATCAAGAATGGGAATAGAGATAATATGCTTAACAAGATTGGGTACATAATAATAATGATTTAATACAATGCACTTCGTCGCTATTTTCTAAGGTGTATTCCTAAAAGGATATAAGCATATTGAAAAAACTCATCATGGAATGTACCATATCCAATAAGGTACGGTTTCTCCTCTCAGATATTCCATTGTGTTGAGGTATGCTAGGTGGAGTCTATTAAGAGATAATCTAATTCTCCTTTAGATAATTCAAGAATTCGATACTTAAGTATTCTCCCCCTCGATCCGATTGAAGAGCTTTAATACTTAGTCTATTTTACTTTTCTACTTCATTCCTATATTCTTTGAGCTTTTCAAAAGCTTTGGACTTGTACTTCATAAGATACACTGTCTGAACCAACTATAATTATCGGTGAAAGTGATGAAGTAAGAATGGCTTCCTCTCGTACTAACTCTTAGTAGGCAACAAACATTTGTATGGATCAAATCCAAAGGACTTATGGTACACTCCGTTTGTCCCACAAAAGGAGCTATGGTTATTTTTTCCTTCAAACAAGATTCATAGGTAGGAAGGTCCTCAATGCCACTAACATTTGGTGCTTTAAAAGCTTCTAACGTGTTCATCCTATTTTTAAAGATATGTCTAAGTCTTGCATGCCATAAAATAGAATCTTCTTGGTTATCTAATTTTCTTTTACTTGATTGAATGTATATCAATGAAGGTAGAGAATCAAGTATTTATAATCCATTATTTAATGTACCTTGTGCAATTAAAGAACCATTCTTTAATGCTTTCAACATCTCGTTTGATATCGAAAAATCATATGTTTCATTATCAATAATGGTAATAGAGATAATATGCTTAACAAGATTGGGTACATAATAATAATGATTTAATACAATGCAAGTATTCCCCAAGTCTAACTTGATAATGCCTTGGACCATGGCAGCAACTCTTGCTCCATTTCCTAGGTAGATGATCATATCCCCTTTATTGAGACTCTTTTTTCTTTCCATCCTCTGTAATGAATTACAAAGGTGAGAAACACAGGTGGTATCAAATACCCATGAGGATGAATTAGTCGTCAAGTGCACTTTAATAAAGTACATACCTTTCCCTAGGGTGCCAAGGTATTCCTTGCAATTTCTTTCCCAATGGCCATTTTCACTGCAATAGAAAAAAGTAGCATCGGTTTTAGCCTTTTTCTTTTTCTTGACTCCCCTTGAACTTTTCAAGGATTGCTTTCCTTTGGAGAAACTCTTTTCCTTTTACCTCCCTTTCTAGGGCCCTTAGACTTAGAGGAGAAAGAAAGCATAAGAGGCTTTTTCTTTTTCATTGTCACCTCGGTGATCACCAATAAATTCACCAATTCGTTAATTATTTCTTCTTGCTTGACATATTAAAGTTCATAACGAATTGGTCGAATGAAGAGGGTAATGACTATAGGATGAAATCCACATAGAGATCATTGTCCATGGACACTTGAACCCTCTACCATCCTTGATCTAAAAAGCTCTATAGACAAAGCGAACCTTTCGTATCTAGTTTGGACAGATACAACTCTTGTAGATGTGTATAAGTCTCACTAGCATGTTTCATATACACATGAGTCTTTTGGAGCTTATTAGTCATGGAAGCCATCATGAGACATCTAGCTTGTAGATCATCATCTACACACTTAACGAACACTTCACGAGCCACATAAGGTGTCCGACAGACTTTGATCAAGGACATAGGTCCTCGTTTTAGATCTTAGAACAATTTTGAGGTTTTTTCAACCAATCACAAAAGTTTGGCCTAGTGAGTTTATTAGTTTCCAAAATAATGTGGAGTGGATTCTTAGCCATTTTATTTTTAAAGATTTCAAAAAGAAGAGTATAAGCATATGATTGAATATTGATATTGAAAACATGTTCATGGTCTTTCAAGCATGTTTTTCTCCTACTATTTTGTCAAATTCTTCACCCCCTAGAAGAATTCGGGAAATCTCACTTCCTAGTGAGAATCAAGACCCTAAGGACTAACAAGTGGACCCCTGTGTCCAAATGTATATCCACAAACAATCCAAAGGTAAACAACTTTTTCTAATTGCATCCCCATACAACTCTTGATATATTTTGCCTTACTTTTCATGTAGATCCCCTCAATGGACAACCTCTACATCAATCAAACTTTGATTTGAGATCGCTCCACAACACCCCCCATATCCGAGTGTATAATGTGTGGAAAGCCTCAAATCAAAGGTGTATCATACGCTAAGTATATGGTCACAACTTTCTATCTAAGTATCACCTTCGTGTCCAAATGTATATACACAAAGATGATATTGTCATCATGCCATATACTATTGATAGAAGGCATGGATTAATTAAAACTCCTTCTAATTTATATCCATTTTGACTTAATATTTCAAAGCACTTAGACATTCTAAGTGGAGGGTTTTTCTTGCTTGCAAAGATCTCATCATTTTTATCTTTTTATTTCGGTTTTCTACATCATAACCATGCATCTCATACATCAATAGGATATGGAAAGCATAAATAAGTAAAAATGCCTAGCTTGCTCCTAGAGTAGGATGACCATAAACCTTAACCAAGTGGTGCACTTAGAGCTATAGGTGCACCACCTAGTTGATTTTAAGTGGGTTGATTAATTCTAGCTATTATATGAGTGTATCCCATACATTCATGGGTCTTCATACCTCTAATGGTCTTCTTTGCTCCTTGCAACATTTACATGAGAAGAAATCCTTACTCCTAGTGATTCTACTCTTATAACATTTACAAGACATAAATAAAGAGGCATACAAGCCCCAATTTAATACAATCCTCTTCAATAGCTCGAAACAAATAAAATCAATATTAAAGGCTCATGACATCTCCATTCATTTAGCATCCATTCAAAAATTAAATGAAGAATAAATAAATCTAGAATTGACATGCAATTCCAACAATTAAATGCATATCTCATAAACAATTAATTGGCCAAGAAAGATCAAGCATAACAATTATGCATCAATATTATTGAAGATTAACTTTAACAAGTTTTTAAAAGCAATCAAAAATATCAAATATAATTTTGAGAACTTGCACAACACGTGTGCATCTATTATGTGTGAAATAAAACACTTTTGGTCACTTAAGGAGCCAAAAATCATATTGAAAACTCGCTTAGACCACAACAGTCTCCTGCAGGCCTAGCCTGGGTGCACAGCCGCATAGCAGGCCTGCCCCAGACCACAACAGTCCACGACCAGCCTGGACGGAATTTTTGATCTAAAACACCTTCCAAAAATGAAATTTCAAGTGCTTAATCATGCTTCCAAAAACAAGTTTAAGTAAGAATCACATTCTTAAAAAATCTCCGATAAACTCCAACCATATTGGATTTAATAATGACCAGAACACCTTAAGGCAAATTTAACATGCTATATCAATATATAACATCAACTAATGCCAAATCAAAATTCAACATTAGCAACTATGAATTAAAATATACTAATTATATGAATTAACACCTAAAACACATATTAGCATGCTTCAATTCATCAAGCAAATAAGCTAATTCATGTTATTATTTGAATTTTTGATTGATTGATTCATGTGATGAATTGATCTAAATCTCCAAATACTTGATCGAACCTATAGATTGGAGTGTTTCATTCAATAAAGATTGTATCACAAGTGAAATAATTTACATGCCAATCTAATTGGCTTGCGGGACACTATTCCAACATTTCATTCTCTTGTAAATATTGCAAAGAGCAAGGATCATTGGAGGCATGAAGACCCATGAATGTATGGGGTACACTTATATAATAGCTATATTTAATCAACCCACTTAAAATCAACTAAGTGGTGCACTTCTGGCTCTAAGTGCACTGCTTGGTTAACGCTTATGATCATCCCACCCTAGGGGCATGCTAAATGCATTAACTTATTTACGCTTTCCATACCCTATTAATGTGTGAGATGCATGGTTAGGATATAGAAAACCTAAATAAGAAGATAAAATTGATAAGATCTTTGCAAGCAAGAAAATCCCTCCACTTAGAAAGTCTTAAGTGTTTTCAAATGTCAAGTCAAAATGGATACAAATTAAAAGGAATTTTTAATTAATCCATACCTTCTACGAATAAAATATGACATGATGATGCTACTATCTTTGTGTGATGCACTCATCACGGGGTCACACTTAGCTAGAAAGTTGTGATCATATACTTAGCATATGATGCACCTTTGGTCTAATGTTTCCTTTAAGTGAATCACATCACATGCCATGACTTGGAGCAGTTTTGAATCAAAGTTTGATTGGTAGGTCTGACATGACTCTTAGTAATGTAGAGGTTGTCCATCAAGGGGATCTATATGAAAAGTGAGGCAAAATATATTAAGGGTTGCATAGAGATGCAATTAGCAAAAGTTGCTTACCTTTGGATTGTTTGTGGATGCACTCATCATGGGGTCCACTTACAAGTTTTTAGGACCTTGATTCTCACTAGAAAATGAGATTTCCTGAATTTTTCTAGGGGGTGAAGGATTTGATAAAATAGTGGGAGAAAAAATATGCTTCAAATACCATGAACATTTTTTCAATATCTATATTCAACTATATGCTTATACTCTTCTTTTTGCCTTTTGTAGATTTTTGAAATCTCAAACTCAAATTGGATAAAAATCTACTCCACATTATTTTGGAAACTAATGAGCTAATCTAGCCAAACTTTAGCAATTGGTTGGCAAACCTCAAGATTATTCTAGATTTCAAAAAGAGGACTTACGTACTTGATCAAGTCCATCGAACACCATTAGCAATGATGCCACCAATGAAGGATGTGAATTGTTCACCAAGTTTGTGGATAACGCTCTACAACGAGATGCATCATGATGGCATCTATGTCTAATGAGCTTTCAAAAGTCTTATGAGTATATGAAACATACAAGTGAGATCTATCTACATCTACAAGAGTTGTATGGTGTTCAAACTAGACACGAAAGGTTCGCTTTATCTAGGGACGTCTTTAGGATAAAAATGAATAAAGGCACAAGTGTCCATGAACACGGGGCTAAAGATGATTAGGCTTATTGAAAAGCTCGATCGATTAGACGTGATTATGGACAATGAGCTCTATGTGGATTTGATCCTTAGACCAATTCATTATGAACTTTAATATGTCCAAGCAAGAAGTGACAATTAACGAATTGGTCAATATGTTGGTGACCGCCGAGGCGACGATGAAAAAGGATAAGCCTCTTATGCTTGCTTCTTCTTCCAAGTCTAAGGGCCCTAAGGGTCCTAGAAAATGTGGTAAAAGGAAGAAAAGTTCTTCCTCTAAGGGAAAGTAACCATTGAAGAGTTTGGGGGGAACTAAGAAGAAGAAAGAGGCTAAAACCGATTCAACTTGTTTCCATTGGGGTGAAAAAGTGTTGGAATAGTGCCCGACAAGCCAATTAGATTGGCCTTGTAAAACCTATTTCCTTGTAAAACAATCTTGATTGAATGATATTCTTTATATGGTCATCTTCATCTTATACTTCTTATTACTTCACTGGCATTTGGATGAAGCCCTTAGATCACACAAGACTACGAGACTTGGTCAGTTCACTAGGTGGTGATCAAGGAATAAGTCTTACACGGTCATAATCTTAAACCTTCCAAGTCATAGGATCTTATGAGATAGAGCATCTAAGATCCAGATAGCCTTGCACTAACAATGCATAAATCTAAGAGTTGGATATTGCTCTGTTCCATAAGCAACCGTATGAGATATGGGTGCATGTTAGTAGGTATTTGTTAGAGAATAAGGCACTGAAGACCCACCGGAGAATCCACTAGATAGCCACAGTGGCAAATCGGTAGTGGCAAATTCTCCATCTTACGCTAGTGCATATTATTAGTCCTCTGACCTGAGGATCCATGTCAACCTTGTGTCTAGTCATCATGTTTTGACTCTTCCTTGACCACTTAGCGGGTCTTTTGGGTTGAGATTGGGTATGAGCTACTTGGCATAGAGGTTTGCGAGATTCAAGATAGAATCTGACTCATCGTTTTTGTGAAGGACGAGTGCATCTCTATGTATTCTATAATAATCGATTCCAAGAAATCCTTGGGCTCCATGGGCTTGAGGTTGGACATCGACCATGGAGATTAGGTACTCTTCAATTAATAAGATTAATTGAATCGAGTCGATTAGTTTAAAAGTGTTTTAAACTAAAATGAATATATAATATTTAAAAGTCAGAAGGAGTTATGAGCCCATATCCAATGAATGATATAACCTATTAGGTCACACACAAAAGCCAATTAGCTTCCTATTTGATGGAGAAAAGATTTTCTATATGTTAGAAAACATCTCCTAGTGGACCGATTTTAAGGTGCCAATTTTGAAGGTCAATTTTAGCTTGATTAATTTAAGTGTTAAATTAATCAATTAATTTAAGGAGTTGAATTAGAACAATAATTAAAGAGTTAATTATTTGGTGCCAATATGACCATCAATTGGTCAAGTTAGCTTAAAGAATTAAGTTAACAAAATGCAAGCTTAAGAGTTGAGCTTGTTTGACTTAAGAGTTAAGTCAAATGTTAATTAATTAAATTAAAGTGTTTAATTTAATTAATGGGAAGAACACATTTTGGAGGAAAAATTAAAATGAAATGTTCATTTGAATTAGCATTTTAATTAACTTGAAATTGGATTTCAAATGTAATTGAAATGTAAATGAAATTCAAATTAGATTTGGATTTGTATTTGCCACCTTGGCAAAATGCAAGTTGGCTGCCCCTTTTCCTCATGGGAGGTGTGATGCCACCTTGGCATTACACCTTTCAGCACCTATATATAGATATGGAGAGAGAAGGCTGTTCATTATGTCAAAAGGTGTGAAGAATTACACTCTCCACCCTTCCCTCCAAAGTCCTTACAAGCATTGCATTCATGTGCTGAAAATTTTGCTCTCTTCTTCTTCTTCCCTAACAAAAATTGGCCTCCACCATAGCTTATATCTAGCCTTATTCCAGTTTATAGGCTAGAGATGTTGGAAGATCTATTTGGTGTGTGGATCATATCAATAGAGGCAAACTACTTTGTTTGCTACGATTTTGGAGATCCACTACACATAGTCTAATTTGGTGATTTTCTATAGGGAGATCCAGAAGGATTTTGGGTCTAAATTTTTTATTGAGAGTTCTTGAAGGTGTTGATCATATCCAGTAATTTTTTTATGATATTTGGAGATGATTTGACAGAGGCAAAAATCGCTCCTCTCCTGCTACGCATTTTCTAGCAGTTTCTGGATTGGTGAAGAGTTCACCTTATTCTTCTTGGATTTTGCAATTTCTAGGTAACACTTTATCCTAATCTAGATCATGGGAATAATTTAATCTTATTTATCATGTAAGCACTACTTTATTAAGCTTTTGAAGTTTTTATAATTGGATCCTAGTGCCTTACTTGCTTTCAAAAAGGACATTGGAAAGGAAATGCAAAGCTTACCATGCTACTCTTGAGAAGGGTATATACTTTATTGAAGTGCAATTAACAAAAATTATTCCTCATAGGTATTTGATATCGCATGTGGTTCTCACCTTTGTAATTTGTTACAGGAGATGGAAAGAAGAAGAAGTTTAAATGGAAGGGATATGATCCTCTGCCTTAGAAATGGAGCAAAGTTTGTGGCCATGGTTGAAGACGTAGTCGAGTTAGAATTAGGGAATGCTTGCATTGTACTATATCCTTGTTAATATGTACCCTCTCTTGTTAAGAACATTATTTTTATTCCCATTATGGATAATGAAGGATATGATTTTTCTATATCTAATGGGATGTTGAAAGCATTAAAGAGTGATTCTTTAATTGCATAAGGTACATTAAACAATGGATTATACATACTTGATTCTCAACTTTCATTGTTGTACATTCAATCAAGTAAAAAAAAAATTTAGATAACCAAGAAGATGTCATTTTATGGCATGCAAGACTTGGACATATTTCTAAAAATAGGATGAACAAGTTAAAATCTCTCAAAGTACTAAATGTTTGTGGTATTGAGGACCTTCCTACTTGTGAATCTTGGTTAATGGAAAAAATGACCAAGGCTCATTTTGTGGGACAAACGGAGTGAACCACAAGTCCTTTGAATTTATATATGGATTTTGTGGCCCAATAAGAGTTAGTGAGAGAGAAAGTTATTCTTTGTGGCCCATTATATATGACCGCTAACACCCCTAGAGGGGGCATCCTAATTTTTGCATAAGTACTAACTTTTAGGAAGGAGACCGAGGCATCATGATTAATCTAGCCATTTTAAGTCATTTCATATTTATGGACATGTGATTTGAAGGTGTGTTTATTAGACTTGGGCACTGTTATTACGCAATTAAAACTTTTTCCCATAAGGTCAAACGTCAGGCTTTTCTTTTTAAAGTAGAATTTTAATATCTCTCCTTTTGCATTAGCACCTATTTGCTTCATCAGTTGTTCAAGGTCATAGCATTGTTAGAGCCAAAATACCTCTGGTTATCGCTTGAAGGTTCATGCCACAAATAGCCCTCTTGTAAGAGTGAGTTTCTTCACCTATTCCATTACTTCCCCTAATTGCTTCCATTTCTCTTAGTTTTGATTATTTTCCTGGATGATTTACCTGAGTTCCTATCATTTTGAACATAGTACAGATATGAGTTCCCATGAGGAAAATCGTTCTGCTTGGCGCACAGAGGGAGCCAGGGCTGTTTCTTCTACAAAGTAGGTGTAGCCAACCATACCGAGGCCTGCAAAGGTTGTTGGAATAGGGCCCCACAGCCAATTAGATTGGCATGTAACTACTTTACTTATGATACAATCTTTGATTAAATAATATTAATATATAATGCCCATCTTCATCTTATGCTTATTTTACTTTACTAGCATTTGGTTGAAGCCCCAAGATCACACATGACTAAGGGACTGGGTTGCACTCTAGGAGGTGATTATGAAATAAGTCTTACACGGTCATCATCTTAAAATATTCCAAGTTATAGAATCTTATGAGACAAGACATCCAAGATTTAGATAGATTTGCATTAACGATGCTTAAATTCAAGGAGTTAGATATTACTCTGTTTGATGAGCATTCTATGTTAAATATGGGTGCATGTTAGTAGGTGCTTGTTAGAGAACAAGTTTACTGAAGGCCCATCAGGAGAATCCACTAGATAGATATAGTGGCAAGTTCTCCAACTTATGCTAGTGCATATAATTAGTCCTTAGACCTAAGGATCCATGGTAACCTTATGTTTAGGTCCTTATACCTTGACTTTTCCTTGACCACTTAATAGGTCATTTGGGTTGAGATTGGGTGCGATCTACGTAGATATGGAGATTTATGAGATCTAAGATGGGGTCTATCTCCTCGTCGTTATGAAGAGCGAGTACATCTCCTATGTGTTCTATAATGACCAATTCCAAGGAGTCCTTGCGAAAGGCAGCATGATAATTTTGAAAAGGAGTTTTCCAAAGATGAGGTCATAAATCAAAATCGAACATTGGGAATAGAAATATAGCTATCGAGGTTATTAGGGAGTTGGCAAATATCTTGCCCTATGCTTCTTTCGAGAGATAGAAGATGGAAGGACCGTATTTGCATAGTATACGTAGAGCTAGAATGGTTCACCAAGAGCATATTCATTTTGACCAATTAATTGGGCTCTATAGGCTTGAGGCTTCATATTCAATGTGACCATTTTTGTAGAAATAAATCAGTTAGCTAATTTTTAGTCATTTTTGCTTGATTGATTTAATTGTTAAATTGATCAAAATAATTTAAGGAGTTAAATTAGACCAATTGAATTAAGGATTTAATTTAATTGGTGCCAAATGACAATTAATTAGTCAACTTAACTTAAGGAGTTTAGTTAACATCTTCTAGCTTAAAGGGTTAAGTTAATTAACTTAAGGAGTTAAGTCAAGTCCAATTAATTAAATTAAAGAGTTAATTTAATTAATGTGAGGAATTAATTTTGGAGGGAAATTCAAATGAAGGAGTTCATTTGAGGTGCATTTAGAGTTAATTTGGATGACATTTCATGAGATGAAATGAAGATTCCAAATGAAATTCAAATGCAAGTGAACTTCATATTTCACATGCAAGTGGATTGCCTAGGTGGCAACACACCTCATGGAGGGTGTGAGCACCACATCTCCTCCTCTATAAATAGAGGAGGTGGCCAGCCACTTGTTCTATTCATGCTAAGATTCCATTTTTCGCTCCAAAAGTGTGATCCACTCATGTGTTGAAATTTCACAGATTTTCCTTCCATTTTCTCTACCATTTTTGACCTTCATCACTTCTTCATCCTTTGGTGATCTAGTTGACTAGAGGTTGATTGGAGATTGCCTTGGGTGTGTGGATTATTTTTTTAGAGGCTTCACGATTGGGGAGCTTTGTTCTTGATAGATCCACTGTGGTGCAGAACATTTGGAGGTGTTTATAGTGACCTTGTTTGTTTTTTATTGAAATTCTTACTAGACATTCTCAAAGGTGTTGAGGTATTTCTATCCAAATTTTAGCTCAATCGGAGGGGATTTTCTTGGGCAATTGTTGCCGGTTCTCTGCTATGCCAAGATTTGATAGTTTTGAAGAATTCAACATTGTCATCCTTTTCTACCTTGGACTTTAGCGATCAAGGTATTTTTATACAACCAAATATATCTTAATAGCATGATTAGATCCTTATATGTAGTGTAGTCAAGTTTTTATTTAGCTAATTTTGCTTTATAACTTGGATCCTTGTGCTCACTTTACTTTAAGTGGTATAAGAGCCTAATTCGTGCTTTTAATTTGGATTTTGCTTGATTGATTCTTGTGATGAATTGATCTAGATCACCAAATACTTGATCCAATTCATGGATTTGAGCATTTGGTTGATGTTTCTTGTGGCTCATTTGATGATGAATTAAATTATGCTAAGATGTGTTTTAAGTGTTAATACATATGTTAGTATATTTTTGATTCATAGAAGATAATGCTAAATGTTGATTTAGCATTAGATGATGTTATATGTTGAGATAGCATGTTTAATTTGGTCTTAAGATGTTTTGGTCATTTTTGGATCCAATTAGATTGGAGCTAATTGGAGATTTTTGAAGAATGTTGATTGTTACGTGAACTTAATTTTTGAAGCACATTTGAGCACTTGAATTTCCACTTTTAAAAGGTGTTTTAAATCTAAAAATTTGTCTAGTATGTGTGATCTAGTGTTATGGAAATGTCCATAATTTTTTTGTGCACAAAACTTGAACCAAAAGGACCTTGACTTGATCAAAACCACAAAACATGGGCTTCCGCGTGCTCTGGCTGAACATTGACCAAACAGTAAGTGTGGGCCTACCAGACAACCGCGCCCCCTGGACAGATAGGGATGAGATTTTGTGGATATCTCATCAAGGGTTGAATAGGGTTGCAATTAGCAAGAGTTGCTTACCTTAGGATTGTTTGTGGATATCTCACAAGATGTGGGTCTACTACAAGTCCTTAGAGCCTTGATTCTCACTAGGAAATGAGATTTTCCAAAATCTTCTAGGAGGTGAGGAATCTGATAAATAATGGGAGAAAAATATGCTTGAAAGTCCATGAATATGTTTTCAATATCAATATTCAATCACATGCTTATACTCTATTTTTTGCCTTTGTAGAGTTTTGAAATCTTCAAATCAAAATGGCTAATAATCCACTCAATGTTATTTTGGAACCAATATACTTACCGGGCCTAACTTGCAAGATTGGCTCAGAAACCTCAAAATTATTCTTAAATCCAATAGGAGGACATATGTGCTTACTCAAAGTCCATTGGACACCATTAGCGATGATGCCAACAATGAAGAACGTTCACGAAGTAGGTAGATGATGATCTACAGACACTTTGCCTAATGTTGGCTTTTATGTCCAATGAGCTCCAAAACTGCTCACGAGCACATAAAAACTGCTCACGAGATTCACCTACACCTATAAGAGTTGATAGGTTCTCATTGTCTAAGGAACTCTTCTGGACTAGAATGAATAAAGGCTCAAGTGTCCATGACCATAGCTTAAAAATGATCGGTCTTATTGAAAAGCTTGGTCAATTGGACGTAGTCATAGACAATGAACTCTATGTGGATTTGATCCTTCAATCATTGCCTAGTTTATCTGACCAATTCATTATGGACTTGAACATGATGAAGCAAGAAGCAACGATTAATGAGCTGGTCAACATGTTCGTAACTATCGAGGTGACAATAAAGAAAAATAAGCCTCATATGCTTGCTTCCTCCTCCAAGTCTAAGGGCACTAGAGATGCTAGAAAGGGAGGTCAAAGGAAGAAGGGTTCTTCCCCTAAGGGAAAGCAGCCCTTGGAAAGTTTTAAAGGAGTCAAGAAAAAGAAAAAGGCTATAGCTGATGCTACTTGTTTCTATTCTAGCGAGAAGAGCTATTGGAGGAGAAATGGCAAGGAGTATCTCGCAACCTTTGGGAAGGTTATGTACTTTATTAGAGTACACTTAATGACAAATTCTTCCTCATGGGTATTTGATACCGCATGTGGTTCTCACCTTTGTAATTCATTACAAGGGATGGAAAGAAGAAAGAGGCTCAATGATGGGGATATGATCCTACGTCTAGGTAATGGAGCAAACGTTGTGGCCATAGTCGAAGGTGTTATCAAGTTAAGCTTAGGGAACTCCTACATTGTACTTGATCCTTGCTATTACGCACCCAATCTTGTTAAGAACATTATTTCTATTCTCGTTTTGGATAATGAAGGATATGCTTTTTCTATATCTATGGGAATTTGAAGGCATTGAAGAATGGTTCTTTAATTGCACAAGATACATTAAGCAATAGATTGTACATTTTGGATTCTCAACCATCATTGATGCACCTTCAACAAAGTAAAGGAAAATTAGATTTCCAAGAAGATGGCATATTGTGGCATGCAAGACTTGGACATATTTCCAAAAATAGGATGAACAAGTTAGAAGCTCACTAAGCACTAAACATTAGTAGCATAGAGGATCTTCCTACTTGTGAATCTTGTTTAAAGGAAAAAATGATCAAGGCTCTTTTTTGTAGGACAACGGAGCAAATCACAAGTCCTTTGGATTTGATCCATATAGATGCCTGTGGGCCACTAAGAGTTAGTGCGACATGAGGCCATTCATACTTCATCACCTTCACCGATGATTGTACTAGGTTTGGACATGTGTATCTTATGAAGTACAAGTCTGAAGCCTTTGAAAAGTTCAAAGAGTATAGGAATAAAGTAGAAAAGCAATTGGGATTAAGTATTAAAGCTCTTTGATTGGATTAAGGGAGAGAATACTTAAATGCCGAATTCTTGGATTATCTAAAAAGAAATGAGATTCTCTCTTAATGGACTTCACTTGGCACACCCCAACACAAATGAGTAGCCGAGAGGAGAAATCGTACTTTGTTGGACATGGTACATTCCATGATGAGCTTTACCGACATGCCTATATCCTTTTGGGGATTTTCCTTAACAACGACGGCGAGGCTACTAAATGTAGTACCCTCAAAGTTGGTGCCAAATATACTGCATTAGATGTGGTATGGCAAAGAACCTTCTTAATTTTTTCTAAGAGTTGGGGGTCTTCTACTTATGTCAAGTAGATAGTAGGAGACAAGTTGGATGCAAGATCTATCTTGTGCAAGTTTGTGGGATATTTAAAAGAGTCTTTGGGTTATTTTTATGATCCCTCATAACAGAAGATGTTTGTTTCAAGGAATGCCACCTTTTTGAAAAAGGAATTTCTATTAGATAGAAATGGCATTGTTATTGAACTTGATGAAGTTCAAGATGATCAACAAATTCCACAAGTGGTAGAAATAAGTGAATATCAAGAGCTTATTGGATTCCTTCATGAAATAGGCCAATCGGATAATGATCCGAAGATCTATGAGGAAACTATGTTGGATATAGATTCGGGACATTGGCTAGATGCCATGAAATCTGAAATGGACTCCATGTACTCCAACAAAGTATGGACTTTGGTAGATCTACCAAAGGGTAAAGTACCCGCTAGTTACAAGTAGATATATAAGTGTAAGCTAGGAGTTGATGGAGAGGTAATAACCTTTAAGCGCGACTAGTGGCAAAGGGTTACACTCAAAGACCCGGTATTAATTTCAAGGAAACCTTTTCACCGGTCACTATGCCTAAGTCCATTAGGATTTTACTTGCCATAGCTACATATTTTACTAAGAGATATGGCAAATAGATGTAAAACCGCTTTCCTCAATGGAAACATTGAAGAAGAAATTTACATGGAACAACCAAAAAGGTTTATATCTAAAGAGAGCGAGCAAAAGGTTTGCAAACTAAAGAGTTCCATTTATGGACTCAAACAGGCATCCAAAAGTTGGAACACATGTTTTAATAAGATAGTCAAATCGTTTGGGTTTCTGAAAAATGTGAATAAACCTTGTGTGTACAAGAAGACTAGTAGGAGTAGCATACAATTTATTATATTTTATGTCGATGACATTCTTCTCATTCGGAATGAGAGAGAAATGTTAGTGTACTAAAGCATAGTTATCTACACAATTCTCCATGAAGAATTTAGGAAAAGTATCATACATATTAGGAATACATATATATACAAATAGATAAGGAGGATACCGGGGCTTTTCCAAACACCATACATTAACAAGATATTAAAGAGGTTTAGTATGAAAGAATACAAGAAAGGATTCATCCCTATGGGACATGATTTTCGTCACTCCAAGTCCATGGCCCCTAAGATTGATGACGAGAGATATAGAATGTCCCACATACCTTATGCATCCGCTGTAGGGAGCATAATATATGCCGTTGAATGTACAAGGTCGGATGTAGCACACACTCTAAGTGTTATGAGCCGCTTCAAATCCGACCCTAATGAATGTCACTAGAAAGCCATTAAAGCAATCCTTAAATACTTGAGAAAGACTAAAGATTTATTTTTAGTATATAGCAATGGAGAATGAAAATTTGAGTAGTTTTTGGATTCTAGTTTTCAATTCGATGTAGATGACCTAAAATCCACTTATTTTACATCAATGACGACGTGGTAAGTTGGACGGGTTTCAAACAAGACACGACAACCAATTCTACCACAGACACGGAATATATTGCAACTTCAGAAGCTACAAAGAAAGGTGTTTGAATGAAAAACTTTATCCAAGAGTTGGATATATTGCTTAGTATTCTGAGCCTATAGTTGTTCTGCGACAACAATAGAGTGATTGCGCAAGCTAAAGAGCCAAAATCTCATTAGCTATCCAAGCACATTTTGAAGCGATATCATTTGATCCGTGAGATCATTGATAGAGGCAACATCTGAGTTGAAAGGGTAGACTCAGACGAGAATATAGCAAATCCACTAACTAAACCCCTAACGTAAAGGTCTTTGAAGGACATCTTGAGAAGATAGATCTTAAGACTATGTTGAATTGGCTTTAGAGCAAGTGGGAGATTGTTGCAATAGTGCCCTGCAGCCAATTAGATTAGCATGTAAACTATTTCAATTGTGATACAATCTTGATTAAATGATATTAATATACAATGGCCATCTTCATCTTATGCGTATTTTATTTCACTAGTATTTGGTCGAAGCCCCTAGATCACACATGTCTAACGGACTTGGTTGGACTCTGGGAGGTGATCATGAAATAAGTCTTACATGATCGTGATCTTAAAATATTTCAAGTCATAAAATCTTATAAGACAGGGCATCTAAGATTCGGATAGCCTTACACTAATGATGCATAAATCTAAGGAGCTGATATTGCTTCATTTCATGAGCAATCCATGTTAGACATGGGTGCATGTTAGTGGATGCCTGTTAGATAACAAGTTCTCTAAAGGCTCACCCGAAGAATCCACTAGATAGCCATAGTGGCAAGCTAATAGTGGCAAGTTCTCTAGCTTACACTAGTGCATATAATTAGTCCTTAGACATGAGAATTCATGGTAACCTTGTGTTTAGGTCCTCATACCTTGACTCTTCCTTGACCACTTAGTGGGTCATCTGGGTTAAGATTGGGTGTGAGCTACTTAAATATGGAGGTTTGTGATATCCAAGATAGGATCCATCTTCTCGTCGTTGTGAAGAGGGAGTGCATCTCATATGTATTCTCTAATGATCAATTCCAAGGAGTCCTTACGAAAGGCAGTACGACAATTTGGAAAAAGAGTTTTCCAAAGATGAGGTTGTAAATTGAAATTAAATATTAGGAATAGAAACATAATTATTGAGGCTATTATGGAGCCGACAAATATCTTGTCCTAAGCCTCTTTCGAGAGATAGGAGATAGAAGGATTGTATTTGTATTGTAAGCATAGAACTAGAATAGTTTACCAAGAGTATATTTATTTTGACCAATTAGTTGGGCTCCATGGGCTTGAGGCTAGACATCGACCATGGAGACTGGGTACTTTTCAATTAATAGAGATCAATTGAATTAGTTACTATTTTAAAGAAGTTTAAACTAATGCGAATATTTCAATATTTAAAATATGGTAGTTGTTGTGAGCCCATGTCTAATAAATGGAAAAACCTAATGGATTACGCACAAAAGACTAAAGGAAGTTCTATTTAATAGAAGGAATTTCTAAGAGTTAGAAAATTCAATGTGACCGTTTTTGTGGAGATAAATCGGTTAGCTAATGTTTAGTCATTTTGGATTGATTGATTTAATTGTTGAATTGATCAAAATAATTTAAGGACTTAAATTAGACCATTTAAATTAAAGAGTCAATTTAATTGATGCCAAATGACAATTAATTAGTCAAGTTAAGGAGTTAAGTTAGCATCTTCTTACTTAAAGAGTTAAGTTAGTTGACTTAAGGAGTTAAGTTAAGACCAATTAATTAATTTAAAAAGTTAATTTAATTAATGTGAGGAATTAATTTTTGAGGAAAATTCAAATGAAGGAGCTCATTTGAGTTGCATTTAAAATTAATTTGGATGACATTTCACTAGCTGAAATGAAGATTCCAAATGAAATTCAAATGCAAGTGAAATTCAGATTTCATATGCAAATAGGTTGCCTATTTGGAAACACACCTCATGGAAGGTGTGATGTCAACTTTCATTAAACCTCCTCATCTCTAAATAGAAGAGGTGGCTGGTCACTTGTGCTATTCATGCTAAGATTCCATTTTTCCCTCCAAAAATGTATGATCCACTCATTTGTTGAAGTTTCACACATTTTCCTCTCTTTTTCTGCATCATTTTTGGCCTTTATCTCTTCTGCATCCTTTGGTGTCTAGCTGACTATAGATTGATTGGAGCTTGTCTTGGGTGTTTGGATTATTTCATAAAAGGCTTCACGATTAGGGAGCTTTCCTCTTGATAGATCCACTATAGTGCAGAAAGTTTGGAGGCGGCTTTGATCTTGCCGATTTTTTTTTCTTTTTTTGGCTGAATTTTTTACTAGAGATCCTCAAAGGTGTTGAGGTGTTGCTGTCCAAATTTCAACTCAATCGGAGGTGACTTGCTTGGGCAATTATTTTCAATTCTTTTCTGTGCCAGGATTTAACAGTTTTGAAGAGTTCAACATTATCATCCTTTTCTACCTTGGATTTTAGCAATCAAGGTATTTTTTTGCTACCAAATCCATTTTAATAGCATGATGAGATCCTTGGACAAAGTGTAGTCAAGTTTTTATTTAGCTAATTTTACTTTATAACTTGGATACTTCTGCTAAACTTTACTTCAGAGGTTCTAGGGGCGAGGGAGCCTAGACCTCCAGCTTTGGGGACTATCCTTACACATTGGACTATTTCATTGAGATTGAAGTGTATAGTCGATGATGGGATTATTGATATAAGGGAGCATAATGGTTCATCTACCAACATTGTTCTATAGGCTCCAGTTTCCAATTGCTCCTACGGTGATGAAGATATTGAGAGGGATTGATGTCTGCCCTACTCAGTTGCTGCCTAATTCGTATTCTCTGATCGACTCCTTTGTGGTGATCCTGCTAACTTCCAATCACTCTCATATTTTTTCTAACTTCCACCACCTATTCCACTGTCCGATCTCCTAGAAGTGTGATTGCTAATTGAGTATTGACTTTTAATATCTCGCGGCTCGATCAAGAAAAAAGGTTTTAATTTTCGACCTCCCTCGGGGACTATCTTTAACTTCCAGATCCCATGGAGGTAGGATAAAGTGACTCTAGTCGTGAGGGGTCAACCTACTTGGGGGCCGGCTTCATTGAAGATTTTACTAAACAAAAGCTTAAAGCTAGCCGCTTTATCGAGAAAGAGGTGCTCGTTGAAGCGGGGTTATCTCCCGCTATGCTTAATGTTGAGAGGGAAGTGCAGCTGGGTAGCACTACTATCATACCGATTTATAGCATCTAGCCATTATATAATAATCCATTGTCATAATCATTAGATTTGCAGCCTTTACCCTTTTTGTTTCAAATCAAAGTTTTGAGATGTTATGCTATGGTAAGAGATTGGCAAGGTCACTCTTTTGGTTGGCTAATTGGTGTGCTGCCACCGGAAAAGATTTTTCATCTTCTACTATCGCCAACGTGGCAACTGATAGTCCAACTAGTGTTCCCGTCAAGGACTCACCGGCGTGTTCTGTAAGCATCATCAAGGGGGACCTCTCAGTTCCACATAGAGACAAAGAGAAAATGATGATGGTTGTTGAGTCTCCAATCCCTAACCCAAAAAAGACTTCGACCTAAAGATGGTACCCCAGATACTAACTGCCCATTCATCAAGTTCTCAACTCGCATGAAAGCTATGTTCGCGAGATTTTCAATTAGACATATGCTTATTTTTGGAGTCACATTTTTTTAGCGTGCCTGACAAATACAGCATGCTTGAAGGCAGTTATAAAGACCCAACTCATTTGAAGCTTCTTAATGCACAACTGCATCCTAGGGATGTGGACTACCTCATGACTCATCCGGTCCCTAATCCATCCAATTGTTTTCCTACCACCACAACCTGGTATTAATTACTAGTCTAGTCATTTTTCTTTTTGTGTGTTTTGTATTGACATGCTATGCCAATAATTCATCATTCTTTAATGCTTACAGACTGCCTAGATTGCTTATGCCCTCTATCATCGTCACTCTGTGGTGATGGCTAATAAAAAATGTGAATTGATGAAAGAGCTGAAAGGTGAGTCGACTAGCGATCTCTAGGAGAATGAGGCAAATGTTGAATCACTTCCTTCCTGAGTTCAGGAACTAATGGTTGCTCTCTCCATTAGGCGACCTCCAAGGTTTATCGAGTAATCCTGGAGGAGAAGACTCATATAGTGGCTAAAATGAGAGAAATGAACGAAGATTCAAGTAGGACGAAAAGTCAGCTCATAAGGAGATGCAGTCAGTCTTCAATTTACAATTGTTGATTGAAAAGAAGTTTGCCATCACTAACTTAATAATGTCCCTATACTTCAAGGAGGCCTGCTTGGAGATGGGTTGTGAGGATCTAAATAGAGGTTTCAAATGGGCTGTCGCACAACTTTGTACCTTGAGGTTGAATTTAGCTAGCAAAGGTTAGAACTTTTGCTTTGTGATAATCTATAGCTCTTCTTCCCCAGTTCTGAGAATGATGATGTAGATATTCTAGAGAAATTTGCTTTTGTCCTGGATCTTGTGAATGAGCTTATTTTTGCTTAAATAGCCAAAGACACCACTTATGTTGCAAAGAATAAAGGTGACCTATTCCGCTCCAAGGTCGGGCCAGCCAAGGATGCCTATGCTGCCGAGCCTTGAAGACCTTTGATATATTTCTAGTGATTTTTTTAAACTGATGTAATTAAACTATTTTGGTTGAACTTATATGTCAATGGATCTTTTATTGACTTACTTCTGTCGATATCTGTCTATTGCAGTTGTGCCTTTGTAATTTTCTTTTGTCACTTGTTTTTGTTGTCGTTTGCTTTTTATGATTAGGTTTGTCTCTATTTCCCTTTCTCCCATTTATTCCTTGGCAAGGTCTGAGGTAGATTGTCGAGGGTGTCGACGAGGAATATGGATTTGCATAATTTACTTTTCTCATCAGGGAGTATGATAAATGTTTATTTATTAAGTAATTGGCTAGTTTCCTTATTCTAATTGTATGTATGGTTGCTGCTCTTTCTTATCAGAGAGTCTGAGCTTGTTAAACATATTTTAGTCACCAGGTACTTTGCTTTTATATGTATTGTTGTTTCTCATCGGGGAGTCCAGCCATTTTGAAGATTTTTGTTTTGATTTCTCTTTTATCTAATATTCTCATCAAGGAGCCCATGTCGATTATTGAGAATGTTTTGGGATACTCCCTAAATTCTTGTTTGCCTTTTATGTTGTCACGTTTTTGTCATCTTGCGGATCATTGCTGAGTTAGCAGTGTTCCTAACTTTCAATTGGTTTGCTGAACTGTAAAGTATAGTTTGTCAGTGCTGAAAAAATTCTAGGAAATAATGCCAATGTGCAATAATGTTGGCTAAAATGAAATTTTTATTGAAAATAACAGTTAAGAGGTACATGATCATTATGTGTAGGCAAAAGGAAAAGATCTTACAAGGATCACTTTGACAAAAAGTGGCAAATACAAGTAATAAATTCTACTTCCTACTTGATAGTCGAATTAAGATAGTCGAATTAAGCATTGTCTGCATTTGGATGTCAGTTTGTTCCTCTGGCTAGTTCACATGGTCCTGCCTCGTGCATTTTATTTTTTCAACAATCTCCTCTTAGTTAGTAATCTATTGTTGTTGGATTGGAGTGGGGTTTTAAGGTGCTTTGAATCAACTGATAAGGCAAAGCATTTTCACGCCTCTTCTATATTGAAAATCAATTCTCTTATGCCCACAAGCATCGAAAACTTGATTTTCTAACGATAGGTAGAAACGATTGCCTTAAGCGTAGGTCACCATAGAATCGCATCATATGCAAATAGGGTGTCAATCATCAGATATTGCACTATTAATATTTTCCTTATTGGTGTGATTCCTAATGATGTTGTCAATTGGATTAATCCAAGTAGCATAAGTGAGATTCTTGAATTTGACAAGAAAGATATTGATTGGGCATATCGGCAAGGTCCGATATCTATTTTATTCAATGATGAAAAGGAAGAGTATGTTTGTTGGCCTTCCATTGTCAGCTAGAATTTTGCAAATTGAGTAGTTCACAATTTCTAATGTGGCTACCATGGGGCAGTCAAGTCGGACAGAGCTCATGTGGTGTTGATATATGTGCTTGAGATCATCATTGGTGAAGTTCTAAACTTGTGGATACGTGGAAAATGGTTCCATGACATGTATTTCTACTAATCATCTATTTCTAAATTACTTTCCTGGAGGACCGAGTATCCCCGCCAATTGGTCCTCTTACAGTAGTGTCAATGGCAGCTCATACCAAATTCTTATAGACGATCAAGGATTGTGTGACCTGTCTCTATGATGGAGTCGTTTTTTTTCTTTAGACTCATATCTTGCAATGTATTTCTTCAAGTGGGCTTGTTGGAGAGATGCTCGATTTCATCATGCAATTGGAAGTAGTCCTTTATGTCATACCCTTTTTGACAGTGGAAGTGGCAGTACTTTTTTTAAATTCTTTATGTCTAGCCATTCTGGAAGCTTTTTCGACCTATTCAAGATGTCTTTCCCTCTATAACCATCAACACCTCCTTCCAGGTTATGTTCAGTAGGGTATGTTGTTGGAACCTATTTATGGACGAGGAGGTCCTTATGCCCCTTGTTAGCATTATCACTTTTTGTTTTACATTTCTTGTTTGTGGCTGACCCTCTAAACTTCATCTTGTTCATTTCTTCCTGCGCCATGGACTTGTCTGCCAAGTCCAGTAGGTGCTCCATAGTTTAGGGCGCTCCTAGACCGAATCATTAGCATAATCCTTACTTTAGAACCTAAAAGTAAAACATCAACCAAGAAATCTACCCATAGGTTATCGGTCTTCAAAGCTTTATTGTTAAAATGAGTGAAAAAGTCACGAAGAGACTCCCCTACACTCTGTTTGACTGGGTGTAGATGTGTGTGAGGTAGCATTGATTTGCGTCTACTAGCAAACTGATGGAGGAACTTGTTGTAGAGCTAGTCATAACAATACACCAACCGAGGTTACAGTTTTATTGGTAAATTGTATTTTTTGGTCTAATTAGTTATGCCTGTTTGAATTTTGGACCTATTCTTTATGTCTTTTGCACATTGTTTCCCATAAGTGCATTTCTTTTCAATTTAAGGACTCAAAAGAACTTCAATTTAGAAGTTAACGAAACAACTCATGTACCGCTCACGTGGCCATTAAGTTGAGACTTTTTGGTCCCTTAAGTTAGGCTCGTTTGGATTTTTTGTCCCAATGGGAACTCCAATAGATTTTTGCAAAAGAGGAAAGAAAAATGGCAACAAGTGAAGGTACCATTTAAATTTAAGGCACATCAGCTCCATTGAAAACCTCATGGAAATATAAAAATCTAAATAGGAGGTTCCATGGTTGTGCTTCCATGAATAATAGGTGTGGTTTCATTGCTTGGGAAGATCCTCAAATATGTGAAAGTGTAAGACAAGTGATACTTGGATTGCTTAGGACATTGAATGTAATGGAGAAAAAGTTACTAAAACTTCAAAAAAAGCAAACTATGTTGCTATATTTGTTAGTGGTTTCTTACTTGATGATTCTTCACTTTGTTGGGAACAAAACTCATACAAACCTAACTTATGCGACCAAAAAAGTACTAATTTAACGGCTGCATGAGTGGCATATGACCCCCTCCATTAACAATTGGGTGGAAAGCCTCTTTATTTCTTAAATTGAAAAAAAAAAAAGGTACTTAATGGATGCAATGTGCGGAAATCATAAAGAATTGAACCAAAATCCAAATGGGCCTTATTTATGGGACCAAAAATATAATTTACCCCAATTTGGCAAACCAATCAAGGGCTCCCTTGGAAGGTGGTGACATGAAGCTTGGCATTTATATTATTGCTGTGTCCATATAGCTGCATAATGTGTTCAAATTGAAATAAATGTTCATGCGGGGTTTGTTGACCCATCGTACCTTGTCAGCCAGTTGGAATCTTACTATTTGGGTGAACCCTTTTGTCCACAATGTCTGGAACAAATTGTTAGAAATAGTGCCAAGCAAGCCAATGATTTTGGCTTTGTAAAACTATTTTCTAAAGAGACAATCTTGATTGAATGATATCTTACATATGGCCACATTCATCTTATGCATTATATTACTTCACTGGCATTTGGATGAAATCCTTAGATCACACATGACTATGGGACTTGGTCAGTTCACTGGGTGGTGATCATGGAATAAGTCTTACACGGTCGTGATCTTAAATATTCCAAGTCATAGGATCTTACGAGACGGGACATCTAAGATCCGGACAGACTTACACTAACGATGCATAAATCCAAAGAGTTGGATATTGCTCCATTCCATGAGCAACTGTATATGATACGGGTGCATGCTAGTGGGTGCTTGTTAGAGAACAAGGCACTGAAGACCCACCGGAGACTCCACTAGGTAGCCGTAGTGGCAAGTCGGTAGTGGCAAGCTCTCCTGCTTACGCTAGTGCATATAAATTAGTCATTTGACCTGAGGAACCATTGTAACCTTGTGTCCGGTCCTCATGCTTTGACTTATCCCTGGTCACCCAGCGGGCCGTTCGGGGTATGATTGGCTATGAGCTACTTGGCATGGAGGTTTATGAGATCTAAGATGGAATCCGACTCCTCGCTTTTGTGAATGACGAGTACATCTCCTATGCATTCTATAATGATCATATTCCAGAAATCATTGCGCAAGGTGGTATGACAGTTTGGGGAAAGAGTTTTCCAAAAGATAAGGTCATACATCAGAATTGAACATTTAGAATAGAAGCATAGAATTGAGGCTATTAGGGAGCCGACAAATATCTTGCCATAGGCCTCTTTCATAGAGATAGGAGACGGAAGGACTGTATTTGCATGGAACGCGTAGAGCTTTAAAAGGTTCATACAAAGACATTCATTTCAACCAATTATTTGGGCTCCATGAGCTTGAGGTTGGACATCGACCATGGAGATTAGGTACTCTTCAATTGACAGAGATCGATTGAATTGAGTCGACTAGTGTAAAAGGAGTTTTAAACTAGAATGAATATTTGATATTCAAAAGTCACAAGGAGTTGTGAGCCTATGTCCGATGAATGGTTGAACCCAATGGGTCACACACAAAAGCCTTGAACTTTTCTAAGTGGTGAAAGAAGAATTTTTAAGTGTTAGAAAATACGTCCCTCTTAAGGGACCGATTTTGAGAGAGAGATTTCAGGATCAATATGGCTTGATTGATTTAAGTGTTAAATTGATCAACTAATTTAAGGAGTTAAATTAGGCAAATAATTAAGGAGTTGATTATTTGAGCCACAATGATAGTTGAATAATTGAAGTTGACTTAAAGAGTTAAGTTAACTAAAGAAAACTTAAAGAGTTATGTTTGCTTGATATAATTGTTAAATCAAGTTGAATTAATTAAATTAACTGGATTAATTTAATTAATAGGAGAATATATTATTGGAGGGAAGAATTCAAATATGATTTGAATTAATTGGAATTGGATTCCAATTAAGCAAGTTGGCAAGACCACATGATAGTGGAATTACCAACTTACAATTATGCCCTTGGAATTTTCGATCCCCCCCCCTTCCCTAGCATGGGAGGTGTGATGCCACCTTGGCATCACACCTCTCACACCTCTATATAAGGGGAGGTGGAGTGGCCGAAAGTCAGTCCAAATTCATTAGCCAAAATTCTGAATTTTGCAAGCTAAATTCTTCCTCCAAAATTCTCTCAAAAGTTAGTAGAGATCTAACTTCCATCCTTTCTCTCTCTCACTCAAAACCTCCTTCTCCACCAAACAACTCCAGATATGCTCCAGCTAAAGATCTGGACATTCTAGGATTGCTTTAAGGTGTGTGGACTTGCATTGAAGGTGACCACAAGTGAGGCTACTCAATTCCAGAAAAGGTTTCTGCAGAACAGTCCACTTCACGAGTTTCTATTGGAGCGATCCGATGGATATTTGAGCCAATTTTTTCACAGAAGATCGTAATTTGAGTTAGATTTCTGGATAAGTTTTCCTCATTTCATTTGGATGTCGGAATTGGAAGATATTCTCCTTTTTCTCCGCTATGCCAGAAACTGCCGGAAATCTGTGATAGGAGGATCATCCATCATCTCCTTGGATTTTGAGCGATTCAGGTTGGTATCCTCTGATTAATCCATTTATGCTGTATGATATATTCCTGGGGATGTTGCTTTGGATCGAGATTTGCTATTTAGTTTTGAATTTGTTTGGCTTATCTTGGCCATAGCACTTTCAAGTGGTATCGGAGCCCATACCATGCACTTATTTGGATTTTTGTTGCACAATTGGATCACGTGATGATCTGATTGAATCATCCCCATACTTGATTCATTGATGAATTGGAGTGTGTGGATTGGAGATGCATGTGGATTATATGTTTGATGAATTGAAAGCATGTTATTATGTGATTTAATTGTTAATTCATATAGTTAGCATGTTTTAATTCATAGAAGTTAATGTTGAATTTTGATTTGACATTAATTAATGTTATACGTTGATATAGCATGTTGTTGAATGGATGAAAATGTTCTGGTCATTTTTGGATCCAATTGGATTGGAGTTTATTTGGAGATTGTTTGAAGAATATGATTCTCACCTTGACTAGTTTTTTGGAGCAAGTTTGTGCACTTTAGTTTTCAGTTTTTGAAACTGTTTTGAATCTGAAATTTGGGCAGAAATGTGTATCAATGTGTTGGTCACACATGGTAGAAATATAGGTGCATGAAAGTTGAAGGAATGGGGCTTGAATTGCCCCCCCCAAACCCGAGTGGCAGCAGCAGCCGGACGCTGCCGGGCGTGCCTAGCCAGCGTGCGCGCACGCTGCCCGGGCAGCACCTGGCCATATCCGGCAGCAGCAGCACCTGGTTTGGGGGGTGATTTTTAAGCCCCCAAGTCCATCCTTTTATGCTCCTAATTGTTTTGCATTGCACACAACACATGCACAAGTGTTGTGCAAGGTCTCAAAATTATGTTTGACATTTTTGAGTGCTCCTTAAAATTGGTTAAAGTTGATCTCCAAGATAGTTGCATAATTATTATGCATGACCAATTTCTTGCTTATATGATGAGCATTTAATTGGTAGAATTAATTGTTAATTCTTGCTTATTTATTGTTCATTTAATTGTTGAATAGATGATGAATGAATGGGGATGATCATGAGCCTTTAATATGATTTTATTTATTTTCAAGTCGTTGAAAAGTTGGTTGTATTAAATTGAGGCTTGCATGCCTCTTGATTCATCTTGTAAAAGTTATGAGAGTATAATCTTTAGGAGTGAGGATTTCCTACTCATGTAATTGTTACAAGGAGCAAAGGAGACCATTGGAGGCATGAAGACTTTATGAAGGCCCATGAATGTATGGGATACTAGCATGTAATAGCTAGATTTAATCAACCCACTTAAAATCAACTAAGTGATGCACCTATGGCTCTAAGTGCATCACTTGGTTAAGGCTCATGGTCATCCCACCCTAGAAGTATGCTAGGCGCATTTACTTATTTATGCTTTCCATATCCTATTTTGTATGCAATGCAAGACTAGGATATAGAGAACCTAAATAAGAAGATAAAATAATGATGAGATCTTTGCAAGCAAAAAAAAAATCCTCCACTTAGAAAGTCTAAGTATTTTTTCAAATATTAAGTCAAAATGGATTTCATATTAAAAGGAGTTTTTATTAATCCAAGCCTTCTACCAATAGTATGTGGCATGATGATGCTAGCATCATTTGTGTGATGTCTCACGAGTCGTGGGTCACACTTATGGTAGAAAAGCTGTGTCCACATACTTAGCATAAGATGCACTTGGGTTGGGGAATGCCCACGCATTGGCACACGAGTCATGGGATGACGTGTGGCCCGTCTCGAACCGAAGCATGATTGGTAGGTTTGACTTAACACTTAGTAATGTAGATGTCGCACGAGTCGTGGGTCTACATGAAAAGTGAGGCAAAATATATCAAGAATTACATAAGATGCAATTAGCAAATGTTGCTTACCCTTCGATTGTTTGTGGATGTCTCACGAGTCGTGGGTCCACTTACAAGTCCTCGGGATCTTAATTCTCACCAGGAAATATGATTTCCTGAATTCTTTTTGGGGGTAAAGGATTTGATAAAATAGTGGGAGAAAAACATACTTGAAAGACCATAAACATGTTTTCAATATCAAATCAATTGCATGCTTATTCTTTTCTTTTTCGCCTCTTTGTAGATTTGCGAAATCTTCAAAATCAAAATGGCTAAGAATCTACTCTCAACTATTTTGGAAACCAATAAGCTAACGGGGCCAAACTTCCAAGACTGGCTAAGAAATCTCAAAATCATTCTTGACTCTGATAAGAGGACCTATGTCCTAGACAAGAAAAAGGCTAAAGTAGATGCAAACTGTTTCCACTATGGAGAAAAGGGTCATTGGAGAAGAAATTGTAAAGCTTACCTTGCTACTCTTATGAAGGGTATGTCTTTCATTGAAGTGCATTTAACGACGAATTCTTCCACATGGGTATTCGATACCACATGTGGTTCTCACCTCTGTAATTCGTTGCAGGGAATGGAAAAAAGAAGGAGTCTACGTGAAGGGGATATGATCCTCCACCTGGGAAATGGAGCAACTGTTGCTGCCACATTCCAAGGAATAATCAAGCTAGATTTAGGGAATAAAAGCATTGTACTTGATCCAGTTTACTATGTACCCAATCTTGTCAAAAACATTATTTCTATTCCCGTTCTTGATAATGAAGGATATGATTTTTCAATATCGAATGGGAATCTATTGGCATCAAAGAATGGTTCTTTAGTTGCTAAAGGTACATTGTCTAATGGATTATACATACTTAATTCCCAAACTTCACTAATGCACATTCAATCAAATAAAAAGAAGCAAGATATCCAAGAGGATACCATGCTATGGCATGCAAGACTTGGCCATATATCCAAAAATAGGATGAACAAGTCAGAGGCTCTCAAAACACTAAATGTTAGTGACATTGAAGAACTTCCAACTTGTGAGTCCTGTTTAAAAGGAAAAATGACCAAAACTCATTTTGTAGGACAATCGGAGCGCTCCACAAATCTTTTGGATTTGATCCACACAGATGTTTGTGGACCACTAAGAGTTAGTGGGAGAGGTGGCTATTCCTACTTCATCACCTTTACCGACGATCACAGTCGTTTCGGACACTTGTATCTTATGAAGAACAAATCCGAAGCCTTTGAAAAGTTCAAAGAGTATAGAAATGAAGTAGAAAAGCAACTAGGGCTAAGTATTAAAACTCTTCGATCGGATCGAGGAGCAAAATACTTGAGCACCGAATTCTTGGATTATCTAAAGGAGAATGGGATTCTCTCACAATGGACTCCCCCCGGCACACCCCAGCTCAATGTAATAGCCGAGAGGAGAAACCGCACACTGTTGGACATGGTGTGTTCCATGATGAGCTTATCCGATGTACCGATATCCTTTTGGGGATATGCCTTGACTACAGCAGCAAAGTTACTAAATATAGTACCTTCAAAGTCGGTGCCAAAGACACCATATGAGATATGGCATGGCAAAGCACCCTCTTATCAATATTTGAAGATTTGGGGATCTCTTGCCTACGTGAGACGGACAGTAAGAGATAAGTTGGATAGTAGATCCATCTTGTGCAAGTTTGTGGGATACCAAAGAGAGTCTATAGGTTATTATTTTTATGATCCCTCAGAACAAAAGGTGTTTGTCTTGAGGAACGCTGTCTTTTTGGAAAAGGAATTTCTATTGAATAGAAATGGCGTTGTTGTTGAACTTGATGAAGTTCAAAACGATCAACAAATCCCACGGAAACAATTGAATCACAAAAGCCCGATACACATCCTCTAAGAAGGTCTGACCGCATCAAGAAGTAACCCGAAAGGTTCGGATTTCTTCATGAGACGGGTCAGTCCGATAGTGATCCGAAGACCTATGAGAAAGCTATGTTGGACATAGACTCAAGACGCTGGCAAGAAGCCATGAGATTCGAAATGGACTCCATATACTCAAACAAAGTATGGACTTTGGTAGATCCACCGAAGGGAATAGTTCCCGTAGGTTGCAAGTGGATCTATAAATGAAAGCTTGGAGTAGATGGAGAAGTGACAACTTTTAAGGCGCGACTAGTGGCTAGAGGTTATACTCAAAGACTCGGTATTGATTTCGAGGAAACCTTTTCACCAGTCGTAATGCCTAAGTCCATTCGGATCCTACTTGCCATAGCTGCATATTATGACTATGAGATATGGAAAATGGATGTGAAAACTGTCTTTCTCAATGGAAACATTGAAGAGGAAATATACATGGAGCAACCACAAGGTTTCACACCCAAAGGGAGCGAGCAAAAGGTTTGCAAACTCCAAAGGTCCATTTATGGACTTAAACAAGCGTCTCGAAGTTGGAATATACGTTTTGATAAGACAGTCAAATCGTTTGGCTTTGTCAAGAATGTATATGAACCCTGTGTGTATCAAAAGGCTAATGGGAGTTCTGTACAATTTATTGTGCTTTATGTCAATGACATCCTTCTCATTGGGAATGAGGTTGGAATGTTAGAGTATACTAAAGCATGGTTATCTACACAATTCTCCATGAAGGATTTAGGAGAGGCATTCTACGTAATAGGAATACGTATCTATAGAGATATATCGAAGAGGATGTTGGGGCTATCCCAAACCATGTACATTCATAAAATACTAAAAAGGTTTAGTATGGAGGAATCCAAGAAAGGATTTATTCCTATGGGACATAACATTCGTCTCTCGAAGTCTATGGCCCCTAAAACTGAGCAAGAGAAACGAAAGATGTCCTAATTACCCTATGCCTCTGCCATAGGGAGCATAATGTATGCTGTTCAATGTACAAGACCGGATGTGGCACACTCGCTAAGTGTTACGAGTAGGTTCCAATCCAATCCCAGTGAAAGTCACTGGATGGCCGTAAAGACAATCCTTAAGTACTTGAGAAGAACTAAGGAGCTATTCTTAGTATACAGTAATGGAGAATTGAAACTAGAAGGGTTTTCGGATTCAAGTTTCCAATCCGATGTAGATGACCTCAAATCCACTTCTGGATTTATATTTTGCCTCAATGGCGGCGCCGTGAGTTGGAAAAGTTCCAAACAAGACACCACAGCCGACTCAACCACAGAGGCATAATATATTGCGGCTTCTGAAGTCGCAAAGGAAGGTGTTTGGATGAAAAACTTCATTCAAGAGTTGAATGTAGTGCCTAGCATAGCTGAGTCAGTTGCTGTCTTCTGTGACAACATCGGGGCGGTAGCACAAGCTAAGGAGCCCAGATCTCATCAAAGATCCAAGCACATTTTGAGGCGATATCATTTGATCAGAGAAATCATTGAGAAAGGCGACATTCGAGTGGAGAGAGTTGCCTCGGAAGAGAATATAGCAGATCCACTAACTAAGCCCTTAGGACAAAAGGTCTTTGAAGGACATCTTGAGAAGATGGGTTTTAAGACTGTAGGGCATTAGCTTTAGGGCAAGTGGGAGATTGTTAGAAATAGTGCCCGGCAAGCCAATGATTTTGGCTTTGTAAAACTATTTTCTAAAGAGACAATCTTGATTGAATGATATCTTACATATGGCCACATTCATCTTATGCATTATATTACTTCACTGGCATTTGGATGAAGTCCTTAGATCACACATGACTACGGGACTTGGTCAGTTCACTAGGTGGTGATCATGGAATAAGTCTTACACGGTCGTGATCTTAAATATTCCAAGTCATAGGATCTTACGAGACGGGACATCTAAGATCCGGACAGACTTACACTAACGATGCATAAATCCGAAGAGTTGGATATTGCTCCATTCCATGAGCAACTGTATATGATACGAGTGCATGCTAGTGGGTGCTTGTTAGAGAACAAGGTACTGAAGACCCACCGGAGACTCCACTAGGTAGCCGTAGTGGCAAGTTGGTAGTGGCAAGCTCTCCTGCTTACGCTAGTGCATATAAATTAGTCCTTTGACCCGAGGATCCATTGTAACCTTGTGTCCGGTCCTTATGCTTTGACTTATCCCTGGTCACCCAGCGGGCCGTTTGGGGTATGATTGGCTATGAGCTACTTGGCATGGAGGTTTATGAGATTCAGGATGGAATCCGACTCCTCGCTTTTATGAAGGGCGAGTACATCTCCTATGCATTCTATAATGATCATATTCCAGAAATCCTTGCGCAAGGTAGTATGACAGTTTGGGAAAAGAGTTTTCCAAAAGATAAGGTCATACATCGGAATTGAACATTTAGAATAGAAGCATAGAATTAAAGCTATTAGGGAGCCGACAAATATCTTGCCCTAAGCCTCTTCATAGAGATAGAAGACGGAAAGACTGTATTTGCATGGAACGTGTAGAGCTTTAAAAGGTTCATACAAAGACATTCATTTCGACCAATTAGTTGGGCTCCATGGGCTTGAGGTTAGACATCAACCATGGAGATTAGGTACTCTTCAATTGATAGAGATCGATTGAATCGAGTCGACTAATTTAAAAGGAGTTTTAAACTAAAATGAATATTTGATATTCAAAAGTTACAAGGAGTTGTGAGCCTATGTCCGATGAATGGTTGAACCCAATGGGTCACACACAAAAGCCTTGAACTTTTCTAAGTGGTGAAAGAAGAATTTCTAAGTGTTAGAAAATACGTCCCTCTTAAGGGACCGATTTTGAGAGAGAGATTTCAAGATCAATTATGGCTTGATTGATTTAAGTGTTAAATTGATCAACTAATTTAAGGAGTTAAATTAGGCAAATAATTAAGGAGTTGATTATTTGAGCCACATTGATAGTTGAATAATTGAAGTTGACTTAAAGAGTTAAGTTAACTAACGAATGATTGATTTAATTGTTAAATCAAGTTGAATTAATTAAATTAATTGGATTAATTTAATTAATAGGAGAATATATTGTTGGAGGGAAGAATTCAAATATGATTTGAATTAATTGGAATTGGATTCCAATTAAGCAAGTTGGCAAGACCACATGATAGTAGAATTACCAACTTACAATTATGCCCTTAGAATTTTCGGTCCCCCCCCCTTAGCATGGGAGGTGTGATGCCAAGGCATCACACCTCTCACACCTCTATATAAGGGGAGATGGAGTGGCCGAAAATCAGTCCAGATTCATTAGCCAAAATTTTGATTTTTGCAAGCTAAATTCTTCCTCCAAAATTCTCTCAAAGTTAGTAGAGATCTAACTTCCATCCATTATCTCTCTCACTCAAAACCTCCTTCTCCACCAAAAAACTCCAGATATGCTCTAGCTAAATATCTGAACGTTCTAGGATTGCTTTAAGGTGTGTGGACTTGCATTGGAGGTGACCACAAGTGAGGCCACTCAATTCCAGAAAAGGTTTCTGTAGAACAGTCAACTTCACGATTTTCTTCTGGAGCGATCCGATGGATATTTGAGCCAATTTTTTCACAGAAGATCTGAATTTGAGTTATATTTCTGTAGAATTTTTCCGCATTTCATTTGGATGTCGGAATTGGAAGATATTCTCCTTTTTCTCCGTTGTACCAGAAACTGCCAAAAATCTGTGATAGGAAGGATCATCCATCATCTCCTTGGATTTTGAGCGATTCAGGTTGGTATCCTCTGATTAATCCATTTATGTTGTATGATATATTCCTGGGGATGTTGCTTTGGATCAAGATTTTCTATTTAATTTTGAATTTGTTTGGCTTATCTCGGCCATAGCACTTTCACAAATAGGGACACTCAGTCTTTTCTCTTTCGTGCCTTTACTCCCATAAATAAGTTCTCTTAATGCTTTTTGGAAAAGTCACTAAGTTTTTTCTTAAGCTGTTGGACTTGATTTGAAACCTCCTGCTAGTTGTGAAGCTAACGGGATAGAGGTTTGGGCTGTATATATCTCTATCATGATCTTGCCATGAGGGATGCGTATGCTGATGTGGCCTAGAAATCTCTTGAATTGAGTCTACTGCTTTTTCCAATCCTTCGAGTTGTGCTGGGGGTTCTCCTTGCCTCAAAGACCTTCCTCAAGATCGTTTGGTGGTATTTGTTTACTTGCTTGGGAGGAAGGAGCCGTAAGGGTTACAGGAACATTCTTTTGATGTTGCAAGAGTTTTAGTTGTTTTGTAACAATTGTTGTAACTTTAAGTCTTATCAAATATCATAGCTATTCCCAAGGCAAAGACACAACATCCATTGGCCGTATACGGGGGCTTGGGATGTCTAGACCATTAGGATTGGTGTTACTGGGCGGAACATCATCTCCTTAGATGGGATGGTGGGCGTTGTATTTTGGTTTACCGACATTGTATGTCTGGTGTTAACCATCTTTCAATTGCAAGTTCCATTCACACAGACAATGTCAAAATAATGTGGGGGAAATTTGGTGATGGCGATTCTAATGAGTTTTGAGATATGCATCATACTTTGGATGAGGTCAAACTTAGATTTTCGATAGGTGTAGAGAAGCCTACAACAACAAAAGCCCTGTTATGCTTGCCAAGATAGCTCTCTGCTAAAACCCTCCGACACTTTATTCAGTACACTGGAGAGGAGGATAAGAGATAATTACCAGAGGTAGAATGCAATATGATAAACTTACATGTAGGGTGAATAAGGAACCCCATTTATAGGGAGACAATACAATACTTTTACTAGTGGGCCTTGATGAGTTTGTATGAGTCTCTTTTCCTCTGAGGGTATCATAGACATTTGCTTAAGAGAAAGGATTTGTGTGCAAACTGATTTGACAAGTAAAGGTGCACACTAAATCCCTATCACCTGACAACTTTTGTTTGAACTACAACCAGCTCAACCATGTATTAATGGGATGAAAAGGGATGTACGATGTCATGCACATATTAATTATGTTGCCTTAGTGTGGGTCGGAGGCTTGATATTCATGCAGTCGGCCATTCGACGGGATACATAGGCAATATGTTTTTCACTTGACAAGACGGGTTGACAGGTGAAGGTTGAAGATTTGGAGGAGGCCGAGATCCTCCAATATTAGCCATAGTTGAAAATTTTCAAAAATTTGTCAGATGTCCAATTAAATATCAACATAATATTAGTTTTTTGCATTTAGTTACACAATTTTATATTTAAGTCATGTGCATTTATTTTTATACTTTTGCTTATAATAATTCATAGAAGAATGTTTTTACATAGATTAATAGTGACAAATCAAAAAAGTTTGATTGGGAGTAAGTATTCATTCAATTATTTGTATATTTTGGATTTATGAAAGAAATTTATGAGAGATTGATATATTATTTTAAATTGAATATTGAAATTTTAATTGTTATTTTATATATGACCATTTACATAATATATGCTATTTGATAACTTCAAAATTAATAAGAATAACTAATATAAATAAAATAAATAAATTTTATTTATCAAAATCATATGGAATATTAATAAATATTTAAGTTTATAAAACATTGCATATTACGAACGATTTACTAAATTAGTAATCAAATAATAATCTAATATACTTTAACAACAAATATTTGACATTTTAAAAATCTCAAATGTCATAAAAATTATAATCATGAATTTCACATTATTAAGAAATCATATAAAAAGGCTTTATATCTTTAAAAAAATATTTATTGTTTATCATATAAGTATGTATATATAAACATATATCTAATTCAAAAAGCATATTGAGTAAACTATTTTTATTTATTGATTCTTTCATTTATTTTTTTAAATTTTATCATTTTAAATTTTTTATATAACATATTAAACTTAAAACTAGCAATTCTTTATATTCTACAACTTAATTAAGTACAATATATCTTCAAATGTAATATATTCAATTGAAATATTCACATTCTTTTATTTTAGAATAGATTTTTTCTCTTCAAATATTAAAAATAATTACAATTCATTTTTTTAATCATATGTTGTAAAATAAATATTATTATAAAATAAATTATTTTAGTAATGAAATTATTTTCAATGCATCACATCGGGCACATGTTAATATATATATATATATATATTATATCTGATAAAAATGAGAATAAATTATTATTTAAATTTATATGTTATTTAATATACACCCACACCAACCAACAAGTACATTTTGTCAGTGGAAATACTTTGGCCATTTAATCAAAAAGAAAAAAATGATTGATAAGGCAATAAGATTGTTATAGATGCGGCTATCATATATTATTGTGACTTGCAGCAATTATATATAGCTAGCAGACACTACAACAAAATTAAGTATTAAAAACACTAAAAAATATCACTTAGATAATATTATAGTGATAAATTTATATTTAATGATATTTTTTAAAAGTGATACTTATAGTTGTATAAGTAAAGGTATAAATATTACCAAATTACCTTTATTTTGGGATTAATAAAATGCAAAAAAAGTTGCATCAAATGAGACATTAAAAAGTCACTAAAAATGCATTAAATAGCATATCAAAGTGCCATTAAACATCATTTTAAATGACATGTTAATATGTAACTAACAATTGCATGTAGTGGCAGGTTAAAATGCTACAAAAGTTCCTTGAAATGATAAGATAATACGTTATAAAAAATGCAATAAATGGCATGTTAAAATGTCATAAAGATATTTTTAAATGACATGCTAACATGCCAGATAAAATGCATGTAGCAATGTTAAAATTCTAAAAAATATGTCTTTAGATGACATACTAATACACCATAAAAATTAATTAAATAACATGCTAAATTAAATGACAAAAAAGATTCTTTTGAGTGACATCTTAATTTGGTTTCATCACCCCATATATGAAAATCTAACATATTCCAATTACTCTGTATAAGATTCGAATCTACAATATTTTACTTGAAAAAATATGAGGTTACCGTAAGTTACCTATCAAATGTTCATTATAAATATTCAAAAATATTATTCTATTTTTATACTCTCAAATCATCTTTTATTAATTATTTAAATATATGCTCAAAATTATTATATTAAATTTTCAAAAAGTTTGGAACATTAAATTTAGAGATAGAAAATTAGATATTCAAAAAGTAATGTATAGGTGAGGAGAAAAAATGTGCAAAAACTTAAAAATTTTTATATTTCTTGGAAAATATAGTCAATTTAGTAGATACATTAAAATTATATTAAGTAGTTAACTTAATCAATATATTGTGATAATATATAAATTTATAAATTGTATGGTTATTAATAATTGTATATACTTTATCTATTTTAGGGACATTTATTTCATGTCACACTATAATTAAATTATGAGTATTTTTTTTTTAAAGAAAAAAGTAGCGATGCTAGTAAAATATTTTTAACGTATAGTTATGTTAGTAATTTCAATAAAATTACATTCTTATAATATTTATTAATCAATTACCACTAAATATTATATTATATGATATTCTTATTACTATCACTATATTATTTTAATGTGTGACTATGTTGTAAAATAGCGTTAAATCAATGCCACTAAATAATTACGTTATCTTCTACAAATAGCATTATAAATAAATATGAGTGGCCCCTTTTTAAGAAAAAAATTAGTGGCTCTACTTAAATGCCTTACAAATATATTTATGTTGGCATTTTCAATCAAATGTCACTATTTTTATGTCCCTTGTTAATCAAACAATACTAAATATTGTATTATGGTGACATTTTTCAACAATTAGCACTATATTACTCTTGTGTGTGATTACACTACCGAATATCACTAAATTAGTAGCACTAAATTTTTTGTGGCAATTTTTCTAAGTGATACTACAAATAAATATGAGTGATATTTTTTAAGAAAAATTAGTGGTATTAATTAAATACCTTCAAATTATATTTTTGTTGGCATATTTAATTAAATGCCACTATCTAATATGTCATCTAATAATCAAATATCACTAAATATTTTAATATATTGATTTTTTTTTCTGATCAATACTATATTACTTTTGTCTGTCATTACGCAATAAATGCCACTAATTAAGTTAGTGTCACCAAATACTTTATGACATTTTTTTTCAAATGACACTATAGCAACATATTACTATATTAGTGGCATTTTTCTAAAACATATTATTGACACTAGTTAAATATTTTTGAAATACATTTATCTAAGCATTTTCAATCAAATGTCAATATTTTATTTGTCATTTAATAATCAAATGCTGCCAAGTATTAAATTATAGTGGCATTCTTTTACAACTATCACCATTATATTTTTTTGCATCATTGTATTATAAAATATCACCAAATTAGTGCCACTAAATGCCAATTTTCTAGATATTATCAAACTTTTTTTCCTCTCTATATGTATCTTTAACCTAATCAGTAAGCCGGTGCTTATAATCAGGTTTTAGGTTTGAAAAGTAATTTAAATTATTTACTAGCCATAAAATGTTAGAAGTGGTTTTTTATTTAATTTTAGCCTTGCCTTAAAAAATGTAATAGAATAGCATTATCATCCGTGGATATTTATTAGGCCACCGAAAGAAAAAAGAATGACAATTCAAGATGTTAAGTCACAATTTCAAAGAGAAAAAGAATATATACAAGATGTCAAGTCATAATTTTAAAATCGTTAGTACTCGTTATATCTATCGATCTATCTATCTATCTATCTATCTATCTATATATATATATATATATATTAAGTGGTAAGAGATTTTATATTGTAATAAAAATTGACTAATTTTAGCAAAGTTCATATAAAATTTCCTTATATACAATTCTTGGGTCGGCAGTATTAATTTTGTAAAGTGTATTATATTGACAAAATAATTAAAGATTATCATCAATAACTATTACATATACATATATCATTAATGATAGTTTTTATTATTATTATTATTATTATTGTCGTTGTCGTCGTCGTCGTCGTCGTTGTTTCAGTGTTTGTGTGTGTACAATTTAAACTTGCAGCTCGCCACGGCTTAGAAACAAAATTCAGTTATTATATACATTAAAACACTTCCATCATATTTCACTCTTTCACCACTCTAATATTGCACAAATGAAAGAGAAGTCGAATGCAGCAGCTGCAAAGATATTTCTGTTTGTCCTCTACAACTTATCTACGAAACATGAAGCAATTAGTGTTTAGATGTCTGCTAAAGCTAATTAGATGTATAGATAATTAAAGGTTGGTGCACAGGACAATTTGATCGCAAATTAAAGCTGAAAATTGTCAAATTACAAGGGGCAATTGAAGTTATCTTGCCAATAGATTTTGCTTATATTATGGAATTTGGACTATGTTGCGCACTAATTAATCTTATACCCACTTTATTATCCAAAGACATCTCCGCTCATCAATCAGGAATAATCAAATCAAAGAGACGTAATTAAATTAATTAAAAAATGCAATATCTAAAAAATTATCATGCAATCCTCGTCAAAATCATAAATAACGATGGTATACATTGGAAATGGTGGTGAATTAAAACTCTGCACGAAGACAAGTAGAGAAAGGTCACTAGATATACTCGAGACAAGAACCCTAATTGTGAGACTAAGATTAATTTTAGATTGAAAATAAATCTAGTATCAAACTATAGAAAAAAAAAAATATTTTATGGATTAATTAATTCGTCAGATCAAACTTGCTCATGATCTGAAGAGTAGAATCCATCTATATACACACACACACACATGGGTTCTACATGCCAACGAAAAAAGTGAAACACGACATACATTAGAGGCAATAAGTAAATATTTCTTTCCTAATATATGAAAACAATTTCTGATAATCTCCAAATTAACTTTAAAGGATAAATAGGTTTCCTAACAATTTAGTGTATTTTTTTATGGTTCCCAATTAATATTTGTTAAGCGAACAAAACAACAAGGAAACTAAATAAAAAGGAAGGACAATGAATATGTACAATTAAGTAACAAAGCATTAATTACTCGTCCGTTAATTAGCGAGATTAAAATTGTTTCAATAATCCAATATTGTTAAATTAATTACCAAATGAAGGAATTAGAAGGCCTTATCCAGATGGATTAAAGTTAATGTTGTAGGCTTCCCATGGCTTGCCGCAAAACTGAAACTCCGCAATCTGCTGATGCTGCAAAGAAGATTAAAGCTAGTACTAAATATACAAAAAATAATATCTAGATGTTAATTTTCATGATTATAACTAATAGAACGTTAGAATTTTGGGTTTTAATTTGGTGAGGAAAAGGAAAAGAAGCGAAAAAAATAAAAAAAACAAAAATTATCATTTTTAAAATTCAAAAGACGAAACATAGTTTAAGAATCGACGAAGCAAGTAATGTAGGTATTCTTTCATGTATGTTAATGTGAAACTTACTTGAGGCGAAAATCCCGCATTATCCTGGTAATCAAAGACAGTACTTGCATAGACCAAGGAATTGTCCACTACTTCATCTCCAGCCCCATTAATATTGTTAATCCTTGCTTGATCGGAGCTCAAATCTTGTATCTCAGCCTGCATATCGTAGATCGGGACCCGACAGCCTGTTGATCCAGCTTTCAAACTATGGCTAAATGCAGATTGATCAGCAAATAGCCTCGTATCAGACGTAGTAGTGCTGATTTCACTCATCAGCCGTCTTTTTTGACTGGTTCTCTCTCTAGCCCTCTCTCTGGCCATTCTCCTTGACTCCCTTGCAATAGTGGCTCGAGCTACTTTAATCTTCTTGGTCCTTTTTGGTTTGGTGCAAGAGGGTGGTGGTTCCTCCTCTGTCCTAATCTTGTGGGGGACGACCTCAACCTCGACCTCGACCGTGGCGGTGGAGTGGTTAGAGGATGAGACAACTTCGTAATCGACGTCAGAAGTAGATGATGCACTGTTTGCGCCCATAACAAGACTACAGCTCCGATGAGCTACACCTCGGACTCTTGCAAGCTCCCTAATGGCAGGCCTTGAGTGCTTCAGCAACCAGTCCACAGTTCGACTGGCTTTGTCGAATCCAAGCAAGTCTTGCAGGTCAAAAAATTTTCGGGCAACGTCGAGGGACAGCCTCATCCTTCTGTCTCTTGGGCCACGCGCAGTGTTGATCTTGCTGTGCCTATCTTTCTTGGAACATCTCTTTCTAGTTACATGAGTGGTCGTCGTGGTCGTTGGTTGAGGTCGATCCAGTACTACTGTGCTGATGATAGCGCCTTTTCCATTGCCGGCTGCTGCTGCTGCGTCTTCTTTTGGGACATTAATATTTTCAATTGAACAATAATCTGCAGCCATGTTTGTTGCCGTCTGATGATTTTCCGCTGTTGTCATTGATTGCTCATGTTGATAGAAAAGGTCAAGGAATTGGAGATAAACATCCTCATATTCCAAGTGTGTATGAGGAGAATTAGGAAAGTTGAACAAGAAAGGGTAATAAGGGTCGTCTACTTTGGAATTACAACTCATGTCATTTTCGGGAAAATTAGGCCTGTGGGGATTAATTGAAGGCTCGTTGCAATTAGCGATAGGATTGTAATTACAACTGCCGTTGGATGAATGCATCTTATTCTGCATAGATGCTTGAAGCTATGAGGGGGACTAGTGCTAAGAAAGGTCCATTCTAGATACTTAATTTGCTTATCCAAATATATACAAGTATACATTTGTATACATATTGCTCACCGCAACCCATAATTTGAGACTGACTTAAGAAGGTGCAAGCTAGCCATGTATGATTGAGCACTCACATCCCGAAAGCGGATATGATGACTTTTGGTTGAGAAGGACAGCTGACTACAATTGGTGTTTCTCTTTGCTATATATTGTGTTGAAGGGGAAAATGTTTCTTACATATATATATCTTATATATATATAAGCAGAAGTTGCCGGTGGGTGGATGAATGTGTATGTGCGCGCCTGTCTCTGTGTGTGTGTGACAGAGAGAGAGAGAGAGAGGGACCAGTTGTTTTGAGAAAGACGGGCATGGAAGGAGTAGGTTAGCTAAGAGGAGATGTCATGTTACTTTATATTTTGGTAGTCATCATGAAACTCAGCCATTCATTTCCACTTTGGCAAACAAGTTTTCATGTATTCTTCAGTTGATGCTCCAGTTTTTGTCGTAGTTGTCAAATTGGTGTGCACAATAGGACTCTATCCCAAGTGAAGGTTATTCTTGGTAATTTACATAAAACTAAACTAAATGTGAAAAGACTTTGTATCTTTTAAATGACATTTGAAAGTACTTTATTAGAAATAGACCATAGAGGGGTGGATGCACATATGTGACCCCTCAAAACTTTTTAAGAAAAAGAGTTATGGAATGATCATGAACTTAAAAATAATAAAATCTCTATTTTTTCAACTTAAATTATGTGATGAGTTCTATTAGAGGTAATGCACGTTTGTTCTTTATTATCTGCCGAGTGTTAAACTTCATTTATTAATGGTTATCATAACTTGTTGATAAGAATTAAATCTATTTTATTTATCGTTACTAATGAGGGTATGAGGTGTTTAGGGGAATTCGGACTAATATCCAACCCAATTGACTAGGATGGGGGTTGAGAAATGTGCTTTTGAGATAATGGGGTCGAGTCCTGTAACCAATAGCAAATGTCAGGCTAGCTAAATTGCCATTGGCTAAGATACTCCGATACTTAAGTTAGTTACTGAGTTGAATAGATGATTGAGCAGCAGAGTGAAGGCCTAGAGTTATAATGTGCATACCTTGTTAGATGGTGGCAATGAGATATTTGTAACCTTCATGGTGTAGTTGATATGTCCATGATGCCCTTATTGCACAGGAAAGGTCTTGGTCCTTGTGAAGACTTTTGAATCTTTTCCCACTTGTGTACTATTTCAGGTGGCGTTGTCTCTAGCTCCTAAGGACGCGGTGGTATATAGGAGGCACGCACTAACTTGGCGTGGCATAAAAAGTGGTACTGACGGTGGCATGCACCATTAATGCAAACGCATGCCACCTGTCGGAGCATTCAATGTGGCATAGAGGCTATCATGCCTGGTTGACCTCCTAGGTCGAAGGGAATGCCTGTTTGAGAGTCGCTCAAGTAGGCTTTGGTCGACATGGGATAGCTTTGTTGAGTTCAAGCCTTCTTGGTAAATCTAACCCTGGTTGGTCTCGATCTGGTCGATTGGACGAGGTGTCCAAGTTAGTGCTGGTGTGAAGGCCCTGCGTGATTGGCCTTAGTCGATAATGTGGTCAATGGCGAATAGGTCAGGCCTAATTGGCAATCGATTTGTCCCACACTATGTCTCTGATTTGGTTGACTATAAATGGATTGGGCCTGATAGGCTAGGCTTATTGAGCTACCCCATATCATGAGTCCCAGCCACTCTTGAGTCCTAATTAAGATGATCGATGGGCAGGAATAGGGAATAACAAATTTACAGATTATTGAATGCCTTCGACGAGGAGTTAAACGGTCAACCAGGGCTTGGGCACAGTTAATACGACTGTTACATCGGGCTATGTGAACCGTTCTCTAGCAGCTGTGTAATAAATGCGGCGGTTTAGGTTACCACGTATTAAGGCCTATAAATAGGTGTGGTAAAAAATTTCATTTGCATTTTTACTGCATCTAGAGAGGTCAAAATCAAGTTTTTACTGCTCTTTCCTGCTCATTGAGTTTTGTTTTGTTCCTTCTGACCACGTAAGTTTCCTGAATTGTACTTCGATTCGAGTAAGCTTTGATTTTTGCTTATTTGAATCAAATTTAGAGTATTCAAGATATTAGGGTTGTTTGATGAGGGTAGCAATAGAGAGAGCAGCAGTAAGGAGACAAGGTCAAATGAGGGTTCGACCTAGAGGGGGATGGCTCAACTAGGGAGTCGAGCGATTCTAGTAGCAACAACTCTAATTCCTTTAACTCAAGTGATACTTGGGTCGATGTTGGGGATGGGCCCAGGCCAAGTCAGCCTCCTATGTCCCCAATCCCTACTCCTTGACCCCATCAAGAACCTGATGTGGCAGGACCCAGCTCCCAACCGGAGGAAGTAGACAATCCAACGCTCACTGAGTCGAATAGATGATCGAGCAATAGAGTGAGAGCTCAGAGTTATAATGTGAATACCTTGCTGAATGGTGGCAATAAGGTATTTATAACCTTCCTGGTGTAATTGACATGTCCATGATGCCCTTGTTGCATAGGAAGGGTATTTATCCTTGTTTGAGGATCTTTGAGTCTTTTCCCACTTGTGTACTAATCCAGGTAGTGTTGTCTCTAGCTCCTAAGGATGAGGTGGTACACAAGAGGCATGCACTAGCTTGGCGTGGTAGAAAAAGGTGGTACTGGTCGTGGCGTGCACCATTAATGCAGAGGCATGCCACTTGTTGGAGCATTCAATGTGGCAGAGAGGCTTTCATGTCTGGTTGACCTCCTTGGTCGAGGGAAATGCCTGTTTGAGAGTTGCTCACGTAGGCTTTGGTCAACATGGGATAACTCTATTGAGTTCAGGCCTTCTTGGTAAATCTGACCCTGGTTGGTCTCGGTCTAGTTGACTGGACGAGGCATCCAAGTTCATGCTGGTATGAAGGCCCCGCGCGGTTGGCCTTAGTCGATAATGTGGCCAATGGCGAATAGGCTAGGCCTGATAGCCAATTGATTTGTTCCACACTATGTCTCTGGTCTAGTCGACTATAAATGAATTGGGTCTGTTGGGGCTAGGCTTGTTGGGCTACCCCATATCAATAACTATATTGAAAGATATATAATTGGATTGAATTTTATATTAACTTTTCTTATGTAGAAATTTAGGGATTTTTAATTTTCTTTTATTACTTCAAAGATGGTTCATTAAACAAATGTACATATATAATACATGGACCACATAGGGATAATTTATCAACATGTATCAAATATAGTTTTGTCAGATCGAATTAAGTAATTTAATCATAAGGCCATAATGCACGGTCAAAATGAACTTTTTAATTAGTTAATTTATTAATATATAGTTGTAGAAGAGAACGAAGTTACTTATTTATTCCATATATATGTTCCAACTGTTTGATGCAAAATAATGGAAAATTAGCATACTTAAATGGTAGTAATTAAGCAACTAATTATAAATATGAAGAAATAACATTTATGAAGATATGTGTATTTTTTACAAAATATCGTATACAAGAATATTATCAATTTCGACATCAACAAAAGAAAGTTTAATTTTACAATATGCACTTAGAAGCATTATCTTTTTTAATAATTTTCATAATCCTATATTTCTCAAAATCAAAAGTTATAGGCCTTTAATTGAAGTCCCACCAGACAAACTAAATTGAAAGTACAGACAGTGTAAAATTTCCCAAACGCATGTAGCTACCTCTTTATTCTTCAAATTAAGTTCGTATTTATAAGCTGTTTAGCATAACTCACCCTTGCTTATAAAAAATATCCCATCCCTAGACCTTGTATAGTTAAAGAAAAGGAAAGCAAACAAAATAAAAATAAAATAAAAAGAAAACGAAATTTAGGGTTTATTGTTTGCTCAATAATTAATTCTATGCACGAAGTGAGTGGTCTCAAGTCTCAACACAGAATATAGCATAGCGTGTTTTGGAGGACGAAAGCGAAAGGAAGAAAAGGAGCTATATATGTAGCGCAGCTAGAGATATCGCTGGAATTGAGTGGACAGGAAGCACTTGCTGTTGTGCGACTTCACGTGATAGCAGGTCTAGGGCCGGTTTGTGGAATTAATTGACATAAAACACTTATAACTTGCATGGATTTTTTTTTCACGCCAATATCTATCAATAACATAGAGAGAAAATGGGGAGGGTCTCTTTTTCTCTATCTATCTACATTTGAACAGTAGATCTAGGGTTTTCGCCAAACTGTTTGAATTTCCACGTGGGGCATGCCCATCATAAACAAAGGACAATTATATGTATATACTAGCCAAGGCCCTGCTTTGTAGTGGCTATAGCTAATTCCCTTTTGACTGGGCCGGGGATGACTCTATGTCGCTTTCAATGAAAAGAGAAGCTCATCTTTCCCAATATCCCTCAAACAGGACTGCTCCCCCCAACCCCTGTCTCTCAAGACTAGTATATATCAATCAACAGTATATAATAATAGTAGTAGTAGTAGTAGTTTTTATGTATATATGTATACGTATCAGCCTTATTATGTGGGCATGATCAGTTTAAATACTTTGCCGGGGGGTTGGGGGGGGGGGGGGGGGCGGGGGGAGGGTGTCTCATAGTCATTTAGCTTTTCTGTTGTGGAGGGTTAATTTCTCCAAATTATATTAGTCAAGAAAGACTAGTGGCTTTGTGCTTGTTGTACTTGCCCACTGAATAATTTTGAACAAGACCTCCCCTGAAACCCTAGCCAATAGCCACCCAATCATCTTCAAAGTATTGCTGTTTGTGGTAAGTAAATGGCAATAGTCCTTTAGACAATTGAAAGCTCATCTAGCTATAGCTACCTTTTGCACTCATCCACTATTTCCTTTCCATATATGCATGCCGCAATATTGGAGCATTCCTCTCACTGTCTGGAATTCCATTTTTTCAAGCCCTAGATAGCCATTCACCAGAACTTGTCCTATGCACTTGGACCGGCATTATTACCAGGACCACATGAAATGGTGAGCTGGGTTGTTCTAAGGTTGCTTTCATATTTTTATCAGATAACTATGAACAAAAAAGATGATGATAATGAATACTGTACCATAAAAAGGTTAGATGACAGTGAAAGCAGATAACCCTAAACAAAAGAAAAAACAACAATTTAATTAGTGCTTTCATTTCCACCTTGACAAGATACCCTGCAGAAATTCTGCAAAATAATACCCTCTCTATTTTCATATTTATTCTTTTATCGCAAAATCTTTTATATACTCCGGAAAGAATGAAGGACATATATAGACAAAATAATAATAATAATAATAATAATAATAATAATAATATATGTTTTCATATATATATATATATATGTATATTTTCTTTTATCAATCGTGAGATTTCTGTACAACGCACTCCACTTTATAAAGTATATAGACAATAGAAAGATTATTGGAGCTAGCTCAATTACAACTTTTGGGTGCTTTTTAATTGTGCGAGAACCCAATAGGATAAGAATCACAAGCCTTTAAGCATAATTATGATGCCATTGTACCCTGTTTCTCCCACCCTTGCTCAGATACATTTGCACTTGGTCTTTTAGGGGATGAATCATTTTCCACCCTTGGCAACACATCAATTAATGCCTTTGTCCTTTCGATATTTTTGTGTTGTGACCTTGCGGCATTAAAATTCAAACCCTCAACATTAGTATCTCTGTAATCAGTAATCAATCTACACCACAATTTAAATTTCCATTTGCAGAATTATACTGGTAGCCTAGTCACTTCATGACTTGCGCAAAGTAGGCACTCTATCTTAACAATCCATTGACCAAGGTCATGCTAAAGAAATAGAATAATTGTCAACAACCGAAACATTTTGCACCCTTTAGTTCTATAAGCAAAACACTTTGTAAATAAACGCGATTCAAAGTTAATATTAAATAAACATTAATTTTATCATCCAAACAGTTTGATTTTACAACTACTTGACAACATTTTTTATGCAAAACTTTTCATACTAGATTAAAATTATAGTGTGCCATCCAACGGAATATCCTGTTGGATTCCTTCACGTGTACAATATACGTTATTTTAATTGGCAACACTGTCAAATTATGCCTTCCAATTCATGTTTTCTTTCAGCTCTGTTCTCCTCGTCAACCTCAAAAATTATCAAAAATAACATTAAATTATGAAATTATGTTCTTAGATTTTTATCAATATACTTTGTAAATATTATATGAAGTCAAAATAATTACAAATATACAACTAATTTTGGATCATACAAAAATATTGAGCATCAACTATGAGTACTAACTTGTATGTAGCTGATGCTAAAATTCCATAATTTTACCTACAAAATTGGCCAAGTCAATTTCGAATCAAATGCTTTTATTGCTAACCATTAGTATAATCAATTTGTAACTGATAATTATTATTTTTTATATACTAATTTTTCTATGAATAATGCTTAGCTAATCTACTACTATTGTAGCGAGCATGACTATAACTTAATTTCTAATAATTTTTATTATTTGTTAATTTAAAAAATTACATTTACTATAAAAAAAATTATGACTATATTTCATTGCCATATTTACAAAATAATTCTGTAGCAGTTTTTCCATATCATATATCTAATTTTTTAGTAGTAGGAATTCATTCTCAGGCTAGTTTTTTAATTTTTAGAAAGATTAACAGTTTTTTTTAGTAGTTGTTGTTGTTGTTATTATTTTTAGTGCAAAATAAAGTACTTTTGGATTAATGAGTGCAACATTTCATCAATCAATATCACCAGTTGATTTGATATTTTATTTTGAAAACAAAGATATTTGATTTACTTATCTTCGGGTGTACAAGAAAGCATGTCTTTGAAAATAAAGCATTATGTTTGATTTGGATAGATATACACAATGTATACAGTGCACCAAAATTTTAAAAACTTTGAAAAAACACGAATCATTACTAAAAATTGTTCTTAATCCACGTCAGATTCCATTGCTAATGCAATTGGATTATGTGAAATTTATTTTGGTACGGGTAAAATTTCAATAGCTACTAACTAATGTAGTAGGAAGATCGATGAATTTATACGTGCTCAGAAGAATCAATAAACCCCTCACTACTGTTTAGTTTCCGGGGCTTCTAAACATTTGCATTTTTAAGTCGTTGATCCACACTTTGTACATACCATATAATTGAATTTATTTTGTTAGACTTAATTTTGTAATTTCACTACAAAAAGATACTTTTTGCTAAGATCACTAAATATGCATAGCAAATAGTAATTAGATATAGTAAAAAGTTATTAATTAAATTTATCATGCTATACTTTTTAAGTTGTGGTAATTGCATTTTCCAATAAAATTGTCCTCGATTACTATATACTTAATGTGTGGTAAAAAGTCACTAAATACAGTACTATATTTTACCATATTTTAAAAAGTGTAGGATGTAATAGTTAATTACTACACTTTCAGCAACAAAGGAAATATTTAATTATTTCCCACAACAATCAAATGTAGTAAATAAGATCTATTACTACAACTTCTAAGTGTAATAAAAACAAATTATATATATATATATATATATTTTGCATATTAGCTTATTATTACAATTTGTAGGTGTGGTTAAAGATAATTATATATATGTGTGTGTGTGTGTGATGCGGATGATTAAGACTAAAAAGGCAATTTGGTAAAAGAACTAAAAAAAGGTCCAATGAACTAAATAAAAGGGCTAGTATGCCAAAGATAAATTAGGCCCATGAAGAAGGGCAACAAAATCCTAATGCACTTAAGCCCATCAAGAGATAAACTATAAATACTAAACTCCAGAAAGAACTTAATTAGTTATAAAAATCATTCGTGAAAAATTGTGAACTTTCAAGAACATTTGAGAGCAAAGAATTCTCTGTGCAAGTTCTAGAGAAAACAAATTAACTTCTACTATTTATTGGAAAGGACCTTGCTCTACTTCCGTGCAGTATCATTTTGGCATCGTGAGTGGGAACTTTGAAGAATGAAGTAAGAACACTGGGCATGCAGACAAGATCAAGAGCTCGTGACTCTAACAATTAGGTGGCCTTGACGTCAAATAATATGGAGAGTCACCAACTTGAAGCATTGTTGCACTTGGTACTGAAGCCATCTTCAAACGCACAATCTACAGTAGGGAGATGTTTGTGCAGAAAGCACTTCCTTCCAGAGATCCTATTATGCCTATAACCTAAGATCCGTTGAAGATCCTGCCAGAGAACGTTGTTGCCCAAGCTATGGCCAAGGCGGTCTCTAATATACTAAGGAGCGCCATCCCCAAGAGCTGTAGTAATCCTCCCACAGAAGTAGGGGGTTCTTCCTCCCTGGATAGAACTGCTTGAAGAGCTAAATCTAGACGTGACATCACTCATCCTCCTCTGCCCTAGCAAGGACACACACACTTCTTACTTCGAGCAAATTCTGCCCGATGCATGCCTCCTAGTATTGGAGTCTAGATGTGTTCCTTGGTGCCACACCCATTAGTAAGAGCAGGAAGTCAGTATCACCCTCTAGGTGTCATTCTCACAAGGCCCAACCTATTCTCTCTGGCCATCCTAGTAGAAGCATACCCTTCTAGAATAAAGATAGCTCAATTGCAGGAGTTCAATGCCCTGTAGACCCTCAAGAGCTATTAGATAATTTTCTAGTGAGGATGGAACTCTACAACTTGAGTGAACACTACAAAAAATCTCGCAATTCTCGACGAAAATTTCCAACGAATTTATTCCTCAAAAATTTTCAAAAGATTTGGGAGAGATCCCCTTCATTGGAAATCTGCCTCAAATTCATTAGAGAATCTAGCACTTTTTGGTGGGATTTTGTTGCGAACACTTCCAGCAAGGTATCCCTCAAAAAATTCCATCAAAAAAAAATTTCTACAAAATTTTGCATAGGAAATTAGTAAATTAATTTTTATTTTAAAATTAAATTAATTAATTTCCGACCAAATTCCAACAGAATTTCCATTGAAGTTTCATCAAATAATAATAATAATAATAATAATAATAATTGAACTCCACATAGGCTTTTCTTTTTATTCTTCCTTTTCTTTCTAATTTCCTCTCTTTCTCTCTGTCATTTCCTCTGCCTCTCTCTTTCTCTCCCACATTGGCCACCGCAAAATAATAGCACTACCACCATCGGTCGTCGTCCACCGAGCACACCAACAGTCACCGTACATGCCCATTGGTGCACGCATCACCACCATTTCACCACCACCAGCGTGCACGTATGCCCTTCCTCATTTTGTTGCGCCACCAAGTTTTTATTTAAATTTATTATTTTGATTTCTTGATTAATTTTGATTGCGTTATATTTATGTATTTATAATTATTGAAATGATTGAGATTTTAGAGTTTACTTTATATGGTTTTAGGACTTACAGTTTTAATTTTGTATACATTTGATATTTATGATTTAAACTTGTTATATATAGTTTTAATTGATTAGTTTTATGTGTAATGTGTATATATTTCTAATTATTGAAATGTTGATATTGATTTTAGGGTTGAAATTATTTAGTTATGCTATTAACGCTTATATGAATTGTTCATTTGTTGCAATTATATGATTTTAGAGTTTAAATTGGATGATTTTGGAATTTTATATATTTGATTTAGATCGTTGAAATTATACTATTTGAATATAGGCTTTAAGTTATTGAAATTCTTAAAATCATTTGGTTCAAACTATGGAAATTATTAGGGCCTAGTGTTTTAATTGAAATTATTGTATTTGAATCTAAATTATGTTTAGGGTTTAGTTTATAAATTAATTTAGTATTTATTAAGTCTATACTATATTTCCAACTTGTTTAATTTAGTTTTTGTTCAATTTGTGCACTTTAGGGTTCAATTTAAAACTTAATTATTTAATTTGTATTAAGTTGGAATATTATTAGTTATTAAATTTTAGTTATATTATATGTGTTAATTATTAGGAAAATATTAATTCGTGAACATGATGATAAACAATTGCAATACATGAATTAGTATTTATATTTTAAAATATATTCCATGATTAGAAAGTAGTTCATATATATATATATATAATTTTTTTGTGATTATTTTTTACACTTAGAAAATATTTCAATAAATTATGTTATGAATATTGTTTTAAATTGTAATATATAAGTATTTTCAATTATATAGCACTTTTTGTTCATTTGTCCATTCAATTTTGTATATTTTAAGGTAAGCATGTTTTTCTTGTATATATACGGTCAAATATTCTACTGAAAATTTAATGTTTATATGAATAGTAATCATGTATTAGGTATAGAATCTGGAATTGGTGGTTTAGGTTGGAGGATGGGCTAGCGGGGAAGGAGTGGAGTCTTCCTATTTGTTGATGCAGATTCTTATTTGCTTGCATGTAGGTGAAGTAACAAGGTGTTGTGATATAAAATAGTTTATTTATAATCTTTGTATGATATATTTCTTTGTTTTGTGCATTAATAAAACTTAGATTATTATAGTTATAGAGAAAACTATGCCAAAAATTTTCTTAGGGTACAGTCTTTTATGGGATCCCCTATAATAACCCCTAAGGACTAAAATTTTTAATTGGTAAATATTTAATAGGGAAGACTATGCCCAACTTTGTTTCATACAATATAGTCTTTCAAAAATTTTGAATTGGTAAATATTTAATGGAAAGAATACATTTTGCAGAGAATATTCAAATGAAATGTTTATTTGAATTAGCATCTTAATTAGTTTGAAATTAGATTTCAAATGTAATTAAGATGCACATAAAATTCAAATGAGATTTGAATTTACATTTGCCACCTTGGCAATGCAAGTTGGCCGCCCACCTTGAGGAAGGTGTGATGCCAACTTGGCATCACACTAACTGCACTCTATATATAGATATAGAGGGTGTGATGATAGGTGTTTGCTGAAAATGTGAAAGAATTAGATTTTTCTACAATTCCCTCCAAAAGCACCTTGCAAGCATTTCATTCATAAGTTGAAAGCTTTGCTCTCTTCTTCTTCTTCCCTACCTCAAATCGGCCTCCACCATTATCATTCTCCTCTCTCATTCCAGCTTATAGTGAGGAGAGTTTGGAAGTTTTATTTGTGTGTGGATCATATCAATAGAGGCAAACAAGTTACTTTGCTATGGTTTGGAGATCTACTTGAGCAGAGCACCGAATTGACGAATTTTTCTAGGATTAATCCAATTTTTTTACTGTCTTTCCTCCAAGGTGTTGAGAGGTTTTATTATTATTTTTTTTTGTGAATTTTGGGGGAGTTTTAACAAGGTTAAAAATCGCTCCCTTCCTGCTGAGCGGTTTCTTGAAGATTCTGGATTGATGAAAAGTTCACCACTTTCTCCTTGGATATTAGCATTTTAAGGTAACACTCTATCTAAATCTGGATTTTAGGTATAATTTGATCATATTTAGCATGTAAGCACTAGTTTATTTAGCTTATGAAGTTTTTTATAATTGGATCATACTTCTTTACTTCCCTTCAGACAACTACTGGCTCAGCAATGCTGGGCACTACATTCAACTCTTGAATGAAGTTTTTCATCCAAACACCTTCCTTTGTAGCTTCCGAAGCTACACTATATTCTGCCTCTGTGGTAGAATTGGCCGTGGTGTCTTGTTCTTCAACTGACCGCGCCGCAATTGAGGCAAAATATAAATGTAGAAGTGGATTTTAGGTCATCTATATCGGATTGGAAAATAGAATCTAAAAACCCCTAGAATTTCAATTCTCCATTGCCGTACACAAGAAATAAATCCTTAGTCCTTTTCAAGTACTTAAGGATTGCTTTCATGGCTATCTAATGACTCTCACTAAGATTGGATTGGAACCTATTCGTAACACTTAGCGACTGTGCCACGTACTATCTCGTACATTAAACTGCATACATTATAATCCCGATAGCAGACATCAGGTGTGTGGGACATTCTTTGTCTCTCTTCCTCTGTTTTAGGGGTTATAGACTTAGAGAGGCGAAGATCGTGTCCCATAGGATCCCTTATTGTATTCTTTCATACTAAACCTCTTTAGTATCTTGTTAATGTGCAGGATTTGGGAAAGCCCCATCATCCTCTTAAATCTATCTCTATAGATACATACTCCCAATACATAGGATGCTTTTCCTAAATCATTCATGGAGAATTGTGTAGACAATCATATTTTAGTACACTTTAACATTTCTACCTTATTCCTAATGAGAAGGATGTCATCGACATAAAGCACAATAAACTGTATAGAACTCCCACTAGCCTTTTTGTAAGCACAAGGTTCATAAATATTTTTGACAAAGCCAAACGATTTAACTGTTTTGTCAAAACGTAAGTTCTAATTTTGGGATACTTGCTTGAGTCCATAAATGGATCTCTAGAATTTGCAAATCTTTTGCTCACTCCCCTTCAATGTAAAACCTTGTGGTTGCTCTATATATATTTCTTCTTCAATATTGCCATTGAGAAAAGCAGTTTTCACATCCATTTGCCATATCTCATAGTCATAATATACAACAACCATAGCATGTAAAATTGAATAGACTTAGGCATTGCAACAGGTGAAAAGGTTTCCTCAAAATAAATACCGGGCTTTTGAGTATAACCTTTTGCCACTAGTCGCGCCTTAAAGGTTATCACCTCCCCATTAACTCCTATCTTTCACTTATAGATCCACTTGCAACCAACATGAACTATCCCTCTAGCAGATCTACCAAAGTCCATACTTTGTTAAAGTACATGGAGTCCATTTCGGATTTCATAGCTTTAAGCCAATGTCCCGAGTGAAAGCTAATAAGGCACTAGGATCCAATTACCAAAACTTCAAAAGTTTAATAAACTAGTGCTTACATGCGAACTAGGATCAAATCATGCCTAAGATTTAGATTTTGATAGAGTGATACCTTGAAATTGCCAAATCCAAGGAAAATGAGGTGAACCTTTCACCAATCCAGAAACTACAAGAAAATGCGTAGCTAGAGTGGAGCAATTTTTACCACCATCAAATCACCTCCAAAAATAAAAAAAAAATTACTAGGGCTATTCAATGCCTTGGGGGAACTCTCAGTAAAAAATTCAGACTAATTAGCTTTATGGATCTCCCCAAAGAAAATTGCCAAATTGGACTCTGTGCAATGGATCTCCAAACCATAGCAAACAAAGTAGTTTGACTCTATTGATATGATCAACACACCAAATAGATCTTCCAAAATCTCTAGCCTATAAGCTGGAATAAGGCCAAATATTAGCTATGGTGGAGGCTGATCTTAGGTAGGGAAGAAGAAGGAAAATCAAAGCTTTCAACACGTGAATGCAATGCTTGCAAGGATTTTGGAGGGAATTGTGGAGAATATAATTCTTCACACCTTTTGACATAATGACTAGTCCTCTCTCTCTATATCTATATATAGAGGCTAGAAAGTGTGATGCCAAGGTGGCATCACACCTCCCATGAGGAGAAGGGGCGGCCAACTTGCATTTGCCAAATTCAAATCTAATTTGAATTTCACTTGCATTTTAATTACATTTGAAATCTAATTTCAAGTTAATTAAAATACCAATTCAAATGAACATTTCAGTTGAATTTTCCCTCCAAAATATGTTCTTTCCATTAATTAAATTAAACACTTTAATTTAATTAATTAACCTTTGACTTTACTCTTAAGTCAAACAAGCTTAACTCTTAAACTTGAATTTTGTTAACTTAACTTTTTAAGTTAACTTGACTAATAGATGGTCATATTGGCACCAAATAATTAACTCATTAATTATTGGTCTAATTTAACTCCATAAATTAATTAATTAATTTAACACCCAAAATTAATCAAGCCAAAATTGACCTTCAAAATTGATACCTTTAAATCAGTCCACTAGAAGATATTTTCTAACGCTTAGAAAATCTCCTTCATCAAATAGGAAACTAATTAGCTTTTTGTGTGTGACCCAATAGGTTCTACCATTCATTGGACATGGGCTCACAACTCCTTGTAACTTTTGAATATCATATATTCATTTTAGTTTAAAACACTTTTAAACTAATCGACTCAATTCAATTAATCTCATTAATTGAAGAGTACCCAATCTCCATGGTTAACGTCCAACCTCAAGCTCCTGGAGTCCAACTAATTGGCCGAAATAAATATTTTGGAGAGCTATTATAACTCTACGCTCTACGTTTACTTAAAATAAAAGAGAGCTTTTTACTTAAAATAAACTTTTCGTATTTAGTATGAACACCATATAACTCTTGTAGGTGTAAATAGATCTCGTGTGCACATCTCATGTGCTCATGAGACTTTTGAAGCTCTTTAGACACAGAAGCCATGATAAGGCATCTTGTTTGTAGATCATCATCTACAAACTTTGGGAACAATTCACATGCCTCATGTGTGCATCATTGCTAATGTTGTTCGAAAAACTTTGATGGAGGACATAAGACCTCTTTTCAGAATTAAGAATAATTTTTAGGTTTCTCAACTAATCATGGAAGTTTAGTCCATTCAGTTTATTAGTTTCCAAAAAACCTAGAGTGGATTTTTAGCCATTTTGTTTTTGAAGATTTCAAAAATCTACAAGAGGGAAAAAGAAGAGTATAAGCATATGATTGAGTATTGATATTCCAAAGAATAACATGTTCATGGTCTTTCAAGCATGTTATCCTCCCACTATTTTATCAAATCCTTCACCCCCTAGAAGAGTTCGGGAAATTTCATTCCTTAGCGAGAATCAAGATCCTAAGGACTTAGAAGTGGACCCCCACTTTGAGTGCCATCCACAAATAATCGAAAGGTAAGCAATACTTGCTAATGCATATCATGCGACTCTTGATACATTTTGCCTTACTTTTCATGTGGACACCCCGCTTCAAGTGTATCTACATTACTAAGTGTTAAGTCGAACCTACCAATAACACTTTGATTCAAGACTGCTCCACAACATCCCCCACTTCGAGTGCCAATGTTTGGGAAGCCTCAAATCAAAGGTGTATAATATGCTAAGTATATGCTCACAGCTTTCGTCCTAAGTGTGACCCTTGCTTTGAGTGCCATCACACAAATTCGTTAGCATCATCATGGTGTATGCTATTGGTAGAAGGCATAGATTAATTAAAAATTCTTTTAATTTGTATCTATTTTGACTTAATATTTGATAACACTTAGACTTTCTAATTATAGGGATTCTGCTTGCAAAGATCTCATCATTGTTATATTCTTATTTAGTTTTTCTATATCCTAGTCACGCATCTCATACATCAAGATGATATGGAAAGCGTAAATAAGTAAATACGCCCAGTATGCTTCTAGGGTCGGATGACCATGAGCCTCACTAAGTAGTGCAATTAGAGCCATAGGTGCACTACTTAGTTGATTTTAAGTGGGTTGATTAAATATAACTATTACATGAGTGTATTCCATACATTCATGGGTTTCATGCTTCCAATGGTCTTCTTTGTTCCTTGTAACATTTACATGGGAAAAAAATCATCACTCCTAGTGATTCTACTCTTACAACAATTACAAGATAGAAATGGAGAGGCATGAAAGTCCCTATTTAATACAACCCTTTTCAACAACTTGAAACAAATAAAATCAATATTAAAGGCTCATGACCATCCCCATTCATTCATCATCCATTCAACACTTAAATAGATAAGAAATAAATTAAGAATTGACATTCAATTCCAATAATTAAATGCTAACCATATTAACAAATAATTGGTTAAGCAAAAATAAGCATAACTATTATGCGTCTCTTTTTTTTTTGCAACAATTGGAAATTAACTTTAACAAGTTTCTAAAAGCAATCAAAAGTGTCCAACACAATTTTGAGAACTTGCACAACACTTGAACATCCATTAGGCATGATTTAGTTCACTTCTGGTCACAAAAAAAAACATAAAAACACACCAAGACTCGTGCAAAACCGAAATGGGGCACTGCTACCCGGCAGGTGAACACATTGTGTGCACAGCCGTGTGGCAGCTTGCCCTATTTCAATGTTAGCACCAAGTCAAGTTGATTTTGGCTCAATTTTTGTGCACCAAGAATTTTAGGACACCTCCTAAACACTAAATCACACATTATAGACAAAATTTTAGATCTAAAACACCTTTCAAAAGTGGAATTTCAAGTGCTCAAACATGCTTCAAAAACAAGTTTAAGTGAGAATTATATTCTCCAAAAATCTCCAATCATATTGGATCCAAAAATGACCAAAAATCTTTTAGACCATTAACAACATGCTATATCAACACATAACATCAACCAATGCCAAATCAAAATTTAACATTAGCAACAATGAATTAAAACATACTCATCACACGAATTAATACTTAAAACACATAATAGCATGCTTTTACTTCATCAACCAAGGAACCACATACAACATCATCCAAACACTCCAATCCATCATATGAATCAATTATTTGGTGATTTTGATCAGTTCATCACATGAACCAATCATTCAAACAAAATCCAAATTAATCCATGAAATAGGCTCTAATACCACTTGAAGGATAGAGTAGCATCAGGATCCAAATTAATTCCAATAAAAAATAAAAAAAACTAAGATACTCAGTCCAAAAGGATCATTTCATGCACATAATTCATATTTTGTGGAGAAAATACCTTGAAGAACTCAAAAATCAAGGTAGATGGATGAACAACCTTCCACACTTGAAGCTGTCACAGTTCTGGCGCAGCAGAAAGATCACCAGATTTCTCCAATCTCCTCTTTGATTTATGAGCTGAATTTTTTATAGGAAACTCATCACTCCCTGGATATGATACGGTAAAATTTTCATTCTGATTGGACTCCTCTAAGGTTGCCAAAAAGTTTCCCAAAATCACTGCCAGAAACGGTTTCAGCAAGAGCAATAGCAACCCAAGTGTGATGCCTTGGATGTCAAAGTACGCACACCAATTGGATCACCTTTACTCTACAATTTAGGCTGGAGAAATATGCAGACGAATGGAGGAATGAAGGTGGGAGATGATGGAGGAAGAAGGAGAATATTGATCTAACAAATAACAAAATTTGTTGTGGTTGTTGAGAGAATCTTATCACACCAATTTTCAGCACTCTCTAGAAGTGTGTAATTAGTAGTGGATGCCACCTCTCTCTATATCTATATATAGAGGGAGGATGGTGTGATGCTGTGAGACCCAAAAATGTTGGATTTAATCAAAAAATGTTGGATTCAATCACGCATGCTTGGTGGTACTTGATGGTGACCGGTCAGTGTGTTGGACAAACAAAACAGGCCACGGGCGCTTGCTAGGAGTGGACAGTGTGCCGTGTGCCAAGGGGCAGAGCAAATGAACAGACCCAACGGACCTTAACGGATGTGTGTGCATGCGGGGCTGGGCCGTGCGCACACTTGTGCGACACTTGACCGGATGGTGCGCACACTCGTGCTAGACTTAGCAGGACAGTGGGCACATTTGCGCAACAAAATGAGTTGGAATCGAGACTTGGGCATAGCTGAGCGGACCAGTGCTCACAAGCAACACGTTAGTGCGCACGAATGGGCAACAACGCACGCAACAACAGGTTGGTGAGGTGGGCTGACCTGGCAGATAGCCTAGCGACACGTTGGCAAGACATGGCAAGTTCATGCTGATGTGGGCGATAGCTAACCGAGTATGTAGGCAGACGATTTTCGATAGAGAGAGAAGCAAAGTAGTGGGATGGTTGCGGCTGAATTTTGGTAACCGCCTGGGACAGTTGGCGCTAGCAAGCTTCACTGCAGATAATCACTTGACATAACCACTCAGGACACATGACAAAATCTAGTATAGCTTTGCCACATGTTGGCTGTTGATAGGCTAACTTCCTAGCAGTGGGGGATGCCCACTGTAGCTGATTATACTAGATGGTATATAAGCCATTGACCTCACAGTCTGCACAAGTTAGAGAACGAGATAGCGAGTTAGACTTGGGCAGACGTTGTGTGAAGGCATTGGCATCTTGTGTATTACATTTGTTGGGTTAATACAAGGTTGGGATTGTTCCTGTAAATCATGTGTCCCTTATGTTAATTCTATTGTATGTTCAAACAATTATATTATTGCCTTGCTTGATCATATGTTGCCTAACTCGCACACTTGCACTAAATGAGGTGCATGGGCAAGTTGACTAGGCCCTTGGTAGGTCTAGGTTGCATAAGGTCGCATAAAACTCGGTGAGAATTTTATATGAAAATTACCCCTGTGACAATTGGCATCGAAGCCCGACTTCATGCTATTTTGAGGGGAATTGACGTGAGCTTGGGTTATTGTAGGCTTTAAAACATGAAATGATGGCGCATCAAAGTTTGACAGAAGCAGTTCTTGGCTTGGAGACAGGAATGCGCCTGATGGAGGCATACCTTGGACAGCCGGTTGAAGCTCAAAAGATGACTCTCTTTAAGAAAATCCAGGAATTACAACAAATGATTGAGGGTTTGCAAAAGACAGTGGTGGGTTGGCCCAAAATTGTGGATCGGGTTGTTTTGGCTGTCGAAAATGTGGGAACATTCACTGAGGCCATTGAGTTGAAACTTGAGTCGGTCAATACTGAGTTGGTGGTATTGAATAAGACTGTTACAGCAAGTGTGGCTGATGACAAGGCTTCTTTATCGAAGGTAAAAGTGCCAGATCTAAAACCCTTTGGTGGTTAGCGGAACGCCAAGGATCTCAAGAATTTTCTGTAGGATATGGAGACCTATTTTGAGGCCGTTAAGATTCCAAAATGGGAAAGGGTGTCCATAACTACTATGTACTTGACGGGGGACGCTAAACTATGGTGGCAAACTCATTTGTCGGATGAATCAGTTGCTAATCGAGGACAGATTGACAATTAAGAAGCACTGAAAAGGGAATTCAAGGAGCAATTTCTACCTTGCAATGTGTCGTGGGTTGCTAGGGAGAATCTTTAAAACTTGAGACATACGGGAACGGTAAGAGAGTATGTTTCTGCTTTCAGTTCTCTTATGCTTGACATACGCAATTTGTCTGAGGAAGATAGGTTGTTCAATTTCATGGTGGGGCTGCAACCTTAGGCTCAAGCCGAGTTAAGGCGACAAGGAGTCAAGGACTTGCACTAGCTATGGCTGCTGCTGATAGATTGGTGGACTATCGGAATGTTGGAAGCCTAAAAAAGAAAGATACCAAGAAAGACAAGGGCAAAGCAAAACCAAACGGAAAAGGAAAGAAAAAAGAGGGATCTAATGCAATGGGTACCCAGACGGAAAAGAAGAAAATTAGCTGCTACGCTTGTGGAGGTGACCACAGACGCTTGTGGAGGTGACCATAGAATGCATGATTGCCCTCAGCAGGAATGACTTAGTGCATTGTTGGGTGAAATGACTGAAACAAAAATGGAGGGTGGCATGGAACCGAGAGTCGGTGCTCTCCAATTGCTGAACACTCTAATGGGTAAGTTCGATTCAATTAAGAATAAGGGACTAATGTATGTTTGAGTTTTTGTGAATGGTAATCAAGTTAAAGTAGTGGTGGATTTGGGGTCCACACATAGCTTCATTTTGGAGAAACAAGCCCAGAAGCTGGGGCTAAAGATGGAACTTTCCACAACCCAAGTTAAGGTTGTAAACCAAAAGCCTAAGACGGTGAAATGTGGGGCCATTGTGGATTTGAAAGTGAGGAATTGGCAGGGACTGAGCAAACTGATGGTTTATTGGTTGGATGAATTCGATATGATTCTTGGCAGTAATTTTCTGTTAAATGCAAAAGCCATTGCTATCCCTTACTTGAGTGGGTTGATGATTCTTGATGATAAAGAACCTTGCTTTATACAAGCAGAGTGGAGTAACTTCGAGAAAGAGGGAAAGAAGTCAGCCAATGGTATGGATGAGACTGGACTAACGCATGCTAATGGTATCAATTCATTGACATCAGGTAGTGAGGATGGCATTTGCCAAGAAAATGGTAAAGAGAGTTGGCCTTCTTTATCCTGGGGCGAAGTTAAAAGCATAGCCCTATACCTCAATCAAGTGGGGGCATTGTCCGAAGTAAAGTGTTTGGCGGGATTCAGTGGGAAGTCCAAACCCATGCTGCTTAGTGCAGCATGACTAAACGTGAGGTCAGTACCTGTTACTTTGGCTTAAAGTTACTGATGGCATTTATTTTCTAGACTTACAGGATAACGCAGGTTTATGTGGGAACACAAATGGAGGTATGTCTCACTTTGTCCGATGAGAGCGTCGGATTCCTCTAGTCGGGGTGGTTTCTGAGACCTTGGATTTGATCATGCATGCTTGGTGGTGCTTGGTGGTGACTGATCAGTGTGTTGGACAAATGAAATAGGCCACGGGCGCTTGCTAGGACAGGGCAGCATGCTATGTGCCAAGGGGCGAAGCTAATGAACAGACCCAACAGACCCTAACGGATGCATGTGCACGTGGGGCTGGGCCATGCGCACACTTGTGCGATACTTGACCAGATGGTGCGCACACTCGCGTGAGATTTAGTGGGACAGTAGGCACATTTGAGCAACATAATGAGTTGGAACCGAGACTTGGGCGTAGTTGAGAGGAGCAACGTGCACAAGCAACACATTGGTGCACACGAGTGGGCAACAGTGTGCGCAACAACAGGTTGGTGAAGCGGGCTAGCCTAGTAGACAACCTAGCGACACGTTGGCAAGATATGGCAAGTTCATGCTGATGTAGGTGGCAGTTAACCGAGTATATTGGCAGACAGTTTTTAGCAGAGAGAGAAGCAAAGTAGTGGGATGGTTGTGGGCTAACTTTTTGTAACTGCCCGAGACAGTTGGCGCTAGCAAGCTTCACTGTAGATAATCGCTTAGCATAACCGCTCGTGACTCTTGGCAGCATCTATTATAGCTTTGCCACTTGTTGGTTGTTGATAGGCTAGCTTCCTAGCAGTGGGGGATGTCTACTGTAGCTGATTATACTAAATGGTATATAAGCCATTGGCCTCATAGTCTACACAAGTTAGAGAATGAGATAGCAAGTTAGACTTGGGCAGACATTGTGTGAAGGCATTGGCATCATGTGTATTACATTTGTTGGGTTAATACAAGGTTGGGTTTGGTTTATGTAATTTATGTATCCTTTATGTTAATTCCGCTGCATGCTCAAATAATTATATTACTACCTTGCTTGATCATATGTTACCTAACTCGCACACTTGCACTAAACGGGGTGCACGGGTAGGCTAACTAGGCCTTTGGTGGGTCTAGGCCGCACATGGTCGCATAAAACTCGGCGTAAATTTTACGTGAAAATTACCCTTGTGACAAATGCCAAGGTGTCATCACACCTTCCTCAAGGTTGGGGTGTTACTTAATATGCCATGTGGCATGATGTGATAAGTTGTGTGTGAATTTGAATTTAATTTGGAATCTACATTTCATCATATGAAATGTCTTCCTATTAAATTCTAATTCCACACTAAATGAACTTTTCATTTAAATTCTCCCTACAAAAATATTCTCCAATTTAATTAATATTCATTTGACTTAATTCTTAAGTCAAAGTGCTTAACTTCTTAAGCTAGTCAAAATTAATTTAACTCTTAAATTAATTTGACCAATTGATAATCATATGGCATCAATTAATTAACTCTTAATAATTGATCTTAATTTAACTCTTAAATTAACTTTAGTAGTTTAACACTTAAATTAATCAAGCTAAAATGACATCAATTTTCTTCTCCTTAAAATCGGTCATGAGAGTTTTCTAACACTTAGAAAATTCTCCTTCATTCAATAGGTATTACAATTAGCTTTTGTGTGTGACCTTTAGGTTTTGTCATTCATTGGACATAGGCTTACAACTATTGTGACTTGTGGAATATTAAATATTCACATTAGTTTAAACTCCTTTAAACTAAGTGACTCAGTTTAATTAATCTCATTAATTGAAGAGTACCCAATCTCCATGGTTGATGTGCAACCTCAAGCCCATGGAGGCCAAACTAATTGGCCGAAATAAATGCACTCGCAGAACCATTCTAGCACTACGCATACCATGCAAATATAGTCATTTCGTCTCCTATCTCCATGAAAGAGGCCTAATGAAAGATATTTGTCGGTTCTCTAATAGCCTCAATATTATGATTCTATTCTCAATGTTCGATTTTGTTTGTGATCTCATCTTTGGAAAACTCTTTTCCAAATTATCACACTACCTTGCGCAAGGATTTCTTAGAATCAATCATTATAGAATACACAGGAGATGCACTCACTCTTCACAATGACGAGGAGTCAAATCCCATCTTAAATCTCAGAAACCTCTATGTCTAAGTAGCTCATGCCCAATCACCATCGGAATGCCCGATAAATGGCTAAAAATGGAGTCAAAGCATGAGAACCTAAACACAAGGTTACCTGGATCCTCAAGTCAAAGGAATAATTATATACACTAGCGTAGGCTGGAGGACTTGCCACTACGGCTATCTAGTGAGATCTCCAAGTGGGCTTTCAGTGAATTTGTTCTCTAACAAGCATCCACTAACATGCACCCATATCTCATATGGCTTGCTCATGGAGCAATATCCAACTCTTGGATTTATGCATTATTAGTGCAAGTCTATCTGGATCTTAGATGCCCCATATCTTAAGATCCTACGACTTTGAAAATTTAAGATCACGATCGTGTAAAACTTATTCCATGGTCATCGAACCAAATCCCATAGTCATGTGTGATCTAGGGGCTTCAACCAAATGCTAGTAAAGAAATATAAGCATAAGATGAACATAGCCATTTTATAGAATATTATTCAATGAAGATTATGTTACAAGGGAATAGTTTACATGGCCAATCTAATTAGCTTGCAGGGCACTATTCAAACATTGGATGTGTTAGATAGAGATTTTTTAATTTAATTTTCCCATAAGAAAAGTTGGTTTTGTATTGGCACTTAAAGGGTGGACATAAACTTAGTTGCAGATGCATAACCTATGATGTTCTAAGTGTGACACTCAAGACATAAATTTGAACTCTAGATTAAAGCTAGATGGTCATTTTTATGCTTTCTGCAAGTCATTTCGGGAAATTATTTATCAATTCCATTACATTGGATCCAATGTATAGTTCTTAATAAGCAATGAGTTTCATGCATAACCATCTTAAAGATTTTAGTTTCTAATAAAGGCTTTAGTTTCTAATAAGGTTCTATTGGTCAATTGGTGCAACTAATCTATTCTTACAAAATATTATTTGTCAAATGGTGAGGAACTAGCCTTACTTAAAATGTTCTAATAGATTTTCGAATGCTTATTATGATGTAGTACTTTAGTGGATGAAACTTGGCTCTTCTCGAGTTCATTCAAATTTCAACTCATTAAGTTGAATTTAATTTCTTAATGCAACATAGTTTTAGCAATTAAGATCCAGCGCAAAACTTGGGGAGAAACTTTATGCTTGCTTGATCAAATTTACTAATTTTTTTTATTAAATGATGCTGGCAATTAGGTGTTTGTTAGATTTTTTTATTGAATAATGCTGGCAATTAAGTGTTAGTTAGATTTTTTATTGAATAATGCTGGCAATTAAGTGTTTGTTAGACTTTTTTATTGAATGATGCTAGCAATTAGGTGTCCCAACTTAACAAACATAAAGAGTAGCAACTTTATGTGTGCTTGATCAAATTTACTAATTTTTTTATTGAATGATGCTAGCAATTAAGGATTGATTTAATGAGGCTATCTATTGCTGCTTCATCAATTTGGTGACTATTTCTTGCTTAAAATCTTGCTATTAACCCCTAGTCAAATTGGTGACTATTTCATAATGGCTCATCAAAACATATTAGAAGCCATGCACAACCAAAGAGATTCCAACAAGATCCAACTAATAGCCATCTGATCTAGTTACATCGAACATCCAAACATATGATATATCCACAGCAAAATAAATTCATAAATCATCCCACATTCCATGCCAAAGAAGCTAAAACTACATAAATTCAGAACCCCGAAAGGACATGTAAACAACACAAAATATCAAAACTAGCAAAAATTCTGAAGTTGACAGCAAAACTAGATTCAACTCCCAATTGAAACAACCTCAAGTTTTTTTTTTAAATAAGGTTCAAGATCTATTAAAAATAAAAAGTGGAAGCTTACATCAGAAAAGTGTTTAAGCCAAAATAAATTAGGAAGTACTTCTTTTTTTTACAAAATGCCAAAATAAACATCATATCTCCAGTAATACAAATAATGTTTAAGCTAGGAGCAAATACAAAGAAGGGCTGAGATAAATTCCCTTCTAATCTAATTTTCAGCAATAAAAGCTTGACCAGTAGCCTTCGGGTGGCCAGAGATTGATCCCATTTAGAGCAAAAGAAAGCGCCCAGCAACAACACCAAAGGTAGGGTTCGAGTCATGGCCGCAATAGAATTACAACTAATCATTAGGTTCTAGAAGAGGGTAGGTTTCAAATCCTATATTCAACAATTTGTTGCAAAAAAAATAATACGCCTAATTAGAGCAAGTATCAAATCCAATTTGTAGCAGAATTTTCTTTAGCAAATGTCAAAATAGGAGAGAGACCTAGGGTTCGATCCCATTATAGCCAAGTTTTGTGTCAATAATTTGGCACTAAATTAAGACAGAAAGGTAGCAAAATTCTATTGAAAACCATCAATCAGGTTAGGTCTAAATCCAACAAAACAAATGCTTTTCCTATTTGAGAGAAAAGAGGACCAATAGGAACAAAAAAAATCATCAATAGCATGGACATTCCAACTGTAGTCTAGTAGTTCTAACAACACAATAATAATCACACTTTTTGTACTAAGAACGAGCCTCTTCCCAGGCTTTCATGTCAAAATCTATTCAAGATGAATTTATGCTTCTTACCACATATTGCAGCAACAAATAACTACTGCACAGAACATTGAAAAGCAGGAAAATATTCATTCCCACAGATTGCATCAGCTGATGCTTGCTCAAGCAGCAAAAGCTCAGTAAAACAAGTTACAATAATAACATTTTAGCAATACATCACACTATGCATTGTACAAACAAAATAAAGTTGTTCCCGGGCAACAAATAGTAGCAAAATAGTTCCAACAAAACCAAAAGACATGCCCATCTGAAACCTATCAGTCACAGCCTCTACAGCAAACATGGCTTGTTAAAACTAGAAAATTTATTGTGTAGCAGCTTAGTATATTGTGGTTTTTGAACAAAACTAGAGGCATTTTCAAAGTATATAAACTAATCTAGACCTTCAAAGAACAAAAATCTAAGGGAACTTCACACACACACACAAAAAAAGAAAAACCATTAGTACAACAGTCTAATTCTTGGCCATCACAAAAAGCATAGCAATGTACAAATTTTGAACAATAATCTGAATTCAAACAACTAAAAAAATAGTAGCAGAATGGTAGAAGCAAAAAGATTAGAAGTTAATGATTAGATCTGAACCTGAGCTCCAATCGGACAACAGCAAGATTAGGTGCATGATCAAGACTAAGAAATTCCAACATTTCCAACATGTAAAGACAGAAATTGATGGCAACATGTGTTAAACCTCTCCATTGGGAGATAGATAGCAAAACAAATCCAACGAAACTAAGACCAGCAGAACTAATTAAGCACAGTTTAATTTATGAGACTCATTCCAACAATTGAGTTGAGAATATTAAACACGATACGAAAAGAACATTGTTCACCCTCATTTTGTTGTCTTCCATAAAAAAGATAGTTCTTACATGAGCAGCAAACTAGTGGGAGTTACAGAAAAAGAAGAACACATCATTCACAGGAAGCCAACAATTTTATATAGATATAATTCAAATACAACCACACAGTATGTACAGATACATCTAAAGGAAAAACCACACAAGATTGATATGAATAAAGGAAAACATTAAAATGTAATGAATTGATGTAATAATATAAAAAACTTTACTAGAAATAGTGTTTAAACTAAGAAGCAAACTAATGTTAAACAATTCTCATACTGAAAAACAAATATTAAATCTTGCTATTCACAACATTGCATGTCATCAATCCAAATCCACAAAGCAATTTTTCTATCCATATCTCATGGTTGCATATGCATCATAAAGAAAAGAAGAAATTATATGAATAAGAGTAAGAAGTTAATTACAAATTATTATTATATTAATAAAATTATAGTGGGATTAATTATAATAATCATCTTCAATAAATAATATACATAATCAACTAAATTTTCTATGTAATAAATATTAGAAAGAGGTTTAATAGATATATTAATTGAAAAATATCATAATTTGATGTGCTAACAATTAAGTCAAACTCAAATATAAAGCTGCACTCACCAATCAAGTAGATTGATAATTTCAATAAAGCTTTTGCTTGTCATCTTCTCAACGCACTTCACCACAACTTCTATTGTAGTTTTTTGAATGGCTAACTTAGCTTTTGTGCTTTCCAACTCAGCTTGTGTAGTTATCAACTCTTTGTCTAATCGTGCTCGATTAATAGATGCTTCAAAGTATAAGTAAAATGAGTTGATTCTTTTGTATTAAGACCTTTTGATTTGGCATAAGATGAATTTTCTCCAAGGACTAAAATGCAAACTTGTTTTGAACTCAAACATGCATCACCATTTGGCAAAGTTTGTTGCTCTTATCGCAATTCCTTCATTTGAGCCTTTTATGCAAATATCAGATATTCTAATCATTTTCAGACATTAAGATTTCCTTACTCTAACCACATAAAGTAAAAGGCTGAAATAAAATAAAAGAAATAAGTAAAACTTTAACACAACTTACATAGTTAGCCTCAATCTCTTTATCTGCACATCCATTTTTGGCATCATAAAATTCTGAAGTCACATATAGCCATAGAACGCAATAATCAAAACATTAAAAATGGAAATTAACTAGGCTACACATGATATAAAGGATCTAAACTTGCCATTGATTCAGATTTAGATGGAGAATCACCTTGTTTTGCTCAAAAACCAAGGAAGCAAGAAAAAAGTCTTTGACTCTCAAAAACTGTCTTCCAGCGGTGAAGTAGAGTAGCGACCAAATTTACCTAACCAAATGAATTTTTTTTGAGCTGAAAATTTTACAGGATCTCCAAAACACATTGGTGGATCTACTACCCAAAAATCAGCTCAATCAGAACTCGAAACATCCACCCAGAACTACCTCCAAGTTGCAGCCAAAAATTGGATCTCCAAAGGCAACCAATCCAATCGTCTTGCCTCAATGTTAAGATCCACACACCAATGCAATAACCTATCTTCTTCTATATTAGCTGGAGAATATAGAGAAGACACACAATGATGAATGCCTGATTTGGAGGTAGGAGGAGAAAGGAAAGTGAAACTTCAACACATAATGCAACACTTGAATATTAGAGGAAAAATATAGAGAGAATCTAATTCTTCCTTCTTAGATCTAAATTCACATGGAATGTAATGCAAGCATATATTTGGCCTCCCCTCTCTATATCTATATATAGAGTGAGGATGGTGTGATGCCAAGTTGGCATCACACCTTCCTCAAGGGGTGGCACCAAATAGCATGCAAGTTGGCATGTGAATTTGAATTTTGTGTGAATTTGAATTTCATTTCATCCCATGAAATGACATCCAAATAAATTCTAATTCATACCAAATGAACATTCATTTGAAATTTTTCTCCAAAATTAGTTCTCCATATTAATTAAATTAAACTCCTTTAATTTAAATAGTTGTCTTGACTTAACTCTTTATGTCAATTAGCTTCACACTTTAAGCTAGCAATAGTTAACTTAACCCCTTAAGCTAACTTGACCAATGGAGTCATGTGGCACCAATTAATTAACTCCTTAATTATTGGTCTTAATTTAACTTCTTAAATTAATTAGATCAATTTAATAATTAATTATTAAATTGATCAATCCAAAAATGACCACAACAATTATGTCAATCGGTCACCTCCAAATCGGTCATGTACGAACTTTTCTAACTCTTAGAAAATTCTTCTTAATCACCTAGGATACGCAATTAGCTTTTGTGTTTGATCTATTAGGTCCTACCATTTATTGGACATAGGCTCACAACTCTTTGTAACTTTGAAATATCAAATATTCACTTTAGTTTAAACTCCCATAAACTAATGGACTCAATTCAATTAATCTCCATTAATTGAAGAGTACCCAATCTTCATGGTCAATGTCCAATTTCAAGCCCATGGAGCCCAAGTAGTTGGCCGAAATGAATGCTTTTGGAGAACCATTCTAACTCTTCGCTTGTCATGCAAATATGGTCCTTCCATTTCCTATCTCCCGAAAGAGTAGGGAAAGATATTGTCAACACCCTAATAACTTCAATACTATGTTTCTATTCTCAATGTTTGATTCCCTTTATGACCTCATCTTTGGAAAACTCTTTTTCCGAATTGTTATACTACCTTGTGCAAAGATTTCATGGAATCGATCATTATAGAATACATGGGAGATGTACTCACCCTTCACAACGATGAGGAGTCAGATCCCATCTCAGATCTCACAAACTTCCATGTCTAAGTAGCTAATACCTAATGTCCATCCAAGTGACCCACTATATGGCTAAGGAAGAGTCAAAGTATGAGGACCGAAACACAATATTACAATGAATCCTTACGTCAAAGGACTAATTATACGCACCAGTGTAAGCTGGAGAACTTGCCACTACGGCTATCTAGTGGATTCTCTGAATGGGTCTTAACATGGACCCATATCTTATATGGCATTGCTCATAAAACGGAGTAATATCCAACTCCTTGGATTAATGTATCATTAGTACAAGTTTATCTGGATCTTAGATGCCTTTAGTCTCATAAGATCCTATGACTTAGAAGTTTTAAGATCACGACCGTATAAGACTTGTTTCATGATCACCACTTACAGGATGACCAAGTCCCATAGTCTTGTGTGATCTAAGAGCTTCAACCAAATGCTAGTGAAGTGAATATGTGCATAAGATGAAGATGACCATTTAAAGAATATCATTCAATCAAGAGTGTATCACAAGTGAAATAGTTTACAATACTAATCTAATTGGCTTGCGGGCACTATTCCAATAAATTCCACCTCATACATGTTAATGTCATCCAAATTCTATTACATAGAAAATGAAAATGTCGTTATATGAATATAATTAAACAAAAACTATATGGTTGACTGAGAAATAAATTAACTAACATTTTCATATTGATGTGCCACACGAGATTTAGCTCCTAAATAAAATCATACAAATTAATGATATTTAGCTTAAATTTTTTCGTCTCCAAAAAGTCACACAACCATAGTCAATCATCACGGCGGTTGGCAAGTTTTTTGTAAATACTTTGTCTAGCTAATGCTACTCCAACTTCAGCTTTTGTTCTTAAATAATACTTATGGGCATTTGAACGAAAAATAGAGTATTGTTTAGCAAATGACTTCTAAATGCAATGAACAACATGAGGCTCCTCCTCTTCATAACTGAGCTTATTCTTTAACAATTGAAATATTTAAAACACTCTTGTTATATATTAATTGTATCATTAAAAATATTGATAAAAAAGAAAAAGCCAAAGCAAATAAATACTTAAAATAATACTTACAACCAACTTTCTAAAGAGATCTTTTTTGTCATTAGGAATCTTAGCCCGAACATTAACTTGCGTTGGAGCTTCAAGTCTAATCAAGACCCCCATCTGAGTTGCATGTTTTGAACTATGCTCCCCAATAGGTTAGTTAATCCTATTTGGAATAATAATTTTTGCTTTCTTCCCACATTTTTGCTTATACTTTTGTGTGTTTAGTCCTCTGGTAAGACCACGGCCTCATTTTTCATTCACAAATCCTTATTAACCAAAACATATGAGAAATTTATTCAATAATTGCTTGTAATAATATGCATAGAAATCTAAAAAATAATTAATAAGTTAAACATTACCATTAGCATCATCATATGTTTTATCAACCGTCTCTTTTGTTAGTTGTACAAAACAAATAATTTTTTTAAGCATACGATAAAGTCCAATAGAGAAAAGTAGATTTTAGTTAATAATACATTCAACATCAGTTCTAATATCTGTATTTAATATATTAGGCATGTGCTACACTTGAGGCTATTCTCTAGGTATTCTAGCAGTAAATAGAGAAATAAATCTTTTCAATTAAATTTAAATAGTGTGTAAATTTTGAAATATTGACAGAGTAAAACATATTACCTGCATCTCTAGTATTATCTTCTATTATTGTTTGTTTGGCTAATGAACTGAAATGCTTGAGTCGCTAAAAGTTTTTGTTGGAGGAACAGTAATCCTCTTTTTTCTGCTTCAAACAATAATACTCAAAATACAATCCAATAATTTAAATTGGAATAAATATAAAATTAGAGCAGAAAAAGAATGAAAATACAAGTAATATTACCCAAGTTATGCGATAAAGAATGCTTTGGTGGTTCATCAACTATGTCATTTGCTGCAGCTAATGCACTAGATAGGTTCATTTTATGCTTCTAATGACTTGTGCCATTGACAGTAGTCATTGCTCTAGACAACTCCAACTTGCGTTTAATAGTGGTACTCATTATTAGACTTATTATTCAAATAGAATCACATGTTCAAAGTCATAACGAGTTTGTTAAAGTTTGGATGAAAAACGAAACATGATATGCAAACGAAGCATACAATTATATTGTAACATTGGAACCCATTGTCCATCAACATGAAATCGAACAATTAGTATGGGAAAGTTTAAGAAACTAGAAAAATGTACAAAATTGATTTTGTAGGTTGAAATCAGCATAAAAAGGTTGAATCGATTCAAATGTTGTGTCTACCTCATAACACTACCTTATGAGGCTGATTTCACCTCACAACATGTGTGAATTCAGCCATTGTACAAAGACATAGGTTGATTTTGTGCCTCTGTTATGCGACAAATTCAACTTCATTGCTGAAACAGATAGTATGACATTCAGCCTCTTTTATGAGGCTGAATCGCAAATTCATCCTTTGTATTCATAATAAACAACATAATAGGGGTTGAATTTGCAACTCTATTATGAGGTAAATTCAGCCTTAAAGTATGCTTCTATGCTTTTAGCACGTAAAAGACCTCAGTTCTCCAAAAATTCTAGAGCTGATTATGCGAGAAAGTGATATATCTATCTCCATGCATGGTGATACTTGAAAACAATAGTCACTAATGGAGCACCAAAACATGTATAACTAGTTTATGAACAAAGACTGGAGAATCACAACTACTTTACCATTAAAAATCAATCGAGCGATATTTGGATGATAGGCGCATTGAAAGATCGAATTTTTATATTGCTACATAAATTATCATAGATAATAAAATTTCTAATTTTCTACTAATCTTTAAATAAACTTAATGGTATTTTACATACTGCCTTTGTATGCCTCTCTAATGCTCTCTATTGAATCAGCACAAAAAATTAATTTCAATGTAAAAATTTAAAGAAAACTTGAATTGGAAAAAGAGATTGAGAGGGCTAGAAAGAGAGGGAGAGTTGGAGAGAAATTTATACCCAAAAAGACCAGAAAGAGCTAGGAAAAAAAAAACACAGTGGAGAAGAAACTAGGGACTAGAATTCACAGCCAATAGTATTCGTATTCAACCACGATTAAACTCCCAACTCATACTATTTCCTGTAAAGCAGCCTCGATTTGTTCTGTTTCCTGTGCAGCAGCTTGGATTCATTTTGTTTCCTTTACATCAACAATTTACCACCAAGATCCTTAATTTTGGCAAAAAAAGATAACTTACTGCCAATAGAAAAGGATTCTGGCATCTGAGAGTTTTTGTTTCGTTGCATGTATATACAAAAATCTTAATAAGTTCTAAAATACCTTTTAGAATTTTCTAATTTTTAAAAATCTAAAAATATTTTAGATAAGTATTTTGATAATAATAAATTTTTTAAAGTTAAATTTTCAAGTTTTAAATTTTCTAAGCTTTTGAATTTTATCTATAATATTTTAATTTTAATAAAAAATCTTTGGAGGAAAAGATTTTCTACATTTTTAGATATATGAATCATAGTTGTAGGCAATTTTTTTAATTTTCAAAATTAAACAAATGAAATAAGAAGATTAATTTTTCAAAGTTCAAAAATTAATTTCAATAAAATTTATTACTACAAATAAATAAATGTAATTAGAAGGAAAACATCAAATATTTTAATATTAATAATTATAGAATATCATAATTACAAAGTTTGAAGGCAATTTATTGAAAACTTAGGTAAAAGTTAATGGGTGTTTTTTTTAAAATGAAAAGTTTATGGAATATATTTTGAATAAAAATAGCTTCACATAATATTTCTGATACATAGGTTTATTTTGAGAGATTATTTTAGTAATTTTTCTATAATTATCATTAGTAGAATTTCATTTTATTAGTATATATAATATCACTATAATTTACACATCCTAAAAAAAGAATAGAGTAACTGCAGTACCTTAGTTGTTTAATATAAACTAATATTCTACTGTAATTTCTTAAGTATGGCACACTTGATGTGTTTTAAAATTTTATAGTATAAAATAAATAAAATATTTATTTTTTTTATATGTTACTACAATTTTTATCATAACTTAGCATGTAATATATGGAATTTTAACCTTTTTATTGTTTAATTTTGCTAAATTAATTTGTATTATTGTGCAAGTTTGACTTGAATTAAAATTTTCATATTGATTTTAATTTAGAAGAATGAATCTTTTAAAAGTAAATTATACAATGGTCTAATTAAATTATAATATTTTGTTAATTATATAATACATTATATTTAATAAAATTTATAATTAGGTGTAGGTAGGATCAGTAGGATTCGAGTTCTACATATACATTGCAGCTACGGTGCGGGTTTTTATTCCTAAAACCCATGGGGTGGGTAGGGACGGGTAGGGGCAAGTTGAGAGACTATAAAACATATGTAGGGTGGGTTTGGGTTGAGTGAAAACCCGCCCCAACCCTCCCCGTTGCCATCCCTAGTTGTTCTCCCATCTTTTGCTTTAGGATTTGTACCTTTTGCTATGATTGATGTTCATTGTTCTGTGTTTTGGTTTTAGTACATTGGTTAGAAGAAAATATAAAACTTTTGCAATTGTTTTTAACTAAAACATGGGGCTTTCTGTGGTCCAGTAGGGTCCTACCTATCTGATGGATCTCTACTGTTGATGGTTAAGCAGACACACACTATTTCCACCTGAGAGACGGTGACAAATGTAGTATGTGAGGCTTCTCGACCAGAAAGTGGTGTGGATTGGTACTTGCAATCAAGTAGCAAACGTCAGGCTAGCAGAGAAGCTCATCGGCTAAGACCCTTTGAAGGTTAAGTCAGTTTGGAATTGAGATAAGGGGAAAAATGAGTAGAGTAACGGCTTATTTGTGTATAAAAATCTTACCGTTGGGTTGGAACAAAAGGGTATTTATAGTGCATGCTCATAAGTGAAAAGACAAGAATAGCCTTAGCAAGCTTCCAATAGAAATCCCGTTAGTAGAGGCAGTTATGGTCATTTCGACCAAAGCCCATGCCTTGCAACTATTTACTGTGTCGACCGCTAAGCCCCTCAGAGGGGAAGACCACGTTGTCGTTAAATGTGGATGTGACGGCATTAATGGCGGAGGTGATCTGCCGACACAACATTAAATGCGGATAGACGGGTGGTTTAAACGCATTTAATGCGACGAATGAGATAGCACAGACGGCATCATTAGTCGCTAAACCCTTGAGTTTGCTAATCCAGTCGGCATATTCGACCTTGGTGGTCGAATAACTATCCCGACCTCCGTTGCTAAATTTAGGTCCGTTTGAACAAAGCCCGATGGTAATGATATATCCTGACTTCCAGGTTAAAATGTAACTGGGCCTAATGAATTTATTGGGCTTTTAAGGCCCAACTAGGATGATCCCATATCATGAGTCCCCCCATTCTGAAGTTCGACCTAAAAGAATGTCGGCGTTCGGAGTAGGTTTGCACAACTCTTCGATGAGAAATATATCGGAGAGAGGAGCAATTTCAAATCTCGATCAAAAAGGTATTAGCGGGAGCCGTTATTTGGCACTTACACAAAGATCAATGTGGAGAAACTGGCGATTACGCATTTATTGGCCAGTTAACCTTCCCACCTGTCTGTAAATATGAGATTTTAACCATTCATTTTTACTTTTACTGCAACGCATTTGAGGTCGAGCAGAAGAATTTTTGGTCGAGCTATTGAGGATTACTCCTTACTTTCAAGTATAATTTTTGTAAGTTCTTCTTCTGCTTTTAGCTTTATAAATCGTTAGGCTTTGATAATATCTAGTTTTAGCTCTGACTCTGGAAGCACTCAATTTGCCTCGACTAGTAAGGTCGAGATGAGCGAGACTTTAGATGGGGAGTTGAGGGAAATGTTAAGTAGGGGAGATGAAGGCGTGGGGCCTTCTAATCCTGCCATCGAAGACATAGCTGGGCCTTCAAGCCAAGGTGAGGGTAAGGAAAAAGTGATTGTAGAGGAGGTGCCTAGGTCAAGAGGTCGATTATTCACGACAATGTATTACAATGATATAGTGTCATCTGTGTCGTTGAATGATTTGTCGTCGATACGAGGGAAATTTCATATTCCAGAGGGGTTTGAATTTATAAAGCCTAGGTTTTAGATAGGATGCATATCCCTTCTGTTGGTTGTATTACTGTTTTCGAGGATGCCATGAAACGTGGCTTGAGGTTTCCCTTAGCTAACCCAATGGTCGACCTGTTAAGGGGTTTACAAGTTTGTATAACTCAACTCGTCCCTAATTGTTTTGCACTACTATACAGTTTTGTTGTACTAATGGGTATTGTCGAGGAATTGCCATCGTGGGCTAATTTTAGCCATTTTTTCCACTTACCTATGTCCCGAAAATTGGGGTTAGCAAGGGAGTCGGGTTTTTATTATTTAACTGCACGACCTCTTAGAAAAATATTTGGGAGCTTCTCCTCGTCCCTTGACTAAAAGTGGAAAGAGAGGTATTTCTATGTTCGACCCCCCACTGGGGTCGAATTCCAAATTCCAAGAGGATGGATGCGAAGTAGGGTTGAGTTGGATGTCAGCGAGAATCCATCATGGAGTAATGTCTTTGTTCAAGATCTACTCAAATATGGTGAGATGGAGTCTCGATGTTCCTATGGGAAGGAACCTGGAGCTAGGGCGGCTATCGACTGCCTCTTTGAGGTTGCACGCAAGTGCTCAATTAGGTATAAACTAACTCTTTAAATAATGTTATCCGTTGTTTTCTTGAATTGTCCAAATTCTCTTGTGTTTCAGGTTGATCAATCATGAAATGTGCTCGTCAGATTGCAATGAAGAAATAGAAAGAGGCACAGCAGTGCAGGGATGCAGCGATTGCTCGTCGAGCCGCATCGAACACTAAGATCAATCGGGAGGCCGCCGAGCCCCCGATTCTGACTGTACTGAGTAGAGGTGCCACCAATAGTTCTCCTCAACCAAAAAGGAAGGTCGTTGACGCAGCAAGTGAAGCTACCGCCAAGAAAGCCATGATTGACAAAGGGAAGAAATTAATGGATGAGGTGTATGCACTTCTTCCTCCCAATCGACTATGCAACTTGCCGGAGTTCCCCGAGCCCTAGTTCGGGGAGAAAGTTGGTGTGTCAAAAGAGGCTACCATAATGGGAGCAGGAACGATGTCTCTGACTCTTTTATCTGTGCTGACCGCTGGCTTATTTGAGAAATATTAGGTCGAGGTGCATCGTCACGAGTAGCTGGCAGCACTAAAAGCATTCATGTACCATGTCAACTGGTAAAAGTTAAGTCGAGCATTATTTATTATTTTTTAGATAAAAATTTATGAGCAAGGTGACAGGCTATCTCATTTGTCAGGTTAGACAATGGGGGTACAACCTCCATCGTCGATTCGAGCTAAGCGAAACGTACCGATTGGGATTGGAGAAAAAATGTGCTCAGCTAGAGAAAGAGCATAGTGACATTTTGAAGACTAAAATTCAGTCATTGGAGTCAAGGATGGCTGAATTGCAAAAGAGCTGGAGGAGAAGGATGCCTAATTGTTGGTCGCTATGGAAGAAAAGAGTCAGGTCGAGGAACAATTGAGGAAAACTATCTCTAGTATTTAGAAAGCCGCCGATGTGGGTCGAGTGGCAAGTTACAATAGCACGATGAATTACGCTCGATCTAATTCTTCAGAGTGTTGCCCGGGATCTGCAATGAGGTGGTCTAGCAATTTATGTTGATATCGACTTTCACAGAAGCGAATGTCACCTTTAGCATGGACGAAGCACAAGAGGCGTTCGATCGGGGGGTAAAGCAACTGGAATTTCTCGAATACGAGTTTTGCCCTGAAGATAAGGTAAGGCTCGATGTGAACAGAGACGAGAGGCTACAAGCTTTTGATCCGAATGCCCCTTTCGAAGGTAGTGCCCTTGCTTCTCCTCATCTCCCTCGCGTTATTGCCGTTGGCGAAGAGTTTAATTTTATGGCAGAGTTTACATTGGAGATTAAAAATAATGAAATGAGCGCGGCAAATTTCTTCCCGATAGGTGGTTGAGTATTCTTGACAGAGGAGTCGGGACGTTCCCAGATAGCTGGACCCAGTCGTCTAACGATGGTGGAGCAGAAGGTTGATGGACCTACCTTAAGTGTCGGAGTAAGCTCCACTGAGGAGCTCTTCAGGGCTATGAATGAAGTTACCGTTGAGGGAGTGAATCTACAAGGTGAAGCCGTAGGTCTAGTTAGGCTGTCCTTCATTAATTATTTTTTATTTTTTTATTTTTTTTAATGGTAGTTGTAAATCTAACGATGTTTTAATGAAGTATGGGGTCAATTTGGCCCCTCTTTTTGCACTAGTAATCGTTTTTTATTTTAGAAGCCCATTGCAAGGTCGATTTCAAGACTCTTCATGACCCTCAAAATTTAAATGATGGTTTTATATAAAGGACATAATGTAATTGTGAGGCTTTCGTAGGCCATTAGTTGTAACTCAATTTAATAAAGAGCATTTTTCTGGTCGAATAAAAATAGAGTTGCATCGATACGAGCATCTAGAGCCTTTATAACTTAAGTCGCATCGCTACGAGGTCGATCATCAACATTAGCGTTAATAATGATAAGAGGGGCTGAAGCTATGTGACTACTAGGTCAGCATAGTCAACATTTTATGGATCAAATGATTGTGTGGTCGAGTCGATCATACTTTACTAAATGAACTAATAAGTGGTCTTGTACAATGCCATCTACACGTAGAATTTCTTAAGGTTAATAGCATTCCATGGTCTTGGTAATTCATTTCCTGATAGGTCGGCCAATCGGTATGAATTATGCTTCGCTACCTTTATAATGGAGTAAGGGCTTTCCCACTTTAGATCGAGCTTACCCACATTACAGGACACTTCAACCTTCTTTAACACGAGGTCACCTACCTTAAAGGACCTGGGCCTTACTTTCTTGTCATAATGTTTTGCTATTATCGACCTGTATCTTTGCAATTTTGAAAAGGCCTGCTGTCGCAATTCATCAATCAGGTCCAAGTCGACCTCTTTTTCCACCTTGTTCCTGATTGGGTTGTAGTGTATAATTCAAGCCGTGTGTTTGATCAATTCCACGGGTATTACAGCTTCTGAACCGTACACCAAAATATAAGGGCTTTGTCCCGTGGCTGTACTCGAAGTAGTACGGTAAGCCCATAGAATGCCTGGGAGATCGTCAGCACAACTTGCTTCAAAGCCCTCTAATCTGGCCTTAATATGATCAAGCACAGTTCTGTTGGTGACTTTCGTTAGTCCATTGGATTGTGGATTTCCCACTGAAGTAAAATGCTGCTTAATCCCAAGCTCTCACACTATTCTCTGGTCCGTTTGCTCTAGAATTGAGTGCCATTGTCAGATATAAGGACCCTCAGCAAACCAAAATGGTAGATGATGTTTTTCCAAAGAAAACTTCTTATAGCAGCATCCGTGATCTTGGGCACTGCCTCTGCCTCAACCCATTTAGTGAAATATTCGACGGCCACAATCATAAATTTCCTTTTCCCTATAGCTTTTGGGAAAGAACCAACTATGTCGACCCCCTACTGGTTAAATGGCCAAGTGATTTGTTCCAGTACCAATGTGGTAGCTGGTTGATGAGAGATGTTGGCATGGACTTGGGATACTCAGCACTTCCTTGCAAAATTGACTGCATCCTTGATGAGGGTAAACCAGAAATATCTACTTCTAATGATTTTGTGAGCTAACGATCGACCCCCAAAGTGGTTCTCACATATGCCCGCGTGAACTTCTCGTAAGACTTTATGCGCTTGATCGGGAGTGAGACATCTTAGAGGAGGTATAGAGATAGATCTCTTATATAACTGGTCGAATTCATCCAAAGCAAATTTCGACGCAAGTCTCCTGAGCCTTTGGGCATCTACTTCATCAATCAGCACCTTTCTCTCTTTGAGGTAGGCTTTAATCTCATCCATGCAGGTTCGTTCCAGAGTATCCATTACAAATATGCTACCCCTCCGGGACTAACAGATGACAGGTTCATGTGAAACTAGGAAAGTGGTTGACCTGTCTCGGGTACCTTTGGATGCACTGGCAAGTTTAGAGAACACGTCCGCTCTCTCATTTTTCAACCGGGGCACCTGGTTAAGCATGAACTTCTCAAATAACTGTCCCAATCTCTTGACCTCCCGCAAATAAGCATTCATAGTTAGATCTCTCGCTTCAAAATTACTATCAAACTGTTCTACGACTAGCTGAGAATTAGTAACGGCTACCAGATTCGTGACCCCTTTATCTAGAGCCATTCTCATTCCAGCAATGATAGCCTCGTATTTCACCTCATTATTAGTAATTGTGTAATTTAGCTTGATAGCAAAATCATACTCTTCGGCCTGAGGAGAGCATAACAGAATCCCTACTCCTTCCCCTGAGCTTGTAGCCGACCCATCAACATGTAGGGTCCAGGTTAGCGGTTGATGTTCTTAAGGAAGTGGTAGGTCTATCCTTTCTACCACAAAATCTGCGATCACTTAGCTTTTATAGCGTTGCAGGGTTGAAACTTGAGGTCGAACTCACCTAACTCTATGGCCCATTCGGTCAATCTCCCGAAGTGTTTGGTTTGGTGAGCTCTTGTCTCAAAGGTTGATTTGTCAGTACAACGATGGTATGGGAGAGAAAATAAGGCCTCAACTTTTTTGCTGTCGTAACAAGCGCTAAAGCGAACTTCTCGATCTCCAAATAATTATGTTTGAGGCCTTGCAACACTTTGCTGATGTAATATATTGGTTTGTCCTTTCCCTCTCTTGTCGAGACCAATGTGGAGCTAATAGTGATGGCCGACACCGCTAGATATAAATGTAGAACTTTTCCAACCATTAGTTTGGATAACACGAGAGGTTGGGAAAGATATTCCTTTAATTCGATCAGTGCCTACTCGCACTGATCAGTCTATTGGAACTTTTAACATTTCTTAAGACCCAGAAGAATGGCAAGCTTTTATCTGCTAATCTCGCTATAAATCAGCACAACGCTATGATCCGCCCGACTAACCTCTATACATCTTTGATCGACTTAAGGGGCGTTACATCTTGGATGGCCTGAATCTTCTAGGGATTAGCTTCAACTCCTTGCTGGCTAACCATATACCCAAGGAACTTTCCTCCTCTTACACCAAAAGTGCATTTACTAGGTTTAAGCTTCATTCTGAAAGCACGGAGAATGGAAAAAGTATGAGTGAGGTTGGAAAGATGATCAGCCTCTTTCTTTGTCTTGACCATCATATTGTCCACATAGACCTCCATGGATCGTCCTATTTCATTTTTGAACATGAAATTAACCAATCTCTGATATGTTACTCCCATATTTTTTAATCCAAACTGCATAACCAAAAAATAATATATGTTGTTGGGAACTACAAAAGAAGTTTTATCTCGGTCCTTGGGAGCCATAAAAATTAGGTAATACCCTTGAAAGACATCTATCATGCTTAATAGTTCACATCCAGTAGTGAAGTCAACTAATAGATCAATTCGATGCAGAAGATATAGGTCCTTAGGGCATGCTTTATTAAGATTTGTGAAATCATTACACATTCTCCATTTTCCTCATTTTTAGGAACTAAAACTACATTACATAACCAATTAGGATACTGGATCTTAAAAATGTAGCTTGCTTCAAGAAGCTTGTCGACCTCTTTCGTGATGATCTAAGTCCTTTTTGCGTTAAAAACTACAATTTTCTATCGAATGGGCTTTGGGAGGGGTCAACGTTAAGTCGATGCACAATGATTTTCGGATCAATTCCATCCAAGTTGGCAGCTTTCCATGTGAAGACATCCACATTCCTTCGGAGAAAATCAATGAGCAAACACTCTATCTATCTTCCTAAATTTGCTCCTATTTGAGTCGTCATCTCAGGATTTCCAAGCTCCAATTCAATAGTTTTAAATTCATCAGCTGGTTCGACCCGAGTATCCTCGCTCTTCCTCCTCTTGTTACTTTGACCCCCCTTGGGTTTCATTACTGGGATGTCTCCCAAGGCTTTCAGTTGTGGTTGTTTCTTCTAACAGTTGGCTTCAGTCGAAATAGTGTAATATCGCCAAGCCTCTTTCAGGTTGCAAAGCATTTCTCCTGTCCCCATTGATGTGGGAAATTTGACCTTCATGTGTTTGGTCGACATGATCGGTTGAAAGTTATTCAGAGCTGGTCTACCAATTATAGCATTGTAAGCACAAGGAAAGTCTACTACCAAAAAGTTGACCATCAATGTATGCCTTCGAGGAACTTTGCCAAATTAGGTGGTCAAATTGATAGACCCAATTGGAACAATTTCGATTCCTCCATACCAGACCAGGGGTGTCTTGATCGGGTCAAATTTCTACTTCCCAAGCTGTATTTTGTCGAGGGTAGAAAGAAAGATAATATTTACAGAACTACCATTATCGACTAACACCTTCCTCACCTCAAAGTTTGCGATCTCAACAGAAACTACCAAAGGGCAATCCAAGCTACCCCCAGCACCATGACCTCCCAGATGCTTCAAGTCAGCATTAGAGAAAGAAATAGGCTCAGAACTAGTCGATAGTTGATAGACCAACCTACTGTTTGCCCATTTGTTGGATTTGAGTCGTCTTTGCACTTATTTTTGAGCTGACCTTGAATCTCCTCCTATCGGCCCGCCATTTATTGTGTTAATTATGCCTTTTAAAGGAGGGTGGTCTTTTTCTAACTTCTGCTTCCCTTTGTCATCACACTTTGGGCTTAATAACCGTTCTCTACGGGAGTCTGGTAGACCTCAGCCATAGCCTGTAAAGCTTTTTGATCGACTAATTTCTTAAGGTGGCCCTGTTGGATAAAGCGCTCGATCTCATCTTGTAGCCTAACATAATCTTCGGTGTCATGATCCTTCTGACAGTGGAAATGACAATATTTCTTCAACTTTCTCATAGCTTCCATTTCAGTGAGTTTCTTGGGTCTTTACAGGAGATTGTCATGTTGAATTGCCATCAAGACTTCCTTACGACGGATGTTCAGGGGATCATAATTATAGAAGCATTGGATAGGAGACCTATGACATTCTTTCTGATGCCGGTTGTCTTTCTCCTTCAGTTTCCTCTTATTGGATTCTCCTTCCCTGAACTTCATCCTATTTGGTTCATCTTGGGTCATATAACTTTTTGCTAGATCTAATAGCTCTTCCATCGTTCGACGTCGCTCCCTGACTAATGCGTTAGAGTACTCCAAGTGCCACAACCCCAAAAACAGCACATCAATGAGAAATTCAATGTAGGGATTATCAATTTTCAGGACCTCTGTGTTGAATCGGGAGAAAAAATCCCTCAAGGTTTCCCCTTCATTCTGCTTGACCGTGTGCAGATGAGTATGAGACAATTTAGCTTTCTTTCCACTGGAAAATTGGTGCAAGAACTTATCACAAAGCTAGTCATAAGTATATATCGAAGCTGGCTCAAGATGGACAAACCACTCCAACGCAATACCCTGGAAGGTAGTGACCAACATCTTTGCGTGAATATGATCATTGTGTCCATGCAACTGTATCATGTGCTCGAATTGTAAGAGATGTTCATCTGGGTCAGTTGACCTATTATAACGTGGCAATTCAATAGGGACCTTTGCATCTAGGGCTATCCTCTTATCGATAATCTCTTGCACAAAGGTGACTCTCTTTCACATCAAACTCGAGGAGTTGTTTTTGCCTGGGTCCTTTCCATGTTCTTCCTCGAGATCTCCTCCAACATCTTATTAAGTTTCTGAACCTGATGCGACACCTCTTTCCACTTCTCTCTGTCTGCCTTGGACATATCTCAAGTAAGGTTTGGCCTCAATCGGGTTGAACCCAATGATTTGCTGATTTCGCCACCTCCTCGCAAGGGACATGTTAGGGTTTGTTATAGGGGAAACGATCTGGACTTAATTCACGTCTACTGGAGGGAAAATGTATCTCATTTTTGGCCCTGCCTTTGGTCGGGGGTTGTTCCTCTTGGTGAGGGGGATGCGATGTAACGCTCACGGTAGGTGCTTGCTAACTATTATGTCTCTACAATGCGGTGGATAATTGAGCTGAGAGTTGGGCTAAAATCTGGTCACTGATCATCTGCATAAGCAGAGGAATGGTCAAAGTGACCACTTGCTCCATCTGCGAGCTAGGACCTCTCTCTCTTGAGCAGCCTGCCGGCTGGGAGACGGCAAAGGCGGTTGAGGTTAATGTCGCTCATTTTGCCTTTTAGAAATAGTTCTCCTAGTTTCTACCATCTTTGATTGCAAAGTTCTAATTTCCCACAGACAGCGCCAAAATGGTGATGGTTGGGCATACACACACTATTTTAACCTGAGAGATAGTGATAAATATAGTATGTGAGGCTTCTCGACCAAAACGTGGTGTGGGTTGGCACCTGCAATCAAGTAGCAAATGTCAGGTTAGCGAGAGGGTCCTCGGCTAAGACTTTCCGAAGCTTAAATCAATTTGGAACTGAGATAAGGGGAAAAATGAGCAGAGTAACGGCTTAGTCGTGTATGAAAATCTTACTTTTAGGTTGGAAGAAGAGGGTATTTATAGTGCATGCTCATAAGTTAAAAGACGAGAATCGCCTTAGCAAGCTTCCAGTGGAAATCCCGTTGGTAGGGGTAGTTATGGTCATTTCGACCAAAACCCATGCCTTGCAACTATTTACTGTGTCGATTGCTATGATCCTCAGAGGGAGAGGCCACACTATCATTAAATGCGAATGCGACAGCATTAATGGGGGAGGTGACCCGTCGGCACAACATTAAATGCGGATGGACGGGTGGTTAAAATGCATTTAATACGGTGGATGGGATGGCGCAGATGGCATCATTAGTCGCTAAACCCCCTGAGTTTTCTAATCTGGTCAGGATATTCGACCTTGATGGTCGAACAACCATCCCGACCTCCGTTGCTAAATTTGAGCTCGTTTGAACAAGGCCCGATGGTATTGACATATCCCGACTTCTAGGTCGAAATGTAACTGTACCTAATGAGTTTATTAGGCTTTTAAGGCCCAACTGGGCTGATCCCATATCACCTACCAAAAAAATTTAGACATTTATTAATAGGATTGTTTTCACGATGTTGACCATACATAAATAAATATATTAACTATATTACCCTCCTATAAAAGCTACACAATAAATGCTTCTTCTTATTAATTTAGAATCACGAAAAATCCAACAAGTAATAGTTAGAATAGGATAAAGTACAAGATACATATACATACATAGTTTCCATATATATATATTATTAAAAATTAAAGTGTTGCTATCCTTCATAGTGGCACTTTTTCCGCTACTATGTAAACTTATTTTTAAATTAATATATATGCATACATATTTAATCATTTACATGTAATATATTATATTTAAAATTTAATTTGTGAATAATCAAATTGTAGATGTAGTTGTGGTTTATTCGGATGGTACGTATAAAAATTTATATTTAAATTATTTTTTTACTTGTAGAGTTTATTAGAAAGTCATACTTGACTTTTATTACTTCTAACTTTTATCAAACAAGTTGTCCTTCACAAATAATAAACCACACCAAACCTCCCTTTCTTAATGCATGTGTATATATAGATAAACTTATTTCTTAATTAATATATATACATTTGTGTAGATAATTTATATAGATTTCACTTTTTAAAATTATAATTTTTAATATTTATAAAGGTGTCGCCACTTCAAAAAGCAAGATCTTTGTACTTATATATATATATATAACGATTGGCAAATTTTTCATACATATTAATTTTAAACAATACGTTTCAATAGTAAGATATTGCTATCTCAAGTAGCTATATATCTTTATATTTTTATGAAAAAGAAAAGATCTAACACATTTTAGTCAAACAAAGTTTTGAGGTTAAATTTATCTTTTAAATTTCATTGATATCATACCTATTTCATGATTATAATTTTATTTTACATAATTAATGGTTCAAATCATAGAAAACCCCTTAACACAGCTAGGACAAGAGACATCTAAAAAGCCTACCCCATATTGAAAAGCCATGCTCTATACTACTTCCTTCATGAGGGTTCTAAAAAATTGACCTTCGTCTCGGCGAACTACTGAAGGAGGAAGAGACTTTGTCCGTGGGATCTCATTCAAGTTGCACGAGGAGAGACGGGAGCATCATATGGATTTTGTGCTCGATAAGTAAACCGTAAAGGTTTCTGGATTTTCTTAAGAATTTTTATACCTCTTTACCTCCAATAAAATCATTCTCAAGGGACAATATTCATGTGAATATATTCCCTTGGATATCTTGGGACTTAGTAATCTGCTGAGAATGGGACATTTTTAAGCAAAAAATGAACCAATAATCCAATAAGGTTTAGTGGCTTTCTAGCTGGCAAATGGACTAAAGATGCTCTAAAATATCCTATTTGGTGCTATCTTTATCTCACTTTTCAAAAGGCAGGACGTTTCAAAATTGGCTTCATCTATTGATTACTATAGCTTTCATTTTATCGTGTTAAAGTTGTTTAAAGTAAAAAGCATATTCATTAACTGATGAAATTGCAACTACATTCTTGGTACTTGTATTTCTTTGAAAAACCATAGATTTCTGAGGAAGAGAATTAATAGAAAATATTTAATTTGCTGGATGAAATTGAGTTATTAGGAAAAAGTTCTTTGAATTGTTGATGTAAGGGTCAACTCAAACTCGATTCTAAAGTTGAGGTGCTGTGGTGATGTTGCGTGCCACTTTTATGTATAAGCATGACTTTGTATTATTTCCATATTATTGAGTGCACTGGAATTGCTATATCTATTAGAACTTAATTGCTATGTCACACTATGCAGGAGGAAAAAATTCGTGAGATGATTAGGGTTTGAAGCCTCACTGATTAAAGAAGAAATGAATGAGAAATCTTCTTAAGCCGGATTCGTATAAAAGGAATAACTTGCACTTCTTTCTTTGGAGCTTTTCTTTTTTATTGGTAAAACATGTTTCTCATCTTGTATTTATTTTTGAATGCTATCTATCAATTTGATTATTTTCAACAGTGGATTTTTGTGTCTGGTTCACAATTTACACTCTGGCAGAAAAAGAAAAACTTTGTTTTCTATTAAATGAATTATGTTTTTTGCTTGGTGTTTGTGTATTGGGGAAGGATGTGGTTTTGAGATCTACCCAATTCTAGGACCATTACATTTTGCTTTTTGGTGGGAATCATAAAAATTGTTGGATATTTTGCGGATGACATGTAGCACTAGCAATATGTTAACATAATGTAGATTTTTTCAATTTTTTCTTTTTTGGCCATAGAGAGTTTTTTATATTCATAATGTTGAATAAGTTTTTAATTATTGCTTGAAAGTTTCTATTGAGCTCTTATTTTTGACTATTTGTTTCTCTTGTTCATTTATATTGGTTTGTTGTGACATGTAGAGTAGTTTCTTGAACTTACTATGCATTGAGATCTTATTCAACTGAGTTTGTGAAATATTGAGATGCATTGAACCTATTCTTCCCTTAACTAGTTATTATTCATGCATCTCTGATTCTTGATGTTATTTTGAGCTGAAGGATTGCAAGGAGAACCTTTGTGTTAATCTGGAGCTAGAAATAGATAGAAAAGATAGAGATTATAATCTTATTCATAAACCATGGAAGAGGAATAAGAAAAGGTATAGGAAAAACAATTGAAAGATGAAGAAAAAGAGGAGTTGAAAGAAGAACCTCACTTAGATGCTCTCCAGTTCACTAAACTGGATGAACTTTTAACCTAAACCCAACTCTACTATGAGTTTTTGATAGGAAAAATGGATGATGTTACAAAGGTTTCTTTCTTATGATGAGTGATGATGTGATTTTCTATGAAATTTCTGCTAATGTGATTAGTTTTTCAATGTGTTAGAATGGGTTAGAGGATGACAGAAGCACTGTTAAAGAAGGAAAGAGAGTGGTGGCTCCGAAAGAAAGTCTGGTGCAACTTATAATAATATGACCATTTTATTGACCTTTTCTTGCTTCTTTTAGTTGAGTTTTAATTAAAAATTCTCCTATTGGCCCCTACTATTAATTTCAGTGTTTGTATTGGTAGTTTATATGGACAATGTGTGTTTGTAAGATTCACTGGTTCTATTATTGCCATTTATCACTTATGAGCTCTATTCCATGCAAAAAACTTCTATACATCTATAGAGGAAAACAATAGCGTTTCTGCTGAAGATTTGACCTTTACAGATGAAGAGAGAGCTGACAAAGAGCAGGTAAAATTGGTACCCCTATTGACTGGTGGGAAATTAAAGTCTTATCAAATTAAAGGTAGAAAATGGATGATCTCATTATGCCAAAATAGACTGAATAGGATCTTTGCTGATCAAATAGGGCTTTGAAAAATAATTCAAACTATTGCGTTCCTTGCGCATCTCAAAGGAAATGGATTACATGGGCCTTGCTTGATTATTGCTCCTCTCTACACTCTCTCAAATTGGTTGGTGGAATATAGAGGTATTTGATTTTTACTTTCTACTTCTTATGATAAATAAAATACACTTTCTCATGTAACATATGAATATAATATAAATGACTATTTTGGTTGCAATTTGCTATGTTTGTGGCCTTAATGAATGCAATCATTTACTATGGTAATAAGAAAGAGAGGGATGGAATTATGGGAAAGCACATGCCTAGGATAGTAGGTCCCAAATGTCTTATTGTCATTACTTCTTAAGAAGTTGCTCTAAGTTATGCAAGACGACAATTGAAGCACTACAGCTAAAACTAACTGGTTGTTGATGAGGTATGTACAACTTGTGTAATTATTATTTTGTTCCTGAATTTGGTGTAACTGCTTGAAGTTTCATTATTGTTGCTTTATTTGAAGATATAATAATTCTTGAAATGGACACAGGTCGAAGAACTCATAATGTAAATTGGTGAAAGGAACTAACTTATTTATCTGTTGAAAACAAACTTATCTTGACTGGCACATCTCTATTGAACAACTCAGCTGAGCTCTGGTCATTGTTAAACATCGTTCTTCCATATATTTTTTCATTCCATAAAGCTTGAGTCATGTTGATGAACTTCTAACTGTTAAATATTTAGCGATTGATAGTATTCCACTAAAATCTCTACTTCTCATAAATATGTCAAAATGTTGCGATGAAGTTACTGTTGGAATAGTGCCCCACAAGTCAATTGGATTGGTGTTGTAAACTATTTCATTTATGATACAATCTTGATTGAATGATATTCATTATGTGGCCATCTTTATCTTATGCTCGTTCATACTTCACTAACATTTGCTTGAAGCCATTAGATCACATAAAACTATGGGACTTGGTCATGCTCTATATGGTGATCATGAATAAGTCTTACACAGTGGTGATTTTAAATCTTCCAAGTAATAGGATCTTAAGAGATAGGGCATCTAAGATCCGAATAGACTTGCACTAACGATGCATAGATCCAAGGAGTTGGATATTGCTCCATTCCATGAGCAATCCTATATGAGAAATGGATGCATGTTAGTGGGTGCTTATTAGGGAGCAAAGTAATAAAGGCCCACTTGGAGAATCCACTCGATAGCCGAAGTGGCAAATCGATAGTGGCAAATCCTCCAGCTTACGCTAGTGCATATAATTAGTCCTTTAACCTGAAGATCCATGGTAACCTTGTGTTTAGGTCTTCATGCTTTGACTCTTTCTTGGTCACTTAACGGGCTGTTTAGGTGGTGATTAGGCATGAGCTACTTAGGCGTTGAGGTTTGTAAGATCTAAGATGGAATTTGACTCCTTGTCTTTGTAAAGGGCGAGTACATCTCCTATGTATTCTATAACGATCGATTCTAAGAAATCCTTAAGCAAGATAGTATGACAATTTGGAAAAGATGCTTTGTGGAATCAAACATTGAAAATAGAGACATAGTATCAAGGCTATTAAGGGGCTAACAAATATCTTGCCATAGGCCTCTTCTAGGAGATAGGAGATGGAAGGACCATATTTGCATGGTACGCGTAGAGCTATAATGGTTATCTAAGAGCATTCATTTCGGCTAATTAGTTGGGCTATGCGTAGAGCCATAATAGTTCTCTAAGAGCATGCATTTCGGCCAATTAGTTTGGCTCCATGAACTTGAGGTTGGACATCAACTATGGAGATTGGGTACTCTTTAATTAATGAAGATTAATTGAATTGAAAGGAGTTTAAATTAAAATGAATATTATTCAAAAGTCACAAGGTGTTGTGAGCTTATGTCCAATGAATGGTAGAACCTATCGAGTCACACACAAACGCCAATTATTTTTCCTAAATGATGGAGGAATTTTTTTAAGTGTTAGAAACTCACTCCAAGTGATCGATTTTTGGGGTGACCGAAAATTGAGGTTAATTTTGGTTTGATTAATTTAATTGTTAAATTGATCAAATAATTTAAGGAGTTAAATTAGATCAATAATTAAGGAGTTAATTATTTAGTGCCACATGACCATCAATAGGTGGAGTTAACTTAAAGTGTTAACAATTCTTAGCTTAAAGAGTTAAGCGAATTGATTAAAGAGTTAAGTCAAGGATTAATTAATTAAATTAAAGCATTTAATTTGATTAATGAGGAGAATAAATTTTGGAGGGAAAATTCAATATAAAATGTTCATTTGGTGTGGCATTTAATTAATTTCAAATTAGACTCCAAATGTAATTCAAATGCACACAAAATTCAAATTTGATTTGAAATTGCCAACTTGCAAGACAAGTGGGCGGTTCCCCCACCTTGAGGAAGGTGTTATGCCACCTTGGCATCACACCATCCTTCCTCTATATATATATATATAGAGGTGAGGTGGGCAGCCATATTAAACTCCATGTGAAGAATTAGATTCTCACATTTTCCTCCTCTAAAATGTTGCCTCATGAGTCGAAACTCCACTTTTCTCTTCTTCTCCAACCCCAAAATCGGCCTTCAAGCTCTTATTCCTTCTCTTTATCTCCAGCTAATATTGAGGAGAAATTGGAAAAACCATTGGTGTGTGAATCATATTGATAGAGGCAAGATAATAGGATTGTTGTGCCTTGGAGATCCACCAATCAGAGCAATAACTTGGCGAATTTTTTTCAGGAGATCCATAAGGAGTTTTGATATGAAATTTTCATAGTAGCTTCATCAAAGAGTTGAGGATCTACTAGAATGTTTTAGAATTTCTAGAGACATTTGGATCATGCAAAAGTTGAATCATTCCAGCTGTGCCACTGTCTGATAGATTCTAGATTTGAAGAAGAGTTCTTTCATCCTTTCTTTAGATTTTGAAGAAGAGTTCTTTCATCCAATAATTTATAACTTGTAAATGTTAAGAGAGTAGAATCACTAGGAGTGATGATTTCTTTCTCTTGTAAATGTTACAAAGAGCAAGGAGATCATTGGAGGCATAGAGACCCAATAAGACTCATGAATATATGGGGATACACTCATGTAATACTTAGATTTAATCAACCCACTTAAAATCAACTAGGTGGTACACCTATGACTCTAAGTGCACCACTTGGTTAGGCTCATGGTCATCCCACCCTAGGAGCATGCTAGGAGCATTTACTTATTTATGCTTTCCATATCCTATTGATGTATGATATGCATGGTTAGGAAATAGAAAACCTAAATAAGAAGATAAAATGATGAGATCTTTGCAAGCAAAAACCCTCCACTTGGAATGTCCAAATGTCTTTAATATTAAGTCAAAATAGATACAAATTGAAAGGAGTTTTAATTAATCCATGCCTTCTACCAATAGTATATGCCATGACGATGCTACGAAATTAGTATGATGGCACTCGAAGTGAGGCTCACACTTAGGAGGAAAGCTATGAGTGTATACTTAGCATACGATGCACCTTTGATTTGAAAACCTCCATGCATTGGCATATGAAACGTGGGATGTTGTGGAGCCATCTCGAATCAAAGTTTGATTGGTAGGTTCGACTTAACACTAAGTAATGTAAATGCACTCGAAGTGGGGCGTCTTCATGAAAAGTGAGGCATAATATATTAAAAGTTGCATAAGATGAAATTAGCAACTATTGCTTACCTTTGGATTGTTTGCGGTTGGTACTCAAAGTAGGGGTCCACTTACAAGTCCTTAAGATCTTGATTTTCACTAGGAAATGAGATTTCCCGAATTCTTCTAGAGGTTGAAGGATTTGATAAAATAGTGGGAGAAAAACATGCTTGAATGACCATGAACATGTTTTCAATATCAAAATTCAATCATATGCTTATACTCTTTTTTCGCCTCTTGTAGATTTTTTAAATCTTCAAAAAGAAAATGGCTAAAAATCCCTCGCTAGCATTTTGGAAACTAATAAACTCACTAGGCCTAACTTCCATGATTGGTTAAGGAATCTCAAAATCATTCTTGGCTCCAAAAAGAGGACTTATGTACTTGATCAATGTCCGCCGGAGACCTTGGGTGATGATGCCATCGATGAGGCTCATGAAGCGTTCACTAAACTTATAGATGATGATCTACAAGTAACATGCCTCATGATGGTATCCATGACTAATGAGCTCCAAAAGATTCACGAGCATATAAGATATGCGTGAGAGATCTATAAACACCTACAAGAGTTGTATAGTGTACAAATAAGACACGTAAGGTTAGCTTTGTCTAGAGAGCTCTTTAGAACAAGGATGGTAGAGGGTTCAAGTGTCCATGATCACGGGCTTAAGATGATTGGGCTCATCGAAAAGCTTGGACAACTAGATGTGGTCATGGGCAATGATCTCTACGAGGATTTGATCCTACAATCATTACCTACTACAACAAATTACACTTTTAGTAATGAATAATTTCGTTAGCATAAGGCTGAAATTTGTTACCCAAAATATTGGTAACGAATTTTTCATTACTTAAGTTTAGTGCCCTAAATCCCATTGCAAAAAGTCTTAGTAACCGAATTTATGGTTCGTTACGAATGATGGACTTAGGCAACGAAATATATCATTACCAAAAATATGATATTAGTAACAAAAAAGTGTATTAGTTACAATAGATTTTTATAGTGTAATGAAATATTTAGTTACAAAAACATTAGTAATTTTGTTGCATTTTATTTTTTCATTACCAATACACAATATTATTTTTTTATCACATTGGGTCACTGGCAGCTGGGCATGCAAATGCTGAGCTGATGAGACGGGCTGGACTAACTGGGGCTTAGTATGGGCATGATGGGCTTCGCTCTCTGGACTTCGGCACAATGGGCCTAAGATGAGCACTAGACCATTGGATCGGGCCCCAAGTTTTAGGCCACTACATCAAACTTTAACATACTGGGCCATCTACTACACTGCACTAAAGACGGATGGGCACGGTCTGTGGGCTAGGCCGAGAACTGCTGGGCTGACTCATTGGGCCTCGGACTTCTCTTCATCGCGCTGGGCTGAGCGCTTGGGCCTGCTGGAATGGGCTAGCATCTTAGGCCTGGACACGATGGACTGCTCATTGGGCTTCGGACTCAAGCTAGGCCTAGTATCTTAGGCTTGGGTGCGATGGATTGCTCATTGGGCCTCGGACTCGGGTTCTCGCTTCGGTATGCTGGACTGAGATGGGAACTACTGCTCGGGCCTACTGGATTGGGCTTAACATCTTTAGCTTGAGCGCGATGGACTATTCACTAGGCCTCGCTCCCGCTTTGATGTGCTAGGCTGGGATGGGAACTGCTATTTGGGCCTGCTGGAATGGGCCCAACATCTTAGGCTTGGGCGCGATGGACTGCTCATTGGGCCTTGGACTCGGGCTCCTGGCTTCGGCGCGCTGGGCTGGGATGGGAACTGTTGCTTCGGGCGCTGGGCTTACTAGAACGCCCAACATCTTGGGCCTGGGCGCGATGAACTGTTTGTTGGCTGGAGATAAATTCACAGGTTCGCTTGAAGTAGGACTCGAACCCGCGCCAGCGCCCACGTGGAGAAGGCTTCTAACCATCTCGCCTATAAGTGATATAAGATGAGGATACACATGTATACTTATTCTCTTTGCCTACATTATTTTGTTCAAAATAATTAAACAAATTTATTTATTTAAAATTATATTGTTAGGATAAAATTTTAGATTTTATTTTTATTTAAATTATTTATTTTGATTAAATATATTTAATTTTTTTTATTTATATATACACACATAAGGTCTCATAGGGTTCATACTCTAGATCTCACACATTTTGACTTATTCATTATTTAATTAATTAATAAATTTAATGAATTAATTTAAATTATGGCTTGTTTGTTTATGAATTGGAGCATTTTATCAAAATATTTTAGCAAAATGGTTTTTCAGAAGTGGGATTGGAGAATGTGATGGTTGTTTGTTTGTATTTTGGGTGGTAGGTGGAAAATGAATTGGAAGAAAATTATTTATTTATTTTTGTTTTAGGAGGGAACAAGATATCATATCAATAACTTTTTTATTGGGTTAGTAGGGTGAAATTGACATTTTAAAATTACTATTATTTGGATGATATTTTTAGATCTTATTTTTATTTTTAAATTATTTATTTTAGTTAATAATTTTTTTTATATTTAATAAATATATTCAACTTAATCTAATTAAATTATTTTATAATTTAAGATAAAAGAAATTAATTTTGCTATAAATTATTTATACAAAAGAAATGGAGGAGCAAAAATTTTGAGGAATTGAAAAAATGAAGAGAATTCATTTTTCAAACTAATAATAAAAAATAATTGTTAACATTTTTTATGGGCCAAATTTTGGAGGGAATACAAAGTTTGAGGGAAACAAAATTGCATTGCCATCCAATTCATTAAATAAAAATAAGAATATATGAAATAATGATAAATTTTTAAATGTATAAAATGAGAAATATATGATGAATCTTCTTTAAATTTTATTGAAATTTATATATATGTGTATATATATACTATATATGTATATAATTATGAATAAAAAATTATATTATATATTTATAAATATTAAATATTATTTAATTCAAAATGAATAAATATAAAAAAAATAGATAAAAATAAAAGTAATTTAAATTTTATTGATAAATTTATATATATTTATATTATATATATGTGAATAAGTATAAATAGAAAAAATAAGTATACATGTAAGAATAATTAGAAAGAAAAAAGATAAAAATAAAAATTATTTAAAATTTTATAGATAAATATATATTTATATATATATGTATAAAATGAGAATATATGAAATAATGAGAAATGAGAAACAATGATAAATTTATATATATGTATAAAATGAGAAATATATGAAATAATGGAAGAAGAGAGAAATGAGAATAAAAAGAAAAGAAAAGAATGAAAAAAAAGAAAAAAAATATGATAATAAAAAGTTATTTAAATTGAATTATATATATTTGAAATGATTAAGGGTAAATTGATCTTGTTATATTAAAATTATGTTAAATGGGCAACAAACGTAGAGGGGGAGGCTGTGTGCGTGGTTTTATAAAATATAAGGAAATTATTTTGTCTGTGTGTGTGTATATATATATATATATACTTTTTTTTCATAGTAGGGTTTGAAATTAAAAAAAATGTTTTGAATAATTATTTTAAACCAAATTGGCAGGTTGGATTGGGTGGATTTGAGTTAGTTAGTTGACCAAATAAAAATCAGGTCGACCTGAACCTGACCTGATACGATTCAGGTTGGGTTAGTGTTGAACATTTTTAGATTTTCATCAGGTTGGGGTGGATTAGGATTGAGGAAATTAATATTATACCCTTACTTCATCCCAATCCAAACCCGCACGACCCACCTAAATTGCCACCCCTATTGACACCAATTCATTATAAAATTAGTGAAGCCCAATTAATAAAAAAGGATTTGCTAAAGCCCAATTAATCAACTCTGCAATTTGATGTCAAACCCAAATCTTTACCAAATGACATTAATTTACTAAAAACTCGGTGAACTCATATTAATAAAAGAAAAGTTTTAAAAACACAATTAATCAATTCTTTAAGTTAATGTCAGATCCAATTCATTTTGAAATCCAATTCACTAATTTACTAGGCGAATTATTGAGGCTCAATTAATGAAAAGGAAGTTGGTAAAGCCCAATTAATGAATTCTTCAAAATAGTATGAAGCCCAATTTGCCAATTCACTAAAATGTTAGTTAACCCCAATTAGTGAAAAAAAAAATAAGCTGGTCAACCTAAAGTAATCAATTATTTGAACATGTGAAGCCTAATTAATAAAAAATAAGCTCAGTTTCTTGAAGAAAGCCTGATTCATCATTTACCTCACTTCAAATTAGTTCAAGACCAACTCTTAAAATGAAGCCTAATTTACCACTTAATTTACTACAAATTTGGTCAAATCTATTTCATAAATGAAAACTCCTAATTCATTGAATAATTCACAAAAAGGTTATAAAGCCCACTATTTTAAAGAAATTGGCCCAACTAATGGATTATTCACTTTAAATTTCTTCAAGCCCAATCTTTAAAATAAATTTCAGTTCAGTAATAATTCACTGAAAAATTGGTTAAACCCAATTAACAAATTCTTTACATTATTGTGAAGTCCATTTCTTGAACAAAAGCCCAACCCACAAGTATTAGTAAAAATTTAATTCAATATTCATTTATAAATTAGTAACGAAAATCATTGTTATCATATGTGTACAATTTATATTTGGAGGGAATGAATTTTGGAGGGAAGTCAATTAAAGTTTAGCAACTAAAAACTTTGTTACAATATATTTTATTTGTAACAAATATTTTGTTGTTACAAAAGGTACCAAATTTTGTTACAAATATATCTTCTTATATGACGAAAAATGTTATATGTAACAAAATAACATTTTCCGTAACAAATTATTATTTAGTTACGAACATAAAAAATTTAAGGTAACAAATTTGAGTTAAAGGTAACAAGACTTTTACTTTGTTACTAAAGAAAATGTTATTTGCAACAAAAAATCAAGTTTGTTACAATAAATCTAACAAATGTCACGAATTTCACCTTTGTTACCAAAAATTTTTGTTACGTGAAGTGCAATTTGTTGTAATGAGCCCATTCATTCGACCAATTTGTTATGAACTTTAATATATTCAAGCAAGAGGTGATGATTAATGAATTGGTGAACATGATGGTAATCATCGGGCAACTATGAAAAAGAAAAAGCGTCTTATACTTGCTTCCGCCTCTAAGTCAAAGGGCCCTAGGGGTCCTAGAAAGAGAGGTAAGAGGAAGAAGAGTTCCTCCTCGAAAGGGAAGCAACCCCTGAAAGGTTCGGGGGGAGTTAAGAAGAACAAAGGTGACAAAACTGATGCAACTTGTTTTTATTGTGGCGAAAAAGGGGCATTGGAAAAGAAACTATAAGGAATACCTTGGCACCTTTGGGAAGGGTACGTATTTTATTGAAGTGCACTTAATGACTAATTCTCCTGGGTATTTGATACCACATGTGGTTTTCACCTTTGTAATTCATTATAGGGGATGGAAGAAGAAAGAATCTACGTGAAGGGGATATGATCCTTTGCCTCGAAAATAGTGTAAGAGTTGCCATCACGGTCCAAGGCATAGTAACATTAGACTTAGGGAATGCTTGTATAGTGTTGGATCCTTCTTATTATGTACCCCAATTTGTTAAGAACATTGTTTCAATTCCTATTATTGATAATGAAGGATATGATTTTTCTATATCGAATGGGGTATAAAAATAAATTTAACGGTTCTTTAATTGTACAAGGTACATTGAATAACGGATTATACATACTAGATTCCCAACTGTCACAATGCACATTCAATCAAGTAAAAGAAAAATAGATAACCAAGAAGATGTCATTCTTAGGCATGCAGACTTGGTCATATCTCTAAAAATAGGATGAACAAGTTAGCAGCACTCAAAGTACTAAAAGTTAGTAGCATAGAAAACCTTTCTACTTGTGAATCTTATTTGAAAGGAAAAATGATCAAAGCTACTTTTGTAGAATAAATAGAGCGCACCATAAGTCCTCTAGATTTGATCTATACAGATGTTTGTGGCCCACTAAGAGTTAGTGCGAGAGGAGGCTATTCCTATTTCATCACATTCGCCGATGATTATAGTCGGTTCGGACATGTGTATCTTATGAAGTACAAGTTCGAAGCCCTTGAAAAGTTCAACGAGTATAGGAATGAAGTGGAAAAGCAAAATGGCTTAGTTTTAAAGCTCTTTGATTGAATCGAATGGGAGAACACTTAAGTACCGAATTCTTCAATTATCTAAAGAAGAATTGGATTCTTTCTCTATGGACTCTACCCGGCACACCCCAACATAATGGAGTAGCTGAAAGGAGAAACTGTACTTTGTTAAACACGGTATGTTCCTGATGTGTTTTTTTAATGTGCCCATATCCTTTTGGGAATATGCTTTAGAAACGAATGCGAGGCTACTAAATGTAATACCTTCAAAGTCGGTGCTAAAGATACTGCATGAGATGTGGTTTGACAATGTACCTTCTTACCAGTACCTCAAGGTTTGGGGGTCTTCCCTCATATGTGAGATAGTTAGTGGGAGACAAGTTGGATAGTAGATCCACCTTGTGCTAGTTTGTGGGATACCCTAGAAAGTCTACGGGTTACTACTTTTATGATCCCTTGGACAGAAAGATGTTTGTTTAAAGGAACGCCCACTTTTTAAAAAAGGAATTTCTATTAAATAGATAGAAAGGGCATTATCATTGAACTTAATGAAGTTCAAGATGATCAACAAATCCTGCAAGCGGTAAAAATAAGTGAGCATCAAGAGCTTTACACACAACCTCTGAAAAGGTTAGACCAAATCAAGAAACAACCCAAAATGTCTGGATTCCTTCATGAGATGGGCTAATTATATAGTAATCCAAAGACCAATGAGGAAGATATATTAGACATAAACTCGGGACATTGGCTAGACGACATGAGATTTGAAATGGACTCTATGTACTCCAATAAAGTATGAACTTTGATAGATCCGCTGAAGGGAATAGTTCTCGTCGATTGCAAGTGGATCTATAAGCGAAAGCTAGGAGTCGATGGAGAGGTAGTGACCTTTAAGGTACGACTAGTGGCAAAAGGTTACACTTAAAGACTTGGTATTGATTTCGATAAAACCTTTTCACCGATCGTAATGCCTGAGTCCATTCGGATTCTACTTGCTATAGTTGCATATTATGACTATGAGATATGGCAAATAGATGTGAAAACTACTTTCCTCAATCGAGACATTGAAGAAGAAATCTACATGGAGCAACCATAAGGTTTTACATCTAAAAGGAGTGAGCAAAAAGCTTGCAAATTCCAGAGATCCATCTATGGACTCAAACAGGTGTCCCGAAGCTGGAACATATATTTTAACAAAACTTTGTCAAAAATGTGTATGAACCATGTGTGTATATGAAGGCAAGTGGGAGTAGTGTACAGTTTATTGTGCTTTATGTCGATGATATCTTTCTCATTGGGAATGAGGTAGGAATGTTAGAGTGTATTAAAGTATGGTTATCTACTCAATTCTCCATAAAGGATTTGGGAAAAGCATCCTACGTACTGGGAATACGTATCTATAGAGATAGATCAAGGAGGATGGCGGGGCTTTCCCAAACCCCGTACATTGACAGGATACTAAAGATGTTTAGTATGGAAGAATCTAGGAGGAGATGCATTCCTATGGGACATGGCATTCGTCTATCCAAATCTATGGCCTTTAAGACTAAGGACGAGAGACAAAGGATGTCCCACATACCTTATGCATCTGCTATTTGGAGCATAATGTATGCAGCTCAATATACAAGACCTGATGTGGCACATGCTCTAAGGGTTACGAGCTACTCCCAATCCAATCTGGGTGAAAGTCACTGGATGGCCGTAAAAGCAATCCTTAAGTACTTGAGAAGGACTAAGGACTTGTTTTTAGTATATGACAGTGGAGAATTGAAACTCGAGGGGCTTTTGGATTCTCATTTCCAATCCAATGTAGATGACCTAAAGTTCACTTCTGGATTCATATTTTGCCTCACTAGCAATGCGGTGAGTTGGAAAAGTTCTAAACAAGACACCATGACTGACTCTACCATAGAGGTAGAATATATTACAGCTTTAGAAGCTACAAAAGAAGTGTCTGGATGAAAAACTTCATTCAAGAGTTGAATGTAGTTCCTAACATTGTTGGGCCATTGGTTGTCTTATGTGACAACAACGAGGCACTAGCACAAGCTAAAAAGCCAAGATCTCATCAGTGATCTAAGTACATTTTGAGGTTATATCATTTGATTTAGGAAATCATTGATAGAGGCGACATTTGAGTTGAGAGAATTGTCTTGGAAGAGAATATAGCAAATCCACTGACTAAACCCCTATCGCAAAAGGTCTTTAAAGGACATCTCGAGAAGATGGGTCTTAAGACTATGGGGAATTGGCTTTAGGGCAAATGAGAGATTGTCGGAATAGTGCCTCGCAAACTAATTAGATTGGCGTTGTAAACTATTTCACTTGTGATACAATCTTGATTGAATGATATTCACTATATAGCCATCTTCATCTTATGCTCATTCATACTGCACTGGCATTTGGTTGAAGCCCTTAGATCACATAAGACTATGGGACTTGTTCATGTACTAGCTAGTGATCATGGAATAAGTCTTACACGATCGTGATCTTAAATCTTCCAAGTCATAGGATCTTAAGAGACAGTGCATCTAAGATTTGAATAGACTTGTACTAACGATACATAGATCCAAGGAGTTGGATATTGCTCTGTTCCATGAGCAATCCCATCTAAGATATGGATGTATGTTAGTAGGTGCTTGTTAGGGAATAAGGCACTGAAGGCTTACCCGGAGAATCTACTAATAGGCGAAGTGGCAAGTTGGTAGTGACAAATTCTCCAGCTTATGGTAGTACATATAATTAGTCTTTTCACTTGAGGATCCACTGTAACCTTATGTTTAGGTCCTTATGCTTTGACTCATCCTTGGTTAATGTAAGAGTCCGTTGTTTAACCAAGCGAATCTAAAATGAATAGTTACATATCCCCCTTACGAATATCGATAATGAAGAAAGGACCACCTCCTTTTGGGGCCTTAAATTGGATTCCCTTCTCCTGTATTTCCCTTCCAACCTCTCTCCTCTTCCATTTGAAGGTGAGCTCGTATCCATTCAATCCAAAGCATAAAGGTGAAAAGGCAAATAGGAATAGCCTCTCAATTTCAGCTTCACCTGAATTTATTCCGGTAGTTTTCTCTGAGCATTGATTTCACAACATGCTTGGACTGATGGGGGTGGTTAAGTGCTCTTCTTTGAAACTTAGCGGGCCATTCAAGTGGTGATTGGGCATGAGCTACTTAGACATAGAGTTTTGTGAGATCCAAGATGGAATTCGACTTTTTGTCTTTGTGAAGGGCGAGTACATCTCCTATATATTCTATAATGATCGATTTCAAGAAATCCTTCTGCAAGGTATTATGATAATTTGGAAATGGAGTTTTCCAAATATGAGGTCATAAAGTGGAATCAGACATTTGGAATAGAGACATATTATCGAAGCTATTAAGGAACCGGCAAATATCTTGCCCTAGACCTCTTTCAGGAGATAAAAGATGGAAGGACCATATTTGCATGGTATGCGTAGAGCTATAATGGTTCTCCAAGAGCATTTATTTCGACTAATTAGTTGGGCTCCATGGGCTTGAGGTCAAACATCGACAATATAGATTGTGTATTGTTTAATTAATGGAGATTAATTGAATTGATTCGATTAATTTAAAGGAGTTTAAACTAAAATGAATATATAATATTCAAAAGTCACAAGGTGTTGGAGCCCAAGCCAAATGAATGGTAGAACCTATCGGGTCACACAGAAAAGCCAATTACTTTTTCTAAATGATGGAGGAATTTTTCTAATTGTTAAAAACTCACTCCAAGTGACTGATTTTTTGGGTGACCAAAAATTGAGGTCAATTTTAGCTTGATTAATTTAATTGCTAAATTGATCAAATAATTTAAGGAGTTAAATTAGAAAAATAATTAAGGAGTTAATTATTTGGTGCCACATGACCATCAATAGGTCAAGTTAAAGAGTAAGTTAACAATTCTTAACCTAAAGAGTTAAGCTAATTGACTTAAGAGTTAAGTCAAGGATTAATTAATTAAATTAAAGTATTTAATTTAATTAATGAGGAGAATAAATTTTGGAGGGAAAATTCAAAATGAAAGGTTCATTTGGTGTTGCATTTAATTAATTTGAAATTAGATTCCAAATGTAATTGAAATGCACACAAAATTCAAATTTGATTTGAATTTGCCAACTTGCAAGACAAGTGGCTGTCCGCCCACCTTGAGGAAGGTTTGATGCCACATCACACCATCGTCCCTCCATATATAGATATAGAGGTGAGGTGGGCGGCTACATTGAATTCGATGTGAAGAATTAGATTATCACATTTTTCCTCATCCGAAGTGTTGCCTCATGAGTTGAAGCTCCGTTTCTCTCTTTTTCTCCAACCCCAAAATTGACCTTCAAGCTCTCATTTCTCCTCTCTATCTCTAGCTAATATTATGGAGAAATTGGAAAAAAGAATTGGTGTGTGGATCATATTGATAGAGGCAAGACAATAGGATTGTTGTGGCTTGTTGATCCACTAGTCAGGGCAATAACTTGGTGAATTTTTTCCAGGTGATACAGAAAGAGTTTTGATCTGAAATTATCACAGTAGCTTCATCAAAGCATTGAGGATCTACTGGTATTGCTTTAGAATTTTTGGAGACATTTGGATTATGCAAAAGTTGCATCTTCCAGTTGCGCCGCTGTTTGGCAAATTCTAGATTTGAAGAAGAGTTCTTCATCCTTCCTTTGGATTTTTCTTATCAAGGTAACTCTCCATCCAAATCTGAATCTTAAGCATGTTTAGATCCTTGTTTTCTTGTAAAGCACTAGTTAATTTAGCTTTTGAAGTTTTATGATTGGATCCTAGTACTTTTCTTGCCTTCAATTACTTGTTTTGTATTGAAGTATTCCTTTAGTTACAAAGGATTGTTTTCTGTCATTTGCCATCCTATGCTTCAAGAAATTTAGTGTTGGCTACTTTTTGAGTACTTAAAAATTTCAACTTGTTTTCATTATAGATTATCCTATGATCAAAGTTGTACTAGCATTTCAATTTTCTTGCTAACTGTAGATTGATATGCTTTACATCGATTTTGGTGAATACATTATTTCTGAAAATTTTGATGTTCAAGCAGGTAAGATTGTATCCTTATTTGATTTGTGGTATTAGATATTAGCCACACAATTCTATTTTTGATTCATTTATTATTATGATGTATAGTTTTATCTTCTGTTTTTCTATTTACTTTATACTTCATTTCACCAAGCCTTTTGCATTAGTTACTCGCTGTTCATGCAGATTCATTTCACGAGGCGAAGAGAAAAAGCTTTTAACTTTGAATAATTAAGCTCTTGCAAATAATTAAATCGTTAGCAAGCATAATTATTTCTTTTTTTTTTTCAGGTTTTTATAATCATGGGTATGATTGCGGTACAAGATAAGTATACCATGTATGGCTTTAAAGAGGTTGCTATATGTATGACACTGAGTTACAATCCTATATTGCATGTACAAATATTTTTCTTTTAACAATAAATTTATATGTCTCTTATTCTCTAAATTTTCTGTCTTATAAAGGGTTAAGATAAATTTTTACAATTTTCTTATGAAATAATTTATTAAAATTGCACATTTAGAAGTAAACTCTACATAAAAAATTATCGTGTTACATTTCTTTTTACATGTTAAAAATTTCAGAAAATATCACAAATGAAAATAAATTTAATTATTTAATGATACGGGCATGACACCGCACCTTGCACAGTGGCCCTCTTTCTAGTATACATATAGTAGTACAAATAATTTTAATTTTTAAAATTGAATAAAATTAAAAAAATAATTAATTAACTATTATAAAATATTTTTACCAAATATTTCTGCATTTCGTCAATCTACAAAGAGGGAGTCTGTCTTTAAGGAATCTTTGAAAAGATTATCATTTAGTAGGCACATAAAGGTGATGTAATTGTTTTGACTACAAAACCATGCTTGTCTCTTGAAACAAATTGGATGATGGACAAAGAGCTGCCCTCTGTTCCCCTCACTATAAATACATTTAAAGAAAGTAATTCTTCTTAATGGAATATTAATAGAAAAAATTTAGTTAACTTCAAAATTTCAAGGATATTTTCTTCAGTAAATTGGATAAAGATTAGTGATAAGTAAAAGGGAAAAAACTAAGAAGAGAAAAGGAAAAAGAAAACAATTATAAAGAAAAGAATATTTGGGAAGAACAAAGAAAAATATTCTTCGTAGTTATGAGGATTAAAAAATAATATAATGGATATTTTGAGAAGACCATCGAAAAATATACCAAAAAAGCCACAGGCAATACTTTATATACTATATACATACATTCAATTGTTTAACAATACTTGATGAATTTCAATGAATAGGAGTACAAAGCATGGTTTCAAGTTTCTTCCTTGCTTTATCTTTTATTAATTTTTCTCCATGGCGAGCATAACTTTTTTTTATTAAATCATGTATATTATGAAAAAATGGTTTAGTGTAACACCTTTTTTGGTTGGAATATTGTATAATTGTAAGGAATATTGTCATATACTTATTTTAAAGAAAAGTTGTAAATATAATTAGGATTGCTAATGAAATGTATACCATATAGTTGAATATCAGCTATTGAGAGATAAAAAAAGAAAAATTTGCTTGTTGGCTCTGTAGACTCATCCATTATCAATATGATACTTTACTTCAAAACATGATATCTATTTGACTTCAAAAGCTATGGTAACTTTGTGTCTGGTCCTCACACTTTGACTCTTTCTTGACCACTTAGCGGGTTTTTCAGGTTGAGGTTGGGTATAAGCTACTTGGCATGGAGGTTTGTGAGATCCAAGATGGAATCCGACTCCTCATTTTTGTGAAGGACGAGTGCATCTCCTGTGTATTTTATAATGATCGATTCCAAGAAATCTTTGTGCAAATGGTGTAACAATTTGCGAAAGGAGTTTTCCAAATATGAGGTCACATATGGAAATCGAACATTGGGAACAGAGACATGGTATCGAGGCTATTAGGGAGCCAGCAAATATCTTGCTCTAGGCCTCTTTCGGGAGTAGGAGATGGAATGACTGTAGTTGCATGGTACACATAGAGCTACAATGGTTCTCCAAAAAAGCATTCATTTTGGCCAATTAGTTGGGCTCCATGGGCTTGAGGTTGGACATTAACCATAGAGATTGGGTGTTGTTCCATTAATGAGATTAATTAAATCGAGTTGATTAGTTTAAAAGTTTTTTTAAACTAAAATGAATATATGATATTCAAAAGTTACAAAGAGTTGTGAGCCTATGTCCAATGAATGGTAGAACCTATTGGGTCACATACAAAAGCCAATTAGGCTCCTAGTTATTTGAGTAATTTTCTAAGAGTTAGACAATCACTCCAAGGTGACCAATTCGAGGTATCAATTTTGAAGGCCAAATTTTGACTTGATTAATTTAAGTGTTAAATTAATAAAGTAATTTAAGGAGTTAAATTATACCAATAATTAAGGAGTTAATTATTTGCTGTCAAGTGACCATCAATTAGTCAAGTTAATTTAAGGAGTTAAATTAACAAGAGTAAGCTTAATTGACATAAGTCAAAGGTTAATTAATTAAATTAATATTTAATTTAATAAATGAGAAGAATATATTTTAGAGGGAAAATTCAAATGAAATGGTCATTTTAATTAGCATCTTAATTAGTTTGAAATTAGATTTCAAATGTAATTAAAATGCACATGGAATTCAAATGAGATTTGAATTCAAATTTGCCACCTTGGCAACCCCAGTTGGCCGCCCCTCTCATGGAAGGTGTGATGCCACTTGGGCATCACACCATCCAACATCTATATATATATATATATATATAGATGAGAGAGGAATCAGCCATATCACAATTGGTGTGAAGAATTAGATTCTTTGCATTTCCCTCCAAAACCTCCTTTGAAGCATTGCATTATGTGTTGAGATTTTGCTTAATTTTTCTTCTCCTACCTCTAAACCAGCCTTCACCAATGTAATTATAGTTTCTTTATCCAGCTAAAAGTGAGTGGAATTAGGATCATTGATTGGTATGTGGATCATATCAATAGGGGCAAAGCATTTGATTTTCTAAGCTTTGGAGATTCACTGGAACAGTATAGTCCCTTTTCGATTTTTTTTCCAAGTGATCCAGAAGGAATTTTGATCTTAATTTTTTATAGAACTTTCATTAAGGATTTGAGAGGTTCCAGAATATTTGTTTTGAAATTTTTGGAGCATTTTAACTGAGGCAAAAGTCGTTGTTCATCCACTGTGCCAGAAGCTGCCAGATTCTGGATCGGTGAAGTGTTCACCATCACAACCTTTGAAATTTGCTTTTTAGGTAACTCTCCAACTAAATATGAAGTCATAGCATGATTAGATCCTTGATGGGATGTAAGCACTAGTTATTTTGAGCTTTTGAAGTTTGATAATTGGATCCTAGTGGCTTACTAACTTTCGAGTGGTATCGAAGCCTAAATCATGCTTAGATTTGGATTTTTTGTTGATGATTGATTCATGTGATGGATTGATTATAATAACCAAATTATCAATTCATATGAAGGATTGGAGTGTTTCGATGATGTTTTGTGTGGCTCCTTGATTCATGAATTGAAAACATGCTAATTATGTTTTAAATGTTGATTCATATGATTAGTATGTTTTAATTCATAGCTATTAATGTTGAATGTTAATTTAGCATTAATTGATGTTATATGTTGATGTAGCAAGTTGTTGTTTGGCTAAAATAGTTTTGGTCATTTTTAGATCTAATTTGATTGGAGTTTTATTGGAGATTTTTTAAGAATGCGCTTCTTACTTAAGTTTGATTGTTGAAGTTTGATTGAACACTTAAATTTTTAGTTTTAAAATGTATTTTAGATCTAATAATTAGTCCATAATGTGAGATTTGATGTTTAGAAAGAGTTGTCAAATTTTTGGTGCGCAAAAGTTGAGCTAAAAATTGGCTTAACTAGCTTTTACCCCAAAATAGAGGCTGCTGGCCAGCTTTAGTGCACGCTAGCAGGGCAGTAGCCGAGAGCCATTACCCAGCCGTGCACCTAGCTAGGTCAGCAGCACCCAGTCATGGTTGGGCAGGTTTTGAGTTGATTTTTGGCTCATTTAGTGGCTAGAAATGACGTTAAATCATGTGGTATGGATGCACAAGTGTTGTGCAAGTTCTTAATTTTATATTTGACATTTTTTTCAAGCTCCTTAAATCTTGTTAAAGTTAATTTCCAAATGTTGCATAAGTGTTATGCATGACCAATTATTTGTTAATTTGATCAGCATTTAATTGATGGAATTAGTTGTTAATTCTAGATTTGTTTATTGTTCATTTAATTGTTGAATGGATGATGAATAAATGTGGATGATCATGAGCCTTTAATATTGATTTTATTAGTTTCAAGTTGTTGAAATAGGTTGTATTAAATTGGGGTTTGCATGCCTCTTTATTTCTACCTTTTAAATGTTATTAGAGTATAATCACTAGGAGTGAGGATTTCCTTCTCATTTAAAAGTTACATAGAGCAAAGGAGGCCATGGAGGCATGTAGACTTTTGAAGACCTATGAATATATGGGATACACTCATGTAATTGCTAGATTTAATTTACCCACCTAAAATCAACTAGGTGGTGCACCTATGGCTATAAGTGCACCACTTGGTTAGGCTTATGGTCATCCCACCCTACGAGCATGCTAGGCGTATTTGCTTATTTATGCTTTTCATATCCTACTGATGTATGATATGCATGTTTAGGATATAGAAAACCAAATTAAGAAGATAAATGATGAAATCTTTGAAAGAAAAAACCCTCAACTTAGAATGTCTAAGTGCTTTCAAAATATTAAGTCAAAATGGATAAAAATTAAAAGGATTTTTAATTAATCCATGCCTTCTACCAATAGTATATGCCATGACAATGCTACCGAATTTGTGTGATGGCACTCAAAGCGGGGGTCACACTTAGGAGGAAAGCTGTGAGCATGTACTTAGCATATGATGCACCTTTGATTTGAGAACCTCCATGCATTGGCACTCAAAGTGGGGGATGAAATAAAGTCATCTTGAATCAAAGTTTGATTGGTAGGTTCGACTTAACACTTAGTAATGTAAATGCACTCGAGACGGGGAGTCTATATGAAAAGTGAGGCAAAATATATCAAAAGTTGCATGAGATATATAATTAGCAAGTGTTGCTTACCTTTTGATTGTTTGTGGATGGCACTCAAAGTGGGGGTCCACTTACTAGTCCTTAGGATCGTGATTCTCACTATAAAATACAATTTCCTGAATTCTTCTTGGGGGTGAAGAATTTGATAAAATAGTGAGAGAAAACATGCTTGAAAGACCATGAATATTTTTTAAATATCAAATTCAATCACACGTTTATACTCCTTTTTGCCTCTTGTACATTTTCGAAATCTTCAAACAAAATGGCTAAAAATTCACTCGCATAAATTTTGGAAACCAATAAACTCATCGAGCCTAACTTTCAAGATTAGTTGAGAAACCTTAAAATAATTCATGACTCTGAAAATTGGACTTACGTTCTTGATCAAAGTCCCATGGACACACTTGGAGATGACGCCACTGACCAAGAACGTGAAATGTTCACGAAATTTGTAGATGATGATCTACAAGTTAGATGTGTCATGATGGCCTCATGTCCAACGAGCTCCAAAAGACTCATGAGCAGATGAAACATGCTTGAGAGATCTACGTACACTTGCAAGAGTTGTATGGTGTACAAAATAGACACAAAAGGTTCACTTTGTCAAAGGAACTCTTCAGAACAAAGATGAGTGAAGGGTTCAATGTCCATGATCATTGTCTCAAAATGATAAGACTCATCGAGAAGCTTGGACAATTAGATGTGGTAATGGACAACTACCTTTATGTGGATTTGATCCTACAGTCATTACCACCATCATATGATCAATTCATTATGAACTTCAACATGTCCAAGCAAAAATTTACGATTAATGAATTGATCAACATACTTGTGACTGCGGAGGTAACTATGAGAAAGGAGAAGCCCCATATGCTTGCACTCCAAGTTAAAAGGGCCCTAGGGGTCCTAGAAAGGGAGATAAGCAGAAGAAAAGTTTTTCCTTGAAAGGGAAGCAACCTGAGAAGAGTTCCGGCAGCATTAAGAAAAAGGCTAAAACCTAAGCTAGTTGTTTCCATTGTGGCGAGAAGGGTATTGGAAAAGAAGTTGCAAAGCTTACCTTGCAACCTTTAAGAAGGGTATGTACTTTATTGAAGTGCACATGACGATTAATTCTTCCATATGGGTATTTGATACCTTATGCGATTCTCACTCTTGATATATTTTGCCTCACTTTTCATGTAGACCTATGTGACCATGTGCTATCTACATTACTACGTGTTCAGTCAGACCTGCCAACCAAACTTTGACTTGAGACCATGTTACGACATCCCCCATGACCGAGTGCCTACGCGTGGGCGTTCTCAAATCAAAGGTGCATCGTATGCTAAGCATATGCTCACAGCTTTCCTCTTAAGTTTGACCCCTATGACCGAGTTCCATCACACAAAATTGGTAGCATAGTCATGGCATATATTATTGGTAAAAGGCATGGATTAATTAAAAATCCTTTTAATTTATACCTATTTTGACTTAATATTGAGAGCACTTAGACATTCTAAGTGGAGGGTTTTTCTTGCTTGTGAAGATCTCATCATTTTTATCTTCTTATTTAGGTTTTCTATATCCTAATTTATGCATCACATACATCAATAGGATATGAAAAGCATAAATAAGTAAATGCACCTAGCATGTTCCTAGGGTGGGATGACCATGAGCCTAACCAAGTGGTGCACTTAGAGCCATAGGTGCGCCACCTAGTTGATTTTAAGTAGGTTGATTAAATTTAACTATTACATGAGCATATCCCCATATATTCATAGGTCTTATTAGGTCTCCATTCTTCCAATGGTCTTCTTTACTCCTTGTAGCAATAACATGACAAACAAATCCTCACTCCTACTAATTCTACTCTCATAACATTTACAAGATAAAAATTAAAAGGCATGCAAGCCCCAATTTAATACAACCCTTTTCAACTACTTGAACAAATAAAATCAATGTTAAAGGTCCATGATCATCCCCATTCATTCATCATCCATTCAACAATTAAATGAACAATAAATAAATTTAGAATTGAAAATCAACTCCAATAATTAAATGCTTACCTCAGATAATTAATTGGCCAAGCAAGAGTAAGCACAACATTTATGCATCATAAATGAAGATTAGCTTTAACAAGTTTTCAAAAGCATTAAAAAATGTCAAACATATTTTTGAGAACTTGTACAACATTTGTGCATCTATTATGTGTGATGTAAAACACTTTTGGTCACTTAAGGAACCAAAAATAAATACTTAAAATCCACAAAACCAAAACTACCCTGTTGTTGCCCAGCTTGGGCGCATGACCACACGGTAGGTGCTCCTACGGCATGCCAGCTGCCTAGCCAGCCCCTGGCCATGGGTGGCAGCTGCCCTGTTTTGAGGTTTTGCTTGGATTAAGTGGATTTAAGCTCAACTTTTGTGCACCAAAATTTTTAAAACTCATTTTTAACATTAAATCACACAATATAGATAAAATTATAGATTCAAAACATCTTTTAAAAATGGAATTTCAAGTGCTTGATCATGCTTTCAAAATTAAGTTTAAGTAAGAATCATATTCTTCAAAAATCTACATTAAACTCCAATCATATTGAATCAAAAAATGACCAAAACATCTTAATGCCATTAACAACATGATATATCAACATATAACATAAACTAATGCCAAATCAACATTCAACATTTGCAGCTACGAATTAAAACATGCTCAACATATGAATTAACACATTAAACCACATATTGGCATAATTTCAATTCATCAAGCAAGGAGCCACATACAACATCATCCAAATAATCCAATCTATATCAAGGATCAAGTATTTGGTGATTTTAATCAATTCATCAGATGAATCAATCAATCAAAAATCCAAATCATAGCATAAATTAGGCTCTGATTCCATTTGAAATCATATGTAGCCATAGGATCCAATAATCAAAGCATTAAAAATGAAAATTAACTAGGATAAACATGAAAACAAGAATCTAAACATGCCATTGGTTTAGATTTGGTATAAGGATTACCTTGTTTTGCTCAAAAACCAAGGAAGCTAGAAGAAAGCTTTTGACTCTTCAAAATTGCCTTCCAGCAGCGTAGCAGAGCAGCAACTAGATTTCCCCGACCAAATAATTTTTTTTTGAGCTAAAAATTTTTCTAGAACTCCACAACACCTTGCTGGATCTACAGTCCAAAAATCAGCACAATCAGGACTCGGAAAGGTCTCCTAGAATTACCTCCAAGTCACTGCTAGAAATAGGATCTCCAAGAGGCTAGAAATCCAATCGTCTTACCTCTAATGTTAAGATCCACATACCAATGCAATAACCTATTCTCCTCAATATTAGCCCAAGAATATAGAGAAGAAACACAATGATGAAGGCTTCATTTGAAGGCAGGAGAAGAAAAGAAAGTAAATCTTCAACACATGAGGCAACACTTGAAGATTGGAGGGAAAAGTTGAGAGAATCTAATTCTTCACACTAGATGCAAGCGTCCGCCCCTCTCTCCCTCTATATCTATATATAGAGTGGGGATGGTGTGATGCCAAGATATTATCACACCTTCCTCAAGGGGTGACTGCTAACTTGGCATTGCATGTTGGCATTCAATTTGAATTTGAATTATGTGTTCATTTTAATTTCATTTGAAATCTTATTTCAAATTAATTAAAACGCCACACCAAATGAACTCTTCATTTATTTTTTCCTCCAAAATTAATTCTCCATTTTAATTAAATTAATCTCCTTGAATTTAATTAATTATCTTGACTTAACTTTTTAAGTCAATTAGCTTAATATTTTGAGCTAGCAATTGTTAACTTAACCCCTTAAGTTAACTTGACCAATTGATAGTCATGTGGCACCAAATAATTAACTCCTTAATTATTGGTCTTAATTTAACTTCTTAAATTAACTAGATCAATTTAACAATTAAATTGATCAAGCCCAAAAATGACCACAACATTTGTGTCAATCGACCAACCTCCAAATCAATTATGTAGGAACTTTTCTAACTCTTAGAAAATTCCCCTTCATCACGTAGGATATGCAATTAGCTTTTGTGTGTGACCCATTAGGTTCTACCATTCATTGGACATGGGCTTACAACTCTTTGTGACTTTGGAATATCAAATATTCACTTTAGTTTAAACTCCTTTAAACTAATCGACTCAATTCAATTAATCTCCATTAATTGAAGAGTACCCAATCTTCATGATCGATGCCTAACCCCAAGCCTATGTAGCCTAACTAGTTGGCCAAAATGAATGATTCTACTATACGTGTACCATGCACATATGGTCCTTCATTTCCTATCTCCCGAAAAAGGCTTAAGGCAAGATATTTGTCGGCTCCCTAATAGCCTTAACACTATGTCTCTACTCTCAATGTTCGATTCCCTTCATGACCTCATCTTTGCAAACACCTTTTCTAAATTTTCATACTACCTTGCGTAAGGATTTTATAGAATCAATCATTATAAAATACATAGAAGATATACTCACCCTTCACAACGACAAGGAGTCGGATCGCATCTCGAATCTTATAAACCTCCATGTAAAAGTAGCTCATACCCAATCTCTACCCAAGTGACCCACTACATGGCCAAGGAAGAGTCAAAGTATGAGAACCTAAACAGAGGGTTATAATGGATCCTCAGGTCAAAGGACTAATTGTATACAATAGCGTAAGTTGGAGAACTTGTCACTACAGCTATCTGGTGGATTCTCTAAGTGGCTCTTCAGTACCTTGTTCTCTACCTAGCACCCACTAATATATACCCATATCTTATATAGCATTGCTCTTGAAATGGAACAATATCAAACTCCTAGGATTAATGCATTATTAGTGTAACTCTATCCGAATCTTAGATGCCCTTGGTCTCATAAGATCCTACAACTTGGAAGATTTTAAGATCACGACCATGTAAGACTTATTTCATGATCACCACCCCGTGCATGACCAAGTCCCGTAGTCTTGTGTGATCTAAGGGCTTGAAACAAATGCCAGTGAAGTAAATATGTGCATAAGATGAAGATGGCCATTTGAAGAATATCCATTCAATCAAGATTGTATCACATGTGAAATAGTTTACAACGTCAATCTAATTGGCTTGTGGGTCACTATACCAACAACATATATTGTTGAGAACATTATTTCAATTCCCATTTTTGATAGCAAAGGATTTGATCCTTTTGTATCAAATGGGAGATTAAAGGCATTAAAGAATTGGTTCTTTAGTTTCTTATGGTACACTTAACAAAGGATTATACATTTCTTATGGATTCTCAAACATCACAAATGCACATTCAACGAAGTATAAGAAAATTAGATAACCAAGAAGATTTGGACATATTTCCAGAAATAGGATGAGCAAGATAGAAGCTCTCAAAGCACTAAATGTTAGTGGCATTAAGAAACTTCCTACTTATGAGTCTTGTTTAAAGGAAAAAATGACCAAAGATTCTTTTGTAGGACAAACGGAGCGAACCACAAATCCTTTGAATTTAATCCATACAGATGTTTGTGGGCCACTAAGAGTTAGTGCGAGAGAAGGCTATCATCTTTATTGATGAACATACTCAGTTTGGACATGTAAAGTACAAGTCCGAAGCCTTTGAAAAGTTCAAAGAGTATAGGAATGAAGTAGAAAAGCAAAAGGGACTAAGTATTAAAGCTCTTCGATCAAATTATGAAAGACAATACTTAAGTACCAAATTCTTATATTATCAAAAGGAGAATGGGATTCTCTTTCAATAAACTCCACCCGACACACCCCAACCTAATGGAGTAGCCAAGAGGAGAAATCAGACCTTATTGGACATAGTATGTTTCATGATGAGCTTTTTCGATGTGCCATATCCTTTTGGGGATATGCCTTGATATCGGTGGTGAGGTTACTAAATATAGTACCCTCAAAGTCGATGCTAAAGACACCATATGAGATGTGGTAAGGCAAAGCACCTTCTTACTCTTTTATAAGAGTTTGGGGATCTCCCGCTTACATCAAGCTGTTAGTGGGAGACAAGTTGGATGCAAGATCCACCTTGTGCAAGTTTGTGGGATACTTATGAAAGTCTTTGGGTTATTATTTCTACAATCCCTTAGAGCAAACGGTGCTTGTTTGAAGGAACGCCCACATTTTAGAAAAGGAATTTCTATTAGATAGAAATAGTGTTGTTGTAGAACTTGAAGAAGTTCAAGATGATCAACAAATCCCACAAACGATAGAAATAAGTGAACATCAAGAGCCTTACACAACCTCTGAGAAGGTCAGACCAAACCAAGAAGCAACCTAAAAGGTTCGAATTCCTTCATGAGATAGGCCAATCAAATAGTGATCCAAAGACCAATGAAGAAGCTATGTTGGATAAAAATTCGGGACATTGGCTTGACACCATGAAATTCAAAATGGATTCCAGTACTCCAACAAAGTGTTGACTTTGGTAGATCCACCGAAGGGTATAGTACGTATTGGTTGAAAGTGGATCTATAAACGAAAGCTAGGAGTTGATAGAGAGGTAATGCCTTTAAGGTGTGACTAGTGGCAAAGGGTTACACTCAAAAACCCAATATTATTATTAAGGAAACCTTTTCACCAATTGCTATGCCTAAGTACATTAGGATTTTACTTGCCATAGCTACATATTATGACATTGAGATATAGCAAATGGATGTGAAAATTTCCTTAATGGAAACATTGATGAAGAAATTTACATAGAGCAACCACAAGGTTTTACATCCAAAGGGAGTGAACAAAATATTTGCAAACTCGAGACATCCATTTATGAACTCAAATCGGTATCCTGAAGTTAGAAAATACATTTTGGTAAGTCAGTCAAATCATTTGGTTTTGTCAAAATTGTGTATGAACCTTATGTGTATAAGAAGGCTAGTGGAAGTAGTGTACAATTTATTGTACTTTATGTCGATGACATTCTTCTCATTGGAAATGAGAGAGAAATGTTAAACTACACTAAAGTATGATTATCTACACAATTCTCCATGAAGAATGTGGGAAAAGCATCATACGTATTACGAATACGTATCTATACAAATAGATCTAGGAGGATGCTGGGGCTTTTCCAAATACCATATATTGACAAGATACTAAAGAGGTTTAGTATGGAAGAATCCAAGAAGGGATTCATTACTATAGGACACAGTCTATGTCTTTCTAAGTCTATAGCCTCTAAGATTGATGACGAGAGATGTAAGATGTCCCACACACCTTATGTGTTTGCTATAGAAAGCATAATGTATACTGTTCAATGTATAAAGCCGGATGTAGCACATGTTCTAAGTGTTACAAGCTGTTTTCAATTCGACCTCGGTAAATATCACTGGAAAGTTGTTAAAGCAACACTTAAGTACTTGAGAAGGACTACATATTTATTCTTAGTATATGGAAATGGACAATTGAAACTCAAGGGGTTTCCGAATTCTAGTTTTCAATCCGATGTAGATGACCTAATATTTACTTTTGGATTTATATTTTGCCTCAATGGTGGCGCGGTGAGTTGGAAGAGTTCTAAACAAGATACTACGACCGAGACTGCCACTAAGGTGAAATACATTGCAGTTTTAGAAACCACAAAGAAAAGTATTTGGATAGAAACTTCATCTAAGAGTTGGATATAATGCTTAGCATGCATGTGCCTATGGTTGTCTTTTGAAGTCAACTTAGGACTTGAGCCAAGATCTCATCAGTGATCCAAACGCAAATAAATGCATTATCATTTGATCTGTGATATCAATTGATAGAGACAACAATTAAGTGGATACAGTTGCCTCAAAAGAGAATATAGCAGAATCATTGACAAATCCCCTAACGCAAATACAATTGAGTGGATACAGTTGCCTTTGTCCCCCAACTTCATGGAGGATGATGAGGTAGATATTTCAAACGAGTTCGGATTTATTTTGCACTTGTGGATGAGATCATCACTGAGTAAATGGCTAAAGATGATGCCCACACCACCAAGAAGAAAAATGGTCCTCAGACTTTTGGGGTTGATCTAACCGAGGATACTCTATCTGATGATGAATCATGAGACCCTTCGCTATATTTATCACAATTCCCCCTATCATTTAACTCTCTTTTGTACATTTTTTGGAATGTAATTGGATGTCGCCTGGACAATCCTAATGTTAGGGCATCTCTTTTGATGCTGGTGACTTGCGTTTCTGTTGATGATTATATTTTTTTCTACATACATTTTCTCAATCTTAAATTACTCCTCAGGGTTTCGCCTCTCTGTTGCTATCCCTCCCCCTTTTATTTCTTGTTGATTACTAAGGCTGGAGGGTGAAGCTTCAATGAAGAATATAGACTTCGATGCTTTTTATTAGTTGTTTACCTTTCTCATTAGGGACTTCGATAAAGAATATATTTTAAGGGGTTGGCCAATGCCTTTGATACACGCATTTATGTTATACTCATTACTCTTTCTCATCGAGGCGGTTAGGTTTTGGGATTTTATCGACCACTCTCATCAGAGAGTCCATGTCGATTTATTAATTTGCCGAGATAATTCTCATGTGTATATTAACGGTCCACATAGGGGTAGTTTTGAAGTGTTGTGAGCTTAAGTCAGATTTGTAATGTTTTGATCTTCGAATTTATTTGGAGAGTACTAAAATATATGCAGTCAATGTTAGAATAGTGCCTGGCAAGCCAATTAGATTGCCTTTGTAAAAGCTACTTCCTTATAAAAACAATCTTGATTGATTGATATTATTTATATGGCCATCTTGATCTTATGCTCTTTATTACTTGGCTTGCATTTGGATGAAGCCCTTAGTTCATTCATAACTATGGGACTTGGTTTGATGACCATGGAATAAGTTTCAGACGGGCATGATCTTAAATCTTACAAGTATAAGATCTTATGAGACAGGGCATCTAAGATCCGAATAAACTTGCATTAACAATGAATAAATCCAAGAGTTGGATATTGCTCTATTACATGAGCAACCGTATGAGATATGGGTGCATGTTAGTAGGTGCTTGTTAGAGAACAAGGCACTAAAGACCTACCGGAGAATCCACTAGATAGCCGTAGTGGTAAGTCAGTAGTGGCAATTTCTTCAACTTATGCCAGTGCATATTATTAATCCTCTGACTTGAGGATCTGTGGTAACCTTATGTCTAGTCCTCATGCTAGGACTCTTCCTTGACCACTTATCGGGTCATTCGGGTTGAGGTTGGGTATGGGCTACTTGGCATGGAGGTTTGCTAGATCTAAGATGGAATCTGACTCCTCGCTTTTGTGAAGGGCGAGTGCATCTCCTATGTATTCTATAATGATTGATTATAATAAATCATTGCGCAATGTGGTGTGACAATTTGGAAAATGAGTTTCCAAAGATGATGTCACACAAGGAAATTGAACATTGAGAATAGAGACATAGTATCGAGGCTATTAGGGAGCCGACAAATATCTTGCCCTAGGCTTCTTTTGAGAGATAGGAGACGAAAAGACCGTATTTGCATGTTAAGCATAGAGCTATAATGATTCTCCAAAATATTTATTTGGGTCAATTAGTTGCGCTCCATGGGCTTGAGTTTGGACATCAACCATGGAGATTTGGTACTCTTCAATTAATAAATTAATTGAATTGAGTTGATTAGTTTAAAAGTGTTTTAAACTAAAATAAATATATGATATTCAAAAGTCACAAGGAGTTGTGAGCCTATGTCTAATGAATGGTAAAACCTATTTGGCCACACACAAAAGCCAATTAGCTCTCTAGTTAATAAAGCAATTTTCTAAGAGTTAGAGGATTTCTCCTAGTGGACTGATTTTTGAGGTGTCCAATTTAAAGGTCAATTTTGGCTTGATCAATTTAAGTGTTAAATTAATTAATTCATTTAAAAAGGTTAAATTAGCCCAATAATTAAGGAGTTAATTATTTGATGCCAAAGTAACCATCAGTTGGCCAAGTTAACTTAAAGAGTTGAGTTAACAAAACTAAGCCTAAGAGTTAAGCTTGTTTGACTTAAGAGTTAAGCCAAAAGTTAATTAATTAAATTAAAGTGTTTAATTTAATTAATGGAAAGAATACATTTTGGAGGAAAAATTCAAATGAAATATTCATTTGAATTAGCATCTTAGTTAGCTTGAAATTAGATTTCAAATATAATTAAGATGCACATGAAATTCTAACTGGATTTGAATTTGCATTTGTCAACTTGGCAATGCAAGTTGGCCGCCCACCTTGAGGAAGGTGTAATGCCAACTTGGCATTACACCAACCTCACCCTATATATAGATATAGAGGGTGTGAGAATAGGTCATTGCAAAAAGTGTGAAAGAATTAGATTCCTTCTACAATTCCCTCCAAAACTCCTTGCAAGCATTACATTCATGTATTGAAAGCTTTGCTCTCTTCTTCTTTTTCCCCCTCAAATCAGCCTCCACCATTATCATTCTCCTTTCTTATTCCAGCTTATAATGAGGAGAGTTTGGAAGTTTCAATTGGTGTGTGGATCATATCAATAGAGGCGAACAAGTTAGTTTGCTAAGTTTTGGAGATCCACTTGAGCAAAGCATCGATTTGGCAATTTTTTCTAGGGAGATCTAGAAAACTTTTTTATCCGAATTTTTTATGTGTTTCTTCCAAGGTGTTGAGAGGTTGTAGTAATATTTTGGTGATTTTTGGAGGAGTTTAGACAAGGTAAAAATCGCTCTCTTCCTGCCGTGCCGGTTTCTAGTAGATTCTGGATTGGTGAAAAGTTCACCACTTTTTCCTTGGAAATTAGCGATTCAAGGTATCACTCTATCTAAATCTGGATTATACCATGATTTGATCCTAGTTAGCTTGTAAGCACTAGTTTATTTAGCTTGTGAAGTTTTATAATTAGGTCCTAGTACTTTACTTGCCATCATTCAATGCTAGCTTCTTTTGAGAACAATATTGAATAACATGATTGCACCAACCAAAATGAGAATTTCATTAAGATTAACATTTGAAAGATACAAAAATAAAATCAAGTTTAAAAGGACGATGAGAGGTAAAATGATTTGATGAATTTGTCATTGACAAAAAGGATAAGTCAAGTAAGAAACAACTACTTCCCTTTAGTAGCTATCTAGTCCATGGGCGGGAGTTGGTCATCTCAATTGGTGACACGTTTGGGTTTGCTTGTACCCACTTCTTGCGTTCTCCTTTTCTTTGCCACACCTTGCTAGCCATTCTTAGTTTCCATCAAAGTTGCTGTGGTAAGATTGTGCTTGAGGCTCTTAGAGTCAACTGACAAAGCATAACACTTCCGAGCCTCCTCAATATTGCAGAACAACTCCCTTATACTAGCTGGAGTTGGGAATTTGATTTTCAGGTGGTAAGTCAAGACGACAACCCTAAAGTTACTAAGTGGTAGTCGACCTAAAATCGCATTGTATGCAACTAGAGCATCTACTACAAGGTATTGCACCATCAATGTCCTCCTTCTTGGTGTGGTTCTCAATGAGCTAGTCAACTGTATGGATCCAAGTGGTACAATGTGGGACCACCCAAACTCGACGAGCGAGGTGTTGACAAGTTGTATGTGCAAGGATCCAATGCCCATTTTATTCAAAGTGGCATCAATATATTGGTAGGACTTTCGTTGTCAACTAGAATCTTTCTAATAGAGTAATTTACGACCTCCGGTGTGACCACCATGTAGCAGTCAGGTCGTAATCCATACTGATATCTCGATAGGTGTTTGATGTTGTCATCTGTAAATGTAATAGATCTGAGCTGATAGGTACATGAGAACTAGTACCTTGGTAACAATATCTACTAATCAGATGTTTCAACATTATTTTTCTAGAGGATCGAGTATCCTCTCAAACTGGTCCCCGACGATGGTGTGGATGGTGCCCCTAACTACCAAAGTATTTTTGTTCTTGTTGTCTTGTCGAGAGCTAAGTGATCTCTCCCTATGATGCGATCGACCCTCCTCTTCGGCATTGTGTCGGCTTCCAATGTACTTCTTGAGGGGTCCTTGTTGTATGAGACTTTCAATTTCAACATGCAATTGAAAGCAATCCTTTGTGTTATGGCCTTTTTGCCGATAAAAGTAATAATACTTCTTGGAATGCTTTGTTTCTGGCCCCTTTGGTAGTTCCTTCAACCTCTTCAGGATATCCTAGCCCTCTATAACCATTAACACCTTCTTTTTGGTGACATTCAACAATGTACATTAATGGAATATCTCTAGTAGTAAATGGGCTCTATCCTTTTGGTTTCATCATCTTTGTCGGACTTTGACTTTGACTTTCTATCATTACTTAACCTGCAGAATTTTATTTTGTTCATTTCTTCTTGCGCCACATATTTATCAACGGCAAGGCCAAGCAAGTGCTCTATAGTCTGGGATCATTCCCAGACTAGAGCATTGGCACAGTCTATATGTTGAAGCCTTAGAAATAAAACATCAATTAGAAAACCACTCTCAGATTATCTATCTTTAAAACTTCATTGTTAAAGCCAGTAGAAAAGTCTCGAAGGGATTTCCCTTCATTTTGCTTAACCAAATGTAGTAGGTTGGACTTGTGCTTGCTCGTAAATTGGTAAAGGAACTTGTTGCACAGCTGATCATAACAATAGATGGATTAGGGTTGTAACTTGATGAACTAGTCAAGAGCTATCCATATCACTTCTTTAATTCTTGCATGCCAATCTCTTTTTGACTTCGTGACTACTTTCCTTAGCAGATTACATAAAGTTTTATTGAATGCTTCAGCAAGACCATTATCTAAAACATAGTACATAGAAGACTTTCTCTGCTTAAAACTTAATTTTTCATAAAGCTTGTCTATCGTACTGAGGGCTTTCCATTGTTAGTGATTATGTATCAAGGAACCCTATAGTGATAGATGATGTTAATCTAGATAAAGTCATCAACATTTTCCTTCTTTACTTCTTTGAGAGCTATTAGTTTCAACCCACTTAAAGAAATAGTTTGTTGTAGCAAAGATATGTAAGTGCCTAGTGGAAGACTTTGTGATAGGTCCAACCACATCTAATTCTCAAGCATTAAATGACCACAAATCAACAGTCGGATGCAATGGCTTATGCGACTAGTGAATAAGAGTTGTATGGAATTGGCAGGCTTAACATCTTTGTGCATAAACTATGCAATCTTTTACCACTGTTAGGCAGTAGTAGCCTATTCTTTTTATCTAAAACTATAGCTTTAGACTTGATTGGTGAGCACCATAAAACTCCACAGTGAGCTTCTTCCATGGCTTGGATAACTTCATTATCACGCAAGCATCACAAAAAGACTCCATCAAATCATTTATAAAGTACACTTTTATAATAGCTGAAGCAAACTGCACAACATCGAATATCAATGCTTAAACATAAATCTTCGAGTAACGTTTTGTACTTCAAATAATCCCCTAGTGGCTAACACCAATTTCCTTCTCTATCTCAAATATTTCAACAACACAGTTTTCATCTTCTTCATATTTCTCATCCTAAAAAATTAGTGGTACAACCCAACTCTTACATATTGGAATACTACTTCATTTTTAGGTATGGCAAGTGTAGAGACAAATTTTTCTTAAGATTCAGCTTGCTCGTTCTCCTCCCTTGGCATGTGTTCAATTTCTACATCCTTAAGTCCCTTACTTTTGGCATAGTTGAAGTATGAAAGTAATTTAGGTCTCTTAACTTCATATGATCCAAGCAACTGGTTAACTTCCAACTTAGAAACTCCATATACTTTAAAGTGCAACTGTTTTATGTCGATTGCTATCTCCAGCCCAAGGATAAGAGCTTGATATTCAGCAATACTGTTGGACTTGGTTAAGGTAAAGGAGTGTGGTAGTCGTTTATCATCAAATGTGGTGAATACTACTCCAACACCAACTCATTCTCTATGGAATGCTCCATTAAAGTACATTAGCTAGAGAGGTGTAACTTCAACCACCAAGACATCTTCATTAGGTAGATCATCACATAGTTCCCATTCAACAGAGATAGGATGATCAACTAAGAAATCAGCTAAAACTCATCCTTTTACTACCTTCTGTGGAACATAGACAATCTCAAATTATTGCAACTGAAGGTGCTACCTTGCAAGTGTATCAAAGATGACGGTCCTTAACATTACATATTTCAGTAGATTGGCTTTTGAGACAAGATAGATAGTATGAGCTTGGAAGTAATACTTCAGCTTTTGGATTGTAATGATCAAAGCCAGCTATATCTTTTCAATCGACAAGTACTTTAACTCATTTGGCATCATTATTCTGCTCAAATAGTAAGAGGCATTTTTTTTCCTTCATTGTTCTCCTGTGCCAATAAAGCTCCAATAGAACATTCTTGAGCAGCAATACAAGAATCTGTTAGCATTTACGTACTAGTGCAGCCAATACAGAAGGCTTCATTAGAGAAGATTTTATGCTCTTAAAAGCATTGCTACAAGCTTTATCCCATTCAGGCTAATCGTCTTTCTTGTGGAGCATATCATCAAAGATCCTTTGCATAGCCCTTTGATATGTGGCCCCAACACTTTTTAGTCCAGCAGAACCGTTTGTAGCATTATATTCCATTAAGAGTATGAAATACCGTAAGCTTCTCATCATTTCATGACAAGCATATTTGATTACAAATAGCTGAATATTCCATGAAGACTAGTGCTTCATGCCTGATAGTATCATCAATCATGAGTTCTGCAATGGGCAGTCGAAAATTATCATAGAAACATGCACATTCAAGTCCTTAAAGTCGACATAAGACCAAATTTGGCTATTTTTCTTTCTTACTAGAACAATGCTGGATATCCGCATTGAATACCTGGCTTCTCGAATGAATCCAACCTCGATGAGCTTGTTCACTTCAGCTTCAATCATCAGAATCAATTAAGGGTGAAACTAACATTGGGCTTGTTTGACTGGACAAGTTTCTTTCAAGGTACATTATGATTCTTTTAAGGTGGAAGAGGTGGTGGCTCTTAATCTTACCTATCAAAAACTAAATAAACATGTCTATTGTAAACCATTTTCATAAGATGTAGGTTCAAAATCACGAAGATGGTTCCACTTGATGATATAAGTTTGGAAAAGTGTATGGATTAGGGGTTTAAGTGAATTTGAGGTCAAATTGAGCCCACTGAACAAAGTAAACCTACAACTAAAGGGAAGAACACGTTAAGCTTGTTACGATGGCACTTAGCGAAAAAAATTTGACGGTTAAACCAAACAAATAGTCAAATATAAGTAAAAGTATAGAAACTAAGGGTAAATCAAACTAAAAAAAAAAGTATACATATAGCAATAATGAAGATAGGTATTTATACTAAAAGAAAACCCTCTAAACTAAGGGGTTAAAATGACTAATTTTCTTACATTCCCTGTTAAGGCTATAAGGATACCTGGGGTCTTGCCATCTGCCAACGACCACTATGTTGCACAATTGGCGAATAGATATCACCGCTCAATAACTTAAATGTAAATAAGATGGCCATTTTTTTAGTGTTAAATGCATGTGGAAAAGATGACATTGAGTCTATGGTGCATCGAATATAGTCGCTAATTGTCAGGCAAGTGGGAATTCAACCTCATGGATTTGAGCTGGTATGGATTTGCTTGTCATTGGTAACCCTTAGGAAAAACTCGATTATTCTTTGTTAAGGCATGAAGGATAAACTTGAGGATGATCGATTATAACAGAATTAGCTTGGCCTGAAAATAGCTAGCAAAGTACCAGGTCAAGAGAAGTGGATTGGTTAAATATAGTCAATCTAAAGATTGAGGGCTTTAGGAGACGTTCACTATAACGACAATTATTCATCACATAGCCCATGGCAGCACCTATCACACTACAAGAAAATTAGCTTTTGTGACCGCTAAATCGATTACAAATACAGCAAAAAATCAGTCACTAACATTGTCAATAACTGCATTTGTGACCACTAGACCATGGGGTCAATAACGATTTAAATTCCGTCACTGATTTAATTGCCCAAAATAGTGAACAAGCGGTCACTAATCAGTGACCACTTAGTGATCGCAATGTGGGTTATTGACAGTTGGCCATGTGACCAACTACTTCATTTGTTACTGATTTGCGACCGCCTTAGGTCACTAATCGGTCACAGATTTGTGACTACAAGTGCGGTCACAAATTTTCAGAAATAATAATGTATTTCCTTCATTTAGTGATCACCTTTGGGGTTATTAATTGATCATAGATTTGTGACCGATGCTTGCTGTCATAATTTTAAAGAATAATGAGTATATTTTCTCCATTTATCCATCATCAATCTTTTAGTGCAGACACAGACAACACAAACCGAACACGCAGCAAAATCAACTGCTATTTTGCATGGATAGAAAACAAAGGATAAGGTGACTTATGGAAAGAAAACACCAAATAATAGAAGCAAGTGCCCTCCCTTCCCAACAACCAGAAGAAGCCCTCCAAATAAAAAGTGAAAAATATAGAGGGTAGATTCAACATCATCAAATGTTAAAAGAATAGTTAAGGATGAATAAAAATTTGTTAAATTTTTAAGCAAAACCTTGAAATTTTCTTATATTGCTGCTAACATTTCCATAAGCTACCACAACTAGTCTTATTTACACCTTTTTTTCTGACTCCAAAATCATCCCCACCAATCAACACACACAAAATTATTAATGCAACATCTACAGTACTCTTCTACAGCGCCAACCCAGATAAAGATCCACTTCAAGCAACAACTTCCTCTTCCTGAAGCAGCATCTGATCAAAGTGCCAGACACCTAATATCCCAGGCATAAAAAGTTATGTACAAAATCATAGCAGTTGACAATAAAAAGCAAAGTTTTTTTTTTAAATCCATACTATGTCCTTTATCCACTCTCTTCAACTGCGCAACATATTCTAATATCTTCTTGATAGATTCTACCTGAAAAGAAGTAAATATTTGAACATTAAGTTTATCCTTAGTGCAAAGTATAATTTGACAGAATCTATGTAAAGACAAGATAGGGATGGCAAATAACCCAAAACTTGCTCAGCTAAAACTCGCTCTTGATAAAATTAGTCAATTGCACATTATTGTTTCTAGAGGCTATTGGAGTGATGGAGCATGTCAGCATAAACTTATTTCCATCAGCAACACTTAAACTAAAGCTAGCAAGTTCACATACCAAATACCTAGAGTTCAAATTTCAATAATAACATATGTACCTATCAATTTCATTCAACTTCTACTGTAATACCAATACTACCACTACCATTTATACAATTGACCAGAAAGTCTACAAGCTTTCACTTATGGGATCAATGAGCATTAGCTCGTCTACTCAAGGCATATCTTTCATAAAAGGAGGAATGAAAGCACATGGACAGAGGACACACACTCCAAAGGGATTTCATTATCATCTTTGAGAAGATACAGTTTCAGTTGTCTCAATCAAACTTGAAACTTGAAAGAAAAAAGAACATAAGCTTTTATCGCTCAGTATTTTCAAAAACTTAGTAAAGAAATAAGCTATTCCTAGAGCCAAGCATATAATGAGAAGTAGAGGCTCTAGGATGAGAAACAAAAAATCTCGTGTTATGCATTAAACAGAATATCAGCTAGCTGAATGCATGACAATTTATCAGCCAAGGCATATACTAGATTCATATTCAGTAATGAGCAAAATCAATAAAATAACAGAATAAATTAAGATAAGAATGACTAGAAACATCAGACAACAAAGTACCCTAGTTAACTACAGGATTTCAACTTCATCGTATTAAACTAAAGGATACAGGAAAGATTTCCTAAAGGATCTAAAATTCTGAACGAAAACAAAACTCTAGTAAATTATCACTATAAGATACTGAAAAAATATGAAGACATGAACTTGGCTTTATGATGCTGGGATCACAATGAAACTCTTAACAAGTATGCTAAGTCTTTGTATTCCATTTCTCTATGATTTGTTAATGAGGAAGCCACAAAAAGAGTTGCAACATTTACTTTCATTATTTTAGCTAGTAGGTTTTACTAAGTCTTTAACAACAATATCAATTTCTATCACATTATGATAATGATATCTTTTCTACTCCTTTAAATAGCTTGAGAAGGAGACTTCTATAATACACAATCCTAGCCTCTTAGAAATTGTCACCCATTTCATCTCTTCATGCATATGTTGTAAAAAAGTTAAACAACTCCCTCTCTGTACCATTTGACCTTTTGAAATTTTTTGAAGTAGTAAGAAGATCATTAAGAGCCTCCCATATCAAATTGCAAATTGAATTATGGTAAGAGTAAAATGACCTCTGGCTTAATTAGTACATAAGGCATTCAACCTCAAATCAAGTCTCCAATTCAACTTTCAATATTTGACATGAAAAATTATATTATATATTTGCAGCCTTGTCAAAAAGTCTAAGATATATCATTGGCCTTCTTAAAAGGAATCAGTAATAGGTAAAAGATTCAGTAAGATGGAAACATTTTGCTAGAAAATCTACTCATTTTCAATCAATTTCCATGGAAACGCAGACACAAAGGAATCCATAAAATCGCCAAAATCTACTTTTGATTTATATATACCTATTCCATAAACCCTTTGTATCTTGACACAAATATCCGGTTCTACTTATTTTACAATTATAGCTCAACTACTATTCTTTGGTCTTTCTTTAGAGAAACTCTAGGCATAATATAACAACAACCCTATTTCTTCAAGTTTTCATCTTCATCGTGCATTTCTCGATTCCCACAATCAACATACAGAATTGAAAGCAAAGTAACGCAAAAATGAGATGGGGGAAAATTTTCCAATAGTAATGTTAAAAGCAAAGAAATATCACAAAATTTATTCTTTGAATCCAAACCATAAAGAGAAAAGAAATGATTATAAGGATAAAAACCAGATTAAAGATCCCAAAACAGAAAACATGTAATTCTTTAATGAACTTATGATTGAAGCCTTATTAATGATCTTCGTAAAGAAGATAGGTATTATTGAACAAAGAGATCCTTTATTTCGCCCCCCTCCTTACCCCACCCCCATGAACACATAAACACACACACACAAAAGAAAATTCATAAATGAAAATGATCCACAAAGCCAAATATAACCCTGCTTGAGTCTTTTTGCAAACTTTAAATGCACCAAACAATAGGGAGTTAAGATTGTAAATTCTTGTCAGCTTTCACCTTAATAGTTTTTCCTCTATAAACTCTGCTTGTGCTCTTCTAGTATCTACGCCTTAAGAACACGACATTTATGAATAGTAAGACATTTACAATCAAACAATTAGATTAAGACTTACCGGTGTTTGAAATTTTTAGAGGACCATTATTTTAGTGAATGTTTAATTTGTCCTATACACTCCTAGAACAACACAAGACACAAGATAGATCATTTATATAGTAGATATTCATGAAAGAAATTAGAAAAAAAGAAAGAAAAGAAAAATGCAATTCCTAGCACTATATAAGCACAAAGTTATAGTGTTGACTCACAAATATGTTAGATTAAAAAATGTGCCAAGGAATGCAGGATAGGTCCAACCAGAAAGTGTTGTTGTAAATCTCTATAGTTTCAAACACACAAAATTCAAATTAGACTACAAAAAGAAAAGAAGAAGGGAAACATGTAATTAAATAAAAAATCACTATAATTATAAAAAATTCAAAAAAAGGAAAAAAAGAAAGAAGGGTGGGAAGGCTAGCAGTTGCTGGCCCCTCCCGTCGCGGGCGATGGAGAGGCTAGTAGTAGTTGGCCTCGCGAGAGTCCAGCTGTTGGTGGGTCTCGCAAGTGGGAAGGTCAGTAGTAGTTGGCCTCCCTGCAAGAGCGAGCAGATCTGTTGGCCTTGCCAGTTGCGGCTAGCTCCTGGTTTTGACTAGCCTCCACAACGAGCATCTCATCGGCAAAAGTGTCGATGGGAACATTACGATAAAAGGAAAATTTTCAAAAAAAAAAAAAGAAGGAAGAAGAGAGTACCTAGTAAATAAAAGGGAATTGAAATTGAAGTTTTAATGGGGTTTAGGGTTTATCATTTGGTCACTTCTGCCTTTTACATCTTTTATTGTTTTATATTTTATTTTGATAATTTTTATTTAATTATAGTAATTAATTTTTAAAATTTTTAAATTCAAAATTTAATTTTTCAATAGTTAGTTATATATGACTTGATTCATATCTTGATACTTAACATTTTTACATATTATATTTTAATCTAATTTTAAAAAAATAGATTTTATGATGGCTATTGAATATTGACATTTAGTTTTAGAAATGTAGATATTATAATGTTAATTAATAAAAATATTCTCTATTATTAATACATTGGGGTTTAAAATTTATACAGTTGTGAGATTTTAGGATTTAGAGTTTAGGTTTTATATTTAGATAAATTTTATTAGTTTTCTAAACTAATAATAGTAAAAATCTACAAAATAAAATTATGAAATGATATATTCATCTTATATTATATGTATAGAGTATAGTTAGATATTGTAAAACATTTAAAATTTGTTTAGGTGAGTTTATAATCTTCTCAAAATATTTTACAAGATGTTTGGTAGCTTATAAGATATCAAAAAATATTTTGTAATCTTTTTTAAGAAAAGAGCTTATAAAGATTCTAAAATAAGATATTAGAAACTTATAAGTTCTTTTTAAAAAAATAAGGAGTTTTTAACTTATTTATAAAATCTTAACAAAGCTCACTGAATTTTGATCATATTAATTATAAAATTATCATTATTAATACCTTATAAGCTCCAAGATCTTATTATCCAAACACTTTGGCTCTGTTCACTTGCATTTTGAACATTTTATAGAAAGAATTTTGGGAGAACGGATTTTGGAAGAAAAATTGGAGAAAGTACCAACTGTTTTGTTTTTGTTTTAGGAAAATAGGAAAAATTGTTTGAAAATGAGTTGTTAGTTTGTTAATGTTTTGGTGGAAAGACAAATTTTATTGTAGATGTCAAATCAATTACTTTTTTGTTGGGTTTGTAGGAAGAATTTATTTTACAATAATGTGTATGTATATGTATATATATGTAAAGATTGTAACGAAATGATGTGTAATTTATTTAATTCATAATTTATTTTGATATTTTATATTTTTTAAAATTATAAATAACGAATTATGTATCACTTTAAAGAAAGCATTCATTAATTAAAATTAAATATATATGAAATCATAATTATATGTTGATATCATTAATATCAACTTAAATTAAAAATATTATTAAACTATAACATAATTCCAAATTTAATTAAAATGAACTATTTTAACTATTTATTATTCCAGATTTATGTGTATATAAAACTTAATCAATTATTTAATAAAGATAATTATTTTGTGGATGAATATTTAGTAATAAACAAAATAATTATTTAAGATTAATTTATTATTATATTTAATATTATATGTAATCGATTATTAAATTAAATAGATTAGTAAATTAAACATATTATAAGAATATTTAATTATATATGTAATTATTTATCTGTATAAAATATAATTTATATAAATATAATAATTCATTTAGTTAATTAAATAAATTAATTTTATTAATATAATAAGTTATCTAAATAACTTAAAGCATTAAATAATTAATACGTTATTTGATATATGGATTATTTAGCAATAAATAAATTAATTATTTAAAACTAATTTATTAAATCAATAGATTATTATGCTAATATTAGAAGATAATTAAATTTTTGTAATTTTAATAAATGGCATGATTAATAATTAATAGCTATTACTATTTTCATATTATATATGTTATCGCAACATGTGACATTATTTATTAAATTTAAAATGTATTATTTAATTATACCTAAAATTTATTTGACTATGCAAACAATAACTTAGTTAAACTTCATATTTAATTATATATGTAATATTTACCTATTTAAATTATAATTTATAAAAATATAATATAATTAGACAAATTAATTTTATTAAATATAAAAATACAATAATTTATTTAGTTAATTACATAAATATAATATGTTATTTGTTAGAAAAATTATTTACTAATAAACAAAATAATTTTTTAAAACTATTTTATTAAATTAAATAGATTACTATGTCAATATAAAAGGATATTAATTTTTTTCAAATTTTATTTAAGAATTTATGACGGATTTATGACTGCTCTATACATGGTCACTAATCATGACCCAGGTTAAAGAAATTGGAGAATTTAATGACCACTTTTGTGACCCAAGAAAAATCGGTTACTAATTTAGTAACCGTTTTTGTGACCCAAGAAAAATCGATCACTAATTTAATGACCGAGTAGTGACCGCCATGTTTGGGGTCACTAATTCCATCACAAATCAATCACTAATCCATTACTAATTTTTTTTCTTAAAGTTTCAAATAAAATCGGTCACAAATCAGTCAAAAATTAGTGATCGCTCCCAGTGATCACTGTTTGGCGGTCATTAAAGTCAGCCTTTTTTTTTTGTAGTGTCATAGCTGCTTCAATGGGGCAAATGGGCAGTGGTTAGCCAAATAGAGGCTCCTTAAGGTCAGTTCCGTCAGGCTCTTTGAAGTTGGTTCAATCTATGGTAAATGCATGTTTCTATTTCAATAAAGAGGGACTAGCTAGGTACATAGTGCCTTGACCCTTAATCATGGGGAGGGGTGTCATGCCCCAAAATCAAACCGTACAATCTAGTCTCGAGGCGTGAAACTCGATCCCAAATAATCAGTATCATCTATCGAAAAATCATAATTTTAAATAAGAAAACTCCAAAATTTCATAATAACTCAAATAATTCTTACAACATAAAACTCAAAATGTCCAATATTCCTCCCCCAACTGAAAAATCATTAAAGGAGAAGAACTAATTTGCCAACATAAAAATAAAGCTAAACCTACTGGAAAGTCCTCATTCCAAAAGAAATTCTTCAATTCTCGTTCTCGTCAGAAGCAGGTTTAACATCCTCACTAGGGATAGGATACAGGTCTGCCAGAAGGAAGTTAAAGAGGAAAATGAGTGTGAATAAAAAACTCAGTGAGTGCCAAGTGTGTGCAATGTGAGTTTCGGAATTAAAATCATTTGTACAGTGAAAATGTTCAAAAATTCATATAGTGAAAATATTTGAGGGAAAAAAAAATGGAATTCATAGAACAGTTTAGTAGTAACAGTTAAGAAGTTTATAAACAGTCAAGTAATAACAAGTCAATAATTTTTAAATAGTCAAGCAGTATCAAGTCAAGAGTTTAATAAACGGTTTTCCTAGACTAACAACTTAAATGCGATGATCAAATAGTGTTTGTTGTAGCCAGTCAGCCTTATGGCTCCCACCGTAACAGTCGTTATGGCTCCAACCGTAACAATCCCTTATCGCTCCGGGCAAGGTGTGACCTTACCAAAACAGTGCCCGAGCGTCCAGGGGAATTCCTACGACCCACCTCAGCCTCAAACGACTTCTGTTGTGGCTGGGGAGATTAGGCCATGGGGGCTTGGTATTCAACCGGCTAGCCTACTGCTGCCCAGTGAAGTCCCTCGCACACCCAGACCAAGTTGGATCCAACTAACAGCAACAGTAATAAGTTGATCATCGAATTTTAATTGCTAGTCTAGAAGCATAAAAAAAATTCACAAAAATATAGGTTTTCTTTTATCCAGAAATAAAAACAAGAAAATATTTCTTTTTTGTGCGCAGTGGAACACATGTATAGTGCAATGTATATTGAAAAGAATTTTCATATCATGCATTACTATACATATATCCTTATGGGTTTTGAAAAGTAATATCATATAATAATTATAAGTTTAGGCACTCACCTTCAAGATCGATTCTAGAAGTCAATCCTATCTCAGTGTCAATCAACTCAATTGTTGAGTCACCTGATTCATTTAATAAACAAATCAATTACCAATTTAATTGACTAACAAGACAAAATTGACTTGGGACTAACCTAGTACATACATACTCACAAAACTTATTAAGAATTTATCCTTTCGTATGTACTTTATTGATTCACTCATAACACTCTTTCAAGATATCCGATTGACTTGATTCTTATGGCATTACAAAGCCAAGAAAGAGTACTAAAACTATTATGTTGATGATATAGTCTAAATTGGCTAATATGAGAGAGGAAAATCGAGTTCAAAAGGCAGCAGTGGTGCAAAAGCAGATTTCTAATTTTTAGGAAATTTTTCAATGTGACACTTGATTGTATCTAAGCTATAACTTTTACTACAGGCCTCGGATGAAGGTGATTAAATATCCTCTAAAAACCTAGCATATAGATATACAATTCATATGTTGATCTTATTACCCAATTAAACTGGAATCGAGTAGTAAAAGTTGTCACAATATTCTGTTCTAGGAAAATCAAAGTCCTGTATTTTCTATATTGTCACACCATAGTATTTTAGCCGTAACTTTCTCCCTATGCATCAGATTAAAGTGATTTAAATGTATGTAAAAACCTAATATATAAATATTCAGTTCTTATGTGGACCATATTTCCAGATTCAATTGAAATCAAGTAGTAAAAGGTGTCACAATATTCTGTTCTAAGAAAATCAAAGTCCTATATTTCCAGACTTGACACATCTTAGTATTCTGATCGTAACTTTCTCTATATAAATTGGATTGAGGTGATTTTTGCAGAAGTAGAAACCTGAGAGACAGATATATAATTAATATTTTGAATATATTTCCCAATTAAATCTAAATAAAGTAGTAAAAGGCATCACAGTACTCTGTTCTAGGAAAATCGAAGCCCTGTATTTTCTGTCATGCCACACCTTTGTATTTTACTCATAACTTTCTCCCTAAGTATCGGATTGAAGTGATTCAAATGGATGTAAAAACATAAGATACAGATATTAAATTCATATGTTGAACATATCACCAAATTAAATCTAAATCAAGTATAAAAAGGTGTCACAATATTCTGTTTTAGGAAAATCGAAGCCCTGTATTTTCCGTCTTGCCACACCTTTGTATTTTAGTTATAACTTTCTCCCTATATATCGGATTGAAGTGATTCATGCGGAAATAGAAAAATAAGAAACAGATGTAAAATTATTATGTTGATTATTTTACTTAATTCGGTCGGAAAGAAGTAGTAAAGGCATCACCAATATCCCTTTTTGGCAAAATCAAAGTCCTATATCTTCAGACTGGACACATCTTAGTATTTTGGTCATAACTTACTGAATTTAAATCGGATTGAGGTGATTTAGGAGGAATTAGAAACCTAAGACACAGATCTAAAATTTTTATGTTGATGATTTTGCTTAATTCGGACTAGAAGTAGTAAAAATGTCACAATATCTATTTTAGAGAAAATAAAAACCTGACAGCATCATTGAGTTTTGAAATTATCAAATATGAAGTCTACAAACTCATAATTAATTACCTTGTGTAATTTCTAATGCATTTCCTACAAATGCTGACTCCTTTTCCTTTCCCCTCTGCCACAGCTTCTGTGTTTTTTCCGTCTTTCCCTTTTTCCTCTTTCGTTTACTATTAAATGTAATTAGGGTTTTGTTTTTAGGGACTATACTTATATGAAAGAGGTGGTTTAGTTCAAGTAGGACTCTAACAATAATCTTATTAGGACGAGGATATTTATCCTACTATAAATCTAATGTCTTTATTATTAATTCCTAGAATTCAATAATTCAATTCCTTGTATTAATATAATATTAATTCAAGAAGAATTATAACTTATACTCCCCAAAATATAGAGTATCTAAAATATATATATATATAATATTAATTATCACTATTTGATCAAGAGATAATTTAATATTATCTATATATTATATATATAAATATATTTTCCAAAAATATAGTTCATCCCTTACTACAATTTTAATTGAAATAATAAATAAAATAAAATAAAGTATAATAATCGATTAAATACGAAATAAAATTTTGGGGCATTACAAGGGGCGTAAAGGGGGATAATATAATTAATTAGGAATCCTACTGGTGCTAGACTCTTCTTGCAGCAATGAATTTGATCAGGATGCTTACCTTCATTACCAAGAAGTTAGATGCTCTGAACTCCATAGCCAGAGAAAAGTTCTTATGCTACTTTTTTCAGATGATGTTGAATGAATATAGATAAATGATGAAGAGGGATATTTTTTATAAGCATAGGTCCAAGGAAATTCAATCTTTTATAGCGAGTTCATCCCCTTGCAATGTTCTCAAGTCTGATGAGCTTAATAGCTGTTGGAATCTAATAGGTCCAATCGATTTGTTAGCCTAGCAAAGACACTATATTTCTTTGAATTGAATAATCATAAAATCTATTAAATACAATATATTGCAATGGGAGACCGTGTATTATACTTGTAGCCTACGTGTACCACAACTATGATCCCGAGTCCAATTCATTACTCCATCCCCCCCAGCCCTTTCACACATTGAAAAAGCGGAGTCGCGCGAGAACTGCGCCAGAAACGGGAAACTGAGACCGAGTGGGATATTACCAGCAGTTAAGCTCATCACCATGTATTCGTCAACAAATTTATAGTAGCTAATATGCCGAATCTTCTGTCAAAGGATGAATTGAATTAGGAAGTCAGAGATAGGTTGAGAATGGAGAACATAGTGGTAGTGGTGGAAGACGTGGAAGTTGCCAGAACTGCCCTCCACTGGGCACTTCACAATATCCTTCGTTATGGGGATGTAATTACACTTCTGCACGTCTATCCAACAGCAAAATCCAGAAACAAGAAAAAGCTGAGACGACTCCGCCTCAATGGATTCCAATTAGCTCTCTCCTTCAGAGATATCTGCAACGCCTTCCAAAACGTACGTACAAATTTAGTTCTTAATGCTTTAATTTATCTCATCATCGGAATATTTAATTACGTACATATATAGCAAATTAAGTGGTACTACTGATTGTGTTGCAGACCAAGACTGAGATTGTTGTGACTGAAGGCGACGACGATGGACGAAGGATTGCTGCCGTCGTGAGAGAGATCGGCGCCTCAACTCTTGTGTTGGGACTCCATAATCGGAGTTTTCTCTACAGGTAACTTCACTGTTAGTCGCTGTAAAATCAGTAATTCTTACCTGCTTCATCTAATAATTGCATGTTACATCATATATGGTTGGTCAACACCCCACAAACAAGAACCCAAATAAAAGAGAAGGGCCCTTCGCCAATCGCCTGCCACACCTTACCTGTCTGTCGTTTACTGTTCATGTATTTATTCCTTCTTTCTCTTAGTTTTGAACAATTATTTTAATTTTATTTTTTATGATTTGATTATTATAATTATGACTGCCGAGATAGGTGAATAGAAATATTCTATTACTTGATCCTTTCACTTTTAATTTTTTTTAAAATGAATCATATTTGAACTTGCACTAAAAAGAAAAAAAAATTAAATTAATGATAAAATAGTAAGTGAGAATACAAAATTTGTCACTAATTATATAGATTAGGTGGCAAAAGATTTTGTTTTGTCATCTTAATACTTTTTATAAATTAAATAGTTACAAAAATAGTATTCAAGTTATCACCATTAACAATTAATAACACATATAGTGGCAACTTAGTGATAATAAAAATTTTATTACAAATTATAGTGACAATTTTTATTGTGACTAGGTTGTCATCATAGAGGTGTGGCTAATTGTTAATGATGACAACTTAAAACACTAGTTTTTGTCACTATTAAGCCATATAAAACAAAAAATTATTGTTACTTCAAAAATATCACTAGTGATAAAATAAAAGTTATTATCACTTAATACATATTATTAATGATAATTTTTACATTATCACTTATTATTTTGTTACTAAAATAACATTTTTTAAGTGTTGATAAGGGCCAAGATTTAGCTGTGTTCTTTGTTTATTTTACGAGTACCTATATGATTTGACCAGTTAATTACTAACTTTGAGTAGGAATTTCAGGCTTATATCATGATTAGATTACGTTCCAGTTTGTGTCTCTTAATTCGCGAATTAGTTTAGAAAAAATGTAGAGAAAAAAATTAAATGATCCTGCTTTAATATATATATATATATATAGTTCATTTATTCTAAATTTATAACTTTTATTTCTTTTAAGATATTCTAAGATATTTTAAGTAAACATTACCCAACTATAGGAGACTTATGGTAGTAAGCCTATTGGCTAGGACAACACAATATTCAAATTCATACTCTAAAATAACTCGACAATATGATTCTATCTATCTTGTTTTATCCAACTTAAGATATTGTGGATCGGATTTAGCTTAATGGATCCAATTTTCAGGTTAGATTTTGACCCAACCCATTTTTATTTGTTTGTTTGTTTATATGTTAGTTTTATTATTTTCTCTTGGGAACAAGGAATCATCTTTTGTTTTTGGATATTATGATATTTTATAGTGCTCAAATTTTCATATTGTTAGTTAAAATGCTAAAACTTAAAACTAAACAATATTTGCCGGCCACTATATTTGCAACAAATTTAAAATCACTTCAGAAATGTTAGACTTGAGATTTGAAGAAATTAAATACTACTCATATAAATCAACATAAAAAAATAGATATATACAAATTTTACCACAAACAAAACAAAAGAAACACGATGAGAAACTCTTACGAGTAGCAACTGAATTTTTTTCAAATTGAAAGATGAAGTTCCATAATTTTAAACAGACTTTCGAGATGTCTTATTTTCTATTTTATCTATTTTGATAGTAGTATCTTATCTTTAAATATATTCTATATTAAGAATATTTATTGAATTTAACTAATATTTAATATCTTGATGGAATAAATATGTAATTGATCGATTCTCTTTAAAAGAAGGTAATGTAGATATTTGCTATTGGAGCATGATTTAAGGAACAAAATATAAATTGAAATGTTGGAGTATGATTTAGGAACCATATATAAATTAAAAATTATTAAAAACAAGAGTGTTTAATACCTTAGACCTTGCATTTTATAAAAATAAAATCAAAATTTTTAAGTGGCCCCTTGGAACGACAATAATTAATAAAAAAATTCAATAACAAAATTTTATGTACTATCTGTATTAAGAGCTATCAGTCACACTAAGACAATGATGAGAACTTATAAATGAAGCACAATAAAATTTTTAAGCCATTAACTTGATATTACAATAGTAAGCATTTTAATACATAATACAAATTTTTAAAATGTAAAGGGATCTTCATGCTACTTAAATAGATTTAAAGGATAGCAAGTTCATATATCTTGAAGTCATCTTTTCATGTAGGTATGGTCTAAGTAATCTTCAAACATCACCCTTGTGTTGTTGCAGTTTTCCTCTTCAAGTGGGGCTCGAAGTGACTCTACTTTAATGCTTCAACAAAAGAAATTTTTTCCTCGCTCTAATGAGGAACTTATCACACACTCCATAGGAACAATAGTGTATTCCCTCTTATAAAATCCATACACCAAATCTCAAACAAGATGTACTTCCAATATTATAATAAAAATATATCTCTTGAATAAATAAAGAAGAGAGAAGGAAAAAAAGGTGAATACATAGTCTATATTAGCAAAGAGAGCAACCAAGTGCTTGGTGAGATTAGTCATTACCTCATCTGAAATTATCCCCATAAGAATCTTTTGCCATTGGTCATCTTCAACTTTTTCCTTCTCCTTATTCTTACTCAATAATTCTTCAAATAGTTTACGAGAGAGCTTGGACATAGTTTCCTTGAAAGCATGTCTTGCCTTATACTAAGGAATATTGTCCTGGTTAGATTGAGGAGTATGAAGATATAGATAATCTTCCTTCTTAAAAAAGCACCTTCTTCAGTAAAGAATTCAAATTTGTTCCACTATCTAATAAAGACTATTCTAAAGAGAATTTTCTTTTTGAAGGATTCCAATTTTTTTTCTCTAATGCTTCCACCACATATGTCTATCTAAGGATCTAGGAAACACCCTAGATTGTTGTAAATCTAAGCAGAAGTTCAACATTATCACTAGTTTGCATATTAGCTTCACGAAATTGAGAAAAAAATTCTCTTAACATTTTCTAGGAGTGTGATAGGGTTCATACCCCGCCGAAAGAATGAGGTTTTAAACACATTGACAAGACATGTTGCAGACTATCAAGTTGGAACATAAGAAACCAACTACATTTTTTCTAGTTATTCTTGTAGAAAAGCCCTCTTTCCTATGCTTTCATATGATTGGAATAATCATAAGACTTGAGATTCTTCATGTGATATTAATACTTCAAGTATCAAACTTCTTGTGGATGAATTTCCTATTCCCAGATTGTCATAATTCTTTTAATAATAAATTTGCTATAAGTTATGCTGCTATAAGGGGCTTTCTATGCAGTTTCTTATCCCTGCAAAAATTTTCATGTGAGAAAAGTATAGAATTCTTACTTCCATTGATATGTTCAGTTTCGAATTCAAAGCATGACAATAATACTTGCAATTTAGCAAATGTTTGCATAGACATGATATTTTTTACATCCTTTTGAAAAACGCTATTAGCAAGTTTCTAGTCAATTCTTATTAAAAACCTTCTATTTAGTAAGTCACTTTTGAATTTAGTGGTACATAGGACTATTGAAAGAGTTTCTTTCTTTATAGTTGAGTAATTTTATTGGGCTGTGTTCCATAAACTCAAGGTATACTAAACAAACTGCTTAGTATTTTTTTCTGCGATTTTTTGTTTAAGAACTCCATCATATTCATTATCAGAGGCATCTATATCGATGACCTTATAAAGGTTAGGATTGGCGATATCCAAACAAGGTAGTTACTTGGCTTTAGATTTGATTTTTCTAATCTCTTCTGGATGCTCTTTAGTCCAAGGGAGTGGAATTTTTTCTAAGTCTTTGAAACATATGCTTTGAATTAAAAACCATGTCTTTATAGAAGTATGAATTATAATTCATATCACCCAAAAATCTTTGTAACTGATTTTTATCAATTATTTCATCAAGAAACTTATCAACAAATATAATTGTCCTTTCTACTGGACTAATTAGTTATTTTCAATATGATGACCCAGAATTTAACTTTAAGCTAGAGTAAGTTCATTTTCTTGGCTGAGATTGGAAACCCAACTCTTTTAACAATATCTAGAAATATTCTAAGATGCTTGAAATGCTGATTAATGTCTTGTAAAAAAACATTAACATCATTAATACAACTAATTCTGACTTCCATATAAGGATTGAGTATTTCGTTCATAATGTGCTAAAATTTGGATGGGGCGTTCTTTAATCTAAATGGAATTACATTCTATTCCCGACGTCCAAATGTAATAGCGAAGGTAGTTTTATACCTATCTTCTCCCTTGATTTGGATTCACCAATATCCAAATTCCATATCAAATTTAAAAAATATTTTAGCTTGATAAAGCTTATTGAGGAGATCAATTTTATTTTGTTATGGATATCTAATCCATTTTAGTGCTTTATTAAGTTGTCTGTAGTTATTTACTTGGAGCACCTCTTTTGAGTTAAGTTGCATTTTCAACATAAAATTTTGAGTAGCTCCATGGGTTGTAACTTTATCTAACAAGACCTTTCGGTAAGACATCATTCATCTCTTTCTTGCATAGTTTAAGATGGTGAGCCCAATTGCAATGGGTGTTAGCTTTGTAGTGATTTTCCTTTTATCAATTCCTTCATCAAAAAGAAGAGTGACAATTTTTTTTTTCGCTCCCAAAAGTCAGTAGAGACTTTAGCACAAATTGTTGTTGCGCTTGTTCCTAAAAAGATTTAATATTTTCGTTGATCTTTGGATATTTTAGTTTTTTCTAAGTTGTTTAAAGCATACTTCATTCTTTAAGAAATTAATGAATTTTTCTTTTTCCTTTATAAAGCAATTCAACAAATCGATTGTACTGTACCTATAGATAGTAGTGAAAGGAAAATAGATGGAATTTCCATTGACGTTATAGATAATTCCTTCCTCATCAATAGAACTTATTGGGAAAAGTAAGTGAAGAAAGGGGTTTTCCAAAATAACCAATTTTGATAGTCTTTTTATCATTACAAATTGCATGAGAATGCGGATTCCATTATTCTAATAGTTGCACCTTTATATTTGATGGTCAAAGACTGTCTATTAACATTAATAACTATTTATGTAGTTTTATTATAATATCTTGTTGGAATTATTCCTTCGGAGATGCAGTTGATATCAACTCCTAAGTCAACCATGGTCTCAACTTCATGGGTAAATTCTTTATTTACCATCAGAGTAACTTTAGTAAACTACTTTTGAGATAGAACTCGATCAATTATATTAATCCATTGAAATTTACTAATTTCCTTCAGTAGAGATATGATTTATCTCCCGTGTCTCATTTTTCTTGTCATCTGAAGTTTTCAAATTTCTCTTCACTTTTAGAGAATGATGCCAGTAAGTTTCTAAATAAGAAATTTTATATATGTGATCCATAATCTCGACCTTGATTTGATTGATTTGACTTTAAGCTCATGTAGAGAGGCTCTTTGATTCAGCGTTTTTCTTACTCTTTCAAGAACCTTGTGAAAAGAGTAAGGTTCTTCAAAAAAATTTACCTTTTGATAGAATTTAGTCTCTTTGGTTTCTTTTGATTTTTCAACTAAATAAACTTCAAGAGTTTTTCGCTTTTCTAATAGGATCCTCTATTTGATCTATAAGATTAAGGGTAATACTTTCTTTGTTGTAAGTATAGTAATGCTAAATCTAAAAGCTCTGGCGACGCCTATTGCATTGACATCCTTCATTACAATACTTTTTAGGTTGATCCTCTTCTTCGTCAGGATATTCTAAATTTTTTGCTAAAGATTCAGTTCTACATCCTCTCCTTTATCATTCAAGAGTATTTCTTGAAGAGACCATTTAAAGTCCCCACTAATGTCAAGGGCTTAAATCTTTTTATTGACTAGACATTTCTTTGCATAGTGACCAATCTTGCCCACACGTCCAACAAATATTAGAACTTTTCTTTTTCCTATGAGGAGTCTGATGAATTTCGTGATGCTTGGCATCTTTAAGTCTCCTTGAATTATTTCTTTTTCTCATGATGCTGGTAAGCATTCTTTTGCTTGTGATGCTAATAAGCATCCTCATATTTCCTCTTTTTTCTTTCTTTTCCCTTTTAGGAAACTCAATTTGTTGATGACCTTTCCATTGGAAAAATTTCTCATGGTTTCTTTATTATGGAATGCTTGTTGTTCAAGATGATGTTTGAGCTTAACATTATTGCATAGGTTAATTCCTTCTACAATGATTTCTGAGGTTATGTTTCCATACTTTATGGTTAGAGATGTAATTGTTGCATTGAATTTAACTTTAAGTTTGTTTCTAAGTTGTTCCACAAACAATAGTGGCAACCAGATATAAACTTTTCTTTCCAAAAGTCTATTTGACAATGAGACATGGTCAAAACTTTGAAAAGAAATATTCTTATACCATGCAAATTAGAAGGTTGAACAATTACTCAATTGCTCTGTGTTTGATCCTTTTGAAGCTCATTAGTCCCAATAAGATGTAACATTATTGTATAAATAAGTGTGCTAGCCACATCAAGAATTTCATATGAGTGTTAAGGTCTCTAAAGCTGACCTATAAAACCATTAATAATGGCTAGAGCAATTTTCTCATGATCATATCCTTTTATCGTGGCTGCAGTTGCAAACATAAGCACAATTTAGTGGTAGTGCTAATGTTAGAGTTACACATACCATCTATATTTCGCTCAACAATAGTGTTTTCATTGAATGGCACAAAATCCAATGTTTCTTCAATTTGAAGATTCATCAAAGTTGGTCTTGGATAGAATAGTTTTACCATTGAGATATTCTTTCGAAAGCAAGTATATAGACTTTGAAAGGGTCCATAAGACCTACATTTTCAAAACAATCTCTCTTTTCGAGGGGACAAACTATTAGTTTCTTCTTGATTTAGAGCAGTTATAGTTTCTTTCTTTTTTTCTTCAGACACCTTTAATTTCTAAAATTGATCCATAAGTTCTTCGATAAACTTGAAATCTTTCTTGATTTCGAGATACAAATTTTCATCTTTAAGTTTTTAGGGAGGCTTCAGAAGGACTAAGTTTATTTTTATATGTGGTTTAGGGGATTCTCATCTTTTGATAAATTTTGTTGGGTAATAACTCATTTTTGAAATAATTTCTTCATTTTCAAAAGTCGGTTGATTAATAGGACTGCTATTGCTTCACGATTATCATGACTTACTTTTATACTAATTCAAGGGGATGGATAGATACTAATGGCTTCCGTGTTCCTATGAAGTAGGTCTAATAAGATGTTTCAAGTGAGTTAATAAACTCTTGATCATCAAAGTTATAAAAGATTCTTCTTTGCCTCTCCCATCTTTATTCAACTCATTTGAAGAAATCTTGATTGCCCATTTTCCATAAAGTGCCTAATATAGCACCTTTGCTATTTCAAGCTATAACAAGTTAGAAATCATTTCTTCTTCTGCTCATTAGCAAGGTTATTTAACATTTGATGGATTTTCTTTGGGAAAATTTCTTTTTTAGAGATGGTGAATATATTATATCCCATATCCGATTAGATGGAAGAACTTGACCCGAGCGTTCGTCTAAGGACTAGATTCATACATTTCAATTGTATACTTAGGTTGATGTACTTGTTTGTGGGTTTTATTAATCCTCAAGACCTCTAGATGACCTCTTTCTCTGGGTACTAAAGAGGTGGAAAATCTCACCAAATTTGGTTGTTAGGATGTACTTCCCATACTTAGATAGCTTTTTGGTTATGAGAGAATTTAATTTTACATCTCTATTGAAAAATTGGATAATTTGCTCAACTTGCCTGGATATATCCTTTCCTTGTTTGCTATGCTTTCTAATTTTTGAACTTATTCCCATGTGATGGTTTTAGGAAACACGACATTGCTTTTAGCACAATCTATGATGAAGGGGATATTTTCCCACTTCTTGAAGTTAAGATACTCGAGATTAATCCTTAATTGAGGAATAATTGTATTCATTACTTTATAATAAGTTTGAAACATGATTTGTATCATCATGCATGCCGTACCCATGTATTCTCTGGTATTTAATACCTAGGCATACATTAGTATCGTGGATTGCCATGGAAACATTTGAAAAACATCTAGACAAGTCCCCACACAAAAATGTTTCTAGAATTCCTAGTAAGGAATCTTCAAACTTGTTATAGCACTGATCTTGCACCATAATAAAATTGGTCGTGTTAAGCCTTTTTCTAGTTAAGGGTTGACATCCAACTTGGACTAACCGAGTATGTAAATAGCAATACTTTATGTGAGACTCAATAAGGCATTTGGATAGTAAATAAATCATTTCATCTTCTCCTTTTAAGGAGATTCTTTTTCAATTATTTCTTCAACATAACCTAATCTGAAATCAAAATATCCAATTGCATATGCCTAATTAGGCTTATATTTTGGTAATTTCTAATATTGGAGGTTTTCCTCAAAATTTCTTGAGAATGGCCTATAGCTACCACTATCAATGATTCATATATTTCTCATGTCTTTCCACGACTTTGGTATTAGGGAATTACGTCTTTCTACCAACCATAAGTCAAGAGTAATAGTTAAAAGAGGGCACATATAATATATATATAACTGAATATTACATATTTTGTGTACAATATTGCAAGCTCTAAACAATCGCAACATTTTCATTATAAACTACAATTAATTATTTTGAAAGCATAGAAACTCAAGAAATACATGATACACATTCGAAAAATCCTAACTTGGATGATGCACTTTCTTTATTTACGCACATACATGCACCTACGCCATTTCAGTTTGAACTTTTGTACCTCACACATATGCGTATGAGGTGGGTGCCACTCTTCTTGTGTCAGAAACTATAAATCAAATTAATTAAAATTTCTCAAGTTTTGTTTGTAGCTATCTGCAAGTTAGATTTAGGTGAAAGATTAAGGTGTCTATATTATGTTTTGTATCCTACAAGCAACTTTTATACCATTTTTTGGAAGGCGCGCAAAAATTAATGGTGTGAAATGACACCAGTAATCATGAGAAGTTAATTACCAACAACTCTCATTCTTTATAAATGAAGAAACAACTAATAGACTTGGTCCTATTACAATGAACTTTTTCCATATATGACTACAGTCTACAGTACTGTGCATGATATAAAACTCCGAATGACCATAATGAAGTAATGAATATCACACTTGTTGATATTTATAATCCTTTTAGATAGTTCTTAGTGATGTCAAGGTCAATTTATTTGTTTTTATCAACTAATGTAGTTAGATCTTTGTACCATTAATATTCTCTGCATTCATATAGGTTGATAACTCCTCAAAACAATACAGTAAGCAACTTGAACTGTAAGGTTCTTGCCATCAAGGATCCAACAAGTCTGACATCGAGAAGTACTATTCCAATACAAGGTTGTTCAACTAAGATGGACTTCTCACAAATTGAAATATCCATACTTAGGTAAGAGTTGTTACTATTATTATTTTTTAATGTGTATGTGTGCATATGCATGCACGTATTAATAGCATGGTTTTCATAATTGTGATAGTTTTTTATACATTTGGTTTAGCTTTTGTGAAATTAATATTGTGATATTTTTTCAAGTGATTGCTTCACTTGCTAGATATGATGTTGAATTCTTTACCTTAGCTAATGCGCACTTTGCTAATCCTCTTAGGTGCAAATTAATAACAATGGAGAACAAACTAGAGTAGAAATCACTAAAATAATGTATGTTGCCATGATATTCATGTATATGTTTGTGATGATCTTAATGATAGCAAATTGAATGTAAATAAATATTGAATTATTGAATGGTGTTACAGTGTCCCTGAAGTTTCTCCACAAAAAATTCCATACCAAATTTGTCCAGACCCAACTGCTATAATTTGGAGATCGAGAACCAGGAGGAGTTCGTGATAGCAAGGAAAGTTAAACACAACATTTCTTTTTCTCAATTGAGTAAGCAATATATACAACTCCTTAGAAATAATTTGATTAATAACTCAAGCAACAAATATACACTTTTTTTTATAGACTTTTATTATGAGCACTTGTAAAATCCATTTATTGTTTTTAGAATTTCTACAGCACACCACCTAATTTATAGAATTTTCATTCTCATTAATTACTTCACTCCATCTTTCTAACATTTATAACCTTTTCCATAACTAATTTGTTTTTATGCTATTATTTTACCTCTAAGATATTTTCAAATTGTTATCCTTTCCATTATATTTAGTATGTATTTTGTTCTTCAATTTTTTTCCCCTTATAATTGTGCTTAATCAATAATACAATATATTGATTATCAAATATTAATCTTTTGCTGTACAATCTGATGTTTATTCTGTTTTACATTTGCTTTAAAACTTTAATGATATAGTATAATACGTTTGTCATTTTTTATCTTAGAAATATTCCATACGAGCAATTAGAAAGAATTAAACGTGCATAACTACAGTTTCGATTACCTTAAGGAGTAAAAATAAAGAAACAGGCCCAAAATGCAATCTCAAAGAGCTTGGAAAAAATTTGTTTTGGTGGTTTGACATTTATGTATAATGATAAGAAAAAACCATCCACATATAGAAACTTTTTAAAGGAAATTTTAAAAAAAAAAAAAAAGAAGAAAAAGAAGAAGAAGAAAAGTAACCTCAAGAATTTAGGCTTGCCTAAGTTTGGAAGTGGGATTCACTCCATTGAATTCAAGCATTTTTTTAATCTATCCATGTAAAGTAATTTATGTTTTAACAGTAATTTTGGAAATCCATTTGTTTTTAGACATTTTCTTTAGATCATTTTTATCGTCTTGCTTCATCTCTAGATTCCCAGCTAACTCACCAATTGGACCTAATGACGACATTAATTACAAGAAGTTAACCTTCAATGGGTGGTCCTCATTCTTTCATAACTTACCGAGGGCTCTTTCACTTATTTTCTAATCAACCCATGTACTATTTCTTTCTCTTTGTTCAAATTCATTGTTATTATTGTCTTAAAATTGTTATTAGGATTAACCAACTCTTACTCTGGTTCTCTCCAAGGGTGGCACTTCATTAACATGAATTCTTCAAATGAAAATTCAAGTTGTGCTTCTTATCTCTAAGTGGTTTCTAATTTGCCTAATGTTCTTTATATCATTAATCCTATATAAGTTCCTATGAGTAATCCTTTAGAATTATATTTTTGTTAGCTCCTAATCATTTTTGTTTTAGAGTAATGACAAGCGAGTCAATTAGATGATTGACTACCTTTATACTCTTATAATAATATTCTTATTTATTCATTGTAATGCCCTAAGCCAGATGTGGGTGCCTCCAGTCGAAGCACCACTTATCCTGAGTCATACATCTCAAGTAACTTAGGGAAATGAAAACACACTAAAGGAGAATAGTTCTTTTTAGTAACTTAGGGAAATGCAAACATACTATAATATAAGAAAGCGTCAGCAATTTCCAATGCTATCTAGTTACATCAGGAAAAATTATATACAATATGTACTGTCAAGACTACCTTCATAGCTCCTATGGGTCCTTATCTAGAAAAAGAACAGAATGAAACAACACAGAATTGTAAGTTCGAATGACTTAGTGCGCTAATAACAAAGAGGTGATTATAGCACATAGCACGATAATCATTCAGCATTGAAGCTATACGTGATAATCAAAATGCTCATAAGGGTGTAAGATATGTTTCTGGTGCAAGGGAATACATTTAGTTGGAAAATTAACCAAATATAATTTAGTAAACACTTTCACTAATAAGCTGTTGGTGGTGAGTGATATCAGCTTGGAACATAAATACTCACGCACACCTACTAGGCATGGCTAGCCGCATGCCTGATCTCGCTGATAGACGGCTATCTCCAGCTTGTTAGGAGTAGGGATTATATGTATAGCTTGTATGGGTATCAGCCAAAAGATCAGTCACCATTGATCAGTTCCGCCTGATCATCTTTCAAAACCTGTCCCAAGGCCCACCCCAAAGGGTATTAATTACTGAGTAATATAGCACTTCCAACAGCATTTTTCTTAACATGTCAATATGTCATGATAAACAAGTAATTAGATAACCAACATCGGGTTTGTTCTAGGATAGACATGGTGAGAATAGAAAAATATATTTCAAAATCTACTTTTTGGTTTTCATGCACAATTGCCAGATTTTAAATAAAATAACACAATTCATAATTAAATAGGAATCTTAATCGGTGTATGGGGCAATGTGTTGTGAACTTTCACAAATTGTTTATTTTATCAAAACTTGTACATGCATGGTTTTCGGTTCAAGGATTCAACAACTCTAAATGGGTAAGAAATTCAAAAAAGAATAGCTCAAGATTCACGAGCAAAGAAGAAGAGAAGTCCAAATAGACTACCAAGAGAAATACAACGATAGAAGATCAATATTGTATAGATAAACGACAATTTCTAGCAAAGAAAAGGTCAAACAAAGTTGATATATTTATTAATATAAATACATAAGGTAAGAAGTCACATCAAGTAAGATTAAGAATATGGATGATAAGAGCTCGAGAATTTCAAACAGAAAAAATAGCTCAGATAGACTGTCAGATTCTACATAAGAGCCAAAGACCAGCATAGAACAATCAGGCATCAACCATTAAATCTCAATATAAACATAATCAAGCGACAAGGTATAATAGCAAATATTTATGTTTTTTTCCTTGCAAGGAAAGCTAATATAAACACACCTCATAACTCTCATGATAATAGTCTCCTACGCACCAAAAATGCCCGTGTCCTCCTCACCTAATATCATTAGATAAAACATAAAAAACAAATTCTAATGGTATTACATTTCTTACATTAATTTACATTGCGCTTTAGTGTTTTAGGAAGGTTCCTGTATTTTATAGTTATAAGTAATTAACCAAGCAAGGACGTGACATTCTCCTAATGGACTATGAGTAATGTTAATATAGCTTCTGGTATTAGGATAGTTAATTTACTCAATCCCGATTAGGTTTCCAAATTACTACATTATGAGTTTATAATTTTAACCTTCCGATGGTATCAATTTAACTCAATTATTTTAACTAGGTTCGTACCAAATCGAAGTCAACACTAAATTTTATAATTAAACTCTTATAATTAAAATCTTATTAATAGAATTATTTTATTTAAATTAAGGTCCAATTCAATATCAAATAAAGTTAGGTTTTAATTTGATCAACTTAAGGTAAATCAATCAATAAAAATCAAGATTTTCCCAATTGGACTGGGTTCGAGTCTAATTCAAGGTTCATTCTTAGTCTCGATGAGTCCAAAACAAAATTTGGAGATTTTTGCCCAAAGTCACTGGAGCATTGCCATCCGCTACTGCTGCCCGCCACCGGAGCTCAAAAAAACCTACCTAAAGATGCGCCTCACTAAGCCCAATCAAACCCCTCTATCAATTCTTCCTTTCTCAACCTCCTCGTTGGCAAATTACACCAAGAACAGCCTCATCGCCGCCGCACGCTGCCGCCTCTTTCACCATCAATGCTTCCTCCTTCGACCACCAAACCTCAAATTAAACCCACCACCACATTTCCCTCATTGAAACTAACACAACCCACCTACAAATTCCTAATTTCAGCCGACTAAACCCAACAACCTGCCACCACCATCCACCTTCACCATCGGCCACAAATTTATCCCATTTTCTTCGATTGTTTTTTAGAGTTTTTGGTATGGGAGTGATCCTCTCAACATAACGAAGATGTTTATTAAGTTAGAATTCAATTTTGAGGAGAAATGGAAGAAAATCAATATTTGGAGGATGTGAGTGCGTTTATGAGAATTTGATAAAGTTTTGTCCTCCAATTATATATATAAATCAACACTTACTAATTACAATTGCACCCCCCTTGAGAATTCTCCATCACTTTCAAAGACCACCCCCCAGCTTTCAACTGACTTACAGAGTGACCCCCAAGTTCTAATTTGGACCCCTAGTTTTTAGTTGTCGCACATTGGCCCTCTTAACTTTTGAAATCTTAACAATGAGGTCCAGTTGGGTTAATTTTTAGGTCTTCCTAGCTTTCTAATTTCTGTTAAGGCCCCACTTGTTTTAAATTTTATTCAATCAAGGCCTAACCTATTTCTTACTATTTATCTTTCCTAAATATTTTAATTAGTCTATCCTTTAAATCTTCGCTATTAATTTATAACTTAAATTTAAAATAGAAATTTAAAGAGAAAACAAAAGTAATAAAAAAAGAGAAATAAAAAGCAAATACTTAAACTTAGAAATTATATTTAGTTTGTAACACATAAACAGAATAGAGATAGAATAGAAATATAATCTAGAAATAGAAAACAAAAGACAGAAATGGTAATCAAAGCAAGAAACAAAAGAACATACTTGAACGTTAATGGATGATTTAAAAGATGCAAAATCAAGGGTAGTATAAAGCACAACTTCCTAAAGGCTTTATTCATTGCCCATTGATACTTGAAGGTCTCACTATGAATAATCTCCTCTACTTCAATAATTTTTCAATAGCTAAAGGTAGCACCTCAATTGATTGTTACTCCCAAAGTTGCTGACTTGAAACTCCCTCTACGAAAATATTTAGTGCAGTAATTGCTTCTACAGTGCTTGTTGCATGTTTTCCTATCTCTAATTGGCTCTAGACCTCCTATTTATAGTTGTACAGTGCTATATCATCATACAAGAGATGATGTTTTGATGAAGATTGTAATTCTTCTGGTTAGACTCAAGTAAAAGGATAAAAACAAGGCACACTCTTCAATCGAGAGTCCAGCTCCACTAAAAAGTTAGAAGTTCAAGTGTCATAGCTCTATCATTACAATTAATATTGCCTGTAGAAGTATGTTCATTTGGAGGAAAACAAAAAATAACTTTTATCCAAAAACATATTTTTTTATGCAATCACACCCACATTAGCACAAGGCTAAACTGGTCTAATAAGCAAGCGTCAACCAGCATGTAGGTTTTAGGCCAAACATGGCAGCATATAGGGCCTCTCCTTCAAATACTTGTGGTACCCCTTAAGTCCAAACCTAAACTCCTCATCCAAGCTATATAAACTAAACAATCAATATATGTTTCTAATGTGGATAGTTGTTACTATCCGTCATCATGTCCTCAACTTACTTTTAGCTCAAATTTCTCATTCAGTTATTATTTCAATTTGACATGTAAATACTTTACAAGCATTCTTAGCAAGACGGATGATATAAGTTCTATTAAATTTGATTTATGAAACACCCGAGAATTTTATACCAAAGTTGTTGATCGAGATATCAATATTTCACCATTATAGATGTGTGTTTAATTTTCATTCATCATATAAATTTGTGACAAATATCAATCAATGCAATTTGGGTTTTCCATTTCTCCATTAAAAGTAAGGTGGCACTCCTTTTCAATTTTTCATCTTTTATTAATGAACTTTCTGATTTCTAACATCAATAGCTCGCAACAAGATCTTCTAAGGCCATTATCAGTCTAATCATGGATGAGCCACGACAAGCAACACTATCAAGTGAGAGGGTGTTTGAGTGATTCTGTGAACTCCTCAAAATACCTTATGAGATATTTGAGACCTTATAAAATACTAAAAATATTTGGTAAAATTTTTGCAAAAAGAGTTTATAAACTCTTAAAATAAGATGTTAGGATTTTATAAGCTCTATTTAAAAAGGTAAGAATTTCCTAATTTATTTTTAAGATCTTAACAAGCTCATTTAATTTTAATTATATTAATTATAAAATTATCATTACTAACATCTTATAAGCTCCAAAATTTTATTTTATTCAAATACTTTAACTTATTTTTAAAAAAGATCTAGTATCTTCTAAACTCCAAAAACATCTTACAATATGTAAATATGTATAAAATCTTTTAAAGAAGTTTAGCCAAACACCCTCTAAGTTGGGATATTGACAACCTCACTTCTAGTAAATCAAAAATTTATATTGCATTAATGTGTCCAAGATACTTGTAGGATTTAGATTTAATACATAATAAATTATGAATTATTCAATTGCCATTACAAAAAATAAGCAATTAAATCAGCCATAATCAATACTCTAATCTCATTAGTTTACATTGCTATGTTAAATTGAAAATCTCTATTAGATCTCATCACCAAAATGAAGTTATGCCAAAATTAGCAAATTGATTTTCTTAATTAGTCATATAGTAGCTTTGATACTGTTCATACAAATTTCATTGTCTATAAAAGTGTAGTATCATTTGACTTGACAAAAGAATACTACAAAAAAATTTTGAACTCAAACCTTGACTCCGAGATCAAGGGACTTGAGACTTGATACTTTGAAGAGGTATAGGACCTTCGCAGTAGCAATGCTTTGTCACAGCAGAAGCTTGAAGCTTGAAGACTTAAGTCTTGGACTATGAGCCTTGAAGATGTGGAACTTGGATTTGAGAATCTATGTGTGTGTTAATATGATAACTTGAGTCCTTCATGAGCCTTCGATCATCCCCTTTATATAGGTGTTTAATAGGAGACTCTGAAATGACTAGGACTTATTTGATAGTTATATCTTCGATGCACATATTAAGTGATAATATTAAATATTTTGACCAATAATATCAAACATTTTGACTTGATTGGTCTATGCACATAAAAACACGCCACGTGACACAACATGATTAGCCTAAGATTATCAAGCCACAAGACTTGATTTAATTGGCTGTGATACTTCACTTTGCCACTTATCAATATTCGATTTGCTCCTAAAATAAATACTAGAGTATTAATTAAAATTAATTATGTACTTATGGGATTAAATTTTAATAAATTTCAATGTATAAATAGAAAATTTTAAATTAATAACTACTATATTATTTCATATGTGCTACTTTTCTATTGACTGAAAATCAATTCGTCAACAAATGCCCCCTCGAAACTTGTTCACGAACAATGTCTTTCAATACATTTTGAGGCAACCAAGTAGCAATGATAATTTCACCATCCTTGACTAGTGGGCTTTTTTTTATTGTAAATTATGAACAATACCATCTAAATAATCCAATCGATCTCATCCTCCTTCTATATGTATATACACACATATTCAATTTCCCACTGCTCTAATACTTGCAAAATGAAGATAGGAACTTCAATTAAACATGCTACCAATTAAACCCACCAAGCAAACCCACTAAGCATCTTCGGTTTTAAAATTTACAAACAAAACATTCTTATGCATATGTTGCCCCACTAGGCTAGACCAACTAAAATTCACTTGAAGATCAAATTAGAGTTCAAGCTTCACAAAGCAAATGCAAGCTGCAGACTCCAAACAATGAACACCATCTCGATTCCATCTCAGGTTGAATTCTTCACCTTGTAGAATTTCGCTTCAATTGGGATTCAAATTCCTAGTTGTCTGTTATCATTTAAAAGTAATCTGGTTTGTGAAATCAAATTAACTTCAATCAGGACTTAATCTCTCAATTGTATTGGGACTAAAAAAAAAAAACTATAAAAGGAATACTTCTCATGAGATTAACTCCATTCGAATATAATTTTACAAGAAGTTTTGGTGAAATTGAATTGGACATTGTTGGGTGTATCCACCTTTCTAATCAGCTGCCTATTGCTTTACTTGTTCCTACACACTAATTGTTTCATGAAAAGACCCATAAACTTTATACAGCTATCAGCCTTTCACTCAAGGTCCAGTTGCCACAAATTTGTTTCTTCTCCCTTTTTTCCATTCTTTTTTTTTTTCCTTCTTCTTCTTATTTCTTTTCTTTTTTTCTCTTTTTCTAAACTCTTATATTTATTGCAGGACAAAGAACTCAAAGGGGATCTTGGCATCATTCCAATCTTCCTCGACACATCTAAAGGAACTTGTAATTAGTAGGAGATGTTTTCATATTTTCTTCCTTTATTTATTATTTAGATTTTCTCATTCTCTTTTCTTTTTTTCTTTTTCTTATTGCAGGCTAAGAAATATAGCTCATTCTTTGAAACCCTACTCACATCAAATTGTGAAAATGTATACCATCTCCATTTATTGTCATTGTAAGTGATAAAGATAGCCTCAAAGTTAAAAGTACTAGATTAGTCATCCATAAATCAGCCAATGATACTCTTTGTTCCATACCTTAGCCTCACAATACATCCATGTGCATCCAAGAATGGTCTGAAGAGGTAAACATGGAGGTGATTGATCCACATTCTTGTATTATATCTCGTTCTAGGATTCTTCTTTTGAAATCCTCACTTCATAATGCCAAAGCCACGAGTTCAAAGTTTTTATTTCAAGGTCATTACTTCAGTATCTACGGACGTCCATTGAGAATCCCCACATCAAGTTTTAGCAAAATATCTTTTCATGCAGGTTATTGCGAATAGACAGAGGATGTGCTAGGCCATCATGCATACGCTCTTCGTCAAGCTAAGATCTATGCAGCAGTCCATGCCTCACTTTTCAAATATGTCTGCCATAGAAAATCCTCCAAGCCATCCTTGAGTTATGGTGCCCTTCCATAAACACCTTGCGCGCTGTTACTGGTGAATTTTCAGTCTCTTATGGGATCTTCGTGTACTTGGTGGATTAACTATCCGTAGAGGTTTCTATGATGAAATTATCCCCACTACAAAAGAGCTACTTGGTGATAATAGACACACCATTCTCTACCACAAAAGTTGCCAAAATTTTGCTACTCCAAGAGGAGATAATTTTGAGAAGTTTGAGCTTGCATCTTCATTTCTTCCTTAGATTTTTAGCAATCAAGGTATTTATCTTCTTCCAAATCCATTAAATCAAGGTATTAATGAGTTTTAACTAATCCATTCCTTCTACCAATAGTACATGATATGACGACACTACCGAATTTATGTGATAGCACTCGAAGCAAGGATCATACTTAGGAGGAAAGCTGTGAGCATATACTTAGCATATGATGCACCTTTGATTTGAGAAATTCCATGCGTTGGCACTCGAAGCGGGGGATGACATGGAGCTGTCTCAAATTAAAGTTTGATTGGTAGGTTCAACGTAACACTTGGTAATGTAGATGCCCTCAAAGCGGGGTGTCTACATGAAAAGCAATACAAAATATATCAAGAGTTGCATGAGATGCAATTAGCAAGTGTTGCTTACCTTTCAATTGTTTATAGATGGCACTCCAAGCGGGGGTCTACTTACAAGTCCTTAGGATCTTGATTCTCACTAGGAAATATGATTTCCCGGATTCTTCTTGGGATGAAAAATTTGATAAAATGGTGGGGGGAAAACATGATTGAAAGACCATGAACATGTTTTAATGTCAAATTCCAAAAGACCTCCTATAGATTTTTGAAATCTTCAAACAATATGGCTAAGAATCCACTTATATCAATTTTGGAAACCAATAAACTTACTAGGCCTAACTTCCAAGATTGGTTGAGAAACCTTAAAATAACTCTTGACTTTGAAAAGTGGACTTTCGTCCTTGATCAAAGTCCCGTGGACACACTTGGTGACGACGCCACTAGCCAACAACATGAAATGTTAATGAAATTTGTAGATAATGATTTACAAGTTAGATGTGTCATGATGGCCTCCATGTCCAATGAGCTCCAAAAGACTCGCAAGCACATGAAACATGCTAGAGAGATCTATGTACACTTGCAAGAGTTGTATGGTATACAAAGTAGACACAAAAAGTTCGCCTTGTCCAAGGAGCTCTTTAGGGCAAGGATGAGTGAAGGGTCCAATGTCAATGATCACGGCCTCAAGATGATAGGACTCATCGAGAAGCTTGGGCAATTAGATGTGGTCATGGATAATGATCTTTACGTGGATTTGATCCTACAGTCACTGCCACCATCATATGAATAATTCGTTATGAACTTCAATATGTCCAACCAAGAAGTTACGATTAACGAGTTGGTCAACAAACTTGTGATCGCAGAAGAAATTATAGAAAAGGAGAAGCCCTATATACTTGCATTCTCCTCCAAATTGAAGGGCCTAGGGGTACTAGAAAGGGAGGTAAGAGGAAAAAAAGTTCTTGCTCAAAAGGGAAGCAACCTGAGAAGAGTTTTGGGTGGGTTACGAAGAAGGCTAAACTCGAAGCTAATTGTTTCCATTGTGGAGAGAATAGGCATTGGAAAAGAAATTGGAAACCTTACCTTGCAACCCTTGAGAAGGGTATGTACTTTATTGAAGTGCACATAACGACTAATTCTTCCATATGGGTATCTGATACCGCATGCGGTTCTCACCTTTGTAATTGGTTACAAGGGATGGAAAGAAGAAAGAGTCTTTGTGAAAGGGATATGATCCTTCACCCAAGAAATGGAGCAAGAGTTGCGGCCACTTTCCAAGGCATAATCAAGTTGGACTTAGGGAATGCTTGCATTGTACTTGATTAAATTTATTATGTACCTCCTCATCTTGTTAATATGTGATTATCAAGGATGTGATTGTTCTATATCGAATGGGATGTTGAAGGCAATAAAGAATGATTTTTTAATTGCAAAAGGTATATTAATTAATGGATTGTACATACTTGATTCTCAACCTTCACTAATGCACATTCAATCAAGTAAAAGAAAGTCAAATAACCAAGAAGATGCCATTTATGGCATGCAAGACTTGGACATATTTCTAAAAATAGGATGAACAAGTTAGAAGCTCTCAAAGCACTAAATGTTAGTGGTATTGAAGATCTTTCTACTTGTGAATCTTGTTTAAAGGAAAAAAATACCAAGGCTCCTTTTGTGGGACAAACGGAGCGCTCCACAAGTCCTTTGGATTTGATCCGTATAGATGTTTGTGGACTACTAAAGGTTAGTGGAAGATGAGGCTATTCCTACTTCATCACCCTCACCAATGATTATAGTCTGTTCAAACATGTGTATCTTATGCAGAACAAGTCTAAAGCCTTCGAAAAGTTCAAAGAGTATAGGAATAAAGTGGAAAAACAATTATGGCTAAGTATTAAAGTTCCTCGATCGAATCAAGGAGGAGAGTACTTCAGCCATGAATTCTTAGATTGTCTAAAAGAGAATAGGATTCTCTCTCAATTGACTCTACCCAGCACATCCCAACACAATGGAATAGTCGAGAGGAGAAATTGTACCTTATCGAACATGGTACGTTCCATGATGAGCTTTTTCGATGTGCCCATATCCTTATGGGGATACACCTTACAAACGGCGGCGAGGTTACCAAATATAGTACCCTCAAAGTCGGTTCCAAAGATGTCACATGAGATGTGGTTTGGCAAAGCACCCTCTTACCAATATCTCAAGGTTTGGGGATCTCCCACCTACGTGAGACGGACAATGGGAGATAAGTTGGATTGTAGATCCACCTTATGTAAGTTTGTGGGATACCCTAGAGAGTCTACGGGTTATTACTTCTATGATCCTTTGGAACAAAAGTTGTGTGTTTGAAGGAACACCTACTTTTTAGAAAAGGAATTTCTATTGGATAGAAAGGGTGTTATCATTGAACTTGATGAAGTTCAAGATGATCAAGAAATCCCACGAGTGGTGGAAATGAATGAGCAACAAGAGCCTCACAAACAACCTCTAAGAAGGTCAAACTGAATCAATAAGCAACTCAAAAGGTTTGGATTCCTTCATGAGATAGGCCAATCAGATAGTGATCCGAATACCTATGAGGAGGCTATATTGGACATAGATTCGGGATTTTAGCTTGAAGCTATAAGATCCAAAATAGTTTCCATGTACTTAAACAAAGTATAAACTTTAGTAGATCCACAAAAGGGAATAGTTCCCATTGGTTGCAAGTGGATCTATAAGCAAAAGCTTGGAATAGATGAAGAAGTGGTGACTTTTAAGGCACGACTAGTGGCAAAGGGTTACACTCAAAGACTCAGTATCGATTTTGAGGAAACCTTTTCACCTATTGCTATGCCTAAGTCTATTCAGATTCTACTTGCTATAGCTACATATTATGACTATGAGATATGGCAAATAGATATGAAAACCACTTTCCTCAATGGAGACATTGAAGAAGAAATCTATATGGAGCAACCACAAGGTTTTACATCCAAGCGGAGTGAGCAAAAGGTTTGCAAACTCAAGAGATCCATTTATAGACTCAAACAAGCATCCCGAAGTTGGAACATACATTTTGACAAAACAGTCAGATTGTTTGGCTTTGTAAAAAATATGTATAAACTATGTGTGTATAAGAAGGCTAGTAGGAGTAGTATACAGTTTATTGTGCTTTATGTCGATGACATCCTTTTCATTAGGAATGAGGTAGGAATGTTAGAGTATACTAAAGTGTGGTTATTCTACGCAATTCTGCATGAAGGATTTGGGAAAAGCATCCTACGTATTGGAAATACATATCTATAGAGATAGATCTAAGAGGATGCTGGGGCTATCCCAAACCCCGTATATTGACAAAATACTAAAGATGTTTAGTATGGAAGAATCCAAGAAGGGATTCATTCCTATGGGATATGGCATTCGTCTTTCCAAAGAATGTCCCACATACCTTATGACTCCGCTATTAGTAGCATAATGTATGTAGCTCAATGTACAAGACCAAATGTGGCACACTTGCTAAATGTTACGAGTAGGTTCCAATCTAATCCCGGTGAGAGTCACTGGATAGCCGTTAAAGTAATCCTTAAGTACTTGAGAAGGACTAAGGACTTGTTTTTGGTATATGGCAATGGAAAATTGAAACTACAAGGGTTTTTGGATTCAAGTTTCCAATCAGATGTAGATGACCTAAAATCTACTTCTGGATTTATATTTTACCTCAATGGGTTAGTTGAAAGAGTTCCAAACAAGACACCAAGTCGATTCTACCACGGAGGCAGAATATATTCCGGCTTTGGAAGTTGCAAAGGAAGGTGTTTGGATGAGAAACTTCATTCAAGAGTTGAATGTATTACCTAGTATTGCTGAGCCAGCGGCTATCTATTGTGATAATAATGGGGCAGTGGCACAAACCAAAGAGCCAAGATCTCATCAGAAATCCAAGCATATTTTGAGGTGATGTCATTTCATTCAAGATATCATTGATAGAGGCAACATCTGAGTTGAGAGAGTTGCCTCGAAAGAGAATATAGCAGATTCACTAAGAAAATCCCTAACGCAAAAGCGTTTAATTTAATTAATGATAAGAATACATTTTGGAAGGAAAATTCAAATGAAAGATTCATTTGAATTAGCATCTTAATTAAATTGAAATTAGATTTCAAATATGATTAAAATGCACATGAAATTCAAATTAGATTTGAATTCAATATTGCCACCTTGGCACCGCACTTGGTTGCCCCCCTCCCCAAATGGAAAGTGTGATGCCACCTTGGCATCACACCATCCAACATCTATATATAGATGTACAGAGAGAGGATCGGCTATATGTGAAGAAACTATGAAGGATTAGATTCTTCTACAATTCCCTCCAAAATTTTATTTTCCAAACATTGCTTCATATGTTGAGGCTTTGTTCTCTCTTCTTCTCCTACCTCAAGAATTAGCCTTCACCATTGATATTCTGCTCATTTTCTCCAGCTAAAAGTGAGTGAATTCAGAGGATCAATTGATGTGTGAATCATATCAATAAAGGCAAAGCATTTGATTTGCAAGCTTTGGAGATCTACTGAAACAAAGCAGTCACTTGCTAAATTTTTTCCAAGCGATCCAGATTGAGTTTTACTCTAAATGTTTTATAGACACTTTCTCAAGGAGTTAAGAAGTTCTAAATTTTTTTTCGTGATTTTTGGAGCATTTTAACCGAGGCAAAAGTTGTTGTTTCTTCACTGTGCTAGAACCTGCCAGATTCTGGATTGGTGAAGTATTCAACATTGCAACCTTGGAAATTTGCTTTTTGAGGTAATTCTCCAACTAAATCTGAATTCCTAGCATGATTAGATCCTTGGTAGGCTGTAAGCACTAGTTATTTTTGAGCTTTTAAGTTTGATAATTGGATCCTAGTGGCTTACTAACCTTCAAGAGTAACATGTAGTTTAGGCTTATGCATCAAAGAGCAACATGCAGTTTAGGCTCGTGTGTTAAGGAGCAACATGTTGTTTAAAACTCATGCGTCAATGAGCAAACTTCTTCATGGGTAATATCACTTCAAAAACTTGCCATTTATAGGGCATATATGCAATCCATCTTTGTCAACCAACGTGCAAGAACCATTTGTGTAAACTTCTTTTACCATATATAGGCCATCCCATTTTGACATCAATTTACTTCCCATTCGCTAAGTGATGGTAATAGGCCTTCTTACTTCTAATACCAAATCTCCTACTTGAAAAGACCATAATCGAACTTTCTTATTAAATGCCTTTGTTATACATTCTTGATAATATTTAAGTCTTTTCTCATCTAATGCTTCTAATTCCTCAAGTTGAAGACGAACACTATCTTTAGTAATAAGTCCTTAAATCGCTACACAAAATGAGGGTATTTGACTTTCAAGAGGGAAAACAACTTCAATTCCATAAACTAGTGTATACGAAGTAGCCTAGGTAGCAGCTCAATGAGTTGTCCGATATGCCCAAAAAGCTTCCCCAACTTTTTTATGCCAATCCTCTTTTTTATTTTGACACTACTTTCTTCAATAAGTTGCATAAAGTTTTATTGAACACCTCTGCTAGACTATTTGCAGCAACATTGTACATAGAGTAGTTGTATTACTGAATCCAAATTGTGCACATAGTTTTCCCATCAACTTCTTGTAGAAAGGCTTCCATTATCAGAAATAATATAACGAGGCACTACATACTTCTAAATCAAATTGCAGCGAATGAACACAACAATAGTTTCTTTCTTCACTTCCTTGAGAATTATCTCTACCAACTTAGAGAAATAGTTTGTAGCTGCCAATATGTAAGAATGACCAGCCAACGACTTAGGAGCAATAGGACATACAACGTCAAGACCCCATGCATCAAATGACCATGAAACAATTGTGGGATGTAGGGGTTTAGGAGGCTGATGTATAAAGTTAGCATGCATCTAACAAGCCTTACACCTATTTACATAACTCATATAATCTTTAACCATAGTGGGCCAGTAGTAGCCCATCCTTTTGATCTAAAAATAAAGCTTAGGAACTGACTGGTGAGCTCCGCAAACTCCGAAATGTGCTTCAGCTATATCTTCAGTTTCTTCTTCAGCACTTAAACAGTGTTCACAAATATCTTCATAAGAATACAAATATCTTTGTATAAAATAAAGTGAAATGACCTCCGATGCACCTTCGTCCTATGACGAGGGTCTTGTGGCAATTTCCCATGCTTTAGATAGTCAATATGTGATGTACTCCAATCTTCATCAATTGAGACTGATATTGCATTTATATCCTCACAATCAAGCTCAATGGGTGAAAGCACAACCATCTATTGCACAGTAGGATATTTGTCATTTCTCCTTCAGAAAGGGGCCAAAGTAGTAGCTAAGTTAGCCAATACATTTGCAATCCTATTTTCTTTCCTCAGGATGTGACTTAGGATAATATTTTAAAATTTCTTCAACAAACAAGAGGCTAGTTGAAAGTAAAGGATCAAATCTTCTTTTTTAACTTCGTGAACATTTAAAAGTTGATTAATAACTAATTTTGAATCACCATAGACCTCAACTTCCCAAATCTCAATTTCTAGTGCTATTTGAAGCCTAATAATCAAAAATTGATATTTTACAACATTATTAGAGCATAATTCATTTAACACGATGGAATATGTCAAAACTTGCCTTTCTGGTGAAATAAAGACTATCTTTGTCCCTACTCCATCAAATCGAGCTGCTCAATCAAATAACATTGTCCATGATGGCAAGATCTCAACAAAGAGGGCACTCATCAGATAGTTCCCAGTCTACAGAAACAGAGTGATCAGCTAAGAAATTAGCAACAGCTTGTCCTTTAACAGCTTTTTTATGTATATATGTGATCTCATAATGAGTGAATATAATGGACCACTTAGCCAATCTTCCTAAAAATACTGGTCTTGGCACCACAAACTTGACATGATCAACATGTGAGATGAGTCGGATGGATATGCCAAAAAAAAATGCTTCAACTTTCTAATTGCATAAAATAAAGCAAGGCAAATCTTCTCAACAAGGGAGTATTTTAACTCACTATCAGCTAAGGCACTACATAGATAATATAAAGCTTTCTCCTTTCCTTTATCATTTTCTTGAGCCATGAGAGCACCAATTGACCGTTCTTATGATACAATGTACAATATCAATGGCTTTCCATGTGTAGGAGCTCCCAAAACTTGTGGCTTCATGAGGTACTTCTTTATGCTCTCAAAAGCATTTTCACACTCTTTATCCCATACGAAATGAGCATCTTTCTTCATCAGATGATTAAATGGTTGGCATCTTTCTACCAGATTTGATATTAACCTTTTTATGAATGCAAGATTGCCTTGTAAATTGTACAATCCTTTAAGATTTCTTGGTGATAGCATTTTTTAGATAGCATCAATTTTAGTAGGATCAACTTTAATTCCAAGATGGTGAACTATGAAGCCAAGGAACTTGCCAAACTTGACACCAAAAGCACCCTAAATCGATTCATCTTCAAGTTGTATTTCCTCAGTTGATCAAATACCATGCAAAGATCATCCAAAAGGCATGTTTCAACCCAAAAAGTATTACCTTGTAATAGTAAATACCCTTTGGAGTGCAAAATAATGTACACTCATCTTCTTGTGGTGACATTCTGATTTGATTGTACCTGAAGGATACATCTATGAAATATAAATCTTCATGTCCAATGCTTGCGTCAACCATGAGCTCAATAATAGGTAGTGGAAAATCATCCTTTGGACATGCCTTATTCAGATCTCAAAAATCAACATAAATGCGTATTTGACCATTTTTCTTCTTGACTGGTACGATGCTAGTGGTCCAATTTCGATATTTAACTTTTTTGATAAATCCTGCATCAATAAGCTTGTTCACTTCAGTTTCAATAAGGGGGATAGCTTTGAACAGAGCACTCGCTGCGACTGCTTTACTGGACGTGCTCCATTACTTTATACCGAGGTGATGAATTGCAACTTTAGGGTCTTACCCTGGCATTTCTTTATATGCCCAGGCAAAGACATCCTTGTATTCACTTAAAATTTTGAACTATTGTTCATCCTTTCCAGGATTTAGAAACTTGCTAAAAAAATATAGGATGAGGCTCTTCTATCGTGCCAAGATTCAACTCTTAAAGTTCATAAATAGTTGTTTGTCCACTATCTTATAGTTATGGAGGAGCTTTTGGGACTCCATCTTCAAAAATTTCTGAATCAAACTCTTCATCAACAATGATATTGTTACATGTGTATAACTCATTATTTTCTTCATCACATAACTGCTCAATCTCAAAAACTCTCAATCTTTGGAATGTAATACTCTATTTCAATGCTCCATTTTTTTTTAAAACTAGGACAAGCACCATTATCCATGATGGGTAGTTTGTGGTTTGTATGAAACCACTTGCCACCAATCTATTGAATTCTTCAAGACACGGGTCATATGATGCAAGATTTAGCTCATCTTTAACACTTGTGTAATTAGAGCTAATAGTAACTTCCATTCAATCTTCATTTGCACCATTCTCTCTGCATGAATTTTTATGATGCGCTACTTTATTTTCACATGTTTGTCTATATTGATTACTAGGATTACAGATTTAGCTTTGTTTGATTGAGATAAGTGAAGAGTTTGACCCTTATTTTTTGACTTCAATATATCAATCTTGTCGTCAACTAATATTAAGCTTGTTTTGATTTTTAGCACCAATCCTTTTAAAGATAGAATGATGAGTATTCGGAGCACTGAGATGATCAAGTATAGAAACTCAATGATTATTTTGTTCTTGCTCTTCTTGGTTCACATGATCTTCTGCGGAAATATGTTGGATGTTAGAACACTTATCCTTATTCCACATATGTACCCTAACTGGTTTTGCAATTTTAAATCCCAAGCCAACCCCTGATTGTTCAACATAAAATCTTTGTCTCCTTAGTTTATGTTGTACTTCACTGAGTGTTGGAATAGTGCCCTACAGCTAATTAGGCTGGCATGTAAAATATTTCACTTGTGATACAATCTTGATTGATAGATATTCATATTAAATGGCCATCTTCATCTTATGCTTATTTTACTTCACTAGCATTTGGTTGAAGCCCCTAGATCACACAAGACTACGGGACTTGGTCATGCACTGGGTGGTGATCATGAAATAAGATTTACGCGATCGTGATCTTAAAATATTCCAAGTTGTAAAATCTTATGAGACAGGGTATCTAAGATTCGGATAGACTTGCACTAACGGTGCATAAATCCAAGGAGTTGGAAATTGCTCCATTTCATGAGTAATCCATGTTAGACATAGGTGTATGTTAGTGGGTACTTGTTAGAGAATAAATTCACTAAAGGCCCGCTACACTAGATAGCCGAAGTGGCAGGTCGATAGTGGCAAGTTCTTCCGCTTACGTTAGTGCATATAATTAGTCCTTTAACTTCAAGATCCATGGTAACCTTGTGTTTTGGTCCTTATACCTTGACTCTTCCTTAACCACTTAGCGGGTCTTTTGGGTTGAGATTGGGTATGAGCTACTTAGGCATGGAGGTTTGTGAGATCTAATATGGGATCCGTCTCCTCATTGGTGTGAAGGCTAAGCCATCGCCTATGTATTCCATAATGATCAATTCTAGGAAATCCTTAGCCAAGGTAGTATGAAAATTTGGAAAAGAAGTTTTTCCAGAGATGAGGTCATGAAGAGGAATCAAGCATTGGGAATAGAAACATAGTTATCAAGGCTATTAGGAAGCCGACAAATATCTTACCCTAGGCCTCTTTCAGGAGATAAGAAATGGAATAACTGTATTTGGATGGTAAGCTTAGAGCTAGAATGGTTCACCAAGAGCATATTCATTGACCAATTAGTTGGCTGCATGGGCTTTAGGCTAGACATCGGCCGTGGAGATTGGATACTCTTCAATTAATAGAGCTTATTTGAAAGAGTTATTAGTTTAAAGAAGTTTTAAACTAATGTGAATATTTCAACATTCAAAATCTCACAAGAGTTGTGAGTCTATGTCCAATGAATGGGAGAACCTAATTGGTCACACGTATAAGCCTAAAGGAAGCTATATTTGATGGGAAGATTTAGAAAATCACCTTTACTGCTTTTGTGGAGAAATCAGTTGGCTAATTTTTTTAGTCATTTTGGCTTCATTAATTTAATTGTTAACTTTATCAAAAGAATTTAAGGAGTTAATTTAATTGGCTCCATATGACTATTAATTAGTCAAGTTAACTTAAAGAGTTAAGTTGAAACTTTCTAGCTTAAAGAGTTAAGTTAGATGACTTAAAGAGTTAAGTCAAGTTAATTATTAAATTATGGAGTTAATTTAATGTTAATTTAATTAATATGAGGATTATTATTTTTGGAGGAAAATTAAAATGAAGGAGTTCATTTGAGGTTAATTTGGAATTAATTTGAAAGATATTTCATGAGATAAAATGTAGAGTCAAATTAAATCCAAATGCAAGCGAAATTCACATTGCACATGCAAGTGGATTGCCAACTTGGCACACCACCTCATGGAAGGTGTAATGCCAACTTGCATCATACCTCCCACTCTAGAAATAGAGAGGTGGCCGGCCATTGTGTGGCATGTGATGCTAGATTCCATTTTTCCCTCCAAAAAGTGTGATTCACTCATGTGTTGAAGTGTCACACAATCCTCACCATTTCTCTCCACAATTTTGGCCTCTCCCTCTCTTCTTCTTCCTATAGTTCTCTAGATGATTGGAGGCAAATTGGAGCTCTCCTTGGGTGTGTGGATCATAACATTAGCGGCTTCACACTTGGGGAGTTTGCTCTTGAAAATCCACTACAGTGCAGTAATTTTGGAGGCTGGTTTGGATGCCTTGAAAATTTTGGATTTTGCTAAAAAATTTATTGGAGATCCTCACGTGTGTTGAGGTGTTACTCTCCAAATTTCAGCTTAGTTGGAGTTGATTTTCTTGGGAAATTGTTGTCGCTTCTCTGTTGTGCCAGTATTGACAGTTTTGAAGAGTTCATACTTGTCATCCACTTCTTCCTTGGATTAAGCATTCAAGATTAGTTTTCTGCTATTAAATTTATTTTAATAGCATGATTAGATCCTTGGGACAAGGAATAGACAAGTTTTTTTTAGCCTATTTTTGGTTTTATAATTGGATTCTTGTGCTATTCCTTACTTCACTGAGTCCACGAACTTTTTCTCCAATTAGCTCAGGTTTGAGCTTGCTTAGATTGGGTGGATTAGCAAAGTCATAGCTAGATTTTTCAAGCAAATTATATGCCTTAGGATCAAATGTCCCCTTGAATGCTTTTTCAGAAACCCCAGCAATAGATAGTCTATTATGGGTTGATGGGCTTATGCCAACAATAGGCATATTCAACTCTTTCCTCGAAGTTTGATAGTCGTTTGATTCTACCATTTTTAATTGGGTTTGGGCAGCACCATTTGGCTTAATACATACTCCAAGTGGAATTTTCCTTTTCTCTTTATATGATTATCGTATATATCAAAAAATTGGTAAGTTGGACTCATCATCATACTTGTACTTTTGTTTGCCTACACTTTAGTAATTGTCAATTTATTCAAATTTTCAGAGCAATCTTGTATACCTTCAATGAGGTGGTCGCCTGGAGCCTTTGTAAGTTGTACTTCATTCACTTAGTCATGATCTAGATAAAGTTTAGCATCAACAAAGTACAATTTTGCTTTAGTAAATAACTTTACATTTGCGTCAACTTTTATAACTTCTCCATTTTTTCATACTTGAAGTATTAATGAAGAGCGGAAGGTATCACCCTATTCTCATGAAGTCACGGCCGTCCCAAAAGTAGATGGTAGGAGGTCCTTGCATCAATGACATAAAATAAAGTACTTGCTTCCAACTCCTCGATTGTGAGGTCTAGACGAATCACACCAATAGCTTATAGGCCTCCTTAATTAAAACCTTGAATAGTTAAATGGCTGTATGAGAGATCTTCGACAGAAATTCCCCAAATTCTTCATGGTGGATTTTAGCATGATATTGATGACATATCCTCCATCAATGAGTACACAGTTAACCTTTTGCTCCTACATGAACCTTGAAACAAAAAGAGGCCTATTGTGAGGTTTTGACCCCAGCAGTAAGTCCTCGTCTATAAAAACAATGGCAGTACAACATGAAGTGGAGTGTTGCTCTTTAGTTTCACAAGATATAGCATGCACTGTCAACTTCTTTTGTAACCTACTAATGAATTCTTCAACTTACTATTTGTAGCCTTCAGACTTTTCATCATCCTTGATTCAGGGCATCTAGCCACATGTGAGACCTTTAATGCTAATGGACGAGATTGATTAACACATCATCTTCTTCTTCGACGGCTTGCCACAAGAATCCACTCACTACTATGTTTAATTTCTGTTGTAGAACTTATTTTTAGCTTAGTCAATGCATCAATGAATTAAGTCCTCACTGGCACTGGATCTAAACTCCCAAACTAACACATTATTGACACCTCCATAAACATAGATGAGGAAAAGATATATTATCTTTGCTTGGCACAACACATGTGGCATCGGTTGCGCTAGCAAGATTTGACCCAAAAACATCTTCGATGTCAAGAATTATCTTTCCATCTCTTGCCAATGCCATGACTTTATCCTTGAAGATAAAGTATTTCTCTATTGGACGAATGACAATCCAATGATACTTGCAATATTTTGGATCGTTAACCTTTCCAGCTTCATAAGGACATTTTGGTTCTGGTAGTTCAACAACTTCCTTGCCAATAATTCATCAAGATGTGAGAAACATCAGAATATAGAAATGGATACTCCTTTTCTTGCATTTTTTTTAGTGTTTTCTTGCCTGTTGAAATGCATTTATCTTCAGTTTTCTCAACATCCTTTTTAACGCTTGTGGGAATTTTGATAGAGGCTGTCTTGATTGCTATAGATTCCTCAGTAGCAGCTTTGGCATATTTTTCACTTTTTTTTAATCTTTCTTTTCCTTTTTCTTGTCTTCAATAAGGAATATGACCCTATGATTAGCAATGTGAAGCTCCATATCATGGGCATGAGTGGACAATTCCTTGAAGAATATAGAGAAGTCCACAGTGCATACTTTGAATACACATCTCTACCGCATATATCTCTAAAAGTTTATCCTTGTAGTTCAAATTTAATGCACGCAAATGGTTGATGTAGCCTACGACCTGCTCGACCTTCCATTATTTTATATTGGTAAGTTCAATCATGCTCACAGTCTACTGCGTACTATAAAAGCAGTTTAAAAACTCTATTTCCACTTGATCCGGATTATCGATGGATTTAGATTCCTAGTTGATGCACCAGTTGAAGGCATTTCCTTTCAATGTACACATGAATTGTTTCACAAGAAGATCACCATAAGTCCCTACATTGTTGCATATCTCTATGAAATAGGCCACATGCTGTTTTGGATTTTCCTTCCCATCAAACTGCTAGAAGTTTGGTGGTCAATATCCTATCAACATTCTCAGTGAGTCAATCCTCTTTGTATAGGGCTTTGAATACACAATAGAACTTTGAGAATGCATGTCATATTGAGCTTTAATAGTATTAGTGATCATGTCCTGCAATTGCTGGACATATAGGGCAATAATAGAAGTTGCAAAGTGAATGACCTTCCAATTAGTTCTTCACTTGTGAGGTATCTCTTCAACTTGTTTCTCCACTACTGCATAGCCAAGGAAAGATTAATGGGTGTAGCTAAATCCTCCAATGTTGGAGTATTCCTACTTGTTCATGAGCTGTGCAATTTGTAAATATTTCTCTTCCACAACCTTTTGAAGGTCAGCTATAGCTTGAGCCATCTGAGCAAGTTGTTCATCCATTGTTGTCACTCCAGTCGTTGTAGACGAACTCAAAAAAGATAATATCTTAGGATTCATCTCCCTTGGACTTGTAGAGTCTAAATCATCAAATGGAGCAAAATCAATATTCTTGCTCATTGATAGCATCAATAGCAGAGTCAGCAACATCTTTTTTAGCTAGGGCGAGTTGGTCCCTCTTAGATGCCATTAATTGGTTGCAAATATCTTCAAAATTCAAGTGAGAAATAGATAAGGGGTAGATCGATCCCACTAGGCGTGCCAAAAAATTTCTCACACAAATCTCGTTATCTGCAAAAACTAATTGCAAGACAAAGAAAAATAATGGACAAATTAAATTTATATTAATAAATAAAATAGAATTACAATTTATCAGAGAAATATAAATCCCCAACAAAACTAATCCCCTTATTCTTCTCCCAATATATGATCCAAGGACTTGAAGCTTGTTCTTGGATATAAAGTGTAGTATCCTTTAACTATTAGAATTGTGCCTTGCAGCCGATTAGATTGGCGTGTAAAAACTACTTCACTTGTAATACAATCTCGATTGAATGATATTCTTAATAAATGGTCATTTTCATCTTATGCTTATTTTACTTCACTAGTTTTTGGTTGAAGCCCCTAAATCACACAAGACTATGAGACTTGGTTGCACACTGGGTGGTGATCATGAAATAAGCCTATATGATCATAATTTTAAATATTCGAAGTCATAGAATCTTAAGAGATGGGGCATCTGAAATTCGAATAGACTTGCACTAAAGATGCATAAATTCGAGGAGTTGGATATTACTCAGTTTCATGAGAAATCTATGTTAAACATGGGTATATATTAGTGGGTGCTTGTTAGAGAACAAGTTCACTGAAACCCACCCAAAGAATCCACTAGATAGCCAGTAGTGGCAAGTTTTCCAACTTACGCTAGCGCATGTAATTAGTCCTTTGACCTGAGGATCCGTGGTAACCTTATGTTTAGGTCCTCAAACTTTGAGTTTCACTAACCAAGTAGCAAGTCATCTGGGTTGAGATTGGGTATGAGCTACTTAGACATGGAGGTTTGTGAGATCCAAGATGGGATCCGTCTTCTTGTCATTGTGTAGGGTGAGTGCATCTCCTATGTATTCTACAATGATCGATTTCAGAAAATCCTTGCGCAAGGTAGTATGACAATTTGGAAAAGGGGCTTTCCAAATATGAGGTTATAAAGGGAAATTGAACATTAGAATTGGAAATATAGTTATCGAGTTTATTAAGGAGCCAACAAATATCTTACCCTAAGCCTCTTTCGGGAGATAGAAGATAGAAGGACTGTATTTGCATGGCGGGCTTAGAACTAGAATGGTTCATTGAGACATATTCATTCATCTAATTAGCTGGGCTCCATGGGCTTGTTACTAGACATCGACTATGGAGATTGGATACTCTTCAATTAATGGAGATTAATTGATAGAGTTATTAGTTTAAAGGAGCTTAAACTAATATGAATATTTTAATATTCAAAATATCACAATGAGTTGTGAGCCCATGTCCAATGAATGGATGAAGCTAGTGGATCACACACAAAAGCCTAAAGGAAGTTCTTACTTGATGGGAGGAATTTTCTAAGGAATCTAGGCATTCTGGAGAAGAAAATTAGTTGACTAAATGTTTTGTCATCTTGGCTTGATTAATTTAATTGTTAAATTAATCAAAATAATTTAAGGAGTTAAATTAGACCAATTAAATAAGGAGTTAATTTAATTGGTGCCATGTGACAATTAATTAGTAAAGTTAAGTTAAGGAGTTAAGAAAAACCTGCAAAAGGGTCAAGGAAGAGTTAAAGCATGAAGACTAAACATAAGATTACCATGGATCCTCAGGTCGGAGGAGTAATAATATGGACTAGCGTAAGCTGGAGAACTTGCCACTACCGACTTGCCACTATGGTTATCTAGTAGATTCTACAATGGGTCTTCAGTGCCTTGTTCTCTAACAAGCACCCACTAACATGCATCCATATCTCATATGGTTGCTGATGGAATAGAGCAATATCCAACTCTTGGATTTATGCATCGTCAGTCCAAGTTTATCCGGATCTTAGATGCCCACCTCATAAGATTCTGCGACTTGGAAGATTTAAGATCATAACCGTGTGAGACTTATTCCATGGTCACCAAACCAAGTCCCATAGTCATAAGTAACATAGGGGCTTTGTCCAAATGCAAGTGAAGCAATAAGAAGCATAAGATAAAGATGGTCATATAAAGAATATCATTCAATCAATATTGTTTTACAAGGAAATAGCTTATACAAGGCTAATCTAATTGGCTTGCTGGGCACTATTCCAACAATCTCCCACTTGCCCGAAAGCCAATTCCCCATGGCCTTGAAACCCATCTTCTCAAGATGTTCTTCAAAGACCTTTTGCGTTAAGGGTTTTGTCTGTGGATCTGCTATATTCTCTTTTGAGGCAACTCTCTCTACTCGAATATCACCTCTATTAATGATCTTCCATATCAAATGATATCACCTCAAAATATGCTTGGATTTATGATGAGATCTTAGCTTTTTGGCTTGTGCCACTGCCTTGTTGTTGTCACAATAGACAAAAACTGGCTCAGCAATGCTAGGCACTACATTCAACTCTTAAATAAAGTTTTTCATCCAAACACGTTCCTTTACAGCTTTCGAAGCCTCAATATATTCTGCTTCAATGGTGGAATCGATTGTGGTGTCTTGTTTGGAACTCTTCAAACTCACCGCGCCACCATTGAAGCAAAATATAAATCCAAAAGTGAATTTGAGGTCATCTACATCGGATTGGAAACTTGAATCCAAAAACCCCTCGAGTTTCAATTCTCCATTGCCATATACCAAAAATAAGTCCTTCATCCTTCTCAAGTACTCAAGGGTTGCTTTCATGGCCATACAGTGACTCTCACTAGGATTGGATTGGAACCTACTTGTAACACTTAGCGAGTGTGCCACATCCGGCCTTGTACATTGAACTGAATACATTATGCTACCAATAGCGGAGGCAAAACGTATATGAGACATCCTTCGTTTCTCTTCCTCTGTCTTGGGGGCCATCGACTTGGGGAGACGATTGCTATGTCCCATGGGAAGAAATCCTTTCTTGGATTCTTCCATATTAAACCTCTTCAGTATCTTGCCAATGTACAGGGTTTGGGATAGCCCCAGCATCCTCTTAGATTTATCTCTATAGATACGTATTCCCAATACGTAGGATGCTTCTACCAAATCCTTCATGGAGAATTATGTAGATAACCACGTTTTAGTACACTCTAACATTCCTAACTAATTCCCAATGAGAAGGATGTCATCGACATAAAGCACAATAAACTATACACTACTCCTACTGGCCTTATTGTACACACATGGTTCATACACATTTTTGACAAAGCCAAATGATTTGACCGCTTTGTCAAAACATATGTTCCAACTTTGGGACGCTTGTTTGAGTCCATAAATGGATCTCTGGAGTTTGCAAACCTTTTGCTCACTCCCCTTGGATGTAAAATCTTATGGTTGCTCCATATAAATTTCTTCTTCAATGTCTCCATTGAGGAAAACAGTTTTCACATCCATTTTCCATATGTCATAATCATAATATATGGCTATGGCAAATAAAATTCGAATGGACATAGGCATTGCGATCAATGAAAAGGTTTCCTCGAAATCGATACTGGGTTTTTGAGTGTAACTCTTTGCCACTAGTCGCACCTTAAAAGTCACCACTTTTCCATCTACTTTAACTTTTGTTTATAGGTCAACTTGCAACCAACGGGAACTATTTCCTTTGGTAGATCTACCAAAGTCCATACTTTATTTGAGTACATAGAGTCTATTTCAGATCTCATGGCTTCAAGCCAACATCCCAAATCTATGTCCAACATAGCTTCTTTATACATCTTCGGATTACTATTCGATTGGCCCATTTCATGAAGGAATCTAAACCTTTTGGGTTGCTTCTTGATTCAGTCCGACCTGTGTAGAGGTTGTGTACAAGGCTCTAATTGTTTGCTTGTTTCCACTATTTGTAGGATTTCTTAATCATCTTGAACTCATCAAGTGCAACAATAACGCTTAAGATCTGATAGAAATTTATTTTCTAAAGAGTGGGCGTTCCTCGAAACAAACATCTTTTGTTTCGAGGGATCACAGAAATAATAACTTGTAAACTCTCTAGGGTGTCCCACTAACTTGCACAAAGTGGATCTACTATCCAACTTATCTCTCACTATCCGTCTCATGTAAGCAGGAGATCCCCAAACCTAGAGATATTGTTAAGAGGGTGTTTTGCCAAACCACATCTAATGCGGTGTCTTTAGAACCAACTTAGAGGGTACAATGTTTAATAACCTCGCCGTCGTTTGTAAGGCGTATCCCCAAAAGGATATAGGCACATTGAAAAAGCTCATCATGGAACGCACCATGTCCAACAAGGTACGGTTTCTCCTCTCGGCTACTCCATTGTGTTGGGGTGTGCCAAGTGGAGCCCATTAAGAAAGAATCCCATTCTCCTTTAGATAATCCTAGAATTCAGTGTTCAAGTATTCTCTCTCTCAATCTGATCGAAGAGGTTTAATACTTAGCCTTAATTGCTTTTCTACTTCACTCCTATACTCTTTGAACTTTTCAAAGGCTTCGAACTTGTTCTTCATAAAAAACACATGTCCGAACCAACTATAGTCATCAGTGAAGGTGATAAAGTAGGAATAGCCTCATCTCCCACTAACTCTTAGTGGTCCACAGACGTCCGTATGGATCAAATCCAATAGACTTGTGGAGCGCTCTGTTTATCCTATAAAGGGAGCCTTGGTCATTTTTTGTTTTAAACAAGATTCACAAGTAGGAAGATCCCTAATGCAACTAACATTTAGTGCTTTGAGAGCTTCTATCTTGTTCATCCTATTTTTAGAAATTATGTCCATGTCTTGCATGCCACAAAATGGCATCTTCTTGGTTATCTAACTTTCTTTTACTTGATTAAATGTGCATTAGTGAAGTTTGAGAATCAAGTATGTACAATCCATTTATTAGTGTACCTCGAGCAATCAAAGAACCATTCTTTAATGCCTTCAACTTCCCATTCGATATATAAAAATCAAATCCTTTATTATCTAGAACGGGAATTGAAATAATGTTCTTAACAAGATGAGGTACATAATAAACCGGATCAAGTACAATGCAAGCATTCTACAAGTCCAACTTGATAATGCCTTGGAAAGTGGCCGCAACTTTTGCTTCATTTCCTAAGCAAAGGATCATATTCCCTTCATAAAGACTCATTTTTCTTTCCATCCTCTATAACGAATTACAAAGGTGAGAACCACATGCAATATCAAATACCCATGTGGAAAAATTAGTCGTCATGTGCGCTTCAATAGCGCAATAAAGTACATACTCTTCTCAAGTGTTGTAAGGTAAGCTTTGCAATTTCTTTTCCAATGCCTCTTTTTGCCACAATAGAAACAATTAGCTTCCGTTTTAACCTTCTTCTTAACCTTCCCGAATCTTTTCTTGGGTTGCTTCCCTTTTGAGGAAAAACTTTTCTTCCTCTTACCTTCCTTTCTAGGACCCTTAGGGCCCTTCGACTTGGAAGAGGATACAAGCATAAGGGTCTTCTCCTTTCTCATAGTTGCCTCCACAGTCACAAGCATACTGATTAATTCGTTAATTGTAACATCTTGCTTGGACATATTGAAGTTCATAACGAATTGATCATATGATGGTGGCAATGACTATAGGATCAAATTTACGTAAAGATCGTTGTGCATAACCACATCTAACTATCCAAACTTCTTGATGAGTCCAATCATCTTGAGGTTGTGGTCATGGACGTTGGACCCATTCATCCTTGTCCTAAAAAAGCTCCTTGGATAAAGTGAACCTTTCATGTCTACTTTGTACACCATATAACTCTTGCAAGTGTACATAGATCTCTCGAGCATGTTTCATGTGCTCATGAGTCTTTTGGAGCTCGTTGGAAATGGATGCCATCATGACACACCTTACTTATAGATCATCATCTACAAATTTCATGAACATTTCATGTTGTGCATCGGTGGTGTTACCACCAAGTGTGTCCACGGGACTTTGATAAAGGACGTAAGTGTGCTTTTCAAAGTCAAGAATGATTTTAAGGTTTCTCAACCAATCTTGTAAGTTTGGCCAGGTGAGTTTATTGGTTTCCAAAACTGATGCGAGTGGATTCTTAGCCATTTTGATTGAAGATTTCGAAAGTCTACAAGAGGCAAAAAATAGTATAAACATGTGATTGAGTTTGATATTAAAAAAAAGTTTATGGTCTTTCAAGTATGTTTTTCTCCCACTACTTTATCAATTTCTTCAACCCCTAGAAAAATTTGTGATATCATATTTTCTAGTGAGAATCAAGATCTTAAGGCCTCGTAAGTGGATCCCTGCTTCGAGTGCTATCCACAAACAATCAAAACGTAAGCAACACTTGCTAATTGCAACTCATGCAACTCTTAATATATTTTGCCTCACTTTTCATGTAGACACCCTGCTTCGAGTGCATCTACATTACTAAGTGTTAGGTCGTACCTACCAATCAAACTTTGATTCAAGATGGCTCCATGTCATCCCCGCTTTGAGTGCCAATTCATGGAGGTTCTCAAATCAAAGGTGCATCATATGCTAAGTATATGCTCACAGCTTTCCTCCTAAGTGTGACCCCTGCTTCGAGTGCCATCACACAAATTCAGTAGCGTCATCATGGCGTATACTACTAGTAGATGGCTTGAATTAAGTAAAACTCTTTTAATTTGTATCCATTTCAACTTAATATCTGAAAAGTACTTAGACATTCTAAGTTGAGGGTTTTTGCTTACAAAGACCTCATCATTTTATCTTCTTATTTATGTTTTCTATATCCTAAACATACATCTCATACATCAATAGGATATGGAAAGCATAAATAAGCAAATGCGCCTAGCATGCTCCTAGGGTGGGATGACCATGAGCCTAACCAAGTGGTGTACTTAGAGCCATAGGTGCACCACCTAGTTGATTTTAGATGGGTTGATTAAATATAGCTATTACATAAGTTTATCCCATACATTCATGGGTCTTCAAAAGTCTCCATGCCTCAAATGGTCTCTATTGCTCCATGCAACAATTACACGAATAGGAAATCCTCACTTCTAGTGATTCTACTCTCATAACATTTACAAGGTAGAAATAAACATACACGCAAGCCTCAATTTAATACAACTCATTTCAGCAACTTGAAACAAATAAAACCAATAGTAAAGGCTCATGGTCATCCCCAGTCATTCATCATCCATTCAACAATTAAATGAACAATAAATAAATCTAGAATTAATAATTTATTCTAATAATTAAATGTTTATCTCATACACAAATAATTGAACAAGCATAACATTTATGCCATAATTGGAATATTAACTGTAATAATTTTCAGAAGCATTAAAAAATGTCAAACATTATTTTGAGAACTTGCACAGCATTTGTGCATCTACTATGTCTAGTGCAAAAATATTTCAAGCACAAAAGAAGTTGGAAAATAAGCTCAAAACTCACCAAAACCCCAAGGATGAGATTGTTGCCCCAGCCTGGGCGCACGGCTGGGTAGGCCACAAGCACAACATGTGCGCAGCGCCCAACCAGCGCTCGGCACCCCCTGTTTTAGGATTTCAAGGTGTGTCAAGCCATTTTTCCACTCAACTTTCATGCATTAGTAATTTTAGCACATGTTCCCAACATTTAAACACACATTATACATGAATTTTCAGAATCAAAACCTCTTTTAAAAATGAAAATTCAAGTACTGAGTCATGCCTTCAAAAATTAGAAAAAGTTAGAGTCATATTCTTCAAAATCTCCAATACAACTTCAATCAAATTGGATCCAAAAATGATAAAAACTCTTTTGATCAAACAATAACATGCTATATCAACATACAATATCAATAAATGCTAAATATACACTCAACATTTATCACTATGAATTCAAACATACTAAAAGATGAATCAACACTTAAAACATATAGTAGCATGCTTTCAACTTATCAATCAAGGAGCCACACACAACATCAACCAAACATTCCAATCCACCATATGATTCGAGAATTTGGTGATCTAGATTAATCCATCATATGAATCAATCATCCAAAGAAAATCCAAATCTAAGCATGATCTAGGCTCTGATACCATTTGAAAGCAAGTAAGGCACTACAATCCAATTATAAAAACTTCAAAAGCTTAATAAACTAGTGCTTACATGCTAACTAAGATCAAATCATGCCTAAAATTCAGATTTAGATATATTGTTACCTTACAATGCAAAATCCAAGGAGAATGTGGTGAACCTTTCACCAATCTAGAAACTGCACAGCAGGAATGGAGTGATTTTTACTAGCATCAAATCTCCTCCACAAATCACGAAAAAATTCATGGAGCTTCTCAACACCATGGGGAACTTGAAATAAAATGTTCAAATCAAAAATCTTTCTAGATCTCCCCAGAGAAAATTTCCAAATGGGAATCTGTGCAAGTGGATCTCCAAACCGTAGCAAACTAACTTGTTTGCCTCTATTGATATGATCCACACACCAAATAGATCTTCCAAAATCTCTAGTCTATAAGCTGGAATAAGACCAGAGACATGCTATGGTGGAGGCTGATTTTAGGTAGGGAAGAAGAAGAAGAGAGCAAAGCTTTCAACACATGAATGTAATGCTTGCAAGGAGTTTTGGAGGGAATAGTGGAGAATTTAATTCTTCACACCTTTGGACATAACGACCAGTCATCTCTCTCTATATCTATATATAGATGCTGAAAGGTGTGATGCAAAGGTGGCATCACACCTTCCATGAGGAAAAGGGGCGGCCAACTTGCATTTTGCCAAAGTGGCAAATGCAAATCCAAATCTAATTTGAATTTCATTTGCATTTTAATTACATTTGAAATCTAATTTTAAGTTAATTAAAATGCTAATTCAAATGAACATTTCATTTAAATTTTTCCTCCAAAATGTGTTCTTCCCATTAATTAAATTAAACACTTTAATTTAATTAATTAACCTTGACTTAACTCTTAAGTCAAACAAGCTCAACTCTTAATCCTGAATTTTGTTAGCTTAACTCTTTAAGTTAACTTGACCAATTGATGGTCATATTGGCACCAAACAATTAACTCTTAATTATTGGTCTAATTTAACCCCTCAAATTAATTGATTAATTTAACACTTAAATTAATCAAGCCAAGATTGACCTTCAAAATTGGCAACTTAAAATCGGTCCATTAGGAGACATTTTTCTAACACATAGAAAAAAATTTCTCCATAAAATAGGAAGCTAATTGGCTTTTATGTGTGATCCAATAGGTTTAACCATTCATTGGAAATGGGCTCACAACTCATTGTGACTTTTGAGTATCATATATTCAATTTAGTTTTAAGCACTTTAAAACTAATCGACACAATTCAATTAATCTCATTAATTGAAGAGTACCCAATCTCCATGGTTGATGTCCAACCTCAAGCCCATGGCGCCCAACTAATTGGCCGAAATGAATGTTTTGGAGAACCATTATAGCTTTACGCTTACAATGCAAATACGGTCTTTCTTCTATCTACCAAAAGAGGCTTAAGACAAGATATTTGTCGGCTCCCTAATAGCCTCAATACTATGTCTCCATTCCCAATGCTCGATTTCTTTATGTGACCTCATCTTTGAAAAACTCCTTTTCCAAATTATCACATCACCTTGCGCAAGGATTTCTTGGAATCGATCATTATAAAATGCATAGGAGATACACTCATCCTTCACAAAAGCAATGAGTCAGATTCCATCTTAGATCTCACGAACCTCCATGCCAAGTAGCTCATACCCAACCTCAAACCGAAAGACCTGCTAAGGGGTCAAGAAAGAGTTAAAGAATGAGGACTAAACACAAGGTTACCATAGATCCTCGGGTCAAAGAACTAATAATATAGACTAGCGTAAGCTGGAGAACTTGCTACTACCGACTTGCCACTATGGCTATCTAGTAGATTCTCCAATGGGTCTTCAGTGCCTTGTTCTCTAACAAGCGCCCAATAACATGTACCCATATCTCATATGGTTGCTGATGGAATAGAGCAATATCCAACTCTTGGATTTATGCATTGTCAGTGCAAGTCTATCCAGATCTTAGATGCCCTATCTCATAAGATTCTGCGACTTGACAGATTTAAGATCACGACCATGTAAGACTTATTCCATGGTCACTGAACCAAGTCCCATAGTCATAAGTGATATAGGGGCTTCATCTAAATGCTAGTGAAGTAATAAGGAGCATAAGATAAAGATGGCCATATAAAGAATACCATTCAATCAATATTATTTTACAAGGAAATAGCTTATACAAAGCCAATCTAATTGGTTTGTCGGGCACTATTCCAACAGAAGTGATGAAGGCCGAATTTAGGAGGGGGAGAAGAAGAATGTGTGAAACTTCAAAACATGAGTGAAAAAGAGAATCTAGCATGCTAGTCTTGCTTGTGGCCACCCACACCTCTATATATAGATGAGGAGTTGTGATGCAAGTTGGCATCACACTCCCCATGAGGTAGGGTGCCAACTAAGCAAGACAACTTACTTGTGAAATGTGAATTTCACTTGCATTTGAATTTCATTTAGAATCTCCATTTCATCTCATAAAATGTCATCCAAATAAATTCTAAATGCACCTCAAATAAACTCCTTCGTTTAAATTTCCTTCCAAAATTAATTCTTCACATTAATTAAATTAATTCCTTAATTTAATTAATTGTTCTTGACTTAACTCCTTAAGTCAACTAACTTAACTCCATAATCTAAAAGGTGTTAACTTAACCCCTTAAGTTAAGTTGACTAATTAAATGTCATATGGCACCAATTAAATTAACTCCTTAATTTAATTAATATAATTTAACTTCTTAAATTCTTTTGATTAATTTAATAATTAAATTAATCAAGTCAAAATGACCAAAAAATTAGCCAACTATTTTCCTCCACAAAATCAATCACTAGGAATTTTTCTAATTCGAAGAAAATTCCCTTCATCAAATAGAACTTCCTTTAAGCTTGAGTGTGTGAACCATTAAGTTCTTCCATTCATTAGACATGGACTTACAACTCTTGTGATATTTCGAATATCAAAATATTCACATTAGTTTAAACTCTTTAAAACTAATAACTCAATTCAATTAATCTCTATTAATTGAAGAGTACCTAATCTCCATGGTCAATGTCCAATCACAAGCCCATGGAGTCCAACTAATTGACCGAAATGAATATGCTCTAATGGAATAGTGCCCCGCAACCAATTAGACTGGCATGTAAAATATTTCACTTGTGATACAATCTTGATTGAATAATATTCATATTAAATGGCCATCTTCATCTTATGCTTGTTTTGCTTCACTAGCATTTGGTTGAAACCCTTATATCACACAAGACTGATGATCATGAAATAAGATTTACATAATCGTGATCTTAAAATATTCCAGGTCGTAGAATCTTATGAGACAGGGTATCTAAGATTTGGATAGACTTGCACTAACGGTGCATAAATCCAAGGGTTGGATATTACTCCGTTTCACGAGCAAACCATGTGAGATATAGGTGCATGTTAGTGGGTGATTGTTAAAGAACAAGTTTACTGAACACCAACCCGGAGAATCCACTAGGTAGCTGTAATCACAAGTCAGTAGTTGCAAGTTCTCCAACTTACGCTAAAATATATAATTAGTCCTTTGACCTGAGGATCCATGGTAACCTTATGTTTAGATCCTCATTCTTTGACTCATCCTTGATCACATAGCAAGTCTTTCAGGTTGAGCTTGGGTATAAGCTACTTAGACATGGAGGTTTGTGAGATCCAAGATAGGATCCGACTCCTCATAGTTGTGAAGGGCAAGTGCATCTTCTATGTATTCTATAATGATTGATTCCAAGGAGTCCTTACGTAAGGCAATATGACAAATTGGAAAAGGAGTTTTCCAATGATGAGGTCATAAACCAGAATTGAACATTGGGAATAGAAACATAGAATAAGGCTATTAGATAGCCAGCAAATATCTTGTCATAGGCCTCTTTCGGGAGATAGGAAACAGAAGGACTGCATTTGCATGGCAAGCTTAGAGCTAGAAAGGTTCTCCAAAAGCATATTCATTTCAGCCAATTAATAAGGCTCCATGGGCTTGAGGTTGGATATAGACCATGGAGATTGGGTACTCTTTAATTAATGGAGATTAATTGAATTGAGTCATCAGTTTAGAGGTTTAAACTAATGTGAATATTTTGATATTCTATAAATCACAACATTTGTGAGCCTATGTCCAATGAATGGTAGAATCTAATGGGTCACACACAAAATCCAATTAGAAATCCTATTTGATGAAGGAAATTTTCTAAAAGTTAGAAAATTCCATCTTGACCGATTTTATGGAAGGATACAGTTGACTAATTTGTGGTCATTTTGGTTTGATCAATTTAATTGTTAAATTAATCTAAATAATTAAGGAGTTAGATTAGACCAATTAAATTAAGGAGTTAATTTAATTAGTGCCACATGAATATCAATTGGTCAAGTTAACTTAAGGAGTTAAGTTGACACCTTGTAGCTTCAAGAGTTAAGTCAATTCACTTAAAGAGTTAAGCCAAGACTAATTAATTAAACTAAGAGGTTAATATAATTGATGTGAAGAATTAATTTGGTGGAAAATTCAAAATGAAAGAGTTCATTTGGAGTGCATTTGAATTTATTTGGATGAAATTTCTTGAGATGAAATAAAGATTCCAAATGAAATTCAAATGCAAGTGAAATGTGATTTTAGCATACAACTTGCTTGCTTAGGTGGCACCTCATGGGAGGTGTGATGCCAACTAGCATCACACCTTCCCTCCCTCTATATATAGATATAGTGGACAGCCATGTGAAGCCTAAGCTTGCAAAATCTAGATCTAATTGTTAGATTCCATTTTTCCCTCTAATTTTGTGTGATTCTCTCATGTTTTGAGGCTTCACATTTTCTTCACCTCTCCTTCCTCCTAAATTCGGCCTTCATCCTTGTTCATCTTTCCTTGATTTTTTAGCTAATCTAGGAGAGATTTGGATTTTCCATTGGTGTGTGGATCATCACATTAGAGGCAACACATTTGGATGGCTTGGCTTTTGGAGATCCATTGCAGTCCAGTCAGTTTGGAGGCATTTCTGGAGTGGCTTCCAATTTTCTATTTTGCCTGAATTTTTTACTGGGTCTTTACCAAGGTGTCGGTGATCTTGTATCCAAATTTCAGCCAATTATGAGGTGATTTGATAAGGCAATTGCTGCTAAGAACCTGCTGTGCCACTGGAAGACAGTTTTCAAGTGTTGCAGTGTTCTTCCTCTTTCCTTGGATTTTTTAGCATTCAAGGTAATCCGTCATCCAAATCTGAACTTGAAGCATGATTAGATCCATGGTTTCGAGTGTATCCTAGTTAATTTAGCTATCTTTGTGCTTTATTATTGGATCCTAATGCTACATTTGACTTCATGCTCTTGGTGAACCATTCTAGCTCTACACTTGTCATGCAAATACGATGCTTCCGTCTCCTATTTCCCAAAATGGCCCTTGGCAAGATATTTGCTAGATCCCTAATAGTCTCGATAACTATGTTTCTATTCCCAATGTTTGATTCCCGTTTTTTGGAAAACTCCTTCTCCAAATTGTCATAGTACCTTGCATAAGAATTTCATGGAATTGATCATTATAGAATACATAGGATATGCACTCAACCTTCGCAATGGCGAGGACATGGATCCCATCTTAGATCTCACAACCTCCATGTCTAAGTAGCTCATACGCAAGCTCAAACCAGACGACCCGCAAGTGGTCAAGGAAGAGTCAAAGCATAAAGACCTAAACACAAGCTTACCATGGATCCTCAGGTCTAAGAACTAATTATATGCACTAGTGTAAGCTGGAGAACTTGCCATTACAGCTATCTAGTGGATTCTCCAGGTGGGCCTTCAGTGAACTTGTTTTCCAACAAGCACCCACTAAGATGCACTAATGTCTAACATGGATTGCTCATGAAATGGAGCAATATCCAACCCATTGGATTTATGCATCATTAGTGCAAGTCTATCCAAATCTTAGATGTCCTATCTCATGAGATTTTATGACTTGGAATATTTTAAGATCACGATCGTATAAGACTTATTTCATGATCACAACCCAGTGCGTGACCAAGTCCCGTAGTTTTGTGTGATCTAAGGGCTTCAACCAAATGCTAGTGAAGTAAAATAAGCAAAAGATGAAGATGGCCATTAAAATATAAATTTTATTTAATCAAGATTGTCTCACAAGTGAAATAGTTTACATGTCAACCAAATTGGCTGCGGGGAACTATTCCAACAATCTCCCACTTACCCTAAAGCCAATTCCCCATAGTCTTAAGACTCATCTTCTCAAGATGTCCTTCAAAGACCTTTTGCACGTTAGGGGTTTAGATAGTAGTTCTGCTATATTTTCTTCTGAGCCAACTGTTTCCACTTAGATGTTACCTCTATCAATTAATATCACATATCAAATGATAACGTTTTTACTTGTGTTTGGATCATAGATGAGATCTTAGTTCAAATCCTAAGTAGTTTTCAAAAGATAACCATAGGCTCATGCACGCTAGGCACTACATCCAACTCTTAGATGAAGTTTTTATCCAAACATCTTACTTTGCGATTTCCAAAACCATAATGTATTTCACCTCAATGGTAATCTCGGCTGTGGTAACTTGTTTAGAACTCTTCTAACTTACTACGCCACCATTGAGGTAATATATAAATCCATAAGTGAATTTTGGGTCATCTACATCAAATTAAAAACTAGAATACCCTCAAGTTTCAATTTTCCATTGCCGTATACTAAAAACAAATCCTTAGTCCTTTCACGTACTTAAGGATTATTTTAACGGCTTTCCAGTGATATTCACTGGGGCCGGATTGAAAGCGGCTCGTAACACTTAGAGCGTGTGCTACGTCCGACCTTGTACATTGAATGGCATACCTTATGCTCCCTACAATGGATGCATAAGGAATGTAGGACATTTTACTTCTTTTGTCATCAATCTTAGGGGCCATAGACTTGGAGAGACGAAGACCGTGTCCCAAAAGGATGAATCCCTTCTTGGATTCTTCCATAATAAACCTCTTTTGTATCTTGTTAATGTACGGTGTTTAGGAAAACCACAGCAACCTCTTCGATCTATCCTATAGATATGTATTCCTAATACATAGGATGCTTTCCCTAAATCCTACATGGAGAATTGAGTAGATAACCATGCTTTAGTATACTCTAATATTTCTCTCTCATTTCCAATGAGAAGAATGTCATTGACATGAAGCACAATAAACTGTACACTATTCCCACTAGCCTTTTCGTACACACAAAGTTCATACACATTTTTAACAAAACCAAACAATTTAACTGTCTTATAAAAATATATGTCCCAACTTCGGGATGCCTGTTTGAGTCTATAGATGGATCTCTCAAATTTGCAAACATTTTGCTCACTCACTTTGAATGTAAAACCTTGTGGTTGCTCCATATAAATTTCTTCTTCAATGTTTCCATTGAAGAAAGCAATTTTCACATCCATTTTCCATATCTCATAGTCATAATATGCAGCTATGGCAAGTAAAATCCTAATGGACTTAGGCATTGTGACAAATGAAAAGGTTTCCTCAAAATCAATATCGGGTCTTTAAGTGTAACCTTTTGCCACTAGTCGTGCCTTAAAGGTCATAACCTCTCTATTAGCTCCTCGCTTTTCTTTATATATCCACTTACAACCAACAGGTACTATACCCTCTGATGCATCTACCTTGAAATGAAAGGTGTTTGTTTCAAGGAACGCCTACTTATTAAAAAAGGAATTTCTATTAGATAGAAATGGCGTTGTTGAACTTGATAAAATTCAATATGATCAACAAATCCCACAAGTAGTAGAAACAAGTGAACCTCAAGAGCCTTGCACACAACCTCTAAGAAGGTTGGACTGAATCAAGAAGCAACTCGAGAGGTTCAGATTCCTTCATGAGACGGGCCAATCGGATAGTGATCTAAAGACTTATAAGAAAGCTATGTTGGATATAGATTCGAGACATTGGCTAGACGCCATGAAATCTGAAATGGACTCCATGTACTTTAACAAAGTATAGACTTTGGATCATAGAAATAATAACCCAACGACTCCCTTGGGTATCCCACAAACTTGCACAAGGTGGATCTTGCACCCAACTTGTGTCCCACTAACTGCTTGACATAAGCAGGAGACCCCCAAACCCTTAAGAAAAGAATAAGAAGGTGCTTTGCCAAACCACATCTAATGCGGTGTCTTTGGCACCGACTTTGAGGGTACCATATTAAGTTGCCTCGCCATCGAACATATCCCCAAAAAAATATAGGCACATCAGAAAAGCTCATCATGGAACTGTTGGAATAGTACCGGCAAGCTAATTTAGATTGGCCTTGTATAAGCTATTTCCTTGCAAAACAATCTTGATCTAATGATATTCTTCATATGGTCATCTTCATCTTACGCTCTTTATTACTTCACTTGCATTTGGATGAAGCCCCTAGATCACTTATGACTATGGAACTTAGTTCGATGACCATGGAATAAATTTCACACGACCGTGATCTTAAATCTTCCAAGTTGTAGGATCTTATGAGATAGGGCATATAAGATCCGGATAGACTTGCACTAACGATGCATAAATCCAAGAGTTGGATATTGCTCCATTCCATAAGCAACTGCATGAGATATGGGTGCATGTTAGTGGGTGCTTGTTAGAGAACAAGGCACTAAAGACCCACCGGAGAATCCACTAGACAACTATAATGGCAAGTCGGTAGTGGTTGATTCTCCCACTTACGCTAGTGCATATTATTAGCCATCTAACCTAAGGATCCATGGTAACCTTATGTTCGGTTCTCATGCTTTGACTCTTCCTTGACCACTTAGCAAGTCTTTTGGGTTGAGGTTGCGTATGAGCTACTTGGCATGGAGGTTTGTGAGATCCAAGATGAAATCCGACTCCTCACTTTTGTGAAGGATGAGTGCACCATCTATGTGTTCTATAATGATCAATTCCAAGAAATCCTTACGCAAGGTGGTGTGACAATTTGGAAAAGGGATTTTCCAAAGGTAAGGTCACACAAGGGAATCGAACATTAAGAATAGAGACATAGTATCAAGGCTATTAAGGAGCCAGCAAATATCTTGCCCTAGGCCTCTTTCGAGATATAAGAAATGGAAAGACCGTATTTGCATGGTACGCATGGAGCTATGATGGTTCTCCAGAATATTCATTTTGGCCAATTAGTTGGGCTCCATGAGCTTGAGGTTGGACATCGACTATAGAGATTGGGTTCTCTTCGATTAATGAGATTAATTGAATTGAGTCAATTAATTTAAAAGGAGTTCTAAACTAAAATGAACATAAGATATTCAAAAGTCACAAAGAGTTGTGAGCCCATGTCCAATGAATGGTAGAACCTATTGGGTCACACACACAAAACCAATTAGTTTCCAAAATTGGTAGAGCAATTTTCTAAATGTTAGAAAAACTTACCCTTTGGTGATCGATTTTCAAGGATCCAATTTAACGATCAATTTTGATTTGATTAATTTAAGTGTTAAATTAATCAACTAATTTAAAGAGTTAAATTAGACCAATAATTAAGGAGTTAATTATTTGGTGCCATATTGATCATCAATTGGTCAAGTTGACTTAAAGAGTTAAGTTGACTAGTTTAAGCTTAAGAGTTAAGCTTGTTTGATTTAAGAGTTAAATCAACGGTTAATTAATTAAATTAAAGTATTTAATTTAATTAATGGGAAGAATACTTTTTGGAGGAAAAATTTAAATAAAGTGTTCATTTAAATTAGCATCTTAATTAATTTGGAATTAGATTCCAAATGTAATTGAAAAGCACATAAAATTCGAGTAAGACTTGAATTTGAATTTGCCAACTTGGCATGCCACTTAGGCAGTCATCTTGAGGAAGGTGTGATGCCAACTAGCATATTCGAGATACACATTGCTGAAAAGTGTGAAGATTAGATGCTTTGCATTCCCTCCGAAACTCTCTCTATACATCCATTGCATCATGTGTTGAGCTTTGTATTCCTTTTTCTTCCCAACCTAAAAATCAGCCTACTCTACCTCATTTTCTCCTCTCTAACTCCAGCTTCTAGTGAGGGGAAATTGGAAGAATGATTGGAGTGTGGATCATATCAACAGAGGCAAGGCGTTTGACTTGCTGAATTTTGGAGATCCACTGTAGTAGCTCCAGATTGGGGAATTTTTCGAGAGCAATCCAGAGTGATTTTTTACTAAAATTTCTCCTAGTAGCTTCCTCAATGTGTGGAGGTGTTCCATATTTAATTTGGTGATTTTTGGAGCAATATAACCAGGGCAAAGGTGCTTGCCTTTCCGCTGTGCTGATTCCAGACAGTTTCTAGATTCGAGAGAGATACTTGATTTTCTCCTTGTTTTGAGCTACAAGAGGTAATCCTTCTTCCTAATCCAAATCTATATCATGTCTAGATCCTTGGTTGCTTGAGTAGCTTAGTTATTTTTAAGCTTATGAAGTTTTTGATTTATGGATCCTAATGCTACTCTTGCTTTTAGGAACGTACCATGTCCAACAAGGTAGTTTCTCCTTTGGCTACTCCGATGTGTGGGGTTGTGCCTGATGGAGTCCATTAAGAGAGAACCCCATTCTCATTTAGATAATCCAAGAATTCAGCACTTAAGTACTCTCCTCCTCAATCCAATCGAAGAGCTTTAATAATTAGTTCCTTTTGCTTTTCGACTTCATTCCTATACTCTTTAAACTTTTCAAATGCTTCAAACTTTTACTTCATAATATACACATGTCCGAACTGAGTATAATCATCAGTGAAGGTGATGAATTAAGAATAACCTCTTCTCGCACTAACTCCTAGTGGTCCACAAACATCTAATGGATCAAATCCAAAGGACTTGTAGTTCACTTCGTTTGTCCTACAAAATGAGCTTTGATCATTTTTCCCTTTAAACAAGACTCACAAACAGAAAGTTCTTCAATGCCACTAACATTTAGTGCTTTGAAAGCTTCTATCTTTTTCATCCTATTCTTGGAAATATGTCCAAGTCTTGCATGTCACAAGATGGCATCTTCTTGGTTATCTAATTTTATCTTACTTTGTTGAATGTGCATTAATGATGGTTGAGAATCCAAAAATGTATAATCCTTTGTTAAATGTACCATGAGCAACTAAAGAACTAATTCTTTAGTGCCTTCAATCCCCCATTTGATATAGAAGGATCAAATCCTTCGCTATCCAAAATAGGAATTGAAATAATGTTCTTAACTATATATGGTACATAATAACAAGGGTTAAATACAAATATGAAGTTCCCAAAGTCTAACTTATTATATGCCTTCAACTTTGGCCGCAACTCTTGCTCCTTTGCTAAGGCAGTGGTTCATATCCCCATCACTTAGTTTTATTCTTCTTTCAAGTCTTTGTAACAAATTACAAAGATACCTTTCTTGGCAAAGTAGAAACAAGTAATATCGACTATATCCTATATAATCTTCTTGATGGCATCAGATGCCTTTAATGGTTGCTTTCCCTTAAAAGAATAACTTTTCTTCTTTTCACCTCCCTTTTTTGCACCCCTTGGGCCTTAAGACTTAGAGGAGGAAGCAAGCATCAAAGGTTGGTCCTTGTCATAGTAGTCTCTGTCTACACCAATACTTTGATCAATAAAACTCATTGAGGATGTGAGGATCAAATCCTCATGGAGATAATTATCCATCACTATGTCCAAGTTGAAGAGCTTCTCAACAAGCCTAATCATCTTTAGACTGTAGTCAATGACATATGACTTTCCATCCATCCTAGCTTGAAAAATCTCTTCTGGCAGCATGAACCTCTCATACCTTGTTTGTTTACAACTCTTGTAAGCTTTAACCGAGGTATTATTCATGTGTCCTTGAGACTTTTGAAGTTTGTAAATATTAACATGAGACTAGAGGATAGGACGATCCTTAACCCAAATCATGAACATTTCACATGTCTCTTGATCTACATTGATCCCCATAGGATAAGGAGTACCACGATATAGGCCATATATCTTTTTTTAGAAATCTAGAATGATTTTGAGGTTTAGTCAATCGTGGAAGTTAGGCTCGGTTAGTTTATTGGTTTCCAAAATAGTGTTGAGTGGATTCTTAGCCATTTGATTTGAGATTTCAAAAATCTACAAAGGCGAAAAAGAGAGTATAAACATGTGATTGAATATTGATATTAAAACATGTTTATGGACTTTCAAGTATGTTTTTCTCCCACTATTTTATCAAATTCCTCACCCTCTAGAAGAATTCAGGAAATCTCATTTCTTAGTGAGAATCAAGGTCCTAAGGACTTGTTAGTGGACCCCCGTGTCAAGTGCAATCCACAAACAATCGAAAGGTAAACAACTTTTGCTAATTGCATCTCTATGCAACCCTTGATATATTTTACCTCACTTTTCTGTAGACCCACATGCCATCCGCTATCTACATTACTAGGTGTTAAGTCGGACCTACCAATCAAACTTTGATTCAAGACCGCTCCATGTCATCCCACGTGTCGTTTGCCAATGCATAAGAAGCATGAAATCAAAGGTGCAGCATATGCCAAGTATATGATCACAGCTTTCTACCTAAGTGTGACCCACATGTCGTGTGCCATCGCACAAAGATAGTAGCATCCTCATATCATATACTATTTGTAGAAGACATGGAATAATTAAAACTTCTTTTAATTTGTATTCATTTTAACTTAATATTTAAAAGCATTTAGACTCTTCTAAGTGGAGAGATTTTTTTGCTTGAAAATATCTCATCAATTTTATCTTCTTATTTAGGTTTTCTATATCCCAACTATACATCTCATACATCAATAGGATATGGAAAGCATAAATAAGTAAATGCGTCTAACATGCTCCTAAGGCGGGATAACCATGAGCCTTAACCAAGTAGTGCACTTAGAGCCACATGTGCACTACTTAGTTGATTTTAAGTGGATTGATTAAATCTAGCCATTATATAAATGTCCTATGCCTCCAACGGTCTTCTTGTCTCCTTGCAACAATTACATGAGAAAAGAAATCCTCACTCCTAGTTATTCTACTCTCAAAACATTTACAAGATAGAAAATAAGAGGCATGCAGCAAGCCCCAATTTAATACAACTTTTTTCAACAACTTGAAACAAATAAAATCAATATTAAAGGTTCATAATCATCCTCATTCATTCATCATCCATTCAACAATTAAATGAACAATAAATCAAGAATTAATATTCAATTCCATAATTAAATGCTTATCTCATATACAATTAATTAACTCTCAAAAGTAATCATAACAATTATGCATCTCATTTTGGCATTAAAGTAAAGACTAACCTGAACAAAATTTTAAAAGCATTCAAAAATGTCCAACATTGCTTTGAACACTTACACAACATTTGTGCATCAAAATAAGGACGAAATAATCAAGTTTGATAGGCCAAAAACACCAAAATAGCACCAAAATGGGTTCTAGAGTGATCCTGGATGAGCCGCTACCCAACTGGCCGGGCGGGCACGCAACAGGCATACACAAGGCACGCCCATGGCCATGCCAAGCTGCTGCCAGGTAGGGTGGCAGCCTTGCCACATCTCACATCGATCAACCTTCTAAGCACCGTTTTGTGTTTTTACCACTCCAAACCATATAGACACCTCCATAACATCATTTCATACAATCAGATTATAAACACCTTTAAAAATTGGAAATTAAAGTGCTCAAACATGCTTCAAAAATCAAATTTAAGTGAGAATCAACATTCTCCCAAAATCTCCAATTAACTCCACCAATCCAATTGCAGCCAAAAAATGACCAAAACACCTTATGGCCAAATTTAACATGCTATATCAATATATAACATCATCCAATGCCAAATCAAAATTTAACATAATCATCCACGAATCAAAAACATACTAACATATGAATTAACTCTTAAAACACATATCAACATAATTCAATTCATCATCAAAGGAGCCACAAGCAACATCATCCAAACACTCTAATCCATGATTTGGATCAAGTATTTGGAGGTCTAGATCAATTCATCACATGGATCAATCAAATAAAAATCAAAATTAAAGCATGAAATAGACTCTGATATCACTTGAAGTCAAGTGTAGCACAAGGATCTAATTAATAAAGCACAAAATAGCTAAATCAAACTCGGGTACACTCAATCCAAGGATCAAATCATGCTTCTAATTCAAATTTGGTTTTAGAAAATTACCTTGATTGCTTAAAATCCAAGGTAGAAGTGAAGACAAGCTTAAACTCCTCACAGCTATCTCCTCCTAGCGCAACAGAATTCTAGAAACTTTTGCCCAAGAAAACCTCATCCAATTTGGATGAAATTTGGATAACACCTCTCCAACAGCTTGAAGAACATCCAGTAAATATTTTAGAAAAAGTAAAAATTGGCAAGTGCTCCAAATCTGTTTCCAAACAACCTTCCCTGTAGTGGATCTCCAAAGAGCAAAGCTATCCAAATGTCTAGCCTCTAATGAAATGATCCACACACCCAAGGCAAGTCCCAATAAACCTCTAGAGAGCTGAAACTCTAGAGGAAGAATGAGTGAAACTTCAACACATCAGTAAATCACACTTTTGGAGGGAAAAAAAAATCTAGCATACTAGTCTTGCTTGTGGCTGCCCACTCCGCTATATATAGATAAGGAGGTGCGATGCAAGTTGGCATCACACCTCCCATGAGATAGGGTGCCAACTAAGCAAGACAACTTGCATGTGAAATGTAAACTTCACTTGCATTTGAATTTCATTCGGAATCTTCATTTCATCTCATGAAATGTCATCCAAATAAATTCTAGATGCACCTCAAATGAACTCCTTCATTTAAATTTTCCTCCAAAATTAATTCTTCACATTAATTAAATTAACTCTTTAATTTAATTATTTGGTCTTGACTTAACTCCTTAAGTCAACTAACTTAACTTCTTAAGCTAGAGGGTGCTAACTTAACCCCTTAAGTTAAAGTGACTAATTAAATGTCATATGGGCACCAATCAAATTAACTCCTTAATTTAATTGGTTTAATTTAACTCCTTAATTTTTTTGATTAATTTAACAATTAAATTAATTAGGCCAAAATGACCAAAAAATTAGCCAATCGTTTTCCTCCACAAAGTCGAACACTAGGAATTTTTCTAACTTTTAGAAAATTCTCTTCGTCAAATAGAACTTCCTTTAAGCTTTTGTGTGTGACATATTAAGTTCTACCATTCAATGGACATGACCTCACAACTCTTGTGATATTTAGAATATCGAAATATTTACATTAGTTTACACTCCTTTAAACTAATAACTCAAATCAATTAATATCTATTAACTAAAGAGTACCCAATCTCCGTGGTCGATGTCCACCTCAAGCCCATGGAGCCCAACTAATTGGCCAAAATGAATATGCTCTTGGTAAACCATTCTAGCTCTATGCTTGCCATGCAAATACGATCTTTCCTTCTCTTTTCTCCCGAAAGAGGCCTAAGGCAAGATATTTGCCGACTCTCTAATAGCCTCAATAACTATATTTCTATTCGGAATGCTCGATTCCTCTTTATGACCTCATCTTTGGATAACTTCTTTTCCAAATTATCATACTACCTTGTGCAAGAATTTCGTGGAATTGATCATTATAGAATACATATGAGATACACTCGTCCTACGTAACGACAAAGAGATAGATCCCATCTTAGATCTCACAAACCTCCATGTCTAAGTAGTCCATACTCAAGCTCGACCTAAAGAACCCATAGAGTGGTCAAGGAAAAGTCAAAGCATGAGGACCTAAACACAAAGTTACCATGGATTCCCAGGTTTAAGGAATAATTATATGCATTAGCATAAGGTGGAGAACTTGCCACTATCGACTTGCTACTATGGCTATCTAGTGGATTTTCTGGGTGGGCCTTCTTTGAACTTGTTCTCCAACAAGTACACACTAACATGCACTCATGTCTAACATAGATTGCTCATGAAACGGAGCAATATCCAACCCTTTGGATTTATGCATTGTTAGTACAAGTCTATCCGAATCTTAGATGCCCTGTCTCATAAGATACTATGACTTAGAATATTTTAAGATCACGACAATGTAAGACTTGTTTCATGATCACCACCAAGTGCATGACCAAGTCCCATAGTCTTATGTGATCTAAGGGCTTCAACCAAATGCTAGTGAAGTAAAAATAAGCATAAGATGAAGATGGCCATTAAAATATGAATATCATTCAATTAAGATTGTCTCACAAGTGAAATAGTTTACATGCCAATCTAATTGGCTACGGGGCACTATTCCAACACCTCCAAGCTAAGGCTACTTTAAGTTATGCGTCAATCTTCCTTATGTCTGAAAGCGTGAAAGAGATCATTTTTATACATTTGAATAATACATGCATGATCTACACGTCTCATCATGCTTACCAGCAGAGCACTAGTGTGAATGCCTATTTGAGTAGGTTAATCAAAGCTTGGTGACATTTGCATATATTATAGACCCAATACACTAATATAAGAATAAAGAATATGATAGTTTCATTAATCATAAAAGAACATTCATACAAACCTATAATCAAATCCTATGAAGTACCATACTATTAACATGCATTTGGAACACATTTCTATATAATGACTTGGCAAATGGATCACTACCATATTGCTAGTAGGAATATGCTTGAGAACTATTTGTCTTTGCGCAATACTATCTCAAATTAAGTGATATATGATATCTATATGCTTGGTCCTCCCATGGCACCTAGGGTCTTTAGCATATGCCAAAGTAGCTATGTTATCAATAGATAACAACTGCATCATCAACATGCACGAAAATGCACAAACTTTGAAGAAATCTCCTTTACCAAGTAACCTCTTGTACTCCTAATGTACAAGCAATATATTCTACTTCCATGGTAAACAAAGAGATGCAAGGCTGCTTCTTGCTACACTAAATAATAACAGCGCCTCCTAATAAGAATGCATATCCCGATGTGGGTTTACGTCCATCCATGTCTGTTGATCCGTCAGCATCACTATATCCAATCAGTTTTAAACTACCTCCATGGTAGCACAAAGTAAAATCATTTGTTATTTTCAAATATCTATGTATCCTTTTAACTACTTCCCAATGATTTAGTCCAAGATTACTTTGATATCTAATCACCATGTCAACTATAAAGCACAAGTCTAATCGAGTACACATCATAACAAACATCATATTTCTTACAGTGCTCGCATATGGAACCTTAGCCTTGCATTTCCTTTCTTCTTCTGGCTTTGGGCACATCTATTTGCTATGAACACAACTATTATCCATGATTGTGTTTATTGGGATAACATTATGCATAAAATAACATTCTATAATTGATGCGGAACCTCAAGGATATATTGATCCCAAAACCCCAAACACACAAGTTGATATTTAATTAACCCTAAAATAAAAATCCTCCTAATTGAACCCCCAAGATACTTGATCTTAGAAATGCAAATAATTGGGAATGAAAATTAGAAATTGAATAAACACTAGAAAGAATTAGTAACCTGAAAGAATCGATTCAATTTCTTGATGCAACAAGCAATTTATTAGTTTTTTTTTAGCGAAAAAAGCAGAAAAATATATCAATATCTATCAAAAATCTGCCATACATATTTTTAAGAAAGTATTTATACTCTCCTTGTAAGCCCTGATTAAAATAAAATATACATTAGGCCCATGGACAATAATCCAAACATAAATTCAATTAGGAATAAGATTTTGACTTGATCACAACTTCTTTTTTCCATGAGTTCCACAAGTTTGGGATTTCTTTTGGCCTTCTTGGGCCTTTTGAAGTCTATATGCCAAGCATAAGATGAAGGACTATCCAACTTTATTCTTTTGACTTCTTAACTTGTTCTTCTCTTCCTTGGCCCATTCTTGATGCATCTTTTCAACAAATGACTTAGCCAAATTTGCAAAGCTATCTTTTAGCCTCTTTACTTTTGCTCTTGTGATAGGCCACACTGGCATGCCACAATCTCCATCTCGTCCTCCAATACTAAAATAACCATCTTTCCCTCTAGTACTCATATCAATCCCTCCCTCCGCAAAGGATTCGTCCTCGAATCTGAATCTATATCAAAAGGAGAAAGATCAAACACATTAAGTATATTATAAATTTTATACTCGCCTAGAATGTCAATCTTGTAAGTGTTGTCATTAATCTTTTCTAGCACTTGGAATAGACCAACTCCTCTAGCATCAAGCTTGGATTTTCTTTGATTAGAAAACATTTCCTTTCTCAAAGGAAGCCAAACCCAGTCACTAGGTTCAAATATCACCTACTTATGCCCCTTATTCACTATTTAGGTAGTCAACCTATTTCTTTTCTCAATTATCTCATGTGCCTTCATATGTATAGCTTTAACCTTTTCAGCCTTGTTTTCACCATCTAATTTAGCAATATAACTCAAAGGAAAGGCATCAAATCCAAAATAGTTGAAGGATTAAAACTATATAAAATCTCAAAAGGTGAAAAATATGTAGAAAAATGTATTAACATATTATAAGATTCAATAAAAGGTAAACAATCCTTCGAAGTTTTCAAATTCTTTCCTACAACAGCACACAACAAAGTCTCCAAAGTTCTATTTAGCGCTTCAGTTTGTCCATCAGTTTGTGAATGACAAATAGTAGGATACAAAAGTTTAGTACCTAATTTATCCTATGAAACCTTCCAAAAGTGGTTGAAGAACTTAACATCCCTATCAAAAACAATAGATCTAGGGACGCATGCAATCTCGCAACTTCTCTAAAGAATAAATCAGCAATGTTAGTGGCATCATCAATTATAAAAAGCAATAAAGTGTGCCATCTTGCTGAATCTATCAACCACAACAAAAATACTATCTCCACCATTCCTAGTTCTAAGCAAACAAAGCAGAAAATCTATAGAAATATCAATCCAAGGTGCAAGGAGAACAAGTAAAGATGTATACAATCCATCGAACATAGACTTATATTAGTCTGTTTACATGCAATACTTTTAGAACACACTTTCTCAACATCTTTTCTCACACCAAGCCAATAGAAATGCCCACTCAAAACATTCAAAGTCTTTTACACACTAAAATCAATCCACCACTATGTGATTCTTAACCAGCAACTCCGCACAGAATAAGCAGACATGTAAATTCTATTGTCTTGAAATAGAAAACCTTTATGTCTACAAGATTTATTAAATACACCAAGCTCACATGCAATATACAAATCAGCAAAGTCAACTTAGCATGCATTTTATTCAATTTTCCTTGGCCCTTTAAATGCTTTAAAGATTTATGATTAGTATGTATAATAAATTCTTTAGGAAGCAAGTAATTTTGCCAAATATCCAATGCACGAACTAAGACATATAATTCCTTATTATAAGTAGAATATCTAAGTTAGGCACCATCAACTTCTCACTAAAGCATGCAATGGGATGTTTTTCTTGCATTAAAATAGCACTAAGCCCAATCCTAGATGCACCACACTCAATCTCAAAAGTCTTATTATAATAAGGTAAAACAAGAATAGGAGCAGAACAATATTTATTTTTCAATATATTGAATGTATGTTCTTGTTCATTTTCCCATTTAAATCCAACTTCTTTCTTAATAATCTCAGTCAATGGAGTAGCTATAGTAGGGAAATCATGCACAAATCTCCTATAAAAGCTAGTTAATCCATTAAAACTCCTAACTTTACTAACTATCTTAGGCGTTGGCCATTCCTAAATAGCCTTCAACTTCTCCTCATCCACCTCAATGTCATGAGTACTCACAACAAACCTAAGAAATACAAGTATATCAACGCAAAAAGTATATTTCTTAAGGTTCACATACAAATTTTCCTTCCTAAGAACAGTAAAAATAGCCCTAACATGCATTATATGATCATCTAAGCACATGTTGTATATGAAGATATCAAAATAAACAACAAGAAGTTTACCCAGAAAATCATGCAATAAATGGTTCATCAATCTCATGAAAGTACTAAGTGCATTAGTCAAGCCAAATGGCATAACGAATCATTCATATAAATTATATTTTGTTTTAAATGCAGTTTCCACTCATCACCAGGTTTCATCCTAATTTGATGATAACCACTTTTTAAATCAATTTTAGTGAAAACGCATGCACCATGTAATTCCTCAAGCATATCATCTAACCTAGGGATAGGATAGCAATACTTAACTATAATTTTGTTGCCTGCTCTACAGTCCACGCACATCTACCAAGTTTCGTCCTTCTTTGGAACCAATAGTACAAGTACAGCACATGGACTCATGCTCTCTCTCACATGTCATTTCGCTAGCAACTTCTCCACCTGCCTTTGAAGCTCCTTTATCTCTTTAAGATTACTTCTATAGGCTGGTTGGTTAGAAATTTGAGATTCAGGTACAAAGATGATTTGATGATCAATTCTTCTCAATGACAGTAAACTTGTAGGCATCTTATCAGGGAATACATCATCAAACTCCTGCAATGAAGAGATAGAAACACTAGGCAAATCGGGGTTAAGGTCAGTTTTAGATAATAAAACCTCCCTATACCTAACATCTATCAAAGCTCTCCTGTCTAGGAAAGCATTATTTAATTCTTTCTCTTTTGCATAAAAATATTCCTTTTTCTCAACTTTTTCACTTTCACTAACTCATTCTTTTCAGTCGCTTTACCTTTCTCATTCTTTTCTGTGTTTTCACCCACTAACTTCTTCTCTTCTGCACATCTCTCTTTTCTTGTACCGATTATGCTTAAAAGAATATCTTTTCTTGTACCCATCATGCTTGTCAAATTTGTTAGAATAGTGCCTGCAGCCAATTAGATTGGCGTGTAATACTATTTCACTTGTGATACAATCTTGATTAAATGATATTCTTATTAAATGGCCACCTTCATCTTATACTTATTACACTTCACTTACATTTGGTTGAAACCCCTAAATCATACAAGACTATGAAACTTGGTCACATATACAATGGTGATCATAAAATAAGTTTCTATAGCCATGATTTTAAATATTCCAAGTCATAGAATCTTAAGAGATGGGACATCTAAGATTTAGATAGACTTGCACTAACAATGCATATTCCAAGGAGTTGAATATTGCTCCGTTTCATGAGCAATCTATGTGAGACATGGATGCATATTAGTGGGTGCTTATTAGAAAATAAATTCACTGAAGACTTGCCGAAGAATCTACTAGATAGCCATAGTGGCAAGTCAGTAGTAGCAAGTTCTCCAACTTACAATAGTGCAAATAATTATTTCTTGGACCCGAGGATCTACGATAACCTTGTGTTTAGGTCCTAATGCTTTGGCTCTTCTTCGATCACATAGCTAGCCATCTAGGGTTAAGAATTGGCATGAACTACTTAAGCATATAGGTTTGTGAGATTCAAGATAGGATCCATCTCCTTGTTGTTATGACGGACGAATGCATTTCCTATGTATTCTATAATAATCGATTCTAAGAAATTCTTATGCAAGGTAGTATGACAATTTGGAAAAGGAGTTTTCCAAAGTTGAGGTAATAAAGGGGAATCAAACATTGGATATAGAGACATAGTTATCAAGCTATAAGGGAGCCGACAAATATATTGCCATAGGCCTCTTTTGGGAGATAGGAGATGGAAGAACCATATTTACATGGTAAGTGTAAGCTATAATGGTTTATCAAGACATAATTCATTCATCCAATTAGTTGGTCTCCATGGCCTTGTTGCTAGGCATCGACCATGAAATTGGGTACTTTTTGAATAATAGAGATTAGTTGTTATTAGTTTAAAGAAGTTTAAACTAATGAGAATATTTCGATATTCAAAATATTACAATGAGTTGTAAACCCATGTCCAATGAATGGATAAACCTAATGGGTCACACACAAAAGCCTATAGGAAGCTCTTACTTGATAGAAGGAATTTTCTAAGGAGTTAGAAAATTCTATCCTAGGCGGTTTTAAGAGAAAGACGAGTTATTTAATTGGTCATCTAGGTTTGATTAATCTAATTGTTAGATTAATCAAAATAATTTAAGGAGTTAAATTAGGCCAAATTAGGCCATGTGACAATTAATTGGTCAACTTAAAGAGTTAAGTTACCATTAATTAACTTAAAGAGTTAAGTTAATTGACTTAAGGAGTTAAATCAAATTAATTAAATTAAAGAGTTGATTTAATTAAAATGAGAATTTAGATTTTGGAGGAATATCAAATGGAAGAGTCCATTTGAATTTGCATTAGAGTTAATTAGCATTTCATTTTATAAGATGAAATGTAAATGTTAATTAAATGCAAATGCATGTGAAATTCAAATTACATACGAGTTGGCAAGTTGGCCAACTAGCATAGGAGGTGTGATGGCAACTTGCATCCCTCTTCTCTATAAATAGCCACTTGGCCGAGTACCTATGGGATAGTTGGCACTCTCATCATTTCCCTCCAAAAATATGATATTCATGTGTTGAAGATTCACACTAAATTCTCTCATCCCTCTCTCATCTCCAAAAACACCTACTATCACCTTTTTCCTCACTTGTTCTAGCAAAAGTTAAGTTGATCTAGTGCTTGCCTCATGTGTGTGGACTTTGTAATTAGAAGTCCTACACTTGGAGGACTTAAAATTCCTTGGTGGCTCATTGTTTTGCACCAGTTTCGAGAGCAGATTTGAAGGACCAAGGAGTTTTTGGCTAGAGCGAAATTTTGGGAGCAACTCACTAGATTTGTGGAGTAACATGCCAAATTTGCCTATTTTTGGAGTTGTGGAAGGGGTTTCCAACCATTGGCATCTTCTGCCACATAAAGATCTTCCCTTGAAGAGTTCATTGCAGTGATCTTCTCTCCTCCTTTGTGTTGATCTACAAAGGTAATTTTTTTGAATCTAAATCTTTATTTGGAGCATGAATATGATCCTTGGGATGGAGTAGTTTGGTTATATTTTACCTATTTTTGGTTTTACATTTTGGATCCCAATCCTACTCCTTTCAAAATTTATATTGATCCCGAAACCTCAAACACACAAACTGATATTAAACAAACACTAGAATGAAAACCCTCCCTATTGAAGTCCTACGATGCTTGATCTTGGAAACAAAAATAATTGGGAATGAAAATCATAAATTGAATAAACACTAAAAGGAATTAGTACCTTGAAAGAAACATATTCAATTTCTTGATGCAACAAGCAAATTAGTAGTTTTTCTTGAGCAAAAAATACAGAAAATTAAATTATTATTCATCAAAAATCTATCATACATATTTTTAATAGAGTATTTATACTCTCCTTGCAAGCCCTAATTAAAATAAGATATATACTAAGTCTATGGACAATAATCCAAGCCTAATCCAATTAGGAATAAGATTTTGACTTGGTCACAACTTCATCTTTTCTCCATGAGTTCCACACGTTTAGGACTTCTTTTGGCCCTCTTGGACCTTTTCAAGCCCTATACACCAAAAACAAGGTGATTGATTGTCCAACTTCATTCTTTCGACTTCTTGACTTGTCCTTCTCTTCCTTAGCTCATTCTTGATGCATCTCTTCAACAGATTGACTTAGCCAAATTCGCATATCCATCTTTTAGCCTATTTATTCTTACTCTTGCGATAGGTCCCACTAGCATGTTGCAATCTTCATTTTGCCCTCCAATGCCAAAATGACCATCTTGCCCTCTGGTGCTCATATCAATAATTCTCTTGTTGTAAGTCTCTTCAGACAAACTCAATAGTCTTTTAGAACAAACTCGATGTATCTTAACACCAAGTTCTGAGTGGGGATAATCTACTCCATGTCATTTCCAACCAACAAAATATCGTTCACATATAATGAGAGTATCAAAAAACTCTTCCCACTTCTCTTGATATACATATAGTGGTCTTCTTCAATTACCACGAAGCCTATATTATTGATTGCTCATGAAATTGATGGTACCATTATTTGGATGATTGTTTCAGGCCACAGATGGAATATTTTAAGCGACAGACTTTCACTTTTGTCCAATTTCCTAAAACCCGATATGTTGATCCATATAGATCTCCTCGTCTAATTCTCCACTGAGAAATGACGTCTTAATACTACCTAAAAATAATTTCAGATCTCAAAGGGAAAACTATGGCTAGAATCAAGCAAATAAAGGCAAACCGAACCACAGGAAGAATGACTCCTCATAATCTATCCCCTTCTTTTAGGTAAAACCCTTTGCCACAAGTCGACCTTTGTACTTGTCAAGCAACCCATCCTCTTTTTGCTTGACCTTTAGAACCCACTTATTCCTAATGGTCTTATGTCCAACTAGAAGATCAACTAGCTCCATACATGGTTCCTAGCCTTTGAGCTCATCTCTTCCTCTTTAGAAGTTATCCATATTTTTGCGTTTGGAGAAGTTACAGCTTCATTATAAGTAGTTGGCTCATCAATATACATAGAAGTGCTCATGAAAGATTCCCCATTGATTTCATAATGTTAATGGGGCATTATTCTATGTCTGTTTCTTCATAACTGTAGAGTTTGTGAGTCTTCTTCTGATGGAATACTCCACTGGTTGTAAGGTCGCTCTCATAATCCCTATCAATTACTGGATAACGTTGAACTCCCCATCATTATTAGAGATAAATATGACCCGGAAGATCTCATAACTTATATAATTCAAGATCTCATTTTACTTTTCCTACAGTTGGAAAATCCTCCTCGAGGAAATATACATCACAGGACTTAATCTCAATCATTCCTCCATGAGAGTGCTCTCCATACATAACATATTCCTTTGAGTGCTCATAGTATCTTATCAAGATATGTTTGCTTGCTCTAAGACCAAGTTTCCCATGCTTGTGAGAAGTACTGTGAACAAACCTTGCTGACCCGCAGGCCACAACCCCTCTAAATTAGGCTTTGTCCCATGCCAAAGTTCATAGGGTGTTGAAGGAATTGATTTAAAGGGTACACATTTGAAAATATAGGCGGAAGTCAAAATTGCATCTCCTCAAAATGAAATTGAAAGATTTGCTTGTGCCATCATTGATCTAGCTATATCGAGATATGTTCAATTCCTCTTTTTTATAGCCTCATTGTGTTGCGGACTGTGTGGAATTGTTAATTGTCTTATTATACCATTTTCCTAACACATTGGTCTAAAGTGATTAGATAAATATTCTTGCCTTCTGTCATCACATAGAACCTTAAGTTATCTCTTTGATTCTCAGCCTCTACTAAGAATCGCTTGAAACAATCAAGCACTTCTGACTAATGTGACAAGAGATATACTGACCCATAATATGAATAATCATCAATAAAAGTAAGAAAATAGTATGCACCGTGTTGTGACTTTACATTCATGGGTCCATATATTTCTAGGTGGACAACTCTAAGAATGACTAACCCTCTTAACCTTTCCAAAAGGATTCCAATAGGCCATCCCCGACAGATATGGTTCACACATAAGGGGATTAACTTTAGGCCCCAATAGGCCTTTTTGAGCTAACCTAGTCGTCCTCTCTTGTCCTATGTACCCCAGTTCAAATGCGATTTAACATAATCATAAATAATATCTATAGTAGAGGAAACAAAAGAAACACAATCTTGTCATAATTCTAACATGAAAAATCCATTATGCATAAAACATTGTCCATAAAAGTTTTACAAAGAAAAATAGATAAATTAGTGTTCGCAAATAGAAAGAAAAACCATTTCTCAAAAGTGCATTGACTGAAACTAAATTACACGAAACGCTAGGTGCATATTGCACATCACTAAGAAGCAACTCACAATGCTAAGCTTTAACTAGCATGAACCAACTCTAAGGACTTTATCTCATACGCCATTCCCTATAGTAATGCAATGGCTACATATTGGCATTTGATGGTAATGCACGTATCTGTTCGATCTCTCATCATATGTTTTGTTGCTCATGTGTCTACAATCCAACCAAAGAAAGAATTAGCAACTAATATATGTGAGCAAACTGTTGGAATAGTGCCCAGCAAGCCATTAGATTGGCCTTGTAAATCTATTTCCTTGAAAAACAACCTTGATTAATTGATATTCTTTATATGGCTATCTTCATCTTATGCGCTTTATTACTTCACTTGTATTTGGATGAAGCCCTTAGATCACTCTTGACTGCAGGACTTAGTTTGATCACCATGGAATAAGTCTCACACGATCGTAATCTTAAATCTTCCAAGTCACATGATCTTACGAGACGGGGCATAGACTTGCACTAACGATGCACAAATCCAGGAGTTGGATATTGCTCCATTCCATGAGCAACTGTATGAGATATGGGTGCTTGTTAGAGAAGAAGGCACAGAAGGCCAACCCAAGAATCCATTAGATAGCCGTAGTGGCAAGTCGGTAGTGGCAAATTCTCCAGCCTACGCTAGTGTATATTATTAGTCCTCTGACCTAAGGATCCATGATAACCTTGTGTCTGGTCCTCATGCTTTGACTCTTCCTTGACCACTTAGTGGGTCTTTCGGGTTGAGATTGGGTATGAGCTACTTAGCATGAAAGTTTGTAAGGTCCAAGATGGAATCCGACTCCTCATTTTTGTGAAGGGCATGTGCATCTCCTATGTATTCTATAATGATCGATCCAAGAAATCCTTAGGCAAGGTGGTGTGATAATTTGGAAAATGAGTTTTCCAAAGATGAGGTCATACAAGGGAATCGAACATTGAGAATAGAGACATAGTATCAAGGCTATTTGGGAAATAGAAGACGGAAAGACCGTATTTGCATGGTAAGCTAGAGCTATAATGGTTCTCCAAAACATTCATTTTTTTCCAATTAGTTGAGCTCCATGGGCTTGAGGTTGACATCGACCATGGAGATTAGGTATTCTTCAATTAATGAGATTAATTGAATTAAGTCGATTAGTTTAGTTTTAAACTAAAATGAATTTATGATATTCAAAAGTCACAAGGAGTTGTGAGCCCATGTTCAATGAACGATAGAACCTATTGGGTCACACACAAAAGCCAATTAGCTTCCTAGTTGATGGAGCAATTTTCTAGGAGTTAGAAAATTTTTCCTAGTGGACCAATTTTTGAGGTATCCAATTTAAAAGTCAATTTTGGCTTGATTAATCTAAGTGTTAAATTAATCAATTAATTTAAAAGGTTAAATTAGACCAACAATTAAGAAGTTAATTATTTGGTGCCAAAGTGACCACCAATTGGTCAAGTTAACTTAAAGAGTTAACAAATTAAGCTTAAGAGTTAAGTTTGTTTGACTTAAGAGTTAAGTCAAAAGTTAATTAATTAAATTAAAGTGTTTAATTTAATTAATGGGAAGAATACTTTTTGGAGGGAAAATCCAAATGCAATATTCATTTGAATTAACATCTTAATTAGCTTGAAATTAGATTTTAAATGTAATTAAGATGCACGTGAAATTCAAATTGGATTTGAATTTGCATTTGCCACCTTGGCAACGCAAGTTGGCCGCCCACCTTGAGGAACGTGTGATGCCAACTTGGAATCACACCAAACTCACCCTATATATAGATATAGTGTGTGTGAGGATAGGTCATTTCTAAAAGTGTGAAAGAAATAGATTCTTTTGCAATTCCCTCAAAAACACCTTGCAAACATTGCTTTGATATGTTGAAAGCTTTGCTCTCTTCTTCTTCTTCCCTACCTCAAATTGGCATCCACCATTATCATTATTCTCTCTTATTCCAGCTTATAGGGAAGAGAGTTTGGAAGTTTCAATTGATGTGTGGATCATATCAATAGAGGCGGACAAGTTAGTTTGTTACGATTTGGATATCCACTTGAGCAGAGCACCGATTTTGGAAAAGAAATTTAGGGATATCCATAAAGCTTTTTGATCTAAATTTTTTACTGTGTTTCCTCCAAGTTGTTGATAGGTTGTAATGTTTTTTTCATTAATTTTTGAGGAGTTTAAATAAGGTTAAAAATTGCTTGCTTCCTACTATGCGGTTTCTGGCAAATTCTGGATTGGTGAAGGTTCACCACTTTCTCCTTAGAAATTAGCATTTTAAGGTAACACTCTATCTAAATCTGAATTATAGGCATGATTTTATCTTAATTAGCATGTGAGCACTAGTTTATTTAATTTATGAAGTTTTTATAATTAGATCCTAGTACCTTACTTTTACAAACAAAAGAATTGACAGGGCTTTTTGTAAGCCTTACCCTTCTTTGGCTTAGTGCAGTCACAAGTGGACTTACTTGGGTCTTTCTTTCCACCTCTTTTTCCTGGACGACGTTCATAGTCTTATCACCTTGTGAGGCCAAGTTCTAACTTTGATTATTGCTTTGTCTAGCACCAATCTATTTGTTCACATGCTTGCTTCTACTTGACTTAGGCTAACAAGCATATGCGTCAATAACAGTTGCTTGTGTGCTGTCCACCTCTCTACGATCAGCCTCCAAATTAAGGTGATTTGGAACATTACCGAATGTCTTAATTTGCTCGTTATGCATTAACACAAGCTTAACATACCCCAAGTCAGCTTAGGCAGTGATCTAAGGACAACTAGAACCTATTGTTCATCTGTGAGCTCACATCCAACATTTTGAAGCTCTCTATCATATCTTTCATCACATCAAGATGTTGGATCATCAAGTGCAATCCAAAAGATTGCGAGTAAAACATCACACCCCTAGAAATGTACTTGAGAGGGACCCGTTTATCACTTTGCCACAAATCCTCAAAATTGAGGTACTTTTTGTGGTCTCTTTATTTGAATATGTACCCACAACATTAAGGCTTCCAGACAAATTGTACGCTTAGGTAATAGTAAATACAAGTAAAATTAATTTATATTCCGACTAATATATGATTATGCAATGGCTAGAGTTTGCTGGACATAGGTTGGTCGAGGTCAAATGGATAGATACAAGCTCGATATGTTCGGTAAATTTCATCACATGTAAGGCTATTTTGTGCATTGCACGGTGTTAACAAGAACGAAACGAACAAGAGAAATACGAACATCCCTATGTAATCAGGAACACACAAAACTTATTATAACCATCAATCTACTGAAAAGAAATGTTATTGTTTTTTCTGCAACCATGTTTACATATTTACAGCCACATAAGTTAATGAAGCCAAGCATTTACACACCATTGTACATCATATTTGCATCACCTTTTCTTTTTGTCTTCATTGACTCTTTCCAGAATGACAGGAGCTGCAGGTATGCTAAACCACCAATCTCGTAATCTTCTCATCCATCTTTCAGTGTTGGCCCTTCTAAGGGGTGAATATCTGGTGAACGTTTCCAGGAAAGCCAGTAGAATAATATATCTAATAGGTACAAAACCCAGAACCAAAGCCAGGATCAAAAGTGCAACTGCAAATCTCTCGGTAGCCTGAGCATTAGATATTTACAATTTAATGTATATAAGTTAATTTCGAAATGGCAATGTCACATAACTTGTAAGGTCCAGAACTAAGATATTGTTGTAAATATTGTAACATGTACTCATTTTGTCCCAAATTTACATTCCTATTTTCTTTTTTGAAACGTTCCAAAATAAGCATCCATTTCATAAAATGGAAATTTGGTTTCCAAGCTCATCCTATTCCTTAAAGTAATGTATCATTAGCTCTTAAATCTCTCAACAACTACAACTTTTAAGGCAAATAGTTTAAAGTTTCACAATTCACTTTTTCAACTCTCATCTAAAATTCCCTGCGCCATCAAATGAGAGCTTTAATTTTGAGAAGGAAAGAGCATTAACTTAATTATAGGGTGTATTCTTTAGATAGCATGATGTTAGGCATTTAGCATCTACTAGTTTGATTATACGAATTTGGTTATCCGAGGTTTTAAATTGAACTCTACCTATATGTATATGTCATCCTCTTACACTTCCAACATGTATGAGCAACAATGACCTTTTCATCTTGCATCAAGTAAGGTTTCGGAAGGGTTGGAGGAATTGAAGGAATGGACGGATTCCGAAACATACCTCTCTTTTTCCCCGGAAGTGTTAGGCAATCCTTCCTCCTGTAAAATTTTTAACCCCCCCAAAGTCCTAATATAGATTAGTTCCAAGAAGTATTGAAATTTAAAAACATGTATTTTTTTTTAAAAGAAAAATTAATACAATAGGAAACAAAAAGAAGGGGTTGTCTTTCCTATCCTATCCTCTCCTTTCCCCCCCTCCACAGTATCAAACAACATGGAGGTTACCCATTCCCCTCTCCTGAGCAATATATATTGGAACCCTTTCCCTTCCCCTTCCAACGAGGATACCAAAAATACCCTACATGGACCTGACAATCTAATCCAGGAACAAGAAAACACAAAGTAATACAAATAACTATGTAAAAGTGACAGCAGGTAAATGATGGCTTTGTGGGATAGCCAGAGGTCAATACTTAAGCTGGTGAGTTTGGGTCGAACTTGCAACCATAATAAGCAAGTTAGGCTTGCCGAGGTAACCCCCACCTAAAACGCTTTGATGCTTAAGCCAATATAAGCATGGTGGAGATGATAAGAGCACAAAGTAGCCAGGAGTTTTGAGTATTTAGAGTGCATACCTAAGACAAGTGGTGAATTAGGATATTTATAGAGTTTACCATGAGGTTGAAATTTATAGAGCCCCCATCGGGGAGCAAATGCTCTAGATGAGCATGGGACTAAAGTAGACCTTTTGGTCCCCAAGTGGGCGGCTAAGTGGGCTGTGGCCAATCGAAATAGTACTGGAATGGATGGATCTATAGAAAAAGGACACCTTGACACAAATGCCAAAACGACAAACTGACGGTCCTCAATGTGGACAAGTTGGCGACATGTTGGATGGACATGGCGCATACGTGGGCATTAGTTTGCAATCAGCTAGGTAGACGGTCAACATGGAAAGTGGGCTAGCAGTTAGCAAATTAACTTAGGACGATTGACAAGTGTTGTTGGCAAAGCGGTTGGCGAAGACGATTATGAGCTTGGCAAAAAGTGGGACAGTCAAATCTAACTTATTTGAGTAACCACCCGAGACACTAGGCACTGCAGGCTGCAGTCCGAAAAACCACCAAGCACACTTGGCAGTAGGGCTATAAATGGATATTCGAAAATTCATTTACCGTCCGCATTCATATCCGTTTATACAAAATTTATTCGCATTTGTGTAAAGTAAATATTATCCATATTCGATTAATAAATATCTGATTATAAATGGATACGGATATGATAAATGCATATCCAATCCATTTAATATCCACTCCGAATATATATTTATTAAATAATATATTATTTATATTTTTCAATAAAAATAACATAATCCATATATGTATATATAAATTATAATTGATGAATTTGAAAGAAAAAAAGAATAAATTTTAAATATTATTGTAATATAGAAAACAAATTGACAAATAAAGTTAATCAACATAATTATTTTTTATTGACTTTATAATTAATATACTTAAATGCCATTATTATTATTATTAATTAGTACTAATAATCAATTATAAAATTAATTACTAATTAGAAATTATGTTATTTGTTTGATTGCTTTCTTTTTAATGAAATTGTATAGTTCCTTCTATTAATTAAAATATGTATTTATTATATGTTCATAGATTCACGTATTTGAATATTCGTAAATAAATATCTAAATAATTATCATCAAATATGAATATCAAAAAAAGAATTTGAATACGGATAAGTTTAATCAAATATGAATGCATCTGAATAGCTATAATCGAATACGAATATATCTAAATTCGACCGCTATTCGATGTATACGAATTCGAATTTTATTTTTAAATATATGTCAAATCCATATCCGTATTCGAATATTCAAAAAGTTAAACGGATACGAATATGAAAACAATATATCTGATCCGTTTAATATCTGTTTACACCCCTACTTGGCAGCTTGTTGGTTAGTTCTGCCACATGTTGGCTTTGATAGGATTAATCCTAAAAGGCATTTGAAGTGGAAAGACTGAGTAAGTACGGCAACGAGGAGGGTTGGGACGGGTTTTCACTCAACCCGAACCCGTCCCACAAAATGTTTTTTAGTCTCCCAACCAACGACTTTTAAGAATAAAACCCCACACCCTACCTGCAATGCATATGTAGAATAGGGATGGCAACAAGGCGGGTTGAGGCGGATTTTCACTCAACCCAAACTCGCCCCACAAACGATTAACAAAATACTACAATTTAATTAGGATATCATATAATTTATTTTTTGAAAGATGCATTTTTTTAATATAAAATCACTATGAAAAATTTAATTCAAATCAATGTTGAACAATAGTACAAATCAATTTAGCTACATTAAACAATAAAAAAGTTAAAGATCCACATAATACATATGAGGTTGTAAAAAGATGATGAATACTACCAACTACCAAATTATGAGACTAAAAGAATTACGTTTTAGATTAAATGATTATATATATTTTTGTTAAAATTTTAAAAATATATACATATAAATAATATATAGATAAATATTTGGGGTCGAGGTGGGGCAGGCTAAACCCAAACCTAACGCAACCTGCCCCACCCTACTATGAGATGAGTTTTCTACCGACCCCAATCAAATCGAGTAGCAGCAAGCACCCGCAAATCGAATGCAAAATGTCATCCGTAATGTAAAACGCGAACCCAATCCAATTCTACATGCACCTAATTATAAATTTTATTAAATACTATGTACTATATATTTAACAAAATACTATAATTTAATTAGAATATCATATAATTTAGCTTTAAAAAATGCATTCTTTTAAAATAAAATCAACATAAAAAATTTAATTCAAATCAAAGTTGAACAATAGTACAAATCAATTTAGTTAAATTAAACAATAAAATGTTAAAGATCCACAAACTACATAATAGGTTGTACGAAAAAGATGAATATTACCAGACATCAAGTTATGAGACTAAAGAGTTACGTCTAAGATCAGATGATTATGTATAAATTAGTTAAAATTTTAAAAACATATCTATAAGTAATATATAGATAAATATTTCAGGTCAGGGTAGGGCGGGTTTATTTAAACTCGAACCCAACCCAGCCCACACATATTGACATATAAGCCCACCCCCGCCCCACTGCAGGGCAGGTTTTCTACCCACCCCAATCGAATTAGGTAGGAGCAGGTACCCACGGATTAGATACAGAATGCCCTCCCTAGGATGGAGGTCATGTCCCGATGGTCAGGTCAACCTGAAGGCAATCGCTTCGTGATGCTATACAGCCTCTAAGCAAGGCAGTTTGACTTGAGAGCAGTCAACCTTGATAGATTATATTTGGGCTAGATGGATTCTCTATTGGATTATTCGAGGAGCTCAAACTCGATGCCTTTCTAGGAGGTCCGAGCTACGACGCCCCATTATGAAGGGTCGAACCAGAATGCCACATCAAGCAAGCATTAGTCAGCAATTTTTCTTTATGAAGAAGTATATTTAAAGGTGAGAGACGGAGACTTGAAGAGCAACATATAAATTATTTCAAAACCCTCAACTCTTCGAACTTGACATAAGACTAGATATCATCATAATGATCCAATCGAGGGACTTGGCAAAGACACAATGTTGTCATTCTCAAAACCAACACAAATGATAATGACCAAATCCAACACCAAACATAGAGGCCTAGCCGTGTTAAATTATTGTGCTAGCAATACGCATTAATCCAAAGTTTTGACCTTTTTAAAAGGGGCTTCCAAAAAGTGACTAACGACGACAAAGTTAAAGATTACCTCAAAGTCAAAATCATAGGCTGTAATTGCTTGTGAGGCATGCCTCGTTCTGTGTTTTAAAGATTTCAGGGTTATTTTTGGTGTTTTAAAAATATGAGAATAGGAAATGAGGTTGTGATTAGTTGTGAGATAAATTGTAATGATTATAGTGATCATATTTATAAAAAAAAATATATAAACATATATTTATTTATAAATATATATTTTATTATATAATGTCTATATATATTTACATATATATATCTATATATATTACTAAACCCTAAATCTCCTACCCCCACCCACCCCACGGGCTACCATGGCAAGACGGTCGGCCATCTAAACGGAATGGCTGGCCATTGCCGCTACAAAAACAATGGCTGGCCATGGCAAGCCTTAAAAATAAGACAGCCATGGCCGCCATCTGAAAGAAACGGCTGGCCATGGTCAACCTTTAAAAACGGGCCGCCGCAACAAAAAAGACAATCATATATATATATATATAATTTTTTCAAAAAAAATAAATAAATATAAAAGGCCGCCGGCTGCCATGGCTAGATGCGACTGATCATGTTGGCTGGTGGCTGGACCTGGCCAGATCTATCCAAATCTGGGTAGGTCTTGGCAATTTTACGTCTACCATGGCAGCCATGAAAAGTTATGGGGCAGAGGATGGGAGTGGTGGGTGTGAGGGTAGGGAGTGGGGATGGTAGGGGGTGGGGTAGGGTGGAGTAATATAATGTATATATAAATTATATTTGCATAATATTTATGTTATGCTTATATAGTATACATGGATAGATTTGGCTAGGTCTTGGCAATTTTCCGGGTGCCATGGTAGCCATGAAAAGTTATGGGCAAGCGGTGGAGATGGTGGGGGTGGGGTAGGGTGGTGTAATATAATGTATATATAAGTTATATTTGCATAATATTTATACTATGTTTATATAATATATATCTATGTACATAAATATACTTTTTTATATATTTTTTATAGATTAATCTGAACCATTCATTTTCAGGAATCAAAAGGTTGATATAAAGAAAGGAGAAATTAACAAAAATTAAAGAAAAAAGAAAGATAAGAATAATAGATAAAATAGAAATAAAAAGTAATTTATATTTTAATTTTATTTAAGGGTAATTTTGTCTTTTCAATAGTAAATAAGGAGCAAACATAGAAAAGGAGACGGTGTGCATGATTTAAAAAATGACAAGGAGGTTTTTTAAACTTTTTTTTCATAGGGACGTCTTTTGCCTATTTCATTTTTCACAAGGGTAAATTGCAATTAGCCTAGGGTCAGCCCTATGAGACAACTCTGTAGCTATTACCCCTTGGAGGTGAGATAAGATCTTCAGCCTATTTTTGTGTTTAAGGAACGCAGGAATGAGAATTTTTTTTTAACACAACCAAGCACAGCCCTAACTCATCGAATGTTGAATAAGATCACGTATCATTAGTCAATATTCCCAATTGTATCTTCCCGTTCTTAGATTTTCTATGGGAATTAATTGAAAGAAACCCTTCTTTCAAATCACAAGATAAGAGCAATTTCTACCTACTTTAATTCTAAATGCAGATAATTTATATCTTAAATCCATATAGATGTATGGCTATTAGATCGCGGTTTCTGTATCAAACATTTCTATATCACATAAGAAACATGTCAACTTATTTATCAATTCTGGTGCATAAATACAGAGTCTCTGAATGAGCTGACTAGATCTGTTCTTTTCATTCAGTAATTTATTTTGTTGGAAGTTTCTTTTGCCTCAGTTACTTCTTTTACACTAAAAATATCAGCCGCCTATATGAAAGGATTTGAACCAATTAGCTGCATTTTGACCTGTCATAACTTATGCAGTTCTGATTTCAAATAACAAAGAGTTCAACCCTCATGTTCATTGATACTACGTGTCCATGTCACTAAAGAGAAAAATATTCGCAGGAACAAAAAGAAGACCAAAAGATACCTGTGGGAAAATGGACAGCAGTAAGGCACGGCACTTGAGAAGGACAATGTTTCCATCCTGTATTAGTTCTTCAGCTTGGGAAATTGCATTTTGAACGGCCAAAAGCTGCTCCATTGTGTTCATTGGAGGTGGTGCTATCACCTTCAGCTCATCAATAGGCCTTCCTTGGCCACAGCAACGCGTAAGCAACATGAAGAGCGCAAAGAAGATGAGCAATGCTGCAAATGCATACCCCATCCATCCTCTGCAAAAGAAGTATTAGTAAGTTGCTTAATAGACAATTCTTTTCTTCAGCAATCAGGGAAAACAGAGAGAACTTTTGCATCATTGTACCCTTTTCCCTATATCTTGTCTGAGACATAGTGAAGTTGATTCTCAGTTGTGACTTAACAAATGGTATCTTAAATCATTTGAGAGATTCTACAAGGTGAAGACAACATGGATGGAGAAGAAGAAATCATTACATAAAACCAGTCAGATGACACTTGCATTAGCAATTTTATTTTGGTGCCATGTGCTCTGTGCTCACTTCTAGCGCAGTGCATACACATCCAAGTGCTCGATTGAGAAAGGTATATATGGACAACAGCATATACTTCCACACATAAATAAACATATGTACACCAACTCTACATTTTTTATTTTTCTTCTTATTTCATGTCATTCGTGTGCCTCTCTCTTCAATTTAGATTCCATACTTCAAAATCAACATTCTTGTTTAACTCGCTGTAAAACTAAGCAGAGAAGATAATAGAATTGCATGACCCATAGTTGTTAGTAGCGCGAAGCGCAGCGACGCGCAAAGGGATGCTGGAGCTATAGCGCATAGCGCAACGCATAGCGCGCGCTTTATTGAAATAAAGCGCATAGTAATTATATATGTATATATTTCTAATATATGCCTAAATACCAATATATTTTACCTATTATAAATAATAAATAACTAAATAATCATAAAAACAATAAATAATTAAATAATCATAAAAACAATGAAGACACTTTTCAACACAAAACCAGCTATTCAGCATTAAAAAAAAAGATTAATAAATTAAATTCGACATTTAAGCACAATATTAAGAAATTAAAATTTTTAACACTTCAACAATTACATAAATTTAGTAAATCAAGAATTTACTTCAAAGTCCTCAACTCTTTTTTACCCAGGAGTTAATATTCAGCTTTTGCCTACCATTGGAAACCAAAATTAGCATTTAATTTTTACCCACCATTGGAAATCAAAATGAGCATTTAAATACAGTAAGATGAAAGGACAAAGAAAGCAAAAATATAAAATAAAGACTTGGAAGAAGAAGATGATGGAAACAAGAAATGAAAGAATAAAAAAAAAAGATGAAAAGGGCTGCTAGTTCTGTGGAGAAGGCGAGAAGATGGTGGTATTGCAGAGAAGAGAGCTGCTGTTGCTTGTCACATGAAGAAGAAGGCTGTTACTTCTCGTTTCTTGCTGGTGGGAAGGGTAGAAGAGCCGAAGAAGCTGCCGGAGAAGAGCCCATGACATCGCTGCTGCTGGAGGGAGCTGATAAAGGCAGAATGTTGCTCGCGGGGGTAGGGCAGAATATTTCTGGAGTCTGGAGACTTTGGGCAAGCATTTTATCCCTTTTTTTCCTTCTTTACCTGCTTCTTTAAATCATGTTTCATTCCTTTTTTTTTTTTTTTTTTCCTTCTAAAGAAACATAACTTCAGTGTAGCGCGCGCTTCGCTGCGCCGCGCTACAGCGCGATAGCACCCATAGCGCAGTGAAGCGCGCGCAACAGTAAAATACGTTGCGCAGCGCGACGCGAAGCGCACCCTAGCGAGCGCTACGTGCGCTTTTGACAACTGTGGCATGACCTAAGGCAAGTGAAAAGTGACTTGATTCCCATAGATCAATGGGTTTTGGTCTTATCTTAATCTTTGATAGGAGTAAAATGGTTATGCAAAAGGAGGGAACCCCTAATCATGATCCCAGGCTTATTCCAACTTGAGACTAAATCAAATAAGAAAAGAAAGAGAGAGCCTAACTATAAGAAGTTCAACGTATGCCTGGAATTTCTGGAGATCTGAGTGTTCATGTAACAACATACTTGGATATTTAAGCAAATTTGATAAGTGTACCCATATTTCAGTAATATCCAAATCTGAGTCACTGAGTTTTCATGTTATGAAAATATTTGGATATTTTACACAATTTTGATAAGTGTACTCGTATTTCACTAATCTATCTCACAATCCTATTGTTAGAATCGTGTTATAACATTTTAAAGCACTTTCATGGTTCGGGGTGGTAGTTTTGTTTCTAGAGTCATCTTTTTCTTAGGAGGAGCATCTGCACAACCGTGTCCCCTCAGCCTGGTAGAACAGTGTTCTACAACTACAAGATTTCAGATCTCTAGTAGCCTCTAATATTATGCATCTTACCACAAGATCACATTAAACTTTTTACCACACTCAGAAGATGTCCTTTGATTTTTTAACTTAAGTGTTCCTTCTATTCCTCTACCATCTGCATTACTATAGGCGTCTCAAATGACTAGACCTCTCGTAGGGGCAAGTAATGACCACTGGAGAACCTGGCTCACTATAGTACTCCTCTTCAGTTTGCTAATTATACCCCAACTCCTAAAATGTTAATTACATTCCTAAGGAACCCTTAGCCTTCCATAATTTATTTATAAAATTTAAAAGACAAAAAATCAACACTAAATGGAAAAGATGCAGAAAATCTTCCTCTGTCATTCTCATCATGATTCGTGCCAATTCAAACAGGAAAGATTACATTCCACAGAAAGGAGTGATAGATGGTAACAGCCTAGAATATAGAGCACGTAAACGTGCAGGTTCTTGAAAATCTAACCAGAACTTGCTTATACAAGTATAATTTTCTACCAAAAGGAATGTGTACCCCATGGTAACGACATATTTGAGCTTGTATATAGCCAAGAAATCAGAAGTTGTTAAAAAGGATTGATTGCAGTTTCATGGCAGGACACCTGATAACATGCAGGCCAGGTTCATTCTTTAAATAATCAAGTATTTCTCAAAAGTTATTGATCAAATAGAATCTGTTAGCTTGTGTGGCAGCAATTATCCTTGTGGCAATTGTTGGGGCAGGAATTGTTGACCTGCATGTCAGTAATTGCCTATGTGGTGAGGCCGCAGTCAAAAGTTGGTGCTAGGGCTTGTGTACAGTTTAAACTTTTGAATTTCAATTTTCTATTCACTGTAGATTTTCTCACAATCACAGCTACTCAGTCATACAGAATTTTTTAATGTTCAAGGTACTGTTTTTTCTGTAAGAAGGGATTAGTAAGTTATGGAGTTATTTTTCAACAAGATTTTGTCCGTAAAATAGAGATTATGATGAAAAATATGATATTTAATTCAACCCCATTGTTTAACAACCACAATCATGATCATAAGAGAATGGAGAATGGATGGCAATTTTCATGTTCGGCATAAACTTTTTATACACAATCATATAGAAATTCACTAGAAACGACATTTTATTTCATGCACCCTTTCTTGTATTATAATCATTTATTTCCTGTGGAGTGTATTTTCACAACATCCCCTAATATATAATGATAAATCTAGATATAGTGCATTAAACTACTCTCTGAAAAGATATCAAAACTTCCACTCAAGAAGATTCTTTATGAGGAGTGACATGTTTTCTACTCTTGCATATTTTTATTTGCTTTCTTAATTAGATCATAAGAAAACTGGCAAGTCCTAATCAAAATAATTTATCAAAAAAAGTATTAACTTTGAAAGTTCTTGAGAGATGGTGAAATAATCTCATCTTAAAATTTATTTTCCATCTATCCATATTTCTTTATCTTTATGCTCCTAATGTCTAAGTACTCAAACACCATTGGAATAAAATGACAACACTCTACCAAGAGGAAGCATCTTCTCCTATATTTGCACAATTCTAATAAACTTCTTAGTTATTGAAGGACTAAAAGACTTTCATGAACAGTTAAAATTTCAACTAATCCTATTTTCTCTCCCTCTCCAAGAAACTTCAGTTTGCACAGTTTAAGTGAAAACTCAAAATAAAATTTTACTTACGAAAATTTTTATATTTACTGCAAATGATGACAACCCAACTGTACAAATTTTGAAAGGTCAAGGGGCTAAATTGCTGTGTATAAGTTCTCTAGATTTTATTGAAAACTTAAAATGGTATTTGAGGCTGAACTGAATATAAGTTTTAAAGATTTGGGGGGTTATAGGTGATGATGTAAAAAGTTCCGGGTTCAAATTGTGAGTACCCAAAACGGGTTCTATTCAAATCCAGCTACCCACAAGCACAAACACACGGGCAAGGCATACAGATGTACTAACTGACCAACATGCATACACATTAGACTGGAAGAAGAGTTTTCCACCAAAGGGTCAAAAGCCAACCTCCTCCCCTCCTCCCCATCTTTCTGCCATTTTTCAGGTATAAGCCCTTTCCAAGCCTTGAATTTATCTTGCTCTGAAATTTTAGTGCGAATATATTTCGAAGGTAGAGTGACCAGAATTATGGCCAAAATTGCCATGAATGGAATTTCCAGCTGGTAAATGCTTTGCATGTGTTAAGAGATAGGTGAGGTTGGTCATTTGTGATTGTTTTGTAGCTGCTCAAAGCAAGCCAGCTTGTGCAGCTGGATTATTCAAGGGCACCCACGCACTAGCAGCCACGACAGGGCCCACCACTGCTATGGCAGCCACCTAGTACACTGCATGCAGGGGCAGCATAGTGGTGGCCACTGTCCCAGCACCGTGCAGCAAGGTTTGAGCAACACCGCCACTATGGTTTACAACTTCCAAGGCTCAGTTTTTGAATTTTCAAAATGGAACTTGGATTTCAAACTTGAATGTTCAATTAATTAGGGTATTGGATTGGACAAAGGCCTATCTATTTAATCATGTTATTTTAATTAATGATTGAAAGACAACAGTCCTTAATCATTCACATTTTTTATTTAATTAGCAATATGAGATTATCTTGTGATGCATCCAAAGCCGAATGTTTTAGAATGCTGTTTGGGGAACACTAAAATTCTTAAATTTGTCCCAAGTGTTCTATTGGGCTGAAAGTGACTGATCTGATTGCTTTAAACAGCTAGTCCTTCATTTGATGAGGCAGATAAGCAGTACCTTTCAACGAAGCAACAGCTTCACTGGCTGAGCTGAGTCAGAAGGAGAAGAAAAGTTGCAAAAGCGACAAATAAAGGAGGAAAAGAAAAGGATAGCTCCAAAATAATAATGTCAAATGGAGTTTCTTAAATATAATTTGTGCAAATAATTGTCATATTTCTTTGATTATCATAAATAAAAACTTTCTGCTTCTTCCCTTCCACAGTTATCTCTTTTAGCTTATAATCAACTAAAATATTTCTTTTATCATAAATTGCACTTTTACTATATTTCAAAACCTAATAATTAAAATATTTTTGAAACTATTGTTGTAAAAATTAAATTTTAATATAATTTCAGATAAGACATAACTACAAGATCAAACTAATAAATTAAATAAATTTGACTTTTATGTTAAAAATAAACATAAAGGTAAAATAATTTAAAAGAGGAAGCATATAAAAAGGGAAATTGAAGAAAGAATAGGAAACCATGGAAAATTTGTTAAAGAAAGAACTCTTGAATTGTTGAAGAACAGAAATCTTAAAGGAAAATACTTTAACAAATAAATCTCAAGTGAAAAGCATTAAAAACTAGAAAAAAGGAAAAACATTATATACATAAAATTTAAGTTCATTGCAGAGTTAGACATACTACCATGGACATCCATGTCCATGAAAGAGGCTTAAAAGTTATGTCAGAGGCAAAATAAGAAAATTCTTAACAATTCTTTTCAGAATGACTAGTTTGGCAAAAATCAGAAACTTGGGAAGGGAAGGTCTAGAAATTTCACTAGGGATTTCACAAAAGAAGGGGTAAGTCCATGAATATAGTTATTTCCTAAGACAGCTCACTGTATAACCTATGATAGATTTAAAATGGAAATTGGTCTGGAGGAATGGCCTAACTTTAAGCAAAGTTCAGCAGTTGGTCAAATGAGAAATTTGAGACCAAAAAGAAGCTGATTGGCAGCTGTTTCAAGGCTGAGGAAAAGTAAACCAGAAACTTCAAACCCGGGTATGGAAGGCTATTCTGAAACTAGATGCTGATTTTGAGGACATGATAGTGTCATACGAAAAGATTATGAAAAGAGAATGAAGTACGGCACAGTAGCAAAAAATTTGAAAGAGAGAAAATGAAGAAGTGAAGATAATGGAAAGAAGGATATTTTTTTTACCGCAACTTTTAAGCTCGATATCTTCACATCTTCCTAGGCTTAAATAAGTACAGCTAGTATCAATCACAAACAAAAGTGTCCTCGAAAAGTGACTCTTGTTCCCAACTTGACACTTATCAATACTACTTCCTCACCAGTAATAGAAGAGGGTGAATAGAAAAAGTAGTGGCCTAGGGATCACAAATTAACAAGCTCCAAAATAGCAATTATAAACTATGTTCTTAAGACTATCTTAAAATACTCCAAATCGTACAATCATTGAAATGGGACGTCAATGGTTTAGATAGATTTATGCATATGACGCATGCTCAATTGAGAAAACATCTAATTTCATAAACATAATTATGGAAACTAATTTATGTATGTGGTGCTTGTTAGAGAAAAAGTTCACTTAAACAACATCGTTAGAAAATTCCTAATTGAAAACTAACTCGAATACCAAATGAAGAATTTATGTGTTATTATAGTGCAAGAACAATCCTTCGACTTGAGGTACTATGTCAACCTTGTGCATAAGTGATTGTGCTTTGATTTATACTCAAGTTCCTTGAAAATCATTAGAGGTTTACTTTCAGTGCATTTATATAATCTATGGGGGTTGTATGAGTTTCACCAAAGGATTCATCACCCATAGGTAAATGGCCAAATGTCTTATGTTCTCCACAATCCATGACACTGGAGAATTGTCAACCAAGTAGGATAACAATTAGCTAAGAAGTCATGAACTAATAATGGATGCACTTTTCATTCCACACCCAAGGTCAATTGGGACTTTAGGTGATGAAGGGACCTTGTATGGCAATTGTAATTGGAAAGGCTCACAATTAAATTCTATTTCTAGGCCTTCATGGAACATAACTAGAAGTTAACCATTATTTTCAGGTTCTCAAGTACTAAGGATGGTTAAATAAAGTGTTTAATTAATCAGAGTAATCTAAATTCTCAACATTAAATCATAAGTCTTAGCATACTACTATCTTATTGCTGAATCTAAGGGATCAAACTCCAAATCAAATAATTCCATTCAACTTAAGAGAAATAAATCTAAGAGTTGAATTTGGTGAATGAATTAATTGGATTAAATAACTTCTTAGGCTGTAACTATTTCGAGCATTGAATTAATTAACTGATTGATGAGATCAATTAATTAAACCAAATTAACTAGGTGAAGTGATGCCCGGTTGGAGATTAGAATAAGTGACTGGATCAATTAATTATTAGGCCTTAATTTAATCCACAAGTCTGATTGGTAAATCAATTAATTGGAAATTTCATTCTTGCAGTGCAAGACTTCCCATGGAATACATAAAGAGGCATTTGAACATAGATTTATACGCATATGCATTATCAAATTTAAATGGAGAAAGGAGCAGCCAGGCCCACTTTCTCCTTTTCCTTTTCTTGTTTCACTTTCCTTGTTTCTTCTTCTCCTTGTTTTCTGCATACTCTTGATTCTATATAAATTCAAGAGACTTAAAAAATTAACAAGTACTTTATAAAAAAGTTCCATCCAATTATTCACAAGGGAGAACATTTTAAAGAGTTGAGTGTTCTTAATATCAATTATCGAATTCAACCTATTATTATAAGGAGACTTCTGTCTAGGCATTCATCATGTGGACTAATCTTTAAAAGTTCTGTCAAGAGGTTGATCAAGACATGTAACTAAGAAAGATTGTGAAGGGATTCGTAATTCTAGCCACGTCATGGGCAATTTTCTCCCCACTCTCATAATCAAATCGATACACATAATCGGTCATCATGAAGTAACAACCTCAGTAGGTTTATCAAGGGTTGTAATTAATTTATTATTTTTGCATATGATGCGATTAGCTTCATTAAAGCGAAAAAATTTCCTGCGCCATGTACCCCAAGGCCTCTATGAACCCAATATGTACTCGTCGAAACCACAGCTGCTTCAGTAAAATAAACAACTGAGGGAAGGTTGATTAATTATCCCATAAAACTAATAAACAAAGAGTGGTCCTAGAGTTAGCAACTTGACCGAAACTAAGAAATCAAACAAAAATTTTGACTAAATCGTGCTCAATTATTTAAATCAATTCATCACACTAAGATGGATTAATTTCTTCGAGATTACACTTTTCAATGGAAATGTCACTAGCAACAAAGGTGCCAAGGGACTTAGGGGCTGCTCAACTTGCCCATCAAATTTTAGGACGTAAAACTGTTATTAGGCCAATGGACACAGTTTGGACTGAATTTTTTAAGCTAGAAAAGAACAGGATAGAACTAACGTTAAGATAAGATTTCAGGCAACAGAAATATCCAGCCTGGCGACCAGACATGTCATCAGAGTTTAACTCAAAAAGAATTTCAAGTCATTTGCAAATAAAAGGTACCATCTCCTTTCAAATGTGATTAACATATAAAAGAGGTAAGGGAAATATTGTTTATTATTTATGGCCTGCACTTTGAATGATGTCAAGAAACTGCCTTTTTTTTTACCCTTTTTGGGCCAAAGTACAATGGAAAGATGGAAGAGGGGAAAGAAAGCAACACATATTTGGCAGAAATCGTTAATCTAAACAGTCATTATAGCTTAAAGAAAATGTACTCACCTGCAGATGATATAGGTGAACACCAAACAGAATGATAGGGATTTCAAGGGGTCTTCCCAGTAGAGAAGAAAAACAAGCCAATTCCATAATTCTGTCACGGGAGAAAGCAATTCCTGCAATTTCATGTACATCCTAAGAACTAATGCACTTGGAAAGGCAGCAAAATTTAGAGAAATAGAAGGCCAATTAAATGGGAGAAACAAGCAGACAATATATTGCCAAGTAATTTATTTGGTCTAACAACAGTTATGTGCTAAGGCAGTTTATATACCAGTCATTTAGGGAAATTGATATCAGATTTAGGGAGTCATATCCAAGTAGCAAGCAACAAAGAACTTGCAATCTTTCAACCATCAAAGATGCATAAATTATTAACTAGAGAGTGTATTCTTAGATAAATTTTAGCCATACCTTCATCACAGCCAAGTTGGTGTCAATGCCATCAACTTTAACTCCATCAACTGTAGCTTGTGCAAGCACTACATTTTCATAGCTGCTTCTAGCTTCTTTAACAGCTTTCTCCAAAGGTGTCATCTCCCCAACGGCAATTTCACCAACCACCAGTTCACTGTCATTAGCCGTGGCAGAACTTGTCCCAAAAACGAACCCCAAATTAGAAGCAAGAGACAAAGCTGATATTGAATACATCTCACTTCCAAATTTCACTGCATTTTTTCTATCTTTGTCCCTCATGGTTAGCATGTTTGCAAGTTTTTCAAGAATCAGGTCCCCAAGGGGAAGATGATCACAAACATTGAACATAAGAAGAGCCTCACAGCAAAGAGGGACTGTAGAACTCATTTCTTTAAGGGCTTGCACTCGCAGAATCCCAAATATAGCTTTCAGGAGCACTTCATCTCGCTGCAGACCACTGATCCGGAACTTAAACACAAATCTATGGGCATATAGAACTTCACGAATAATAGCTAACCAATAGTCACGACGCGTATGACCTTTAAGCTCTGGAAACTCCATGACAACAGGTTCAGATCTGCATTAGAAGTTCTAAAAAATCCATAAGCTTTCCAGAATAATAATGAAGTAAGCACATGTGATGCCAATCTTAGTATTATGAGGAATGGTATGCATGCACAATTGTCTTACAGTTTAGTTGATTTATAGAAGACCGCCTTGTCAAAAAGTCTGGTGCCCCAAGGCCCTGTTAGCTCAGGTTTAACAACTTGCTGTAAATTATCAGCAAGGTCATATACCTTTGCTTTATCATAAGAGACAACTCTAAGAGCTTCAAAGTATAGAGCATGATCAGTCAAAATTAACCTTCCTGCAATGACAAATATAGCCACCTCTTTGTAATTTTCCCAATTCTCAATCCCCAGTTATCAGTTTATTTTCTACCTTTAGTTAAATAGATCTCAGGACTTACCAGGCCATGTGGAAATACCCACATGTTCAAGAACTGGCTGAGTTGCGACAGTTCCATCCACTTCCAGGATTTTCTCCCCTCTTCCAGATCGTAAGGAAGAAAGGAGAGAAGATTCAGATTGAGACTGCAACTTCTTTATTGCCCTGCATAACATGAAAAATAAAATATAAACATCAGGAATAAAAAATAACACTTTTCTTAAAGATAAACTAGCACTCTGCTAAAAGGCTACCACTGTCCTTGGTGGTGAAGAGAGTGAAATTAGAAACCATTATCTGGTTTTAAGTGGACCGCTTTATTGTTGACAGAACAATGAATTTACCACATTTACAAATTTTCTCCCATCCTTTTTGGAAGGTTTTGGGATAGGATGGGAGGTGTTGCAAAACGACTGTTAGTGGCATGTTAACCTAGCACATAAGAGAAGGAACATGTGAAAATATCCTTACAAAGTAAGAGGATGTCGTATGAAAGAAAACTAAAGCTTGATTAAACAGTCAACTACACCCATGACCCATCTAAAGTACTTTAAGAAACATCAAAGTGCAGCCGTAATCAACTTTTACCTACAAACTCATGGTACTCTGATTTTGAGCCAGATTGGCTCTTAATGGCATGACCAGACGTGTTACAGCTACTTTACATCATGGGATACTTAAGGGATCATGTAAAGTTGAGAGTGATGGAAGGATGTAATTCAAACGAGGTCATCAATAGAACACGTTCTCCTGTAGCTTCTAATAGATAGTTATTACAACAAAGTCATTCAGCTTCTCCAACTCACTGACTACTCATTGTTATTGTTCTAAAGTTCATGAAGTAATGATGAGCAATGAAAGTGTAATTTGTGTCTTTGGCTTGAAGTTATCAGATATTCAGCAGTCAAATAGCCAAAGGCCAATTGATATCTACTGTAGGGCTTGAACCATATCTTAATAGTTCTACGCTATTTTGAGCTTTTAATCTTCAAGGAAAAAAGACGCAACAGTGCTCACATCATTGTTTAAGCTACAACTACTGAAAACATTTGAAGTTCGAAAAATTTATAACTAAAAGACGGAAAATCTAACTAATAGCAATTCAATTTCACATGCACGAGTGCACGATATAATATATACAACTAACAAGAAGCAAACAAGAGCGAGCTTTGCAGACATTTTTCCCATCAGAAATAGACAATTAAAGAAACAGTGCCACAGTAGCAGATAGTACCTTTCCAATCGAATAAGGTATTTATCATAGACAGCAAAATGAAGCCGATTACTAGTTGAAGCTGCAAGCACCTCAAATATTTTATCACTGACAACCACATTAGCAACAAGAGGAACTGCTGGAGCAATCCGAGAAAAAGCCTCAACCCCAACTGTCGCGCCATCATCCATCTGGTATAAATACAAGAGTTATGCAACACATCACCAGTTTTCAAGGGGAAAAAGATTCCAGTAGTGAACCACTTTTGCATTGCTTAAATGATACAAAAGTATTTTCCAAAATAATGAGATGAGTAGAACTACACACTGAAGCTTCTTGTAATCAGCACAGACTTAGGAATGTGATCCTGATACTTGAACTTTTAAAACATACATGGGGAAATGGTTCATTGGCAGCTTCAGGAGACTCCCAAGCAACCATCATGTCAAATGTAAGTCGTCGAAATTTGTGGTCATCCAGATAACCAATTACTTGTATCGACTGGGCAAGAGCCATGAAGCAACAGTATTCTAAAAAGTTCCGTGCAAAGTTTGGTTGATGCTTTAAAGGATCAGAAGCTTCTGCATCAAAGTTTTCTCGAAGTTGGCACATAGAAATGCCAAGGATTCTGCATGATTATAGAGTATGAGGAGAGTATAGAGCATGTATGCAGAAAGAAATTGTGCATTTTTCCAATTTTATTATTAGAATGACGCAGACAAAATGTTGAATAGAACTTCATTAAAGTGTAAATCTCAATTATATTGAACTTCACCAGTTAAGGTGGCAAATAAGTTCAGAGACTGGAGGTTGCATTGAATCCACACAAGAAAAAGAACAGGTTATTTCTCACATTAAAGTGTCAAATTGTATCAGCTAGTACCTAAATCAATGATTAAGCAATTCGAATTATGTCCATTATGGTTAAAAAAGAAACACATGCTTCAACAAACATATGCTCTCTCCCTTATTGTGCTCTCTTGAATCACCTCTTTCTCCCTCTCTCCCTACCTCACACATGCAACCCAGGACCATGGACTAACACAGAAGCAAGACACTGGTTTAATGGACTTTGCTAGTGATATTTTTGCCTAATTTCACGAAAGGAAGAACTCACGCTTTTAAGTGAAACCATGCACCAAAATAGAAGAGCTTGCTCATTTCCTATGTACAAGAATTAAGAGAAAGCTTATCCCTATACTGATGAGCCGAAACCAAAGCTCTGAATCGTTGTCTCACTTTGTCCAATGTCCAAGAAATGGGGAAGCATTCATCGTAGAAGCTCAAAAGCAACCACATAAGAACAAGTTAAATATTATTTCCACACTAATGTGAGACATTAATCTTAATCCCCGTGAAGAAACAATGTCTTCATTGCATTATCACAATCCAAGACTGCCCTAGATATAAATCTGGTCAAGCTCATCAATAGTGCCTCAAATCATTCAGATTCACCATTTTGTCACACCTTGGCACATGACAGCAGACCCAAAGGCAAGAGTCTGGCATAAATAAGCCATAACTAAACCAATAATAACCAGGTTCAAAATTCTATAATTGATGTGGGGAACTCTAATTAATCCCAATAAACACACGACATCATCGTCCCACTCCTTCCATAGCGCTTAACTACTGCCTCTAGTAGACATGCACTCGGGCTTCCCACAATGACAAGACCCTAGAGTCAATTCTGATATCACCAACTCAAGCGCTAAAACCACAAAAACTAAATCTGCAAGCAAGAGAACTAAAAGGATTATGGTAGTAATACTTTGTATTTCATTATAACATTGCAAAAATGATTATCGCTAGATAAGTTCATCGCAGAGACTTATAAATAGGACCAAACTTTCTCCCACAACGAATGTGGGACACTACACTTTCTCCTCATCTTGCTCAGGAAAGTACAAATTAGGGATTTAAAGTCGAAAGTAGGAAACTTTAATCAAAAATTGATCATTTAATTTGGGTAGAAATAATTCAGGTTTCTTTCTTATTATAATTCAGGTTCCTTGGAGATATTTTAATTGTTGAGATAATGGTTTTCATATAATTTCAAAATCAGTGACTAACTTTAAGCATTTTGCTCCATGAAAAGTCTTTTTGTTAACTTATCTGTTTTATGATATTTAGGATGTATCTTGAGCTTCAAGTGTTAACATGCTTCTTGGATGTCACCAGTGTCCCTCAGGTGGAACTCATTTTACTAACTCAATTGTCCTTTGGGCAGAAAACTCTGCAAATTTGGCATGTTCTATTGAACTTTGACTTTGTATACCTAGAACCTACTTCAATAAATCACTAAAATACCTCATCAAGTCATTAAAATGTCTCAACACCTACCTTCAATCTCATATATGGACCTGATTGAATTAACTAAAATTCAACAAAAATTAATTCTCATTGGAAACTACAGGACACCAACACAAAACTAACCCCAAGTAAATAATATATGCAAAGATGAAACACCAAATTTACCAGGAAACTCCACCAATGTAGAAAAGAAAAAGAACCAAAAGTGACTAAATCTCTATCAAAATAATCAAGCCCTTTTGGTATGAGTTAATTACAAGTAATGGAAAAAATACAAATATAATTTTTCGCACTTACCAATAAAATAAAAAATATGCTGCAAAAAAAACAAAACTTAGAGGGAAAATAACAAAGGAAACCAAGTTAGTCAAGACAAACTATTTTGCTATTTAAACAGTTTTAGTTGATACTTATCATTAGATGGTTTTTAGATTGTGATCTCTGCTATTCAAGGATGAGCTATTGGGTGAGAAAGTTTTGAAAATTTGAAAAATGTGTGTATTAAATAACTAGTTTCAATTTTGCATTGAGATTAAAAATGATAGCCAATGTCTGCAATGCATGTTCATCTATGATGTACATCATTCCATGAACAACAATCTACTAACTCCCTTTTCTTCTTCAGAATTTAAGTCTTCTCACCTACATCCAAATGCTGCAGAAGAAAAGGCTGTTATTAGATTTAAATCCCAATGCTCAAACATGGACCATGAGCAAAATCTACAATGTCAATGTTAGTGGATAATTAGAGGCCTAACTGACTGATTTGGGACAACAAAAATACGCCTTTTGCCAAGTTCAAAAGCTTGGCTGATTACCATGCTTGGCTGCCATCGCCAGACTCTGGTTTTCAAACAGTCACTCCTCAAAAAGTAGCAAGTGGATGAGCAGCTTCTGATATTCCCTTTCGGCTATCCCACTCTCCTTTTCTGCTTTTTAATCTTGTGATAAGCCATATTTTCTCCTCAGACTATAGACCAGTTTCTTCAGTCACTGAGATGCTTTTTCTTTTGGGGGGGCCTTCCACGTGCAATTATATTGTTTTATGGCAAATGGTACATGAATTTCCATTGCAAGCAAATCCTTTTATGTGTTTCTGCATAGTGTTTATTCAATTGGGTCAAAATATTTACTTCAGTTGGAGCACAATATCTTAATAGGAGTTGAGATCATCAATTGTCTTGCTACCAGTGATTAATTTCTTGAGCTTAATCTATTCTCAGTTTTTCAGCTGAGGTCCAAGTGAATAGTCCTCCAGTTTACTAAAACTATTCACTTCTTACGCTAATGAGACATTTTTTGTGGACTAGAACCAGGAGGTTCCATATTCATGTATTCTAAAGCAATGAGGATAATATATGGATAATTGGGAGGCATTTGCTGCAATAATTTCATTATTTCTGTTTCCTTGAATAACTTCCCATAAAACATTGTCCACTGGTCTTCTGTTTTTGAAGTAGCATGTTATATGTATCCAAGTTTCACTCCAACCAATTTACAACCCATGCAAGAACCAATTAGCAATCCAACCAAGTGCCAGCCAAATGTTTACCTCATAAATCCAATGTCACAAACCTATTTGCAACCCAGTCAAGACTGGAGACAACTGATTAAATAAGCTCTAAATGTTACATATCACAATTTGGCTTTATAATTTCTGGCATCAACACTAGGAAGCAATCATATCCCCCTTCAGAATTACCTCAAAGCAATACAACCATTCTTATCAGCAGAAACTTCAAGAAAGAATTGGATATAGATGGAAAACAAAAACGGAAAGCAGAAAACTTACTTTGAGCATCTGCGGACCACAACATTTGCCAAAGGAGAGAGCTCTGACAGCCAGTTCTTCCCGGCAGATGGAGACCTTCCCATTTCCTCAATCTCTTCGCTGAATATTTCGTCGCTTCGTCTTTTGGCCAACCACTTGAATGACCCATCTCTCACCAGACCCTCCAACATATTTCGGGTTTTGCTGACCATAGCCATTTACACCTACCTGCTTTCAGATGACTACCAAATAGCCTAGATAGAAATAAATAGCAATTTAGATACTAACGAACTCCCCATAGCTATAAAGTAGTAATAAATTTGTTATTGACATGATGGCGGAATGCCACTGGTTCAGAGATTAGCCTTGAAAAGCCCCCGTCTGAGAATATAAGAGTATAAATTGGTGAGATGCAGCAACTTACCAGGTAAAAGAATGAGGAGTATCTCCCAGACATAGCAACTTTGAATTCAGTCCGACACTGAATTTATCAAACGTAATTTCAAAAACCCATTTAACGAAATTCAAGATTAGATGTTGAAATGAGATTATCAAGAGAAAAAAGTCGAAATTGGATGGCCCTCTGCAATACGAATAATCCCGGCAGGTTCCTTTTCTACAAAGATTTAGAGTAAATCAACTAATCAAGCATAGCAAAGAAGGGAAGAGGGTGGGACAAGAGGGGGGTTTTTGTTGTGATATAGAGAAAGGAGCTGGGATACGGGGACACTGTGCCGGGAAATTAGTGGGGCCGTCTTGTTGTGGCCTGTGGGAATTGCAAACGTGTCAAAGGTATCATCCTTTTTCTTTCTTTTTCTTTATTCTTTTTCTTTTTTGCTTTTTGGGGTAAATTTTACTTTGATCCCCTCAACAATGTTTTTGCGGTCTCTTTTGCCCCTCAACCTACGAAACCATACGCCTTACCCCTTCAAATTATGAGAATATAATTTATTTATTAATTTTATCATTTCTTTAATATATTAGGTAAATATTAAAATATTGAAATTCTATTTACACTTAATAAATGTAAAGAAACTAATTTAGATTAAACAAGCTATAAAAGATGGTATAGTTGAACTTGATATAATTATTTAATAAATTAATTTTACTATCAATTATTCTAAATATTTAAAATAATTAATGTCACAATGTCAATTTTGACTAAAACCATTATTTGAAATTTTAAAATTGGAGTGAAATGAAGAGATTTAAAGTTGGGAGATAGATTATAACTTACTAAAGCCAAATTAGTTATGTTTTTATTTTTATTATTTATTTTCAATGCTTTTAATTCATTTTAAATTTGAATATTGATTTTTGTGTGAAGACAAAAATATGTTTGAATTAATAATCTAAAATTTAAAATTTGAAAATTGTGGGTAAAAATAATATTTTAATATAATATTCATAAATATTTTAATGTAATATATTAAATACTATTATCCGCTTACTATGGGTTTTCATTTTTTACTTTACGTTCCATCAATCAAATTACGTTGGCAAAAAAATTTCTTATTAAACTTAATTTGGATTCTATAATCTTAGAAAGATTGAAACAAATTATTATTTAATTACTTAGTAGATTATATTGAAATAAAAAAATTATTGTTAAATTTAATACAAAGATTGAAACAAATTATTATTTAATTACTTAGTAGATTATATTGAAATAAAAAAAAATTATTGTTAAATTTAATACAACCATATTATCTTGAGAAAGATAGAAAAGAAATATTATTTAATTAGATAGAGGTTTTAATTAATTTTAAACTATACGTATTTTATGTTTGAAAATAATATGAATATGTATGAAAATTTTGAAAAAAAAGTAGCATTTTTGTTGAAAATGGAACAAACATGAATGTTTTCTATTTCTAAAATTGTATATAACTAAAAAAAAAAAAAGGAATGTTGAAATGTAACAATCAATGCCTAAACCTTTTAGATTGGGTAGAAATCAACCTATATATGATCTTACAATTTTGCGATGTCTTCTATAAAATTGTTGTAAAATCGATTTAGAAAGTTTAGTGAAGTAAAATTTTACCAATTAATGAAGTAGGTTCCATTTCTTGTTAATAGAAGTATTTTGAATTATTGTAATATATACATCAATTAGATGTCAATAATGTTGATATGGCATATACTCCAAAGTTGAGCTATAAATTCGACCAAAGAGGATAGTTCGCCTAAGGAGCAGGAGATATCTCATCAAATTAATAAGATAACCTTGGGCTTGACCCTCCTCAGGTCATTTAGAAGTACCCAATACCTTAGTGTGGACGAGACCTCACCAGTTTCTCTTGAACAAAGACAAGTGGCGTATTTGAGGTCGAATCTCACACACTAGTGTGGGCGGTGCTACTTAATGCGCTAAAAATTTTCTAACATCCATCCTCCTCCATATTAAATATTGTCGTGAATGAATTCTATATGCATTTATTATTGTCATCAGTGTGTCTTATCTGCATTTAATGCTTCCAAACAATTACTTTACTACCAGGTAGCATAAAAGGCATGTTGTCTGTCACTTTATAAAAGACCTATAGTACTTTTACCATTGGAATAATACCCTACAGTCAATTAGATTAGGATGTTTAGCTACTCTTGTAAAGCCATCCTATTTGATTGACATTTGTTAAATGGCCATCTTCATCTTCTGCAATATTATTATTCTTCACAATATATTTAGTAGAAGCTTAAAACCGTACAAGACTAGAGGACTTGGTTACGTATATGATGGTGATTATGAAACATGTCTCTATGATCAAGATTTTAAAATTTTCAAAGTCGTAGAATCTTAGATAAGGGATATAAGGTTCAGATACACTTGCACCAATGATGCATATTCTAGGAAGTTGAATGTTGCACTAACTCATGGGCAATCTGTACATGAGATATGGATGGGTTGGTGGGTGCTTGTTGGGAAACAAGATCATTGAAGGCTGGACAAAGAACCTATGAGATAGTCGGAATGGCTTGTCGGTGATGAAAAATTCTCTAGCTTATAATAGTGCGTATAATTAATCCTTAGACTTAAAACTCCATAGTAATCTTGTGCTTAAATCCTTGTACTTTGATATTTGTCCTAACCTCCTAACAGGTCATACGGGACTTATGTTGGGCACAAGCTACCTAAGTATGGAGGTTGGTGAGTTCTAGTAAAGATTCGTTTGCTATGTGACCAATTCCAAAAAATCTTTGCACAAGATAGTATGACAATTTGGAAAGATAGTTTCCAAAGATAAGGAGATTAGGACAATTCATTAAGAACAGTTGCATAGTTATTGAGCATATTAGGGAATTAACAAATATCTTAGCCCAAAGCCTCACTCAAGAAAAGGTTCTAGTAGTATTCCTTTGTCAAAATCAGTCCTACTAGAGTCCCTACTGCTACCTCTTTCACCTTCTGTGCCGCTCATCAATTCAACGTCAGGAAATAGAAGGACCATATTTGCATGTTAATAGTAAGCAAAAACGTTCACACTAACTCATACAATCGGTTGGGCTTCAAAAGCTTGTATCTAGACATCGACATGGAGATTGGGTACTTTTGAATTAATTGAGACTAATTCATGAGGATTAATTAAAAGTAGTTTTAATTAATTTAGAGAGTTTGGTATTCAATAAAGTCGCAAAGAGTTGCAAGCCCATGTCTAATTGACTAGTGAACCTAATGAGTCATACAGAGAAGTATTGGACCACACTAGTGAATTTAGAGAAGTTATTTAAAGTAGTAAATAAATTAAATAGTTTAGTTGGAGGAGGCAATTTCTGACTAAGTTAATCAATCAACATGGCTTGATTGATATAAGAAGATAAATTAATCAAATTAATTTCGAGAGTTAAATTAAGCTAACTAAATTAAATTAAAAAGTTAATTTAATTGGACCATATGTCATGTTAAATTAGTCTTGCTAATTTAAATGAGTTAAATTAAACCAATTAAATTAAAGAGTTAATTTAATTGGTGCAAGAGGCAAATTAATTTTGGAGGCAAAATTCAAATAGAAGAGTCCATTTAAAATATAGAAATACTTGATTGGCCAATTAAAATAGAAATTTTAAATGGTGCAAATGAATATTCTATGTAGGATGTGATATAGGAGAAGAATCTAGATCATGGCTAATGTGATTAGATGCTCTATAATCTTCATATGAGATCTATAAACACCAATCTTGATGACCACATGGGCAGCCACTTCACACCGCAATCACACATTTTCTGCTTTCTTCTTCCCTCCAAAATTACTCTCACCTCCTCCTCCAACTTGGCAGCTTTCTTCCCAAGCACATTCTTCTCTAAATTCTTCCTAAATCAAAAGTCTAGCTTGAATTTTAATCTGAAGTATGCTATCCTAATGTGTTGGGATATTATTAGAGGTGCTATAAGTGGAGGACTCAAGTGTGAATCGAGGTGTTGATCCAAATAAGCCAAATTTGAGAAGAATTAATGGCGATTTTTGGAGATCAAAGCTACCGACTTTTGCTACTATTTTGCTAGCGTTCTTTGCTTGGATCAAAGCTTGCAGATAGTGATCTTCATCTTCTGTTGAGAGATTTAAATAAGGTAACAATCTCTCTCTTCTTGAATCCAAGATTAGAGGCATAAGATGATCATAGTGTTGGTGAATTCAAATTTATATATTAGTTTCAATGGTTGAAATTTTTATTCTTCATTGCACTTGATTTCTTGAATTCACCTTCACATTAAAGTGATATCGAGCCTTCTTATGCCTTAACTTTGGATTTGTGAAAACTTAATTCATGGGATGACTTAATTTTTCCATCTTGATCTTAATTCAATTTAATAGACTAAAAATCTTAAAGTTTTTTTTGCATGTGACTCTCGTTGTTAGGAATTAAATTCTATCAAGCATACTAGATGATGATTTAGTATTGTTATTGATACAAATTTAACTTAATTATGTTGCTAGATAGAGATTTAGCATTATTGATTCAATTGGATTGGATCTCCTTGAAATTAGCATATTACTAAATAGTGATTCAATTTATTTTTGGTGTTTTGAACATGCGGAAAATTTCATTTGCAGATCCTATGGAAATTAAAAATGGGGTGAAAATTGCTTTCGGGAACAAATTTGGGCAAAAACGATGTGCTATGGCATTGGGCCACTACTATGGTAGCATGTTGCTGCCCCTATAGGTGATAGGCTGCTACATAGGGTGGTTGGACTACAACTTAGCGCTGGTCGTGCGCCATTATGCCTTTATTTCTATTTTCGTGTAGTTTTCATCTTATTTTTGAAGTATAAGTATTGTACTACTTTCATTAAAATGTTAGGCACTTTTTGTTTGCTTAAATATTAATTTTTAAATTCATTTTGCTTTTTCCAAGTTTGTGGAATTTTAACTATGCATGTGTTGATATTGCGAGTTGCTAAGTATTTGTGAGAACAACTCTTTATTTTGATTTGAATGTCAAATTTAATTTCATGCATTTATGTGATGACTGTATGATTTTTTTATAGATGATTGGGGATAATAATGAGCCTCTAAAATGGTTTAATTGATTCAATTTGATTGAATTGGTTTGTAATTAATTGAGGCTTGCATCCCTTCTTATTCTTCTTTCTCATCATATTAATATTCTATTTCTTATATAATGAAAGTAGTCATTAGACATGGTGGGGTTTTTTTTTGTTGTATTGGTGGCCTTTGCAAGAAAAATGGAGAAAGATGGAGGACTTCAAAACATTAAGCCCATATACGCATGGGATACATATATGTAATATGTAGGATATATTATCTTTTAATTGTTCACCTAAATCAACCAAGTGATGCACTAACAGCTCTAGATGCATCATTTGGTAGAGGCACATGATCATCCTATGAAGATGCATGCTAGGCATTTACTTATTTATGCTTTCCAATCCTACGATTTATGGTGATACATCCTTAGGATAGAGAACCTTAATAAGTCAACCAAAATGATGAGATCTTCAAGCACAAACAAATCCCTCACTCAGAAAGTCTAAGTCAATTCAAAATATTAAGTCAAGATGTTAAACTAGATTTTAATAATCCTTGCCTTCTATCAAAAGGTGTGTGACAAAGGATGCTACTATAATTGTATGTTGTCTCATGACTTGCTAATGACAAAGCAACTTCGTACTCTTATCTAAGAGTGTGGGAGTTTTTCATCTATGTCAAGAGACTAGTGGGAGACAAGTTGGATTCAAGATCTATCTTTTGTAAGTTTATGGGATACCATAAAAAGTCTTTGGGTTATTGCTTCATGATCCCTCACAACAAAATGTGTTTCGAGGAACGCCACCTTTTAAAAAAAGGAGTTTCCATTAGATAGAAAAGATTTTATCGTTGAAAATTAAAAATGATCATCTTATCCCATAATTAATAGAAGCAATAGAGCATCCAGAGCCTAGTACACATTTCTTATTAAAAGATCAAAACAAATCAAGAAGCAACATATGGGTTAAACTAATAGTGATCCAAGGACCTACAAGGAACCTATGTCACCATGGACTTGAATCATTAGCTTGACGCCATAAAATTCAAAATAGATTTCATGTACTCCAACAAAGTATGACCTTTGGTAGATCCACTAGAGGGTATAACACCCATCAATTACAAGTGGATCTACAAGTGTAAGCTTGGAGAGTTGTTGACTATAAGGCTAGAATTATGGCAAAAAGATATACTCAAAGGTCAGGTATCAATTTTGAGAAAATCTTTTTGCTAGTAGATATATCTAAATCCTTTAGGATTATGCTTGTCACATCTGCTTACTACAACTATCAAATTCGTCGAATAGATTTGAAGACCACTTTTCTCGATGGTAACATTAATAAAGAAATTTATATGGAGCAACCAGAGGGTTTTACATCCAACGAAGGTAAGAAAAAGGTTTGCAAACTCCAAAGGCCTATTTATGGACTTAAGCAACCATCTCCTATTTGGAAGATATGTTTTGTTGAAATAGTTAAAAGGTTTGGCTTCATCAGAAATGTGTATAAACCATGTATGTACAAGAAAACTAGCGGGACTTCGATCTAGTTTATAGTACTTATATCGATGACATTCTTCTCATTAAAAATGAGAGAGAAATATTATAGTGTACTAAATCATCGTTTTCTTCAAAATTCTTCATGAAAGATTTGGGAGAAGCATCCTACGTATCGAGAATACAGATCTAAAAATATAGATCGATGAGGTTGTCAGAGCTATTCCATTCTTCATACATAGTTAAGATACTAAAAATATTTAGTATGGATAAATTCAATAGGGGATATCTACAACGGCATAGTCTATAGCTTTCTAAATCTATGGCACCTCAGATGAAGGAAAAGAGAAGTAGGATGTCTCACATACTTTTGCTTATGCCATAGGAAACATAAGTATGCCATGCTATGTATGAGATCGGATCTAGCACACGCTCTAAATGTTATGAGCCGCTACCAATCCAATTTTAGTGAGAGTCATTGGAAGGTCGTAAAAGCAATCCTCAAATACTTAAGAAGAACTAAGGATTTATTTTTGGTTTACGATATAAGAGAATTGAAACTTGAACGGTTTTTGAGTTCTAGTTTCTAGTCCAATGAAAATGACCTTAAGTCCATGTCAGAATTTATTTTCTACATCAATCACATCACAGTTAGTTGAAAAGGTTTCAAGGAAGATACCACGACCTATCTAACCACAGGGGAAAAATATATTATGGCATTGGATACTGCAACAGAAGGTATTGGGATGGAAAACTTCATGTAAGAATTGAATGTAGTGCCTAGCATTGCGGAGCTGGTTGTTGTTTATTATGATAATAATGAAGTCATTACACAAGTAAAGGAGCCAAGATCTTATTAGCGATCCAAGAACATATTGGAGCATTATCATTTGATTCATGAAGTCATTGATAGAGGTGACATTTAAGTGAAAAGTGTTGCCTTAGAAGAGAATATAGCAAATCCAATAATTAAATCCCTAAAGCTAAAGGTCTTTGAGAGACATCTTAGGAAAATGAGCCTAAAGACTATAGGTAATTAGTTTTAGGACTAGTGGAAAATTTTTGAAATAGTATCCCGCAGCCAATTAGATTGGTTTGTGTAGTTACTTCTATAAAAAAAATCGATAGATAGCTATCTTTATCATATGTAATATTGATATTCTTCATAATGCATTTGCTTGAAGCCCTAAAAATCATACAAGACTACTGGACTTGGTCATACATATGATGGTAATCATGAAACAAGTATATATAATTATGATCTAGAAATATTTTAAATCTTAAAATCTTAGAGACAATAGTATTTAAGATTCTAATAAACTTGAACTAATGATGCATATTTTAAGGAGTTGGAGATTGCTCCGTTTCATAGGCAATTCGTGTGCAAGAAATGGATGCACGTCGCTAGGTGCCTGTTAGAGAATAAGTTGACTGAAAACTCAAATTAGAGAATCCATGATGTAGTTAGAGTGGCTTGTCAATAATGAAAAATTCTCTAACTTGCGATAGTGCATATAATTAATCCTGGTAGCCTTATGCTTAGGTTCTAGCACTTTAATAGACTACCTAGTGGGTCACGTGGGACTTATGTTGGGCATAAACTATCTAAGTGTGAAGATTGGTGAGTTCCAATAGAGGAGTTGTTTACTCGTTGTAACAAATGAGTTGATCTCCTATATATTCTATGATGATTGGTTTCAAAAAATCCTTGTACAAGATCATGACAATTCGAAAAGGTAGTTTCCAAAGATAAGGTTATTTGGAACTGGTCATTAAGAATAGAAGCATCTATTAGGGAACCGGCAAATATCTTAGCCTAGGGCCTCAATTAGGAGATAGGAAACGAAATGACTATATTTGCATGGTAAATGTAACTAGAAAGGTTTACACTAATTAATTCATCCAATTGGTTGGCTTTATAGGCCTATAATCAACATCAATTATAAAGGATTAATTAAAAAGAGTTATTAATTGGAATATTTGATTCACAAATCGCAAAGAGCTGCAAGCTCATATTTAATTGATTGGTGAACCTAATGACTCACACAATAAGCTTGTACCACAATAGAGAATTTAGAGAAGTTATCTAAAGTGGTGGATAAATTGAATAGTTTAGTTGGAGAAGTTGGTCTTTGACTAAGTTGATTAGTCAACATGGCTTGATTAATTTAAGAAGTTAAATTAATTAAATTAATTTAAAGAGTTAAATTAAGTCATTTAAATTAAAGAGTTAATTTAATAGGATCATGTGACAAATTAAGTTAGTCTTACTAACTTAAGTAGTTAAATTAGACCAATTAAATTAAATAGTTAATCTAATTTGTGCCATGGAGATTTTAATTAGTTCAAATGAATGTTCTATATAGGATGTGAGGTGGCATCCGAGTGATCTAATTAGGAGGGAGAAGAATCTAGAATATGGCTAGTGTGACTAGATGATCTAGAATCTTCATTACCTCTTTGGGGATCACATGACTGGCTACTTGACACTCCAATTACAAATTTTGTGCTTTCTCCTTCCCTCCAAAATTACTCTAACCTCTCTACTCCAACTTGCTAGCTTTCTTCCCAAGCACTTTCTCTCTAAATTCTTCTTAGTTCAGAATACTTTGTGGCTTGCATTTTGATCTAAAGTGTGCTATCTTAAGGCGTGTGGATTATTAGAGATGCTATAAGTGGAGCACTCAAATGTGAATCAAGATGTTGATCTAAAGGAGCTAAATTAGAGAAGAATTGGTGGCAATTTTGGAGATCAAAGCTATCGATTTTTGCTACTATTTTGGTGGTGTTTTTAGCTTGGATTGAAGCTTGAAGATAATGATCTTCATCTTCTACATTGAGAGATTTAAATAAGGTAACATTCACTCTCCTCTTGAATCTAAAATTAGAGGCATAAAATGATCCCAGTGTTGGTGAATTCAAGTTTATGTTTCAGTTTCAATCGTTGAAATTTTAATTTTTATTGTGCTTGGTTTCTTGAATTAACTTCACCTTCACCAAGCGTCTGTTGGGTCACCCGAGCAAGCTGGGGCATTGTGTGCCTGATCATTTCGTCATTCAGTCTTTTTTGGGATTCTTGAATTCTTCTAAATGTCATCAATATTCATTCTTTTGGTAGATACAACTATTCATGAATCACTTAAGATTTTTAACAAAACTTGGACCTCAACGAATGACTTAGAAAATTTAGTTGGATTTGTGCTTGGGTTATCCTTTTGGATTGTTAGTAGACATCATAGTCTTATCAATCACTCTTACTTTCTTTACAGAGCATTTTGTTCATCCAGTATTGAGATGGACTTTGTTTAGTCTCAGGTCTCGGGGATATGTTTTAATGTCCGCAATGAGTAAGCTCTCTTCAAGGACTTACAGTTGTGTTCTTCAAGGCCTTAGAGTTGTGTTTAACTTGCTCCATACACATAACAAATTAAGATCTTGCAACGACTAAGTATATGTCAAACTTAAGTGCGTGGGCTTACGTGTCACAGTAAGGTTGAAGCATGTCTAGCTTTGTGCCCCACATAGGACTTGGATTTTCTCATAGAGCTTTCCTTCTTAAGGATCTTTTAGGATCATTAGCAGAGTTTTGTATTTTTTGAAGTACTTACTTACTCTCAAAAGATTGTGAGGTCATTATGACTATGGTAACTTCTATAGGATAACTTGTAATCGTTTGGTCTAGGCGTTAGCAATGGGGCGTCTCTGCAGCAGGCGATCATGGTAAGATTGACTTCATTCGAGGTTTTTCTCTTGATGTTCTGCCATTTCTGAGTTCCTGAGCTTTTATTTAGTATTTGTATTTTTTGCATCGTGTGTTTCCTCCAGAGGAGTTAGATCTTGAGAGACGTTAGATCATTCCCTTTGCAAGTTAGAGTTTGTGGGCTACAATAGGACTTAGTAATTCCTTCTTTGACATTTTGCTTTTGCAAATCACATAGCATTTCTAAATAGAGGTTCATATTTCAGAAATTGTTTATGAGCTCTTTCACAGTCAAGTTATTACGAAAGACCCTTGAGGTCTCTCACGAAGGCATTTGTCTATAGATCTCTTAGGATGTGCCGCCATATTGCTTTATTTTATGCTACCTTTGGAGGTCCTATTACGAAGATGCCACTTCATGCTCCAAAGATTATTCCGCTAGGTGCGCTTTTGATCTTACTTACTGGAGTGTCTTTTAGTGAGCCTCTTTGAGGGGCCTTAAAAAAGTTGTGGTTTTTGCAAGCCCATCTTGTTTCTCTTTAGATTGCTGAGTATTAGCCAAACATAGAGTGATACTTGCATATGTAGTATTAGACTTCACATCTTTGTTATGGAGGTTTAAGTATTGCCGTACTCTTTTTCCACTGAGGTGCTCAGAAAACTCGTATTTCCTGATTTTTCTTGCTTTCGAAGCATTATGTACACATTGCTATGCATTTGAAATTTTCTTGCAATAGTTGCCCAGTAAGGCAAGGGTTTGGGAGCCTGTTGGGCACAAGGATTCTAGGTACTTGGGCACCTAGCTTTTAAGATTCTTGGCACCTACGGGGTATCCAAATGTTGGTACCTAGGAGCTTATTGTCGGGGATGCCTGACGCTTGTTGGGCGTCCAATGTCTAAGCCCCTGAGATGTCCAGAGCCCATGTAGTGCTTGATTGTCGATTTCATCAAATGTTTGTTGCACTCTTTTTTTTCAAGAGATGAAATCATTCGAGTGTTGAGTAGCCATGTGTGTACTTGACCCTCTTAGGTAACTTAGAAAAATTGATTTAGACGAAGCTTCATGCTTTGGGAGTTTTTCAAAAAATTTAGTATGAATTTGCATCTTTGCGAATAACTTAGAGAATTTCTTTGTTTGTGACTGCTTTACATTTTTCTTCTGCATAAATAGTTGTTAAGCTTGTTCTTAGTGTTGCTTTTTCTTTAAGGGCCCAATTGTTGGCCTTTTCATACACCCTAATGTTGTTGAGACTTGTTCATTTCTTTCTAAATGAATCTTTTCTACTTGGCTTCGTATACACTTAGTCAATTAGCTGACTATTAAGTGTATATATGTTCTTGGTATTTGTTTGACACGTGGAGGGGATGCGTGAGTAGGATGTTGAATCTTTTCTTGTTGAATTTTATCGCAAGTCCCCCTATAGGGGTTTCATCAAGTTGCATAGAGTAATATGTGAGTATACGTGTGACCCTCACTAGGGAGGTCTCATTGCAATACTTGATCATTTAAGTCAAACTCAATTGAGCGCCTCACTGGTGAGGTATTATTACAATACTTAGTCTTTTGAATCAAATTTAATGAATGCCTCATTGGTAAGATTTTAATGGGAGCATCAAATGGTATGACGACATTTTACCTCGAGCCTCGTTCAGGACGACATCAAGTGTTGTAGTAAAGTTTAGATGCGAGCCTTGTTTATGATGTCTTATCGTCGATGTTAAGTATCATAATGCACTGGGTGGAAACCTTGTTCGAGAGATCCTATTGTTGAATATTTAGTGTTATAATAAGGTATGGCATCGACCACAAACCCCTGGAGGGGTTTCACAATTGATCTCGAAGGTGCAGCCACATACTCCCTAGGAGGCCTTATAGTGGGCTTGCGCAAAATTAATCTAAGTATTGTAGTAATTTGTTCAACATTATTAGGTTCAAACATTTACCTTTAGTAAGGATCTCTAGTGGGCTTACGCGCAACAACCATATACTTCTAGAGGAGTTGGATAATGGATTTATGTCAATTAGTTTAGGTATTGGTGTAATTCATTTATCACTATCAAGATGCTGCCACTTATCTCTGGGAACGATTATTAGTGTGTTCATGCACAACAACCATATACTCTTGAAGGAATCGGATAGTAGGTTTACACCAAATTAATTCAAGTGCAAGTGTGATTCATATTAAAGGTGTTGAGGTACCGCCATTTATCTTTAGTAAGGATTTATGTCGACTTACACACAACCACGTACTCTCAGAGGAGTTAAATAATGAATTTACACCAAAATCGTTTGTAAGAGAGGTGGTGCCATTTACCTTCAAGGGTAGTGCTAGGGAGGATCTATGATGGGCTTACTTGTAGCTACCATGTACTCCCAGAGGAACAATATAGTAGGTTTATGCCAAAAAAAATCAAGGATGATGTTACTTACCTTTGAGGATGATACTAGGGAGGATTTAGGATGGGCTTATGCGAAGCTACCACCTATACCTGGAGGGACCATATAGTGGGTTTATGCTAAAATAGATCAGTTAGAGATGCTGCCACTAACCTTAGCGGAGTATTTACGATGGGCTTATGCATGACTACCATACATTTTCGGAAGAGCCTTATAGTGGGTTTATGCTAAAAGATATCAATTACAGATGTTGCCACAATTATCAAGGAAGATTTATGGTGGGTTTATACGTGCCATGTACTTTTAAAAGAGCTCGTAGTGGGTTTATGCAAAAGAAGATAGAATGTGCTCCTGGAATCTTCATTGTGCAAGGTATCATTTAAGTATTCAAGATTACGAGACAATAATATAAAGAAAACAAACTTTATTCAAGTCATTATAAACAACAAGAGAGTGTCATCCCTATGTAGGTTGGCTTTATTCATTTCTAAAGAAAAAAACTTCGAACTGAGAGAAATCAATACTTCAAAAAAAAACAAATCCTATCTATTCAATCAAAATTGACTAAAGAAATGAGAAAACGAGAGAGCGTCATTCGTGATGCGTTCAAGTAGTTGGCATGGATATCACCATGGCATTAGTATCTTGGAGCAACCTCTGCCTTTATCTTTCATTTTGTTACCTTGTAACTCTTTTGCTTAATCCATTTTGGGAGGAGGAATCTTGATGTTCTTTAAGGTGTCGGCATGACACTCTCTGGCCACACATAGGTTACCAACAGCTTCACCAGTTTGCTCGGTATGGGAAACTTCAACTTCTTATCATACATTGACATTACTGCTTGAAAAAGATTTGGGGTAGGTCTTCCCAAGATACTATTGTAAACTAATGGGATCTTGACTACAAGGAACCTCACCATTTTTGCTACTCATCCAAGATGAGTTCCTAGAGCAAAGGGCAACAACACTTCTTCTAATGCTTCTAAAGTATTGCTAGTAAACCCCACAAGAAGGGTGTTGATCTGAGAAGTCAAGTGTAGCATTAGGATCCAATAATAAAGCATAGAAATAGATAAATTAACTAGGCTACACTAGAAACCAAGGATCTAATCATGCTTCAAATGCAGATGTGGATAAAGGATTACCTTGAATGCTCAAAAATCCAAGGAAAGGAGGAAGAACACTTCAACACTTGAAGGATGTCTCCCAGTGGTGCAACAACAATATGGCAACAGTTGCTCTATCAAATCTCTTCCAAATTGACTGAAATTCGGACACAGGTCACCAATACCTTAATGAAGATCTAGTAAAAAAATTAGCCAAAAATGACTTTGGGAAGGTCCTGAAAAGATGCTCCAAAGTTACTACCTCTGCTGTAGATCTCCAAAAGCCAAGCAATCCAAATATATTTGCCTCTAATGATATGATCCACACACCAGTGGCTAATCCAAATCTCTCCTAGATCAGTTGGAAAATCAAGGAGAGAAAATGAGGATGAAGGTCGAAAATTTGGGAGGGAGAGGTGAAGAAAGTGTGAAGCCTCAACACATGAGAGAATCACAAAATTGGAAGGGAAAAATGGAATCTAACTTTTAGATCTAGATTTTGCCAACCTAGCTTCCTAGTGGCCGGCCACGCTATATCTATATATAGAGGGAGAGAAGGTGTGATGCCAAGTGCCACCTAAGCAAGCAAGTTGCATGTGAAATCACATTTCACTTGCATTTTTATTTCATTTGGAATCTTTATTTCATCTCATATCATCCAAATAAATTCAAATACACTCCAAATGAACTCTTTCATTTTAAATTTTCCTCCAAATTGATTCTTGAAATTAATTAAATTAACCTCTTAATTTAATTAATTAACCTTGACTTAACTCTTTAAGCTAGAAAATGTCAACTTAACTCCTTAAGTTAACTTGACCATTGACAGTCATGTGACACCAATTAAATTAACTCTTTAATTCAATTGGTCTAATTTAACTCCTTAAATTGTTAAATTGATCAAGATAAAATGACCAAAAAATTGTGTCAACGACTCCCTCCAAAAACGATCAAAATGGAAAATTTCAAACTTTTAGAAAATTTTCTTCATCAAGTAGGATTTCCAATAGGCTTTTGTGTGTGATCCATTATGTTCTATCATTAATTGGACATGGGCTCTCAACTCTTGTGACTTGTAGAATATCGAAATATTCATATTTATTTAGACTTCTTTATACTAAAGACTCAATTCAATTAATCTCCATTAATTGAAGAGTACCCAATTTTTATAGTCGATGTCCAACTTCAAGCCCATGGAACCCAACTAATTGGACGAATGAATATGCTCTTGGAAAACCATTCTAGCTCTATACTTACCATGCAAATACGGTCTTTTCATCTCCTATCTCCCGAAATAGGCTTGGGACAAGATATTTTTCGGCTCCCTAATAGCTTCGATATTGTGTTTCTATTCCCAATGTTCAATTCTGATTTATGACCTCATCTTTGGAAAAATTCTTTTTCAAGTTGTCATATTGCCTTGTGCAATGACTCTTTGGAATCGACCATTATAGAATATACAGGAGATGCGCTCGCCATTCACAACGACAAGGAGTCGGTTTCCATCTTGAATCTTATAAACTTTCATGTCAACGTAGCTCATACCCAAGCTCAACCCAAAAGACCCACTAAGTGGTTAAGGAAGAGTCAAAGCATGGGGACCTAAACATAAGGTTACAATGGATTCTCAGGTCAAAAGACTAATTATATGCACTAACGTAAGCTGGAGAACTTGCTACCACTGACTTGCACTACGGCTATCTAGTGGATTCTCCGGGTGGTGTTCAGTAAACTTGTTCTCTAACAAGCACCCATTAACATGCATCCATGTCTCACATGGTTTTCTCATGAAACGGAGCAATATCCAACCCTTGGATTTATGTATCATTAATGTAAATTTATCCGAATCTTAGATGCCCTGTCTCATAAGATTCTACTACTTGAAAGATTTATGATTGCAATCGTGTAAGATTTATTTCATAATCACCACCCAGTGAAGTGACCGAATCCCGTAGTCTTGTGTGATCTAAAGGCTTCAACCAAATGCTAGTGAAGTATAGTAAGCATAAGATGAAGATGACCATTTTTAATAAATTTCATTCAATCAAGATTGTACTACAAGTGAAATAGTTTACATGCCAATCTAATTGACTGTGGGGCGCTATTCCAACAATATCCCACTTGCCCCAAAGTCAATTCCCCAGAGCCTTAAGGCCCATCTTCTCAAGATATCTTTCAAAGACCTTTTGCATTTAGGGTTAAGACAGTGGTTCTACTATATTCTCTTACGAGACAACCATTTCCACTCAGATGTTGCCTCTATCAATTGATATCATATATCAAATGATAACGCATTTACTTGTGTTTGGATCACTGATGAGATCTTGGCTCAAGTTTTAAGTTATCTTCAAAAGACAACCATAGGCTCGTGCATGCTAGGCACTACAATCAACTCTTGGATGAAGTTTCTACACAAACACCTTCCTTTGCGATTTCCAAAATCGCAATGTATTTCGCCTCTGTGGTTGAATCGATCGTGGTGTCTTGTTTGGAACTCTTCCAACTTATCACATCACTATTGAGGTAAAATATAATTCCATAAGTGGATTTTAGGTCATCTACATCGAATTAGAAACTGTAGTTTGAAAACCCCTCGAGTTTTAATTCTTTATTGCAGTATACCAAAAATAAATCCTTAGTCATTCTCAAGTAGTTAAGGATTACTTTAATGGCCATTCAGTGGGATCAGATTGAAAGTGGCTTGTAATACTTAGAGCATATGCAACATCCGACCTTATCCATTGAACAACAAACAGAATACATTATGCCTCCAATAGCGAACGCATAAGGTATGTAGCACATTTTATGTCTCTCGTCGTTAGTTTTAAGGGCTATAGACTTGGAAAGCCAAAGACCATGTCCCATAAGGAGGAATCCCCTCTTGGATTCTTCCATACTAAGCCTCTTTACTATCTAGTCAATGTACGGTGTTTGGGAAAGCCCCAACTTCCTTCTCGATCTTTCTCTATAGATATGTATTCCTAATACGTAGGATGCTTCTTCCAAATTTTTTAAGGAGAATTGTGTAGATAACCATACTTTAGTACACTCTAACATTACTATCTCATTCATAATGAAAAGAATGTCATGACTTAAAGCACAATAAGCTATATACTACTCCCACTAGCCTTCTTGTACACACGAGATTCATACACATTTTTAACAAAGCCAAATGATTTGACTGTCTTATCAAAACATATGTTCCAACTTTAGGATGCCTGTTTGAGTCCATAAATAGATCTCTCGAGTTTGCAAACATTTTACTTACTCCATTTGGATGTAAAACCTTGTGGTTGCTCCATATAGATTTCTTCTTCAATGCTTCCATTGAGGAAAGCAGTTTTCGCATCCATTTGTCATATCTCATAGTCATAATATACGACTATGACAAGTAAAAATCCAAATAGACTTAGGCATAGCGATCAGTGAAAAAGTTTCCTCAAAATCAATACCGGTCTTTGAGTATAACCTTTTGCCACTAGTCGCACCTTAAAAGTCATTACCTCTCCATTGACTCCTAGTTTTGGCTTATAGATCCGCTTGCAACCAACAGGTACTATACCCACCGGTGGATCTATAAAGTCTATACTTTATTGGAGTGCATATAGTTTATTTCGAATTTCATGGTGTCAAGCCAATGTCCCGAGTCTATGTCCAACATAGCTTCCTCATAGGTCTTAGGATCACTATCCGATTAGCCTGTACCATGAAGGAATTCGAACATTTCGGATTGCTTCTTGATTCGATCCAACCTTCTCAGAGGTTGTGTTTGGCTCTTATTGCTCACTTATTTCCACTGCTTGTGGGATTTGATGATCATCTTGAACTTCATCAAGTTCAATAACAACATCATTTGTATCTAATAGAAATTTCTTTCCCAAAATGGGGTGTTCCTTGAAACAAACATCCTTGTTCCGAGAAATCATAGAAGTAATAACCCAAAGACTGTCTTGTGTATCCCATAAACTTGCACAAGATGGATCTACTATCCAATTTATCTCCTGTTAGCAGTTTAATGTAAACGGGAGACCCCAAACTCTTAGAAAAGAATAAGAAGTTGTTTTGCCAAACCACATCTCATGCGGTGTCTTTGGCACTAACTTTGAAGATACTACATTTAGTAGCTTCGATGCCATCTCTAAGGCATATCCCTAAAAGGATATAGGCACATTGACAAAGCACATCATGGAACGTACATGTCTAACAAGGTACGGTTTCTCTTCTCAGCTACTACATTATGTTGGGGTGTGTCGAGTGGAGTCCATTGAGGGATAATCCCATTCTCTTTTAGATAATCCAAGAATTCGATACATAAGTATTCTCCCCCTCGATCCGATCGAAATGTTTTAATACTAAGTCCCTTCACTTTTCTACTTCATTCGTATACTCTTTTAACTTTTCAAAAGCTTTGAACTTGTACGTCATAAGATACACATGTCCGAATTGAGTATGGTCATCGATGAAGGTAATGAAGTAAGAATAACCTCCTCTTATACTAACTTTTAGTGGGCCACAAACATTTGTATGGATCAAATGCAAAGGACTTGTGGTTCACTCCATTTGTCCTACAAAAGGAGCCTAGGCCATTTTCCCCTTTTAACAAGATTCACATGTAGGAAGGTTCTCAATGCCACTAACATTTAGTACTTTGAGAGCCTCTAACTTGTTCATCATATTTTGAGAAATATTTCCAAGTCTTGTATGCCAGAAGATGGCATCTTCTTGGTTATCTAATTTTCCTTTACTTGATTGAATGTGCATTAGTGATGTTTGAGAATCCAAAAATGTATAATCCTTTGTTAAGTGTACCATGAGCAACTAAAGAACCCATTCCTTAATGCCTTCAATCTCCCATTTGATTTAGAAGGACCAAATCCTTCACTATCCAAAAGGGGAAATTGAAATAATGTTCTCAATAATATATGATACGTAATAATAAGGGTTCAATACAAGTATAGAGTTCCCTAAGTCTAACTCATAATATGTCTTCGGCTTTGGCCACAACTCTTGCTCCTTTGCCAAGGCGGTGGATCACATTCCCTTCACTTAGTTTTATTTTTCTTTCTATTCTTTGTAACAAATTATAAAGATAAGAACCACATGCGATATCATATATCCATGAGAAAGAATTAATCCTAAATGTACTTTAATAAAGTATATATCCTTCTCAAGGGTTACAAGGTATTCCTTGCATTACCACTTCCAATGGCCTTTCTTACCTAAGTATAAACAAGTAAAATCGACTATATCCTTTATAATCTTCTTGATTCCTTTGGATGCCTTTAATGGTTGCTTTCTCTTAGAGGAAGAACTTTTCTTCCTTTTATCTTCCTTTCTAGTACTCCTAGGGCCCATAGACTTTGGGAGAAAGCAAGTATTAATGGTATGCCCTTGTCATGGTAGTCTCCATCTAGATCAAGCTTTAATCAATGAAACTCAGCAAGGATGTGAGGATTAAATCCTTATGGAGATCATTGTCTATCACTACGTCCAAGTTGAAGAGCTTCTCAACAAGCTTAATCATCTTTAGACTGTAGTCGATGACACATGACTTCTCATCCATTCTAACTTGAAAAATCTCCTTTGACAACATGAACCTCTCATACCTTCTTTGCATTAAAACTCTTGTAAGCTTTAATCGAGGTATTTATTCATGTTTCCTTGAGACTTTTGAAGTTTGTAGACTCCATCATGAAACTATGGGATAGGATGATCCTTAACCCAATTCATAAACATTTCACATGTCTCTTGATCTACATTGATCCCTTTGGGATAAAGAGCACCATGATATAGGACATTTATCCTTTTCTAGGAATCTAGAACGATTTGAGGTTAAGTTAATTGTGGAAGTTAGGCCAGGTCCAAAATAACATTGAGTGGATTCTTAGCCATACTAGAGATTTCGCAAATCATCAAAGGCAAATAAGAGAATATAAGCATGTGATTGAATATTGATATTGAAAACATGTTTATAGTTTTTTAAGCATGTTTTTCTTCTACTATTTTATCAAATTCTTCACCCATAGAAGAATTCGGGAAATTTCATTTCCTAGTAAGAATCAAGGCCCTAAGGACTTATAGTGGACCCACACTCGTGATACATCCACAAACAATTGAAAGATAAGTAACTTTTGCTAATTGCATCTCTATACAACCCTTGATATATTTTGCCTCACTTTTCATATAGACCCATGACTCGTGTGACATCTACACTACTAGGTGTTAAGTCGGACCTACAAATCAAACTTTGATTTGAGACCGCTCCATGTCATACCACGACTCATGTGCCAATGCATAGGAAGCATCAAATCAAAGGTGCATCATGTATGTGGTCACAGCTTTCCACCATAAGTGTGATCCATGACTCGTGAGACATCACACAAGTGTGGTTGCGTTGTCATGCCATATATTATTGGTAGAAGGCATGAATTAATTAAAACTCATTTTAATTTGTATCTATTTTGATTTAATATTTGAAAGCACTTAGACTTTCTAAGTGGAGGGATTTTCTTGCTTTTAAAGATCTCATCAATTTTATCTTCTTACTTAGGTTTTTTATATCCTAACCATGTATTTCATACATCAACAGGATATGGAAAACATAAATAAGTAAATGCGCCTAGCGTGCTCCTAGAGTGGGATGACCATGAGCCTTAACCAAGTGGTGCACTTAGAAACATAGGTGCACCACCTAGTTGATTTTAAGTGTGTTGATTAAATCTAGTTATTACAAAAAATGTATCCCCATACATTCATGAGTCTTCATGCCTCCAATGGTCTTCTTCACTCCTTGTAACATTTACATGATAAAGAAATCCTTACTCTTAGTGATTTTACTCTCATAACTTTTACAAGATAGAAATTAAGAGGCATGCAAGCCCCAATTTAATACAATCTTTGCCAACAACTTGAAACAAATAAAATCAATATTAAAGGCTCATGATCATCCCTATTTATTCGTAATTCATTCAACAATTAAATGAATAATAAATCAAGAATTGACATTCAATTCCAACAATTAAATGGTTATCTCATAAACAATTAATTGGCCAAGAAAAAATAAGCATAACAATTATGCATCTCATTTTTGCACCAAATTGAAGATTAACTTTAACAAGATTTTAAAAGCAATACAAAATGTCAAACATTATTTTGAGAACTTGCACAACACTTGTGCGTTTATGTAGCATAATTTAGATCAATTTTGGCCACAAAAATAACACAAAAACTCCTCAAAACTCATCCATAATTGAAATTGGCCACTACTGCTCGGCCAATGTGCACAACTGTGCTGCAGCTTGCCCTGTTTCAAGGTTTGGACCAAGTCAAGTTGTTTTTGGCTCAACTTTTGTGCATCAAAAAATTTAGAACACCTCCTAAACATTGAATGACACATTATAGATGAAATTCTATATTCAAAACACCTTTTAAAAATGGAATTTGAAGTACTCAAGCATGTTTCAAAAATCAAGCTTAACTGAGAATCACCATTCTCCAAAAACCTCTAATTAACTCCAATCCAGTTGGATCCAAAAATGACCAAAACACCTTAAGGCCAAATTTAACATGATATATCAACATATAACATCAACAAATTCTAAATCATCATTCAGCACTAGCAACTATGAATTAAAACACACTAATCATATGAATTAACACTTAAAACACATATTAGCATGATTTCAATTCATCAACAAAGAAGCCACATGCATCATCATCCAAACACTCCAATCCATAAATTGGATCAAGTATTTGGAGATATTGATCAATCCATCACACGAATCAATCAATCAAAAATCCAAATCAAGGCATGAAATTAGGCTCTGATACCACTTGAAGTCAAGAGTAGCACTAGGATCCAATAATAAAGCACAAAATGAGCAAAATTAACTAGGCTACACTCAAAAATAGGGATTTAATCATGCTTTAAACTTAGATTTGGATAAAGGATTACCTTGAATGCTCAAAACTCCAAGGAAATGAGGTAGAACACTCCAACACTTGAAAGCTGTCTTCCAGTGGCGCAGCAGAAAGACGGCAATAGTTTCCCTATCATATATCCTCCAAATTGGCTGAAATTTGGACACAATATCACCAATACCTTGATGAAGGACCAGTAAAAAAATTAGCCAAAAATGACTTCTGGAAGGTCCTGAAATGCCTCTGCTGTGGATCTCCAAAAGCTAAGCAATCCAAATGTATTACCTCTAATAATATGATCCACACACCAATGGCTAATGCAAATCTCTCCTAAATCAGTTGGAAAATCAAGGGGAGAAAAATGAGGATGAAGGCCGAAAATTTGGGAGGGAGAGGTGAAGAAAGTGTGAAGCCTCAACACATAAGAGAATCAAAAAATTGGAAGGAAAAAATGGAATCTAACTTTTAGATCTAGATTTTGCCAACTTGGCTTCCTAGTGGCCGGCCACTCTATATCTATATATAGAGGGAGGGAAAGTGTGATGCTAGTTGGCATCACACCTCCCATGAGGTGCCACCTAAGCAAGCAATTTGCATGTGAAATCACATTTCACTTGCATTTTAATTTTATTCGGAATCTTTATTTCATCTCATGAAATGTCATCCAAATAAATCCAAATACACTCCAAATGAACTCTTTCATTTTGAATTTTCCTCCAAATTGATTCTTGACATTAATTAAATTAGCCCCTTAATTTAATTAATTAACCTTGACTTAACTCTTTAAGTCAATTAGCTTGATTCTTTAAGCTAGAAGATGTTAACTTAAATCCTTAAGTTAACTTGACCAATTGATAGTCATGTGGCACCAATTAAATTAAATCTTTAATTTGATTGGTGTAATTTAACTCCTTAAATTATTTAGATCAATTTAACAATTAAATTGATCAAGACAACATGACCAAAAAATTGTGTCAACCGTCTCCCTCCAAAAACTGTCAAAATGGAAAATTTTCTAACTCTTGGAAATTTTTCTTCATCAAGTAGGATTTCTAATTGGCTTTTGTGTGTGACCCATTAGGTTCTACCATTCATTGGACATGGGATCACAACTCTTGTGGCTTGTAGAATATCGAAATATTCATATTAGCTTAGACTTCTTTAAACTAATGACTCAATTCAAGTAATCTCCATTAATTGAAGAGTACCCAATCTCCATGGTTGATGTCCAACCTCATGCCCATGGAGCCCAACTAATTGGCCAAATGAATATGCTCTTGGAGAACCATTCTAGCTCTATGCTTATCATGCAAATACGGTCCTTCCATCTCTTATCTCTCGAAAGAGGCCTACGACAAGATATTTATCGACTCCCTGATAGCCTTGATATTATGTTTCTATTCTCAATGTTCAATTTTGGTTTATGACCTCATATTTGGAAAACTCCTTTTTCAAATTGTCATACTACCTTGTGCAATGACTCCTTGGAATCGATCATTACAGAATACATAGGAGATGCACTCACCCTTCACAATGACGAGGAGTCAAATCCCATCTTAGATCTCACAAACTTGCATGTCTAAATAGCCATACCCAAGCTCAACTCAAAAGACCCGTTAAGTGGTCAAGGAAGAGTCAAAGCATGAGGACCTAAACAAAAGGTTACCATGGATCCTCAGGTCAAATGACTAATTATATGCACTAGGGTACGGTGGAGAATTTGCACTACCGACTTGCCACTACGGCTATGTAGTGGATTTTTTGGGTGGGTCTTTGGTAACTTATTCTCTAACAAGCACATTCTAGCATGCACCTATGTCTCACATGGTTTGCTCATGAAATGGAGAAATATCCAACCCTTGGATTTATGCATCGTTAGTGCAAGTCTATCTGAATCTTAGATGCTTGTCTCATAATATTCTACAACTTGGAAGATTTAAGATCATGATCATGTAAGACTTGTTTCATGATCACCACCCAGTGAAGTGATCGAATCCCGTAGTCTTGTGTGATCTAAGGGCTTTAACCAAATGCTAGCGAAGTATAATAAGCATAAGATGAAGATGGACATTTATAATAAATATCATTCAATTAAGATTGTATTACAAGTGAAATAGTTTACATGCCAATCTAATTGGTTGTGGGGTACTATTCAAACAATCTATTGCAGTTGAGAATTGTCTACTCCTACTTGGAGGAATGCATCATGAAAAATGATTTTGGTCAACTTGCCACTATCCACCAATACCTTTTTAACTCAAAAGTTGGCAAAGGATGTAGAGATCATTAACGGTCCTTACTTCTTTTAGCTATTGACCCTTTTTGATACTGTGTGGCCTCTATGCCATATTCTTTAAGACGTTATCTCTAAATCAGCCTATCTATCTCATTCTTTAGGTGTCTGCATTCTCCAATGGTTTGTTCGTAGTCATGATAGAAGCGACACCACTTATTAGATTTTTTCTTCTTCAGATCATCTTTCATCTTTTGAGTAAGGTACTAGATGACGCACTACTACAAACTTATGGTTAGAATTTTTGTTCTGAGGGCTGTGAGTGGAGTGCAAGTGGTAAAAGCCCAGAGCAAACTGCACACACAATCTTTCTACTTTTTGCTATTATTATTACTTCATTCATTACATGCCTTGCATTTACCAATATCCTGAGAGGTCAGGGCTTCCTCAATTTTGATGTATTTTTCTACATATTCAAGGAGCTCTTCCAAAGTAGCGAGGGGTTTTATGGTAATAGATTCCCAAAACATCAAGTGCTTCAGGTTTTGATAGGTGATGTTGGTAGGAGCTCTAGACTAATGTGAGGAATCTTATGTACCACTTGGATGAAACAATTGAGATAGTTTCTCAAAGACTCTTAATATTTCTACTTAATGTTATATAGATACACTGCCGTCTTCGGGTATCTATGGTTAATGTAGGAGTTTTGGAGAAAGTATTGCACCAATTGCTCCCAGCCTGTGATAGATCCAAATAGCATATGGTTGAATTATATCAGGGCAAGCTTGGTGAGTATGGTGCTGAACAACTTGCGATACATTACTTCACTTAGGTCATAAAGCTTCATCTATGCCAAGCAACTGTCTAGGTGTCTTATGCATTCGTTGGGCCATCAAACTCTAGTAAGTTCGCTATCTTTATCTCGGGGCGGATGGTGGCTAGGCAAAAAGGACTATATTAGAGGAGAGCGACAGTTAGGCCAAGTAATGGTTCCCTGCTCTTCTTGAGGGTTGCGGCAATAGTGAATGAGTCTGGACTCTAGTAGCAGCTGCAGCTGCAGAGAGGAGTTTACTTGGAGGGGGGAGTGTATGTTCACTTATGGAGGCAAAGGAAGGGGAACGGTATCTTGCTCATAGTTAGTTCTCCATTCAGTTTTATCTGGGAAGGACAAAGCCCCTAGCTCCAATAAGAGGACTGTTGTTGCTCTTAGGGATAGTGCTCCTCCGTATATTGGCAAATGCTTTAGCCGCAGTTTGAGCAAAGGTATTCTTGAGTAGGGTCTTCAATACCTCTTAGGTCGTTTGCAGAACAAGATCTCTGAAGAGTTGTGCCTATTTCATCGGTGTATCCTTAAGTATTATTTGCACCTCCAGGGTAGGCTCTGGTGCTGGATGTTTTGTGCTTCAGGCTAGTGGTTTTCTATGTTTTCTCACCTTGAGGCTATTTGGTTGTTAGAGTCTCAAGCTTTAAATATCGTTTGCATTCTTAACGTTCCTTCTTCGTTGTTTAAAGTTTCCATAAACGCTACAAATATGATATTACAAAAAAATGGAGTTAGGGCCCTTTCCAGAAGTTAGCAGAGATTTAGGTTTCTTTTCTTTGGAACGCAATGTAGAGAGTTCTCAATTCTCGAATGTTCTTGAAATTTTGCAAATTCTTGCAAATAGTTTTCCCCTCTTAGTTTATCTTTGGTGCTTAGTACTTGTAGTCTTTTTTCTTGATGGGCTTCTACCCATTAGGGTTATGATATCTTTCATGGTGGACTTAGTCAATTGAGCTTCTAGCCTTTTAATTCATTTCATTCATTTGATCCATTGGGCTTTTATAGAATGTTTTTGAAATTTCATAAATTCTTGGAAATATTTTTTTCCCATCAATTTCTCTTTCTTGCTTAGTACTTGTAGTCTTTTATCTTGATGGGTTTCTATTCATTAAGGTTTTGATGTTCTTCTTGGTGGACTTAGTCAATTGAGCTTCCGACCCTTTAATTCATTTTATTTGTTTGATCCATTGAGCCTTCATTGTCTTTTTCATTTTTTTACCTTTGTGAACTTAATTAGTCATATCGAGTTGAGTTTTTATTTTTAAATGTTGTTCAAAGTTCAAAAGTAGGGGTAGGCTTTTGGTTTCTTGATGATATTAAAATTGAATGTTCTGAGGTTATGGGGATGGGCAAGTGGAGGAGGAGGTAGGGGCTTTTATTTTGTTTTTAACGTTTGATTTATATATAATATAATATAATAAAAACATAAATACCCATGATTTTAACTAGAAAAAGGAATAAATAAATGATTGGGTAAAATTTATTGCAGTTTAGTATTGTAAAGTGCGATCCCTGAACAAATAAATCAAGATTTTTAAAATTTTAAATTGAGTTTGTTAAATTTTAAATCTCTTGTTACAAAAATTAAGTCCGTGAATAATGAAGTTTAAGTCATGAGTTAACAAATTTTAAGTTGCCATTAAGCGATGCTCCTACTCTTATTTAGTTAGATCACGATGAAAGCTCTAGAGTTAGGAGGATGAAGATTATGTGACTTAGGCCAAACAAACTTTTGAACTAAATAGCCCACGAAAAGAGGAATAGATTAACCTTAAAAGTTTTTTAAAAAAATTAAAAATTATAGCCGAAAAGTTGAAGTAACTTTTGGGTCATATATGGATGAAATTAGGGATACAAACGAGCCGAGTTGAGTCAAGCTTTGATCATTTTTTCACGCTCGAGCTCGACGAGCTCAGAAAATTGAGGTTCGAACTCGGCTCGACTCGACATGATTCATTAACCTCGAACTCATAATCAAGATATATAGGCTCGAGTTTGGTTAGAATTCGAGCGCGAAAAGTTAAATTAATTTTTATAAAAAAAAATTAAAATTACTATATTTTATTTTATTATATTTAAAATTAGCTATAGGCTTAAGTTGGCTCGAGTTCGAACTTGAAAAATTAAATTATTTTATAAGAAAATTTAAAATTAATATATTGTATTGTATTTTTTATATATAAATATTTTTTTAAATAAAAAAATAGCCTTGCGAGCTTGCGAACAAGAATTATTTGCTCAAGCTCGAATTTTTCGAACTCGAGCTCAAATACTTTTCGAGCCAGCTCGTCAAGCTCGCGAGCTGACTCGATTTGTTTGCATCCCTAAATGAAATCCTTGTATACATATTTGAGATTTTAAAAAATGTATATAAAAGAAGGGGCACTTATTTAAAATTATCAAAAACATTTTCAAATTTTGTGATCAGTCCCCACTTGATTTTTGTTAGAAGAAATTCCCTAGTTTTGTTAAATTTTTAGAGATCACTCCCTACTCACTTGATTTGACAAAAATGCCCTTAAGTATAATATTTTTCATTCATTTTTTCTCACTTCTTCTTCATCCGAACAAGCAAACAGTAAACCCTATCATATGCTCATTACCAGAAACATAAAGAAAAGAAAAAATGCAACAAGCTCCACGACGGGAACGAGAATAACGTAAGAGCCAAAAACTACCAACCTGACAGCTCATTGTCTTCTTCTCTTTTTATTTTCATCATTTTCGGGTTTCATCTTCTTCTCAGTTGCTTCTGAATTTCTTATATTTTTCCGACAATGTCAACCAGTAGTGAAGTAAGTGTGTTCAATCAAGTGTTGGGGAGTTGCCACTACAAAGACCAGCTCCATATAATGTCAATTAAGGATAGTATGACTTTAATGGATATGTATATTAATCTCACAAAAAAATGGAGTGAAATCAACACCGAGCACTTCAGTTTGCAATATATAGCTCCACATCAAAGATTGTACGTGAGTTTAACTAATGACGATGATGTCATGAATATGGTCTTATTGCATTTGACATTGAAGATGAACATTGTTGACATCCTAGTAAACCGAAAGGATGAATGAAGCAACAAAGAAAAGAATAGCAGTGATGTTTTACGGTAATACTTTTACAGAATCCAAACTGTACTGCAGTTTGTAAAGTTTTGAATTTGAAGTGTTCTGAAATTGCACTCTGTTTATTTGAAAATCTTTTCTGTACTTGGAGCGTTCTACATTATACTTCATTGCAATTAACATTGTACTTCATCTCACAAAAATTATACTCTATTAATAAGTTTTATACTTCAAGTGTTCTACTAATGGATTATTTAAAATTGTACTGCAACTTGTAGTGGTTTATACTTGAAGTGTTCCCAAATTGTACGTAATCTATATAAAATTATACTTTCGATTTTCTGAAATTATACTTCATTTTACCAAAACTGTACTAAAGTTGCTAGGGTTTTATACTTCAATTGTTCGAAAATTGTACTTCATTTTATACAAATTTGTACTCCAGTTATCTGAAATTGAACTTCATTTCACTAAAATTGTACTATATTATTTAAGTTTTATACTTCAAAGTGTTCTACCAATTGATTATCCAAAGTTATACTGTTATTGCTAGCGGTTTATACCTGAAGTGTTCAAAAACTGTATTTCTTTTTATCTAAAATTGTACTTCAATTTTTTGAGATTACACTTTATTTTACAAAATCTTTACTCTATTTATTGAAGGTCTATACTTTAAGTGTTTTATTTATCGATTATCCAAAACATACTGCAGTTGCTAGGGCTTTATACTTCAAGAGTTTGAAATTGTACTTCACTTTATCTAAAATTGTACTTTTATTTCTGAAATTATACTTTCATTTTTACTTCATTTTACAGAAACCTATACTCTATTCATTGAAGTTCTATACTTCAAGTGTTCCTAAATTGTACTTCATTTTATCTAAACTTGTACTTCAATTATCTGAATCTATTATTTGACTTTCAAGTTTTCTACTAATAAATTATCCAATTTGTATTGCAATTGCTAAGGTTTTATACTTCAAGTATTCTAAAATTGTTCTTCACTTTGTCTAAAATTGTACTTCTATTTTTTGAAATTGTACTTCATTTTATACATCATTTTACCTAAACTTGTACTCCATTCATTGAAGTTCTATACTTCAAGTGTCCGAAATTGTACTTCATTTTATCTAAACTTGTACTTCAATTATCTGAACCTATTATTTAATTTTGAAGCATCTACTAATGGATTATCCAAAAATTATACTGCAATAGCTAAGGTTTTATACTTCAGGTGTTCTGAAATTGTACTTCACTTTATCTAAAATTGTACTTCAGTTTTTTGAAGTTATACTTCAGTTTTTACATAATTTCACTTAAATCTGTATTCTTTTCATTGAAGTTCTATACTTTAGGTGTTCTGAAATTGTACTTCACTTCTTTTACTTCTGTTTCTTAAAATTATACTTCATTTTATACATCATTTTACCTAAATCTGTACTCTTTTCATTGAAGTTCTGTACTTCAGGTGTTATCAAATTGTACTTCATTTTATCTTAACTTGTACTTCAATTTTCTGAATCTCTTATTTAACTTTCAAGTGTTCTACTAATGGATTATCCAAAAATTGTACTGCAATTGCTAAGGTTTTATACTTCATGCATTCTAAAATTGTACTTCTTTTTATATAAAATTATACTTAAGCTTTTACATAAAATTGTTCTCCATTATTTAAGTTTATAAAGTTCTATTAATTTTGCACTTCATTTTACCTAAAGTTCTATACTTAAAGTGCTTTACTTATTGATTATAAAAAATTGTATTGCAATTGCTTGCGTTTTATACTTCCATTGTTCTGAAATTGTACTTTGTTTATTTGAAATTATACGACAATGCTGAATTATTCTACATATTGCACTTTATTTTACCTAAAATTGTACTTCATTTGTCAACCTCAAGGGATGCAGTCGAGGAGGAAATTGGTTCGACCAATGCATCGCACACATGTATTTACATACAAGTGATTCAAATCTTGGCATTTTCATGACTTAATATTCCATATTCGCACGATATTTATCAATTTCAATTGTTCTAGCATCCCTCCAGAACTCGGGGGTGTCTCTAGCAAAACATTCTGCCCAAAGGCATACATATACATCACAATCCACTATACCAACTTGCTGCCTGCTTTTTTTTTTTTTTCTGCTTTATTTGTTCGTGCACATGACTCCCCAATGAAAGCTTCATATACCGAGAATAGAATGAAGCCTACAAAAATATTGATAAGTTGTTGAATCCCTACTTTATGAAGAAATCATAGGGAAATGAAGCAAACTTACAATGGTAATAGCTATCGATTTGTATCTGGCGGCCATTATTGAATTCATGTATAAGAAAGAATGAGTCGAGGTGTCGAGGACAACCAAGAACCAATGCTGGCACTGGCAAATCAGTAGGATAATGTAACGACATTGGTTTAAAACATCCACCGTGAGCTCTTCCAAATCTTTACAGGTGAAGGTGTTAAGTTTAAGCTTCAACTCCACAAATTCTTCATCCATAATATCCTTAATGTTGCGTCCCTCGAGTCGGTCTAATATATTAGCCTATGAAGTATAAAACAAATGGTTAAACTCATTGGAAACGTGAACTAAATTAAGTTAGGAAACTGCCACATACCTACGCTATTGAGGACATAAACCATTCCTTGTGGTGACACTTGCCAAAAGATGGGCTACATAATATTGACATGTAGCAGTCCACTATGTCACCGGTAAGTTCTCCTCCAAATAAGAGCTCACAAAAGTTTCTTCCATCCAGAAACTGTCTTGCTCTCTCCTAGACAGTCACCCTACACAATTGTTAATTGTTAGTTCAAATACCAATTTATCCAACAGAAAAATAATAAGCAAATTTTGTTACCTCAAATTATCTATTCCGACAAAGTTGTCAATGACTTCTCGCTCTTCTACAGGAATAAGAGTACGACCTCTATAATCAATCTTTCCTTTATATGGATCAACCACTTCAGTCTTTGGGCTGGCTGGTTCATCTGCCACCTGGATTGGTTCATCTGCCACATGGGGTACAAAACACAGCACATAGGTACAAAGTATCAACTATTGAAGTGGAAAAGATAAGCACATGAAGTATAGATATCACCAACATGGAGCACAAAACTCAGGCACATTAGGTATAAAGTATCAACTATTGATGTAGAAAATATAAGCACATGAAGTACAGATATCACCAACATGGAGTACAAAACTCAAGCACATTAGGTATAAAGTATCAACTATTGAAGTAGAAAAGATAAGCACATGAAGTACAGATATTACCAACATGGAGTACAAAACTCAAGCACATTAGTTATAAAGTGTCAACTATTGAAGTAGAAAAGATAAGCACATGAAGTGCAGATATCACCAACATAGAGTACAAAACCCAAGCACATTAGGTATAAAGTGTCAACTATTGAAGTAGAAAATATAAGCACATGAAGTACAATATCACCAACATGGAGTACAAAACCCAAGCACATTAGTTATAAAGTGTCAACTATTGAAGTAGAAAAGATAAGCACATGAAGTACAGATATCACCAACATGGAGTACAAAACCCAAGCACAATAGTTATAAAGTGTCAACTATTGAAGTAGAAAAGATAAGCACATAAAGTACATATATCACCAACATGGAGCACAAAACTCAAGCACATTGGTATAAAGTGTCAACTATTGAAGTACAAAAGATCAGCACTTGAAGTACAAATATCCCAACATGGAGTACAAAACACTAGCACATAAGGTATAAAGTATCAACTATTGAAGTATAAAGATCATCACATGAAGTACAAATATCGCCAACATTAAGTGCAAAAGATTAGCACATTAAGTATAAATATCACCAACTTGGATTACAAAAATTAGCACATAAGTATAAGTATCACCAACATGAAGTATAAGATCATCCATTAAGTGCAAATATCAACCAATCAAGTGTAAGATATCATAACATTTATTACAACATACGGTTTACAAATGAAATGCAAATAGCAAAAAAATAAAACATTAAGTAGTGTACAACACCTTCTTCTCTTCTTGTTCTTTGTTTTTTCGTGCATGAGGATGAGCACGATAGGTCTTTGTCACTTGTCTTGCTCTTTTGGCTGGTGTGGTGCTTGAGGGACTGACAAAATCTAGAGATTTATGTTTTGGCTTCATGTCTTCTCGATTGAGCACATTTGTCACGATCAAGGACATGACATTTGCCACTTCAATCTTAGATTCCTCGAACTTAGCCGCTTGAATTGGTATATAATGTTCTGTCTTCAAAGGTATGGGGGAATCTAAAGGATCATGACGGTGTTTGGTTTGACTTTCTTCATCCACCATGTCTTCAGAATTATCCCCTTCTTTATGCGCATCATGTACCAAATCAAGTCCCCCCCTCATGCACATACTCACCAGCTTCCTGTTCAAGCTCAACTCCATCAGTCTCTTCCTCATCTAGATGCTCCTCCTCACCCTACTCCTTCATTGCCATGTATTCGAATGAAGCAATTTTTTCTTTCAATGATTTAATTTCTTCACTTTTCGTTGCAATAATTGTTTCATATATTGTATGATCACAGACATGGACTTCACTGATGGCAGTACTGGCAGCCTCTGATTTCTTGATCAAAACTGCCAATTCTAACTCCTCTGGAGCAGGGTTGAGGGCTACAACCTATTACAATGGAAATAATTATCAAATTCAAATTATTATACAAAAAATTAATAATGAATTATTACAATTATTACCATATCTGTTGTAACTTGCTTCAATTTATTCTTTGCCTGCTCCACATTTTGTGGGAGTTTGCTATCCTTCCACCGGTAAAAGCGTGGAAACTCAAACAAACTCACTGGTGAAGCTAGTGATGAGATGCGTTCATAAACCCATGCCTGTCATTCATAAATCGAAAAATTATACTCACTTGAATATAATTATAATCAATGTTATTAGAAAAATGAAGCAACCACTTACCATCAAGCCAACTGTACACCCATCAATGTACTTCTTTGTTCTTTCTCCACCTACTCCTAAATGGTTTCTCATATCTTAGACAAGAAAATTGTATGCAGCTATGCCCCATGCATACAGACCAACTCTAGACAAATTGTCCAAGTATGGGAAGAGAAATCGTGGAGTCCAATAATTAGATGTTGGAAACATAATACAATTAAAAACAAAAAGTACGTACAACCTACAAAAATTATTCAAGTCCTCCACACTATCCTTATATACATACTCCTCAATTTTTTTTGCTATTTCAGATCTAGTTATATTCTGCAGCTTTCTAGAAAAAAAGCGGTCAAAGGTTGAAGACTTCATCTTCAATGTTATATCAACAGATTGTCCCACATGTGGCAACCCTAAAACCATTGAATTACAGAAAAAGGAACCTCAACCCCCTCCGCAAAATGAAATGACAGCTTTTTTGGGTTAAACCTCCTAAGTATAGCTTCAAGCCGAATGAAGTTTGAACTTAATTTAAGCATATCCATGTATATATAAAAAGGGGTCTTCTTCAATGCATCAAAATGTTTGGACCCCATCTTGGACTTCACAAGCTCCAATTTACTCTGAAAATATTGGGAGGAGCAATGAGAGCAGACCTCATGATGTCTTGGTTTTGCTGCAATGAGAAAAAAAAATAGTATATAAACAGATAATAAACTAACCCTTTTAGATAGAGTGTACTAAAAACTTGAATATTTTGTACTAAAGATGATGTACTTCAGAAACACATAATATATATTACACTTTCAGTTATTCTATACTTTAGGCTTGAATTTTTTATACTACAATTGCTTTTGAAATGTACTGTAGATATACAGATTATATACTAGAGTTTCATTTAATGTATATTGCAGGCTTAAAGGTTTTATACTTCAGTTGCTTCTAAAATGTACTGCAGATGCAAAGATTATATACTACATTTTAAGTTAATGTATAATGCAGGCTTGAATGTTTATGTACTAAGATGCTTCTAAAATGTACTGCAGCTCTATAGATTATATACTACACTTATGCCTAAAGTGTACTGCCAGTTTGAATGTTTTATACTACATTTGTTTGTAAAATGTACTGCAGCTATAGAGATTTTATACTACACTTTTGCCTAAAGTGTACTCCAGATACTCTTAAAATGTACTGCAACTATACAGATTATATGCTACCTTTTGCCTAATGTATACTGCAAGCTTGAATGCTTTATACTACATACATTTGTTTCTAAAATGTACTGCAGCAACACAGATTATATACTACACTTATGCCTAAAGTGTACAGCTAGTTTGAATATTTTATACTATATTTGCTTCTAAAATGTACTGTAGCTCTATAGATTACTACTCTTATGCCTAAAGTGTACTGCCAGTTTGAATATTTTATACTACATTTGCTTCTAAAATGTACTGCAGCAACACATATTATATACTGCACTTATGCCTAAAGTGTACTGCCAGTTTCAATATTTTATACTACATTTGCTTCTAAAATGTGCTGCACCTACACAGATTATATACTACACTTTTGCCTAATGTGTAGGGGTGTAAACGGATATTAAATGGATCGAATACACTGTTTTCATATTCGTATCCGTTTAACTTTTCGAATATTCGGATACGGATACGGATTTAACGGATTTTAAAAAATGATATCCAAATTCGTATCCGTCGGATATCGATCGGATTCGGATATATCCGTATTCGTTTATAATTATCCAGATGCATTCATATTTTATCAAACTTATTCGTATTTAAATTATTATTTTATATTCATATTCAATGATAATTATTTAGATATCCATTTATGAATATTCAAATACGTGAATTTATGAACATATAACAAATACATATTTTAATTAATATAAGGAACTATATAATTTCATTAAAACGAAACAATCAAACAAATAACATAATTTTTAATTAATTATTGACTTTATAATTGATTATTAGTGCTTATTAATAATAATAATAATGGCATTTAAGCATATTAATTAGTAAGTGAACCAACAACAATTATGTTGATTAACCTAATTCTTCAATTTTTTTCTCTATATTATAATAATTTTTTAAATTTATTCTTTTTTCTTCCCAATTCTTCAATTATAGTATACATACACATATATGAATTATGAGATTTTTATTGAAAAATATAAATAATATATTATTTAATATATATATATTCGGATCGGATATTAAACGGATCGGATATGCATTTACCATATCCGTATCCATTTATAATCGGATATCTACTAATTGAATTCGGATAATATCCGCTTTAAACGGATGCGGATAAATTTTGTATAAACGGATACGAATGCGAACGGTAAACGAATTTTTGAATATCCATTTACAGCCCTACTAATGTGTACTGCAGGTGCTCCTAAAATGTATTGCAGCTATACAGATTATATACTACCCTTTTGCCTAAAGTGTACTGCTAGCTTGAATGCTTTATACTACATACATTTGTTTCTAAAATGTACTACAACAACACAGATTATAAACTCCACTTATGCCTAAAGTGTACTGTCAGTTTGATTATATACACATTTATGCCTAAAGTGTATTGCCAGCTTGAATATTTTATACTACATTTGCTTCTGAAATGTACTGCAGCTCTACAGATTATATACTACACTTATGCCTAAAGTGTACTGCCAACTTGAATGCTTTATACTAATTTGCTTCTAAAATGTACTGCAATTACACAGATTATATACTACATTTATGACTGAAGTGTACTGCATGTTTGAATATTTTATACTATATTTGCTTCTAAAATGTGCTGCAGCTACACAGATTATATACTACAATTTTGCCTAATGTGTACTGCAGATGCTCCTAAAATGTATTGCACGTACACATTATAAATAACAAACTTTTGCATAATGTGTACTCCATGCTTGAATGTTTATACTACATTTGCTTCTAAAATGTACTGCACCTACATAGATTATATACCATACTTTTGCCTAATGTGTACTGCAGATACTCTTAAAATGTACTGCAGCTATACATATTATATACTATACTACCCTTTTGCCTAATGTGTACTGCAAGTTTGAATATTTTATACTATATTTGCTTCTAAAATGTACTGCGGTTACCCAGATTATATACTACACTTTTGCTAATGTGTACTGCATGCTTGGATGTTTTGTACTACAAATAACACACTACCACATTTAGATAGTTTTATAGTATAATTTCACCATATAATTTCAGTTAAAAAGAAGTATAAACCCCTAAAAGGTGAGTGCAACTTTCATGCCTTTCAAGTACAAATCAGAAACTTCCCATCTCACAACAGAAATCATATATATATCAAAGGGGTTCAAGTGTTTAATGACTAAAAAAGGAATAAAAACCCTAAACATGAGAAAATAGACAGGAAATGAGTGTAACACTGAAAAATCACGGACATTTGAAATTTCAAATGTAGAAAATATACCTTTGTTTCTTTTCATCAGTTCTTTTTGTACTTTGCTTCTTGTTGCAACTGTTTTTCCTTCCATTGTCGCAGAAAAATGGCAGAAATTTTGGTGTTTTTTCCCCCCACTTTTTCTTCTTCTTCTCGCGTCAATGGCAGAGGAACGGTTTCACACCCTTTTCTTTTAGCGTTAGAGAAGTCGATTTCAGGAAAAAATAAAAAAAGAAAAGCGTTCTTCTTCAATAGAGAACGCATTTCCCAGGTATTTTTGTTGTTTTTTCCAGCTGCAAGCGTATATAGGTCTTTCTAAAAGATATAGGGAGTGATTCCTAGCTTTTGTAAAAAAATGAGGAGTTTAGTGTGTAAATATTTAAATAGAAACTGAACACTAAATTGAAAATATGTTTAAGGATTTTTTTTCTAATTAATCGATACAAGAATCTAGTTAGAAAAGAAAAGAAATTAAAAAGTGATGAGAGTACAAACGAGGTGCTGGCGTGACTGACGGCTCTACAAAAATAGATATCAGCAGCTTCGACTCTTTCGCTTTCTCCCCCATTCTCTTGCTGTTGTTTGGCTATTTGCTTTGACTCTCATAGATTTTTCCTTTGGCGGCTCAGATCTGGCTCGCTCTAAATCTCAGCTCCAACTCTTCGAATCAAACTTAAAAACCTTTCCTCCCTCCCTCTCTCTCTTCGTCCTTCTCTCCTTCCCTCCATTTTTATCCTCTCTCCCTCTCTGCCCCCACTCTCTCTTCTCCTTCTCTTACAGACACGCGTTTCATTGCTGATTTCTGTCAATATTTCGGAAAAGATCCACTTGAATGTTGAATTTGTGCTTACTTCCTCTGTGTCTGTTTTTCTCTTTCCCTTTTATGTAATTACAACTACATGGAAAACCCCTGACATTTTTTTACTCTGGATTCACAACTCTTGATCTGAGCAGCTGCGCATGAGTTTACCGGTAGCAATCTGTTTCTCTATCTGTTTCAGTATTAAACTGGACACCTTAATCTGTTTTTTTTTGGCTGTCGTTGCTTTCTGAATTGATATCTTTGTTTGATTTAAAATAGACAGCAACAGCGGGTGGAATAGTTGCAGCTGGCAATGTGATGGATTGGAGTGTTAGCAGTTCATATAATAATCAGACCCTAAAAGGTTTGTAGTTTTCTTCCCCTTCTATTATGAAACCATTGTTGATGGGAATTGCTTCTTGTCATTGATGACCCCTCCACATTGTAGTTTTGTTCTGTAGCCTTTATCACACATCTTAAATTTTTTGCTCCTATATATTATTCTTAGTCCGTTGTTTTTGTTAAGTTTGCACTAGTTTTACTTTCTATTTACGTTGATATGTCAAGTCTGGTAGATATTTCATTTGGCCAATGCCCTTGCTCCGATTAGGGCACTTGATCTTGTCCATCAATGCCATCAAGTAGTAGCCTCAACAGTAATATAAGTGCTAGTGCCTTGATCTTTTCATTTTCTTGAATATTTTTTCTTTTTTGAGTAAGTTCTCATAGTAATCAAACAGTTCAGCTATGAGTATGATCGTGACTCTACCTTGCCTTGATGCTTCCTTCTCAAAGTCTGAGTCTCTGGATTAAAATTTCAGACTGAATTGAATGATCACAACATCTGCTTGTCTCGGATTCACCATACTTGACAACCATGGCGACCAAAAGTAGCAGCCTTTCTGCTCTATCTTTGCCTCTGTGCTCATCTATTCTTTCTAGCTTTCCATAACTTGCATATGGGACTTTTAACACCTATAGTTGGATAGACATTATTTTTGAAATATTTTTAATGAAAATCAGAATATAGGTATTTGTTGATACAGTTCAAAATTTTTTAGCTCAAGAAATCAAGTAACTAAATTTGCAGCAGTTACTGCTTAGATATGTTCTGTCATAGTGGATGTGTGCATTTCTATGATTGTGCCACTTGTTTTAAAAAAAGAGAATGTGAATATGAATGACACTATTTAAAAGAAAAATATAATGATTTCAATATTTAAAAAAGTGAAAAGAATTATGGAGTTAGAATGGCTCGGGCCTTGATTACCTACATCTAGGACCAACAATGTATCCTTAAGAATTTTTAGGATAAGCAACTGAAATTATTCAGAGTTATCTTTTCCCATGCTTTACTTTGAGAGGACAAATCTAACGAACCGAGCAATGCTAGCAAGTTCAGAAAAGCTTAAGTCACAAATAAAGTGGTGCCTTAGAAATGCACAAAAGTTGACTATGAGCATCATTAGAATGTTAGCTTTACTGTATCAGACTAATCTTACGAAGTGTCCCTGGATAGGGAGAGCTAACAATGTGATTACTGATTCTATATAAATGAGATGCTGATCTAACAATAAATAGAAAACCAAGTCTTTTGAATTTGTTTGATTTTAAAGCAAAACAATTTTTCATTCTCAATAGAGCTTAGATGATGATGACCTGTACTTTTTATTTCAAAAGTGCAGATACAGTTTATGTTTGGATGAAACTAATTTATTGAGATAGGTCAGAAAACATAACTCATGTTATTGGAAAAATTCATTCTGTTAAGATTGGATGTATAAATTTGCACCCAATCATCTTAAAATATTATTCGTCTGTTCTGTTTGTAATGGAATCTAAATAAACATAAATTTTATACTAGAATCAACTGGTATATATCTGAACACATATCAAAGTGGTAAAAGTGGACATATCCTTGAAGCATCTGCAAAAGATAAGTCTGCCTGAAATTATTTTAAATGTTAGGTAAATACTCTACACATATGCTTTGAAATCGTTTTAGACTAAGGAAATTGACATACCTTAATCTGGTTTTTTTGAAATGAAATTTAAAAGGGTTGAACATTAAGATAATTTAGAAGGTTAAAGGCCCTAATTGATGATTCATTTACTTTCGCAAATCCATCCTGTCAAAATTCCATTTTGAGCACTAGCTGTTCATGAAAGTTGAATGAATATCACGAGCTTATTTTCTGGTTCTGAAAATTTTTGCATTTCGGTTTGGATTGCAATGTGTTTATTATATTTTAATTATTTGTATGAATCTAAAAGCATTAGATTGTAGGGACCTTAACTTAGCATGTTAAAAGTTTGCGGTTAGACGAGAAGAATGGAGGTAGAAGTTAGTATATTCATGTGTTTGTTAAAAGTGATGATGCCAGAGACAGATTCTGACATAGTCATTTTGAGAGGATTAGGCAAACAAAGTGGAGGTTTGTAGTTGCAGTTCAGAAAATTGAGGGATTTATAATGGTGAACCTTGAGGAAGAGGCTGAACTGAAATAGATGGATTCTGTCATTAGAAGGGATTTAAATCTTTAAAGATGATCTACTACATTTGAGTGGAAGAAGAGAATCTATCTAACACTTCCAAGAGAGCATTAAGATTTCTAATGGTGTATAAAATTTTGTTCTCAACTTGTAGTTATGCTTCTATTTTCCTCTTCAATGATAAAATTATTCTCTTTGCTTGTAGTTGATATGGATCCCAAGTCTGTGACTGTAATGAATGCAGCAGTTATCCCCCATATCGGTCCGATAGATATCGGGTTGGGTTCTATGGAGAAGGGAAATACTGTTCTTACCACTAAACCCAGGAAAAAGACCATGACTTCAGTGTATCTCAAGTATTTTGAAACAGCGGTAGATGGGAAGAGTCGGAGGTGCAAATTTTGCGGACAGAGCTATTCTATTGCCACAGCGACTGGTTATTGTCTCTACTGTTGTTCTCCCCCCTATTTCTTTTCACCTTCTGATTTCACCATCTCCCCACTTCCTTTTGTTTTGAGATTAGGATCTTATTATGATGTTGTTCCTTTTTTCTTTGTTGGAACCCTTGGATATATTAAATGGTGAGGACTATCTTGAAAAAAAGCATTTGTTATGATATGTAGATAAAGCATCTGGAGTATCTCATTGTAGAACAGATATGGGTAGTCAGTAGTAGTAAGTTCATATTGCAACTTCAGTTGCAGGACCTCGAAGTTATGGCTGCTTGTGCCTATGACCCTAATTCAACCAAAACATAAACTTAGTTTACTAATGAAGCATGCTAGCCAGAAAATTTATTAATTTTTTACTGGAATTTGTCCTAGTTACTGACAGTCTCCTTTCATTTGCTGAAGGCAATTTGGGGAGGCATCTCAGCAACCGACATCCAGGATATGATAAGATGGGGGATTCTTCCAGTAGTCCCGCTCCACAGCCTGTGACTGTTGCTAAGAAATCTCAAACTCAGGCTAAGTTGCCTCCAATGGAACTTGATCACTTGAACTGGTTGCTCATTAAGTGGCTCCTTGTAGCATCTCTTCCCACCTCTACTTTGGCAGAGAAGTGGCTGGCAAACGCATTTAAGTTCCTCAATCCATCAGTTGAGCTTTGGAGTGGGGAAAAGTTCCAAACAGTGCTGCATGAAGTCTTCAGAAGCATGCAGGAGTCAGTAAGGCTGGTCGTGGAGCAGGTTTCTTCGAAGGTTTCTGTCACTCTTGATTTTTGGACTTCCTATGAACAAATCCTGTACATGAGTGTTACATGTCAGTGGATTGATGAAAACTGGTCCTTTCAGAAACTTCTTCTTGATATTTGTCACATTCCAAGCCCTTGTGGGGGGTCTGAAATCTATTATGTTCTATTGAAAGTTCTCAGACTGTACAATCTTGAGACTAAAATTCTCTCTTGTACCCATGATAATAGTCCAAATGCCTTGCATGCATGTCATACACTGAAAGGTGATATGGATAGTCAGAAAATGGTTGCCTTTTGCTATATTCCCTGTGCTGCTCATACACTGAATTCGATCATAAATGATGGGTTAAGAACAACAAAATCAGTAATTTTGAAGATCAGGGAGTTTGTGCTGGAACTGAATTCATCATTGGAAATCTCTGAGGATTTTGTCCAATTTACTACAGCATACCAAGAAGGAAACTGGAAGTTCCCACTTGATGCCTCAGCTCGATGGAGTGGGAGCTACCAGATGCTTGATATTGCACGAAAGGTATATGCTCTTGTCCCTGTGAAAAATTAAAGCTAATGGCCTGGTTAACTTGGATAACTTGTGAACAAACATAAGGCCTTATATGTATTTTTTGAGTTGAAGTTGAATCCATTTGCATTTTCTTTGCATTTTGAAATGTTTGACTTTATCTTTATTGTACAAATTTAATTTTTGCTTATTTAGAAGTGATTCTGACTTTTAGAGCAAGCCACAGGATGTCTTTGGTGAGATTAATCCTACTGGCTATGCCAAAATTGAGCTACTAATCTAGGGATGTAGAATTTGCTGAAATAGCTTCAGTATTTTATTTTTGTTAGCAACCCTTGAGCCCTTGAGATCTCGAAACTCGTGAGGATTCTGGTTGTGCTAAAGCTTAGAAGTTAATTTGGGTGATGATCATTGATCATATGAACAAGTTGTGTTTGGTGCTTTATAAATTGGTGATATAGCTCTGATTGCTTATAGCTTCAGGTATTTATCACATGCTTTCATGCATATACATGCAAGTATCTTGTATGCTTGACACTGCAGAATGTTGAATATGTAATGCTTGACACTGCAGAATGTTGAATATGTAATCCTTTAGCCCCGAGAATGTTGAATTTATAGTCCCTGGGAGCCAATATTCACGTATGGGTTTTACTGAGTGGTGGACCAAAATGACAAAATTTCTAAGTGGAAAATCTATGTGTGTATAATATAATCTTTTTAAGGATTAATTCTCATTGAGGATTATATTTCTTTTGCAGGCTGGCAAATCAATGGAAACTGTTATCAGGAAGTATGAGGAACAACTGGGTAGTCGATTGCTGCTCAACTCTGCAGAGAAAAATGTCATTAATATTATGCATAAATATCTTGAACCATTCTATAAGACCATTAACAACATATGTACAAATAAAGTGCTGACCATTGGTATGGTTCTCTTCTTCATGGATCATATATCTGAGACGATTTTAGCCTGCAAAGATTCCAGGCATACCCCAGACTGGCTCAAGACTGCTGCTGAAGATATGTACATCAAGGCCCAAAATTACAGTGACCAGGTCTGCAATGCATTCACATACATGACTGCAATTCTGGATCCGCGGATAAAAGTTGAACTCATTCCTGAATATCTGAACTTAGAAAGCTATTTAGAGGAGGCGAGAAGTCATTTCATTAGAAATTATTCTACTAGCTATTTTTCATCTATCAGCAATTCATACAGCACTCAAGAGCCAGAAGACGGAGGAAGTGCTTCTTTTGCAGAGGAAATTGCTCGTAAGAAACGAAGGGCGAGCATGAACTCTGCTACTGATGAGCTTACCCAATATCTATCCGAGCCTCCAGTTCCAATGCCAACAGATGTTCTGGATTGGTGGAAGGTGAACAGCTCAAGATATCCAAGGTTGTCTCTGATGGCTCGAGACTTCTTGGCTGTGCAATCAACTGCTGTGCTGCCTGAAGACATATTCTGTATCAAGGGTGATGAAAATGATAGACACAGGTTCTCGACACCCCAATATGATGCACAAGCTTTGCATTGCGTAAAATCATGGATGCAAAATGGAATCAAGCTCAAGTACAAATCTACTGAGATTGACTATGAAAGGATGATGGAATTGGCAGCTGCTTCGGTTGCTGAGAGTAGCAGTAGAAGTTTTGACAAGAAGCAAAAATGATGACTTAAGACTTGTGGATGGTTGGAGAAATGAAAAAAAGCAGATTCTTAATTCAGTCAAATTCTGCTAGGCTGGTGTATTTAGTTCATATGCACATGCGTGTATTTAGTTCATATGCACATGCCATTTCTGAAGGGAAATCTGGAAGGCCGCGATGGGTGTGTTTGTAGTCATCTGTCTTCTGACGTAAAATTATTTTCTTGTATCTAGGTAGATCATGGATCAAGGTGAATGGTCTGTACAGGTTGGACTTTATACAAGGGACACCGCGGATATAGATTAAACATGTTTTAATATGTACTCTGTCTATTCTAAATTTATTATTCCCATCATTTTCTTTTTGGATGTGAAAAATAAAAATTTATTTTCTGAATAATTTTTCAATTAATTAAGGTAATGATATGATACTATTAATTCTCAATTATTATTTTGAAGAATAATATAAAAATACATTAAAATATTTATTTTGTATTTTCACTTAAAATTTTGTATGTAATTATTGAATAAAGTATAAAATTCCCCTTTTGATGTGGGAGATATTTTGGAGACTTCACTTAGCTATGCAATGACTCGACCTAAGGAGATAAGTTAACTCCTCCACAAGGATAACGAGCACCTTGTCTTCTGTAAACTTCAGCTTAACTCTAAGGTTGACCGCCCTCAAGCTTCATCATTGTTGGCATTTAAGCGCCGACCAGACGAAGCCTTAGAGATGAAGTAACTCATTTGAGGTCGACTCCCAAGCACCTGGTGTGGACGGTTGCATTTAATGCACTAATGTCTCAGATATTTCCATCCGCATTAATGCAATCGTCAGCTAGTCCCTATTGTATTTAATGTGTCCAAGTGACTTTTATACCTGCTGGGCAGCTAAAAGCATGTTGTCCAGAACTTTATCTCTGCAAAATCTTCAATTAATGGGCCAAACTTGATTACCTATTTGTCAGTAAGTCCTAGAAACTCAGTCTTTGGGGGAAAAATGGTGTTCAAGCATTCACAAAGACACATTAATCTCCCACCCACAATATTTTTTTTTTGATAATGATTTCCCACATCTAATATACTATAAGCATTTTTGTATTACCGTTTTAATTGATTAAGCATTTTTATATGTTCATATGCCCCAGATAGTGTGTTTACTAGTTCTTTATACCATGTTTTATTAGTTGTAGGTTTATATGTCAAATCTTGTTTTGTTAAGTTAAAGTTATCCTACTTTTGTTGGCATGTCCCCGAAAATGGTCTTTAGTAGAAATTTTAAAGTATTTTTATATGCTTTATGTATTTTGAAAATGATTCCCCTACTTTGTTGTGTTTTCATTTTCTGAGTGCATGTTGGCCTACTGCATGTGTTGCATTTTGTGTTCATGTTAGTAAGCATGTGTATATCCTAGCTTAAACAACCTTATTGTTGCTGTGTATTATGGTGGGCATGAAAGCTAGTAAGGCACTAGGATCCAATTATAAAAACTTTAAAAGCTTAATAAACTAATGCTTACATGATAACTAGGATCAAATCATGCCTAATATTTAGATTTGGATAAAGTGTTACCTTGAAATTACAAAATCCAAGGAAAATGAGGTGAACTTTTCACCAATTCTAGAAACTGCCAGAAAATGTGCAGCAGGAGTGGAGCAATTTTTACCTCTATCAAATCACCTCCAAAAATCACAAAAAAATTACTGGATCTGATCAACACCTTGGGGAACTCTCAGTAAAACATTCAAAATGAAAAGCTTTCTAGATCTCTCTGGAGAAAATCTCCAAATCGGGCTCTATGCAAGTGAATCTCCAAACTGTAGCAAACAAACTAGTTTGCTTCTATTGATATGATCCACACCCCAAATAGATCTTCCAAAATCTCTAGGCTATAAGTTGGAATAAGGCCAGAGATATGCTATGGTGGAGGCCGATTTTAGGTAGGGAAGAAGAAGAAGAGAGCAAAGCTTTCAACATATAAATGCAATGCTTGCAAGGATTTTAGAGGGAATGGTGGAGAATCTAATTCTTCACACCTTTTGACATAATGACCAGTCCTCTCTCTCTATATCAATATATAGAGGCTGGAAAGTGTGATGCCAAGGTGGCATCACACCTCCCATGAGGAGAAGGGGTAGCCAACTTGCATTTGCCAAGGTGGTAAATGCAAATTCAAATCTAAATTAAATTTCACTTGCATTTTAATTATATTTGAAATCTAATTTCAAGTTAATTAAAATGCTAATTCAAATGAAAATTTTATTTGAAATTTCCCTTCAAAATGTGTTCTTCCCATTAATTAAATTAAACGCTTTAATTTAATTAATTAACCTTTGACTTAACTCTTAAGTCAAATAAGCTCAACTCTTAAGCTTGAATTTTGTTAACTTAACTCTTTAAGTTGACCAATTGATGGTCATATTGGCACTAAATAATTAACTTCTTAATTATTGGTCTAATTTAACTCCTTGAATTAATTGATTAATTTAACACTTAAACTAATTAAGCCAAAATTGACCTTCAAAATTGGCACCTTAAAATTGGTCCACTAAGAGACATTTTCTAACATTTAGAAAATCTTTTCTCCATCAAATAGGAAGCTAATTGCCTTTTGTGTGTGACCTAATAGGTTTTGCTATTCATTGGACATGGGCTCACAACTCCTTGTGACTTTTGAATATTATATATTCAATTTAGTTTAAAAGTGTTTTAAACTAATCGACTTAATTCAATTAATCTCATTAATTGAAGAGTACCCAATCTCCATGGTCGATGTCCAACCTCAAACCCATGGAGCCCAACTAATTGGCCGAGATTAATGTTTTGGAGAACCATTATAGCTCTACGCTTACCATGCAAATATGATCCTTCCATCTCTTATCTCCCGAATGAGGCCTAGGGCAAGATATTTGTCGGCTCCCTACTAGCCTCGATGTTATGCTTCTATTCTTAATGTTCGATTCCCTTGCGTAACCTAATCTTTGAAAAACTCCTTTTTAAAATTGTCAAACCACCTTGTGCAAGAATTTCTTGGAATCGATCATTATAGAATACATAGGAGATGCACTCGCCTTTTACAAAAGTGAGGAGCCGAATTTCAGCTTGGATCTCACAAACCTCTATGCCAAATAACTCAAACCCAACCTCAACCCGAAAGACCCACTAAGTGGTCAAGGAAGAGTCAAATCATAAGGACCAGACACAAGGTTATCATAGATCCTCAGGTCAGAGGACTAATAATATGCACTAGTGTAAGTTGGAGAACTTGGCACTATCGACTTGCCACTACGGTTATCTAGTGGATTCCCCGGTAGGCTTTTAGTGCCTTATTCTCTTACAAACACCCATTAACATGCACCCACATCTAATATGGTTGCTCATGGAACAAAGCAATATCCAACTCTTGGATTTATGCATCGTTAGTACAAGTCTATCCGAATCTTAGATACCCTGTCTCGTAAGATCCTATGACTTGAAAGATTTAAGATCACGATTGTGTGAGACTTATTCCATGGTCATCAAACTAAGTCCCATAGTCATAAGTGATCTAGGGGCTTCATCCAAATGCAAGTGAAGTAATAAAGAGCATAAGGTGAAGATGGCCATATAAAGAATATCATTCAATTAAGATTGTTTTAGAAGGAAATATCTTTTACAAGGCCAATCTAATTGACTTGCCGGGCACTATTCCAACAGGGAAATTTATGAATTTCTTAAAGGATGGCTATATTGGAAGGTCAATTGCATGTGGGTAAGAGAAAGTTGAATCAATATAGTTCTCACATAGATAGTTTAGGAGCTTAGAAGAGATACTAATTAAGTTGAAGACTATTTTTTTAAACTGTTAAATAGAGATCACCACATACTTAAGCATGCTTAGAGTTTATTCTGCCAAGGGCGAGATAACCATATACATTGATGTTGAGTACAATTCTCAAAATGAGCTTAACATGTAGCAAAATGAAGAAATTGAACTGAAAGTTGAGATTCCTATAGAGCTTGAAATAGATGAAAATAAAGATTTGCAATAAAATATGGATGCTAAAAATGATACTTTGGGTAAAACTCAAGTGGTTGAGAATGATGATTTGCAATTGGTTGAAGAGTTAGTAGAAAATAAGGTGTTGCCACAGATTCAAGTGGTTGACAAGGAAGTTTTGCTGAATGGAAATTAAGATGTGGATGTTGCGATCCCTGTGTAGTCTTAAGTAGATGAATTTCAAGACTTGCAACAATGAAGTTTTTAAAAATGTTCAAAATCCAGTAAAAGACAAAGAGCATTTGCAACAAGATGGCAATAAGTAGGAATAACATTTTGGGGACTTTATAAATGGTGACTTTGAATTAGATAGTTAGACATGTAGGTAAGTTGGTAGATGAGTTAGTAGATGCATATAAGGCTACAATGGGCAATATACATGGTGTGTTTGAGGGAGTGCAGGCAAGTCAAAGCAATGACTATGACTTATATGATTCAGATTCACTCATTTATAGTGATTATAAATAAGGAAATAAGCTAATAGATGATGACAATATATTTGACAAAAAAGTAGATCATGACTTTGGCTTTGATTTGGAAGTTGATAATGATTGTAATGTTGCAAGTGGTGAGGATTCAAGGGAAAATGAGTTTTGTGAGGCTGCCTTGGTTAGCCAATGACTTTAATGAGCATATATTGTCTGATAAAGAGGACATGAGTAAAGCCATATTATTTTTAATCTAATTGATATATATGAGCCTACATTTAAGATAGGATGATTTTCAAAACAAAGATAAAGATAACATTGAAGCAAATAAAGAGTGCAAGAATATAGTGAATTTCAAATATGTTCAAGAGGATTGGAAGTGAAGAATGAAATGCAATTAAGATTAATGATGTAAGAACCTTTGAATTGATTAGGGAGTATAATCCAACCATTCATGTTCGCAGACCTTTGTGTGAAGAAAATAAAGACTAGATAGTTGAGTGAGAGATGCTTGCACAAGTTCAAAGCGGACCTCAAAAGAGCAGTGGAGGGTTTCATGATAGATGCCGTCAAGGAACTGAGATGTAATATATCTAAGGATCAAGTCTCACATAGAGGAAAAGATTAAAGATGCTTGAGGTTAGTTCTGACTCCCAATACAACAAACTCTAGGATTTATGTTGAAGAGCTTAGGAGAAGCAACCTTGGGTCCACTACTATTTTGAGAACTGAAGACGCTAATGGTGACATTAGATTTAGTGGGTTTTATGTATGCTTTCATGAAATTGAAGGGTTTAGGGAGAGGTATAGGTCATTATTCCTGTAGATGGGTGTTATTTAAAATGTCCTCATAGAGGAATCTTTTGGAAGTTATAGCTGTGGATCCAAACAACAACATCTATCCAATTTCATATGCACTATCCTGTAAAGAGTCTAATGACACTTGGAAGTGGTTTTTGATAGTTTTGAAGCAAGACTTGGATATTAGAGATGACCATGGATACACGTTCATGTATGATAAATAGAAAGGCCTAATTTATGCTTTTCAAAATGTCTTCCCTGGTCAAAACACATAATTTCTGCGAGATGTATGCACAATAATGTGAAGCAAGCTGGTTTTAGGAGTTTATCATTTAAGAATGCTTTGTTGTGAGCTGCAAAAACAACCATAATTGGGGAGTTCAAAAGGAGAATGCAAGAATTGAGAGACGTTGATGCAAGTGTTGTAGATTGGTTTAATGACAAACTGCCATACCAATGAAATAGATCCCACTTTAGTAAACCACCAGAATTTGATATGTTACTTAACAACTTGCATGGAAGTTTATATAATTATATTTAGAAGTTATAGAGAAGCTAATTGTCACTATGATGGAGCATATACGGGAGGATTTGATGAACATGTTGCAAGAGAACAGAGACAAAGCAAAGGCAAAGGGAAGGGAACATTTTGCCTAAAAATGAACAAAGTCTTTAAAAAGAATTCCAACAAGGTTGCGGATTTTATCCCTATCAAGGCTGATAACACTCAATATCAAGCTTTAATGGTAGTTAATACTATATTAACTTGCATCACATGACTTACACTTGCGAAAAATGGTAGCTATTTGTAATTCCTTGTAAATATGGGTGTCAATTTGGGCTATAATCCATGGGCTCCACCCAACCCACATAGTCTTGGGTTGGGTTGGGCTCAACATTTTAAAAATGGGTTTGAATAGGTTAGACTTTAGATGGATTATATCAAATTTGGGTTCAAAATGAGCCTATTCAAAAAATTTAAGTAAAATTTAATAAATTCAATAAAATTAATTTTGAATTAATAATAATTTTTTTTTATTTTTAATTTTTATCAAAGTCTCGTATTTTTTTATTATTAGTAATTTTAAAATAAAAAGTATACATCTTGGGCTTTGTACAATATTAACAAATTAATTATAAAAAATTTGGTGCATATAACTTGAAGTTTTAATTCAAATTGAATATCTTGAAATGAAATCAAGTATCAAGCGCTAAACTCATCTGCACAGCATTCAACAAAATTTACCTAAAGTATTATTTCTCTGAATGTCATATCTTCTTGTCAACTAGCTTATATTTATGATTTTGAAGCATAACATAACTCCACAAATTGATACTATTCGTAGTATACAATATATAATAACTAAAAATAGCATCCAACTACATATGAATAATTCATAATTAACTTTGTCATGAAAGAATACTAGTCATAATTAATTTTTAATGCAATTTAATGTTATAATATAAATTAATAAAATAAGTATATAATTTAATAAATCATCTCATTATGTTGTAAAATTGTATATTAAATAGAGTGTAGAAGTTATATTAATATTACTATGGTCTTTTGAATTAATTTTTAGAATGAATAAATTAAATTAATTTTTTTTATTTTCTATTAGAACCATTTCAAACTCAACCCGACCCACAATTCAAACTACTTTGAACCCAAACCACTTTCACCCAGCTATCTCAACCTATATAGAACCCAACTCATTTTTAACCCAACGCAAATAAGCCCAAACAAACCCAACCAACCCAACCCAACCCAACCCACCCATTTGCCACCCATACTTGTAAATATGCATTGGTTACCACACTTAATCCGAGGGGAATCTAGAACACTGTGTGCACCCTTGCTACACAATAATACTTATAAATGAATTCAACTGTAGCACAATGATCTAATAAAAAAAGCACAAAAAGCTAAATTAACTTGTCTACACTCGAAGCCAAGGATCAAATCATGCTATTAATTTATATTTGGATGAAGGATTACCTTGAATGCTAAAAATTCCGAACTAGAGTGAAAGAGCACTTGAACAATTCAAAGCTGTCTTCCAGAGGCGCAGCAGAAACTCGGCAATGATTGCCCTATCAAACCACCTCCTAAATTTCTGAAAATTGGACACATCCTCCTCAACACCTTGGGAAATATCCAGTAAAAATTTCATCAACAATTGAATCCGGCAAGGTCTGGAAACAAGGCTCCAAAGTTTCTGCCGTGCAGTGGATCTCCAAAAGCCTAGCTTTCCAAATGTCTAGCCTCCAATGTCAAGATCCACACATCAATGGCAAATCCAAATCACTTCTAGGTCAGCTGGAAAACCAAAGAGAGATGAGGGAGATGAAAGCTAAATTTTAGGGAGGGAGGATGAAGAAAAGTGTGAGACTTCAACACATTAATGAATTAGGCAAAATTGGAGGAAAAAAAGGAATCTAACAATTAGATCATGCAAGCCACAATGTCCAGCCACCTCTCTCCTATTTATAAGAGTGGAGGTGTGATGCAAGTTGGCATCATACCTCCCATGAGGTTAGCGCCAACTTGCAAGCAAGTTGCAAGTATGAAATGTGCATTTCACTTGCATTTGAATTTCATTTAGAATCTTCATTTAATCTCATGAAATCTCATCCAAATAAATGAACTCTTTCATTTGAATTTTCTTCTTTATATTAATTAAGTTAATCCCTTAAATTAATTAATTAGTTTTGACAATTAATTAATTAGTTTTGACTTAACTCTTTAATTCAATCAGCTTAACACTTAAGCTAGAATATGTCAACTTAACTCCTTACGTTAACTTGACCAATTGATGGTCATGTGGCACTACTTAAATTAACTCTTTAATTTTATTTGTCTAATTTAATTTTTTAAATTATTTAGATCAATTTAATGATTAAATTGATCAAGCCAAAATGACCAAAAATTAGTCGACCGTTTCACCTCCATAAAATCGATTAAGTGGAATTTTCTAACTGTTAGAAAATTTTCTTCATCAAATAGAGTTTCAATTAACTTTTGTGTATGACCCATTAGGTTCTATCATTCATTGGACATGGGTTCACAACTCTTGTGATTTAGAATATCAAAATATTCACATTATTTTAAACTCCTTTAAACTAATGACTCAATTCAATTAATTTTCATTAATTGAAGAGTACCCAATTTTCATGGTCGATGTCCAACCTCAATCCCATAGAGCCTAACTAATTGGCCGAATGAATATGCTTTTGGAGGACCATTCTAGCTCTACACTTGCCACGTTTTCCATGCAAATAGGCTCATTCCGTCTTCTATCTCCCCAAAGAGGCTTAGGGCAAGATATTTGCCGGCTCCCTAATAACTTCGATAACTATGTTTTTATTCCCAACATTTGATTCCCCTATATGACCTCAACTTTGGAAAGTTCATTTTTTAAATTATCATACTACCTTGCGCAAGGATTTCATGGAATCGATCATTATAGAATACAAAGGAGATGCACTTACCATTCACAATGATGAGGAGATGGATCCCATCTTAGATCTTACAAGCCTTCATGTCTAAGTAGCTCATACCCAAGCTTAACTCGAAAGACCCATGAAGTGGTCAAGGAAGAGTCAAAGCATGAGGACCTAAACACAAGGTTACCATGGATCCAAAGTTAAAAGACTAATTATATGCACTAGCGTAAGCTGGAGAACTTGCCACTATCGACTTGCCACTACGGCTATCTAGTGGATTCTCCAGGTGGACCTTCGGTAGACTTATTCTCTAACAAGCACCCACTAATATGCACCTATGTCTGACATAGATTGCTCATGAAATAGAGCAATATCCAACCCTTGGATTTATGCATCATTAGTGCAAGTTTATTCGAATCGTAGATGCCCTGTCTAATAAGATTCTACCACTTGAAATATTTTAATATTACAATCGTGTAAGAATTATTTCATGATCACCACCCAGTGCGTGATCAATTCCCATAATCTCATGTGATTTAAGGGCTTTAACCAAATGCTAGTGAAGTAAAATAAGCATAAGATGAAGATGGCCACAGAAATATCAATATCATTCAATCAATATTGTCTCACAAGTGAAATGGTTTACATGCGAATCTAATTGGCTCCGAGGGCTTATTCCAACAATCTCTTACTTGTCCTAAAGCCAATTCTTGATGGTCTTAAGACCCATCTTCTCAAGATATTCTTCAAAGATATTTCACGTTAGGGGTTATGTCAGTGGATCTGCTTTATTCTTTTTTGAGGTAACCCTCTTCTCTTGGATGTCACATCTATTAATGATTTTCTGGATCAAATATATCATCTCAAAATATGCTTAGATCGTTGATGAGATCTTAGCTCTTTAGCTTGCGCTACTGCACTATTGTCGTCACAAAAGACAACTACTAGCTCAATAATGCTAGGCATTACATCCAACTATTGGGTGAAGTTTTCTATCCAAACACCTTCCTTTGCAGCTTTTGAAGCCACAATATATTATTCCTCTGTGGTTGAATCATCTGTGGTGTCTTGTTTGGAACTCTTGTAATTCACCATGCTGCCATTGAGGCCAAATATGAATCCAAAAGTGGATTTTAGGTCATCTACATTGGATTGGAAACTAGAATTCGAAAACCCCTCGAGTTCCAATTCTCTATTGCCGTATACCAAAAATAAATCCTTAGTCCTTTTCAAGTACTTGAGGATTGCTTTAATGGCTGTCCAGTGACATTCACTGGGGTCTGACTGAAAGTGGCTCGTAACACTTAAGAGCCTGTGCTACATTCGGTCTTGTACATTGAACGGCAAACATTATGCTCCCTATGGCGGAGACATAAGGTATGTGGGACATTCTATGTCTCTCGTTGTCAGTCTCAGGGGCCATAGACTTAGAGAGACAAAGATTGTATCCCATAGGGAGGAATGCCTTCTTGGATTATTCCATACTAAGCCTCTTTAGTATCTTGTTAATATACGGTGTTTGGGAAAGCCCCAGCATCCTTTTCGATCGATCTCTATAGATACATATTCTTAATGTGTAGGATGCTTATTCCAAATCCTTCATGGAGAATTGAGTAGATAACCATGCTTTAGTACACTTTAACATTGCTATCTCATATATGAAGATAGTGCAAATATGAAGAAAGCTTGACACACAGGAACACAACAATAAGATTGCAAGTGAAATCTTGCAACAAAAAAAAAAAAAAAGTAAAAGAAGAAAAAGAAGAAGAAGAAGAAGAAGAAGAAGAAGAAGAAGAAGAAGAAAAGGTTATGCAGATAGATATTCCCAATGAAAAGAATATCATCGACATAAAGTGCAATAAACTATATACTACTCCCACTAGCCTTCTTGTACATACAAGGTTCATACACATTTTTGAAAAAGCCAAATGATTTGACTATCTTATCAAAACATATGGTCCAACTTCGGGATGCCTGATTGAGTCTATAAATGGATCTCTCGAGCTTGCAAACCTTTTGCTCACTCCCTTTAGATGTAAAACCTTATGGTTACTCTATATAGATTTCTTCATCAATGTTTCCATCTTCGTTCACCCAAATAAATTGATCACTATGGAGTGAATTTTCTAACACTTAGAAATTTCTTCCATGACTTAGGAAATGCAATTGGCTTTTGTTTGTGACCCGATAGGTTATACCATTTATTGGACATGGGCTCACAACTTCTTGTGACTGTTGAATATCATATATTCATTTTAGTTTAAATTCCTTTAAACTAAATCGACTTAATTCAATTAATCTCCATTAATTGAAGAGTACCCAATCTCCATGGTCGATGTCCAACCTCAAGCCTATGGAGTCCAACTAATTGGCCAAAATGAATGCTTTTGGAAAACTATTATAGCTCTACGCTTTCTATGCAAATATGATCATTTCGTCTTTATCTCCTGAAAGAGGCCTGGGCGAGATATTTTTTGGCTCCCTAATAGCCTTGATAATATGTCTCTATTCCCAATGTTCGATTCCACTGTATGACCTCTTCTTTGAAAAACTCCTTTTTCAAATTGTCAGACCACTTTGTGCAAGGATTTCTTAGAATGAATCATGATAGAATACATAGGAGATGCACTCGTCCTTCACTAAGACGAGGAGTTGGATTCTGTCTTGGATCTCACAGACCTCTATATCTAGTAGCTTGTGCCCAACCTCTACCCAAATGGCCCTCTAGGTGACCAAGAAAAAGTCAAAGCATAAGGACCAAACACAAGGTTACTATGGATTCTCAAGTCAGAGGACTAATTATATGCACTAGCGTAAGTTGGAGAATTTGCTACTACCGACTTGCCACTTCGGCTATCTAGTGGATTCTTTGGGTAGGCCTTCAGTGCTTTGTTCTCTTACAAGCACCCACTAACATGCATCTATATCTCATATGGGATTGCTCATGGAAGGGAGTAACATCCAACCTTTAGATTTATGCATCGTTAGTGCAAGTCTATCCGGGTCTTAAGATCCTATGACTTGGAAGATTTAAGATTATGACTGTGTAAGACTTATTCCGTGATCACCACTTAGTGAGCTGACCAAGTTCCATAGTCTAGTGTGATCTAAGGGCTTCATCCAAATATCAGTGAAGTAATAAAGAGCATAAGACAAAGATGGCCATATAAAGAATATCATTCAATAAAGATTATTTTACAAGAAAATAGTTTTACAAGGCCAATCTAATGGCTTGCCAAGCACTATTCCAACAATCTTCCACATGCCTTAAAGCCAATTCCCCATGGCCTTAAGACCCATATTCTCAAGATGTCCTTCAAAGACCTTTTGCGATAGGGGTTTAGTTAGTGGATTTGCTATATTATCTTATGAGGCAATTCACTCCACTCGGATGTAGCCTCTATCATTGATCTCTCAGATCAAATGATATCGCCTCAAAATTTGCTTGGATCACTTATGAGATTTTAGCTCTTTAGCTTGCGCTATCGCCCCGTTGTTTTCACAGAAAAGAACTATTGGATCCGCAATGCTAGGCACTACATTTAACTCTTGAATGAAGTTTTTCATCCAAACACCTACCTTTGCATCTTTTGAAGCCGTAATATATTATGCCTCTGTGGTGAAGTCAGTTGTGGTGTCTTGCTTGAAACTCTTCCAACTCATCGCGCCGCCATTGGGGCAAAATATGATTCCAAAAGTAGATTTTAGGTTATCTACCCCTCAAGTTTCAATTTTCCATTTCCGTGTACCAAAAATAAGTCCTTAGTCCTTCTCAAGTACTTAAGGATTGCTTTAATGGCTAACCAATGACTCTTACTTGGATTGGATTGGAAACGGCTCGTAGCACTTAGAGTGTGTGCCATATCCAATCTTGTACATTGAACTTCATATATTATGCTCCTAATAGCGGAGGCATAAGGTATATGGGACATCCTCTGTCTCTCATTTTTAGTCTTAGGGGCCATAGACTTGGTGAGACGAATGCCACGTCCCATGGGAAGAAATCCCTTCTTGGATTCTTCCATAGTAAAGCTCTTTAGTATTTTGTTAATGTACAGGGTTTGGGAAAGCCTCAGCATCCTCCTCGATCTATCTCTATAGATACGTATTCCTAATACATATGATGCTTCTCCCAAATCATTTATGGAGAATTGAGTAGATAACTATGCTTTAGTACGCTCTAACATTCCTACCTCATTCCCAATGAGAAGGATGTCATCGACATAAACCACAATAAACTGTATACTACTCCCACTAGCCTTCTGGTACACACATGGTTCATACACATTTTTGACAAAGCCAAATGATTTGACCATTTTGTCAAAACGTATGTTCCAACTTCGAGATGCTTGTTCGAGTCTATAACTAGATCTTTGGAGTTTAAAAACTTTTTCTCTTCCCCCTTGGATGTAAAATCTTGTGGATGCTCCATATAGATTTCTTCTTCAATGTCTCCATTGAGGAAATTGGTTTTCACATCCATTTGCCATATCTCATAGTCATAATATGCAGCTATGGCAAGTAGAATCCGAATGGACTTAGGCATTGCGATTGCTGAAAGGGTTTTCTCAAAATCGATACTAGATCTTTGAGTATAACCCTTAGCCAATAGTTGCGCCTTCAAAGTCGCTACTTCTCTATCTACTCGTAGCGTTCACTTATAGATGCACTTGCAACCAACAAGAATTATTCCTTTTGGTAGACCTACCAAAGTCCATGTTTTGTTGGAGTACATAGAGTCCATTTTGAATTTCATGGCATCAAGCCAACATCTTGAGTCTATGTTTAACATAGCTTCTTCATAGGTCTTCGGATCACTATTTGATTAGCCCATTTCATGAAGAAATTCGAACATTTTAGGTTGCTTCTTGATTCGGTCTGCTATTCTTAGAGGATTTGTGCAAGGCTCCTATTGGTTGCTTGTTTCCACCGCTTGTGGGATTTGATGATCATCTTGAACTTTATCAAGTTTAACAACAACTCCATTTCTGTCTAATAGAAATTTCTTTTCTAAAAAGTAGGCGTTCCTCGAGATGAACACATTTTGTTCCGAGGGATCATAAAAATAATAACCCATAGACTCTCTTTGGTATCCCACAAACTTGCACAAGGTGGATCTACTTTTCAACTTGTCTCCCACTGTCTAGTCACATAGGTGAGAGACTCCCAAACCTTGAGATAATGGGTAAAAGGGTGCTTTGCCATACCACATCTCATGCGGCATTTTTGGCACTAACTTTGAAGGTACTACATTTAGTAGCTTTGCCGCCGCTATTAAGGCGTATCCCCAAAAGGATATGGTTACATCAAAAAAGCTTGTCATATACGTATCATGTCCAATAAGGTACGATTTCCCCTTTCGGCTACTCCATTATGTTTTGGTATATCGGGTAGAGTCTATTGAGAGAGAATTCTATTCTCCTTTTGATAATCTAGGAACTCGGTGCTCAAGTATTCTCCTCATTGATTTAATTGAAGAGCTTTAATACTTAGCGCTAATTGCTTTTCCATTTCATTTCTATACTCTTTAAACTTTTCAAAGGCTTCAGACTTGTACTTCATAAGATACACTGTTCGAACTGACGACAATCATCGGTGAAGGTGATGAAGTAGGAATAGCCTCATCTCGTTCTAACTCTTAGTGGGCCCTAAATATCTATATGGATCAAATCCAAAGGACTTTTGGAGTGCTTCGTTTGCCCCACAAAAGGAACCTTGGTCATTTTCCCCCTTAAACAAGATTCACAAGTAGAAAGGTCTTCAATGCCGCTAACATTTAGTACTTTGAGAGCTTCTAACTTGTTCATCCTAATTTTAGAAATATGCTCAAGTCTAGCATGCCAAAGAATGACATCTTTTTGGTTATCTAATTTTCTTTTACTTGATTAATGTGCATTAGTAAAGGTTGAGAATTAAGTATGTAGAATCCGTTAATTAATTAATGTGCCTTGAGCAATTAAAGAACCATTTTTAATGCTTTCAACATCCCATTCAATATAGAAAAATCATATCCTTCATTATCAAGAATGGGGATTGAAATAATGTTCTTAACAAGATGGGGTACATAATAAATCGGATCAAGTACAATGCAAGCATTTTCTAAGTTTAACTTGATTATGCCTTGTAAGGTCATGACAACCTTTGTTCCATTTCCTAGTGGAGGATCATGTCCCCCCTTCATGTAGACTCTTTCTTTTTTCATCCCCTGTAACGAATTACAAAGGTGAGAACTACATGCGGTATCAAATACCCATGAGGAAGAATTAGTTGTCAAATGCACCTCAATGAAGTACATATCCTTCTGAAGGGTTGCAAGGCAATTCCTTTTCCAATGTCCTTTTTCACCACAATGGAAACAACTAGCATTGGTTTTAGCCTTTTTCTTAACCCTCCCAAAACTTTTCTTGGGTTACTTCCCTTTGGAGGAAGAACTCTTCTTCCTCTTACCTCCCTTTCTTGGGCCCCTAGGGCCTTTCGACTTAGGGGAGGATGCAAGCATAATAGGTTTTTCCTTTTTCATCTTTGCCTTAGCGGTGGAAGCATGTTCACCAATTTGTTAATCGTAACTTCTTGCTTAAACATATTAAAGTTCATAACAAATTGGTCAAACGATGGTGATAATGACTGGAGGATCAAATCCACGTAGATGTCATTGCCCATAATCACATCAAGTGATCAAAGCTTCTTAATAAGTCCAATCATCTTTAGCCCGTGATCATGAACACTTGACCCCCTCACTCATCGTTGACCTAAAGAGCTCTTTCGATAATGCGAACCTTTCGTGTCTCGATTGTACACCATACGAATCTTGTAGGTGTTTGTAGATCTCATGAGCATATTTAATGTGCTCATGAGTCTTTGGAGTTCATTGGTCATGGAGGCCATCACGATGCACCTAACTTGTAGATCATCATCCACAAATTTCGTGAACATTTCATGAGCTTCATCAGTGGTGTCATCACTAATTGTGTCCGTGGGACTTTGATCAAGGACATATGTCCTCTTTTCAGAGTAAAAAATTATCTTAAGGTTTCTCAACCAATCTTAGAAGTTTTGCCCGGTAAGTTTACTAGTTTCCAAAATGCTTGTGAGTGGATTTTTAACCATTTTGTTGAAGATCTCAAAAATCTACAAGAGGCGAAAAAGAGTATAAGCATGTGATTGAATTTTGACATAGAAAACATGTCATGGTCTTTCAAGCATATTTTTCTCCCACTATTTTATCAAATCTTTCACCTCCAAGAAGAATTTGGGAAATCATATTTCCTAGTGAGAATCAAGACCCTAAGGACTTGTAAGTGGACCCCCATGACCAGATGTATATCCACAAACAATCCAAAGGTGAGCAAATTTTGCTAGTTACATCTCATGAACTCTTGATATATTTTGTCTCACCTTTTCATGTAGATCCTTTATAAGGATGACTTCTACATTACTTAGTGTTAAGCCGAACCTACCAATCAAGCTTTGATTTGAGATGGGCACCACAACATCCCCTGTGATCGAGTGTATAATGTATAGGTGTTCTCAAATCAAAGATGAATCTCATGCTATGTATATGGTCACATCTTTCCACCTAAGTGTGACCACCATGACCGGATGTATATCACACAAGAGATGGTAGCATCGTCGTGCCACATGCTATTGGTGGAAGGCATGGATTGATTAAAACTCTTTTAATTTGTATCTATTTTGACTTAATATTTGAAAAGCACTTAAATATTCTCAGTGGAGGGTTTTTGCTTGCAAAGATCTCATCATTTTTATCTTCTTATTTAGGTTTTCTATATACCTAACCATACATCTCATACATCAATAGGATATGGAAAGTATAAATAAGTAAATGTGCCTAGCATGTTCCTAGGATGGGATGACCATGAGCCTAACCAAGTGGTGTACTTAGAGCCATAGGTGCACCACCCAGCTGATTTTAAGTAGGTTGATTAAATCTAGCTATTACATGAGTGTATCCCATACATTCATGGATCTTCAAAAAGTCTCCATGCCTCCATTGGTCTCCTTTGGTCCATGCAACATTTACATGAGAAAGAAATCCTCAATCTTAGTGATTCTACTCTCATAACATTTACAAGGTAGAAATTAAGAGGCATGCAAGCCCCAATTTAATACAACCCATTTCAAAAACTTAAAACAAATAAAATTAATATTAAAAGCTCAGATCATCCCTTTTCATTCATCATCCGTTCAACACTTAAATGAAAAATAAATAAATCAAGAATTGACAATTAATTCTAACAATTCAATGCTTATCTCATAAACAAATAATTAGCCTAGCATAATATTTACGCAATTTGGAGGAGATTAACTTTAACAAGTTTTTAAAAGCAATAAAAAATGTTAAACATAATTTTGAGAACTTACACAACACTTGTGAATCTAATATATATGAATTAAAGTACTTTTGAATACAAAAAAGGAGCCAAAAATTGAGGTATTTTCAACTATGATCGAAACCGCCCGCTGCCCGCCCAGGCTGGCGGCATAGTCGTGTGGTAGGCGTGTGCTTGAGGAGCCCATTGCCAGCTAGTGCCTAGCCGAGGTAGGGCAGCCTGCTTGTTTTGAGGTCTAGGCCGAGACACCTCATTTTTCCTCAACCTTTTGTGCACCATCAAATTTAGAATAACTTCTAAACATGATTTCACACGTTATAGATGAGCTTTCAGAATTAAAACACCTTTTAAAACTGAAATTTCAAGCCTCCAAACATGCTTTCAAAAACAAGTTCAAGTGAGAATCAAATTCTCTAAAAATCTCCAGCATAACACCAATTAAATTGGATCCAAAAATGACCAAAACTATTTTAGTCAATAATCAACATGCTATATCAACATATAACATCAACTAATGCTAAATCAACATCCATCATTAGAAGTTATGAATTAAAACATGCTAATTACATGAATTAACACTTAAAACACATAATAGCATGCTTTCAATTCATCTTTCAAGGAGTCATATACAATATCATCCAAACACTCCAATCCGTCATATGGATCGAGAATTTGGTGATTTTGATCAATCCATCACATGAATCAATCATTCAAAAAATCCAAGTCATAGCATGAATTAGGCTTTGATACCACTTGAAGGCTAGAATAGCACTAAGATCCGTAAATTAAAACTTCAAAGGCTAAAATTAACTAGGCTACTCAAGTAAATCAAGGATATAAACATGATTATGAAATGGATTTAGGTAGAGGATTACCTTGATTAGCTAAATTCCAAGGAGAAGGTGAAGAACTCTTATTCAATCCAAAATTTGCCAAGCAGCGGCGCAACAGAAACAATGAAACTTTTTCACAATTCAATATTTTCCAAAAATTCCAAAAAAAAATAAATAGTTCCTCAACTATTTGATGGATCTACTATGAAAATTTCAGGTGAAAAATCCTTCTAGATTTCCTGGAATAAAATCGCCAAGTGACTGTTCCCGTAGGTGGATCTCCAAAGGCTTAGCAAACCATTTATTTTGTCTCTATCAATATGATCCACACACTAGCACAACTTCCTATCACTCCTCACCTTTAGCTGGAGAAAGAGAGGAGATAAGGGAGGGAGATGGTAAATTTTTGGGGTTGGAGAAGAAGAAAAAAAGGTGAACTTCAACACATGAGTGAACATCTTGAAAATGGAGGGAAAAAATAGTGAGAATCTAATTCTTCAAGTTGGCAAATTCAAATCTTATTTGAATTTATGTGCACTTTAATTACATTTGAAATCTAGTTTCAAATTAATTAAAATATCCTATTAAATGAACCTTTCATTTGAATTTTTCCTCCAAAATATATTCTTCTAATTAATTAACTTAAACATTAATTAATTAATCTTTGACTTAACTCTTTAAGCTTAATTATGTTAACTCTTTAAGTTAACTTGACCAATTGATGGTCACATGACATAAATAATTAACTGTTTAATTATTGGTCTAATTTAACTCCTTAAATTAATTGATTAATTTAACACTTAACTTAATAATCAAGCCAAGTGACACTTCAATTTTTGGTCATCCAAATAAATTGATCACTATGGAGTGAATTCTCTAACACTTAGAAAGTTCCTCCATGACTTAGGAAATGCAATTGGCTTTTGTTTTGTGACCCTATAGGTTCTACCATTCATTGGACATGGGCTTACAACTCTTTGTGACTTTTGAATATCATATATTCATTTTAGTTTAAGCTCCTTTAACTAAATCGACTTAATTCAATTAATCTCTATTAATTGAAGATTACTCAATCTCTATGATCGATGTCCAACATCAAGCCTATGAAGCCCAACTAACTGGCTAAAATGAATGCTTTTGGAGAACCATTATAGCTCCCAAAATAGGCCTAGGGCAAGATATTTGCTGGCTCCCTAATAGCCTTGATATTGTGTCTCAATTCCCAATGTTCGATTCCACTTATGACCTCATTTTTGGAAAACTCATTTTCCAAATTATCATACCACCTTACGCAAGGATTTCTTGGAATCGATTATTATAGAATACATAGGAGATGCACTCGCCCTTCACAAAGATGAGGAGTCGGATTCCATCTTAGATCTCACAAACCTCCATGTCTAGTAGCTTGTGCCCAACCTCTACCCGAATGGCTCGCTAGGTGACCAAAAAATAATCAAAGCACAATGACCAAACACAAGGTTGGCATGGATCCTTAGGTCAGAGGATTGATTATATACACTAATGTAAGCTGGAGAATTTGCCACTATTAACTTGCCACTCCGGCTATCTATTGGATTATTCGGGTGGCTTTTAATGTCTTATTCTCTAACAAGCACCCACTCATATGCATCTATATCTCATGTGGGATTGCTCGTGGAAAAGAGCAACATCCAACCCTTGGATTTATGCATTGTTAGTGCAAGTTTATCTGGATCTTAGATGCTATGTCTCGTAAGATCCTATCACTTGAAAGATTTAAGATTATGACTGTGTAAGATTTATTCCATCATTACCACCTAGTGCACTGACTAAGTCTCGTAGTCTAGTGTGATATAAGGGCTTCATCCAAATGCCAGTGAAGTAATAAAGAACATAAGATGAAGATGGCCATATAAAGAATATAATTCAATCATGATTGTTTTATAAGGAAACAGTTTTACAAGGTCAATCTAATTGGTTTGCCAGGCACTATTCCAACAGGATCTACCAAAATTCATACACTTTGTTGGAGTACATGGAGTCCATTCTGGATTTCATGGCATCAAGCCAATGTCCTGAATCTATGTCCAACATAGCTTTCTCATATATCTTCGGATCACTATCCGATTGGCCCATCTCATGAAGGAATCTGAACCTTTCGAGTTGCTTCTTGATTCAATTCGACCTTCTTAGGGGTTGTGTGTAAGGATCTTTATGTTCACTTGTTTCCACCTCTTGTGGGATTTGATTATCATATGAAACTTCATCAAGTTCAACAACAATGCTATTTCTATTTAATAGAAATTCATTTTCTAAAAAAATGGCGTTCTTTGAAACAAACACCCTTTGTTCAGAGGGATCATAGAAATAATAACCCAAAGACTCTCTTGGGTATCCGAAAAACTTGTACAAGATAGAATTACTATTCATCTTGTCTCCCACTAGCCGTTTGACGTAAGTGGGAGACCCACAAACTCTTAAGAAAGTATTAATATGCTTTGCCATACCATATCTTATATGGCATTTTTGGCCCCATCTTTAAGGGTACCATATTAAGTTACCTTGCCACCATCTCTAAGGCATATCCCTAAAAGGATATAGACACATCGAAAAAGCTCATCATGGAACGTACCATGTGCAACAAGGTACGATTTATCCTCTCGGCTATTACATTGAGTTGGGATGTGCCGGGTGGAGTCTGTTGAGAGAGAATCCCATTATTCTTTAGATAATCCAAGAATTTGGTACTTAAGTATTCTCCTCCTCGATCGATTGAAGAGTTTTAATACTAAGTCCCTTTTGCTTTTCTACATTATTCCTATATTCTTTGAACTTTTCAAAAGGCTTCGGACTTATACTTTATAAGATACATATGTCCGAATCGAGTATGATCATCGGTGAATGTGATGAAGTAAAAATAGCCTCATTTCGTACTAACTCTTAGTGAGCCACAAACATTCGTATAGATCAAATTCAAATGACTTGTGGTACACTCCAATTGTCCCATAAAAAGAGCCTTGGTCATTTTTTCCTTTAAACAAGATTCACAAGTAGGAAGATTGTCAATGCCACTAACATTTAGTGTTTTGAGAGCTTCTAAATTGTTCATTCTATTTTTAGAGATATGTCCAAGTCTTGCATGCCAAAGATGGCATCTTCTTGGTTATCCAATTTTCTTTTACTTAATTGAATGTACATCAATGAAGGTTGAGAATCCAATATGTGCAATCCATTGTTTAATGTACGTCTTGCAATAAAGAACCATTCTTTAATGCTTTCAACATCTCATTAGATATAGAAAAATCATATCCTTCATTATCCAAAATGGGAATAGAAATAGTATTCTTAATAAGATTGGGTACATAGAAACAAGGATCAAATATAATGCAAGAATTCCCCAAGTCTAACTTGACTATGCCTTCAACCATGGCCGTAGTCTTTGCTCCATTTCCAAGGCAGATGATCATATCCCCTTCATTGCGACTCATTCTTCTTTTCATCCCTTGTAACCAATTACAAAGGTGAGAACTACATATTATATCAAATACCCATGAGGAAGAATTGGTCGTTAAGTGCACTTCAATAAAGTACATACCTTTCTCAAGTGTGCGAAGGTAAGCCTTGCAATTCCTTCTCCAATGTCCTTTTTCACCACAATGAAAACAAGTAACATCGATTTAGCTTATTCCTTCTTCTTGATTCCTCCCGAACTTTTCAAGGGTTGCTTTCCCTTAGAGGAAGAACTCTTCTTCCTTTTACCTCCCTTTTAAGGGCCTATAAGGCCCTTAGACTTGGAAGAGGAAGCAAGCATAAGAGGCTTGTCTTTCTTCATTGTCGCCTCAGCAGTCACTAACATATTGACCAATTCATTAATCTTTACTTATTGCATGGACATGTTAAGGTTTATAACAAATTGGTCAAAGGAGCTAGGCAATGATTGAAGGATCAAATCCACATAGAGCTCATTGTCCATGATTATGTCTAATTGACCTAGCTTCACAATGAGCCCGATCATCTTTAGCCTGCATTCTTGTCCCAAAGAGCTCTTTAGACAATGAGAACCTTTCACATCTAGTTTGAACACCATATAACTGTTGTAGTTGTGAGTAGATCTTGGAAGCATGTTTCATATGCTCGTGAGATTTCTGTAGCTCATTAGACATAGAAGCCATCATGATGCATCATGTTTGTTGATCATCATCCATAAACTTTGTGAACAATTCATGTGCCTCGTCGGTGGCAACATTGTCAATGGTGTCTGACGGACTTTGATCAAGCACATAAGTCTTTTGTTTAGAATCTAGAATAATCTTGATGTTTCTCAACAAATTGCAGAAGTTTGACCTGGTTAGCTTATTGGTTTCCAAAATGATGTGGAGTGGATTTTGAGCCATTTTGAGTTTGCGATTTAAAAAATCTACAAAAGGTGAAAAATAGAGTATAAGCATGTGATTGAATATTGATTTTAAAAACATGTTCACGGTCTTTCAAACATGTTTTTCTGCCAGTATTTTATCAAATTCTTCAGTCCCTAGAAGAATTCGTTAAATTTTATTTCCTAGCGAGAATCAAGGTCCTAAAGACTTGTAAGTGGACCCCAGTGATGAGTGCCATCACACAAAGATAGTAGCATCGTCATGTCATGTACAAATTGGTAGAAACGTGGATTAATTAAAACTCATTTTAATTTGTATCCATTTTGATTTAATAATAGAAAGCACTTAGACTCTTCTAGGTGGAGGGATTTTCTTGTTTGCAAAGATCTCATCAATTTTATCTTCTTATTTAGGTTTTCTATATCCTAACCATACATCTCATACATCAATAGGATATGAAAAGTATAAATAAGTAAATGTGTCTAGCATGCTCCTAAAATGGGATGACCATGAGCCTTAACCAAGTAGTGCACTTAGAGCTATAGGTGCACCACTTAGTTGATTTTAAGTGGGTTGATTAAATCTAGCTATTACAAAAATGTATCCCTATACATACATGGGTCTTTATGCCTCCAATGGTCTTTTTTGCTTTTAGCAATATTTACATGATAAAGAAATCCTCACTCCTAGTGATTCTACTCTTATAACATTTACAAGATAGAAATTAAGAGGCGTGCAAGCTCCAATTTTATACAACACTTTTCAATAACTTGAAACAAATAAAATTAATATTAAAGGCTCATGATCATCCCTATTTATTCATCATCCATTCGACAATTAAATGAACAATAAATAAATCAAGAATTGACATTCAATTCCAGCAATTAAATGCTCATTTCATAAATAATTAATTGGCCATGCAAAAATAAGCATAACACTTATGCATTTTATTTTTGCACATCATTGGAGGTTAACTTGAACAAGTTTCTAAAAGCGTTAAAAAATATCAAACATAATTTTGAGAACTTGCACAACACTTGTGCATCTATGTAGCATGATTTAGTTTAATTTTGGTCACAAAAGAACACAAAATTAGCTTAAAACTCATCCTAAGAACAACAAGGGGCTACTGCCCCTGCCATGGACTCGGCAGCTTCTCTGTTTTGGGGTTAGGACCGAGCTAAGTGATTTTTGGCTCAAATTTTGTACGCCAAAAAATTTAGGACACTTCCTAAACACTAAATCACAAAAATGGAATTTCAAGGGCTCAAACATGCTCCAAACTTCAAGTTTAAGTAAGAATCATAATTCTTCAAAAAAAACTCGAATGATCTCCAATCCAATTGGATCCAAAAATGACAAACATATTAAGGCCAAATATAACATGCTATATCAACATATAATATCATCCAATGCTAAATCAACATTTAACATTGGCAACTATGAATCAAAACATACTAACACATGAATTAACTATTAAAATACATATTATCATAATTTCAATTTATCAACAAAGGAGCCACAAGCAACATCATCCAAACACTCCAATCCATAAATTGGATCATGTATTTGGAAATCTAGACCAATCCATCACATGAATAAATCAATCAAAAATCCAAATGAAAGCATGAAATAGGCTCCGATACCACTTGAAGTCAAATATAGCATAATGATCTAATAAATAAAACACAAAAAGCTAAATTAACTTGTCTACACTCAAAGCCAAGGATCAAATCATGCTATTAATTTAGATTTGTATGGAGGATTATTTTGAATGCTAAAAATTCCAAGGTAGAGTGGAAGAACACTTGAACAATTCAAAGCTGTCTTTTGGCAGCGGAGCAGCAACTTGGCAACGATTTCCCTATCCAACCACCTCAAAAAAATTGGATAAAATCTCCTCAACACCTTGAGAAATCTCCAGTAAATTTTTTAGCAACAATTGAATCTAGCAAGGCCTGGAAACAAGGCTCCAAAGTTTTTGCCCTTGTAGTGGATCTTCAAAAGTCTTGGTATCCAATGTCTACCCTCTAATGTCAAGATCCATATACCAATGGCAAATCCAAATCACTCCTAGGTCAGCTGGAAAACCAAAGAGAGATGAGGAAGATGAAAGCCGAATTTTAGGGAGGTAGGATGAAGAAAAGTGTGAGATTTCAACACATGAATGAATCATGCAAAAATGGAGATAAAAAATAGAATCTAACAATTAGATCATGCAAGCCATAATGGCTAGCCACCTCTCTCCTATTTATAGGAGTGGAGGTGTGATGCAAGTTGGCATCATACCTGCCATGAGGTTGGCGCCAACTTGCAAGCAAGTTGCATATATGATATGTGCATTTCACTTGCATTTGAATTTCATTTAGATTCTTCATTTCATCTCGTGAAATGTCATCGAAATAAATTATAGTGCACTCCAAATGAATTCTTTCATTTGAATTTTCCCTCCAAATTAATTCTTCATATTAATTAAATTAACCCCTTAATTTAATTAATTTGTTTTGACTTAACTCTTTAATTCAATTAGTTTAACACTTTAAGCTAGAAGATGTCAACTTAACTCCTTAAGTTAACTTGACCAATTGATAGTCATATGGCACCCATTAAATTAACTCCTTAATTTAATTTGACTAATTTAACTCCTTAAATTACTTAGATCAATTTAACATTTAAATTGATCAAGCCAAAATGATCAAAAATTAGTCAACCATTTCACCTCCATAAAATCGGCCAAGTGGAATTTTCTAACTCTTAGAAAATTTCCTTCATCAAATAGGATTTTCAATTAGCTTTTGTGTGTAGGTTCTATCATTCATTGGGCATGGGTTCAAAACTCTTTTGATATTTAGAATATCCAAATATTCACATTAGTTTAAACTTCTTTAAACTAATGACTCAATTCAATTAATCTCCATTAATTGAATAGTACTCAATCTCCATTAATTGAATATCCAACCTCAAGCCCATGGAGCCCAACTAATTAGCCGAAATGAATATGCTTTTGGATAACCATGCTAGCTCTACAATTGCCATGCAAATACTGCTCTTCCGTCTCCTATCTCCCAAAAGAGGCTTATGACAAGATATTTTTTGGCTCCGTAATAGCCTCGATAACTATATTTCTATTCCCAATATTTGATTCCCCTTTATGACCTCATCTCTAGAAAACTCCTTTTCTAAATTGTCATACTATCTTGCGCAAAGATTTCATAGAATTGCTCATTATAGAATACATAGGAGATGCACTTACCCTTCACAATGACAAGGAGATGGATCCCATCTTAGATCTCAAAAGCCTTCATGTCTAAGTAGCCCATACCCATGCTCAACTCGAAATACCTCTAAAGTGGTCAAGGAAGAGTCAAAGCATGAGGACCTAAACGTAAAGTTACCATGGATCCAAAGTTAAAAGACTAATTATACGCACTAGCGTAAGCTTGAGAACTTGCCACTACGGCTATCTAGGGGATTCTCCGGGTGGACCTTCGGTGAACTTATTCTCTAACAAGCACCCACTAATATGCACCCATGTCTGACATGGATTGCTCATGAAATAGAGCAATATCCAACCTTTGGATTTATGCATTGTTAGTGCAAGTCTATCCAAATCTTAGATGCCCTGTCTCATAAGATTCTACAACTTGGAATATTATAAGATCACAATCGTGTAAGACTTGTTTCATAATCATCATTCAGTGTGTGACCAAGTCCCGTAGTCTCGTGTAATATAAGGGCTTCAACCAAATGCCAGTGAAGTAAAATAAGTATAAGATGAAGATGGTTATTTATAATGAATATCATTCAGTCAAGATCGTATCACAAGTGAAATAGTTTACATGCCAATCTAATTGGTTGCGGGGCACTATTCCAACAATAAGAGGGTGTATAGACCATCTATAATGCTAATAAATAATGATGAGTTGTTGTGAGACCATATTCATTTCACTAATGTCTCCAAATTTCAGAACCGGTGCTGATGGGCCTTGAAAGCTAAGAATAAGGTAACTAAATAAACTTAAAGACAAGAGAAAGAAAAGGAATTGGGTTAAGGAGATAATGAAGTTAAAACGATATCATAGTATTATTAAGTGCAAACTATGTAGTGGCTGAGCATAATGCTAAAACATGTAATAGAGTTGTAAACATGAAAAATACAAATGTAGGTAATGATACTAAGATAATGAAACCAAGAAAAAAGTTGAATGTATGTGTTGTATATCCAAATTATTTCTCATTTGTAATTATTTAAAATGCATTTTGTGTTTCAAAGTGATTTTTGATATCATTTTTATAGGTGAGAAAGAACGACTAGCAGACTTAAGACAGCACAAGTAAGCTTCTAACTAAAGATGTTAACCAATTTACAGCTAATGCTTTTAGGCTTCATCCAACCCCACCTAATGCTTCAAGCTAAGTACCAAGTACTATTGAAGCAATTGATGGTGCTAGCTAAGTTGGTGGCTCCATTCATATGGCCATCGAGTAAAGAACAATTTCAGAAAAATAAATAAAGAAATAGATAGAGTAATTAATAATTTCAAGTAGCTCCAAATTATACTAATTTTCATGTGACTGAATTACAGCTATTACAGTACCAAATGCCCTAACCTGTCATAACTTTTCAATGTACCAATAGCTGCAGATGGGAAGTAAAAATCTGCAAGGACCTCCAACATTGCTGCGTTCTAGGGTAAACATAAGAGCACTTCCACAGTGCATAGTTGTCAATTTGTATAATAGTCACTTCCAACAAGAAGCACAATTTCTCAAGTTGCAGTTTCTATAATAAGATAGGAAGGGAAAAATATATGGATATCCCTAGCTTTAATTAAAGATTGTCTAAATCAAGTCAATTCCGTTAGTTAAAGGAGTTTGATATTTCAATTATTTTATCTCGTTTTGTAGTAAATTTTATGGAGTTTGATTTGGATGAAGATGTGATATTTGTTTTATGGAGTTTGATGATACAGTGATGAATATAAGTCTTTGGCTAAAGGTGTTTGCATTGGATAAAAAACTTTGGTAAAGTGATGGATTTATTGAAAGTTGTCAAAATGGACAAAAGCTTTGGTCCTTGATCTTAGTTCTGTTCTCTATTTTGTTATCTTTTATGTTGTCGAATTTCGTTGGCTTTTTTTGGCTTTCTGTGTATATTATTTACTTTTGTTGATTTCTTCTAGCTTTGTGCACTGAAGCTCCTCAAAATTCCTCAAATATGTTGTCTGCTATTGCATTACCTTTTTGCACATGTTCTTTGCTATTGCACTCAAGCTCATCAAAATGTGCATTCAAACAATCAAACCAAAATTTATAATATAATAAGTAATAACATTAACGTTAATATGATTTAATTAAAAATAAATAGTAGAATTACTGTTGGGATTTGATCGATTATCGAGGGACCAAGTTTGACTAGAATTGGGACTCCTTGTATTAAGTTTCCTAGTTCTAGGTAAAGTAGTCAAGTAATCATCTATTATAAATAGAGGTGTTTATTTGATTGCTTGAGAGCATACTTGTGGAACTTATAATACTTATTGGGTAGTTATTATTGGAATAGTGCCCCGCAACTAATTAGATTGGCATGTAAACTATTTCACTTGTGATATAATATTGATTGAATGATATTCAAATAGATGGCCATCTTCATCTTATGCTTAATTTTCTTCACTAGCATTTGGTTGGAGCCCCTAGATCATAAATGACTACAGGACTTGGCCACGCACTGCATGGTGATCATGAAATAAGTTTTACATGATTATGATCTTAAATATTTCAAGTCATAGAATCTTAGGAGACAGGGCATCTAAGATTCATAATACTTGCACTAACGATGCATAAATTCAAGAAGTTGGATGCTCCGTTTAATGAGCAATCCATGTTAGACATAAGTGGATATTAGTAGGTGCTTGTTAGAGAACAAGTTCTTTGAAGACCTGTCGGCAAAATCCACTAGATAACCGAAGGGGAAATTCGGTTGTGGCAAGTTCTCTAGCTTACACTAATGGATATAATTAGTCATTTGACCTGAGGATCCATGATAACCTTGTACTTAGGTCCTCATACTTTGACTCTGCCTTGACCACATAGTGGGTCTTTCGGGTTGAGATTGGGTATGAGCAACTTAGACATGGAGGTTTGTGAGATCCAAAATAGGATCCATCTCATCATCATTGTGAAGGGCGAGTACATCTCCTATGTATTCTATAATGATTGATTCCATGGAGTCCTTGTGCAAGGTAGTATGAAAATTTGGAAAAGGATTTTTCCAAAGATGAGGTCATAAAAGGGAATTGAACATTGGGATTAAAAATGTAGTTATCGAGGCTATTAAAGAGCCAGCCAATATTTTGTCCTAGGCCTCTTTCAGGAGATAGGAGATGAAAGGACCGTATTTGCATGGCAAGCATAGAGCTAGAATGGTTCACCAAGAGCATATTTATTTCGACCAATTAGTTGGGCTAGGCTTGAGGCTAAAAATTGAGCATGGAGATTGGGTACTCTTCAATTAATAGAGATTAATTGAATGAGTTATTAGTTTAAAAAAGTTTAAACTAATGTGATATTTCACTATTCAATATATCGCAAGAGTTGTGAGCCCATGTTCTATGAATGGATGAACCTAATGGGTCACACACAAAAGACTAAAGGAAGTTATATTTGTTGAAAGGAATTTTCTAAAGAGTTAGAAAATTTATCCTAGCAATTTTTGTGGAGAAAACCAGTTGGCTAATTTTTTAGTCATTTTGGCTTGATTAATTTAATTGTTAAATTAGTCAAAATAATTTAAGGAGTTAAATTAGATCAATTAAATTAAGGAGTTAGTTTAATTGGTGTCATATGATAATTAATTAGTCAAGTTAACATCTTCTAACTTAAAGAGTTAAGTCAAGACCAATTAATTAAATTAAAGAGTTAATTTAATGAATGAGTGGAATTAATTTTGGAGGGAAGTTCAAATGAAGGAGTCCATTTTAGGTGTATTTAGAATTAATTTGGATGGCATTTCGTAAGATGAAATGAAGATTCAAATTAAATTCAAATGCAAGTGAAATTCACATTTCACATGCAAGTGGCTTGCCAAGTTAGCAAACCACCTCATGAAGGGTGTGATGCCTACTTGCATCACACCATAAACTCTATAAATAGAGGTGGTGGCTGGTCATAGCAATCCATGTGATGCTAGATTCCATTTTTTCCTCCAAAAGTGTGATCCACTCATGTGCTGCAGTTTCACACAATCCTCACCATTTCTCTCCACATTTTCGGTCCTCATACACTTTCTTCATCTAGTTCTCTAGATGATTAGAGAAATATTGGATCTCTCCTTGGGTGTGTGGATCAAAACATTAGAGGTTTCACATTTGGGGAGCTTTGCTCTTGAAGATCTACTGCAGTGCAGGATCTTTGGAGGCTGTTTTGGAGGCCTCTTACATTTTGGATTTTGCTGAAATTTTTACTTGAGATTCTCAAGTGTGTTGAGGTGTTTCTGTACAGATTTCAGCTTAATATGAGTTGATTTACTTGGGCAATTGTTTCCATTTCTCTGCTGTGCCAGGATTGACAGTTTTGAGGAGTTCATTAGTATCATCCTTCCTACCTTTGGATTTAAGCGATCAAGGTATTTTTTCTGCCTTTAATCCACTTTAATAGCATGATTAGATCCTTGGATGAGGAATAGTCAAGTTTTTATTTAGCTATTTTGCTTTATAACTTGGGTCCTTGTGTTATTCCTTACTTCAAGTGGTATTGGAGCCTAATTCATGCTTTAATTTGGATTTTGTTTCATTGATTCATGTGATGAATTGATCTATATCACCAAATACTTGATCCAATTCATGGATATGAGTGTTTAGTTGATGTTGCTTGTGTTTAATATTGATTTAGAATTGGATGATGTTATATGTTGATATAGCATATTTTATTTGCCTTAAGATACTTTGGTCATTTTTGGATCTAATTTGATTGAAGTTAATTAGAGATTTTTAAAGAATGTTGATTCTTACTTGCACTTGATTTTTGAAGCATGTTTGAGCACTTGAATTTTCACTTATAAAAGGTGTTTTAAATCTGAAAATTTATCTAATATGTGTGATTTAGTTTTAGTGTTATGGAGGTGTCCTCCATAATTTTTGGTGCACAAAGGTTGAACCAAAATAGCCTTGGCTCGATCCTTACGCAAAAATAGGGTAGGCTGCCACCCTGGCCGGGCGCTGGCTGAGCAGCGGGCATGCTAAGTGTAAGCAAGTAAGGCACTAGGATCCAATTATAAAAACTTCAAAAGCTTAATAAACTAGTGCTTACATGCTAACTAGGATCAAATCATGTCTAAGATTCAGATTTAGATAGAGTGTTGCCTTAACATGCAAAATCCTAGGAGAATGTGGTGACCCTTTCACCAATCCAGAAACTGCCAGAAACCACGCAGTAGGAATGAAGTGATTTTTACCAGCATCAAATCTCCTCTAAAAATCATGAAAAAATTACTGGAGCTTCTAACACTTAGGGAACTCTCAGTAAAAAATTCAGATAAAAAAGCTTTCTGGATCTCTCTGGAGAAAATATCCAAATCGGACTCTGTGCAAGTGGATCTCCAAACTGTAGCAAACTAATTTGTTTGCCTCTATTGATATGATCCACACACCAATTGGATCTTCCAAAATCTCTAAGACCAGAGACATGCTATGGTGGAGGCCGATTTTAGGTAGGGAAAAAGGAGAAGAGAGCAAAGTTTTCAACACATGAATGCAATGCTTGCAAGTAGTTTTGGAGGGAATAGTGGAGAATCTAATTCTTCATATCTTTTGACATAATCACTAGCCCTCTATCTCTAAATCTATATATAGATGCTGAAGGGTGTGATGCCACTTCCATGAGGAAAAGGGGCGGCCAAGTTCTATTTTGCCAAGGTGGTAAGTGCAAATCCAAATCTAATTTGAATTTCATTTTGCATTTTAATTACATTTGAAATCTAATTTCAAGCTAATTAAAATGCTAATTCAAATGAACATTTCATTTTAATTTTCCCTCTAAAATATATTCTTCCCATTAATTAAATTCAACACTTTAATTTAATTAATCAACCTTTGACTTAACTCTTAAGTTAAACAAGCTCAACTCTTAAGCTTGAATTTTCTTAACTTAACTCTTTAAGCTAACTTGACCAATTGGTGGTCATATTGGCACCAAATAATCAACTCCTTAATTATTGGTCTAATTTAACTTCTTAAATTAATCGATTAATTAACAATTAAATTAATCAAGCTAAAATTGACCTTCAAAATTGGCACCTTAAAATCGGTCTACTAGGAGACATTTTCTAAAACTTAGAAACTCTTTTCTCCATCAAATAGGAAGCTAATTGGCTTTTGTGTATGACCCAATAGGTTTTATCATTCATTAGACATGGGCTCACAACTCCTTGTGACTTTTGAATATCATACATTCAATTTAGTTTAAAACACTTTTATACCAATCGACTCCCTTCAATTGATCTCATTAATTGAAGAGTACCCAATCTCTATAGTCGGTGTCCAACCTCAAGCACATGGAGACCAACTAATTAGCCGAAATGAATGTTTTGGAGAACTATTATAGCTTTACGCATACCATGCAAATATGGTCCTTCCGTCTCCTATCTCCCAAAAGAGGCCTAGGGTAAGATATTTGTCGGCTCCCTAATAGCCTCGATGCTATATTTCTATTCTCAATGTTTGATTCCCTTATGTGATCTCATCTTTGGAAAACTCCTTTTTGAAAATGTCATACCACCTTGCACAAGGATTTCTTAGAATTGATCATTATAGAATACATAGGAGATGCACTCACAAAAGTGAGAAATCGGATTCCATGTTGGATCTCACAAACCTTCATGCCAAGTAGGTCATACCCAATCTCAACCCGAAAGACTCGCTAAGTGGTGAAGGAAGAGTCAAAGTATGAGGACTAGACACAAGGTTACCATGGATCCTCAAGTCAGAGGACTAATAATATGCACTAGCGTAAGCTGGAAAACTTGCCACTACGGCTATCTGGTGGATTCTCCAGTAGGTCTTCAGTGCCCTATTCTCTAACAAGCACCCATTAACATACACCCATATCTCATATGGTTGCTCATGGAATGGAGCAATATCCAACTCTTGGATTTATGTATCATTAGTGCAAGTCTATTCGGATCTTAGATGCCTTATCTCATAAAATCGTACGACTTGGAAGATTTAAGATCATGACCGTATGAGACTTATTCCATGGTCACCGAATCAAGTCCCATAGTCATAAATGATCTTGGGGCTTCATCCAAATGCAAGTGAAGTAATAAGGAGCATAAGATTAAGATGGCCATATTAAAAATATCATTCAATTAATATTGTTTTACAAGGAAATAATTTATATAAGGCCAATCTAATTGGCTTGTTGGGTACTTTTCCAACACTATGCACACGCTTGCCTCATAGTTGTACAGCAACGGCCAATTGGATCTTGGATGGGTTTTGAGACTTATTTTGTGTTGATTTTGTGCTCAAAATTAATCTGAATCATGCTAATTAAATTGTGGCTTGCATGCCTCTTAATTTCTATGTTGTAAATATTGTGAGAGTAGAATCACTAAGAGTGAGATTTTCTTTTCTCATGTAATTGTTGCAAGGAGACAAGAAGACCATTGGAGGCATGAAGACCCATGAATGTATGGGATACATTTATGTAGTAACTAGATTTAATCAACCCACTTAAAATCAACTAAGTAGCGTTCCTATGGCTCTAAAGTGCACTACTTGGTTAAGCCTCATGGTCATCCCACCCTAGAAGCATGCTAAGTGCATTTACTTATTTATGCTTTCTTTATCCTATTGATGTATGAGATACATGATTAGGGTATAGAAAACCTAAATAAGAAGATAAAAATGATGAGATCTTTGCAAGCAAAAACCCATGAACGTGTGGGAGAAAATAGTGGGAGAATAACATGTTTAAAAGTCCATGAACATGTTTTCTAATATCAATATTCGATCACATGCTTGTATTCTCTTTTTTGTCTTTTATAGATTTTTGAAATCTCAACATTAAATGGCTAAAAATCCACTCAATGCTATTTTGGAAATGAATAAACTCACTGCGTCTAATTTCCATGATTAGCTAAGAAACTTCAAGATAATTCTTGATTCCAAAAAGTGGACCTATGTGCTTAATCAAAGTCTACTGGACACCATTGGTGATGATGCCGATAATGAGGCACGTGAAATGTTCATGAAGTGGGTAGATGATGATCTACAAACTTGATGCCTCATAATGGATTCTATGTCTAATGAACTCCAAAAGTCTCATGAGCACATGAAAATAGCTCATGAGATACATTTGTACCTATAAATGTTGTATGGCTGTTAAACTAGACATGAAAAGTTCTCATTGTCTAAGGAGCTCTTCCAGACTAGAATGGATGAAGGCTTAAGGGTCCATGACCATGGCCTTAAAATGATCGGTCTCATTGAGAAGCTTGGTTAATTGGACATAGTCATGGACAACGAGCTTTATGTGTATTTGATCATTTAATAATTACCTAACTCTTTTGACCAATTTGTTATGAACTTCAGCATGATAAAGTAAGAGGTAATGATTAACGAGTTGGTCAATATGTTGGTGACTGCTGAGGCGACTATGAAGAAAGATAAGCTTTTATGCTTGCTTCCTCATCCAAGTTTAAGGGCCCTAGGGGTGCTAAAAAGGGAGGTAAAAGAAAAAAGAGTTATTCCTCGAAGGAAAGCAACCCTTGAAAGCCTTGGGGGGAGTCAAGAAAAAGAAAGAGGTGAAAGCTGATGCAACTTGTTTCTATTGTGGTGAAAAAGGCTATTGGAAAAGAAATTGCAAGGAGTATCTTGCAACCCTTAGGAAGGGTATGTACTTTATTAAAGTGCACTTAACGACAAATTCTTCCTCATGGGTATTTGATAGCACACGTGGTTCTCACCGTTGTAATTTGTTACAGGGGATGGAAAGAAGAAGGAGTCTCAATGATGGGGATATGATCCTACATCTAGGCAATGGAGTAAGAGTTGCGGCCATAGTCGAAGGCATAATCAAGTTAGACTTGGGAACTCCTTTATTGTACTTGATCCTTGCTATTATATATCCAATCTTGTTAAGAACATTATTTCTACTTCCATCTTGGATAATGAAGGATATGATTTTTCTATATCTAATGGGAGTTTGAAGGCTTTAGAATGGTTTTTTAATTGCACAAGGTGCATTAAACAATGGATTATACATTTTGGATTCTCAACCATCATTAATGCACATTCAACAAAGTAAAAAAAAATTAGATAACCAAGAAGATGCCATTTTGTAGCATGCAAGACTTGGACATATTTCCAAGAATAGGATGAACAAGTTAGAAACCCTCAACGTACTAAATGTTAGTGGCATAGAGGATCTTCCTACTTGCAAGTCTTGTTTAAAAGGAAAAATGACAAAGGCTCATTTTGGAGGACAGTCGGAGCAAAATACAGGTCCTTTGCATTTGATCCATATGGATGTTTGTGGATCACTAAGAGTTAGTGTGAAAGGAGGCTATTCATACTTCATCACCGATGATCATATTTGATTCAGATATGTGTATCTTATAAAGTACAAGTCCGAAGCCTTTGAAAAGTTCAAAGAGTATAGGAATGAAGTAGAAAAGCAATTAGGACCAAATATTAAAGTTCTTTGATTGGATTAGGGGGGAGAATACTTAAGTACCGAATTCTTGGATTATCTAAAAAAGAATGAGATTCTCTCTTAATGGACTCCACCTGGCACACCCCAATACAATGGAGTAGCTGAGAGGAGAAATCATACCTTGTTGGACATGGTATGTTCCATGATGAGCTTTGCCGGTGTGCCTATATCTTTTTGGGGATACACCTTTGAAATGGAGATGAGATTACTAAATGAAGTACCCTCAAAGTTGGTGCCAAAGACACCGCATGAGATTTGGTATGGTAAAGCACCTTCTTATCTTTTCTAAGAGTTTGGGGGTCTCCCGTTTACATCAAGCGGTTAGCGGGAGACAAGTTGGATGAGATCCACCTTGTGCAAGTTTGTGGCATACCCAAAAGTGTCTTTGGGTCATTATTTTTATAACCCCTCGGAACAAAATGTGTGTTTCGAGGAATGAAACTTTTTGAAAAAGGAATTTCTATTAGATAGAAATGGCGTTGTTGAACTTGATGAAGTTCAAGATATCAACAAATCTCACTAGCGGTAGAAACAAGTAAACATCAAGAGCTTTACACACAATCTTTGAGAAGATCGGATTGAATTATGAAGTAATCCAAAAGGTTTTGATTTCTTTATGAGATGGGCCAATCGGATAGTAATTCGAAGAACTATGGGGAAGTTATGTTGGACATAGATTTAGGACATTGGCTAGACACCATGAAATCCAAAGTAGACTCTATGTACTCCAACAAAGTATGGACTTTGATAGATCCACTGAAAGGTATAGTACCCGTTGGTTGCAAGTGAATCTATAAGCAAAAGCTAGGAGTCGATGGAGAGGTCATGACTTTTAAAGTACGACTAGTGGTAAAAGGTTATTTTCAAAGACCCAGTATTGATTTTGAGGAAACCTTTTCACCGATCGCTATGCCTAAGTTTATTCAAAATTTTCTTTCCATAGCTGTATATTATGACTGTGAGATATGGAAAATGGATGTGAAAACCACTTTCCTCAATGAAAACATTGAAGAAGAAATCTATATAGAGCAACAACAAGGTTTTACATCCAAAGAGAGTGAGCAAAAGTTTTGCAAACTATAGAGATCCATTTATGGACTCAAATAGGCATCCCGAAGTTGGAATATATATTTTGATAAAACAGTCAAATCATTTGGCTTTGTCAAAAATGTGTATAAACCTTGTGTGTACAAAAAGGCTAGTGGGAGTAGTTACAATTTATTATACTTTATATCGATGACATTCTTCTTATTGGTAATGAGAGAGAAATGTTAGAGTGTACTAAAACATGGTTATCTATACAATTCTCCATAAAGGATTTTGGAGAAGCATCCTAAGTATTAAGAATACATGTCTATAAGATAGATCAAGGAGGATGCTGGGGCTTTCCCAAATACCGTACATTGATAAGATACTAAAGAAGCTTAGTATAGAGGAGTCCAAGAAGGGATTCCTTCCTATAGGACATGGTCCACGTCTTTCCAAGTTTATGGTCCCTAAGACTGATGACAAGAGATAAAGAATGCCCAGTATACTTTATGCCTCCATTATTGGGAACATAATATATGCTGTTTAATGTACAAGACCGGATGTAGCACACGCTCTAAATGTTACGAGCCGCTATCAATCTAACCCCGATGAACGTCACTAGATAGCTATAAAAGCAATCCTAAAGTACTTGAGAAGAACTAAGGATTTATTTTTAGAATACGGGAATGGAGAATTGAAACTCGAGGGGTTTTTGAATTCTAGTTTCCAATCCGATGCAAATGACCAAAAATCCACTTATGGATTTATATTTTACCTTAATGGCTACGTGGTGAGTTGGAAGACTTCCAAACAAGACACCATGATCGATTCAATCACCAAAGTAGAATATATTGCTACTTTGGAAGTTGCAAAGGAAGATGTTTGGATGAAAAACTTAATCTAATTGTTAGATGTAGTGCTTAGCACTGTTGAGCCTGTAGTTGTCTTCTATGACAACAACAGAGTTGTAGCGCAAGCTAAAGAGCTAAGATCTCATCAGCAATCTAAGCGCATTTTGAGGTGTTATTATTTGAGACATCTGAGTGGAAAGGGTAGCCTTAGAAGAGAATATAGCAGATCCGCTGATTAAACCCCTATCGCAAAAGATATTTGAAGGACATCTTGAGAAGATGGGTCTTAAGACTATAGGGAATTGGCTTTAGGGCAAGTGGGAGATTGTTTGATATAATCTTGTTTGAATGATATTCAAATATAATGGCCATATTCACTTGTGATACAATCTTGATTGAATGATATTCAAATATAATTGCCTGTACTTTTGTCTTCTAGTACTCTAGCTGATTAGAGAAAGATTGGATCTCTCTTTGAGTGTGTGGATCATAACATTAGAGGCTTCACATTTGGGGAGCTTTGCTCTTGAAGATCCATTGTGGTGCAGAATCTTTGGAAGCTATTTTGGAGGCTTTTTTGATTTTGGATTTTGTTGAAATGTTTACTGGAGATCCTTAAGTGTGTTGAAGTGTTGTTATCCAAATTTCAGCTTAATTGGAGTTGATTTGCTTGGGAAATTGTTGTCGTTTGTCTGCTGTGCTAGGATTGACAGTTTTGAAGAGTTTATTAGTGTCATTCTTCCTACCTTTGGATTTAAGCGATTAAGGTATTTTTTCTACCTTTAATCCTCTTTAATAGCATGATTAGATCCTTGGATGAGGAATAGTCAAATTTTTATTTAGCTATTTTTCTTTATAACTTGGATCCTCGTGCTATTCCTTACTTAAGTTATTATGAGTACGAGCAGGGCAATACAGAGGGGTAGAATCAGTATTTCTTTGGTAGTATGAGAGTGGTTGTATAAGGGATTTTTTGTTTTGAGTTTGAATTTTTCAAGGTCAAGGGGTTATCTTGTACTGGTGAAATTCTCTCATAGTGGAAGAAAGAAAACTCCCGTGGAGGTAGGCAGAATTTGCCGAATCACGTAAATCTGTGTGTTTTATTTTTCTATTTGTTGGGTATTATTTTTGTCATTAAATTTGTGGGTGTAATTTGTAGATTCATGATAAATTAAATCTCGTGTCGAAATTGCTTCTGTTGTGCTCCAACAAATTGGAATCACCTTATTGAAATAATTAATGTATTGAGTAATAGATGTACCTTTCTTCATCCTCAGTGTGTGTAAGCCTTCCTGATTTGTGAGGGACTTCCTGATATAGAGACTCTCCAACTTTGACCACAATCCCATTTGTTTACTTTCTGTGGTGACATCTCTTAGTACATTATCTGCCAACGATAACACCATAGTATTGTAAGCCTTCAGCATAAATTCATTATTTTCTTCATTTGATAGCGCCTCTAGCAAGAAATCTCGGCCCTTTAATGCTCTCTGTAAACCTTGTTGACACAAGAGGGCGTGAACCTTCATCCTCCACAGCCCAAAATTGTTCTTCCTATGGAATTTCTCTGCCTTGCACATCATGGCTGATATTTGATCAATCCTGGCTCTCGATATCAGTTTGTTGTAACTTAGAAAGTCCAAATAATATGATTGAGAAATAAAAGCAAATTAATTCAATGAAACAGATAACAAGATTTACGCAGTTTGGCGATATGCCTAATGAAGGAAAGTGTAGCACAAGAGACCATGTAATAAAGCAAAAATAGCTAAAACAAAATTTGATTACACTCCATCCAAGGATCAAATCATGCTGAAAAATCGATTTGAAAGAAGATAAATACCTTGATTGCTTAAAATCCAAGGTAGAGATGAAGATAAGCTTGAACAATTCAAATTTGTTTACTCTTGGTGCAGCAGAATTCCAACAAATTTTTCCCAAGCAAACCACATCTGATTTGGTTGAAATTTGGATGGAACCTCTCCAACACCTTGAATGATGTCCATTAAAAAATTTAGGAAAATAAAAAATTGGCAAGTGTTCCAAATTTGCCTCCAAACAATCTACTTGTAGTGGATCTCTAAAGAGCAAAGTTATCCAAATGTCTAGCCTCTAATGAAATGATCCACACATCCAAGGCAAGTCCCAATGAACCTCTAAAGAGCTGGAACACCATAAGAAGAAGGAGTGATGAAGGCCGAATTTAGGAGGGAAGGTGAAAGAATGTGTGGAGCTTTAATACATGAGTGGATCACACTTTTTGGAGGGAAAAAGATAATCATGTTAGTCTTGCATTTGGCTACCCACTCTCCTATTTATAGATGAGGAGGTGTGATGCAAGTTGGCATCACACCTCCCGTGAGGTTAGGTGCCAACTAAGCAAGACAAGTTGCATGTGAAATGTGAATTTCACTTGCATTTGAATTTCATTTGGAATCTTTATTTCATCTCATGAAATGTCATCCAAATAAATTCTAAATGCACACCAAATAAACTAATTCATTTGAATTTCCCTCCAAAATTAATTATTCACATTAATTAAATTAACTCGATTTAATTAATTGGTCTTAATTTAACACCTTAAGTCTACTAACTTAACTCCATAAGCTAGAAAGTGTTAACTTAACCCCATAACATGACTAATTAATTGTCATAGGGTACCAATTAAATTAAATCCTTAATTTAATTAGTCTAATTTAACTCCTTAAATTATTTTAATCAATTTAACGATTAAATCAATCAAGTCAAAATGACCAAAAATTAGCCAACCTTTTTCCTCCACAAAATTGGTCACTAGGAATTTTTCTAACTCTTAGAAAATTTCCTTCATCTAATAGAACTTTCTTTAGGCTTTTGTGTGTAACCCATTAGGTTCTACCATTCATTGGACATGGACTCACAACTCTTGTGATATTTAGAATATCGAAATATTCACATTAGTTTAAATTTCTTTAAACTAATAACTTAATTCAATTAATCTCTATTAATTGAAGAGTACACAATCTCTATGGTCGATGTCCAACCTCAAGCCCATGGAGTCCAACTAATTGGATAAAATGAATATTCTCTTGGTGAACCATTCTAACTCTACGCTTGCCATGCAAATACGATCCTTCCACTTTCTATCTCTTAAAAGAGGCTTAGGGAAAGATATTTGTCGGCTCTCTAATAGCCTTGATAACTATGCTTATATACTCAATGTTTGATTCCACTTTATGACCTCATCTTTGAAAAACTCTTTTTCCAAATTATCATACTACCTTGCACAAGGATTTTTTGGAATCGATCGTTACAGAACACATAGGAAACGCACTCATCCTTCACAATGACGAGGAGATAGATCCCATCTTGGATCTCACAAACTTCTATACCTAAGTAGCTCATACCCAAGCTCAAGACGGATGACCCGCAGAGTGGTCAAGGAAGAGTCAAAGCAAGATAACCTAAACACAAAGTTACCATGGATCCTCAGGTCAAAGGACTAATTATATGGACTAGCGCAAGTTGGAGAATTTTCCACTACCAACTTACCACTATGACTATCTAGTGGATCCTCCGAGTGGGGCTTTAGTGAATTTGTTCTCTAACAAATACTCACTAACATGTACCTATGTCTAACTTGTATTATTGATGAAATGGAGAAATATCCAACCCTTTGGATTTATACATCATTAGTGTGAGTCTATTTGAATCTTAGATGCACTGTCTCATAAGATTCTATGAGTTGGAATATTTTAAGATCACGACCATGTAAGACTTGTTTCATGATCACCACCTAGTGCATGACCAAGTCCCATAGTCTTGTGTGATCTAAGGGCTTCAAGCAAATGCTAGTAAAGTAAAATAAGCATAAGATGAAGATTCCCATAGAGATATGAGTATCATTCAATCAAGATTATATCAAAAGTGAAATAGTTTACATGGCAATCTAATTAGTTGCTGTTGGAATAGTGCCCGGCAAGCCAATAGTCTTAGCCTCGTAAAGCTATTTCCTTGAAAACCAATCTTGGTTGATTGATATTCTTTATATGGTCATCTTCATCTTATGCCCTTTATTGCTTCACTTGTATTTGGATGAAGTCCTTAGATCACTCATGACGCCGGGATATGGTTTGATGACCATGGAATAAGTCTCACACGATCGTGATCTTAAATCTTCTAAGTCATAAGATCTTATGAGATGAGACATCTAAGATCTAGATAGACTTGCACTAACGATGCATAAATCTAAGAGTTGGATATTACTCCGTTCCATAAGCAATCATATGAGATATGTGTACATATTAGTGGGTGCTTGTTAGAACAAGGCACTGAAGGCCCACTGGAGAATCCACTAGATAGCCGTAGTGGCAAGTCGATAGTTGGAAGTTCTTTAGCTTATGCTAGTGTATATTATTAGTCCTCTGAACTGAGGATCCATGGTAACCTTGTGTCTGGTCCTCATGCTTTGACTCTTTCTTGACCACTTAGTGTGTCTTTCGGGTTGAGATTGGGTATAAGCTACTTAGCACGGAGGTTTGTGAGATTCAAGATAGAATCTGACTCTTGGCTTTTGTGAAGGGCGAGTGCATCTCCTATGTATTCTATAATGATATAGTCCAAGAAATCCTTGCGCAAGGTGGTGTGACAATTTGGAAAAGAAGTTTTCCAAATATGAGGTCACACAAGAGAATCAAACATTGGTAATAGAAACATAGTATCGAGGCTATTAGGGACCCGACAAATATCTTGCCTTAGGCCTCTTTCAAGAGATAGGTGACGGAAGGATTGTATTTGCATGGAAAGCGTAGAGCTATAATGGTTCTCCAAAACATTTATTTCAGCCAATTAGTTGGGCTCCATGGGCCATGAGGTTGGACATCGACCATGGAGATTAGGTACTCTTCAATTAATGAGATTAATTGAATTGAGTCATTAGTTTAAAACTATTTTAAACTAAAATGAATATATGATATTCAAAAGTCACAAGGAGTTGTGAGCCCATGTCCAATGAATGGTAGAACCTATTGGGTCACACACAAAATCCAATTAGCTTCCTAGTTGATGGAGCACTTTTCTAAGAGTTAGAGAATTTCTCCTAGTGGACCGATTTTTGAGGTATCCAATTTAAAGGTCCATTTTGGCTTGATTAATTTAAGCATTAAATTAATTAATTAATTCAAAAGGTTAAATTAGACCATTAATTAAGGAGTTAATTATTTGGTGCCAAAGTGACCATCAATTGGTCAACTTAAAGAGTTAAGTTAACAAAATTAAGCTTAAGAGTTGAGATTGTTTGACTAAAGAGTTAAGTCAAAGGTTAATTGATTAAATTAAAGTGTTTAATTTAATTAATGGGAAGAATACATTTTGGAGGGAAAATTCAAATGAAATGTTCATTTGAACTAGCATATTAATTAGCTTAAATTTAGATTTCAAATGTAATTAAGATGCACATGAAATTCAAATTGGATTTGAATTTGCATTTGCCGCCTTGGTAATGCAAATTGGCCACCCACCTTGAGGAAGGTGTGATGCCAACTTGGCATCACACCAAACTTGCCCTATATAGAGGGTGTGAGGATAGGCCATTATTTCTGAAAGTGTGAAAGAATTAGATTCTTTTCACAACTCCCTCCAAAATCACCTTGCAAGCATTGCATTCTTGTGTTGAAAGCTTCGCTCTCTTCTTCTTCTTCCCTACCTCAAATCAGCCTCCACCATTATAATTATCCCCTCTTATTCCAACTTATAGTGAGGAGAATTTGGAAGTTTTATTGGTGTGTGGATCAATCAATAGAGGCGAACAAGTTAGTTTGCTATGGTTTGGAGATCTACTTGAGAAAGTTTTTCTAGGGAGATTTAGAAAGTTTTTTGATTCGAATATTTTAGTGTGTTTCCTCCATGGTGTTGAGAGGTTTCAGTATTATTTTTATGAATTTTTGAGGAGTTTTAACAAGGTTAAAAATCGCTCAATACCTGCTGCGTGATTTCTAGCAAATTTTGGATTGGTGAAAGGTTCACCACTTTCTCCTTGGATATTTGCATTTCAATGTAACACTCTATCTAAATCTGGATTTTAGGCATGATTTGATCCTAGTTAGCATGTAAGCACTAGTTTATTTAGCTTATGAAGTTCTTATAATTGGATCTAGTGCCTTACTTGCTTTCAAGTGGTATCGGAGCTTAAATCATGCTTAGATTTGGATTTTTTGTTGATGATTGATTCATGTGATGGATTGATCATAATTACCAAATTCTCAATTCATAAGATGGATTGGAGTGTTTGGTTGTTGTGTGTGGCTCCTTGGTTGATGAATTGAAAGCATGCTGATATGTGTTTTAAGTGTTACTTCATAGGATAAGTATGTTTTAATTTATAACTATTTATGCTAAATGTTGATTTAGCATTTATTGATGTTATATGTTGATATAGCTTGTTAAACCTGACCTTAATGTGCTTTGGTAATTTTTGGATCCAATTTGATTGGAGTTTTGTTGGAGATTTTTGAATAATATGATTCTTACTTAAACTAGTTTTTGGAAACTTGATTGAGCACTTGAAATTTTAATTTTAAAAGTTGTTTTAGATCTGAAATTTCATCTATAATGTGTATTTTAATATTTAGGAGGTGTCCTAAATTTTTTGGTGCACCAAAAGTTGAACCAATAATAAGTTGACTTGGTCTAAACCCAAAAATAGGGCAAGCTGGCACAGCCGGCCAAGCACCAGCTGGGCAGCATGCACTCTTGCTGCCAGGCCATGCAGCTGGGCTGGGGCAGCAGTGCCCAATTTCAAGTTGGATGGGTTTTGACCAATTTTTTGTGTTCCTTTAGTGGCTAAATGTGTTTTATTTCACACATAATACATGCACAAGTGTTGTGCAAGTTCTCAATAAAATGTTTGACATTTTTGCAAGCTTCTAAAATCTTGTTAAAGTTAATCTCCAACATGTTGCATAAGTGCTATGCATGGTCAATTATTTGTTAATTTGATCAGCATTTAATTGATGGAGTTAATTGTTAATTCTAGATTTTTTTATTGTTCATTTAATTGTTGAATGGATGATGAATGAATGGGGATGATCATGAGCATTTAATATTGATTTTATTTATTTCAAGTTGTTGAAATGAGTTGTATTAAATTGGGGCTTGCATGCCTCTTTAGTTCTACCTCGTAAATGTTATGAGAGTAGAATCACTAGGAGTGAGGATTTCTTTCTCATGTAAAAGTTACATGGAGTAAAGGAGACCTTGGAGGCTTGGAGACTTTTGAATACCATGAATATATGGGATACGCTCATGTAATAGTTAGATATAATCAACCCACCTAAAATCAACTAGGTGGTGCACTTATGGCTATAAGCGCACCACTTGGTTAGGCTCATGGTCATCCCACCCTAGGAGCATACTAGGCATATTTACTTATTTATACTTTTCATATCCTATTGATGTATGATATGCATATTTAGGATATAGAAAACCTAAATAAGAAGATAAAATGATGAGATCTTTGCAAGCAAAAACCCTCAACTTAGAATGTTCAAGTGTTTTTCAAATATTAAGTCAAAATTGATACAAATTAAAAGAGTTATAATTAATCCAAGCCTTCACCAATAGTGTATGCCATGGCAATACTACCGATTTTGTGTGATGGCACTCGTACACTGACGTCACACTTAGGAGGAAAGCTGCGAGCATGCACTTAGCATAAGATGCACTTTGACTTTAGAACGCCCACACATTGGCACTCGTACACGGGGGAAGATGCGGTGCCCGTCTTGAGTCAAAGATTGAATGATAGGTACGACTTAATGCTTAGTACCATAGATGACACACGTATACGTAGGTCTGTGTGAAAAGCGAGGCAAAACATATCGAGAGTTGCATGAGATGCAATTAGCAAAAGTTGCTTACCCTTTGATTACTTGTGGATGGCACTCGTACACAAGGGTCCATTTGCAAGTCCTTGGGATCTTGATTCTCACTAAGAAATATAATTTCCTGAAATCTTCTAGGGGGTGAAGAATTTGATAAAATAGCAGGAGGAAAACATGCTTGAAAGACCATGAACATGTTTTAATGTCAAATTCAATCACATGCTTATTCTCTTTTTTGCCTTTGAGGATTTGGGAAATCTCAAGAATAGTTTAAATGTTCCACTCAACATTATCTTGAAAACTAATAAACCAACCAGGCCAAACTTCGACGATTGACTTAACCTCAAAAATCATTCTATATTCCTAAAAAGGAATATCTATTATACATCATGGTGCTCCTAATCCCATGGGGATTAAATTAGATCAAGAGACACGTGAAAAGTTCACAAATTGGGTATAAGATCGTGCTATCCCATAGTCTCATGGTGGCATCTATAAACTTTAAAAGTCTCAAAGATACATGAATAGTACCTTGGTTAATAGTTTGCAAGAGTTGTAAAGCAAATAAGGTATGAGAAGTTCATGGTGTCAAAGGAGATTTTACAAGCTAGGATGTATGTGAAGTCATGTGTTATCAACTAGGTCTAAAGATGATTAGGCTTGGAGAAGCTTTTTCTATTTGGATGTCGTGATGGACAATGATCTTCGTGAGGATTTGATCACCGCGTCCTCGCCGAGTTTTATTGATCAAAGTGTTGATCTATAAGGAGACTTCCATGACAAGGGCAAGCCTTTGACACTTGTTTCCTCCTCTAAGTCTATGGGCCCTAGGGGTGGTAGAAAGTGTGGTAAAAGGAAGAAAAGTTCTTCCTCTAAGGGAAAACAACTATTATTTGTTTCTACTTTATAAAGCGTATATTCAATATTATTTGTTTCTACTTTAGCTGGATAGGCCATTGAAAGCCATTTTGCAAGGAATACCTCGCAACCCTTTGGAAGGGTTTGTACTTTATTGAAGTGCATTTAAGAATAAATTCTCCCTCATGGATATATGACATCGCATGTGGTTTGTATCATTGTAAGTTGTTACAAAGAATATGAAAGAAGAATAAAACTAAGTGATGTGGATATGATCCACCGCCTTGGCTAAGGAGCAAGAGTTGTGACCAAAGTTGAAGGTGTATAATAAATTGGACTTAGGGAACTCCATAATTGTATTGAACCCTGCTATTATGTGCCCTATATTGTGGAGAACATTATTTCAAATTCCCATTTTGGATAGTGAAGGATAGATCATTCTATATCAAATGGGAGATTGAAGGCATTAAAGAATGGGTTCTTTAATTGCTTATGGTAAACTTAACAGAGGATTATACATATTGGATTCTCAAGGGTGTTCATTCGGTTAAAATAGACCGAACTGAACGGTTCGGTCAGTTAACCGAAAAAATCAATTTTTCCAAAACCATAATTGAAAAAATCGGTTCGGTTTTAGTTTTAACCGAAATCGAACCGTTTTTTGCTTTTTTTGGTTTTTTTCTGGTTTTTTCGATTTCGATTAAAATCGAAACCGAACTGGAAAAAAAGAAAGAAAGAAAAAGTTATTTTTTTACCAAGAAAGTGTTATAAAAGTTTGTTTGATAAAAGTAAGTTAGTTAATTAAAAATTTGAATTGGGTAACTTATTCTTTTAGTACCAAAAAAATTATTTGATAAAAGTATATTGATAAAAATATTTGTTTTTAGGTGAAAATATTGATTTAGATTAGATTTTTTTTCTATATTGAAAATATTTGTTTTGATTAAATTATAATTTATCTATTCTAAACAAATACATTTAAAATACTATAAATTTAAGAAGATAAATAATATTTTAATTATTTTATATTATAAAAATTTTAGTATACACATTGAGTATGCTAAAATTGCTAACTTATAATCGCCAAGGCAGATGTACGCGATTTTTGTATATTCAAACCTAAGGTCCTTAACTGCTAAGATCGAATAGCGAATTAAATCTTAAACTCAATCTACTAAAGTTAAATAGCTAATTGATCCAATGCCATCATAATATAGATTGCGGATTTGTAATTTTTTTGAAAAATACAATTATAACCTTATTAAATCATCATTTCTAAAAGATAATTATGAAATATTGATAAAATTTGTATGCAAACTATCTTTTTTATGTTGAATTCTCCAATTTATCCTTCAAACTATATTGTCAATTTTTGTTGTTGAAATAATTAAAAGGATAAATTATGTAAATGAATAAAAATAACTTCTATTTTAGATACAAAACGGTCTTTGTTTTTATAATAATATAGGTAAAATCTTTATTGGTTAGCAGATGCAATATACTACTAGTACTACCACAAGAATAGCCAAATAGGATTCAATTCCTTATCCCTTAGCTTGCAATTTAAGTTGAAATTTTAATTTTGCTCACCAACATACCCTATAATAAATATAAGTTTAATTAATTAATTAATTTTCTTTTAATATAATTTTTTTTGTTGTTTAACTCATAATCATCTATTTTTTTTATATGTAATGTGTATTAGTTCATATAATAAAAAAGTTATGCAATTGTACCATTTTGAGTTTAGAAAAAAAATATCATTTTTTTCCTCTTTGTATCATAACTATTCATGTTTTTATACGTCATATATTAATATCTATATTATTTACAAAACATAAGGTTTTTAATAACTATTTTGATATATTATTTACTTCTTTTTCTCTCACTTATTTCACCTTATCAATTTTTTTTTATTTATCCCAAAAATTTAAAAATATATTAACATTTAAAATTTTATATTTATTTATCTTAGACTTAAAAATTTAATAAAAAATGTGAAATAAAACTAAAACTAGTAGTGATTGAATAATAAAATTTTGTATATAAAAAAATAAAATAAAATAAAAATAAGTTTCAATTTTTTCGGTTCGGTTCAGTTCGGTTTCGGTTAACCGAGTAAAAAAAACCAAAAAAAATAAAAAATTGAATTTTTTTGAAATGAAAAATCAAAAACCGAATTGAACTTAGTTCGGTTTGGTTAGGTTTTTTTGGTTTTCAGTCGGTTCGATCGGTTTTGATTTTTTTTGAACACCCCTATTCTCTACTATCACTAATGCACTTTCAACAAAGTAAGAAAAATTAGATATCCAAGAAAATTCCATGTAATACTTGGGCATATCTCTAAAAATAAGATAAGCAAGCTAGAAGCTCTTAAAGCACTAAATGCTAGTGACATTGAGGATATTCCTACTTGTGAATCTTGTTTAAAGGGAAAAATGACTAAGGCTCCTTTTGTAGGAAAAACGGAGTGCTCCACAAGTCTTTTGGATTTGATCCATATGGATGTTTGTGGACCACTAAGAGTTAGTGGAAGAGGAGGTTGTTCTTACTTCGTCACCTTCACTGATGATTATAGTCGGTTCGGGTACGTGTATCTTATGAAGTACAAGTTCTAAGCCTTTGAAATGTTCAAAATGGATAGGAATGAAGTGAAAAAGCAATTAGGGCTAAGTATTAAAGCTCTTCGATCTAATCGAGGAGGAAAATACGTGAGCACCGAATTCTTAGATTATCTAAGGGAAAATGAGATTCTCTTGCAATGGACTCCGCCCAGCACACCCCAATATAATGGAGTAGCTGAAATGAGAAACCGCACCTTGTTGGACATGGTACATTCCATGATGAGCTTCTTCGATGTGCCTATATCCTTTAGGGGGTATGTTGGAATAGTGCTCGGCAAGCCAATAGGATTGGCCTTGTAAAGCTATTTCCTTGTAAAACAATCTTGATTGAATGATATTCTTTATATAACCATCTTCATCTTATGCTCTTTATTACTTCACTTGCATTTGGATGAAGCCCTTAGATCACTCTTGACTATAGGACTTGGTTCGATGACCATGGAATAAGTCTCACACGGTCGTGATCTTAAATCTTCCAAGTCATAGGATCTTACGAGATGGGGTATCTAAGATCCGGATTGACTTGCACTAACGATGCATAAATCCAAGAGTTGGATATTGCACCGTTCCATGAGCAACCGTATGAGATATATGTGCATGTTAGTGGGTGCTTGTTACAGAACAAGATACTGAAGACCTACCAGATAATCCACTAGATAGTCGTAGTGGCAAGTTCTCCAACTTACACTAGTGCATATTATTAGTCCTTTGACCTAAGGATTCATTGTAGCCTTATGTCTGGTTCTCATGCTTTGACTCTTTCTTGACCACTTAGCGGGTTTTTCGGGTTGAGATTGGGTATGAGCTACTTGGCATGAAGATTTGTGAAATCTAAGATGGAATTCGACTCCTCACTTTTGTGAAGGGCAGGTGCATCTCCTATGTATTCTATAATGATCGATTCCAAGAAATCTTTGCGCAAGGTGGTGTGACAATTTGGAAAAGGAGTTTTCCAAAGATGAGGTCACACAAGGGAATCGAACATTGAGAATAGAAGCATAGCATCGAGGCTATTAGGGAGCCGACAAATATCTTGCCCTAGGCCTCTTTCAAGAGATAGGAGACAGAAGGATTGTATTTTCATGTTAAGCATAGAGCTATAATGGTTTTCCAAAACATTCATTTCGGCCAAGTAGTTGGGCTCCATGGGCTTAAGGTTGGACATCGACCATGGAGGTTGGGTACTCTTCAATTAATGAGATTAATTCAATTGAGTCAATTAGTTTAAAACTGTTTTAAACTAAAATGAATATATGATATTCAAAAGTCACAAGGAGTTGTGAGCCCATGTCCGATGAATGGTAGAACCTATTGGGTCACACACAAAAGCCAATTAGCTTGCTATTTGATGGAGAAAAAGTTTTCTAAGTGTTAGGAAATGTCTCCTAGTGGACCGATTTTAAGGTGCCAATTTTTAAGGTCAATTTTAGCTTGATTAATTTAAATGTTAAATTAATCAATTAATTTAAATTAGACCAATAATTAAGGAGTTAATTATTTGGTGCCAATATGACCATCAATTGGTCAAGCTAGCTTAAAGAGTAGAGTTAACAAAAATCAAGCTTAAGAGTTGAGCTTGTTTGACTTAAGAGTTAAGTCAAAGGTTCATTAATTAAATTAAAGTTTTTAATTTAATTAATGGGAAGAACGTATTTTGGTGGAAAAATTCAAAAGAAATATTCATTTGAATTAGCATTTTAATTAACTTGAAATTAGATTTCAAATGTAATTAAAATGGAAATGAAATTCAAATTAGATTTGGATTTGCATTTGCCACCTTGGCAAAATGCAAGTTGGCTACCTCTTTTCCTCATGGGAAGTATAATGCCACCTTGGCATCACACCTCTTAGCACCTATATATAGATGTAGAGAGAGAGGGCTGGTGACTATGTCAAAAGGTGTGAAAAATTAGATTCTCCACCATTCCCTCCAAAATCCTTACAAGCATTGTATTCATGTGTTGAAAGCTTTGCTTTTTCTTCTTCTTCCCTACCAAAATTTGGCCTCCACCATAGCTAATCTGTGGCCTTACTCCAACTTATAGGCTAGATATTTTGGAAGATCTATTTGGTATGTGGATCATATCAATAGAGGCAAACTACTTTGTTTGCTACGATTTTGGAGATCTACTGGATAGATTCCGATTTGGAGATTTTATCTAGGCAGATCCAGAAGGATTTTTAGTCTGAATTTTTTACTGGGAGTTCCTCAGCGTGTTAAACAGCTCCAACAATTTTTTTGTGATTTTTGGAGGTGATTTGACAGAGGCAAAAATCACTCATCTCTTGCTGCGCATTTTCTGGCAGTTTTTGGAACGGTGAAGAGTTCACCTCATTCCCCATGGATTTTGCAATTTCAAGGTAACACTCTATCCTAATCTGAATCTCAAGCATGATTTGATCCTAGTTAGAATGTAAGCACTTGTTCATTATGAAGGCAAGAGTAGAGTTAGGATCTATAAATAAAAACTTCATAAGCTTGAAATTAACTAAGCTACTCAAGCTCCCAAGGATCTAGTCATGCTATAGATCTAGATTAGAATGAAGATTTACCTCTTGTAGCTCAAGAACAAGGAAAAGATCAACTACTCTCATGAATCCAGAAACTATTTGGAATTGGCACAGTGGAAAGACAGCAACAATTGCCCAGGCTAAACTGCTCTAAAATTCACGAAATTAAATCTGGAACACCTTGGCACACAGAGGAAGCTACTATGAAAAATTGGAGGAAAAAATCCTTGTGGATCGCTCCATAAAAATTTCCAAGCGAAAGCTGCTGCAGGTGGATCTCCAAAACTGAGCAAGTCAAGTGCTTTGCCTCTATTGATAGGAGATCCACACATCAAAAAGTCTTCCAATTTCTCCTCACTAGAAACTGGAGTTGGAGAGGAAAAAATGAGGTAGAGGAGGCTGATTTTCAGGTTGGGAGGCAGAAGAAATGCAAAGCTTCAACTCATGATGCAATACATGGAGAGAGAGATTTTTGAGAGAATGCAAGAATCCAATTCTCACACTTTCAACAATGCTTATTCGAATTTTGGACTCCCTCTATATCTATATATAGAAGGTGGAAGGTGTGATGCTAGTTGGCATCACACCTTCCTCAAGGTGACTGCCTAAGTGGCATGCCAAGTTGGCAAAATTCAAATTCAAGTTTTACTTGAATTTCAAGTGTATTTCAATTTCATTTGGAATCTAATTCCAAATTAATTAAGATGCTAATTTAAATGAACACTTCACTTAAATTTTTCCTCCAAAAAATATTCTTCCCATTAATTAAATTAAATCCTTTAATTTAATTAATTAACCTTTGATTTAACTCTTAAATTGAACAAGCTTAACTCTTAAGCTTAAATTAGTCAACTTAACTCTTTAAGTCAATTTATCCAATTAATGGTCAACATGGTACCAAATAATTAACTCCTTAATTATTGATCTAATTTAACTCTTGAATTAGTTGATTAATTTAACACTTAAATTAATCAAACCAAAATTGACTGTTGGATTGGACCTTGAAAATTGGTCACCAAAAGGTGAATTTTCTAACACTTAGAAAATTGCTCTACCAATTTTGGAAGCTATTTGGCTTTTGTGTGTGACCCAATAGGTTCTACCATTCATTGGACATGGGCTCACAACTCTTTGTAACTTTTGAATATCTTAGATTCATTTTAGTTTAAAACTTCTTTTAAACTAATCGACTCAATTTAATTAATCTCATTAATTGAAGAGTACCCAATCTCCATGGTTGATGTCCAGCCTTAAGCCCATGGAGCCCAACTAATTATTTGAAATGAATATTCTAGAGAACCATCACTGCTCTACACGTACCATGCAAATATGGTCCTTTCGTCTCCTATGCCCCTAAAGAGGCTTAGGGCAATATATTTGCCGGCTCACTAATAGCCTGAATATTATGTTTCTATTTTGAATGTTCTATTCTCTTGTGTGACCTCACCTTTGGAAAACTTCTTTTTGAATTGTCACACGGCCTTGCGCAAGGATTTCTTGGAAATGATCATTATAGAACACATAGGAGATGCACTCGCGCTTCACAAAAGCGAGGAGCGAATTCCATCTTGGATCTCACAAACCTCCATACCAAGTGGCTCATACCCAATCTCAACCCGAAAGGCCCGCTAAGTGGTCAAGTAAGAGTCAAAGCATGAGAACCGAACACAAGGTTACCATGGATCCTCAGGTCAAATGACTAATAATATGCACTACCGTAAGCGGGAGAATTGACCACAACCGACTTGCCATTGTGGCTATCTAGTAGATTCTCCAAAGGGTTTTCAGTGCCTTGTTCTCTAACAAGCACCCACTAACATGCACTTATATCTCATATAGATTGCTTATGGAATAGAGCAAAATCTAACTCTTGGATGCATCGTTAGTGCAAGTTTATCCAGATTTTAGATACCCCATCTTATAAGATCCTTTGACTTGGAATATTTAAGATCACGACCGTGTAAGACTTATTCCATGATCACCACCCAGTGAATTGACCAAGTCTCATAGTCATGTGTCATCTAAGGGCTTCGTCCAAGTGCAAGTGAAGTAATATAAAGCATTAGATGAAGGTGGGCTTATAAAGAATATCATTCAATCAACATTGTTTTACAAAGAAATAACTTTTACAAAGGCCAATCTAATTGGCTTGCCGGGCACTATTCCAGCAATCTCCCACTTGTACTAAAGCCAATGCCTTATGACCTTGAGACCCATCTTCTCAAGATGTTCTTCAAAGACCTTTTGTGCTAAGGACTTAGTCAGTAGATCTACTATATTCTCTTCCGAGGCAACTCTCTCCACTCGAATGTCGCCTCTATTAATGATCACTTGGATCAAATGATATCACCTCAAAATATGTTTGGATTTCTGATGAGATCTTGCCTCGTTAGCTTGCACTACCGCACCGGTGTTGTCACAAAAGACAACAACTGGCTCAGCAATGCTAGGTACTACATTCAACTATTGAATGAAGTTTTTCATCTAAATACCTTCCTTTACAACTTTCAAAGCTACAATATATTCTACTTCAGTGGTGGAATCGGCCGTGGTGTCTTGTTTGAGACTCTTCCAAGTCATTGCACCACCATTGAGATAAAATATAAATCCAAAAGTGGATTTGCGGTCATCCACATCGGATTGGAAACTTGAATCCAAAAACCCCTCTAGTTTTAATTCTCTATTGCCGTATACCAAAAATAAGTGCTTATTCTTTCTCCTGTACTTAAGGATTGCTTTTATGGCTGTCTAGTGACTCTTATTGGGATTGGATTGGAACCTATTCGTAACACTTAGCGAGTGTGCCACATCTAGTCTTGTATATTGAACTGTATACATTATGCTACTGATTGCGGAGGCATAAGGTATGTGAGACATCCTTCGTTTCTCTTCCTCAGTCTTGGGGGCCATAAACTTTGATAGACGAATGCAATGTCCCATGGGAAGAAATCCCTTCTTGGATTCTTCCATACTAAACCTCTTTAGTATCTTATCAATGTACAAGGTTTGGGATACCCCCAGCATCCTCTTAAATTTATCTCTATAGATACATATTCCTAATACGTAGGATGCTTCTCCCAAATCCTTCATGGAGAATTATGTAGATAACCATACTTCAGTACACTCTGACATTCCTACCTCATTTCCAATGAGAAGGATGTCATCGACATAAAGCATAATAAATTATACTGAACTCCACTAGCCTTCTTGTACACGCATGGCTTATACATATTTTTTGACAAAGCCAAATGATTTGACCATTTTTTCAAAATGCATGTTCCAACTTTGGAACGTTTATTTGAGTCCATAAATGGATCTCTGGAGTTTGCAAACCTTTTGTTCACTCCCCTTGGATGTAAAACCTTGTGGTTGCTCCATATAGATTTCTTCTTCAATATCACCATTGAGGAAAGCAATTTTCACATCCATTTGCCATATCGCATAGTCATAATATGCAGCTATGGCAAGTAGAATCCGAATGGACATAGGCATAGCGACCGGCGAAAAAGTTTCCTGAAAATCGATACAGGGTCTTTGAGTGTAACCCTTTACCACTATTCATGCTTTAAAAGTCACCACTTCTCCATCTACTCCAAGATTTAGCTTATATATCCACTTGCAACAAAAGGAAACTATTCCCTTCGGTGGATCTACTAAAGTTCATACTTTGTTTGAGTACATAGAGTCCATTTCGGATCTCATGGCTTCAAGTCAATGTCCTGAATCTATGTCCAACAGAGCTTCCTCAAAGGTTTTCGGATCATCATCTGATTGGCCCATCTCATGAAGGAATCTGAACTTTTTGGGTTGCTTCTTGATTCAGTCAGACCTACGTAGAGGTTGTGTACTAGGCCCTCATTGCTCGCTTGTTTCCACCACTTATGGGATTTCTTAATCATTTTGAACTTCATCAAGTTCAACAATAACGCAATTTCTATTTAATAGAAATTCCTTTTCCAAAAAGTGAGCATTCCTTAAAACAAACAGCTTTTGTTTCGAGGGATCATAAAAATAAATACCCGTAGACTCTTTAGGGTATCCCACAAACTTGCACAAAGTGGATTTACTATCTAACTTATCTTTCACTGTTCGTCTCACGTAAGCGGGAGATCCCCAAACTTTGAGATGTTGGTAAGAGGGTGCTTTGCCAAACCACATCTCATATGGAGTCTTTGGAACCGACTTCGTAGGTACTATATTTAGTAACCTCACTGCCACAAGTAAGGCGTATCCTCAAAAGGATATAGGCACATTGAAAAAGCTCATCATAGAACGTACCATATCCAACAAGGTATGGTTCCTCCTTTCGGCTACTCCATTATATTAGGGTGTAATGGGTGGAGTCTATTGAGAGAGAATCCCATTCTTCTTTAGATAATCCAAGACTTTGGTGCTCAAGTATTCTCCCTCGATCTGATCGAAGAGCTTTAATACTTAGCCCCAATTGCTTTTCTACTTCATTCCTATACTCTTTGAACTCTTCAAAGGTTTCAGACTTGTTCTTCATAAGAAACACGTGTCCAAACTGACTATAGTCGTCGATGAAGGTGATGAAGTAGGAATAGCCTCCTCTCCCACTAACTCTTAGTCGTCTACAAATGTTTGTATGGATCAAATCCAAGAGACTTGTGGAGCACTTCATTTGTCCTACAAAAGTAGCTTTGGTCATTTTTCTCTTTAAACAAGATTAACAAGTAGGAAGGTCCTTAATGCCACTAAATTTTAGTGCTTTGAGAGCTTCTAACTTGCTCATCTTATTCTTAGAGATATGACCAAGTCTTGCATGCCAAAGAATGACATCTTCTTGGAGATCTAATTTTCTTTTACTTGATTGAATGTGCATTAGTGAAGGTTGAAAATCAATCATGTACAATCCATTTATTAATGTACCTTGAGCAATCAAAGAACTATTCTTTAATGCCATCAATTTCCCATTCGATATTGAAAAATCAATCCTTCATTATCAAGAATAGGAATTGAAAAAATATTCTTAACAAGGTAGGGTACATAATAAACCGGATCAAATACAATGCAAGCATTCCCCAAGTCTAACTTGATAACGCCTTGGAAAGTAGTCGCAACTCTTGCTCCATTTCCTAGGTAGAGGATCATATCCCCTTCACGAAGACTCTTTTTTCTTTCCATCCCTTGTAATGAATTACAAAGGTGAGAATCGCATGCGGTATCAAATACCCATGTGGAAGAATTAGTCGTCATCTGTATTTCAATAAAGTACATACCCTTCTTAAAGGTTGCAAGATAAGCTTTGCAATTTCTTTTCCAATGCTCATTTTCACCACAGTGAAAACAATTTGCTTTGATTTTAACCTTCTTCTTAACCCTCCCGAAACTTTTCTCAGGTTGCTTCTCTTTCAAGGAAGAACTCTTCTTCCACTTACCTCCCTTTCTAAGACCCTTGACCCTTCAACTTGGAGGAGGATGCAAGCATAAGAGGCTTCTCCTTTCTCATTGTTGCCTCTGCAGTCACTAGTATATTGATCAATTTGTTAATCATAACCTCTTGCTAGGACATATTGAAGTTCATAACAAATTGATCAATATGATGATGGTAATGACTATAGAGTCAAATCTACGTAAAGGTCATTGTCCATGACCACATTTAACTATCCAAGCTTCTCGATGAGTCCTATCATCTTGAGGTCGTGATCATGGACATTGGACCCTTCACTCATCTTTTCCCTAAAGAGCTCTTTAGACAAAGCGAACCTTTCATGTCTACTTTGTACAACATACAACACTTGCAAGTGCACATAGATCTCTCAAGCATGTTTCGTGTGCTCATAAGTCTTTTGGAGCTCATTAGACATGGATGCCATCATGACACACCTCACTTGTAGATCATTATCTACAAATTTTGCGAACATTTCACGTTGTGCATCGGTGGCGTCATCACCAAGTGTGTCTACTAGACTTTGATCAAGAAAGTAAGTCCACTTTTCAGAGTAAAGAATTATTTTAAGGTTTCTTAACCAATCTTGGAAGTTCGGCCCAGTTAGTTTATTGGTTTCCAAAATGCTTGCGAGTGGATTTTTAGCCATTTTGTTTGAAGATTTTGAAAATCTACAAGAGGCAAAAAAAATGTATAAGCATGTGATTGATTCGATATTACAAAAATATGTTTATGGTCTTTCAAACATGTTTTCCTCCCACTATTTTAGCAAATTCTTCACCCCCTCGAAGAATTTGGGAAATCATGTTTCCTAGTGAGAATCAAGATCCTAAGGACTTGTAAGTGGATCCCCATTTCGAGTGCCATCCACAAATAATCGAAAGGTAAGCAACACTTGCTAATTGCATCTGATGCAATTCTTGATATATTTTGCCTCACGTTTCATATAGACACCCCGCTTCGAGTGCATCTGCATTACTAAGTGTTAAGTCATACCTACCAATCAAACTTTGATTCGAGACGGCTCCATGTCATCCCCTACTTCGAGTGCCAATGCATGAGGTTCTCAAACCAAAGGTGCATCTTATGCTAAGTATATGCTCATAGCTTTCCTCCTAAGTGTGACCCCCGCTTTGAGTGCCATCACACAAATTCGGTAGCATCACCATAGTGTATACTATTAGTAGAATGGATTAATTAAAACTCTTTTAATTTGTATCCATTTTGACTTAATATTTGAAAAGTACTTAGACATTCTATGTGGAGGTTTTTGCTTGCAAAGATCTCATAATTTTATCCTCTTATTTAGGTTTTTGTATATCTTAAGCATGCATCTCATACATCAATAGAATATGAAAAACATAAATAAGTAAATGCACCTTGCATGCTCCTAGGGTGGGATGACCATGAGCCTAACCAAATGGTGCATTTAGAGCCATAGGTACACCACCTAGCTGATTTTAGGTGGGTTGATTAAATCTAACTATTACATGATTGTATCCCATATATTAATGGGCCTTCAAAAGTCTCCATGCCTCCATTGGTCTCTATTGCTCCATGTTACATTTATATGAATAGAAAATCCTCACTCTTAGTGATTCTACTCTCATAATATTTATTCCACATGGAAATTCAAGTGCTCAATCATGCCTCCAAAAATTAGAGAAAGCTAGAATCATTTTCTTCAAAATCTTCCAATACAACTCCAATCAAATTAGATCCAAAAATGACCAAAACTCTTTTGATCAAATATCAACATGCTATATCACCATATAACATCAATAAATGATAAATCAAAATTCAACATTTATCACTATGAATTGAAACATACTAAAACATGAATCAAAACTTGAATTACATAATAGCATGCTTTCAATTCATCAACAATAGAGCCACAAGCATCATCAACCAAACACCCCAATCCATTACTTGAATTAATTATTTGGTGATATTGATCAATTAATCACATGAATCAATCAAGCAATAATCCAAAACATAGCATGAAAAAGGCTCCGATACCACTTGAAGGCAAGAGTAGCATTAGGATCCATAAAACAAAACTTCATAAGCTTGAAATTAATTAAAGTACTCATGATCCCAAGGATCTATTCATGCTATAGATCTGGATTAGGATGAAAAATTACCTATTGTAGCTCAAGAACAAGAAGAAGATCAACTATCTCTCATGAATCTAGAAACTATTTGGAACAGGCACAATAGAAAGACGACAATGTTTGCCCAGGATAAACTGCTCCAAAATTCACAAAATTAAATCTGGAACACCTCCCCACACAGGGGAAGCTACTATGAAAAATTGGACCAAAAAGCCTTCTGGATCACTCTAGAAAAATTTGCCAATCGGAAGCTGTTGCAGGTGGATCTCCAAAACTGAGCAAGTCAAGTGCCTAGCCTCTATTGATACGATCCACACACCAAAAAATCTTCCAATTTCTCCTCACTAAAAGGTGGAGTTAGATAGGATAAAATGAGGTAGAGGAGGTCGATTTTTAGGTTGGTAGGAAGAAGAAATACAAAGCTTCAACTCATGATGCAATGCATGGAGAGAGAGTTTTTGGAGGGAATGCAAAAATCTAATTCTCACAATGCTTATTAGAATTTTGCACACCCTATATATCTATGTATAGAAGGTGGAAGATGTGATGCTAGTTGGCATCACACCTTTCTCAAGGTTATTGCCCAAGTGGCATGCCAAGTTGGCAAATTCAAATTTAAGTTTTACTTGAATTTTAAGTGCATTTCAATTTCATTTGGAATCTAATTCCAAATTAATTAAGATGCTAATTTAAATGAACACTTCATTTAAATTTTTCCTCCAAAAAGTTTTCTTCCCATTAATTAAATTAAACCCTTTAATTTAATTCTTAAATCAAATAAGCTTAACTCTTAAGCTTAAATTAGTCAACTTAACTCTTTAAGTCAACTTGTCCAATTAAAGCTTCAACCCATGATGCAATGCATGGAGAGAGAGATTTTGGAGGGAATGCAAAAATCTAATTCTCACACTTTCAACAATGCTTATTCGAATTTTGCACACCTTATATATCTATGTATAGAGGGTGGAAGGTGTGATGCTAGTTGGCATCACACCTTTCTCAAGGTTATTGCCCAAGTGGCATGCCAAGTTGGCAAATTCAAATCCAAGCCTTACTTGAATTTTAAGTGCATTTCAATTTCATTTGGAATCTAATTCCAAATTAATTAAGATGCTAATTTAAATGAACACTTCATTTAAATTTTCCCGCCAAAAAGTATTCTTCCCATTAATTAAATTATACCCTTTAATTTAATTAATTAACCTTTGATTTAATTCTCAAATCAAACAAGCTTAACTCTTAAGCTTAAATTAGTCAACTTAACTCTTTAAGTCAACTTGTCCAATTAATGGTCAACATGGTACCAAGTAATTAACTCCTTAATTATTGGTCTAATTTAACTCTTAAATTAGTTGATCAATTTAACACTTAAAGTAATCAAACCAAAATTGACCATTAGATTGGACCTTGAAAATCGGTCATGAAAGGGTGAATTTTCTAACACTTAGAAAATTGCTTTACCAATTTTGGAAGCTATTTGGCTTTTGTGTGTGACCCAATAGGTTCTACCATTCATTGGACATGGGCTCACAATTTTTTTTGACTTTTGAATATCTTATATTCATTTTTGTTTAAAACTCCTTTTAAACTAATCGACTCAATTTAATTAATCTCATTAACTGAAGAGTACCCAATCTCCATGGTCGATGTCCAACCTCAAGCCCATGGAGCCTAATTAATTGGCCAAAATGAATATTATAGAGAACTATCACAACTCTACGCGTACCATGCAAATACAGTCCTTCTGTCTCATATCTCCCGAAAAAGGCTTAGGGCAAGATATTTTTTGGCTCCCTAATAGCCTCAATACTATGTTTTTATTCTCAATGTTCGATTCCCTTGTGTGACCTCACCTTTGGAAAACTCATTTTCCAAATTGTCACACAACCTTGCTCAAGGATTTCTTGGAATCAGTTATTATAGAACACTTAGGAATGCACTTGCCCTTCACAAAAGCGAGGTGTCATATTCCATCCTGGATCTTACAAACCCTTATGCCAAGTAGCTCATACCCAACGTCAACCCAAAAGACCCATTAAGTGGTCAAGGAAGAGTTAAAGCATGAGGACCGGACACAAGGTTACCATGGATCCTCAGGTCAAAGGACTAATAATATGCACTAGCGTAAGCGGGAGAATTGACTACTACCGACTTGCCACTATGGCTATTTAGTGGATTCTCTTGAGGGTCTTCAGTGTCTTGTTCTCTTACAAGCACCCACTAACATGCATCAATATCTCATACAGATTGCTCATGGAACGGAGCAATATCCAACTCCTGGATTTACGCATCATTAGTGCAAGTCTATCCGGATCTTAGATGCCCTGTCTCATAAGATCCTATGACTTGGAAGATTTAAGATCACGACTGTGTAAAACTTATTCCATGATCACTACCCAGTGAACTGACCAAGTCCCATAGTCTTGTGTGATCTAAGGGCTTCATCCAAATGCAAGTGAAGTAATGTAAAGCATAAATTGAAGATAGCCATGTAAAGAATATCATTCAATCAAGATTGTTTTACAAGAAAATAGCTTTTACAAGGCCAATCTAATTGGCTTGCCGAGCAGTATTCCAACATGTTAAGCTTTTGAAGTTTTTTATAATTGGATCCTAGTGCCTTACTTGATTTCAGGTGGTATCGGAGCTTAAATCATGCTTAGATTTAAATTTTTATTTGATGATTGATTCATGCGATGGATTGATCAAAATCACCAAATTCTCGATTCATATGATGGATTGGAGTGTTTGAATGATGTTGTGTGTGGCTCCTTGATTGATAAATTGAAGGCATACTAATTTATATAATTAGTATGTTTTAATTCATAGCTATTTATGCTATTTTTTGATTTGGCATTTATTGATGTTATATGTTGATTAGCATGTTAAATGTAAACTTAATGTGTTTTGGTCATTTTTGGATCCAATGTGATTAGAGTTTTGTTGGAGATTTTTGAAGAATGCGATTCTTACTTAAACTTAATTTTTGAAGCTTGATTGAGCACTTAATTTTCCAGTTTTAAAATGTGTTTTAAATCTGAAAATTGGTCCATAATGTGTAATTTAATGTTTAGAAACAATTCTAGAATTTTTGGTGCATAAAAGTTGAGCTAAAAATCGGCTTGACTAGCGTTTACCCCAAAATAGGGGTTGCCGGCCAGCCTTGGTGAATGTTAGTAGGGCAGTGGCTCTTAGCCAATGCCCAGCTGCATGCCTGGCATGGCCAGCAATGCCCGGCTATAGGTTGGGTAGGTTTTGAGCTTGATTTTTGGCTCCTTTAGTGGCTAGAAATAATGTTAAATCATGTGTTATGGATGCACAAATGTTGTGCAAGTTCTCAATTTTATGTTTGACCTTTTTTAAGCTCCTTAAATCTTGTTAGAGTTTATCTCCAAATATTGCATAAGTGTTATGCATGACCAATTATTTGTTAATTTGATTAGCATTTAATTGATTGAATTAGTTGTTAATTCTAAATTTATTTATTGTTCATTTAATCAATGAATGGATGATGAATGAATGGGGATGATTATGAGCCTTTAATATTGATTTTATTTATTTGAAGTTGTTGAAATGGTTCTATTAAATTAGGACTTGCATGCCTCTTTATTTCTACCTTGTAAATGTTATGAGAGTAGAATCACTAGGAGTGAGGATTTCTTTCTCATGTAAAAGTTATTCGGAGCAAAGGAGACCTTGGAGGCATGGAGACTTTTGGAGACCTATGAATGTATGGGGTACACTCATGTAATAGCTAGATTTAATCAACCCACCTAAAATCAACTAAGTGGTGCACCTATAGCTCTAAGTGCAAGACTTGGTTAGGCTTATGGTTATCCCACCCTGCTAGGCGCATTTACTTATTTATGCTTTCCATATCCTATTGATGTAAGAGATGTGTGGTTAGGATATAGAAAACCTAAATATGAAGATAAAATGATGAGACATTCGTAAGCAAAAACCCTCCACTTAGAATGTCTAAGTGTTTTTAAATATTAAGTCAAAATGAATACAAATTAAAAGAGTTTTTATTAATTCAAGCCTTCTACTAATAGTATGTGGCATGTTGATGTTACCACCTTTGTCTGATATACATCCGGTTACGGGGGTCATACCTAGGTGGAAAGTTGTGACCATATGCTTTGCATGAGATGCACATTTGATTTAAGAATACCCACACATTATACACTCAGCTACGGGGGATGTTGTGGTGCACGTCTTGAATCAAAATTTGATTGGTAGGTTTGACTTAACACCGAGTAGTGTAGAGGTCGTCCATTAGGAGATCTACATAAAATGATGAGGCAAAATATATCAAGAATTGCATGAGATGCAATTAGCAAATGTTGCTTACCTTTGGATTGCTCGTGGATATACATTCTGTTCTGGGGGTCCTTTTGCAAGTCCTTAGGACATCGATTTTTACTAGGAAATATGATTTCCCGAATTCTTATAGGAGGTGAATAATTTGATGAAATAGTGGGAGGAAAACATGCTTGAAAGACCATAAAACATGTTTTTAAATATCAAACTCAATCACATGCTTATTCTCTCTTTGCCTTTCAGGATCTGTGAAATCTCAAGAATGATTTAATGTTTCACTCAACGTTCTTTTGGAAACTAATAAATTGACCGGGCCAAACTTCCAAGATTAACTTAAACTCAAAAATTATTATAGATTCCTCGAAGTGGATATATGCCCTATATCAAGGTGCTCCTAATCCCAAGGGGATTAATATAGATCAAGGGACGTGAAAAGTTCACAAATTGGGTTTAGGATTGTCCTATCCCACAGTCTCATGATGGCATCTATAAACTTTAAAAGTCTCAAAGGCATATGAATAGTACCTTGGCTAAAGTTTACAAGAGTTGTAAAGCAAACAAGGTATGAGAAGTTCATGTTGTCAAAGGTGATTTTTCAAGCTAGGTTGGATGTGAAGTCATAGGTCATCGACTACGGTCCAAAGATGATTAGGCTTGGGAAGCTTTTTTCTACTTGTATGTAGTGATGAACAATAATCTCCATGAGGATTTGATCCTCACCTCTTCACCGAGTTTTATTGATCAAATGTTGATCTAGAAGGAGAATATCATGACAAGGGCAAACTTTTGACACTTGTTTCTTCCTTCGAGTCTATGGGCCCTAGGGATGCTAGAAAGGGAGGTAAAAGGAAGAAAAGTTCATCCTCTAAGGGAAAACAACTATTAAAGGCATTCGAAGGAATCAAGAACATTGTAGAGGATATAGTCGATATTATTTGTTTCTACTTTGGCTAGATAGGCCATTGGAAGTGGTTTTGCAAGAATTACCTTGCAACCCCCTTTGGAAGGGTATGTACTTTATTAAAGTGTATTTAAGGATAAATTCTTCCTCATGGATATGTGATATCGCATGTGGTTCTTGTCTTTGTAAGTTGTTACAAAGAATAAGAAAGAAGAATAAAACTTAGTGATATGGATATGATCCACCGCCTTGGCTAAAGAGCAAGAGTTGTGACCAAAGCCGAAGGCGTTAGAGAACTCCATAATTATATTAAACCCTTGCTATTATGTGCCATATATTGTTGAGAACATTATTTCAAATTCCCATTTTGGATAGTGAAGGATTTGATCCTTCTATATCAAATGGGAGATTGAAGGCATTAAAGAATGGATTTTTTAATTGCTTATAGTACACTTAACAGAGGATTATATATATTGGATTCTCAACCATCACTAATGCACTTTCAACAAAGTAAGAAAATTAGATATCCAAGAAAATGCCATGTAATGCTATGCAATACTTGGGCATATCTCTAAAAATAAGATAAGCAAGTTAGAAGCTCCCAAAGCACTAAATGTTAGTAACATTGAGGATCTTCCTACTTGTGAATCTTGCTTAAAGGGAAAAATGACCAAAGCTGCTTTTGTAGGAAAAATGGAGCGCTCCACAAGTCTTTTGGGTTTGATCCATACCGATGTTTTTGGACCACTAAAAGTTAGTGGGAGAGGAGATTGTTCCTATTTCATCACCTTCACTGATGATTATAGTCAATTCGGGTATGTGTATCTTATGAAGTACAAGTCTGAAGCCTTTGAAATGTTCAAAGTGGATAGGAATGAAGTGGAAAAATAATTAGGGCTAAGTGGAGGAGAATACTTGGCTTAAGACTTTAAATATGCTTCTGGCGGATCCTGCTTCAGGCCATCTTGTTCAGTCTCCTGGAACTAAACTCTTAGATGCAGCCGCCTCCATCCATCGGCAATGCACCTGCCAACTCCGATTGCTTGTGCTTATGTACCACTTCCTCTTCCTTGCTTTACAAGAGCACCGAATTCTTGGATGATCTAAGGGAGAATGAGATTCTCTTACAATGGACTCTACCCAGCATGCCCCAATATAATGGAGTAACTGAGAGGAGAAACTATACCTTGTTAGACATGTTACATTCCATGATGAGCTTATTCAATGTGCTTATATCTTTTAGGGGATACACCTAAAAGACAACGATGAAATTACTAAGTGCAGTACCTTCAAACGTCGGTACCAATGACGCCGCATGGGATGTGTTATGGTAAAGCACCATCTGACCAATATATCAAGGTTTAGGGATCTCCCACCTACGTGAGACGGACAGTGGGAAATAAGTTGGATAGTAGATCTACCTTGTGCAAGTTTGTGGGATACCTAAGAGAGTATGAGTTATTACTTCTATGATCCCTCAAAACAAAAGGTGTTTATTTTGAGGAATGCCATCTTTTTAGAAAAGGAATTTTTGTAAGATAGTAAAAGGCATTGTTGTTGAACTTGGTAAAGTTCAAGATGATCATCAAATCCCAGAAGCGGTAGAAATAAATATATATTAAAGGGCCTTGCAAACAACCTCAGAGAAGGTCAGACCAAATCAAGAAGCAGCCCAAAATGCTCGGATTCCTTTATGAAACAGGCTAATTGGATAGTGATTCGAAGATCTATGAGGAAACTATGTTGGAAATAGATTCGAGATGCTGGCTAGAAGCGATGAGATCCGAAATGGACTCCATGTAATCCAACAAAGTATGGACTTTGGTAGATCTACCTAAGGGAATAGTTCTTGTTGGTTGCAAGTGGATCCATAATCGAAAGCTTGGAGTAGATAGAGAAGTGGTGACTTTTAAGGCATGACTAGTGGCAAAAGGTTATACTCAAAGACCTGGTATCGATTTTGATGAAACCTTTTCACCAGTCGCAATGCTTAAGTCCATTCGGATTCTACTTGCATAGCCATATATTATGACTACGATATATGGCGAATGGATGTTAAAACCACTTTCCTTAATAGATACATTGAAGAAGAAATCTATATAGAACAACTACAAGGTTTTACATCCAAGGGGAGTGAGCAAAAGGTTTGCAAACTGCAGAGATCCATTTATGGACTCAAACAAGCATTTTGAAGTTGGAACATATGTTTTGACAAAATGGTCAAATCATTTAGCTTTGTCAAAAATGTGTATGAACTATGTGTGTGTAAGAAGGCTAGTGGGAATAGTGTACAGTATATTGTGCTTTATGTCGATGACATCCTTCTCATTGGAAATGAGGGAGGAATGTTAGAGTGTACTAAAGTATGCTTGTCTACACAATTCTCCATGAAGGATTTTGGAGAAGCATCCTACGTATTGGGAATATAAATCTATAGAGATAGACCAGAGACGATGCTGGGGCTATCTCAAACCCCGTACACTGACAAGATACTAAAAAGTTTAGTATGGAAGAATCTAAGAAGGGATTCATTCCTATGGGACATGGCATTCGTCTTTCCAAGTTTATGGGCCCTAAGACTAAAAGCAAGAGACAAAGAAAGTCCCACATACCTTATACCTCCGCTATTAGTAATATAATGTATGCAGTTCAACGTACAAGACTGGATGTGGCACACTCACTTTGTGTTACGAGTAGGTTCCAATCTAATCCCAGTGAAGGTCACTGGATAGCCGTTAAAGTAATCCTTAAGTACTTGAGAAAGACCGAGGACTTGTTTTGGTATACGGCAATGGAGAATTGAAACTCGGGGGGTTTTCAGATTCAAGTTTCCAATCCGATGTAGATGAACTAAAATCCACTTCTGAATTTATATTTCACCTTAATGGTGGCATGGTGAGTTGAAAGAGTTTCAAAAAGACACCACGATCGAGATAACTACTGAGGTGAAATAATTTGTGCTTTTGGAAATCGTAAAAGAAGGTGTTCGGATAAAAACCCCATCCAAGAGTTGGATGTAGTGCCTAGAATGCATGGGCCTACGATTGTCTTTGGAAGACAACTTTGGACTTGAGCTAAGATCTCATCAGTGATCAAAACATAATAAATACGTTATCATTTGATATATGATATCAAATTGATAGAGGCGACAACTGAGTGGATAAAGTTTCCGCGGAAGAGAATTTAGCAGAACTACTGTCTAAACCCCTAAAAGCAAAAGGTCTTGAGAAGATGGGTCTCAAGGCTATGGGGCATTGGCTTTAGGGCAAGCGGGAGATTGTTGGAATAGTGCCCGGCAAGCCAATAGGATTGGACTTGTAAAGCTATTTCCTTGAAAACCAATCTTGATTGATTGATATTCTTTATATGGCCAACTTCATCTTATGCTCTTTATTACTTCACTTGCATTTAATTGAAGTCTTTATATCACTCTTGACTGTGGGATTTGGTTTGATTACCATTGAATAAGTCTCCATGGTCATGATCTTAAATATTCCAAGTCATAGGATCTTATGAGACGAGACATCCAAGATCCGGATAGACCTGCACTAACGATGCACAAATCTAAAAGTTGGGTATTGCTCCATTCCATGAGCAACCGTATGAGATATGGGTGCATGTTTGTGGGTGTTTGTTAGAGAACAAGGCATTGAAGGCCCTTCGGACAATTCACTAGATAGCCGTAGTGGCAAGTTCTCTAACTTACCCTAGTGCATATTATTAGTCTTCTAACTTGAAGATCAATGGTAACCTTGTGTCTGGTCCTCATGCTTTGACTCTTTCTTGACCACTTAGCAGGTCTTTTGGGTTGAGATTGGGTATGAGCTACTTGGCATGGAGGTTTGTGAGATCCAAGATGAAATCCGACTCCTTACTTTTGTGAAGGGCGAGTGCATCTCCTACGTATTCTATAATGATCGATTCCAAGAAATCCTTGCGCAAGGTGGTGTGACAATTTAGAAAATGAGTTTTCCAAAGATGAGGTCACACAAAGGAATCGAACATTGGAAATAGAGACATAGTATCGAGGCTATTAGAGAGTCGATAAATATCTTGCCCTAGGCCTCTTTTAGGAGATAGGAGATGGAGTGATCGTATTTGCACGGTAAGCATAGAGCTATAATGGTTCTCCAAAATATTTATTTCGGCCAATTAATTGGGCTCCATGGGCTTGAGGTTGGACATCGACCATGGAGATTGGGTACTCTTCAATTAATGAGATTAATTGAATTGAGTCGATTAGTTTAAACTAAAATGAATATATGATATTCAAAAGTCACAAGGAGTTGTGAGCCCATGTCCAATGAATGGTAGAACCTATTGGGTCATACACAAAAGCCAATTAGCTTCCTAGTTGATAGAGCAATTTTCTAAGAGGTAGAAAATTTCTCCCCGTGGACCAATTTTTGACGTATCCAATTTAAAAGTCAATTTTGGCTTGATTAATTTAAGTCTTAAATTAGTCAATTAATTTAAAAGGTTAAATTAGACCATGAATTAAGGATTTAATTATTTGGTACCAAAGAGAGCATCAATTGGTCAAGTTAACTTAAAGAGTTAACAAAATTAAGCTGAAGAGTTAAGCTTGTTTGACTTAAGAGCTAAGTCAAATGTTAATTAATTAAATTAAAGTGTTTAGTTTAATTAATGGGAAGAATACATTTTGGAGGAAAAATTCAAACAAAATGTTCATTTGAATTAGCATCTTAATTAGCTTGAAATTAGATTTCAAATGTAATTAAGATGCACATGAAATTCAAATTGGATTTGAATTTGCATTTGCCACCTTTGTAATGCAAGTTGGCCACCCACCTTGAGGAAGGTGTGATGCCAACTTGGAATAACACCAACCTCACCCTATATATAGATATAAGAATCCTAGAATCCGCCTAGCCTTTTTAAAGAAGCTTCGGGGCTATCCTATTCTCTTTATCCAAGATTATTCCATTTTTTTATTGGTTTGATGGCAAATGGCAAGGTGTGGAATATGAAGGTCTCCCACAAATTTGCTTCAAGTATGGTAGACTTTCACTTTATTTAAGATTAAAGATAGGGACCGGACGGGCAGTGAAAGAAGTCGCGGCTTTGGAAAACTCAATCATTGTCTTGTCAGCTTCAGATCTCATCAAATAGGGTGTGAGGATAGGCTATTGTTGCTGAAAGTGTGAAAGAATTATATTCTTTTCACAACTCCCTCCAAAAACACCTTCCAAGTATTGTATTCATGTGTTGAAAGCTTTGCTCTCTTCTTCTTCTTCCCTACCTCAAATCGGACTCCGCCATTATCATTATCCTCTTTTATTCCATCTTTTAGTGAAGATAATTTCAAAGTTTTATTGATGTGCGGATCATATCAATAGAGGCGAACAAGTTAGTTTGCTACGGTTTGGAGATCTACTTGAGCAGAGCATTGATTTGGCAAATTTTTTCAGGGAGATCCATGAAGTTTTTTGATCTAAATTTTTTAGTGTGTTTCCTCAAAGGTGTTGGGAGATTTCAATATTATTTTCGTGAATTTTGGAGGAGTTTTAACAAGGTTAAAAATCACTCCATTCCTGCTGCACAGTTTCTGGCAGATTATGGATTGGTGAAAGGTTCACCACTTTCTCCTTGGATATTTGCATTTCAAGGTAACACTCAACCTAAATCTTTATTTTAGGCATGATTTTATCCTAGTTATCATGTGAGAACTAGTTTATTTATCTTATGAAGTTTTTATAATTGGATCCTAGTGCTTTACTTGCTTTCAAGTGGTGTCGAGCCTAAATCATGCTTAGATTTGGATTTTTTGTTGATGATTGATTCATGTGATGGATTGATCATAATCAACAGATTCTCGATTCATATGATGGATTGGAGTGCTTGGTTGATGTTGTGAGGGCCTCTTTGGTTGATGAATTGAAAGCATGCTAATATGTCTTTTAAGTGTTAATTCATAGGATTAATATGTTTTAATTCATAGCTATTTATGCTAAATATCGATTTAGCATTTATTGATGTTATATGTTGATATAGCATGTTAAATCTGACCTTAATATGTTTTGGTCATTTTTGGATCGAATTTGATTGGAATTTTGTTGGAGATTTTTGATGAATATGATTATTACTTAAATTAGTTTTTGGAAGCTTGATTGAGCACTTGAAATTTCGATTTTAAAAGTTGTTTTAGATCTAAAATTTCATCTATAATGTGTGTTTTAATGTTTTGTAGGTGTCGTAAATTTTTTGGTGCACAAAAATTGAACCAAAAATTAGTTGACTCGGTCTAAACCTAAAAATAGGGCAAGCTGTGATGGCTGGCTAGGTACCAACTGGGCAGCGTACAGTTTTGCTAACAGGCCGTGCGTTCAGGCTGGTGCAGCAGTGCCCAATTTTGGGTTGGATAGGTTTTCACCAATTTCTTGTGTTCTTTTAGAGGCTAAAAATGTTGTATTTCACACATAATAGATGCACAAGTGTTGCGTAAGTTCTCAATAAAATATTTGACATTTTTTCAAGCTCCTAAAATCTTGTTAAAGTTAATCTCCAACATGTTGCATAAATGTTATGCGTGGCCAATTATTTGTTAATTTGATTAGCATTTAATTGATGGAATTAATTGTTAATTCTAGATTTGTTTATTGTTTATTTAATTGTTGAACGGATGATGAATGAATGGAGATGATCATGTGCCTTTAATATTGATTTTATTTATTTCAAGTTGTTGAAATGGGTTGTATTAAATTAGGGCTTGCATGCCTCTTTATTTCTACCTTGTAAATGTTATGAGAGTAGATTCACTAGGAGTGAGGATTTCTTTCTCATGTAAAAGTTACATGGAGTAAAGGAGACACTGAAGGCATGGAGACTTTTGAAGACCCATGAATGTATGGGATACATTCATGGAATAGTTAGATTTAATCTACCCACCTAAAATCAACTAGGTGGTGCACCTATGGCTCGAAGTGCACTACTTGGTTAGGCTCATAGTCATCCCACCCTTGGAGCATGCTTGGCGCATTTACTTATTTATGCTCTCCATAGCCTATTAATGTATGAGATGCATGTTTAGGATATAGAAACCCTAAATAAGAAGGTAAAATGATGAGATCTTTGCAAGCAAAAACCCTTCACTTAGAATGTCTAAATGTTTTTCAAATATTAAGTTGAAATGGATGCAAATTAAAAGAGTTTTAATTAATTCAAGCCTTCTACCAATTGTGTATGCCATGACGATGCTACAGATTTTGTGTGATAGCACTCGTACATGAGGTTCACACTTAGGAGAAAAGCTGTGAGCATGCGCTTAGCATAAGATGCACTTTGACTTAGTAATGCCTACACATTGGTACTCGTACACGGGGGATGATGTGGTGCCCGTCTTGAGTCAAAGATTGATTGGTAGGTACGACTTAATGCTTAGTACCATAGATGGCACACGTATACATGAGTCTATGTGAAAAGTGAGGTAAAACATATCAAGGGTTACTTGAGATGCAATTAGCAAAAGTTGCTTACCCTTCGATTGCTTGTGGATGGCATTTGTACACGGGGGTCCACTTGCAAGTCCTTGGGATCTTGATTCTCAGTACGAAATATGATTTTCCGAATTCTTCTAGAGGGTGAAGAATTTGATAAAATAGTAGGAGAAAAACATGCTTGAAAGACCATGAACATGTTTTAATATCAAATTCAATCACATGCTTATTCTCATTTTCACCTTTGAGGATTTGTGAAATCTCAAGAATGGTTTAAATGTTCCACTCAACGTTATCTTAGAAACCAATAAACCAACCGGGCTAAACTTCCACGATTGAATTAACCTCAAAAATCATTCTATATTTCTAGAAGCCGATATATGTCCTATATCATGGTGTTCCTAATCCCATGGGGATTAAATTAGATCAAGAGACATGTGAAAAGTTCACAAATTGGGTATAGGATTGCCTTATCGCATAGCCTCATGGTAGCATCTACAAACTTTAAAAGTCTCAAAGATACATGAATAGTACCTTGATTAAAAGTGACATTTACCATGGTTAGATTGAAAGCGGCTTGTAACACTTAGAGTGTGTGCTACATTTGGCCTTGTATATTGAACGACATATGTTATGCTCCCTATGGCGGATGCATAAGGTATGTGGGACATTTTACGCCTCTTGTCATTAGTCTTAGGGGCCATAGACTTGGAGAGACGAAGACCGTGTTCCATTGGGATGAATCCTTTCTTGAATTCTTCCATACTAAACCTCTTTGGTATCTTGTCAATGTACAGTGTTTGAGAATCTTTTTCGATCTATTTCTATAGATATGTATTTCCAATGCATAGGATGCTTTTCCCAAATTCTTCATGAAGAATTGAGTAGATAACCATGCTTTAGTATGCTCTTAACATTTCTCTCTCATTCCAATGAGAAGAATGTCATCAACATAAAGCACAATAAATTGTACACTACTGCCACTAGCCGTTTTCTATGCACAAGGTTCATACACATTTTTGATAAAGCCAAATGATTTGACTATCTTATCAAAACATATGTTCCAACTTCAGGACGCCTGTTTGAGTCCATATATAGACCTCTTGAGTTTGCAAACCTTTCGCTCATGCCCTTTAAGTGTAAAACCTTTGTGGTTGCTCTATATAAATTTCTTCTTCAATGTTTCCATTGAGAAAAGTGGTTTTCACATCCATGTATCATATCTCGTAGTCATAATATATGGCTATGGCAAGTAAAATCCTAATGGAATTAGGCATTACGACCGGTGAAAAGGTTTTCTCAAAATTAATATCGGGTCTTTGAGTGTAACCCTTTGCCACTAGTTGTGCCTTAAAGGTCATAAACTCTCCATTGACTTCTAGCTTTCACTTATAGATCTACTTGCAACTAATGAGTACTATACCTTTTGGTGGATCTACCGAAGTCCATACTTTGTTGGAGTACATAAAGTCTATTTTGGATTTCATGGCATCGAGCCAATGTCTCGAATCTATGTCCAACATAGCTTTCTCATAAGTCTTCGGATCATTATTCGATTGGCCTATCTTATGAAGGAATCCGACCTTTTGGGTTGCTTCTTGATTTAGTCCGACCTTCTCAAAGGTTGTGTGCTAGGCTCTTAATGTTCACTTATTTCTATAGCTTGTGGGATTTGTTGATCATCTTGAACTTTATCAAGTTCAATAACAACATCGTTTCTATCGAATTAAAATTCCTTTTTAAAAAAATGGGCATTCCTTGAAACAAACACCTTTTGTTCCAAGGGATCATATAAATAATTACCCACAGACTCTCTTATGTATCCGTAAACTTGCATAAGATGGAACTCCCATCCAATTTATCTCTCACCAACTGCTTAACGTAAGCGGGAGACCCCCATGCCCTTAGAAAAGTGTAAAAGGGTGGCCATACCATATCTCATGCGGTGTCTTTGGCACCAACTTTGAAGGCACTATGTTTAGTAACTTTGTTGTCGTAATAATACGTATCCCCAAAAGGATATAGGCACGTCAAAAAGCTCATCATGGAACATACCATATCCAACAAGGTATGATTTCTCCTCTCAGCTACACCATTGTGTTGGGGTGTGCCGGGTGGAGTCCATTGAGAGAGAATCCCATTCTCCTTTAGATAATCTAAGAATTTGGTACTTAAGTATTCTCCCCCTCAATCCGATCGAAGATCTTTAATACTTAGTTTCTTTTGCTTTTCTACTTCATTCCTATACACTTTGTGTTGGAATAGGGCCCCTCAGCCAATAAGATTGGCATGTAAACTATTTCACTTGTGATACAGTTTTGATTGAATGATATTCATTTTACTTGGCCATCTTCATTTTATGCTTATATTTCTTCACTAGCATTTGGTTGAAACCCTTAGATCACACAAGACTACGGACTTAGCTAGTACACTCGGTGATGATCACAAAACATGTCTTACATGATCGCGATCTTAAATCTTCAAAGTCGTAGAATCTTATGAGACAGAGCATCTAAGATCCAAATATGTTTGCATTGATGATACATAAATCCAAGAGTTGAATATTGCTCCATTTCATGAGCAAGCCATATGAGATATGGGTATATGTTAGTGGGTGCTTGTTAGAGAAAAATTTAACTGAAGGCCTACTCGGAGAATCAACTAGATATCCATAGTGGCAAGTTGGTAGTGACAAGATCTCCACTTACGCTAGTGTATATAATTAGTCTTTTGACTTGAGGATCCATGATAACTTTGTGTTTAGGTCCTCATACTTTGACTCTTCCTTGACCACTAAGTGGGTCTCTGAGGTTGAGGTTGGGTATGACCTATTTAGATATGGAGGTTTATGAGATTTAAGATGGGATCTGACTTTTTGTCATTGTGAAGGGCAAATGCATTTCCTATATATTCTATAATGATTGTTTTCAAGGATCTTTGCATGAGGTAGTATGATAATTTGGAAAAGAAGTTTTCCAAAGATGAGGTCATAAATTGAAATTGAATATTGGGAATACAAAAATAGTATTAAGGATATTAAGGAGCCGACAAATATCTTGCCCTAGGCCTCTTTAGGGAGATAGGAGATGGAAGGAACGCATTTGCATGGTAAGCGTAGAGCTAGAATAGTTCTCCAAAAGCATTCATTTCAGCTAATTAGTTGGGCTCCATGGCTTTAAGGTTGGACGTCGACCATAGAGATTGGGTATTCTTCAATTAATGAGATTAATTGGATTGAGTCATTAGTTTAAAGGAATTTAGACTAATTTGAATATTTGATATTCAATAAATCACAAGATTTGTAAGCCTGTGTCCAATGAATATTATAACCTAATAGGTCACACACAAAGCCAATTGAAAATCCTACTTGATGAAGAGGAATTTTCTAAGAGTTAGGAAGATTCCTTCATGACTGATTTTTGGAGGTTGATGATTGACACAATTTTTGGTCTTGTTGGCGCGATCAATTTAGTTGTTAAATTGATTTAAATAGTTTAAAGAGTTAAATTAGACCAATTAAATTAAGGAGTTTATTTAATTGGTGCCACATGACTATCAATTGGTCAAGCTAGATTAAAGAGTTAAGCTAATTGACTTAGGAGTTAAGTCAAAGGTTAATTAATTAAATTAAAGTGTTTAATTTAATTAAAGTGAAGAATCAATTTTGGAGGAAAAATTCAAATGAAAATTTCATTTGGTGTGAATTAGAATTTATTTGGATGACATTTCATTAGATGAAATGGAGATTCCAAATGAAATTCAAATTCACATTTAATTAACATGCAACTTGCTTGCAAGGTGGAAAGCCTAGTTGACACCCCACCTTAAGGAAGGTGTGATGCCACCTAAGCATCACACTTTCCTCCCTCTATATATAGATATAGGGATGTGGCCGGTCAAGTATGTTATCACACACAAGCATCTAATTGTTAGATTCTCCATTTCCCTCTAATTTTCCATGTGTTGCATCATGTGTTGAAGCTTCACAGTTTCTTCATCTTCAACCTCAAAAATCAGCCTTCATCCTCTCATATCTTTTCTTTGTCCTCCAACTGACATAGGAGAGATTTTGATTGTCCCTTGGTATGTGGATCTTATCATTAGAGGCAAAATGATTGGATTGCTAGCTTTTTGGAGATCCTCTGTTTGGATAGTAACTTGGAGCCGTTTCTGGAGGCACTTTGAAGTTTTTAATTTGGTTAATTTTTCTATTGTAGATTCATTAAGGTGTTGATGTTCTCTAACCTAAATTTCAGCTAATCCCGAGTAGATTTGGTTGGGAAAAAGTTGCTGTGAACCTGCTGCGCCACTGGGAGATAACTTCAAGGTGTTGAGATATTTTTCCTTTTTTCCTTGGATTTTGAGCTATTCAAGGTAATCCTCATACCAAATCAAAATTTAAGGCATGTTTAGATCCTTGGATTCATGTGTAGCTCAGTTATTTCGGCAATTTTATACTTTGATAATTGGATCCTCCGAGTGCTATACTAGACTTTAAATAGTATCAAAGCCTAATTCATGCTTTAATTTGGATTTTTGATTGATTGATTAATGTGATGAATTGATCTAAATCTCCAAATACTTGATCCAAGTTATGGATTGAAGTGTTTAGATGATGTTTTATGTGGCTCCCTTGCTTGATGAATTGAAAGCATGCTAATATGTGTTTTAAGTGTTAATTCATATGATTAGTATGTTTTAATTCATAGTAGCTGATGTTGAATTTTGATTTAGCATTAATTGATGTTATATGTTGATATAGCATGTTAAATTTGGCCTTCTAGAGTTTTGGTCATTTTTGGATCCAATTTGATTGGAGTTTATTGGAGGTTTTTTGAAGAATGTGATTCTTACTTGAACATGAAGTTTGAAGCATGATTGAGCACTTGAAATTCCATATTTGAAAGGTGTTTTAAATATGGAATTTCATCTACATTGTGTGACTTGATGTTTAGGAGTTCTCTTAAATTTTTTGATGCATAAAAATTGAGCCAAAAATGAGATGACTTGAAGATGACCTTGAAAATAGGGGATTGCCCGCCCAAGCCAGGCGCTGGCCAGCAGCGGGCACGCCTATTGCGGGGCTATGCGCCCAGGCCGGGTAGGCAGTGAATATTTTTGGTCTTGCTCGACTCATGGCTTGTTTTTGTGTTCTTTTTGTGATCAAAAGTGTATTGAATCTCACTACATAGATGCACAAGTGCTGTGAAAGTTCTCAATATTATATTTGACATTTTTTATTGCTTTTAGAAACTTGTTCAAGTTAGTCTTCAATTTTGTACAAAAATAAGATGCATAAATGCTATGCTTATTTTTGCTTGGCCAATTAATTGTTTATGAGATAAACATTTTATTGTTGGAATTTAATGTTAATTCTCGATTTATTTATTGTTCATTTAATTATTGAATGGATGATGAATGAATAGGGATGATCATGAGCCTTTAATATTGATTTTATTTGTTTCAAGTTGTTGAAAAGGATTATATTGCATTAGGGCTTACATGCCTCTTAATTTTTATCATTTAAATGTTATGATAGTAGAATATCTAGGAGTGATGATTTCTTTCTATTGTAAATGTTGCAAGGAGCAAGGAAGACCATTGGAGGCATGAAGACTCATGAATGTATGGGATACACTCATATAATAGCTAGATTTAATCAATCCACTTAAAATTAACTCGACAGTGCACCAATGGCTCTGAATGTACCACTTAGTTTAGGTTTTTAGTCATCCCAACCTAGGAGCATGCTAGGTACATTTACTTATTTATGCTTTCCTTGTCTTATTAATGTATGAGATGCATGGTTAGGACATAGAAAACCTAAATAAGAAGATAAAATTGGTGAGATCTTGACAAGCAAGAAAATCCCTCCACTTAGAAAGTGTAAGTGCTTTACAAATATTAAGTCAACGACACTACCAGCTTTGTGTGATATACACTCGGTTACAAGGGGGTCAAACTTAGGTGAAAAGTTGTAATCATATACCTAGCATATGATGCACCTGTGATCTGAGGCTTCCCATGCATTACACATTCGGCCACAGGGGATATTGTGGAGCTGTCTCCAATCAACGTTTGATTGGTAGGTTTGACTTGACACCTAGTAATGTAAAGGTCGTCCGGTCATGGGGATCTATATGAAAAGTAAGGCAAAATATATCAAGAGTTGCATGAGATGCAATTAGCAGAAGTTGCTTACCTTTCAATTGTTTGTGGATATACACTTGGTCACGGGGGTCCACTTATAAGTCCTTAGGGTCTTGATTCTCACTAGGAAATATGATTTTCCAAATTCTTCTACCGGGTAAAGAATTTTATAAAGTAGTGAGAGAAAAAATATGCTTGAAAAACTATGAACATGTTTTCAAAATATCAAAATTCAATCACATGCTTATATTTTCTTTTATCGCTTTTTTATAGATTTGTGAAATCTTGAAACTCAAAATGGCTAGGAATCCACTCAATGTAATTTTAGAAACCAATAAACTAATTGGGCTAAACTTCCGTAATTGGTTAAGAAACCTCAAAATAATTCTTGATTCCAAAAAGAGGATTTATGTTCTTGATCAAAGTCTATCGGATACTATTGGGGATGATGCCACTGATGAGGCTTGTGAATTGTTCACGAAGCTTGTGGATGATGATCTACAAATAATGTGTCTCATGATGGCTTCTATAACCAATGACCTCCAAATGACTCACAAGCATATGAAGCATGCTAGTGACATCTATCTACACCTACAAGAGTTGTATGGTGTCCAAACTACGCACGAAAGGCTTGTTTTGTCTAGGTAGCTCTCTAGGTCAAGGATGGTAGAGGGATCAAGTGTCCATGATCACGGGCTCAATATGATTGGACTTATCAAAAAGCTTGGACAATTAGATGTGATCATGGATAATGACCTCTATATAAATTTGATCTTACAATCACTGCCAAGCTCGTTCGACCAATTCGTTATGAACTTTAACATGTCCAAGCAAGAAGTGACAATTAACGAATTGGTGAACATGCTAATGGTTGTCTAGGTGACAATGAAAAGGGACAATAATCTTATGCTTGCATCATCCTCCAGGTTTAAGGGCCTTAGGGGTTTTAGAAAGGGAGGTAAAAGGAAGAAGAGTTCTTGCCATAGCCACATATTATGACAATAAGATATGGTAAATAGATGTGAAAATTGGTTTCCTCATTGGAAACATTGAAGAAGAAATTCATATGGATCAACCACAAGGTTTTACATCTAAAGAGAGTGAGCAAAAGGTTTGCAAACTTGAGAGATCCATTTATGGACTCAAGAAAGCGTCTCGAAGATGGAACATACATTTTTGACAAGATAGTCAAATCATTTGGCTTTATCAAAAATGTGTATGAACCATGTGTGTACAAGAAGGCTAGTGGGAATAGTATATAGTTTATTGTGCTTTATGTTGATGACATTCTTCTCATTGGGAATGAGAGAAATGTTAGAGTGTGCTAAAATATGATTATCTACTCAATTCTCCATGAAATATCTTATGAGATAAGACATTTAAGATCTGGATAGACTTGCACTAATAATGCATAAATCTAAGAGTTGAATATTACTCTGTTTCATGAGCAAGCCCTACGAGATATGGGTGCATGTTATTGGGTGCTTGTTAAAGAACAAGTTCACTAAAGGCCCACCCGGATAATCCACTAGATAGCTGCAATGGCAAGTCAATAGTGGCAAGTTTTCATACTTACGCTAGTGCATATAATTTGTCCTTTGACCTAAGGATCCGTGGTAACCTTATTTTTTAGGTGCTCATGCTTTGACCTTTCCTTGACCACTTAGTTGATCTTTTGGGTTGAGGTTGGGTATGATCTACTTAGACATGGAGGTTTGTGAGATCCAATATGGGATCTGACTCCTTGTCGTTGTAAAGGGAGAGTGTATATCCTATGCATTCTATAATAATCGATTCCAAGGAGTCCTTGCGCATGGCAGTGTGATAATTTGGAAAAGGAGTTTTCTAAAGATATGGTCATAAAATGAAATCGAACATTGGGAATAGAAACATTGTATTGAGGCTATATAGGAGCCGACAAATATCTTGCCCTAGGCCTCTTTTGATAGATAAGAGATGGAAGGACCGTATTTGCATGTGAGCTTAGAGCTAGAATAATTCTCCAAGAGTATATTCATTTCGACCAATTAGTTGTGTTCCATAGGATTGAGGTTGGACATCGACCATGGAGATTGTGTACTCTTCAATTAATGGAGATTAATTGAATTGAGTTATTAGTTTAAATGAGTTTAAACTTTTAAACTAATGTGAATATTTCAATATTCAATAAATCACAAGAGTTGTAAGCCTATGCCCAATGAATGATGGAACCTAATATGTCACACAAAAAAGCCAATAGGAAGTCCTATTCAGTAAATTCAAACATACTGAAGGGGACAGTTCCTCATAAGCATTAGTTATTAGCGCTTCCCACATGTACAACACTATTACATTTAAAAGGATGCTTTCAAAGCATACTATAATACAAGAAAGCTTTAGGAGTCCAATGCTATCTAATTACATCAAGCAAGATTATGTACAATATGTAATGTCGAGCCTACCTCTATTTAGCTCCTACGAATCCTTATCTAGGAGAAAAACAGAAGGAAATAATGCAGAACTATAAGTCCAAATGACTTAGTAAGCTGATAATGCATAAATGATCACCGCACACAGAACAATGACAATTAAGCACTGAAGTTGCGAGTGACAATCAAAATATTGACAAAGGTACAAGATACATTTCTAGCATAGTGAAATATATCTACTGAAAAATCAATATTGTAATTGAAAAAACACTTTCATTGTTAAGCTATTGGCAGTTATCCTATCTTGTCACTCCATTTTTGAAAATATTGAAATCTTTGTCCTTCCAAGTTTTGAGTGATATCGGCTCTAACACTGAATCATTCACTAGGTATGGCTAGCCGTATGCCTAATCCCGCTGGTAGATAACTATCTCCAGTTGGCCTATGAGAAGAGATTATATGTACATCGCCTACGGGTATTAGCCGAAAGAATAGTCACTGTTGGTCCATGCTGCCTAGTCGTCTTTCATAGTCGATCCTAGGGCCTATTCCTAAGGGTATTAATTATACTCACTGTTATTACTTAATACGTCCAATATCATTTCATTGAATACGTTAATTCGCCATGGTAAATAAATAATCACTAATTCAACACCAGGGTTATTCCAATATAGACATGGCGATGATAGAAAAACATATTTCAAAATTCACTTTTGGGTTTTCACACACAATCGCCAGCTTTTAAATAAACTATCATAAATCAAAATCAAATAGGAACAGTGACTGGTGTAAGGGGCGATGTGTGGTGAACTTCCAAAAATTGTTTATTTTATCAAAACTTGTATAATCATGATTTTTGGCTCAAGGATTCAATAACTCTAAATGGGAAGAAATTTAGATAAGAATAGCTTAAGAACCATGAGTGAAGAACAGGAGAAGTCCAAATAAACTATCAAGAGAAACACAAAGATAGAAGGCCAATGTTGTATAGATAAATGACAATTTCTAGCAAAGAAAGGTCCAAACAGAATTGATATATTTACTAAAACATGTATGAAAGGTAAGAAGTGACATCATGCAAGGTTGAGAATTTAGATAATAACGACTCAAGAGGTTCAAGAAAGAAGAATGGTTCAAACAGACTGTCAGATTCAACAAAAGAGTCAAATAATCATATAGAATGAACAGACATCAACCACTGAATCACAACACAAACGGAATCAAGCGAAAAGGTTTAATAGCAAATATTTGTGTTCTTTTCCCAGTAAGGAAGTAATATAAACTCACCTGAAACTCCCATGGTAATAACACCCTATGCCTCAGCAGTGTCCATACCTTCCTCACCTGATGTCATTAAACGCAATATAAGAAATTGATTCTAAAGGCATTATTTTCTTATCTTAATTTATATGGTGTTTTAGTGTTTTGGGAATGCCCTTGTATGTTATATTTATAAATAATTGATTAACAGGACGTGACAACTTCCTAGTCACTGTATATAACGTTACTATGGTTCTTCGTGGTAGCACATTTAATTCATTTAATTCTAACAATTAGGTTCCTAAAAGAATTGCCACTATAAGCTTATAATTTTAATCCTTCCAATAGTGCCAATTAAGTTCAACTTACTTTAATTAGGTTCATACCAACCTAAAGAAAACATTAACTTCTATATTAAAACCTTATAATTAAAGTCTTACCAATAGAATTATTTTAGCTACTATAAAGCCCAATACCGTCTTAGTTTAACTTAGGTTCTAATTTAAATCAATTTAAGGTAACTAAATTCGATAAAAATCAAAATTTACCAAATTGGACTAAGTTTAAGTACAATTTCAGTCTGGTTGCGTTTGAAATGAAGTTCCCAAGTTTCTATCTACAGGTCACCAGAGTACTGCCATTCACCGCCGCTAACCACTGCCGGAGCTCAACCCGACCTACCTAGAGACTCACCTCGCCGAGCACAGACGAACCCCTTTATCAATTTTTCTTTTCTCAACTTTCTTGCCGAAGAATTGCACCGAGAACCACGTGCATGCCACATCTCGTGGCTGCTTCTTCTTTCGCTTAATTCTTCTTCCTCCAGCCACCAAACCTCAAATTAAAGCTATCATCATGTTCCCCGCGACGAGCCTAACATAACCTAACTTCAAATTCCTATTTTCAACCAGCTAAAACCAATAACTCACCACTATGACCACCTTCAACTACCAACCACCAAATTACCCTATTTTTTCGGTTAATTTTGAAAATTTTTGGTATGGGCTTTATCGTTGCGAGGTAAGGAACATATTTATCTGTTTAGAATTGACCTTCTAGGTGAAACAGAATAAAACTGAGCTAGGATAGCATGGGTGAAGTTTTGCGAATTTAAAATTCTTTCATCCTTCAATTATATATATAAATAAACTCTTACCTAATTATAATCGGCCCCCCAGAACTCTCTAATGCTTTCAATGTCACCCTTTAGCTTTCAATCGCCTTATGGATTAGCCCCTGAGTTCTAATTTAGTCCCCTAGTTTTCAATTGTTATACTTCAGTCCTCTTAACTTTTAAACTTTTAACATTCGAGCCTAGTTAGGTTAATTTTCAGGTCCTACTAAAGCCAGTTTCAAATTTTATTGACTATTATTGGTCTTTCCTAAATAATTTAATTAGCCTAATTCCTTTAAGTCTAAATTATAGATTTGTTATTGAAAATTTTAAATTTTCCTCTCTTAGTTATATTTTATGGTTTGAGGTGTCACAAAAATCTTATTTTAAGGTTCGTCTCTAATCAATCTGGAAGAAATAAGGTTTAAATACCCAATCAAACATAGAAAAACATCACAAACTGGCACATGGGCATGCAAGACTTGTGGTCTGATGTACAGAACTTGCACCTTTGTGCAGTGTCCCAGTGAGCTGTGTTCCGGAGCGCGCGGTTCCAGTGTTTGCTTTGCGTGGGCGTAGCCTCCTTGTGCCTAGGTGCACGTCACGAGCATCCTTGTCTAGTTTCCATTCTTGGGTGTGGCCTTCCTCGCATCTCGGAGCATAGCGTCCTGCCAATGCTTGTCGGGGTGTGCTCTAGCATCCACCTTGTTTGCTCCACGCCATTTCATATCGTTTTTTCCATTTCTTGCCATTTGTAGCTTAAATTTCAAGCATAAGCAACAATTTTCCACCTTGGCTTGAAATTCTCTATCCTTCATCTTTGTCCTCCCCAAAGGGGCTATCGTCTAAGTTTGCAAATGTTTATCAAATCCAAGCAATGCTTGAATTTGATTCCCAGAATATTCTTCCACAGCTTATCTTTGTCTGTAGTAAGCTTTTTAGTTGAACTCAAAGCATAAGCAACCAAATTTGGATATGCAAATTGTTGTGGTGGGTTGATTTACCTCCTCTCTCTATCACGAGCCAAATGATAGTTCCGTAGTGAATCATTCTCCTGCTGTTGATTCAGTGATAATGTGCTCTCACCTGCTTCAACTACTACCTTCTGTTTCCCTTTTGAACCTTGTAGATCGCCAATCTCAAACTCCACATTCTCTTTAAAGCCCTTGGACTACTTTCACCCTACTCCACATTTTTCAACATAGTAGACTCATCGAATGTTAGATCCCTATTGATAATCGCCTTAGAGCCCTTATTATCAGTACACCACCAATGCTAATCCTTGACTCCATCTGCATAGCCGAGGAATATGCTCTTCCTTGCCCTCGGCTCAAGCTTTTTATCACGGTCATGAGCATCAACAAGACACCCAAATACCCTTAGATTTGAGTAATCAATAGGAGACCCTAACCAAGCTTCCATTAGTGTTTTGCAGTCCAAAGCAGTTGATGGTGACTTGCTCACCAAATAGCAAGCAGTATTAACAGCTTCAACCTAGAAATCCTTGGACAATCTAGTGTTAAAGAGCATGCATCTAGCTCTCTCCAAAATAGTCATTTTCATCTATTCTGAAATTTCACTATATTGTGGTGTATGTACAACTATGTGATGCCTCACAATTCCTTCCTTGTCACAGAATTCTTGAAATTTCTTGTTATAGAACTCCAATCTATTATCAGTCCTCAAGCGTTTGATCCCCTTTCTTGTCAGCTTCTCAATCAAAGTCTTTCATTGCTTGAGGTTGAGAAATACCTCATCCTTATACTTCAACATGTACACCCATACTCTCCGTGAGAAGTCATCAGTGAATGTCAGCATATACCTAGCACCACTCTTTGAGGGAATTTGAGAAGGCCCCCAAAGATCTGAGTGAATATAATCTAAGATGCCTTTGGTCCTATGAACTGCGGTGCTGAACTTCACCCTATGCTGCTTTCTAAGAACACATTGCTCACAGAAATCTAGTTCCCTAGTCTTTTCTCCACAAATCAAACCCCTTTTTGCTTAATTCTGACATCTCCCCTCACTCATAGGCCTATGCCGTATATGCCACATCTCGTAGTATCATTGATTGATGAAGAAACTGTTGTAGTACCAAAAAATGTACTACCCTGCAATATGTAAAGACCACTCCTCTTGTCCCCCTTCATAATTAGCTGTACACCTTTAGAAACCTATAGGACTCTCTCTCGAGCTCTGTGCCAACAACCATTCTTATCCAGAGTAAAATTAAATTTTTTTTCAGATCAAGAACATGACACACATCTATCAGTAACCTCACAATATCGTCGTGCATTCTGATACTCACTGTGCCAATCCCTACAATTCTACAAAAAGCATCGTTTCCCATAAGCACTTTACGACTATCGTATTTTTGATAAATGGTAAACTAATCCTCTCGTGGGCACATATGATAGGAACATCTACTATCTAAAATCTACTCCGAACTCTAAAAACTCTTAGTAGCATTGAGAGCAAGCCCATTATTAGATTCATCCTCAACAATTTCTACAACATCATCCCATTTTTTATTAGCAGATTCACTTGAATCCTTCACCTTTCTACGTTCTAGATAATTTCGTTTCCAATGCCCATTTCCCCTGCACCTAAAATATTTGTCGTTTGTTCTAAGCTTTCTTTGAGACTTAGATCGACCTCTATTCCTTCCCTTTTTTTCGATCTCCTCTTCGCAGCCAATCTTTTCCCATTTTCACTATCATTACAGCCCAGGACATGTTTTCTCAATTCATTCGATTTCAATGAAGCCTTCATATCCTCCATTGAAATTGCATTTTTCCTATACAACAAAGTAGTGACCAAATGTTCAAAAGATTTAGGCAGAGAACACAAAAGAAGTAAAGCTTGATCTTCATCTTCAATTGTACATCTATACTAGCGGGATCCAGAATTACCTTATAGAAATAATTAGTGTGCTGAGTAATAGATGTACCTTTCTTCATCCTCAATGTGTATAACCACTATTTCAAATAGAGCCAATTTCTGAGGGATTTCGTCATATAGCGACTATCTAGCTTTGACCACAATCCCGCTGGTGTACTTTATGTAGCGGTTGAAGATAAATGAGGCACCAGGACCCAATAATTAAAATTTCAAAAGCTGAAATTGACTAGTGCTACACAAGCAAACAAGGATATAAACATGTTTATGGTTTAGATTTGGATGGAGAATTACCTTGATTAAGAAAAATCCAAAGGAAAGATAAAGAACACTTCTTCAATACAGAAACTATCAAATAGCGGCGCAACGGATTTGGAGCAACTATTGCTCAATCCAAACTCCTCCAAAAATTTTGAAAAAAATTATAGAGCCTTATCAACTCCTTGATGAAGTTATTGGAAAAAAATCAGCTCAAAAAGCCATAGGGAAGTGCCAGAAAAAAATTACCAAATGGACTGCCCTGATAGTAGATCTTCCAAGAGCAAGCAATTCAAATATATGGCCTCTAACAATATGATCCACACACCAATGCTAGATCCTAATATCCGTAGTGTTACTGGAAAACACAAAAGAGATTTGCATGGATGGAGGCTTGATTTGAGGTAGCAGAAGAAGAGAAGAAGTGGAGCTTCAACACATGAGGCAACACTTAAGATTTTGAAGGGAAAATGTAAAAGAATCTAATTCTTCACATAGCGCATGAGTTGGCAACCTCTCTCACCCACTATATCTATATATAAGGTTAGGATGGTGTGATGCCACCTAGGTGACTGCCAACGTGGCCATGCAATTCAATTTTGTGTGTATTTTAATTTAATTTGGAATCTAATTTCAAATTAATTAAAATGCCACACCAAATGAACCCTTCATTTGTATTTTCTCTCCAAAATTGATTCCTCTCATTAATTAGATTAAACACTTTAATTTAATTAATTAAACTTTGACTTAACTCTTAAGTCAATTAGCTTAACTCTTTAAGCTAGTCATAGTTAACTTAACTTTTTAAGCTAACTTGGCCAATTGATGGTCATATTGCACCAAATAATTAACTCCTTAATTATTGGTCTAATGTAACTCCTTAAATTAGTTGATCAATTTAACAATTAAATTGATCAAGCTAAAAATGACCTCAATTTTCGCCAACCTGAAATTGATCACTATGAGCATTTTTCTTGCTTTTAGAAATTCCTCCTCTATCAAGTAGGAAATGCAATTGGCTTTTGTGTGTGACTCGTTAGGTTCTACCATTCATTGGACATGGGCTCACAACTTTTTGTGACTTTTGAATATCATATATTCATCTTAGTTTAAACTCTTTTAAATTGCTCGACTCAATTCAATTAGTCTCCATTAATTGAAGAGTACCCAATTTCTGTGGTCGATGTCCAACCTCAAGCCCATGGAAGCCAACTAATTACCCAAAATGAATGCTCTTGGGGAACCATTCTAGCTCTATGCGTACTGTGCAAATACGATCCTTCTATATCCTATCTTCCGAAAGAGGCCTAGGGCAAGATATTTGCCGGCTCCCTAATAGCCTCGATATTATGTTTTTATTCTCAATGTTCGATTCCTCTTATGACCTCATCTTTAGAAAACTTCTTTTCCAAATTTTCATGCCACCTTGTGCATGAATTTCTTGGAATCGATTAATTATTATAGAACATATAGGAGATGTACCTGCCTTTCACAAAGACGAGGAGCCAAATTTCATCTTGGATCTCATAAATCTCCATGTCTAAGTAGCTCATGCCCAATCTCTGCCCAAAAGGCCCATTGAGTGACCAGGAAGGAGTCAAAGCATGAGGACCTAAACATAAGGTTGCATGGATCGTCAGGTCAAAGGTCTAATTATATGCACTAGCATAAGCTGGAGAACTTGCCACTACCGACTTGCCACTCTGGCTATCTAGTGTATTCTCCAGGCGAGCCTTCAGTGCCTTATTCTCTAACAAGCACTCACTAACATGCATCCATATCTCATATGGGATTGCTCATGGAATGGAGCAACATCTAACCCTTAGATTTATGTATTGTTAGTGCAAGTCTATCTGGATCTTAGATGTCCTGTCTCATAAGATCCTATGACTTGGAAGATTTAAGATCATGACTGTGTAAAACTTATTCCATGATCACCACCCAGTGCTCGATCAAATCCCGTAGTCTTGTGTGATCTAAGGGCTTCAACAAATACCGATAAAATAATAATGCGTATAAGATGAAGATGGCTATATAATGAATATCATTCAATATAGATTGTCTTACATGAAAATAGTTTACAAGACCAATCTAATTGGCTTGCGGGGCACTATTCCAACAATCTCCCACTTTCCCTAAAGCTAATTCCTCATAATCTTAAGACCCATCTTTTCAAGATGTCCTTCAAAGACCTTTTAGGATAGGGGTTCAGTTAGTGATCTCCACCCGGAAGTCGCCTCTATCAATGATCTCCCAGATTAATTGATATCGCCTTAATATGTGCTTAGATCGCTGGTGAGATCTTTGCTCTTTAGCTTTCACTATTGCCCCGTTGTTGTCACAGAAGATAGCTACTGGCTCAGCAATGCTAGGCACTACATTCAACTCTTGAATAAAGTTTTTCATACAAACACCTTCTTTTGCAACTTCTAAAGCCGCAATATATTCTGTCTTCGTGGTAGAGTCAGCCGTGATGTCTTGTTTGGAATCTTCCAACTCACTGCACCACCATTGAGGCAAAATATGAATGCAGAAGTAGATTTTAGGACATCTATATTAGATTGGAAACAAGAATCCAAAAACCCCTAAAGTTTCAATTCTCCATTACTGTATACCAAAACCTTAGTCTTTCTTAAGTACTTTAGGATCGCTTTTGAGGCCATCCATTGACTTTCACCGAGATTGGATTGGAAACGACTAGTAACCCTTGAAGTATGTGCCACATCCGGTCTTGTACATTGAACGACATATATTATATTCCCAATGGCGGAGGCATAAGGTATATGGGGACATCATTTGTCTCTCATTGTTAGTCTTAGGGCTATAAACTTGGAGAGATGAATGCCATGTCCCATGGGAAGGAATCTCTTTTAGATTTTTCCATACTAAATCTCTTTAGTATCTTGTCAATGTACGGGGTTTGGGAAAGCCCCAGCTTCTTCCTCGATCTATCTTTATAGATACATATTCCTAATATGTAAGATGCTTATCCTAAATCCTTCATGGATAATTAAGTGGATAACCATACTTTAGTATACTTTAACATTCCAACCTCATTTCATATTACTCCCATTAGCCTTTTTATACACACATCGTTTATATATATTTTTGACAAAGCCAAATGATTTGACTGTCTTATCAAAACGTATGTTCTAACTTCGGGACACCTATTTGAGTCCATAAATGGAACTTTAGAGTTTGCAAATCTTTTGCTTGCTCCCCTTAGATATAAAACTGTGTGGTTGCTCCACATAAATTTCTTCTTCAATGTCTCCATTGAGGAAAATAATTTCCACATCCATTTGCCATATCTCATAGTCATAATATGCGGCTATAACAAGTAGAATCCAAATAGACTTAGGCATTGCGACTGGCGAAAAGGTTTCCTTAAAATCAATATCGGGTCTTTAAGTGTGACCTCTTGCCACTAATCACGCCTTAAAGGTCATTTGCTCTCTATCGACTCATAGCTTTCGCTTATAGATCCACTTGCAACCAGCGGTTCCTTTAGGTGGATCTACCAGAGTCCATACATTGTTGGAGTACATAGAATTCATTTTGGATCTCATGGAGTCAAGCTAATATCCCGAGTCTATGTCCAACATAGCTTCCTCATAATTCTTTGGATCATTATTCGATTGGCCTGTCTCATGAAGGAATCCGAACCTTTCGGGTTGCTTCTTGATTTAGTCCGACCTTCTTAGAGGTTGTGTGTGTAAGGCTCTTGATGCACACTTATTTTTACCACTTGTGGCATTTGATGATCATTTGAACTTCATCAAATTCAACAATAATGCCATTTCTATCTAATAGAAATTGCTTTTTCCAAAAAGTAGCTTTTCCTCGAAACAAACACCTTTTGTTCCAAAGGATCATAAAGTAATAACCCATAGACTCTCTTGGGTATCCAACAAATTTGCGTAAAATGGATCTACTATGCAACTTGTCTCCCATTGTCCATCTCATATAGACGGAAGAACCCCAAAACTTTAGATAATGATAAGAGGGTGCTTTGCCATGCCACATCTTATGCAATGTTTTTGGCACCAACTTAGAAGTTACTACATTTAGTAGCTTCACTGCTGTTTCTAAGGCTTATCCCTAAAAGGATATGGGCACATAAAAAAAGCTCATCATGGAATGTACCATATCCTATTCAAAGAGAATCCTATTCTCTTTTAGATAACTTAAGAATTTGGTACTTAAGTATTCATTACCTTGATCCAATCGAATAGCTTTAATACTAAGTCCCTTTTGCTTTTCCACTTCATTTCTATACTCTTTAAACTTTTCAAAGGCTTATGACTTGTACTTTATAAGATACACATATCCGAACCAACTATATGCTTCAGTGAAGGTGATGAAGTAGGAATAACCTCATCTTGAACTAACTTTTAGAGGATCATGGAAATTCATATGGATCAAATCCAAGGGACTTGTGGTGCGCTTCGTTTGTCCTACAAAAGGAGCTTTGGTCAATTTTCCTTTCAAACAAGATTCACAAGTATGAAGGTCCTCAATGCCACTAACATTTAGTGCTTTGAGAGCTTCTATTTGTTCATCATTTTTTTATAAATATGTCCAAGTCTTGCATGCCAAAGAATGACATCTTTTTGGTTATCTAATTTTCTTTTACTTGATTGAATGTGCATTAGTGAAGGTTGAGAATCAAGTATGTAGAATATGTTAGTTAATGTACCTTAAGCAATCAAAGAACCATTCTTTAATGCTTTCAACATCCCATTCGATATAGAAAAATCATATCCTTCAGTATCAAGAGTGCGAATTGAAATAATGTTATTAACAAGATTAGGTACGTGGTAAATTGGATCAAGTATAATGCAAGCATTCCCTTAGTCTAACTTGATTAAACCTTGGACCATGGCGGCAACTTTTGCTCCATTTCGTAGATGGAGAATCATATCCTCTTTGTGAAAACTCTTTCTTTTTTTCATCCCCGATAACTAATTACAAATGTGAGAACCATATGCAGTATCAAATACCTATAGGGAAGAACTAGTTTTCAAATGCACTTCAATAAAGTACTATCCTTCCCAAGGGTGCCAAAGGTATTCCTTGCAGTTTCTTTTCCAATGCCCTTTTCGAGGAAGAAATCTTTTTTCTCTTACCTCACTTTCTAGGACTCCTAGGGTCTTTCGACTTAGAGGCGAAAGCAAGTATAAGAGGCTTTTCCTTTTTCATAGTCGCCTCAGCAGTCACCATTATATTCACCAATTCGTTAATCGTTTCTTTTTGCTTGGATATATTAAAGTTCATAATTGGTCGAACGAATGGGGTAATGATTATAGGATAAAATCCACACAGAGATCATTGTACATGACCATGTCTAGTTGTCCAACCTTTTCGATGAGTCCAATCATCTAAAGCCCATGATCAATGGAGATTTGAACCCTCTACCATCCTTAATTTAAAGAGCTCTCTAGACAAAATGAACCTTTTGTGTCTTGTTTGTGCACTATACAACTTTTGTAGGTGTTAGTAAATCTCACATGTATGTCTCATATGCTCATGAGTCTTTTGGAGCTTATTAGTCATGGAAGCTATAATGAGGTATCTCACTTGTAGATCATCATCTACAAATTTAGTGAACAATTCATGGGCCTCATCAGTGGCATCACCACCTAAGGTGTTCGGTAGACATTGATAAAGTACGTAAGTCCTCTTTTTGGAGTCAAGAATAATTTTAAGGTTCCTTAACCAATCATGAAAGTTACGCTCGATGCGTTTATTAGTTTCCAAAATTCTTGGGACTGGATTTTTAGCCATTTTCTTTTGAAGATTTCAAAAATCTACAAGAGGCAAAAAAATAGTATAAGTATATAATTGAATTTTGATATATAAAACATGTTCATGGTCTTTCAAGTATGTTTTTCTTCCACTATTTTATCAAATCCTTTACCCCCTAGAAGAAATTGGGAAATCTTATTTCCTAGTGAGAATCAAGACCCTAAGGACTTATAAGTAGACCCCTGTGACTGGATGTATATCCACAAACAATCCAAAGGTAAGCAACTTTTGCTAATTGCATCTCTATGCAACTCTTGATATATTTTGCCTCACCGTTTCATGTAGATCCCCTCTAAAGATGACCTCTACATTACTTGGTGTTAAGTTGAACCTACCAATCAAACTTTGATTCAAGATTGCGCCACAACATCCCTTGTGACTGAGTATATAATTCATGGGAGGCCTCAAATCAAAAGTGCATCATACGCTAAGTATATAGTCACAACTTTCCACCTAAGTGTGACCCCCGTGACTGGATGTATATCACACAAAGATGGTAGTATCGTCATGCCATATACTATTGGTAGAAGGCATAGATTAATTAAAAACTCATTTTAATTCATATCTATTTTGACTTAATATTTGAAAGCACTTAGACATTCTAAGTGGAGGGTTTTGCTTGCAAAGATCTCACTATTTTATCTTCTTATTTAGGTTTTCTATATTATAACCATGCATCTCATACATCAATAGGATATGAAAAGCATAAATAAGTAAATAGGCCTAGCATGCTCCTAGGGTGGGATGACCATGAGCCTAACCAAGTGGTACACTTAGAGCTATAAGTGCACTACTTAGTTGATTTTAAGTGGGTTGATTAAATCTTGCTATTACATGAGTGTATCCCCATACATTCATGGGTTTTCAAAAGTCTCCATACCTCCAATAGTCTTCTTTGCTCCATGCAACATTTATATGAGAAAGAAATCCTTACTCCTGGTGATTCTACTCTCATAGCATTTACAAGATAGAAATTAAAAGGCATGCAAGCCCCAATTTAATAAAACTCTTTTCAACAACTTGAAAGAAATAAAATCAATATTAAAGGCTAATGATCATCCCCATTCATTCATCATTCATTCAACAATTAAATGAACAATAAATAAATATAAAATTGACATTCAACTAAAATAATTTAATGCTTATCTCATAAACAAATAATTGGCCAAGCAAGAGCTAGCATAACAATTATGAATCAATATGGAGATTAACTTTAACAAGTTTTCAAAATCAATAAAAAATGTCAAACATAATTTTGAGAACTTGCACAACATTTGTGCATCTAATATGTATGTAATAAAACACTTTTGATCACAAAAAGGAACAAAAAGATGAAGCAAATCCAGCCTTGACTGAAATTGTTCACTACCTGCCCAGGCTGGGCATGCTGCTGTGCGGTAGGCGCGTACCTGGCGCGCCCGTTGCAGGCCAGCACCCTACCGAAGCAGGGCAGTTAGCCCTATTTCATGGTTATGGCCGAGCTACCTCTATTTTGCTCAACCTTTTGGGGCAAAGTGCGTTTTACCCTTTCGTAAAGAGCCAAATAGGCTGAAAACCCCCTATATTTTTCTAATTGGCGTATAACCCCCTGTATTTATGAAAATTTTGCAAAAAAGGGTCTGCTTTCCATGTTGGTCAGACACGCGCAGAGAGTGCGATTTTTTCTGCCTTTTGGAGTGATTTAATGCTATAAAATGACATATATGCCCTTTTATTACAATCAAAAGAAATATCCTCAATTTGGTCTATTTTGAATGCATTTTTATCCCTATTTTTTGGCCTATTTTGGCCTATTTTGAATGCATATACTATATATATATAATATAACAAATAGTTTAATATGAAGAATATTTCAAATATAAAAAGTTACTTTCTGCAACAACTATAAGCTTTGAACTTTATTTTTATAATATTAATTTAAGTCACTTTAGTTTTTTATTGATAAATAATTACTTAACTAGCAAATAATATTAATTTTATATTTTTCAATATATTTAGTTAAACAATTTTATAATTATATCGCCTACTTTATTTTAATATTTTTGCTTATAATAATTGATAAAAAAATATTTTTACATGGATTAATAATGTCAAATAAAAAAAAACTTGACTGAAAGTATGTATCCATCTAAGCATTTATACATATTTATAAAAGAAATTTATATATATGAGCGAGTGATATTTTATCTTAAATTGAATATTAAAAAATTACTTATTCTTTTATTCATGCACATAATATATGTTATTTGATAATTTTAAAAATAATAAAATAACTACATATATAAATAAATATAAATAAATTTTACTTATCATAGTTATATAGAATATTAAGAGATATTTTAGTTTATAAAAATTGTATGTTATAAGCTACATAATGGATTATTTATCAAATAATAACATGATGTAAGTTACTTTCATAAATAAATTATAAAGAGGTTTACATATTTACTCTAACAAAAAATATTTAACATTTTAACATTTGAAGATTGAAGGTTAGAGTTTTTATCGCGTTGAGAGATAAGTTTTCAAACAGTCAATTGAAAAACAAATGAAAGCCAAGCCTGTGTAACATAAAGGAGGACAATTTAGTCATTTGATAAATCTAAAAAGCGTTTAAATCAATTGGGGCGAGTGTGCAAATTTTTCATAAATACAGGGGGTTATATGCTAATTAGAAAAATATAGGGGATTTTTAGCCTATTTGGATCTTTACAAGGGGGTAAAATGCATATTACCCCATCCTTTTGTGCACCAAAAAAATTTAGAACAACTTCTAAACATTATTACACACATTATAAATGAAATTTCAGATCTAAAACACCTTTCAAAACTGAAATTTCAAGTACTTAATCATGCTTTCAAAAACAAGTTAAAGTAAGAATCACATTCTTCAAAAATCTCCAACTAAAGTCCAATCAAATTGGATCCAAAAATGACCAAGACTCTTTCAAGCCATCATCAACTTGCTATATCAACATATAACACAAAACTAATCCTAAATCAACATTCAACATTAGAAGTTATGAATTAAAACAAACTAATCATATGAATCAACACTTAAAATACATATTAGCATGCTTCAATTCATCAATCAAAGAGCCATACACAACATCATCCAAACACTCCAATCCATCATATGAATAGGAATTTGGCGATTTTGATCAATTCATCACATGAATCAATCATTCAAAAATCCAAATCAAAGCATGAATTAAGCTCCAATACCACTTGAAGGTAAGTGAGGCACTAGGATCTAATAATTAAAATTTCAAAAGCTGAAATTAACTAGTTCTACACAAGCAAACAAGGATCTAAACATGCTTATGATTCAGATTTAGATGGAGAATTACCTTTATTAGGAAAAATCTAAAGGAAAGATGAAGAACACTTCTTTAATCCAAAAACTATCAAACAACAGCACAGCGGACTTGGAGCAATTTTTCTAGATCCAAACTCCTCCAAAAATTTTGAAAAAAATTATAGAGCCTTCTAAACTTCTTGACAAAGCTACTATAAAAAATTCAACTAAAAAATCCACAGGGAAGTACCAAAAAAAATCCCAATGAACTATCCTAACAGTGGATCTTCCAAGAGCAAGCAATTCAAATGTCTTGCCTCTAACAATATGATCCACATACCATTTCTAGATCCTAATCTCCTTCGTGTTAGCTGGAAAATAATAAGGAGATTTGCATAGATGGAGGCTTGATTTGAGGTGGGAAAAGAAGAGAAGAAGTGGAGCTTCAACACATAAGGCAGCACTTAAGATTTTGGAGGGAAAATATGAAAGAATCTAATTCTTCACATGGAGCATGAGTTGGCCACCTCTCTCACCCTCTATATCTATATATGGAGTCCTCAAGGTGACCGCCAACTTGGCCATGCAAGTTGGCAACTTGCAATTCAAATTTGAATTTGAATTTTGTGTGCATTTTAATTTAATTTGGAATCTAATTTCAAATTAATTAAAATGCCACACCAAATGAACTTTTCATTCATATTTTTCCTCAAAAATTGATTCCTCTCATTAATTAAATTAAACACTTTAATTTATATAATTAACCTTTGACTTAACTCTTAAGTCAATTAGCTTAACTCTTTAAATTAGTCATAGTTAACTTAATTCTTTAAGCTAACTTGACCAATTGATGGTCATATTGCACTAAATAATTAACTCCTTAATTGTTGGTCTAATTTAATGAGTTAAATTAGTTGATCAATTTAACAATTAAATTGATCAAGCCAAAAATGGCCTCAATTTTTGCCAACCTCAAATTGGTCACCAGGAGCATTTTTCTAACTCTTAGAAATTCCTCCTCCATCAAGTAGGAAATGCAATTGGCTTTTGTGTGTGGCCCTTTAGGTTCTACCATTCATTGGACATGGGATCACAACTCTTTATGACTTTTGAATATCATATATTCATCTTAGTTTAAACTCCGTTAAACTAATCGCCTCAATTTAGTTAATCTTTATTAATTGAAGAATACCCAATCTCCATGGTTAATGTCGAACCTCAAGCCCATGGGGCCTAACTAATTGGTTGAAATGAATGCTATCAGAGAACCATTCTAGTTTTAGTGTACAATGCAAATACTGTCCTTCCGTCTTCTATCTCCCGAAAGAGGCCCAGGGCAAAATATTTATCGGCTCCCCAATAGCCTCAATACTATGTTTCTATTCTCAATGTTCAATTCCTCTTATGACCTCATCTTTGGAAAGCTCCTTTTCCAAATTGTCATGCCACCTTGCGCAAGAATTTATTGGAATCGATCATTATAGAACATATAGGAGATGCACTCGCCCTTCACAGAGATAAGGAGTCGAATTCCATCTTGGATCTTACAAACCTCCATGTCTAAGTAGCTCATGCCTAATCTCTACCCGAAAGGCCCGCTAAGTGACTAAGGAAGAGTCAAAGCATGAAGACTTGAACATAAGGTTACCATGGATGCTTAGGTAAAAGGATTAATTTAATGCACTAGCGCAAGCTAGAGAACTTGCCACTACTGACTCACCACTTTGGTTATTTAGTCAATTCTCCAAGTAGGCCTTCAGTACCTTGTTCTCTAACAAGCACCCACTAACATACATCCATATCTCATATAGGATTACACATGTAATGGAGCAACATCCAATCCTTAGATTTATGAATCGTTAGTGCAAGTCTATCCAGATTTTAGATATCCTGTCTCATAAGATCCTATGACTGGAAAGATTTAAGATTACGACCATACAAGACTTATTCCATGATCACCACCTAGTGAGTGACCAAGTCCTGTAGTCTTGTGTGATCTAAGGGCTTCAACCAAACGCCAGCTAAGTAATAATGAGCATAAGATGAAGATTGCCATATAATGAATATTACTCAATCAAGATTGTCTTATAAAGAAATAGTTTATAAGACCAATCTAATTAGCTTGTGGGGTACTATTCCAACGGCATCCTCTCTCAATACATCATCTGCCAGTGACAACACCATAGTACTATATACCTTTGCCATAAATTCAGCCTTTTCTTCATCTAATAGCATCTCTGGCTAGAAATCTCTACCATTTAATGCTCTCTATAAGCCTTGTTGACACAGGAGGGCATGTACCTTTATCTTCCACGACCTCAAATCGTTCTTCCCATCGAATTTCTCTACCTCGTACTTCAAGCACATTTGATCAATCCTGGCTCTTGATATGAGTTTGTTGTAACCCAAAAAGAACAAATAATATGATTGGTAAGTAAAAGTAAAGTAATTCAATGAAATAGACAACAAGATTTACGTGGTTCAACGATGTGCCTAATCCACCCAACAAAAACATGAATTTATTTATTCCAAATCAACGTGCCAAGTAGAATTTAAGTCCAATAAATCTCATGAGAACACCAAACTCCTTCATTCTACACTCCATTTTGAGATAAAGTCTCTAAATTAGTATAGAAACTAGTTTTAGGGTTTGTCTCTAATCCATATAGAAGTAATGGGGTTTAAATACCCGATCAAAAATAGAAAAATATCTCAAATTGGACCACGGGCCTGCGAGCTATACCAGGGCATGCAAAACTTGGGTCCCGATGCGCGCAACTCATTTCTTGCCAAAACCGCTCCAAAGTGCGCAAAACTTGTGCCTTGGCGCAGTGTTCTAGTGAGCTACGTGCCAGGGTGAGTGGAACTTGTGCTCGGGTGTATGGTTTCAGTGCGTACATCCCTACCTAGTTTCCACGCTGAGGTGTGGCCTTCCTTATGCCCCGACACACGGCGTCCTACCAACGCGCGTTGGGGGTGCTCCAATGCCCGTCTCGTCTGACCTATGTCATTTCACATCATTTCTTCCATTTCTCGCCATTTGTAGCTTAAATTTAAAGGCATAATCAACAATTACACTACAAATAACATTAGAAATTGGTAGAAAAGTAGTCAAAAATTTTCCTCCATTCTAACATGCATCCTAACAAATTTTAAAAATAAACATAAACAATAACTATATAGTAGTCTTTTTCTTCTTTTCTAGGTGGTCTTGTAATTCTCAAATAGTCTTCAAAGTAGTATCTCAAATGGTCCTCTAATTATGTTGTCCGTTTTCATCTCCAAATCAATCCACATTACACAAACAAAATACACTATCAGGATTAACCAACTAACCAACAACATCATTTTATTTATTTATTTATTTTCATTTTTAGCTCTACAATTTCAACGTCTTTTACACTAATCCTTCGAAGTAAGCTAGGAATAATAGTGCTTACTTTTTCACATAGTGGAAGATCCTTCCAACCAAACAAATTACAGCCCCTTAATTGAAAATAAATAATCATAGAGTCAAAATACATTAGAAGCAGGACCTTTACTCACCTTGTAGCCAAAGCAAGAAACAAATCTCCTTCCTGGGTCACCATCAATCCACGAGGTCTGAATGAAAACTTTCTTTCCATAATAGCATTGAACACTTCCTGATATAGGTGTCATTGCTCTAGCTTTGAAAATTTTCTCCTCATTAAAAACATAGGGCTTTTGCACCAAAAATAAGAAGAACACCTATCTTGTGGTGTTTCTCGCTTAACAAGACAGAAATCTCATTCCTTTTTATTTATTTAGCATGTTATAGATTATGTGGCATTTTAATTGCATGGCAAATGGCCCATAGCTTATGTAGAATTAAAATTATTAGAAGTATGCCAGCCAAGTGCCACATAAGCAATTCCAAAGTTATTTGCTCTCCAATAACCCTTGTCTTTTTTTAAAAAAAAAAATTTCAACGGTTATTGTCTAATTTAATATCTTTAGTACTTTCAGTTCTCTTTTGCCAAATGGCCATTTGAATAATCCTATTATTGTAATTTTTCCTTTGGTGGTGGATATGCCATTCCCTTGAAATTTTATCTTTGGTATGTCCAAACTTAATGATTTTAAAGTTGTTGTCTCAACCTACTGATAAAGTTCCCTACCATAGTGGAAATAGGTTATGTTCTATGCAACATATTCAAGGTCTGGACGGCATTGACTCTACTAACGTCACATATGGCAAGGCTTTATAAACTTGCATCACTTGGCAACATCCCTATCTCTGACTTGTCCATGGAGAGGCAACAACAATAAGAAGCTTAAGGACACTAGGGTAGAGCCATAGAGGAGTTCAAGACCATTGAGCTTGAGCTAAGAAACACAAAAAAAACCATGAACCTGTAAATGTAATTAGACCCTAGAATAGATTGCATGTTGCTCAATTTTCTACAAAGAAATAAGGATGTGTTTGCTTAAACTGCATTTGATTTGCATGGCACTGACCCTGATGTGATTGTGCATAAGCTCAATATTGATCCCTTCAACAAGCTAATAAAAAGAAAAAAAGACAATCCTTATGGAATAATCCAACAAGATCATCGAGGAAGAAGTTAAAAAGCTCCTCGAAAAAGGCTGCATAGTTGAAATTCAGTTTACTTACTAGGTTTGTAATGTATTACTAGTTATGTGCACTATTACAAGTAATGAGTTTTCCACATTAATTTGCAACATGTCCTCCTAAATGGAACTCTACTAGGTGGGATCTTTTAGGAAACTTGTTTTGTAACAAGCCAACTCGTATGCACTAGTGTCACTACACTGAGCATCCATGAAATGAAAATTTTTCTAACTTTTGAAACTTGCATTAGTCAAAAGGACATTTTTTCCATCTCCAAATTCATTAATTAGGGAAATTATTTCTTGATCTTGTTCCTAGACATACCATAAAGAATGAGTATTCTTGACTTAAGGAAGATTAAATTAAGAGCGATTAGTTCAAGAGTGGTTAATTAATTGAAGTGATAATTTACTATTTATATATTAAATTGAAAAGTGTTGGAAGCTCATTTCTAGCTAATTGGTCAACATAAGGGCCACAAATAATAGTTGAATAAACTTGTATCCATCTATCAAATTAATTAAGCAATTAGTTAAGATTAAATTACTCAAATTAAATAAGTTATTTGACTAGACTTTATTTGTAAGGCTCAATTCATTTAGTGAGATGATTCAATCTATTAAATAAAATAGTCATTGAATTGGACCATACGTTAAGGATGGATGATCAATTTACTAGGATTTTGGTTTGATTAAATATATTATTATCCAATTTTTGGAAGTATAAATCCAAAATTTGAATGAAATCACAATTTTAGAAGATAAAAGGCAAGAATTAGAAAAAAAAAGAGATAAGGACTCGGTTTAGGAGTTGGACTCTAGGAGGCATCCCCTAGGTTTAGAGACACGCCTAAGGACTCCTCACCATATAGACATCATAAACAATCTCTGGAAAGAGTTTTTTTTCTGCTTCAGTTATTTTTTTATCTTCTTTTTCCTACACAAAAGAAAAGAAGTTTTCTTAACTCCAAAATTCTGAGAGGATGATACTTTTTTATCTAGCAAATATTTGATATGTGGATATGCTTGATGGGAGGACAATTGTTGGAATAGTACCCTGCAACCAATTAGATTAGTATGTAAACTATTTCACTTGTGATACAATCTTGATTGAATGATATTCATAAGCAATGGGCACTTCATTTTATACTTTATTTACTTCACTAGAATTTGGTTGAAGCCTTTAGGTCACACAAGACAATAGGACTTGGTTGCACTCTGGGAGGTGATCTGAAATAAGTTTTACATGATAGTGATCTTAAAATATTTTAAGTCATAGAATCTTATGAGACAGGGCATCTAAGACTCGGATAGACTTGCACTAATGATGCATAAATCTAAGGAGTTGGATATTGCTCTATTTCATGAGCAATCCATGTTAGACATGGGTGCATGCTAGAGGGTGCTTGTTAGAGAATAAGTTCACTAAAGACCCGCCCAGAGAATCCACTAGATAGTCATCATAGCAAATCGGTAGTGGCAAGTTCTCTAGCTTACGTTAGTGCATATAATTAGTCCTTAGACCTAAAGATCCTTAGTAACCTTGTGTTTAGGTTCTCATGCTTTAACTCTTCCTTGACCACAAATTTAGGCGTAAGAAATTTATACCTTGCTCTTAGAGAATTGATCAAAGTAGTGGGAAATTTCTCCTCTGATCTCATCATTCCAAGATGGATCTAAGATAATTTGATTGCTTCTTCAAGTTGCTTGAACTCTTTAAGCTCTAGAGATGTAGGTAGCTTAAAAACTTAAAATTGAATTAATATTCAATACAAACTAAAAAGTTGTTGTACATACAAGCTATACTAAAGTAAATACATTAGAACTAATAAAACTTCAAAATGATTAACTCAAATTGCAATCGACATTTATAGAAAAATTCATCTACAAGTAAAATTATGGACAAATCCAACACTTAAGTCATTGGGGAATAGAAAAATAAGAGTATCTCCAGATTTATCAATTTTTCATTGTACTTAGAATAACATTTCGACCTTTACTTCTTCTTCTTCTTCCTCTTCATTTAAAATCCATAATTCAATTGCCTCACATCAAAACACCTCTTTGGGAAATTTCAAAGTTTTAATAGAAAACTGATTCACCAAAAAGGAAACAAAACTATCTTATAAGGCCAAATCTACACACCAACTAGTCTATAGAGATCTTCTATCATACTAGCGGTTAGCACTCCTTTTCTACGATTAAATAAAGAAGAAATTAATGAAGAAAGTTCTTCTAGAGAGCTGACTAAGTGAGGGATAGGAAATGTGAAGAGAGTGGAACTCAGAGGGAATGTAGTTTGAACTATTTAAACTAAAAACAGTATCTAAACTTTTAGCTCATCAAATGCACTTCTATAACTCCTCATAGCCAACCACTCCCTTTATTTATAAAGGTAGGAGAGCATGTTATGTTCTCCTATATGATGTCTTTTATAGAGTTCCAAAGTTTGATTAATTAATTAAATTAAATTCTTCAATAAAATCAATTACAAGTTTAAATTAGTTAGTCACATTAATTAATTTGACTTTCTAGCTTGACTTGACACATGATTCGTGTTCAATTCTACTATTGAATCAATCAAATCAATAAATTAGTCACACTCCAATGCTTGAATTAATCAACTAATTAGTCATACTAATAAATTGAATTTCTTACAATTTGCTAAGCATATCGTATGCGTTTAATTAAACAAACTCTTAATTAATTTCACACTTCAATAAGTTTAGCCTTTCCAATTAATTGATCACATATTATTCTACTTTATTAAACAATTACATAATGATTACTACATTGATAGACTTTATTGGTTATTGCTTGTGACCCCTTAAGCCCCAATCAACTAGTCAAGGGTCCACAACATTTGTGATTTAATTTGTGTGTAATATCTTATAATTATTTAGGTGATTAAACCTCTTTAAATTAACTGTTGATGAATTAATTCTCATTTTCAAGAGTACTCACACCTATTAGCTGGTGTTTAATAATAAGCTCATTAGACCTAATTAATTGAGGAGTACCATGTTGAACCTTTTGGTTTGTGAGTACCATAAGAGTATAGGCCAACACTCGTTACTAGTTAGTTCATAAAAATGGTGGTCCTTCCATCATGTAATCTCGTAATTGTGGTAATGGCTCGGAGAATAGCAACTCTCTGTAAGCCTTAGTAACTATGCATCCATTCCCAATAAATTGACCCTCTTATAGCTTTATCTTTAGGAACATATTCCTAAACTATCACCACTTTCACCAAAGATTTTCTTGAATCAATTATCATGGAGTATATAGAAGATTCATTAATTGTCTAAGTTGATCGATAGATCCTATCTTAGTCCACGAAAGCCTTTTACATAGGTAGCTCATATCCAATGCAAATTGAATGGTTTTAATAGCATCTCAAAGAGATCTCAAAATATGCATTAAAGGATAAAGGACCTATACACAAGTATCTAATGGGACCTCAAGTCAAAAGATTTATTTATGCACTATTGCAAGCATGAGTACCTGATTAGAGTCCTAATGGGATCATTTAGTAAACTTATTCTCTAATAAGTTCCCACGAGTATAGATTAATGTCATAGACATTTGCCCATAAAACAAAGTGTCTCCAACCATTGGAGCGTGTAAAAAACTTGTAAGTTTGGACAAGTCAATCAATTTCTTGTCTCAAAAGATTTATAACGTGAAACATTTAAATATCACGGCTATAAAGACATGTTTCATTGGCATGATCTTGTCCCAAAATCGTATGTGACCTTAAGCATTCAAATCAAATGCATAATGAGCGTGAGAAAGTTGGTCAACAAATGGGTATATAATTTGAACATGAAAGTGTATAAAAGAGTAGTATTCTAGCCAAACATATTGGCTTCCGCGACACTACTCTAACCCTCAATTGGAGTATTAGAGAATAATTTAATCATTTCTATTTATTAAATTAGTGTAAATCTGATGCTACATGAAAATAGAACTAAGGTCCTTTTTGGTAGTCAGCAAAATTCTGAGCTTTTTTTCTTTGAAATATGGTGCAAAGAGTTCTTAATTCTCAAATATTCTCAAATTTTTGTGAATGATTTTTTGTGCCTAGTTTCTCTTTAGGGCTTAGTATTTATAGTTTTTTTTTTTTGTGTTTATGGCTTCAGCCGAATAAGGTTTTGATGCCCTTCTTGGTGGGCTTAGTCAATTGAGCTCTTTGGCCTTTTTATTCATTTAATTTATTTGATCCATTAGGCCTTTTTAGTCCCTTTTACTTTTGTACACTTGTGGGCTTAATTAGTCATATCATCAAGCCCTCTTATTTTTAATTTGAAAATCATTTCAATGTTCAAAATAATATGAATTCGAATGATCATTTTTATATTACCTTAATTTGTTAAAATAAAGTGATTAATTCATTAAATTACATAATTGCATTAAGTGTGGGAAATCAGGATTTAATTTAAGTTAGGATCCAAGTCGAGTCAAATTTCACTAGAGAAAGGGAGAGAGAGTTACGATGAGAGCACCAACATCAACAATGTAGGTGGCATTGATGATGGGGCTCTCATTGAGTACACGCTGGGGCTTACGGGTGCTTACTGGGTGCCCGTACATCTCCTTCATTGCCAAAGTTGAGCATGGAGAAAAAATTGACAGGAGGATAAGGATGAATTTAAAAAAATCAGCAAGAGCATAGCAATCATAACACTTAATCACGTTAAATTTCTCCTTCAAAGGATCATCTCATTCTTTACGAATGGGTTTGGCTTGGAAGGCATACCTGTACCTTCATTTTGTAGAAGATGACGCCTTAAAGTGTGATCCAAGTCACACTTATTGGGCTTTTCCAGTATTTCACTCCAAAAGGATCAACATTTGATCACCAATCTCCAATGGAAACCACCAATACCTTGGCAATTGGAGAGACACAACACCAATAGAAGAATAAGTGCTCTTCCTCCAAAATTAATCCAAGCATCAAGTGATCTTCACAGCTTTAAAGATAGTAGCTAGAGAAAATCTTCAAAGTATAGAGGAAGAAGAATATGCTAGAGAGTATTTGGTGTTGTAATAGTGCCTCGTAGCTAATTAGATTGGCTTGTAAACTATTTTACTTGTGAGACAATCTTGATTGAATGACATTCACATTTCAATAGCCATCTTCATCTTATGCTCATTTTACTTCACTAGCATTTGGTTGAAGCACTTAAATCACACCAGACTACGGGACTTGGTCACACACTGGGTGGTGATCATGAAAAAAGTCTTACATGATCGTGATATTAAAATATTCCAAGTCGTAGAATCTTATGAGACAGGGCATCTAAGATTTTGATGGACTTGCACTAACGATGCATAAATCTAAGGAGTTGGATATTGCTCCATTTCATGGGCAATCCATCTTAGGCATAGGTGCATATTAGTGAGTGCTTGTTAGAGAACAAGATTACTGAAGGCCCGCCAAGAGAATCCACTAGGTAGTTGTAGTGGCAAGTCGGTGGTGACAAGTTCTCCTAATTACGCTAGTACATATAATTAGTCTTTAGACCTGAGGATCTATGGTAACCTTGTGTTTTGGTTTTAATGCTTTGGCTCTTCCTTGACCACTTTACGAGATCTGGGTTGAGATTAGGTGTAAGCTATTTAAATATGGAAGCTTGTGAGATCCAAGTTGGCATCCATCTCCTCGTCAATGTAAAGGGTGAGTGCATCTCCTATGTATTCTATAATGATTGATTCCAAGGAGTTCTTACGCAAAGCAGTATGACAATTTGGAAAATGAGTTTTTCAAAAATGAGGTCATAAATTGAAATTGAACGTTAGGAATACAAACATAGTTATTAAGGCTATTAGGGAGCTAGCAAACATCTTGTCGTACGCCTATTTCGGGAGATAGGAGATGGAAGGATTGTATTTGCATGGCAAGCGTTGAGCTAGAATGGTTCACCAAAAGTATATTCATTTCGACCAATTAGTTAGGCTCCATGGGCTTAAGGTTGGACATCGACCATGGAGATTAGGTACTCTTCAATTTATAGAGACTAATTGAATTTAGTTACTAGTTTAAAGGAGTTTAAATTAATGTGGTATTTCAGTATTTTAAATATCACAAGAGTTGTGAGCCCATGTCTAATGAATGGGAGAACCTAATGGGTCACGCACAAAAGCCTAAACGACATTCTATTTGATGAAGGGAATTTTCTATGAGTTAGAAAAATTCCTAGTGACAGATTTTGTGGAGAAAGGGGCTGACTAATTTTTAGTCATTTTGGCTTAATTATTTAATTGTTAAATTGATCAAAATAATTTAAGGAGTTAAATTAGACCAATTAAATTAAGCAGTTAATTTATTTGGTGCCATATGATAATTAAATAGTCAAGTTAACTTAAGCAGTTAAGTTAATAACTTCTAGTTTAAAGAGCTAAATTAGTTAACTTAAAGAGTTAAGTCAAGACTAAGTAATTAAATTAAGGAGTTAATTTAATTAATGTGTGGAATTAATTTTGGAGGAAAATTAAATGAAGGAGCTCATTTTAGGAGCATTTAGAATTAATTTGGATGACATTAATGAGATGAAATGAAAATTTCAAATGAAATTCAAATGCAAGTGAAATTCACATTTCACATTCAAGTGGCCTTGCTTAGTTGGCACCTTACCTCATGGGAGGTGTGATGCCAACTTGTATCACACCTCATTCTCTATAAATAGAGGAGGCGGCCAGCCATATGCTAAGAAGAATGCTAGATTCTCTTTTTCCCTCCAAAAGTATGATTCACTCATGTGTTGAAGTTTTACACACCCTTCCCTTACTTTCTCCACCAAAATTTGGCCTTCATCTTTATTCATCCTTTAGTGATCCAACTGGATAAACTAAAGGTTGATTGGAGCTTGCCTTATGTGTGTGGATCATTTCATTAGAGGCTTTACAATTGGAAAGCTTTGCTCTTGAAGATCTACTGTAGGCAGAAATTATGGAGGCAATTTTGGTGCACTTGCTGATTTTGTTTTTGCTGAAATTTTTACTAGAGATCCTTAAAGGTGTTGAGGAGTTTCTGTCTAAATTTCAGCTAAATTGGAAGTGATTTTCTAGGGCAAACATTGTCTGTTCTCTACTATGCCACGAGGAGATAGTTTTGAATAGTTTAGTATTGTCATCCTTCATACCTTAGATTTTAAGCGATCAAGGTAATTTTCTGCAACCAAATCCATTTCGAGAGCATGATTTGATCCTTGGATTATGTGTAGCCAAGTTTTATTTAGCTATTTTTTGCTTGACAACTTGGATCCTTGTGTTACACTTTACTTCAAGTGGTATCAGGGCCTATTTCATGCTTCAATTTGAATTTTTGTTTGATTGATTTATGTGTTGAATTGATATAGATCTCCAAATACTTTATCCAATTCATGGATTGGAGTGTTTGGCTGATGTTTCTTGTGGCTCCTTTGATGATGAATTGAATTATGCTAATATGTGTTTTAAGAGTTAAATCATATATTAGTATGTTTTTGATTCATGGATGATTATGTTAAATGTTGATTTAGCATTGCATGATGTTATATGTTGATATAGCATGTTAAATTTGATCTTTAGGTGTTTTGGTCATTTTTGGATCCAATTGGACTACAGTTAATTAGAGATTTTTGAAGAATGTGATTATTACTTAAACTTTATTTTTGAAGCATAATTGAGCACTTGAAATTTCCATTTTTAAAAGGTGTTTTCGATCTGGAAATTTGTCTAAAATATTTTATTTAGTTTTAAAGAGGTGTGCTTAACTTTTTGGTGCACAAAAGTTCAACTAAAATTGGCTTAACAGTCTAAACCTCAAAATAGGGGTGCTGCCGCGCACAGTAAGGCACTGACTGCACAGCAGCCATGCCTAGTATGCACCTGTCGTACAGCTATTCGCCCAGGCTTGGGCAACAGCCTTCGGTTTTGTTGTGGATGAATTTTGAGGCTCTTTCTATGTTATTTTTCTAACTAAAATTAATCTAAATCATGCTACTTAGATGCACATGTATTGTGCAAGTTCTTAAAATAATGTTTGACATTTTTGATTGCTTTTAAATTTTGTTTGAGTTAATCTTCAATTTGGTGCAAAAATGAGATGCATAATTTTTATGCTTATTTTTGCTAGTTAATTAATTATTTGTGAGATAAGCATTTAATTTTGGAATTGAATATCAATTCTTGATTTATTATTCATTTAATTGTTGAATATTCGATGAATGAATGTGAATGATCATGAGCCTTCAATATTGATTTTATTTGTTTTAAGTTGTTGAAAAGGGTTTTATTAAATTGGGGCTTGCATGCCTCTTAATTTATATCTTACAAACGTTATGAGAGTAGAATCACTAGGAGTGGTGATTTCTTTTCTCGTGTAGCTGTTGCAAAGATATAAGAAGACCGTTAGAGGCATGCAGACCCATGAATGTATGGAGATATATTTATGTAATAGCAAGATTTAATCAACCGACTTAAAATCAACTAGGTAGTGCACCTATGGCTCTAAGTGCACTACTTGGTTAAGGCTCATGGTCATCCCACCCTATTAGCATGCTAGGCGCATTTACTTATTTATGCTTTTATATCCTATTGATGTATGAGATGCGTGGTGAGGATATAGAAAACCTAAATAAGAAGATAAAATTGATGAGATCTTTGCAAGTAAGAAAAGCCCTCCACTTAGAGGAGTTTAAGTACTTTCAAATATTAAGTCAAAATGGATAAAAATTAAAAGGAGTTTTAATTAATCCATGCCTTCTACCAATAGTATATGATATGATGATGCTACTATCTTTGTGTGATGGCACACGACACATGAGTCACACTTATGGTAGAAAGATGCGACCATATACTTAGCATATGGAGCACCTTTGATTTGACACTTCCTATGCATTAGCACACAACACGTGGGATGACATAGTGTAGTTTCGAATCAAAGTTTGACTGGTAGGTCCGGCTCAACACCTAGTAGTGTAGATGGCGCACAACACATGGGTCTACATGAAAAGTGAGGCAAAATATATCAAGGATTGCATAGAGATGCGATTAGCAAAAGTTGCTTACCTTTGGATTGTTTGTGGATGGCACATGACAAGTAGGTCCACTAAAAGTCCTTAGAAACTTGATTCTCACTAGGAAATGAGATTTTTAGAATTCTTCAAGGTGGTGAGGAATTTGATAAAATGTGGGCAAAAAACATCTTGAAGGATCATAAACATGTTTTCAATATCAAAATTAATCACATGCTTATACTCCCTTTTTCGATTTTTGTAGATTTTTGAATTCTCAAACTCAAAATGACTAAGAATTCACTCAAAGTTATTTCGGAAACTAATAACATCACCAGGCCTAACTTCCAAAATTAGCTTAGAAACTTCAAAATTATTCTTGATTTCTATAGGAGGACATATGTGCTTACTCAAAGTTCACCGGACACCATTGACAATGATGCTGACAATGAGGCACGTGAAGCATTCATGAAGTCTGTAGATGACAATCTACAAACACGATGTCTCATGTTAGCTTCTATCTCCAATGAGCTCCAAAAGTCTCAAGAGCACATGAAAACTGCTCACGAGATACACTTGCACCTACAAGAGTTGTATGGCGTTCAAACTAGACATGAAAGTTGTATGGCGTCCAAACCAGACTAGCGAGCTCTTTGAACTAGAACGAATGAGGGCACAAGTGTCCATGGCCATGGCCAAAAGCTGATCGGTCTCATTGAGAAACTTAGACAATTGTGTTGGAATACTGCCCCGCAGCTAATGAGATTGGCATGTAAATTATTTCACTTGTGTTACAATCTTGATTGAATAATATTCCTTATACATGGCCATCTTCATCTTATGCTTATATTACTTCACTATCATTTGGTTGAAACCCTTAGTGAAGGCTAGTAAGCCACAATGATCCAATTATCAAACTTCAAAAGCTCAAAAGTAACTAGTGTTTATAGCCTTCCAAGGATCTAATCATTCTAGGAATTTTAGATTTAGTTGGAGAATTACCTCAAAAAGCAAATTTCCAAGGTTGTGATGGTGAACACTTCACCAATCCAGAATATGGTAGGCTCTAGCACAGTGGATGAACAGTAACTTTCGCCTCAGTTAAAATGCTCCAAAAATCACAAAAAAATATCGAGAACTTCTTAACTCCTTAAGGAAACTATTAGAAAAAATTTAGAGAAAAACTCGATCTGGATCACTTGGAAAAAATTTGGCAAGTGACTGCTCTGTTCTAGTGAATCTCCAAAGCTAGCAAACCAAATGCTTTGCCTCTATTGATACGATCCACACACCAATTGATCCTCCAAATTCCACTCACTTTTAGCTGGAGAAAATGAGCAGAATTAAAATGGTGATGGCTGATTTTTGAGATAGGTGAAGAAGAGAGAATAAATCCTCAACACATGAAGTAATGTTTGGAAGAGGTTTTGGAAGGAGTTGTGGAAAAATCTAATCCTTCACACCTTTCATGCATATGGATGATCCTCTCTCTCTATGTCTATATATAGATGTTGGATGGTGTAATGCCACCTTCCATGAAGGGGGGAGGGGGGCACCAAGTAGGGTGCTAAGGTGGCAAATTTGAATTCAAATCTTATTTGAATTTCATGTGCATTTTAATTACATTTGAAATATAATTTCAAGTTAATTAAGATGCTAATTCAAATGAACCTTTATTTGAATTTTCTCTCCAAAATGTATTATTCTCATTAATTAAATTAAACACTTTAATTTAATTAATCAACCTTTGACTTAACTCTTAAGTCAAACAAGTTTAACTCTTAAGCTCAATTTTGCTAATTTAACTCCTTAAATTATCTTGACCAATTGATGGTCACTCGCACCAAATAATTAACTCCCTAATTATTGATCTAATTTAATTCCTTAAATTAGTTGATTAATTTAACATTTAAATTAATCAAGCCAAAATTTGACCCTCAAAAATCGGTCACCTTGGAGCGATTCTCTAACTCTTAGAAAACTGCTCTAATAACTAAGAGGTTAATTGGCTTTTATGTGACCTAATAGGTTACATTCATTAGATATGGGCTTACAACTCCTTGTGACTTTTGAATATCATATACTCATTTTAGTTTAAAACAACTTTTAAAGTAATTAACTCAATTCAATTAATCTCATTAATTAAAGAGTACCCAATCTCCATGGTCGATGTCCAACCTCAAGCCCATGGTGCCCAACTAATTGGCGAAAATGAATGCTTTTGGAAAACCATTGTAGGTCTAGCGCACCATGAAAATACGGTCATTCCATCTCCTATCTCCCAAAAGAGGTCTAGGGCAAGATATTTATCGGCTCCCTAAGAGCCTCGATACTATATCTCTATTCCCAATGTTCAATTTCTTGTGTGACCTCATCTTTGGAAAACTCCTTTTCCTTTTCCAAATCATCACACCACCTTGCGCAAGAATTTCTTGGAATCGATCATTATAGAATACATAAGAGACACTTGCCCTTCAAAAAGTAAGGAGTCGGATTCCATTTTAGATCTCACAAACCTCCATGCCAAGTAGTTCATACCCAACCTCAACTCGAAAGACCTGCCAAGTGGTGAAGGAAGAGTCAAAGCACAAGGACCAGACACAAGGTTACCATAGATCCTCAAGTTAGAGGACTAATAATATGCGCTAGTACAAGCTGGAGAGCTTACCACAATCAACTTGCCACTCTGGCTATCTAATGGATTCTCAGGTGGGTCTTCCATGCCTTGCTCTCTAACAAGCACCCACTAACATGCATCCATATCTCATATGGTTGCTCATTGAACGGAGCAATATCCAACTCTTGGATTTATGCATTGTTAGTGCAAGTTTATTAGGATCTTAGATGCACTATCTCATAAGATCCTATGACTTGGAAGATTTAAGATCATGATCGTATAAGACTTATTCCATGGTCATCGAACCAAGTCCTATAATCTTGGGTGATCTATGAGCTTCATTTAAATGCAAGTGAAGAAATAAAGAGCATAAGATGTAGATGGCCATATAAAGACTATCATTTAATCAAGATTATTTTATAAGTAAATAGCTTTACAAGGCTAATCTTATTAGTTTACTGGGCACTATCCCAACAATCTCGCGCTTGTCCTAAAGCTAATGCCCCATGGCCTTGAGACCCGTTTTCTTAAGATGTTCTTCAAAGACCTTTTGCGTTAAGGGTTTTGTTAGTAGATCTGCTATATTCTTTTTTAAGGCAACTCTCTCCACTCGGATGTCGCGTCTATTAATGATCTCCTAGATCAAATGATATCATCACAAAATGTGCTTGGATTTCTAATGAGATCTTGGCTCTTTGGTTGATGCCATTACCTCATCGTTGTCACAATAGACAACTGCTGGCTCATCAATGCTAAGTACTACATTCAGCTCTTGAATGAAGTTTTTCATCCAAATACCTTCCTTTACAGCTTTTGAAGCCATAATATATTCTACCTCCGCGGTATAATCGATCGTCCCACGCCTCTATTGAGGCAAAATATAAATCCAAAAGTGGATTTTAGGTTATCTACATCGGATTGAAAACTTGAATTCGAAAACCCCTCTAGTTTCAGTTCTCCATTCCATATACCAAAAATAAGTCCTTAGTCCCTCTCAAGTACTTAAGAATTGCTTTAACGGCTATCCAATGACTCTCACTAGGATTGGATTGGAACTTACTCGTAACATTTAGCGAGTGTGCCACATCCGATCTTATACATTGAACTGCATACATTATGCAACCAATAGCAGAGGCATAAGGTATGTGGGACATTTTTTGTCTCTTGTTTTCTATCTTAGGGGCCATAGGCTTGCAAAGATGAATGTCATGTTCCTTAAGAATGAATCCCTTCCTGGATTCTTCCGTATTAAACATCTTTAGTATTTTGTCAATGTACGGGATTTGGGATAGCCCTAGTATCCTCTTAAATCAATCTCTATATATATGTATTCCCAATGCGCATGATGCTTTTTCCAAATCCTCGTCAAGAATTGTGTAGATAACCATGCTTTAGTATACTCTAACATTCCTCATTCCTAATGAGAAGGATATCATCGATATAAAGCATAATAAACTGTACACTACTCCCACTAGCCTTCTTTTACAAACATAGTTCATACACATTTTTGACAAAGCCAAACGATTTGACTGTTTTGTCAAAACATATGTTCCAACTTCATGATGCTTATTTGTGTCCATAAATGGATCTCTAGAGCTTGCAAAACTTTTGCTCACTCCCTTTAGATGTAAAGCCTTATGGTTGCTCCATATAGATTTCTTCTTCAATATCTCTATTGAGGAAAGTGGTTTTCACATCCATTTGCCATATTTTATAATCATAATGTGCGGCTATTGCAAGTAGAATCTGAATGGACTTAGGCCTAGCGATTGGTGAAAAGGTTTCTTAAAATCAATATCGGGTCTTTGAGTGTAACCCTTTTCCACTAGTCACGCCTTAAAAGTTACCACTTCTCCATCTGCTCTAAGATCCAATTATAGATCTACTTACAACCAATGGGAACTATTCCCTTTGGTGGATCTACCAAAGTCCATACTTTGTTTAAGTACATGGAGTCCATTTTGGATCTCATGGCTTCAAGCCAATATCCCAAATATATGTCCGACATAACTTCCTCATAGGTTTTCGAATTACTATCCGATTAGCTCATCTCATGAAGCAATTCGAACCTTTCGGGTTACTTCTTGATTTGATCTAACTTTCTTAGAGGTTGTGTGTGAGGCTCTTGTTGCTCATTTGTTTCCACTGCTTGTGGGATTTCATGATCATCTTGAACTTCATCAAGTTCGACAACAATGTCTTTTCTATCTAATAGAAATTCCTTTTCCAAAAATTGGGCATTCCTTGAAACAAACTCCTTTTGTTTCGATGGATCATAGAAATAGTAACCCAAAGACTCTCTTGGGTATCCCACAAATTTGCAAAAAGTAGATCTACTATCTAACTTGTCTCTCATTGTCTGTCTCAGGTAGGCAGGAGATCCTCAAATTTTAAGATAATCGTAAAATGGTGCTTTGCTATGCCATATCTCATATGGTGTTTTTGGCACCAACTTTGATAGTATTTAGTAGCATCGCCGCTGTGTTTAAGGTGTATCTCCAAAAGGATATGGGCACATAAAAAATGCTCATCATGGAATATACAATGTCTAACAAGGTATGATTTCTCTTTTCGGCTGCTTCGTTGTGTTGTGTTGTGCTGTGCTGGGTGGAGTCTATTATGAGAAAATCCTATTCTCTTTTAGATAATCCAAGAATTCGGTGCTCAAGTATTCTCCCCCTTGATCCAATCGAAGAGCTTTAATACTTAGGCCTAATTGCTTTTCCACTTTATTCCTATACTCTTTGAACTTTTCAAGGGCTTTGGACTTCTTCTTCATAAGATTACACATATCTGAACCGACTATAATCATCGGTTAAGGTTATGAAGTAGAAGTAGCCTCCTTCCCACAAACTTTTAGTGGTCCATAAACATTTGTATGTATTAAATTCAAAGGACTTTTGGAATGCTCCGTTTGTCCTACAAAAGGAGCCTTGGTCATTTTCCCTTTAAAGAAGATTCACAAGTAGGAAGATCCTCAATACCATTAACTTTTAGTGCTTTGAGAGCTTTTAACTTGTTCATCATATTTTAGAAATATGTCCAAGTCTTGCATGCCATAAAATGGCATCTTCTTGGTTATCTAACTTTCTTTTACTTGATTGAATGTGCATTAGTGAAGGTTGAGAATCAAGTATGTGCAATCCATTAATTAATGTATCTTATGTAATCAAAGAACCATTCTTTAATGCTTTCTACATCCCATTCGATGTAGAAAAATCAAATCCTTCATTATCAAGAATGGGAATTGAAATAATGTTCTTAACAAAATGGGGTACATAATAAACCGAATCAAGTATAATACAAGAATTCACCAAGTCCAACTTGATTACGCTTTGGAAAGTGGCCGTAATTCTTGCTTTATTTCCTAGGCGGAGGATCATATCCCTTTCACGAAGACTCCTTCTTCTTTCCATCCCCTATAACAAGTTACAAATGTGAAAAATGCATGCGGTATCAAATACCCATGTGGAAGAATTAGGCGTCATGTGTACTTCAATAAAGTGCATACCCTTTTCAAGGGTTGCAAGGTAAACTATATAATTTCTCTTCCAATGCCTCTTTTCGCCACAATAGAAATAACTAGCTTTGATTTTAGCCTTCTTCTTAACCCTCAGAACTTTTCTCGGGTTGCTTCCATTTTAAGGAATAACTTTTCTTCCTCTCACCTCTCTTTCTAAGACCTCTAGGGCCCTTCGACTTGGAGGAGGATACAAGCAAAATGGGCTTCTCCTTTTTCATATTCACTTCTGTGTTCACAAGCATATTAACCAACTCATTAATCATAACTTCTTGCTTGGACATATTGAAATTCATAACGAATTGGTCATATGATGGTGGTAAAAGGTCGTTGTCGATGACCACATCTAACTATCCAAGCTTCTCGCTGAGTCCTATCATCTTGAGGCCGTGATCATGGACATTTGTTCTTTCACTCATCCTTGTCCTAAGGAGCTCCTTAGATAAAGGGAACCTTTCACGTCAATTTTGTACACCATACAACTCTTATAAATGTACATAGATCTCTTGAGCATGTTTCATATGCTCATGAGTCATTTGGAGCTCGCTGGTAATGGAGGCCATCATGACATATCTAACTTCTAGATCATCATCTACAAATTAAGTGAACATTTCACGTTGTTGGTTAGTGGCGTCATCACCAAGTGTGTCCAGAGGACTTTAATCAAGGACGTAAGTTCGCTTTCTAGAGTCAAGAATTATTTTAAGGTTTCTCAACCAATCTTAGAAGTTAAGCCCCGTAAGTTTATTAGTTTCCAAAATTGATGCGAGTGGATTCTTAGCCATTTTGTTTGAAGATTTCAAAAATCTACAAGAGGCGAAAAAAAAGTATAAGTATGTGATTGGATTCGATATTAAAACATATTCATGGCCTTTCAAGCATATTTTTCTCCCACTATTTTATCAAATTCTTTACCTCCAAGAAGAATTGGGAAAATTATATTTCCTAGTGAGAATCAAGATCCCAAGACTTGCAAGTGGACCCCCGTAACCGAGTGCCATCCACAAGCAATCGAAGGGTAAGAAAATTTTGCTAATTGCATCTCATGCAACTCTTGATATATTTTGCCTCACTTTCACAAAGACCCACGTAATCGTGCGCCATCTATGGTAGTAAGTGTTAAGTCAAACCTACCAATCATTGACTCAAGATGGGCACCACATTATGTAGGCGTTCCTATGTCAAAGTGCATGCTCATAGCTTTCCTCCTAAATGTGACCCCCGTAACCGAGTGCCATCACACAAAATTAGTAGCATCGTCATGGCATACACTATTGGTAGAAGGCTTGGATTAATTAAAACTCTTTCAATTTATATCTATTTCAACTGAGTATTTGAAAAGCACTTGGACATTCTAAGTGGAGGATTTTTGCTTGCAAAGATCTCAATATTTTATCTTTTTATTTAAGTTTTCTATATCCTAAACATGCATCTCATACATCAATAGGATATGGAAAGTATAAATAAGTAAATGCGCCTGAGATGTTCCTAGGGCGGGATGGCCATGAGCCTAACCGTGTGGTGCACTTAGAGCTATGGTTGCACCACCTAGTTGATTTTAGGTGGGTTGATTAAATCTAGTTATTACATGAGTGTATCCCATACATTCATGGGTCTTCAAAAGTCTCTTTGCCTCTAAGGCCTCCTTGCTCTATGTAACTTTTGCATGAGAAAGAAATCTTCACTCCTAGTGATTCTACTCTCATAACATTTACAAGGTAGAAATTAAGAGGCATGCAAGCCCCAATTTAATACAACCCATTTCAACAACTTTAAACAAATAAAATTAATATTAAAGGCTCATGATCATCCCCATTCATTCATCATCCATACAACAATTAGATGAACAATAAACATATCTAGAATTAACAATTAATTCCACCAATTAAATGCTAATCAAATTAACATATAATTGGCCATGCATAACACTTATGCAACATTTGGTGATTAACTTTAACGAGATTTGAAAGAGCTTGAAAAAATGTCAAACATTTTATTGAACACTTGTACAACACTTGTGCACCTTTTATGTGTGATACAAAACCATTTTGAGCATGAGAGAAGACACAAAAAACATATCAAAATTCATCCTAATGCCAAGATACCCATTGTCGTGCACACTGGGCGCACGACCTGGGCATACGTGCACTGTCCGGCCAGTGCTTGGTTGTGCTTAACAGCTTGGCCTCTTTGGCTTAAGGACTGAGTCAACTTGTTTTAGGCTCAACTTTTATGCACAAAAAAATTTAGGACACCTCCTAAACATGTCACCATATATTTTAGATTGAATTTCTAGATTCAAAACAGCTTTTAAAAGTGAAAATTCATTTCAATCAAGCTTCAAAAACTAGTTTAAGTAAGAATCACATTCTTAAAAAATCTCCAACAAAACTCCAATCAAATTGGATCCAAAAATGAGCAAAATACATTAAGGTCAGATTTAACATGCTATATCAACATATAACATCAATTAATGCTAAATCAACATTTAACATTAAAAGCTATGAATTAAAACATAAAAATCATATGAATCAACACTTAAAACACATATTAGCATGCTTTCAATTCATCAATCAAGGAGCCAGAGACAACATTATCCAAACACTCCAATCCATCATATAAATCGAGAATTTGGTGATTTTGATCAATCAATCACATGAAGTAATCATTAAAAAATCCAAATCTAAGCATGATTTAGGCTCCGATACCACTTGATGGTTTGTAAGCCACTAGGATCCAATTATCAAACTTCAAAAGCTCAAAAATAACTAGTGCTGACAGCCTACCAATTTTGTAATCATGCTAAGAATTCAAATTTAGTTGGAGAATTACTTCAAAACACAAATTTCCAAGGTTGTGATGGTGAACACTCCACTAATGCAGAATCTGGCAAGCTCTGGCACAGCAGATGAGCAACGACTTTTACCTTGGTTAAAATGATCCAAAAATCACAAACCAAATATGGAACTTCTTAACTCCTCGAGGAAAATTCTCTGAAAAATTTAGAGCAAAACTCAATCTGGATTGCTTGGAAAATATTTGGCAAGTGATCGTTCTGTTATAATAGATCTCTAAAGCTAGCAAATCAAATGCTTTGCCTTTACTGATATGATCTGCACACCAATTGATCCTCCAAATTCCACTCACTTTTAGCTGGAGAAGATGACTTGAATTACAATGGTGAAGGCCAATTTTTGAGATAGGAGAAGAAGAGAGAACAGGAGAAAATGAGTTGAATTACAATGGTGAAGGCCAATTTTTGAGATAGGAGAAGAAGAGAGAACAAAGCCTCAACACATGAAGTAATGTTTGGAAGAGGTTTTGGAGGGAATTGTGGAAGAATCTAATCCTTCATACCTTTCATGCATATGGCCGATCCTCTCTCTCTATATCTATATATAGATGTTGGATAGTGTGATGCCAAGGTGGCATCACACCTTCCATGAAGGGGGCCGGCCAAGTGGGGTGCCAAGGTGGCAAATTTGAATTGAAATCTCATTTGAATTTCATGTGCATTTTAATTACATTTGAAATCTAATTTCATGTTAATTAAAATGCTAATTCATATGAACCTTTCATTTGAATTTTTCCTCCAAAATGTATTCTTCTCATTAATTAAATTAAACACTTTAATTTAATTAATCAACATTTGACTTAACTCTTAAGTCAAACAAGTTTATCTCTTAAACTCAATTTTGTTAATTTAACTCCTTAAATTAACTTGACCAATTGATGGTCACTTGGCACCAAATGATTAACTCCTTCATTATTAGTCTAATTTAATTCCCCAATTTAGTTGATTAATTTAACACTTAAATTAATCAAGCTAAAATTTGACTTTCAAATTGGCACCTCAAAAGTCGGTCACATTGGAATGATTCTCTAACTCTAAGAAAATTGCTCCAATAACTATGAGGTTAATTGGCTTTTGTGTGTGACCCAATAGGTTCTACCATTCATTTGACATGTGCTTACAACTCCTTGTGACTTTTGAGTATCATATATTCATTTTAGTTTAAAAATCAACTCAATTCAATTAATCTCATTAATTAAAGACTACCCAATCTCCATGGTCGATGTCCAACCTCAAGCCCATAGAGCCTAACTAATTGGTCAAAATGAATGCTTTTGGAGAACTATTGTATCTCTACGCGTACCATGCAGATACGGTCCTTCCATCTCCTATCTCCCGATAGAGGCCTAGGGCAACATATTTATCAGCTCCCTAATAGCCTCGATACTTTGTCCTTATTCCCAATGTTTAATTCCTTTGTGTGACCTCATCTTTGAAAAATTCCTTTTCCAAATTCTCACACCACCTTGCACAAGGATTTCTTGGAATCAATTATTATAAAATATATAGGAGATACACTCGCCATTTACAAAAGCAAGAAGTCGGATTCCATCTTAAATCTCACAAACCTCCACGCCAAGTAGCTCATACCTAACCTCAACCCAAAAGACCCAATAAATAGTCAAGGAAAAGTTAAAGCATGAGGACCAGACACAAGGTTACCATGGATCCTCAGGTCAGAGGACTAGCAATATGCACTAGTGCAAGCTGGAAAACTTGCCACTCCGGCTATGTAGTGGATTCTCTAGTGGGTCTTTGGTTCCTTGTTCTCTAGCAATTATCCACTAACATGCACCCATATCTCATATGGCTGCTCATGGAATGGATCAACATTCAACTCTTGGATTTCTACACGTTGGCGTAAGTCTATCTAGATCTCAGATGCACTATTTCATATGATCCTATGACTTGGAAGATTTAAGATCATGACTGTGTAAGACTTATTCCATGGTCATCGAACCAAGTCCAGTAGGCTTGAGTGATATAAGGGCTTTATCCAAATGCAAGTGAAGAAATAAAGAGTATAAGATGAAGATGGCCATATTGAAAGCAAATAAGGCACTAGGATCCAATTATAAAAAATTCCATAAGCTGAATAAACTTGTGCTTACATGCTAACTAGGATCAAATCATGCCTATAATCCAGATTTAGATGGAGTGATACCTAGAATTGTTAATTTCCAAGGAGATAGTGGTGAACTCTTCACCAAACCAAAATCCTCTAGAAACCCGCGCAGCAGGAAGAGAGCCAAATTTGCCTCGTCTAAACTCCTCCAAAAATTACTGCAACCTCTCAACACTTTAAGAAAGCACAGTAAAAAATTCAGATAAAAAATCTTTTTGGATCTCCCTGGAAAAATTCGCCAAATTGGTGCTCTGCTCAAGTGGATCTCCAAGACTTAACAAACTAACTTATTCGCCTCTATTGATATGATACACACACCAATAAAACTTCCAAACTCTCCTCACTATAAGTTGGAATAAGAGAGGTAAATGACAATGGTGGATGCCAATTGGGGTAGAGAAGAAGAAGAAGAAGAAGAAGAAAGCAAAGCTTTCAACACATGAATGCAATGCTAGCAAGGTGTTTTGGAGGGAGTTGTGGAAGGAATCTAATTCTTTCACACTTTCAACAATAACCTATCCTCATACCCACTATATCAGTATATAAAGTGAGGTTGGTGTGATGCCAAGTTAGATCACACCTTCCTCAAGGTGGGCGGTCAACTTGCATTGCCAAGGTGGCAAAGGCAAGTTCAAATCCAATTTTGAATTTCATGTGCATCTTAATTATATTTGAAATATAATTTCAAGCTAATTAAGATGCTAATAAAAATGAACAATCCATTTGAATTTTCCCTCCAGAAAGTATTCTTTTCATTAATTAAATTAAACATTTTAATTTAATTAACCTTTGTCTTAAGTCAAAAAGCATAACTCTTAAGCTTAATTTTGTTAACTTAACTCTTTAAGTTAACTTGACCAATTCATGGTCACTTTGGCACCAAATAATTAACTCCTTAATTATTGGTCTAATTTAAACTTTTTAAATTAATTGATTAATTTAACTCTTAAATTAATCAAGCCAAAATTGACATTTAAATTGGACACCTTAAAAATCGGTCCATTAGGAGAAATTCTCTAACTCTTAGAACATGGCTCCAATAACTTGGAAGCCAATTGGCTTTTGTGTATGACCCAATGGGTTCTACCATTCATTGGACATGAGCTCACAACTCCTTGTGACTTTTGAATATCATATATTCATTTTAGTTTAAAACACTTTTAAACTAATAGACTCAATTCAATTAATTGAAGAGTACCCAATCTCCATGGTTGATGTCCAACCTCAAACCCATGGAGCCCAACTAATTGGCTGAAATGAATGTTTTGGAGAACCATTATAGCTCTACGATTACTATAAAAATACGGTCCTTCCGTCTCTTATCTCCCAAAAGAGGCCTAGGGCAAGATATTTGCCTGTTCTCTAATAGCCTCGATACTACGTCTCTATTCCTAATGTTCATTTCCCTTATGTGACCTCATCTTTGGAAAAATCCTTTTTTGAATTGTCACACCACCTTGCAGAAGGATTTCTTAGAATCGATTATTATAGAATACATAGGAGATGCACTTGCCCTTTATAAAAGTGAGAAGTTGGATTCCATCTTGGATCTCACAAACCTCCATGCCAAGTCACTTATAACTGAACTCAACCTGAAAGACCTGCTAAGTGGTTAAGGAAGAGTCAAAGCATGAGGACCAGACATAAGGTTACCATGGATCCTCAGGTTAAAGGACTAATAATATGCATTCGTGTAAGCTAGAGAACTTGCCACTATAGCTATCTAATAGATCCTCCGGTGGGCTTTCATTGCCTTGTTCTCTAACAAGCACCCACTAACATGCACCTATATCTCATACGGTTGCTTATGGAATGGTGTAATATTCAACTCTTGGATTTATGCATCGTTAGTGCAAGTCTATCTGGACCTTAGATGCCCCGTCTCTTAAGATCTTATGACTTGAAAGATTTAAGATCACGTTTATCTAAGACTTATTACATGGTCATCAAACTAAGTCCCGTAGGCATGAGTAATCTAAGGGCTTTATCCAAATACAAGTGAAGTAATAAAGTGCATAAGATGAAGATAGCCATATAAAGAATATCAATCAATTAAGATTTTTTTTACAAGGAACTAGCTTTTACAAGGCCAATCTAGTTGGCTTGCCATGTACTATTCCAACAATCTTCCACTTGCCCTAAAGCCAATGCCACATGACCTTGAGACCCATCTTCTCAAGATGTTCTTCAAAGACCTTTTGCGTTAGGGGTTTTGTTATTGGATCTGCTATATTCTCTTTCGAGGCAACTCTCTCCACTCAGATGTCACCTCTATCAATGATCTCCCACATTAAATGATATTGCCTCAAAATGTGCTTGGATTTCTAATGAGATCTTGGCTCTTTGGCTTGTGCCATTGCCCCATTGTTGTCACAATAGACAATCACTAACTCAGCAATGCTAGGCACTACATTTAACTCTTGAATGAAGTTTTTCATCCAAACACTTTCTTTTGCAGCTTTTGAAGCTACAATAGATTCTGCCTTTGTGGTAGAATCAACTACGGTGTCTTGTTTGGAACTCTTACAACTCACTGTGCTGCCATTAAGGTAAAGTATAAATCTAGAGATGGATTTTAGGTCATCTACATTAGATTGCAAACTTGAATCCGAAAGCCCTTCTAGTTTCAATTCTCCATTGCCATATACCAAAAACAAGTCCTAAGTTCTTCTCAAGTACTTAAGGGTTACTTTTACGTCTATCCGGTGACTTCACCGGAATCGGATTGGAACCTACTTGAACACTTAGCGAATGTGCTATATCTGGTCTTGTGCATTGAACAGCATACATTATTCTATGATCAATAGCGGATGCATAAGGTATGTGGGACATCCTTCGTTTCTCTTTCTCTATCTTGGGGGCCATAGACTTGGAGAGATGAATGCCATGTCCCATGGGAAGAAATCCCTTCTTGGATTCTTCCATACTAAACCTCTTTATTATCTTGTCAATGTATGAGGTTTGGGATAGCCCCAACATCCTCTTGGATCTATCTCTATAGATATGTATTCCTAATATGTAGGAGGTTTCTCCAAAATCTTTCATGAAGAATTGTGTAGATAACCATGCTTTAATACACTATAATATTCCTACCTCATTCTTAATGAGAAGGACGTCATCGATATAAAGCATAATAAGCTGTACACTACTCCTACTAGCCATCTTTTACAAACATGGTTCATACACATTTTTGACAAAGTTAAATGATTTGACCGTTTTGTCAAAATATATGTTCCAACTTTGGGACGCTTTTTTGAGTCCATAAATGGATCTCTGGAGTTTTCAAACCTTTTGCTCACTCCCTTTGGATGTAAAACCTTGTGGTTGCTCCATATAGACTTCTTCTTCAATGTCTCCACTAAGGAAAGTGATTTTCACATCCATTTGCCATAGTTATAATATACAACTATGGCAAGTATAATCCAAATGGACTTAGGCCTAGCAACTGGTGAAAAGGTTCCTGAAAATCTATACCAGGTCTTTGAGTGTAACCCTTTACTACTAGTTGCGCCTTAAAAGTCACCACTTCTCCATCTACTCCAAGCTTTTGCTTATAGATCCACTTGCAACTAATGGAAACTATTCACTTAGGTGGATCTACCAAAGTCTATATTTTGTTTGAGTGCATGGAGTGCATTTTGGATATGATAGCTTCAAGCCAACATCCCAATCTATGTCCAACATAGCTTCCTCATAGGTCCTCGGATCACTGTTCGATTAGCCTATCTTATGAAGAAATCTGAACCTTTTGGGTTGCTTCTTGATTCGGTCCGACCTTCTTAGAGATTGTGTGTGAGGCTCTTGTTGCTCATTTGTTTTCATTGCTTGTGGGATTTCATGATCATCTTAAACTTCATCAAGTTCAACGATAATACTATTTCTATCTAATACAAATTCATTTTCCAAAAAGTGGGATTTCCTTGAAACAAACACCTTTTGTTCCAAGGGATCATAGAAATAGTAACCCTTAGACTCTTTAGGGTATCCCATAAACTTGCACAGGGTGGATCAACTATCCAACATATCTCCCACTGTCCGTCTCACGTAGGCAGGAGATACCCAAACCTTGAGATATTTGTAAGAGAGTGCTTTGCCATACCATATCTCATATCGTGTTTTGGACACCGACTCTGAAGGTACTATATTTAGTAGTTTCGCCGCCGTGTTTAAGGCGTATCCCTAAAAGGAAATGGGCACATAAAAAAAGCTCATCATGGAATGTACCATGCCCAATAAGGTCTGATTTCTCCTCTTGGCTACTCCATTGTGTCGGGGTATGCCAGGTGGAGTGCACTTAGAGAGAATCCCATTCTTCTTTATATAATCTAAGAATTCAGTGCTCAAGTATTCTCCCCCTCGATTAGATTGAAGAGCTTTAACACTTGGCCCCAATTGCTTTTCCACTTCACTCCTATACTCTTTGAAATTTTCGAAGGCTTCGAACTTATTATTCATAAGAAATATGTGTCTGAACTGACTATAGTCATCAATGAAGGTCGTGAAGCAGGAATAGCCTTCTCACCCACTAATTCTTAGTGGTCCACAAACGTCTATATGGATCAAGCCCAAGAGACTTGTGGAGCACTCCGTTTATCCTACAAAGGGAGCCTTGGTCATTTTTCCCTTTAAATAAGATTCACAAGCAGGAAGATTCTCAATGCTACTAACATTTAGTGCTTGAGAGTTTCTAACTTGTTCATCCTATTTTAAGAAATATGTCCAAGTCTTGTATGCCATAAAATGACATCTTCTTGGTTATTTAACTTTGACTTGATTGAATATGCATTAGTGAAGGTTGAGAATCAAGTATGTACAATCCGTTCATTATGTACCTTGTTCAATTAAAGAACCATTTTTTAATGCTTTCAACATCCCATCTAATATGGAAAAATTAAATCCTTCATTATCAAGAATGGGAATTGAACATAATAAACTGGATCCAGTACAATGCAAACATTCCCCAAGTCCAACTTGATAATGCCTTGGAAAGTGGCCCCAACTTTTGCTCCATTTCCTAAGTAGAGGATCATATCCCCTTCACGAAGACTCCTTTTTCTTTCCATCCCCTGTAATGAATTACAAAGGTGAGAACCATATATGGTATTGAATAGCTATGTGGAAGAATTAGTCATCATGTGTACTCCAATAAAGTACATACCCTTCTCAAGGGTTGCAAGGTAAGCTTTGCAATTTCTCTTTCAATGTCCCTTCTCACCACAATGGAAACAACCAGCTTCTATTTTATCCTCCTTATTACACCTCCAAGAACTCTTCTTGGGTTGCTTCCCTTTCAAGGAAGAACTCTTCTTCATCCCTTTCTAGGACCCCTAAGGCCCTTCGACTTGGAGGACAATGCAAGGATAAGGGACTTCTCCTTTCTCATTGTTTCCTTCATGGTCACAAGCACATTGACCAACTCGTTAATTGTTACTTCTTACTTGGACATATTGAAGTTCATAACGAATTGGTCATGCGATGGAGGCAATCACTCTAGGACAAAATCCATATAAAGGTTGTTGTCTATGACCATATCTAACTGTCCAAGCTTCTCGATGAGTCCAAGCATCTTGAGGTTGTGGTCATGGACGTTGGACCCTTCACTCATCCTTGTCCTAAAGAGTTCCTTAGACAAAGTGAACCTTTCGTGTCTATTTTATACACCATACAACTCTGGCAAGTGTACAAGATCTCTCGAGCATGTTTCATGTGCTCATGAGACTTTTGGAACTCATTGGACATAGAGGTCATCATAACACATCTAACTAGTAGATCATCATCAACAAATTTCGTGACCAATTCACGTTGTTGGTCAGTGGTGTCATCACCAAGTCTGTCTATGGGACTTTGATCAACGATGTAAGTCCACTTTTCAAAGTCAAGAATTATTTTAAGGTTTCTCAACTAATCTTGGAAGTTAGGCCCAGTGAGTTTATTGGTTTCCAAAATTGATGCGAGTGGATTCTTAGCCATTTTGTTTGAAGATTTTGAAAATATACAGAGGTGAAAAAAGAGTATAAGCATGTGATTGAATTTGATATTAAAGGCATGCTCATGGTCTTTCAAGCATGTTTTCCTCCGACTTATTTTATCAAATTATTCACCCCCAAAAAGAATTTGGGAAGTCATACTTCCTAGTGAGAGTTTATTGGTTTCTAAAATTGATGTGAGTGGATTGTTAGCCAATTTGTTTGAAGATTTTGAAAATATACAGAGGTGAAAAAAGAGTATAAGCATGTGATTGAATTTGATATTAAAGAAATGTCATGGTCTTTCAAGCATGTTTTCCTCTGACTTATTTTATCAAATTATTCACCCCTAAGAAGAATTTGGGAAGTCATATTTCCTAGTGAGAATCAAGATCCCAAGGACTTGCGAGTGGACCCTCATACATGAGTGCCATCTGCAAGCAATCGAAGGGTAAGTAACTTTTGCTAATTGCATCTTATGCAACTCTTGATATATTTTGCCTCACTTTTCACATAGACCCACGTACCCATGTGCCATCATGGTACTAAGTGTTAAGTCGTACCTACCAATCAATCTTTGACTCAAGATGGGCACCACATCATCCCCCGTACACTAGTACTAATGTGTGGGCATTCCTAAGTCAAAGTGCATCTCATGCTAAGTGTATGCTCACAACTTTCCTCCTAATTAAAACACTTTTAAACTTGTCTACTCAATTCAATCAATCTCATTAATTGAATAGTACCCAATCTCCATGATCGATGTCCAACCTCAAGCCCATGGAGCCCAACTAATTGGCCGAAATAAATGTTTTGGAGAACCATTGTAGCTCTACGCTTACCATGCAAATATGGTCTTTCCGTCTCCTATCTCCTGAAAGAGGCCTAGGGCAAAATATTTGTCTGCTCTTTAATAACCTCGATACTATGTCTCTATTCCAAATGTTCGATTCCCTTGTGTGACCTCATCTTTGAAAAACTCCATTTCTGAATTATCACACCACCTTGAGCAAGGATTTCTTGGATTTCATTATTATAGAATACATAGGAAATGTACTCGCCCTTCATAAAAGCGAGGAGTCGGGTTTCATATTGGATCTCACAAACCTCCATGCCAAGTAACTCATATCCAACCTCAGCTCAAAAGACTCACTAAGTGGTAAAGGAAGATTCAAAGCATGAGGATCAGACAAAAGGTTCCATTGGATCCTCAGGTCAGAGGACAAATAATGTGCACATACGTAAGTTGGAAAACTTGGCACTATCGACTTGCCACTACGGCTATCTAGTGGATTCTTCGGTGGGCTTTTAATGTCTTATTCTCTAACAGGCACCCACTAACATGCACCTATATCTCATACGATTGCTCATGGAATAGAGTAATATCCAACTCTTGGATTTATGCATTGTTAGTGCAAGTCTATCCAGACCTGAGATGCCCTATCTCATAAGATCCTATGACTTGAAAGATTTAAGATTACGATCGCGTAAGACTTATTCTATGGTCATCAAACCAAGTCATGTAGTCATGAGTGATCTAAAGGGTTCATCCAGATGCAAGTGAAGTAATAAACAACATAAGATGAAGATGGCCATATAAAGAATATCAATCAATCAAGATTGTTTTTACAAGGAAATAGCTTTTACAAGGCCATTCTAATTGGCTTGTTGGGCACTATTCCAACATATATAAAGAATATCATTCAATCAAGATTGTTTTACATGGAAATAGCTTTACGAGGCCAATCTTATTGGCTTGCTGGGCACTATTTCCAACATTTACATCACATAAGACTACGAGACTTGGTCAAGCACTAGGTAGAGATCATGAAATAAGTCTTACACGATCATGATCTTAAAACATTCCAAGTCGTAGAATCTTATGACACATGACATCTAACATTCAGATAGACTTGTACTAACAATGCATAAATCTAAAGGTTGGATATTGCTCTGTTTCTTAAGCAATCCATGTGAGACATTGGTGCATATTAGTGGGTGCTTTTCGTAGAACAAGTTCACTGAAATCTCGCCCAAAGAATCCACTAGATAACCGTAGTGGCAAGTTCTCCAACTTACGCTGGTGCATATAATTGGTCCTTTAACCTGAAGATCCATGGTAACCCTGTGTTTTGGTCCTCATACTTTGACTCTTCCTTGACCAGTTCACGAGTCTTTCGGGTTGAGCATGGGTATGAGCAACATAGATATGGAGGTTTGTGAGATCTAAGATGGGATCCATCTCCTTATCTTTGTGAAAGGCGAATGCATCTCCTATGTATTCTATAGTGATTAATTCCAAGAAATCCTTGCGCAAGGTGATATGACAATTTGGAAAAGGATTTTTCCAAAGATGAGGTCATAAAGAGGAATCAAACAATAGGAATAAAAATGTAATTATTGAGGCTATTAGAAAGTTGACAAATATCTTCTCCTATGCCTCTTTTGGGACATAGAAGGCGGAAGGACGTGTATTTGCATGGGAAGTGTAGAGCTAGAATAGTTCTCCAAAAGCATATTCATTTCGACTAATTAGTTGGGCTCCATGGGCTTGAGGTTGGACAATGACCATGGAGATTGGGTACTCTTCAATTATAGAGATTAATTGAATTGAGTCATTAGTTTAAATGAGTTTAAACTAATGTGAATATTTTGATATTCTAAATATCACAAGAGTTGTGAGCTCATGTCCAATGAATGGTAGAACCTAATATATCACACATAAAAGCCAATTGAAAATCCTACCTGATGAAGGAAATTTTCTAAAAGTTAGAAATTCCATCTTGACCGATTTTGAGGAGGTAAATAGTTGGCTAGTTTTTGGTCATTTTGGCATGATCAATTTAATTGTTAAATTGATGTAAATAATTTAAAGAGTTAAATTAGACCAATTAAATTAAGGAGTTGATTTAAATGGTGACATATGACAATTAATTAGTCAACTTAAGGAGCTAAATTAACTATAACTAGCTTAAAGAGTTAAGCTAATTGACTTAAGAGTTAAGTCAAAGGTTAATTAATTAAATTAAAGTGTTTAATTTAAATAAAACGAAGAATTAATTTTGGATGAAAAATTCGAATGAAGAGTTCATGTGGAATACATTAGAATTTATTTGGATGACATTTCATGAGACAAAATGAAGTTTTCAAATGAAATTCAAATGCATCATAAATTCACATGCAACTTGCTTGCAAGTTGGCAAGTAAGTTGGTGCCAACAATAAGGGTGGTATGATAACACCTAAGCATCTCTCCTTCCCTTCATCTATATATAAATATAGAGGGTGGCTAGCTATGCTCATGTGATACAAAAGTATTTTAGATCTAATTGTTAGATTCTCTCATTCCTTCCAATTTTGCATGCGTTGCCTCATGGGTTGAAGCTTCACATTTTTCTTCATCTCCTACCTCCAAAATCGGCCTTCATCATCTCATATCTCTCCATTATTTTTCAGCTAACATAGAAGAGATTTGGATTGTCCATTGTTCTGTTGATCCTGACATTAGAGGCAAAATAATTGGATTGCTAGCCTTTTAGAGATCCTCTATTTGGGCAGAAACTTAGAGGCATTTCTGGAGTCGCTTCTAATTTTTTGATTTGGCTGAATTTTGTACTGAAGGTTCATCAACATGTTGGTGATCTCCTACCCAAATTTTAGCCAATTTCGAGGTGATTTGGTTGGGAAAAAGTTACCTACAAACTGTTGCACCAGGAGGAAACTACACTGAAGAGTTCAAGCAAGTCTTTATCTCTTTGGTTGGAATTTGCTATCTAAGTAATTTTCTGATCTTAATGGTTGATGATGCTTGTGGCTCTATTGCTTGATGAATTGAAAGCATGCTATTATGTGATTTAAGTGTTGATTCGTGTTTTAGTATGTTTCAATTCATAGTGATAAATGTTGAATGTTGATTTAGCATTTATTGATGTTATATGATGATATAGCATGTTGATATTTGATCAAAAGAGTTTTGGTCATTTTTGGATCCAATTTGATTAGATTTGTATTGGAGATCTTGAAGAATATGATTCTAGCTTTCTCTAATTTTTGAAGGCATGATTGAGCACTTGAATTTCCTTTTTTAATAGAGGTTTTAAATCTGAAAATTCATCTATAATGTGCGTTTAAGTTTTGGGAACATGTGCTAAAACTATTATTGTATGAAAGTTGAGTGGAAAACAACTTGACTCACTTTGAAACCCCAAAACAGGGGGTTGTCGAGCCTCTGCCGTGCGTGCGGCCTACCCAGCCGTGCACCCAAGTTGGGCGGCAGCCCCTGTTTTGATGTTTTGGCGAGTTTTGAGTATTTTTTCCAACTCCTTTTGTGCTTGAAATATTTTTGCACCACACATGATAAATGCACAAACGTTGTGCAAGTTCTCAAAATTATGTTTGACATTTTTTAATGCCTTTGAAAATTGGTTAAATTTTATCTTCCAATAATGGCATAAATGTTATGCTTGTTCCATTATTTGTTTATGAGATAAGCATTTAATTTATGGAATTAATTGTTAATTCTAGATTTATTTATTGTTCATTTAATTATTGAATGGATGATGAATAAATGGGGATGATCATAAGCCTTTAATATTGATTTTAATTATTTCAAGTTGTTGAAATGGGTTGTATTAAATTAAGGCTTGTATGCCTCTTAATTTCTACCTTGTAAATGTTATGAGAGTAAAATCACTAAGAGTGAGGATTTCCTATTCATGTAAATGTTACATGAGTAATGAAGGCAAATGGAGGCAAGGAGACTTTTGAAGGCCTACGAATGTATAGGATACAATCATATAATAGCTAGATTTAATTAACCCACCTAAAATCAACTAGGTGGTGCACCTCTGGGCTAAGTGCACCACTTGGTTAGGCTTATAGTCATCCCACCCTAGGAGCATGCTAGACGCATTTACTTATTTATGCTTTACATATCCTATTGATGTTTAGGATATGGAAAACCTAAATAAGAAAATAAAATAATAAGATCTTTGCAAGCAAAAGCCCTTCACTAGAACGTCTAAGTGCTTTTAAAACATTAAGTCAAAATGGATACAAATTAAAAGAGTTTTAATTAATCTAAACCTTCTACCGATAGTATATGTCATGAAGACGCTACCACCTTTGTGTGATATACATCCGGTCACAGGGGTCATACTTAGGTGGAAAGCCGTGACCATACACTTTGCATGAGATGCACCTTTGATTTGGGAATGCCCACACATTATACACTCAGTCATGGAGGATGTTGTGGGCCTATCTCGAATCAAAATTTGATTGGTAGGTTTGATTTAACACCGAGTAATGTAGAGGTCATCCATCAGGGGATCTACGTGAAATAGTGAGCCAAAATATATCAAGAATTGCATGAAATGTAATTAGCAAAAGTTGCTTGCCTTTGGATTGCTTGTGGATATACATCCGGTCATGGGGGTCTACTTGCAAGTTTTTAGGATCTTGATTCTCACAAGGAAATATGATTTCCCGAATTTTTCTAGGGGGTGAAGGATTTGATAAAATAATGGGAGGAAAAACATGCTTGAAAGACCATAAACATGTTTTTAATATCAAATCAATCACATGCTTATACTCTTTTTTGCCTCTTGTATATTTTCAAAATCTTCAAATAAAATGGCTAAAAATCCACTCACAGGCATTTTGGAAACCAATAAAAGAACTTCTAAGATTGGTTAAGAAACCTTAAAATCATTCTTGACTCTGAAAAGCGGACTTACGTCCTTGATCAAAGTCCTATGGACACACTTGGTAATGATGTCACCGACGCACAACATGAAATGTTCACGAAATTTATAGATAATGATCTACAAGTGAGGTATCTTATGATGGAATCCATGTCTAATCAGCTCCAAAAGACTCATGAGCACATGAAGCATGCTTGAGAGATCTATGTGCACTTGCAAGAGTTGTATGGTGTACAAAGTAGACACGAAAGGTTCACTTTGTCCAAAGAGCTCTTTAGGGTAAGGATTAGTCAAGGGTCCAATGTCTATGATCACGACTTCAAGATGATAGGAATCATCAAGAAGCTTGGACAGTTAGATGTGATCATGGACAACGAGCTTTAAGTGGATTTGATCCTATAGTCATTACCATCATCATATGATCAATTCATTATGAACTTCAATATGTCCAAGTAAGATGTTATGATTAGCCAATTAATCAATATGCTTGTGACCGCGGAGGTGACTATGAGAAAAGAAAAGCCCCTTATGCTTGCATCCTCCTCCAAGTCGAAGGGCCTTAGGGTTCCTAGAAAGGGAGGTAAGAGAAAGAAGAGTTCTTCTGCGAAAGGGAAGCAACTCGAGAAAAGTTTTGGGAGGGTTAAAAAGAAGGTTAAAACTAAAGCTAGTTGTTTGGACTATGGCGAAAAAGGGCATTGGAAAAGAAATTGCAAAGCTTACCTTGCAACCCTTGAGAAGGGTATGTACTTTATTGAAGTACACATGACGACTAATTCTTCCACATGGGTATTTGACACCACATCTAGTTCTCACCTTTATAATTCATTACATGAAATGGAAAGTAAAAAGAATCTTCGTGAAGGGGATATGATCCTCCGCTTAGGAAATGAAGCAAGAGTTGCGACTACTTTCCAAGGTGTTATCAAGTTGGACTGGGGTATGCTTGCATTGTACTTAGTCCAGTTTATTATGTACCCCACCTAGTTAAGAACATTATTTCAATTCCTGTTCTAGATAATGAAGGATGTGATTTTTCTATATCGAATGAGAAGTTGATGGCATTAAAGAATGGTTCTTTGATTGCTCAAGGTATTTTAATAAATGGATTGTACATACTTGATTCTCAACCTATACTAATGCACTTTCAATTAAGTAAGAGAAAATTAGATATCCAAGAAGATGCTATTCTTTGGCAAGCAAGACTTGGTCATATTTCTAAGAATTGGATGAGCAAGTTAGAAGCTCTTAAAGAACTAAATGCTAGTGGCATTGAGGACCTTCCTACTTTTGAATCTTGTTTAAAGGGAAAAATGACCAAGCTCTTTTTGTAGGACAAACGGAATGCTCCATAAGTCTCTTGGATTTGATTCATACGGACATTTGTGGACCACTAAGATTCAGTGGGAGAGAAAGCTATTCTTACTTCATCACCTTCATCGATGACTTTAGTTGGTATGGACACGTGTTTCTTATGAAGAACAAGTCCGAAGCCTTTGAAAAGTTCAATGAGTATAGAAATGAAGTAGAAAAGTAATTGGGGCTAAGTATTAAAGCTCTTTGATCGGATTGAGTGAGAGAATACTTAAGCACCAAATTCTTCGATTATCTAAAGGAGAATGAGATTATCTCTCAAGAGACCCCACCCAGCACACCCCAACATAATAGAGTAGCTAAAAGGAGAAATCAAACCTTGTTGGACATGGTACGTTCGATGATGAGCTTTTTCTGAAGGCAATAGTACTGTTAGGATCCATAAATCAAATTTTCATAAGTTTGAAATTAACTAAGCTACTCGAGCTCCCAAGGATCAAGTCATGCTATAAATCTGGATTATGATGAAGAATTACCTCTTGTAGCTCAAAGAGGAAAAGATCAACTATCTCTCACGAATCCAGAAACTGTCTAGAACTGGCATAGCAGAAAGACGAAAATGTTTGCCCATGCTAAATAGCCCCAAAACTCACAAAATTAAATCTGGAACACCTCAAATAGGGAAAGCTACTATGAAAAATTGGAGCCAAAAAGCCTTCTGGATCGCTCCAAAAAAAATTGCCAACCAGAAGCTACCACAAGTTCCCTGCCTCTATTGATACGATCCACACACCAAACAATCTTCCAATTTTCCCTCACTAGAAGCTGGAGTTAAGGAGAAGAAAATGAGGTGGAGGAGGCCGATTTTCAAGTTGGGAGGAAGAAGAAATGCAAAGCTTCAACTCATGATGCGATGCATGGAGAGAGAGATTTTGGAGGGAATGTAAGAATCTAATTGTCACACTTCAGCAATGCTTATTTAAATTTTGCACACCCTCTATAACTATATATAGAGGGTAGAAGGTGTGATGCTAGTTGGCATCACAACTTCCTCAAGGTGACCGCCCAAGTGGCATGCCAAGTTGGCAAAATTCAAATTCGAGTCTTACTCGAATTTCAAGTGCATTTGGAATCTAATTCCAAATTAACTAAGATTCTAATTTAAATAAACACTTCATTTAAATTTTTCCTCCAAAATGTATTCTTCCCATTAATTAAATTAAACACTTTAATTTAATTAATTAACCTTTGATTTAACTCTAAAATCAAACAAACTTAACTCTTAAGCTTAAATTAGTCAACTGAACTCTTTAAGTCAACTTGTCCAATTGATGGTCAACATGGTACCAAATAATTAAATCCTTAATAATTGGTCTAATTTAACTCTTAAATTAGTTGATTAATTTAACACTTAAATTAATCAAACTAAAATCAACTGTTAAATTGAATCCTTGAAAATCGGTTACCAAAGGGGTGATTTTCTAACACTTAGAAAATTGCTCTACCAATTTTGGAAGCTATTTGGCTTATGTGTGTGACCCAATAGGTTCTACCATTCATTAGACATGGGCTCACAACTATTTGTGACTTTGGAATATCTTATATTCATTTTAGTTTAAAACTCCTTTTAAACTAATTGATTATATTCAATTAATGTCATTAATTGAAGAATACTCAATCTCTATGGTTGATGTCCAACATCAAGCCCATGGAGCCTAACTAATTCGCTGAAATAAATATTCTTGAGAACCATCACAGCTCTATGTATACCATGCAAATACGGTCCTTCCGTCTTCTATATCCTAAAAGAGGCCCACGGCATGATATTTGTTGGCTCCCGAATAGCCTCAATACTATGTTTCTATTCTCAATGTTCAATTTCCTTGTGTGACCTCACCTTTGGAAAACTCCTTTTCCTAATTGTCACACCACTTTGCGCAACGATTTCTTGGAATCGATCATTATAGAACACATAGGAGATGCACTTGCCTTACAAAAAGCAAGGAGTTGGGTTCCATCTTGGATCTCACAAACCTCCATGCTAAGTAGCTTATACCCAATCTCAACCCAAAAGACCCGCTAAGTGGTCAAGAAAGAGTCAAAATTTGAGGAACGAACACAAGGTTACCATAGATCCTTAAGTCAACTGACTAATAATATGCACTAGTGTAAGCGGGAGAATTGACCAGTGGCGACTTGCCACTATGGCTATCTAGTAGATTCTCTAGAGGGTCTTCAGTTCCTTATTCTCTAACAAGCACTTATTAACATGCACCCATATCTCGTACAAATTGCTCATGGAATGGAGAAAAATCCAACTCTTAGATTTATGCATCGTTAGTGCAAGTCTATCCGAATCTTAGATGCCACATCTCATAAGATCCTACAACTTGGAAGATTTAAGATCCTTACTAACGACGACAAAGCTACTAAATATTATACCTTCAAAGTCGGTGCCCAAGACACCATTATGACAAAGCACCCTCTTACCATTATCTTAAGGTTTGGGGATCTCCTGCGTACATGAGACGGACAATGGGAGATAAGTTGGATAGTAGATCTACTTTGTGCAAGTTTGTGGGATACCCTAGAGAGTCTATGTGTTACTACTTTTATGATCCCTCGGAACAAAAGGTATTTATCTCGAGGAATGCCTATTTTTTGGAAAAGCAATTTCTATTGGATAGAAATGGCATTGTTGTTGAACTTGATGAAGTTCAAGATGATCATCAAATCCCACAAGTGGCGGAAATAAGCGAGCAAGTGAAGCCTTGCACACAACTTCTACGTTGGTCGGACCGAATCAAGAAGCAACCCGAAAGGTTCAGATTTCTTCATGAGATGGGCCAATCGGATGATGATCCAAAGATCTATGATGAAGTTATGTTGGATATAGATTCGAGACATTAGCTTGAAGCCATGAGATCCAAAATGGACTCCATGTACTCAAATAAAGTATGGACTTTGGTAGATTTACTAAAAAGAATAGTTCTCGTTAGTTGCAAGTGGATCTATAAGCGGAAGCTTGGAGTAGATGGAGAAGTGGTGACTTTTAAGGCGCGACTAGTGGCAAAGGGTTACAATAAAGACCTGGTATCTATTTTGAGAAAATGTTTTCACCGGTCGCTATGCCTAAGTCCATTCGGATTCTACTTGCCATAGCCGCATATAATGACTATGAGATATGGCAAATGGATGTGAAAACTACTTTCCTCAATGGTGACATTGAAGAAGAAATCTATATGGAGCAACCACAAGGTTTTACATGCAAGGGGAGTGAGCAAAAGGTTTGCAAACCCTAAGGATCCATTTATGGACGTAAATAAGCATCCTGAAGTTGGAACATACATTTTGACAAAACAGTCAAATTGTTTGGCTTTGTCAAAAATATGTATGAACCACATGTGTATAAGAAGGCTAATGGGATTTCAGTACAGTTTATTGTACTTTTTGTCGATAACATTTTTCTTATTGGGAATGAGGTAGGAATATTAGAGTGTACTAAAGCATGGTTATCTACACAATTCTCCATGAAAGATTTGAGAGAAGCATCCTACGTATTGGGAATATGTATCTATAGAGATAGATCTAAGAGGATGTTGTGGCTATCCCAAACCTCGTACATTGACAAGATACTAAACAGGTTTAGTATGGAAGAATCCAAGTAGGGATTTCTTCCCATGGGATATGGCATTCGTCTCTCAAATTCTATGGCCCCCAATAATGAGGAAGAGAAATGACGGATGTCTTACATGCCTTATGCCTCTGCTATTCGTAGCATAATGTATGCAGTTCAATATATAAGACTGGATGTGGCACACTTGCTAAGTATTACGAGTAGGTTCCAATCTAATCCCAGTGAGAGTCACATGAAAGCCATAAAAGCCATCCTTAAGTACTTAGAAGGACTAAGGACTTGTTTTTGGTATACAGCAATGGAGAATTGAAACTAAAAGGTTTTTTGAATTCGAGTTTCCAATCTGATTAGATGACCTCAAATCCAGTTCTAGATTTATATCTTACCTCAATGGCAGCGCGGTGAGTTGAAAGAGTTCCAAATAAGCCACCACGATCGATTCCACCAATGAAGCAGAACGTATTGTAGCTTCGAAAGCTGCAAAGGAAGGTGTTTGGATGAAAAACTTCATTCAAGAGTTGAATGTAGTGCCTAGCATTGCTGAGCAAGTTGTTGTCTTCTGTGACAACACCAGGGTGGTCGCGCAAGCTAAAGAGCCAAGATCTCATCAGAAATCCAAGCACATTTTGAGGCAATATCATTTGATTCGGGAGATCATTGATTGAGGCGACATCTAAATGGACAGAGTTGCCTTGAAAGAGAATATAGTAGACCCCATGACTAAACCCCTAGCGCAAAAGGTCTTTAAAGAACATCTTTAGAAGATGGATCTCAAATCCATAGGGCATTAGCTTTAAGGCAAGTAGGAGATTGTTGAAATAGTGCCCGACAAGCCAATTAGATTGTCCGTGTAAATGATATTTCCTTGTAAAACAATCTTGATTGAGTGATATTCTTTATATGGCCACCTTTATCTTATGCTTTATATTACTTCACTTGCATTTGGATGAAGCCCTTAGATCACACATGACTATGGGACTTAGTCAGTTCACTGGGTGGTGATCATGGAATAAGTCTTACACGGTCATGATCTTAAATCTTCCAATTCACAAGATCTTATGAAAACAGGTATCTAAGATCTGGACAAACTTACACTAACGATGCATAAATCCAAGAGTTGGATATTGCTCTGCTCCATGGGTAATCTGTATGAGATACAGGGGCGTGTTAGTAGTGGGTGGTTATTAGAGAACAAGGCATTGAAGACCCTCCAGAGAGTCCACTAGATAGCCGCAGTGGCAAATCGGTAGTGGTCAATTCTCCCGCTTATGCTAGTCCATATTATTAGTCCTTTAACTTAAGGATCCATGGTAACCTTGTGTTCGTTCCTCATGCTTTGACTCTTTCTTGATGACTTAGCGGGTCTTTTAGGTTGAGATTGGGTATGGGCTACTTGGCATAGGGGTTTGTGAGATCCAAGATGGAATCTGACTCCTCATTTTTTGTGAAGGGCCAGTGTATCTCTTATGTGTTCTATAATGATCGATTCCAAGAAATCCTTGTGCAAAGTGGTGTGACAATTAGGAAATTGAGTTTTCCAAACGTGAGGTCACACAAGGAAATTGAACATTGAGAATAGAAACATAATATTGAGGCTATTAGGAAGCCAGCAAATATCATGCCCTGGGCCTCCTTCGGGAGATAGGAGACGGAAGTATCATATTTGCATGGTACGCATAGAGTTGTGATGGTTCTTTAGAATATTCATTTCGGCCAATTAGTTAGGCTCCATAGGCTTGAGGTTGGACATCAACCATAGAGATTGGATACTCTTTAATTAATGAGATTAATTTAATAGAATCGATTAGTTCAAAAGGAGTTTTAAACTAAAATAAATCTAAGATATTCCAAAGTCACAAAGAGTTGCGAGCCCATGTCCAATGAATGGTAGAACTTATTGGGTCATACACAAAAGCCAAATAGATTCCAAAATTGGTAGAGCAATTTTCTAAGTGTTAGAAAAATCTCCCTTTTGGTGACTGATTTTCAAGGGTCCAATCCAATGGTCAATTTTGATTTGATTAATTTAAGTGTTAATCAACTAATTTAAGAGTTAAATTAGACCAATAATTAAAGATTTAATTATTTGGTACCATGTTGACCATCAATTGGACAAGTTGACTAATTTAAGCTTAAGAGTTAAGCTTGTTCGATTTAAAGAGTTAAATCAAAGGTTAATCAATTAAATTAAAGTATTTAATTTAATTAATGGGAAGAATAATTTCTGGAGGGAAAATTTACATGAAGTGTTCATTTAAATTAGCATCTTAATTAATTTGGAATTAGATTCCAAATGAAATTGAAATGCACTTGAAATTCAAGTAAGACTTGAATTTGAATTTTGCCAACTTAGCATGCCACTTGGGCAATCACCTTGAGGAAAGTGTGATGCCAACTAGCATCAAACCTTCCACCCTATATATATAGATACAAAGTGCATGCGAAATTTGAATTAAGCATTGCTGAAAAGTGTGAGAATTAGATTCTTGTATTCCCTCCAAAATCTCTCTCTCTCCCCCCATGTATTGCATCATGTATTGAAGCTTTGCATTTCTTCCTCTTCCCAACCTTAAAATTGGCCTCTTCTACCTCATTTTCCCTCTCTAACTCCAGCTTCTAGTAAGGGAAATTAGAAAGATTGTTTTGTGTGTGGATCATATCAATAGAGGCAAGGCACTTGACTTGCTCGGTTTTGGAAATCCACCTACAGTAGCTTCCGGTTGGAGATTTTTTTTGGAGCAATCCAGAAGGCTTTTTAGCTAAAATATTTTATAGTAGCTTTCCCTATGTGTGGAGGTGTTCTAGATTTAATTTCGTAAATTTTGGAGCAGTATATCCAAGGAAAACATAGTAATCTTTCTGTTGTGCCAGTTCCAGATAGTTTTTGGATTCGTGAGAGATAGTTCATCTTCTCCTTGTTTTTTGGCTACAAGAGGTAATTCTTCATCCTAATATAGATCTATAACATGACTAGATCCTTGGTAGCTCGAGTAGCTTAGTTATTTTCAAGCTTATGAAGTTTTGATTTATAGATCCTAATGCTACTCTTACCTTCATTATCGTACTTTATATTGATGACACTCTTTTCATTGGGAATGAGAGAGAAATATTAGAGTGTACAAAAGCATGATTATCTACACAATTCTTCATGAAGGATTTGGGAAGAGCATTCTACGTATTAGGAATACTTATCTGTAGAGATTGATCGAAGAAGATGCTGGGGCTTTCCCAAATATTGTGTATTGACAAGATAGTAAAGAGGTTTAGTATGGAAGAATCCAAAAAGAGATTCATCCCTATGGGACACGGTCTTTATTTTTTTGAGTCTATGGCCTCTAAGGCTAACGACGAGAGATATAGAATGTCCCACATACCTTATGTGTCCGCTATAGGGAGGATAATGTATGATGTTGAATGTACAAAGATGAATGTAGCATACACTCTATGAGTTATGAGCCACTTTCAATCTAATCCCAGTGAATGTCATGTTGGAATAGAACCCCACAAGCCAATTAGATTGACCTTGTAAACTATTTCATTGTAAGACAATCTTGATTGAATGATATTCTTTATATGGCAATCTTTATCTTTTGCTCATTATTACTTCACTAGCATTTGATTGAAGCCCTCAAATCACATAAGACTACGGGACTTGGTCACGCACTGGGTGGTGATCCTATAATAAATCTTACATGGTCTTGATCTTAAATCTTCCAAGTCATAGGAGCTTACGAGACAGGGCTTCTAAGATCTAGATAGATTTGCACTAATGATGCATAAATTCAAGGGTTGGATATTGCTCCATTCCATGAGCAATCCCATATGAGATATTGATGCATGTTAGTGGTGCTTGTTAGAAAACAAGGCACTAAAGCCCCACCCAGAGAATCCACTAGATAGCCAAGTGAAAAGTCGGTAGTGGCTAGTTCTCCAGCTTACGCTAGTGAATATTATTAGTCCTTTGACATGAGGATCCATGGCAACCTTATGTTTAGGTCCTTATACTTTGACTTCTTCCTGGTCACCCAATGAGCGGTTCAGGTGGTGATTGGGCATGAGCTACTTAGATATGGAGGTTTGTGAGATACAAGATGGAATCTGACTCCTCGTCATTGTGAAGGGCAAGTGCATCTCCTATGTATTCTATAATGATCGATTCCAAGAAATCCTTGCACAAGGTAGTATGAAAATTTAGAAAAGGAGTTTTCCAAAGATAAGGTCATAAAGAGGAATAGAACATTGAGAATTGAAACATAGGATCGAGGCTATTATGGAGCCATCAAATATCTTGCCCTAAGCCTCTTTTAGAATATAGGAGACAGAAGGACCGTATTTGCATGGTACTCATAGAGCTAGAATTGTTCTCCAAAAGTATTCATTTCGGCTAATTAGTTGGGCTCCATAGCCTTGAGGTTGGGCATCGACTATGAAGATTGAGTACTCTTCAATTAATGGAGATTAATTGAATTGAGTCGATTAGTTTAAAGGAGTTTAAACTAAAATAAATATATGATATTCAGAAGTCATAAGGAGTTGTGAGCCTATATGCAATGAATGGTAGAACCTAATGGGTCACACACAAAAGCCAATTGCATTTCTTACTTGATAAAGGATAATTTTCTATGAGTTTGAAAATCACTCCTAGTGGACCGATTTTGAGGTTGGTGAAATTGAGGTCAATTTTGGCTTGTATAATTTAATTGTTGAATTGATCAACTAATTTAAAGAGTTAAGTTAGACCAATAATTAAATAGTTAATTATTTGGTGCCACGTGATCATCAGTAGGTCAAGTTAGCTTAAGGAGTTAAGCTAATTGACTTAAGAGTTGTGTCAAAGGTTAATTAATTAAATTAAAGTGGTTAATTTAATTAATGAAGAGAATCAATTTTGGAGGAAAAATTCAAATGAAAGGTTCATTTGGTGTGGTATTGTAATTAATTTGAAATTAGATTTCAAATGAAATTGAAATGCACGTAAAATTCAAATTCCAATTTGAATTACAACTTGCCAACTTGCAAGGCCAAGTTGGCAGTCACCTTGAGGAAGGTGTGATGCCACCTTGACATCACACCATCCTCACTCTATATATAGGTATAGAGGGAGAGAGGAATGGCCACATGACACACATTTGAAGAATTAGATTCTTTTACATTTTTCGTCCAACTCTCAAGTGTTACCTCATGTATTGAAGCTTAACTTCTTCTCTTACTCTCCTATCTCAAATCAAACCTTCATCTATGTAAATCTCCTATCTATTTTTAAGCTAATAATAACAAGATTAGGATCCAACATTGGTGTGTGGATTATAACAATTAGAGGCAAGACAATTGGATTGCTTACTTTTGGAGATCCACTATTAGGATAGTCCACTTGGCGATTTTTTTATAGCACTTTCCTATGGTTTTTTAAGTTGAAGTTTTTATAGTAGATTCTTCAAGGAGTTGAGAATATATTATAATTTTTTCAGAATTTTTGGAGGAGCTTGGATTGAGTAAAAGTTGCATCCAAACTGAGTTGCCGCTGTGAGATAGTTTCTGCCTGTTCAAGTCATTTTCAACATCTCCTTAGTTTTTGAGCAAATCAAGGTAATCTTCTTTCCAAATATGGATCAACAGCATGTTTGGATTCTTCTTAGCCTATGTAGCCTAGTTAATTTCAGTTTTTAAAGTTTTAATTATTGGAGCTTATTGCTACATGTGCCTTCAAGTAGTATCAGAGCCTAATTCATGCTTTAATTTAGATTTTTGATTGATTGATTCATCTGATGAATTGATCAAAATCACCAAATTCACAATTCATATGATGGATTGGAGTGTTTTGATGATATTTTGTGTGGCTCCTTGATTGATGAATTGAAAGCATGCTAATATGTGTTTTAAGTGTTAATTCATATGATTAGTATGTTTTAATTTATAGTTGCTAATGTTGAATGTTGATGCTATATGATGATATAACATGTTGTTAATGCCCTAAAAGAGTTTTGGTCATTTTTGGATCAAATTTGATTGGAGTTTTGTTGGAGATTTTTGAAGAATAAGATTCTTACTTAAACTTATTTTTTGAAGCATGATTGAGCCTTTGAAATTTCATTTTTAAAAGCTATTTTAGATCTAAAATTTCATCTATATTGTGTGATTACATGTTTAAGAGGTATCCTAAATTTGTTCTTGCACAAAAGTTGAGTAAAATTGCAGTTGACTTACTCATGACCAAAAAATAGGGCTGGCAGGTGGGGGGCGTGCCATGCGCGGGCTTCCCGCCTAGCTGTGGGTCCAAGTCGGGCCAACAGCGGGCAGTTTTTGTCTAAGCTTGTTTTAAGTGTGAATTTTGGCTCCTTTGGTGATCAAAAGTGTTTTGTATCACACATAATAGTTGCATAAGTATTGTGCAAGTTCTCAAAATTATGTTTGACATTTTTTATTGCTTTTAAAAAATTGTTAAAGTTAATCTTCAAGTTGACGCATAAATGTTATGCTAGCTCTTGCTTGGCCAATTATTTGTTTTCGAGATAAGCATTTAATTGTTGGAATTGAATGTCAATTCTAGATTTATTTATTGTTCATTTAATTGTTGAATGGATGATGAATGAATGGGGATGATCATGAGCTTTTAATATTGATTTTATTTGTTTCAAATTGTTGAAAAGAGTTGTATTAAATTAGGGCTTGCATGCCTCTTAATTTCTATCTTGTAAATGTTATGAGAGTAGAATCACTAAGAGTGAGGATTTCTTTCTCATGTGAATGTTATTTGGAGCAAAGAAACCTTTGGAGGCATGGAGACCAAGAAGACCCATCAATATATGGGATACACTTATGTAATAGCTAGATTTAATCAACCACTTAAAATCAACTAGGTGGTGCATCTATGGCTCTAAGTGCACTACTTGGTTAGGCTCTTGGTCATCCCACCCTAGGAGCATACCAGGCGCATTTACTTATTTATGCTTTTCCTATCCTATTGATGTATGAGATGCATTGTTAGGATATAGAAAACCAAAATAAGAAGATAAAAATGATTAGATCTTTGCAAGCAAAAAAAGTCCCTCCACTTAGAATATCTAAATGCTTCAAATATTAAGTCAAAATTGATATAAATTAAAAGAGTTTTAATTAATCTATACCTTCAACCAATAGTATATGGCATGATGTTGCTACCATTATTTGTGTGATGTCTCACGAGTCATGGGTCACGCTTATGGTGGAAAGTTGTGACCATTTTCTTAGCATATGATGCACATTTGATTCGAGAATGCCCATGCATTGGCACTGGAGTCGTGGAATGTCGTGGAGTCATCTCGAATCAAAGTTTTATTGGTAAGGTCTACTTAACACCTGGTAATGTATATGTCACACGAGTTGTAGGTCTACATCAAAAATGAAGAAAAATATATCAAGAGTTTTATGAGATGCAATAAACAAAAGTTGCTTACCTTTTGATTATTTATGGATGTCTTATAAGTTGTAGGTCTACTTGTAAGTCCTTAGGATATTGATTCTCACTAGGAAATGGGATTTCCCGAATTCTTCTAGGGGGTGAAGGATTTCATAAAATAGTAGGAGAAAAGCATGCTTAAAGACCATGAACATGTTTTCAATATCAAAATTTAATAATATGCTTATACTCTTTTCTTGCCTCTTGTAGATTTTCGAAATCTTCAAAAATAAAATGGCTAAAAATCCACTCGCAATCATTTTGGAAACTAATAAAAGCTCACTGGGCCAAACTTCAACGATTGGTTGAGAAACCTTAAAATTATTCTAGACTCTGAAAAGAGGACCTATGTCCTAGATCAAAGTCCACTGGTCACATTGGGTGATGACGCCACCAATGAGACCTGTGAATTGTTCACTAAATTTGTACGTGATGATCTATAAGTGAGATATAGCTCCCATGATTAATGAGCTCCAAAAGACTCACGAGCATATGAAACATATAAGAGAGATCTACCAACACCTACAAGAGTTGTATGGTGTGCAAAACAAAACACAAAAGGTTTGCTTTGTCGAGAAAGCTCTTTAGATCAAATATGGTTTAGGGTTCAAATGTCCATGATCATAGGCTAAAGATAATTGAACTCATTGAGAAGCTTGGGCAACTTGATGTGATCATGGACAATGAACTCTTCATGGATTTCATCCTCCAGTCATTACCCCCATCGTTCAACCAATTTGTTGTGAACTTTAATATGTCCAAGCAAGATGTTCCGATTAATGAATTGGTGAACATGCCTGTGACCATCGAAGTGACTGTGAAAAAGGAAAAACATCTTATACTTGCTTTGTCCTCTAAGTCGAAAGGGCCTAGGGGTCCAAGAAAGAGAAGTAAGAAGAAGAAGAGTTTTTCCTCCAAAGGGAAGCAACCCGCGAAGAGTTTTGGGGGGTCAAGAAAAGGATAAAACCGATGCGAGTTGTTTCCACTATGGTGAGAAGAGGAATTGGAAAAGGAATTGCAAAGATTACCTTGCAACCTTTGAGAAGGATATGTACTTTATTAAAGTACAATTGACAACCAGTTCTTCCTCATGGGTATTTGATACCACAAGTGGTTCTCACATTTGTAATTCATTACAAGGTATGGAAAGAAGAAAGAGTGTTTGTGAAGGGGATATGATCCTTCCCCTCAAAAAATGGAACAAGAGTTGCAACCATGTTCCAAGGTGTAATGCTTGGAGAATGCTTGCATTATACTTGATCCGGTTTATTATGTACCCAATCTTGTAAAGAATATTATATCAATTCCCATTCTTGATAATGAATGATATGATTTTTCTATATCGAATGGGACATTGAAGGCATTAAAGAATGGTTATTTGATTGCTCAAGGTACATTATATAACGGATTGTACATACTTGATACTCAACCTTTACTAATGCACAGTCAATCAAGTAAAAGTAAATTAGATAACCAAGAAGATGCTATTCTTTGACATACAAGACTTGGGCATATTTCTAAAAATAGGATGAAAAAGTTAGAAGCTCTTAAAGCACCAAATGTTAGTGGCATTGAGCACCTTCATACTTGTGAATCTTGTTTGAAGGGAAAAATGACCAATGCTCCTTTTATGGGATAAGTGAAGCGCACCACAAGACATTTGGATTTCATCCATACGGATGTTTGTGGCCCACTAAGAGTTAGTACGAGAGGAGGCTATTCTTACTTCATCACTTTCACCAATGATTTTAGTTAGTTCGAACATGTGTATCTTATGAAATACAACTTTGAATCCTTTGTAAAGTTCAAAAACTATAGGAGTGAAGTAGAAAAGCAAAAGGCACTTAGTATTAAAGCTCTTCGATCGAATCGAGGGGGGAGAATACTTAAGTACCGAATTCTTGGATTATCTAAAGAAGAATGGAATTCTCTCTCAATGGACTCCACTCGGCACACCCCAACGTAGCAGACATGGTACGATCTATGATGAGATTTTACGATGTGCCTATATCCTTTTGAGGATATACTTTAGAAACGACGGCGAAGGTACTAAATGTAGTACCTTCAAAGTGGGTACCAAAGACGCCGTATGAGATGTGGTATGGCAAAACACCCTCTTACCATTACCTTTGGGTTTAGCGGTCTCCCGCCTACGTGAGACGAACTTATCAGTACCAAAGATGTCGTATGAGATATGGTATGACAAAGCACTCTCTTGACATTACCTTAGGATCTATGGGTCTCCCACCTACATGAGATAAATAGTAGGAGACAAGTTGGATAGTAGATCCACCTTGTGCATGTTTGTGGGATACCTTAGAGAGTCTTTGGGTTATTACTTTTATGATCCCTCGAAACAAAAGGTGATTGTTTTGAGGAATGCCACTTTTTGGAAAAGGAATTTCTATTAGATAGAAATGGCATTTTTGTTGAACTTGATGAAATTCAAGAAGATCATAAAATCCCACAGGCGGTGGAAGCAAACAAGCAATAAAAGCCTCACAGACAACCTCTGAGAAGGTCAGACCGGATCAAGAAGCAACCCTAAAGGTTTGAATTTCTTCATGAGATAGACCAATCAAATAGTGATCTGAAGACTTATAAAGAAGATATGTTGGACATAGACTCGGGATATTAGCTTGATGTTGGAATAGTGCCCCGCAAGCTAATAAGATTGGCATGTAAACTATTTCACTTGTGATACAATCTTGATTAAATGATATTATTTACAAATGGTCATCTTTATCTTATGCTTATATTACTTCACTGGCATTTGGTTGTAGCCCTTAGATCATATAAGATTGCGGGACTTGGTCACGCATTCGGTGGTAATCATGGAATAAGTCTTACACTGTCGTGATCTTAAACATCCCAAGTCGTAAAATCTCATGAGATAAGGCATCTAAAATTCAAATAAACTTGTACTAACGATGCATAATCCAAGGGTTGGATGTTGCTTCGTTCCATGAGCAAATCATATGAGAGATGGGTGCTTGTTAGAGAACAAGGCACTGGAGACTCACTCGGAGAATCCATTAGGTAGCCATACTGGCAAGTCGGTAGTGGCAAATTCTACAGCTTACGCTAGTGCATATAATTAGTCCTTTGACCTGATGATCCATTGTAACCTTGTGTTTAGGTCCTCATACTTTGACTTATCCCTGGTCACCTAGTAGGCCATTCAGGTTGTGCTTGAGTAGGAGCTACTTAGGCATGGTAGAGGTTTTGAGATCTAATATGGGATTCGACTCCTCGTCTTTGAGAAGCGCGAGTGCATCTCTTATGTGTTCTATAATGATCGGTTCCAAGGATTCCTTGGCCAAGGCAGTGTGACAATTTGGAAAAGGGTTTCCCAAAGATGAGGTCACAAATCAGAATCAAACATTGAGAATAGATGCATAGTATCGAGGCTATTAGGGAGCCGACATATATCTTGCCCTAGGCCTCTTTCATGGAGATAAGAGACGAAAGGACCATTTTTGCATGGTACGCATAAAGCTAGAATGCTTCACCAAAAGCATTCATTCGGCCAATTGTTGGGCTCTATGGGCTTGAGGTTGGACATCAACTATGGAGATTGGGCACTCTTCAATTAATAGAGGTTAATTGAATTGAGTCGGTTAGTTTAAAGGAGTTTAAACTAACGTGAATATATGATATTTTAAAGTCACAAAAGTTATGAGCCATTGTCCAATGAGCAGTAGAACCTAATGGGTGACACAAAAAAGCCAATTGGAAATCCTACATGATGAGGGGAATTTTCCTTGTGTTAGAATAATACTTAGGTGACCGAAAATTGAGGGATTTGATTGACACAATTTTTAGTCATTTTGTCTTGATCAATTTAATTGTTAAATTGATCTAATTAATTTAAGGAGCTAAATTAAAATCAACTAAAATAAGTGTTAATTTAATTTGGTGCCACATGATTATCAATTGGTCAAATTAACTTATAGAGTTAAGTTAACTGAAACTAGCTTAAAGAGTTAAGTCAATTGACTTAACGGTTAAGTCAAAGTTTAATTAAATTAAAGTGTTTAATTTAATTAAAGTGAAGAAATGATTTTGGAGGGAAAATTCAAATGAAATGTTCATGTACTGTGGAATTGAAATTTATTTGGTAGACATTTCATAACATGAAATGTAAATTCCAAATGAAGTTCAAATTCAACACTAATTCACATACAACTTGCAAGATGCTTGCAAGTTGGCATGCTTAGGTGGTGTCCCTCCTTGAGAAAGGTGTGATGCTACTTTGACATCACACCATCCTCCCTGTATATATAGATATAGAGGGGGGCAGCCACATGCTATGATTATTTACACATTTTGTGCATCTAAAAGTTAGATCCAAAACTTCCTCCAAAATTGTGATTCTCTCATGAGTTGAGGCTTCCCTCTCATCTTCACCTCCCCCTCATTTTCAGACTCCTACCAGCTCTCTTTCTTCTTAGTTTTTCCATATGAATTAAGGAGAAAAAGGATTTTCCATTGGTGTGTGGACTTTGTCATTAGAGGCAAGATGATTTCAGCTTGCTTGGCTTTGGTGATCCTCTGTTCTAGCAGTGCTTTTCTGGACTCTATTCGTGGTCATTCCAGTGGATTTTGGGGCTGCATTTTTTACTGGACATTCTCCATTGAGTCAGTGAATTGTTGGTTCATATTTGGCTTGAATCCAAGGTGATTTTCCCAATCAAAAGTTGATCACACCTTGCTGCGCCAGAAGCTGTCTACTTTCAGGGAAGGAAGCACAACTTCAAGTTTTGGTTGGATTTTGCTTGAGAGGTAACAATCTGACCTTGATCCATTATATTGGTATGATTTAGACCCTCTTGGTGGTGTAAGCTAAGTTAGATTTCAGTTTTTAAATGTTTTAAACTAGATCCTTAGTCTTACACCTCTTTCAAGTGGTATGAGAGCCTAATTTCATGCTATATTTTAGATCTCTGTTGAATGATTCATGTGATAAATTGATCTAGATATTCAAACACTTGATCCAAATCATGGATTGGAGTGTTTGGATGTTGATGCTTGTGGCTCCTTTGGTGATGAATAGATATTATGCTAATGTGTCTTTTAATTGTAATTCATATGTTAGTGTAATTGATTCATGATTAGCTAATGTTAAATTTTGATTTGGCTTTGGATGATGTTATATGTTGATATAGCATATTATATTTGTACCTAAGTTGTTTTGGTCATTTTTGAACCCGATTGGATTGGATTTAATTGGAGATTTAGAGAAGAATGTGATTCTCACTTAAACTTGATTTTTGAAGCATATTCAAGAACTTGAATTTTCAGGTTTAAAAGGTGTTTTAGATCTGAGATTTCATCTATATTATGTGGAAATGATGTTTAGAAGTTGTTCTAAATGTTTGGTGCACAAAAAGGTTGAGCAAAATAGAGCAAAATGCCTTGAACCGTGTGACCGAGCAACCACCCAGCCTGAATGGACACTAACTAGTAGCAGGTGCGCCTGGGGCACACCTGTCATGCGACTGTGTGCTCAACACAGACGGGCAATGTGCTAGTCACGGGTTTGGCTTGTTTTTTACTCGATTTTGGCTCCCTTTTGTGACCAAAAGTGTATTATTTCACACATAATAGATGCACAAGTGTTGTGCAAGTTATCAAAATTATGTTTGACATTTTTTATGCTTTCTTAAATCTTGTTAAAGTTAATCTCCAATTGTTGCAAAAATAGGATGCATAAATGTTATGCTTGTTTTTGCTTGGTCAATTAATTGTTTGTATAATAAGCATTTAATTGATGGAATTGAATGTCAATTCTTGATTTATTTATTGTTCGTTTAATTGTTGAATGGATGATGAATAAATGGAGATGATCATGAGCCTTTAATATTGATTTTATTTATTTCAAGTTGTTGAAATGGGTTGTATTGAGTTGGGGCTTGCATGCCTCTTAATTTCTATCTTGTAAATGTCATGGGAGTCGGATCACTAGGAGTGAGGTTTTCTTTCTCATGTAATTGTTGCAAGGAGCAAAAAAGACCATTGGAGGCATGAAGACCCATGAATGTATGGGATACATTTTTTTAATAGCTAGATTTAATCAACCCACTTAAAATCAACTAAGTGATGTACCTATGGGTCTAAAGTGCATCACTTGGTTATGCTCATGGTCATCTCACCCTAGGAGCATGCTAGGCGTATTTACTTATTTATGCTTTTCATATCTTATCGATGTATGTAATGCATAGATTAGGACATACAAAACTTAAATAAGAAGATAAAATTGATGAGATCTTGGCAAGCAAGTTAAAAATCCCTCCACTTAGAATGTCTAAGTGTTCTCAAATATTAAGTTAAAATGGATATAAATTAAAAGGAGTTTTAATTAATTCATGCCTTCTACCAGTAGTATATTCCATGATGATGCTACCAAATTTGTGTGATAGCACTTCGTCATGGGGGTCACACTTAGGAGGAAAGTTGTGAGCATATACTTTGTATACAATGCACCTTTGATTTGAGGCTTCTCACACATTGACACTTGGTCATGGAGGATGTTGTGGAGCGATCTTGAATCAAAGTTTGATTGGTAGGTCCGAATTAACACTTAGTAGTGTAGATGTCACACGAGTCGTGGGTCTACATGAAAAGTGAGGCAAAATATATGAAGGTTTGCATATGATGTAATTAGTAAGTGTTGCTTATACTTGGATTGTTTGTGAATGGCACTCGATCGTGAGGGTCTACTTGCAAGTCTTTGGAGTCTTGATTCTCACTAGAAAATATGATTTCCTCAATTCTTCTGAGGGTGAAGGATTTGATAAAATAGTGGGAGAAAAACATGCTTGAAAGACCATAAACATGTTTTTAAAATATCAAATATTCCATCACATGCTCATATTCTCTTTTATCGCTTTTTGTAGATTTGTGAAATCTTCAAACTCAAAATGGCAAAGAATCTACTCACAACTATTTCGGAAACTAATACTCTAACCGGCCAAACTTCCACGATTGACTTAACCTAAAAAAATATTCTAGATTTCGAGAAGCGAATATATGTCCTATATCATAGTGCTCCTAATCCCCTTTGGGATTAATATGGATCTAGAGACACGTGAAATGTTCACGAATTGGGTTAAGGATTGTCCTATCTCATAGTCTCATTATGACATCTACAAACTTCAAAAGTCTCAAAGACACATAATAGTACCTTGGTTAAAGTTTGCACTAGTTGTAAAGCAAACAAAGTATGAGAAGTTCATGTTGTCAAAGGAGATTTTTCAAGCTAGGATGATTGTGAAGTCATATGTCATCAACTATGGTTTAAAGATGATTAGGCTTAAAGAAACTTTTCAACTTAGACTTAGTGATGGACAATGATCTCCATGAGGATTTGATCCTCACATCCTCGCCAAGTTTTATTGATCAAAGTTTTGATCTAGAAGGAGACTATCATGACAAGGGCAACCCTTTGACACTTATTTTCTCCTCCAAGTCCATTTAGGATATATTCTTCCTCATGCATATATGATATTGCATGTGGCTTTTATCTTTGTAATTTGTTATAAAGAATAGAAAGAAGAATAAAAATAAGTGATAAGGATATGATCCACCGCCTGACAAAAGAGCAAGAGTTGCGGCCTAAGTCGAAGGCGTATAATAAGTTAGACTTAGGGAACTCCATAATTGTATTGAACCCTTGTTATTATGTACCATATATTGTTGAAAATATTATTTCAGTTCCCGTTTTGGATGCTGAAGGATTTGATCCTTCTATATCGAACGGGAGATTGAAGGCATTAAAGAATTTGGTTCTTTAGTTGCTAAATGGTACACTTAACAAAGAATTATATATATTTTTTTATTATCAACCATTACTAACGCATATTCTTTCAAGTAAAAATTAGATATCTAAGAAGATGTCATGTTATGACATGCAAGACTTGGACATATTCTAAAAATAAGATGAACAAGTTAGAAGCTCTTAAAGCACTAAACTTTAGTGACATTAAGGAAATTCTAACTTTTGAGTCTTGTTTGAAGGGAAAATGACCCAGGCTCCTTTTGTAGGACAATAAGAGCGAAGCACAAATCCTTTAGATTTGATTCATATAGATGTGTGCAGCCTACTAAGAATTAGTGCGAGATGAGGCTATTCTTACTTCTTACCCCCACCGATGATGGCATTTGGTATGAATATGTGTATCTTATAAAGTACAAGTTTGAAGCCTTTAAAAGGTTCAAAGAGTATCAGTATGAAGTAGAAAAGCGAAAAAAGACTTAGTATTAAAGCTCTTTGATCGAACCGAGTAGGAGAACACTTAAGTATCGAATTCTTGGATTATCTAAAAGAGAATGGTATTCTCTTTCAATAGACTCCACCTAGTACACCCCAACACCATGGAGTAGCTAAAAGGGTAAACAGTACCTTGTTGGACATGGTAAGTTCCATGATAAGTTTCTCTTATGTGCCTATATCCTTTTGGGGATATGCCTTAAAAACAGCGCAAGGCTACTAAATGTAGTACCCTCAAAGTCGATGCCAAAGACACTTCATGAGATGTGGTTTGGTAAAGCACCCTCTTACCATTGTCTTATGGTTTAAAGGTCTCCCGCCTACATGAAGAAGATAGTGGGAGATAAGTTGGATAGTCGATCTTCCTTGTGCAAGTTGGTGGCATACCCTAGAGAGTCTATAGGTTATTACTTTTTTTTATCCCTTGGAACAAAAGGTGTTTGTCTCGAGGAATGCCACCTTTTTGGAAGAGGAATATCTATTAGATAGAAAAGGCGTTGTTGAACTTGATAAAGTTCAAGATGATCATCAAATTCCACAAGTGATAGAAACAAGTGAACATCAAATAGCCTTACATACAACCTCTAAGAAAGTTGGACTGAATCAAGAGCAACTCGAAAGGTTCAAATTTCTTCATGAGGTAGGCCAATCGGATACTGATCTGAAGATCTATGAGGAAGCTATGTTGAACATAGACTTAAACATTGGCTTGTCGCCATGAAATTCGAAATGGACTCCATGTACTCCAATAAAGTATGGACTTTGGTAGATCCACCTGAGGGTATAGTACTCGTTGGTTGCAAGTGGATCTATGAGCAAAAGTTAGGATTCGAATGAGAGGTAGTGACCCTTAAGGTGCGACTAGTCGCAAAAGGTTATACTCAAAGACCCGGTATTGATTTTAAGGAAACCTTTTCACCGATTGTAATGCCCAAGTCCATTCGAATTTTACTTGCCATAGTTGCATATTATGACTATGAGATATGGCAAATGGATGTGTAAAACCGCTTTCCTCAATGGCAACATTGAAGAAGAAATCTATATGGAGCAACCACAAAGTTTTATATCCAAAGGGAATGAGCAAAAGGTTTCCAAATTCGAGAGATCCATTTATGGACTCAAACAGGTGTTTCAAACTTGGAACATACATTTTGATTAGAAAGTCAAATTATTTGGCTTTGTCAAAATGTGTATGAACTTTGTGTGTACAAAAAGGCCAGTGGGAGTATTATACGGTTTATTGTACTTTATGTTGATGACATTCTTCTCATTGAGAATGAGAGAGAAATATTATAGTGTACTAAAGCATAGCTAACTACACAATTCTCCTTAAAGAATTTAGGAGAAGTATCCTGCGTATTAGGAATACGTATCTATAGAGATGGATCAATAAGGATGCTAGGGCTTTCCCAAACATAACAAGATACTAAAAGGGCTTAGTATGGAAGAATCCAAGAAGGGATTCATCCCCTTGGGACATGGTCTTTATTCCTCTAAAACTATGGCCCTTAAAACTAGCAACGAGAGACTTAGAATGTCCCACATATCTTATGAGTCTACTATAGGGAGCATAATATATGCGTCCACTATAGAGAGATAATATATGCAGTTCAATGTACAAGACCAGATTTGGCAAATGCTCTAAGAGTTACGAACCATTTTCAATCCAATCCTGGTGAGTGTCATTGGATGGCCGTTAAAGTAATCCTTTAGTACTTAAGAAGGACTAAGGGCTTATTTTTGGTATACAGCAATGGAGAATTGAAACTTGAGGGATTTTCGGATTCAAGTTTCCAATCTAATGTAGATGACCTAAAATTTACTTCTAGATTCATATTTTGCATCAATGGCAGCCCAGTGAGTTGGAAGAGTTCCAAACAAGGCACCATAGTTGATTCTACTACTGAGGCAGAATATATTGCGGTTTTGTAAACCACAAAGAAAGGTATTTGGATAGAAACTTCATCAAAGAGTTGGATATGGTGCCTGGCGTGCACGAGCCTATGGTTGTCTTTCGAAGACAACTTGGGACTTGAGCCGAGATCTCATCAGTGGTCCAAATAATGCATTATCATTTGATATATGATATCAATTGGTAGAGGCAACATATGAGTGGAAATAGTTGCCTCAAAAAAGAATATAGCAGAACCACTATCTTAACCCCTAAATGAAAAAGGTCTTTCAAGGACATCTTGAGAAGATGGATCTTAAGACTATGGGGAATTAACTTTGGGGCAAGTGGGAGATTGTTGGATCTAGTGCCTAGCATTGCAGAGGCTGTAGTTGTCTTTTATGACAACAACGGAGTGGTTGCGCAAGCTAAAGAGCCCAGATCTCATCAGAGATCCAAGCATATTTTGAGGCAATATCATTTGATCCATGAGATCATCAATAGAGGCGACATCCAAGTGAAGAAAGTAGCCTTAGAAAAGAATATAGTAGATCCACTGATTAAACCCCTAACGTAAAAGGTCTTTGAAGGACATCTTGAGAAGTTGGGTCTTAAAACTATATAGAATTGGCTTTAGGGAAAGTGGGAGATTGTTGGAATAGTACCTCGCAACCAATTAGATTAGCATGTAAACTATTTCACTTGTGAGATAATTGATTGAATGATATTCATTTCAATGGCCATCTTCATCTTATGCTTATTTTGCTTCACTACACTACAACAATTTGCACTTCACATAACAAAAAATTTGGTAACAAAGGTAAAATTCATTACATATGTTAGATTTATTGTAACAAAATTGATTTTTTGTTACAAATAACATTTTCTTTAGTAGCAAAGTAAAAGTCTTGTTACCTTTAACTCAAATTTGTTACCTTAAATTTTTTATGTTCGTAATTAAATAATTATTCGTTACAAAAAATGTTATTTTGTTACATATAACATTTTCCGTCATATAAGAAGATATATTTGTAACAAAATTTGGTACCTTTTGTAACAACAAAATATTTGTTACAAATAAAATATATTGTAACAAAGTTTTTAGTTACTAAATTTTAATTAACTTCCCTCCAAAATTCATTCCCTCCAAATATCAATTGTATACATATGGTAACAATGATTTTCGTTACTAATTATAAACGAATATTAAATTAATTGTTTACTAATACTTGTGGGTTGGGCTTTTGTTCAATAAATGGATTTCACAATAATGTAAAGAATTTGTTAATTAGGCTTAACCAATTTTTTAGTGAATTATTATTATACTAAGTTTTATTTTAAAGATTGAGCTTGAAGAAATTTGAAGTGAATAATCCATTAGTTGGGCCAATTTCTTTAAAATATTGGGCTATATAACTATTTTGTGAATTATTCAATGAATTTGGAGTTTTCATTTAGAGGGAAAATGCAAAATTGGTTCCGTAACTATACCTTACTAGCAAATTTTGATTTTATGTTTTTTGTACATTAACTTTTGAATTTTGGCAATTTGAGGATAAATCTAGCCCGAATTCATTTGCAATAGGCCCAATCCACATGGCGCCACATCACATCCTCTCTCCTACGTGGCATGTGGTGTGGCAACCTCTTCTTGCCATGTATTTTACTAGACCAAAAGGAAAAGGATATTTGCACAAAAAATTAAAAATAGGTACATAAAAATTGAAAAAAGTAAAAAGATAAAAAAAAAAAGATAAATCTTGAAAAATATTTATATACTTATATATATATTCACATATATAAACACACATACACATGTATCCCACTTGCTAAATTATCAAATTAAATGAATTGAGTCCTAAAAGAAATTTAAAACTTGCACATTAGAATTTAAAATATCAAATATCCTTCAAATTTATAAATTTTTATTTCATACGAATTTACCATCTATTTTTTTTTTAAATCTAATTTATCACTTTAGGCCATATAATTTTAATAATATTAAGTTAAAATATCTAATAATGTTAAAATAGTAAAATATCTAAAAAGTTAAATAAATTTTGTTGACTTTATTTATTAAGTTAAAAATTAAACAATAAAAATTTAAGTCTATCCAATTATCTATATAATTCAAAATTACATAAGAATATTAAAATGATAAATACATCTAAAATAATTCTATTAAATATAAATATATTTTATTTATTAATTCAAATATGACAAAAAAAAACTTAAACAATAAAATTTTAAGTCTGTCATCCTAACAATATAATTATAAATTACATAATAATATTAAAATAAAAAATATTCTAAACGTTAGAATTTAAAATATCAAATATCCTTCAAATTTATAAAATTTTATTTCATATGAATTTATCATCTAAATTTTTTTAAAAATCTAACTTATAACTTTAGGCCATATAATTTTAATAATATTAAGTTAAAATTTTTAATAATTTTAAAATAGTAAAATATCTAATAATTTAAATAAATTTTGTTGACTTTATTTGTTAAGTTAAAAATGAAATAAAAATTAAACAATAAAAATTTAAGTCTATCCAATTATCTATACAATTCAAAATTACATAATAACATTAAAATGATAAATACATCTAAAATAATTCTATTAAATATAAATATATTTTATTTATTAATTCAAATATAACAAAAAAAAACTTGCACAATAAAATTTTGAGTCTATTATCCTAACTATATAATTATAGATTACATAATAAAATTAAAATAAAAATTATTCTAAACTAATTCAATTATTTAATTAATATAAATAAAGAATTTAAATAAATAATAATAATAATAATAATAATAATAATAATAATAATAATAATAATAATAATAATAATAATAATAAGAAGAAGAAGAAGAAGAAGAAGAAGAAGAATCTCTACCCTTCCCCTCCTGCACTTCATATATTTCTCATTTCTTTTCTTTTCTTTTTATTCTCATTTCTCTCTTCTTCCATTATTTCATATATTTCTCATTTTATACATATATGTATAAATTTATCATTGTTTCTCATTTCTCATTATTTCATATATTCTCATTTACATATATATATATTTATTTATTTATCTATAAAATTTTAAATAATTTTTATTTTTATCTTTTTTTTTCTAATTATTCATACATGTATACTTATTTTTTCTATTTATTCTTATTCACATATATATAATATACATATATATAAATTTATCAATAAAATTTAAATTACTTTTATTTTATCAATTTTTTTATTTATTCATTTCAAATTAAATAATATTTAATATTTATAAAAACATATATATAATATAATTTTTTATTCATACTTATATGCATATATAGTATATATATACATATATATATATAAATTTCAATAAAATTTAAAGAAGATTCATCATATATTTCTCATTTTATACATATATAAATTTATCATTATTTCTCATTTCTCATTATTTCATATATTCTTATTTTATACATATGTATAAATTTATTTAATGAATTTGGATGGCAATGAAATTTTGTTAGAGTTAATGAGAAAAAAAATCCCTAAACCTACTTTTAATTTAGTGTTCAGTCCCCATTTAAATATTTACACTCTAAACTCCCCACTTTTTTACAAAAGTTAGGAATCACTCCCCATATCTTTTAGAAAGACCTGTATACCCTTGCAGCTGGAAAAAACAACAAAAATACCTGGGAAATGCGTTCTCTCTTAAGAAGAAGGCTTTCTTTTTTTATATTTTTGCTTGAAATCGACTTCTCTAAGCGCCAAAAGAAAAGGGCGCGAAACCGTTTCTCTGCCACTGACACGAGAAGAAGAAGAAGAAGTGAAAAAAAAAACAACAAAATTTCTGCCATTTTTCTGTGACAATGGAAGGAAAAACAGTGGCAACAAGAAGCAAAATACAAAAAGAAGTGACGAAAAGGAACAAAGGTATGTTTTCTGCATTTGAAACTTCAAATGTCCGTCATTTTTTAGTGTTACACTCATTTCTTGTCTATTTTCTCATGTTTAGGGTTTTTATTCATTTTTTAGTCGTTATACACTTGAACCCATTTGATATATATATAATTTCTATTGTGAGATGGGAAGTTCTGATTTGTACTTGAAGGTCATGAAAGTTGCCCTTCACCTTTTAGGGATTTATACTTCTTTTTAACTGAAATTATATGGTGAAATTATATTATAAAACTATCTGAATGTAGTAGTGTGTTATTTGTAGTATAGAACATCCAAGCATGCAGTACACATTAGCAAAAGTGTAGTATATAATCTGGGTAACCGCAGTACAATGTAGTGTGTTATCTATAGTACAAAACATCCAAGCATGCAGTACACTTAGTCATAAATGTAGTATATAATCTGCATAGCTGCAGTACATTTTAGGGCATTTGGAGTACACTTTAGGCAAAAGTGTAGCATAAAATCTTTGAAGGTGCAGTATATTTCAGAAACAAATGTAGTATAAAACATTCAAACTGAAAGTACACTTTAGGCATAAGTGTAGTATATAATCTGTGTTGCTGTAGTACATTTTAGAAACAAATGTATGTAGTATAAAGCATTCAAGCTTGCAGTATACATTAGGCAAAATGTAGTATATAATCTGAATAGCTGCAGTACACTTTAGAAGCATCTGGATTACACTTTAGGCAAAAGTGTAGCATAAAATCTCTGTAGGTGCAGTAAATTTCAGAAACAAATGTAGTGTAAAACATTCAAACTGGCAGTACACTTTAGGCATAAGTGTAGTATATAATCTGTGTTGTTGCAGTACATTTTAGAAGTATCTTAGTACATAAACATTCAAGCCTGCATTATACATTAATTGAAAATGTAGTATATAATCTTTGCATCTGCAGTATATTTTAGAAGCAACTGAAGTATAAAACCTTTAAGCCTGCAGTATACATTAAATGGAACTCTAGTATATAATCGTGTATCTGCATTACATTTTAGAAGCAACTATAATATAAAAAATTCAAGCATGAAGTATAGAATAACTGAAAGTTTAGTATATATTATGTGTTTCTAAAATACATTTTAGAAGCATCTTTAGTACAAAACATTCAAGTTTTTAGTACACTCTATCTAAAAGGGTTAGTTTATTGTCTATTTATATACTATTTTTTTTTGCTCATTGTAGCAAAGCCAAGACATTGTGAGGTCTGTTCTCATTGCTCTCCCCAATATTTTCAGATTAAATTGGAGCTAGCGAAGTCCAAGATGGGGTCCAAACATTTTGATGCATTGAAGAAGACCCCTTTCTATATATACATGGATATGCTTAAGTTAAGTTCAAGCTTCATTCAGCTTGAAGCTATACTTAGGAGTTTTGACCCAAAAAAGCTCTCATTTCATTTTGCGGAGAGGGTTGAGGTTCCTTTTTCTGCAGTTGAATTTTCAATGGTTTTAGGGTTGCCACACGTAGGGCAATCTGTTGATATAACATTGCAGATGAAGTCTTCAACCTTTGACCACCTTTTTTTCTGGAAAGCTGCAGAATATAACTAGATCTAAAATAGCAAAAAAACTTGAGGAGTATGTATATAAGGATAGTGTGGAAGAGTTGAATAATTTTTGTACGTTGTACATAATTTTTGTTTTTAATTGTATTCTGTTTCCAACATCTAATTAGTGGACTCCACGATTTCTCCTACCATACTTGGACAATTTGTCTAGAGTTGGTCTGTATGCATGGGGCATAGCTGCATACAGTTTTCTTGTCCAAGATATGAAGAACCATTTAGGAATAGGTGGAGAAAGAAGAAAGAAGTACATTGATGGGTGTACAGTCGGCTTGATGGTAAGTGTTTGCTTCATTTTTCTAATAACATTGATTATATTTATATTCAAGTGAGTATAATTTTTTGATTTATGAATGACAGGCATGGGTTTATGAACGCATCCCGTCACTGGCTTCACCAGTGAGTTTGTTTGAGTTTCCATGCTTTTACCGATGGAAGGATAGCAAACTCCCACAAAATGTGGAGCAGGCAGAGAATAAATTGAAGCAAGTTACAACAAATATGGTAATAATTGTAATAATTCATCATTTGTTTTTTGTATAATAATTTGAATTTGATAATTATTTCCATTATAATAGGTTGTAGCCCTCAACCTTGCTCTAGAGGAGTTAGAATTGGCAAATTTGATCAAGAAATCAGAGGCTGCCAATACAGCCATCAGTGAAGTCCATTTCTGTGATCATACAATATATGAAACAATTATTGCAGCGAAAGGTGAAGAAATTAAATCATTAAAACAAAAAATTACTTCATTCGAATACATGGCAATGAAGGGGCAGGAAGAGGAGGAGCATCTAACTGAGGAAGAGACTGATGGGGTGGAGCTTGAGTAGGAAGCTGGTGAGTATGTGCATGCGGGGGAACCTGATTTGGAACATGATGCACAGAAAGAAGGGGATGATTCTGAAGACATATTGGATGAAGAAAGTCGAATCAAACAACGTCATGATCCTTTAGATTCCCTTATACCTTTGAAGACAGAACATTGTATACCAATTCAAGCGGCTGAATTCGAGGAATCTGAGATTGAAGTGGCAAATATCATGTCCTCGATTGTGATAAATGTGCGCAACCGAGAAAATAGGAAGCCAAAATAGAAATCTCCAGATTTTGTCAGCCCCTCGAGCACAACACCAACTAAAAGAGCAAGATAAGTGACAAAGACCTATCGTGCTCGTCCTCGTGCACGAAAAAACAAAGAACAAGAAGAGAAAAAGGTGTAGTACACAACTTAATGTTTTATTTTTTTGCTACTTGCATTTCATTTGTAAAATGTCTGTTTGTTATAAATGTTACGATATCTCATACTTGATTGGTTGATATTTGCACTTAACGGATGATGTCTTATACTTTATGTTGGTGATACTTCCACTTATGTGCTGATCTTTTCTACTTCAATACTTGACACTTTATACCTAATGTGCTTGAGTTTTGTACACTACATTGCTGATGTCTGTACTTCATGTGCTTATCGTTTCTACTCCAACAGTTGACACTTTATACCTATTATGCTTGAGTTTTGTACTCCATGTTGGTGATATCTGTACTTCATGTGATTGACATATTATACCTATTGTGCTTAAGTCTTGTACTCCATGTTGGTGATATCTGTACTTCATGTGTTTTACACTTTATACCTAATGTGCTTGAGTTTTGTACACCATGTTGGTGATATCTGCACTTTATGTGCTTGACACATTATACCTATTATGCTTGAGTTTTGCACTCCATGTTGGTGATATCTGTACTTCATGTGTTTTACACTTTATACCTAATGTGCCTGAGTTTTGTACACCATGTTGGTGATATCTGTACTTCAAGTGCTGATCTTTTCTACTTCAATAGTTGGCACTATACACTTATTGTGCTCGAGTTTTGTACTTCATGTGCTTGACACTTTACACTTATTGTACTTGAGTTTTGTACTCCTTGTTGATGATATCTGTACTTCATGTGTTTTACACTTTATACCTAATGTGCTTGAGTTTTGTACACCTTCTTGGCGATATCTATACTTCAAGTACTGATCTTTTCTACTTCAATAGTTGGCACTTTATACTTATTGAGCTTGAGTTTTGTACTCCATGTTGGTGATATCTGTACTTCATGTGCTTTACACTTTATACCTAATGTTCTTGAGTTTTGTACATCAAGTTGGTGATAGCTGTACTTCAAGTGCTGATCTTTTCTACTTCAATAGTTGACACTTTATACCTAATGTGCTTGAGTTTTGTACACCATATTTGTGATGTCTGTACTTCATGTGCTTATCTTTTCGGCTTAAACAGTTGACACTTTATACCTTTGTGCTTGAGTTTTGTACACCATGTTGGTGATATCTGTACTTCAAGTGTTGATGTTTTCTACTTCAATAATTGGCAGTTTATACTTATTGTACTTCAGTGTTATACTCCATGTTGGTGATATCTGTACTTCATGTGCTTGTTTTTTCCACTTCAACAATTGACACTTTGTACCTATGTGCTTGAGTTTTGTACACCATGTAGGTGATATTTGTACTTCATGTGCTTGACACGTTATACCAATTGTGCTTGAGTTTTGTACTCTATGTTGGTGATATCTGTACTTCATGTGCTTAACACTTTATTCGTACTGCACTTGAGTTTTTTACTTCACGTTGCTGATATCTGTACTTCATGTGCTTTACACTTTATACCTAATGTGCTTGAGTTTTGTCCACCATGTTGGTGATATCTGTACTTCAAGTGCTGATCTTTTCTACTTCAATAGTTGACACTTTATACCTAATGTACTTGAGTTTTGTACACCATGTAGGTGATATCTGTACTTCAAGTGCTGATCTTTTCTAATTCAACAATTGACACTTTATACCTAATGTGGTTGTGTTTTGTACACTATGTTGGTGATATCTGTACTTCATGTGCTTATCTTTTCTACTTCAACAGTTGACACATTATACCTATTGTGCTTGAGTTTTGTACTCCATGTTGGTGATATCTGTACTTCATGTGCTTGACACTTTATACCTACTGTACTTGAGTTTTGTACTCCACGTTGCTGATATCTGTACTTCAAGTGCCGATCTTTTCTACTTCAATAGTTGACACTTTATACCTATGGCGCTTGAGTTTTTGTACACCATTCTAGTGATGTCTGTACTTCTTGTGCTTATCTTTTCTGCTTCAATAGTTGACAATTTATACCTATGTGCTTGTGTTTTGTACTCCATGGTTGTGATATCTGTACTTCAAGTGCTGATCTTTTCTAATTAAACAATTGACAATTTATACCTAATGTCCTCGAGTTTTGTACCCCATATTGGTGATGTCAGTACTTCATGTGCTTATCTTTTCTACTGCAACAGTTGACACCTTATACCGATTGTGCTTGAGTTTTGTACACCATGCTGGTGATATCTGTGCTTCATGTGCTTGACACATTTTACCTATTGTGCTTGAGTTTTGTACTCCATGTTGGTGATATCCGTACTTCAAGTGCTTGACACTTTATACCTACTATACTTGACTTTTGTACTACACGTTGCTAATATCTGTACTTCATGTGCTTGACACTTTATACCTATTGTGCTTGAGTTTTGTAGTCCATGTTGGTGATATCTGTACATCATGAGCTTGACACTTTATACCTACTGTACTTGAGTTTTGTACTCCACGTTGCTGATATCTGTACTTCATGTGCTTTACACTTTATACCTAATGTGCTTGAGTTTTGTACATCATGTTGGTGATATCTGTACTTCAAGTGCTGATCTTTTCTACTTCAATAGTTGACACTTTATACCTAATTTGCTTGAGTTTTGTACACCATGTTGGTGATAGCTGTACTTCATGTGCTTATTTTTTCCACTTCAACAATTGACACTTTGTACCAATTTGCTTGAGTTTTGTACACCATGTAGGTGATATCTGTACTTCAAGTGCTGATCTTTTCTAATTCAACAATTGACACTTTATACCTAATGTGGTTGTGTTTTGTACACTATGTTGGTGATATCTGTACTTCATGTGCTTATCTTTTCTAATTCAACAGTTGACACATTATACCTATTGTGCTTGAGTTTTGTACTCCATGTTGGTGATATCTGTACTTCATGTGCTTGGCACTTTATACCTATTGTGCTTGAGTTTTGTACTCCATGTTGGTGATATCTGTACTTCATGAGCTTGACACTTTATACCTACTGTACTTGAGTTTTGTACTCCACGTTGCTGATATCTGTACTTCATGTGCTTTACACTTTATACCTAATGTGCTTGAGTTTCGTCCACCATGTTGGTGATATCTGTACTTCAAGTGCCGATCTTTTCTGTTTCAATAGTTCACACTTTGTACCTATGGCGCTTGAGTTTTTGTACACCATTCTAGTGAAGTCTGTACTTCTTGTGCTTATCTTTTCTGCTTCAATAGTTGACAATTTATACCTATGTGCTTGTGTTTTGTACTCCATGGTTGTGATATCTGTACTTCAAGTGCTGATCTTTTCTAATTCAACAATTGACACTTTATACCTAATGTGGTTGTGTTTTGTACACTATGTTGGTGATATCTGTACTTCATGTGATTATCTTTTCTACTTCAACAGTTGACACGTTATACCTGTTGTGCTTGAGTTTTGTCCTCCATGTTGGTGATATCTGTACTTCATGTGCTTAACAGTTTATACCTATTGTGCTTGAGTTTTGTACTCCACGTTGGTGATATCTGTACTTCATGTGCTTGACACTTTATACCTACTGTACTTGAGTTTTGTAGTCCACGTTGCTGATATCTGTACTTCATGTGCTTTACACTTTATACCTAATGTGCTTGAGTTTTGTACACCATGTTGGTGATATCTGTACTTCAAGTGCTGATCTTTTCTGCTTCAATAGTTGACACTTTATACCTATGGCGCTTGAGTTTTTGTACACCATCCTAGTGATGTCTGTACTTCTTGTGCTTATCTTTTCTGCTTCAATAGTTGACAATTTATACCTATGTGCTTGTGTTTTGTACTCCATGGTTGTGATATCTGTACTTCAAGTGCTGATCTTTTCTAATTGAACAATTGACACTTTATACCTAATCTCCTCGAGTTTTGTACCCCATATTGGTGATGTCAGTACTTCATGTGCTTATCTTTTCTACTGCAACAGTTGACACCTTATACCTATTGTGCTTGAGTTTTGTACACCGTTCTGGTGATATCTGTGCTTCATGTGCTTGAAACTTTATACCTATTGTGCTTGATTTTTGTACTCCATGTTGGTGATATCCGTACTTCAAGTGCTTGACACTTTATACCTACTGTACTTGACTTTTGTACTCCACGTTGCTAATATCTGTACTTCATGTGCTTGACACTTTATACCGATTGTGCTTGAGTTTTGTACTCCATGTTGGTGATATCTGTACATCATGAGCTTGACACTTTATACCTACTGTACTTGAGTTTTGTACTCCACGTTGCTGATATCTGTACTTCATGTGCTTTACACTTTATACCTAATGTGCTTGAGTTTTGTACTCCATGTTGGTGATATCTGTACTTCAAGTGCTGATCTTTTCTACTTCAATAGTTGACACTTTATACCTAATGTGCTTGAGTTTTGTACACCATGTTGGTGATAGCTGTACTTCATGTGCTTATTTTTTCCACTTCAACAATTGACACTTTGTACCAATTTGCTTGAGTTTTGTACACCATGTAGGTGATATCTGTACTTCAAGTGCTGATCTTTTCTAATTCAACAATTGACACTTTATACCTAATGTGGTTGTGTTTTGTACACTATGTTGGTGATATCTGTACTTCATGTGCTTATCTTTTCTATTTCAACAGTTGACACATTATACCTATTGTGCTTGAGTTTTGTACTCCATGTTGGTGATATCTGTACTTCATGTGCTTGGCACTTTATACCTATTGTGCCTGAGTTTTGTACTCCATGTTGGTAATATCTGTACTTCATGTGCTTGACACTTTATACCTACTGTACTTGAGTTTTGTACTCCACGTTGCTGATATCTGTACTTCATGTGCTTTACACTTTATACCTAATGTGCTTGAGTTTTGTCCACCATGTTGGTGATATCCGTACTTCAAGTGCCGATCTTTTCTGTTTCAATAGTTGACACTTTGTACCTATGGCGCTTGAGTTTTTGTACACCATTCTAGTGATGTCTGTACTTCTTGTGCTTATCTTTTCTGCTTCAATAGTTGACAATTTATACCTATGTGCTTGTGTTTTGTACTCCATGGTTGTGATATCTATACTTATAGTGCTAATCTTTTATACTTCAATAGTTGGCACTTTGTACTTATATTGCTTGCATTTTGTACTCCATTTTAGTGATATATGTACTTCAAGTGCTGATATTTTCTACTTCAATAGTTGGCACTTTATACCTAATGTGCTTGAGTTCTGTACACCATATTAGGGATGTCTCTATTTTATGTGCTTATCTTTTCTGCTTCAACCGTTGACACTTTATACCTATGTGCTTGAGTTTTGTATACCATGTTGGTGATATCTGTACTTCAAGTGCTGATCTTTTCTGCTTCAATAGTCGACACTTTATACCTATGTGCTTGAGTTTTGTACACCATGTTGGAGATATCTGTACTTCAAGTGCTGATATTTTCTACTTCAATAGTTGACACTTTATACTTATTGTTCTTAAGTTTTGTACACCATGTTTGTGATATCCGTACTTCATGTGCTTGACACTTTATACCTATTGTAGTTGAGTTTTGCACTCCATGTTGGTGATATCCGTACTTCATGTGTTTTACACTTTATACCTAATGTGTTTGGGTTTTGTACACCATGTTGGAGATAGATGTACTTCAAGTGCTGATATTTTCTCCTTCAATAGTTGGCACTTTAAACTTATTGTGCTTGAGTTTTGTATTCCACGTTGGTAATATCTGTACTTCATGTGCTTTACACTTTATGCCCAATGTGCTTGAGTTTTTTACATCATGTTGGTGATATCTGTACTTCATGTGCTGATATTTTCCACTTCAACAGTTGACACTTTATACCTAATGTGCTTGAGTTTTGTACACCATATTAGTGATATCTCTACATCATGTGCTTATCTTTTCTGCTTCAACAATTGACATCTTATACCTACGTGCTTGAGTTTTGTACACCATGTTGGTGAGATCTATACTTCAAGTGCTGATCTTTTCTAATTCAACAATTGACATTTTATACCTAATGTGCTTGAGTTTTGTACACCATGTTGGTGATAGCTGTACTTCAAGTGCTGGTCTTTTCTACTTCAATACTTGGCACTTTTTACTTATAGTGCTTGAGCTTTGTACTCCATGTTGGTGATATCTGTACTTCATGTGCTTGACACTTTATACCTATTGTAGTTGAGTTTTGTACTCCATGTTGGTGATATCCGTACTTCATGTGTTTTACACATTATACCTAATGTGTTTGGGTTTTGTACACCATGTTGGTGATAGATGTACTTCAAGTGCTGATATTTTCTCCTTCAATAGTTGGCACTTTAAACTTATTGTTCTTGAGTTTCGTATTCCATGTTGGTGATATTTGTACTTCATGTGCTTTACACTTTATGCCTAATGTGTTTGAGTTTTTTACATCATGTTGGTGATATCTGTACTTCATGTGCTGATATTTTCCACTTCAATAGTTGACACTTTATACCTAATGTGCTTGAGTTCTGTACACCATATTAGTGATGTCTCTACATCATGTGCTTATCTTTTCTGCTTCAACAATTGACACCTTATACCTACGTGCTTGAGTTTTGTACACCACGTTGGTGAGATCTGTACTTCAAGTGCTGATCTTTTCTAATTCAACAATTGACATTTTATACCTAATGTGCTTGAGTTTTGTACACCATGTTGGTGATAGCTGTACTTGAAGTGCTGTCTTTTCTACTTCAATACTTGGCACTTTTTACTTATTGTGCTTGAGTTTTGTACTCCATGTTGGTGATATCTGTACTTCATTTGCTTGACACTTTATACCTATTGTAGTTGAGTTTTGTACTCCATGTTGGTGATATCTGTACTTCATGTGTTTTACACGTTATACCTAATGTGTTTGGGTTTTGTACACCATGTTGGTGATAGATGTACTTCAAGTGCTGATATTTTCTCCTTCAATAGTTGGCACTTTAAACTTATTGTGCTTGAGTTTTGTATTCCATGTTGGTGATATCTGTACTTCATGTGCTTGACACTTTATACCTATTGTAGTTGAGTTTTGTACTCCATGTTGGTGATATCTGTACTTCATGTGTTTTACACTTTATACCTGATGTGTTTGGGTTTTGTACACACTGTTGGAGATAGATGTACTTCAAGTGCTGATATTTTCTCCTTCAATAGTTGGCACTTCAAACTTATTGTGCTTGTGTTTTGTATTCCATGTTGGTAATATCTGTACTTCATGTGCTTTACACTTTATGCCTAATGTGCTTGAGTTTTTTACATCATGTCGGTGATATCTGTACTTCAAGTGCTGATATTTTCCACTTCAACAGTTGACACTTTATACCAAATGTGCTTGAGTTCTGTACACCATATTAGTGATGTCTCTACATTATGTGCTTATTTTTTCTGCTTCAACAATTGACACCTTATACCTACGTGCTTGAGTTTTGTACACCGTGTTGGTGATATCTGTACTTCTAGTGCTTATCTTTTCTAATTCAACAATTGACACTATATACATAATGTGCTTGAGTTTTGTACACCATATTGGTGATGTCTATACTTTATGTGCTTATCTTTTCTACTTCAACAGCTGACATTTATACCTATGTGCTTAAGTTTTGTACACCATGTTGGTGAGATCTGTACTTCAAGTGCTGATCTTTTCCAATTCAACAATTGACATTTTATACCTAATGTGCTTGAGTTTTGTACACCATGTTGGTGATAGCTGTACTTGAAGCGCTGGTCTTTTCTACTTCAATACTTGGCACTTTTTACTTATTGTGCTTGAGTTTTGTACTCCATGTTGGTGATATCTGTACTTCATGTGCTTGACACTTTATACCTATTGTAGTTGAGTTTTGTACTCCATGTTGGTGATATCTGTACTTCATGTGTTTTACACTTTATACCTAATGTGTTTGGGTTTTGTACACCATGTTGGTGATAGATGTACTTCAAGTGCTGATATTTTCTCCTTCAATAGTTGGCACTTTAAACTTATTGTGCTTGAGTTTTGTATTCCATGTTGGTGAAATCTGTACTTCATGTGCTTGACACTTTATACCTATTGTAGTTGAGTTTTGTACTCCATGTTGGTGATATCTGTACGTCATGTGTTTTACACTTTATACCTAGTGTGTTTGGGTTTTGTACACCATGTTGGTGATAGATGTACTTCAATTGCTGATATTTTCTCCTTCAATAGTTGGCACTTTTTACTTATTGTGCTTGAGTTTTGTACTCCATGTTGGTGATATCTGTACTTCATGTGCTTGACACTTTACGCCTATTGTACTTGAGTTTTGTTCTCCATGTTGGTGATATCTGTACTTCATGTGTTTTACACTTTATACCAAATATGCTTGAGTTTTGTACACCATGTTGGTGATATCTGTACTTCAAGTGCTGATCTTTTCTACTTCAATAGTTGGCACTTTATACTTATTGTGCTTGAGTTTTGTACTTCATATTGGTGATATCTGTACTTCATGTGCTTGACAATTTATACCTATGTGCTTGAGTTTTGTATACCATGTTGGTGATATCTGTACTTCAAGTACTGATCTTTTCTACTTCAATAGTTGACACTTTATACATATTGTTCTTAAGTTTTGTACACCATGTTTGTGATATCCGTACTTCATGTGCTTGACACTTTATACCTATTGTAGTTGAGTTTTGCACTCCATGTTGGTGATATCCGTACTTCATGTGTTTTACACTTTATACCTAATGTGTTTGGGTTTTGTACACCATGTTGGAGATAGATGTACTTCAAGTGCTGATATTTTCTCCTTCAATAGTTGGCACTTCAAACTTATTGTGCTTGAGTTTTGTATTCCATGTTGGTAATATCTGTACTTCATGTGCTTTACACTTTATGCCTAATGTGCTTGAGTTTTTTACATCATGTCGGTGATATCTGTACTTCAAGTGCTGATATTTTCCACTTCAACAGTTGACACTTTATACCAAATGTGCTTGAGTTCTGTATACCATATTAGTGATTTCTCTACATTATGTGCTTATCTTTTCTGCTTCAACAATTGACACCTTATACCTACGTGCTTGAGTTTTGTACACCATGTTGGTGATATCTGTACTTCTAGTGCTTATCTTTTCTAATTCAACAATTGACACTATATACATAATGTGCTTGAGTTTTGTACACCATATTGGTGATGTCTATACTTTATGTGCTTATCTTTTCTACTTCAACAGCTGACATTTATACCTATGTGCTTAAGTTTTGTACACCATGTTGGTGAGATCTGTACTTCAAGTGCTGATCTTTTCTAATTCAACAATTGACATTTTATACCTAATGTGCTTGAGTTTTGTACACCATGTTGGGGATAGCTGTACTTGAAGCGCTGGTCTTTTCTTCTTCAATACTTGGCACTTTTTACTTATTGTGCTTGAGTTTTGTACTCCATGTTGGTGATATCTGTACTTCATGTGCTTGACACTTTATACCTATTGTAGTTGAGTTTTGTACTCCTTGTTGGTGATATCTGTACTTCATGTGTTTTACAATTTATACCTAATGTGTTTGGGTTTTGTACACCGTGTTGGTGATAGATGTACTTCAAGTGCTGATATTTTCTCCTTCAATAGTTGGCACATTAAACTTATTGTGCTTGAGTTTTGTATTCCATGTTGGTGATATCTGTACTTCATGTGCTTGACACTTTATACCTATTGTAATTGAGTTTTGTACTCCATGTTGGTGATATCTGTACTTCATGTGTTTTACACTTTATACCTAATGTGTTTGGGTTTTGTACACACTGTTGGAGATAGATGTACTTCAAGTGCTGATATTTTCTCCTTCAATAGTTGGCACTTTAAACTTATTGTGCTTGAGTTTTGTATTCCATGTTGGTAATATCTGTACTTCATGTGCTTTACACTTTATGCCTAATGTGCTTGAGTTTTTTACATCATGTCGGTGATATCTGTACTTCAAGTGCTGATATTTTCCTCTTCAACAGTTGACACTTTATAGCAAATGTGCTTGAGTTCTGTACACCATATTAGTGATGTCTCTACATTATGTGCTTATCTTTTCTGCTTCAACAATTGACACCTTATACCTACGTGCTTTAGTTTTGTACACCATGTTGGTGATATCTGTACTTCTAGTGCTTATCTTTTCTAATTCAACAATTGACACTATATACATAATGTGCTTGAGTTTTGTACACCATATTGGTGATGTCTATACTTTATGTGCTTATCTTTTCTACTTCAACAGCTGACATTTATACCTATGTGCTTAAGTTTTGTACACCATGTTGGTGAGATCTGTACTTCAAGTGCTGATCTTTTCTAATTCAACAATTGACATTTTATACCTAATGTGCTTGAGTTTTGTACACCATGTTGGGGATAGCTGTACTTGAAGTGCTGGTCTTTTCTTCTTCAATACTTGGCACTTTTTACTTATTGTGCTTGAGTTTTGTACTCCATGTTGGTGATATCTGTACTTCATGTGCTTGACACTTTATACCTATTGTAGTTGAGTTTTGTACTCCATGTTGGTGATATCCGTACTTTATGTGTTTTACACGTTATACCTAATGTGTTTGGGTTTTGTACACCATGTTGGTGATAGATGTACTTCAAGTGCTGATATGTTCTCCTTCAATAGTTGGCACTTTAAACTTATTGTGCTTGAGTTTCGTATTCCATGTTGGTGATATTTGTACTTCATGTGCTTTACACTTTATGCCTAATGTGCTTGAGTTTTTTACATCATGTTGGTGATATCTGTACTTCATGTGCTGATATTTTCCGCTTCAACAGTTGACACTTTATACCTAATGTGCTTGAGTTCTGTACACCATATTAGTGATGTCTCTACATCATGAGCTTATCTTTTCTGCTTCAACAATTGACACCTTATCCCTACGTGCTTGAGTTTTGTACACCACGTTGGTGAGATCTGTACTTCAAGTGCTGATCTTTTCTAATTCAACAATTGACATTTTATACCTAATGTGCTTGAGTTTTGTACAGCATGTTGGGGATAGCTTAACTTGAAGTGCTTGTCTTTTCTACTTCAATACTTGGCACTTTTTACTTATTGTGCTTGAGTTTTGTACTCCATGTTGGTGATATCTGTACTTCATGTGCTTGACACTTTATACCTATTGTAGTTGAGTTTTGTACTCCATGTTGGTGATATCTGTACTTCATGTGTTTTACACGTTATACCTAATGTGTTTGGGTTTTGTACACCATGTTGGTGATAGATGTACTTCAAGTGCAGATATTTTCTCCTTCAATTGTTGGCACTTTAAACTTATTGTGCTTGAGTTTCGTATTCCATGTTGGTGATATTTGTACTTCAAGTGCTTTACACTTTATGCCTAATGTGCTTGAGTTTTTTACATCATGTTGGTGATATCTGTGCTTCAAGTGCTAATATTTTCCACTTCAACAGTTGACACTTTATACCTAATGTGCTGGAGTTCTGTACACCATATTAGTGATGTCTCTACATCATGTGCTTATCTTTTCTGCTTCAACAATTGACACCTTATACATACCTGCTTGAGTTTTGTACACCATGTTGGTGATATCTGTACTTCAAGTGCTTATCTTTTCTAATTCAACAATTGACACTATATACATAATGTGCTTGTGTTTTGTACACCATATTGGTGATGTCTTTATTTTATGTGCTTATCTTTTCTACTTCAACAGTTCACATTTATACCTATGTGCTTAAGTTTTGTACACCATGTTGGTGAGATCTGTACTTCAAGTGCTGATCTTTTCTAATTCAACAATTGACATTTTATACCTAATGTGCTTGAGTTTTGTACACCACGTTGGTGATAGCTGTACTTCAAGTGCTGGTCTTTTCTACTTCAATACTTGGCACTTTTTACTTATTGTGCTTGAGTTTTGTACTCTATTTTGGTGATATCTGTACTTCATGTGCTTGACACTTTATACCTATTGTAGTTGAGTTTTGTACTCCATGTTGGTGATATCTGTACTTCATGCGTTTTACACTTTATACCTAATGTGTTTGGGTTTTTAACACCATGTTGGTGATAGATATACTTCAAGTGCTGATATTTTCTCCTTCAATAGTTGGCACTGTTTACTTATTGTGCTTGAGTTTTGTACTCCATGTTGGTGATATCTGTACTTCATGTGCTTGACACTTGATACCTATTGTACTTGAGTTTTGTTCTCCATGTTGGTGATATCTGTACTTCATGTCTTTTACACTTTATACCAAATATGCTTGAGTTTTGTACACCATGTTGGTGATATCTGTACTTCAATTGCTTATCTTTTCTACTTCAATAGTTGGCACTTTGTACTTATTGTGCTTGCATTTTGTACTCCATTTTAGTGATATCCATACTTCAAGTGCTGATATTTTCTACTTCAATAGTTGGCACTTTATACCTAATGTGCTTGAGTTTTGTACACAATGTTGGTGATATCTGTACTTCAAGTGCTGATCTTTTCTGCTTCAATAGTTGACACTTTATACTTATGTGCTTGAGTTTTGCTCACCAAGTTGGTGATATCTGTACTTCAAGTGCTGATATTTTCTACTTCAATAGTTGGCACTTTATACCTAATGTGCTTGAGTTTTGTACACAATGTTGGTGATATCTGTACTTCAAGTGCTGATCATTTCTGCTTCAATAGTTGACACTTTATACCTATGTGCTTGAGTTTTGTACACCATGTTGGTGATATCTGTACTTCAAGTGCTGATATTCTCTACTTCAATAGTTGACACTGTATACTTATTCTTCCTAAGTTTTGTACACCATGTTTGTGATATCCGTACTTCATGTGCTTGACACTTTATACCTATTGTAGTTGAGTTTTGTACTCCATGTTGGTGATATCTGTACTTCATGTGTTTTACACTTTATACCTCATGTGTTTGGGTTTTGTACACCATGTTTGTGATAGATGTACTTCAAGTGCTAATATTTTCTCCTTCAATAGTTGGCCCTTTAAACTTATTGTGCTTGAGTTTTGTACTCCATGTTGGTGATATCTGTACTTCATGTGCTTTACACTTTATACCTAATGTGCTTGAGTTTTTTACATCATGTTGGTGATATCTGTACTTCAAGTGCTAATATTTTCCACTTCAACAGTTGACACTTTATACCTAATGTGCTTGAGTTCTGTACACCATATTAGTGATGTCTCTACATCATGTGCTTATCTTTTCTGCTTCAACATTTGACACCTTATACCTATGTGCTTGAGTTTTGTACACCATGTTGGTGATATCTGTAATTCTAGTGCTTATCTTTTCTAATTCAACAATTGACACTATATACATAAAGTGCTTGAGTTTTGTACACCATATTGGTGATGTCTATACTTTATGTGGTTATCTTTTCTACTTCAACAGTTGACATTTATACCTATGTGCTTGAGTTTTGTACACCATGTTGGTGAGATCTGTACTTCAAGCGCTGATCTTTTCTAATTCAATAATTGACATTTTATACCTTATGTGCTTGAGTTTTGTACACCTTGTTGGTGATATCTGTACTTCAAGTGCTGATCTTTTATACTTCAATAGTTGGCAGTTTTTACTTATTGTTTTTGAGTTTTGCACTCCATGTTGGTGATATCTGTACTTCATGTGCTTGACACTTTGTACCTATTGTACTTGAGTTTGGTACTCCATGTTGGTGATATCTGTACTTCATGTGCTTGACACTTTACACCTATTGTAGTTGAGTTTTGTTCTCCACGTTGGTGATATCTGTACTTCATGTGTTTTACACTTTATACCTAATATGCTTGAGTTTTGTACACCATGTTGGTGATATCTGTACTTCAAGTGCTGATCTTTTCTACTTCAATAGTTGGCACTTTATACTTATTGTGCTTGAGTTTTGTACTTTATGTTGGTGATATCTGTACTTCATGTGCTTGACACTTTATACCTATTGTAGTTGAGTTTTGTACTCCATGTTGGTGATATCTGTACTTCATGTGTTTTACACGTTATACCTAATGTGTTTGGGTTTTGTACACCATGTTGGTGATAGATGTACTTCAAGTGCAGATATTTTCTCCTTCAATTGTTGGCACTTTAAACTTATTGTGCTTGAGTTTCGTATTCCATGTTGGTGATATTTGTACTTCAAGTGCTTTACACTTTATGCCTAATGTGCTTGAGTTTTTTACATCATGTTGGTGATATCTGTGCTTCAAGTGCTAATATTTTCCACTTCAACAGTTGACACTTTATACCTAATGTGCTGGAGTTCTGTACACCATATTAGTGATGTCTCTACATCATGTGCTTATCTTTTCTGCTTCAACAATTGACACCTTATACGTACGTGCTTGAGTTTTGTACACCATGTTGGTGATATCTGTACTTCAAGTGCTTATCTTTTCTAATTCAACAATTGACACTATATACATAATGTGCTTGTGTTTTGTACACCATATTGGTGATGTCTATACTTTATGTGCTTATCTTTTCTACTTCAACAGTTGACATTTATACTGATGTGCTTAAGTTTTGTACACCATGTTGGTGAGATCTGTACTTCAAGTGCTGATCTTTTCTAATTCAACAATTGACATTTTATACCTAATGTGCTTGAGTTTTGTACACCATGTTGGTGATAGCTGTACTTCAAGTGCTGGTCTTTTCTACTTCAATAGGTGGCACTTTTTACTTATTGTGCTTGAGTTTTGTACTCCATGTTGGTGATATCTGTACTTCATGTGCTTGACACTTTATACCTATTGTAGTTGAGTTTTGTACTCCATATTGGTGATATCTGTACGTCATGTGTTTTACAATTTATACCTAATGTGTTTTGGTTTTGTACACCATGTTGGTGATCGATGTACTTCAAGTGCTGATATTTTCTCCTTCAATAGTTGGCACTTTTTACTTATTGTGCTTGAGTTTTGTATTCCATGTTGGTGATATCTGTACTTCATGTGCTTGACACTTTACACCTATTGTAGTTGAGTTTTGTTCTCCATGTTGGTGATATCTGTACTTCATGTGTTTTACATTTTATACCAAATATGCTTGAGTTTTGTACACCATGTTGGTGATATCTGTACTTCAAGTGCTGATCTTTTCTACTTCAATAGTTGGCACTTTATACTTATTGTGCTAGAGTTTTGTACTCCATGTTGGTGATATCTGTACTTCATGTGCTTGACACTTTATACCTATTGTACTTGAGTTTTGTACTCCATGTTGGTGATATCTGTACTTCATGTATTTTACACTTTATACCTAATATGCTTGAGTTTTGTACACCATGTTCGTTATATGTATAGTTCAAGTGCTAATCTTTTCTACTTCAATAGTTGGCACTTTATACTTATTGTGCTTGAGTTTTGTACTCCATTTTAGTGATATCTGTACTTCAATAGTTGGCACTTTATACTTATTGTGCTTGAGTTCTGTACACCATATAAGGGATGTCTCTACCTCATGTGCTTATCTTTTCTGCTTCAACCGTTGACACTTTATACCTATGTGCTTGAGTTTTGTATACCATGTTGGTGATATCTGTACTTCAAGTACTGATCTTTTCTTCTTCAATAGTTGACACTTTATACTTATTGTTCTTAAGTTTTGTACACCATGTTTGTGATATCTGTACTTCATGAGCTTGACACTTTATACCTATTGTACTTGAGTTTTGTACACCATGTTGGTGAGATCTGTACTTCAAGTGCCGATCTTTTCTAATTCAATAATTGACATTTTATACCTAATGTGCTTGAGTTTTGTACACCATGTTGGTGATAGCTATACTTCAAGTGCTGGTCTTTTCTACTTCAATACTTGGCACTTTTTACTTATAGTGCTTGAGTTTTGTACTCCATGTTGGTGATATCTGTACTTCATGTGCTTGACACTTTATACCTATTGTAGTTGAGTTTTGTACTCCACGTTGGTGATATCCGTACTTCATGTGTTTTACACGTTATACCTAATGTGTTTGGGTTTTGTACACCATGTTGGTGATAGATGTACTTCATGTGCTGATATTTTCTCCTTCAATAGTTGGCACTTTAAACTTATTGTGCTTGAGTTTCGTATTCCATGTTGGTGATATTTGTATTTCATGTGCTTTACACTTTATGCCTAATGTGCTTGAGTTTTTTACATCATGTTGGTGATATCTGTGCTTCAAGTGCTGATATTTTCCACTTCAACGGTTGACACTTTAGACATAATGTGCTTGAGTTCTGTACACCATATTAGTGATGTCTCTACATCATGTGCTTATCTTTTCTGCTTCAACAATTGACACCTTATACGTACGTGCTTGAGTTTTGTACACCATGTTGGTGATATCTGTACTTCAAGTGCTTATCTTTTCTAATTCAACAATTTACACTATATACATAATGTGCTTGTGTTTTGTACACCATATTGGTGATGTCTATACTTTATGTGCTTATCTTTTCTACTTCAACAGTTGACATTTATACCGATGTGCTTAAGTTTTGTACACCATGTTGGTGAGATCTGTACTTCAAGTGCTGATCTTTTCTAATTCAACAATTGACATTTTATACCTAATGTGCTTGAGTTTTGTACACCATGTTGGTGATAGCTATACTTCAAGTGCTGGTCTTTTCTACTTCAATACTTGGCACTTTTTACTTATTGTGCTTGAGTTTTGTACTCCATGTTGGTGATATCTGTACTTCATGTGCTTGACACTTTATACCTATTGTAGTTGAGTTTTGTACTCCATGTTGGTGATATCCGTACTTCATGTGTTTTACACGTTATACCTAATGTGTTTGGGTTTTGTACACCATGTTGGTGATAGATGTACTTCATGTGCTGATATTTTCTCCTTCAATAGTTGGCACTTTAAACTTATTGTGCTTGAGTTTCGTATTCTATGTTGGTGATATTTGTATTTCATGTGCTTTACACTTTATGCCTAATGTGCTTGAGTTTTTTACATCATGTTGGTGATATCTGTGCTTCAAGTGCTGATATTTTCCACTTCAACAGTTGACACTTTAGACCTAATGTGCTTGAGTTCTGTACACCATATTAGTGATGTCTCTACATCATGTGCTTATCTTTTCTGCTTCAACAATTGACACCTTATACGTACGTGCTTGAGTTTTGTACACCATGTTGGTGATATCTGTACTTCAAGTGCTTATCTTTTCTAATTCAACAATTGACACTATATACATAATGTGCTTGTGTTTTGTACACCATATTGGTGATGTCTATACTTTATGTGCTTATCTTTTCTACTTCAACAGTTGACATTTATACTGATGTGCTTAAGTTTTGTACACCATGTTGGTGAGATCTGTACTTCAAGTGCTGATCTTTTCTAATTCAACAATTGACATTTTATACCTAATGTGCTTGAGTTTTGTACACCATGTTGGTGATAGCTGTACTTCAAGTGCTGGTCTTTTCTACTTGAATAGGTGGCACTTTTTACTTATTGTGCTTGAGTTTTGTACTCCATGTTGGTGATATCTGTACTTCATGTGCTTGACACTTTATACCTATTGTAGTTGAGTTTTGTACTCCATGTTGGTGATATCTGTACGTCATGTGTTTTACAATTTATACCTAATGTGTTTTGGTTTTGTACACCATGTTGGTGATCGATGTACTTCAAGTGCTGATATTTTCTCCTTCAATAGTTGGCACTTTTTACTTATTGTGCTTGAGTTTTGTATTCCATGTTGGTGATATCTGTACTTCATGTGCTTGACACTTTACACCTATTGTAGTTGAGTTTTGTTCTCCATGTTGGTGATATCTGTACTTTATGTGTTTTACATTTTATACCAAATATGCTTGAGTTTTGTACACCATGTTGGTGATATCTGTACTTCAAGTGCTGATCTTTTCTACTTCAATAGTTGGCACTTTATACTTATTGTGCTAGAGTTTTGTACTCCATGTTGGTGATATCTGTACTTCATGTGCTTGACACTTTATACCTATTGTACTTGAGTTTTGCACTCCATGTTGGTGATATCTGTACTTCAAGTGCCGATCTTTTCTAATTCAATAATTGACATTTTATACCTAATGTGCTTGAGTTTTGTACACCATGTTGGTGATAGCTATACTTCAAGTGCTGGTCTTTTCTACTTCAATACTTGGCACTTTTTACTTATAGTGCTTGAGTTTTGTACTCCATGTTGGTGATATCTGTACTTCATGTGCTTGACACTTTATACCTATTGTAGTTGAGTTTTGTACTCCACGTTGGTGATATCCGTACTTCATGTGTTTTACACGTTATACCTAAAGTGTTTGGGTTTTGTACACCATGTTGGTGATAGATGTACTTCATGTGCTGATATTTTCTCCTTCAATAGTTGGCACTTTAAACTTATTATGCTTGAGTTTCGTATTCCATGTTGGTGATATTTGTATTTCATGTGCTTTACACTTTATGCCTAATGTGCTTGAGTTTTTTACATCATGTTGGTGATATCTGTGCTTCAAGTGCTGATATTTTCCACTTCAACAGTTGACACTTTAGACATAATGTGCTTGAGTTCTGTACACCATATTAGTGATGTCTCTACATCATGTGCTTATCTTTTCTGCTTCAACAATTGACACCTTATACGTACGTGCTTGAGTTTTGTACACCATGTTGGTGATATCTGTACTTCAAGTGCTTATCTTTTCTAATTCAACAATTTACACTATATACATAATGTGCTTGTGTTTTGTACACCATATTGGTGATGTCTATACTTTATGTGCTTATCTTTTCTACTTCAACAGTTGACATTTATACCGATGTGCTTAAGTTTTGTACACCATGTTGGTGAGATCTGTACTTCAAGTGCTGATCTTTTCTAATTCAACAATTGACATTTTATACCTAATGTGCTTGAGTTTTGTACACCATGTTGGTGATAGCTATACTTCAAGTGCTGGTCTTTTCTACTTCAATACTTGGCACTTTTTACTTATTGTGCTTGAGTTTTGTACTCCATGTTGGTGATATCTGTACTTCATGTGCTTGACACTTTATACCTATTGTAGTTGAGTTTTGTACTCCATGTTGGTGATATCCGTACTTCATGTGTTTTACACGTTTTACCTAATGTGTTTGGGTTTTGTACACCATGTTGGTGATAGATGTACTTCATGTGCTGATATTTTCTCCTTCAATAGTTGGCACTTTAAACTTATTGTGCTTGAGTTTCGTATTCCATGTTGGTGATATTTGTATTTCATGTGCTTTACACTTTATGCCTAATGTGCTTGAGTTTTTTACATCATGTTGGTGATATCTGTGCTTCAAGTGCTGATATTTTCCACTTCAACAGTTGACACTTTAGACATAATGTGCTTGAGTTCTGTACACCATATTAGTGATGTCTCTACATCATGTGCTTATCTTTTCTGCTTCAACAATTGACACCTTATACGTACGTGCTTGAGTTTTGTACACCATGTTGGTGATATCTGTACTTCAAGTGCTTATCTTTTCTAATTCAACAATTGCCACTATATACATAATGTGCTTGTGTTTTGTACACCATATTGGTGATGTCTATACTTTATGTGCTTATCTTTTCTACTTCAACAGTTGACATTTATACTGATGTGCTTAAGTTTTGTACACCATGTTGGTGAGATCTGTACTTCAAGTGCTGATCTTTTCTAATTCAACAATTGACATTTTATACCTAATGTGCTTGAGTTTTGTACACCATGTTGGTGATAGCTGTACTTCAAGTGCTGGTCTTTTCTACTTCAATAGGTGGCACTTTTTACTTATTGTGCTTGAGTTTTGTACTCCATGTTGGTGATATCTGTACTTCATGTGCTTGACACTTTATACCTATTGTAGTTGAGTTTTGTACTCCATGTTGGTGATATCTGTACGTCATGTGTTTTACAATTTATACCTAATGTGTTTTGGTTTTGTACACCATGTTGGTGATCGATGTACTTCAAGTGCTGATATTTTCTCCTTCAATAGTTGGCACTTTTTACTTATTGTTCTTGAGTTTTGTATTCCATGTTGGTGATATCTGTACTTCATGTGCTTGACACTTTACACCTATTGTAGTTGAGTTTTGTTCTCCATGTTGGTGATATCTGTACTTCATGTGTTTTACATTTTATACCAAATATGCTTGAGTTTTGTACACCATGTTGGTGATATCTGTACTTCAAGTGCTGATCTTTTCTACTTCAATAGTTGGCACTTTATACTTATTGTGCTAGAGTTTTGTACTCCATGTTGGTGATATCTGTACTTCATGTGCTTGACACTTTATACCTATTGTACTTGAGTTTTGCACTCCATGTTGGTGATATCTGTACTTCATGTATTTTACACTTTATACCTAATATGCTTGAGTTTTGTACACCATGTTCGTTATATGTATAGTTCAAGTGCTAATCTTTTCTACTTCAATAGTTGGCACTTTATACTTATTGTGCTTGAGTTTTGTACTCCATTTTAGTGATATCTGTACTTCAATAGTTGGCACTTTATACTTATTGTGCTTGAGTTCTGTACACCATATAAGGGATGTCTCTACTTCATGTGCTTATCTTTTCTGCTTCAACCGTTGACACTTTATACCTATGTGCTTGAGTTTTGTATTCCATGTTGGTGATATCTGTACTTCAAGTACTGATCTTTTCCACTTCAATAGTTGACACTTTACACTTATTCTTCTTAAGTTTTGTACAGCATGTTTGTGATATCCGTACTTCATGTGCTTGACACTTTATACCTAATGTGTTTGGGTTTTGTACACCATGTTGGTGATAGATGTACTTCAAGTGCTGATATTTTCTCGTTCAATAGATGGCACTTTAAACTTATTGTGCTTGAGTTTTGTATTCCATGTTGGTGATATCTGTACTTCATGTGCTTTACACTTTATGCCTAATGTGCTTGAGTTTTTTGTATCATGTTGGTGATATCTGTACTTCAAGTGCTAATATTTTCCACTTCAACAGTTGACACTTTATACCTAATGTGCTTGAGTTCTGTACACCATATTAGTGATGTCTCTACATCATGTGCTTATCTTTTCTACTTCAACAATTGACACCTTATACCTACGTGCTTGAGTTTTGTACACCATGTTGGTGATATCTGTACTTCAAGTGCTTATCTTTTCTAATTCAACAATTGATACTATATACATAATGTGCTTGAGTTTTGCACAACATATTGGTGATCTCTATACTTTATGTGCTTATCTTTTCTACTTCAACAGTTGACATTTATACCTACGTGCTTAAGTTTTGTACACCATGTTGGTGAGATCTGTACTTCAAGTGCTGGTCTTTTCTAATTCAACAATTGACATTTTATACCTAATGTGCTTGAGTTTTTTACACCATGTTGGTGATAGCTGTACGTCAAGTGCTGGTCTTTTCTACTTCAATACTTGGCACTTTATACCTATTGTACTTAAATTTTGTACTCCATGTTGGTGATATCTGTACTTCATGTATTTTACACTTTATACTTAATATGCTTGAGTTTTGTACACCATGTTGGTGATATCTATACTTCAAGTGCTAATCTTTTCTACTTTAATAGTTGGCACTTTGTACTTATTGTGCTTGCATTTTGTACTCCATTTTAGTGATATCTATACTTCAAGTGCTGATATTTTCTACTTCAATAGTTGGCACTTTATACCTAATGTGCTTGAGTTTTGTACACAATGTTGGTGATATCTGTACTTCAAGTGCTGATCTTTTCTGCTTCAATAGTTGACACTTTATACCTATGTGCTTGAGTTTTGCTCACCATGTTGGTGATATCTGTACTTCAAGTGCTGATATTTTCTACTTCAATAGTTGGCACTTTATACCTAATGTGCTTGAGTTTTGTACACAATGTTGGTGATATCTGTACTTCAAGGGCTGATCTTTTCTGCTTCAATAGTTGACACTTTATACCTATGTGCTTGAGCTTTGTACACCATGTTGGTGATATCTGTACTTCAAGTGCTGATATTTTCTACTTCAATAGTTGACACTGTATACTTATTCTTCTTAAGTTTTGTACACCATGTTTGTGATATCCGTACTTCATGTGCTTGACACTTTATACCTAATGTGTTTTGGTTTTGTACACCATGTTGGTGATAGATGTACTTCAAGTGCTGATATTTTCTCGTTCAATAGATGGCACTTTAAACTTATTATGCTTGAGTTTTGCATTTCATGTTGGTGATATCTGTACTTCATGTGCTTTACACTTTATGCCTAATGTGCTTGAGTTTTTTACATCATGTTGATGATATCTGTACTTCAAGTGCTAATATTTTCCACTTCAACAGTTGACACTTTATACCTAATGTGCTTGAGTTCTGTACACCATATTAGTGATGTCTCTACATCATGTGCTTATCTTTTCTACTTCAACAATTGATACCTCATACCTACGTGCTTGAGTTTTGTACACCATGTTGGTGATATCTGTACTTCAAGTGATTATCTTTTCTAATTCAACAATTGATACTATATACATAATGTGCTTGAGTTTTGTACACCATATTGGTGATGTCTATACTTTATGTGCTTATCTTTTCTACTTCAACAGTTGACATTTATACCTATGTGCTTAAGTTTTGTACACCATGTTGGGGAGATCTGTACTTCAAGTGCTTATCTTTTCTAATTCAACAATTGACATTTTATACCTAATGTGCTTGAGTTTTTTACACCATGTTGGTGATAGCTGTACGTCAAGTGCTAGTCTTTTCTACTTCAATACTTGGCACTTTATACCTATTGTACATAAATTTTGTACTCCATGTTGGTAGTATCTGTACTTCATGTATTTTACACTTTATACTTAATATGCTTGAGTTTTGTACACCATGTTGGTGATATCTATACTTCAAGTGCTAATCTTTTCTACTTTAATTGTTGGCACTTTGTACTTATTGAGCTTGCATTTTGTACTCCATTTTAGTGATATCTATACTTCAAGTGCTGATATTTTCTACTTCAATAGTTGGCACTTTATACCTATTGTGCTTGAGTTTTGTACACAATGTTGGTGATATCTGTACTTCAAGTGCTGATCTTTTCTGCTTCAATAGTTGACACTTTATACCTATGTGCTTGAGTTTTGCTCACCATGTTGGTGATATCAGTACTTCAAGTGCTGATATTTTCTACTTCAATAGTTGACACTGTATACTTATTCTTCTTAAGTTTTGTACACCATGTTTGTGATATCCGTACTTCATGAGCTTGACACTTTATACCTATTGTACTTGAGTTTTGTACTACATGTTAGTGATATCTGTACTTCATGTGTTTTACACTTTATGCCTAATGTGCTTGAGTTTTTTACATCATGTTGGTGATATCTGTACTTCAAGTGCTGATTTTTTCCACTTCAACAGTTGACACTTTATACCTAATGTGCTTGAGTTCAGTACACCATATTAGTGATGTCTCTACATCATGTGCTTATCTGTTCTGCTTCAACAATTGACACCATATACCTACGTGCTTGAGTTTTGTACACCATGTTTGTGATATCTGTACTTCAAGTGCAGATCTTTTCTAATTCAACAATTGATACTATAAACATAATGTGCTTGAGTTTTGAACGCCATATTGGTGATGTCTATACTTTATATGCTTATCTTTTCTACATCAACAGTTGACATTTATACCTATGTGCTTGAGTTTTGTACACCATGTTGATGAGATCTGTACTTCAAGCGCTGATCTTTTCTAATTCAACAATTGACATTTTATACCTAATGTGCTTGAGTTTTGTACACCTTGTTGGTGATATCTGTACTTCAAGTGCTGATCTTTTCTACTTCAATAGTTGGCAGTTTTTACTTATTGTCATTGAGTTTTGCACTCAATGTTGGTGATATCTGTACTTCATGTGCTTGACACTTTGTACCTATTGTACTTGAGTTTTGTACTCCGTGTTGGTGATATCTATATTTCATGTGCTTGACACTTTACACCTATTGTACTTGAGTTTTGTTCTCCATGTTGGTGATATCTGTACTTCATGTGTTTTACACTTTATACCTAATATGCTTGAGTTTTGTACACCATGTTGGTGATATCTGTACTTCAAGTGCTGATCTTTTCTACTTCAATAGTTGGCACTTTATACTTATTGTGCTTGAGTTTTGTACTCTATGTTGGTGATATCTGTACTTCATGTGCTTGACACTTTATACCTATTGTATTTGAGTTTTGTACCCCATGTTGGTGAAATCTGTACTTCATGTATTTTACACTTTATACCTAATATGCTTGAGTTTTGTACACCATGTTCGTGATATGTATACTTCAAGTGCTAATCTTTTCTACTTCAATAGTTGGCACTTTATACTTATTGTGCTTGAGTTTTGTACTCCATTTTAGTGATATCTGTACTTCAAGTGTTGATATTTTCTACTTCAATAGTTGGCACTTTATACTTATTGTGCTTGAGTTCTGTACACCATATTAGGGATGTCTCTACTTCATGTGCTTATCTTTTCTGCTTCAACCGTTGACACTTTATACCTATGTGCTTGAGTTTTGTATACCATGTTGGTGATATCTGTACTTCAAGTGCTGATTTTTTCCACTTCAACAGTTGACACTTTATACCTAATGTGCTTGAGTTCTGTACACCATATTAGTGATGTCTCTACATCATGTGCTTATCTGTTCTGCTTCAACAATTGACACCATATACCTACGTGCTTGAGTTTTGTACACCATGTTTGTGATATCTGTACTTCAAGTGCAGATCTTTTCTAATTCAACAATTGATACTATAAACATAATGTGCTTGAGTTTTGAACGCCATATTGGTGATGTCTATACTTTATATGCTTATCTTTTCTACATCAACAGTTGACATTTATACCTATGTGCTTGAGTTTTGTACACCATGTTGATGAGATCTGTACTTCAAGCGCTGATCTTTTCTAATTCAACAATTGACATTTTATACCTAATGTGCTTGAGTTTTGTACACCTTGTTGGTGATATCTGTACTTCAAGTTCTGATCTTTTCTACTTCAATAGTTGGCAGTTTTTACTTATTGTCATTGAGTTTTGCACTCAATGTTGGTGATATCTGTACTTCATGTGCTTGACACTTTGTACCTATTGTACTTGAGTTTTGTACTCCGTGTTGGTGATATCTGTACTTCATGTGCTTGACACTTTACACCTATTGTACTTGAGTTTTGTTCTCCATGTTGGTGATATCTGTACTTCATGTGTTTTACACTTTATACCTAATATGCTTGAGTTTTGTACTCCATGTTGGTGATATCTGTACTTCAAGTGCTGATCTTTTCTACTTCAATAGTTGGCACTTTATACTTATTGTGCTTGAGTTTTGTACTCTATGTTGGTGATATCTGTACTTCATGTGCTTGACACTTTATACCTATTGTATTTGAGTTTTGTACCCCATGTTGGTGAAATCTGTACTTCATGTATTTTACACTTTATACCTAATATGCTTGAGTTTTGTACACCATGTTCGTGATATGTATACTTCAAGTGCTAATCTTTTCTACTTCAATAGTTGGCTCTTTATACTTATTGTGCTTGAGTTTTGTACTCCATTTTAGTGATATCTGTACTTCAAGTGTTGATATTTTCTACTTCAATAGTTGGCACTTTATACTTATTGTGCTTGAGTTCTGTACACCATATTAGGGATGTCTCTACTTCATGTGCTTATCTTTTCTGCTTCAACCGTTGACACTTTATACCTATGTGCTTGAGTTTTGTATACCATGTTGGTGATATCTGTACTTCAAGTACTGATCTTTTCTACTTCAATAGTTGGCACTTTATACTTATTGTGCTTGAGTTTTGTACTCCATTTTAGTGATATCTGTGCTTCAAGTGTTGATATTTTCTATTTCAATAGTTGGCACTTTATACTTATTGTGCTTGAGTTCTGTACACCATATTAGGGATGTCTCTACTACATGTGCTTATCTTTTCTGCTTCAACTGTTGACACTTTATACTTATGTGCTTGAGTTTTGTATACCATGTTGGTGATATCTGTACTTCAAGTACTGATCTTTTCTACTTCAATAGTTGACACTTTATACTTATTGTTCTTAAGTTTTGTACACCATGTTTGTGATATCTGTACTTCATGAGCTTGACACTTTATACCTATTGTACTTGAGTTTTGTACTCCATGTTAGTAATATCTTTATTTCATGTGTTTTACACTTTATACCTAATTTGTTTAGGTTTTGTACACCATGATGGTGATATCTGTACTTCAAGTGCTGATATTTTCTCCTTCAACAGTTGGCACTTTAAACTTATTGTGCTTGAGTTTCGTATTCCATGTTGGTGATATTTGTACTTCATGTGCTTTACACTTTATGCCTAATGTGCTTGAGTTTTTTACATCATGTTGGTGATATCTGTGCTTCAAATGCTGATATTTTCCACTTCAACAGTTGACACTTTATACCTAATGTGCTTGAGTTCTGTACACCATATTAGTGAAGTCTCTACATCATGTGCTTATCTTTTCTGCTTCAACAATTGACACCTTATATGTACGTGCTTGAGTTTTGTACACCATGTTGGTGATATCTGTACTTCAAGTGCTTATCTTTTCTAATTCAACAATTGACACTATATACATAATGTGCTTGTGTTTTGTACACCATATTGGTGATGTCTATACTTTATGTGCTTATCTTTTCTACTTCAACAGTTCACATTCATACCTATGTGCTTAAGTTTTGTACACCATGTTGGTGAGATCTGTACTTCAAGTGCTGATCTTTTCTAATTCAACAATTGACATTTTATACCTAATGTGCTTGAGTTTTGTACACCATGTTGGTGATAGCTGTACTTCAAGTGCTGGTCTTTTCTACTTCAATACTTGGCACTTTTTACTTATTATGCTTGAGTTTTGTACTCCATTTTGGTGATATCTGTACTTCATGTGCTTGACACTTTATACCTATTGTAGTTGAGTTTTGTACTCCATGTTGGTGATATCTGTACTTCATGTGTTTTACACTATATACCTAATGTGTTTGGGTTTTGTACACCATGTTGGTGATAGATATACTTCAAGTGCTGATATTTTCTCCTTCAATAGTTGGCACTGTTTACTTATTGTGCTTGAGTTTTGTACTCCATGTTGGTGATATCTGTACTTCATGTGCTTGACACTTTATACCTATTGTACTTGAGTTTTGTTCTCCATGTTGGTGATATCTGTACTTCATGTCTTTTACACTTCATACCTAATATGCTTGAGTTTTGTACACCATGTTGGCGATATCTGTACTTCAAGTGCTTATCTTTTCTACTTCAATAGTTGGCACTTTGTACTTATTGTGCTTGCATTTTGTACTCCATTTTAGTGATATCTATATTTCAAGTGCTGATATTTTCTACTTCAATAGTTGGCACTTTATACCTAATGTGCTTGAGTTTTGTACACAATGTTGGTGATATCTGTACTTCAAGTGCTGATCTTTTCTGCTTCAATAGTTGACACTTTATACCTATGTGCTTGAGTTTTGCTCACCAAGTTGGTGATATCTGTACTTCAAGTGCTGATATTTTCTACCTCAATAGTTGGCACTTTATACCAAATGTGCTTGAGTTTTGTACACAATGTTGGTGATATCTGTACTTCAAGTGCTGATCTTTTCTGCTTCAATAGTTGACACTTTATACCTATGTGCTTGAGTTTTTTACACCATGTTGGTGATATCTGTACTTCAAGTGCTGATATTTTCTACTTCAATAGTTGACACTGTATACTTGTTCTTCCTAAGTTTTGTACACCATGTTTGTGACATCCGTACTTCAGGTGCTTGACACTTTATACCTATTGTAGTTGAGTTTTGTACTCCATGTTGGTGATATCTGTACTTCATGAGTTTTACACTTTATACCTAATGTGTTTGGGTTTTGTACACCATGTTGGTGATAGATGTACTTCAAGTGCTAATATTTTCTCCTTCAATAGTTGGCCCTTTAAACTTATTGTGCTTGAGTTTTGTACTCCATGTTGGTGATATCTGTACTTCATGTGCTTTACACTTTATGCCTAATGCGCTTGAGTTTTTTACATCATGTTGGTGATATCTGTACTTCAAGTGCTGATATTTTCCACTTCAACAGTTGACACTTTATACCTAATGTGCTTGAGTTCTGTACACCATATTAGTGATGTCTCCACATCATGTGCTTATCTTTTCTGCTTCAGCATTTGACACCTTATACCTATGTGCTTGAGTTTTGTACACCATGTTGGTGATATCTGTACTTTAAGTGCAGACCTTTTCTAATTCAACAATTGATACTATAAACATAATGTGCTTGAGTTTTGAACACCATATTGGTGATGTCCATACTTTATGTGGTTATCTTTTCTACTTCAACAGTTGACATTTATACCTATGTGCTTGAGTTTTGTACACCATGTTGGTGAGATCTGTACTTCAAGCGCTGATCTTTTCAAATTCAACAATTGACATTTTATACCTTATGTGCTTGAGTTTTGTACACCTTGTTGGTGATATCTGTACTTCAAGTGCTGATCTTTTCTGCTTCAATCGTTGGCAGTTTTTACTTATTGTCATTGAGTTTTGCACTCCATGTTGGTGATATCTGTACTTCATGTGTTTGACACTTTGTACCTATTGTACTTGATTTTTTTTTCCATGTTGGTGATATCTGTACTTCATGTGCTTGACACTTTACACCTATTGTACTTGAGTTTTGTTCTCCATGTTGGTGATATCTGTACTTCATGTGTTTTACACTTTATACCTAATATGCTTGAGTTTTGTACACCATGTTCGTGATATGTATACTTCAAGTGCTAATCTTTTCTACTTCAATAGTTGGCACTTTATACTTATTGTGCTTGAGTTTTGTACTCCATTTTAGTGATATCTGTACATCAAGTGTTGATATTTTCTACTTCAATAGTTGGCACTTTATACTTATTGTGCTTGAGTTCTGTACACCATATTAGGCATGTCTCTACTTCATGTGCTTATCTTTTCTGCTTCAACCGTTGACACTTTATACCTATGTGCTTGAGTTTTGTATACCTTGTTGGTGATATCTGTACTTCAAGTACTGATCTTTTCTTCTTCAATAGTTGACACTTTATACTTATTGTTCTTAAGTTTTGTACACTGTGTTTGTGATATCTGTACTTCATGAGCTTGACACTTTATACCTATTGTATTTGAGTTTTGTACACCATGTTGGTGAGATCTGTACTTCAAGTGCAGATCTTTTCTAATTCAACAATTGACATTTTATACCTAATGTGCTTGAGTTTTGTACTCCATGTTGGTGATATCTGTACTTCATGTGCTTGACACTTTATACCTATTGTAGTTGAGTTTTGTACTCCATGTTGGTGATATCCGTACTTCATGTGTTTTACACGTTATACCTAATGTGTTTGGGTTTTGTACACCATGTTGGTGATAGATGTACTTCAAGTGCTGATATTTTCTCCTTCAATAGTTGGCACTTTAAACTTATTGTGCTTGAGTTTCGTAATCCATGTTGGTGATATTTGTATTTCATGTGCTTTACACTTTATGCCTAATGTGCTTGAGTTTTTTACATCATGTTGGTGATATCTGTGCTTCAAGTGCTGATATTTTCCACTTCAACAGTTGACACTTTATACCTAATGTGCTTGAGTTCTGTACACCATATTAGTGATGTCTCTACATCATGTGCTTATCTTTTCTGCTTCAACAATTGACACCTTATACATACGTGCTTGAGCTTTGTACACCATGTTGGTGATATCTGTACTTCAAGTGCTTATCTGTTCTAATTCAACAATTGACACTATATACATGATGTGCTTGAGTTTTGTACACCATATTGGTGATGTCTATACTTTATGTGCTTATCTTTTCTACTTCAACAGTTGACATTTATACCTATGTGCTTAAGTTTTGTACACCATGTTGGTGAGATCTGTACTTCAAGTGCTGATCTTTTCTAATTCAACAATTGACATTTTTTACCTAATGTGCTTGAGTTTTGTACACCATGTTGGTGATAGCTGTACTTCAAGTGCTGGTCTTTTCTACTTCAATACTTGGCACTTTAAACTTATTGTGCTTGAGTTTTGTATTCCATGTTGGTGATATCTGTACTTCATGTGCTTTACACTTTGTGCTTTACACTTTATGGCTAATGTGCTTGAGTTTTTTACATCATGTTGGTGATATCTGTACTTCAAGTGCTAATATTTTCCACTTCAATAGTTGACACTTTATACCTAATGTGCTTGAGTTCTGTACACCATATTAGTGATGTCTCTACATCATGTGCTTATCTTTTCTGCTTCAACAATTGACACCTCATATGTACGTGCTTGAGTTTTGTACACCATGTTGGTGATATCTGTACTTCAAGTGCTTATCTTTTCTAATTCAACAATTGACACTATATACATAATGTGCTTGTGTTTTGTACACCATATTGGTGATGTCTATACTTTATGTGCTTATCTTTTCTACTTCAACAGTTCACATTTATACCTATGTGCTTACGTTTTGTGCACCATGTTGGCGAGATCTATACTTCAAGTGCTGATCTTTTCTAATTCAACAATTGACATTTTATACCTAATGTGCTTGAGTTTTGTACACCATGTTGGTGATAGCTGTACTTCAAGTGCTGGTCTTTTCTACTTCAATACTTGGCACTTTTTACTTATCGTGCTTGAGTTTTGTACTCCATGTTGGTGATATCTGTACTTCATGTGTTTTACACTATATACCTAATGTGTTTGGGTTTTGTACACCATGTTGGTGATAGATATACTTCAAGTGCTGATATTTTCTCCTTCAATAGTTGGCACTGTTTACTTATTGTGCTTGAGTTTTGTACTCCATGTTGGTGATATCTGTACTTCATGTGCTTGACACTTTATACATATTGTACTTGAGTTTTGTTCTCCATGTTGGTGATATCTGTACTTCATGTCTTTTACACTTTATACCTAATATGCTTGAGTTTTGTACACCATGTTGGTGATATCTGTACTTCAAGTGCTTATCTTTTCTACTTCAATAGTTGGCACTTTGTACTTATTGTGCTTGCATTTTGTACTCCATTTTAGTGATATCTATACTTCAAGTGCTGATATTTTCTACTTCAATAGTTGGCACTTTATACCTAATGTGCTTGAGTTTTGTACACAATGTTGGTGATATCTGTACTTCAAGTGCTGATCTTTTCTGCTTCGATAGTTGACACTTTATACCTATGTGCTTGAGTTTTGCTCACCAAGTTGGTGATATCTGTACTTCAAGTGCTGATATTTTCTACTTCAATAGTTGGCACTTTATACCTAATGTGCTTGTGTTTTGTACACAATGTTGGTGGTATCTGTACTTCAAGTGCTGATCTTTTCTGCTTCAATAGTTGACACTTTATACCTATGTGCTTGAATTTTATACACCATGTTGGTGATATCTGTACTTCAAGTGCTGATATTTTCTACTTCAATAGTTGACACTGTATACTTATTCTTCCTAAGTTTTGTACACCATGTTTGTGATATCCGTACTTCATGTGCTTGACACTTTATACCTATTGTAGTTGAGTTTTGTACTCCATGTTGGTGACATCTGTACTTCATGTGTTTTACACTTTATACCTAATGTGTTTGGGTTTTGTACACCATGTTGGTGATAGATGTACTTCAAGTGCTAATATTTTCTCCTTCAATAGTTGGCGCTTTAAACTTATTGTGCTTGAGTTTTGTACTCCATGTTGGTGATATCTGTACTTCATGTGTTTTACACTTTATGCCTAATGTGCTTGGGTTTTTTACATCATGTTGGTGATAACTGTACTTCAAGTGCTGATATTTTCCACTTCAACAGTTGACACTTTATACCTAATGTGCTTGAGTTCTGTACACCATATTAGTGATGTCTCTACATCATGTGCTTATCTTTTCTGCTTCAACATTTGACACCTTATACTAGACCTGTAAATGGGTAGGGTGATACCCTACCCACACCCATACCCTAAAATACCCAAACAAAAATACTCAATTTTTACCCTACCCTAAAATACCCAAAAAAATAAGACCCTAACCCTACCCTACCCTAAATAACCTAAGACCCATTGGGTCTAGTTTATTGAACTTATGTTTTTAATATAAACACTAATTTTCTTAATATATAGTAAAAATATTATTTGGCATACGATAACAAAAAATAATTTTTCTTCTATATTTAATTTAATCATTAAGTTTAAATTAATTAATTTTAAACTTTTTGCTAATTAAATTAACTATTTTATTAATATAATAGTTAAATTTTATTAATATAATTAGCAGTTAAACTTTTTGCTAATTAAAAAACATACAGTTTAAAATTAGTTTTATTCAAACAGTTAATAAAAATAGTTTATTAAAAAAAAGTTAATAAAAATAGTTTATTAAAAAAAAGTTAATAAAAATAGTTTATTAAAAAAAAGTTAATAAAACCAGTTTATTAAAAAAACAGTTAATAAAAAAAGTTTATTAAAAAACAGTTAATAAAAACAGTTTATTAAAAAATCATACAGTTTATTAAAAAAAATAGTTAACAAAAATAGTTTATTAAAAAATAGATTATTAAAAACCATAAAGTTTATTAAAAAAATAGTTAATAAAAACTGTTTAAAAGCAAAAAAAAATTCTATATTTAATTTTATAAGAACAGTTAATTTCTATATTAATAAACTTTATTCATTAGCAAAATTAATTTTATTGATTATTTTTGTAAAAATATTTATTCCACTATTAATTTTATTAATAAAAAACGTTCAACTGTTGCTATTCCAATTTTTTTTAAAAAAAATTGCTATCTCAATTTATTAACTTTATTAATTTTATTAATTTAGTTTAATTTTTAATAAAAAAATTATTTAATTGTTACCGTTCATTCACATATTCATAATTTTTATATATAAAAAGTTTATTATTAATATAAATTTAATTTTGGTATAAACAAGTTTTAGTTTTATAAATTAAATTTAAGTATAAAGTAATTGGTAAGTTATGGGTATGGGTACATGGGTATTTTATGGGTATAGACCCTACCCATACCCATTACATTATATTTAATAAGTATGGGTACGGGTATGGGTATGGGTATCATATTTTGGGCCTGGGTAGGGTATTACCCTACCCATTTACAGGCCTACCTTATACCTATGTGCTTGAGTTTTGTACACCATGTTGGTGATATCTGTACTTCAAGTGCAGACCTTTTCTAATTCAACAATTGATACTATAAACATAATGAGCTTGAGTTTTGAACACCATATTGGTGATGTCTATACTTTATGTGGTTATCTTTTCTACTTCAACAGTTGACATTTATACCTACGTGCTTGTGTTTTGTACACCATGTTGGTGAGATCTGTACTTCAAGCGCTGATCTTTTCTAATTCAACAATTGACATTTTATACCTTATGTGCTTGAGTTTTGTACACCTTGTTGGTGATATCTGTACTTCAAGTGCTGATCTTTTCTACTTCAATAGTTGGCAGTTTATACTTATTGTCATTGAGTTTTGCATTCCATGTTGGTGATATCTGTACTTCATGTGTTTGACACTTGGTACCTATTGTAATTGAGTTTTGTACTCCATGTTGGTGATATCTGTACTTCATGTGCTTGACACTTTACACCTATTGTACTTGAGTTTTGTTCTCCATGTTGGTGATATCTGTACTTCATGTGTTTTACACTTTATACCTAATATACTTGAGTTTTGTACACCATGTTGGTGATATCTGTACTTCAAGTGCTGATCTTTTCTACTTCAATAGTTGGCACTTTATACTTATTGTGCTTGAGTTTTGTACTTTATGTTGGTGATATCTGTACTTCATGTGCTTGACACTTTATACCTATTGTAGTTGAGTTTTGTACTCCTTGTTGGTGATATCTGTACTTCATGTGTTTTACACTTTATACCTAATGTGTTTGGGTTTTGTACACCATGTTGGTGATAGATGTACTTCAAGTGCTGATATTTTCTCCTTCAATAGTTGGCACTTTAAACTTATTGTGCTTGAGTTTTGTATTCCATGTTGGTGATATCTGTACTTCATGTGCTTTACACTTTGTGCTTTACACTTTATGCCTAATGTGCTTGAGTTTTTTACATCATGTTGGTGATATCTGTACTTCAAGTGCTAATATTTTCCACTTCAACAGTTGACACTTTATACCTAATGTGCTTGAGTTCTGTACACCATATTAGTGATGTCTCTACATCATGTGCTTATCTTTTCTGCTTCAACAATTGACACCTTATATGTACGTGCTTGAGTTTTGTACACCATGTTGGTGATATCTGTACTTCAAGTGCTTATCTTTTCTAATTCAACAATTGACACTATATACATAATGTGCTTGTGTTTTGTACACCATATTGGCGAGATCTGTACTTCAAGTGCTGATCTTTTCTAATTCAACAATTGACATTTTATACCTAATGTGCTTGAGTTTTGTACACCATGTTGGTGATAGCTGTACTTCAAGTGCTGGTCTTTTCTACTTCAATACTTGGCACTTTTTACTTATCGTGCTTGAGTTTTGTACTCCATGTTGGTGATATCTGTACTTCATGTGTTTTACACTATATACCTAATGTGTTTGGGTTTTGTACACCATGTTGGTGATAGATATACTTCAAGTGCTGATATTTTCTCCTTCAATAGTTGGCACTGTTTACTTATTGTGCTTGAGTTTTGTACTCCATGTTGGTGATATCTGTACTTCATGTGCTTGACACTTTATACATATTGTACTTGAGTTTTGTTCTCCATGTTGGTGATATCTGTACTTCATGTCTTTTACACTTTATACCTAATATGCTTGAGTTTTGTACACCATGTTGGTGATATCTGTACTTCAAGTGCTTATCTTTTCTACTTCAACAGTTGGCACTTTGTACTTATTGTGCTTGCATTTTGTGCTCCATTTTAGTGATATCTATACTTCAAGTGCTGATATTTTCTACTTCAATAGTTGGCACTTTATACCTAATGTGCTTGAGTTTTGTACACAATGTTGGTGATATCTGTACTTCAAGTGCTGATCTTTTCTGCTTCAATAGTTGACACTTTATACCTATGTGCTTGAGTTTTGCTCACCAAGTTGGTGATATCTGTACTTCAAGTGCTGATATTTTCTACTTCAATAGTTGGCACTTTATACCTAATGTGCTTGAGTTTTGTACACAATGTTGGTGATATCTGTACTTCAAGTGCTGATCTTTTCTGCTTCAATAGTTGACACTTTATACCTATGTGCTTGAATTTTATACACCATGTTGGTGATATCTGTACTTCAAGTGCTGATATTTTCTACTTCAATAGTTGACACTGTATACTTATTCTTCCTAAGTTTTGTACACCATGTTTGTGATATCCGTACTTCATGTGCTTGACAATTTATACCTATTGTAGTTGAGTTTTGTACTCCATGTTGGTGACATCTGTACTTCATGTGTTTTACACTTTATACCTAATGTGTTTGGGTTTTGTACACCATGTTGGTGATAGATGTACTTCAAGTGCTAATATTTTCTCCTTCAATAGTTGGCGCTTTAAACTTATTGTGCTTGAGTTTTGTACTCCATGTTGGTGATATCTGTACTTCATGTGCTTTACACTTTATGCCTAATGTGCTTGGGTTTTTTACATCATGTTGGTGATATCTGTACTTCAAGTGCTGATATTTTCCACTTCAACAGTTGACACTTTATACCTAATGTGCTTGAGTTCTGTACACCATATTAGTGATGTCTCTACATCATGTGCTTATCTTTTCTGCTTCAACATTTGACACCTTATACCTATGTGCTTGAGTTTTGTACACCATGTTGGTGATATCTGTACTTCATGTGTTTTACACTTTATACCTAATGTGTTTGGGTTTTGTACACCATGTTGGTGATAGATGTACTTCAAGTGCTGATATTTTCTCCTTCAATAGTTGGCACTTTAAACTTATTGTGCTTGAGTTTTGTATTCCATGTTGGTGATATCTGTACTTCATGTGCTTTACACTTTGTGCTTTACACTTTATGCCTAATGTGCTTGAGTTTTTTACATCATGTTGGTGATATCTGTACTTCAAGTGCTAATATTTTCCACTTCAACAGTTGACACTTTATACCTAATGTGCTTGAGTTCTGTACACCATATTAGTGATGTCTCTACATCATGTGCTTATCTTTTCTGCTTCAACAATTGACACCTTATATGTACGTGCTTGAGTTTTGTACACCATGTTGGTGATATCTGTACTTCAAGTGCTTATCTTTTCTAATTCAACAATTGACACTATATACATAATGTGCTTGTGTTTTGTACACCATATTGGTGATGTCTATACTTTATGTGCTTATCTTTTCTACTTCAACAGTTCACATTTATACCTATGTGCTTAAGTTTTGTACACCATGTTGGCGAGATCTGTACTTCAAGTGCTGATCTTTTCTAATTCAACAATTGACATTTTATACCTAATGTGCTTGTGTTTTGTACACCATGTTGGTGATAGCTGTACTTCAAGTGCTGGTCTTTTCTACTTCAATACTTGGCACTTTTTACTTATCGTGCTTGAGTTTTGTACTCCATGTTGGTGATATCTGTACTTCATGTGTTTTACACTATATACCTAATGTGTTTGGGTTTTGTACACCATGTTGGTGATAGATATACTTCAAGTGCTGATATTTTCTCCTTCAATAGTTGGCACTGTTTACTTATTGTGCTTGAGTTTTGTACTCCATGTTGGTGATATCTGTACTTCATGTGCTTGACACTTTATACATATTGTACTTGAGTTTTGTTCTCCATGTTGGTGATATCTGTACTTCATGTCTTTTACACTTTATACCTAATATGCTTGAGTTTTGTACACCATGTTGGTGATATCTGTACTTCAAGTGCTTATCTTTTCTACTTCAATAGTTGGCACTTTGTACTTATTGTGCTTGCATTTTGTACTCCATTTTAGTGATATCTATACTTCAAGTGCTGATATTTTCTACTTCAATAGTTGGCACTTTATACCTAATGTGCTTGAGTTTTGTACACAATGTTGGTGATATCTGTACTTCAAGTGCTGATCTTTTCTGCTTCAATAGTTGACACTTTATACCTATGTGCTTGAGTTTTGCTCACCAAGTTGGTGATATCTGTACTTCAAGTGCTGATATTTTCTACTTCAATAGTTGGCACTTTATACCTAATGTGCTTGAGTTTTGTACACAATGTTGGTGATATCTGTACTTCAAGTGCTGATCTTTTCTGCTTCAATAGTTGACACTTTATACCTATGTGCTTGAATTTTATACACCATGTTGGTGATATCTGTACTTCAAGTGCTGATATTTTCTACTTCAATAGTTGACACTGTATACTTATTCTTCCTAAGTTTTGTACACCATGTTTGTGATATCCGTACTTCATGTGCTTGACACTTTATACCTATTGTAGTTGAGTTTTGTACTCCATGTTGGTGACATCTGTACTTCATGTGTTTTACACTTTATACCTAATGTGTTTGGGTTTTGTACACCATGTTGGTGATAGATGTACTTCAAGTGCTAATATTTTCTCCTTCAATAGTTGGCGCTTTAAACTTATTGTGCTTGAGTTTTGTACTCCATGTTGGTGAAATCTGTACTTCATGTGCTTTACACTTTATGCCTAATGTGCTTGAGTTTTTTACATCATGTTGGTGATATCTGTACTTCAAGTGCTGATTTTTTCCACTTCAACAGTAAATACTTTATACCTAATGTGCTTGAGTTCTGAACACCATATTAGTGATGTATCTACATCATGTGCTTATCTTTTCTGCTTCAACAATTGACACCTTATACCTACGTGCTTGAGCTTTGTACACCATGTTGGTGATATCTGTACTTCAAGTGCTTATCTTTTCTAATTCAACAATTGACACTGTATGCATAATGTGCTTGAGTTTTGTACACCATATTGGTGATGTCTATACTTTATGTGCTTATCTTTTCTACTTCAACAGTTGACATTTATACCGATGTGCTTAAGTTTTGTACACCATGTTGGTGAGATCTGTACTTCAAGTGCTGATCTTTTCTAATTCAACAATTGACATTTTATACCTAATGTGCTTGAGTTTTGTACACCATGTTGGTGATAGCTGTACTTCAAGTGCTGGTCTTTTCTACTTCAATAGGTGGCACTTTTTACTTATTGTGCTTGAGTTTTGTACTCCATGTTGGTGATATCTGTACTTCATGTGCTTGACACTTTATACCTATTGTAGTTGAGTTTTGTACTCCATGTTGGTGATATCTGTACGTCATGTGTTTTACAATTTATACCTAATGTGTTTTGGTTTTGTACACCATGTTGGTGATCGATGTACTTCAAGTGCTGATATTTTCTTTTTCAATAGTTGGCACTTTTTACTTATTGTGCTTGAGTTTTGTATTCCATGTTGGTGATATCTGTACTTCATGTGCTTGACACTTTACACCTATTATAGTTGAGTTTTGTTCTCCATGTTCGTGATATCTGTACTTCATGTGTTTTACACTTTATACCAAATATGCTTGAGTTTTGTACACCATGTTGGTGATATCTGCACTTCAAGTGCTGATCTTTTCTACTTCAATAGTTGGCACTTTATACTTATTGTGCTAGAGTTTTGTACTCCATGTTGGTGATATCTGTACTTCATGTCCTTGACACTTTATACCTATTGTACTTGAGTTTTGTACTCCATGTTGGTGATATCTGTACTTCATGTATTTTACACTTTATACCTAATATGCTTGAGTTTTGTACACCATGTTCGTTATATGTATAGTTCAAGTGCTAATCTTTTCTACTTCAATAGTTGGCACTTTTTACTTATTGTGCTTGAGTTTTGTACTCCATTTTAGTGATATCTGTACTTCAATAGTTGGCACTTTATACTTATTGTGCTTGAGTTCTGTACACCATATAAGGGATGTCTCTACTTCATGTGCTTATCTTTTCTGCTTCAACCGTTGACACTTTATACCTATGTGCTTGAGTTTTGTATACCATGTTGGTGATATCTGTACTTCAATTACTGATCTTTTCCACTTCAATAGTTGACACTTTACACTTATTCTTCTTAAGTTTTGTACACCATGTTTGTGATATCCGTACTTCATGTGCTTGACACTTTATACCTAATGTGTTTGGGTTTTGTACACCATGTTGGTGATAGATGTACTTCAAGTGCTGATATTTTCTCGTTCAAAAGATGGCACTTTAAACTTATTGTGGTTGAGTTTTGTATTCCATGTTGGTGATATCTGTACTTCATGTGCTTTACACTTTATGCCTAATGTGCTTGAGTTTTTTGCATCATGTTGGTGATATCTGTACTTCAAGTGCTAATATTTTCCACTTCAACAGTTGACACTTTATACCTAATGTGCTTGAGTTCTGTACACCATATTAGTGATGTCTCTACATCATGTGCTTATCTTTTCTACTTCAACAATTGACACCTTATACCTACGTGCTTGAGTTTTGTACACCATGTTGGTGATATCTGTACTTCAAGTGCTTATCTTTTCTAATTCAACAATTGATACTATATACATAATGTGCTTGAGTTTTGTACAACATATTGGTGATGTCTATACTTTATGTGCTTATCTTTTCTACTTCTACAGTTGACATTTATACCTATGTGCTTAAGTTTTGTACACCATGTTGGTGAGATCTGTACTTCAAGTGCTGATCTTTTCTAATTCAACAATTGACATTTTATACCTAATGTGCTTGGGTTTTTTACACCATGTTGGTGATAGCTGTACGTCAAGTGCTGGTCTTTTCTACTTCAACACTTGGCACTTTATACCTATTGTACTTAAATTTTGTACTCCATGTTGGTGATATCTGTACTTCATGTATTTTACACTTTATACTTAATATGCTTGAGTTTTGTACACCATGTTGGTGATATCTATACTTCAAGTGCTAATCATTTCTACTTTAATAGTTGGCAATTTGTACTTATTGTGCTTGCATTTTGTACTCCATTTTAGTGATATCTATACTTCAAGTGCTGATATTTTCTACTTCAATAGTTGGCACTTTATACCTAATGTGCTTGAGTTTTGTACACAATGTTGGTGATATCTGTACTTCAAGTGCTGATCTTTTCTGCTTCAATAGTTGACACTTTATACCTATGTGCTTGAGTTTTGCTCACCATGTTGGTGATATCTGTACTTCAAGTGCTGATATTTTCTACTTCAATAGTTGGCACTTTATACCTAATGTGCTTGAGTTTTGTACACAATGTTGGTGGTATCTGTACTTCAAGGGCTGATCTTTTCTGCTTCAATAGTTGACACTTTATACCTATGTGCTTGAGCTTTGTACACCATGTTGGTGATATCTGTACTTCAAGTGCTGATATTTTCTACTTCAATAGTTGACACTGTATACTTATTCTTCTTAAGTTTTGTACACCATGTTTGTGATATCCGTACTTCATGAGCTTGACACTTTATACCTATTGTACTTGAGTTTTGTACTCCATGTTAGTAATATCTTTATTTCATGTGTTTTACACTTTATACCTAATTTGTTTAGGTTTTGTACACCATGATGGTGATATCTGTACTTCAAGTGTTGATATTTTCTCCTTCAACAGTTGGCACATTAAACTTATTGTGCTTGAGTTTTGTACTCCATGTTGGTGATCTCTGTACTTCATGTGCTTTACACTTTATGCCTAATGTGCTTGAGTTTTTTACATCATGTTGGTGATATCTGTACTTCAAGTGCTGATTTTTTCCACTTCAACAGTTGACACTTTATACCTAATGTGCTTGAGTTATGTACTCCATATTAGTGATGTCTCTACATCATGTGCTTATCTTTTCTGCTTCAACAATTGACACCATGTACCTACGTGCTTGAGTTTTGTACACCATGTTGGTGATATCTGTACTTCAAGTGCTTATCTTTTCTAATTCAACAATTGACACTATATACATAATGTGCTTGAGTTTTGTACACCATATTGGTGATGTCTATACTTTATGTGCTTATCTTTTCTACTTCAAAAGTTGACATTTATACCTTTGTGCTTAAGTTTTGTACACCATATTGGTGAGATCTGTACTTCAAGTGCTGATCTTTTCTAATTCAACAATTGACATTTTATACCTAATGTGCTTGAGTTTTGTACACCATGTTGGTGATAGCTGTACTTCAAGTGCTGGTCTTTTCTACTTCAATACTTGGCACTTTTAACTTATTGTGCTTGAGTTTTGTACTCCATGTTGGTGATATATGTACTTCATGTGCTTGACACTTTGTACCTATTGTACTTGAGTTTTGTACTCCATGTTGGTGATATCTGTACTTCATGTGCTTGACACTTTACACCTATTGTACTTGAATTTTGTTCTCCATGTTGGTGATATCTGTACTTCATGTGTTTATACCTAATATGCTTGAGTTCTGTATACCATGTTGGTGATATCTGTACTTCAAGTGCTGATCTTTTCTACTTCAATAGTTGGCAGTTTTTACTTATTGTCATTGAGTTTTGCATTCCATGTTGGTGATATCTGTACTTCATGTGTTTGACACTTTGTACCTATTGTAATTGAGTTTTGTACTCCATGTTGGTGATATCTGTACTTCATGTGCTTGACACTTTACACCTATTGTACTTGAGTTTTGTTCTCCATGTTGGTGATATCTGTACTTCATGTGTTTTACACTTTATACCCAATATGCTTGAGTTTTGTACACCATGTTGGTGATATCTGTACTTCAAGTGCTGATCTTTTCTACTTCAATAGTTGGCACTTTATACTTATTGTGCTTGAGTTTCGTACTTTATGTTGGTGATATCTGTACTTCATGTGCTTGACACTTTATACCTATTGTACTTGAGTTTTGTTCTCCATATTGGTGATATCTGTACTGCATGGGTTTTACACTTTATACCTAATATGCTTGAGTTTTGTACACCATGTTCCTGATATGTATACTTCAAGTGCTAATCTTTTCTACTTCAATAGTTGGCACTTTATACTTATTGTGCTTGAGTTTTGCACTCCATTTTAGTGATATCTGTACATCAAGTGTTGATATTTTCTACTTCAATAGTTGGCACTTTATAGTTATTGTGCTTGAGTTCTGTACACCATATTAGGCATGTCTCTACTTCATGTGCTTATCTTTTCTGCTTCAACCGTTGACACTTTATACCTATGTGCTTGAGTTTTGTATACCATGTTGGTGATATCTGTACTTCAAGTACTGATCTTTTCTTCTTCAATAGTTGACACTTTATACTTATTGTTCTTAAGTTTTGTACACCATGTTTGTGATATCTGTACTTCATGAGCTTGACACTTTATACCTATTGTACTTGAGTTTTGTACTCCATTTTAGTGATATCTTTATTTCATGTGTTTTACACTTTATACCTAATATGTTTAGGTTTTGTACACCATGATGGTGATATCTGTACTTCAAGTGCTGATATTTTCTCCTTCAACAGTTGGCACTTTAAACTTATTGTGCTTGAGTTTTGTACTCCATGTTGGTGATCTCTGTACTTCATGTGCTTTACACTTTATGCCTAATGTGCTTGAGTTTTTTACATCATGTTGGTGATATCTGTACTTCAAGTGCTGATTTTTTCCACTTCAACAGTAGATACTTTATACCTAATGTGCTTGAGTTCTGAACACCATATTAGTGATGTCTCTACATCATGTGCTTATCTTTTCTACTTCAACAATTGACACCTTATACCTACGTGCTTGAGTTTTGTACACCATGTTGGTGATATCTGTACTTCAAGTGCTTATCTTTTCTAATTCAACAATTGATACTATATACATAATGTGCTTGAGTTTTGTACAACATATTGGTGATGTCTATACTTTATGTGCTTATCTTTTCTACTTCTACAGTTGACATTTAAACCTATGTGCTTGAGTTTTGTACTCCATGTTGGTGATCTCTATACTTCAAGTGCTGATCTTTTCTAATTCAACAATTGACATTTTATACCTAATGTGCTTGAGTTTTTTACACCATGTTGGTCATAGCTGTACGTCAAGTGCTGGTCTTTTCTACTTCAACACTTGGCACTTTATACCTATTGTACTTAAATTTTGTACTCCATGTTGGTGATATCTGTACTTCATGTATTTTACACTTTATACTTAATATGCTTGAGTTTTGTACACCATGTTGGTGATATCTATACTTCAAGTGCTAATCTTTTCTACTTTAATAGTTGGCACTTTGTACTTATTGTGCTTGCATTTTGTACACCATTTTAGTGATATCTATACTTCAAGTGCTGATATTTTCTACTTCAATAGTTGGCACTTTATACCTAATGTGCTTGAGTTTTGTACACAATGTTGGTGATATCTGTACTTCAAGTGCTGATCTTTTCTGCTTCAATAGTTGACACTTTATACCTATGTGCTTGAGTTTTGCTCACCATGTTGGTGATATCTGTACTTCAAGTGCTGATATTTTCTACTTCAATAGTTGGCACTTTATACCTAATGTGCTTGAGTTTTGTACACAATGTTGGTGGTATCTGTACTTCAAGGGCTGATCTTTTCTGCTTCAATAGTTGACACTTTATACCTATGTGCTTGAGCTTTGTACACCATGTTGGTGATATCTGTACTTCAAGTGCTGATATTTTCTACTTCAATAGTTGACACTGTATACTTATTGTTCTTAAGTTTTGTACACTATGTTTGTGATATCCGTACTTCATGAGCTTGACACTTTATACCTATTGTACTTGAGTTTTGTACTCCATGTTAGTAATATCTTTATTTCATGTGTTTTACACTTTATACCTAATTTGTTTAGGTTTTGTACACCATGATGGTGATATCTGTACTTCAAGTGCTGATATTTTCTCCTTCAACAGTTGGCACATTAAACTTATTGTGCTTGAGTTTTGTACTCCATGTTGGTGATCTCTGTACTTCATGTGCTTTACACTTTATGCCTAATGTGCTTGAGTTTTTTACATCATGTTGGTGATATCTGTACTTCAAGTGCTGATTTTTTCCACTTCAACAGTTGACACTTTATACCTAATGTGCTTGAGTTATGTACACCATATTAGTGATGTCTCTACATCATGTGCTTATCTTTTCTGCTTCAACAATTGACACCATATACCTACGTGCTTGAGTTTTCTACACCATGTTGGTGATATCTGTACTTCAAGTGCTTATCTTTTCTAATTCAACAATTGACACTATATACATAATGTGCTTGAGTTTTGTACACCATATTGGTGATGTCTATACTTTATGTGCTTATCTTTTCTACTTCAAAAGTTGACATTTATACCTTTGTGCTTAAGTTTTGTACACCATATTGGTGAGATCTGTACTTCAAGTGCTGATCTTTTCTAATTCAACAATTGACATTTTATACCTAATGTGCTTGAGTTTTGTACACCATGTTGGTGATAGCTGTACTTCAAGTGCTGGTCTTTTCTACTTCAATACTTGGCACTTTTAACTTATTGTGCTTGAGTTTTGTACTCCATGTTGGTGATATATGTACTTCATGTGCTTGACACTTTGTACCTAATGTACTTGAGTTTTGTACTCCATGTTGGTGATATCTGTACTTCATGTGCTTGACACTTTACACCTATTGTACTTGAATTTTGTTCTCCATGTTGGTGATATCTGTACTTCATGTGTTTATACCTAATATGCTTGAGTTCTGTATACCATGTTGGTGATATCTGTACTTCAAGTGCTGATCTTTTCTACTTCAATAGTTGGCAGTTTTTACTTATTGTCATTGAGTTTTGCATTCCATGTTGGTGATATCTGTACTTCATGTGTTTGACACTTTGTACCTATTGTAATTGAGTTTTGTACTCCATGTTGGTGATATCTGTACTTCATGTGCTTGACACTTTACACCTATTGTACTTGAGTTTTGTTCTCCATGTTGGTGATATCTGTACTTCATGTGTTTTACACTTTATACCCAATATGCTTGAGTTTTGTACACCATGTTGGTGATATCTGTACTTCAAGTGCTGATCTTTTCTACTTCAATAGTTGGCACTTTATATTTATTGTGCTTGAGTTTTGTACTTTATGTTGGTGATATCTGTACTTCATGTGCTTGACACTTTATACCTATTGTACTTGAGTTTTGTTCTCCATATTGGTGATATCTGTACTGCATGGGTTTTACACTTTATACCTAATATGCTTGAGTTTTGTACACCATGTTCCTGATATGTATACTTCAAGTGCTAATCTTTTCTACTTCAATAGTTGGCACTTTATACTTATTGTGCTTGAGTTTTGTACTCCATTTTAGTGATATCTGTACATCAAGTGTTGATATTTTCTACTTCAATAGTTGGCACTTTATACTTATTGTGCTTGAGTTCTGTACACCATATTAGGCATGTCTCTACTTCATGTGCTTATCTTTTCTGCTTCAACCGTTGACACTTTATACCTATGTGCTTGAGTTTTGTATACCATGTTGGTGATATCTGTACTTCAAGTACTGATCTTTTCTTCTTCAATAGTTGACACTTTATACTTATTGTTCTTAAGTTTTGTACACCATGTTTGTGATATCTGTACTTCATGAGCTTGACACTTTATACCTATTGTACTTGAGTTTTGTACTCCATGTTAGTGATATCTTTATTTCATGTGTTTTACACTTTATACCTAATATGTTTAGGTTTTGTACACCATGATGGTGATATCTGTACTTCAAGTGCTGATATTTTCTCCTTCAACAGTTGGCACTTTAAACTTATTGTGCTTGAGTTTTGTACTCCATGTTGGTGATCTCTGTACTTCATGTGCTTTACACTTTATGCCTAATGTGCTTGAGTTTTTTACATCATGTTGGTGATATCTGTACTTCAAGTGCTGATTTTTTCCACTTCAACAGTAGATACTTTATACCTAATGTGCTTGAGTTCTGAACACCATATTAGTGATATCTCTACATCATGTGCTTATCTTTTCTACTTCAACAATTGACACCTTATACCTACGTGCTTGAGTTTTGTACACCATGTTGGTGATATCTGTACTTCAAGTGCTTATCTTTTCTAATTCAACAATTGATACTATATACATAATGTGCTTGAGTTTTGTACAACATATTGGTGATGTCTATACTTTATGTGCTTATCTTTTCTACTTCTACAGTTGACATTTAAACCTATGTGCTTGAGTTTTGTACTCCATGTTGGTGATCTCTATACTTCAAGTGCTGATCTTTTCTAATTCAACAATTGACATTTTATACCTAATGTGCTTGAGTTTTTTACACCATGTTGGTCATAGCTGTACGTCAAGTGCTGGTCTTTTCTACTTCAACACTTGGCACTTTATACCTATTGTACTTAAATTTTGTACTCCATGTTGGTGATATCTGTACTTCATGTATTTTACACTTTATACTTAATATGCTTGAGTTTTGTACACCATGTTGGTGATATCTATACTTCAAGTGCTAATCTTTTCTACTTTAATAGTTGGCACTTTGTACTTATTGTGCTTGCATTTTGTACTCCATTTTAGTGATATCTATACTTCAAGTGCTGATATTTTCTACTTCAATAGTTGGCACTTTATACCTAATGTGCTTGAGTTTTGTACACAATGTTGGTGATATCTGTACTTCAAGTGCTGATCTTTTCTGCTTCAATAGTTGACACTTTATACCTATGTGCTTGAGTTTTGCTCACCATGTTGGTGATATCTGTACTTCAAGTGCTGATATTTTCTACTTCAATAGTTGGCACTTTATACCTAATGTGCTTGAGTTTTGTACACAATGTTGGTGGTATCTGTACTTCAAGGGCTGATCTTTTCTGCTTCAATAGTTGACACTTTATACCTATGTGCTTGAGCTTTGTACACCATGTTGGTGATATCTGTACTTCAAGTGCTGATATTTTCTACTTCAATAGTTGACACTGTATACTTATTCTTCTTAAGTTTTGTACACTATGTTTGTGATATCCGTACTTCATGAGCTTGACACTTTATACCTATTGTACTTGAGTTTTGTACTCCATGTTAGTAATATCTTTATTTCATGTGTTTTACACTTTATACCTAATTTGTTTAGGTTTTGTACACCATGATGGTGATATCTGTACTTCAAGTGCTGATATTTTCTCCTTCAACAGTTGGCACATTAAACTTATTGTGCTTGAGTTTTGTACTCCATGTTGGTGATCTCTGTACTTCATGTGCTTTACACTTTATGCCTAATGTGCTTGAGTTTTTTACATCATGTTGGTGATATCTGTACTTCAAGTGCTGATTTTTTCCACTTCAACAGTTGACACTTTATACCTAATGTGCTTGAGTTATGTACACCATATTAGTGATGTCTCTACATCATGTGCTTATCTTTTCTGCTTCAACAATTGACACCATATACCTACGTGCTTGAGTTTTCTACACCATGTTGGTGATATCTGTACTTCAAGTGCTTATCTTTTCTAATTCAACAATTGACACTATATACATAATGTGCTTGAGTTTTGTACACCATATTGGTGATGTCTATACTTTATGTGCTTATCTTTTCTACTTCAAAAGTTGACATTTATACCTTTGTGCTTAAGTTTTGTACACCATATTGGTGAGATCTGTACTTCAAGTGCTGATCTTTTCTAATTCAACAATTGACATTTTATACCTAATGTGCTTGAGTTTTGTACACCATGTTGGTGATAGCTGTACTTCAAGTGCTGGTCTTTTCTACTTCAATACTTGGCACTTTTAACTTATTGTGCTTGAGTTTTGTACTCCATGTTGGTGATATATGTACTTCATGTGCTTGACACTTTGTACCTAATGTACTTGAGTTTTGTACTCCATGTTGGTGATATCTGTACTTCATGTGCTTGACACTTTACACCTATTGTACTTGAATTTTGTTCTCCATGTTGGTGATATCTGTACTTCATGTGTTTATACCTAATATGCTTGAGTTCTGTATACCATGTTGGTGATATCTGTACTTCAAGTGCTGATCTTTTCTACTTCAATAGTTGGCAGTTTTTACTTATTGTCATTGAGTTTTGCATTCCATGTTGGTGATATCTGTACTTCATGTGTTTGACACTTTGTACCTATTGTAATTGAGTTTTGTACTCCATGTTGGTGATATCTGTACTTCATGTGCTTGACACTTTACACCTATTGTACTTGAGTTTTGTTCTCCATGTTGGTGATATCTGTACTTCATGTGTTTTACACTTTATACCCAATATGCTTGAGTTTTGTACACCATGTTGGTGATATCTGTACTTCAAGTGCTGATCTTTTCTACTTCAATAGTTGGCACTTTATATTTATTGTGCTTGAGTTTTGTACTTTATGTTGGTGATATCTGTACTTCATGTGCTTGACACTTTATACCTATTGTACTTGAGTTTTGTTCTCCATATTGGTGATATCTGTACTGCATGGGTTTTACACTTTATACCTAATATGCTTGAGTTTTGTACACCATGTTCCTGATATGTATACTTCAAGTGCTAATCTTTTCTACTTCAATAGTTGGCACTTTATACTTATTGTGCTTGAGTTTTGTACTCCATTTTAGTGATATCTGTACATCAAGTGTTGATATTTTCTACTTCAATAGTTGGCACTTTATACTTATTGTGCTTGAGTTCTGTACACCATATTAGGCATGTCTCTACTTCATGTGCTTATCTTTTCTGCTTCAACCGTTGACACTTTATACCTATGTGCTTGAGTTTTGTATACCATGTTGGTGATATCTGTACTTCAAGTACTGATCTTTTCTTCTTCAATAGTTGACACTTTATACTTATTGTTCTTAAGTTTTGTACACCATGTTTGTGATATCTGTACTTCATGAGCTTGACACTTTATACCTATTGTACTTGAGTTTTGTACTCCATGTTAGTGATATCTTTATTTCATGTGTTTTACACTTTATACCTAATATGTTTAGGTTTTGTACACCATGATGGTGATATCTGTACTTCAAGTGCTGATATTTTCTCCTTCAACAGTTGGCACTTTAAACTTATTGTGCTTGAGTTTTGTACTCCATGTTGGTGATCTCTGTACTTCATGTGCTTTACACTTTATGCCTAATGTGCTTGAGTTTTTTACATCATGTTGGTGATATCTGTACTTCAAGTGCTGATTTTTTCCACTTCAACAGTAGATACTTTATACCTAATGTGCTTGAGTTCTGAACACCATATTAGTGATATCTCTACATCATGTGCTTATCTTTTCTACTTCAACAATTGACACCTTATACCTACGTGCTTGAGTTTTGTACACCATGTTGGTGATATCTGTACTTCAAGTGCTTATCTTTTCTAATTCAACAATTGATACTATATACATAATGTGCTTGAGTTTTGTACAACATATTGGTGATGTCTATACTTTATGTGCTTATCTTTTCTACTTCTACAGTTGACATTTAAACCTATGTGCTTGAGTTTTGTACTCCATGTTGGTGATCTGTATACTTCAAGTGCTGATCTTTTCTAATTCAACAATTGACATTTTATACCTAATGTGCTTGAGTTTTTTACACCATGTTGGTCATAGCTGTACGTCAAGTGCTGGTCTTTTCTACTTCAACACTTGGCACTTTATACCTATTGTACTTAAATTTTGTACTCCATGTTGGTGATATCTGTACTTCATGTATTTTACACTTTATACTTAATATGCTTGAGTTTTGTACACCATGTTGGTGATATCTATACTTCAAGTGCTAATCTTTTCTACTTTAATAGTTGGCACTTTGTACTTATTGTGCTTGCATTTTGTACTCCATTTTAGTGATATCTATACTTCAAGTGCTGATATTTTCTACTTCAACAGTTGGCACTTTAAACTTATTGTGCTTGAGTTTTGTACTCCATGTTGGTGATCTCTGTACTTCATGTGCTTTACACTTTATGCCTAATGTGCTTGAGTTTTTTACATCATGTTGGTGATATCTGTACTTCAAGTGCTGATTTTTTCCACTTCAACAGTAGATACTTTATACCTAATGTGCTTGAGTTCTGAACACCATATTAGTGATGTATCTACATCATGTGCTTATCTTTTCTGCTTCAACAATTGACACCTTATACCTACGTGCTTGAGCTTTGTACACCATGTTGGTGATATCTGTACTTCAAGTGCTTATCTTTTCTAATTCAACGATTGACACTGTATGCATAATGTGCTTGAGTTTTGTACACCATATTGGTGATGTCTATACTTTATGTGCTTATCTTTTCTACTTCAACAGTTGACATTTATACCTATGTGCTTAAGTTTTGTACACCATGTTGGTGAGATCTGTACTTCAAGTGCTGATCTTTTCTAATTCAACAATTGACATTTTATACCTAATGTGCTTGAGTTTTTTACACCATGTTGGTGATAGCTGTACGTCAAGTGCTGGTCTTTTCTACTTCAACACTTGGCACTTTATACCTATTGTACTTAAATTTTGTAATCCATGTTGGTGATATCTGTACTTCATGTATTTTACACTTTATACTTAATATGCTTGAGTTTTGTACACCATGTTGGTGATATCTATACTTCAAGTGCTAATCTTTTCTACTTTAATAGTTGGCACTTTGTACTTATTGTGCTTGCATTTTGTACTCCATTTTAGTGATATCTATACTTCAAGTGCTGATATTTTCTACTTCAATAGTTGGCACTTTATATCTAATGTGCTTGAGTTTTGTACACAATGTTGGTGATATCTGTACTTCAAGTGCTGATCTTTTCTGCTTCAATAGTTGACACTTTATACCTATGTGCTTGAGTTTTGCTCACCATGTTGGTGATATCTGTACTTCAAGTGCTGATATTTTCTACTTCAATAGTTGGCACTTTATACCTAATGTGCTTGAGTTTTGTACACAATGTTGGTGGTATCTGTACTTCAAGGGCTGATCTTTTCTGCTTCAATAGTTGACACTTTATACCTATGTGCTTGAGCTTTGTACACCATGTTGGTGATATCTGTACTTCAAGTGCTGATATTTTCTACTTCAATAGTTGACACTGTATACTTACTCTTCTTAAGTTTTGTACACCATGTTTGTGATATCCGTACTTCATGAGCTTGACACTTTATACCTATTGTACTTGAGTTTTGTACTCCATGTTAGTAATATCTTTATTTCATGTGTTTTACACTTTATACCTAATTTGTTTAGGTTTTGTACACCATGATGGTGATATCTGTACTTCAAGTGCTGATATTTTCTCCTTCAACAGTTGGCACATTAAACTTATTGTGCTTGAGTTTTGTACTCCATGTTGGTGATCTCTGTACTTCATGTGCTTTACACTTTATGCCTAATGTGCTTGAGTTTTTTACATCATGTTGGTGATATCTGTACTTCAAGTGCTGATTTTTTCCACTTCAACAGTAGATACTTTATACCTAATGTGCTTGAGTTCTGAACACCATATTAGTGATGTATCTACATCATGTGCTTATCTTTTCTGCTTCAACAATTGACACCTTATACCTACGTGCTTGAGCTTTGTACACCATGTTGGTGATATCTGTACTTCAAGTGCTTATCTTTTCTAATTCAACGATTGACACTGTATGCATAATGTGCTTGAGTTTTGTACACCATATTGGTGATGTCTATACTTTATGTGCTTATCTTTTCTACTTCAACAGTTGACATTTATACCTATGTGCTTAAGTTTTGTACACCATGTTGGTGAGATCTGTACTTCAAGTGCTGATCTTTTCTAATTCAACAATTGACATTTTATACCTAATGTGCTTGAGTTTTTTACACCATGTTGGTGATAGCTGTACGTCAAGTGCTGGTCTTTTCTACTTCAACACTTGGCACTTTATACCTATTGTACTTAAATTTTGTAATCCATGTTGGTGATATCTGTACTTCATGTATTTTACACTTTATACTTAATATGCTTGAGTTTTGTACACCATGTTGGTGATATCTATACTTCAAGTGCTAATCTTTTCTACTTTAATAGTTGGCACTTTGTACTTATTGTGCTTGCATTTTGTACTCCATTTTAGTGATATCTATACTTCAAGTGCTGATATTTTCTACTTCAATAGTTGGCACTTTATGCCTAATGTGCTTGATTTTTGTACACAATGTTGGTGATATCTGTACTTCAAGTGCTGATCTTTTCTGCTTCAATAGTTGACACTTTATACCTATGTGCTTGAGTTTTGCTCACCATGTTGGTGATATCTGTACTTCAAGTGCTGATATTTTCTACTTCAATAGTTGGCACTTTATACCTAATGTGCTTGAGTTTTGTACACAATGTTGGTGGTATCTGTACTTCAAGGGCTGATCTTTTCTGCTTCAATAGTTGACACTTTATACCTATGTGCTTGAGCTTTGTACACCATGTTGGTGATATCTGTACTTCAAGTGCTGATATTTTCTACTTCAATAGTTGACACTGTATACTTATTCTTCTTAAGTTTTGTACACCATGTTTGTGATATCCGTACTTCATGAGCTTGACACTTTATACCTATTGTACTTGAGTTTTGTACTCCATGTTAGTAATATCTTTATTTCATGTGTTTTACACTTTATACCTAATTTGTTTAGGTTTTGTACACCATGATGGTGATATCTGTACTTCAAGTGCTGATATTTTCTCCTTCAACAGTTGGCACATTAAACTTATTGTGCTTGAGTTTTGTACTCCATGTTGGTGATCTCTGTACTTCATGTGCTTTACACTTTATGCCTAATGTGCTTGAGTTTTTTACATCATGTTGGTGATATATGTACTTCAAGTGCTGATTTTTTCCACTTCAACAGTTGACACTTTATACCTAATGTGCTTGAGTTATGTACACCATATTAGTGATGTCTCTACATCATGTGCTTATCTTTTCTGCTTCAACAATTGACACCATATACCTACGTGCTTGAGTTTTGTACACCATGTTGGTGATATCTGTACTTCAAGTGCTTATCTTTTCTAATTCAACAATTGACACTATATACATAATGTGCTTGAGTTTTGTACACCATATTGGTGATGTCTATACTTTATGTGCTTATCTTTTCTACTTCAAAAGTTGACATTTATACCTTTGTGCTTAAGTTTTGTACACCATATTGGTGAGATCTGTACTTCAAGTGCTGATCTTTTCTAATTCAACAATTGACATTTTATACCTAATGTGCTTGAGTTTTGTACACCATGTTGGTGATAGCTGTACTTCAAGTGCTGGTCTTTTCTACTTCAATACTTGGCACTTTTAACTTATTGTGCTTGAGTTTTGTACTCCATGTTGGTGATATATGTACTTCATGTGCTTGACACTTTGTACCTAATGTACTTGAGTTTTGTACTCCATGTTGGTGATATCTGTACTTCATGTGCTTGACACTTTACACCTATTGTACTTGAATTTTGTTCTCCATGTTGGTGATATCTGTACTTCATGTGTTTATACCTAATATGCTTGAGTTCTGTATACCATGTTGGTGATATCTGTACTTCAAGTGCTGATCTTTTCTACTTCAATAGTTGGCAGTTTTTACTTATTGTCATTGAGTTTTGCATTCCATGTTGGTGATATCTGTACTTCATGTGTTTGACACTTTGTACCTATTGTAATTGAGTTTTGTACTCCATGTTGGTGATATCTGTACTTCATGTGCTTGACACTTTACACCTATTGTACTTGAGTTTTGTTCTCCATGTTGGTGATATCTGTACTTCATGTGTTTTACACTTTATACCCAATATGCTTGAGTTTTGTACACCATGTTGGTGATATCTGTACTTCAAGTGCTGATCTTTTCTACTTCAATAGTTGGCACTTTATATTTATTGTGCTTGAGTTTTGTACTTTATGTTGGTGATATCTGTACTTCATGTGCTTGACACTTTATACCTATTGTACTTGAGTTTTGTTCTCCATATTGGTGATATCTGTACTGCATGGGTTTTACACTTTATACCTAATATGCTTGAGTTTTGTACACCATGTTCCTGATATGTATACTTCAAGTGCTAATCTTTTCTACTTCAATAGTTGGCACTTTATACTTATTGTGCTTGAGTTTTGTACTCCATTTTAGTGATATCTGTACATCAAGTGTTGATATTTTCTACTTCAATAGTTGGCACTTTATACTTATTGTGCTTGAGTTCTGTACACCATATTAGGCATGTCTCTACTTCATGTGCTTATCTTTTCTGCTTCAACCGTTGACACTTTATACCTATGTGCTTGAGTTTTGTATACCATGTTGGTGATATCTGTACTTCAAGTACTGATCTTTTCTTCTTCAATAGTTGACACTTTATACTTATTGTTCTTAAGTTTTGTACACCATGTTTGTGATATCTGTACTTCATGAGCTTGACACTTTATACCTATTGTACTTGAGTTTTGTACTCCATGTTAGTGATATCTTTATTTCATGTGTTTTACACTTTATACCTAATATGTTTAGGTTTTGTACACCATGATGGTGATATCTGTACTTCAAGTGCTGATATTTTCTCCTTCAACAGTTGGCACTTTAAACTTATTGTGCTTGAGTTTTGTACTCCATGTTGGTGATCTCTGTACTTCATGTGCTTTACACTTTATGCCTAATGTGCTTGAGTTTTTTACATCATGTTGGTGATATCTGTACTTCAAGTGCTGATTTTTTCCACTTCAACAGTAGATACTTTATACCTAATGTGCTTGAGTTCTGAACACCATATTAGTGATATCTCTACATCATGTGCTTATCTTTTCTACTTCAACAATTGACACCTTATACCTACGTGCTTGAGTTTTGTACACCATGTTGGTGATATCTGTACTTCAAGTGCTTATCTTTTCTAATTCAACAATTGATACTATATACATAATGTGCTTGAGTTTTGTACAACATATTGGTGATGTCTATACTTTATGTGCTTATCTTTTCTACTTCTACAGTTGACATTTAAACCTATGTGCTTGAGTTTTGTACTCCATGTTGGTGATCTCTATACTTCAAGTGCTGATCTTTTCTAATTCAACAATTGACATTTTATACCTAATGTGCTTGAGTTTTTTACACCATGTTGGTCATAGCTGTACGTCAAGTGCTGGTCTTTTCTACTTCAACACTTGGCACTTTATACCTATTGTACTTAAATTTTGTACTCCATGTTGGTGATATCTGTACTTCATGTATTTTACACTTTATACTTAATATGCTTGAGTTTTGTACACCATGTTGGTGATATCTATACTTCAAGTGCTAATCTTTTCTACTTTAATAGTTGGCACTTTGTACTTATTGTGCTTGCATTTTGTACTCCATTTTAGTGATATCTATACTTCAAGTGCTGATATTTTCTACTTCAATAGTTGGCACTTTATACCTAATGTGCTTGGGTTTTGTACACAATGTTGGTGATATCTGTACTTCAAGTGCTGATCTTTTCTGCTTCAATAGTTGACACTTTATACCTATGTGCTTGAGTTTTGCTCACCATGTTGGTGATATCTGTACTTCAAGTGCTGATATTTTCTACTTCAATAGTTGGCACTTTATACCTAATGTGCTTGAGTTTTGTACACAATGTTGGTGGTATCTGTACTTCAAGGGCTGATCTTTTCTGCTTCAATAGTTGACACTTTATACCTATGTGCTTGAGCTTTGTACACCATGTTGGTGATATCTGTACTTCAAGTGCTGATATTTTCTACTTCAATAGTTGACACTGTATACTTATTCTTCTTAAGTTTTGTACACCATGTTTGTGATATCCGTACTTCATGAGCTTGACACTTTATACCTATTGTACTTGAGTTTTGTACTCCATGTTAGTAATATCTTTATTTCATGTGTTTTACACTTTATACCTAATTTGTTTAGGTTTTGTACACCATGATGGTGATATCTGTACTTCAAGTGCTGATATTTTCTCCTTCAACAGTTGGCACATTAAACTTATTGTGCTTGAGTTTTGTACTCCATGTTGGTGATCTCTGTACTTCATGTGCTTTACACTTTATGCCTAATGTGCTTGAGTTTTTTACATCATGTTGGTGATATCTGTACTTCAAGTGCTGATTTTTTCCACTTCAACAGTTGACACTTTATACCTAATGTGCTTGAGTTATGTACACCATATTAGTGATGTCTCTACATCATGTGCTTATCTTTTCTGCTTCAACAATTGACACCATATACCTACGTGCTTGAGTTTTCTACACCATGTTGGTGATATCTGTACTTCAAGTGCTTATCTTTTCTAATTCAACAATTGACACTATATACATAATGTGCTTGAGTTTTGTACACCATATTGGTGATGTCTATACTTTATGTGCTTATCTTTTCTACTTCAAAAGTTGACATTTATACCTTTGTGCTTAAGTTTTGTACACCATATTGGTGAGATCTGTACTTCAAGTGCTGATCTTTTCTAATTCAACAATTGACATTTTATACCTAATGTGCTTGAGTTTTGTACACCATGTTGGTGATAGCTGTACTTCAAGTGCTGGTCTTTTCTACTTCAATACTTGGCACTTTTAACTTATTGTGCTTGAGTTTTGTACTCCATGTTGGTGATATATGTACTTCATGTGCTTGACACTTTGTACCTAATGTACTTGAGTTTTGTACTCCATGTTGGTGATATCTGTACTTCATGTGCTTGACACTTTACACCTATTGTACTTGAATTTTGTTCTCCATGTTGGTGATATCTGTACTTCATGTGTTTATACCTAATATGCTTGAGTTCTGTATACCATGTTGGTGATATCTGTACTTCAAGTGCTGATCTTTTCTACTTCAATAGTTGGCAGTTTTTACTTATTGTCATTGAGTTTTGCATTCCATGTTGGTGATATCTGTACTTCATGTGTTTGACACTTTGTACCTATTGTAATTGAGTTTTGTACTCCATGTTGGTGATATCTGTACTTCATGTGCTTGACACTTTACACCTATTGTACTTGAGTTTTGTTCTCCATGTTGGTGATATCTGTACTTCATGTGTTTTACACTTTATACCCAATATGCTTGAGTTTTGTACACCATGTTGGTGATATCTGTACTTCAAGTGCTGATCTTTTCTACTTCAATAGTTGGCACTTTATATTTATTGTGCTTGAGTTTTGTACTTTATGTTGGTGATATCTGTACTTCATGTGCTTGACACTTTATACCTATTGTACTTGAGTTTTGTTCTCCATATTGGTGATATCTGTACTGCATGGGTTTTACACTTTATACCTAATATGCTTGAGTTTTGTACACCATGTTCCTGATATGTATACTTCAAGTGCTAATCTTTTCTACTTCAATAGTTGGCACTTTATACTTATTGTGCTTGAGTTTTGTACTCCATTTTAGTGATATCTGTACATCAAGTGTTGATATTTTCTACTTCAATAGTTGGCACTTTATACTTATTGTGCTTGAGTTCTGTACACCATATTAGGCATGTCTCTACTTCATGTGCTTATCTTTTCTGCTTCAACCGTTGACACTTTATACCTATGTGCTTGAGTTTTGTATACCATGTTGGTGATATCTGTACTTCAAGTACTGATCTTTTCTTCTTCAATAGTTGACACTTTATACTTATTGTTCTTAAGTTTTGTACACCATGTTTGTGATATCTGTACTTCATGAGCTTGACACTTTATACCTATTGTACTTGAGTTTTGTACTCCATGTTAGTGATATCTTTATTTCATGTGTTTTACACTTTATACCTAATATGTTTAGGTTTTGTACACCATGATGGTGATATCTGTACTTCAAGTGCTGATATTTTCTCCTTCAACAGTTGGCACTTTAAACTTATTGTGCTTGAGTTTTGTACTCCATGTTGGTGATCTCTGTACTTCATGTGCTTTACACTTTATGCCTAATGTGCTTGAGTTTTTTACATCATGTTGGTGATATCTGTACTTCAAGTGCTGATTTTTTCCACTTCAACAGTAGATACTTTATACCTAATGTGCTTGAGTTCTGAACACCATATTAGTGATATCTCTACATCATGTGCTTATCTTTTCTACTTCAACAATTGACACCTTATACCTACGTGCTTGAGTTTTGTACACCATGTTGGTGATATCTGTACTTCAAGTGCTTATCTTTTCTAATTCAACAATTGATACTATATACATAATGTGCTTGAGTTTTGTACAACATATTGGTGATGTCTATACTTTATGTGCTTATCTTTTCTACTTCTACAGTTGACATTTAAACCTATGTGCTTGAGTTTTGTACTCCATGTTGGTGATCTCTATACTTCAAGTGCTGATCTTTTCTAATTCAACAATTGACATTTTATACCTAATGTGCTTGAGTTTTTTACACCATGTTGGTCATAGCTGTACGTCAAGTGCTGGTCTTTTCTACTTCAACACTTGGCACTTTATACCTATTGTACTTAAATTTTGTACTCCATGTTGGTGATATCTGTACTTCATGTATTTTACACTTTATACTTAATATGCTTGAGTTTTGTACACCATGTTGGTGATATCTATACTTCAAGTGCTAATCTTTTCTACTTTAATAGTTGGCACTTTGTACTTATTGTGCTTGCATTTTGTACTCCATTTTAGTGATATCTATACTTCAAGTGCTGATATTTTCTACTTCAATAGTTGGCACTTTATACCTAATGTGCTTGAGTTTTGTACACAATGTTGGTGATATCTGTACTTCAAGTGCTGATCTTTTCTGCTTCAATAGTTGACACTTTATACCTATGTGCTTGAGTTTTGCTCACCATGTTGGTGATATCTGTACTTCAAGTGCTGATATTTTCTACTTCAATAGTTGGCACTTTATACCTAATGTGCTTGAGTTTTGTACACAATGTTGGTGGTATCTGTACTTCAAGGGCTGATCTTTTCTGCTTCAATAGTTGACACTTTATACCTATGTGCTTGAGCTTTGTACACCATGTTGGTGATATCTGTACTTCAAGTGCTGATATTTTCTACTTCAATAGTTGACACTGTATACTTATTCTTCTTAAGTTTTGTACACTATGTTTGTGATATCCGTACTTCATGAGCTTGACACTTTATACCTATTGTACTTGAGTTTTGTACTCCATGTTAGTAATATCTTTATTTCATGTGTTTTACACTTTATACCTAATTTGTTTAGGTTTTGTACACCATGATGGTGATATCTGTACTTCAAGTGCTGATATTTTCTCCTTCAACAGTTGGCACATTAAACTTATTGTGCTTGAGTTTTGTACTCCATGTTGGTGATCTCTGTACTTCATGTGCTTTACACTTTATGCCTAATGTGCTTGAGTTTTTTACATCATGTTGGTGATATCTGTACTTCAAGTGCTGATTTTTTCCACTTCAACAGTTGACACTTTATACCTAATGTGCTTGAGTTATGTACACCATATTAGTGATGTCTCTACATCATGTGCTTATCTTTTCTGCTTCAACAATTGACACCATATACCTACGTGCTTGAGTTTTCTACACCATGTTGGTGATATCTGTACTTCAAGTGCTTATCTTTTCTAATTCAACAATTGACACTATATACATAATGTGCTTGAGTTTTGTACACCATATTGGTGATGTCTATACTTTATGTGCTTATCTTTTCTACTTCAAAAGTTGACATTTATACCTTTGTGCTTAAGTTTTGTACACCATATTGGTGAGATCTGTACTTCAAGTGCTGATCTTTTCTAATTCAACAATTGACATTTTATACCTAATGTGCTTGAGTTTTGTACACCATGTTGGTGATAGCTGTACTTCAAGTGCTGGTCTTTTCTACTTCAATACTTGGCACTTTTAACTTATTGTGCTTGAGTTTTGTACTCCATGTTGGTGATATATGTACTTCATGTGCTTGACACTTTGTACCTAATGTACTTGAGTTTTGTACTCCATGTTGGTGATATCTGTACTTCATGTGCTTGACACTTTACACCTATTGTACTTGAATTTTGTTCTCCATGTTGGTGATATCTGTACTTCATGTGTTTATACCTAATATGCTTGAGTTCTGTATACCATGTTGGTGATATCTGTACTTCAAGTGCTGATCTTTTCTACTTCAATAGTTGGCAGTTTTTACTTATTGTCATTGAGTTTTGCATTCCATGTTGGTGATATCTGTACTTCATGTGTTTGACACTTTGTACCTATTGTAATTGAGTTTTGTACTCCATGTTGGTGATATCTGTACTTCATGTGCTTGACACTTTACACCTATTGTACTTGAGTTTTGTTCTCCATGTTGGTGATATCTGTACTTCATGTGTTTTACACTTTATACCCAATATGCTTGAGTTTTGTACACCATGTTGGTGATATCTGTACTTCAAGTGCTGATCTTTTCTACTTCAATAGTTGGCACTTTATATTTATTGTGCTTGAGTTTTGTACTTTATGTTGGTGATATCTGTACTTCATGTGCTTGACACTTTATACCTATTGTACTTGAGTTTTGTTCTCCATATTGGTGATATCTGTACTGCATGGGTTTTACACTTTATACCTAATATGCTTGAGTTTTGTACACCATGTTCCTGATATGTATACTTCAAGTGCTAATCTTTTCTACTTCAATAGTTGGCACTTTATACTTATTGTGCTTGAGTTTTGTACTCCATTTTAGTGATATCTGTACATCAAGTGTTGATATTTTCTACTTCAATAGTTGGCACTTTATACTTATTGTGCTTGAGTTCTGTACACCATATTAGGCATGTCTCTACTTCATGTGCTTATCTTTTCTGCTTCAACCGTTGACACTTTATACCTATGTGCTTGAGTTTTGTATACCATGTTGGTGATATCTGTACTTCAAGTACTGATCTTTTCTTCTTCAATAGTTGACACTTTATACTTATTGTTCTTAAGTTTTGTACACCATGTTTGTGATATCTGTACTTCATGAGCTTGACACTTTATACCTATTGTACTTGAGTTTTGTACTCCATGTTAGTGATATCTTTATTTCATGTGTTTTACACTTTATACCTAATATGTTTAGGTTTTGTACACCATGATGGTGATATCTGTACTTCAAGTGCTGATATTTTCTCCTTCAACAGTTGGCACTTTAAACTTATTGTGCTTGAGTTTTGTACTCCATGTTGGTGATCTCTGTACTTCATGTGCTTTACACTTTATGCCTAATGTGCTTGAGTTTTTTACATCATGTTGGTGATATCTGTACTTCAAGTGCTGATTTTTTCCACTTCAACAGTAGATACTTTATACCTAATGTGCTTGAGTTCTGAACACCATATTAGTGATATCTCTACATCATGTGCTTATCTTTTCTACTTCAACAATTGACACCTTATACCTACGTGCTTGAGTTTTGTACACCATGTTGGTGATATCTGTACTTCAAGTGCTTATCTTTTCTAATTCAACAATTGATACTATATACATAATGTGCTTGAGTTTTGTACAACATATTGGTGATGTCTATACTTTATGTGCTTATCTTTTCTACTTCTACAGTTGACATTTAAACCTATGTGCTTGAGTTTTGTACTCCATGTTGGTGATCTCTATACTTCAAGTGCTGATCTTTTCTAATTCAACAATTGACATTTTATACCTAATGTGCTTGAGTTTTTTACACCATGTTGGTCATAGCTGTACGTCAAGTGCTGGTCTTTTCTACTTCAACACTTGGCACTTTATACCTATTGTACTTAAATTTTGTACTCCATGTTGGTGATATCTGTACTTCATGTATTTTACACTTTATACTTAATATGCTTGAGTTTTGTACACCATGTTGGTGATATCTATACTTCAAGTGCTAATCTTTTCTACTTTAATAGTTGGCACTTTGTACTTATTGTGCTTGCATTTTGTACTCCATTTTAGTGATATCTATACTTCAAGTGCTGATATTTTCTACTTCAATAGTTGGCACTTTATACCTAATGTGCTTGAGTTTTGTACACAATGTTGGTGATATCTGTACTTCAAGTGCTGATCTTTTCTGCTTCAATAGTTGACACTTTATACCTATGTGCTTGAGTTTTGCTCACCATGTTGGTGATATCTGTACTTCAAGTGCTGATATTTTCTACTTCAATAGTTGGCACTTTATACCTAATGTGCTTGAGTTTTGTACACAATGTTGGTGGTATCTGTACTTCAAGGGCTGATCTTTTCTGCTTCAATAGTTGACACTTTATACCTATGTGCTTGAGCTTTGTACACCATGTTGGTGATATCTGTACTTCAAGTGCTGATATTTTCTACTTCAATAGTTGACACTGTATACTTATTCTTCTTAAGTTTTGTACACCATGTTTGTGATATCCGTACTTCATGAGCTTGACACTTTATACCTATTGTACTTGAGTTTTGTACTCCATGTTAGTAATATCTTTATTTCATGTGTTTTACACTTTATACCTAATTTGTTTAGGTTTTGTACACCATGATGGTGATATCTGTACTTCAAGTGCTGATATTTTCTCCTTCAACAGTTGGCACATTAAACTTATTGTGCTTGAGTTTTGTACTCCATGTTGGTGATCTCTGTACTTCATGTGCTTTACACTTTATGCCTAATGTGCTTGAGTTTTTTACATCATGTTGGTGATATATGTACTTCAAGTGCTGATTTTTTCCACTTCAACAGTTGACACTTTATACCTAATGTGCTTGAGTTATGTACACCATATTAGTGATGTCTCTACATCATGTGCTTATCTTTTCTGCTTCAACAATTGACACCATATACCTACGTGCTTGAGTTTTGTACACCATGTTGGTGATATCTGTACTTCAAGTGCTTATCTTTTCTAATTCAACAATTGACACTATATACATAATGTGCTTGAGTTTTGTACACCATATTGGTGATGTCTATACTTTATGTGCTTATCTTTTCTACTTCAAAAGTTGACATTTATACCTTTGTGCTTAAGTTTTGTACACCATATTGGTGAGATCTGTACTTCAAGTGCTGATCTTTTCTAATTCAACAATTGACATTTTATACCTAATGTGCTTGAGTTTTGTACACCATGTTGGTGATAGCTGTACTTCAAGTGCTGGTCTTTTCTACTTCAATACTTGGCACTTTTAACTTATTGTGCTTGAGTTTTGTACTCCATGTTGGTGATATATGTACTTCATGTGCTTGACACTTTGTACCTAATGTACTTGAGTTTTGTACTCCATGTTGGTGATATCTGTACTTCATGTGCTTGACACTTTACACCTATTGTACTTGAATTTTGTTCTCCATGTTGGTGATATCTGTACTTCATGTGTTTATACCTAATATGCTTGAGTTCTGTATACCATGTTGGTGATATCTGTACTTCAAGTGCTGATCTTTTCTACTTCAATAGTTGGCAGTTTTTACTTATTGTCATTGAGTTTTGCATTCCATGTTGGTGATATCTGTACTTCATGTGTTTGACACTTTGTACCTATTGTAATTGAGTTTTGTACTCCATGTTGGTGATATCTGTACTTCATGTGCTTGACACTTTACACCTATTGTACTTGAGTTTTGTTCTCCATGTTGGTGATATCTGTACTTCATGTGTTTTACACTTTATACCCAATATGCTTGAGTTTTGTACACCATGTTGGTGATATCTGTACTTCAAGTGCTGATCTTTTCTACTTCAATAGTTGGCACTTTATATTTATTGTGCTTGAGTTTTGTACTTTATGTTGGTGATATCTGTACTTCATGTGCTTGACACTTTATACCTATTGTACTTGAGTTTTGTTCTCCATATTGGTGATATCTGTACTGCATGGGTTTTACACTTTATACCTAATATGCTTGAGTTTTGTACACCATGTTCCTGATATGTATACTTCAAGTGCTAATCTTTTCTACTTCAATAGTTGGCACTTTATACTTATTGTGCTTGAGTTTTGTACTCCATTTTAGTGATATCTGTACATCAAGTGTTGATATTTTCTACTTCAATAGTTGGCACTTTATACTTATTGTGCTTGAGTTCTGTACACCATATTAGGCATGTCTCTACTTCATGTGCTTATCTTTTCTGCTTCAACCGTTGACACTTTATACCTATGTGCTTGAGTTTTGTATACCATGTTGGTGATATCTGTACTTCAAGTACTGATCTTTTCTTCTTCAATAGTTGACACTTTATACTTATTGTTCTTAAGTTTTGTACACCATGTTTGTGATATCTGTACTTCATGAGCTTGACACTTTATACCTATTGTACTTGAGTTTTGTACTCCATGTTAGTGATATCTTTATTTCATGTGTTTTACACTTTATACCTAATATGTTTAGGTTTTGTACACCATGATGGTGATATCTGTACTTCAAGTGCTGATATTTTCTCCTTCAACAGTTGGCACTTTAAACTTATTGTGCTTGAGTTTTGTACTCCATGTTGGTGATCTCTGTACTTCATGTGCTTTACACTTTATGCCTAATGTGCTTGAGTTTTTTACATCATGTTGGTGATATCTGTACTTCAAGTGCTGATTTTTTCCACTTCAACAGTAGATACTTTATACCTAATGTGCTTGAGTTCTGAACACCATATTAGTGATGTATCTACATCATGTGCTTATCTTTTCTGCTTCAACAATTGACACCTTATACCTACGTGCTTGAGCTTTGTACACCATGTTGGTGATATCTGTACTTCAAGTGCTTATCTTTTCTAATTCAACGATTGACACTGTATGCATAATGTGCTTGAGTTTTGTACGCCATATTGGTGATGTCTATACTTTATGTGCTTATCTTTTCTACTTCAACAGTTGACATTTATACCGATGTGCTTAAGTTTTGTACACCATGTTGGTGAGATCTGTACTTCAAGTGCTGATCATATCTAATTCAACAATTGACATTTTGTACCTAATGTGCTTGAGTTTTGTACACCATGTTGGTGATAGCTGTACTTGAAGTGCTGGTCTTTTCTACTTCAATAGGTGGCACTTTTAACTTATTGTGCTTGAGTTTTGTACTCCATGTTGGTGATATCTGTACTTCATGTGCTTGACACTTTATACCTATTGTAGTTGAGTTTTGTTCTCCATGTTGGTGATATCTTTACGTCATGTGTTTTACAATTTATACCTAATGTGTTTTGGTTTTGTACACCATGTTGGTGATCGATGTACTTCAAGTGCTGATATTTTCTCCTTCAATAGTTGGCACTTTTTACTTATTGTGCTTGAGTTTTGTATTCCATGTTGGTGATATCTGTACTTCATGTGCTTGACACTTTACACCTATTGTAGTTGAGTTTTGTTCTCCATGTTGGTGATATCTGTACTTCATGTGTTTTAAATTTTATACCAAATATGCTTGAGTGTTGTACACCATGTTGGTGATATCTGTACTTCCAGTGCTGATCTTTTCTACTTCAATAGTTGGCACTTTATACTTATTGTGCTAGAGTTTTGTACTCCATGTTGGTGATATCTGTACTTCATGTGCTTGACACTTTATACCTATTGTACTTGAGTTTTGTACTCCATGTTGGTGATATCTGTACTTCAGGTATTTTACACTTTATACCTAATATGCTTGAGTTTTGTACACCATGTTCGTTATATGTATAGTTCAAGTGCTAATCTTTTCTACTTCAATAGTTGGCACTTTATACTTATTGTGCTTGAGTTTTGTACTCCATTTTAGTGATATCTGTACTTCAATAGTTGGCACTTTATACTTATTGTGCTTGAGTTCTGTACACCATATAAGGGATGTCTCTACTTCATGTGCTTATCTTTTCTGCTTCAACCGTTGACACTTTATACCTATGTGCTTGAGTTTTGTATACCATGTTGGTGATATCTGTACTTCAAGTACTGATCTTTTCCACTTCAATAGCTGACACTTTACACTTATTCTTCTTAAGTTTTGTACACCATGTTTGTGATATCCGTACTTCATGTGCTGGACACTTTATACCTAATGTGTTTCGGTTTTGTACACCATGTTGGTGATAGATGTACTTCAAGTGCTGATATTTTCTCGTTCAATAGATGGCACTTTAAACTTATTGTGCTTGAGTTTTGTATTCCATGTTGGTGATATCTGTACTTCATGTGCTTTACACTTTATGCCTAATGTGCTTGAGTTTTTTGCATCATGTTGGTGATATCTGTACTTCAAGTGCTAATATTTTCCACTTCAACAGTTGACACTTTATACCTAATGTGCTTGAGTTCTGTACAACATATTAGTGATGTCTCTACATCATGTGCTTATCTTTTCTACTTCAACAATTGACACCTTATACCTACGTGCTTGAGTTTTGTACACCATGTTGGTGATATCTGTACTTCAAGTGCTTATCTTTTCTAATTCAACAATTGATACTATATACATAATGTGCTTGAGTTTTGCACAACATATTGGTGATCTCTATACTTTATGTGCTTATCTTTTCTACTTCAACAGTTGACATTTATACCTATGTGCTTATGTTTTGTACACCATGTTGGTGAGATCTGTACTTCAAGTGCTGATCTTTTCTAATTCAACAATTGACATTTTATACCTAATGTGCTTGAGTTTTTTACACCATGTTGGTGATAGCTGTTCGTCAAGTGCTGGTCTTTTCTACTTCAATACTTGGCACTTTATACCTATTGTACTTAAATTTTGTACTCCATGTTGGTGATATCTGTACTTCATGTATTTTACACTTTATACTTAATATGCTTGAGTTTTGTACACCATGTTGGTGATATCTATACTTCAAGTGCTAATCTTTTCTACTTTAATAGTTGGCAATTTGTACTTATTGTGCTTGCATTTTGTACTCCATTTTAGTGATATCTATACTTCAAGTGCTGATATTTTCTACTTCAATAGTTGGCACTTTATACCTAATGTGCTTGAGTTTTGTACACAATGTTGGTGATATCTGTACTTCAAGGGCTGATCTTTTCTGCTTCAATAGTTGACACTTTATACCTATGTGCTTGAGCTTTGTACACCCTGTTGGTGATATCTGTACTTCAAGTGCTGATATTTTCTACTTCAATAGTTGACACTGTATACTTATTCTTCTTAAGTTTTGTACACCATGTTTGTGATATCCGTACTTCATGAGCTTGACGCTTTATACCTATTGTACTTGAGTTTTGTACTCCATGTTAGTAATATCTTTATTTCATGTGTTTTAAACTTTATACCTAATTTGTTTAGGTTTTGTACACCATGATGGTGATATCTGTACTTCAAGTGCTGATATTTTCTCCTTCAACAGTTGGCACTTTAAACTTATTGTGCTTGAGTTTTGTACTCCATGTTGGTGATCTCTGTACTTCATGTGCTTTACACTTTATGCCTAATGTGCTTGAGTTTTTTACATCATGTTGGTGATATCTGTACTTCAAGTGCTGATTTTTTCCACTTCAACAGTTGACACTTTATACCTAATGTGCTTGAGTTATGTACACCATCTTAGTGATGTCTCTACATCATGTGCTTATCTTTTCTGTTTCAACAATTGACACCATATACCTACGTGCTTGAGTTTTGTACACCATGTTGGTGATATCTGTACTTCAAGTGCTTATCTTTTCTAATTCAACAATTGACACTATATACATAATGTGCTTGAGTTTTGTACACCATATTGGTGATGTCTATACTTTATGTCCTTATCTTTTCTACTTCAAAAGTTGACATTTATACCTTTGTGCTTAAGTTTTGTACACCATATTGGTGAGATCTGTACTTCAAGTGCTGATCTTTTCTAATTCAACAATTGACATTTTATACCTAATGTGCTTGAGTTTTGTACACCATGTTGGTGATAGCTGTACTTCAAGTGCTGGTCTTTTCTACTTCAATACTTGGCACTTTTAACTTATTGTGCTTGAGTTTTGTACTCCATGTTGGTGATATATGTACTTCATGTGCTTGACACTTTGTACCTATTGTACTTGAGTTTTGTACTCCATGTTGGTGATATCTGTACTTCATGTGCTTGACACTTTACACCTATTGTACTTGAATTTTGTTCTCCATGTTGGTGATATCTGTACTTCATGTGTTTATACCTAATATGCTTGAGTTCTGTACACCATGTTGGTGATATCTGTACTTCAAGTGCTGATATTTTCTCCTTCAATAGTTGGCACTTTAAACTTATTGTGCTTGAGTTTCGTATTCCATGTTGGTGATATTTGTATTTCGTGTGTTTTACACTTTATGCCTAATGTGCTTGAGTTTTTTACATCATGTTGGTGATATCTGTACTTCAAGTGCTGATTTTTTCCACTTCAACAGTTGACACTTTATACCTAATGTGCTTGAGTTCTGTACACCATATTAGTGATGTCTCTACATCTTGTGCTTATCTATTCTGCTTCAACAATTGACACCATATACCTACGTGCTTGAGTTTTGTACACCATGTTTGTGATATCTGTACTTCAAGTGCAGATCTTTTCTAATTCAACAATTGATACTATAAACATAATGTGCTTGAGTTTTGAACGCCATATTGGTGATGTTTATACTTTATATGCTTATCTTTTCTACATCAACAGTTGACATTTATACCTATGTGCTTGAGTTTTGTACACCATGTTGGTGAGATCTGTACTTCAAGCGCTGATCTTTTCTAATTCAACAATTGACATTTTGTACCTAATGTGCTTGAGTTTTGTACACCTTGTTGGTGATAGCTGATCTTTTCTACTTCAATAGTTGGCAGTTTTTACTTATTGTCATTGAGTTTTGCACTCAATGTTGGTGATATCTATACTTCATGTGCTTGACACTTTGTACCTATTGTACTTGAGTTTTGTACTCGGTGTTGGTGATATCTGTACTTCATGTGCTTGACACTTTACACCTATTGTACTTGAGTTTTGTTCTCCATGTTGGTGATATCTGTACTTCATGTGTTTTACACTTTATACCTAATATGCTTGAGTTTTGTACACCATGTTGGTGATATCTGTACTTCAAGTGCTGATCTTTTCTACTTCAATAGTTGGCACTTTATACTTATTGTGCTTGAGTTTTGTACTCTATGTTGGTGATATCTGTACTTCATGTGCTTGACACTTTATACCTATTGTACTTGAGTTTTGTACTCCATGTTGGTGAAATCTGTACTTCATGTATTTTACACTTTATACCTAATATGCTTGAGTTTTGTACACTATGTTCGTGATATGTATACTTCAAGTGCTAATCTTTTCTACTTCAATAGTTGGCACTTTATACTTATTGTGCTTGAGTTTTGTACTCCATTTTAGTGATATCTGTACTTCAAGTGTTGATATTTTCTACTTCAATAGTTGGCACTTTATACTTATTGTGCTTGAGTTCTGTACACCATATTAGGGATGTCTCTACTTCATGTGCTTATCTTTTTTGCTTCAACCGTTGACACTTTATACCTATGTGCTTGAGTTTTGTATACCATGTTGGTGATATCTGTACTTCAAGTACTGATCTTTTCTACTTCAATAGTTGACACTTTATACTTATTGTTCTTAAGTTTTGTACACCATGTTTGTGATATCTGTACTTCATGAGCTTGACACTTTATACCTATTGTACTTGAGTTTTGTACTCCATGTTAGTGATATCTTTATTTCATGTGTTTTACACTTTATACCTAATATGTTTAGGTTTTGTACACCATGATGGTGATATCTGTACTTCAAGTGCTGATATTTTCTCCTTCAACAGTTGGCACTTTAAACTTATTGTGCTTGAGTTTTGTACTCCATGTTGGTGATCTCTGTACTTCATGTGCTTTACACTTTATGCCTAATGTGCTTGAGTTTTTTACATCATGTTGGTGATATCTGTACTTCAAGTGCTGATTTTTTCCACTTCAACAGTAGATACTTTATACCTAATGTGCTTGAGTTCTGAACACCATATTAGTGATGTATCTACATCATGTGCTTATCTTTTCTGCTTCAACAATTGACACCTTATACCTACGTGCTTGAGCTTTGTACACCATGTTGGTGATATCTGTACTTCAAGTGCTTATCTTTTCTAATTCAACGATTGACACTGTATGCATAATGTGCTTGAGTTTTGTACGCCATATTGGTGATGTCTATACTTTATGTGCTTATCTTTTCTACTTCAACAGTTGACATTTATACCGATGTGCTTAAGTTTTGTACACCATGTTGGTGAGATCTGTACTTCAAGTGCTGATCTTTTCTAATTCAACAATTGACATTTTGTACCTAATGTGCTTGAGTTTTGTACACCATGTTGGTGATAGCTGTACTTCAAGTGCTGGTCTTTTCTACTTCAATAGGTGGCACTTTTTACTTATTGTGCTTGAGTTTTGTACTCCATGTTGGTGATATCTGTACTTCATGTGCTTGACACTTTATACCTATTGTAGTTGAGTATTGTACTCCATGTTGGTGATATCTTTACGTCATGTGTTTTACAATTTATACCTAATGTGTTTTGGTTTTGTACACCATGTTGGTGATCGATGTACTTCAAGTGCTGATATTTTCTCCTTCAATAGTTGGCACTTTTTACTTATTGTGCTTGAGTTTTGTATTCCATGTTGGTGATATCTGTACTTCATGTGCTTGACACTTTACACCTATTGTAGTTGAGTTTTGTTCTCCATGTTGGTGATATCTGTACTTCATGTGTTTTAAATTTTATACCAAATATGCTTGAGTTTTGTACACCATGTTGGTGATATCTGTACTTCAAGTGCTGATCTTTTCTACTTCAATAGTTGGCACTTTATACTTATTGTGCTAGAGTTTTGTACTCCATGTTGGTGATATCTGTACTTCATGTGCTTGACACTTTATACCTATTGTACTTGAGTTTTGTACTCCATGTTGGTGATATCTGTACTTCAGGTATTTTACACTTTATACCTAATATGCTTGAGTTTTGTACACCATGTTCGTTATATGTATAGTTCAAGTGCTAATCTTTTCTACTTCAATAGTTGGCACTTTATACTTATTGTGCTTGAGTTTTGTACTCCATTTTAGTGATATCTGTACTTCAATAGTTGGCACTTTATACTTATTGTGCTTGAGTTCTGTACACCATATAAGGGATGTCTCTACTTCATGTGCTTATCTTTTCTGCTTCAACCGTTGACACTTTATACCTATGTGCTTGAGTTTTGTATACCATGTTGGTGATATCTGTACTTCAAGTACTGATCTTTTCCACTTCAATAGTTGACACTTTACACTTATTCTTCTTAAGTTTTGTACACCATGTTTGTGATATCCGTACTTCATGTGCTTGACACTTTATACCTAATGTGTTTGGGTTTTGTACACCATGTTGGTGATAGATGTACTTCAAGTACTGATATTTTCTCGTTCAATAGATGGCACTTTAAACTTATTGTGCTTGAGTTTTGTATTCCATGTTGGTGATATCTGTACTTCATGTGCTTTACACTTTATGCCTAATGTGCTTGAGTTTTTTGCATCATGTTGGTGATATCTGTACTTCAAGTGCTAATATTTTCCACTTCAACAGTTGACACTTTATACCTAATGTGCTTGAGTTCTGTACAACATATTAGTGATGTCTCTACATCATGTGCTTATCTTTTCTACTTCAACAATTGACACCTTATACCTACGTGCTTGAGTTTTGTACACCATGTTGGTGATATCTGTACTTCAAGTGCTTATCTTTTCTAATTCAACAATTGATACTATATACATAATGTGCTTGAGTTTTGCACAACATATTGGTGATCTCTATACTTTATGTGCTTATCTTTTCTACTTCAACAGTTGACATTTATACCTATGTGCTTATGTTTTGTACACCATGTTGGTGAGATCTGTACTTCAAGTGCTGATCTTTTCTAATTCAACAATTGACATTTTATACCTAATGTGCTTGAGTTTTTTACACCATGTTGGTGATAGCTGTTCGTCAAGTGCTGGTCTTTTCTACTTCAATACTTGGCACTTTATACCTATTGTACTTAAATTTTGTACTCCATGTTGGTGATATCTGTACTTCATGTATTTTACACTTTATACTTAATATGCTTGAGTTTTGTACACCATGTTGGTGATATCTATACTTCAAGTGCTAATCTTTTCTACTTTAATAGTTGGCAATTTGTACTTATTGTGCTTGCATTTTGTACTCCATTTTAGTGATATCTATACTTCAAGTGCTGATATTTTCTACTTCAATAGTTGGCACTTTATACCTAATGTGCTTGAGTTTTGTACACAATGTTGGTGATATCTGTACTTCAAGTGCTGATATTTTCTACTTCAATAGTTGGCACTTTATACCTAATGTGCTTGAGTTTTGTACACAATGTTGGTGATATCTGTACTTCAAGGGCTGATCTTTTCTGCTTCAATAGTTGACACTTTATACCTATGTGCTTGAGCTTTGTACACCATGTTGGTGATATCTGTACTTCAAGTGCTGATATTTTCTACTTCAATAGTTGACACTGTATACTTATTCTTCTTAAGTTTTGTACACCATGTTTGTGATATCCGTACTTCATGAGCTTGACGCTTTATACCTATTGTACTTGAGTTTTGTACTCCATGTTAGTAATATCTTTATTTCATGTGTTTTAAACTTTATACCTAATTTGTTTAGGTTTTGTATACCATGATGGTGATATCTGTACTTCAAGTGCTGATATTTTCTCCTTCAACAGTTGGCACTTTAAACTTATTGTGCTTGAGTTTTGTACTCCATGTTGGTGATCTCTGTACTTCATGTGCTTTACACTTTATGCCTAATGTGCTTGAGTTTTTTACATCATGTTGGTGATATCTGTACTTCAAGTGCTGATTTTTTCCACTTCAACAGTTGACACTTTATACCTAATGTGCTTGAGTTATGTACACCATCTTAGTGATGTCTCTACATCATGTGCTTATCTTTTCTGTTTCAACAATTGACACCATATACCTACGTGCTTGAGTTTTGTACACCATGTTGGTGATATCTGTACTTCAAGTGCTTATCTTTTCTAATTCAACAATTGACACTATATACATAATGTGCTTGAGTTTTGTACACCATATTGGTGATGTCTATACTTTATGTCCTTATCTTTTCTACTTCAAAAGTTGACATTTATACCTTTGTGCTTAAGTTTTGTACACCATATTGGTGAGATCTGTACTTCAAGTGCTGATCTTTTCTAATTCAACAATTGACATTTTATACCTAATGTGCTTGAGTTTTGTACACCATGTTGGTGATAGCTGTACTTCAAGTGCTGGTCTTTTCTACTTCAATACTTGGCACTTTTAACTTATTGTGCTTGAGTTTTGTACTCCATGTTGGTGATATATGTACTTCATGTGCTTGACACTTTGTACCTATTGTACTTGAGTTTTGTACTCCATGTTGGTGATATCTGTACTTCATGTGCTTGACACTTTACACCTATTGTACTTGAATTTTGTTCTCCATGTTGGTGATATCTGTACTTCATGTGTTTATACCTAATATGCTTGAGTTCTGTACACCATGTTGGTGATATCTGTACTTCAAGTGCTGATATTTTCTCCTTCAATAGTTGGCACTTTATACTTATTGTGCTTGAGTTTCGTATTCCATGTTGGTGATATTTGTATTTCGTGTGTTTTACACTTTATGCCTAATGTGCTTGAGTTTTTTACATCATGTTGGTGATATCTGTACTTCAAGTGCTGATTTTTTCCACTTCAACAGTTGACACTTTATACCTAATGTGCTTGAGTTCTGTACACCATATTAGTGATGTCTCTACATCTTGTGCTTATCTATTCTGCTTCAACAATTGACACCATATACCTACGTGCTTGAGTTTTGTACACCATGTTTGTGATATCTGTACTTCAAGTGCAGATCTTTTCTAATTCAACAATTGATACTATAAACATAATGTGCTTGAGTTTTGAACGCCATATTGGTGATGTTTATACTTTATATGCTTATCTTTTCTACATCAACAGTTGACATTTATACCTATGTGCTTGAGTTTTGTACACCATGTTGGTGAGATCTGTACTTCAAGCGCTGATCTTTTCTAATTCAACAATTGACATTTTGTACCTAATGTGCTTGAGTTTTGTACACCTTGTTGGTGATAGCTGATCTTTTCTACTTCAATAGTTGGCAGTTTTTACTTATTGTCATTGAGTTTTGCACTCAATGTTGGTGATATCTATACTTCATGTGCTTGACACTTTGTACCTATTGTACTTGAGTTTTGTACTCGGTGTTGGTGATATCTGTACTTCATGTGCTTGACACTTTACACCTATTGTACTTGAGTTTTGTTCTCCATGTTGGTGATATCTGTACTTCATGTGTTTTACACTTTATACCTAATATGCTTGAGTTTTGTACACCATGTTGGTGATATCTGTACTTCAAGTGCTGATCTTTTCTACTTCAATAGTTGGCACTTTATACTTATTGTGCTTGAGTTTTGTACTCTATGTTGGTGATATCTGTACTTCATGTGCTTGACACTTTATACCTATTGTACTTGAGTTTTGTACTCCATGTTGGTGAAATCTGTACTTCATGTATTTTACACTTTATACCTAATATGCTTGAGTTTTGTACACTATGTTCGTGATATGTATACTTGAAGTGCTAATCTTTTCTACTTCAATAGTTGGCACTTTATACTTATTGTGCTTGAGTTTTGTACTCCATTTTAGTGATATCTGTACTTCAAGTGTTGATATTTTCTACTTCAATAGTTGGCACTTTATACTTATTGTGCTTGAGTTCTGTACACCATATTAGGGATGTCTCTACTTCATGTGCTTATCTTTTTTGCTTCAACCGTTGACACTTTATACTTATGTGCTTGAGTTTTGTATACCATGTTGGTGATATCTGTACTTCAAGTACTGATCTTTTCTACTTCAATAGTTGACACTTTATACTTATTGTTCTTAAGTTTTGTACACCATGTTTGTGATATCTGTACTTCATGAGCTTGACACTTTATACCTATTGTACTTGAGTTTTGTACTCCATGTTAGTAATATCTTTATTTCATGTGTTTTACACTTTATACCTAATTTGTTTAGGTTTTGTACACCATGATGGTGATATCTGTACTTCAAGTGCTGATATTTTCTCCTTCAACAGTTGGCACTTTAAACTTATTGTGCTTGAGTTTTGTACTCCATGTTGGTGATCTCTGTACTTCATGTGCTTTACACTTTATGCCTAATGTGCTTGAGTTTTTTACATCATGTTGGTGATATCTGTACTTCAAGTGCTGATTTTTTCCACTTCAACAGTTGACACTTTATACCTAATGTGCTTGAGTTATGTACACCATATTAGTGATGTCTCTACATCATGTGCTTATCTTTTCTGCTTCAACAATTGACACCATATACCTACGTGCTTGAGTTTTGTACACCATGTTGGTGATATCTGTACTTCAAGTGCTTATCTTTTCTAATTCAACAATTGACACTATATACATAATGTGCTTGAGTTTTGTACACCATATTGGTGATGTCTATACTTTATGTGCTTATCTTTTCTACTTCAAAAGTTGACATTTATACCTTTGTGCTTAAGTTTTGTACACCATATTGGTGAGATCTGTACTTCAAGTGCTGATCTTTTCTAATTCAACAATTGACATTTTATACCTAATGTGCTTGAGTTTTGTACACCATGTTGGTGATAGCTGTACTTCAAGTGCTGGTCTTTTCTACTTCAATACTTGGCACTTTTAACTTATTGTGCTTGAGTTTTGTACTCCATGTTGGTGATATATGTACTTCATGTGCTTGACACTTTGTACCTATTGTACTTTAGTTTTGTACTCCATGTTGGTGATATCTGTACTTCATGTGCTTGACACTTTACACCTATTGTACTTGAATTTTGTTCTCCATGTTGGTGATATCTGTACTTCAAGTGCTGATCTTTCCTACTTCAATAGTTGGCACTTTATACTTATTGTGCTTGAGTTTTGTACTCCATGTTGGTGATATCTGTACTTCATGTGCTTGACACTTTATACCTATTGTACTTGAGTTTTGTACTCCTTGTTGGTGATATCTGTACTTCATGTATTTTGCAGTTTATACCTAATATGCTTGAGTTTTGTACACCATGTTCATGATATGTATACTTCAAGTGCTAATCTTTTCTACTTCAATAGTTGGCACTTTATACTTATTGTGCTTGAGTTTTGTACTCCATTTTAGTGTTATGTGTACTTCAAGTGTTGATATTTTCTACTTCAATAGTTGGCACTTTATACTTATTGTGCTTGAGTTCTGTACACCATATTAGGGATGTCTCTACTTCATGTGCTTATCTTTTCTGCTTCAACCGTTGACACTTTATACTATGTGCTTGAGTTTTGTATACCATGTTCGTGATATCTGAACTTCAAGTACTGATCTTTTCTACTTCAATAGTTGACACTTTATACTTATTGTTCTTAAGTTTTGTACACCATGTTCATCAGCTTGACACTTCATACCTATTGTACTTGAGTTTTGTACTCCATGTTAGTGATATCTTTATTTCATGTGTTTTACACTTTATACCTAATGTGTTTAGGTTTTGTACACCCTGATGGTGATATCTGTACTTCAAGTGCTGATATTTTCTCCTTCAACAGTTGGCACTTTAAACTTATTGTGCTTGAGTTTTGTACTCCATGTTGGGGATCTCTGTACTTCATGTGCTTTACACTTTATGCCTAATGTGCTTGAGTTTTTTACATCATGTTGGTGATATCTGTACTTCAAGTGCTGATTTTTTCGACTTCAACAGTTGACACTTTATACCTAATGTGCTTGAGTTCTGTACACCATATCAGTGATGTCTCTACATCATGTGCTTATCTTTTCTCCTTCAACAATTGACACAATATACCTACGTGCTTGAGTTTTGTACACCATGTTGTTGATATCTGTACTTCAAGTGCTTATCTTTTCTAATTCAACAATTGACACTATATACATAATGTGCTTGAGTTTTGTACACCATAATGGTGATGTCTATACTTTATGTGCTTATCTATTCTACTTCAACAGCTGATATTTATACCTATGTGCTTAAGTTTTGTACACCATATTGGTGAGATCTGTACTTCAGGTGCTGATCTTTTCTAATTCAACAATTGACATTTTATACCTAATGTGCTTGAGTTTTGTACACCATGTTGGTGATAGCTATACTTCAAGTGCTGGTCTTTTCTACTTCAATACTTGGCACTTTTAACTTATTGTACTTAAGTTTTGTACTCCATGTTGGTGATATATGTACTTCATGTGCTTGACACTTTGTACCTATTGTACTTGAGTTTTGTACTCCATGTTGGTGATATCTGTACTTCATGTGCTTGACAGTTTACACCTATTGTACTTGAGTTTTGTTCTCCATGTTGGTGATATCTGTACTTCATGTGTTTTACACTTTATACCTAATATGCTTGAGTTTTGTACACAATGTTGGTGATATCTGTACTTTAAGTGCTGATCTTTTCTACTTCAATAGTTGGCACTTTATACTTATTGTGCTTGAGTTTTGTACTCCATGTTGCTGATATCTGTACTTCATGTGCTTGACACTTTATACCTATTGTACTTGAGTTTTGTACTCCATGTTGGTGATATCTGTACTTTATGTGTTTTACACTTTATACCAAATATGCTTGAGTTTTATACACCATGTTGGTGATATCTGTACTTCAAGTGCTGATCTTTTCTACTTCAATAGTTGGCACTTTATACTTATTGTGCTAGAGTTTTGTACTCCATGTTGGTGATATCTTTACTTCATGTGCTTGACACTTTATACCTATTGTACTTGAGTTTTGTACTCCATGTTGGTGATATCTGTACTTCATGTATTTTACACTTTATACCTAATATGCTTGAGTTTTGTACACCATGTTCGTTATAGGTATACATCAAGTGCTAATCTTTTCTACTTCAATAGTTGGCACTTTATACTTATTGTGCTTGAGTTTTGTACTCCATTTTAGTGATATCTGTACTTCAAGTGCTGATGTTTTCTACTTCAATAGTTGGCACTTTATACTTATTGTGCTTGAGTTCTGTACACCATATTAGGGATGTCTCTACTTCATGTGCTTATCTTTTCTGCTTCAACCGTTGATACTTTATACCTATGTGCTTGAGTTTTGTATACCATGTTGGTGATATCTGTACTTCAAGTACTGATCTTTTCTACTTCAATAGTCGACACTTTACACTTATTCTTCTTAAGTTTTGTACACCATGTTTGTGATATCCGTACTTCATGTGCTTGACACTTTATACCCAATGTGTTTGGGTTTTGTACACCATGTTGGTGATAGATGTACTTCAAGTGCTGATATTTTCTCGTTCAATAGATGGCACTTTAAAATTATTGTGCTTGAGTTTTGCATTCCATGTTGGTGATATCTGTACTTCATGTGCTTTACACTTTATGCCTAATGTGCTTGAGTTTTTTACATCATGTTGGTGATATCGGTACTTCAAGTGCTAATATTTTCCACTTCAACAGTTGACACTTTATACCTAATGTGCTTGAGTTCTGTACACCATATTAGTGATGTCTCTACATCATGTGCTTATCTTTTCTACTTCAACAATTGACACCTTATACCTACGTGCTTGAGTTTTGTACACCATGTTGGTGATATCTGTACTTCAAGTGCTTATCTTTTCTAATTCAACAATTGATACTATATACATAATGTGCTTGAGTTTTGTACACCATATTGGGGATGTCTATACTTTATGTGCTTATCTTTTCTACTTCAACAGTTGACATTTATACCTATGTGCTTAAGTTTTGCACACCATGTTGGTGAGATCTGTACTTCAAGTGCTGATCTTTTCTAATTCAACAATTGACATTTTATACCTAATGTGCTAGAGTTTTTTACACCATGTTGGTGATAGCTGTACGTCAAGTGCTGGTCTTTTCTACTTCAATACTTGGCACTTTTTACTTATTGTGCTTGACTTTTGCACTCCATGTTGGTGATATCTGTACTTCATGTGCTTGACACTTTATACCTATTGTAGTTGAGTTTTGTACTCCATGTTGGTGATATCTGTACTTCATGTGTTTTACACTTTATACCTAATGTGTTTGGGTTTTGTACACCATGTTGGTGATAGATGTACTTCAAGTGCTGATATTTACTCCTTCAATAGTTGGCACTTTTTACTTATTGTGCTTGAGTTTTGTACTCCATGTTGGTGATATCTGTACTTCATGTGCTTGACACTTTATACCTATTGTACTTAAATTTTGTATTCCATGTTGGTGATATCTGTACTTCATGTATTTTACACTTTATACTTAATATGCTTGAGTTTTGTACACCATGTTGGTGATATCTATACTTCAAGTGCTAATCTTTTCTACTTCAATAGTTGGCACTTTGTACTTATTGTGCTTGCATTTTGTACTCCATTTTAGTGATATCTATACTTCAAGTGCTGATATTTTCTACTTCAATAGTTGGCACTTTATACTTAATGTGCTTGAGTTTTGTACACAATGTTGGTGATATGTGTACTTCAAGTGCTGATCTTTTCTGCTTCAATAGTTGACACTTTATACCTATGTGCTTGAGTTTTGCTCACCATGTTGGTGATATCTGTATTTCAAGTGCTGATATTTTCTACTTCAATAGTTGGCACTTTATACCTAATGTGCTTGAGTTTTGTACACAATGTTGGTGATATCTGTACTTCAAGGGCTGATCTTTTCTGCTTCAATAGTCGACACTTTATACCTATGTGCTTGAGTTTTGTACACCATGTTGGTGATATCTGTACTTCAAGTGCTGATATTTTCTACTTCAATAGTTGACACTGTATACTTATTCTTCTTAAGTTTTGTACACCAGGTTTGTGATATCCGTACTTCATGAGCTTGACACTTTATACCTATTGTACTTGAGTTTTGTACTCCATGTTAGTGATATCTGTACTTCATGTGTTTTACACTTTATGCCTAATGTGCTTGAGTTTTTTACATCATGTTGGTGATATCTGTACTTCAAGTGCTGATTTTTTCCACTTCAACAGTTGACACTTTATACCTAATGTGCTTGAGTTCTGTACACCATATTAGTGATGTCTCTACATCATGTGCTTATCTATTCTGCTTCAACAATTGACACCATATACCTACGTGCTTGAGTTTTGTACACCATGTTTGTGATATCTGTACTTCAAGTGCAGATCTTTTCTAATTCAACAATTGATACTATAAACATAATGTGCTTGAGTTTTGAACGCCATATTGGTGATGTCTATACTTTATATGCTTATCTTTTCTACTTCAACAGTTGACATTTATACCTATGTGCTTGAGTTTTGTACACCATGTTGGTGAGATCTGTACTTCAAGCGCTGATCTTTTCTAATTCAACAATTGACATTTTATAGCTAATGTGCTTGAGTTTTGTACACCTTGTTGGTGATATCTGTACTTCAAGTGCTGATCTTTTCCACTTCCATAGTTGGCAGTTTTTACTTATTGTCATTGAGTTTTGCACTCAATGTTGGTGATATCTGTACTTCATGTGCTTGACACTTTGTACCTATTGTACTTGAGTTTTGTACTCCGTGTTGGTGATATCTGTACTTCATGTGCTTGACACTTTACACCTATTGTACTTGAGCTTTGTTCTCCATGTTGGTGATATCTGTACTTCATGTGTTTTACACTTTATACCTAATATGCTTGAGTTTTGTACACCATGTTGGTGATATCTGTACTTCAAGTGCTGATCTTTTCTACTTCAATAGTTGGCACTTTATACTTATTGTGCTTGAGTTTCGTACTCTATGTTGGTGATATCTGTACTTCATGTGCTTGGCACTTTATACATATTGTACTTGAGTTTTGTACTCCATGTTGGTGAAATATGTACTTCATGTATTTTACACTTTATACCTAATATGCTTGAGTTTTGTACACCATGTTCGTGATATGTATACTTCAAGTGCTAATCTTTTCTACTTCAATAGTTGGCACTTTATACTTATTGTGCTTGAGTTTTGTACTCCATTTTGGTGATATCTGTACTTCAAGTGTTGATATTTTCTACTTCAATAGTTGGCACTTTATACTTATTGTGCTTGAGTTCTGTACACCATATTAGGGATGTCTCTACTTCATGTGCTTATCTTTTCTACTTCAACCATTGACACTTTATACCTATGTGCTCGAGTTTTGTATACCATGTTGGTGATATCTGTACTTCAAGTACTGATCTTTTCTACTTCAATAGTTGGCACTTTATACTTATTGTGCTTGAGTTTTGTACTCCATTTTAGTGATATCTGTACTTCAAGTGTTGATATTTTCTACTTCAATAGTTGGCACTTTATACTTATTGTGCTTGAGTTCTGTACACCATATTAGGGATGTCTCTACTTCATGTGCCTATCTTTTCTACTTCAACTGTTGACACTTTATACCTATGTGCTTGAGTTTTGTATACCATGTTGGTGATATCTGTACTTCAAGTACTGATCTTTTCTACTTCAATAGTTGACACTTTATACTTATTGTTCTTAAGTTTTGTACACCATGTTTGTGATATCTGTACTTCATGAGCTTGACACTTTATACCTATTGTACTTGAGTTTTGTACTCCATGTTAGTAATATCTTTATTTCATGTGTTTTACACTTTATGCCTAATTTGTTTAGGTTTTGTACACCATGATGGTGATATCTGTACTTCAAGTGCTGATATTTTCTCCTTCAACAGTTGGCACTTTAAACTTATTACGCTTGAGTTTTGTACTCCATGTTGGTGATCCCTGTACTTCATGTGCTTTACACTTTATGCCTAATGTGCTTGAGTTTTTCACATCATGTTGGTGATATCTATACTTCAAGTGCTGATTTTTTCCACTTCAACAGTTGACACTTTATACCTAATGTGCTTGAGTTATATACACCATATTTGTGATGTCTCTACATCATGTGCTTATCTTTTCTGCTTCAACAATTGACACCATATACCTACGTGCTTAAGTTTTGTACACCATGTTGGTGATATCTGTACTTCATGTGCTTATCTTTTTTAATTCAACAATTGACACTATATACATAATGTGCTTGAGTTTTGTACACCAATTGGTGATGTCTATACTTTATGTGCTTATCTTTTCTACTTCAAAAGTTGACAGTTATGCCTATGTGCTTAAGTTTTGTACACTATATTGGTGAGATCTGTACTTCAAGTGCTGATCTATTCTAATTCAAAAATTGACATTTTATACCTAATGTGCTTGAGTTTTGTACACCATGTTGGTGATAGCTGTACTTCAAGTGCTGGTCTTTTCTACTTCAATACTTGGCACTTTTAACTTATTGTGCTTGAGTTTTGTACTCCATGTTGGTGATATATGTACTTCATGTGCTTGACACTTTGTACCTATTGTACTTGAGTTTTGTACTCCATGTTGGTGATATCTGTACTTCATGTGTTTTACACTTTATACCTAATGTGTTTGGGTTTTGTACACCATGTTGGTGATAGATGTACTTCAAGTGTTGATTTTTTCTCCTTCTATAGTTGGCACTTTTTACTTATTGTGCTTGAGTTTTGTACTCCATGTTGGTGATATCTGTACTTCATGTGCTTGACACTTTACACCTATTGTACTTGAGTTTTGTTCTCCATGTTGGTGATATCTGTACTTCAAGTGCTGATCTTTTCTACTTCAATAGTTGGCACTTTGTACTTATTGTGCTTGCATTTTGTACTCCATTTTAGTGATATCTGTACTTAAAGTGCTGATATTTTCTACTTCAATAGTTGGCACTATATACCTAATGTGCTTGAGTTTTGTACATAATGTTGGTGATATCTGTGCTTCAAGTGCTGATCTTTTCTAATTCAATTGTTGACACTTTATACCTATGTGCTTGAGTTTTGTACACCATGTTGGTGATATCTGTACTTCAAGTTCTGATATTTTCTATTTCAATAGTTGACACTTTATACTTATTCTTCTTAAGTTTTGTACACCATGTTTGTGATATCCGTACTTCATGTGCTTGACACTTTATACGTATTGTAGTTGAGTTTTGTATTCCATGTTGGTGATATCTGTACTTCATGTGTTTTACGCTTTATACCTAATGTGTTTGGGTTTTGTACACCATGTTGGTGACAGATGTACTTCAAATGCTAATATTTTCTCCTTCAATAGTTGGTACTTTTTACTTATTGTGCTTGAGTTTTGTATTCCATGTTGGTGATAGCTGTACTTCATGTGCTTGACACTTTATACCTATTGTACTTGAGTTTTGTACTCCATGTTGGTGATATCTGTACTTCATGTATTTTACACTTTATACTTAATATGCTTGAGTTTTGTACACCACGTTGGTGATATCTATACTTCAAGTGCAAATCTTTTCTACTTCAATAGTTGGCACTTTGTACTTATTGTTCTTGCATTTTGTACTCTGTTTTAGTTATATCTATACTTCAAGTGCTGATATTTTCTACTTCAATAGTTGGCACTTTATACCTAATGTGCTTGAGTTTTGTACACAATGTTGGCGATATCTATACTTCAAGTGCTGATCTTTTCTGCTTCAATAGTTGACACTTTATACCTATGTGCTTGAGTTTTGTACACCATGTTGGTGATATCTGTACTTCAAGTGCTGGTCTTTTCTACTTCAATTGTTGGCACTTTTTACTTATTGTGCTTGAGTTTTGTACTTCATGTTGGTGATATCTGTACTTCATGTGCTTGACACTTTATACCTATTGTACTTGAGTTTTGTACTTTATGTTGGTGATATCTGTTCTTCATGTATTTTACACTTTATACCTAATATGCTTGAGTTTTGTACACCATGTTGGTGATATCTATACTTCAGGTGCTAATCGTTTCTACATTAATAGGTGGCACTTTATACTTATTGTGCTTGCGTTTTGTACTCCATTTTAGTTATATCTGTACTTCAAGTGCTGATATTTTCTACTTCAATAGTTGGCACTTTATACTTATTATGCTTATGTTCTGTACACCATATTAGTGATGTCTCTACTTCACGTGCTTATCTTCTGCTTCAACCGTTGACACTTTATACCTATGTGCTTGAGTTTTGTACAGCATGTTGGTGATATCTGCACTTCAAGTGTTGATCTTTCTACTTCAATAGTTGACACTTTATACTTATTGTTCTTAAGTTTTGTACACCATGTTTGTGAAATCTATACTTCATGAGCTTGACACTTTATACCCATTGTACTTGAGTTTTGTACTCCATGTTGGTGATATCTTTACTTCATGTGTTTTACACTTTATACCTAATGTGTTTAGGTTTTGCACACCATGTTGGTGATATCTGTGCTTCAAGTGCTGATATTTTCTCCTTCAATGGTTGGCACTTTATACTTATTGTGCTTGAGTTTTGTACTCCATGATGGTGATCTCTGTACTTCATGTGCTTTACACTTTATGCCTAATGTGCTTGAGTTTTTTACATCATGTTGGTGATATCTGTACTTCAAGTGGTGATATTTTCCACTTCAACAGTTTACACTTTATACCTAATGTGCTTGAGTTCTGTACACCATATCAGTGATGTCTCTACATCATGTGCTTATCTTTTCTGCTTTAACAATTGACACAATATACCTACGTGCTTGAGTTTTGTACACCATGTTGGTGATATCTGTACTTCAAGTGCTTATCTTTTCTAATTCAACAATTGACACTATATACATAATATGCTTGAGTTTTGTACACCATACTAGTGATGTCTGTACTTCATATGCTTACCTTTTCTTCTTCAACAATTGACACTTTATACCTAATGTGCTTGAGTTTTGTACACCATATTGGTGATATCTGTACTTCCTGTGCTTATCTATTCTACTTCAACAGTTGGCACTTTATACTTATTGTGCTTGAGTTTTTGTACACCATGTTGGTGATATCTGTACTTAAATTGCTGATCTTTTCCACTTCAACAGTTGAAACTTTATACATAATCTGCTTGAGTTCTGTACACCATATTATTGATGTCTCTACATCATGTGCTTATCTTTTCTGCTTCAACATTTGACACCTTATACCTATGTGCTTGACTTTTGTACACCATGTTGGTGATATCTGTACTTCAAGTGCTGATCTTTTCTAATTCAACAATTGATACTATAAACATAATGTGCTTGAGTTTTGAACACCATATTGGTGATGTCTATACTTTATATGCTTATCTTTTCTACTTCAACAGTTGACATTTATACCTATGTGCTTGAGTTTTGTACACCATGTTGGTGAGATCTGTACTTCAAGTGCTGATCTTTTCTAATTCAACAATTGACATTTTATACCTAATGTGCTTGAGTTTTGTACACCTTGTTGGTGATATCTGTACTTCCAGTGCTGATCTTTTCTACTTCAATAGTTGGCACTTTACACCTATTGTACTTGAGTTTTGTACTCCATGTTGGTGATATCGGTACTTCATGTGCTCGACACTTTGTACCTATTGTACTTGAGTTTTGTACTCCATGTTGGTGATATCTGTACTTCATGTGCTTGACATTTTACACCTATTATACTTGAGTTTTGTTCTCCTTGTTGGTGATATCTGTACTTCAAGTGCTGATCTTTTCCACTTCAATAGTTGGCACTTTGTACTTATTGTGCTTGCATTTTGCACTCCATTTTAGTGATATCTGTACTTCAAGTGCTGATATTTTCCACTTCAAAAGTTGGCACTTTATACCTAATGTGCTTGATTTTTTTACACAATGTTGGTGATATCTGTACTTCAAGTGCTGATCTTTTCTGCTTCAATTGACACTTTATACTTACGTGCTTGAGTTTTGTACACGATGTTGGTGATATCTGTACTTCAAGTGCTGATATTTTTTATTTCAATAGTTGACACTTTATATGTATTCCTCTTAAGTTTTGTACACCATGTTTGTGATATCCGTACTTCATGTGCTTGACACTTTATACGTATTGTAGTTGAGTTTTGTATTCCATGTTGGTGATATCTGTACTTCATGTGTTTTACGCTTTATACCTAATGTGTTTGGGTTTTGTACACCATGTTGGTGACAGATGTACTTCAAATGCTGATATTTTCTCCTTCAATATTTGGCACTTTTTACTTATTGTGCTTGAGTTTTGTATTCCATGTTGGTGATATCTGTACTTCATGTGCTTGACACTTTATACCTATTGTACTTGAGTTTTGTACTCCATGTTGGTGATATCTGTACTTCATGTATTTTACACTTTATACTTAATATGCTTGAGTTTTGTACACCACGTTGGTGATATCTATACTTCAAGTCCAAATCTTTTCTACTTCAATAGTTGGCACTTTGTACTTATTGTGCTTGCATTTTGTACTCTATTTTAGTGATATCTGTACTTCAAGTGCTGATATTTTCTACTTCAATAGTTGGCACTTTATACCTAATGTGCTTGAGTTTTGTACACAATGTTGGCGATATCTATACTTCAAGTGCTGATCTTTTCTAATTCAACAATTGACATTTTATACTTAATGTGCTAGAGTTTTTTACACCATGTTGGTGATAGCTGTACGTCAAGTGCTGGTCTTTTCTACTTCAATACTTGGCACTTTTTACTTATTGTGCTTGACTTTTGCACTCCATGTTGGTGATATCTGTACTTCATGTGCTTGACACTTTATACCTATTGTAGTTGAGTTTTGTACTCCATGTTGGTGATATCTGTACTTCATGTGTTTTACACTTTATACCTAATATGCTTGAGTTTTGTACACCATGTTGGTGATATCTATACTTCAAGTGCTAATCGTTTCTACATTAATAGTTGGCACTTTATACTTATTGTGCTTGCGTTTTGTACTCCATTTTAGTTATATCTGTACTTCAAGTGCTGATATTTTCTACTTCAATAGTTGGCACTTTATACTTATTGTGCTTATGTTCTGTACACCATATTAGTGATGTCTCTACTTCACGTGCTTATCTTCTGCTTCAACCGTTGACACTTTATACCTATGTGCTTGAGTTTTGTACAGCATGTTGGTGATATCTGCACTTCAAGTGCTGATCTTTCTACTTCAATAGTTGACACTTTATACTTATTGTTCTTAAGTTTTGTACACCATGTTTGTGAAATCTGTACTTCATGAGCTTGACACTTTATACCTATTGTACTTGAGTTTTGTACTCCATGTTGGTGATATCTTTACTTCATGTGTTTTACACTTTATACCTAATGTGTTTAGGTTTTGCACACCATGTTGGTGATATCTGTGCTTCAAGTGCTGATATTTTCTCCTTCAATGGTTGGCACTTTATACTTATTGTGCTTGAGTTTTGTACTCCATGTTGGTGATCTCTGTACTTCATGTGCTTTACACTTTATGCCTAATGTGCTTGAGTTTTTTACATCATGTTGGTGATATCTGTACTTCAAGTGGTGATATTTTCCACTTCAACAGTTTACACTTTATACCTAATGTGCTTGAGTTCTGTACACCATATCAGTGATGTCTCTACATCATGTGCTTATCTTTTCTGCTTCAACAATTGACACAATATACCTACGTGCTTGAGTTTTGTACACCATATTGGTGATATCTGTACTTCAAGTGCTTATCTTTTCTAATTCAACAATTGACACTATATACATAATATGCTTGAGTTTTGTACACCATACTAGTGATGTCTGTACTTCATATGCTTACCTTTTCTTCTTCAACAATTGACACTTTATACCTAATGTGCTTGAGTTTTGTACACCATATTGGTGATATCTGTAGTTCATGTGCTTATCTATTCTACTTCAACCGTTGGCACTTTATACTTATTGTGCTTGTGTTTTTGTACACCATGTTGGTGATATCTGTACTTAAATTGCTGATCTTTTCCACTTCAACAGTTGACACTTTATACCTAATCTGCTTGAGTTCTGTACACCATATTATTGATGTCTCTACATCATGTGCTTATCTTTTCTGCTTCAACATTTGACACCTTATACCTATGTGCTTGAGTTTTGTACACCACATTGGTGATATCTGTACTTCAAGTGCTAATCTTTTCTAATTCAACAATTGATACTATAAACATAATGTGCTTGAGTTTTGAACATCATATTGGTGTTGTCTATACTTTATGTGCTTATATTTTCTACTTCAACAGTTGACATTTATACCTATGTGCTTTAGTTTTGTACACCAAGTTGGTGAGATCTGTACTTCAAGTGCTGATCTTTTCTAATTCAACAATTGACATTTTATACCTAATGTGCTTGAGTTTTGTACACCTTGTTGGTGATATCTGTACTTCAAGTGCTGATCTTTTCTACTTCAATAGTTGGCAATTTTAACTTATTGTGCTTGAGTTTTTGTACACCATGTTGGTGATATCTGCACTTAAAGTGCTGATCTTTTCCACTTCAACAGTTGACACTTTATACCCAATCTGCTTGAGTTCTGTACACCATATTAGTGATGTCTCTACATCATGTGCTTATCTTTTCTGCTTCAACATTTGACACCTTATACCTATGTGCTTGACTTTTGTACACCATGTTGGTGATATCTGTACTTCAAGAGCTGATCTTTTCTAATTCAACAATTGATACTATAAACATAATGTTCTTGAGTTTTGAACACCATATTGGTGATGTCTATACTTTATATGCTTATCTTTTCTACATCAACAGTTGACATTTGTACCTATGTGCTTGAGTTTTGTACACCATGTTGGTGAGATCTGTACTTCAAGTGCTGATCTTTTCTAATTCAACAATTGACATTTTATACCTAATGTGCTTGAGTTTTTTACACCATGTTGGTGATAGATGTACTTCAAGTGTTGATATTTTCTCCTTCAATAGTTGGCACTTTTTACTTATTGTGCTTGAGTTTTGTACTCCATGTTGGTGATATATGTACTTCATGTGCTTGAAACTTTACACCTATTGTACTTGAGTTTTGTCCTCCATGTTGGTGATATCTGTTCTTCATGTGTTTTACACTTTATACCTAATACGCTTGAGTTTTGTAGACCATGTTGGTGATATTTGTACTTCAAGTGCTGATCTTTTCCACTTCAATAGTTGGCACTTTGTACTTATTGTGCTTGCATTTTGCACTCCATTTTAGTGATATCTGTACTTCAAGTGCTGATATTTTCAACTTCAAAAGTTGGCACTTTATACCTAATGTGCTTGATTTTTTTACACAATGTTGGTGATATCTGTACTTCAAGTGCTGATCTTTTCTGCTTCAATAGTTGACACTTTATACCTACGTGCTTGAGTTTTGTACACGATGTTGGTGATATCTGTACTTCAAGTGCTGATATTTTCTATTTCAATAGTTGACACTTTATACGTATTCCTCTTAAGTTTTGTACACCATGTTTGTGATATCCGTACTTCATGTGCTTGATACTTTATACGTATTTTAGTTGAGTTTTATACTCCATGTTGGTGGTATCTGTACTTCATGTGTTTTACACTTTATACCTAATGTGTTTGGGTTTTGTACACCATGTTGGTGATAGATGTACTTCAAGTGCTGATATTTTCTCCTTCAATATTTGGCACTTTTTACTTATTATGCTTGAGTTTTGTATTCCATGTTTGTGATATCTGTAGTTCATGTACTTGACACTTTATACCTATTGTACTTGAGTTTTGTACTCCATGTTGGTGATATCTGTACTTCATGTATTTTACACTTCATACTTAATATGCTTGAGTTTTGTACACCACGTTGGTGATATCTATACTTCAAGTGCTAATCTTTTCTACTTCAATAGTTGGCACTTTGTACTTATTGTGCTTGCATTTGGTACTCCATTTTAGTGATATCTGTAATTCAAGTGCTGACACTTTCTACTTCAATAGTTGGCACTTTATACCTAATATGCTTGAGTTTTGTACACATTGTTGGCGATATCTGTACTTCAAGTGCTGATCTTTTCTGCTTCAATAGTTGACACTTTATACCTATGTGCTTGAGTTTTGTACACCATGTTGGTGATATCTGTACTTCAAGTGTTGGTCTTTTCTACTTCAATTCTTGGCACTTTTTACTTATTGTGCATGAGTTTTGTACTTCATGTTGGTGATATCTGCACTTTTTGTGCCTGTCACTTTATACCTATTGTACTTGAGTTTTGTACTCCATGTTGGTGATATCTGTACTTCATGTATTTTACACTTTATACCTAATATGCTTGAGTTTTGTACACCATGTTGGTGATATCTATACTTCAAGTGCTAATCGTTTCTACTTTAATAGTTGGCACTTTATACATATTGTGCTTGCGTTTTGTACTCCATTTTAGTTATATCTGTACTTCAAGTGCTGATATTTTCTACTTCAATAGTTGGCACTTTATACTTATTGTGCTTGAGTTCTGTACACCATATTAGTGATGTCTCTATTTCATGTGCCTATCTTTTCTGCTTCAACCGTTGACACTTTATACCTATGTGCTTGAGTTTTGTATACCATGTTGGTGATATCTGTACTTCAAGTACTGATCTTTTCTACTTCAATAGTTGACACTTTATACTTATTGTTCTTAAGTTTTGTACACCATGTTTGTGATATCTGTACTTCATGAGCTTGACACTTTATACCTATTGTACCTGAGTTTTGTACTCCATGTTGGTGATATCTTTACTTCATGTGTTTTACTCTTTATACCTAATGTCTTTAGGTTTTGTACACCATGTTGGTGATATCTGTACTTCAAGTGTTGATATTTTCTCCTTCAATGGTTGGCACTTTAAACTTGTTGTGCTTGAGTTTTGTACTTCATGTTGGTGATATCTGTACTTCATGTGCTTTACACTTTATGCCTAATGTGCTTGAGTTTTTTACATCATGTTGGTGATATCTGTACTTCAAGTGGTGATATTTTCCACTTCAACAGTTTACACTTCATACCAAATGTGCGTGAGTTCTATACACCATATTAGTGATGTCTCTACATCATGTGCTTATCCTTTCTTCTTCAACAATTGACACCTTATACTTACGTGCTTGACTTTTGTACACCATGTTGGTGATATCTGTACTTCAAGTGCTGATCTTTTCTAATTCAACAACTAACACTTTATACATAATGTGCTTGAGTTTTGTACACCATACTAGTGATGTCTGTACTTCATATGCTTATATTTTCTTCTTCAGCAATTGACACTTTATACCTAATGTGCTTGAGTTTTGTACACCATATTGGTGATGTCTGTACTTCATGTGCTTGTCTTTTCTACTTCAACAATTGGCATTTTATACCTAATGTGCTTGAGTTTTGTGCACCTTGTTGGTGATATCTGTACTTCAAGTGCTGATCTTTTCTACTTCAATAGTTGGCAATTTTAACTTATTGTGCTTGAGTTTTTGTACACCATGTTGGGGATATCTGCACTTAAAGTGCAGATCTTTTCCACTTCAACAGTTGACACTTTATACCCAATCTGCTTGAGTTCTGTACACCATATTAGTGATGTCTCTACATCATGTGCTTATCTTTTCTGCTTCAACATTTGACACCTTATACCTATGTGCTTGAGTTTTGTACACCATGTTGGTGATATCTGTACTTCATGTGCTTATCTTTTTTAATTCAACAATTGATACTATAAACATAATGTGCTTGAGTTTTGAACACCATATTGGTGATGTTTATACTTTATATGCTTATCTTTTCTACTTCAACAGTTGACATTTGTACCTATGTGCTTGAGTTTTGTACACCATGTTGGTGAGATCTGTACTTCAAGTGCTGATCTTTTCTAATTCAATAATTGACATTTTATACCTAATGTGCTTGAGTTTTGTACACCATGTTGGTGATAGATGTACTTCATGTGTTGATATTTTCTCCTTCAATAGTTGGCACTTTTTACTTATTGTGCTTAAGTTTTGTACTCCATGTTGGTGATATATGTACTTCATGTGCTTGACACTTTACACCTATTGTACTTGAGTTTTGTTCTCCATGTTGGTGATATCTGTACTTCATGTGTTTTACACTTTATACCTAATATGCTTGAGTTTTGTACACCATGTTGGTGATTTCTGTATTTCAAGTGCTGATCTTTTCTACTTCAATAGTTGGCACTTTGTACTTATTGTGATTACATTTTGCACTCTATTTTAGTGATATCTGTACTTCAAGTGCTGATATTTTCTACTTCAAAAGTTGGCACTTTATACCTAATTTGCTTGAATTTTGTACACAATGTTGGTGATATCTGTACTTCAAGTGCTGATCTTTTCTGCTTCAATAGTTGACACTTTATACCTACGTGCTTGAGTTTTGTACACGATGTTGGTGATATCTGTACTTCAAGTGCTGATATTTTCTATTTCAATAGTTGACACTTTATACTTATTCCTCTTAAGTTTTGTACACCATGTTTGTGATATCCGTATTTCATGTGCTTGACACTTTATACGTATTGTAGTTGAGTTTTGTACTCCATGTTGGTGGTATCTGTACTTCAAGTGCTGCTATTTTCTCGTTCAATAGTTGGCACTTTTTACTTATTGTGCTTGAGTTTTGTATTCCATGTTGGTGATATCTGTACTTCATGTGCTTGACACTTTATACCTATTGTACTCGAGTTTTGTACTCCATGTTGGTGATATCTGTACTTCATGTATTTTACACTTTATACTTAATATGCTTGAGTTTTGTAGACCACATTGGTGATATCTATACTTCAAGTGCTAATCTTTTCTACTTCAATAGTTGGCACTTTGTACTTGTTGTGCTTGCATTTTGTACTCCATTTTAGTAATATCTGTACTTCAAGTGCTGATATTTTCTACTTCAACAGTTGGCACTTTATACCTAATGTGCTTGAGTTTTGTAGACAATGTTGACGATATCTGTACTTCAAGTGCTGATCTTTTCTGCTTCAATAGTTGACACTTTATACCTATGTGCTTGAGTTTTGTACACCATGTTGGTGATATCTATACTTCAAGTGCTGGTCTTTTCTACTTCAATTCTTGGCACTTTTTACTTATTGTGCATGAGTTTTGTACTTGATATTGGTGATATCTGTACTTTATGTGCCTGTCACTTTTTACCTATTGTACTTGAGTTTTATACTCCATGTTGGTGATATCTGTACTTCATGTATTTTACACTTTATACCTAATATGCTTGAGTTTTGTACACCATGTTGGTCATATCTATACTTCAAGTGCTAATCGTTTCAACTTTAATAGTTGGCACTTTGTACTTATTGTGCTCGCGTTTTGTACTCTATTTTAGTTATATCTGTACTTCAAGTGCTGATATTTTCTACTTCAATAGTTGGCACTTTATACTTATTGTGCTTGAGTTCTGCACACCATATTAGTGATGTGTCTACTTCATGTGCTTGTCTTTTCTGCTTCAACCGTTGACACTTTATACCTATGTGCTTGAGTTTTGTACACCATGTTGGTGATGTCTGTACTTCAAGTGCTGATCTTTCTACTTCAATAGTTGACACTTTATACTTATTGTTCTTAAGTTTTGTACACCATGTTTGTGATATATGTACTTCATGAGCTTGACACTTTATACCTGTTGTACTTGAGTTTTGTGCTCCATGTTGGTGATATTTTTACTTCATGTGTTTTACAATTTATACCTAATGTGTTTAGGTTTTGTACACCATGTTGGTGATATCTGTACTTAAAGTGCTGATATTTTCTCCTTCAATGGTTGGCACTTTAAACTTATTGTGCTTGAGTTTTGTTCTTCATGTTGGTGATCTCTGTACTTCATGTGCATTACACTTTACGCCTATTGTGCTTGAGTTTTTTACATCATGTTGGTGATATCTGTACTTCAAGTGGTGATATTTTCCACTTCAACAGTTTACACTTTATACCTAATGTGCTTGAGTTCTATACACCATATTAGTGATGTCTCTACATCATGTGCTTATCCTTTCTTCTTCAACAATTGACACCTTATACTTACGGGCTTGACTTTTGTACACCATGTTGGTGATATCTGTACTTCAAGTGCTGATCTTTTCTAATTCAACAACTAACACTTTATACATAATGTGCTTGAGTTTTGTACACCATACTAGTGATGTCTGTACTTCTTATGCTTATATTTTCTTCTTCAACAATTGACACTTTATACCTAATGTGCTTGAGTTTTGTACACCATATTGGTGATGTCTGTACTTCATGTGCTTGTCTTTTCTACTTCAACAGTTGACATTCATACCTATGTGCTTGAGTTTTGTACACCATTTTGGTGATATCTATACTTCAAGTGCTGATCTTTTCTAATTCAACAATTGACACTTTATACCTAATGTGCTTGAGTTTTGTACACCATATTGGTTATGTATGTACTTCATGTGCTTATCTTTTCTTCTTCTACAATTGATACTTTATACCTAATGTGCTTGAGTTTTGTACTCCATGTTGGTGATATCTGTACTTCATGTGCTTATCTATTCTACTTCAACAGTTGGCACTTTATACTTATTGTGCTTGAGTTTTTGTACACCATGTTGGTGATATCTGTACTTAAAGTGCTGATCTTTTCCACTTCAACAGTTGACACTTTATACCTAATCTGCTTGAGTTCTGTACACCATATTATTGATGTCTCTACATAATGTGCTTATCTTTTCTGCTTCAACATTTGACACCTTATACCTATGTGCTTGAGTTTTGTACACCATGTTGGTGATATCTGTACTTCAAGTGCTGATCTTTTCTAATTCCACAATTGATACTATAAACATAATGTGCTTGAGCTTTGAACATCATATTGGTGATGTCTATACTTTATGTGCTTATCTTTTCTACTTCAACAGTTGACATTTATACCTGTGTGCTTTAGTTTTGTACACCACGTTGGTGAGATCTGTACTTCAAGTGCTGATCTTTTCCAATTCAACAATTGACATTTCATACCTAATCTACTTGAGTTTTGTACACCTTGTTGGTGATATCTGTACATCAAGTGCTGATCTTTTCTACTTCAATAGTTGGCAATTTTTACTTATTGTGCTTGAGTTTTTGTACACCATGTTGGTGATATCTATTGTTAAAGTGCTGATCTTTTCCACTTCAACAGTTGACAGTTTATACCCAATCTGCTTGAGTTCTGTACACTATATTAGTGATGTCTCTACATCATGTGCTTATCTTTTCTGCTTCAGCATTTGACACCTTATACCTATGTGCTTGAGTTTTGTACACCATGTTGGTGATATCTGTACTTCAGGTGCTTATCTTTTCTAATTCAACAATTGATACTATAAACATAATGTGCTTGAGTTTTGAACACCATATTGGTGATGTCTATACTTTATGTGCTTATCTTTTCTACTTCAACAGTTGACATTTGTACCTATGTGCTTGAGTTTTGTACACCATGTTGGTGAGATCTGTACTTCAAGCGCTGATCTTTTCTAATTCAACAATTGACATTTTATAGCTAATGTGCTTGAGTTTTGTACACCTTGTTGGTGATATCTGTACTTCAAGTGCTGATCTTTTCCACTTCAATAGTTGGCAGTTTTTACTTATTGTCATTGAGTTTTGCACTCAATGTTGGTGATATCTGTACTTCATGTGCTTGACACTTTGTACCTATTGTACTTGAGTTTTGTACTCCATGTTGGTGATATATGTACTTCATGTGCTTGACACTTTACACCTATTGTACTTGAGTTTTGTTCTCCATGTTGGTGATATCTTTACTTCATGTGTTTTACACTTTATACCTAATATGCTTGAGTTTTGTACACCATGTTGGTGATGTCTGTATTTCAAGTGCTGATCTTTTCTACTTCAATAGTTGGCACTTTGTACTTATTGTGCTTGCATTTTGCACTCTATTTTAGTGATATCTGTACTTCAAGTGCTGATATTTTCTACTTCAAAAGTTGGCACTTTATACCTAATGTGCTTGAATTTTGTACACAATGTTGGTGATATCTGTACTTCAAGTGCTGATCTTTTCTGTTTCAATAGTTGACACTTTATACCTATGTGGTTGAGTTTTGTAGACCATATTGGTGATATATGTACTTCAAGTGCTGATATTTTCTATTTCAATAATTGACACTTTATACTTATTCCTCTTAAGTTTTGTACACCATGTTTGTGATATCCGTACTTCATGTGCTTGACACTTTATACGTATTGTAGTTGAGTTTTGTACTCCATTTGGTGGTATCTGTACTTCATGTGTTTTACACTTTATACCTAATGTGTTTGGGTTTTGTACACCATGTTGGTGATAGATGTACTTCAAGTGCTGATATTTTCTCGTTCAATAGTTGGCACTTTTTACTTATTGTGCTTGAGTTTTGTATTCCATGTTGGTGATATCTGTGCTTCATGTGCTTGACACTCTATACCTATTGTACTTGAGTTTTGTACTCCATGTTGGTGATATCTGTACTTCATGTATTTTACACTTTATAATTAATATGCTTGAGTTTTGTACACCACATTGGTGATATCTATACTTCAAGTGCTAATCTTTTCTACTTCAATAGTTGGCACTTTGTACTTATTGTGTTTGCATTTTGTACTCCATTTTAGTGATAACTGTACTTCAAGTGCTGATATTTTCTACTTCAACAGTTGGCACTTTATACCTAATGTGCTTGAGTTTTGTACACAATGTTGGCGATATTTGTACTTCAAGTGCTGATCTTTTCTGCTTCAATAGTTGATACTTTATACCTATGTGCTTGAGTTTTGTACACCACGTTGGTGATATCTGTACTTCAAGTGCTGGTCTTTTCTACTTCAATTCTTGGCACTTTTTACTTATTGTGCATGAGTTTTGTACTTCATGTTGGTGATATCTGTACTTTATGTGCCTGTCACTTTTTACCTATTGTACTTGAGTTTTGTTCTCCATGTTGGTGATATCTGTACTTCATGTGTTTTAAACTTTATACCTAATATGCTTGAGTTTTGTACACCATGTTGGTGATGTCTGTATTTCAAGTGCTGATCTTTCTACTTCAATAGTTGGCACTTTGTACTTATTGTGCTTGCATTTTGCACTCTATTTTAGTGATATCTGTACTTCAAGTGCTGATATTTTCTACTTCAAAAGTTGGCACTTTATACCTAATGTGCTTGAATTTTGTACACAATGTTGGTGATATCTGTACTTCAAGTGCTGATCTTTTCTGCTTCAATAGTTGACACTTTATACCTACGTGCTTGAGTTTTGTAGACCATGTTGGTGATATCTGTACTTCAAGTGCTGATATTTTCTATTTCAATAGTTGACACTTTATACTTATTCCTCTTAAGTTTTGTACACCATGTTTGTGATATCCGTACTTCATGTGCTTGACACTTCATACGTATTGCAGTTGAGTTTTGTACTCCATTTGGTGGTATTTGTACTTCATGTGTTTTACACTTTATACCTAATGTGTTTGGGTTTTGTACTCCATGTTGGTGATAGATGTACTTCAAGTGCTGATATTTTCTCGTTCAATAGTTGGCACTTTTTACTTATTGTGCTTGAGTTTTGTATTCCATGTTGGTGATATCTGTACTTCATGTGCTTGACACTTTATATCTATTGTACTTGAGTTTTGTACTCCATGTTGGTGATATCTGTACTTCATGTATTTTACACTTTATACTTAATATGCTTGAGTTTTGTACACCACATTGGTGATATCTATACTTCAAGTGCTAATCTTTTCTACTTCAATAGTTGGCACTTTGTACTTGTTGTGCTTGCATTTTGTACTCCATTTTAGTGATATCTGTACTTCAAGTGCTGATCTTTTCTGTTTCAATAGTTGACACTTTATACCTATGTGCTTGAGTTTTGTAGACCATATTGGTGATATATGTACTTCAAGTGCTGATATTTTCTATTTCAATAGTTGACACTTTATACTTATTCCTCTTAAGTTTTGTACACCATGTTTGTGATATCCGTACTTCATGTGCTTGACACTTTATACGTATTGTAGTTGAGTTTTGTACTCCATTTGGTGGTATCTGTACTTCATGTGTTTTACACTTTATACCTAATGTGTTTGGGTTTTGTACACCATGTTGGTGATAGATGTACTTCAAGTGCTGATATTTTCTCGTTCAATAGTTGGCACTTTTTACTTATTGTGCTTGAGTTTTGTATTCCATGTTGGTGATATCTGTACTTCATGTGCTTGACACTCTATACCTATTGTACTTGAGTTTGTACTCCATGTTGGTGATATCTGTACTTCATGTATTTTACACTTTATAATTAATATGCTTGAGTTTTGTACACCACATTGGTGATATCTATACTTCAAGTGCTAATCTTTTCTACTTCAATAGTTGGCACTTTGTACTTATTGTGCTTGCATTTTGTACTCCATTTTAGTGATAACTGTACTTCAAGTGCTGATATTTTCTACTTCAACAGTTGGCACTTTATACCTAATGTGCTTGAGTTTTGTACACAATGTTGGCGATATTTGTACTTCAAGTGCTTATCTTTTCTGCTTCAATAGTTGACACTTTATACCTATGTGCTTGAGTTTTGTACACCACGTTGGTGATATCTGTACTTCAAGTGCTGGTCTTTTCTACTTCAATTCTTGGCACTTTTTACTTATTGTGCATGAGTTTTGTACTTCATGTTGGTGATATCTGTACTTTATGTGCCTGTCACTTTTTACCTATTGTACTTGAGTTTTGTTCTCCATGTTGGTGATATCTGTACTTCATGTGTTTTACACTTTATACCTAATATGCTTGAGTTTTGTACACCATGTTGGTGATGTCTGTATTTCAAGTGCTGATCTTTTCTACTTCAATAGTTGGCACTTTGTACTTATTGTGCTTGCATTTTGCACTCTATTTTAGTGATATCTGTACTTCAAGTCCTGATATTTTCTACTTCAAAAGTTGGCACTTTATACCTAATGTGCTTGAATTTTGTACACAATGTTGGTGATATCTGTACTTCAAGTGCTGATCTTTTCTGCTTCAATAGTTGACACTTTATACCTACGTGCTTGAGTTTTGTAGACCATGTTGGTGATATCTGTACTTCAAGTGCTGATATTTTCTATTTCAATAGTTGACACTTTATACTTATTCATCTTAAGTTTTGTACACCATGTTTGTGATATCCGTACTTCATGTGCTTGACACTTTATACGTATTGCAGTTGAGTTTTGTACTCCATTTGGTGGTATCTGTACTTCATGTGTTTTACACTTTATACCTAATGTGTTTGGGTTTTGTACTCCATGTTGGTGATAGATGTACTTCAAGTGCTGATATTTTCTCGTTCAATAGTTGGCACTTTTTACTTATTGTGCTTGAGTTTTGTGTTCCATGTTGGTGATATCTGTACTTCATGTGCTTGACACTTTATATCTATTGTACTTGAGTTTTGTACTCCATGTTGGTGATATCTGTACTTCATGTATTTTACACTTTATACTTAATATGCTTGAGTTTTGTACACCACATTGGTGATATCTATACTTCAAGTGCTAATCTTTTCTACTTCAATAGTTGGCACTTTGTACTTGTTGTGCTTGCATTTTGTACTCCATTTTAGTGATATCTGTACTTCAAGTGCTGATCTTTTCTGTTTCAATAGTTGACACTTTATACCTATGTGCTTGAGTTTTGTAGACCATATTGGTGATATATGTACTTCAAGTGCTGATATTTTCTATTTCAATAGTTGACACTTTATACTTATTCCTCTTAAGTTTTGTACACCATGTTTGTGATATCCGTACTTCATGTGCTTGACACTTCATACGTATTGCAGTTGAGTTTTGTACTCCATTTGGTGGTATCTGTACTTCATGTGTTTTACACTTTATACCTAATGTGTTTGGGTTTTGTACTCCATGTTGGTGATAGATGTACTTCAAGTGCTGATATTTTCTCGTTCAATAGTTGGCACTTTTTACTTATTGTGCTTGAGTTTTGTATTCCATGTTGGTGATATCTGTACTTCATGTGCTTGACACTTTATATCTATTGTAATTGAGTTTTGTACTCCATGTTGGTGATATCTGTACTTCATGTATTTTACACTTTATACTTAATATGCTTGAGTTTTGTACACCACATTGGTGATATCTATACTTCAAGTGCTAATCTTTTCTACTTCAATAGTTGGCACTTTGTACTTGTTGTGCTTGCATTTTGTACTCCATTTTAGTGATATCTGTACTTCAAGTGCTGATCTTTTCTGTTTCAATAGTTGACACTTTATACCTATGTGCTTGAGTTTTGTAGACCATATTGGTGATATATGTACTTCAAGTGCTGATATTTTCTATTTCAATAGTTGACACTTTATACTTATTCCTCTTAAGTTTTGTACACCATGTTTGTGATATCCGTACTTCATGTGCTTGACACTTTATACGTATTGTAGTTGAGTTTTGTACTCCATTTGGTGGTATCTGTACTTCATGTGTTTTACACTTTATACCTAATGTGTTTGGGTTTTGTACACCATGTTGGTGATAGATGTACTTCAAGTGCTGATATTTTCTCGTTCAATAGTTGGAACTTTTTACTTATTGTGCTTGAGTTTTGTATTCCATGTTGGTGATATCTGTACTTCATGTGCTTGACACTCTATACCTATTGTACTTGAGTTTGTACTCCATGTTGGTGATATCTGTACTTCATGTATTTTACACTTTATAATTAATATGCTTGAGTTTTGTACACCACATTGGTGATATCTATACTTCAAGTGCTAATCTTTTCTACTTCAATAGTTGGCACTTTGTACTTGTTGTGCTTGCATTTTGTACTCCATTTTAGTGATATCTGTACTTCAAGTGCTGATCTTTTCTGCTTCAATAGTTGACACTTTATACCTACGTGCTTGAGTTTTGTAGACCATGTTGGTGATATCTGTACTTCAAGTGCTGATATTTTCTATTTCAATAGTTGACACTTTATACTTATTCCTCTTAAGTTTTGTACACCATGTTTGTGATATCCGTACTTCATGTGCTTGACACTTCATACGTATTGCAGTTGAGTTTTGTACTCCATTTGGTGGTATCTGTACTTCATGTGTTTTACACTTTATACCTAATGTGTTTGGGTTTTGTACTCCATGTTGGTGATAGATGTACTTCAAGTGCTGATATTTTCTCGTTCAATAGTTGGCACTTTTTACTTATTGTGCTTGAGTTTTGTATTCCATGTTGGTGATATCTGTACTTCATGTGCTTGACACTTTATATCTATTGTACTTGAGTTTTGTACTCCATGTTGGTGATATCTGTACTTCATGTATTTTACACTTTATACTTAATATGCTTGAGTTTTGTACACCACATTGGTGATATCTATACTTCAAGTGCTAATCTTTTCTACTTCAATAGTTGGCACTTTGTACTTGTTGTGCTTGCATTTTGTACTCCATTTTAGTGATATCTGTACTTCAAGTGCTGATCTTTTCTGTTTCAATAGTTGACACTTTATACCTATGTGCTTGAGTTTTGTAGACCATATTGGTGATATATGTACTTCAAGTGCCGATATTTTCTATTTCAATAGTTGACACTTTATACTTATTCCTCTTAAGTTTTGTACACCATGTTTGTGATATCCGTACTTCATGTGCTTGACACTTTATACGTATTGTAGTTGAGTTTTGTACTCCATTTGGTGGTATCTGTACTTCATGTGTTTTACACTTTATACCTAATGTGTTTGGGTTTTGTACACCATGTTGGTGATAGATGTACTTCAAGTGCTGATATTTTCTCGTTCAATAGTTGGCACTTTTTACTTATTGTGCTTGAGTTTTGTATTCCATGTTGGTGATATCTGTACTTCATGTGCTTGACACTCTATACCTATTGTACTTGAGTTTGTACTCCATGTTGGTGATATCTGTACTTCATGTATTTTACACTTTATAATTAATATGCTTGAGTTTTGTACACCACATTGGTGATATCTATACTTCAAGTGCTAATCTTTTCTACTTCAATAGTTGGCACTTTGTACTTATTGTGCTTGCATTTTGTACTCCATTTTAGTGATAACTGTACTTCAAGTGCTGATATTTTCTACTTCAACAGTTGGCACTTTATACCTAATGTGCTTGAGTTTTGTACACAATGTTGGCGATATTTGTACTTCAAGTGCTTATCTTTTCTGCTTCAATAGTTGACACTTTATACCTATGTGCTTGAGTTTTGTACACCACGTTGGTGATATCTGTACTTCAAGTGCTGGTCTTTTCTACTTCAATTCTTGGCACTTTTTACTTATTGTGCATGAGTTTTGTACTTCATGTTGGTGATATCTGTACTTTATGTGCCTGTCACTTTTTACCTATTGTACTTGAGTTTTGTTCTCCATGTTGGTGATATCTGTACTTCATGTGTTTTACACTTTATACCTAATATGCTTGAGTTTTGTACACCATGTTGGTGATGTCTGTATTTCAAGTGCTGATCTTTTCTACTTCAATAGTTGGCACTTTGTACTTATTGTGCTTGCATTTTGCACTCTATTTTAGTGATATCTGTACTTCAAGTCCTGATATTTTCTACTTCAAAAGTTGGCACTTTATACCTAATGTGCTTGAATTTTGTACACAATGTTGGTGATATCTGTACTTCAAGTGCTGATCTTTTCTGCTTCAATAGTTGACACTTTATACCTACGTGCTTGAGTTTTGTAGACCATGTTGGTGATATCTGTACTTCAAGTGCTGATATTTTCTATTTCAATAGTTGACACTTTATACTTATTCATCTTAAGTTTTGTACACCATGTTTGTGATATCCGTACTTCATGTGCTTGACACTTTATACGTATTGCAGTTGAGTTTTGTACTCCATTTGGTGGTATCTGTACTTCATGTGTTTTACACTTTATACCTAATGTGTTTGGGTTTTGTACTCCATGTTGGTGATAGATGTACTTCAAGTGCTGATATTTTCTCGTTCAATAGTTGGCACTTTTTACTTATTGTGCTTGAGTTTTGTGTTCCATGTTGGTGATATCTGTACTTCATGTGCTTGACACTTTATATCTATTGTACTTGAGTTTTGTACTCCATGTTGGTGATATCTGTACTTCATGTATTTTACACTTTATACTTAATATGCTTGAGTTTTGTACACCACATTGGTGATATCTATACTTCAAGTGCTAATCTTTTCTACTTCAATAGTTGGCACTTTGTACTTGTTGTGCTTGCATTTTGTACTCCATTTTAGTGATATCTGTACTTCAAGTGCTGATCTTTTCTGTTTCAATAGTTGACACTTTATACCTATGTGCTTGAGTTTTGTAGACCATATTGGTGATATATGTACTTCAAGTGCTGATATTTTCTATTTCAATAGTTGACACTTTATACTTATTCCTCTTAAGTTTTGTACACCATGTTTGTGATATCCGTACTTCATGTGCTTGACACTTCATACGTATTGCAGTTGAGTTTTGTACTCCATTTGGTGGTATCTGTACTTCATGTGTTTTACACTTTATACCTAATGTGTTTGGGTTTTGTACTCCATGTTGGTGATAGATGTACTTCAAGTGCTGATATTTTCTCGTTCAATAGTTGGCACTTTTTACTTATTGTGCTTGAGTTTTGTATTCCATGTTGGTGATATCTGTACTTCATGTGCTTGACACTTTATATCTATTGTAATTGAGTTTTGTACTCCATGTTGGTGATATCTGTACTTCATGTATTTTACACTTTATACTTAATATGCTTGAGTTTTGTACACCACATTGGTGATATCTATACTTCAAGTGCTAATCTTTTCTACTTCAATAGTTGGCACTTTGTACTTGTTGTGCTTGCATTTTGTACTCCATTTTAGTGATATCTGTACTTCAAGTGCTGATCTTTTCTGTTTCAATAGTTGACACTTTATACCTATGTGCTTGAGTTTTGTAGACCATATTGGTGATATATGTACTTCAAGTGCTGATATTTTCTATTTCAATAGTTGACACTTTATACTTATTCCTCTTAAGTTTTGTACACCATGTTTGTGATATCCGTACTTCATGTGCTTGACACTTTATACGTATTGTAGTTGAGTTTTGTACTCCATTTGGTGGTATCTGTACTTCATGTGTTTTACACTTTATACCTAATGTGTTTGGGTTTTGTACACCATGTTGGTGATAGATGTACTTCAAGTGCTGATATTTTCTCGTTCAATAGTTGGAACTTTTTACTTATTGTGCTTGAGTTTTGTATTCCATGTTGGTGATATCTGTACTTCATGTGCTTGACACTCTATACCTATTGTACTTGAGTTTGTACTCCATGTTGGTGATATCTGTACTTCATGTATTTTACACTTTATAATTAATATGCTTGAGTTTTGTACACCACATTGGTGATATCTATACTTCAAGTGCTAATCTTTTCTACTTCAATAGTTGGCACTTTGTACTTGTTGTGCTTGCATTTTGTACTCCATTTTAGTGATATCTGTACTTCAAGTGCTGATCTTTTCTGCTTCAATAGTTGACACTTTATACCTACGTGCTTGAGTTTTGTAGACCATGTTGGTGATATCTGTATTTCAAGTGCTGATATTTTCTATTTCAATAGTTGACACTTTATACTTATTCCTCTTAAGTTTTGTACACCATGTTTGTGATATCCGTACTTCATGTGCTTGACACTTCATACGTATTGCAGTTGAGTTTTGTACTCCATTTGGTGGTATCTGTACTTCATGTGTTTTACACTTTATACCTAATGTGTTTGGGTTTTGTACTCCATGTTGGTGATAGATGTACTTCAAGTGCTGATATTTTCTCGTTCAATAGTTGGCACTTTTTACTTATTGTGCTTGAGTTTTGTATTCCATGTTGGTGATATCTGTACTTCATGTGCTTGACACTTTATATCTATTGTACTTGAGTTTTGTACTCCATGTTGGTGATATCTGTACTTCATGTATTTTACACTTTATACTTAATATGCTTGAGTTTTGTACACCACATTGGTGATATCTATACTTCAAGTGCTAATCTTTTCTACTTCAATAGTTGGCACTTTGTACTTGTTGTGCTTGCATTTTGTACTCCATTTTAGTGATATCTGTACTTCAAGTGCTGATCTTTTCTGTTTCAATAGTTGACACTTTATACCTATGTGCTTGAGTTTTGTAGACCATATTGGTGATATATGTACTTCAAGTGCCGATATTTTCTATTTCAATAGTTGACACTTTATACTTATTCCTCTTAAGTTTTGTACACCATGTTTGTGATATCCGTACTTCATGTGCTTGACACTTTATACGTATTGTAGTTGAGTTTTGTACTCCATTTGGTGGTATCTGTACTTCATGTGTTTTACACTTTATACCTAATGTGTTTGGGTTTTGTACACCATGTTGGTGATAGATGTACTTCAAGTGCTGATATTTTCTCGTTCAATAGTTGGCACTTTTTACTTATTGTGCTTGAGTTTTGTATTCCATGTTGGTGATATCTGTACTTCATGTGCTTGACACTCTATACCTATTGTACTTGAGTTTGTACTCCATGTTGGTGATATCTGTACTTCATGTATTTTACACTTTATAATTAATATGCTTGAGTTTTGTACACCACATTGGTGATATCTATACTTCAAGTGCTAATCTTTTCTACTTCAATAGTTGGCACTTTGTACTTATTGTGCTTGCATTTTGTACTCCATTTTAGTGATAACTGTACTTCAAGTGCTGATATTTTCTACTTCAACAGTTGGCACTTTATACCTAATGTGCTTGAGTTTTGTACACAATGTTGGCGATATTTGTACTTCAAGTGCTTATCTTTTCTGCTTCAATAGTTGACACTTTATACCTATGTGCTTGAGTTTTGTACACCACGTTGGTGATATCTGTACTTCAAGTGCTGGTCTTTTCTACTTCAATTCTTGGCACTTTTTACTTATTGTGCATGAGTTTTGTACTTCATGTTGGTGATATCTGTACTTTATGTGCCTGTCACTTTTTACCTATTGTACTTGAGTTTTGTTCTCCATGTTGGTGATATCTGTACTTCATGTGTTTTACACTTTATACCTAATATGCTTGAGTTTTGTACACCATGTTGGTGATGTCTGTATTTCAAGTGCTGATCTTTTCTACTTCAATAGTTGGCACTTTGTACTTATTGTGCTTGCATTTTGCACTCTATTTTAGTGATATTTGTACTTCAAGTCCTGATATTTTCTACTTCAAAAGTTGGCACTTTATACCTAATGTGCTTGAATTTTGTACACAATGTTGGTGATATCTGTACTTCAAGTGCTGATCTTTTCTGCTTCAATAGTTGACACTTTATACTTATGTGCTTGAGTTTTGTAGACCATGTTGGTGATATCTGTACTTCAAGTGCTGATATTTTCTATTTCAATAGTTGACACTTTATACTTATTCATCTTAAGTTTTGTACACCATGTTTGTGATATCCGTACTTCATGTGCTTGACACTTTATACGTATTGCAGTTGAGTTTTGTACTCCATTTGGTGGTATCTGTACTTCATGTGTTTTACACTTTATACCTAATGTGTTTGGGTTTTGTACTCCATGTTGGTGATAGATGTACTTCAAGTGCTGATATTTTCTCGTTCAATAGTTGGCACTTTTTACTTATTGTGCTTGAGTTTTGTGTTCCATGTTGGTGATATCTGTACTTCATGTGCTTGACACTTTATATCTATTGTACTTGAGTTTTGTACTCCATGTTGGTGATATCTGTACTTCATGTATTTTACACTTTATACTTAATATGCTTGAGTTTTGTACACCACATTGGTGATATCTATACTTCAAGTGCTAATCTTTTCTACTTCAATAGTTGGCACTTTGTACTTGTTGTGCTTGCATTTTGTACTCCATTTTAGTGATATCTGTACTTCAAGTGCTGATCTTTTCTGTTTCAATAGTTGACACTTTATACCTATGTGCTTGAGTTTTGTAGACCATATTGGTGATATATGTACTTCAAGTGCTGATATTTTCTATTTCAATAGTTGACACTTTATACTTATTCCTCTTAAGTTTTGTACACCATGTTTGTGATATCCGTACTTCATGTGCTTGACACTTTATACGTATTGTAGTTGAGTTTTGTACTCCATTTGGTGGTATCTGTACTTCATGTGTTTTACACTTTATACCTAATGTGTTTGGGTTTTGTACACCATGTTGGTGATAGATGTACTTCAAGTGCTGATATTTTCTCGTTCAATAGTTGGCACTTTTTACTTATTGTGCTTGAGTTTTGTATTCCATGTTGGTGATATCTGTACTTCATGTGCTTGACACTCTATACCTATTGTACTTGAGTTTTGTACTCCATGTTGGTGATATCTGTACTTCATGTATTTTACACTTTATAATTAATATGCTTGAGTTTTGTACACCACATTGGTGATATCTATACTTCAAGTGCTAATCTTTTCTACTTCAATAGTTGGCACTTTGTACTTATTGTGCTTGCATTTTGTACTCCATTTTAGTGATAACTGTACTTCAAGTGCTGATATTTTCTACTTCAACAGTTGGCACTTTATACCTAATGTGCTTGAGTTTTGTACACAATGTTGGCGATATTTGTACTTCAAGTGCTTATCTTTTCTGCTTCAATAGTTGACACTTTATACCTATGTGCTTGAGTTTTGTACACCACGTTGGTGATATCTGTACTTCAAGTGCTGGTCTTTTCTACTTCAATTCTTGGCACTTTTTACTTATTGTGCATGAGTTTTGTACTTCATGTTGGTGATATCTGTACTTTATGTGCCTGTCACTTTTTACCTATTGTACTTGAGTTTTGTTCTCCATGTTGGTGATATCTGTACTTCATGTGTTTTACACTTTATACCTAATATGCTTGAGTTTTGTACACCATGTTGGTGATGTCTGTATTTCAAGTGCTGATCTTTTCTACTTCAATAGTTGGCACTTTGTCCTTATTGTGCTTGCATTTTGCACTCTATTTTAGTGATATCTGTACTTCAAGTCCTGATATTTTCTACTTCAAAAGTTGGCACTTTATACCTAATGTGCTTGAATTTTGTACACAATGTTGGTGATATCTGTACTTCAAGTGCTGATCTTTTCTGCTTCAATAGTTGACACTTTATACCTATGTGCTTGAGTTTTGTAGACCATGTTGGTGATATCTGTACTTCAAGTGCTGATATTTTCTATTTCAATAGTTGACACTTTATACTTATTCCTCTTAAGTTTTGTACACCATGTTTGTGATATCCGTACTTCATGTGCTTGACACTTTATACGTATTGCAGTTGAGTTTTGTACTCCATTTGGTGGTATCTGTACTTCATGTGTTTTACACTTTATACCTAATGTGTTTGGGTTTTGTACTCCATGTTGGTGATAGATGTACTTCAAGTGCTGATATTTTCTCGTTCAATAGTTGGCACTTTTTACTTATTGTGCTTGAGTTTTGTATTCCATGTTGGTGATATCTGTACTTCATGTGCTTGACACTTTATATCTATTGTACTTGAGTTTTGTACTCCATGTTGGTGATATCTGTACTTCATGTATTTTACACTTTATACTTAATATGCTTGAGTTTTGAACACCACATTGGTGATATCTATACTTCAAGTGCTAATCTTTTCTACTTCAATAGTTGGCACTTTGTACTTGTTGTGCTTGCATTTTGTACTCCATTTTAGTGATATCTGTACTTCAAGTGCTGATATTTTCTACTTCAATAGTTGGCACTTTATACCTAATGTGCTTGAGTTGTAGACAATGTTGGCGATATTTGTACTTCAAGTGCTGATCTTTTCTGCTTCAATAGTTGACACTTTATACCTATGTGCTTGAGTTTTGTACACCATGTTGGTGATATCTGTACTTCAAGTGCTGGTATTTTCTACTTCAATTCTTGGCACTTTTTACTTATTGTGCATGAGTTTTGTACTTCATGTTGGTGATATCTGTACTTTATGTGCCTGTCACTTTTTACCTATTGTACTTGAGTTTTGTACTCCATGTTGGTGATATCTGTACTTCATGTATTTTACACTTTATACCTAATATGCTTGAGTTTTGTACACCATGTTGGTGATATCTATAATTCAAGTGCTAATCGTTTCTACTTTAATAGTTGGCACTTTGTACTTATTGTGCTTGCGTTTTGGACTCCATTTTAGTTATATCTGTACTTCAAGTGCTGATATTTTCTACTTCAATAGTTGGCACTTTATACTTATTGTGCTTGAGTTCTGTACACCATATTAGTGATGTCTCTACTTCATGTGCTTATCTTTTCTGCTTCAATCGTTGACACTTTATACCTATGTGCTTGAGTTTTGTACACCATGTTGGTGATATCTGTACTTCAAGTGCTGATCTTTCTACTTCAATAGTTGACGCTTTATACTTATTGTTCTTAAGTTTTGTACACCATGTTTGTGATATATGTACTTCATGAGCTTGACACTTTATACCTATTGTACTTGAGTTTTGTACTCCATGTTGGTGATATTTTTACTTCATGTGTTTTACAATTTATACCTAATGTGTTTAGGTTTTGTACACCATGTTGGTGATATCTGTACTTCAAGTGCTGATATTTTCTCCTTCAATGGTTGGCACTTTAAACTTATTGTGCTTGAGTTTTTTACATCATGTTGGTGATATCTGTACTTCAAGTGATGATATTTTCCACTTCAACAGTTTACACTTTATACCTAATGTGCTTGAGTTCTATACACCATATTAGTGATGTCTCTACATCATGTGCTTATCCTTTCTTCTTCAACAATTGACACCTTATACTTACGGGCTTGACTTTTGTACACCATGTTGGTGATATCTGTACTTCAAATGCTGATCTTTTCTAATTCAACAACTAACACTTTATACATAATGTGCTTGAGTTTTGTACACCATACTAGTGATGTCTGTACTTCATATGCTTATATTTTCTTCTTCAACAATTGACACTTTATACCTAATGTGCTTGAGTTTTGTACACCATATTGGTGATGTCTGTACTTCATGTGCTTGTCTTTTCTACTTCAACAGTTGACATTCATACCTATGTGCTTGAGTTTTGTACACCATTTTGGTGATATCTATACTTCAAGTGCTGATCTTTTCTAATTCAACAATTGACACTTTATACCTAATGTGCTTGAGTTTTGTACGCCATATTGGTTATGTATGTACTTCATGTGCTTATCTTTTCTTCTTCTACAATTGATACTTTATACCTAATGTGCTTGAGTTTTGTACTCCATGTTGGTGATATCTGTACTTCATGTGCTTATCTATTCTACTTCAACGGTTGGCACTTTATACTTATTGTGCTTGAGTTTTTGTTCACCATGTTGGTGATATCTGTACTTAAAGTGCTGATCTTTTCCACTTCAACAGTTGACACTTTATACCTAATCTGCTTGAGTTCTGTACACCATATTATTGATGTCTCTACATAATGTGCTTATCTTTTCTGCTTCAACATTTGACACCTTATACCTATGTGCTTGAGTTTTGTACACCATGTTGGTGATATCTGTACTTCAAGTGCTGATCTTTTCTAATTCAACAATTGATACTATAAACATAATGTGCTTGAGCTTTGAACATCATATTGGTGATGTCTATACTTTATGTGCTTATCTTTTCTACTTCAACAGTTGACATTTATACCTATGTGCTTGAGTTTTGTACACCATGTTGGTGAGATCTGTACTTCAAGTGCTGATCTTTTCTAATTCAACAATTGACATTTCATACCTAATCTGCTTGAGTTTTGTACACCTTATTGGTGATATCTGTACTTCAAGTGCTGATCTTTTCTACTTCAATAGTTGGCAATTTTTACTTATTGTGCTTGAGTTTTTGTACACCATGTTGGTGATATCTATTGTTAAAGTGCTGATCTTTTCCACTTCAACAGTTGACACTTTATACCCAATCTGCTTGAGTTCTGTACACTATATTAGTGATGTCTCTACATCATGTGCTTATCTTTTCTGCTTCAACATTTGACACCTTATACCTATGTGCTTTAGTTTTGTACACCATATTGGTGATATCTGTACTTCAAGTGCTTATCTTTTCTAATTCAACAATTGATACCATAAACATAATGTGCTTGAGTTTTGAACACCATATTGGTGATGTCTGTACTTTATATGCTTATCTTTTCTACTTCAACAGTTGACATTTGTACCTTTGTGCTTGAGTTTTGTACACCATGTTGGTGAGATCTGTACTTCAAGTGCTGATCTTTTCTAATTCAACAATTGACGTTTTATACCTAATGTGCTTGAGTTTTGTACACCATGTTGGTGATAGATGTACTTCAAGTGCTGATATTTTCTCCTTCAATAGTTGGCCCTGTTTACTTATTGTGCTTGAGTTTTGTACTCCATGTTGGTGATATATGTACTTCATGTGCTTGACACTTTACACCTATTGTACTTGAGTTTTGTACTCCATGTTGGTGATATCTATACTTCAAGTGCTAATCGTTTCTACTTTAATAGTTGGCACTTTGTACTTATTGTGCTTGCGTTTTGTTCTCCATTTTAGTTATATCTGTACTTTAAGTGCTGATATTTTCTACTTCAATAGTTGGCACTTTATACTTTTTGTGCTTGAGTTCTGTACACCATATTAGTGATGTCTCTACTTCATGTGCTTATCTTTTCTGCTTCAACCGTTGACACTTTATACCTATGTGCTTGAGTTTTGTACACCATGTTGGTGATATCTGTACTTCAAGTGCTGATCTTTCTACTTCAATAGTTGACACTTTATACTTATTGTTCTTAAGTTTTGTACACCATGTTTGTGATATCTGTACTTCATGAGCTTGACACTTTATACCTATTGTACTTGAGTTTTGTACTCCATGTTGGTGATATTTTTACTTCATGTGTTTTACAATTTATACCTAATGTGTTTAGGTTTTGTACACCATGTTGGTGATATCTGTACTTCAAGTGCTGATATTTTCTCCTTCAATGGTTGGCACTTTAAACTTATTGTGCTTGAGTTTTGTACTCCATGTTGGTGATCTCTGTACTTCATGTGCTTTACACTTTATGCCTAATGTGCTTGAGTTTTTTACATCATGTTGGTGATATCTGTACTTCAAGTGGTGATATGTTCCACTTCAACAGTTTACACTTTATACCTAATGTGCTTGAATTCTATACACCATATTAGTGATGTCTCTACATCTTGTGCTTATCCTTTCTTCTTCAATAATTGACACCTTATACTTACGTGCTTGACTTTTGTACACCATGTTGGTGATATCTCTACTACAAGTGCTGATCTTTTCTAATTCAACAACTAACACTTTATACATAATGTGCTTGAGTTTTGTACAACATACAAGTGATGTCTGTACTTCATATGCTTATATTTTCTTCTTCAACAATTGACACTTTATACCTAATGTGCTTGAGTTTTGTACACCGTATTGGTGATGTCTGTACTTCATGTGCTTGTCTTTTCTACTTCAACAGTTGACATTTATACCTATGTGCTTGAGTTTTGTACACCATTTTGGTGATATCTATACTTCAAGTGCTGATATTTTCTAATTCAACAATTGACACTTTATACCTAATGTGCTTGAGTTTTGTACACCATATTGGTTATGTATGTACTTCATGTGCTTATCTTTTCTTCTTCAACAATTGATACTTTATACCTAATGTGCTTAAGTTTTGTACTCCATGTTGGTAATATCTGTACTTCATGTGCTTATCTATTCTACTTCAACAGTTGGCACTTTATACTTATTGTGCTTGAGTTTTTGTACACCATGTTGGTGATATCTGTACTTAAAGTGCTGATCTTTTCCACTTCAACAGTTGACACTTTATACCTAATCTGCTTGAGTTCTGTACACCATATTAGTGATGTCTCTACATTATGTGTTTATCTTTTATGCTTCAACATTTGACACCTTATACCTATGTGCTTGAGTTTGGTACACCATGTTGGCGATATCTGTACTTCAAGTGCTGATCTTTTCCAATTCAACAATTGATACTATAAACATAATGTGCTTGAGTTTTGAACACCATATTGGTGATGTCTATACTTTATGTGCTTATCTTTTCTACTTCAACAGTTGACATTTATACATATGTGCTTGAGTTTTGTACACCATGTAGGTGAGATCTTTACTTCAAGTGCTGATCTTCTCTAATTCAACAATTGACATTTCATACCTAATGTGCTTGAGTTTTGTACACCTAGTTGGTGATATCTGTACTTCAAGTGCTAATCTTTTCTACTTCAATAGTTGGCACTTTGTACTTATTGTGCTTGCATTTTGTACTCTATTTTAGTGATATCTGTACTTCAAGTGCTGATATTTTCTACTTCAACAGTTGGCACTTTATACCTAATGTGCTTGAGTTTTGTACACAATGTTGGCGATATCTGTACTTCAAGTGCTGATCTTTTCTGCTTCAATAGTTGACACTTTATACCTATGTGCTTGAGTTTTGTACACCATGTTGGTGATATCTGTACTTCAAGTGCTGGTCTTTTCTACTTCAATTCTTGGCACTTTTTACTTATTGTGCATGAGTTTTGTACTTCATGTTGGTGATATCTGTACTTTATGTGCCTGTCACTTTATACCGATTGTACTTGAGTTTTGTACTCCATGTTGGTGATATCTGTACTTTATGTAATTTACACTTTATACCTAATATGCTTGAGTTTTGTACACCATGTTGGTGATATCTATACTTCAAGTGCTAATCGTTTCTACTTTAATAGTTGGCACTTTGTACTTATTGTGCTTGCGTTTTGTACTCCATTTTAGTTATATCTGTACTTCAAGTGCTGATATTTTCTACTTCAATAGTTGGCACCTTATACTTATTGTGCTTGAGTTCTTCTTAAGTTTTGTACACCATATTAGTGATGTCTCTACTTCATGTGCTTGTCTTTTCTGCTTCAACCGTTGACACTTTATGCCTATGTGCTTGAGTTTTGTACACCATGTTGGTGATATCTGTACTTCAAGTGCTGATCTTTCTACTTCAATAGTTGACACTTTATACTTATTGTTCTTAAGTTTTGTACACCATGTTTGTGATATCTGTACTTCATGAGCTTGACACTTTATACCTATTGTACTTGGTTTTTGTACTCCATTTTGGTGATATCTTTACTTCATGTGTTTTACACTTTATACCTAATGTGTTTAGGTTTTGTACATCATGTTGGGGATATCTGTACTTCAAGTGCTGATATTTTCTCCTTCAATGGCTGGCACTTTATGCCTAATGTGCTTGAGTTTTTTACATCATGTTGGTGATATCCACACTTCAAGTGGTGATATTTTCCACTTCAATAGTTTACACTTTATACCTAATGTGCTTGAATTCTATACACCATATTAGTGATGGCTCTACATCTTGTGCTTATCCTTTCTTCTTCAACAATTGACACCTTATACTTACGTGCTTGACTTTTGTACACCATGTTGGTGATATCTCTACTTCAAGTGCTGATCTTTTCTAATTCAACAACTAACACTTTATACATAATGTGCTTGAGTTTTGTACACCATACTAGTGATGTCTGTACTTCATATGCTTATATTTTCTTCTTCAACAATTGACACTTTATACCTAATGTACTTGGGTTTTGTACACCATATTGGTGATGTCTGTACTTCATGTGCTTGTCTTTTCTACTTCAACAGTTGACATTTATACCTATGTGCTTGAGTTTTGTACACCATTTTGGTGATATCTATACTTCAACTGCTGATATTTTCTAATTCAAAAATTGACACTTTATACCTAATGTGCTTGAGTTTTGTACACCATATTGGTTATGTATGTACTTCATGTGCTAATCTTTTCTTCTTCAACAATTGATACTTTATACCTAATGTGCTTAAGTTTTGTACTCCATGTTGGTAATATCTGTACTTCATGTGCTTATCTATTCTACTTCAACAGTTGGCACTTTATACTTATTGTGCTTGAGTTTTTGTACACCATGTTGGTGATATCTGTACTTAAAGTGCTGATCTTTTCCACTTCAACAGTTGACACTTTATACCTAATCTGCTTGAGTTCTGTACACCATATTAGTGATGTCTCTACATTATGTGTTTATCTTTTATGCTTCAACATTTGACACCTTATACCTATGTGCTTAAGTTTGGTACACCATGTTGGTGATATCTGTACTTCAAGTGCTGATCTTTTCTAATTCAACAATTGATACTATAAACATAATGTGCTTGAGTTTTGAACACCATATTGGTGATGTCTATACTTTATGTGCTTATCTTTTCTACTTCAATAGTTGACATTTATACCTATGTGCTTGAGTTTTGTACACCATGTTGGTGAGATCTGTACTTCAAGTGCTGATCTTTTCTAATTCAACAATTGACATTTTATACCTAATGTGCTTAAGTTTTGTACACCATGTTGGTGATAGATGTACTTCAAGTGCTGATATTTTCTCCTTCAATGGTTGGCACTTTTTACTTATTGTGCTTCAGTTTTGTACTCCATGTTGGTGATATCTGTACTTCATGTGCTTGACACTTTACACCTATTGTGCTTGAGTTTTGTTCTCCATGTTGGTGATATCTGTACTTCATGTGTTTTACACTTTATACCTAATATGCTTGAGTTTTGTACACCATGTTGGTGATATCTGCACTTCAAGTGCCGATCTTTTCTACTTCAATAGTTGGCACTTTGTACTTATTGTGCTTGCATTTTGTACTCCATTTTAGTGATATCTGTACTTCAAGTGCTGATATTTTCTACTTTATAACTAATGTGCTTGAGTTTTGTACACAATGTTGGTGATATCTGTACTTCAAGTGCTGATCTTTTCTGCTTCAATAGTTGACACTTTATACCTATGTGCTTGAGTTTTGTACACCATGTTGGTGATATCTGTACTTCAAGTGCTGATATTTTCTACTTCAATAGTTGACACTTTATACTTATTCTTCTTAAGTTTTGTACACCATGTTTGTGATATCCGTACTTCATGTGCTTGACACTTTATACCTATTGTACTTGAGTTTTGTACTCCATGTTGGTGATATTTGTACTTCATGTGTTTTACACTTTATACCTAATATGTTTGGGTTTGGTACACCATGTTGGTGATAGATGTACTTCAAGTGGTGATATTTTCTCCTTCAATAGTTGGCACTTTTTACTTATTGTGCTTGAGTTTTGTACTCCATTTTAGTTATATCTGTACTTCAAGTGCTGATATTTTCTACTTCAATAGTTGGCACTTTATACTTATTGTGCTTGAGTTCTGTACACCATATTAGTGATGTCTCTACTTCTTGTGCATATCTTTTCTGTTTCAACCGTTGACACTTTATACCTATGTGCTTCTGTTTTGTACACCATGTTGGTGATATCTGTACGTCAAGTGCAGATCTTTCTACTTCAATAGTTGACACTTTATACTTATTGTTCTTAAGTTTTGTACACCAAGTTTGTGATATATGTACTTCATGAGCTTGACACTTTATACCTATTGTACTTGAGTTTTGTACTCCATGTTGGTGATATGTTTACTTCATGTGTTTTACACTTTATACCTAATGTGTTTAGGTTTTGTACACCATGTTGGTGATATCTGTACTTCAAGTGCTGATATTTTCTCCTTCAATAGTTGGCACTTTAAACTTATTGTGCTTGAGTTTTGTACTCCATGTTTGTGATATCTGTACTTCATGAGCTTGACACTTTATACCTATTGTACTTGAGTTTTGTACTCCATGTTGGTGATATTTTTACTTCATGTGTTTTACAATTTATACCTAATGTGTTTAGGTTTTGTACACCATGTTGGTGATATCTGTACTTCAAGTGCTGATCTTTTCTAGTTCAATAGTTGGCACTTTATACTTATTGTGCTTGCATTTTGTACTCTATTTTAGTGATATCTGTACTTCAAGTGCTGATATTTTCTACTTCAACAGTTGGCACTTTATACCTAATGTGCTTGAGTTTTGTACACAATGTTGGCGATATCTGTACTTCAAGTGCTGATCTTTTCTGCTTCAATAGTTGACACTTTATACCTAATATGCTTGAGTTTTGTACACCATGTTGGTGATATCTGTACTTCAAGTGCTGATCTTTTCTAGTTCAATAGTTGGCACTTTATACTTATTGTACTTGAGTTTTGTACTCCATGTTGGTGATATCTATACTTCATGTGCTTGACACTTTATAGCTATTGTACTTGAGTTTTGTAGTCCATGTTGGTGATATCTGTATTTCATGTATTTTACACTTTATACCTAATATGATTGAGTTTTGTACACCATGTTGGTGATATCTATACTTCAAGTGCTAATCGTTTCTACTTTAATAGTTGGCACTTTGTACTTATTGTGCTTGCGTTTTGTACTCCATTTTAGTTATTTCTGTACTTCAAGTGCTGATATTTTCTACTTCAGTAGTTGGCACTTTATACTTATTGTGCTTGAGTTCTTCTTAAGTTTTGTACACCATGTTGGTGATATCTGTACCTCAAGTGCTGATATTTTCCACTTCAACAGTTGACACTTTATACCTAATGTGCTTGAGTTCTGTACACCATATTAGTGATGTCTCTACATCATGTGCTTATCTTTTCTGCTTCAACATTTGACACCTTATACCTATGTGCTTGAGTTTTGTACACCATGTTAGTGATATCTGTACTTCAAGTGCTGATCTTTTCTAATTCAACAATTGATACTATAAACATAATGTGCTTGAGTTTTGAACACCATATTGGTGATGTCTATACTTTATATGCTTATCTTTTCTACTTCGACAGTTGACATTTATACCTATGTGCTTGAGTTTTGTACACCATGTTGGTGAGATCTGTACTTCAAGTGCTGATCTTTTCTAATTCAACAATTGACATTTTATACCTAATGTGCTTGAGTTTTGTACACCTTGTTGGTGATATCTGTACTTCAAGTGCTGATCTTTTCTACTTCAATAGTTGGCACTTTACACCTATTGTACTTGAGTTTTGTACTCCATGTTGGTGATATCTGTACTTCATGTGCTCGACACTTTGTACCTATTGTACTTGAGTTTTGTACTCCATGTTGGTGATATCTGTACTTCATGTGCTTGACATTTTACACCTATTATACTTGAGTTTTGTTCTCCATGTTGGTGATATCTGTACTTCATGTGTTTTACACTTTATACCTAATATGCTTGAGTTTTGTACACCATGTTGGTGATATCTATACTTCAATTGCTGATCTTTTCTACTTCAATAGTTGGCACTTTATACTTATTGTGCTTGAGTTTTGTACTCCATGTTGGTGATACCTGTAGTTCATGTGCTTGACACTTTATACCTATTGTACTTGAGTTTTGTACTCCAAGTTGGTGATATCTGTACTTCATGTATTTTACACTTTATACCTAATATGCTTGAGTTTTGTACACTATGTTCGTGATATGTATACTTCAAGTGCTAATCTTTTCTACTTCAATAGTTGGCACTTTATACTTATTGTGCTTGAGTTTTGTACTCCATTTTAGTGGTATCTGTACTTCAAGTGCTGATATTTTCTACTTCAATAGTTGGCACTTTATACTTATTGTGCTTGAGTTCTATACACTATATTAGGGATGTCTCTACTTAATGTGCTTATCTTTTGTGCTTCAACCGTTGACACTTTATACCTATGTGCTTGAGTTTTGTTCACCTTGTTGGTGATATCTGTACTTCAAGTGCTGATCTTTTCTACTTCAATAGTTGGCACTTTTTGCTTATTGTGCTTGAGTTTTGTACTCCTTGTTGGTGATATCTGTACTTCATGTGCTTGACACTTTGTACCTATTGTACTTGAGTTTTGTACTCCATGTTGGTGATATCTGTACTTCATGTGCTTGACACTTTACACCTATTGTACTTGAGTTTTGTTCTCCATGTTGGTGATATCTGTACTTCATGTGTTTTACACTTTATACCTAATATGCTTGAGTTTTGTACACCATGTTGGTGATATCTGTACTTCAAGTGCTGACCTTTTCTACTTCAATAGTTGGCACTTTATACTTATTGTGCTTGAGTTTTGTACTCCATATTGGTGATATCTGTAGTTTATGTGCTTGACACTTTATACCTATTGTACTTGAGTTTTGTACTCCATGTCGGTGATATCTGTACTTCATGTATTTTACACTTTATACCTAATGTGTTTAGGTTTTGTACACCATGATGGTGATATCTGTACTTCAAGTGCTGATATTTTCTCCTTCAACAGTTGGCACTTTAAACTTATTGTGCTTGAGTTTTGTACTCCACGTTGGTGATCTCTGTACTTCAAGTGCTGATATTTTCTACTTCAATAGTTGGCACTTTATACTTATTGTGCTTGTGTTCTGTACACTATATTAGGGATGTCTCTACTTCATGTGCTTATATTTTCTGCCTCAATAGTTGACACTTTATACCTATGTGCTTGAGTTTCGTACACCATGTTGGTGATATCTGTACTTCAAGTACTGATCTTTTCTATTACAATAGTTGACACTTTATACTTATTATTCTTGAGTTTTGTACACCATGTTTGTGATATCTGTACATCATGAGCTTGACACTTTATACCTATTGTACTTGAGTTTTGTACTCCATTTTAGTGATATCTTCATTTCATGTGTTTTACACTTTATACCTAATGTGTTTAGGTTTTGTACACCATGATGGTGATATCTGTACTTCAAGTGCTGATATTTTCTCCTTCAACAGTTGGCACTTTAAACTTATTGTGCTTGAGTTTTGTACTCCATGCTGGTGATCTTTGTACTTCATGTGCTTTACACTTTATGCCTAATGTGCTTGAGTTTTTTACATCATGTTGGTGATATCTGTACTTCATGTGCTTGACACTTTATACCTATTGTAGTTGAGTTTTGTACTCCATGTTGGTGATATCTGTACTTCATGTGTTTTACACTTTATACCTAATGTGTTTGGGTTTTGTACACCATGTTGGTGATAAATGTACTTCAAGTGCTGATATTTTCTCCTTCAATAGTTGGCATTTTTTACTTATTGTGCTTGAGTTTTGTACTTCATGTTGGTGATATCTGTACTTCATGTGCTTGACACTTTATACCTATTGTACTTGAGTTTTGTACTCCATGTTGGTGATATCTGTACTTCATGTATTTTACACTTTATACTTAATATGGTTGAGTTTTGTACACCACGTTGGTGATATTTATACTTCAACTGCTAATCTTTTCTACTTCAATAATTGGCACTTTGTACTTATTGTGCTTGAGTTTTGTACTCCATTTTAGTGATATCTGTACTTCAAGTGCTGATATTTTCTACTTCAATAGTCGGCACTTTATACTTATTATGCTTGAGTTCTGTACACCATATTAGGGTTGTCTCTACTTCATGTGCTTATCTTTTCTGCTTCAACCGTTGACACTTTATACCTATGTGCTTGAGTTTTGTACACCTTGTTGGTGATATCTGTACTTCAAGTGCTGATATTTTCTACTTCAATAGTTGACACTTTATACTTACTGTTCTTAAGTTGTACACCATGTTTGTGATATCCGTACTTTATTTGCTTGACACTTTATACCTATTGTAGTTGAGTTTTGTACTCCATGTTGGTGTTGTCTGTACTTCATGTGTTTTACACTTTATACCTAATGTGTTTGGGGTTTGCACACCATGTTGGTGATTGATGTACTTCAAGTGCTGAAATTTTCTCCTTCAATAGTTGGCACTTTAAACTTATTGTGCTTGAGTTTTGTACTCCATGTTGGTGATATCTGTACTTCATGTGCTTTACACTTTATGCCTAATGTGGTTGAGTTTTTTACATCAAGTTGGTGATATCTGTACTTCAAGTGCTGATATTTTCCACTTCAACAGTTGACACTTTATACCTAATGTGCTTGAGTTCTGTACACCATATTAGTGATGTCTCTACATCATGTGCTTATCTTTTCTGCTTCAACATTTGACGCCTTATACCTATGTGCTTGAGTTTTTTACACCATGTTGGTGATAATTGTACTTCAAGTGCTGATCTTTTCAAATTCAACAATTGATACTATAAACATAATGTGCTTAAGTTTTGAACACCATATTGGTGATGTCTATACTTTATGTGCTTATCTTTTCTACTTCAACAGTTGACATTTATACCTATGTGCTTGAGTTTTGTACACAATGTTGGTGAGATCTGTACTTCAAGTCCTGATCTTTTCTAATTCAACAATTGACATTTTATACCTAATGTGCTTGAGTTTTGTACACCTTGTTGGTGATATCTGTACTTCAAGTGCTGATCTTTTCCACTTCAATAGTTGGCACTTTTTACTTATTGTGCTTGAGTTTTGTACTCCATGTTGGTGATATCTGTACTTCATGTGCTTAACACTTTGTACCTATTGTACTTGAGTTTTGTACTCCATGTTGGTGATATCTGTACTTCATGTGCTTGACACTTTACACCTATTGCACTTGAGTTTTGTTCTCCATGTTGGCGATATCTATACTTCATGTGTTTTACACTTTATACCTGATATGCTTGAGTTTTGTACACCTTGTTGGTGATATCTGTACTTCAAGTGCTGATCTTTTCTACTTCAATAGTTGGCACTTTATACTTATTATGCTTGAGTTTTGTACTCCATGTTGGTGATATCTGTACTTCATGTGCTTGACACTTTATACCTATTGTACTTGAGTTTTGTACTCCATGTTGGTGATATCTGTACTTCATGTATATTACACTTTATACCAAATATGCTTGAGTTTTGTACACCACGTTCATGATATGTATACTTCAAGTGCTAATCTTTTCTACTTCAATAGTTGGCACTTTGTACTTATATTGCTTGCATTTTGTACTCCATTTTAGTGATATATGTACTTCAAGTGCTGATATTTTCTACTTCAACAGTTGGCACTTTATACTTATTGTGCTTGAGTTCTGTACACCATATTAGGGATGTCTCTACTTCATGTGCTTATTTTTTCTGCTTCAACCGTTGACACTTTATACCTATGTGCTTGAGTTTTGTATTCCATGTTGGTGATTTCTGTACTTCAAGTACTGATCTTTTCTACTTCAATAGTTGACATTTTATACTTATTGTTCTTAAGTTTTGTACACCATGTTTGTGATATCTGTACTTCATGAGCTTGACACTTTATACCTATTGTACTTGAGTTTTGTCCTCCATGTTAGTGATATCTTTGTTTCATGTGTTTTACACTTTATACCTAATGTGTTTAGGTTTTGTACACCATGATGGTGATATCTGTACTTCAAGTGCTGATATTTTCTTCTTCAACAGTTGGCACTTTAAACTTATTGTGCTTGAGTTTTGTACTCCATGTTGGTGATCTCTTTACTTCATGTGCTTTACACTTTATGCCTAATGTGCTTGAGTTTTTTACATCATGTTGGTGATATATGTACTTCAAGTGCTGATTTTTTCCACTTCAACAGTTGACACTTTATACCTAATGTGCTTGAGTTCTATACACCATATTAGCGATGTCTCTACATCATGTGCTTATCTTTTCTGCTTCAACAATTGACACCGTAAACCTACGTGCTTGAGTTTTGTACACCATGTTGGTGATATCTGTACCTCAGGTGCTTATCTTTTCTAATTCAACAATTGACACTATATAGATAATGTGCTTGAGTTTTGTACACCATATTGGTGATGTCTATACTTTTTGTGCTTATCTTTTCTACTTCAACAGTTGACATATATACCTATATGCTTAAGTTTTTTACACCATGTTGGTGAGATCTGTACTTCAAGTGCTGATCTTTTCTAATTCAACAATTGACATTTTATACCTAATGTGCTTGAGTTTTGTACACCATGTTGGTGATAGCTGTACTTCAAGTGCTGATCTTTTCTACTTCAATTGTTGGCACTTTTTACTTATTGTGCTTGAGTTTTGTACTTCATGTTGCTGATATCTGTACTTCATGTGCTTGACACTTTATACCTATTGTACTTGAGTTTTGCACTCCATGTTGGTGATATCTGTACTTCATGTATTTTACACTTTATACGTAATATGCTTGAGTTTTGTACACCATGTTGGTGATATCTATACTTATAGTGCTAATCTTTTATACTTCAATAGTTGGCACTTTGTACTTATATTGCTTGCATTTTGTACTCCATTTTAGTGATATATGTACTTCAAGTGCTGATATTTTCTACTTCAATAGTTGGCACTTTATACCTAATGTGCTTGAGTTCTGTACACCATATTAGGGATGTCTCTATTTTATGTGGTTATCTTTTCTGCTTCAACCGTTGACACTTTATACCTATGTGCTTGAGTTTTGTATACCATGTTGGTGATATCTGTACTTCAAGTGCTGATCTTTTCTGCTTCAATAGTCGACACTTTATACCTACGTGCTTGAGTTTTGTACACCATGTTGGAGATATCTGTACTTCAAGTGCTGATATTTTCTACTTCAATAGTTGACACTTTATACTTATTCTTCTTAAGTTTTGTACACCATGTTTGTGATATCCGTACTTCATGTGCTTGACACTTTATACCTATTGTAGTTAAGTTTTGTACTCCATGTTGGTGATATCTGTACTTCATGTGTTTTACACTTTATACCTAATGTGTTTGGGTTTTGTACACCATGTTGGTGATTGATGTACTTCAAGTGCTGATATTTTCTCCTTCAATAGTTGGCACTTTTTACTTATTGTGCTTGAGTTTTGTACTCCATATTGGTGATATCTGTACTTCATGTGCTTGACACTTTATACCTATTGTACTTGAGTTTTGTACTCCATGTTGGTGATATCTGTACTTAATGTATTTTACACTTTATACTTAATATGCTTGAGTTTTGTACACCACGTTGGGGATATAAATACTTCAAGTGCTAATCTTTTCTACTTCAATAGTTGGCACTTTGTACTTATTGTGCTTGCATTTTGTACTGCATTTTAGTGATATATGTACTTCAAGTGCTGATATTTTCTACTTCAATAGTTGACACTTTATATCTAATGTGCTTGAGTTTTGTACACAATGTTGGCGATATCTGTACTTCAAGTGCTGATCTTTTCTACCTCAATAGTTGACACTTTATACCTATGTGCTTGAGTTTTGTACACCATGTTGGTGATATCTGTACTTCAAGTGCTGATATTTTCTACTTCAATAGTGGACAGTTTATACTTATTCTTCTTAAGTTTTGTACACCATGTTTGTGATATCCGTACTTCATGTGCTTGACACTTTATGCCTATTGTAGTTGAGTTTTGTACTCCATGTTGGTGATATCCGTACTTCATGTGTTTTACACTTTATACCTAATGTGTTTGGGTTTTGTACACCATGTTGGTGATAGACGTACTTCAAGTGCTGATATTTTCTCCTTCAATAGTTGGCACTTTAAACTTATTGTGCTTGAGTTTTGTACTCCATGTTGGTGATATCTGTACTTCATGTGCTTTACACTTTATGCCTAATGTGCTTGAGTTTTTTGCATCATGTTGGTGATATCTGTACTTCAAGTGCTGATATTTTCCACTTCAGCAGTTGACACTTTATACCTAATGTGCTTGAGTCAGTACGCCATATTAGTGATATCTCTACATCGTGTGCTTGTCTTTTCTGCTTCAACAATTGACACCTTATACCTACGTGCTTGAGTTTTGTACACCATGTTGGTGATATCTGTACTTCAAGTGCTTATCTTTTCTAAATCAACAATTGACACTATATACATAATGTACTTGAGTTTTGTACACCATATTGGTGATGTCTATACTTTATGTGCTTATCTTTTCTACTTCAACAGCTGACATTTGTACCTATGTGCTTGAGTATTGTACACCATGTTGGTGAGATTTGTACTTCAAGTGCTGATCTTTTCTAATTCAACAATTGACATTTTATACCTAATGTGCTTGAGTTTTGTACACCATGTTGGTGATAGCTGTACTTCAAGTGCTGATCTTTTCTACTTCAATTGTTGGCACTTTTTACTTATTGTGCTTGAGTTTTGTACTTCATGTTGTTGATATCTGTACTTCATGTGCTTGACACTTTATACCTATTGTACTTGAGTTTTGTACTCCATGTTGGTGATATCTGTACTTCATGTATTTTACACTTTATACGTAATATGCTTGAGTTTTGTACACCATGTTGGTGATATCTATACTTCAAGTGCTAATCTTTTATACTTCAATAGTTGGCACTTTGTACTTATATTGCTAGCATTTTGTACTCCATTTTAGTGATATATGTACTTCAAGTGCTGATATTTTCTACTTCAATAGTTGGCACTTTATACCTAATATGCTTGAGTTCTGTACACCATATTAGGGATGTCTCTACTTTATGTGCTTATCTTTTCTGCTTCAACCGTTGACACTTTATACATATGTGCTTGAGTTTTGTATACCATGTTGGCGATATCTGTACTTCAAGTGCTGATCTTTTCTGCTTCAATAGTCGACACTTTATACCTATGTGCTTGAGTTTTGTCCACCATGTTGGAGATATCTGTACTTCAAGTGCTGATATTTTCTACTTCAATAGCTGACACTTTATACTTATTCTTCTTAAGTTTTGTACACCATGTTTGTGATATCCGTACTTCATGTGCTTGACACTTTATGCCTATTGTAGTTAAGTTTTGTACTCCATGTTGGTGATATCTGTACTTCATGTGTTTTACACTTTATACCTAATGTGTTTGGGTTTTGTACACCATGTTGGTGATAGATGTACTTCAAGTGCTGATATTTTCTCCTTCAATAGTTGGCACTTTATACCTAATGTGCTTGAGTTTTGTACACCATGTTGGTGATATCTTTACTTCAAGTGCTGATCTTTTCTGCTTCAATAGTCGACACTTTATACCTATGTGCTTGAGTTTTGTACACCATGTTGGAGATATCTGTACTTCAAGTGCTGATATTGTCTACTTCAATAGTTGGCACTTTATACCTAATGTGCTTGAGTTTTGTACACAATGTTGGCGATATCTGTACTTCAAGTGCTGATCTTTTCTACCTCAATAGTTGACACTTTATACCTATGTGCTTGAGTTTTGTACACCATGTTGGTGATATCTGTACTTCAAGTGCTGATATTTTCTACTTCAATAGTGGACAGTTTATACTTATTCTTCTTAAGTTTTGTACACCATGTTTGTGATATCCGTACTTCATGTGCTTGACACTTTATGCCTATTGCAGTTGAGTTTTGTACTCCATGTTGGTGATATCTGTACTTCATGTGTTTTACACTTTATACCTAATGTGTTTGGGTTTTGTACACTATGTTCGTGATAGACGTACTTCAAGTGCTGATATTTTCTCCTTCAATAGTTGGCACTTTAAACTTATTGTGCTTGAGTTTTGTACTCCATGTTGGTGATATCTGTACTTCATGTGCTTTACACTTTATGCCTAATGTGCTTGAGTTTTTTGCATCATGTTGGTGATATCTGTATTTCAAGTGCTGATATTTTCCACTTCCACAGTTGACACTTTATACCTAATGTGCTTGAGTCTGTACGCCATATTAGTGATATCTCTACATCATGTGCTTGTCTTTTCTGCTTCAACAATTGACACCTTATACCTACGTGCTTGAGTTTTGTACACCATGTTGGTGATATCTGTACTTCAAGTGCTTATCTTTTCTAAATCAACAATTGACACTATATACATAATGTGCTTGAGTTTTGTACACCATATTGGTGATGTCTATACTATATGTGCTTATCTTTTCTACTTCAACAGCTGACATTTGTACCTATGTGCTTGAGTTTTGTACACCATGTTGGTGAGATCTGTACTTCAAGTGCTGATCTTTTCTAATTCAACAATTGACATTTTATACCTAATGTGCTTGAGTTTTGTACACCATGTTGGTGATAGCGGTACTTCAAGTGCTGGTCCTTTCTACTTCAATTGTTGGCACTTTTTACTTATTGTGCTTGAGTTTTGTACTTCATGTTGTTGATATCTGTACTTCATGTGCTTGACACTTTATACCTATTGTATTTGAGTTTTGTACTCCATGTTGGTGATATCTGTACTTCATGTATTTTACACTTTATACGTAATATGCTTGAGTTTTGTACACCATGTTGGTGATATCTATACTTCAAGTGCTAATCGTTTCTACTTTAATAGTTGGCACTTTGTACTTATTCTGCTTGCGTTTTGTACTCCATTTTAGTTATATCAGTACTTCAAGTGCTGATATTTTCTACTTCAATAGTTGGCACTTTATACTTATTGTGCTTGAGTTCTGTACACCATATTAGGGATGTCTCTACTTTATGTGCTTATCTTTTCTGCTTCAACCGTTGACACTTTATACCTATGTGCTTGAGTTTTGTATACCATGTTGGTGATATCTGTACTTCAAGTGCTGATATTTTCTACTTCAATAGTTGACACTTTATACATATTCTTCTTAAGTATTGTACACCATGTTTGTGATATCCGTACTTCATGTGCTTGACACTTTATACCTATTGTAGTTGAGTTTTGTACTCCATGTTGGTGATATTTGTACTTCATGTATTTTACAATTTATACCTAATGTGCTTGAGTTTTGTACACCATGTTCGTGATATCTATATTTTATGTGCTTATCTTTTCTACTTCAATAGTTGACAATCATACCTATGTGCTTGAGTTTTGTTCACCATGTTGGTGAGATCTGTACTTCAAGTGCTGATCTTTTCTAATTCAACAATTGACATTTTATACCTAATGTGCTTGTGTTTTGTACACTACGTTGGTGATAACTGTACTTCAAGTACTGATGTTTTCTGCTTCAATAGTTGGCACATTATACTTATTGTGCTTGAGTTTTGTACTCCATGTTGGTGATATCTGTACTTCATGTGTTTTACACATTATACCTAATATGCTTGAGTTTTGTACACCATGTTCGTGATATCTATACTTCAAGCACTAATCTTTTCTACTTCAATAGTTGGCACTTTATACTTATTGTGCTTGAGTTTTGTACTCCATTTTAGTGATATTTGTAGTTCAAGTGCTGATCTTTTCTGTTTCAATAATTGACACATTATACCTATGTGCTTGAGTTTTGTACACCATGTTGGTGATATCGGTACTTCAAGTGCTGATCTTTTCTACTTCAATAGTTGACACTTTATATTTATTGTTCTTAAGTTTCGTACACCATGTTTCTGATATATGTACTTCATGCGCTTGACAATTTATACCTATTGCACTTGAGTTTTGTACTCCATGTTGGTGATATTTGTACTTCATGTATTTTACACTTTATACCTAATATGCTTGAGTTTTTTATACCATGTTGGTGATATCTATACTTCAAGTGCTAATCTTTTCTACTTCAATAGTTGGCACTTTATACTTATTGTGCTTGAGTTTTGTACTCCATTTTAGTGATATCTGCACTTCAAGTGCTGATATTTTCTACTTCAATAGTTGGCACTTTATACTTTTTGTGCTTGAGTTTTGTACTCCATTTTAGTGATATCTGCACTTCAAGTGCTGATATTTTCTACTTCAATAGTTGGCACTTTATACTTATTGTGCTTGAGTTCTGTACACCATATTAGGGATGTCTCTACTTCATGTGCTTATCTTTTCTGCTTCAACCGTTGACACTTTATATACCATGTTGGTGATATCTGTACTTCAAGTACTGATCTTTTCTACTTCAATAGTTGACACTTCATACTTATTGTTCTTAAGTTTTGTACACCATGTTTGTGATATCTGTACTTCATGAGCTTGACACTTTATACCTATTGTACTTAAGTTTTGTACTCCATGTTCGTGATATCTTTATTTCATGTGTTTTACACTTTATACCTAATGTGTTTAGGTTTTGTACACATGATGGTGATATCTGTACTTCAAGTGCTGATATTTTCTCCTTCAACAGTTGGAACTTTAAACTTATTGTGCTTGAGTATTGTACTCCATGTTGGTGATCTCTGTACTTCATGTGCTTTACACTTTATGCCTAATTTGCTTGAGTTTTTTACATCATGTTGGTGATATCTGTACTTCAAGTGCTGATTTTTTCCACTTCAATAGTTGACACTTTATACCTAATGTGCTTGAGTTCTGTACACCATATTAGTGATGTCTCTACATTATGTGCTTATCTTTTCTGCTTCGACAATTGACACCATATACCTACGTGCTTGAGTTTTGTACACCATGTTGGTGATATCTGTACTTCAACTGCTTATCTTTTCTAATTCTACAATTGACATTATATACATAATGTGCTTGAGTTTTGTACACCATATTGGTGATGTCTATACTTTTTGTGCTTATCTTTTCTACTTCAACAGTTGACATTTATACCTATGTGCTTAAGTTTTGTACACCATGTTGGTGAGATCTGTACTTCAAGTGCTGATCTTTTCTAATTCAACAATTGACATTTTATACGTAATGTGCTTGAGTTTTGTACACCATGTTCGTGATATCTATACTTCAAGTGCTAATCTTTTCTACTTCAATAGTTGGCACTCTATACTTATTGTGCTTGAGTTTTGTACTCCATTTTAGTGATATCTGCACTTCAAGTGCTGATATTTTCTACTTCTATAGTTGGCACTTTATACTTATTCTGCTTGAGTTATGTACACCATATTAGTGATGTCTCTGCTTCATGTGCTTATCTTTTCTGCTTCAACCGTCGACACTTTATACCTATGTGCTTTACTTTTGTACACCATGTTGGTGATATCGGTACTTCAAGTGCTGATCTTTTCTACTTCAATGGTTGACACATTATACTTATTGTTCTTAAGTTTTGTACACCATGTTTGTGATATCTGTACTTCATGTGCTTGACACTTTATACCTATTGTACTTGAGTTTTGTACTCCATGTCGGTGATATCTGTACTTCATGAGTTTTACACTTTATACCTAATGTGTTTGGGTTTTGTACACCATGTTGGTGATATCTATACTTCAAGTGCTGATTTTTTCTCCTTCAATAGTTGGCACTTTGAACTTATTGTGCTTGAGTTTTGTACTCCATGTTGATGATATATATATTTCATGAGGTTTACACTTCATACCTAATGCGCTTGAGTTTTTTACATCATGTTGGTGATATCTGTACATCAAGTGCTGATCTTTTCCACGTCAATAGTTGACACTTTATACCGAATGTGCTTGAGTTCTGTACACCATATTAGTGATGTCTCTACGTCATGTGCTGATCTTTTCCACATCAATAGTTGACACTTTATACCGAATGTGCTTGAGTTCTGTACACCATATTAGTGATGTCTCTACGTCATGTGCTGATCTTTTCCACGTCAATAGTTGACACTTTATACCGAATGTGCTTGAGTTCTGTACACCATATTAGTACATCATGTGCTTATCTTTTCTGCTTCAACAGTTGACACCTTATACCTATAAGCTTGAGTTTTGTACACCATGTTGATGATATCTGTACTTCAAGTGCTGATGTTTTCTAATTCAACAACTGACACTTTATACTTAATGTGCTTGAGTTTTGTACACCATACTGGTGATGTCTGTACTTCATGTGCTTATCTTTTCTTCTTCAACAATTGACACATTATACCTAATGTGCTTGAGTTTTGTACACCATATTGGTGTTGTCTGTACTTCTTGTGCTTGTCTTTTCTACTTCAACAGTTGACATTTATACCTATGTGCTTGAGTTTTGTACACCAAGTTTGTGCTATCTTTACTTCAAGTGCTTTTCTTTTCTACTTCAATAGTTCACACTTTATACCTAATGTGCTTGAGTTTTGTACACCATATTGGGGATATCTATACTTCAAGTGCTGATCTTTTCTAATTCAACAATTGACACTTTATACCTAATGTGCTTGAGTTTTGTACACAGTATTGGTGATGTAAGTGCTTCATGTGCTTATCTTTTCTTCTTCAACAGTTGACACCTTATGCCTATGTGCTTGAGTTTGGTACACCATGTTGGTGATATCTGTACTTCAAGTGCTGATCTTTTCTAATTCAACAATTGACACTATATACATAATGTGCTTGAGTTTTGTACACCATATTGGTGATGTCTATACTTTATGTGCTTATCTTTTCTACTTCAACAGTTGCCATTTATACCTATGTGCTTGAGTTTTGTACATGTTGGCGAGATCTGTACTTCAAGTGTTGATCTTTTCTAATTCAACAATTGACATTTTATACCTAATGTGCTTGAGTTTTGTACACCTTGTTGGTGATATCTGTACTTCAAGTGCTGATCTTTTCTACTTCAATAGTTGGCACATTTTACTTATTGTGCTTGAGATTTGTACTCCATGTTGGTGATATCTGTACTTCATGTGTTTTACACTTTATACCTAATGTGTTTGGGTTTTGTACACCATGTTGGTGATATCTGTACTTCAAGTGCTGATTTTTTCTCCTTCAATAGTTGGCACTTTGAACTTATTGTGCTTGAGTTTTGTACTCCATGTTAATGATATATCTACTTCATGCGGTTTACACTTTATACCTAATGTGCTTGAGTTTTTTACATCATGTTGGTGATATCTGTACTTCAAGTGCTGATCTTTTCCATGTCAATAGTTGACACTTTATACCGAATGTGCTTGAGTTCTGTACACTATATTAGTGATGTCTCTACATCATGTGCTTATCTTTTCTGCTTCAACAGTTGACACCTTATACCTATGAGCTTGAGTTTTGTACACCATGTTGATGATATCTGTACTTCAAGTGCTGATTTTGTCTAATTCAACAACTGACAGTTTATACTTAATGTGCTTGAGTTTTGTACACCATATTGGTGATGTCTATACTTTATGTGCTTATCTTTTCTACTTCAACAGTTGCCATTTATACCTATGTGCTTGAGTTTTGTACATGTTGGCGAGATCTGTACTTCAAGTGTTGATCTTTTCTAATTCAACAATTGACATTTTATACCTAATGTGCTTGAGTTTTGTACACCTTGTTGGTGATATCTGTACTTCAAGTGCTGATCTTTTCTACTTCAATAGTTGGCACATTTTACTTATTGTGCTTGAGATTTGTACTCCATGTTGGTGATATCTGTACTTCATGTGCTTGACACGTTATACCTATTGTACTTGAGTTTTGTTCTCCACGTTGGTGATATCTGTACTTCATGTGCTTTACACTTTATACCTAATATGCTTGAGTTTTGAACACCATGTTGGTGATATCTATACTTCATGAGCTTGACACTTTATACCTATTGTTCCTGAGTTTTGTACTCCATGTTGGTGATATCTTTATTTCATGTGTCTTACACTTTATACCTAATGTGTTTAGGTTTTGTACACCATGTTGGTGATATCTGTACTTCAAGTGCTGATTTTTTCTCCTTCAACAGTTGGCACTTTAAACTTATTGTGCTTGAGTTTTGTACTCCATGTTGGTGATATCTGTACTTCAAGTGCTAATCTTTTCCGCGTCAATAGTTGACACTTTATACCAAATGTGCTTGAGTTCTGTACACCATATTAGTGATGTCTCTACATCATGTGCTTATCTTTTCTGCTCAATAGTTGACACGTTATACCTATGAGCTTGAGTTTTGTACACCATGTTGGTGATATCTGTACTTCAAGTGCTGATCTTTTCTAATTCAACAATTGACACTTTATACCTAATGTGCTTGAGTTTTGTATACCGTATTGGTGATGTATGTACTTCATCTGCTTATCTTTTCTTCTTCAACAATTGACACTTTATACCTAATGTGCTTGAGTTTTGTACTCCATGTTGGTGATATCTGTACTTCATGTGCTTATCTATTCTACTTCAACAGTTGGCACTTTATACTTATTGTGCTTGTGTTTTTGTACACCAAGTTGGTGATATCTGTACTTGAAGTGCTGATCTTTTCCACTTCAACAGTTGACACTTTATACCCAATCTGCTTGAGTTTTGTACACCACATTAGTGATGTCTCTACATCATGTGCTTATCTTTTCTGCTTCAACAGTTGACACCTTATGCCTACGTGCTTGAGTTTGGTACACCATGTTGGTGATATCTGTACTTCAAGTGCTGATCTTTTCTAATTCAACAATTGACACTATATACATAATGTGCTTGAGTTTTGTACACCATATTGGTGATGTCTATACTTTGTGTGCTTATCTTTCTACTTCAACAGTTGACATTTATACCTATGTGCTTGAGTTTTGTACACCATGTTGGTGATATTTGCACTTCATGAGCTTGACACTTTATACCTATTGTTCCTGAGTTTTGTACTCCATGTTGGTGATATCTTTAATTCATGTGTTTTACACTTTATACCTAATGTGTTTAGGTTTTGTACACCATGTTGGTGATATCTGTACTTCAAGTGCTGATATTTTCTCCTTCAACAGTTGGCACTTTAAACTTATTGTGCTTGAGTTTTGTACTCCATGTTGGTCATATCTGTATTTCATGTGCTTTACACTTTATGTCTAATGTGCTTGAGTTTTCTGCATCATATTGGTGATATCTGTACTTCAAGTGCTGATATTTTCCACTTCAACAGTTGACACTTTATACCTATTATGCTTGAGTTTTGTACACCATATTAGTGATGTCTCTTTATCATGTGCTTATCTTTTTTACTTCAACAATTGACACCTTATACCTACGTGCTTGAGTTTTGTACACTATGTTGGTGATATCTGTACTTCAAGTGCTTATCTTTTCTAATTCAACAATTGATAGTATATACATAATGTGCTTGAGTTTTGTATACCATATTGGCGATGTCTATACTTTTTGTGCTTATCTTTTCTACTTCAACAGTTGACATTTATACCTATGTGCTTGGGTTTTGTACACCAAGTTGGTGAGATCTGTACTTCAAGTGCTGATCTTTTCTACTTCAACAATTGACACTTTAGACCTAATGTGCTTGAGTTTTGTACACCATGTTCGTGATATCTATACTTCAAGTGCTAAGCTTTTCTACTTCAATAGTTGGCACTTTATACTTATTACGCTTGAGTTTTCTACTCCATTTTAGTGATATCTGCACTTCAAGTACTGATATTTTCTACTTCTATAGTTGGCACTTTATACTTATTCTGCTTGAGTTATGTACACCATATTAGTGATGTCTCTACTTCATGTGCTTATCTTTTCTGCTTCAACCGTTGACACTTTATACCTATGTGCTTGAATTTTGTACACCATGTTGGTGATATCGGTACTTCAAGTGCTGATCTTTTCTACTTCAATGGTTGACACTTTATACTTATTGTTCTTAAGTTTTGTATACCATGTTTGTGATATCTGTACTTCATGTGCTTGACACTTTATACCTATTGTACATGAGTTTTGTACTCCATGTTGGTGATATCTGTACTTCATGTGTTTTACACTTTATACCTAATGTGTTTGGGTTTTGTACACCATGTTGGTGATATCTGTACTTCAAGTGCTGATTTTTTCTCCTTCAATAGTTGGCACTTTGAACTTATTGTGCTTGAGTTTTGTACTCCATGTTAATGATATATCTACTTCATGCGGTTTACACTTTATACCTAATGTGCTTGAGTTTTTTACATCATGTTGGTGATATCTGTACTTCAAGTGCTGATCTTTTCCATGTCAATAGTTGACACTTTATACCGAATGTGCTTGAGTTCTGTACACTATATTAGTGATGTCTCTACATCATGTGCTTATCTTTTCTGCTTCAACAGTTGACACCTTATACCTATGAGCTTGAGTTTTGTACACCATGTTGATGATATCTGTACTTCAAGTGCTGATTTTGTCTAATTCAACAACTGACAGTTTATACTTAATGTGCTTGAGTTTTGTACACCACACTGGTGATGTCTGTACTTCATGCGCTTATCTTTTCTTCTTCAACAATTGACACTTTATACCTAATGTGCTTGAGTTTTGTACACCATATTGGTGATGTCTGTACTTCATGCGCTTGTCTTTTCTACTTCAACAGTTGACATTTATACCTATGTGCTTGAGTTTTGTACACCATGTTTATGCTATCTGTACTTCAAGTGCTTATCTTTTCTACTTCAATAGTTCACACTTTATACCTAATGTGCTTGAGTTTTGTACACCATATTGGTGATATCTATACTTCAAGTGCTGATCTTTTCTAATTCAACAATTGACACTTTATACCTAATGTGCTTGAGTTTTGTACACCGTATTGGTGATGTAAGTGCTTCATGTTCTTATCTTTTCTTCTTCAACAATTGACACTTTGTACCTAATGTGCTTGAGTTTTGTACTCCATGTTGGTGATATCTGTACTTCAAGTGCTGATCTTTTCTAATACAACAATTGACACTTTATACCTAATGTGCTTGAGTTTTGTACACCGTATTGGTGATGTAAGTGCTTCGTGTTCTTATCTTTTCTTCTTCAACAATTGACACTTTGTACCTAATGTGCTTGAGTTTTGTACTCCATGTTGGTGATATCTGTACTTCAAGTGCTGATCTTTTCTAATACAACAATTGACACTTTATACATAATGTGCTTGAGTTTTGTACACCATATTGGTGATGTCTATACTTTATGTGCTTATCTTTTCTAATTCAACAGTTGACATTTATACCTATGTGTTTGAGTTTTGTACAACATGTTGGCGAGATCTGTACTTCAAGTGCTGATCTTTTCTAGTTCAACAATTGACATTTTATACCTAATGTGCTTGAGTTTTGTACACCTTGTTGGTGATATCAGTACTTCAAGTGCTGATCTTTTCTACTTCAATAGTGGGCACATTTTACTTATTGTGCTTGAGTTTTGTACTCCATGTTGGTGATATCTGTACTTCATGTGCTTGACACTTTATACCTATTGTACTTGAGTTTTGTTCTCCACGTTGGTGATATCTGTACTTCATGTGCTTTACACTTTATACCGAATATGCTTGAGTTTTGTACACCATGTTAGTGATATCTGTACTTCATGAGCTTGACACTTTATACCTATTGTTCCTGAGTTTTGTACTCCATGCTGGTGATATCTTTATTTCATGTGTTTTACACTTTACACCTAATGTGTTTAGGTTTTGTACACCATGTTGGTGATATCTGTACTTCAAGTGCTGATATTTTCTCCCTCAATAGTTGGCACTTTAAACTTATTGTGATTGAGTTTTGTACTCCATGTTGGTCATATCTGTACTTCAAGTGCTAATCTTTTCCACGTCAATAGTTGACACTTTATACCAAATGTGCTTGAGTTCTGTACACCATATTAGTGATGTCTCTACATCATGTGCTTATCTTTTCTGCTTCAATAGTTGACACCTTATACCTATGAGCTTGAGTTTTGTACACCATGTTGATGATATCTGTACTTCAAGTGCAAATCTTTTCTAATTCAACAACTGACACTTTATACTTAATGTGCTTGAGTTTTGTACACCATACTCGTGATGTCTGTACTTCTTGTGCTTATCTTTTCTACTTCAACAATTGACACTTTAGACCTAATGTGCTTGAGTTTTGTACACCATATTGGTGATGTATGTACTTCATGTGCTTATCTTTTCTTCTTCAACGATTAACACTTTATACCTAATGCGCTTGAGTTTTGTACTCCATGTTGGTGATATCTGTACTTCATGTGCTTATCTATTCTACTTCAACAGTTGGCACTTAATACTTATTGTGCTTGAGTTTTTGTACACCATGTTGCTGATATCTGTACTTCAAGTGCTAATCTTTTCTAATTCAACAATTGACACTTTATACCTAATGTACTTGAGTTTTGTACACCGTATTGGTGATGTATGTACTTCATGTGCTTATCTTTTCTTCTTCAACAATTGACACTTTATACCTAATGTGCTTGAGTTTTGTACTCCATGTTGGTGATAACTGTACTTCATGTGCTTATCTATTCAACTTGAACAGTTGGCACTTTATACTTATTGTGCTTGAGTTTTTGTACACCATGTTGGTGATATCAGTACTTGAAGTGCTGATCTTTTCCACTTCAACAGGTGACACTTTATACCTAATCTGCTTGAGTTCTGTACACCACATTAGTGATGTCTCTTCATCATGTGCTTATCTTTTCTGCTTCAACAAATGACACGTTATACCTACGTGCTTGAGTTTTGTACACCATGTTGGTGATATCTGTACTTCAAGTGCTTATCTTTTCTAATTCAACAATTGACAGTATATACATAATGTGCTTGAGTTTTGTACACCATATTGGTGATGTCTATACTTTATGTGCTTATCTTTTCTACTTCAACAGTTGACATTTGTACCTATGTGCTTGAGTTTTGTACACCAAGTTGGTGAGATCTTTACTTCAAGTGCTGATCTTTACTAATTCAACAATTGACATTTTATACCTAATGTGCTTGAGTGTTGTACACCATGTTCGTGATATCTATACTTCAAGTACTAATCCTTTCTACTTCAATAGTTGGCACTTTATACTTATTGTGCTTGAGTTTTGTACTCCATTTTAGTGATATCTGCACTTCAAGTGCTGATATTTTCTACTTCTATAGTTGGCACTTTATACTTATTCTGCTTGAGTTACGTACACCATATTAGTGATGTCTCTACTTCATGTGCTTATCTTTTCTGCTTCAACCGTTGACACTTTATAGCTATGTGCTTGAGTTTTGTACACCATGTTGGTGATATCGGTACTTCAAGTGCTGATCTTTTCCACTTCAATGGTTCGCACTTTATACTTATTGTTCTTAAGTTTTGTACACCATGTTTGTGATATCTGTACTTCGTGTGCTTGACACTTTATACCTATTGTACTTGAGTTTTGTACTCCTTGTTGGTGATATCTGTACTTCATGTGTTTTACACTTTATACCTAATGTGTTTGGGTTTGTACACCATGTTGGTGATATCTGTACTTCAAGTGCTGATCCTTTCTAATTCAACAACTAACACTTCATACTTAATGTGCTTGAGTTTTGTACACCATACTGGTGATGTCTGTACTTCATGTGCTTATCTTTTCTTCTTCAACAATTGACACTTTATACCTAATGTGCTTGAGTTTTGTACACCATATTGGTGATGTATGTACTTCATGTGCTTATCTTTTCTTCTTCAACGATTAACACTTTATACCTAATGCGTTTGAGTTTTGTACTCCATGTTGGTGATATCTGTACTTCATGTGCTTATCTATTCTACTTCAACAGTTGGCACTTTATACTTATTGTGCTTGAGTTTTTGTACACCATGTTGGTGATATCTGTACTTCACGTGCTGATCTTTTCTAATTCAACAATTGACACTTTATACCTAATGTGCTTGAGTTTTATACACCGTATTAGTGATGTATGTACTTCATGTGCTTATCTTTTCTGCTTCAACAATTGACACTTTATACCTAATGTGCTTGAGTTTTGTACTCCATGTTGGTGATATCTGTACTTCATGTGCTTATCTATTCTACTTCAACAGTTGGCACTTTACACTTATTGTGCTTGAGTTTTTGTACACCATGTTGGTGATATCTGTACTTGAAGTGCTGATCTTTTCCACTTCAACAGTTGACACTTTATACATAATCTGCTTGAGTTCTGTACACCACATTAGTGATGTCTCTACATCATGTGCTTATCTTTTCTGCTTCAACAGTTGACACCTTGTGCCTATGTGCTTTAGTTTTGAACACCATGTTGGTGATATCTGCACTTCAAGTGCCGATCTTTTCTAATTCGACAATTGACACTATATACATAATGTGCTTGAGTTTTGTACACCATATTGGTGATGTCTATACTTTATGTGCTTATCTTTTCTACTTCAACAGTTGACACCTATACCTATGTGCTTGAGTTTTGTACACCATGTTGGCGAGATCTATACTTCAAGTGCTGATCTTTTCTAATTCAACAATTGACATTTTATACCTAATGTGCTTGAGTTTTGTAAACCTTGTTGGTGATATCTGTAATTCAAGTGCTGATCTTTTCTACTTCAATAGTTGGCACTTTTTACTTATTGTGCTTGAGTTTTGTACTCCATGTTGGTGATATTTATACTTCATGTACTTGACACTTTGTACCTATTGTACTTGAGTTTTGTACTCCATGTTGCTGATATCTGTACTTCATGTGCTTGACACTTTACACCTATTGTACTTGAGTTTTGTTCTCCATGTTGGTGATATCTCTACTTCATGTGTTTTACACTTTATACCTAATATGCTTGAGTTTTGTATACCATGTTGGTGATATCTGTACTTCATGAGCTTGACACTTTATACCTACTGTTCCTGAGTTTTGTACTCCATGTTTGTGATATCTTTATTTCATGTGTTTTACACTTTATACCTAATGTGTTTAGGTTTTGTACACCATGTTGGTGATATCTGTACTTCAAGTGCTAATATTTTCTCCTTCAACAGTTGGCACTTTAAATTTATTGTGCTTGAGTTTTGCACTCCATGTTGGTCATATCTGTATTTCATGTGCTTTACACTTTATGTCTAATGTGCTTGAGTTTTTTGCATCATGTTGGTGATATCTGTACTTCAAGTGCTGATATTTTCCACTTCAACAGTTGACACTTTATACCTAATGTGCTTGAGTTTTGTACACCATATTAGTGATGTCTCCTCATCATGTGCTTATCTTTTCTGCTTCAACAATTGACACCTTATACCTACGTGCTTGAGTTTTGTACACCTTGTTGGTGATATCTGTACTTCAAGTGCTTATCTTTTCTAATTCAACAATTGACAGTATATACATAATGTGCTTGAGTTTTGTACACCATATTGGTGATGCCTATACTTTATTTGCTTATCTTTTCTACTTGAACTGTTGACATTTATACCTATGTGCTTGAGTTTTGTACACCAAGTTGGTGGGATCTGTACTTCAAGTGCTGATCTTTTCTAATTCAACAATTGACATTTTATACCTAATGTGCTTGAGTTTTGTACACCATGTTCGTGATATCTATACTTCAAGTGCTAATCTTTTCTACTTCAATAGTTGGCACTTTATACTTATTGTGCTTGAGTTTTGTACTCCATTTTAGTGATATCTGCACTTCAAGTGTTGATATTTTCTGCTTCAACAGTTGACACCTTATACTTATTATCTTTTCTGCTTCAACAGTTGACACCTTATACCTATGAGCTTGAGTTTTGTACACCATGTTGATGATATCTGTACTTCAAGTGCTGATCTTTTCTAATTCAACAACTGACACTTTATACTTAATGTGCTTGAGTTTTGTACACCATACTGGTGATGTCTGTACTTCATGTGCTTCTCTTTTCTTCTTCAACAATTGACATTTTATACCTGATGTGCTTGAGTTTTGTACACCATATTGGTGATGTCTGTACTTCATGTGCTTGTCTTTTCTACTTCAACAGTTGACATTTATACCTATGTGCTTGACTTTTGTACACCATGTTTGTGCTATCTGTAATTCAAGTGCTTATCTTTTCTACTTCAATAGTTCACACTTTATACCGAATGTGCTTGAGTTTTGCACACCATATTGGTGATATCTATACTTCAAGTGCTGATCTTTTCTAATTCAACAATTGACACTTTATACCTAATGCGCTTGAGTTTTGTACACCGTTTTGGTGATGTAAGTGCTTCATGTGCTTATCTTTTCTTCTTCAACAATTGACACTTTGTACCTAATGTGCTTGAGTTTTTGTACTCCATGTTGGTGATATCTATACTTCAAGTGCTGATCTTTTCTAATACAACAATTGACACTTTATACATAATGTGCTTGAGTTTTGTACACCATATTGGTGATGTCTATACTTTATGTGCTTATCTTTTCCACTTCTACAGTTGACATTTATACCTATGTGCTTGAGTTTTATACAACATGTTGGCGAGATCTGTACTTCAAGTGCTGATCTTTTCTAATTCAACAATTGACATTTTATACCTAATGTGCTTGAGTTTTGTACACCTTGTTGGTGATATCTGTACTTCAAGTGCTAATCTTTTCTACTTCAATAGTTGGCACATTTTACTTATTGTGCTTGAGTTTTGTACTCCATGTTGGTGATATCTGTACTTCATGTGCTTGACACGTTATACCTATTGTACTTGAGTTTTGTTCTCCACGTTGGTGATATTTGTACTTCATGTGCTTTACACTTTATACCTAATATGCTTGAGTTTTGTACACTATGTTGGTGATATCTGTACTTCATGAGCTTGACACTTTATACCTATTGTTCCTGAGTTTTGTACTCCATGTCGGTGATATCTTTATTTCATGTGTTTTACACTTAATACCTAATGTGTTTAGGTTTTGTACACCATATTGGTGATATCTGAACTTCAAGTGCTGATATTTTCTCCCTCAACAGTTGGCACTTTAAACTTATAGTGCTTGAGTTTTGTACTCCATGTTGGTCATATCTGTACTTCAAGTGCTAATCTCTTCCACGTCAATAGTTGACACTTTATACCAAATGTGCTTGAGTTCTGTACACCATATTAGTGATGTCTCTACGTCATGTGCTTATCTTTTCTGCTTCAATAGTTGACACCTTATACCTATGAGCATGAGTTTTGTACACCATGTTGATGATATCTGTACTTCAAGTGCTGATCTTTTCTAATTCAACAACTGACACTTTATACTTAATGTGCTTGAGTTTTGTACACCATACTGGTGATGTCTGTACTTTATGTGCTTATCTTTTCTTCTTCAACAATTGACACTTTATACCTAATGTGCTTGAGTTTTGTACACCATGTTGGCGAGATCTATACTTCAAGTGCTGATCTTTTCTAATTCAACAATTGACATTTTATACCTAATGTGCTAGAGTTTTGTACACCTTGTTGGTGATATCTGTAATTCAAGTGCTGATCTTTTCTACTTCAATAGTTGGCACTTTCTACTTATTGTGCTTGAGTTTTGTACTCCATGTTGGTGATATCTGTACTTCATGTGCTTGACAGGTTATACCTATTGTACTTGAGTTTTGTTCTCCACGTTGGTGATATCTGTACTTCATGTGCTTTACACTTTATACCTAATATGCTTGAGTTTTGTACACCATGTTGGTGATATCTGTACTTCATGAGCTTGACACTTTATACCTATTGTTCCTGAGTTTTGTACTCCATGTTGGTAATATCTTTATTTCACGTGTTTTACACTTAATACTTAATGTGTTTAGGTTTTGTACACCATGTTGGTGATATCTGTACTTCAAGTGCTGATATTTTCTCCCTCAACAGTTGGCACTTTATACTGATTGTGCTTGAGTTTTTGTACACCATGTTGGTGATATCTGTACTTGAAGTGCTGATCTTTTCCACTTCAATAGTTGACACTTTATACCTAATCTGCTTGAGTTCTGTACACCACATTAGTGATGTCTCTACATCATGTGCTTATCTTTTCTGCTTCAACAGTTGACACCTTATGGCTATGTGCTTGAGTTTTGTACACCATGTTGGTGATATCTGCACTTCAAGTGCTGATCTTTTCTAATTCAACAATTGGCACTATATACATAATGTGCTTGAGTTTTGTACACCATATTGGTTATGTCTATACTTTATGTGCTTATCTTTTCTACTTCAACAGTTGACACCTATACCTATGTGCTTGAGTTTTGTACACCATGTTGGCGAGATCTATACTTTAAGTGCTGATCTTTTCTAATTCAACAATTGACATTTCATAACTAATGTGCTTGAGTTTTGTACACCTTGTTGGTGATATCTGTAATTCGAGTGCTGATCTTTTCTACTTCAATAGTTGGCACATTTTACTTATTGTGCTTGAGTTTTGTACTCCATGTTGGTGATATCTGTACTTCATGTACTTGACACTTTGTACCTATTGTACTTGAGTTTTGTTCTCCATGTTGGTGATATCTGTACTTCATGTGCTTGACACTTTACACCTATTGTACTTGAGTTTTGTTCTCCATGTTGGTGATATCTGTATTTCATGTGTTTTACACTTTATACCTAATGTGCTTGAGTTTTGTACACCTTGTTGGTGATATCTATACTTCAAGTGCTGATCTTTTCTACTTCAATAGTTGGCACATTTTACTTATTGTGCTTGAGTTTTGTACACCATGTTGGTGATATGTGTACTTCATGAGCTTGACACTTTATACCTATTGTCCCTGAGTTTTGTACTCCATGTTGGTGATATCTTTATTTCATGTGTTTTACATTTTATACCTAATGTGTTTAGGTTTTGTACACCATGTTGGTGATATCTGTACTTCAAGTGCTGATATTTTTTCCTTCAATAGTTGGCACTTTAAATTTATTGTGCTTGAGTTTTGTACTCCATGTTGGTCATATCTGTATTTCATGTGCTTTACACTTTATGTCTAATGTGCTTGAGTTTTTTGCATCATGTTGGTGATATCTGTACTTCAAGTGCTGATATTTTCCACTTCAACAGTTGACACTTTATACCTAATGTGCTTGAGTTTTGTACACCATATTAGTGATGTCTCTTCATCATGTGCTTATCTTTTCTGCTTCAACAATTGACACCTTGTACCTACGTGCTTGAGTTTTGTACACCATGTTGGTGATATCTGTACTTCAAGTGCTTATCTTTTCTAATTCAACAATTGACAGTATATACATAATGTGCTTGAGTTTTGTACACCATATTGGTGATGTCTATACTTTATTTGCTTATCTTTTCTACTTGAACAGTTGACATTTATACCTATGTGCTTGAGTTTTGTACACCAAGTTGGTGAGATCTGTACTTCAAGTGCTGATCTTTTCTAATTCAACAATTGACATTTTATACCTAATGTGCTTGAGTTTTGTACACCACGTTCGTGATATCTATACTTCAAGTGCTAATCTTTTCTACTTCAATAGTTGGCACTTTATACTTATTGTGCTTGAGTTTTGTACTCCATTTTAGTGATATCTGCACTTCAAGTGCTGATATTTTCTACTTCTATAGTTGGCACTTTATACTTATTCTGCTTGAGTAATGTACACCATATTAGTGATGTCTCTACTTCATGTGCTTATCTTTTCTGCTTCAACCGTTGACACTTTATACCTATGTGCTTGAGTTTTGTAAACCATGTTGGTGATATCGGAACTTCAAGTGCTGATCTTTTCTACTTCAATGGTTTACACTTTATACTTATTGTTCTTAAGTTTTGTACACCATGTTTGTGATATCTGTACTTCATGTGCTTGACACTTTATACCTATTGTACTTGAGTTTTGTACTCCATGTTGGTGATATCTGTACTTCATGTGTTTTACACTTTATACCTAATGTGTTTGGGTTTTGTACACCATGTTGGTGATATCTGTACTTCAAGTGCTGATTTTTTCTGCTTCAATAGTTGGCATTTTGAACTTATTGTGCTTGAGTTTTGTACACCATGTTGATGATATATCTACTTAATGCGGTTTACACTTTATACCTAATGTGCTTGAGATTTTTACATCATGTTGGTGATATCTGTACTTCAAATGCTGATCTTTTCCACGTCAATAGTTGACACTTTATACCGAATGTGCTTGAGTTCTGTACACCATATTAGTGATGTCTCTACATCATATGCTTATCTTTTCTGCTTCAACAGTTGACACCTTATACCTACGAGCTTGAGTTTTGTACACCATGTTGATGATATATGTACTTCAAGTGCTGATCTTTTCTAATTCAACAACTGACACTTTATACTTAATATGCTTAGTTTTGTACACCATATTGGTGATGTAAGTGCTTCATGTGCTTATCTTTTCTTCTTCAACAATTGACACTTTGTACCTAATGTGCTTGAGTTTTGTACACCATGTTGGTGATATCTGCACTTCAAGTGCTGATCTTTTCTAATTCAACAATTGACACTATATACATAATGTGCTTGAGTTTTGTACACCATATGGGTGATGTCTATACTTTATGTGCTTATCTTTTCTACTTCAACAGTTGACACCTATACCTATATGCTTGAGTTTTGTACACCATGTTGGCGAGATCTACACTTCAAGTGCTGATCTTTTCTAATTCAACAATTGACATTTTATACCTAATATGCTAGAGTTTTGTACACCTTGTTGGTAATATCTGTAATTCAAGTGCTGATCTTTTCTACTTCAATAGTTGGCACATTTTACTTATTGCACTTGAGTTTTGTACTCCATGTTGGTGATATCTGTACTTCATGTGCTTGACACGTTATACCTATTGTACTTGAGTTTTGTTCTCCACGTTGGTGATATCTGTACTTCATGTGCTTTACACTTTATACCTATTATGCTTGAGTTTTGTACACCATGTTGGTGATATCTGTACTTCATGAGCTTGACACTTTATACCTATTGTTCCTGAGTTTTGTACTCCATGTTGGTGATATCTTTATTTCATGTGTTTTACACTTAATACCTAATGTGTTTAGGTTTTGTACACCATGTTGGTGATATCTGTACGTCAAGTGCTAATATTTTCTCCCTCAACAGTTGGCACTTTAAACTTATTGTGCTTGAGTTTTGTACTCCATGTTGGTGATATCTGTACTTCAAGTGCTAATCTTTTCCACGTCAATAGTTGACACTTTATACCAAATGTGCTTGAGTTCTGTACACCATATTAGTGATGTCTCTACATCATGTGCTTATCTTTTCTGCTTCAATAGTTGACACCTTATACCTATGAGCTTGAGTTTTGTACACCATGTTGATGATATCTGTACTTCAAGTGCTGATCTTTTCTAATTCAACAACTGACAATTTATACTTAATGTGCTTGAGTTTTGTACACCATACTGGTGATGTCTGTACTTCATGTGCTTATCTTTTCTTCTTCAATAATTGACACTTTATACCTAATGAACTTGAGTTTTGTACACCATATTGGTGATGTATGTACTTCATGTGCTTATCTTTTCTTCTTCAACGATTAACACTTTATACCTAATGCGCTTGAGTTTTGTACTCCACGTTGGTGATATCTGCACTTCATGTGCTTATCTATTCTACTTCAACAGTTGGCACTTTATACTTATTATGCTTGAGTTTTTGTACACCATGTTGGTGATATCTGTACTTCAAGTGCTGATCTTTTCTAATTCAACAATTGACACTTTATACCTTATGTGCTTGAGTTTTGTACACCGTATTGGTGATGTATGTACTTCATGTGCTTATCTTTTCTTCTTCAACAATTGACACTTTATACCTAATGTGCTTGAGTTTTGTACTCCATGTTGGTGATATCTATACTTCATTTGCTTATCGATTCTACTTCAACAGTTGGCACTTTATATTTATTGTGCTTGAGTTTTTGTACACCATGTTGGTGATATCTGTACTTGAAGTGCTGACCTTTTCCACTTCAACAGTTGACACTTTATACCTAATCTGCTTGAGTTCCGTACACCACATTAGTGATGTCTCTACATCATGTGCTTGTCTTTTCTGCTTCAACAGTTGACACCTTATGCCTATGTGCTTGACTTTTGTACACCATGTTGGTGATATCTGCACGTCAAGTGCTGATCTTTTATAATTCGACAATTGACACTATATACATAATGTGCTTGAGTTTCGTACACCCTATTAGTGATGTCTATACTTTATGTGCTTATCTTTTCTACTTCAACAGATGACATTTATATCTATGTGCTTGAGTTTTGTACAACATGTTGGCGAGATCTGTACTTCAAGTGCTGATCTTTTCTAATTCAACAATTGACATTTTATACCTAATGTGCTTGAGTTTTGTACACCTTGTTGGTGATATCTGTAATTCAAGTGCTGATCTTTTCTACTTCAATAGTTGGCACATTTTACTTATTGCGCTCGAGTTTTGTACTCCATGTTGGTGATATCTGTACTTCATGTGCTTGACACGTTATACCTATTGTACTTGAGTTTTGTTCTCCACGTTGGTGATATCTGTACTTCATGTGCTTTACACTTTATACCTAATATGCTTGAGTTTTGAACACCATGTTGGTGATATCTGTACTTCATGAGCTTGATACTTTATACCTATTATTCCTGAGTTTTGTACTCCATGTTGGTGATATCTTTATTTCATGTGTTTTACACTTAATACCTAATGTGTTTAGGTTTTGTACACCATGTTAGTGATATCTGTACGTCAAGTGCTGATATTTTCTCCCTCAACAGTTGGCACTTTAAACTTATTGTGCTTGAGTTTTGTGCTCCATGTTGGTCATATCTGTACTTCAAGTGCTAATCTTTTCCATGTCAATTGTTGACACTTTATACCAAATGTGCTTGAGTTCTGTACACCATATTAGTGATGTCTCTACATCATGTGCTTATCTTTTCTGCTTCAATAGTTGACACCTTATACCTATGAGCTTCAGTTTTGTACACCATGTTGATGATATCTGTACTTCAAGTGCTGATCTTTTCTAATTCAACAACTGACACTTTATACTTAATGTGCTTGAGTTTTGTACACCATACTGGTGATGTTTGTACTTCATGTGCTTATCTTTTCTTCTTCAATAATTGACACATTATACCTAATGTGCTTGAGTTTTGTACACCATATTGGTGATGTATGTACTTCATGTGCTTATCTTTTCTTCTTCAACGATTAACACTTTATACCTAATGCGCTTGAGTTTTGTACTCCACGTTGGTGATATCTGTACTTCATGTGCTTATCTATTCTACTTCAACAGTTGGCACTTTATACTTATTGTGCTTGAGTTTTTGTACACCATGTTGGTGATATCTGTACTTCAAGTGCTGATCTTTTCTAATTCAACAATTGACACTTTATACCTTATGTGCTTGAGTTTTGTACACCGTATTGGTGATGTATGTACTTCATGTGCTTATCTTTTCTTCTTCAACAATTGACACTTTATACCTAATGTGCTTGAGTTTTGTACTCCATGTTGGTGATATCTATACTTCATGTGCTTATCGATTCTACTTCAACAGTTGGCACTTTATATTTATTGTGCTTGAGTTTTTGTACACCATGTTGGTGATATCTGTACTTGAAGTGCTGACCTTTTCCACTTCAACAGTTGACACTTTATACCTAATCTGCTTGAGTTCCGTACACCACATTAGTGATGTCTCTACATCATGTGCTTGTCTTTTCTGCTTCAACAGTTGACACCTTATGCCTATGTGCTTGACTTTTGTACACCATGTTGGTGATATCTGCACGTCAAGTGCTGATCTTTTATAATTCGACAATTGACACTATATACATAATGTGCTTGAGTTTCGTACACCCTATTGGTGATGTCTATACTTTATGTGCTTATCTTTTCTACTTCAACAGATGACATTTATATCTATGTGCTTGAGTTTTGTACAACATGTTGGCGAGATCTGTACTTGAAGTGCTGATCTTTTCTAATTCAACAATTGACATTTTATACCTAATGTGCTTGAGTTTTGTACACCTTGTTGGTGATATCTGTAATTCAAGTGCTGATCTTTTCTACTTCAATAGTTGGCACATTTTACTTATTGCGCTTGAGTTTTGTACTCCATGTTGGTGATATCTGTACTTCATGTGCTTGACACGTTATACCTATTGTACTTGAGTTTTGTTCTCCACGTTGGTGATATCTGTACTTCATGTGCTTTACACTTTATACCTAATATGCTTGAGTTTTGAACACCATGTTGGTGATATCTGTACTTCATGAGCTTGACACTTTATACCTATTATTCCTGAGTTTTGTACTCCATGTTGGTGATATCTTTATTTCATGTGTTTTACACTTAATACCTAATGTGTTTAGGTTTTGTACACCATGTTAGTGATATCTGTACGTCAAGTGCTGATATTTTCTCCCTCAACAGTTGGCACTTTAAACTTATTGTGCTTGAGTTTTGTACTCCATGTTGGTCATATCTGTACTTCAAGTGCTAATCTTTTCCATGTCAATTGTTGACACTTTATACCAAATGTGCTTGAGTTCTGTACACCATATTAGTGATGTCTCTACATCATGTGCTTATCTTTTCTGCTTCAATAGTTGACACCTTATACCTATGAGCTTCAGTTTTGTACACCATGTTGATGATATCTGTACTTCAAGTGCTGATCTTTTCTAATTCAACAACTGACACTTTATACTTAATGTGCTTGAGTTTTGTACACCATACTGGTGATGTTTGTACTTCATGTGCTTATCTTTTCTTCTTCAATAATTGACACATTATACCTAATGTGCTTGAGTTTTGTACACCATATTGGTGATGTATGTACTTCATGTGCTTATCTTTTCTTCTTCAACAGTTGGCACTTTATACTTATTGTGCTTGAGTTTTTGTACACCATGTTGGTGATATCTGTACTTCAAGTGCTAATCTTTTCCACGTCAATAGTTGACACTTTATACCAAATGTGCTTGAGTTCTGTACACCATATTAGTGATGTCTCTACATCATGTGCTTATCTTTTCTGCTTCAATAGTTGACACCTTATACCTATGAGCTTGAGTTTTGTACACCATGTTGATGATATCTGTACTTCAAGTGCTGATCTTTTCTAATTCAACAACCGACACTTTATACTTAATGTGCTTGAGTTTTGTACACCATATTGGTGATGTATGTACTTCATGTGCTTATCTTTTCTTCTTCAACGATTAACACTTTATACCTAATGCGCTTGAGTTTTGTACTCCACGTTGGTGATATCTGTACTTCATGTGCTTATCTATTCTACTTCAACAGTTGGCACTTTATACTTATTGTGCTTGAGTTTTTGTACACCATGTTGGTGATATCTGTACTTCAAGTGCTAATCTTTTCCACGTCAATAGTTGACACTTTATACCAAATGTGCTTGAGTTCTGTACACCATATTAGTGATGTCTCTACATCATGTGCTTATCTTTTCTGCTTCAATAGTTGACACCTTATACCTATGAGCTTGAGTTTTGTACACCATGTTGATGATATCTGTACTTCAAGTGCTGATCTTTTCTAATTCAACAACCGACACTTTATACTTAATGTGCTTGAGTTTTGTACACCATATTGGTGATGTATGTACTTCATGTGCTTATCTTTTCTTCTTCAACGATTAACACTTTATACCTAATGCGCTTGAGTTTTGTACTCCACGTTGGTGATATCTGTACTTCATGTGCTTATCTATTCTACTTCAACAGTTGGCACTTTATACTTATTGTGCTTGAGTTTTTGTACACCATGTTGGTGATATCTGTACTTCAAGTGCTGATCTTTTCTAATTCAACAATTGACACTTTATACATAATGTGCTTGACTTTTGTACACCGTATTGGTGATGTTTGTACTTCATGTGCTTATCTTTTCTTCTTCAACAATTGGCACTTTGTACCTAATGTCCTTGAGTTTTGTACTCCACCTTGGTGATATCTATACTTCATGTGCTTATCTATTCTACTTCAACAGTTGGCACTTTATATTTATTGTGCTTGAGTTTTTGTACACCATGTTGGTGATATCTGTACTTGAAGTGCTGATCTTTTCCACTTCAACAGTTGACACTTTATACCTAATCTGCTTGAGTTCCGTACACCACATTAGTGATGTCTCTACATCATGTGCTTATCTTTTCTGCTTCAACAGTTGACACCTTATGCCTATGTGCTTGAGTTTTGTACACCATGTTAGTGATATCTGCACTTCAAGTGCTGATCTTTTATAATTCAACAATTGACACTATATACATAATGTGCTTGAGTTTTGTACACCATATTGGTGATGTCTATACTTTATGTGCTTATCTTTTCTACTTCAACAGTTGACACCTATACCTATGTGCTTGAGTTTTGTACACCATGTTGGCGAGATCTATACTTCAAGTGCTGATCTTTTCTAATTCAACAATTGACATTTTAGACCTAATGTGCATGAGTTTTGTACACCTTGTTGGTGATATTTGTAATTCAAGTGCTGATCTTTTCTACTTCAATTGTTGGCACTTTTTACTTATTGTGCTTGAGTTTTGTACTCCATGTCGGTGATATCTGTACTTCATGTACTTGACACTTTTTACCTATTGTACTTGAGTTTTGTACTCCATGTTGGTGATATCTGTACTTAATGTGCTTGACACTTTACACTTATTGTCCTTGAGTTTTGTTCTCCATGTTGGTGATATCTGTGCTTCATGTGTTTTACACTTTATACCTAATATGCTTGAGTTTTGTACACCACGTTGGTGATATCTGTACTTCATGAGCTTGACACTTTATACCTATTGTTCCTGAGTTTTGTACTCCATGTTGGTAATATCTTTATTTCATGTGTTTTACACTTTATACCTAATGTGTTTAGGTTTTGTACACCATGTTGGTGATATCTGTACTTCAAGTGCTGATATTTTCTCCTTCAACAGTTGGCACTTTAAACTTATTGTGCCTGAGTTTTGTACTCCACGTTGGTCATATCTCTATTTCATGTGCTTTACACTTTATGTCTAATGTGCTTGAGTTTTTTGCATCATGTTGGTGATATCTGTACTTCAAGTGCTGATATTTTCCACTTCAACAGTTGACACTTTATACCTAATGTGCTTGAGTTTTGTACACCATATTAGTGATGTCTCTTCATCATGTGCTTATCCTTTCTGCTTCAACAATTGACACCTTATACCTACGTGCTTGAGTTTTGTACACCATGTTGGTGATATCTGTACTTCAAGTGCTTATCTTTTCTAATTCAACAATTGACAGTATATACCTAATGTGCTTGAGTTTTGTACTCCATGTTGGTGATATCTATACTTCAAGTGCTGATCTTTTCTAATACAACAATTGACACTTTATAAAAAATGTGCTTGAGTTTTGTACACCATATTGGTGATGTCTATACTTTATGTGCTTATCTTTTCTACTTCAACAGTTGACATTTATACCTGTGTGCTTGAGTTTTGTACAACATGTTGGCGAGATCTGTACTTCAAGTGCTGATCTTTTCTAATTCAACAATTGACATTTTATACCTAATGTGCTTGAGTTTTGTACACCTTGTTGGTGATATCTGTACTTCAAGTGCTTATCTTTTCTACTTCAATAGTTGGCACATTTTACTTATTGTGCTTGAGTTTTGTACTCCATGTTGGTGATATCTGTACTTCATGTGCTTGACACGTTATACCTATTGTACTTGAGTTTTGTTCTCCACATTGGTGATATCTGTACTTGATGTGCTTTACACTTTATACCTAATATGCTTGAGTTTTGTACACTATGTTGGTGATATCTGTACTTCATGAGCTTGACACTTTATACCTATTGTTCCTGAGTTTTGTACTCCATGTTGGTGATATCTTTATTTCATGTGTTTTACACTTAATAGCTAATGTGTTTAGGTTTTGTACACCATGTTGGTGATATCTGTACTTCAAGTGCTGATATTTTCTCCCTCAACAGTTGGCACTTTAAACTTATTGTGCTTGAGTTTTGTACTCCATGTTGGTCATATCTGTACTTCAAGTGCTAATCTTTTCCACGTCAATAGTTGACACTTTAGACCAAATGTGCTTGAGTTCTGTACACCATATTAGTGATGTCTCTACATCATGTGCTTATCTTTTCTGCTTCAACAGTTGACACCTTATGCCTATGTGCTTGAGTTTTGTACACCATGTTAGTGATATCTGCACTTCAAGTGCTGATCTTTTATAATTCAACAATTGACACTATATACATAATGTGCTTGAGTTTTGTACACCATATTGGTGATGTCTATACTTTATGTGCTTATCTTTTCTACTTCAACAGTTGACACCTATACCTATGTGCTTGAGTTTTGTACACCATGTTGGCGAGATCTATACTTCAAGTGCTGATCTTTTCTAATTCAACAATTGACATTTTATACCTAATGTGCTTGAGTTTTGTACACCTTGTTGGTGATATCTGTACTTCAAGTGCTGATCCTTTCTACTTCAATAGTTGGCACATTTTACTTATTGTGCTTGAGTTTTGTACTCCATGTTGGTGATATCTGTACTTCATGTGCTTGACACGTTATACCTATTGTACTTGAGTTTTGTTCTCCACATTGATGATATCTGTACTTCATGTGCTTTACACTTTATACCTAATATGCTTGAGTTTTGTACACTATGTTGGTGATATCTGTACTTCATGAGCTTGACACTTTATACCTATTGTTCCTGAGTTTTGTACTCCATGTTGGTGATATCTTTATTGCATGTGTTTTACACTTAATACCTAATGTGTTTAGGTTTTGTACACCATGTTGGTGATATCTGTACTTCAAGTGCTGATATTTTCTCCCTCAACAGTTGGCACTTTAAACTTATTGTGCTTGAGTTTTGTACTCCATGTTGGTCATATCTGTACTTCAAGTGCTAATCTTTTCCACGTCAATAGTTGACACTTTAGACCAAATGTGCTTGAGTTCTGTACACCATATTAGTGATGTCTCTACATCATGTGCTTATCTTTTCTGCTTCAATAGTTGACACCTTATACCTTTGAGCTTGAGTTTCGTACACCATGTTGATGATATCTGTACTTCAAGTGCTGATCTTTTCTACTTCAATAGTTGGCACATTTTACTTATTGTGCTTGAGTTTTGTACACCATGTTGGTGATATCTGTACTTCATGAGCTTGACACTTTATACCTATTGTTCCTGAGTTTTGTACTCCATGTTCGTGATATCTTTATTTCATGTGTTTTACATTTTATACCTAATGTGTTTAGGTTTTGTACACCATGTTGGTGATATCTGTACTTCAAGTGCTTATATTTTTTCCTTCAACAGTTGGCACTTTAAATTTATTGTGCTTGAGTTTTGTACTCCACGTTGGTCATATCTCTATTTCATGTGCTTTACACTTTATGTCTAATGTGCTTGAGTTTTTTGCATCATGTTGGTGATATCTGTACTTCAAGTGCTGATATTTTTCACTTCAACAGTTGACACTTTATACCTAATGTGCTTGAGTTTTGTACACCATATTAGTGATGTCTCTTCATCATGTGCTTATCTTTTCTGCTTCAACAATTGACACCTTATACCTTCGTGCTTGAGTTTTGTACACCATGTTGGTGATATCTGTACTTCAAGTGCTTATCTTTTCTAATTCAACAATTGACATTTTATACCTAATGTGCTTGAGTTTTGTACACCATATTGGTGATGTCTATACTTTATTTGCTTATCTTTTCTACTTGAACAGTTGACATTTATACCTATGTGCTTGAGTTTTGTACACCAAGTTGGTGAGATCTGTACTTCAAGTGCTGATCTTTTCTAATTCAACAATTGACATTTTATACCTAATGTGCTTGAGTTTTGTACACCATGTTCATGATATCTATACTTCAAGTGCTAATCTTTTCTACTTCAGTAGTTGGCACTTTATACTTATTGTGCTTGAGTTTTGTACTCCATTTTAGTGATATTTGCACTTCAAGTGCTGATATTTTCTACTTCTATAGTTAACACTTTATACTTATTCTGCTTGAGTAATGTACACCATATTAGTGATGTCTCTACTTCATGTGCTTATCTTTTCTGCTTCAACCGTTGACACTTCATACCTATGTGCTTGAGTTTTGTAAACCATGTTGGTGATATCGGTACTTCAAGTGCTGATCTTTTCTACTTCAATGGTTTACACTTTATACTTATTGTTCTTAAGTTTTGTACACCATGTTTGTGATATCTGTACTTCATGTGCTTGACACTTTATACCTATTGTACTTTAGTTTTGTACTCCATGTAGGTGATATCTGTACTTCATGTGTTTTACACTTTATACCTAATGTGTTTGGGTTTTGTACACCATGTTGGTGATATCTGTACTTCAAGTGCTGATTTTTTCTGCTTCAATAGTTGGCATTTTGAACTTATTGTGCTTGAGTTTTGTACTCCATGTTGGTGATATATCTACTTCATGTGGTTTACACTTTATACCTAATGTGCTTGAGTTTTTTACATCATGTTTGTGATATCTGTACTTCAAATGCTGATCTTTTCCACGTCAATAGTTGACACTTTATACCGAATGTGCTTTAGTTCTGTACACCATATTAGTGATGTCTCTACATCATGTGCTTATCTTTTCTGCTTCAACAGTTGACACCTTATACCTATGAGCTTGAGTTTTGTACACCATGTTGATGATATCTGTACTTCAAGTGCTGATCTTTTCTAATTCAACAACTGACACTTTATACTTAATGTGCTTAGTTTTGTACACCATACTGGTGATGTCTGTACTTCATGTGCTTATCTTTTCTTCTTCAACAATTGACACTTTATACCTAATGTGCTTGAGTTTTGTACACCATATTGGTGATGTCTGTACTTCATGTGCTTGTCTTTTCTACTTCAACAGTTGACATTTATACCTATATGCTTGAGTTTTGTACACCATGTTTGTGCTATCTGTACTTCAAGTGCTTATCTTTTCTACTTCAATAGTTCACACTTTATACCTAATGTGCTTGAGTTTTGTACACCATATTGGTGATATCTATACTTCAAGTGCTGATCTTTTCTAATTCAACAATTGACACTTTATACCTAATGTGCTTGAGTTTTGTACAACGTATTGGTGATGTAAGTGCTTCATGTGCTTATCTTTTCTTCTTCAACAATTGACACTTTGTACCTAATGTGCTTGAGTTTTGTACACCATGTTGGTGATATCTGCACTTCAAGTGCTGATCTTTTCTAATTCAACAATTGACACTATATACATAATGTGCTTGAGTTTTGTACACCATATTGGTGATGTCTATACTTTATGTGCTTATCTTTTCTACTTCAACAGTTGACACCTATACCTATATGCTTGAGTTTTGTACACCATGTTGGCGAGATCTACACTTCAAGTGCTGATCTTTTCTAATTCAACAATTGACATTTTATACCTAATGTGCTTGAGTTTTGTACACCTTGTTGGTGATATCTGCAATTCGAGTGCTGATCTTTTCTACTTCAATAGTTGGCACTTTTTACTTATTGTGCTTGAGTTTTGTACTCCATGTTGGTGATATCTGTACTTCATGTACTTGACACTTTGTACCTATTGTACTTGAGTTTTGTTCTCCATGTTGGTAATATCTGTACTTCATGTGCTTGGCACTTTACACCTATTGTACTTGAGTTTTGTTCTCCATGTTGGTGATATCTGTACTTCATGGGTTTTACACTTTATACCTAATGTGCTTGAGTTTTGTACACCTTGTTGGTGATATCTATACTTCAACTGCTGATCTTTTCCACTTCAATAGTTGGCACATTTTACTTATTGTGCTTGAGTTTTGTACACCATGTTGGTGATATCTGTACTTCATGAGCTTGACACTTTATACCTATTGTTCCTGAGTTTTGTACTCCATGTTGGTGATATCTTTATTTCATGTGTTTTACATTTTATACCTAATGTGTTTAGGTTTTGTACACCATGTTGGTGATATCTGTACTTCAAGTGCTGATATTTTCTCCTTCAACAGTTGGCACTTTAAATTTATTGTGCTTGAGTTTTGTACTCCATGTTGGTCATATCTGTATTTCATATGTTTTACACTTTATTTCTAATGTGCTTGAGTTTTTTGCATCATGTTGGTGATATCTGTACTTCAAGTGCTGATATTTTCCACTTCAATAGTTGACACTTTATACCTATTGTGCTTGAGTTTTGTACACCATATTAGTGATGTCTCTTCATCATGTGCTTATCTTTTCTGCTTCAACAAATGACACCTTATACCTACGTGCTTGAGTTTTGTACACCATGTTGGTGATATCTGTACTTCAAGTGCTTATCTTTTCTAATTCAACAATTGACAGTATATACATAATGTGCTTGAGTTTTGTACACCATATTGGTGATTTCTATACTTTATTTGCTTATCTTTTCTACTTGAACAGTTGACATTTATTCCTATGTGTTTGAGTTTTGTACACCAAGTTGGTGAGATCTGTACTTCAAGTGCTGATCTTTTCTAATTCAACAATTGACATTTTATACCTAATGTGCTTGAGTTTTGTACACCATGTTCGTGATATCTATACTTCAAGTGCTAATCTTTTCTACTTCAGTAGTTGGCACTTTATACTTATTGTGCTTGAGTTTTGTATTCCATTTTAGTGATATTTGCACTTCAAGTGCTGATATTTTCTACTTCTATAGTTGGCACTTTATACTTATTCTGCTTGAGTAATGTACACCATATTAGTGATGTCTCTACTTCATGTGCTTATCTTTTCTGCTTCAACCATTGACACTTTATACCTATGTGCTTGAGTTTTGTAAACCATGTTGGTGATATCGGTACTTCAAGTGTTGATCTTTTCTACTTCAATGGTTTACACTTTATACTTATTGTTCTTAAGTTTTGTACACCATGTTTGTGATATCTGTACTTCATGTGCTTGATACTATATACCTATTGTACTTGAGTTTTGGACTCCATGTTGGTGATATCTGTACTTCATGTGTTTTACACTTTATACCTAATGTGTTTAGGTTTTGTACACCATGTTGGTGATATCTGTACTTCAAGTGCTGATTTTTTCTGCTTCAATAGTTGGCATTTTGAACTTATTGTGCTTGAGTTTTGTACTCCATGTTGATGATATATCTACTTCATGCGGTTTACACTTTATACCTAATGTGCTTGAGTTTTTTACATCATGTTGCTGATATCTGTACTTCAAATGCTGATCTTTTCCACGTCAATAGTTGACACTTTATACCGAATGTGCTTGAGTTCTGCACACCATATTAGTGATGTCTCTACATCATGTGCTTATCTTTTCTGCTTCAACAGTTGACACCTTATACCTATGAGCTTGAGTTTTGTACACCGTGTTGATGATATATGTACTTCAATAGCTGATCTTTTCTAATTCAACAACTGACACTTTATACTTAATGTGCTTAGTTTTGTACACCATACTGGTGATGTCTGTACTTCATGTGCTTATCATTTCTTCTTCAACAATTGACACTTTATACCTAATGTGCTTGAGTTTTGTACACCATATTGGTGATGTCTGTACTTCATGTGCTTGTTTTTTTTACTTCAACAGTTGACATTTATACCTATGTGCTTGAGTTTTGTACACCATGTTTGTGCTATCTGTACTTCAAGTGCTTATCTTTTCTACTTCAATAGTTCACACTTTATACCTAATGTGCTTGAGTTTTGTACACCATATTGGTGATATCTATACTTCAAGTGCTGATCTTTTCTAATTCAACAATTGACACTTTATACCTAATGTGCTTAAGTTTTGTACAACGTATTGGTGATGTAAGTGCTTCATGTGCTTATCTTTTCTTCTTCAACAATTGACACTTTGTACCTAATGTGCTTGAGTTTTGTACACCATGTTGGTGATATCTGCACTTCAAGTGCTGATCTTTTCTAATTCAACAATTGACACTATATACATAATGTGCTTGAGTTTTGTACACCATATTGGTGATGTCTATACTTTATGTGCTTATCTTTTCTACTTCAACAGTTGACACCTATACCTATATGCTTGAGTTTTGTACACCATGTTGGCGAGATCTACACTTCAAGTGCTGATCTTTTCTAATTCAACAATTGACATTTTATACCTAATGTGCTTGAGTTTTGTACACCTTGTTGGTGATATCTGCAATTCGAGTGCTGATCTTTTCTACTTCAATAGTTGGCACTTTTTACTTATTGTGCTTGAGTTTTGTACTCCATGTTGGTGATATCTGTACTTCATGTACTTGACCCTTTGTACCTATTGTACTTGAGTTTTGTTCTCCATGTTGGTAATATCTGTACTTCATGTGCTTGGCACTTTACACTTGTTGTACTTGAGTTTTGTTCTCCATGTTGGTGATATCTGTACTTCATGGGTTTTACACTTTATACCTAATGTGCTTGAGTTTTGTACACCTTGTTGGTGATATCTATACTTCAACTGCTGATCTTTTCTACTTCAATAGTTGGCACATTTTACTTATTGTGCTTGAGTTTTGTACACCATGTTGGTGATATCTGTACTTCATGAGCTTGACACTTTATACCTATTGTTCCTGAGTTTTGTACTCCATGTTGGTGATATCTTTATTTCATGTGTTTTACATTTTATACCTAATGTGTTTAGGTTTTGTACACCATGTTGGTGATATCTGTACTTCAAGTGCTGATATTTTCTCCTTCAACAGTTGGCACTTTAAATTTATTGTGCTTGAGTTTTGTACTCCATGTTGGTCATATCTGTATTTCATGTGCTTTACACTTTATGTCTAATGTGCTTAAGTTTTTTGCATCATGTTGGTGATATCTGTACTTCAAGTGCTGATATTTTCCACTTCAACAGTTGACACTTTATACCTATTGTGCTTGAGTTTTGTACACCATATTAGTGATGTCTCTTTATCATGTGCTTATCTTTTCTGCTTCAACAAATGACACCTTATACCTACGTGCTTGAGTTTTGTACACCATGTTGGTGATATCTGTACTTCAAGTGCTTATCTTTTCTAATTCAACAATTGACAGTATATACATAATGTGCTTGAGTTTTGTACACCATATTGGTGATGTCTATACTTTATTTGCTTATCTTTTCTACTTGAACAGTTGACATTTATACCTATGTGCTTGAGTTTTGTACACCAAGTTGGTGAGATCTGTACCTCAAGTGCTGATCTTTTCTAATTCAACAATTGACATTTTATACCTAATGTGCTTGAGTTTTGTACACAATGTTCGTGATATCTATACTTCAAGTGCTAATCTTTTCTACTTCAATTGTTGGCACTTTATACTTATTGTGCTTGAGTTTTGTACTCCATTTTAGTGATATCTGCACTTCAAGTGCTGATATTTTCTACTTCTATAGTTGGCACTTTATACTTATTCTGCTTGAGTAATGTACACCATATTAGTGATGTCTCTACTTCATGTGCTTATCTTTTCTGCTTCAACCGTTGACACTTTATACCTATGTGCTTGAGTTTTGTAAACCATGTTGGTGATATCGGTACTTCAAGTGCTGATCTTTTCTGCTTCAATGGTTTACACTTTATACTTATTGTTCTTAAGTTTTGTACACCATGTTTGTGATATCTGTACTTCATGTGCTTGACACTTTATACCTATTGTACTTGAGTTTTGTACTCCATGTTGGTGATATCTGTACTTCATGTGTTTTACACTTTATACCAAATGTGTTTGGTTTTGTACACCATGTTGGTGATATCTGTACTTCAAGTGCTGATTTTTTCTGCTTCAATAGTTGGCATTTTGAACTTATTGTGCTTGAGTTTTGTACTCCATGTTGATGATATATCTACTTTATGCGGTTTACACTTTATACCTAATGTGCTTGAGTTTTTTACATCATGTTGGTGATATCTGTACTTCAAATGCTTATCTTTTCCACGTCAATAGTTGACACTTTATACCGAATGTGCTTGAGTTCTGTACACCATATTAGTGATGTCTCTACATCATGTGCTTATCTTTTCTGCTTCAACAGTTGACACCTTATACCTATGACCATGAGTTTTGTACACCATGTTGATGATATCTGTACTTCAAGTGCTGATCTTTTCTAATTCAACAACTGACACTTTATACTTAATGTGCTTAGTTTTGTACACCATACTGGTGATGTCTGTACTTCATGTGCTTATCTTTTCTTCTTCAACAGTTGACACTTTATACCTAATGTGCTTGAGTTTTGTACACCATATTGGTGATGTCTATACTTCATGTGCTTGTCTTTTCTACTTCAACAATTGACATTTATACCTATGTGCTTGAGTTTTGTACACCATGTTTGTGCTATCTGTACTTCAAGTGCTTATCTTTTCTACTTCAATAGTTCACCCTTTATACCTAATGTGCTTGAGTTTTGTACCCCATATTGGTGATATCTATACTTCAAGTGCTGATCTTTTCTAATTCAACAATTGACACTTTATACCTAATGTGCTTGAGTTTTGTACAACGTTTTGGTGATGTAAGTGCTTCATGTGCTTATCTTTTCTTCTTCAACAATTGACACTTTGTACCTAATGTGCTTGAGTTTTGTACACCATGTTGGTGATATCTGCACTTCAAGTGCTGATCTTTTCTAATTCAACAATTGACACTATATACATAATGTGCTTGAGTTTTGTACACCATATTGGTGATGTCTATACTTTATGTGCTTATCTTTTCTACTTCAACAGTTGACACCTATACCTATATGCTTGAGTTTTGTACACCATGTTGGCGAGATCTACACTTCAAGTGCTGATCTTTTCTAATTCAACAATTGACATTTTATACCTAATGTGCTTGAGTTTTGTACACCTTGTTGGTGATATCTGCAATTCGAGTGCTGATCTTTTCTACTTCAATAGTTGGCACTTTTTACTTATTGTGCTTGAGTTTTGTACTCCATGTTGGTGATATCTGTACTTCATGTACTTGACACTTTGTACCTATTGTACTTGAGTTTTGTTCTCCATGTTGGTAATATCTGTACTTCATGTGCTTGGCACTTTACACTTGTTGTACTTGAGTTTTGTTCTCCATGTTGGTGATATCTGTACTTCATGGGTTTTACACTTTATACCTAATGTGCTTGAGTTTTGTACACCTTGTTGGTGATATCTATACTTCAACTGCTGATCTTTTCTACTTCAATAGTTGGCACATCTTACTTATTGTGCTTGAGTTTTGTACACCATGTTGGTGATATCTGTACTTCATGAGCTTGACACTTTATACCTATTGTTCCTGAGTTTTGTACTCCATGTTGGTGATATCTTTATTTCATGTGTTTTACATTTTATACCTAATGTGTTTAGGTTTTGTACACCATGTTGGTGATATCTGTACTTCAAGTGCTGATATTTTCTCCTTCAACAGTTGGCACTTTAAATTTATTGTGCTTGAGTTTTGTACTCCATGTTGGTCATATCTGTATTTCATGTGCTTTACATTTTATGTCTAATGTGCTTAAGTTTTTTGCATCATGTTGGTGATATCTGTACTTCAAGTGCTGATATTTTCCACTTCAACAGTTGACACTTTATACCTATTGTGCTTGAGTTTTGTACACCATATTAGTGATGTCTCTTTATCATGTGCTTATCTTTTCTGCTTCAACAAATGACACCTTATACCTACGTGCTTGAGTTTTGTACACCATGTTGGTGATATCTGTACTTCAAGTGCTTATCTTTTCTAATTCAACAATTGACAGTATATACATAATGTGCTTGAGTTTTGTACACCATATTGGTGATGTCTATACTTTATTTGCTTATCTTTTCTACTTGAACAGTTGACATTTATACCTATGTGCTTGAGTTTTGTACACCAAGTTGGTGAGATCTGTAGTTCAAGTGCTGATCTTTTCTAATTCAACAATTGACATTTTATACCTAATGTGCCTGAGTTTTGTACACTATGTTCGTGATATCTATACTTCAAGTGCTAATCTTTTCTACTTCAATAGTTGGCACTTTATACTTATTGTGCTTGAGTTTTGTACTCCATTTTAGTGATATCTGCACTTCAAGTGCTGATATTTTCTACTTCTATAGTTGGCACTTTATACTTATTCTGCTTGAGTAATGTACACCATATTAGTGATGTCTCTACTTCATGTGCTTATCTTTTCTGCTTCAACCGTTGACACTTTATACCTATGTGCTTGAGTTTTGTAAACCATGTTGGTGATATCGGTACTTCAAGTGCTGATCTTTTCTACTTCAATGGTTTACACTTTATACTTATTGTTCTTAAGTTTTGTACACCATGTTTGTGATATCTGTACTTCATGTGCTTGACACTTTATACCTATTGTACTTGAGTTTTGTACTCCATGTTGGTGATATCTGTACTTCATGTGTTTTACACTTTATACCAAATGTGTTTTGGTTTTGTACACCATGTTGGTGATATCTGCACTTCAAGTGCTGATTTTTTCTGCTTCAATAGTTGGCATTTTGAACTTATTGTGCTTGAGTTTTGTACTCCATGTTGATGATATATCTACTTCATGCGGTTTACACTTTATACCTAATGTGCTTGAGTTTTTTATATCATGTTGGTGATATCTGTACTTCAAATGCTTGTCTTTTCCACGTCAATAGTTGACACTTTATACCGAATGTGCTTGAGTTCTGTACACCATATTAGTGATGTCTCTACATCATGTGCTTATCTTTTCTGCTTCAACAGTTGACACCTTATACCTATGACCTTGAGTTTTGTACACCATGTTGATGATATCTGTACTTCAAGTGCTGATCTTTTCTAATTCAACAACTGACACTTTATACTTAATGTGCTTAGTTTTGTACACCATACTGGTGATGTCTGTACTTCATGTGCTTATCTTTTCTTCTTCAACAGTTGACACTTTATACCTAATGTGCTTGAGTTTTGTACACCATATTGGTGATGTCTATACTTCATGTGCTTGTCTTTTCTACTTCAACAATTGACATTTATACCTATGTGCTTGAGTTTTGTACACCATGTTTGTGCTATCTGTACTTCAAGTGCTTATCTTTTCTACTTCAATAGTTCACACTTTATACCTAATGTGCTTGAGTTTTGTACCCCATATTGGTGATATCTATACTTCAAGTGCTGATCTTTTCTAATTCAACAATTGACACTTTATACCTAATGTGCTTGAGTTTTGTACAACGTTTTGGTGATGTAAGTGCTTCATGTGCTTATCTTTTCTTCTTCAACAATTGACACTTTGTACCTAATGTGCTTGAGTTTTGTACACCATGTTGGTGATATCTGCACTTCAAGTGCTGATCTTTTCTAATTCAACAATTGACACTATATACATAATGTGCTTGAGTTTTGTACACCATATTGGTGATGTCTATACTTTATGTGCTTATCTTTTCTACTTCAACAGTTGACACCTATACCTATATGCTTGAGTTTTGTACACCATGTTGGCGAGATCTACACTTCAAGTGCTGATCTTTTCTAATTCAACAATTGACATTTTATACCTAATGTGCTTGAGTTTTGTACACCTTGTTGGTGATATCTGCAATTCAAGTGCTGATCTTTTCTACTTCAATAGTTGGCACTTTTTACTTATTGTGCTTGAGTTTTGTACTCCATGTTGGTGATATCTGTACTTCATGTACTTGACACTTTGTACCTATTGTACTTGAGTTTTGTTCTCCATGTTGGTAATATCTGTACTTCATGTGCCTGACACTTTACACCTATTGTACTTGAGTTTTGTTCTCCATGTTGGTGATATCTGTACTTCATGTGTTTTACACTTTATACCTAATGTGCTTGAGTTTTGTACACCTTGTTGGTGATATCTATACTTCAAGTGCTGATCTTTTCTACTTCAATAGTTGGCACATTTTACTTATTGTGCTTGAGTTTTGTACACCATGTTGGTGATATCTGTACTTCATGAGCTTGACACTTTATACCTATTGTTCCTGAGTTTTGTACTCCATGTTGGTGATATCTTTATTTCATGTGTTTTACATTTTATACCTAATGTGTTTAGGTTTTGTACACCGTGTTGGTGATATCTGTACTTCAAGTGCTGATATTTTCTCCTTCAACAGTTGGCACTTTAAATTTATTGTGCTTGAGTTTTGTACTCCATGTTGGTCATATCTGTATTTCATGTGCTTTACACATTATGTCTAATGTGCTTGAGTTTTTTGCATCATGTTGGTGATATCTGTACTTCAAGTGCTGATATTTTCCACTTCAACAGTTGACACTTTATACCTATTGTGCTTGAGTTTTGTACACCATATTAGTGATGTCTCTTCATCATGTGCTCATCTTTTCTGCTTCAACAATTGACACCTTATACCTACGTGCTTGAGTTTTGTACACCATGTTGGTGATATCTGTACTTCAAGTGCTTATCTTTTCTAATTCAACAATTGACAGTATATACATAATGTGCTTGAGTTTTGTACACCATATTGGTGATGTCTACACTTTATTTGCTTATCTTTTCTACTTGAACAGTTGACATTTATACCTATGTGCTTGAGTTTTGTACACCAAGTTGGTGAGATCTGTACTTCAAGTGCTGATCTTTCCTAATTCAACAATTGACATTTTATACCTAATGTGCTTGAGTTTTGTACACTATGTTCGTGATATCTATACTTCAAGAGCTAATCTTTTCTACTTCAATAGTTGGCACTTTATACTTATTGTGCTTGAGTTTTGTACTCCATTTTAGTGATATCTGCACTTCAAGTGCTGATATTTTCTACTTCTATAGTTGGCACTTTATACTTATTCTGCTTGAGTAATGTACACCATATTAGTGATGTCTCTACTTCATGTGCTTATCTTTTCTGCTTCAACCGTTGACACTTTATACCTATGTGCTTGAGTTTTGTAAACCATGTTGGTGATATCGGTACTTCAAGTGCTGATCTTTTCTACTTCAATGGTTTACACTTTATACTTATTGTTCTTAAGTTTTGTACACCATGTTTGTGATATCTGTACTTCATGTGCTTGACACTTTATACCTATTGTACTTGAGTTTTGTACTCCATGTTGGTGATATCTGTACTTCATGTGTTTTACACTTTATACCAAATGTGTTTTGGTTTTGTACACCATGTTGGTGATATCTGTACTTCAAGTGCTGATTTTTTCTGCTTCAATAGTTGGCATTTTGAACTTATTGTGCTTGAGTTTTGTACTCCATGTTGGTGATATATCTACTTCATGCGGTTTACACTTTATACCTAATGTGCTTGAGTTTTTTACATCATGTTGGTGATATCTGTACTTCAAATGCTTATCTTTTCCACGTCAATAGTTGACACTTTATACCGAATGTGCTTGAATTCTGTACACCATATTAGTGATGTCTCTACATCATGTGCTTATCTTTTCTGCTTCAACAGTTGACACCTTATACCTATGACCTTGAGTTTTGTACACCATGTTGATGATATCTGTACTTCAAGTGCTGATCTTTTCTAATTCAACAACTGACACTTTATACTTAATGTGCTTAGTTTTGTACACCATACTGGTGATGTCTGTACTTCATGTGCTTATCTTTTCTTCTTCAACAGTTGACACTTTATACCTAATGTGCTTGAGTTTTGTACACCATATTGGTGATGTCTATACTTCATGTGCTTGTCTTTTCTACTTCAACAATTGACATTTATACCTATGTGCTTGAGTTTTGTACACCATGTTTGTGCTATCTGTACTTCAAGTGCTCATCTTTTCTACTTCAATAGTTCACACTTTATACCTAATGTGCTTGAGTTTTGTACCCCATATTGGTGATATCTATACTTCAAGTGCTGATCTTTTCTAATTCAACAATTGACACTTTATACCTAATGTGCTTGAGTTTTGTACAACGTTTTGGTGATGTAAGTGCTTCATGTGCTTATCTTTTCTTCTTCAACAATTGACACTTTGTACCTAATGTGCTTGATTTTTGTACACCATGTTGGTGATATCTGCACTTCAAGTGCTGATCTTTTCTAATTCAACAATTGACACTATATACATAATGTGCTTGAGTTTTGTACACCATATTGGTGATGTCTATACTTTATGTGCTTATCTTTTCTACTTCAACAGTTGACACCTATACCTATATGCTTGAGTTTTGTACACCATGTTGGCGAGATCTACACTTCAAGTGCTGATCTTTTCTAATTCAACAATTGACATTTTATACCTAATGTGCTTGAGTTTTGTACACCTTGTTGGTGATATCTGCAATTCAAGTGCTGATCTTTTCTACTTCAATAGTTGGCACTTTTTACTTATTGTGCTTGAGTTTTGTACTCCATGTTGGTGATATCTGTACTTCATGTACTTGACACTTTGTACCTATTGTACTTGAGTTTTGTTCTCCATGTTGGTAATATCTGTACTTCATGTGCCTGACACTTTACACCTATTGTACTTGAGTTTTGTTCTCCATGTTGGTGATATCTGTACTTCATGTGTTTTACACTTTATACCTAATGTGCTTGAGTTTTGTACACCTTGTTGGTGATATCTATACTTCAAGTGCTGATCTTTTCTACTTCAATAGTTGGCACATTTTACTTATTGTGCTTGAGTTTTGTACACCACGTTGGTGATATCTGTACTTCATGAGCTTGACACTTTATACCTATTGTTCCTGAGTTTTGTACTCCATGTTGGTGATATCTTTATTTCATGTGTTTTACATTTTATACCTAATGTGTTTAGGTTTTGTACACCGTGTTGGTGATATCTGTACTTCAAGTGCTGATATTTTCTCCTTCAACAGTTGGCACTTTAAATTTATTGTGCTTGAGTTTTGTACTCCATGTTGGTCATATCTGTATTTCATGTGCTTTACACATTATGTCTAATGTGCTTGAGTTTTTTGCATCATGTTGGTGATATCTGTACTTCAAGTGCTGATATTTTCCACTTCAACAGTTGACACTTTATACCTATTGTGCTTGAGTTTTGTACACCATATTAGTGATGTCTCTTAATCATGTGCTCATCTTTTCTGCTTCAACAATTGACACCTTATACCTACGTGCTTGAGTTTTGTACACCATGTTGGTGATATCTGTACTTCAAGTGCTTATCTTTTCTAATTCAACAATTGACAGTATATACATAATGTGCTTGAGTTTTGTACACCATATTGGTGATGTCTTCACTTTATTTGCTTATCTTTTCTACTTGAACAGTTGACATTTATACCTATGTGCTTGAGTTTTGTACACCAAGTTGGTGAGATCTGTACTTCAAGTGCTGATCTTTTCTAATTCAACAATTGACATTTTATACCTAATGTGCTTGAGTTTTGTACACTATGTTCGTGATATCTATACTTCAAGAGCTAATCTTTTCTACTTCAATAGTTGGCACTTTATACTTATTGTGCTTGAGTTTTGTACTCCATTTTAGTGATATCTGCACTTCAAGTGCTGATATTTTCTACTTCTATAGTTGGCACTTTATACTTATTCTGCTTGAGTAATGTACACCATATTAGTGATGTCTCTACTTCATGTGCTTATCTTTTCTGCTTCAACCGTTGACACTTTATACCTATGTGCTTGAGTTTTGTAAACCATGTTGGTGATATCGGTACTTCAAGTGCTGATCTTTTCTACTTCAATGGTTTACACTTTATACTTATTGTTCTTAAGTTTTGTACACCATGTTTGTGATATCTGTACTTCATGTGCTTGACACTTTATACCTATTGTACTTGAGTTTTGTACTCCATGTTGGTGATATCTGTACTTCATGTGTTTTACACTTTATACCAAATGTGTTTTGGTTTTGTACACCATGTTGGTGATATCTGTACTCAAGTGCTGATTTTTTCTGCTTCAATAGTTGGCGTTTTGAACTTATTGTGCTTGAGTTTTGTACTCCATGTTGATGATATATCTACTTCATGCGGTTTACACTTTATACCTAATGTGCTTGAGTTTTTTACATCATGTTGGTGATATCTGTACTTCAAATGCTTATCTTTTCCACGTCAATAGTTGACACTTTATACCGAATGTGCTTGAGTTCTGTACACCATATTAGTGATGTCTCTACATCATGTGCTTATCTTTTCTGCTTCAACAGTTGACGCCTTATACTTATGAGCTTGAGTTTTGTACAACATGTTGATAATATCTGTACTTCAAGTGCTGATCTTTTCTAATTCAACAACTGACACTTTATACTTAATGTGCTTAGTTTTGTACACCATACTGGTGATGTCTGTACTTCATGTGCTTATCTTTTCTTCTTCAACAGTTGAAACTTTATACCTAATGTGCTTGAGTTTTGTACACCATATTGGTGATGTCTGTACTTCATGTGCTTGTCTTTTCTACTTCAACAATTGACATTTATACCTATGTGCTTGAGTTTTGTACACCATGTTTGTGCTATCTGTACTTCAAGTGCTTATCTTTTCTACTTCAATAGTTCACACTTTATACCTAATGTGCTTGAGTTTTGTACACCATATTGGTGATATCTATACTTCAAGTGCTGATCTTTTCTAATTCAACAATTGACACTTTATACCTAATGTGCTTGAGTTTTGTACAACGTTTTGGTGATGTAAGTGCTTCATGTGCTTATCTTTTCTTCTTAACAATTGACACTTTGTACCTAATGTGCTTGAGTTTTGTACACCATGTTGGTGATATCTGCACTTCAAGTGCTGATCTTTTCTAATTCAACAATTGACACTATATACATAATGTGCTTGAGTTTTGTACACCATATTGGTGATGTCTATACTTTATGTGCTTATCTTTTCTACTTCAACAGTTGACACCTATACCTATATGCTTGAGTTTTGTACACCATGTTGGCGAGATCTACACTTCAAGTGCTGATCTTTTCTAATTCAACAATTGTCATTTTATACCTAATGTGCTTGAGTTTTGTACACCTTGTTGGTGATATCTGCAATTCAAGTGCTGATCTTTTCTACTTCAATAGTTGGCACTTTTTACTTATTGTGCTTGAGTTTTGTACTCCATGTTGGTGATATCTGTACTTCATGTACTTGACACTTTGTACCTATTGTAGTTGAGTTTTGTTCTCCATGTTGGTAATATCTGTACTTCATGTGCTTGACACTTTACACCTATTGTACTTGAGTTTTGTTCTCCATGTTGGTGATATCTGTACTTCATGTGTCTTACACTTTATACCTAATGTGCTTGAGTTTTGTACACCTTGTTGGTGATATCTATACTTCAAGTGCTGATCTTTTCTACTTCAATAGTTGGCACATTTTACTTATTGTGCTTGAGTTTTGTACACCATGTTGGTGACATCTGTACTTCATGAGCTTGACACTTTATACCTATTGTTCCTGAGTTTTGTACTCCATGTTGGTGATATCTTTATTTCATGTGTTTTACATTTTATACCTAATGTGTTTAGGTTTTGTACACCATGTTGGTGATATCTGTACTTCAAGTGCTGATATTTTCTCCTTCAACAGTTGGCACTTTAAATTTATTGTGCTTGAGTTTTGTATTCCATGTTGGTCATATCTGTATTTCATGTGCATTACACTTTATGTCTAATGTGCTTGAGTTTTCTGCATCATGTTGGTGATATCTGTACTTCAAGTGCTGATATTTTCCACTTCAACAGTTGACACTTTATACCTATTGTGCTTGAGTTTTGTACACCATATTAGTGATGTCTCTTCATCATGTGCTCATCTTTTCTGCTTCAACAATTGACACCCTATACCTACGTGCTTGAGTTTTGTACACCATGTTGGTGATATCTGTACTTCAAGTGCTTATCTTTTCTAATTCAACAATTGACAGTATATACATAATGTGCTTGAGTTTTGTACACCATATTGGTGATGTCTATACTTTATTTGCTTATCTTTTCTACTTGAACAGTTGACATTTATACCTATGTTCTTGAGTTTTGTACACCAAGTTGGTGAGATCTGTACTTCAAGTGCTGATCTTTTCTAATTCAACAATTGACATTTTATACCTAATGTGCTTGAGTTTTGTACACCATGTTCGTGATATCTATACTTCAAGTGCTAATCTTTTCTACTTCAATAGTTGGCGCTTTATACTTATTGTGCTTGAGTTTTGTACTCCATTTTAGTGATATCTGCACTTCAAGTGCTGATATTTTCTACTTCTATAGTTGGCACTTTATACTTATTCTACTTGAGTAATGTACACCATATTAGTGATGTCTCTACTTCATGTGCTTATCTTTTCTGCTTCAACCGTTGACACTTTATACCTATGTGCTTGAGTTTTGTAAACCATGTTGGTGATATCGGTACTTCAAGTGCTGATCTTTTCTACTTCAATGGTTTACACTTTATACTTATTGTTCTTAAGTTTTGTACACCATGTTTGAGATATATGTACTTCATGTGCTTGACACTTTATACCTATTGTACTTGAGTTTTGTACTCTATGTTGGTGATCTCTGTACTTCAAGTGTTTTACACTTTATACCTAATGTGTTTGGGTTTTGTACACCATGTTGGTGATATCTGTACTTCAAGTGCTGATTTTTTCTGCTTCAACAGTTGGCACATTTTACTTATTGTGCTTGAGTTTTTTACACCATGTTGGTGATATCTGTACTTCATGAGCTTGACACTTTATACCTATTGTTCCTGAGTTTTGTACTCCATGTTGGTGATATCTTTATTTCATGTGTTTTACATTTTATACCTAATGTGTTTAGGTTTTGTACACCATGTTGGTGATATCTGTACTTCAAGTGCTGATATTTTCTCCTTCAACAGTTGGCACTTTAAATTTATTGTGCTTGAGTTTTGTACTTTATGTTGGTCATATCTGTATTTCATGTGCTTTACACTTTATGTCTAATGTGCTTGAGTTTTTTGCATCATGTTGGTGATATCTGTACTTCAAGTGCTGATATTTTCCACTTCAACAGTTGACACTTTATACCTATTGTGCTTGAGTTTTGTACACCATATTAGTGATGTCTCTTCATCATGTGCTCATCTTTTCTGCTTCAACAATTGACACCTTATACCTACGGGCTTGAGTTTTGTACACCATGTTGGTGATATCTGTACTTCAAGTGCTTATCTTTTCTAATTCAACAATTGACAGTATATACATAATGTGCTTGAGTTTTGTACACCATATTGGTGATGTCTATACTTTATTTGCTTATCTTTTCTACTTGAACAGTTGACATTTATACCTATGTTCTTGAGTTTTGTACACCAAGTTGGTCAGATCTGTACTTCAAGTGCTGATCTTTTCTAATTCAACAATTGACATTTTATACCTAATGTGCTTGAGTTTTGTACACCATGTTCGTGATATCTATACTTCAAGTGCTAGTCTTTTCTACTTCAATAGTTGGCACTTTATACTTATTGTGCTTGAGTTTTGTACTCCATTTTAGTGATATCTGCACTTCAAGTGCTGATATTTTCTACTTCTATAGTTGGCACTTTATACTTATTCTACTTGAGTAATGTACACCATATTAGTGATGTCTCTACTTCATGTGCTTATCTTTTCTGCTTCAACCGTTGACACTTTATACCTATGTGCTTGAGTTTTGTAAACCATGTTGGTGATATCGGTACTTCAAGTGCTGATCTTTTCTACTTCAATGGTTTACACTTTATACTTATTGTTCTTAAGTTTTGTACACCATGATTGTGATATATGTACTTCATGTGCTTGACACTTTATACCTATTGTACTTGAGTTTTGTACTCCATGTTGGTGATCTCTGTACTTCATGTGTTTTACACTTTATGCCTAATGTGTTTGGGTTTTGTACACCATGTTGGTGATATCTGTACTTCAAGTGCTGATTTTTTCTGCTTCAATAGTTGGCATTTTGAACTTATTGTGCTTGAGTTTTGTACTCCATGTTGATGATATATCTACTTCATGCGGTTTACACTTTATACCTAATGTGCTTGAGTTTTTTACATCATGTTGGTGATATCTGTACTTCAAATGCTGATCTTTTCCACGTCAATAGTTGACACTTTATACCGAATGTGCTTGAGTTCTGTGCACCATATTAGTGATGTCTCTGCATCATGTGCTTATCTTTTCTGCTTCAACAGTTGACACCTTATACCTATGAGCTTGAGTTTTGTACACCATGTTGATGATATCTGTACTTCAAGTGCTGATATTCTCTAATTCAACAACTGACACTTTATACTTAATGTGCTTAGTTTTGTACTCCATACTGGTGATGTCTGTACTTCATGTGCTTATCTTTTCTTCTTCAACAATTGACACTTTATACCTAATGGGCTTGAGTTTTGTACACCATATTGGTGATGTCTGTACTTCATGTGCTTGTCTTTTCTACTTCAACAGTTGACATTTATACCTATGTGCTTGAGTTTCGTACACCATGTTTGTGCTATCTGTACTTCAAGTGCTTATCTTTTCTACTTCAATAGTTCACACTTTATGCCTAATGTGCTTGAGTTTTGTACACCATATTGGTGATATCTATACTTCAAGTGCTGATCTGTTCTAATTCAACAATTGACACTTTATACCTAATGTGCTTGAGTTTTGTACAACGTTTTGGTGATGTAAGTGCTTCATGTGCTTATCTTTTCTTCTTCAACAATTGACACTTTGTACCTAATGTGCTTGAGTTTTGTACACCATGTTGGTGATATCTGCACTTCAAGTGATGATCTTTTCTAATTCAACAATTGACACTATATACATAATGTGCTTGAGTTTTGTACACCATATTGGTGATGTCTATACTTTATGTGCTTATCTTTTCTACCTCAACAGTTGACACCTATACCTATATGCTTGAGTTTTGTACACCATGTTGGCGAGATCTACACTTCAAGTGCTGATCTTTTCTAATTCAACAATTGACATTTTATACCTAATGTGCTTGAGTTTTGTCCACCATGTTGGTGATATCTGTACTTCAAGTGCTGATATTTTCTCCTTCAATAGTTGGCACTTTAAATTTATTGTGCTTGAGTTTCGTACTCCACGTTGGTCATATCTGTATTTCATGTGCTTTACACTTTATGTCTAATGTGCTTGAGTTTTTTGCATCATGTTGGTGATATCTGTACTTCAAGTGCTGATATTTTCTACTTCAACAGTTGACACTTTATACCTATTGTGCTTGAGTTTTGTACACCATATTAGTGATGTCTCTTCATCATGTGCTTATCTTTTCTGCTTCAACAATTGACACCTTATACATACGAGCTTGAGTTTTGTACACCATGTTGGTGATATCTGTACTTCAAGTGCTTATCTTTTCTAATTCAACAATTGATAGTATATACATAATGTGCTTGAGTTTTGTACACCATATTGGTGATGTCTATACTTTATTTGCTTATCTTTTCTACTTGAACAGTTGACATTTATACCTATGTGCTTGAGTTTTGCACACCAAGTTGGTGAGATCTGTACTTCAAGTGCTGATCTTTTCTAATTAAACAATTGACATTTTATACCTAATGTGCTTGAGTTTTGTACACCATGTTCGTGATATCTATACTTCAAGTGCTAATCTTTTCTACTTCAATAGTTGGCACTTTATACTTATTGTGCTTGAGTTTTGTACTCTATTTTAGTGATATCTGCACTTCCAGTGCTGATATTTTCTACTTCTATAGTTGGCACTTTATACTTATTCTGCTTGAGTTTTGTAAACCATGTTGGTGATATCGGTACTTCAAGTGCTGATCTTTTCTACTTCAATGGTTTACACTTTATACTTATTGTTCTTAAGTTTTGTACACCATGTTTGTGATATCTGTATTTCACGTGCTTGACACTTTATACCTATTGTACTTGAGTTTTGTACTCCATGTTGGTGATATCTGTACTTCATGTGCTGATTTTTTCTGCTTCAATAGTTGGCATTTTGAACTTATTGTGCTTGAGTTTTGTACTCCATGTTGATGATATATCTACTTCATGCGGTTTACACTTTATACCTAATGTGCTTGAGTTTTTTACATCATGTTGGTGATATCTGTACTTCAAATGCTGATCTTTTCCACGTCAATAGTTGACACTTTATACCGAATGTGCTTGAGTTCTGTACACCATATTAGTGATGTCTCTGCATCATGTGCTTATCTTTTCTGCTTCAACAGTTGACACCTTATACCTATGAGCTTGAGTTTTGTACACCATGTTGATGATATCTGTACTTCAAGTGCTGATCTTTTCTAATTCAACAACTGACACTTTATACTTAATGTGCTTAGTTTTGTACACCATAGTGGTGATGTCTGTAGTTCGTGTGCTTATCTTTTCTTCTTCAACAATTGACACTTTATACCTAATGTGCTTGAGTTTTGTACACCATATTGGTGATGTCTGTACTTCATGTGCTTGTCTTTTCTACTTCAACAGTTGACATTTATACCTATGTGCTTGAGTTTTGTACACCATGTTTGTGCTATCTGTACTTCAAGTGCTTATCTTTTCTACTTCAATAGTTCACACTTTATACCTAATGTGCTTGAGTTTTGTACACCATATTGGTGATATCTATACTTCAAGTGCTGATCTTTTCTAGTTCAACAATTGACACTTTATACCTAACATGCTTGAGTTTTGTACAACGTATTGGTGATGTAAGTGCTTCATGTGCTTATCTTTTCTTCTTCAACAATTGACACTTTGTACCTAATGTGCTCGAGGTTTGTACTCCATGTTGGTGATATCTGTACTTCCAGTGCTGATCTTTTCTAATACAACAATTGACACTTTATACATAATGTGCTTGAGTTTTGTACACCATATTGGTGATGTCTATACTTTATGTGCCTATCTTTTCTGTTTCAACAGTTGACATTTATACCTATGTGCTTGAGTTTTGTACAACATGTTGGCGAGATCTGTACTTCAAGTGCTGATCTTTTCTAATTCAATAATTGACATTTTATACCTAGTGTGCTTGAGTTTTGTACACCTTGTTGGTGATATCTGTAATTCAAGTGCTGATCTTTTCTACTTCAATAGTTGGCACATTTTACTTATTGCGCTTGAGTTTTGTACTCCATATTGGTGATATCTGTACTTCATGTGCTTGACACGTTATACCTATTGTACTTGAGTTTTGTTCTCCACATTGGTGATATCTGTACTTCATGTGCTTTACACTTTATACCTAATATGCTTGAGTTTTGTACACCATGTTGGTGATATCTGTACTTCATGAGCTTGACACTTTATACCTATTGTTCCTGAGTTTTGTACTCCATGTTGGTGATATCTTTATTTCATGTGTTTTACACTTAATACCTAATGTGTTTAGGTTTTGTACACCATGTTGGTGATATCTGTACGTCAAGTGCTGATATTTTCTCCCTCAACAGTTGGCACTTTAAACTTATTGTGCTTGAGTTTTGTACTCCATGTTGGTCATATCTGTACTTCAAGTGCTAATCTTTTCCACGTCAATAGTTGACACATTATACCAAATGTGCTTGAGTTCTGTACACCATATTAGTGATGTCTCTACATCATGTGCTTATATTTTCTGCTTTAATAGTTGACACCTTTTACCTATGAGCTTGAGTTTTGTACACCATGTTGATGATATCTGTACTTCAAGTGCTGATCTTTTCTAATTCAACAACTGACACTTTATACTTAATGTGCTTAGTTTTGTACACCATACTGGTGATGTCTGTAGTTCATGTGCTTATCTTTTCTTCTTCAACAATTGACACTTTATACCTAATGTGCTTGAGTTTTGTACACCATATTGGTGATGTCTGTACTTCATGTGCTTGTCTTTTCTACTTCAACAGTTGACATTTATACCTATGTGCTTGAGTTTTGTACACCATATTTGTGCTATCTGTACTTCAAGTGCTTATCTTTTCTACTTCAATAGTTCACACTTTATACCTAATGTGCTTGAGTTTTGTACACCATATTGGTGATATCTATACTTCAAGTGCTGATCTTTTCTAGTTCAACAATTGACACTTTATACCTAACGTGCTTGAGTTTTGTACAACGTATTGGTGATGTAAGTGCTTCATGTGCTTATCTTTTCTTCTTCAACAATTGACACTTTGTACCTAATGTGCTCGAGGTTTGTACTCCATGTTGGTGATATCTGTACTTCCAGTGCTGATCTTTTCTAATACAACAATTGACACTTTATACATAATGTGCTTGAGTTTTGTACACCATATTGGTGATGTCTATACTTTATGTGCCTATCTTTTCTGTTTCAACAGTTGACATTTATACCTATGTGCTTGAGTTTTGTACAACATGTTGGCGAGATCTGTACTTCAAGTGCTGATCTTTTCTAATTCAATAATTGACATTTTATACCTAATGTGCTTGAGTTTTGTACACCTTGTTGGTGATATCTGTAATTCAAGTGCTGATCTTTTCTACTTCAATAGTTGGCACATTTTACTTATTGCGCTTGAGTTTTGTACTCCATATTGGTGATATCTGTACTTCATGTGCTTGACACGTTATACCTATTGTACTTGAGTTTTGTTCTCCACATTGGTGATATCTGTACTTCATGTGCTTTACACTTTATACCTAATATGCTTGAGTTTTGTACACCATGTTGGTGATATCTGTACTTCATGAGCTTGACACTTTATACCTATTGTTCCTGAGTTTTGTACTCCATGTTGGTGATATCTTTATTTCATGTGTTTTACACTTAATACCTAATGTGTTTAGGTTTTGTACACCATGTTGGTGATATCTGTACGTCAAGTGCTGATATTTTCTCCCTCAACAGTTGGCACTTTAAACTTATTGTGCTTGAGTTTTGTACTCCATGTTGGTCATATCTGTACTTCAAGTGCTAATCTTTTCCACGTCAATAGTTGACACATTATACCAAATGTGCTTGAGTTCTGTACACCATATTAGTGATGTCTCTACATCATGTGCTTATATTTTCTGCTTTAATAGTTGACACCTTTTACCTATGAGCTTGAGTTTTGTACACCATGTTGATGATATCTGTACTTCAAGTGCTGATCTTTTCTAATTCAACACCTGACACTTTATACTTAATGTGCTTGAGTTTTGTAGACCATACTGGTGATGTCTGTACTTCATGTGCTTATCTTTTCTTCTGCAATAATTGACACTTTATACCTAATGTGCTTGAGTTTTGTACACCATATTGGTGATGTATGTACTTCATGTGCTTATCTTTTCTTCTTCAACGATTAACACTTTATACTTAATGCGCTTGAGTTTTGTACTCCACGTTGGTGATATTTGTACTTCATGTGCTTATCTATTCTACTTCAACAGTTGGCACTTTATATTTATTGTGCTTGAGTTTTTGTACACCATGTTGGTGATATCTGTACTTGAAGTGCTGATCTTTTCTAATTCAACAATTGACACTTTATACCTAATGTGCTTGAGTTTTGTACACCGTATTGGTGATGTATGTACTTCATGTGGTTATCTTTTCTTCTTCAACAATTGACACTTTATACCTAATGTGCTTGAGTTTTGTACTCCATGTTGGTGATATCTATACTTCATGTGCTTATCTATTCTACTTCAACAGTTGGCACTTTATATTTATTGTGCTTGAGTTTTTGTACACCATGTTGGTGATATCTGTACTTCAAGTGCTGATCTTTTCCACTTCAACAGTTGACACTTTATACCTAATCTGCTTGAGTTCTGTACACCACATTGGTGATGTCTCTAAATCATGCGCTTATCTTTTCTGCTTCAACAGTTGACACCTTATGCCTATGTGCTTGAGTTTTGTACACCATGTTGGTGATATCTGCACTTCAAGTGCTGATCTTTTCTAATTCAACAATTGACACTATATACATAATGTGCTTGAGTTTTGTACACCATATTGGTGATGTCTATACTTTATGTGCTTATCTTTTCTACTTCAACAGTTGACACCTATACCTATGTGCTTGAGTTTTGTACACCATGTTGGCGAGATCTATACTTCAAGTGCTGATATTTTCTAATTCAACAATTGACATTTTAGACCTAATGTGCATGAGTTTTGTACACCTTGTTGGTGATATCTGTAATTCATGTGCTGATCTTTTCTACTTCAATTGTTGGCACTTTTTACTTATTGTGCCTGAGTTTTGTACTCCATGTTGGTCATATCTGTATTTCATGTGCTTTACACTTTATGTCTAATGTGCTTGAGTTTTTTGCATCATGTTGGTGATATCTGTACTTCAAGTGCTGATATTTTCCACTTCAACAGTTGACACTTTATACCTAATGTGCTTGAGTTTTGTACACCATATTAGTGATGTCTCTTCATCATGTGCTTATCTTTTCTGCTTCAACAATTGACACCTTATACCTACGTGCTTGAGTTTTGTACACCATGTTGGTGATATCTGTACTTCAAGTGCTTATCTTTTCTAATTCAACAATTGACAGTATATACCTAATGTGCTTGAGTTTTGTACTCCATGTTGGTGATATCTGTACTTCATGTGCTTGACACTTTACACCTGTTGTACTTGAGTTTTGTTCTCCATGTAGGTGATATCTGTACTTCATGTGTTTTACACTTTATACCTAATATGCTTGAGTTTTGTACACCATGTTGGTGATATCTGTACTTCATGAGCTTGACACTTTATACCTATTGTTCCTGAGTTTTGTACTCCATGTTGGTAATATCTTTATTTCATGTGTTTTACACTTTATACCTAATGTGTTTAGGTTTTGTACACCATGTTGGTGATATTTGTACCTCAAGTGCTGATATTTTCTCCTTCAACAGTTGGCACTTTAAACTTATTGTGCCTGAGTTTTGTACTCCATGTTGGTCATATCTGTATTTCATGTGCATTACACTTTATGTCTAATGTGCTTGAGTTTTTTGCATCATGTTGGTGATATCTGTACTTCAAGTGCTGATATTTTCCACTTCAACAGTTGACACTTTATACCTAATGTGCTTGAGTCTTGTACACCATATTAGTGATGTCTCTTCATCATGTGCTTATCTTTTCTGCTTCAACAATTGACACCTTATACCTACGTGCTAGAGTTTTGTACACCATGTTGGTGATATCTGTACTTCAAGTGCTTATCTTTTCTAATTCAACAATTGACAGTATATAACTAATGTGCTTGAGTTTTGTACTCCATGTTGGTGATATCTGTACTTCAAGTGCTGATCTTTTCTAATACAACAATTGACACTTTATAGAAAATGTGCTTGAGTCTTGTACACCATATTGGTGATGTCTATACTTTATGTGCTTATCTTTTCTACTTCAACAGTTGACATTTATACCTGTGTGCTTGAGTTTTGTACAACATGTTGGCGAGATCTGTACTTCAAGTGCTGATCTTTTCTAATTCAACAATTGACATTTTATACCTAATGTGCTTGAGTTTTGTACACCTTGTTGGTGATATCTGTACTTAATTGCTGATCTTTTCTACTTCAATAGTTGGCACATTTCACTTATTGTGCTTGAGTTTTGTTCTCCACGTTGGTGATATCTGTACTTCATGTGCTTGACACGTTATACCTATTGTACTTGAGTTTTGTTCTCCACATTGGTGATATCTGTACTTCATGTGCTTTACACTTTATACCTACTATGCTTGAGTTTTGTACACTATGTTGGTGATATCTGTACTTCATGAGCTTGACACTTTATACCTATTGTTCCTGAGTTTTGTACTCCATGTTGGTGATATCTTTATTTCATGTGTTTTACACTTAATACCTAATGTGTTTAGGTTTTGTACACTATGTTGGTGATATCTGTACTTCAAGTGCTGATATTTTCTCCCTCAACAGTTGGCACTTTAAACTTATTGTGCTTGAGTTTTGTACTCCATGTTGGTCATATCTGTACTTCAAGTGCTAATCTTTTCCACGTCAATAGTTGACACTTTAGACCAAATGTGCTTGAGTTCTGTACACCATATTAGTGATGTCTCTACATCATGTGCTTATCTTTTCTGCTTCAATAGTTGACACCTTATACCTATGAGCTTGAGTTTTGTACACCTTGTTGATGATATCTGTACTTCAAGTGCTGATCTTTTCTAATTCAACAACTGACACTTTATACTTAATGTGCTTGAGTTTTGTACACCATACTGGTGATGTCTGTACTTCATGTGCTTATCTTTTCTTCTTCAACAATTGACACTTTATACCTAATGTGCTTGAGTTTTGTACACCATGTTGGCGAGATCTATACTTCAAGTGCTGATCTTTTCTAATTCAACAATTGACATTTTATACCTAATGTGCTTGAGTTTTGTACACCTTGTTGGTGATATCTGTAATTCAAGTGCTGATCTTTTCTACTTCAATAGTTGGCACTTTTTACTTATTGTGCTTGAGTTTTGTACTCCATATTGGTGATATCTGTACTTCATGTGCTTGATACGTTATACCTATTGTACTTCAGTTTTGTTCTCCACGTTGGTGATATCTGTACTTCATGTGCTTTACACTTTATACCTAATATGCTTGAGTTTTGTGCACCATGTTGGTGATATCTGTACTTCATGAGCTTGACACTTTATACCTATTGTTCCTGAGTTTTGTACTCCATGTTGGTAATGTCTTTATTTCATGTGTTTTACACTTAATACTTAATGTGTTTAGGTTTTGTACACCATGTTGGTGATATTTGTACTTCAAGTGCTGATATTTTCTCCCTCAACAGTTGGCACTTTATACTTATTGTGCTTGAGTTTTTGTACACCATGTTGGTGATATCGGTACTTGAAGTGCTGATCTTTCCCACTTCGATAGTTGACACTTTATACCTAATCTGCTTGAGTTGTGTACACCACATTAGTGATGTCTCTACATCATGTGCTTATCTTTTCTGCTTCAACAGTTGACACCTTATGGCTATGTGCTTGAGTTTTGTACACCATGTTGGTGATATCTGCACTTCAAGTGCTGATCTTTTCTAATTCAACAATTGACACTATATACATAATGTGCTTGAGTTTTGTACACCACATTGGTGATGTCTATACTTTATGTGCCTATCTTTTCTACTTCAACAGTTAAAACCTATACCTATGTACTTGAGTTTTGTACACCATGTTGGCGAGATCTATACTTCAAGTGCTGATCTTTTCTAATTCAACAACTGGCATTTTATACCTAATGTGCTTGAGTTTTGTAAACCTTGTTGGTGATATCTGTAATTCGAGTGCTGATCTTTTCTACTTCAATAGTTGGCACTTTTTACTTATTGTGCTTGAGTTTTGTACTCCATGTTGGTGATATCTGTACTTCATGTATTTGACACTTTGTACCTATTGTACTTGAGTTTTGTTCTCCATGTTGGTGATATCTGTACTTCATGTGCTTGACACTTTACACCTATTCTACTTGAGTTTTGTTCTCCATGTTGTTGATATCTGTACTTCATGTGTTTTACACTTTATACCTAATATGCTTGAGTTTTGTACACCATGTTGGTGATATCTGTACTTCATGAGCTTGACACTTTATACCTATTGTTCCAGAGTTTTGTACTCCATGTTGGTAATATCTTTATTTCATGTGTTTTACACTTTATACCTAATGTGTTTAGGTTTTGTACACCATGTTGGTGATATCTGTACTTCAAGTGCTGATATTTTCTCCTTCAACAGTTGGCACTTTAAACTTATTGTGCCTGAGTTTTGTACTCCATGTTGGTCATATCTGTATTTCATGTGCTTTACACTTTATGTCTAATGTGCTTGAGTTTTTTGCATCATGTTGGTGATATCTGTACTTCAAGTGCTGATATTTTCCACTTCAACAGTTGACACTTTATACCTAATGTGCTTGAGTTTTGTACACCATATTAGTGATGTCTCTTCATCATGTGCTTATCTTTTCTGCTTCAACAATTGACACCTTATACCTACGTGCTAGAGTTTTGTACACCATGTTGGTGATATCTGTACTTCAAGTGCTTATCTTTTCTAATTCAACAATTGACAGTATATACCTAATGTGCTTGAGTTTTGTACTCCATGTTGGTGATATCTGTACTTCAAGTGCTGATCTTTTCTAATACAACAATTGACACTTTATACAAAATGTGCTTGAGTCTTGTACACCATATTGGTGATGTCTATACTTTATGTGCTTATCTTTTCTACTTCAACAGTTGACATTTATACCTGTGTGCTTGAGTTTTGTACAACATGTTGGCGAGATCTGTACTTCAAGTGCTGATCTTTTCTAATTCAACAATTGACATTTTATACCTAATGTGCTTGAGTTTTGTACACCTTGTTGGTGATATCTGTACTTCAAGTGCTGATCTTTTCTACTTCAATAGTTGGCACATTTTACTTATTGTGCTTGAGTTTTGTTCTCCACGTTGGTGATATCTGTACTTCATGTGCTTGACACGTTATACCTATTGTACTTGAGTTTTGTTCTCCACATTGGTGATATCTGTACTTCATGTGCTTTACACTTTATACCTAATATGCTTGAGTTTTGTACACTATGTTGGTGATATCTGTACTTCATGAGCTTGACACTTTATACCTATTGTTCCTGAGTTTTGTACTCCATGTTGGTGATATCTTTATTTCATGTGTTTTACACTTAATACCTAATGTGTTTAGGTTTTGTACACCATGTTGGTGATATCTGTACTTCAAGTGCTGATATTTTCTCCCTCAACAGTTGGCACTTTAAACTTATTGTGCCTGAGTTTTGTACTCCATGTTGGTCATATCTGTATTTCATGTGCTTTACAGTTTCTGTCTAATGTGCTTGAGTTTTTTGCATCATGTTGGTGATATCTGTACTTCAAGTGCTGATATTTTCCACTTCAACAGTTGACACTTTATACCAAATGTGCTTGAGTTTTGTACACCATATTAGTGATGTCTCTTCATCATGTGCTTATCTTTTCTGCTTCAACAATTGACACCTTATACCTACGTGCTTGAGTTTTGTACACCATGTTGGTGATATCTGTACTTCAAGTGCTTATCTTTTCTAATTCAACAATTGACAGTATATTCCTAATGTGCTTGAGTTTTGTACTCCATGTTGGTGATATCTGTACTTCAAGTGCTGATCTTTTCTAATACAACAATTGACACTTTATACAAAATGTGCTTGAGTCTTGTACACCATATTGGTGATGTCTATACTTTATGTGCTTATCTTTTCTACTTCAAAAGTTGACATTTATACCTGTGTGCTTGAGTTTTGTACAACATGTTGGCGAGATCTGTACTTCAAGTGCTGATCTTTTCTAATTCAACAATTGACATTTTATACCTAATGTGCTTGAGTTTTGTACACCTTGTTGGTGATATCTGTACTTCAAGTGCTTATCTTTTCTACTTCAATAGTTGGCACATTTTACTTATTGTGCTTGAGTTTTGTACTCCATGTTGGTGATATCTGTACTTCATGTGCTTGACACGTTATACCTATTGTACTTGAGTTTTGTTCTCCACATTGGTGATATCTGTACTTCATGTGCTTTACACTTTATACCTAATATGCTTGAGTTTTGTACACTATGTTGGTGATATCTGTACTTCATGAGCTTGACACTTTATACCCATTGTTCCTGAGTTTTGTACTCCATGTTGGTGATATCTTTATTTCATGTGTTTTACACTTAATACCTAATGTGTTTAGGTTTTGTACACCATGTTGGTGACATCTGTACTTCAAGTGCTGATATTTTCTCCCTCAACAGTTGGCACTTTAAACTTATTGTGCCTGAGTTTTGTACTCCATGTTGGTCATATCTGTATTTCATGTGCTTTACAGTTTCTGTCTAATGTGCTTGAGTTTTTTGCATCATGTTGGTGATATCTGTACTTCAAGTGCTGATATTTTCCACTTCAACAGTTGACACTTTATACCTAATGTGCTTGAGTTTTGTACACCATATTAGTGATGTCTCTTCATCATGTGCTTATCTTTTCTGCTTCAACAATTGACACCTTATACCTACGTGCTTGAGTTTTGTACACCATGTTGGTGATATCTGTACTTCAAGTGCTTATCTTTTCTAATTCAACAATTGACAGTATATTCCTAATGTGCTTGAGTTTTGTACTCCATGTTGGTGATATCTGTACTTCAAGTGCTGATCTTTTCTAATACAACAATTGACACTTTATACAAAATGTGCTTGAGTCTTGTACACCATATTGGTGATGTCTATACTTTATGTGCTTATCTTTTCTACTTCAACAGTTGACATTTATACCTGTGTGCTTGAGTTTTGTACAACATGTTGGCGAGATCTGTACTTCAAGTGCTGATCTTTTCTAATTCAACAATTGACATTTTATACCTAATGTGCTTGAGTTTTGTACACCTTGTTGGTGATATCTGTACTTAATTGCTGATCTTTTCTACTTCAATAGTTGGCACATTTCACTTATTGTGCTTGAGTTTTGTTCTCCACGTTGGTGATATCTGTACTTCATGTGCTTGACACGTTATACCTATTGTACTTGAGTTTTGTTCTCCACATTGGTGATATCTGTACTTCATGTGCTTTACACTTTATACCTAATATGCTTGAGTTTTGTACACTATGTTGGTGATATCTGTACTTCATGAGCTTGACACTTTATACCTATTGTTCCTGAGTTTTGTACTCCATGTTGGTGATATCTTTATTTCATGTGTTTTACACTTAATACCTAATGTGTTTAGGTTTTGTACACTATGTTGGTGATATCTGTACTTCAAGTGCTGATATTTTCTCCCTCAACAGTTGGCACTTTAAACTTATTGTACTTGAGTTTTGTACTCCATGTTGGTCATATCTGTACTTCAAGTGCTAATCTTTTCCACGTCAATAGTTGACACTTTAGACCAAATGTGCTTGAGTTCTGTACACCATATTAGTGATGTCTCTACATCATGTGCTTATCTTTTCTGCTTCAATAGTTGACACCTTATACCTATGAGCTTGAGTTTTGTACACCTTGTTGATGATATCTGTACTTCAAGTGCTGATCTTTTCTAATTCAACAACTGACACTTTATACTTAATGTGCTTGAGTTTTGTACACCATACTGGTGATGTCTGTACTTCATGTGCTTATCTTTTCTTCTTCAACAATTGACACTTTATAACTAATGTGCTTGAGTTTTGTACACCATGTTGGCGAGATCTATACTTCAAGTGCTGATCTTTTCTAATTCAACAATTGACATTTTATACCTAATGTGCTTGAGTTTTGTACACCTTGTTGGTGATATCTGTAATTCAAGTGCTGGTCTTTTCTACTTCAATAGTTGGCACTTTTTACTTATTGTGCTTGAGTTTTGTACTCCATATTGGTGATATCTGTACTTCATGTGCTTGACACGTTATACCTATTGTACTTCAGTTTTGTTCTCCACGTTGGTGATATCTGTACTTCATGTGCTTTACACTTTATACCTAATATGCTTGAGTTTTGTACACCATGTTGGTGATATCTGTACTTCATGAGCTTGACACTTTATACCTATTGTTCCTGAGTTTTGTACTCCATGTTGGTAATATCTTTATTTCATGTGTTTTACACTTAATACTTAATGTGTTTAGGTTTTGTACACCTTGTTGGTGATATCTGTACTTCAATTGCTGATATTTTCTCCCTCAACAGTTGGCACTTTATACTTATTGTGCTTGAGTTTTTGTACACCATGTTGGTGATATCTGTACTTGAAGTGCTGATCTTTCCCACTTCGATAGTTGACACTTTATACCTAATCTGCTTGAGTTCTGTACACCACATTAGTGATGTCTCTACATCATGTGCTTATCTTTTCTGCTTCAACAGTTGACACCTTATGGCTATGTGCTTGAGTTTTGTACACCATGTTGGTGATATCTGCACTTCAAGTGCTGATCTTTTCTAATTCAACAATTGACACTATATACATAATGTGCTTGAGTTTTGTACACCACATTGGTGATGTCTATACTTTATGTGCTTATCTTTTCTACTTCAACAGTTAAAACCTATACCTATGTACTTGAGTTTTGTACACCATGTTGGCGAGATCTATACTTCAAGTGCTGATCTTTTCTAATTCAACCATTGGCATTTTATACCTAATGTGCTTGAGTTTTGTAAACCTTGTTGGTGATATCTGTAATTCGAGTGCTGATCTTTTCTACTTCAATAGTTGGCACTTTTTACTTATTGTGCTTGAGTTTTGTACTCCATGTTGGTGATATCTGTACTTCATGTACTTGACACTTTGTACCTATTGTACTTGAGTTTTGTTCTCCATGTTGGTGATATCTGTACTTCATGTGCTTGACACTTTACACCTATTGTACTTGAGTTTTGTTCTCCTTGTTGTTGATATCTGTACTTCATGTGTTTTACACTTTATACCTAATATGCTTGAGTTTTGTACACCATGTTGGTGATATCTGTACTTCATGAGCTTGACACTTTATACCTATTGTTCCAGAGTTTTGTACTCCATGTTGGTAATATCTTTATTTCATGTGTTTTACACTTTATACCTAATGTGTTTAGGTTTTGTACACCATGTTGGTGATATCTGTAATTCAAGTGCTGATATTTTCTCCTTCAACAGTTGGCACTTTAAACTTATTGTGCCTGAGTTTTGTACTCCATGTTGGTCATATCTGTATTTCATGTGCTTTACACTTTATGTCTAATGTGCTTGAGTTTTTTGCATCATGTTGGTGATATCTGTACTTCAAGTGCTGATATTTTCCACTTCAACAGTTGACACTTTATACCTAATGGGCTTGAGTTTTGTACACCATATTAGTGATGTCTCTTCATCATGTGCTTATCTTTTCTGCTTCAACAATTGACACCTTATACCTACGTGCTTGAGTTTTGTACACCATGTTGGTGATATCTGTACTTCAAGTGCTTATCTTTTCTAATTCAACAATTAACAGTATATACCTAATGTGCTTGAGTTTTGTACCCCATGTTGGTGATATCTGTACTTCAAGTGCTGATCTTTTCTAATACAACAATTGACACTTTATAAAAAATGTGCTTGAGTTTTGTACACCATATTGGTGATGTCTATACTTTATGTGCTTATCTTTTCTACTTCAACAGTTGACATTTATACCTGTGTGCTTGAGTTTTGTACAACATGTTGGCGAGATCTGTACTTCAAGTGCTGATCTTTTCTAATTCAACAATTGACATTTTATACCTAATGTGCTTGAGTTTTGTACACCTTGTTGGTGATATCTGTACTTCAAGTGCTTATCTTTTCTACTTCAATAGTTGGCACATTTTACTTATTGTGCTTGAGTTTTGTACTCCATGTTGGTGATATCTGTACTTCAAGTGCTGATCTTTTCTAATACAACAATTGACACTTTATACAAAATGTGCTTGAGTCTTGTACACCATATTGGTGATGTCTATACTTTATGTGCTTATCTTTTCTACTTCAACAGTTGACATTTATACCTGTGTGCTTGAGTTTTGTACAACATGTTGGCGAGATCTGTACTTCAAGTGCTGATCTTTTCTAATTCAACAATTGACATTTTATACCTAATGTGCTTGAGTTTTGTACACCTTGTTGGTGATATCTGTACTTAATTGCTGATCTTTTCTACTTCAATAGTTGGCACATTTCACTTATTGTGCTTGAGTTTTGTTCTCCACGTTGGTGATATCTGTACTTCATGTGCTTGACACGTTATACCTATTGTACTTGAGTTTTGTTCTCCACATTGGTGATATCTGTACTTCATGTGCTTTACACTTTATACCTAATATGCTTGAGTTTTGTACACTATGTTGGTGATATCTGTACTTCATGAGCTTGACACTTTATACCTATTGTTCCTGAGTTTTGTACTCCATGTTGGTGATATCTTTATTTCATGTGTTTTACACTTAATACCTAATGTGTTTAGGTTTTGTACACTATGTTGGTGATATCTGTAATTCGAGTGCTGATCTTTTCTACTTCAATAGTTGGCACTTTTTACTTATTGTGCTTGAGTTTTGTACTCCATGTTGGTGATATCTGTACTTCATGTACTTGACACTTTGTACCTATTGTACTTGAGTTTTGTTCTCCATGTTGGTGATATATATACTTCATGTGCTTGACACTTTACACCTATTGTACTTGAGTTTTGTTCTCCATGTTGGCGATATCTGTACTTCATGTGTTTTACACTTTATACCTAATGTGCTTGAGTTTTGTACACCTTGTTGGTGATATCTATACTTCAAGTGCTGATCTTTTCTACTTCAATAGTTGGCACATTTTACTTATTGTGCTTGAGTTTTGTACACCATGTTGGTGATATCTGTACTTCATGAGCTTGACACTTTATACCTATTGTTCCTGAGTTTTGTACTCCATGTTGGTGATATCTTTATTTCATGTGTTTTACACTTTATACCTAATGTGTTTAGGTTTTGTACACCATGTTGGTGATATCTGTACTTCAAGTGCTGATATTTTCTCCTTCAACAGTTGGCACTTTAAATTTATTGTGCTTGAGTTTTGTACTCCATGTTGGTCATATCTGTATTTCTTGTGCTTTACACTTTATGTCTAATGTGCTTGAGTTTTTTGCATCATGTTGATGATATCTGTACTTCAAGTGCTGATATTTTCCACTTCAACAGTTGACACTTTATACCTAATGTGCTTGAGTTTTGTACACCATATTAGTGATGTCTCTTCATCATGTGCTTATCTTTTCTGCTTCAACAATTGACACCTTATACCTACGTGCTTGAGTTTTGTACACCATGTTGGTGATATCTGTACTTCAAGTGCTTATCTTTTCTAATTCAACAATTGACAGTATATACATAATGTGCTTGAGTTTTGTACACCATATTGGTGATGTCTATACTTTATTTGCTTATCTTTTCTACTTGAACAGTTGACATTTATACCTATGTGCTTGAGTTTTGTACACCAAGTTGGTGAGATCTGTACTTCAAGTGCTGATCTTTTCTAATTCAACAATTGACATTTTATACCTAATGTGCTTGAGTTTTGTACATCATGTTCGTGATATCTATACTTCAAGTGCTAATCTTTTCTACTTCAATAGTTGGCACTTTATACTTATTGTGCTTGAGTTTTGTACTCCATTTTAGTGATATCTGCACTTCAAGTGTTGATATTTTCTACTTCTATAGTTGGCACTTTATACTTATTCTGCTTGAGTTATGTACACCATATTAGTGATGTCTCTACTTCATGTGCTTATCTTTTCTGCTTCAACCGTTGATACTTTATACCTATGGGCTTGAGTTTTGTAAACCATGTTGGTGATATCGGTACTTCAAATGCTGATCTTTTCTACTTCAATAGTTTACACTTTATACTTATTGTTCTTAAGTTTTGTACACCATGTTTGTGATATCTGTACTTCATGTGCTTGACACTTTATACCTATTGTACTTGAGTTTTGTACTCCATATTGGTGATATCTGTACTTCATGTGTTTTACACTTTATACCTAATGTGTTTGGGTTTTGTACACCATGTTGGTGATATCTGTACTTCAAGTGCTGATTTTTTCTGCTTCAATAGTTGGCACTTTGAACTTATTGTGCTTGAATTTTGTACTCCATGTTGATGATATATCTACTTCATGCGGTTTACACTTTATACCTAATGTGCTTGAGTTTTTTACATCATGTTGGTGATATCAGTACTTCAAATGCTGATCTTTTCCACGTCAATAGTTGACACTTTATACCGAACGTGCTTGAGTTCTGTATACCATATTAGTGATGTCTCTACATCATGTGCTTATCTTTTCTACTTCAACAGTTGACACCTTATACCTATGAGCTTGAGTTTTGTACACCATGTTGATGATATCTGTACTTCAAGTGCTGATCTTTTCTAATTCAACAACTGATACTTTATACTTAATGTTCTTAGTTTTGTACACCATACTGGTGATGTCTGTACTTCATGTGCTTATCTTTTCTTCTTCAACGATTAACACTTTATACCTAATGCGCTTGAGTTTTGTACTCCACGTTGGTGATATCTGTACTTCATGTGCTTATCTATTCTACTTCAACAGTTGGCACTTTATACTTATTGTGCTTGAGTTTTTGTACACCATGTTGGTGATATCTGTACTTGAAGTGCTGATCTTTTCCACTTCAACAGTTGACACTTTATACCTAATCAGCTTGAGTTCTGTACACCACATTAGTGATGTCTCTACATTATGTGCTTATCTTTTCTGCTTCAACAGTTGACACCTTATGCCTATGTGCTTGAGTTTTGTACACCATGTTGGTGATATCTGCATTTCAAGTGCTGATCTTTTCTAATTCAACAATTGACACTATATACATAATGTGCTTGAGTTTTGTACACCATATTGGTGATGTCTATACATTATGTGCTTATCTTTTCTACTTCAACAGTTGACACCTATACCTATGTGCTTGAGTTTTGTACACCATGTTGGCGAGATCTATACTTCAAGTGCTGATCTTTTCTAATTCAACAATTGACATTTTATACCTAATGTGCTTGAGTTTCGTACACCTTGTTGGTGATATCTGTAATTCAAGTGCCGATCTTTTCTGCTTCAATTGTTGGCACTTTTTACTTATTGTGCTTGAGTTTTGTACTCCATGTTGGTGATATCTGTACTTCATGTACTTGACACTTTTTACCGATTGTACTTGAGTTTTGTACTCCATGTTGGTGATATCTGTACTTCATGTGCTAGACACTTTACACCTATTGTACTTGAGTTTTGTTCTCCATGTTGGTGATATCTGTACGTCATGTGTTTTACACTTTATACCTAATATGCTTGAGTTTTGTACACCATGTTGGTGATATCTGTACTTCATGAGCTTGACACTTTATACCTATTGTTCCTGAGTTTTGTACTCCATGTTGGTAATATCTTTATTTCATGTGTTTTACACTTTATACCTAATGTGTTTAGGTTTTGTACACCATGTTGGTGATATCTGTACTTCGAGTGCTGATATTTTGTCCTTCAACAGTTGGCACTTTAAACTTATTGTGCCTGAGTTTTGTACTCCATGTTGGTCATATCTTTACTTCAAGTGCTAATCTTTCCCACGTCAACAGTTGACACTTTATACCAACTGTGCTTGAGTTCTGTACACCATATTTGTGATGTCTCTGCATTATGTGCTTATCTTTTCTGCTTCAATAGTTGACACCTTATACCTATGAGCTTGAGTTTTGTACACCATGTTGATGATATCTGTACTTGAAGTGCTGATCTTTTCTAATTCAACAACTGACACTTTATACTTAATGTGCTTGAGTTTTGTACACCATACTGGTGATGTGTGTACTTCATGTGCTTATCTTTTTTTCTTCAACAATTGACACTTTATACCTAATGTGCTTGAGTTTTGTACACCATATTGGTGATGTATGTACTTCATGTGCTTATCTTTTCTTCTTCAACGATTAACACTTTATACCTAATGCGCTTGAGTTTTGTACTCAATGTTGGTTATGTCTGTACTTCATGTGCTTATCTATTCTACTTCAACAGTTGGCACTTTATACTTATTGTGCTTGAGTTTTTGTACACCATGTTGGTGATATCTGTACTTGAAGTGCTGATCTTTTCCACTTCAACAGTTGACACTTTATACCTAATCAGCTTGAGTTCTGTACACCACATTAGTGATGTCTCTACATTATGTGCTTATCTTTTCTGCTTCAACAGTTGACACCTTATGCCTATGTGCTTGAGTTTTGTACACCATGTTGGTGATATCTGCATTTCAAGTGCTGATCTTTTCTAATTCAACAATTGACACTATATACATAATGTGCTCGAGTTTTGTACACCATATTGGTGATGTCTATACATTATGTGCTTATCTTTTCTACTTCAACAGTTGACACCTATACCTATGTGCTTGAGTTTTGTACACCATGTTGGCGAGATCTATACTTCAAGTGCTGATCTTTTCTAATTCAACAATTGACATTTTATACCTAATGTGCTTGAGTTTCGTACACCTTGTTGGTGATATCTGTAATTCAAGTGCCGATCTTTTCTGCTTCAATTGTTGGCACTTTTTACTTATTGTGCTTGAGTTTTGTACTCCATGTTGGTGATATCTGTACTTCATGTACTTGACACTTTTTACCGATTGTACTTGAGTTTTGTACTCCATGTTGGTGATATCTGTACTTCATGTGCTAGACACTTTACACCTATTGTACTTGAGTTTTGTTCTCCATGTTGGTGATATCTGTACGTCATGTGTTTTACACTTTATACCTAATATGCTTGAGTTTTGTACACCATGTTGGTGATATCTGTACTTCATGAGCTTGACACTTTATACCTATTGTTCCTGAGTTTTGTACTCCATGTTGGTAATATCTTTATTTCATGTGTTTTACACTTTATACCTAATGTGTTTAGGTTTTGTACACCATGTTGGTGATATCTGTACTTCGAGTGCTGATATTTTGTCCTTCAACAGTTGGCACTTTAAACTTATTGTGCCTGAGTTTTGTACTCCATGTTGGTCATATCTGTACTTCAAGTGCTAATCTTTCCCACGTCAACAGTTGACACTTTATACCAACTGTGCTTGAGTTCTGTACACCATATTTGTGATGTCTCTGCATTATGTGCTTATCTTTTCTGCTTCAATAGTTGACACCTTATACCTATGAGCTTGAGTTTTGTACACCATGTTGATGATATCTGTACTTGAAGTGCTGATCTTTTCTAATTCAACAACTGACACTTTATACTTAATGTGCTTGAGTTTTGTACACCATACTGGTGATGTGTGTACTTCATGTGCTTATCTTTTTTTCTTCAACAATTGACACTTTATACCTAATGTGCTTGAGTTTTGTACACCATATTGGTGATGTATGTACTTCATGTGCTTATCTTTTCTTCTTCAACGATTAACACTTTATACCTAATGCGCTTGAGTTTTGTACTCAATGTTGGTTATGTCTGTACTTCATGTGCTTATCTATTCTACTTCAACAGTTGGCACTTTATACTTATTGTGCTTGAGTTTTTGTACACCATCTTGGTGATATCTGTACTTCAAGTGCTAATCTTTTCTAATTCAACAATTGACACTTTATACCTAATGTGCTTGAGTTTTGGGCACCGTATTGGTGATGTATGTACTTTATGTGCTTATCTTTTCTTCTTCAACAATTGACACTTTATACCTTATGTGATTGAGTTTTGTACTCCATGTTGGTGATATCTGTACTTCATGTGCTTATCTATTCTACTTCAACTGTTAGCACTTTATATTTATTGTGCTTAAGTTTTTGTACACCATGTTGGTGATATCTGTACTTGAAGTGCTGATCTTTTCCGCTTCAACAGTTGACACTTTATACCTAATCTGCTTGAGTTCTGTACACCACATTAGTGATGTCTCTACATCATGTGCTTATCTTTTCTGCTTCAACAGTTGACACCTTATGCCTATGTGCTTGAGTTTTGTACACCATGTTGGTGATATCTGCATTTCAAGTGCTGATCTTTTCTAATTCAACAATTGACACTATATACATAATGTGCTTGAGTTTTGTACACCATATTGGTGATGTCTATACATTATGTGCTTATCTTTTCTACTTCAACAGTTGACACCTATACCTATGTGCTTGAGTTTTGTACACCATGTTGGCGAGATCTATACTTCAAGTGCTGATCTTTTCTAATTCAACAATTGACATTTTATACCTAATGTGCTTGAGTTTGGTACACCTTGTTGGTGATATCTGTAATTCAAGTGCTGATCTTTTCTGCTTCAATTGTTGGCACTTTTTACTTATTGTGCTTGAGTTTTGAACTCCATGTTGGTGATATCTGTACTTCATGTACTTGACACTTTTTACCGATTGTACTTGAGTTTTGTACTCCATGTTGGTGATATCTGTACTTCATGTGCTTGACACGTTACACCTATTGTACTTGAGTTTTGTTCTCCATGTTGGTGATATCTGTACGTCATGTGTTTTACACTTTATACCTAATATGCTTGAGTTTTGTACACCATGTTGGTGATATCTGTACTTCATGAGCTTGACACTTTATACCTATTGTTCCTGAGTTTTGTACTCCATGTTGGTAATATCTTTATTTCATGTGTTTTACACTTTATACCTAATGTGTTTAGGTTTTGTACACCATGTTGGTGATATCTGTACTTCAAGTGCTGATATTTTCTCCTTCAACAGTTGGCACTTTAAACTTATTGTGCCTGAGTTTTGTACTCCATGTTGGTCATATCTGTACTTCAAGTGCTAATCTTTCCCACGTCAACAGTTGACACTTTATACCAACTGTGCTTGAGTTCTGTACACCATATTTGTGATGTTTCTGCATTATGTGCTTATCTTTTCTGCTTCAATAGTTGACACCTTATACCTATGAGCTTGAGTTTTGTACACCATGTTGATGATATCTGTACTTGAAGTGCTGATCTTTTCTAATTCAACAACTGACACTTTATACTTAATGTGCTTGAGTTTTGTACACCATACTGGTGATGTGTGTACTTCATGTGCTTATCTTTTTTTCTTCAACAATTGACACTTTATACCTAATGTGCTTGAGTTTTGTACACCATAGTGGTGATGTATGTACTTCATGTGCTTATCTTTTCTTCTTCAACGATTAACACTTTATACCTAATGCGCTTGAGTTTTGTACTCAATGTTGGTTATGTCTGTACTTCATGTGCTTATCTATTCTACTTCAACAGTTGGCACTTTATACTTATTGTGCTTGAGTTTTTGTACACCATCTTGGTGATATCTGTACTTCAAGTGCTAATCTTTTCTAATTCAACAATTGACACTTTATACCTAATGTGCTTGAGTTTTGTGCACCGTATTGGTGATGTATGTACTTTATGTGCTTATCTTTTCTTCTTCAACAATTGACACTTTATACCTTATGTGATTGAGTTTTGTACTCCATGTTGGTGATATCTGTACTTCATGTGCTTATCTATTCTACTTCAACTGTTAGCACTATATACTTATTGTGCTTAAGTTTTTGTACACCATGTTGGTGATATCTGTACTTGAAGTGCTGATCTTTTCCACTTCAACAGTTGACACTTTATACCTAATCTGCTTGAGTTCTGTACACCACATTAGTGATGTCTCTACATCATGTGCTTATCTTTTCTGCTTCAACAGTTGACACCTTATGCTTATGTGCTTGACTTTGGTACACCATGTTGGTGATATCTGTACTTCAAGTGCTGATCTTTTCTGATTCAACAATTGACACTATATACATAATGTGCTTGAGTTTTGTACACCATATTGGTGATGTCTATACTTTATGTGCTTATCTTTTCCACTTCAACAGTTGACATTTATACCTATGTGCTTGTGTTTTGTATAACATGTTGGCGAGATCTGTACTTCAAGTGCTGATCTTTTCTAATTCAACAATTGACATTTTATACCTAATGTGCTTGAGTTTTGTACACCTTGTTGGTGATATCTGTACTTCAAGTGCTGATCTTTTCTACTTCAATAGTTAGCTCATTTTACTTATTGTGCTTGAGTTTTGTACTCCATGTTGGTGATATCTGTACTTCATGTGCTTGACACGTTATACCTATTGTACTTGAGTTTTGTTCTCCACGTTGGTGATATCTGTACTTCATGTGCTTTAAACTTTATACCTAATATGCTTGAGTTTGTACACCATGTTGGTGATATCTGTACTTCATGAGCTTGACACTTTATACCTATTGTTCCTGAGTTTTGTACTCCATGTTGGTGATATCTTTATTTCATGTGTTTTACACTTTATACCTAATGTGTTTAGGTTTTGTACACCATGTTGGTGATATCTGTACTTCAAGTGCTTATATTTTCTCCTTCAACAGTTGGCACTTTAAACTTATTGTGCTTGAGTTTTGTACTCCATGTTGGCCATATCTGTACTTCAAGTGCTAATCTTTTCCACGTCAATAGTCGACACTTTATACCAAATGTGCTTGAGTTCTGTACACCATATTAGTGACGTCTCTACATCATGTGCTTATCTTTTCTGCTCCAATAGTTGACACCTTATACCTATGAGCTTGAGTTTTGTACACCATGTTGATGATATGTGTACTTCATGTGCTGATCTTTTCTAATTCAACAACTGACACTTTATACATAATGTGCTTGAGTTTTGTACACCATACTGGTGATGTCTGTACTTCATATGCTTATCTTTTCTTCTTCAACAATTGACACTTTATACCGAATGTGCTTGAGTTTTGTACACTATATTGGTGATGTATGTACTTCTTGTGCTTATCTTTTCTTCTTCAACGATTAACACTTTATACCTAATGCGCTTGAGTTTTGTACTCCACGTTTGTGATATCTTTACTTCATGTACTTATCTATTCTAATTCAACAGTTGGCACTTTATACTTATTGTGCTTGAGTTTTTGTACACCATGTTGGTGATATCTGTACTTCAAGTGCTTATATTTTCTCCTTCAACAGTTGGCACTTTAAACTTATTGTGCTTGAGTTTTGTACTCCATGTTGGCCATATCTGTACTTCAAGTGCTAATCTTTTCCACGTCAATAGTCGACACTTTATACCTAATCTGCTTGAGTTCTGTACACCACATTAGTGATGTCTCTACATCATGTGCTTATCTTTTCTGCTTCAACAGTTGACACCTTATGCCTATGTGCTTGAGTTTTGTACACCATGTTGGTGATATCTGCACTTCAAGTGCTGATTTTTTCTAATTCAACAATTGACACTATATACATAATGTGCTTGAGTTTTGTACACCATATTGGTGATGTCTATACTTTATGTGCTTATCTTTTCTACTTCAACAGTTGACACCTATACTTATGTGCTTGAGTTTTGTACACCATGTTGGCGAGATCTATACTTCAAGTGCTGATCTTTTCTAATTCAACAATTGACATTTTATACCTAATGTGCTTGAGTTTTGTACACCTTGTTGGTGATATCTGTAATTCAAGTGCTGATCTTTTGTACTTCAATAGTTGGCACTTTTTACTTATTGTGCTTGAGTTTTGTACTCCATGTTGGTGATATCTGTACTTCATGTACTTGACACTTTGTACCTATTGTACTTGAGTTTTGTACTCCATGTTGGTGATATCTGTACTTCATGTGCTTGACCCTTTATACCTATTATACTTGAGTTTTGTTCTCCATGTTGGTGATATCTGTACTTCATGTGTTTTACACTTTATACCTAATATGCTTGAGTTTTGTACACCATGTATGTGATATCTGTACTTCATGAGCTTGACACTTCATACCTATTGTTCCTGAGTTTTGTACTCCATGTTGGTGATATCTTTATTTCATGAGTTTTACACTTTATACCTAATGTGTTTAGGTTTTGTACACCATGTTTGTGATATCTGTACTTCAAGTGCTGATACTTTCTCCTTCAACAGTTGGCACTTTAAACTTATTGTGCTTGAGTTTTGTACTCCATGTTGGTCATATCTGTATTTCATGTGCTTTACACTTTATGTCTAATGTGCTTGAGTTTTTTGCATCATGTTGGTGATATCAGTACTTCAAGTGCTGATATTTTCCACTTCAACAGTTGGCGCTTTATACCTAATGTGCTTGATATCTGTACTTCAAGTGCTTATCTTTTCTAATTCAACAATTGACAGTATATACATAATGTGCTTGAGTTTTGTACACCATATTGGTGATGTCTATACTTTATGTGCTTATCTTTTCTACTTCAACAGTTGACATTTATACCTATGTGCTTGAGTTTTGTACACCAAGTTGGTGAGATCTGTACTTCAAGTGCTGATATTTTCTAATTCAACAATTGACATTTTATACCTAATGTGCTTGAGTTTTGTACACCATGTTCGTGATATCTATACTTCAAGTGCTAATCTTTTCTACTTCAATAGTTGGCACTTTATACTTATTGTGCTTGAGTTTTGTACTGCATTTTAGTGTTATCAGCACTTCAAGTGCTGATATTTTCTGCTTCTATAGTTGGCACTTTATACTTATTCTGCTTGAGTTATGTACACCATATTAGTGATGTCTCTACTTCATGTGCTTATCTTTTCTGCTTCAACCGTTGACACTTTATACCTATGAGCTTGAGTTTTGTACACCATGTTGGTGATATCGGTACTTCGAGTGCTAATATTTTCTACTTCAATAGTTGACACTTTATACTTATTGTTCTTATGTTTTGTACACCATGTTTGTGATATCTGTACTTCATGTGCTTGACACTTTATACCTGTTGTACTTGAGTTTTGTACTCCATGTTGGTGATATCTGTACTTCATGTGTTTTACACTTTATACGTAATGTGTTTGGGTTTTGTACACCATGTTCGTGATATCTGTACTTCAAGTGCTGATTTTTTCTCCTTCAATAGTTGGCACTTTGAACTTATTGTGCTTGAGTTTTGTGCTCCATGTTGATGATATATCTATTTCATGCCTTTTACACTTTATACCTAATGTGCTTGAGTTTTTTACATCATGTTGGTGATATCTGTACTTCAAGTGCTGATCTTTTCCACGTCAATAGTTGACACTTTATACCGAATGTGCTTGAGTTCTGTACACCATATTTGTGATGTCTCTACATCATGTGCTTATCTTTTCTGCTTCAACAGTTGACACCTTATGCTTATGTGCTTGACTTTGGTACACCATGTTGGTGATATCTGTACTTCAAGTGCTGATCTTTTCTGATTCAACAATTGACACTATATACATAATGTGCTTGAGTTTTGTACACCATATTGGTGATGTCTATACTTTATGTGCTTATCTTTTCCACTTCAACAGTTGACATTTATACCTATGTGCTTGAGTTTTGTACAACATGTTGGCGAGATCTGTACTTCAAGTGCTGATCTTTTCTACTTCAATAGTTAGCTCATTTTACTTATTGTGCTTGAGTTTTGTACTCCATGTTGGTGATATCTGTACTTCATGTGCTTGACACGTTATACCTATTGTACTTGAGTTTTGTTCTCCACGTTGGTGATATCTGTACTTCATGTGCTTTAAACTTTATACCTAAATGCTTGAGTTTGTACACCATGTTGGTGATATCTGTACTTCATGAGCTTGACACTTTATACCTATTGTTCCTGAGTTTTGTACTCCATGTTGGTGATATCTTTATTTCATGTGTTTTACACTTTATACCTAATGTGTTTAGCTTTTGTACACCATGTTGGTGATATCTGTACTTCAAGTGCTGATATTTTCTCCTTCAACAGTTGGCACTTTAAACTTATTGTGCTTGAGTTTTGTACTCCATGTTGGCCATATCTGTACTTCAAGTGCTGATATTTTCTGCTTCTATAGTTGGCACTTTATACTTATTCTGCTTGAGTTATGTACACCATATTAGTGATGTCTCTACTTCATGTGCTTATCTTTTCTACTTCAACCGTTGACACTTTATACTTATGAGCTTGAGTTTTGTACACCATGTTGGTGATATCGGTACTTCGAGTGCTAATATTTTCTACTTCAATAGTTGACACTTTATACTTATTGTTCTTATGTTTTGTACACCATGTTTGTGATATCTGTACTTCATGTGCTTGACACTTTATACCTATTGTACTTGAGTTTTGTACTCCATGTTGGTGATATCTGTACTTCATGTGTTTTACACTTTATACGTAATGTGTTTAGGTTTTGTACACCATGTTCGTGATATCTGTACTTCAAGTGCTGATTTTTTCTCCTTCAATAGTTGGCACTTTGAACTTATTGTGCTTGAGTTTTGTGCTCCATGTTGATGATATATCTATTTCATGCCTTTTACACTTTATACCTAATGTGCTTGAGTTTTTTACATCATGTTGGTGATATCTGTACTTCAAGTGCTGATCTTTTCCACGTCAATAGTTGACACTTTATACCGAATGTGCTTGAGTTCTGTACACCATATTTGTGATGTCACTACATCATGTGCTTATCTTTTCTGCTTCAACAGTTGACACCTTCTGCCTATGTGCTTGAGTTTTGTACACCATGTTGGTGATATCTGTACTTCAAGTGCTGATCTTTTCTAATACAACAATTGACACTTTATACATAATGTGCTTGAGTTTTGTACACCATATTGGTGATGTCTATACTTTATGTGCTTATCTTTTCTACTTCAACAGTTGACATTTATACCTATGTGCTTGAGTTTTGTACAACATGTTGGCGAGATCTGTACTTCAAGTGCTGATCTTTTCTATTTCAACAATTGACATTTTATACCTAATGTGCTTGAGTTTTGTACGCCTTGTTGGTGATATCTGTACTTCATGTGCTGATCTTTTCTACTTCAATAGTTGGCACATTTTACTTATTGTGCTTGAGTTTTGTACTCCATGTTGGTGATATCTGTACTCCATGTGCTTTACACTTTATACCTAATATGCTTGAGTTTTGTACACCATGTTGGTGATATCTGTACTTCATGAGCTTGACACTTTATACCTATTGTTCCTGAGTTTTGTACTCCATGTTGGTGATATCTTTATTTCTTGTGTTTTACACTTTATACCTAATGTGTTTAGGTTTTGTACACCATGTTGGTGATATCTGTACTTCAAGTGCAGATATTTTCTCTTTCAACAGTCGGCACTTTAAACTTATTGTGCTTGAGTTTTGTACTCCATGTTGGTCATATCTGTACTTCAAGTGCTAATCTTTTCCACGTCAATAGTTGACACTTTATACCGAATGTGATTGAGTTCTGTACACCATATTAGTGATGTCTCTACATCATGTGCTTATCTTTTCTGCTTCAATAGTTGACACCTTATACCTATGAGCTTGAGTTTTGTACACCATGTTGATGATATCTATACTTCAACTGCTGATCTTTTCTAATTCAACAACTGACACTTTATACTTAATGTGCTTGAGTTTTGTACACCATACTGGTGATGTCTGTACTTCATGTGCTTATCTTTTTTTCTTCAACAATTGACACTATATACATAATGTGCTTGAGTTTGGTACACCATATTGGTGATGTCTATACATTATGTGCTTATCTTTTCTACTTCAACAGTTGACACCTATACCTATGTGCTTGAGTTTTGTACACCATGTTGGCGAGATCTATACTTCAAGTGCTGATCTTTTCTAATTCAACAATTGACATTTTATACCTAATGTGCTTGAGTTTTGTACACCTTGTTGGTGATATCTGTAATTCAAGTGCCGATCTTTTCTGCTTCAATTGTTGGCACTTTTTACTTATTGTGCTTGAGTTTTGTACTCCATGTTGGTGATATCTGTACTTCATGTACTTGACACTTTTTACCGATTGTACTTGAGTTTTGTACTCCATGTTGGTGATATCTGTACTTCATGTGCTAGACATTTTACACCTATTGTACTTGAGTTTTGTTCTCCATGTTGGTGATATCTGTACGTCATGTGTTTTACACTTCATACCTAATATGCTTGAGTTTTGTACACCATGTTGGTGATATCTGTACTTCATGAGCTTGACACTTTATACCTATTGTTCCTGAGTTTTGTACTCCATGTTGGTAATATCTTTATTTCATGTGTTTTACACTTTATACCTAATGTGTTTAGGTTTTGTACACCATGTTGGTGATATCTGTACTTCGAGTGCTGATATTTTCTCCTTCAACAGTTGGCACTTTAAACTTATTGTGCCTGAGTTTTGTACTCCATGTTGGTCATATCTGTACTTCAAGTGCTAATCTTTCCCACGTCAACAGTTGACACTTTATACCAACTGTGCTTGAGTTCTGTACACCATATTTGTGATGTCTCTGCATTATGTGCTTATCTTTTCTGCTTCAATAGTTGACACCTTATACCTATGAGCTTGAGTTTTGTACACCATGTTGATGATATCTGTACTTGAAGTGCTGATCTTTTCTAATTCAACAACTGACACTTTATACTTAATGTGCTTGAGTTTTGTACACCATACTGGTGATGTGTGTACTTCATATGCTTATCTTTTTTTCTTCAACAATTGACACTTTATACCTAATGTGCTTGAGTTTTGTACACCATATTGGTGATGTATGTACTTCATGTGCTTATCTTTTCTTCTTCAACGATTAACACTTTATACCTAATGCGCTTGAGTTTTGTACTCAATGTTGGTTATGTCTGTACTTCATGTGCTTATCTATTCTACTTCAACAGTTGGCACTTTATACTTATTGTGCTTGAGTTTTTGTACACCATCTTGGTGATATCTGTACTTCAAGTGCTAATCTTTTCTAATTCAACAATTGACACTTTATACCTAATGTGCTTGAGTTTTGTGCACCGTATTGGTGATGTATGTACTTTATGTGCTTATCTTTTCTTCTTCAACAATTGACACTTTATACCTTATGTGATTGAGTTTTGTACTCCATGTTGGTGATATCTGTACTTCATGTGCTTATCTATTCTACTTCAACTGTTAGCACTTTATATTTATTGTGCTTAAGTTTTTGTACACCATGTTGGTGATATCTGTACTTGAAGTGCTGATCTTTTCCACTTCAACAGTTGACACTTTATACCTAATCTGCTTGAGTTCTGTACACCACATTAGTGATGTCTCTACATCATGTGCTTATCTTTTCCGCTTCAACAGTTGACACCTTATGCCTATGTGCTTGAGTTTTGTACACCATGTTGGTGATATCTGTACTTCAAGTGCTGATCTTTTCTAATTCAACAATTGACACTATATACATAATGTGCTTGAGTTTTGTACACCATATTGGTGATGTCTATACTTTATGTGCTTATCTTTTCTACTTCAACAGTTGACACCTATACCTATGTGCTTGAGTTTTGTACACCATGTTGGCGAGATCTATACTTCAAGTGCTGATCTTTTCTAATTCAACAATTGACATTTTATACCTAATGTGCTTGAGTTTGGTACACCTTGTTGGTGATATCTGTAATTCAAGTGCTGATCTTTTCTGCTTCAATTGTTGGCACTTTTTACTTATTGTGCTTGAGTTTTGAACTCCATGTTGGTGATATCTGTACTTCATGTACTTGACACTTTTTACCGATTGTACTTGAGTTTTGTACTCCATGTTGGTGATATATGTACTTCATGTGCTTGACACTTTACACCTATTGTACTTGAGTTTTGTTCTCCATGTTGGTGATATCTGTACGTCATGTGTTTTACACTTTATACCTAATATGCTTGAGTTTTGTACACCATGTTGGTGATATCTGTACTTCATGAGCTTGACACTTTATACCTATTGTTCCTGAGTTTTGTACTCCATGTTGGTAATATCTTTATTTCATGTGTTTTACACTTTATACCTAATGTGTTTAGGTTTTGTACACCATGTTGGTGATATCTGTACTTCAAGTGCTGATATTTTCTCCTTCAACAGTTGGCACTTTAAACTTATTGTGCCTGAGTTTTGTACTCCATGTTGGTCATATCTGTACTTCAAGTGCTAATCTTTCCCACGTCAACAGTTGACACTTTATACCAACTGTGCTTGAGTTCTGTACACCATATTTGTGATGTTTCTGCATTATGTGCTTATCTTTTCTGCTTCAATAGTTGACACCTTATACCTATGAGCTTGAGTTTTGTACACCATGTTGATGATATCTGTACTTGAAGTGCTGATCTTTTCTAATTCAACAACTGACACTTTATACTTAATGTGCTTGAGTTTTGTACACCATACTGGTGATGTGTGTACTTCATGTGCTTATCTTTTTTTCTTCAACAATTGACACTTTATACCTAATGTGCTTGAGTTTTGTACACCATAGTGGTGATGTATGTACTTCATGTGCTTATCTTTTCTTCTTCAACGATTAACACTTTATACCTAATGCGCTTGAGTTTTGTACTCAATGTTGGTTATGTCTGTACTTCATGTGCTTATCTATTCTACTTCAACAGTTGGCACTTTATACTTATTGTGCTTGAGTTTTTGTACACCATCTTGGTGATATCTGTACTTCAAGTGCTAATCTTTTCTAATTCAACAATTGACACTTTATACCTAATGTGCTTGTGTTTTGTGCACCGTATTGGTGATGTATGTACTTTATGTGCTTATCTTTTCTTCTTCAACAATTGACACTTTATACCTTATGTGATTGAGTTTTGTACTCCATGTTGGTGATATCTGTACTTCATGTGCTTATCTATTCTACTTCAACTGTTAGCACTTTATACTTATTGTGCTTAAGTTTTTGTACACCATGTTGGTGATATCTGTACTTGAAGTGCTGATCTTTTCCACTTCAACAGTTGACACTTTATACCTAATCTGCTTGAGTTCTGTACACCACATTAGTGATGTCTCTACATCATGTGCTTATCTTTTCTGCTTCAACAGTTGACACCTTATGCTTATGTGCTTGACTTTGGTACACCATGTTGGTGATATCTGTACTTCAAGTGCTGATCTTTTCTGATTCAACAATTGACACTATATACATAATGTGCTTGAGTTTTGTACACCATATTGGTGATGTCTATACTTTATGTGCTTATCTTTTCCACTTCAACAGTTGACATTTATACCTATGTGCTTGTGCTTTGTATAACATGTTGGCGAGATCTGTACTTCAAGTGCTGATCTTTTCTAATTCAACAATTGACATTTTATACCTAATGTGCTTGAGTTTTGTACACCTTGTTGGTGATATCTGTACTTCAAGTGCTGATCTTCTCTACTTCAATAGTTAGCTCATTTTACTTATTGTGCTTGAGTTTTGTACTCTATGTTGGTGATATCTGTACTTCATGTGCTTGACACGTTATACCTATTGTACTTGAGTTTTGTTCTCCACGTTGGTGATATCTGTACTTCATGTGCTTTAAACTTTATACCTAATATGCTTGAGTTTGTACACCATGTTGGTGATATCTGTACTTCATGAGCTTGACACTTTATACCTATTGTTCCTGAGTTTTGTACTCCATGTTGGTGATATCTTTATTTCATGTGTTTTACACTTTATACCTAATGTGTTTAGGTTTTGTACACCATGTTAGTGATATCTGTACTTCAAGTGCTTATATTTTCTCCTTCAACAGTTGGCACTTTAAACTTATTGTGCTTGAGCTTTGTACTCCATGTTGGCCATATCTGTACTTCAAGTGCTAATCTTTTCCACGTCAATAGTCGACACTTTATACCAAATGTGCTTGAGTTCTGTACACCATATTAGTGATGTCTCTACATCATGTGCTTATCTTTTCTGCTCCAATAGTTGACACCTTATACCTATGAGCTTGAGTTTTGTACACCATGTTGATGATATGTGTACTTCAAGTGCTGATCTTTTCTAATTCAACAACTGACACTTTATACATAATGTGCTTGAGTTTTGTACACCATACTGGTGATGTCTGTACTTCATATGCTTATCTTTTCTTCTTCAACAATTGACACTTTATACCGAATGTGCTTGAGTTTTGTACACTATATTGGTGATGTATGTACTTCTTGTGCTAATCTTTTCTTCTTCAACGATTAACACTTTATACCTAATGCGCTTGAGTTTTGTACTCCACGTTGGTGATATCTTTACTTCATGTACTTATCTATTCTAATTCAACAGTTGGCACTTTATACTTATTGTGCTTGAGTTTTTGTACACCATGTTGGTGATATCTGTACTTGAAGTGCTGATCTTTTCCACTTCAACAGTTGACACTTTATACCTAATCTGCTTGAGTTCTGTACACCACATTAGTGATGTCTCTACATCATGTGCTTATCTTTTCTGCTTCAACAGTTGACACCTTATGCCTATGTGCTTGAGTTTTGTACACCATGTTGGTGATATCTGCACTTCAAGTGCTGATTTTTTCTAATTCAACAATTGACACTATATACATAATGTGCTTGAGTTTTGTACACCATATTGGTGATGTCTATACTTTATGTGCTTATCTTTTCTACTTCAACAGTTGACACCTATACTTATGTGCTTGAGTTTTGTACACCATGTTGGCGAGATCTATACTTCAAGTGCTGATCTTTTCTAATTCAACAATTGACATTTTATACCTAATGTGCTTGAGTTTTGTACACCTTGTTGGTGATATCTGTAATTCAAGTGCTGATCTTTTGTACTTCAATAGTTGGCACTTTTTACTTATTGTGCTTGAGTTTTGTACTCCATGTTGGTGATATCTGTACTTCATGTACTTGACACTTTGTACCTATTGTACTTGAGTTTTGTACTCCATGTTGGTGATATCTGTACTTCATGTGCTTGACACTTTATACCTATTGTACTTGAGTTTTGTTCTCCATGTTGGTGATATCTGTACTTCATGTGTTTTACACTTTATACCTAATATGCTTGAGTTTTGTACACCATGTATGTGATATCTGTACTTCATGAGCTTGACACTTCATACCTATTGTTCCTGAGTTTTGTACTCCATGTTGGTGATATCTTTATTTCATGAGTTTTACACTTTATACCTAATGTGTTTAGGTTTTGTACACCATGTTTGTGATATCTGTACTTCAAGTGCTGATACTTTCTCCTTCAACAGTTGGTACTTTAAACTTATTGTGCTTGAGTTTTGTACTCCATGTTGGTCATATCTGTATTTCATGTGCTTTACACTTTATGTCTAATGTGCTTGAGTTTTTTGCATCATGTTGGTGATATCAGTACTTCAAGTGCTGATATTTTCCACTTCAACAGTTGGCGCTTTATACCTAATGTGCTTGATATCTGTACTTCAAGTGCTTATCTTTTCTAATTCAACAATTGACAGTATATACATAATGTGCTTGAGTTTTGTACACCATATTGGTGATGTCTATACTTTATGTGCTTATCTTTTCTACTTCAACAGTTGACATTTATACCTATGTGCTTGAGTTTTGTACACCAAGTTGGCTAGATCTGTACTTCAAGTGCTGATCTTTTCTAATTCAACAATTGACATTTTATACCTAATGTGCTTGAGTTTTGTACACCATGTTCGTGATATCTATACTTCAAGTGCTAATCTTTTCTACTTCAATAGTTGGCACTTTATACTTATTGTGCTTGAGTTTTGTACTGCATTCTAGTGTTATCAGCACTTCAAGTGCTGATATTTTCTGCTTCTATAGTTGGCACTTTATACTTATTCTGCTTGAGTTATGTACACCATATTAGTGATGTCTCTACTTCATGTGCTTATCTTTTCTGCTTCAACCGTTGACACTTTATACCTATGAGCTTGAGTTTTGTTCACCATGTTGGTAATATCGGTACTTCGAGTGCTAATATTTTCTACTTCAATAGTTGACACTTTATACTTATTGTTCTTATGTTTTGTACACCATGTTTGTGATATCTGTACTTCATGTGCTTGACACTTTATACCTGTTGTACTTGAGTTTTGTACTCCATGTTGGTGATATCTGTACTTCATGTGTTTTACACTTTATACGTAATGTGTTTGGGTTTTGTACACCATGTTCGTGATATCTGTACTTCAAGTGCTGATTTTTTCTCCTTCAATAGTTGGCACTTTGAACTTATTGTGCTTGAGTTTTGTGCTCCATGTTGATGATATATCTATTTCATGCCTTTTTCACTTTATACCTAATGTGCTTGAGTTTTTTACATCATGTTGGTGATATCTGTACTTCAAGTGCTGATCTTTTCCACGTCAATAGTTGACACTTTATACCGAATGTGCTTGAGTTCTGTACACCATATTTGTGATGTCTCTACATCATGTGCTTATCTTTTCTGCTTCAACAGTTGACACCTTATGCTTATGTGCTTTACTTTGGTACACCATGTTGGTGATATCTGTACTTCAAGTGCTGATCTTTTCTGATTCAACAATTGACACTATATACATAATGTGCTTGAGTTTTGTACACCATATTGGTGATGTCTATACTTTATGTGCTTATCTTTTCCACTTCAACAGTTGACATTTATACCTATGTGCTTGAGTTTTGTACAACATGTTGGCGAGATCTGTACTTCAAGTGCTGATCTTTTCTAATTCAACAATTGACATTTTATACCTAATGTGCTTGAGTTTTGTACACCTTGTTGGTGATATCTGTACTTCAAGTGCTGATCTTTTCTACTTCAATAGTTAGCTCATTTTACTTATTGTGCTTGAGTTTTGTACTCCATGTTGGTGATATCTGTACTTCATGTGCTTGACACGTTATACCTATTGTACTTGAGTTTTGTTCTCCACGTTGGTGATATCTGTACTTCATGTGCTTTAAACTTTATACCTAAATGCTTGAGTTTGTACACCATGTTGGTGATATCTGTACTTCATGAGCTTGACACTTTATACCTATTGTTCCTGAGTTTTGTACTCCATGTTGGTGATATCTTTATTTCATGTGTTTTACACTTTATACCTAATGTGTTTAGGTTTTGTACACCATGTTGGTGATATCTGTACTTCAAGTGCTGATATTTTCTCCTTCAACAGTTGGCACTTTAAACTTATTGTGCTTGAGTTTTGTACTCCATGTTGGCCATATCTGTATTTCAAGTGCTGATATTTTCTGCTTCTATAGTTGGCACTTTATACTTGTTCTGCTTGAGTTATGTACACCATATTAGTGATGTCTCTACTTCATGTGCTTATCTTTTCTGCTTCAACCGTTGACACTTTATACTTATGAGCTTGAGTTTTGTACACCATGTTGGTGATATCGGTACTTCGAGTGCTAATATTTTCTACTTCAATAGTTGACACTTTATACTTATTGTTCTTATGTTTTGTACACCATGTTTGTGATATCTGTACTTCATGTGCTTGACACTTTATACCTATTGTACTTGAGTTTTGTACTCCATGTTGGTGATATCTGTACTTCATGTGTTTTACACTTTATACGTAATGTGTTTGGGTTTTGTACACCATGTTCGTGATATCTGTACTTCAAGTGCTGATTTTTTCTCCTTCAATAGTTGGCACTTTGAACTTATTGTGCTTGAGTTTTGTGCTCCATGTTGATGATATATCTATTTCATGCCTTTTACACTTTATACCTAATGTGCTTGAGTTTTTTACATCATGTTGGTGATATCTGTACTTCAAGTGCTGATCTTTTCCACGTCAATAGTTGACACTTTATACCGAATGTGCTTGAGTTCTGTACACCATATTTGTGATGTCACTACATCATGTGCTTATCTTTTCTGCTTCAACAGTTGACACCTTCTGCCTATGTGCTTGAGTTTTGTACACCATGTTGGTGATATCTGTACTTCAAGTGCTGATCTTTTCTAATACAACAATTGACACTTTATACATAATGTGCTTGAGTTTTGTACACCATATTGGTGATGTCTATACTTTATGTGCTTATCTTTTCTACTTCAACAGTTGACATTTATACCTATGTGCTTGAGTTTTGTACAACATGTTGGCGAGATCTGTACTTCAAGTGCTGATCTTTTCTATTTCAACAATTGACATTTTATACCTAATGTGCTTGAGTTTTGTACGCCTTGTTGGTGATATCTGTACTTCATGTGCTGATCTTTTCTACTTCAATAGTTGGCACATTTTACTTATTGTGCTTGAGTTTTGTACTCCATGTTGGTGATATCTGTACTTCATGTGCTTTACACTTTATACCTAATATGCTTGAGTTTTGTACACCATGTTGGTGATATCTGTACTTCATGAGCTTGACACTTTATACCTATTGTTCCTGAGTTTTGTACTCCATGTTGGTGATATCTTTATTTCATGTGTTTTACACTTAATACCTAATGTGTTTAGGTTTTGTACACCATGTTGGTGATATCTGTACGTCAAGTGCTGATATTTTCTCCCTCAACAGTTGGCACTTTAAACTTATTGTGCTTGAGTTTTGTACTCCATGTTGGTCATATCTGTACTTCAAGTGCTAATCTTTTCCACGTCAATAGTTGACACTTTATACCGAATGTGATTGAGTTCTGTACACCATATTAGTGATGTCTCTACATCATCTGCTTATCTTTTCTGCTTCAATAGTTGACACCTTATACCTATGAGCTTGAGTTTTGTACACCATGTTGATGATATCTACACTTCAACTGCTGATCTTTTCTAATTCAACAACTGACACTTTATACTTAATGTGCTTGAGTTTTGTACACCATACTGGTGATGTCTGTACTTCATGTGCTTATCTTTTTTTCTTCAACAATTGACACTTTATACCTAATGTGCTTGAGTTTTGTACACCATATTGGTGATGTCTGTACTTCATGTGCTTGTCTTTTCTACTTCAACAGTTGACATTTATACCTATGTGCTTGAGTTTTGTACACCATGTTTGTGCTATCTATACTTCAAGTGCTTATCTTTTCTACTTCAATAGTTCGCACTTTATACCTAATGTGCTTGAGTTTTGTACACCACATTGGTGATATCTATACTTCAAGTGCTGATCTTTTCTAATTCAACAATTGACACTTTATACCCAATGTGCTTGAGTTTTGTACACCGTATTGGTGATGTGTGTACTTCATGTGCTTATCTTTTCTTCTTCAACAATTTACACTTTATACCAAATGTGCTTGAGTTTTGTACTCCATGTTGGTGATATCTGTACTTCATGTGCTTATCTTTTCTACTTCAACAGTTGGCACTTTATACTTATTGTGCTTGAGTTTTGTTCACCATGTTGGTGATATCTGTACTTGAAGTGCTGATCTTTTCCACTTCAACAGTTTACACTTTATACCCAATCTGCTTGAGTTTTGTACACCACATTAGCGATGTCTCTACATCAAGTGCTTATCTTTTCTGCTTCAACAGTTGACACCTTATGCCTATGTGCTTGAGTTTTGTGCACCATGTTGGTGATATCTGTACTTCAAGTGCTGATCTTTTCTGATTCAACAATTGACACTATATACATAAGGTGCTTGAGATTTGTACACCATATTAGTGATGTCTATACTTTATGTGCTTATCTTTTCTACTTCAACAGTTGGCATTTATACCTATGTGCTTGAGTTTTGTACAACATGTTGGCGAGATCTGTACTTCAAGTGCTGATCTTTTCCAATTCAACAATTGACATTTTATACCTAATGTGCTTGAGTTTTGTACACCTTGTTGGTGATATCTGTACTTCAAGTGCTGATCTTTTGTACTTCAATAGTTGGCACATTTTCCTTATTGTGCTTGAGTTTTGTACTCCATGTTGGTGATATCTGTACTTCATGTGCTTGAGACGTTATACCTATTGTACTTGAGTTTTGTTCTCCACGTTGGTGATATCTGTACTTCATGTGCTTTACACTTTATACCTAATATGCTTCAGTTTTGTACACTATGTTGGTGATATCTGTACTTCATGAGCTTGACACCTTTCACCTAATGTTCCTGAGTTTTGTACTCTGTGTTGGTGATATCTTTATTTCATGTGTTTTACACTTTATACCTAATGTGTTTAGGTTTTGTACACCATGTTGGTGATATCTGTACTTCAAGTGCTGATATTTTCTCCTTCAACAGTTGGCTCTTTAAACTTATTGTGCTTGACTTTTGTACTCCATGTTGGTCATATCTGTACTTCAAGTGCTAATCTTTTCCACGTCAATAGTTGACACTTTATACCAAATGTGCTTGAGTTCTGTACACCATATTAGTGATGTCTCTACATCATGTGCTTATCTTTTCTGCTTCAATAGTTGACACCTTATACCTATGAGCTTGAGTTGTGTACACCATGTTGATGATATCTGTACTTCAAGTGCTGATCTTTTCTAATTCAACAACTGACACTTTATACTTAATGTGCTTGAGTTTTGTACACCATACTGGTGATGTCTGTACTTCATGTGCTTGTCTTTTCTTCTTCAACAATTGACACTTTATACCTAATGTGCTTGAGTTTTGTACACCATATTGGTGATGTCTGTACTTCATGTGCTTGTCTTTTCTACTTCAACAGTTGGCACTTTATACTTATTGTGCTTGAGTTTTTCTTCACCATGTTGGTGATATCTGTACTTGAAGTGCTGATCTTTTCCACTTCAACAGTTGACACTTTATACCTAATCTGCTTGAGTTCTGTACACCACATTAGCGATGTCTCTACATCATGTGCTTATCTTTTCTGCTTCAACAGTTGACACTTATACCCATGTGCTTGAGTTTTGTACACCATGTTTGTGCTATCTATACTTCAAGTGCTTATCTTTTCTACTTCAATAGTTCACACTTTATACCTATTGTGCTTGAGTTTTGTACATCATATTGGTGATATCTATACTTCAAGTGCTGATCTTTTCTAATTCAATAATTGACACTTTATACCTAATGTGCTTGAGTTTTGTACACCGTATTGGTGATGTATGTACTTCATGTGCTTATCTTTTCTTCTTCAACAATTGACACTTTATACCTAATGTGCTTGAGTTTTGTACTCCATGTTGGTGATATCTGTACTTTATGTGTTTATCTATTCTACTTCAACAGTTGGCACTTTATACTTATTGTGCTTGAGTTTTTGTACACCATGTTGGTGATATCTGTACTTGAAGTGCTGAACTTTTTCCACTTCAACAGTTGACACTTTATACCTAATCTGCTTGAGTTCTGTACACCACATTAGTGATGTCTCTACATCATGTGCTTATCTTTTCTGCTTCAACAGTTGATACCTTATGCCTATGTGCTTGAGTTTTGTACACCATGTTGGTGATATCTGTACTTCAAGTGCTGATCTTTTCTGATTCAACAATTGACACTATATACATAATGTGCTTGAGTTTTGTACACCATATATGTGATGTCTATACTTTATGTGCTTATCTTTTCTACTTCAACAGTTGACATTTATACCTATGTGCTTGAGTTTTGTACACCAAGTTGGTGAGATCTGTACTTCAAGTGCTGATCTTTTCTAATTCAACAATTGACATTTTATACCTAATGTGCTTGAGTTTTGTACACCATGTTAGTGATATCTATACTTCAAGTGCTAATCTTTTCTACTTCAATAGTTGGCACTTTATACTTATTGTGCTTGAGTTTTGTACTGCATTTTTGTGATATCAGCACTTCAAGTGCTGATATTTTCTACTTCTATAGTTGGCACTTTATACTTATTCTGCTTGAGTTATGTACACCATATTAGTGATGTCTCTACTTCATGTGCTTATCTTTTCTGCTTCAACCGTTGACACTTTATACCTATGTGCTTGAGTTTTGTACACCATGTTGGTGATATCGGTACTTCAAGTGCTAATATTTTCTACTTCAATAGTTGACACTTTATACTTATTGTTCTTATGTTTTGTACACCATGTTTGTGATATCTGTACTTTATGTGCTTGACACTTTATACCTGTTGTACTTGAGTATTGTACTCCATGTTGGTGATATCTGTACTTCATGTGTTTTACACTTTATACGTTATGTGTTTGGGTTTTGTACACCATGTTGGTGATATCTGTACTTCAAGTGCTGATTTTTTCTCCTTCAATAGTTGGCACTTTGAACTTATTGTGCTTGAGTTTTGTGCTCCATGTTGATGATATATCTATTTCATGCCTTTTACACTTTATACCTAATGTGCTTGAGTTTTTTACATCATGTTGGTGATATCTGTACTTCAAGTGCTGATCTTTTCCACGTCAATAGTTGACACTTTATACCGAATGTGCTTGAGTTCTGTACACCATATTAGTGATGTCTCTACATCTTGTGCTTATCTTTTCTGCTTCAACAGTTGACACCTTCTGCCTATGTGCTTGAGTTTTGTACACCATATTGGTGATATCTGTACTTCAAGTGCTGATCTTTTCTAATACAACAATTGACACTTTATACATAATGTGCTTGAGTTTTGTACACCATATTGGTGATGTCTATACTTTATGTGCTTATCTTTTCCACTTCAACAGTTGACATTTATACCTATGTGCTTGAGTTTTGTACAACATGTTGGCAAGATCTGTACTTCAAGTCCTGATCTTTTCTACTTCAACAATTGACATTTTATACCTAATGTGCTTGAGTTTTGTACGCCTTGTTGGTGATATCTGTACTTCATGTGCTGATCTTTTCTATTTCAATAGTTGGCACATTTTACTTATTGTGCTTGAGTTTTGTACTCCATGTTGGTGATATCTGTACTTCATGTGCTTTACACTTTATACCTAATATGCTTGAGTTTTGTACACCATGTTGGTGATATCTGTACTTCATGAGCTTGACACTTTATACCTATTGTTCCTGAGTTTTGTACTCCATGTTGGTGATATCTTTATTTCTTGTGTTTTACACTTTATACCTAATGTGTTTAGGTTTTGTACACCATGTTGGTGATATCTATACTTCAAGTGCAGATATTTTCTCCTTCAACAGTCGGCACTTTAAACTTATTGTGCTTGAGTTTTGTACTCCATGTTGGTCATATCTGTACTTCAAGTGCTAATCTTTTCCACGTCAATAGTTGACACTTTATACCGAATGTGATTGAGTTCTGTACACCATATTAGTGATGTCTCTACATCATGTGCTTATCTTTTCTGCTTCAATAGTTGACACCTTATACCTATGAGCTTGAGTTTTGTACACCATGTTGATGATATCTGTACTTCAACTGCTGATCTTTTCTAATTCAACAACTGACACTTTATACTTAATGTGCTTGAGTTTTGTACACCATACTGGTGATGTCTGTACTTCATGTGCTTATCTTTTTTTCTTCAACAATTGACACTTTATACCTAATGTGCTTGAGTTTTGTACACCATATTGGTGATGTCTGTACTTCATGTGCTTGTCTTTTCTACTTCAACAGTTGGCACTTTATACTTATTGTGCTTGAGTTTTTCTTCACACAGTTGGTGATATCTGTACTTGAAGTGCTGATCTTTTCCACTTCAACAATTGACACTTTATACCTAATCTGCTTGAGTTCTGTACACCACATTAGCGATGTCTCTACATCATGTGCTTATCTTTTCTGCTTCAACAGTTGACACCTTATGCCTATGTGCTTGAGTTTTGTGCACCATGTTGGTGATATCTGTACTTCAAGTGCTGATCTTTTCTGATTCAACAATTGACACTATATACATAATGTGCTTGAGTTTTGTACACCATATTGGTGATGTCTATACTTTATGTGCTTATCTTTTCTACTTCAACAGTTGACATTTATACCTATGTGCTTGGGTTTTGTACAACATGTTGGCGAGATCTGTACTTCAAGTGCTGATCTTTTCCAATTCAACAATTGACATTTTATACCTAATGTGCTTGAGTTTTGTACACCTTGTTGGTGATATCTGTACTTCAAGTGCTGATCTTTTCTACTTCAATAGTTGGCACATTTTCCTTATTGTGCTTGAGTTTTGTACTCCATGTTGGTGATATCTGTACTTCATGTGCTTGAGACGTTATACCTATTGTACTTGAGTTTTGTTCTCCACGTTGGTGATATCTGTACTTCATGTGCTTTACACTTTATACCTAATATGCTTGAGTTTTGTACACTAAGTTGGTGATATCTGTACTTCATGAGCTTGACACCTTTCACCTAATGTTCCTGAGTTTTGTACTCTATGTTGGTGATATCTTTATTTCATGTGTTTTACACTTTATACCTAATGTGTTTAGGTTTTGTACACCATGTTGGTGATATCTGTACTTCAAGTGCTGATATTTTCTCCTTCAACAGTTGGCACTTTAAACTTATTGTTCTTGACTTTTGTACTCCATGTTGGTCATATCTGTACTTCAAGTGCTAATCTTTTCCACGTCAATAGTTGACACTTTATACCAAATGTGCTTGAGTTCTGTACACCATATTAGTGATGTCTCTACATCATGTGCTTATCTTTTCTGCTTCAATAGTTGACACCTTATACCTATGAGCTTGAGTTTTGTACACCATGTTGATGATATCTGTACTTCAACTGCTGATCTTTTCTAATTCAACAACTGACACTTTATACTTAATGTGCTTGAGTTTTGTACACCATACTGGTGATGTCTGTACTTCATGTGCTTATCTTTTTTTCTTCAACAATTGACACTTTATACCTAATGTGCTTGAGTTTTGTACACCATATTGGTGATGTATGTACTTCATGTGCTTGTCTTTTCTACTTCAACAGTTGACATTTATACCTATGTGCTTGAGTTTTGTACACCATGTTTGTGCTATCTGTACTTCAAGTGCTTATCTTTTCTAGTTCAATAGATCACACTTTATACCTAATGTGCTTGAGTTTTGTACACTATATTGGTGCTATCTGTACTTCAAGTGCTTATCTTTTCTACTTCAATAGTTCACACTTTATACCTAATGTGCTTGAGTTTTGTACACCACATTGGTGATATCTATACTTCAAGTGCTGATCTTTTCTAATTCAACAATTGACACTTTATACCTAATGTGCTTGAGTTTTGTACACCGTATTGGTGATATGTGTACTTCATGTGCTTATCTTTTCTTCTTCAACAATTTACACTTTATACCTAATGTGCTTGAGTTTTATACTCCATGTTGGTGATATCTGTACTTCATGTGCTTATCTATTCTACTTCAACAGTTGGCACTTTATACTTATTGTGCTTGAGTTTTTGTTCACCATGTTGGTGATATCTGTACTTGAAGTGCTGATCTTTTCCACTTCAACAGTTGACACTTTATACCTAATCTGCTTGAGTTCTGTACACCACATTAGCGATGTCTCCACATCATGTGCTTATCTTTTATGCTTCAACAGTTGACACCTTATGCCTATGTGCTTAAGTTTTGTGCACCATGTTGGTGATATCTGTACTTCAAGTGCTGATCTTTTCTGATTCAACAATTGACACTATATACATAATGTGCTTGAGTTTTGTACACCATATTGGTGATGTCTATACTTTATGTGCTTATCTTTTCTACTTCAACAGTTGACATTTTTACCTATGGGCTTGAGTTTTGTACATCATGTTGGCGAGATCTGTACTTCAAGTGCTGATCTTTTCTAATTCAACAATTGACATTTTATACCTAATGTGCTTGAGTTTTGTACACCTTGTTGGTGATATCTGTAATTCAAGTGCTGATCTTTTCTACTTCAATAGTTGGCACTTTTTACTTATTGTGCTTGAGTTTTGTACTCCATGTTGGTGATATCTGTACTTCATGTACTTGACACTTTGTACCTATTGTACTTGAGTTTTGTACTCCATGTTGGTGATATCTGTACTTCATGTATTTTACACTTTATACCTAATATGCTTGAGTTTTGTACACCATGTTCGTGATATCTATACTTCAAGCGCTAATCTTTTCTACTTCAATAGTTGGCACTTTATACTTATTGTGCTTGAGTTTTGTACTCCATTTTAGTGATATCTGTACATCAACTGCTGATCTTTTCTGCTTCAGTATTTGACACTTTATACCTATGTGCTTGAGTTTTGTACACCATGTTGGTGATATCGGTACTTCAAGTGCTGATCTTTTCGACTTCAATAGTTGACATTTTATACTTATTGCTCTTAAGTTTTGTACACCATGTTTGTGATATCTGTACTTCATGGGCTTTACACTTTATACCTATTGTACTTGAGTTTTGTACTCCATGTTGGTGATATCTGTACTTTATGTGTTTTACACTTTGGACCTAATGTGTTTGGGTTTTGTACACCATGTTGGTGATATCTGCACTTCAAGTGCTGATTTTTTCTCCTTTAATAGTTGGCACTTTAAACTTATTGTGCTTGAGTTTTGTACTCCATGTTGATGATATATGTACTTCATTTGGTTTACACTTTATACCTAATGTGCTTGAGTTTTTTACATCATGTTGGTGATATCTGTACTTCAAGTGCTGATATTTTCCATGTCAATAGTTGACACTTTATACCAAATGTGCTTGAGTTCTGTACACCATATTAGTGATGTCTCTACATCATGTGCTTATCTTTTCTGCTTCAACAGTTGACAGCTTATACCTATGAGCTTGAGTTTTGTACACCATGTTGATGATATCTGTACTTCAAGTGCTGATCTTTTCTAATTCAACAACTGACACTTTATACTTAATGTGCTTGGGCTTTCTACACCATACTAGTGATATCTGTACTTCATGTGCTTATCTTTTCTTCTTCAACAATTGACACTTTATACCTAATGTGCTTGAGTTTTGTACACCATATTGGTAATGTCTATACATCTTTATGTACTTATCTTTTCTACTTCAACAGTTGACATTTATACCTATGTGCTTGAGTTTTGTACACTATGTTTGTGCTATCTATACTTCAAGTGCTTATCTTTTCTACTTCAATAGTTCACACTTTATACCTAATTTGCTTGAGTTTTGTACACCATATTGGTGATATCTATATTTCAAGTGCTGATCTTTTCTAATTCAACAATTGACACTTTATACCTAATGTGCTCGAGTTTTGTACTCCATGTTGGTAATATCTGTACTTCATGTGCTTATCTATGCTACTTCAACAGTTGGCACTTTATACTTATTGTGCTTGAGTTTTTGTACACCATGTTGGTGATATCTGGACTTGAAGTGCTGATCTTTTCCACTTCAACAGTTGACACTTTATACCTAATCTGCTTGAGTTTTGTACACCACATTAGTGATGTCTCTACAACATGTGCTTATCTTTTCTGCTTCAACATTTGACACCTTAAGCCTATGTGCTTGAGTTTTGTACACCATATTGGTGATATCTGTACTTCAAGTGCTGATCTTTTCTAATTCAACAATTGATACTATATACATAATGTGCTTGAGTTTTGTACACCATATTGGTGATGTCTATACTTTAAGTGCTTATCTTTTCTACTTCAACAGTTCACATTTATACCTATGTGCTTGAGTTTTGTACACCATGTTGGCGAGATCTATATTTCATGTGCTGATCTTTTCTAATTCAACAATTGACATTTTATACCTAATGTGCTTGAGTTTTGTACACCTTGTTGGTGATATCTGTAATTCAAGTGCTGATCTTTTCTACTTCAATAGTTGGCACTTTTTACTTATTGTGCTTGAGTTTTGTACTCCATGTTGGTGATATCTGTACTTCATGTACTTGACACTTTGTACCTATTGTACTTGAGTTTTGTACTCCATGTTGGTGATATCTGTACTTCATGTGCTTGACACTTTATACCTATTGTGCATGAGTTTTGTTCTCCATGTTGGTGATATCTGTACTTCATGTGTTTTACACTTTATACCTAATATGCTTGAGTTTTGTACACCATGTTGGTGATATCTGTACTTCATGAGCTTGACACTTTATACCTATTGTTCCTGAGTTTTGTACTCCATGTTGGTGATATCTTTATTTCATGTGTTTTACACTTTATACCTAGTGTGTTTAGGTTTTGTACACTATGTTGGTGATATCTGTACTTCAAGTGCTGATATTTTCTCCTTCAACAGTTGGCACTTTAAACTTATTGTGCTTGAGTTTTGTACTCCATGTTGGTCATATCTGTATTTCATGTGCTTTACACATTATGTCTAATGTGCTCGAGTTTTTTGCATCATGTTGGTGATATCTGTACTTCAAGCGCTAATATTTTCCACTTCAACAGTTGACACTTTATACCTAATGTGCTTGAGTTTTGTACACCATATTAGTGATGTCTCTTCATCATGTGCTTATCTTTTCTGCTTCAACAATTGACACCTTATACCTACGTGCTTGAGTTTTGTACACCATGTTGGTGATAGCTATACTTCAAGTGCTTATCTTTTCTAATTCAACAATTGACAGTATATACATAATGTGCTTGAGTTTTGTACAGCATATTGGTCATGTCTATACTTTATGTGCTTATCTTTTCTACTTCAACAGTTGACATTTATACCTATGTGCTTGAGTTTTGTACACCAAGTTGGTGAGATCTGTACTTCAAGTGCTGATCTTTTCTAATTCAACAATTGATATTTTATACCTAATGTGCTTGAGTTTTGTACACCATGTTCGTGATATCTATACTTCAAGTGCTAATCTTTTCTACTTCAATAGTTGGCACTTTATACTTATTGTGCTTGTGTTTTGTACTCCATGTTGGTGTTATTTGTACTTCATGTGCTTGACACTTTATACCTATTGTACTTGAGTTTTGTACTCCATGTTGCTGATATCTGTACTTCATGTATTTTACACTTTATACCTAATATGCTTGAGTTTTGTACACCATGTTGGTGATATATATACTTCAAGTGCTAATCTTTTCTACTTCAATAGTTGGCACTTTATACTTATTGTGCTTGAGTTTTGTACTCCATTTTAGTGATATCTGTACTTCAAGTGGTGATATTTTCTACTTCAACAGTTGGCACTTTAAACTTATTGTGCTTGAGTTTTGTACTCCATGTTGGTCATATCTGTACTTCATGTGCTTGACACTTTATACCTATTGTACCTGAGTTTTGTACTCCATCTTGGTGATATCTGTACTTCATGTATTTTACACTTTATACCTAATATGCTTGAGTTTTGTACACCATGTTGGTGATATCTATACTTCAAGTGCTAATATTTTCTACTTCAATAGTTGGCACTTTATACCTAATGTGCTTGAGTTCTGTACACCATATTAGTGATGTCTCTACTTCATGTGCTTATCTTTTCTGCTTCAATCGTTGACACTTTATACCTATGTGCTTGAGTTTTGTACATCATGTTGGTGATATCTGTACTTCAAGTGCTGATCTTTTCTACTTCAATAGTCGATACTTTATACCTATTGTGCTTGAGATTTGTACTCCATTTTAGTGATATATGTACTTCAAGTGCTGATATTTTCTACTTCAATAGTTGGCACTTTATAGTTATTGTGCTTGAGTTCTGTACACCATATTAGTGATGTCTCTACATCATGTGCTTATCTTTTCTGCTTCAACAATTGACACCCTATACCTACGTGCTTGAGTTTTGTACGCCATGTTGGTGATATTTGTACTTCAAGTGCTTATCTTTTCTAATTCAACAATTGACACTATATACATAATGCTTGAGTTTTGTACACCATATTGGTGATGTCTATACTTCTTTATGTGCTTATCTTTTCTACTTCAACAGTTGACATTTATATCTATGTACTTGAGTTTTGTACACCATGTTGGTGAGATCTGTATTTCAAGTGCTGATCTTTTCTAATTCAACAATAGACATTTTATACCTAATGCGCTTGAGTTTTGCACACCATGTTGGTGATATCTGTTCTTCAAGTGCTGGTCTTTTCTACTTCAATAGTTGGCACTTTTAACTCATTGTGCTTGAGTTTTGTACTCCATGTTGGTGTTATTTGTACTTCATGTGCTTGACACTTTATACCTATTGTACTTGAGTTTTGTATTCCATGTTGCTGATATCTGTACTTCATGTATTTTACACTTTATACCTAATATGCTTGAGTTTTGTACACCATGTTGGTGATATATATACTTCAAGTGCTAATCTTTTCTACTTCAATAGTTGGCACTTTATACTTATTGTGCTTGAGTTTTGTACTCCATTTTAGTGATATCTGTACTTCAAGTGCTGATATTTTCTACTTCAATAGTTGGCACTTTATACATATTGTGCTTGAGTTCTGTACACCATATTAGTGATGTCTCTACTTCATGTGCTTATCTTTTCTGCTTCAACCGTTGACACTTTATACCTATGTGCTTGAGTTTGGTACACTGTGTTGGTGATATCAGTACTTCAAGTGCTGATCTTTTCTACTTCAATAGTTGACAATTTATACTTATTGTTCTTAAGTTTTGTACACCATGTTTGTGATATCCGTACTTCATGAGCTTGACACTTTATACCTATTGTACTTGAGTTTTGTACTCCACGTTGCTGATATCTGTACTTCATGTGCTTTACACTTTATACCTAATATGCTTGAGTTTTGTACACCATGTTGGAGATATCTGTACTTCAAGTGCTGATATGTTCTCTTTCAACAGTTGGCACTTTAAACTTATTGTGCTTGAGTTTTGTACTCCATGTTGATGATATATGTACTTCATGTGGTTTACACTTTATACCTAATGTGCTTGAGTTTTTTACATCATGTTGGTGATATCTGTACTTCAAGTGCTGATCTTTTCCACTTCAATTGTTGACACTTTATACCAAATGTGCTTGAGTTCTGTACACCATATTAGTGATGTCTCTACATCATGTGCTTATCTTTTCTGCTTCAACAGTTGACACCTTATACCTATGAGCTTGAGTTTTGTACACCATGTTGATGATATCTGTACTTCAAGTGCTTTTCTTTTCTAATTCAACAACTGACACTTTATACTTAATGTGCTTGAGTTTTGTACACCATATTGGTGATGTCTATACTTCTTTATGTTCTTATCTTTTCCACTTCAACAGTTGACATTTATACCTATGTGCTTGAGTTTTGTACACCATGTTGGTGAGATCTGTACTTCAGGTGCTGATCTTTTCTAATTCAACAACAGACATTTTTTACCTAATGTGCTTCAGTTTTGTACACCATGTTGGTGATATCTGTACTTCAAGTACTGGTATTTTCTACTTCAATAGTTGACACTTTATACTTATTGTGCTTAAGTTTTGTACTCCATGTTGGTGTTATCTGTACTTCATGTGCTTGATACTTTACACCTATTGTACTTGAGTTTTGTACTCCATGTTGGTGATATCTATACTTCATGTGTTTTACACTTTATACTTAATGTGTTTGGGTTTTGTACACCATGTTGTTGATATCTGTACTTCAAGTGCTGATATTTTCTCCTTCAACAGTTGGCACTTTACACTTATTATGCTTGAGTTTTGTACTCCATATTGATGATATATGTACTTCATGTGGTTTACACTTTATACCTAATGTGCTTGAGTTTTTTACATCATGTTGGTGATATCTTTACTTCAAGTGCTGATCTTTTGCACTTCAATGGTTGACACTTCATATCAAATGTGCTTGAGTTCTGTACACCATATTAGGGATGTCTCTACATCATGTGCTTATCTTTTCTGCTTCAACAGTTGACACCTTATACCTATGAGCTTGAGTTTTGTACACCATGTTGATGATATCTGTACTTCAAGTGCTGATCTTTTCTTCTTCAACAGTTGACACTTTATACCAAATGTGCTTGAGTTTTGTACACCATATTGGTGATGTCTGTACTTCATGTGCTTGTCTTTTCTACTTCAACAGTTGACATTTATACCTTTGTGTTTGAGTTTTGTACACCATGTTTGTGCTATCTGTACTTGAAGTGCTTATCTTTTCTACTTCAATAGTTCACACTTTATACCTATTGTGCTTGAGTTTTGTACACCATATTGGTGATATCTATACTTCAAGTGCTGATATTTTCTAATTCAACAATTGACACTTTATACCTAATGTGCTAGAGTTTTGTACACCATATCGGTGATGTATGTACTTCATGTGCTTATCTTTTCTTCTTCAACAATTGACACTTTATACCTAATGTGCTTGAGTTTTGTACTCCATGTTGGTAATACCTGTACTTCATGTGCTTATCAATTCTACTTCAATAGTTGGCACTTTATACTTATTGTGCTTGAGTTTTTGTACACCATGTTGGTGATATCTGCACTTGAAGTGCTGATCTTTTCCACTTCAACGGTTGACACTTTATACCTAATCTGCTTGAGTTCTGTATACCATATTAGGGATGTCTCTACATCATGTGCTTATCTTTTCTGCTTCAACAGTTGACACCTTATGCCTTTGTGCCTGAGTTTTGTACACCATGTTGGTGATATCTGAACATCAAGTGCTGATCTTTTCTAATTCAACAATTGACACTATATACATAATGTGCTTGAGTTTTGTACACCATGTTGGTGATATCTGTACTTCAAGTGCTGATCTTTTCTACTTCAATAGTTGGCACTTTTTATTTACTGTGCTTGAGTTTTGTACTCCATGTTGGTGATATCTGTACTTCATGTGCTTGACACTTTGTACCTATTATACTTGAGTTTTGTACTCCATGTTGGTGATATCTGTACTTCATGTGCTTGACACTTTATACCTATTGTACTTGAGTTTTGTTCTCCACATTGGTGATATCTGTACGTCATGTGTTTTACACTTTATACCTAATATGCTTGAGTTTTGTACACCATGTTGGTGATATCTGTACTTCATGAGCTTGACACTTTATACCTATTGTACATGAGTTGTGTACTCCATGTCGGTGATATCTGTACTTCATGTGTTTTACACTTTATACCTAATATGCTTGAGTTTTGTACACCATGTTGGTGATATATATACTTCAAGTGCTAATCTTTTCTACTTCAATAGTTGGCACTTTATACTTATTGTGCTTGAGTTTTGTACTCCATTTTAGTGATATCTGTACTTCAAGTGCTGATATTTTCTACTTCAATAGTTGGCACTTTATACATATTGTGCTTGAGTTCTGTACACCATATTAGTGATGTCTCTACTTCATGTGCTTATCTTTTCTGCTTCAACCGTTGACACTTTATACCTATGTGCTTGAGTTTGGTACACTGTGTTGGTGATATCAGTACTTCAAGTGCTGATCTTTTCTACTTCAATAGTTGACAATTTATACTTATTGTTCTTAAGTTTTGTACACCATGTTTGTGATATCCGTACTTCATGAGCTTGACACTTTATACCTATTGTACTTGAGTTTTGTACTCCACGTTGCTGATATCTGTACTTCATGTGCTTTACACTTTATACCTAATATGCTTGAGTTTTGTACACCATGTTGGAGATATCTGTACTTCAAGTGCTGATATGTTCTCTTTCAACAGTTGGCACTTTAAACTTATTGTGCTTGAGTTTTGTACTCCATGTTGATGATATATGTACTTCATGTGGTTTACACTTTATACCTAATGTGCTTGAGTTTTTTACATCATGTTGGTGATATCTGTACTTCAAGTGCTGATCTTTTCCACTTCAATTGTTGACACTTTATACCAAATGTGCTTGAGTTCTGTACACCATATTAGTGATGTCTCTACATCATGTGCTTATCTTTTCTGCTTCAACAGTTGACACCTTATACCTATGAGCTTGAGTTTTGTACACCATGTTGATGATATCTGTACTTCAAGTGCTTTTCTTTTCTAATTCAACAACTGACACTTTATACTTAATGTGCTTGAGTTTTGTACACCATATTGGTGATGTCTATACTTCTTTATGTTCTTATCTTTTCCACTTCAATAGTTGACATTTATACCTATGTGCTTGAGTTTTGTACACCATGTTGGTGAGATCTGTACTTCAGGTGCTGATCTTTTCTAATTCAACAACAGACATTTTTTACCTAATGTGCTTCAGTTTTGTACACCATGTTGGTGATATCTGTACTTCAAGTACTGGTATTTTCTACTTCAATAGTTGACACTTTATACTTGTTGTGCTTAAGTTTTGTACTCCATGTTGGTGTTATCTGTACTTCATGTGCTTGACACTTTACACCTATTGTACTTGAGTTTTGTACTCCATGTTGGTGATATCTATACTTCATGTGTTTTACACTTTATACTTAATGTGTTTGGGTTTTGTACACCATGTTGTTGATATCTGTACTTCAAGTGCTGATATTTTCTCCTTCAACAGTTGGCACTTTACACTTATTATGCTTGAGTTTTGTACTCCATATTGATGATATATGTACTTCATGTGGTTTACACTTTATACCTAATGTGCTTGAGTTTTTTACATCATGTTGGTGATATCTTTACTTCAAGTGCTGATCTTTTGCACTTCAATGGTTGACACTTCATATCAAATGTGCTTGAGTTCTGTACACCATATTAGGGATGTCTCTACATCATGTGCTTATCTTTTCTGCTTCAACAGTTGACACCTTATACCTATGAGCTTGAGTTTTGTACACCATGTTGATGATATCTGTACTTCAAGTGCTGATCTTTTCTTCTTCAACAGTTGACACTTTATACCAAATGTGCTTGAGTTTTGTACACCATATTGGTGATGTCTGTACTTCATGTGCTTGTCTTTTCTACTTCAACAGTTGACATTTATACCTTTGTGTTTGAGTTTTGTACACCATGTTTGTGCTATCTGTACTTGAAGTGCTTATCTTTTCTACTTCAATAGTTCACACTTTATACCTATTGTGCTTGAGTTTTGTACACCATATTGGTGATATCTATACTTCAAGTGCTGATATTTTCTAATTCAACAATTGACACTTTATACCTAATGTGCTAGAGTTTTGTACACCATATCGGTGATGTATGTACTTCATGTGCTTATCTTTTCTTCTTCAACAATTGACACTTTATACCTAATGTGCTTGAGTTTTGTACTCCATGTTGGTAATACCTGTACTTCATGTGCTTATCAATTCTACTTCAATAGTTGGCACTTTATACTTATTGTGCTTGAGTTTTTGTACACCATGTTGGTGATATCTGCACTTGAAGTGCTGATCTTTTCCACTTCAACGGTTGACACTTTATACCTAATCTGCTTGAGTTCTGTATACCATATTAGGGATGTCTCTACATCATGTGCTTATCTTTTCTGCTTCAACAGTTGACACCTTATGCCTTTGTGCCTGAGTTTTGTACACCATGTTGGTGATATCTGAACATCAAGTGCTGATCTTTTCTAATTCAACAATTGACACTATATACATAATGTGCTTGAGTTTTGTACACCATGTTGGTGATATCTGTACTTCAAGTGCTGATCTTTTCTACTTCAATAGTTGGCACTTTTTATTTACTGTGCTTGAGTTTTGTACTCCATGTTGGTGATATCTGTACTTCATGTGCTTGACACTTTGTACCTATTATACTTGAGTTTTGTACTCCATGTTGGTGATATCTGTACTTCATGTGCTTGACACTTTATACCTATTGTACTTGAGTTTTGTTCTCCACATTGGTGATATCTGTACGTCATGTGTTTTACACTTTATACCTAATATGCTTGAGTTTTGTACACCATGTTGGTGATATCTGTACTTCATGAGCTTGACACTTTATACCTATTGTACATGAGTTGTGTACTCCATGTCGGTGATATCTGTACTTCATGTGTTTTACACTTTATACCTAATGTGCTTGGGTTTTGTACACCATGTTGGTGATATCTGTACTTCAAGTGCTGATATTTTCTACTTCAATAGTTGGCACTTTAAACTTATTGTGCTTGAGTTTCGTACTCTATGTTGGTGATATATGTACTTCAAGTGCTTTACACTTTATACCTAATGTGCTTGAGTTTCTTACATCATGTTGGTGATATTTGTACTTCAAGTGCTGATCTTTTCTATTTCAATAGTTGACACTTTATACCTAATGTGCTTGAGTCTTGAACATCATATTAGTAATGTCTATACTTCATGTGCTTATCTTTTCTGCTTCAACAGTTGACACCTTATACCTATGTGGTTGAGTTTTGTCCACCATGTTGGTGTTATCTGTACTTCAAGTGCTGATCTTTTCTAGTTCAACAATTGACACTTTATACCTAATGTGCTTGAGGTTTGTTCACCATATTGGTGATGTCTGTACTTCATATGCTTATCTTTTCTACTTCAATAGTTGACACTTTAGTTTTGTACACCATGTTGGTGATATCTGTACTTCAAGTGCTGATCTTTTCTAATTTAACAATTGACACTATATACCTAATGTGCATGAGTTTTGTACACCATATTTGTGATGTCTGTACTTCATGTGCTTATCTTTTCTACTTCAACAATTGACACTTTATACCTAATGTGCTTGAGTTTTGTACACCATGTTGGTGATGTCTGTACTTCACGTGCTTATCTATTCTACTTCAGCAGTTGGCACTTTATACTTTTTATGCTTGGGTTATTGTACACCATGTTGGTGATATCTGTACTTGAAGTGCTGATCTTTTCCACTTCAACAGTTGACACTTTATACCTAATCTGCTTGAGTTCTGTACACCACATTAGTGATGTCTCTACATCATGTGCTTATCTTTTTTGCTTCAACAGTTGACACCATATGCCTATGTGCTTGAGTTTTGTACACCATGTTGGTGATATCTGTACTTCAAGTGCTGATCATTTCTAATTCAACAATTGACACAATATACATAATGTGCTTGAGTTTTGTACACCATATTGGTGATGTCTAAACTTTATGTGCTTATCTTTTCTACTTCAACAGTTAACATTTATACCTATGTGCTTGAGTTTTGTACACCATGTTGGCGAGATCTGTACTTCAAATGCTGATCTTTTCTAATTCAACAATTGACATTTTATACCTAAAGTGCTTGAGTTTTGTACACCTTGTTGGTGAGATCTGTACTTCAAGTGCTGATCTTTTCTACTCCAGTAGTTGGCAGTTTTTACTTATTGTGCTTGAGTTTTGTATTCCATGTTGGCGATATCTGTACTTTATGTACTTGACACTTTGTACCTATTGTACTTGAGTTTTGTACTCCAAGTTGGTGATATCTGTACTTCATGTGCTTGACACTTTATACCTGTTGTACTTGAGTTTTGTTCTCCATGTTGGTGATATCTGTACTTCATGGGTTTTACACTTTATACCTAATATGCTTGAATTTTGTACACCATGTTGGTGATATCTGTACTTCAAGTGCTGATCTTTTCTACTTAAATAGTTGGCACTTTATACTTATTGTGCTTAAGCTTTGTACTCCATGTTGGTGATATCTGTACTTCATGTGCTTGACACTTTATACCTATTGTACCTGAGTTTTGTACTCCATCTTGGTGATATCTGTACTTCATGTATTTTACACTTTATACCTAATATGCTTGAGTTTTGTACACCATGTTGGTGATATCTATCCTTCAAGTGCTGATCTTTTCCACTTCAATTACTGACACTTTATACCAAATGTGCTTGAGTTCTGTACACCATATTAGTGATGTCTCTACATCATGTGCTTATCTTTTTTGCTTCAACAGTTGACACCTTATACCTTTGAGCTTGAGTTTTGTACACTATGCTGATGATATCTGTACTTCAAGTGCTGATCTTTTCTAATTCAACAACTGACACTTTATACTTAATGTGCTTAAGTTTTGTACACCATATTGGTGATGTCTATACTTCTTTATGTACTTATCTTTTCAACTTCAACAGTTGACATTTATATCTATGTGCTTGAGTTTTGTACACCATGTTGGTGAGATCTGTACTTCAACTGCTGATCTTTTCTAATTCAACAATAGACATTTTATACCTAATGTGCTTGAGTTTTGTACACCATGTTGGTGATATCTGTACTTCAAGTACTTGTCTTTTCTACTTCAATAGTTGATACTTTATACCTATTGTACTTGAGTTTTGTACTCCATGTTGGTGATATCTGTACTTCATGTGTTTTACACTTTATACTTAATGTGTTTAGGTTTCGTACACCATGTTGTTAATATCTGTACTTCTAGTGCTGATATTTTCTCCTTCAACATTTGGCACTTTACACTTATTGTGCTTGAGTTTTGTACTCCATGTTGATGATATATGTACTTCATGTGGTTTACACTTTATACCTAATGTGCTTGAGTTTTTTACATCATGTTGGTGATATCTGTACTTCAAGTTCTAATCTTTTCCACTTCAATTGTTGACGCTTTATACCAAATGTGCTTGAGTTCTGTACACCATATTAGGGATGTCTCAACATCATGTGCTTATCTTTTCTGCTTCAACAGTTGACACCTTATACCTATGAGCTTGAGTTTTGTACACCATGTTGATGATATCTGTACTTCAAGTGCTGATCTTTTCTAATTCAACAACTGACACTTTATACTTAATGTGCTTGAGTTTTGTATACCATGTTGGTAATATCTGTACTTCATGTGCTTATCTTTTCTTCTTCAACAATTGACACTTTATACCTAATGTGCTTGAGTTTTCAACACCATATTGGTGATGTCTGTACTTCATGTGCTTGTCTTTTCTACTTCAACAGTTGATATTTATACCTTTGTGCTTGAGTTTTGTACACCATGTTTGTGCTATCTCTATTTCAAGTGCTTATCTTTCCTACTTCAATAGCTCACACTTTATACCTAATGTGCTTGAGTTTTGTACACCATATTGGTGATATCTATACTTCAAGTGCTGATATTTTCTAATTCAACAATTGACACTTTATACCTAATGTGCTTGAATTTTGTACACCATATTAGTGATGTATGTACTTCATGTGCTTATCTTTTCTTCTTCAACAATTGACACTTTATACCTAATGTGCTTGAGTTTTGTACTCCATGTTGGTAATATTTGTACTTCATGTGCTGATCTTTTCTACTTCAATAGTTGGCACTTTTTATTTATTGTGCTTGAGTTTTGTACTCCATGTTGGTGATATCTGTACTTCAGGTGCTTGACACTTTGTACCTATTATACTTGAGTTTTGTACTCCATCTTGGTGATATCTGTACTTCATGTGCTTGACACTTTATACCTATTGTACTTGAGTTTTGTTCTCCATGTTGATGATATCTGTACTTCATGTGCTTTACACTTTATGCCTAACGTGCTTGAGTTTTTTACATCATGTTGGTGATATCTGTACTTCAAGTGCTGATATTTTCCACTTCAACAGTAGACACTTTATACCTAATGTGCTTGAGTTCTGTACACCATATTAGTGATGTCTCTACATCATGTGCTTATCTTTTCTGCTTCAACAATTAACACCTTATACCTACGTGCTTGAGTTTTGTACACCATGTTGGTGATATTTGTACTTCTTGTGCTTTACACTTTATACCTAATGTGCTTGAGTTTTGTACATAATGTTGGTGATATCTGTACTTCAAGTGCTGATCTTTTCTACTTCAATAGTTGACACTTTATACCTAATGTGCTTGAGTTCTTTAGACCATATTAGTGATGTCTCTACTTCATGTGCTTATATTTTCTGCTTCAATCGTTGACACTTTATACCTATGTGCTTCAGTTTTGTACATCATGTTGGTGACATCTGTACTTCAAGTGCTGATCTTTTCTACTTCAATAGTCGATACTTTATACTCATTGTTCTTGAGTTTTGTACTCCATGTTAGTGACATCTGTACTTCAAGTGCTGATCTTTTCTACTTCAATAGTTGGCATTTTATACTTATTGTGCTTGAGTTTTGTACTCCATGTTGGTGATATCTGTACTTCATGTGCTTGACACTTTATACCTATTGTACTTGAGTTTTGTACTCCATGTTTGTGATATCTGTACTTCAAGTATTTTACACTTTATACCTAATGTGCTTGGGTTTTGTACACCATGTTGGTGATGTATGTACTTCATGTGCTTATCTTTTCTTTTTCAACAATTGACACTTTATACCTAATGTGCTTGAGTTTTGTACTCCATGTTGGTGTTATCTGTACTTCATGTGCTTGACACTTTATCCCTATTGTACTTGAGTTTTGTACTCCATGTTGGTGATATCTGTACTTCATGTGTTTTACACTTTATACTTAATGTGTTTGGTTTTGTACACCATGTTGTTAATATCTGTACTTCAAGTGCTGATATTTTCTCCTCCAACATTTGGCACTTTACACTTATTGTGCTTGAGTTTTGTACTCCATGTTGATGATATATGTACTTTATGTGGTTTACACTTTATACGTAATGCGCTTGAGTTTTTTACATCATATCGGTGATATCTGTACTTCAAGTGCTGATCTTTTCCACTTCAATTGTTGACACTTTATACCAAATGTGCTTCAGTTCTGTACACCATATTAGGGATGTCTCTACATCATGTGCTTATCTTTTCTGCTTCAATAGTTGACACCTTATACCTATGAGCTTGAGTTTTGTACACCATGTTGATGATATCTGTACTTCAAGTGCTGATCTTTTCTAATTCAACAACTGACACTTTATACTTAATGTGCCTGAGTTTTGTACACCATGTTGGTGATATCTGTACTTCAAGTGCTTATCTTTTCTTTTTCAACAATTGACACTTTATACCTAATGTGCTTGAGTTTTGTACTCCATGTTGGTGTTATCTGTACTTCATGTGCTTGACACTTTATACCTATTGTACTTGAGTTTTGTACTCCATGTTGGTGATATCTGTACTTCATGTGTTTTACACTTTATACTTAATGTGTTTGGGTTTTGTACACCATGTTGTTAATATCTGTACTTCAAGTGCTGATATTTTCTCCTTCAACATTTGGCACTTTACACTTATTGTGCTTGAGTTTTGTACTCCATGTTGATGATATATGCACTTCATGTGGTTTACACTTTATACCTAACGTGCTTGAGTTTTTTACATCATGTTGGTGATATCTGTGCTTCAAGATCTGATCTTTTCCACTTCTATTGTTGACACTTTATACCAAATGTGCTTTAGTTCTGTACACCATATTAGGGATGTCTCTACATCATGTGCTTATCTTTTCTGCTTCAATAGTTGACACCTTATACCTATGAGCTTGAGTTTTGTACACCATGTTGATGATATCTGTACTTCAAGTGCTGATCTTTTCTAATTCAACAACTGACACTTTATACTTAATGTGCTTGAGTTTTGTACACCATGTTGGTGATATCTGTACTTCATGTGCTTATCTTTTCTTCTTCAACAATTGACACTTTATACCTAATGTGCTTGAGTTTTGTACACCATATTGGTGATGTCAGTACTTCATGTGCTTGTCTTTTCTACTTCAACAGTTGACATTTATACCTTTGTGCTTGAGTTTTGTACACTATGTTTGTGCTATATGTATTTCAAGTGCTTATCTTTTCTACTTCAATAGTTCACACTTTATACCTAATGTGCTTGAGTTTTGTACACCATATTGGTGATATCTATACTTCAAGTGCTGATATTTTATAATTCAACAATTGACACTTTATACCTAATGTGCTTGAATTTTGCACACTATATTTGTGATGTATGTACTTCATGTGCTTATCTTTCCTTCTTCAACAATTGACACTTTATACCTAATGTGCTTCAGTTTTATACTCCATGTTGGTAATATCTGTACTTCATGTGCTGATCTTTTCTACTTCAAGTTGGCACTTTTTATTTATTGTGCTTGAGATTTGTACTCCATGTTGGTGATATCTGTACTTCATGTGCTTGACACTTTGTACTTATTATACTTGAGTTTTGTACTCCATGTTGGTGATATCTGTACTTCATGTGCTAGACACTTTATACCTATTGTACCTGAGTTTTGTTCTCCATGTTGGTGATATCTGTACATCATGTGCTTTACACTTTATGCCTAACGTGCTTGAGTTTTTTACATCATGTTGGTGATATCTGTACTTCAAGTGCTGATATTTTCCACTTCAACAGTAGACACTTTATACCTAATGTGCTTGAGTTCTGTACACCATATTAGTGATGTCTCTACTTCATGTGCTTATCTTTTCTGCTTCAATCGTTGACACTTTATACCTATGTGCTTGAGTTTTGTACATCATGTTGGTGATATCTGTACTTCAAGTGCTGATCTTTTCTACTTCAATAGTCGATACTTTATACTTATTGTTCTTGAGTTTTGTACTCCATGTTAGTGATATCTGTACTTCAAGTGCTGATCTTTTCTACTTCAATAGTTGGCATTTTATACTTATTGTGCCTGAGTTTTGTACTCCATGTTGGTGATATATGTACTTCATATGCTTGACACTTTATACCTATTGTACTTGAGTTTTGTACTCCATGTTGTGATATCTGTACTTCATGTATTTTACACTTTATACCTAATGTGCTTGGGTTTTGTACACCATGTTGGTGATGTATGTACTTCATGTGCTTATCTTTTCTTTTTCAACAATTGACACTTTATACCTAATGTGCTTGAGTTTTGTACTCCATGTTGGTGTTATCTGTACACCATGGTGGTGATATCTGTACTTCAAGTGCTGATCTTTTCTAATTTAACAATTGACACTTTATACCTAATGTGCTTGAGTTTTGTACACCATGTTGGTGATGTATGTACTTCATGTGCTTATCTTTTCTTTTTCAACAATTGACACTTTATACCTAATGTGCTTGAGTTTTGTACTCCATGTTGGTGATATCTGTACTTCATGTGTTTATCTATTCTACTTCAACAGTTGGCACTTTATACTTATTGTGCTTGAGTTTTTGTACATCATGTTGGTGATATCAGTACTTGAAGTGCTGATCTTTTCCACTTCAACAGTTGACACTTTACACCTAATCTGCTTGAGTTCTGTACACCACATTAGTGATGTCTCTACATCATGTGCTTATCTTTTATGCTTCAACAGTTGACACCTTATGCCTATGTGCTTGAGTTTTGTACACCATGTTGGTAATATCTGTACATCAAGTGCTGATCTTTTCTAATTCTACAATTGACACTGTATACATAATGTGCTTGAGTTTTGTACACCATATTGGTGATATATTTAATTCAAGTGCTGATCTTTTCTCCTTCAATAGTTGGCACTTTTTATTTATTGTGCTTGAGTTTTGTACTCAATGTTGGTGATATCTGTACTTCATGTGCTTGACACTTTGTACCTATTGTACTTGAGTTTTGTACTTCATGTTGTTGATATCTGTACTTCATGTGCTTGACACTTTATCCCTATTGTACTTGAGTTTTGTTCTCCATGTTGGTGGTATCTGTACTTCAAGTGCTTTACACTTTATGCCTAACGTGCTTGAGTTTTTTACATCATGTTGGTGATATCTGTACTTCAAGTGCTGATATTTTCCACTTCAACAGTAGACACTTTATACCTAATGTGCTTGAGTTCTGTACACCATATTAGTGATGTCTCTACTTCATGTGCTTATCTTTTCTGCTTCAATCGTTGACACTTTATACCTATGTGCTTGAGTTTTGTACATCATGTTGGTGATATCTGTACTTCAAGTGCTGATCTTTTCTACTTCAATAGTCGATACTTTATACTTATTGTTCTTGAGTTTTGTACTCCATGTTAGTGATATCTGTACTTCAAGTGCTGATCTTTTCTACTTCAATAGTTGGCATTTTATACTTATTGTGCCTGAGTTTTGTACTCCATGTTGGTGATATATGTACTTCATATGCTTGACACTTTATACCTATTGTACTTGAGTTTTGTACTCCATGTTGTGATATCTGTACTTCATGTATTTTACACTTTATACCTAATGTGCTTGGGTTTTGTACACCATGTTGGTGATGTATGTACTTCATGTGCTTATCTTTTCTTTTTCAACAATTGACACTTTATACCTAATGTGCTTGAGTTTTGTACTCCATGTTGGTGTTATCTGTACACCATGGTGGTGATATCTGTACTTCAAGTGCTGATCTTTTCTAATTTAACAATTGACACTTTATACCTAATGTGCTTGAGTTTTGTACGCCATGTTGGTGATGTATGTACTTCATGTGCTTATCTTTTCTTTTTCAACAATTGACACTTTATACCTAATGTGCTTGAGTTTTGTACTCCATGTTGGTGATATCTGTACTTCATGTGTTTATCTATTCTACTTCAACAGTTGGCACTTTATACTTATTGTGCTTGAGTTTTTGTACATCATGTTGGTGATATCAGTACTTGAAGTGCTGATCTTTTCCACTTCAACAGTTGACACTTTACACCTAATCTGCTTGAGTTCTGTACACCACATTAGTGATGTCTCTACATCATGTGCTTATCTTTTATGCTTCAACAGTTGACACCTTATGCCTATGTGCTTGAGTTTTGTACACCATGTTGGTAATATCTGTACATCAAGTGCTGATCTTTTCTAATTCTACAATTGACACTGTATACATAATGTGCTTGAGTTTTGTACACCATATTGGTGATATATTTAATTCAAGTGCTGATCTTTTCTCCTTCAATAGTTGGCACTTTTTATTTATTGTGCTTGAGTTTTGTACTCAATGTTGGTGATATCTGTACTTCATGTGCTTGACACTTTGTACCTATTGTACTTGAGTTTTGTACTTCATGTTGTTGATATCTGTACTTCATGTGCTTGACACTTTATCCCTATTGTACTTGAGTTTTGTTCTCCATGTTAGTGGTATCTGTACTTCAAGTGCTTTACACTTTATGCCTAACGTGCTTGAGTTTTTTACATCATGTTGGTGATATCTGTACTTCAAGTGCTGATATTTTCCACTTCAACAGTTAACACTTTATACCTAATGTGCTTGAGTTCTGTACACCATATTAGTGATGTCTCTACATCATGTGCTTATCTTTTCTGCTTCAACAATTGACACCTTATACCTACGTGCTTGAGTTTTGTACACCATGTTGGTGATATTTGTACTTCAAGGGCTTATCTTTTCTAATTCAACAATTGACACTATATACATAATGTGCTTGAGTTTTGTACAGCATATTGGTGATGTCTATACTTCTTTATGTGCTTATCTTTTCTACTTCAACAGTTGACATTTATACCTATGTGCTTGAGTTTTGTACATCATGTTGGTGAGATCTGTACTTCAAGTGCTGATCTTTTCTAATTCAACAATAGACATTTTATACCTAATGTGCTTGAGTTTTGCACACCATGTTGGTGATATCTGTACTTCAAGTGCTGGTCTTTTCTACTTCAATAGTTGGCACTTTTAACTCATTGTGCTTGAGTTTTGTACTCCATGTTGGTGTTATCTGTACTTCATGTGCTTCACAGTTTATACCTATTGTACTTGAGTTTTGTACTCCATGTTGGTGATATCTGTGCTTCAAGTGCTGGTCTTTTCTACTTCAATAGTTGGCACTTTTAACTCATTGTGCTTAAGTTTTGTACTCCATGTTGGTGTTATCTGTACTTCATGTGCTTCACACTTTATACCTATTGTACTTGAGTTTTGTACTACATGTTGGTGATATCTGTACTTCAAGTGCTTTACACTTCATACCTAATGTGCTTGAGTTTTTTACATCATGTTGGTGATATCAGTACTTCAAGTGCTGATCTTTTCTATTTCAATAGCTGACACTATATACCTAATGTGCTTGAGTTTTGAACACCATATTAGTAATGTCTATACTTCTTGTGCTTATCTTTTCTGCTTCAACAGTTGACACATTATACCCATGTGCTTGAGTTTTGTCCACCATGTTGGTGATAGCTGTACTTCAAGTGCTGATCTTTTCTAATTCAACAATTGACACTTTATACCTAATGTGCTTGAGGTTTGTACACTATATTGGTGATGTCTGTACTTCATGCGCTTATCTTTTCAACTTCAATAGTTGACACTTTAGTTTTGTACACCATGTTGGTGATATCTGTACTTCAAGTGCTGATCTTTTCTAATTTAACAATTGACACTTTATACCTAATGTGCTTGAATTTTGTACACAATGTTGGTGATATCTGTACTTCAAGTGCCGATCTTTTCTGCTTCAATAGTTGGCAATTTATACCTATGTGCTTGAGTTTTGTACACCATGTTGGTGATATCTGTACTTCAAGTGCAGATCTTTTCTACTTCAATAGTTGACACTTTATACTTATTGTTCTTAAGTTTTGTAAACCATGTTTGTGATATTTGTACTTCATGTGCTTGACACTTTATACCTATAGTACTTGAGTTTTGTACTCCATGTTGGAGATATCTATACTTCATGTGTTTTACACTTTATACCTAATGTGTTTGGGTTTTGTACTCCATGATGGTGATATCTGTACTTCATGTGTATTACACTTTATACCAAATGTGTTTGGGTTTTGTACACCATGTTTGTGATATCTGTACTTCATGTGCTTGACACTTTATACCTATTATACTTGAGTTTTGTACTCCATGTTGGTGATATCTGTACTTCATGTGTTTTACACTTTATACCTAATGTGTTTGGGTTTTGTACACCATATTGGTGATGTCTATACTTTATGTGCTTATCTTTTCTACTTCAACAGTTGACATTTATACGTATGTGCTTCAGTTTTGTTCACCATGTTGGTGAGATCTGTACTTTAAGTGCTGATCTTTTCTAATTCCACAATTGACATTTTATAACTAATGTGCTTGAGTTTTGTGCACCTTGTTGGTTATATCTGTACTTCAAGTGCTGATCTTTTCTACTTCAATAGTTGCCACTTTTTACTTATTGTTCTTGAGTTTTGTTCTCCATGTTGGTGATATCTGTACTTCATGTGTTTTACACTTTATACCTAATATGCTTGAGTTTTGTACACCATGTTGGCGATATCTGTACTTCAAGTGCTGATCTTTTCTACTTCAATAGTTGGCACTTTATACTTATTGTGCTTTAGTTTTGTACTCCATGTTAGTGATATCTGTACTTCATGTGCTTGAGTTTTGTACTCCATGTTGGTGATATCTGTACTTTATGTGCTTGAGTTTTGTACTCCATGTTGGTGATATCTGTACTTCAAGTGCTGATCTTTTTTACTTCAATTGTTGGCATTTTATACTTATTGTGCTTGAGTTTTGTACTCCATGTTGGTGATATCTGTACTTCATGTGCTTGACACTTTATACCTATTGTACTTGAGTTTTGTACTCCATGTTTGTGATATCTGTACTTCATGTATTTTACACTTTATACCTAATATGCTTGAGTTTTGTACACCATGTTGGTGATATCTATACTTCAAGTGCTGATCTTTTCTACTTCAATAGATGGCACTTTATACTTATTGTGCTTGAGTTTTGTACTCCATGTTAGTGATATCTGTATTTCATGTGCTTGAGTTTTGTACTCCATGTTGGTGATATCTGTACTTCATCTGCTTTACACTTTATACATAATGTGCTTGAGTTTTGTACACAATGTTGGTGATATCTATACTTTAAGTGCTGATCTTTTCTACTTCAATAGTTGACACTTTATACCTAATGTGCTTGACTTCTGTACACCATATTAGGGATGTCTCTACTTCATGTGCTTATCTTTTCTGCTTCAATCGTTGACACTTTGTACCTATGTTCTTGAGTTTTGTACATCTTGTTGGTGATATCTGTACTTCAAGTGCTGATCTTTTCTACTTCAATAGTCGATACTTTATACTTATTGTTCTTATGTTTTGTACACCATGTTTGTGATATCTGTACTTCATATGCTTGACACTATATACCTATTGTACTTGAGTTGTGTACTCCATGTCGGTGATATCTGTACTTCATGTGTTTTACACTTTATACCAAATGTGCTTGGGTTTTGTACACCATGTTGGTCATATCTGCACTTCAAGTGCTGATATTTTCTACTTCAATAGTTGGCACTTTAAACTTATTGTGCTTGAGTTTCGTACTCCATGTTGGTGATATATGTACTTCAAGTGCTTTACACTTTATACCTAATGTGCTTGAGTTTTTTACATCATGTTGGTTATATCTGTACTTCAAGTGCTGATCTTTTCTATTTCAATAGTTGACACTTTATACCTAATGTGCTTGAGTTTTGAACACCATATTAGTAATGTCTATACTTCATGTGCTTATCTTTTTTGCTTCAACAGTTGACACCTTATACCCATGTTGGTGTTATCTGTACTTCAAGTGCTGATCTTTTCTAATTCAACAATTGACACTTTATACCTAATGTGCTTGAGGTTTGTTCTCCATATTGGTGATGTCTGTACTTCATATGCTTATCTTTTCTACTTCAATAGTTGACACTTTAGTTTTGTACACCATGTTGGTGATATCTGTACTTCAAGTGCTGATATTTTCTAATTCAACAATTGACACTATATACATAATGTGCTTGAGTTTTGTACACCATATTGGTGATGTCTAAACTTTATGTGCTTATCTTTTCTACTTCAACAGTTGACATTTATACCTATGTGCTTGAGTTTTGTACACCATGTTGGCGAGATCTGTACTTCAAGTGCTGATCTTTTCTAATTCAACAATTGACATTTTATACCTAATGTGCTTGAGTTTTGTACACCTTGTTGGTGAGATCTGTACTTCAAGTGCTGATCTTTTCTACTTCAGTAGTTGGCACTTTTTACTTATTGTGCTTGAGTTTTGTATTCCATGTTGGCGATATCTGTATTTCATGTACTTGACACTTTGTACCTATTGTACTTGAGTTTTGTACTCCATGTTGGTGATATCTGTACTTCATGTGCTTGACACTTTATACCTGTTATACTTAAGTTTTGTTTTCCATGTTGGGGATATCTGTACTTCATGTGTTTTACACTTTATACCTAATATGCTTGAATTTTGTACACCATGTTGGTGATATCTGTACTTCAAGTGCTGATCTTTTCTATTTCAATAGTTGACACTTTATACCTAATGTGCTTGAGTTTTGAACATCATATTAGTAATGTCTATACTTCATGTGCTTATCTTTTCTGCTTCAACAGTTGACACCTTATACCCATGTGCTTGAGTTTTGTCCACCATGTTGGTGTTATCTGTACTTCAAGTGCTGATCTTTTCTAATTCAACAATTGACACTTTATACCTAATGTGCTTGAGGTTTGTTCACCATATTGGTGATGTCGGTACTTCATATGCTTATCTTTTCTACTTCAATAGTTGACACTTTAGTTTTGTACACCATGTTGGTGATATCTGTACTTCAAGTGCTGATCTTTTCTAATTCAACAATTGACACTATATACATAATGTGCTTGAGTTTTGTACACCATATTGGTGATGTCTAAACTTTATGTGCTTATCTTTTCTACTTCAACAGTTGACATTTATACCTATGTGCTTGAGTTTTGTACACCATGTTGGCGAGATCTGTACTTCAAGTGCTGATCTTTTCTAATTCAACAATTGACATTTTATACCTAATGTGCTTGAGTTTTGTACACCTGTTTGGTGAGATCTGTACTTCAAGTGCTGATCTTTTCTACTTCAATAGTTGGCACTTTTTACTTATTGTGCTTGAGTTTTGTATTCCATGTTGGCGATATCTGTACTTCATGTACTTGACACTTTGTACCTATTGTACTTGAGTTTTGTACTCCATGTTGGTGATATCTGTACTTCATGTGCTTGACACTTTATACCTGTTGTACTTGAGTTTTGTTCTCCATGTTGGTGATATCTGTACTTCATGTGTTTTACACTTTATACCTAATATGCTTGAATTTTGTACACCATGTTGGTGATATCTGTACTTCAAGTGCTGATCTTTTCTACTTAAATAGTTGGCACTTTATACTTATTGTGCTTGAGTTTTGTACTCCATGTTGGTGATATCTGTACTTCATGTGCTTGACACTTTATACCTATTGTACCTGAGTTTTGTACTCCATCTTGGTGATATCTGTACTTCATGTATTTTACACTTTATACCTAATATGCTTGAGTTTTGTACAACATGTTGGTGATATCTATCCTTCAAGTGCTGATCTTTTCCACTTCAATTGTTGACACTTTGTACCAAATGTGCTTGAGTTCTGTACACCATATTAGTGATGTCTCTACATCATGTGCTTATCTTTTTTGCTTCAACAGTTGACACCTTATACCTATGAGCTTGAGTTTTGAACACCATGTTGATGATATCTGTACTTCAAGTGCTGATCTTTTCTAATTCAACAACTCACACTTTATACTTAATGTGCTTAAGTTTTGTACACCATATTGGTGATGTCTATACTTCTTTATGTACTTTTCTTTTCTACTTCAACAGTTGACATTTATACCTATGTGCTTGAGTTTTGTACACTATGTTGGTGAGATCTGTACTTCAAGTGCTGATCTTTTCTAATTCAACAATAGACATTTTATACCTAATGTGCTTGAGTTTTGTACACCATGTTGGTGATATCTGTACTTCAAGTACTTGTCTTTTCTACTTCAATAGTTGACACTTTATACTTATTGTGCTTAAGTTTTGTACTCCATGTTGGTGTTATCTGTACTTCATGTGCTTGACACTTTATACCTATTGTACTTGAGTTTTGTACTCCATGTTGGTGATATCTGTACTTCTTGTGTTTTACACTTTATACTTAATGTGTTTGGGTTTTGTACACCATGTTGTTAATATCTGTACTTCAAGTGCTGATATTTTCTCCTTCAACATTTGGCACTTTACACTTATTGTGCTTGAATTTTGTACTCTATGTTGATGATATATGTACTTCATGTGGTTTACACTTTATACCTAATGTGCTTGAGTTTTTTACATCATGTTGGTGATATCTGTACTTCAAGTGCTGATCTTTTCCACTTCAATTGTTGACACTTTATACCAAATGTGCTTGAGTTCTGTACACCATATTAGGGATGTCTCTACATCATGTGCCTATCTTTTCTGCTTCAACAGTTGCCACCTTATACCTATGAGCTTGAGTTTTGTACACCATGTTGATGATATCTGTACTTCAAGTGCTGATCTTTTCTAATTCAACAACTGACACTTTATACTTAATGTGCTTGAGTTTTGTACACCGTGTTAGAGATATCTGTACTTCATGTGCTTATCTTTTCTTCTTCAACAATTGACACTTTATACCTAATATGCTTGAATTTTGTACACCATGTTGGGGATATCTGCACTTCAAGTGCTGATCTTTTCTACTTAAATAGTTGGCACTTTATACTTATTGTGCTTTAGTTTTGTACTCCAGGTTGGTGATATCTGTACTTCATGTGCTTGACACTTCATACCTATTGTACCTGAGTTTTGTACTCCATCTTGGTGATATCTGTACTTCATGTATTTTACACTTTATACCTAATATACTTGAGTTTTGTACACCATGTTGGTGATATCTATCCTTCAAGTGCTGATCTTTTCCACTTCAATTGTTGACACTTTATACCAAATGTGCTTGAGTTCTGTACACCATATTAGTGATGTCTCTACATCATGTGCTTATCTTTTTTGCTTCAACAGTTGACACCTTATACCTATGAGCTTGAGTTTTGAACACCATGTTGATGATATCTGTACTTCAAGTGCTGATCTTTTCTAATTCAACAACTCACACTTTATACTTAATGTGCTTAAGTTTTGTCCACCATATTGGTGATGTCTATACTTCTTTATGTACTTTTCTTTTCTACTTCAACAGTTGACATTTATACCTATGTGCTTGAGTTTTGTACACTATGTTGGTGAGATCTGTACTTCAAGTGCTGATCTTTTCTAATTCAACAATAGACATTTTATACCTAATGTGCTTGAGTTTTGTACACCATGTTGGTGATATCTGTACTTCAAGTACTTGTCTTTTCTACTTCAATAGTTGACACTTTATACTTATTGTGCTTAAGTTTTGTACTCCATGTTGGTGTTATCTGTACTTCATGTGCTTGACACTTTATACCTATTGTACTTGAGTTTTGTACTCCATGTTGGTGATATCTGTACTTCTTGTGTTTTACACTTTATACTTAATGTGTTTGGGTTTTGTACACCATGTTGTTAATATCTGTACTTCAAGTGCTGATATTTTCTCCTTCAACATTTGGCACTTTACACTTATTGTGCTTGAATTTTGTACTCTATGTTGATGATATATGTACTTCATGTGGTTTACACTTTATACCTAATGTGCTTGAGTTTTTTACATCATGTTGGTGATATCTGTACTTCAAGTGCTGATCTTTTCCACTTCAATTGTTGACACTTTATACCAAATGTGCTTGAGTTCTGTACACCATATTAGGGATGTCTCTACATCATGTGCCTATCTTTTCTGCTTCAACAGTTGCCACCTTATACCTATGAGCATGAGTTTTGTACACCATGTTGATGATATCTGTACTTCAAGTGCTGATCTTTTCTAATTCAACAACTGACACTTTATACTTAATGTGCTTGAGTTTTGTACACCGTGTTAGAGATATCTGCACTTCATGTGCTTATCTTTTCTTCTTCAACAATTGACACTTTATACCTAATATGCTTGAATTTTGTACACCATGTTGGGGATATCTGCACTTCAAGTGCTGATCTTTTCTACTTAAATAGTTGGCACTTTATACTTATTGTGCTTTAGTTTTGTACTCCAGGTTGGTGATATCTGTACTTCATGTGCTTGACACTTCATACCTATTGTACCTGAGTTTTGTACTCCATCTTGGTGATATCTGTACTTCATGTATTTTACACTTTATACCTAATATACTTGAGTTTTGTACACCATGTTGGTGATATCTATCCTTCAAGTGCTGATCTTTTCCACTTCAATTGTTGACACTTTATACCAAATGTGCTTGAGTTCTGTACACCATATTAGTGATGTCTCTACATCATGTGCTTATCTTTTTTGCTTCAACAGTTGACACCTTATACCTATGAGCTTGAGTTTTGAACACCATGTTGATGATATCTGTACTTCAAGTGCTGATCTTTTCTAATTCAACAACTCACACTTTATACTTAATGTGCTTAAGTTTTGTCCACCATATTGGTGATGTCTATACTTCTTTATGTACTTTTCTTTTCTACTTCAACAGTTGACATTTATACCTATGTGCTTGAGTTTTGTACACTATGTTGGTGAGATCTGTACTTCAAGTGCTGATCTTTTCTAATTCAACAATAGACATTTTATACCTAATGTGCTTGAGTTTTGTACACCATGTTGGTGATATCTGTACTTCAAGTACTTGTCTTTTCTACTTCAATAGTTGACACTTTATACTTATTGTGCTTAAGTTTTGTACTCCATGTTGGTGTTATCTGTACTTCATGTGCTTGACACTTTATACCTATTGTACTTGAGTTTTGTACTCCATGTTGGTGATATCTGTACTTCTTGTGTTTTACACTTTATACTTAATGTGTTTGGGTTTTGTACACCATGTTGTTAATATTTGTACTTCAAGTGCTGATATTTTCTCCTTCAACATTTGGCACTTTACACTTATTGTGCTTGAATTTTGTACTCTATGTTGATGATATATGTACTTCATGTGGTTTACACTTTATACCTAATGTGCTTGAGTTTTTTACATCATGTTGGTGATATCTGTACTTCAAGTGCTGATCTTTTCCACTTCAATTGTTGACACTTTATACCAAATGTGCTTGAGTTCTGTACACCATATTAGGGATGTCTCTACAACATGTGCCTATCTTTTCTGCTTCAACAGTTGCCACCTTATACCTATGAGCTTGAGTTTTGTACACCATGTTGATGATATCTGTACTTCAAGTGCTGATCTTTTCTAATTCAACAACTGACACTTTATACTTAATGTGCTTGAGTTTTGTACACCGTGTTAGAGATATCTGTACTTCATGTGCTTATCTTTTCTTCTTCAACAATTGACACTTTATACCTAATATGCTTGAATTTTGTACACCATGTTGGGGATATCTGCACTTCAAGTGCTGATCTTTTCTACTTAAATAGTTGGCACTTTATACTTATTGTGCTTTAGTTTTGTACTCCAGGTTGGTGATATCTGTACTTCATGTGCTTGACACTTCATACCTATTGTACCTGAGTTTTGTACTCCATCTTGGTGATATCTGTACTTCATGTATTTTACACTTTATACCTAATATACTTGAGTTTTGTACACCATGTTGGTGATATCTATCCTTCAAGTGCTGATCTTTTCCACTTCAATTGTTGACACTTTATACCAAATGTGCTTGACTTCTGTACACCATATTAGTGATGTCTCTACATCATGTGCTTATCTTTTTTGCTTCAACAGTTGACACCTTATACCTATGAGCTTGAGTTTTGAACACCATGTTGATGATATCTGTACTTCAAGTGCTGATCTTTTCTAATTCAACAACTCACACTTTATACTTAATGTGCTTAAGTTTTGTCCACCATATTGGTGATGTCTATACTTCTTTATGTACTTTTCTTTTCTACTTCAACAGTTGACATTTATACCTATGTGCTTGAGTTTTGTACACTATGTTGGTGAGATCTGTACTTCAAGTGCTAATCTTTTCTAATTCAACAATAGACATTTTATACCTAATGTGCTTGAGTTTTGTACACCATGTTGGTGATATCTGTACTTCAAGTACTTGTCTTTTCTACTTCAATAGTTGACACTTTATACTTATTGTGCTTAAGTTTTGTACTCCATGTTGGTGTTATCTGTACTTCATGTGCTTGACACTTTATACCTATTGTACTTGAGTTTTGTACTCCATGTTGGTGATATCTGTACTTCATGTGTTTTACACTTTATACTTAATGTGTTTGGGTTTTGTACACCATGTTGTTAATATCTGTACTTCAAGTGCTGATATTTTCTCCTTCAACATTTGGCACTTTACACTTATTGTGCTTGAGTTTTGTACTCTAGGTTGATGATATATGTACTTCATGTGGTTTACACTTTATACCTAATGTGCTTGAGTTTTTTACATCATGTTGGTGATATCTGTACTTCAAGTGCTGATCTTTTCCACTTCAATTGTTGACACTTTATACCAAATGTGCTTGAGTTCTGTACACCATATTAGGGATGTCTCTACATCATGTGCTTATCTTTTCTGCTTCGACAGTTGACACCTTATACCTATGAGCTTGAGTTTTGTACACCATGTTGATGATATCTGTACATCAAGTGCTGATCTTTTCAAATTCAACAACTGACACTTTATACTTAATGTGCTTGAGCTTTTTACACCATGTTGGTGATATCGGTACTTCATGTGCTTATCTTTTCTTCTTCAACAATTGACACTTTATACCTAATATGCTTGAATTTTGTACACCATGTTGGGGATATCTGTACTTCAAGTGTTGATCTTTTCTACTTAAATAGTTGGCACTTTATACTTATTGTGCTTTAGTTTTGTACTCCATGTTGGTGATATCTGTACTTCATGTGCTTGACACTTCATACCTATTGTACCTGAGTTTTGTACTCCATCTTGGTGATATCTGTACTTCATGTATTTTACACTTTATACCTAATATACTTGAGTTTTGTACACTATGTTGGTGATATCTATCCTTCAAGTGCTGATCTTTTCCACTTCAATTGTTGACACTTTATACCAAATGTGCTTGAGTTCTGTACACCATATTAGTGATGTCTCTACATCATGTGCTTATCTTTTTTGCTTCAACAGTTGACACCTTATACCTATGAGCTAGAGTTTTGTACACCATGTTGATGATATCTGTACTTCAAGTGCTGATCTTTTCTAATTCAACAACTGACACTTTATACTTAATGTGCTTAAGTTTTGTACACCATATTGGTGATGTCTATACTTCTTTATGTACTTATCTTTTCTACTTCAACAGTTGACATTTATACCTATGTGCTTGAGTTTTGTACACTATGTTGCTGAGATCTGTACTTCAAGTGCTGATCTTTTCTAATTCAACAATAGACATTTTATACTTAATGTGCTTGAGTTTTGTACACCATGTTGGTGATATCTGTACTTCAAGTACTTGTCTTTTCTACTTCAATAGTTGACACTTTATACTTATTGTGCTTAAGTTTTGTACTCCATGTTGGTGTTATCTGTACTTCATGTGCTTGACACTTTATACCTATTGTACTTGAGTTTTGTACTCCATGTTGGTGATATCTGTACTTCATGTGTTTTACACTTTATACTTAATGTGTTTGGGTTTTGTACACCATGTTGTTAATATCTGTACTTCAAGTGCTGATATTTTCTCCTTCAACATTTGGCACTTTACACTTATTGTGCTTGAGTTTTGTACTCTATGTTGATGATATATGTACTTCATGTGGTTTACACTTTATACCTAATGTGCTTGAGTTTTTTACATCATGTTGGTGATATCTGTACTTCAAGTGCTGATCTTTTCCACTTCAATTGTTGACACTTTATACCAAATGTGCTTGAGTTCTGTACACCATATTAGGGATGTCTCTACATCATGTGCTTATCTTTTCTGCTTCAACAGTTGACACCTTATACCTATGAGCTTGAGTTTTGTACACCATGTTGATGATATCTGTACATCAAGTGCTGATCTTTTCAAATTCAACAACTGACACTTTATACTTAATGTGCTTAAGTTTTTTACACCATGTTGGTGATATCGGTACTTCATGTGCTTATCTTTTCTTCTTCAACAATTGACACTTTATACCTAATATGCTTGAATTTTGTACACCATGTTGGGGATATCGGCACTTCAAGTGCTGATCTTTTCTACTTAAATAGTTGGCACTTTATACTTATTGTGCTTTAGTTTTGTACTCCATGTTGGTGATATCTGTACTTCATGTGCTTGACACTCATACCTATTGTACCTGAGTTTTGTACTCCATCTTGGTGATATCTGTACTTCATGTATTTTACACTTTATACCTAATATACTTGAGTTTTGTACACCATGTTGGTGATATCTATCCTTCAAGTGCTGATCTTTTCCACTTCAATTGTTGACACTTTATACCAAATGTGCTTGAGTTCTGTACACCATATTAGTGATGTCTCTACATCATGTGCTTATCTTTTTTGCTTCAACAGTTGACACCTTATACCTATGAGCTTCAGTTTTGTACACCATGTTGATGATATCTGTACTTCAAGTGCTGATCTTTTCTAATTCAACAACTGACACTTTATACTTAATGTGCTTAAGTTTTGTACACCATATTGGTGATGTCTATACTTCTTTATGTACTTATCTTTTCTACTTCAACAGTTGACATTTATACCTATGTGCTTGAGTTTTGTACACTATGTTGCTGAGATCTGTACTTCAGGTGCTGATCTTTTCTAATTCAACAATAGACATTTTATACTTAATGTGCTTGAGTTTTGTACACCATGTTGGTGATATCTGTACTTCAAGTACTTGTCTTTTCTACTTCAATAGTTGACACTTTATACTTATTGTGCTTAAGTTTTGTACTCCATGTTGGTGTTATCTGTACTTCATGTGCTTGACACTTTATACCTATTGTACTTGAGTTTTGTACTCCATGTTGGTGATATCTGTACTTCATGTGTTTTACACTTTATACTTAATGTGTTTGGGTTTTGTACACCATGTTGTTAATATCTGTACTTCAAGTGCTGATATTTTCTCCTTCAACATTTGGCACTTTACACTTATTGTGCTTGAGTTTTGTACTCTAGGTTGATGATATATGTACTTCATGTGGTTTACACTTTATACCTAATGTGCTTGAGTTTTTTACATCATGTTGGTGATATCTGTACTTCAAGTGCTGATCTTTTCCACTTCAATTGTTGACACTTTATACCAAATGTGCTTGAGTTCTGTACACCATATTAGGGATGTCTCTACATCATGTGCTTATCTTTTCTGCTTCAACAGTTGACACCTTATACCTATGAGCTTGAGTTTTGTACACCATGTTGATGATATCTGTACATCAAGTGCTGATCTTTTCAAATTCAACAACTGACACTTTATACTTAATGTGCTTGAGTTTTTTACACCATGTTGGTTATATCGGTACTTCATGTGCTTATCTTTTCTTCTTCAACAATTGACACTTTATACCTAATATGCTTGAATTTTGTACACCATGTTGGGGATATCTGTACTTCAAGTGTTGATCTTTTCTACTTAAATAGTTGGCACTTTATACTTATTGTGCTTTAGTTTTGTACTCCATGTTGGTGATATCTGTACTTCATGTGCTTGACACTTCATACCTATTGTACCTGAGTTTTGTACTCCATCTTGGTGATATCTGTACTTCATGTATTTTACACTTTATACCTAATATACTTGAGTTTTGTACACTATGTTGGTGATATCTATCCTTCAAGTGCTGATCTTTTCCACTTCAATTGTTGACACTTTATACCAAATGTGCTTGAGTTCTGTACACCATATTAGTGATGTCTCTACATCATGTGCTTATCTTTTTTGCTTCAACAGTTGACACCTTATACCTATGAGCTTGAGTTTTGTACACCATGTTGATGATATCTGTACTTCAAGTGCTGATCTTTTCTAATTCAACAACTGACACTTTATACTTAATGTGCTTAAGTTTTGTACACCATATTGGTGATGTCTATACTTCTTTATGTACTTATCTTTTCTACTTCAACAGTTGACATTTATACCTATGTGCTTGAGTTTTGTACACTATGTTGCTGAGATCTGTACTTCAAGTGCTGATCTTTTCTAATTCAACAATAGACATTTTATACTTAATGTGCTTGAGTTTTGTACACCATGTTGGTGATATCTGTACTTCAAGTACTTGTCTTTTCTACTTCAATAGTTGACACTTTATACTTATTGTGCTTAAGTTTTGTACTCCATGTTGGTGTTATCTGTACTTCATGTGCTTGACACTTTATACCTATTGTACTTGAGTTTTGTACTCCATGTTGGTGATATCTGTACTTCATGTGTTTTACACTTTATACTTAATGTGTTTGGGTTTTGTACACCATGTTGTTAATATCTGTACTTCAAGTGCTGATATTTTCTCCTTCAACATTTGGCACTTTACACTTATTGTGCTTGAGTTTTGTACTCTAGGTTGATGATATATGTACTTCATGTGGTTTACACTTTATACCTAATGTGCTTGAGTTTTTTACATCATGTTGGTGATATCTGTACTTCAAGTGCTGATCTTTTCCACTTCAATTGTTGACACTTTATACCAAATGTGCTTGAGTTCTGTACACCATATTAGGGATGTCTCTACATCATGTGCTTATCTTTTCTGCTTCAACAGTTGACACCTTATACCTATGAGCTTGAGTTTTGTACACCATGTTGATGATATCTGTACATCAAGTGCTGATCTTTTCAAATTCAACAACTGACACTTTATACTTAATGTGCTTGAGTTTTTTACACCATGTTGGTTATATCGGTACTTCATGTGCTTATCTTTTCTTCTTCAACAATTGACACTTTATACCTAATATGCTTGAATTTTGTACACCATGTTGGGGATATCTGTACTTCAAGTGCTGATCTTTTCTACTTAAATAGTTGGCACTTTATACTTATTGTGCTTTAGTTTTGTACTCCATGTTGGTGATATCTGTACTTCATGTGCTTGACACTTCATACCTATTGTACCTGAGTTTTGTACTCCATCTTGGTGATATCTATACTTCATGTATTTTACACTTTATACCTAATATACTTGAGTTTTGTACACTATGTTGGTGATATCTATCCTTCAAGTGCTGATCTTTTCCACTTCAATTGTTGACACTTTATACCAAATGTGCTTGAGTTCTGTACACCATATTAGTGATGTCTCTACATCATGTGCTTATCTTTTTTGCTTCAACAGTTGACACCTTATACCTATGAGCTTGAGTTTTGTACACCATGTTGATGATATCTGTACTTCAAGTGCTGATCTTTTCTAATTCAACAACTGACACTTTATACTTAATGTGCTTAAGTTTTGTACACCATATTGGTGATGTCTATACTTCTTTATGTACTTATCTTTTCTACTTCAACAGTTGACATTTATACCTATGTGCTTGAGTTTTGTACACTATGTTGCTGAGATCTGTACTTCAAGTGCTGATCTTTTCTAATTCAACAATAGACATTTTATACTTAATGTGCTTGAGTTTTGTACACCATGTTGGTGATATCTGTACTTCAAGTACTTGTCTTTTCTACTTCAATAGTTGACACTTTATACTAATTGTGCTTAAGTTTTGTACTCCATGTTGGTGTTATCTGTACTTCATGTGCTTGACACTTTATACCTATTGTACTTGAGTTTTGTACTCCATGTTGGTGATATCTGTACTTCATGTGTTTTACACTTTATACTTAATGTGTTTGGGTTTTGTACACCATGTTGTTAATATCTGTACTTCAAGTGCTGATATTTTCTCCTTCAATATTTGGCACTTTACACTTATTGTGCTTGAGTTTTGTACTCTAGGTTGATGATATATGTACTTCATGTGGTTTACACTTTATACCTAATGTGCTTGAGTTTTTTACATCATGTTGGTGATATCTGTACTTCAAGTGCTGATCTTTTCCACTTCAATTGTTGACACTTTATACCAAATGTGCTTGAGTTCTGTACACCATATTAGGGATGTCTCTACATCATGTGCCTATCTTTTCTGGTTCAACAGTTGACACCTTATACCTATGAGCTTGAGTTTTGTACACCATGTTGATGATATCTGTACTTCAAGTGCTGATCTTTTCTAATTCAACAACTGACACTTTATACTTAATGTGCTTGAGTTTTGTACACCTTGTTGGAGATATCTATACTTCATGTGCTTATCTTTTCTTCTTCAACAATTGACACTTTATACCTAATATGCTTGAATTTTGTACACCATGTTGGGGATATCTGCACTTCAAGTGCTGATCTTTTCTACTTAAATAGTTGGCACTTTATACTTATTGTGCTTTAGTTTTGTACTCCATGTTGGTGATATCTGTACTTCATGTCTTATCTTTTCTTCTTCAACAATTGACACTTTATACCTAATATGCTTGAATTTTGTACACCATGTTGGTGATATCTGTACTTCTAGTGCTGATCTTTTCTACTTAAATAGTTGGCACTTTATACTTATTGTGCTTGAGTTTTGTACTCCATGTTGGTGATATCTGTACTTCTAGTGCTGATCTTTTCTACTTAAATAGTTGGCACTTTATACTTATTGTCCTTGAGTTTTGTACTCCATGTTGGTGATATCTGTACTTTATGTGCTTGACACTTTATACCTATAGTACCTGAGTTTTGTACTCCATCTTGGTGATATCTGTACCTCATGTATTTTACACTTTATACCTAATACACTTGAGTTTTGTACACCATGTTGGTGATATCTATCCTTTAAGTGCTGATCTTTTCCACTTCAATTGTTGACACTTTATACCAAATGTGCTTGAGTTCTGTACACCATATTAGTGATGTCTCTACATCATGTGCTTATCTTTTTTGCTTCAACAGTTGACACCTTATACCTATGAGCTTGAGTTTTGTACACCATGTTGATGATATCTGTACTTCAAGTGCTGATCTTTTCTAATTCAACAACTGACACTTTATAATTAATGTGCTTAAGTTTTGTACACCATATTGGTGATGTCTATACTTCTTTATGTACTTATCTTTTCTACTTCAACAGTTGACATTTATACCTATGTGCTTGAGTTTTGTACAGCATGTTGGTGAGATTTGTACTTTAACTGCTGATCTTTTCTAATTCAACAATAGACATTTTATACCTAATGTGCTTGAGTTTTGTACACCATGTTGGTGATATCTGTACTTCAAGTACTTGTCTTTTCTACTTCAATAGTTGACACTTTATAGTTATTGTGCTTAAGTTTTGTACTCCATGTTGGTGTTATCTGTACTTCATGTGCTTGACACTTTATACCTATTGTACTTGAGTTTTGTACTCCATGTTGGTGATATCTGTACTTCATGTGTTTTACACTTTATACTTAATGTGTTTGGGTTTTGTACACCATGTTGTTAATATCTGTACTTCAAGTGCTGATATTTTCTCCTTCAACATTTGGCACTTTACACTTATTGTGCTTGAATTTTGTACTCTATGTTGATGATATATGTACTTCATGTGGTTTACACTTTATACCTAATGTGCTTGAGTTTTTTACATCATGTTGGTGATATCTGTACTTCAAGTGCTGATCTTTTCCACTTCAATTGTTGACACTTTATACCAAATGTGCTTGAGTTCTGTACACCATATTAGGGATGTCTCTACATCATGTGCTTATCTTTTCTGCTTCAACAGTTGACACCTTATACCTATGAGCTTGAGTTTTGTACACCATGTTGATGATATCTGTACATCAAGTGCTGATCTTTTCAAATTTAACAACTGAATCTTTATACTTAATGTGCTTGAGTTTTTTACACCATGTTGGTGATATCGGTACTTCATGTGCTTATCTTTTCTTCTTCAACAATTGACACTTTATACCTAATATGCTTGAATTTTGTACACCATGTTGGGGATATCTGTACTTCAAGTGCTGATCTTTTCTACTTAAATAGTTGGCACTTTATACTTATTGTGCTTGAGTTTTGTACTCCATGTTGGTGATATCTGTACTTCATGTGCTTGACACTTCATACCTATTGTACCTGAGTTTTGTACTCCATCTTGGTGATATCTGTACTTCATGTATTTTACACTTTATACCTAATATACTTGAGTTTTGTACACCATGTTGGTGATATCTATCCTTCAAGTGCTGATCTTTTCCACTTCAATTGTTGACACTTTATACCAAATGTGCTCGAGTTCTGTACACCATATTAGTGATGTCTCTTCATCATGTGCTTATCTTTTTTGCTTCAACAGTTGACACCTTATACCTATGAGCTTGAGTTTTGTACACCATGTTGATGATATCTGTACTTCAAGTGCTGATCTTTTCTAATTCAACAACTGACACTTTATACTTAATGTGCTTAAGTTTTGTACACCATATTGGTGATGTCTATACTTCTTTATGCACTTATCTTTTCTACTTCTACAGTTGACATTTATACCTATGTCCTTGAGTTTTGTACACCATGTTGGTGAGATTTGTACTTCAAGTGCTGATCTTTTCTAATTCAACAATAGACATTTTATACCTAATGTGCTTGAGTTTTGTACACCATGTTGGTGATATCTGTACTTCAAGTACTTATCTTTTCTACTTCAATAGTTGACACTTTATACTTATTGTGCTTAAGTTTTGTACTCCATGTTGGTGTTATCTGTACTTCATGTGCTTGACACTTTATACCTATTGTACTTGAGTTTTGTGCTCCATGTTGGTGATATCTGTACTTCATGTGTTTTACACTTTTTACTTAATGTGTTTGGGTTTTGTACACCATGTTGTTAATATCTATGCTTCAAGTGCTGATATTTTCTCCTTCAACATTTGGCACTTTACACTTATTGTGCTTGAGTTTTGTACTCCATGTTGATGATCTATGTACTTCATATGGTTTACACTTTATACCTAATGTGCTTGAGTTTTTTACATCATGTTGGTGATATCTGTACTTCAAGTGCTGATCTTTTCTACTTCAATTGTTGACACTTTATACCAAATGTGCTTGAGTTCTGTACACCATATTAGGGATGTCCCTACATCATGTGCTTATCTTTTCTGCTTTAACAGTTGACACCTTATACCTATGAGCCTGAGTTTTGTACACTATGTTGATGATATATGTACATCAAGTGCTTATCTTTTCAAATTCAACAACTGACACTTTATACTTAATGTGCTTGAGTTTTTTACACCATGTTGGTGATATCGGTACTTCATGTGCTTATCTTTTCTTCTTCAAAAATTGACACTTTATACCTAATATGCTAGAATTTTGTACACCATGTTGGTGATATCTGTACTTCAAGTGCTGATCTTTTCTACTTAAATAGTTGGCACTTTATACTTATTGTGCTTAAGTTTTGTACTCCATGTTGGTGATATCTGTACTTCATGTGCTTGACACTTCATACCTATTGTACCTGAGTTTTGTACTCCATCTTGGTGATATCTGTACTTCATGTATTTTACACTTTATACCTAATATACTTGAGTTTTGTACACCATGTTGGTGATATCTATCCTTCAAGTGCTGATCTTTTCCACTTCAATTGTTGACACTTTATACCAAATGTGCTTGAGTTCTGTACACCATATTAGTGATGTCTCTACATCATGTGCTTATCTTTTTTGCTTCAACAGTTGACACCTTATACATATGAGCTTGAGTTTTGTACACCATGTTGATGATATCTGTACTTCAAGTGCTGATCTTTTCTAATTCAACAACTGACACTTTATACTTAATGTGCTTAAGTTTTGTACACCATATTGGTGATGTCTATACTTCTTTATGTACTTATCTTTTCTACTTCTACAGTTGACATTTATACCTATGTCCTTGAGTTTTGTACACCATGTTGGTGAGATTTGTACTTCAAGTGCTGATCTTTTCTAATTCAACAATAGATATTTTATACCTAATGTGCTTGAGTTTTGTACACCATGTTGGTGATATCTGTACTTCAAGTACTTGTCTTTTCTACTTCAATAGTTGACACTTTATACTTATTGTGCTTAAGTTTTGTACTCCATGTTGGTGTTATCTGTACTTCATGTGCTTGACACTTTATACCTATTGTACTTGAGTTTTGCACTCCATGTTGGTGATATCTGTACTTCATGTGTTTTACACTTTTTACTTAATGTGTTTGGGTTTTGTACACCATGTTGTTAATATCTATGCTTCAAGTGCTGATATTTTCTCCTTCAACATTTGGCACTTTACACTTATTGTGCTTGAGTTTTGTACTCCATGTTGATGATCTATGTACTTCATATGGTTTACACTTTATACCTAATGTGCTTGAGTTTTTTACATCATGTTGGTGATATCTGTACTTCAAGTGCTGATCTTTTCTACTTCAATTGTTGACACTTTATACCAAATGTGCTTGAGTTCTGTACACCATATTAGGGATGTCCCTACATCATGTGCTTATCTTTTCTGCTTTAACAGTTGACACCTTATACCTATGAGCCTGAGTTTTGTACACTATGTTGATGATATCTGTACATCAAGTGCTTATCTTTTCAAATTCAACAACTGACACTTTATACTTAATGTGCTTGAGTTTTTTACACCATGTTGGTGATATCGGTACTTCATGTGCTTATCTTTTCTTCTTCAAAAATTGACACTTTATACCTAATATGCTAGAATTTTGTACACCATGTTGGTGATATCTGTACTTCAAGTGCTGATCTTTTCTACTTAAATAGTTGGCACTTTATACTTATTGTGCTTGAGTTTTGTACTCCATGTTGGTGATATCTGTACTTCATGTGCTTGACACTTCATACCTATTGTACCTGAGTCTTGTACTCCATCTTGGTGATATCTGTACTTCATGTATTTTACACTTTATACCTAATATACTTGAGTTTTGTACACCATGTTGGTGATATCTATCCTTCAAGTGCTGATCTTTTCCACTTCAATTGTTGACACTTTATACCAAATGTGCTTGAGTTCTGTACACCATATTAGTGATGTCTCTACATCATGTGCTTATCTTTTTTGCTTCAACAGTTGACACCTTATACCTATGAGCTTGAGTTTTGTACACCATGTTGATGATATCTGTACTTCAAGTGCTGATCTTTTCTAATTCAACAACTGACACTTTATACTTAATGTGCTTAAGTTTTGTACACCATATTGGTGATGTCTATACTTCTTTATGTACTTATCTTTTCTACTTCTACAGTTGACATTTATACCTATGTCCTTGAGTTTTGTACACCATGTTGGTGAGATTTGTACTTCAAGTGCTGATCTTTTCTAATTCAACAATAGACATTTTATACCTAATGTGCTTGAGTTTTGTACACCATGTTGGTGATATCTGTCCTTCAAGTACTTGTCTTTTCTACTTCAATAGTTGACACTTTATACTTATTGTGCTTAAGTTTTGTACTCCATGTTGGTGTTATCTGTACTTCATGTGCTTGACACTTTATACCTATTGTACTTGAGTTTTGTACTCCATGTTGGTGATATCTGTACTTCATGTGTTTTACACTTTTTACTTAATGTGTTTTGGTTTTGTACACCATGTTGTTAATATCTATACTTCAAGTGCTGATATTTTCTCCTTCAACATTTGGCACTTTACACCTATTGTGCTTGAGTTTTGTACTCCATGTTGATGATCTATGTACTTCATATGGTTTACACTTTATACCTAATGTGCTTGAGTTTTTTACATCATGTTGGTGATATCTGTACTTCAAGTGCTGATCTTTTCTACTTCAATTGTTGACACTTTATACCAAATGTGCTTGAGTTCTGTACACCATATTAGGGATGTCCCTACATCATGTGCTTATCTTTTCTGCTTTAACAGTTGACACCTTATACCTATGAGCCTGAGTTTTGTACACTATGTTGATGATATCTGTACATCAAGTGCTTATCTTTTCAAATTCAACAACTGACACTTTATACTTAATGTGCTTGAGTTTTTTACACCATGTTGGTGATATCGGTACTTCATGTGCTTATCTTTTCTTCTTCAAAAATTGACACTTTATACCTAATATGCTAGAATTTTGTACACCATGTTGGTGATATCTGTACTTCAAGTGCTGATCTTTTCTACTTAAATAGTTGGCACTTTATACTTATTGTGCTTGAGTTTTGTACTCCATGTTGGTGATATCTGTACTTCATGTGCTTGACACTTCATACCTATTGTACCTGAGTTTTGTACTCCATCTTGGTGATATCTGTACTTCAAGTGCTGATCTTTTCTACTTAAATAGTTGGCACTTTATACTTATTGTGCTTGAGTTTTGTACTCCATGTTGGTGATATCTGTACTTCATGTGCTTGACACTTCATACCTATTGTACCTGAGTCTTGTACTCCATCTTGGTGATATCTGTACTTCATGTATTTTACACTTTATACCTAATATACTTGAGTTTTGTACACCATGTTGGTGATATCTATCCTTCAAGTGCTGATCTTTTCCACTTCAATTGTTGACACTTTATACCAAATGTGCTTGAGTTCTGTACACCATATTAGTGATGTCTCTACATCATGTGCTTATCTTTTTTGCTTCAACAGTTGACACCTTATACCTATGAGCTTGAGTTTTGTACACCATGTTGATGATATCTGTACTTCAAGTGCTGATCTTTTCTAATTCAACAACTGACACTTTATACTTAATGTGCTTAAGTTTGGTACACCATATTGGTGATGTCTATACTTCTTTATGTACTTATCTTTTCTACTTCTACAGTTGACATTTATACCTATGTCCTTGAGTTTTGTACACCATGTTGGTGAGATTTGTACTTCAAGTGCTGATCTTTTCTAATTCAACAATAGACATTTTATACCTAATGTGCTTGAGTTTTGTACACCATGTTGGTGATATCTGTACTTCAAGTACTTGTCTTTTCTACTTCAATAGTTGACACTTTATACTTATTGTGCTTAAGTTTTGTACTCCATGTTGGTGTTATCTGTACTTCATGTGCTTGACACTTTATACCTATTGTACTTGAGTTTTGTACTCCATGTTGGTGATATCTGTACTTCATGTGTTTTACACTTTTTACTTAATGTGTTTTGGTTTTGTACACCATGTTGTTAATATCTATACTTCAAGTGCTGATATTTTCTCCTTCAACATTTGGCACTTTACACCTATTGTGCTTGAGTTTTGTACTCCATGTTGATGATCTATGTACTTCATATGGTTTACACTTTATACCTAATGTGCTTGAGTTTTTTACATCATGTTGGTGATATCTGTACTTCAAGTGCTGATCTTTTCTACTTCAATTGTTGACACTTTATACCAAATGTGCTTGAGTTCTGTACACCATATTAGGGATGTCCCTACATCATGTGCTTATCTTTTCTGCTTTAACAGTTGACACCTTATACCTATGAGCCTGAGTTTTGTACACTATGTTGATGATATCTGTACATCAAGTGCTTATCTTTTCAAATTCAACAACTGACACTTTATACTTAATGTGCTTGAGTTTTTTACACCATGTTGGTGATATCGGTACTTCATGTGCTTATCTTTTCTTCTTCAAAAATTGACACTTTATACCTAATATGCTAGAATTTTGTACACCATGTTGGTGATATCTGTACTTCAAGTGCTGATCTTTTCTACTTAAATAGTTGGCACTTTATACTTATTGTGCTTGAGTTTTGTACTCCATGTTGGTGATATCTGTACTTCATGTGCTTGACACTTCATACCTATTGTACCTGAGTCTTGTACTCCATCATGGTGATATCTGTACTTCATGTATTTTACACTTTATACCTAATATACTTGAGTTTTGTACACCATGTTGGTGATATCTATCCTTCAAGTGCTGATCTTTTCCACTTCAATTGTTGACACTTTATACCAAATGTGCTTGAGTTCTGTACACCATATTAGTGATGTCTCTACATCATGTGCTTATCTTTTTTGCTTCAACAGTTGACACCTTATACCTATGAGCTTGAGTTTTGTACACCATGTTGATGATATCTGTACTTCAAGTGCTGATCTTTTCTAATTCAACAACTGACACTTTATACTTAATGTGCTTAAGTTTTGTACACCATATTGGCGATGTCTATACTTCTTTATGTACTTATCTTTTCTACTTCAACAGTTGACATTTATACCTATGTGCTAGAGTTTTGTACACTATGTTGCTGAGATCTGTACTTCGAATGCTGATCTTTTCTAATTCAACAATAGACATTTTATACTTAATGTGCTTGAGTTTTGTACACCATGTTGGTGATATCTGTACTTCAAGTACTTGTCTTTTCTACTTCAATAGTTGACACTTTATACTTATTGTGTTTAAGTTTTGTACTCCATGTTGGTGTTATCTGTACTTCATGTGCTTGACACTTTATACCTATTGTACTTGAGTTTTGTACTCCATGTTGGTGATATCTGTACTTCATGTGTTTTACACTTTATACTTAATGTGTTTGGGTTTTGTACACCATGTTGTTAATATCTGTACTTCAAGTGCTGATATTTTCTCCTTCAACATTTGGCACTTTACACTTATTATGCTTGAGTTTTGTACTCCATGTTGATGATATATGTACTTCATGTGGTTTACACTTTATACCTAATGTGCTTGAGTTTTTTACATCATGTTGGTGATATCTGTACTTCAAGTGCTGATCTTTTCCACTTCAACAGTTGACACTTTATACCTAATGTGCTTGAGTTCTGTACACCATATTAGTGATGTCCCTACATCATGTGCTTATCTTTTCTGCTTCAACAATTGACACCTTATACCTACGTGCTTGAGTTTTGTACCATGTTGGTGATATTTGTACTTCATGTGCTTTGCACTTTATACCTAATGTGCTTGAGTTTTGTACATAATATTGGTGATATCTGTACTTCAAGTGCTGATCTTTTCTACTTCAATCATTGACATTTTATACCAAATGTGCTTGAGTTCTGTACACCATATTAGTGATGTCTCTACTTCATGTGCTTATCTTTTCTGCTTCAATCGTTGACACTTTATACCTATGTGCTTGAGTTTTGTACATCATGTTGGAGATATCTGTACTTCAAGTGCTGATCTTTTCTACTTCAATAGTCGATACTTTATACTTATTGTTCTTGAGTTTTGTACTCCATGTTAGTGATATCTGTACTTCAAGTGCTGATCTTTTCTACTTCAATAGTTGGCATTTTATACTTATTGTGCTTGAGTTTTGTACTCCATGTTGGTGATATCTGTACTTCATGTGCTTGACACTTTATACCTATTGTACTTGAGTTTTGTACTCCATGTTTGTGATATCTGTACTTCATGTATTTTACACTTTATACCAAATGTGCTTGGGTTTTGTACACCACGTTGGTGATGTATGTACTTCATGTGCTTGTATTTTCTTTTTCAACAATTGACACTTTATACCTAATGTGCTTGAGTTTTGTACTCCATGTTGGTGTTATCTATACTTCATGTGCTTGTCACTTTATACCTATTGTACTTGAGTTTTGTACCCCATGTTGGTGATATCTGTACTTCATGTGTTTTACACTTTATACTTAATGTGTTTGGGTTTTGTACACCATGTTGTTAATATCTGTACTTCAACTGCTGATATTTTCTCCTTCAACATTTGGCACTTTACACTTATTGTGCTTGAGTTTTGTACTCCATGTTGATGATATATGTACTTCATGTGGTTTACAATTTATACCTAATGTGCTTGAGTTTTTTACATCATGTTGGTGATATCTGTACTTCAAGTGCTGATCTTTTCCACTTCAATTGTTGACACTTTATACCAAATGTGCCTGAGTTCTGTACACCATATTAGGGATGTCTCTACATCATGTGCTTATCTTTTCAGCTTCAATAGTTGACACGTTATACCTATGAGCTTGAGTTTTGTACACCATGTTGATGATATCTGTACTTCAAGTGCTGATCTTTTCTAATTCAACAACTGACACATTATACTTAATGTGCTTGAGTTTTGTACACCATGTTGGTGATATCTGTACTTCATGTGCTTATCTTTTCTTCTTCAACAATTGACAATTTATACCTAATTTACTTGAGTTTTGTACACCATATTGGTGATGTCTGTACTTCATGTGCTTGTCTTTTCTACTTCAACAGTTGACATTTATACCTTTGTGCTTGAGTTTTGTACACTATGTTTGTGCTATCTATATTTCAAGTGCTTATCTTTTCTACTTCAATAGTTCACACTTTATACCTAATGTGCTTGAGTTTTGTACACCATATTGGTGATATCTATACTTCAAGTGCTGATATTTTCTAATTCAACAATTGACACTTTATACCTAATGTGCTTGAATTTTGTACGCCATATTGGTGATGTATGTACTTCATGTGCTTATCTTTTCTTCTTCAACAATTGACACTTTATACCTAATGTGCTTGAGTTTTGTACTCCATGTTGGTAATATCTGTACTTCATATGCTGATCTTTTCTACTTCAATAGTTGGCACTTTTTATTTATTGTGCTTGAGTTTTGTACTCCATGTTGGTGATATCTGTACTTCATGAGCTTGACACTTTGTACCTATTATACTTGAGTTTTGTACTACATGTTGGTGATATCTGTACTTCATGTGCTTGACACTTTATACCTATTGTACTTGAGTTTTGTTCTCCATGTTGGTGATATCTGTACTTCATGTGCTTTACACTTTATGCCTAACGTGCTTGAGTTTTTTACATCATGTTGGTGATATCTGTACTTCAAGTGCTGATATTTTCCACTTCAACAGTTGACACTTTATACCTAATGTGCTTGAGTTCTGTACACCATATTAGTGATGTCTCTTCGTCATGTGCTTATCTTTTCTGCTTCAACAATTGACACCTTATACCTACGTGCTTGAGTTTTGTACACCATATTGGTGATATTTCTACTTCATGTGCTTTACACTTTATACCTAATGTGCTTGAGTTTTGTACACAATGTTGGTGATATCAGTACTTCAAGTGCTGATCTTTTCTACTTCAATAGTTGATACTTTATACCTAATGTGCTTGAGTTCTGTACACCATATTAGTGATGTCTCTACTTCATGTGCTTATCTTTTCTGCTTCAATCGTTGAGACTTTATACCTATGTGCTTGAGTTTTGTACATCATGTTGGTGATATCTGTAATTCAAGTGCTGATCTTTTCAACTTCAATAGTCGATACTTTATACTTATTGTTCTTGAGTTTTGTACTCTATGTTAGTGATATTTGTACTTCAAGTGCTGATCTTTTCTACTTCAATAGTTGGCATTTTATACTTATTGTGCTTGAGTTTTATACTCCATGTTGGTGATATCTGTACTTCATGTGCTTGACACTTTATACCTATTGTACTTGAGTTTTGTACTCCATGTTTGTGATATCTGTACTTCATGTATTTTACACTTTATACCTAATATGCTTGGGTTTTGTACACCATGTTGGTGATGTATGTACTTCATGTGCTTATCTTTTCTTTTTCAACAGTTGGCACTTTATACTTATTGTGCTTGAGTTTTTGTACACCATGTTGGTGATATCTGTACTTGAAGTGCTGATCTTTTCCACTTCAACAGTTGACACTTTATACCTAATCTGCTTGAGTTCTGTACCCCACATTAGTGATGTCTCTATCTCATGTGCTTATCTTTTCTGCTTCAACAGTTGACACCTTATGCCTATGTGCTTGAGTTTTGTACACCATGTTGGTAATATCTATACTTCAAGTGCTGATCTTTTCTAATTCTACAATTGACACTATATACATAATGTGCTTGAGTTTTGTACACCATATTGGTGATATCTGTACTTCAAGTGCTGATCTTTTCTACTTCAATAGTTGGCACTTTTTATTTATTGTGCTTGAGTTTTGTACTCAATGTTGGTGATATCTGTACTTCATGTGCTTGACACTTTGTACCTATTGCACTTGAGTTTTGTACTCCATGTTGGTGATATCTGTACTTCATGTGCTTGACACTTTATACCTATTGTACTTGAGTTTTGTTCTCCATGTTGGTGATATCTGTAGTTCATGTCCTTTACACTTTATGCCTAACGTGCTTGAGTTTTTTACATCATGTTGGTGATATCTGTACTTCAAGTGCTGATATTTTCCACTTCAATAGTTAACACTTTATACCTAATGTGCTTGAGTTCTGTACACCATATTAGTGATGTCTCTACATCATGTGCTTATCTTTTCTGCTTCAACAATTGACACCTTATACCTACGTGCTTGAGTCTAGTACACCATGTTGGTGATATTTGTACTTCAAGGGCTTATCTTTTCTAATTCAACAATTGACACTATATACATAATGTGCTTGAGTTTTGTACACTATGTTGATGATATCTGTACATCAAGTGCTTATCTTTTCAAATTCAACAACTGACACTTTATACTTAATGTGCTTGAGTTTTTTACACCATGTTGGTGATATCGGTACTTCATGTGCTTATCTTTTCTTCTTCAAAAATTGACACTTTATACCTAATATGCTAGAATTTTGTACACCATGTTGGTGATATCTGTACTTCAAGTGCTGATCTTTTCTACTTAAATAGTTGGCACTTTATACTTATTGTGCTTGAGTTTTGTACTCCATGTTGGTGATATCTGTACTTCATGTGCTTGACACTTCATACCTATTGTACCTGAGTCTTGTACTCCATCATGGTGATATCTGTACTTCATGTATTTTACACTTTATACCTAATATACTTGAGTTTTGTACACCATGTTGGTGATATCTATCCTTCAAGTGCTGATCTTTTCCACTTCAATTGTTGACACTTTATACCAAATGTGCTTGAATTCTGTACACCATATTAGTGATGTCTCTACATCATGTGCTTATCTTTTTTGCTTCAACAGTTGACACCTTATACCTATGAGCTTGAGTTTTGTACACCATGTTGATGATATCTGTACTTCAAGTGCTGATCTTTTCTAATTCAACAACTGACACTTTATACTTAATGTGCTTAAGTTTTGTACACCATATTGGTGATGTCTATACTTCTTTATGTACTTATCTTTTCTACTTCAACAGTTGACATTTATACCTATGTGCTTGAGTTTTGTACACTATGTTGCTGAGATCTGTACTTCAAATGCTGATCTTTTCTAATTCAACAATAGACATTTTATACTTAATGTGCTTGAGTTTTGTACACCATGTTGGTGATATCTGTACTTCAAGTACTTGTCTTTTCTACTTCAATAGTTGACACTTTATACTTATTGTGCTTAAGTTTTGTACTCCATGTTGGTGTTATCTGTACTTCATGTGCTTGACACTTTATACCTATTGTACTTGAGTTTTGTACTCCATGTTGGTGATATCTGTACTTCATGTGTTTTACACTTTATACTTAATGTGTTTGGGTTTTGTACACCATGTTGTTAATATCTGTACTTCAAGTGCTGATATTTTCTCCTTCAACATTTGGCACTTTACACTTATTATGCTTGAGTTTTGTACTCCATGTTGATGATATATGTACTTCATGTGGTTTACACTTTATACCTAATGTGCTTGAGTTTTTTACATCATGTTGGTGATATCTGTACTTCAAGTGCTGATCTTTTCCACTTCAACAGTTGACACTTTATACCTAATGTGCTTGAGTTCTGTACACCATATTAGTGATGTCCCTACATCATGTGCTTATCTTTTCTGCTTCAACAATTGACACCTTATACCTACGTGCTTGAGTTTTGTACCATGTTGGTGATATTTGTACTTCATGTGCTTTGCACTTTATACCTAATGTGCTTGAGTTTTGTACATAATATTGGTGATATCTGTACTTCAAGTGCTGATCTTTTCTACTTCAATCATTGACATTTTATACCAAATGTGCTTGAGTTCTGTACACCATATTAGTGATGTCTCTACTTCATGTGCTTATCTTTTCTGCTTCAATCGTTGACACTTTATACCTATGTGCTTGAGTTTTGTACATCATGTTGGAGATATCTGTACTTCAAGTGCTGATCTTTTCTACTTCAATAGTCGATACTTTATACTTATTGTTCTTGAGTTTTGTACTCCATGTTAGTGATATCTGTACTTCAAGTGCTGATCTTTTCTACTTCAATAGTTGGCATTTTATACTTATTGTGCTTGAGTTTTGTACTCCATGTTGGTGATATCTGTACTTCATGTGCTTGACACTTTATACCTATTGTACTTGAGTTTTGTACTCCATGTTTGTGATATCTGTACTTCATGTATTTTACACTTTATACCAAATGTGCTTGGGTTTTGTACACCACGTTGGTGATGTATGTACTTCATGTGCTTGTATTTTCTTTTTCAACAATTGACACTTTATACCTAATGTGCTTGAGTTTTGTACTCCATGTTGGTGTTATCTATACTTCATGTGCTTGTCACTTTATACCTATTGTACTTGAGTTTTGTACCCCATGTTGGTGATATCTGTACTTCATGTGTTTTACACTTTATACTTAATGTGTTTGGGTTTTGTACACCATGTTGTTAATATCTGTACTTCAACTGCTGATATTTTCTCCTTCAACATTTGGCACTTTACACTTATTGTGCTTGAGTTTTGTACTCCATGTTGATGATATATGTACTTCATGTGGTTTACAATTTATACCTAATGTGCTTGAGTTTTTTACATCATGTTGGTGATATCTGTACTTCAAGTGCTGATCTTTTCCACTTCAATTGTTGACACTTTATACCAAATGTGCCTGAGTTCTGTACACCATATTAGGGATGTCTCTACATCATGTGCTTATCTTTTCAGCTTCAATAGTTGACACGTTATACCTATGAGCTTGAGTTTTGTACACCATGTTGATGATATCTGTACTTCAAGTGCTGATCTTTTCTAATTCAACAACTGACACTTTATACTTAATGTGCTTGAGTTTTGTACACCATGTTGGTGATATCTGTACTTCATGTGCTTATCTTTTCTTCTTCAACAATTGACAATTTATACCTAATTTACTTGAGTTTTGTACACCATATTGGTGATGTCTGTACTTCATGTGCTTGTCTTTTCTACTTCAACAGTTGACATTTATACCTTTGTGCTTGAGTTTTGTACACTATGTTTGTGCTATCTATATTTCAAGTGCTTATCTTTTCTACTTCAATAGTTCACACTTTATACCTAATGTGCTTGAGTTTTGTACACCATATTGGTGATATCTATACTTCAAGTGCTGATATTTTCTAATTCAACAATTGACACTTTATACCTAATGTGCTTGAATTTTGTACGCCATATTGGTGATGTATGTACTTCATGTGCTTATCTTTTCTTCTTCAACAATTGACACTTTATACCTAATGTGCTTGAGTTTTGTACTCCATGTTGGTAATATCTGTACTTCATATGCTGATCTTTTCTACTTCAATAGTTGGCACTTTTTATTTATTGTGCTTGAGTTTTGTACTCCATGTTGGTGATATCTGTACTTCATGAGCTTGACACTTTGTACCTATTATACTTGAGTTTTGTACTACATGTTGGTGATATCTGTACTTCATGTGCTTGACACTTTATACCTATTGTACTTGAGTTTTGTTCTCCATGTTGGTGATATCTGTACTTCATGTGCTTTACACTTTATGCCTAACGTGCTTGAGTTTTTTACATCATGTTGGTGATATCTGTACTTCAAGTGCTGATATTTTCCACTTCAACAGTTGACACTTTATACCTAATGTGCTTGAGTTCTGTACACCATATTAGTGATGTCTCTTCGTCATGTGCTTATCTTTTCTGCTTCAACAATTGACACCTTATACCTACGTGCTTGAGTTTTGTACACCATATTGGTGATATTTCTACTTCATGTGCTTTACACTTTATACCTAATGTGCTTGAGTTTTGTACACAATGTTGGTGATATCTGTACTTCAAGTGCTGATCTTTTCTACTTCAATAGTTGACACTTTATACCTAATGTGCTTGAGTTCTGTACACCATATTAGTGATGTCTCTACTTCATGTGCTTATCTTTTCTGCTTCAATCGTTGAAACTTTATACCTATGTGCTTGAGTTTTGTACATCATGTTGGTGATATATGTAATTCAAGTGCTGATCTTTTCAACTTCAATAGTCGATACTTTATACTTATTGTTCTTGAGTTTTGTACTCTATGTTAGTGATATTTGTACTTCAAGTGCTGATCTTTTCTACTTCAATAGTTGGCATTTTATACTTATTGTGCTTGAGTTTTGTACTCCATGTTGGTGATATCTGTACTTCATGTGCTTGACACTTTATACCTATTGTACTTGAGTTTTGTACTCCATGTTTGTGATATCTGTACTTCATGTATTTTACACTTTATACCTAATATGCTTGGGTTTTGTACACCATGTTGGTGATGTATGTACTTCATGTGCTTATCTTTTCTTTTTCAACAGTTGGCACTTTATACTTATTGTGCTTGAGTTTTTGTACACCATGTTGGTGATATCTGTACTTGAAGTGCTGATCTTTTCCACTTCAACAGTTGACACTTTATACCTAATCTGCTTGAGTTCTGTACCCCACATTAGTGATGTCTCTATCTCATGTGCTTATCTTTTCTGCTTCAACAGTTGACACCTTATGCCTATGTGCTTGAGTTTTGTACACCATGTTGGTAATATCTATACTTCAAGTGCTGATCTTTTCTAATTCTACAATTGACACTATATACATAATGTGCTTGAGTTTTGTACACCATATTGGTGATATCTGTACTTCAAGTGCTGATCTTTTCAACTTCAATAGTTGGCACTTTTTATTTATTGTGCTTGAGTTTTGTACTCAATGTTGGTGATATCTGTACTTCATGTGCTTGACACTTTGTACCTATTGTACTTGAGTTTTGTACTCCATGTTGGTGATATCTGTACTTCATGTGCTTGACACTTTATACCTATTGTACTTGAGTTTTGTTCTCCATGTTGGTGATATCTGTAGTTCATGTCCTTTACACTTTATGCCTAACGTGCTTGAGTTTTTTACATCATGTTGGTGATATCTGTACTTCAAGTGCTGATATTTTCCACTTCAATAGTTAACACTTTATACCTAATGTGCTTGAGTTCTGTACACCATATTAGTGATGTCTCTACATCATGTGCTTATCTTTTCTGCTTCAACAATTGACACCTTATACCTACGTGCTTGAGTCTAGTACACCATGTTGGTGATATTTGTACTTCAAGGGCTTATCTTTTCTAATTCAACAATTGACACTATATACATAATGTGCTTGAGTTTTGTACACCATATTGGTGATGTCTATACTTCTTTATGTACTTATCTTTTCTACTTCAACAGTTGACATTTATACCTATGTGCTTGAGTTTTGTACACCATGTTGGGGAGATCTGTACTTCATGTGCTGATCTTTTCTAATTCAACAATAGACATTTTATACCTAATGTGCTTGAGTTTTGCACACCATGTTGGTGATATCTGTACTTCAAGTGCTGGTCTTTTCTACTTCAATAGTTGGCACTTTTAACTCATTGTGCTTGAGTTTTATACTCCATGTTGGTGTTATCTGTACTTCGTGTGCTTCACACTTTATACCTATTGTACTTGAGTTTTGTACTCCATGTTGGTGATATCTGTACTTCAAGTGCTTTACACTTCATACCTAATGTGCTTGAGTTTTTTACATCATGTTGGTGATATCAGTACTTCAAGTGCTGATCTTTTCTATTTCAATAGCTGACACTTTATACCTAATGTGCTTGAGTTTTGAACACCATATTAGTAATGTCTATACTTCTTGTGCTTATCTTTTCTGCTTCAATAGTTGACACATTATACGCATGTGCTTGAGTTTTGTCCACCATGTTGGTGATATCTTTACTTCAAATGCTGATCTTTTCTAATTCAACAATTGACACTTTATACCTAATGTGCTTGAGGTTTGTACACCATATTGGTGATGTCTGTACTTCATGTGCTTATCTTTTCAACTTCAATAGTTGACACTTTAGTTTTGTACACCATGTTGGTGATATCAATACTTCAAGTGCTGATCTTTTCTAATTTAACAATTGACACTTTATACCTAATGTGCTTGAGTTTTGTACACAATGTTGGTGATATCTGTACTTCAAGTGCCGATCTTTTCTGCTTCAATAGGTGACACTTTATACCTATGTGCTTGAGTTTTGTACACCATGTTGGTGATATCTGTACTTCAAGTGCAGATCTTTTCTACTTCAATAGTTGACACTTTATACTTATTGTTCTTAAGTTTTGTACACCATGTTTGTGATATTTGTACTTCATGTGCTTGACAATTTATACCTATTGTACTTGAGTTTTGTACTCCATGTTGGAGATATCTGTACTTCATGTGTTTTACACTTTATACCTAATGTGTTTGGGTTTTGTACTCCATGTTGGTGATATCTGTACTTCATGTGTTTTACACTTTATACCAAATGTGTTTGGGTTTTGTACACCATGTTTGTGATATCTGTACTTCATGTGCTTGACACTTTATACCTATTATACTTGAGTTTTGTACTCCATGTTGGTGATATTTGTACTTCATGTGTTTTACACTTTATACCTAATGTGTTTGGCTTTTGTACACCATATTGGTAATGTCTATACTTTTTGTGCTTATCTTTTCTACTTCAACAGTTGACATTTATACCTATGTGCTTGAGTTTTGTACACCATGTTGGTGAGATCTGTACTTTAAGTGCTGATCTTTTCTAATTCCACAATTGACATTTTATACCTAATGTGCTTGAGTTTTGTACACCTTGTTGGTTATATCTGTACTTCAAGTGCTGATCTTTTCTACTTAAATAGTTGGCACTTTTTACTTATTGTTCTTGAGTTTTGTACTCCATGTTGGTGATATCTGTACTTCATGTGCTTGACACTTTGTACCTATTGTACTTGAGTTTTGTACTCCATGTCGGTGATATCTGTACTTCATGTGCCTGACACTTTGTACCTATTGTACTTGAATTTTGTTCTCCATGTTGGTGATATCTGTACTTCATGTGTTTTACACTTTATACCTAATATGCTTGAGTTTTGTACACCATGTTGGTGATATTTGTACTTCAAGTGCTGATCTTTTCTACTTCAATAGTTGACACTTTCTACTTATTGTGCTTGAGTTTTGTACTCCATGTTAGTGATATCTGTACTTCATGTGCTTGAGTTTTGTACTCCATGTTGGTGATATCTGTACTTCACGTGCTTGAGTTTTGTACTCCATGTTGGTGATATCTGTACTTCAAGTGCTGATCTTTTCTACTTCAATAGTTGGCATTTTATACTTATTGTGCTTGAGTTTTGTACTCCATGTTGGTGATATCTGTACTTCATGTGCTTGACACTTTATACCTATTGTACTTGAATTTTGTACTCCATGTTTGTGATATCTGTACTTCATGTATTTTGCACTTTATACCTAATATGCTTGAGTTTTGTACACCATGTTGGTGATATCTATACTTCAAGTGCTGATCTTTTCTACTTCAATAGTTGACACTTTATACCTAATGTGCTTGACTTCTGTGCACCATATTAGGGATGTCTCTACTTCATGTGCTTATCTTTTCTGCTTCAATCGTTGACACTTTATACCTATGTGCTTGAGTTTTGTACATCCTGTTGGTGATATCTGTACTTCAAGTGCTGATCTTTTCTACTTCAATAGTTGATACTCTATACTTATTGTTCTTATGTTTTGTACACCATGTTTGTGATATCTGTACTTCATATGCTTGACACTTTATACCTATTGTACTTGAGTTGTGTACTCCATGTCGGTGATATCTGTACTTCATGTGTTTTACACTTTATACCTAATGTGCTTGGGTTTTGTACACCATGTTGGTGATATCTGTACTTCAAGTGCTGATATTTTCTACTTCAATAGTTGGCACTTTAAACTTATTGTGCTTGAGTTTCGTACTCCATGTTGGTGATATATGTACTTCAAGTGCTTTACACTTTATACCTAATGTGCTTGAGTTTTTTACATCATGTTGGTGATATCTGTACTTCAAGTGCTGATCTTTTCTATTTCAATAGTTGACACTTTATACCTAATGTGCTTGAGTTTTGAACACCATATTAGTAATGTCTATACTTCATGTGCTTATCTTTTCTGCTTCAACAGTTGACACCTTATACCCATGTGCTTGAGTTTTGTCCACCATGTTGGTGTTATCTGTACTTCAAGTGCTGATCTTTTCTAATTCAACAATTGACACTTTATACCTAATGTGCTTGAGGTTTGTTCACCATATTGGTGATGTCTGTACTTCATGTGCTTATCTTTTCTACTTCAATAGTTGACACTTTAATTTTGTACACCATATTTGTGATGTCTGTACTTTATGTGCTTATCTTTTCTACTTCAACAATTGACACTTTATACCTAATGTGCTTGAGTTTTGTACACCATGTTGGTGATGTCTGTACTTCAAGTGTTGATCTTTTCTAATTCAACAATTGACACTTTATACCTAATGTGCTTGAGTTTTGTACACCATATTGGTGATGTCTGTACTTCATGTGCTTATCTTTTCTTCTTCAACAATTGACACTTTATACCTAATGTGCTTGAGTTTTGTACTCCATGTTGGTGATATCTGTACTTCGTATGCTTATCTTTTCTACTTCAATAGTTGATACTTTGAACCTATGTGCTGTGTTTTGTACCCCAGGTGGCAGATGAACCACTCCAGGTGGCAGATGAACCATTCCAGATGGCAGATAAACCAACCATGCCAAAGACTGAAGTGGCCGATCCCTATAAATGATGGACTGATTATAGAGGTCTTGCTCTTATTCCAGTAGAAGAGCGAGAAGTCATCGACAACTTTGTGAGAAAAGATAATTTGAGGTAACAAAATTTGCTTATTATTTTTCTGTTGAATAAATTGGTATCTGAACTAACAATTAACAATTGTGTAGGGTGACTGTCTGGGAAGGAGCAAGACTGTTTCTGGATGGAAAATACTTTTGTAAGCTCTTGTTTGGAGGAGAACTTACCGGTGACATAGTGGACTATTAAATGTCGATATTATGTAGCCCATCTTTCAGCAAGAAGTGTCACCACGAGGTGTGGTTTACGTCCTCAATAGGGCAGGTATGTGGCGGTTTCCTAACTTAATTTAGTTCACGGTGACAAATGAGTCTAACCATTTGTTTTATACTTCATAGGCTGATATATTAGACTGACTAGAGGAACGCAACATCAAGGATATTACGGATGAAGAATTTGTGGAGTTGAAGCTTAAACTTAACACCTTCACCTGTACAAATTTGGAAGAGCTCACGGTGGATGTTTTAAACAAGTGTCGCTACATAATCCTACCAATTTGTCGACGCCGGCACTGGTTCTTGGTTGTCCTCGACACCTCGACTCGTTCTTTCTTATAATATTATTTTGTATGTAAGTGTAATTTTTCATTAATTATTTATAACTTAAATTCAATTGAAACAGGGCAAGGAATTTGAATACAATTCAGGGGAAATGAGGTACAAACCCGGAACAAAGAGAATATAAAATGTGTTTCGCTGAAGCACACTTAAATTCAATTGAAACAAGGCATAGATCTTGAGTACAATTCACGGGAAATGAAGTACAAATTCAGAATAAACAAAGTATAAAATGTGCTTCGTTGAAGTACACTTCAATTCAATTGAAAATGGGCTGTAGATTTGAGTGCATTTTGAGGGCAATAAGGTACAAACTCGGAACAAAGAAAGTATAAAATGTGTTTCGCTGAAGAACACTTAAATTTACTTGAAACAAGATGGGGATCTTAAGTACAATTCACGGGAAATGAAGTACAAATTCAAAATAAATAGAGTATAAAATGTGTTTCGTTGAAGTACACTTCAATTCAATTGAAACTGAGCTGCAGATATGAGTGCATTTTGAGGGCAATGAGGTACAAACCCGGAACAAAGAAAGTATAAAATGTGTTTCGCTGAAGAACGCTTAAATTCAATTGAAACAAGGCGGGGATCTTGAGTACAATTCACGGGAAACTAACTACAATTTAGGGGAACAAAGTACAAACTTAGTACAATTCTGGAGATGTGAAGTACAAAATCGAACAACCCAAGTATAAGATTTGTTTTCTTGAAGTACACTTATTGCAATTGAATAATTATTCTCCAATAATTGTAATGATAGGCAAGTACAATAATTTGAGATTATCGGATCTGGTGAAGTACGAATTTGTACGAATGATAGGGTGGATATCATTGTCAAATTCTAATTTCTTTACATCTTTGAAAGCATAAGTATTCTTTCATTACTGTGATTGATAACATTCATCCGTTGAACACTAGTGATTAATCGAAATCAAACTAGTATTAACCTTCTTCCTTTGCCGGTATCCTACGATCTCTTGACACTATAAGAAAAAATGATTTTAGCTACCAAATTCTCAGTGACCATAACAAAATGGTTGTTAAATACATAATTTTAGCAGCAAAAAGTAATCTAGTTGCTAAAATCAAGTTACATAAGTACTTTTGCGACCAACTAATATTTGGTAGCTGTAACTGGTTGCTATAATTTGACCAACCTTAGCTAGTGGTATAGCAATCAAAATTGGAGTATTTAGCGACAACTTTTGTTGTTGCTAAATATGAATATTAATTGCAACCAACTTAACAACAAAATATTAGATGGTTACTGTAAGTCTTTCAATCTAATGATTAACAACTAGTTCTTTTGGTTGCTAAAAATAAACTTATAGCAATCAACATTTTATTGTCACTAAGAAAAATATTTACATCAAGCAATTTTACATGGTACTAAAAAAGTACTCATACCAATCCAATTTGCTTTATTTCAAATTTGTTCTTGAAAAAATATCACAAAATATATATATATATATATATATTTGTTACTCAGTCAAATAGTTTGAAAAAATTGTTTGAAGCTTTTTGAATAGAATTAGCACAGAATTTTCTCATGAGTTTGGAAATGCTCATTCTGTAAATTCTATTCTAATTCAATTCTGTAAATTCTATGCTCGTGGTTAACGTTTCATTTAAGAAAGGAAAAATGAGGTAGGTTACTCCGTTTGTGCTTTTGTTTTATTTGTTCCACGTCGGATTCGATACCTGGACTGCCTTTTTAAATGGATTGTGGCATATTGCTGGAAATTGGAATGAGGGAAAGGGCATTTGGTCATTGTTCCTTGTGAGCCGCCTAGCCCTTGTGGGCTGCCCAGTCTTCAGATTTTGGATTAATTGGTTATTGACCCAAATCTCGCTACAGAAGTCCATTTGCTAGGCCAAATTGACATGTGTGGCAAATCGGAATTTTTGGCTGGATTGGGCATTCGAACCTTGCTCAACTGATTTGTGGGCTGGAATTAATTTGTGGAGCTGTACAATTCTTTTGGGCTGAAATCGGCATCATTGGATTTGTGCGCTGGAATTGATTCTTGGCGGGCCCGTCTTGAAGGCTAACTTGGTGGTGGTTTTGAATTAGAATTATATGGGAGGTTTTCTTGTTTTTTTAAGTTAATATTCTCCTTAGATTAGAAGTATTTAGTATCAATCTTTACTTTTTGAATCATTGTACGGGAAGTAAGTACTTTCTTATTTTATTCTGGTCAAAACACTCTATTTCAAGTGACAGAACTTAATTCCAATATAAGCAGTTGATCTCTACTAAAGAGGGTAAGCGAGACATGGCCCAAAAGCTCATGCACAGACTGACGAGGAGGTGTGTAGAATGAGCATTTCCAAACTCATGTTTAACCACGAGGGGAAAAACACCCAGCTGAGTAACCTGCCTCATAGAATTTTCTTAAATGAAAAGTTAATAGAATAGAATTTTTGACTGAAAATAGTTTCATGAATTTTTTTGTTGATATAAAAATTTATCTTAACAGATTCTCAGTAGTTTATCTTAGAGTTAATTAAGTCAACTATCTTTGAAATTTAGCAAAATTAATAAAAAAGATCCTTTTTTTTTTTCCAAAAATTAAAATAACTTAATTAAAATGATAGATCTAGTTGTAACGTAGATGGAATTTGAGAAAAATTAAAAATGTTCTAAATGAAAAATAATCAAAAAAAGTAAAAAAATGCTAAAAATTAATGAGATGGCTAAAGTTAAATTTAGTTAAATTTATTAATTAATTAAAAGCACAGGAAATAAAAAATTAAAAGGCTATATTAATTAAGAATAAATAAATAAAAAACAAAATATATATTTTAACTAAATTATTTACTAATTAAAAAACTAAGTAATTTTAAAAAAAAAAAAATTGTATAGGTCATACACTAATAAATTTTCTTTCTAATGGACATTATTATTCAAGCCAGAGAGCATAGTACATCTAATATTACAAACATTCACCTAAGATCTAAAAAGATAGAATAAATTTATAGTTAATATGTACAAACATTACAATATGTATAAGCTTATAAGTTTAGTAGAGTACTTGATGAATTTCAACAAGCAAAGGTACAAAAAATGTTATCAATATTTATTCCTTATTTTTTATTTTTATATTTTATTAAGTTTTCGCTAGAAACTTAACCTATAAAAATAAAAGTTATTGTATGGAACTTTTTATTATTGATTCAAAGCATGTGTCAATTTTAAGCTACATATTAAATTTATGTGATATTTACATTAAATAAATTGTTCATTCAGTACATGGAATATGATTTTAAATTTTGAATTATTTTAAAATTTATATTTGTTTGATTTTGTAACTTAGATTAATTTTATTATTAATAGTGTAAATGAAAAAAAAACGGTCATTTTGGACATAATTTCGAGTTTCAATTTATTTCCTGACTAAGTTTGAGTTGTCTGCAAAAATTACTTAGAAATGCTTATTCTTAACTAAGAATAAAGACTCTTATCAAGTTGGATGCGAGTCTAACTTATAAACTTAATTTGAAACTCCAAAACTAATGTAAATTGCAAATTTATCAAACTGAAGTCAATCTATATTTATTTATTTTAGAGGTTGGAAACCTTTTTAGTTAATATTTGGGAGAAACATTCTAATGATAATAAATAAAAAAAATTCAATTCAAGAAAAAAGTAGTCTTTTCTAAAAGAAATATTTCGATAATAATAAAAAAAATTAATGCAAAATTTTTGAATCTCTAAAACCTTTTGAAAAAAAAAACTCTAATATGAATCTCTAAAACCTTAATAGTGTCAAAAACCTTTAAAAAACCTTAATAGTGTCAAAAACCTTTAAAAAAAAAATTCTCTAAAGTTTCCTCTTTAAATTTAATGCACTTTAAGAAAAGAGACAGGATATTTGAATCTTCCCCATACTAATTCATGATATGTCTTTTATCTAAGAAAATGATCTTAAATCAAAATTTTGTTATTGAATTTATTTGAAGATCAAACTTATCTTTATTTAATCAAATTTTAAGCTTTACAAAGTTTTGGGAATAAGGTATATACAATTTAGTCTATATATATTTGGAGACAATTTGCATAAAAACTCATGATTTTCATTACATATATTAATTCAACCCCATAATTTTATTATTATAACTTAATATACTAGAAATTGATTATATAAAGAAATAAATTTTTAAAAAATATAAAATTTTAAGCATGAAATAAGTTATTATAATTTTATCTCTCTTTCCAATAAAAAGAATTAACAAATATTTTGCAAGCCTAAAAGATTAAATCCCAAATTATAATTGCCGCCTTCCTTTTTAGGTTGCAATATTTTTTTGCCAAATTTTTTTCACACGACTGAACACGTGAATAAACATTGAGAGTGGAGATTTGGTTTTCAATTGTAAGACACGACAAACTGAATAGTTTTATCCTTCATCCCTGTTCCTCATCCTTTATCCCTAATTTGTGATTCCTTATTTTGCATCGCTAATTTCTCTCATCTGATTTTTCGCACACCCTAATATACTTTTCTCTTATTTCTCTCTTCTCCACAGCCGCAGTACTCCAAATCTGTGCGTGGGAATTACTGTTGTTCAGATTCAATCTCAAGTTGTATTCAAATGCTTACTCCGAAGGCAAAAATAGAGTGAACGATCTTCAGGTAACATTCCGATCACCATTTTTCTAAATTCTCTGATTTTCTCGAATATGGAGAGATTAGGTTTGCGAATTTGGATTTGGATGATGAAATTTTTGGAGGGGAGATGTTTCTGAGCTGAAGTGCTGAAATAATCTGTATGCGTTTTGGCTTCTTTCTTTTCTGCTTCATAATCTTCCCTCCTCGGTTGTTGCTGCCCTTCCATTTCCTTGTGATAATAATGGATGGAAATTAATTTGGTCAATTTTTTTAATGATTTAAGTAGTATGAATTTCTTAGTCAGAATGGTCAAGTCTTTTGCCTATTCTATGAAGAGTTATGTCTTGTAGGCATTGTGGCTAATTTTTAAAGTCCCACTATATGAAAACTCATATGTGAAAATAGAATGTCTATCAATAGATTGTGTATAATAAGGTTTAGATAGTCTGGGGGCTGCTTGTCATTCGATTCTTGACTCTATTTGTCCCTTATTTCTAGAGTCTTTTATTATTTATCAGAACTGTTGTTTAGCACAGAGGCCATTTCCTTAAAAAAGATGGCATGACCGTCTTTAAGTCATAGCAGTAGTCTTCTTCCAATTGATGTACACTGTTACTAAAACAACCTTGACAAAGATAAAGGTGCTTTTGGGGATTTTGAATAGTATTCACCCCCCAAAAGCACGTAACAATGAAGAAACAGTAATTTCTCTTTACCTTTAATACAGAAATGCAAGTTTCTAGAGGTGTTTTAGTTATTAATGGGCTAGAGAAAGGTGTTAGTTATTTAGCATATGATGCATAAGAATGGAACAAAAATTCAAGTAGTAAAATTACTGGAAAGAAAGAATAAAATTAAGAGAAGAGATCAAAAGAATAAATAAAGCTAAGCAATGCATGCTGAACTCCAAGAAACCACACACTAGGATTTGTGTCACACAATCTCAAAATAAGCTCCAAAACTCTTCAAAATTTCAATGAACTAATCAATATAGATCTTCAACTAGCACTAGATCTTTTATTAGGGAAAATATAAATTAATCCTATTAAGACTTCATCAATAACTCCTAGTGCTATTCTAAAATATGAAAGGACTTCAAATAAGTGCCCCTTCTTAAATTACACAAAATTTTCAACTTATCAAATTTGTAAAATAGTCTTATGCTGAAATTACTAAGAACACATTTTTAGACGTTCAAGAATAAATCCAACCATGACCCCAGGCCAGCAAAAACTTGACCTTAAATTTCAAAGTGTTGAAGCTTGAATGCTCTTCATCTTACACTTAACATCCTATCTGCCATACATATACCACCACTTTTTACACAAATGGGAAGGAAATTTGGATATTGAGCTCATTCCTTATTATCAGTTCAACACCATCTATACATTTATATAATGATTTTACTATGGAGCCCTTCCATTCATACAACTATGTGAGAAATGCTTGTGAATTCAAGATGAAAATCGATTTATAAATATTCAAGATGGTGTATGGAAAGTAAGTTCCTAATTAGGCAAGGTAACTCAATGTGACCTTGTCTTAGATTGTGGCATTTTTCCATTATGAAGCATGGCCAAAATTTTCAGTCAAGACCTACTCTAACCTAAACTCAAGTCATATTTCCAATTGCCTTACATGACCTTAATGCACTTATAACAAATCTCCAATATTTTAAATATCCCATCCTCAAGTAAATTTTCTTTAAATTGATTCTTAACTTGGTTTCTAACAGGAGTCAAACATTTTGGGCAAGCCACACCTTTGCTTCTGATGGTAGTGGTTATTGAACCAGTGACATTGCATCTGTTGTAGGTTTCCTATTCTTCAGCAACTTGAGAGAACTAAAAGTTTGTATTATCGTTATAAGCTTTTTGTTTTTCTTTCTCGTCAGGTGGATTCCACACCAGCAATTTTTGGTGTCACGTGGATCCTTTCATAGTTTTCACATCAAATCTCTTTGCCATTTTAGGTGCATTCCTATCTTTATCCCTTTGTTATAGTCTTCCCTCTAGTTTTCATTATATCTTATCATTTTGAAGAATAACAACTGATATTTCTAAAATCAGGAACTTATTTTAACACCTAAAATTGATGTTATATGTTACTATTGCGTTTGATTTTTGAATCATAATGATATGCTAATAGTCTGTCGCAAATAAGTAATTGTAAATGCAATATTTTTTTAGCACCATGATTAGTTTTCTTGGACTAATAAATCACTTCTAGGTGTATAATATAGATCTCAACTTACAGTTTCTTTAGTACATGAAAGTAATCAATTATTGGACCCAAAAAGAATCAATCTTTGGACCTATTACCAAGTATTGTTTCCATCTCTTATAAAGTCCTGAAATACCCCTTTTTGAAACTTAGTGCACTATAAAGATGAAAAATTGCATCGTGTACCCCCAATGAAAACAAAGAAAGTAACATAGAACTACATAATGCATATAAATTTTAAACGAGAACTATTTTTATTATTTTAATTAAAAATAAAATTTTATTTTAATCATTTTAAATTTTATCTAAATTTTAATTAGAGATAAATGGTTCACAATTTAATTTTAATTAAAGATAATTGGTTTAATTAATAAAAAATTTTAATTTTAATTATTTTAATTATAAATATAAAAATTTGTATTTAATTTTTTTCTTTTTTTTAATTAATTATTTATTTATTCTTTCAATAAATAAATTTAATTAGTTGTTTTAAATATGATTTTATATAATATTGTCAAGTATGTAACTAAAAATATTAATTAATTAAGTTGTTTAAGAATATGAATTAATTAAAATATTAATTACAAATAAGTCCTTAAAAAAATTGAATTTCTTACGATACCACCCCCGATGGTATTTTTGTCCACAAGAAAATCAAATTTGGTAAAAAATGAGGTGAAATTTTACTTAAATTTGAACTACCTCAAAGCTATTGATGAACTTCTCACACTTGCATCAGGTCTTGATTATCGTATCAGTAAATATAGTGGATGCATAGTGGAAGGAGTGAAGTATCTAACTAGAAAAAGAGATAGTCAACGAGTGACACAAAATAGCGGAGTGTGTACAAAATCCTTACATAAGGGGAAAATGATCAAGTTTTATGGAGCCCTAGAAGATGTGATTGAGTTGAGTTATTCCTTGGCTTTTGGTGTGTATTATTTTAGTATAAATGGTTTGATTTAGATCGACATAAACCAGTGAGGATAGATGGTGATTTCACTAGCATAAATGTTGGAAAATTTTGGTACAAAGTGAACCTTATGTGTTTGCAAATCAAGTAACTCATGTTTTCTATGTTAACGACACAAAACTAGGTGGGCACTGGAAAGTGTTTCAAAGTGCACAACATCGACATCTCTTTGACCCATATTTTCTTCAATTTACTAATGAAAATGAACCTGATACAAATGATGCATATCAACAAGAAAATTGTGCTCATGTTCAAGTTCAAGATAATGCACAAGAGGTTGGACCAGTAGTTCGCAGTGATGAAGCTCTGGTAGAAATTGAAATTGCTAAAAATATAATCAACCGATATGCCAATAATGATAAAGATGATGAAGAACATTAGGAAGAAGATGACACCTTAGCTAAATATTGAGTACTGATAATGAATCAATATCTCAAGCTTATGTGGATAGTGACTTGGAATAGTAGGTCATAAGGTATGAATAGTTACTTTTCCCATTAACCATGGGCTCTCACTATGAACTGATTAACTGATATAACCCTATCTTACTGTAAACTTTGCAACGGTTTTTGTCCTCTAGTTACTGCTGCCATTTTGATTGCTGGTTTATTTTGGACTTAACCTATGTCTATCTAAGTCTTGATTGCTGGTTCATTTTGGATTTAACCTATGTCTATCTTTCCAGGGGTGTTAGATGTAAAAGGATAGCAAGGAGCATTTCATCTATAGGTTTTTATGTTCCTAGTGGCACTGCTATATTGCCTTCAACTACTCTGATGCTTTCAGTTGTATGGTTACTTTGATGAACTAATTCTATCAGTTTTTTTTTTTTTTTGGCTTTATTATATTATGTTTATGATTTCAGTCTACTTCATTGATAATTGTTTTCCACATCAGCTTGCCCATATTGCTGGCTGTTAAACTATTGTACCTGCAACTCCTACAACTTAAGACGGTAGCATTTGTAAGGTAGCTGTTCTCATCTTGACGTAATATAATTTTGATTTTACATGGCTTACCTGGCATTGATTGTTGTAGGAGGTTCTTTATTGTGCTAAGAAAGAAGGCATCACTCATATTTTTAAAACTAGAGGTGCTCAGGTCAAAATATTCTATATTCTCAATAAATATTCTATATATTGCGACACTCTTTTTGATGGTACTAAATTTGAGAATATATGTTCCGGCGATTTCAGCTATGGCATGAGGGATTGAATCTTTCCATAAGGTATCACTTTCATTATCATTGGTATTCTCATTATATTTGGATAGCAATCAATTCTCTGTTTTGAGTTGTAAGCTGAAGTTTTTATATGGCCTTTGATCAATGTGGGTGACATGAATATTGTTGTCTGTATTGTTTTCGAAGTTGGTTTGTTTCTGCATTCATTTTGGTGCTGGAATGGCTATCCATCACCGGTTAGATTGAAGGTTGTTGGATATTTTAGTCTCGTATTTTTTTCTCAATTCTATTATTCTGTAAATATACACCTGTACAACATGTATATCTTTTCTATGTGGAATTTCTTCTATAGCAGCTTAAGGTTTGCTACCTCAGAATTTGATTGCTTGGTATTGGAATTTTGAGTGGTGTTGTGGTTTCGCTTTATGTTAGCAGTTTAAATGCTAATTAATTCTTTTGTGATTCAAGGCTATTACTACTGAGAGTAATTAATTACTACAGTTTTTTTTGGAAAACTATTACCTCAGTCTAGAATTATCTTTCTACTACCATGTTGCTTTTGTTCTATATTCTCTTAAGATAGGCTATTGAACTCTTTTTTTTGGAATTTTGTTCCATCAACAGATTTTGTTGCTGCATGGATGGGATGGATTCTATTGCATGAATGGAGATTTGTTCTTGGTCTCTGGGGCGCCTCTTGCAAGTGCTTGGGGGGGGGGGGTTGCAATCTGGTGTAATTTAATCTCTTTTCTTTTTTTGTCTTTCTTCTTATTTTCCTCTAGGGGACATTAGTTAGCAATTTTTCTTTATTCTAAAAATATTGTAAGGGAAGTACTTCCTTATTTTTATTTAGCATAAGTACTCTTCACTTGTAATCTCATTTTGTTTATAATAAGATATCCTGAATCTATTCCAATTCAAATTGTTTGACAATTATTTATTAGCTTAAAAATTCATATTAGCAATCATTTCAAGCTACTTTTGCAGCCATTATTGGTTGCTAAGATATACACAATAGCAACCAATTGAAACTATTTCTCCAACCAATCGGCATTTGGTTTCTAATAAGTAATATATTAGCAACTAGTAGCTACACTTTTGGTTACTATATCATAAAAAATGCAATAAGTCTTGCGACAATATTAAAATTATTGTAACCAATTATTATGTCGCTAAAACATACTCTTTAGCAATTATATTTTATCGTCATAATGTGGTCACTAAATCATGTTAAATAGCACAACTATTGCAACCGTCTAAAAGTTATTGCAACCAATGGTTTGGTTGCTAAAAAATCAATTTTTACCAACCAAAAGATGTGGTCATTGAATAAGTACCTGCAACAACCATGTTAATGTTATACTAACCACGAACTTTTATATTAGCGAGTAAAAAATGTCGCTGATTTTTCTATCTTTACTAACCATTATTGGATGGTCGCTAAACATATATTTTTAGCGTCCAAGTTAATTACTTGTCACTAAGCACTTTTAGTAGCTACTCTGTTGTGACCACCTGCGACCATCATTATTTTGGTCACTATAAGTTTTAGCAACCATTTTTTTACTTTTAGCAACTAATGATAATGATCGCTGAAACCATTTTTTCTTGTAGTGTGACTAAGTCATTTCACACTAAGCACTGAGAACATGGGCCCGTACCGTTTAACAACTTAAAAAATTTAATATTATTTTATTCATATGATAAATATTGGACACATACTTCAATAGTTTGGTTATTAATTACCAAGAATTAAAAAGCAAATCTTTGAACAAATTTCAATTTAAAAGTATTAGTAAAAATATTAAGATATTAAGTACAAAGTTGCCCAAGTTATTAAGTACAAAGGCGCAAATGCGAAGAAATCAAGTACAATTATCCCGGATTGAGGTACAAAAGTTACTATATCTCGGACAACATGCAACAATGCTAATTTCACGCTAAATCACTTGCTTCATTGCCCAAGGGAGGCGCAAATGTGAAGAAATCAAGTACAATTATCCCGGATTGAGGTACAAAAGTTACTATATCTCGAAAACATGCAAGAATGCTAATTTCACACTAAATCACCTGCTTCATTGCCCAAGTGAGGTGCAAATGTGAAGAAATCAAGTACAATTATCCTGGATTGAGGTACAAAAGTTAATTATGTCTCGGACAACATGCAAGAATGCTAATTTCACGCTAAATCACCTGTCTCATTGCCCAAGTGAGGCGCAAATACGAAGAAATCAAGTACAATTATCCTGTATTGAGGTACAACAATTAACTAGTTTACTGATTCTTTGCAAGTTCGACGATTATGCCCTGTTCTACCACACCGTTTACACTTAATTACACATTTCTCAATCTATGATGGAATCCTCTGTGTCCTTCTACGCCCAGGCTGAGATCGACAATCAGGTGCATGAATGACGTCATTGTCATCTATAGGGAACATATGCATATCTAATGTAGGAATAGAGTTTATAACTGCCTGGTATGCTTGTTGATACATCTCAACTCGGTAGTATTGATCGGTAAAGTCATACGGTGAAAGTGACTTTGACTCGATACAAGCACAAGCATGTCTGCATGGTATTTTATCAATCTGTCATGCTCTGCACGAACAAACTCTGCTCTGTAAATCTACAGCATATGATTTATCTTGCTCAATCACCTCAAAGCTCCAACCGCTAGACATGACAACTTTTAAGTTACGAGAACGCATATGATTGATTGCCAACTTCTTCTCTTGCTTGGGACATAATTGACCAACCATTTTATGAGATTCTTCTCGTCTATCATAACAATTATTTGCATGCGTATGTGATCAACCATTGCTGCAACTGGCATAAATCAGGCTACTTTAACCTAATTATTTCAACTTTCTGCTTGATTATTGTTTATTACCCCCCATCTATCTCCATTGAATAAGGAATTTACCCAACATGGTAGATCAGACTGCATAATAAAGTCTCTGGCAAGCGGCATTGACTCCAAGATGTTGTCTATATGTTGGGTATACTCCTACCTTGTAGGCGCATATGCAGCTTTCATAAAAACAAAACACCAATGTTTCTTGTTATGTAGAGGGTACTTCCTCAATACCTGAATTTAAAATAATAGAATAGTAATGTGCTTAATGTTATGAAGTAGAGTTTATTTCACGTAATTGTCTCACAAATAAAGATAAAGTACACTTGCTTGTTTCTTAAAGTTATCCACTAAGTGTCTCAAGCAATATGCATGGTGGCTACTGGGAAATATCATGGGGAGGGCCTTAAGAAGACCTGGATGTCGATCGGAGAAGAAAGTAAACCTTGATAAGCCAGGCAGATATTCAGAATCTGAGATACTTCTCAGCTTAAAGCAGAACCACTCCCAATTAATATCATTTTTAGAGTCAACAACTGCATATGCTAATGTGAATAAGTCATCATTAGCATCCTTACTGACAGCGCTGAGTAAGACTCCTTTGTATTTATTTTTAATATGGGTGCCGTCCAAGAATATCAATGGTCTGCATCCCCTGAGAAAACCAAGAAGGCAGGCACTAAAACATATAAATAGCCGACGAAATTTTTGACTGATTGGGTCAATCTCACAGTCTACAATACTTCCAAGGTTTGTCCTATTCATAGCACATAGTACCACCTCAACTTATCATAAGATCCATTCCTAGCTCCATGGATGTCATGCATAGCTAATTCCTTACCCATCCATGCTTTACGGTACCTAAGTTCCACACCGTATTCTCTGTGAATATCATTCAGTATGGTAGAGGGCCGATAACATGGCTCTGATCTCAATTTATCCTTCACTACGTTAGCAACCCAAGCGGAATCAGCTTTAGGATGTCCCCTTGTCCGAAGATTAGCCTCACCACATGTGTGCTCTATATTGCATTTTTGAATGCCAAATAATTTATCAGCTTCATGCCTTGATGCATAGATTCTCCATTTGCAATTTTCATCACTGCAAACGGCTATGATTTTTTTGCTGTCATTTTCTTGTATTTAAATGACTGCAAAGTAGACACTGCATTATTCTTAAGCATAATTCTGAACTCCTCAGCATCCTTGAATGTTTGACCCTCTCCATATATACAATTCCTCCATGCAGCAATTGAGTTGCTAATTAAAGCCAATTCATTGTGCGATGCATTGGTCGAACCAATTTCCTCCTCGACTGCATCCCTTGAGGTTGACAAATGAAGTACAATTTTAGGCAAAATAAAGTACAATATGTAGAATAATTCAGCATTGTGGTATAATTTCAAATAAATGAAGTACAATTTCATAACAATAGAAGTATAAAACGCAAGCAATTGTAGTACAACTTTTTGGATAATTCATTAGTAGAACACTTGAAAATTAAATAAGAGATTCAGAAAATTGAAGTACAAGCTAAAATAAAATGAAGTAAAATTTGAGAACACCTGAAGTACAGAACTTCAATTAAAAGAGTACATGTTTAGATAAAATGATGTATAAAATGAAGTATAATTTTAAGAAACAGAAGTAAAAGAAGTGAAGTACAATTTCAGAACACCTGAAGTATAGAACTTCAATGAAAAGAATACAAATTTAGGTGAATTTATGTAAGAACTACAGTATAAGTTCAGAAAATCGAAGTACAATTTTAATAATATGAAGTACAATTTCAGAACACTTGAAGTATAAAATATTAGCAATTGCAGTATAATTTTTGGATTATTCATTAGTAGACACTTCAAAAGTAAATAACAAGTTTAGATAATTGAAGTACAAGTTTAGATAAAATGAAGTACAATTTCAGACACTTGAAGTACAGAACTTCAATGAATGGAGTTCAAGTTTAGGGAAAATGATGTATAAAATAAAGTATAATTTAAAGAAATAGAAGTACAATTATGGACAAAGTGAAGTACAATTTGAGAACACCTGAAGTATAGAACTTCATTGAAATGAATACAGAATTAGGTTAAATTATGTAAAAACTGAAGTATAATTTCAAAAAACCTAAGTACAATTTTATATAAAGAGAAGTACAATGCTAGAACAACTGAAGTATAAAACCTTAGCTATTGCAGTATAATTTTTGGATAATACATTAGTAGACGCTTCAAAATTAAATAATAGGTACAGATAATTGAGTACAAGTTAAGATAAAGTGAAGCACAATTTCGGACACTTGAAATGTAGAACTTTAATGAATGAAGTACAAGTTTAGGTAAAGTGATGTATAAAATGAAGTACAATTTAAAGAAATAGAAATATAATTTTAGACAAAGTGAAGTACAATTTGAGAACACCCGAAGTATAAAACCTTAGCTATTGCAGTATAATTTTTAGATAATACATTAGTAGACGCTTCAAAATTAAATAATTGGTTCAAATAATTAAAGTACAAGTTCAGATAAAATAAAGTATAACTTCAGACATTTGAAGTATAGAACTTTAATGAATGGAGTACAAGTTTAGGTAAAATAATGTATAAAATGAAGTATGATTTCAAAAAATAGAAGTACAATATTAGACAAAGTGAAATATAATTTTAGAATACCTGAAGTATAGAACTTCAATGAAAAGAATATACAGATTTAGGTGAAATTATGTAAGAACTGAAATATAAGTTCAGAAAATCGAAGTACAATTTTAGATAATGTAAAGTACAATTTCAGAACTCCTGAAGTATAAAACTTTAGCTATTGCAGTATAATTTTTGGATAATCCATTAGTAGTCTCTTCTAAATTAAATAATAGAGTCAGATAACTGAAGTACAAGTTCAGATAAAATGAAGGACAACTTCGAACACTTGAAGTATAAAACTTCAATTAATAGAGTACATGTTTAGATAAAATGAAGTACAATATAAGAACACCTGAAGTATAGAATTTCAATGACAAGAGTATAGATTTAAATAAAATGATGTATAAAATGAAGTATAATTTTAAAAAATAGAAGTACAATTTTTGATAAAGTGAAGAACGATTTCTGAAAACTTGAAGTATAAAACCTTAGCAATTGCAGTACAAATTGGATAATTTATTAGTAGAAAACATGAAAGTCAAATAATAGATTCAGATAATTGAAGTACAAGTTTATATAAAATGACGTACAATTTAGGACACTTGAAGTATAGAAGTTCAATGAAAAGAGTATAGGTTTCTATAAAATGAAGTACAAAAGAAAATATAATTTCAGAAAATAAATGTACAATTTTAGATAAAGTGAAATACAATTTCAAACTCTTGAAGTATAAAGCCCTAGCAACTGCAGTGTATTTTGGATAATCGATAAATATAACCCTTAAAGTATAGACCTTCAATAAATAAGTAAAGAGTTTGTAAAATAAAGTATAATCTCAAAAAATTGAAGTACAGTTTTTGAACACTTCAGGTATAAACCGTTAGCAATAGCAGTATAACTTTAGAGAATCAATTCGTAGAACACTTTGAAGTATAAAACTTAAATAATATAGTACAATTTTAGTGAAATGAAGTACAATTTTAGATAACTGGAGTACAAATTTGTGTAAAATGAAGTACAATTTCCGAACAATTGAAGTATAAGACCCTAGCAACTCAGTACAATTTTGGTTAAATGAATAATTTCAGAAAACAGAAAGTATAATTTTGTATAGATTACGTACAATTTGGAAACACTTCAAGTATAAACCTCTACAAGTTGCAGTACAATTTTAGATAATCCTTTAGCAGAACACTTGAAGTATAAAACTTACATAATAAAGTATAAATTTTGTGAGATGAAGTACAATGTTAACCCCAATGAAGTATAATGTAGAACGCTCCAAGTACATAAAGATTTTCAAATAAACAGAGTGCAATTTTAGAACACTTCAAGTACAAAACTTTACAAACTGCAGTATAGTTTAGATTCTGTAGAAGTATTACCTTAAAACATCACTGCTCTTCTTTTCTCTGCTGCTTGATTCATCCTTTCGGTTTACCAGGATATCAACAATGTTCATCTTCAATGTCAAATGCAGTAAGATCATATTCATGACATCATAGTCATTAGTTAAACTCACGTACAATCTTTGATGTGGAGCTATATACTGCAAACTGAAGTGCTCGGCGTTGATTTAACTCCATTTTCTTGCGAGATTGATGTACATATCCATTAAAGTCATACTATCCTTAATTGACATTATATGGAGCTGGTCTTTGTAGGGGCAACTCCCTAACACTTGATTGAGCACACTTGCTTCACTACTGGTTAACATTGTCGGAAAAATATAAAAAACTAAGAAGCCACTGAGAAGAAACTGAGAATAAGATGAAACCCGAAAATGATGAAAATAAAAAGAAAAGAAGACAATGCAGCTGTCGGGTTGGGGGTTTTTGGCTCTGACGTTATTCTTGTTCCCGCCGTGGAGCTTGTTGCGTTTTTTCTGTTCTTTCTATTTCTAGTATGATAGGGTTTATTGTTTGCTTGTCCGAATGAAGAAGAAGTGAGAAAAAATGAATGAAAAATATTATACTTAAGGGCATTTTTGTCAAATCAAGTGAATAGGGAGTAATCTCTAAAATTTTAACAAAACTAGGGAGTTTTTTATAACAAAAATCAAATGGGGACTGATCACAAAAGTGGAAAAGTGTTTTTGGTACTTTTAAATAAGTGTCTCATTTTGTTTCCCTCCAACTTTGTATTCCCTCCAAAAGTTAGCCCATAAAAAATATTAACAATTGTTTTTATTATTAGTTTGACATAATAATTTAATTTGATTTCTTCCAAAAAATTGATTCCCTCTAACAATAATGAATTCTCTTCATTTTTTCGATTCGTCTAAATTTTAGCTCCACCATTTTTTTTTTGTATAAATAATCTATAGCAAAATTAAATTCTTTTATCTTAGATTATATGATGAATTGACATATAATTTTTTAAATTATTAAATAATTTTCTATTATAGTTAAAATAGTTAAATTACATATAATTTGGACTTATAAATTTTGGTGCTTAACAATTTAATTTTTTTTTATAATTTATTACAATGTTTATTTAGAAAAACTTTAAAAACTCCTTAAAATAAATGGTTAATTGTTACATACCCAAATAACAAAAACAAAGAAAGAAATCTAGTTTACCATAATACTTAATGAAAAGAAAACAGTCCCTGAAGTTAGGCCTGTTAATTTTACATTTCGTATTTTAATAGTTTTATTAGCCAATTAAAGATTTTTATAACTTATAGATATCTATATGTTAATTGTGTGTTTGTTTTACTATATAAATTGCTAAAATGAAGATAACTTTTGTGGTTTAATATAGTGTAAAAAAGTATTAACTTAAAGTGTATTATTAAATATAATGATAATTAACTTTCATAGACCTAAACAAATTGTTCTTAAGAATTAGTTGGTCTACATATTATATTTCCTTCAAAAAATAAGTTTCCCTCCAAAAATGAATTCCCTTATTATTTTTTTATTCCCTCCAAATTTTTGCTCCTCCCTCCATTTTGTGTATAAATAGTATGTACAAAAATTATTTATTTTGTCTTATATTATAAGATGAATTATGATGTATTATTATGGAGGTTAAAAATTTAATTCTATTTTTTGTTATTATTTATTAGGACATTGTTTTTGAACAAAATGATTTTAGAAAAATTGTTTATAAATTCTAAAAACTTTAGTCTTTACGTGTAATTAATTTCATTTTAAAAATTAAAATATTTTGTACTAATAATATATTGACATGGACAATTTGAACATGCATTTATTGAAAAGTTTCTATACTTAATAACGCAAATTGTTTTAAAATTGATCAACTTGTATAACTTTAATATAGTTGGAAATTTGAAATTATTTTGAAATACTCATGACATCATAATATAAACTTAGTAATATAGTTATAAGTTTAATAAAATTATTTTTTATCCCCATTTATTTAATTAAATATTTGAAGAATTGTTAGCATCCTTAACAAATTTGTAGACGCCGGTTGAAAATTTATATTAAAATTCAAAAATATACTTCAAAAGCTGTTTTGATTATCTTTAAGACAAAAATACCCTTGGACTTATTTGTAACTTTAACATGGGGGGTTTAACTTTAATATTATTTAAATTACTCATAATAAATTTAAATAATTTTATTAATATATTTTTTAAATATTATATAATCTTATAATTAAAGTTGGATTAAAAAAATAAAAATTTAAAATCATCAACATATGTAAAGTAATTTAATCAAATTTAATTAAACATATTTATTAATTATAAAATAAAAATAAAAATCAAATCCATCTCTTAATTAAATATGATTTTATTTTTAAATTACATCTCAATAATATTAAAAAATAATCATATCTAAAATAATTTATTTATATTAAGTTAAATATATTTATTAAATATAAAAAAATATTTATTAACTAAAATAAATAATTTAAAATTAAAAATAAGATCTAAAAATATCATACTAACACTAGTAATTTTAAAATGTCTTTTTCACCCTATCAACCCAATAAAAAAATTATTGATATGATACTTTGTTCCCTTCTAAAACACAAATAAATAAATAATTTCTCTCATTTCATTTTTCACCTACCACCCAAAATACAAACAAACAACCATCACATTCTCCAACCCCACTTCCAAAAAACCATATTGCTAAAATATTTTGACAAAATGCTCCAATTCATAAACAAACAAGCCCTAATTTAAACTAATTTCATTAAATTTATCAATTAATAAAAATTAAATAAGTCAAAATGTGGGAGATATAGAGTTGGAACCTTGTGAGACCTTTATGTCTGTGTGTATATAAATAAAAAAATTAAATTTATTTATTAATCAAAATAAATAATTTAAATAAAAATAAAATCTAAAATTTTATCCTAACAATATAATTTTAATAATTTTAAATAAATAACATAAGGAAAAAAATATAATTTAAGTTAATTTAATTAAAATTTATTAATTAACAATAAATAAATAAGTAAATATATATATATATATATATATTTTTCTTTCCTTCTTCCACACCCCTCCACCCACCCACCCACCCCTGCCTCTTCTAACCAACACCACCCCCCAACCCCACCCCAGGCCTGGCCATGGCCAACAGCCAAATCTGGCCCCTGGCTGCTGGCCATTTTTCCATGGCCAGACACAGTGGCCGGCCATGGCCAGGCGGCCGCTAGCCATGTCCGACGGTGAGGGGGTGGGTGTTATATATATATATATGTATAGATTTATATGATATTTATTATATATATATATATTTATATATTGATATTATACATATATAGATTTATATGATATTTATATTGAGATATAAAAAAATTTTATGAGGATTTTGTTATATATTTTTATTATTTTTTTAAAATTTTTAATGAAGGTTGATTGGGCAATTTAAATTTTGTGAAATTTTATAAATAAGTCAAAATTTTGAGCTGTTGGATAATTAATTTTTTTTAATTTAACAGTTTTGCCTGAATACTAATGGAAGTTGAGGTGCTATCCCAAATGTATTAAAAAAATTAGAGTTTTGGTCCTATAAGTGTCAACTTAATTACCGAAAGTGCAAACCCCCAATTCAATGAGACCAAAAATATAAATTTTCCAATATAACCAAACACTATATTAGCTAAAAAAAGAAAACTAAGGACTCCATTGAAATGGTAATAATTTTATTGGGCTAGTTGCAATTTACCCTAATGTGATTTGTGAAATAAGTGTCAAACCCTTATATGAAGAATATATATATATATATATATATATATATATACAAAACAACTTCTCTACGCTTTATAAAACCACGCACACTACCTCCACCTCCACATTTATTGCCCATTTAATGTAATTTTAATATAGACAGATCAACTTACCCTTAATCATTTCACATATATACAATTTAATTTAAATAACTTTTTATTATCATATTTTATTTATTTTTTCTTTTTTTTCATTCTTTTCTTTTCTTTTCTTTTTATTCTCATTTCTCTCTTCTATTATTTCATATATTTCTCATTTTATACATACATATATATATATATTTATCATTGTTTGGCATTTCTCATTATTTCATATATTTTCATTTTACACACACACACATATATATAAATTTATCTATAAAATTTTAAATAATTTTTATTTGTATCTTTTCTCTTTCTAATTATTCATACATGTATACTTATTTTTTCTATTTATACTTATTCACATAAATATAATATACATATTTATAACTTTATCAATAAAATTTAAATTACTTTTATTTTTATCTATTTTTCTATTTATTCATTCCGAATGAAATAATATTTAATATTTATAAATATGTATACTATAATTTTTTGTTCGTACTTATTTACATATATAGTGTGTGTGTGTATATATATACGCCACAAGAAAATAGGTTAATCGCGTCATATACTTTGCGCTGGTTTTTCTAAACTACGCAATTAATAATATTATTTCTTTTACTTATTAGATTGCTCTTTGTTTTTAACTTTAAAGGGTTTTGTCCACAATTTTTTAATATATATATATATATGTAATGCCAATTATTTTTTAAAAACAATGTTATTTAATTTTAACTTTTGATTAAAAATCAATTAAGTTAAGACAAAACTATGATAGTAAAGATAAAAAAAAAGTAAAATAAATCAAAATAAATATATAAAATAATTATAAAGTTAAAATCAGTATTAGTATATAAGTTAATAGAAACCTTTTAATTTGACTCATAACTTAGTTATCGAATAATTAAGTGAAGAAAATAGTTTGGCATTAGTCATATATAGTAAATTGATAAGATAATTATAAACTTAAAATTGATTTTAAAATATGAATTAGTGACAAAATATGAGGATGAAATTATAATGTAAAATAAAATATAGAAAAAACAAATTATTGTATTCATTCTCAAATTTTTGTATAAATATAATTGGATATTCATATTATATTTTTGCAAATAACAAAAAAATAGTGAATAAAAAAAATGTTGTTGACCTTTCAAATAATCAAAATCAAAATTTCACATTATTTCATATATTCTCATTTATATATATAAATTTATCTATAAATTTTTAAATAATTTTTATTTTTATCTTTTTTTTTCGAATTATTCATACATGTATACTTATTTTTTCCATTTATACTTATTCACATATATATAATATACATATATATAAATTTATCAATAAAATTTAAATTATGTTTATTTTTATCTATTTTTTCTATTTATTCTTTCCAAATTAAATAATGTTTAATATTTATAACTATGTATATAATATAATTTTTCATTCAAACTTATATACATATATAGTATATATATATATACACACTACAAGAAAATAGGTTAATCGCACATATATTTTGTGACGGTTTGTCTAAACCGCCGCAAAATATTAATTTGACGATGGTTAAGCAACAATTTATCCAAACCACCGCTGAATTAGCCATTCGCCGCGGAATTGATAATAAATGGCGGTGGTTAGTGTAACATTCCCTGAATGAATAACTTCGCGTTGATTTTTCTAAACCATCGGAGTTAATAATATTGTTAATTTTGCTTGTTAGATTGCCCTTTGTTTTTTACTTTAAAGGGTTTTGTTCACAATTTTTTAATATATATATATATATATGTAATGCTAATTATTTTTTATAAATATTTTTTTTTTATAAATTTCTAAAATAAAGTATTTTATATTATAAGCTCTTCTACAAAAATATTAAGCATTTACCTAACAATTTATATATACATATATGTAATAAAATTTCTTTGCTTCATGCAGCTATGTTATATAATTATCTCACACTTTTTTGTTTATTTCTTTTAATTCACTATTTGATACTCTTATTTTATTTATTCAAATGACAATTATTATTATTTTTTTAAAAATAAAATAATGTTTGCTTGATAACATTTGAATTGCTTGAGAGCTCTATATGGAAGAGATGAATAAGTAATTGAGCAAATGCAAATATTAACTTTTGGATGTGTAGCCAAGATGGTTAGGTGCTTGCTTGAGGGTAGGCATGGCGCGAGATCAAAACCTGATGCCAGTAGTTGGGGAGGAATTTGCACTGGGCCTGCGCTAGGGTGGGCCGGTGGGGCTGGGCCTGATGGGCCAGTGTGTGAGCTGGGCCTAAGCTCAGGTGGGCCAATGCTGGCGGTTGGGGAGGCAGGGCCTGGTGGGCTGGTGTGGTACTGGACTTGCGCTCGGGTGGGCCGGTATGGGCGCTGGCCTTGCGGGTGGGCCAATGTGGTTGGGCCAGATGGGCCGGTGTGTCAGCTGGGCCTGAGCTCGGGTGGGCCGGTGCTGGCGGCCAGGGGGGCAGGGCCTGGTGGATCGGTGTGGGCATTGGGCCTGAGGCGTTGGCTCCTGCTGCCACCTTGCAGGTAAGCCACCTGTGGCGCTTTTCCTGGTGGACCGTCGGCCTGAGTGTTGGGCCTACGAAGCATCCCAAATAGAAGCCCATGCCCACACATTTAGTAACAAAACTTTTAGTTATTTATTCCATTAGTAACGAAATGCTTATTTTTTAATTAAAATTTTATTTAACTATTTGTAACCAAATATTTTGTTACATAAACAATTAGTAACTATACTTAATTAAATAAATAATATTATTATATTATGCATTGGTAACGAAAAAATAAAATACAACAAAATTGTCAATGTTTTAGTAACTAAATATTTCGTTACGCTATAAAATTCTATTGTAACTACTATACTTTTTTGTTACTACTATCATATTTTGGTAATGATACATTTCGTCGACATAAGTCCATCATTCGTAACGAACCATAAATTTTGTTACTAAAACCTTTTGCGACAGGCTTTAGGAAGTGGAACAAACATATTGCCCTAGGCCTCTTTCGAGAGATAGGAAATGGAAGGACCATATTTACATGGTATGTGTAGAGCTAGAATAGTTCACCAGTAGAATATTCATTTCAACCAATTAGTTGGGCTCCATGAGCTTGATGATAGACATCGACCATGGAGATTGGGTACTCTTCAAATAATAGAGACTAATTGAAAGAGTTATTGGATTAAATGAGTTTAAACTAATGCGAATATTTCATTATTCAAAATATCACAAGAGCCTATGTCCAATGAATGGGAGAACCAAATAGGTCATACACAAAAGCCTAAAGGAAGTTCTATTTGATGGGAAGAATTTTCTATAGAGTTAGAGATTTCACCTTGACCATTTGTGTGGAGAAAATTGGTTGGCTTATTTCTTAGTCATTTTGGCTTGATTAATTGAGTTGTTAAATTGGTCAAAAGAATTTAAGAAGTTAAATTAGACCAATTAAATTAAGGATAATTTAATTGGTGCCATATGACTATCAATTAGTCAAGTTGACACTTTTGAGCTTAAAGAGTTAAGTCAAATTACTTAAAGAGTTAAGTCAAGTTAATTTAATTAATGTGAGGATTATTAATTTTGGAGGGAAATTCAAATGAAGGAGTTCGTTTGAGGTTAATTTGGAATTAATTTGAAAGACATTTCATGAGACAAAATATAGAGTCAAATTAAATCCAAACGCAAGTGAAATTCACATTTCACATCGAGGGTGTGATGACAACTAGCATCACACCATTCACTCTATATATAAAGTGAGATGGCCGGCCACTTGAAAATTAAGCAAGCAAGTTGCTAGATTCCATTTTTCCTTCAAAAAGTGTGATCCACTCATATGTTGAAGTTTCACACAATCCTCACCATTCCCTCCACATTTTCGGTCCTCCCTCTTTTCTTATTTCTCTAGTTCTCTAGCTGATTGGAGGTTGATTGGAGCTCTCCTTGGCTGTGTAGATCATAACATTAGAGGCTTCACACTTGGGGAGTTTTTCTCTTGAAGATCCACCGCGGTGTAGTAACTTTGGAAGCTGATTTCGAGGCCTTGCCATACACTTGGATTTGGTTGAAATTTTAATTGGATATTCTCAAGTATGTTCAGTAGGTCTCTGCAAGCCTATTGGAGTTGATTTTCTTACTCAATTGTTGGCGTTTCCCTACTGTGTGTGGATTGACAGTTTTAAAGAGTTCATTGTTGTCACCCACATCTTCCTTAGATTAAGCGTTCAAGGTTAGTTTTCAACCCTTAAATCAATTTTAATTGGACGATTAAATCCTTAAGATGAGGAGTAAACAAGGTTTATTTAGCCTATTTTTGGCTTTATAATTGGATCCTTGGGCTTCTCCTTACTTCAAGTGGTATTGGAGCCTAATTCATGCTTTAATTTGGATTTTTATTTGATTGATTCATGTGAAGAATTGATCTAGATCACCAAATACTTAATTCAATTCATGTATTTGAGTGTTTGGTAGATGTTACTTGTGGCTCCTTTGTTGATGAATTGAAATATGCTAATATGTGTTTTAAAAATTGATTTATATGTTAGTATGATTTTAATTCATATATGTTAATGTTAAATGTTGATTTAGCATTGATTTATGTTATATGGTGATGTAGCATGTTTAATTTGTCCTTAAGGTGTTTTGTTCAATTTTAGATCCAATGGGATTGGAGTTTGATTGAAGATTTTGAAGAAAGTTGATTCTTACTTGCACTTGATTTTTGAAGTAAGTTTGAGCACTTGAATTTTTATTTTTAAAAGGTGTTTTGAAAGTGTGTTATGAAAGTGTGAAAATTTCTATGTGGATTTCGAGCTTAAAAAACCATGAAATAGAGACCAACAACTTAACTAAGAGGTGGCTTGGTAGGGCTACCACCCGGTTGCCTAGCCTAGCAGGCAGCGGGCGTGCCAGGGCTGAGTGGCAGTGGGTAGCAGCCTAGCTAAGGCTACCACAGAGCCATTTTTGGTAGTTTTGTGGTGTTTTGCATCTTATCTATTTTTCACACATATTTGGGCGCATAAAAATTGTGTAAGTTTTTCAAGATTATGTTTGACATTTTTTAATGCTTTTAAAGTCTTGGTCAAGTTAATCTTTAATTTTGTTCAAAAATGAGATGCAAAGATATTATGCTTATTTTTGCTAGTTAATTAATTGTTTATGAGATAAGAGTTTAATTTGTTGAATTGAATGTCAATTCTTATTTATTGTTCATTTAATTGTTAAATGGATGATGAATGAATAGGGATGAACATGACCCTTTAGTATTGATTTTATTTTTTTCAAGTTATTGAAAAGGGTTGTATTAAATTGGGGCTTGCATGACTCTTAATTTCTATCTTGTAAATGTTATGAAAGTAGAATCACTAGGAGTGAGGATCTCTTTTCTCATATAATTGTTGCAAGCAGACAAGAAGACCATTGGAGGCATGAAGACCCATGAATGTATGGGGATACATTTATGTAATAGCTAGATATAATCAACCCACTTAAAATTAACTAAGTAGTGCACCTATGGCTCTATAGTGCACTACTTGGTTAAGGCTTATAATCATCCCACCCTAGGAGCATGCTAGGCGCATTTACTTATTTATGCTTTCTTTATCCTATTGATGTGTGAGGTGCATGATTAGGATATAGAAAACTTAAATAAGAGAAGATAAAATTGATGAAATATTTGCAAGCAAAAAAATTCCTCCGCATAAAAGAGTCTAAGTACTTTCAAAATATTAAGTCAAAATAGATGCAAATTAAAATGAGTTTTAATTAATCCATCTCCTTCTTCCAATAGTATGTGACATGGGATGCTACTATATTTGCGTGATGTCTCATAAGTCGTGGGTCACATTCAAGGTGGAAAGCCATGCGCACATACTTAGCATACGATACACCTTTGATTTCATGCTTCCTATGCATTGTCTCACAAGTCATGGAATGCCATAGTGTTGTTTCGAATCAAAGATTGATTGGTAGGTCCGACTTAACACTTAGCAGTATAGATGTTGCATGACTCGTGGGCCTACATGAAAAGTGAGGTAAAATAAATCCAGGCTTGCATAGAGATGCAATTAGCAAAAGTTGCTTACCTTGAGATTGTTTGTGGATGTTTCACGAGTTGTGGTTCCACTACAAGTCTTTTTGGGCCTTGATTCTCATTAGGAAATGAGATTTCCTGAAATCCTTATGGGGGTGAGGAATTTGACAAAATAAATGGGAGAAAAACATGCTTGAAAGTCCATGAACATGTTTTCAATATCTATATTCAATCACATACTTATATTCTCTTTTTCGCCTTTGATGTTTTGGGAAATCTTAAGAATGGTTACATATCTACTAAGCATTATTTTGGAAACCAATAAACCAAGCGGACTTAACTTGCACTATTGACTAAACCTCAAAATCGTTCTAGATCCCAAGAAACGCATATATGTCCTATATCATGGTGCTTCTAATCCCATGGGGATTGATGTGAGTCAAAAGACACATGAATAGTTCATGTTAAAGGGTTGAGGATCTTCTCCTAACCATAGTCTCATGATGGCATCTATTAACTTCAAAAATCTCAAGGCCACATTAATACCTCGGTTAAAGCTGACAAGAGTTGTAAAGCAAACAAGGTATGAGATATTCATGTTGTCCATGGAGAATTTTCAACTTAGGATGAATAATGCGTCATGTGTCCTTGACTACGGTCTAAAGATGATTGGACTTGAAAAGCTCTTCAACTTGGATGTAGTAATGGACAATGATCTCTATGAGGATTTGATCCTCACATCCTTGTTGAGTTTATTTGACCAAAATATTGGTGGTCTAAGCAGAGACAACCATGACAAGGGCAAATCTCTAATGATTGCTTTCTCCTCCCACTCTAAAGGCCCTAAAGGCAAATAGAAAGCGTGTAAGAATAGAAATGTTCTTTTTTAAGAGGAAATAAATATCTAAGGCATCCGGTGAAGTCAAGAAGATTATAGAGGATATAGTCGATGCTATTTGTTTCTACTTTGGCAAGAAAGGTCATTAGAAGCGATATTGCAAGGAATACTTTGCAACCCTTGAGAAGGGTATGTATTTTGTGAAGAGTACCTAAGGATAAGTTCTTTCTCATAGATATATGATATCGCATGTGGTTCTCACCTTAGTAATTTGTTACAAAGAATGGAAAGAAGAATAAATCTTAGTTTTGGAGATATGATCCACCGCCTTGACAAAGAAGCAAGAGTTGCGACCAAAGCCAAAGGTCTCATCAAGTTAGATTTGGGGAACTCCTTTATTGTACTTGATCCCTGCTATTATATACCCAATCTTGTTAAGAACATTATTTCTATTCCCATTTTGGATAATAAAGGATTTGATTTTTCAATATCCAATGGGAATTTGAAGGCATTAAAGAATGGTTCTTTAATTGCTCAAGGAACGTTAAACAATGGATTATACATTTTGTATTATCAACCATCATTGATGCACATTCAACAAAGTAAAAGAAAATTAGATATCCAAGAAGATGTCATTTTATGGCATGCAAGACTTTGACATATTTCCAAAAATAGGATGAACTAGTTAAAAGCCTTCAAGCACTAAACATTAGTGGCATAGAGGATCTTCCTACTTGTGAATTTGTTTAAAGGGAACAATGACCAAGGCTCTTTTTGTAGGATAAAGTGAGCGAACCACAGGTCCTTTAAATTTGATCCATACGGATCTGAGAGTTAGTGCTAGAAGTGGCTTTTCATACTTCATCATTTTCATCGATGATCATACTCAGTTTGGACATGTGTATATTATGAAGTACAAGTTTGAAGCTTTTGAAAAGTTCATAGAGTATAGGAATAAAGTAGAAAAGCATTTGGGACTAAGCATTAAAGCTCTTCGATTGGATCGGGGAGGAGAATACTTAAATACTAAATTCTTAGATTATCAAAAGGAGAATGTGATTCTCTCTCAATGGACTCCACTCGGCACACCCCAACAAAATGGAGTAGTCGAGAGGAGAAACCGTACCTTATTGGACATGGTACATTCCATGATGAGTTTCACCGATGTGCCTTTATCCTTTCAGGGATTCACTTTAACAACAGCGGCGAGGCTACTAAATGTATTACCCTCAACATCAATGCCAAAAACATCGCACGAGATATGGTATGCAAAGCATCTTCTTATTCTTATCTAAGAGTTTGGGGGTCTCTAGCTTACGTCAAGTGGTTAGTGGGAGATACGTTGGATAGTAGATCCACCTTGTACAAGTTTGTAGGATACCCAAGAGAGTCTATGGATTATTACTTTTATGATCCCTCGGAACAAAAGGTGTTGGTGAAGACTAGAGTAGCATTAGGATCCATAAATCAAAACTTCATAAGCTTGAAATTAACTAAGATACTCGAGCTCCCAAGAATCTAGACATGCTATATTTCTGGATTAGGGTGAAGAATTACCTATTATAGCTCAAAATCAAGGAGAAGATCAACTATCTCTCACGAGTCCAAAAATTATCTGGAACTAGCACAACAGAAAGATGACAACAATTGCCCAAGCTAGACTGCTCCAAAATTCATGAAATTAAATATGAAACACCTCCACACACAGGGGAAGCTACTGTGAAAAATGGGCCAAAAAGCCTTCTGGATCCCTCTATAAAAATTTTCCAACTAGAAGCTGCTGTAGGTGGATCTCCAAGACTGAGCAAGTCAATCGCCTTACCTTTATTGATACGATCCACACACCAAACAATCTTCCAATTTCTCCTCACTAGAAGTTGGATTTAGAGAGGAGAAAATGAGGTAGAGGAGGCTGATTTTTAGGTTGGGAACAAGAAGAGATGCAAAGCTTCAACACATGATGCTATGCATGGAGAGAGAGATTTTGGAGGGAATGCAAGAATCTAATTCTCACACTTTCAGCAATTCTTATTCGAATTTTGCACACCCTCTATATCTATATATAGAGTGTGGAAGGTGTGATACCGATTAGCATCACACCTTCCTCAAGGTCACCACCCAAGTGGGCCAAGTTGTCAAAATTCAAATTCAAGTCTTACTTGAATTTCAAGTGCATTTCAATTTCATTTGAAATCTAATTCCAAATTAATTAAGATGCTAATTTAAATGAACACTTCATTTAAATCTTTCCTCCAAAAAGTACTCTTTCCATTAATTAAATTAAACCCTTTAATTTAATTAATCAACCTTTGATTTGACTCTTAAATCAAACAAGCTTAACTCTTAAGCTTAAATTAGTCAACTAACTCTTTAAGTCAACTTATCCAATTGATGGTCAACATGGTACCAAATAATTAACACCTTAATTATTGGTATAATTTAACTCTTAAATTAGTTGATTGATTTAACACTTAAATTAGTCAAACGAAAATTGACTATTGGATTGGAACCTTGAAACTCGGTCACCAAAGGGTGAATTTTCTAACACTTAGAAAAATTGCTCTACCAATTTTGGAAGCTATTTGACTTTTGTGTGTGACCCAATAGGTTCTACCATTTATTGGGCATGGGCTCACAACTCTTTGTGACTTTTAAATATCTTATATTCATTTAGTTTAAAACTCTTTTTAAACTAATCGACTCGATTTAATTAATCTCATGAATTGAAGAGTACCCAATCTCCATGGTCGATGTCCAACCTCAAGCCCATGGAGCCCAACTAATTGGTCGAAATGAATATTTTGGAGAACCATCATAGCTCTACGCGTTCCATACTAAACCTCTTTAGTATCTTGTCAATGTACGGGGTTTGGGAAAGCTCCAACATCTTTTTAGATCTATCTCTATAGATACGCATTCCCAATAGGTAGGATGCTTCTTCCAAATCCTTCATGGAGAATTGTGTAGATAACCATGCTTTAGTACACTCGAACATTCCTACCTCATTCTCAATGAGAAGGATGTCATCGACATAAAGCACAATAAACTATACTAAACTCCCACTAGCCTTTTTGTACACACATGGTTCATACAAATTTTTGACAAAGCCAAACAATTTGACCATTTTTTCAATATGTATGTTCTAACTTCGAGATGTTGCTTGAGTCCATAAATAGATCCCTAGAGTTTGCAAACCTTTTGCTCACTCCCCTTGGATGTAAAACCTTGTAGTTGCTCCATATAGATTTCTTCTTCAATGTCACCATTGAAGAAAATAGTTTTCACATCCATTTTCCATATCTCAAAATCATAATATGCGGCTATGAAAAGTAGAATTCGAATGGACTTAGGCATAGCGACCATTGAAAAGGGTTTTTCAAAATTAATACCGAGTCTTTGAGTGTAACCTTTTGTCACTAGTTGCGCCTTAAAAGTCACTACTTCTCCATCTACTCCAAACTTTCGCTTATAGATCCACTTGCAACCAATGGGGACTATTCTCTTTGGTGGATCTACCAAAGTCCATACTTTGTTTAAGTACATGGAGTCCATTTCAGATCTTATGGCTTCAAGCCAATGTCCCTAATCTATGTCCAACATAGCTTTCTCATAGGTTTTCGGATCATCATCCAATTGGCCCATCTTATGAAGGAATCCGAATCTTTTAGGTTACTTCTTGATTCAGGCCAACCTACGTAGAGGTTGTGGACAAGGCTTCACTTGCTCGCTTGTTTCCACCGCTTATGGGATTTCATGATCATCTTAAACTACATCAAGTTCAACAACAACGCCATTTCTATCCAATAGAAATTGCTTTTCCAAAAAGTAGGCATTCCTCGAGACAAACACCTTTTGTTCTGAGCGATCATAAAAGTAGTAACCTACGGACTCTCTAGGGTATCCCATAAACTTGCACAAGGTGGATCCACTATCCAACTTATCTCCCACTGTATGTCTCACATACGCAAGAGATCCCCAAACCTTAAGATAATGGTAAGAGGATGCTTTGCCATGTCATATCTCATATGGTATCTTCGACACCGACTTTGAAGGTACTATGTTTAGTAGCTTTTCCGCCGTATGTAAGGCGTATCCCCAAAAGGATATAAGCACATTGAAAAAACTCATCATGGAGCGTACCATGTCCAACAAGGTGTGGTTTCTCTTTTCGGCTACTCCATTGTGTTGGGGTGTGCTGGGTAGAGTCCATTGAGAGAGAATCTCATTCCCCTTTAGATAATCCAAGAATTTGATGTTCAAGTATTCTCCCCCTCGATCCGATCGAAGAGCTTTAATACTTAGCCCTAATTGCTTTTCTACTTCATTCCTATACTCTTTGAACTTTTCAAAAGCTTTGGACTTGTTCTTCATAAGAAACACGTGTCCGTACTAGCTAAAGTCATCGGTGAAGGTGATGAAGTAGGAATATCCTCCTCTTCTACCAACTCTTAGTAGTCCATAAACGTCCATGTGGATCAAATCCAAAAGACTTGTGGAGCGCTCCATTTGTCCTACAAAAGGAGCTTTGGTCATTTTTCCCTTTAAACAAGATTCACAAATAGGAAGGTTCTCAATGCCACTAACATTTAGTGCTTTGAGAGCTTCTAACTTGTTCATCTTATTCTTAGAGATACGACCAAGTCTTGTATGCCAAAGAATGGCATCTTCTATATCTAGTTTTCTTTTACTTGATTGAATGTGCATCAGTGAAGATTGAGAATCAAGTATGTACAATCCATGTATTAATGTACCTTGAGCAATCAAAGTACCATTCTTTAATGCCATCAACTTTTCATTCGATATAGAAAAATCAAATCCTTCATTATCAAGAATGGGAATTGAAGCAATGTTCTTAACAAGGTGGGGTACATAATAAACTAGATCAAGTACAATGCAAGCATTCCCCAAGTCTAACTTGATGATACCTTGGAAAGTGGCCGCAACTCTTGCTCCATTTCCTAAATAGAGGATCATATCCCCTTCATGAAGACTTTCTTCTTTCCATCCCCTATAATAAATTACAAAGGTGAGAATCGCATGCGGTATCAAATACCTATATGGAAGAATTAGTCGTCATGTACTCTTCAATAAAGTACATACCTTTCTCAAGGGCTGCATGGTAAACTTTGCAATTTCTTTTCCAATGCCCTTTTTCGCCACAGTAGAAACAACTAGCTTTAGTTTTAACCTTTTTCTTAACTCTCTTAGAACTTTTCTCGGGTTGCTTTCATTTTGAGGAAGAACTCTTATTCCTTTTACCTCCCTTTCTACAACCCCTAAGGCCCTTCGACTTGGAGGAGGATGCAAGCATAAGGGACTTTTCCTTTCTCATAGTCCCCTCCGTGATCACAAGCATATTGATCAATTCCTTAATCGTAACATCTTGCTTGGACATATTGAAGTTCATAACGAATTGATCATATGATGGTGGTAATGATTGTAGGATCAAATCCGCATAAAGGTCATTGTCCATGACCACATCTAACTGTCCAAGCTTCTCGATGAGTCCAATTATCTTGAGCCGTGATCATGGACGTTTAACCCTTCACTCATCCTTGCCCTAAAGAGCTCTTTAGACAAAGCAAACCTTTCGTGTCTACTTTGTACACCATACAACTCTTGCAAGTACACATAGATCTCTTGAGCATGCTTCATGTGCTCATGAGTCTTTTGGAACTCATTGGACATGGATGCCATCATGACACACCTCACTTGTAGATCATCATCTACAAATTTAGTGAACATTTCACGTTGTGCGTCGGAGGCGTCATCACTAAGTATGTCCACATGATTTTGATCAAGGACGTAAGTCCACTTTTTAGAGTCAAGAATGATTTTAAGGTTCCTTAACCAATCTTGGAAGTTCAGCCCTGTTAGTTTATTGGTTTCCAAAATGCTTGCAAATGAAATTTTAGCCATTTTTGATTGAAGATTTGAAAAATCTACAAGAGGCAAAAAAAGAGTATCAGCATGTGATTGATTTGATATTAAAAACATATTCATGGTCTTTCGATCATGTTTTCCTCCCACTATTTTATCAAATCCTTCACCTTTTAGAAGAATTTGGGAAATCATATTTCCTAATGAGAATCAAGACCCTAAAGACTTGCAAGTGGACCCCCGTGACCGGATGTATATCCACGAGCAATATAAAGGTAAGCAACTTTTGCTAATTGCATCTCATGTAACTCTTGATATATTTTGCCTCATCATTTCATGTAGATCCCCTAATGGACGACCTCTGCATTACTCAGTGTTAAGTCAAACTTAGCAATCAAACTTCAATTAGACAGGCGCCACAACATCCCCCGTGATCGAGTGTATTATGTGTGGGCATTCCCAAATCAAAGGTGCATCTCATGCAAAGTGCATGGTTACGCTTTCCACCTAAGTATGACCCCTGTGACCGGATGTATATCACACAGAGGTGGTAGCATCTTCATGGCATATACTATTGGTAGAAGGCTTGGATTAATTAAAAATCTTTTAATTTGTATCCATTTTGACTTAATATTTGAAACACTTAGACATTCTAAAGGGAGGGTTTTTGCTTGCAAAGATCCCAACATTTTATCTTCTCATTTAGGTTTTCTATATCCTAAACATGTATCTCATACATTAATAGGATATGGAAAGTATAAATAAGTAAAGGCACCTAGCATGCTCCTAGGGTGGGATGACCATAAGCCTAACCAAGTGGTGCACTTAGAGCCATAGGTGCACTACCTAGTTGATTTTAGGTGGGTTGATTAAATCTAGCTATTACATGATTGTATCCCATACATTCATGGGCCTTCAAAAGTCTCCATACCTACATTGGCCTCCATTGCTCTATGTAAGTTTTACATGAATAGAAAATTCTCACTCCTAGTGATTCTACTCTCATAACAATTAGAATGTAGAAATTAAGAGGCATGCAAGCCTCAATTTAATACAACCCATTTCAACAACTTGAAACAATTAAAATCAATATTAAAGGCTCATTATAATCTACATTCATTCATCATCCATTCAACAATTAAATGAACAATAAACAAATCAAGAATTAACAATTAATTCCATCAATTAAATGCTTATCTCATAAACAAATAATTGAACAAGTATAACATTTATGCCATTATCGGCAGATAAACTTTAACCAATTTTCAAAGGCATTCAAAAATTTCGAACATAATTTTGAGAACTTGCTAACGTTTGTGCATCTACCATGTGTGGTGCAAAAACGGAGTTGGAAAATTACTCAAAATTCACCAAAACCACAAAATAGGTGCTGCCACCCAGCCTAGGTGCACGGCTGGGCGCCGGCCAGTGCCCGGCTACCACTTGGCAACCCCCTATTTTGGGGGCTTCCAAGTGAATCAAGTTGTTTTCCACTCAACTTTCATGCAACAATAGTTCTAGCACAAGTTCTCAACTCTTAAACACACATTATAGATGAATTTCTAGATTTAAAACCTCTATTAAAAAACAAAATTCAATTGCTCAATCATGCCTTCAAAAATTAGAGAAAGCTAGAATCAAATTCTTCAAAATCTTTAATACAAATCCAATCAAGTTGGATCCAAAAATGACCAAAACTCTTTTGATCAAATATCAACATGTTATATCACCATATAACATCAATAAATGCTAAATCAACATTCAACATTTATCACTATGAATTGAAACATATTAAAACATGAATCAACACTTAAATCACATAATAATATGCTTTCAATTCATCAAGCAACAGAGCCACAAGCATCATCAACCAAACACTTCGATCCATCATTTGGATCAAGTATTTAGTGATATTGATCAATTCATCACATGAATCAATCAAACAATAATCCAAAACATAGCATCAAACCTAACTCTGATACCACTAGAAGGCTAGAGTAGCATTAGGATCCATAAATCAAAGCTTCATAAGCTTGAAACTAATTAAGCTACTAGAGCTCCTAAGGATCAAGACATGCTATAGATCTGGATTAGGATGAAGAATTACCTCTTGTAGCTCAAAATCAAGGAGAAGATCAACTATCTCTCACGGGTCCAGAAATTATCTAGAACTGGCACAGTAGAAAGATGATATCAATTGCCCAGGCTAGACTGCTCCAAAATTCATGAAATTAAATATGGAACACCTCCACACACAGAGAAATCTACTGTGAAAAATGATCCAAAAAGCCTTCTGGATCACTCCATAAAAATTTGCCAACCAGAAGCTGTTGTAGGTGGATCTCAAAAACCGAGCAAGTCAATTGCCTTGCCTCTATTGATATGATCCACACACCAAACAATCTTCCAATTTCTCCTCACTAGAAGATGGATTTAGAGAAGAGAAAATAAGGTAGAGGAGGTTGATTTTCAGGTTGGGAAGAAGAAGAGATGCAAAGCTTCAACCCATGATGCTATGCATGGAGAGAGAAATTTTGGAGGGAATGTAAAAATCTAATTCTCACACTTTCAGCAATGCTTATTCGAATTTTGCACACCCTCTATATCTATATTACTATATATAGAGGGTGGAAGGTGTGATGCTAGTTAGCATCACACCTTTCTCAAGGTGACCGCCCAAGTGGCATGCCAAGTTGTCAAAATTCAAATTCAAGTCTTACTTGAATTTCAAGTACATTTCAATTTCATTTAGAATCTAATTACAAAATAATTAAGATGCTAATTTAAATGAACACTTCATTTAAATCTTTCCTAAAAGTATTCTTCCCATTAATTAAATTAAACCCTTTAGTTTAATTAATCAACCTTTGATTTAACTCTTAAATCAAACAAGCTTAACTCTTAAGCTTAAATTAATCACCTTAACTCTTTAAGTCAACTTTTCCGATTGATGGTCAACATGGTACCAAATAATTAACACCTTAATTATTGATCTAATTTAACTCTTAAATTAGTTGATTAATTTAACACTTAAATTAATCAAACCAAAATTGATCATTGGATTGGAACCTCGAAAATCGATCACCAAAGGGTGAATTTTCTAACACTTAGAAAAATTGCGCTACCAATTTTGGAAGATATTTGGGTTTTGTGTGTGACCCAATTGGTTATACCATTCATTGGACATGGGCTCACAACTCTTTGTAACTTTTGAATATCTTATATTTATTTCACTTTAAAACTCCTTTTAAACTAATCGAATTGATTCAATTAATCTCATTAATTGAAGAGTGTCAAATCTCCATGGTCGATATCCAACCTCAATCCTATGGAGCCCAACTAATTAGCTGAAATGAATATTTTGGAGAACTGTCATAGCTCTACACGTTCCATGCAAATACGGTCCTTCTGTATCCTATCTCCCGAAAGAGGCCTAGGGCAAGATATTTTTGGCTCCCTAATAGCCTCGATACGATGTCTCTATTCTCAATGTTCGATTCCTTTGTGTAACCTCACCTTTCGAAAACTCCTTTTCCAAATTATCACAACACCTTGCGCAAGGTTTTCTTGGAATTGATCATTATAAAACACATCGGAGTTGCACTCGCCCTTCACAAAAGCAAGGAGTCGGATTCCATCTTGGATCTCACAAACCTCCTTGCCAAGTAGCTCATACCCAACCTCAACCCGAAAGACCCGCTAAGTGGTCAACGAAGAGTCAAAGTATGAGGACCGAACACAAGGTTACCATGGATCCTCAGGTCAGAGGACTAATAATATGCACTAGCATAAGTGGGAGAATTGACCACTACTGATTTGCCACTACGGCTATCTAGTGGATTCTCCAGAGGGTCTTCAGTGCCTTGTTCTTTAACAAGCACCCACTAATATGCACTCGTATCTCATACGGATTGCTCATGGAATGGATCAATATCCAACTCTTGGATTTATGCGTTGTTAGTACCAGTCAATTCGGATCTTAGATGCCCCACCTCTTAGGATCCTATGACTTAGAATATTTAAGATCACAATCATATAAGACATATTCCATGGTCATCGAACCAAGTCCCATAGTCATGTGTGATCTAAGGCCATTATCCAAATGCAAGTGAAGTAATATAAAGCGTAAGATAAATGTGGCAATATAAAGAATATCATTCAATCAAAATTATTTTACAAGGAAATAGCTTTTACAAGGTCAATCTGATTGGCTTACCGGGCACTATTTCAACATTTGTTTTCAAGGAATGCCACCTTTTTGGAAAAGGAATTTCTATTAGGTAGAAATGGCGCTATTGTTGAAGTTGATAAAGTTCAAGATAATCAAAATATCCCACAAGTTGTAGAAACAAGTGAACATCAAGAGCCTAACACACAACCTCTGAGAAAGTCGGACCGAATAAAAAAGAAACCCAAAAGATTTGGATTCCTTCATAAGACGGGACAATCAGATAGTGATCCATAGACCTATGAGGAAGCTATATTAGACATAGATTTGGGATATTGGCTAGACATCATGAAATCTAAAATGGGCTCTATGTACTCTAACAAAGTATGGACGTTAGTAGACCTATAGAGGGTATTGTACCCGTTAGTTGCAAGTAGATCTGTAAGTGAAAAATAGGAGTCGACGGAGATATAATGACTTTTAAGATGCGACTAGTAGCAAAAGGTTACACTCAAAGACCCAGTATTTATTTCAAGGAGACCTTTTCACCGGTCGCTATTGCCTAAATCCATTCGGATTTTGCTTGCCATAGCCGCATATTATGACTATGAGATATGACAAATAGATGTAAAAACCTCTTTCCTCAATGAAAATATTGAAGAAGAATTTATATGGAACAACGACAAGGTTTTACATCTAAAGGGAGCAAGCAAAAGGTTAGCAAACTCGAAAGGTCCATCTATGGACTTAAATAGGTGTCTTGAAGTTGGAATATATGTTTTGATAAAACGTTCAAATCATTTGGCCTTATCAAAAATGTGTATGAACCCTGTGTGTACAAGAAAGTTAGTATGAGTTGTATACAGTTTATTATGCTTTATGTCGATGACATTTTTCTCATTTGGAATGAGAGAAAAATGTTAGAGTGCACTAAAGCATGGTTATCTACACAGTTCTCCATGAAGGATTTAGGATAAGCATCCTTCGTATTAGAAATATGAATCTAGAGAGATAGATCAAAGAGGATGTTAAGGCTTTCTCAAACACCGTACATTGACAAGATACTAAAGAGGTTTAGTGTGGAGGAATCCAAGAAAAGATCCATCCCTAAGGGATATGGTCTTCGTCTCTCCAAGTCTATGGCCCCTAAGATTGATGGTGAGAGAGAAAGAATGTCCTACATACCTTATGCATCTGTTATAGGAAGAATAATGTATGCCATTCAATGTACAAGGCCTGATGTAGCACATGCTCTAAGGGTTACGAGCCACTCCAACCCCAGTGAATGTCATTGGGAAGCCTTAAAAGCAATCCTTAAGTACTTGAGAAGAACTAAGGATTTTTTTTTTGGTATACGACAATGGAGAATTGAAACTCGAGGGGCTTTTGGATTCTAGTTTCTAATCTGATGTAAATGATCTAAAAATCCACCTTAAGATTGATATTTTACCTCAATGGTGGCGTGGTAAGTTGGAAGAGTTCCAAACAAGACACTATGGCTGATTCCACTACCAAGGCAGAATATATTGCGGCTTTAGAAATTGCAAAGGAAGATGTTTGGATGAAAAACTCCATCAAAGAGTTGGATGTAATGCCTAGCGTGCAATTGCCTATGGTTGTCTTTTGAAGACAACTTAGGACTTGAGCCAAGATCTCATCAGTGATCTAAACACAAGTAAATGCGTTATCATTTTATCTATGAGATCAATTAATAGAAGCAACAATTGAGTGGGTCAAGTTGCCTCAGAAGATAATATAGCAAAACTACTATTTAAACCCTTGATGTAAAAGGTCTTTGAAGGACATCTTGAGAGATAGGTCTTAAGACTATAGGGAATTAGCTTTACGGCAAGTGGGAGATTGTTTGAATAGTACCCCATAGCCAGTTAGATTGGCATGTAAACTATTTCACTTGTAAGACAATCTTAACTGAATGATATTCATATTAAATGGCCATTTCCATCCATGCTTATTTATCTTCACCAGCATTTGGTTGAAGCCCCTTTATCACACAAAACTATGGGACTTGTTCATGCACTGGATCATGATCATTAAATAAGTCTTACACGGTCGGGATATTAAAATGTTCCAAGCCGTAGAATCTTATGAGATGGGGCATTAAAGATTCAGATAGACTTAGACTAACAATGCATAAATCCAAGGAGTTGGATATTGCTCCATTTCACAAGCAATCCATGTTAGACATGGGTGCACGTGAGTGAGTGCTTGTTAGAGAACAAGTTCACTAAAGGCTCGCCCGGAGAATCCACTAGATAGTAGAAGTGGCAAGTTATTTAGCTTACACTAGTGCATATAATTAGTCCTTTGACTAGAGGATCAATGGTAACCTTGTGTTTAGGTTATACCTTGACTCTTCTTTGACCACCCAACGGGTCTTCTGGGTTGAGATTGGGTATGAGCTAATTAGACATGGAGGTTTGTGAAATCCAAGATAGGAACCGTCTCCTCATTGTTGTGAAGGGTGAGTGCATTTTCTATGTATTCTATAATAATCGATTTCAGGAATTCCTTGGCCAAGGTAGTATGAAAATTTAGAAAATAAGTTTTCCAAAGATAAGGTCATAAGGAGGAATCAAATATTGAGAACAGAAATATAGTTACCATGGCTATTGAAGAGCGAACAAACATATTGCCCTAGACCTCTTTCGAGAGATAGGAAGCGAAAGGACCATATTTACATGGTAAGCGTAGAGCCAGAATGGTTTACCAAGAGTATATTCATTTCGACCAATTAGTGGGCTCCATGGGCTTGAGGCTAGACATCAACCATGGAAATTGGGTACTCTTCAATTAATAAAGATTAATTGAAAGAGTTATTAGTTTAAAGGAGTTTAAACTAATGCGAATACTTCAATATTCAAAATATCACAAGAGTTGTGAGCCATGTCCAATGAATGAAAGAACCTAATGAATCATACACAAAAGTAAGAAGGAAGTTCTATTTGATGGGAAGAATTTTTAAGGAGTAAGAAAATTCGCCTTGACCATTTTTGCAAAGAAAATCGGTTGGCTAATTTCTTAGTCATTTTGTCTTGATTAATTGAATTGTTAAATTGGTCAAAAGAATTTAAGAAGTTAAATTGGACTAATTAAATTAAGGAGTTAATTTAATTAGTGTCATATGACTATTACTTAGTCAAGTTGACTTAAAGAGTTAAGTAAATTAAGGAGTTAATTTAATTAGTATCATATGACTATTACTTAGTCAAGTTGACTTAAAGAGTTAAGTGTGACACTTTCTAGCTTAAAGAGTTAAGTAAAGTTAATTAATTAAATTAAAATTTTAATTTAATTAATGTGAGGATTATTAATTTTGTAGGAAAATTCAAATGAAGGAGTTTGTTTGAGGTTGATTTGGGATTAATACGAAAGACATTTCATGAGATGAAATGTAGAGTCAAATTAAATCCAAATGCAAGTGAAATTCACATTTCACATGCAAGTGGATTGCCAAATTAGCAACCAGCTCATGGAGGGTGTGATGCCAACTAGCATTAGACCATCCACTCTATATATAGAGTGAGGTAGCCAGCTACTTGAGAATTAAGCAAGAAAGTTTCTAGATTCCATTTTTTCCTCAAAAAGTGTAATCTATTCGTGTGTTGAAGTTTCACACAATCCTCACCATTCTATCCACATTTTTGGTCCTCTTTCTCTTCATTTTCCTCTAGTTCTCTGGCTGATTGGAGGTTGATTGGAACTCTCCTTGGGTGTGTAGATCATAACATTAGAGGCTTCACACTTGGGGATATTTGCTCTTGAAGATCCACTACGGTGCAATAACTTTGGAGGCTAATTTAGAGGCCTTGCCATGCTTGGATTTGGTTGAAATTTTAATTGGAGATTCTCAAGTGTGTTGAGTAGATCTCTACAATTTTTTAGCCTATTTGGAATTGATTTGCTTACTCAATTGTTGGTGTTTCCTTGCTATGTACGGATTGACATTTTTGAAGAGTTCATTGTTGTTATCCACATCTTCCTTAGACTAAGTGTTCTGCCATTAAATCCATTTTAATTGCATGATTAGATCCTTGGGATAACTAGTAGAAAAGTTTTATTTAGACTGTTATTGGTTTTATAATTGGATCCATAAGCTACTTGTCACTTCAGCAAGTTGTCTCTGAAGGACCTAGAGCTTGTGGTTAATTTACTTTATTTAAAGAGAAATTTTAAATTTTTTTAGTAGGGGCAAGCATTTGGGATGTCCAAAAAACCAGCTTGGAACCGGAGGATTAGGATGCCTGGGTTCTTGCTTGACACTCGATGTCTAAAATGATCACAAGCGCCCACTTTTCGGAGATGCGTAGTACCCTCTGGGCACTTGACTGTTTGGATGCCTAGGTACCTATATATTGAGCGTCTGGGTGCTCAAGCTTATAAGCTTTATCAAGTGTTGGTGTGTTTATTGTTTTGAAGGATGAAATCATTTAAGTGTCGACTTGCGGTAATGTAGTTCACCTTCCTGGATGACTTATAAAAAATTGATATAGGCAAAGCTTCAAACATCGAGAGTTACTCAAAACATTTAGTTCAATTCGTATCCATGCGAATAACTCAGATAATTCTTTTGTTTAGTGCCATTTTACAATTTTCTTCAGCATAAGTAGTTGTTCAGCTTATTTAGGTTTTGTTTTCTTTTTGTGAGGCCAAGTGTTAGCTGCACACTTTTATGCATTCTAATATTTTTTAGATTCATTCTCTTATTCTTAAGGAAAATATTTTATAATAAGGTTAGTGTATGCACTTAGTCAATTTAGCTAACATATAATGCATGCATTATTTTTAATGTCTGATTGACACGTGATGGAGGCGTGCGAGTAGGGTGTTGACCCTTTCTTGTTGGGCTTTATGCGAGCCCACCTGGAGGGGTCTTATTATAGTTGGACAAAGTGGCGCATGAGTACAAATGCATGCCTCACTGGAGAAGTTTTATTGCAATACTTAGACATTTTAATTAAATTCAATTATATGTCTCACTAGTAAGGTCTTATCATGATCATGGCAGCATTTTACCACAAGTTTCATTCGAGAGGTCTCAAGATTGACATTAATTATTGCAATGAAGTTTGGGGATGAGCTTTGTTCATGAGGTCTTATCACTAAATGTGGAGTGTCATAATGATGTTTGATATGTTGGCCATATATCCCTAGTAGGGTTTGACAGTTGATTTTAATGGTGCAGCCACATACCTCGTGGGACGCATCATAGTTGACTTATGTGCAACAACTATATGTTTTCTGTGGAGCTGCATAGTGGATTTATACCAAATAAATTTAAATGTACATATATTTCATTCAAGGGTGTTAAAGTGCGTCTACTTCTCTTTGGTAAGGATTTACGGTGGGCTTATGCTCAAAAACCATATACTCCTAAAAGAGCTAAATAGTGGGTTGACGCTAAAGTTATTCATGAGAAAGTCGCTATCACTTACATCTAGGGATGGTTTCGAGTAGGATCTAAGATAGGCTCATGCGCAGCTACCACGTACCCTAGAGGGGCCATATAGTAGGTTTACGCAAAAATAAATCAATGTGGCTATAACTTGCCTTTAAGGATGGTGCTAGGGAGGATTTACGATGGGCTTACATGCAATTACTATGTACCCATGGAGTAATCTTATAATGGGTTTATGCTAAAAGGAATAATTTGGAAATGTTGTGACTAACCTCCAAAGAGTATTTATGGTGTGTTTATGCATAGGTACTATGCACTTCCGAAAGAGCCTTGTAGTGGGTTTATGCCAAAAAGGATAAAGCATGCTTCGGGGAGTTTCATTGTGCAAGGCATTATACCAAACAATTAGTAGTACGAGACAATAGTGAAAAGAAAGCAAAACTTATTAAAATAATCACAAACATAAAGAGATCATGTTGTCCCTATGCAAGTTGGCTTTAGTCAACTTTAAATAAAACAACTACTAATCAAAAGGAGTTAATACTTCAGAACTAAAAGAAAAGCAAATCCTAACTACTAATCATAAATCGACATGAGCAAATGAAAGGGACACTAATTATAACGCATTCTATAGTATTAGGGAATGACTCATAGTATGAGTATTACCATGGCACCAACGTCCTAGGCCACACCTTTACCTTTGTACTTCTTCTTATAGTCTTGCAACTCTTTTGCTTGATTAGTTCTGGGGCAGGAGTTTTGACGTTCTTTAAGGTGCTGACATAGCACTCACTAGCACCACATAGTTGCTAGCAACTTCACCAGCTCTATTTGGCGTAGGGAACTTCAATTTCATGTGATACGTTGAGACCATCATCAGAACATATGTAAGGCGAGGGGGTTTTAACCACCAAGAACCTTATTGTCTTTGTTACTCGCCGAAAATGAGTTCCCAGAGAGAGAGTGACAAAGGTACTTCTCTCAATACTTTCATAGCGCCACCAGTAAACCCTACTAAATTGGTGTTGATATTATATAGTTGGGTGTTGTCTACTCCTAGCTAGAGGAATGCATCATGGAAAAGGACATTAGGCAAGTTGTTGTGTCCACTAGTATCTTTTTCACCCAAGAGTTGGCAAGTGATATACTATTGTATTTTCCTCATCTGGGCACCCAGTCCTCTTCTCCAAAGATGATGCTAGGCATTGGGGGATACACTTCAAAAAAATTTAGTATGGGATCAACTGAATGTGTCTGCTTCTGCCTCACTGCTCATACTAGCACTTTTTTTGCATTTGTAGAGCTCCCTCCAATTGGTCCTTTTAAGATCATCATTATAATGTCGGCCATAGTAAGGTTCTCTGGGTTATGTCGATATTACTGATATTTGGACTCCTAACGATCATCAGGCCATCGCTAGCACTCTTCACTCCTCACCTTCGTGCCATATATTCTTTGGGGTGTCCTCTTTGGATCAACTTCTCAATCTTGTCTTTCAAGTATCTACATTCCTTAATGGTCTATCCATGGTTACGATAGAAGTAGCACCACTTATCGAGGTTTTGCTTCTTAGGCTCGTCTATATGAAAGACAATGTAAGCCAAGGATCCGATTAGAAATAATTAAAAACTAAAATCTAACTTAATTTACACCTCCACAAGGATCAAATTCATGCTACTAACATGGATTAAGGTCAGAATATTACCTCAAAAGCAAATTTCAACCGAAATGATGAAGATTAGCTAGGTCTCTCCAAAGCAGTTTCCTCCTGGCGTAGCAGAGTGTGAGCAATGTTTGCCCAACCAAATCACCTTGGAATTGAGTGAAATCTAGACCAAAAGATCAATGCCATGATGATTCTCTAGTAAAAAATTTAGCTCAAAAAAGTACCAACAAGACCTCCAATAAATGCTCTAAAGTTACTGCCCAAACAGAGGATCTCCAAAAGCTTAGCAATCTAAGTGTATTATCTCTAATAACAAGATCCACACACCAATGAACAATCTAATTTCTCTTAGATCAGCTCGAAAATCAAAGGAGAAATGAGAATAATGAAGGCCAAAAATCTAGAGAAGGAAGAGGTGAAGAAAAATGTAAAGTCTCAACACATGAGAGAGTCACACAATTTTGGAGGGAAAGGAATCTAACAATTAGATGCAAAATGTTTGCATTCACATGCCCTTGGCTACCCTACTCCATATCTATACATAAATGGAGGGATGGTGTGATGCTTAGGTGGCATCACACCCCCATGAGGGGGTGCCACTTGCTTGCCAACTTGCAAGCAAGTTGCATGTGAATTTAATGTGCATTGGAATTTTATTTAGAATCTTCATTTCATCTTATAAAATGTCATCCAAATATATTCTAATGCCACATCAAATGAACTCTTCATTTGAATTTTCCCTACAAAATTGATTCTTCATTTTAATTAAATTAAACACTTTAATTTAATTAATTAACATTTGACTTAACACTTAAGTCAATTAGCTTAAATCTTTAAGCTAGCAATTGCTAACTTAACTCTTTAATTTAACTTGACCAATTGATAGTTTTATGGAACCAATTAAATTAACTCCTTAATTTAATTGATCTAATCTAACTCCTTAAATTATTTAGATTAATTAAACAATTAAATTGATCAAGTTGTAATGACTAAAAATTGAATCAACCGATTCCCTCTTAATTTCGGTCAAGGTGGAATATTTCTAACACTTAGAAAATTTTCTTCATTAAGTAAGCTTTCCAATTGGATTTTGCGTGTGACCCATTAGGTTCTACACTTCATTAGACATGGGCTCACAACTATTGTGACTTTAGAATATCAAATATTCACATTAGTTTGAACTCCTTTAAATTAATCAACTTAATTCAATTAATCTCCATTAATTGAAGAGTACCCAAACTCTATGGTCGATGTCCAAACTCAAGCCCATGGAGCCCAACAATTAGCCGAATGAATGTTTTTGGTGAACCATTCTAGCTCTATGCGTACCATGGAAATACAGTCCTTCCGTCTCTTATATCTCCATGAAAGAGGCCTAGGGCAAGATATTTATTGACTCCCTAATAGCCTCGATATTATGTCTCTATTCCAATGTTCGATTCCCCTTTACGACCTTATCTTTGGAAAACTCCTTTTCCAAATTGTCATACTATCTTATGCAAGGATTTCATGAAATCGATCATTATAGAATACGTAGGAGATGCACTCGCCCTTCACAATAACGAGGAGTCAGATCCCTTCTTGGATCTCACAAACCTCTATGTATAAGCAACTCATACCCAACCTCAACACGAAAGACCCGCTAAGTGGTCAAGAAAGAGTCAAAGCATGAGGACCTAAACACATGGTTACCATAGATCCTCAGGTCAAAGGACTAATTATATCCAATACACTACAAGAAAAAATGGTTTCAGCAATCATTGTCATTAGTCGCTAAAAGTAAAAAAATGGTTGCTAAAACTTATAGTGACCAAAATAACGATGGTCGTAGGTGGTCACAACAGAATAGCTACTAAAAGTGCTCAGTGACCAGTTATTAACGTGGACACTGAAAATACATGTTTAGCGACCATCCAATAATGGTTAGTAAAGATGAAAGAATCAGCGACATATTTTTTACTCGCTAATGTAAAAATTCGTTGTCACTATAACATTGGCATGGTTGTTGTAGGTATGCATACAATGACCACATCTTTTGGTTGGTAAAACTTGATTCTTTAGCAACCAAATCATTGGTTGCAATGAATTTTAAATAGTTGCAATAGTTGTGTTGTTTAACATGTTTTAGCAACCACATTGCGACGATATAACATAATTACTAAAGAATATGTTTTAGCGACAAAATAATTGGTTGCAATAATTTTAATATTATCGCAAAACTTATTGCATTTTTTATAATTTAGTGACCAAAAGTATAGCTAATAGTCGCTAATATATTACTTATTAGAAACCAAATGCAGATTGGAGAAATAATTTCAATTGGTTGCTAATGTATATATTTTAGCACCCAAATAGTGGTTGCAAAAGTAGCTTGAAGTGATTGTTAATTTGTACTTTTAAGCCAATAAATAATTGCCAAACAATTTGAGTTGGAATAGATTTAGGATATATATATATTATTTGGAATAGTTTCAAAATATTTTATGAACCAAAAGGAAAATTACAATATGAAATTGTTTGAGCACAATTAAATGAGGAAGTACTTACTTCCTTTACAATTTTCAAAGTACAAAATAAAATAAAATAAAATTAAGAACAAGTGCTAAAATCATCTGCCAAGCCATTTGAAATTGAGCCCAAGATTGTTAGGGCCCAATCCATCACGATATGAGGAGGCAAAAAACTGAATTGCATGCTGTTTGGTTGAAGACCAAACTGACATCCCAAGATAAGTTTTGTGGCCCATCAATTCAATTGAGGCACCTAAAGTTAGGCAGGATCGAATCTCAGATTTAGCAAATAGCAAAAATCACAGAGAGAACAGGAGCAGGGATCAAATTCAACCTTGGAGAAAATTATCTACAAATAAAATGCATTATGCAAAGTTTTTTGATTGAAAATTGTAGAAACACAGAGTTGACTGCATGTAGAACTAGATTAATGGTAAAGGCATAAACTTACAAACAGACTAGATTCCAATAGAAGATGCCAAAAATTCTCATTGACTAATAACTCACTCCATTAAAGGGGTAAATGAAAAAGGCAAATGGAATGCATAAGAAATAGTTGATGACTCAAAAGCCTGAAAGAGAAATATGAATATTTAATTGTTTGAACTAGATCTAGACACCAGGCTCAACACAGTTTGGTGAAGAAGCAAACAAGTCCCAACAAAACTCATAATTACTATAAATTGAATAAACACAAGTTTTTGAACTTTTGTTGTAAAATTCAGCACCATAGTAAAAGCTTCCAACATAATGGTAAATATGGCTTTCCCAAACTCAACTGTATCACTATTCATGGTTGTTCATGTGTATAAAACTCAAGCAATATGCATCAAGCAGTAGTATCAGCATGCATTGAAAACTGAAATAATATGTCACCCAGAAGGTATGAAGAGGCATAAGTATTTCACATAGTTGCAAAAATGTCAACAAAAAGTCATCAAATAGTTGTAAGTTGGCCCTTACCATCCCAACCAACTGGGGCTGGCTCTTTCTCTTATTTCTTATACTTGGATTCTAATGCTTCTTGTGCATCAAACATATATGCTTTGCTCATATCTAATCCATTCATATCTAGAAGTTTTCCAATTTTCTTCTTTCTCTCCTCAAGCCATTTTTTGCTTAGAAATGCCTATAGAATCTGCTGGAGCTTCCATTTTTTTCTTCTCAACAACCATGGCAGTCTGATTGCCTTTTCTTGCCTCATTCTATAGGAATAAAGACAGATGAAGATATATTACAAAGTAAATATAAAAAATAAGAACAATTACATTATGAACAAACAATATCTCTCAGTATATGCCCCAATGCATGACAAATAAAAATAGTTTATCTCCATTGTGTTTCAAATGCTGATCCATCCACTATCTTCAACCTTAATTCAAATAACTTCTTCTGCCTCCCTGTAACATCCAACAATATAGGAATCTGATGTGGAAAACAAATATCAATGAAGTAGACTGAAATCATAAACACGATATAATAAATCCCAAAAAAAAAAAAAACATAGATTTAGCCCATAGAAACCTAACATGGTTAATAGGGAAAGTAACTTTTCATACCTGATGACTCACTCTTCCAAGTCACTATCCACATATGCTTGAGATATCGATTCATCGTCGGTACTCCAATATTCAGCTAAGGTGTCATCTTCTTCATCATCTTTATCATTATTGGCATGTCGGTTGATTATATTTTCAGCAATTTTAATTTCTAGCGGAGCTTCATCACTGCGGACTACTAGTCCAACCTCTTATGCATTATCTTGAACTTGAACGTGAGCACAATTTTCTTGTTGATATGCATCATTTGTATCAGGTTCATTTTCATTAGTAAATTGAAGAAAAGCTGGGTCAAACAAATGTCGATGTTGTGCACTTTGAACCACTTTCCAGTGCCCACCTAGTTTTGTGTCGTTAACATAGAAAACATGAGTTGCTTGATTTGCTAACATATAAGGTTCACTTTCGTACCACAATTTTCCCACATTTATGCTAGTGAAATCACCATCTATTCTCACTGGTTTATGTCGATCTAAATCAAACCATTTACACTGAAATAACACACACCGAAAGCCAAAAGAATAACTCAACTCAATCACATCTTCTAGGACTCCATAAAATTTGATCATTTTTCTCTTATGTAAGGATTCCGTACACACTTCGCTATTTTGTGTCATTCGTCGACTATCTCTTTTTCTAGTTAAATACTTCACTCCTTCTACTATGCATCCACTACATTTACTAATACGATAATCAGGACTTGATGCAAGTGCAAGAAGTTCATCAGTAGCTTCAAGGGAGTTCAAACGTCGAAGTTCTTTAATCTAATATTTACAAAATAATGTAAGTTAGAACTTATATAAATATAAAGAAATAATCTCCAATGAACATAAACTAAATGTAAATTTAAGATCTTACTCGATTATCAAACAATGAAGCGAACTTTATCTTTTGCCTTGCCTCCCAACCAATAGGATTTTCTTGCTTAAGTTTTTCTTCATGCTCCCTCAACAACAACAATAATAATATAAATTAGTAATCAAATATTAAATATGCTTTTATTTAGAAAAAAACTATAATTACCTCAAATATGATTCTATCTCCATACAATTGTTTAGAACAAACCAATGCAATGCACTATGTTGTTGAGGGGTCATTTCAACAAAATTTGTTTCTCCAAAGGTTCGCACTTTACTTTTGAAAATAAAGAATGTGGATTTTGGATATTGCTCACCATCTTGATTTCTTTCATTTATTGTATTTCGTCTCAATTCCATGAAGATATAATGAACAAAAATTCAAACATTCTTTTACAATATAGGCCTCTGCGATTGAACCTTCGGGACGAGCTCTATTTCGAACCAGTCCTTTTAGACTACTGAGATACCTATACTTATGTTAGAAAAAAAATGTAAGCAAAACAAACATGTTACTTATAATACACAAATAGGCTACCAAATACAAATTCTTAAGTTTAGAGTAAAAAAATTTAAAAATTGAAATAAACATAAAGTTTTACCTCTCAATAGGGTACATCCATCTATATTGAACAGGTCCACCAAGCTTGGCTTCTTGTGCTAAATGAACCATGACATCAAAGAAAGCAGGTGGAAAGATCATCTCCAACTTGCACAATATTATGGGAATCTTTTTTTCCAAACCGTCAAGGACATCCAAATTAAGTGTCCTAGAACATAGTTGTCTGAAGAAACCTACCAACTCATTCATGACATCAAGAACATCTTTATACAGGTAGCCGCGCATTCCTACGGGAAGCAAACGTTGCAATAAAACATGGCAATCATGACTTTTTAACCCTGTTATCTTACCATCATTGATATGCACACATCTAGATATATTAGCAGCATATCCATTAGGAAATTTTACTAATCTCAAGAATTCAAAAAAACCTTTTCTCTCCTTTTGCGATAAGGTATAAAGTGCGCGTGGCTTCAAACACTTGACTTTACCTTCTTTGCTTGCTTTCGCACCGTCTGCCACTTTTAAGTGTAACTCATGCCTTATACCCATATCGTCCAAATCCAAGCGAGCTTTTTCAGTGTCCTTTGATTTGCCATCAATGTCTAGTATAGTTCCAATCACATTATCGCGTATATTCTTTTCAACATGCATCACATCAAGATTATGCCGTAGTTTGAGTTTTGACAAGTACGGCAACTCAAAGAATATGCTCTTTTTGGTCCAACATGATTGATGAGAAGGATGCTTACGCTTTTTCTCTTTAGAATGCTTGCCAAGCAGAACATTTTCTACTTCTTTTAGTTGGATTAGAATCTGATCATTAGAAAGTTCCATCGGCTTAGATCGAAGTTCAGTTTCACTATTAAATCTAAGACTTTTCCGGTAAGGATGATAACGTGGCAAATATCGTTTGTGACCAACATAACCAATTTTGCTTCTCAATCTCTGTGAATGAGTATTGAAGCTACATCTCGGACATGCACAATATCCCTTTGTTCGATGGCCAGAAATATCACCATATGCAGGGAGATCATTTATTGTCCACATAAATGCTGCATGTAGACGAAAATTTTCTCCAATTTTTGCATCTCGTGTCCTCACACCAAATTCCCATAATTCCTTTAGCTCATCTATTAAAGGTCTAAGATAAACATCAATATCTTTTCCAAGAGATCGAGGACCAGGAATTAAAAGGGACATCATCAAATAAGGTTCTTTCATGCATTGCCAAGGCGGTAAGTTATATGTCGCTAAAATCACAGGCCATATACTATAAGAATTATTCATGTTACCAAAAGGATTAAATCCATCAGTAGCTAATCCAAGACGTATGCTCCGAGGGTCTTGGGAAAACCAAGGGTATTGCTTATCAAGATCTTTCCAAGCTTCAGAATCCGCATGATGGATCATTGTTTCAGTATCCTCAACTCTTCCATCCTTATGCCACCTCATATCAGAGGCTGTCTTTCTTGACATATACAACCTTTGTAACCTTGGCTTTAGTGGAAAATATCGCAAAATTTTGTGAGGAATTTGTTTTCCTTTGCCATCATTTACCTTCCACTTAGATTCTTTGCATATTGGGCAACTTGTTAAGCTCTCATATTCTTTCCAAAAGAGAATGCAATCGTTCTTACATGCATGGATAAGGTCATATCCCAAACCAATACCTTTTAATACCTTCCTTGCCTCATAAAATAAGGGAGGAGCGATATCACCCTCAGACAAGTATTGCTTGAACAAATTAATAATCATATCATAACATTTATTAGTCATCCGGTTCAAAACCTTTATGTGAAGCAACTTGACAAGGAAAGATAGCAAAGACTTGGAGCAACCAGGGTATAACTCACGTTGTGCATCTCTCAACAATCTCTTATATTTATCTAATTCATCATCTATTACGAAATCTGGATGATCATAATTGAGATTATCATAATAATGGCATGGAATTTCATTATCAACAATATTATGGATACTAAAGTTCAAATCCTCCAACATCTCTTCCTCCTCAAATGTCTCATCAATATAATCGTGATCATCATCTACATACTGATTAGAGCTTTCACCATGGTACACCCAATCAATATAATCCACATCCATTCCATTGGTGAGTAAATGCAATTTAACCAAGTGTGCTGGGTGTAAAATCTGATTCAAGCACTCTCCACAAGGACAAGGCATATTATTTCTTCCATCAATGTTCTCTACAGTGAATTTCATGAAACTTTTAACTCCATTAATATAATCATTTGAAGTAAAGTCCTGTTGTTTGACCCAACTCTTATCCATTTATAACTACTGAAAAGACAAGCAATATATTAGATCAACATAGTTAGTTGTTATTTAATTATAGAAAGTTAAATTTGATTATTGATTGATATAGTTAATTAACTAATATGTATAGCATAATTAGTTTTATTCTCTTTCCGATAGCGAAAGAAAAAGGTCAAATCAGGAAGGTTGACTTTTCATTTTATTCTATTGTAAAAGTTAATTCAAGGAATTTCTACGAGGTAATTCCAAAATGCGATGTGCCATCACCTTATCTTGAATAAGTGGACATTATATTCTATTATGCATATCAATCATAGAGGCCAGAGCAAAATAGTCACCAATTATATCATACAATATCTATTTGCACTAAGTAATGAACATACAGTGGAATTAAATTAATCGAAATTGCATGGAAATTAATGGCATATAAGTGGCATAGGAACCCGCATTCAATCATCTCGTTTTTCCCCATAACATGACCATGTTCAAATTTCTCTCTTTTTTCTACTACTATTGTATTTCATGGTAATTAGCAAGAAAAAGTGAATGCCAAGACAAAAATACACTTTTGGGTACTTGACTATAGGCATAATGGTACATGATTGAGAGGTTCGCATATTCAAAATCACAACGTGTTGAATCGTGAGGGCCATTCAAGAGTGGGACCTGCTTAGCTCCAATTAACTTTTTTGTACAAAGGTGGTTTATATACATTTTTTATGAAATCAAGTTATTGGACCATCTCTTCTAATTTTTAGAAATCCTTTAAGCCTATAAATTGACATTTAAAGCTTACGTATTAAACTTCTGCTGGTTCTCGCCCTAGCAAACTTCAAATTATAAATTTCCTTATAAATGTAATCATTAGAAGAGATGATTTTCACATCTATTTACATATAAAAATAATAAGTTTACATGCCTCTTGAATGTAATATTTCACATGCTTTATGTAGGACACAATCTCCTTACTTAATTTGTTGCTAAGCTTTTCGTCATGATTTTAGCAATAAAAGCAGCTTATGTCAATCTCCAAATGGCTCGGTTTTTGTACATCATTGAGGCCATATAGTTAGAAGCAGTTTTAAAGATGAAATTTAGATTCTTGAATATGCAGATTGATTCTTCAACAGCCCTTGTGATATTAATGCTTGTAGAATTTAGGAACAATTTTTCATGAAGACTTGTGAGACCAAACTGAAGACCCTGGAATTACACAATTTATTCCAAAAATCAAAATACACTCTCACAATGGAGAACTATAGGACAACTGATTTTGAAACAGAGACACAGCATCAATCAAAGCAAAATTTAACTCAGTTTAACATCAGACCATTTAGTTCATCCAAGTTATATATTATCAACCCAGACAACGTTAAAAATATAAGGTTTGCACCGAACTAGAAACTCACAGTTCAATACCTACAAAACCAATACAATATTATCAAAAATGATGAACAATGAGCAGCATCAGAAAGCAAACTAGTAATGACAAAGAATCCCTTAATCATACTTAATCATAAAATCAAAGATTTAATCCATGAAAAGGAAAACGTAGATCATTGATCAAACTCATTAGAAGCATTAAATATTTTTCAAATATGCCACTTACAATGATATCAAAACCACAAATCTTTACACCTAACGATCAATCTCCCACAATGTGCTTCTTGGGATTCATTTAGAAAGATCAGATAAATATGGTACTTGATTTAGTTCACTTCTCTAGTTGGATTACCAATAATGGCATATGAATTCTTCATCAACTTTCATCTTGCCAACTCTCTTGTGCAGTGAAATTAGGCCTCTCTTAATTATTTATTTTCTATGCTTAATTCTTTCATACTCTCTATTAATTTTCCAGCCGTTTCCTCCCTTGTCGATCGAAAAATTTATGCCCATAATTGATTCGTATCAGAAGTTAGTAACTTAAATTTTATTTTTAAAATTCCTTAGTCAAGAAACCAGATGGGACAGTAAAATATAATTCAGACAGTAAAATTCTAGTTAGTCAAGATTCTGCAACCTAGGGGTTATCAGTTAAGAAGTCAAAGACAGTGAATAAATTGAACATCAGTTTACTTCTACAACTTGCTTCAAATTCTCCTCTACAAATTCAAGACGTAAAACACTTGGCATGCTTATAAATTTAGAAGAGAAAACATCAATTTAGAAGAGAAAACATTAAAAAAAAAAAAAAAAACCCTATCAATTTAGGATGAAATAGTCAGACTTACCAAAAATCAAGGTGGTGACGACAATTGAAATGATGATGATTGAAATGACAATGATGATAAATCCAATGGCTTGTTTCTCAAAACATTCGCAGTGGCCGCCTGAGAGCTTTAGCTTTCGCCGAGCTTGAGAACTTCGCAGTGGCAGCCGAGAGCCTTTGCCTTTCGCCTCTCAATTGTTATAAGTATATAAAAAAATAAAAATAATATATCTATATATATATAATTCAAAAACGGAAGTAGGCAATTATAATGTGACATTTAATATTTTAAACATAGTTGCAAAATATCTTTTAATTCTTTTATTGGGAAGAAAGAAAAAAATTATAATAAATTATTCTCACTCAAAAAATTATATTTTTAAATATATATATTTTTTTATATAGATATTTTCTAAAATTTTAAATTCTATTAACAAAATTTAGGTGTTGAATTAATATATTTAATTAAAATTCTGAGCTTTAATTATCTAAATTGTTTCTAAGTATATCTAAACTAAATTGTGTATATCATGTCATCAAAATTTTCTAAAACTTTAGAGATTTTATTTTTTCTTAATGTATTCAATAAAAATTAAAAAGAAATGTTTATTTATCATGTGTCAATATTTTTACTATGATTTTCTTAGATAAAAAATATATCATGAATTAGGAGGTGGAAGATTCAGATGTCCTGTCTTTTTTTCTTAAAGTTCATTAAATCTAAAGAGGAAACTTCGAAGATTTCATTTTTTCTTAATGCATTCAATAAAAATTAAAAAGAAATGTTTATTTACAATGCGCCAATATTTTTACTATTATTTTTTCACTTTGAAGTAAATGTAAAAATAAGAAAATAAGTACTTCATACATTCTAGTTAGGAGTGCCAATTCAATAAAATTGATTTAAGAATCACTACTTTTACTTAAAGTAGTTCAATTGGTTTTTCAAACCATGGGCAATGCTTCCTTTATTTTAAATTAAAATTTTCATTTTGTATTATCAAAATATTTCTCTTAAAAAAGGCTACTTTTTTCTTGAATTGAAAATTTTATTTATTATTATTAGAATGTTTCTCCAAAATATTAACTAAATTATTTAATATATCCAAAAAATTACTAAACTAGCTAGTCAACAGCTACTTGTACATTGAATTTTAGATGGAATAAGTTAATATATTTCATTTGTAATGTTATCAAAATTAAATGAACTAAACATTAATATAATAGTTTTCAACCTCCAAAATAAACAAATATAGATTGACTTCTATTAGATAAGCTTGCAACTTACATTACTTTGGATTTTCAAATTATTTTTAAAACTTAGATTCACATCCCACTTGATAAGAGTTTTTATTTTTAATTAAGAATAAGGTTTTCCAAACAATTTTTGTATACAACTCAAACTGAGTCTGGAAATAAACAAAAACTCTAAATTATCTCCAAAATAATTGATCTTTTTTATTTATACTATTATGTTTAGACTTGAATACAAAGGAAGCTGATAATTTTTCTTTGATAAAGTGATAGGAATTTGTTTGTGTGTTTTAGTATGGACAATAACACTACTGAATAAGCACCAAATTAAAATAAGTGATATTTACTAAAAGCAGGCGGTCTAATATAAGATATTTACTGAAGATAGGCAGTCTGATACAAGACAACTTTGCTATCTTCAACATTTTGCATTTTTAGATACTATACCCTTAATTATATCATATATTTTCAATTTAATAATTCATTAATTTATTCTATTTTTTCATTTTTGTATATATTTTATATAAATCTATATATTATATATACATATGTATAAATATATAATATATTTATATATTTTTTTATGTTATATGTATATATTATATATTATTTATCAATAGAAAAAAAAATTTCGTCCTATAAGATTTCCCAATAAACTTTCAATTTTGCCTTATATGTTACCCAATTTCAAATTTAGTCCTATAACTTAAAAAAATTTGCACATTTAGTTTGAAAGTCGTCAGGATCTCATAAAATGACCGAAAATATTGATGTGGCACACCAAAATTTGGAATTTGGGAATTTTGCTTAGGTGGCAAATTTCCAACTGACATGGCATTTTTTATCTTGTTGCAAATTTTTTTTTGCTTACTTGGATTTTTGTTAGTAATACTATTATTAACAATAATAATAAAAATAGATAATTATATTATCATAATAATACTATTCTTATTATTGACTATATTAATTTTATTATTCTTATAATAATAATAATAATAATAATAATAATAATAATAATAATTTAATATTTATTAGTAATATTATAATAATAAATTCATCCATCAAGACAAACACCTACACAGTACGCTCACTTATGTTTGTGTGCGTGCGTATCTATTTCTTCGGATGGGAAATGTGTACATATAAAAAGACAAAAACGAATCAAAGATTGGGTTTGTGAGAAAGGGAAAGATGAAGAAACCCATTTACCTTGCGCTAATTTGGTAACTTTTCCGCCAAAATTGATACCAAAAAAAGACTTTCCGCCAAATTTTGGAGAAACCTATATCCTTTCCCGCGGTTTCAATGGCGCTGATTTTTTTTTTCTTCCAGCCAAAATTGATACAAAAAAGAACCTTCCGCCAAAACTTGGAACAATCGATAGGGGAAGATATTCTGCCAAATTTGATATGAAAAGATTTTTCACTAGAATTATGGAATGGTTGATATGGGAAGAAAATCGTCCATATGGACGATACATAAGCAAGTACCAGTTGGGTTAAAATCATTTCAGCATATCTGATTCCAATTCTCTTCTCCTCCAGAAGATTTTCCCAAACAGTAAGAAATTCTTTCCAATCTCTCGTAGTAAGAACTATAGAATTAAGCCTCTCTATTGCTTTCTGTTTTATTTTGACTTTTGCTCTATGTATTTAGTTCCTTGGATTTAATTTGGTTTGATTTTAATTGAGGTTTTAGGACTTCATATGTTTTGATTTTGATTTAATATGGTTTGAGATTTAATATTTTCTATGAGAAAAATGTCTATTAATGGTTGTTCTGATTATAACTTATACTTAGCTATTTAAAGAGCAACTAGTTCAAGAACTGTGAGGAGTAGAATTATATCAGCTTATTTATTGATATTGATGGACAGTAAACTTAGTTCAAACACTAAACTTCACTTACATGTAATGCCTATATATCATGATTGAGTTTTCTCGTAACTTTTGGGATAATATTTTATTGATTTTGAATATCTATTTCTATTTGGACTACTATGGCAGATAATGAGTAGCAATTTTAAGCGTAGACTGGAGTTGTCAAGAGCAATGGCAACTGCTAATAAGATGAGCATTTTAAAGCGCAAATTGGAGTTGTCTAATGCCCTAGCTGCAACAAATGACACGGCTAATGATTCAATTGAGGATCAATTGCCTCAAAGCTTGGGTAATAATGCGTGCATTTACATTTTATTTTAATTGCAATTGGATGTAATGATGCGTGCATTTACATTTATTTAGGTTTTGCATTTCTTGATACATCCCTCTAATGGGGCTTTTATGGTGGCATACATCCCAATTTAAATGTATTTGACTTTCTTGTAGTTTCAAGTAGAAAGAAAAGGGTGGCTTTTCCCGTAACAAAAACTTTTAGCAATTCAAACACTCCAAGTTCCATAAGTAGACGATCACCAATTCGTGATAATATTATAGGTGCAGGTAGTCTATCTTCTACACCGTTAATTTTTCCAAGTTTATAATTATATTACATACTAGTAAAAATAATTATTTCTTCATTTTGCAGCTAGAGCGCCTAGGGGAGAGTCTCAAGTGCAACATATGCACAATATGCCAAATGAAAATATTAGAACTGATATCAGAGGTAGTATTAAGTAAAAACACCTTAATTTGATTTACTATTGTATACTTATTGAAGGATATGCTTTGTAGAATCAGTAGAGGAGATGATTGGTAAAACATCTGATAGTACCAAGGGTAATATCTTAGTACTTATTTCTTTAAATTTTATTTTTTGCATGTTGTTAGAAATAGTAAATGATTTAACTTTAATTTTTGATTAACTAAGGATTTTTGGAAGAAAAATGAGGTCGCGACCTTACTAGAGGGTTAAACACACAAAAGTACACACGAAAATGTGGGGAGAAACCAAAAATTATTATTCCAAAGGGGATTAACAAGCTTGTTGGGGAGCATAGTTCAAAACATGCAACTCAAATAGGTATTTTGGTTAGGCTTGAAGCTCCAATGCAAGTTGAGGGTTGGGCTAAGGTTCCAGATGAAAAAAAGGAAGATCTTTTTAGAAAGTTGATTGTAAGTATTATTTTTATTTTTTATTCGCTTTTGCTTTTCCTATTTACCAATAGTTTAATGATATAAGCAATATCTGACAAGAGGATTTTAATACTTTTAATTTCAAAGAATAAGCTCAATTATGAAGTGGAGGAGCCTCATGTTGTTCACTGCATTTGGAAGTCATTCTCCAAACAGTACTCCACTTTTCGTTCAAATGCCCATAAGTATTACTTAAGAATGAAAGCTGAAGGTGGTGTGGCATTTGCTAGACAAAGTATCTATGAAAAGCTTACCAACCGTCGTGATGATTGGCTTTGGTTGTGTGAATTTTGGGAGACAGAAAAGTTTTTGGTAAATACTATCAAGTTATGTGATTTTGATATTCCTACTAAAATACACTTGGATTTTTTTGATTGAAGAAGCATGTCATCCTATTAATAATTTTTTATTTGTTAATATTTATAGAAAATCTCAGAGACCCAATCCAAGAATAGGGCAAAACTGAAGCACACGCATAAATTGGGAACTAAATCTTGTGCGGCACATCAATATGAGAATGTTAGTTATTTTTGTTCAATAATTGAAAATATATGTTTTATTTAAGTACAATCATTCATTGACATTTTGCTTTGTGTCGATAGAATCTTGATGATATTGATATGTATGAAGTTGAATTTCACAATGGCAAAAATGGATGGGCTGATGAAATGGTCGAAGCTAATTATGTAAGTTGAATTAGTCTTACTTCATTGTTTAGTCTATATTTCCTTCTTTTACTTTATATGGTGAGAGTATGTGAAATTTGAAGTATGAAAAAGATTATAAAGTCTCATATTTGCATAACAGGCTCAAATGAAAGAATTGCGAGAACAACAACAAAATCTACCAGATGGTGCTCTATGTATGAGTGCAGAAGAAATTTGCATTAATGTCCTTGGAGAAAATTCTTCATATGCCAAATCAAATGGTCTTAATCCCAAAAAGCAAAGTCATAATGTTACATCTACTCTTGAAGCATCTATCAATCGAGCACGATTAGAGGAAGAGTTGGCAACTACGTAAGCTGAATTGGAAAGTACAAAAGTTAAGCTAGCCCTTCAAAAGACCACAGTCGAAGCATGGTGAAATGCGTTGAGAAGATGACTGGCAAAAGTTTTTCTGAAATTATTAATCCATCAAACTAACAGTGAAGTTTGAGCTTTAGAAATTTGGATTTGAATCTCTCTTGCTGTTGTTTCAATTCAGTTGCTTATTGATGTTGTCTCTATTCAGATTTTGGTTTTAGCTTTGCCAGAGTTTTTTTGTAGACTTAATTACTGGATTTTGCTGGATTCAATCCTGGTTTTGCTGCTAACGTTTAGCTTGTTTAACTTTGTATAATGGTTGGAAGGAATGCTTGCTGTTTGTTCCAGATTATTGGCTTGTTCAGTACAATGCTAGTTAGCTTGGTCCAATTTTAAATTCTTTGTGGCAGTTTTAAAGAGTGATACCTCATAATCATGTGGTTTGGTTTTGGAATTTAGAACTGCCATTTGGTTGATAAGATATTATTTGCTCAGTTTGTGAGCAACAATGCATTTCAGATTTTTACTAAGGTTCTTGGCATGCTATTGCTTCAAAAATTTTCTGTGTTTCTGTCATCAGGTGAAGTGGTTTATGAATTTGCTGCTATATGGGTTTCAATGGCTTAGAATCTAGTTGATGAATGGATGAATGGTTTTTACAACAATTGGTTGGAGTTGCTTTTGATTTTGCTGCTGAAGTGGACTGCTGTTTGTTGAACTTTAAGACATATTTTTTTGTTCCAGTACAGATTCTACCTTACTGTATGAATTGTGTTGGCTGCTGCGGACATTTAGGTGTATGAATTGTGTTGGCCTCTTACTCTTCACAAGATTTTGATGGTTTTGTTTTGATTAAAATAGTTGTTGCACAGGGTTTAGATACACAGAATTTAGCAGCTTTTCTTTGTATCAAAACTTACAGAAAATGGGTCTTGGATAAACTAAACTAGGTTGTGCTAAATTTGGTTCTGTTGGAATTCATGATTAGTTAGGCAAATATTTTGCTACTGCAGGGCTTGATTCATAAATTCTCTTCTGTTGGAATTCATGATTAGTTAACCAATTGGCTATAAATTCTTTCTCTTGTTCTAATTTGTTATTCTCCATTTTTGTTTGTTTATTTGAGTGCTCTGTCCTTTCTTAGGTATAAATTTCTCTACAATTCTCTTTTCCCGTGTGCTTGCTTAATCTCTTCTACTAACTCAATTTTTCTTCTAATCACCAATTTGGATTGTGTTTTCATGCAGATTTGACAAAAGGGACATGTAAAGGCAGTAAGGTGCTTTCTTTACTCTCTTTATTACATTTCAATTTATTCAGATTTGATAAAAAGGAGTATGAACTTTGTAATTTGGTCTGATGATTTATATTGTAGTATAAAATTCGAGTTTCTAATGGGAGTATAAGGTGGAACTCATAGCCTCAGTTATGAGGCTGAATTTGCCTTATCACAAATGCACAAATTCAGCCTTTGTCTTCATAACAGAGGTATAACAGATGCTGAATTTGGGCATCAGTTATAAGGTGAAATAAGCCTCATAACACTATTATGAGTTGAATTCATAATGTGGACTAATTCAGCCTTTATTATGTTAAATTCAGTCTAAAAAAGAATTCGTTTATATTACATTGAATTAGTTGTTCAGGTTTTGAACTGTCTTATGTATCTTTTCTCTACAATTTCAAGTTATGTTACTGACATAATAATTTTGGATCTAGATGATAATCGAATTTGTCAAATGGATTTGCTTGCATTTGTAACATGCTTTATATGGTAGAATGATTCAGTCTTGAGCTTTTTAACTAAATGCATTATTGCTTATGATAAAATTTGTATACTAGATTGATTTATCGAATCTTTTACATTGTTTGCAGATTTTTTTGAAAATTCCAGTCACTAAGTTTTTAGCAGTAAGTGTATTTTAGCTATGACTATATTTTTCTAAACCTTCCATTGTGATCTTTTATATCATTCAACCTGCCTAGTTTTGAATTTTCCAAAACATGAATGGAGCATCATAATTTTGCTTATTCTGCTTGGTTTCCCTTTTGTCTGCTAAGCTGTTGTGATTTACATGGACTTGATGTTCTTTTCCTCTCTAAATTACGCCATTTTAGTTCACAGCTCAAAAGCATAGTAGATGACACCCATACACTATTTATTAGTTGTATAACATGACTAGTTTTAGGTTCAAATAATATGCTCTTATTTATGTTCTATTTTTCTAATCTTGGATTGCTGGTAGCATATTTTCATGTTTGGAAATCTGTTACATAATATACAGGAGGCAGCTTGGTTCACTCTTTGGTTGGGAGATAGTATTTTGGTTATTGAAAACTATTCAAAAACTATAGTGACCTTGCTGCTGTGTTGTACATGTGCTCTGACAACATAAAGAATCACAGAATTCTGGGTGTGTTGTGCATGCGTCTCTTGAATTATTATAGCACAATTTGGTGTCATTCTAGATTGAAGGTAATATACATTATGGTGGCCGAATAATGGGCATGTTCTATGCTGTGCTGTGTTTGTTCATGCTTGGCTATTAATTTCTTGTTTCTTATTTGATTTGAGCTTCAATGAGTTGAAGATTAACTTTTTGGTTGCTGAATTTTTGGTTGCTGCATATGGCTATTTACAAAAGGGAGATATGCAGAATGTTGGTGGACAGTTTGCAGTGTATGTGTATTGATAAAAATGAATTGAGTTTTAGAAATTAATGTGCATACTTGCACTTGATTTCCTAGGGGACCACATTGTCATTATGGGGTTGACTTTCAAATGGGATAAGTTTGGCTAGAGCTTTTAATAACCTGATTCAAATGAGGAGCTTTTGGCCTTGTTTATTAGTACGAGAGCCGGCTACACGTTGCTTTACATGACAAGATTTTGAGATTTTTTTTTTTTTTTTGGAAATGTATACTTTTATTTCAATTTCTTTAGATTTTCATTTAGGAGTTGTACTTTAATACACAATTTAAAGTAAAGTATTATTTAATCATTTCATATGTTAATTATTTTTTTTGCATATTTAAATTAACTTTTAAAAAAAAAACCTCAAAATCAATTAGCTTTTTAAACTTAATTCAAAGAGTTTTTTCTTTTTTATATTTTTTCAAGAACTAATTAGAATGAAGCATATTGGATTGCTATGAGTATTTCTTTAGCAAAAAAAAAAATACTTTTTTAAAATATTTTTCTTAGTGATCATATAATATTGGTTGCTATAAACTTAAAGAGATAAATGAAGACGTATATTCTTAGCAACCAAATTAATTGGTTGTTAATCATCAATTTAAAAGACTTATAGCAATCACTAAATATTTTGTCATTAAATTAGTTGCAATTAGTATTTAGATATAGCAACCACAAAAATTCTTGCTAAAATTTTCAACTTTGGTCACTATACTAGAAGCTAAGGTTGGTCAAATTATAGTGACAATTTATAGCTACTAAACATTAGTTGGTGGCAAAAGTATTTGTGTCACTTAACTTTAGCAACCAGATTACTTTTGATTGCTAAAATTATATGTTTAGCAACCATTTTCTCATGGTTACTGAGAATTTGGTCGCTAAAACCATTTTTTCTTGTAGTGATAGCGTAAGCTGGACAACTTGCCACTACAACTATCTAGTGGATTCTCTAGGCGAGCCTTAAGTGAACTTGTATAGATTGCTCATGAAATGGAACAATATCCAACCCTTAATTTATGCATCGTTAATGCAATTCTATTCGGATCTTGGATACCCTGTCTTATAAGATCCTACAACTTGAAAGATTTAAGATCATGGCCGTATAAGACTTATTTCATGATCACTACCCAATGCGTGACCAAGTCCCATAATCTTGTGTGATCTAAAGGCTTCAACCAAACGCCAGTGAAGTAATATAAGCATAAGATGAAGATGGTCATTTGTAATGACTATCACTCAATCAAGGTTGTATCATGAGTGAAATAGTTTATATGCCAATCTAATATGCTTGCGGGGCACTATTCCAACAATCTCCCACTTTCCCTAAAGCCAATTCTCCATAGTCTCAAGGCCCATCTTCTCAAGATGTCCTTCAAAGAACTTTTGCGATATGGGTTAAGACAGTGGTTCTACTATATTCTCTTCTGAGGCAACAGTTTCCACTTCGATGTTGCCTCTATCAATTGATATCATATATCAAATGATAATGCATTTATTTGTGTTTGAATCACTGATGAGATCTTGGCTTAAGTCCACAGTTGTCTTCAAAAGACAACCGTAGGCTCTTGCACGCTAAGCACTATATCCAACTCTTGGATAAAGTTTCTATCCAAACACTTTCCTTTGCAGCTTCCAAAATCGCAATGCATTCTGCCTTAGTGGTTAAATCGATTGTGGCGTCTAGTTTGGAACTCTTCCAACTCACCATGCCACCATTGAGGAAAAATATAAACCCCAAAGTAGATTTTAGGTCATCTATATTGGATTAGAAACTAAAATCCAAAAACTCCTTGAGTTTCAATTCTCCATTGTTGTATACTAGAAAACGAGTCCTTAGACCTTCTCAAGTACTTATGGATTGTTTTAAAAGCTATCTAATGACATTCATAGGGTCGGATTGAACGCGGCTTGTAACACTTAGAGCATGTGCAACATCTAACCTAGTACATGAACGGCATGCATTATGCTCCTAATGGCAGACGCATAAGGTATGTGGAACATCTTACTCTCTTTTCCTCCATCTTAAGGGCCACAGACTTGTAGAGACAAAGACTGTGTCCTATGGGGAGGAATCCCTTTTTGAATTCTTCCATACTAAACCTCTTTAGTATATTGTCAATGTACAAGGTTTGGGAAAGCCCTAGCATCCTCCTCGATCAATCTCTATAGATACGTATTCCTAATACGTATGATGCTACTCCCAAATCCATCATGGAGAATTATGCAGATAACCATGCTTTAGAACACTCTAACAGTTCTCTCTCATTTCCAATGAGAAGAATGTCATCGACATAAAGCATAATAAACTGTATATTACTCCCACTAGCCTTCTTGTATACACAAGATTCATACACATTTTTTACAAAGCCAAACAATTTGACTATCTTATCAAAACGTATGTTCCTACATTGGGACGTCTGTTTGAGTCCATTAATGGATCTCTTAAGTTCGCAAACCTTTTGCTCACTCTTTTTGGATGTAAAACCTTGTGGTTGCTCCATATAGATTTTTTCTTCAATGTTTCCATTGAGGAAAACTATTTTCACATCCATTTATCATACCTCATAGTCATAATATGAGGCTATAGCAAGTAAAATCCAAATAGACTTAGGAATTGTGATCGATGAAAAGGTTTTGTAGAAATCAATATCGAGTTTTTGAGTGTAACCTTTCGCCATTAGTCGTGCTTTAAAGGTCATTACCTCTCCATCGACTCCAAGCTTTTGCTTATAGATCCACTAGAAACCAATGGGTACTATACCCTTCGGTGGATCTACCAACATCCATACTTTATTGGAGTACATGGAGTCCATTTTGAATTTTATGGCGTCAAGCCAACATCCCGAGTCTATGTCCAATATAGCTTCCTCATAGGTCTTCAGATCACTAATCGATTTGCCAGTCTCATGATGGAATCCGAACCTTTTGGGTTGCTTCTTGATTCGGTCCAACCTTCTCATAGGTTGTGTGTAAGGCTCTTGATGTTCACTTATTTCCACTGCTTGTGGGATTTGATGATCATCTTGAACTTCATCAAGTTCAACAACAATGCCATTTCTATCTAATATAAAATCCTTTTCCAAAAATGTGGTGTTCCTTGAAGCAAATACTATTTATTCCAAAGGATCATAAAAGTAATAACCCAAAGACTCTCTTGGGTATCCCTCAAACTTGCACTAGATGGATCTACTATCCAACTTGTCTCCCACTAACCATCTCACGTAAAGGGGAGACCCTCAAACTCTTAGAAAAGAGTAAGAAGGTTCTTTGTCATACATATCTCATGTGGTGTCATTGGCACCAACTTTGAAGGTACTACATTTTGTAACTTCACCTTTGTTACTAAGGTGTATCCCCAAAAAGATATAGGTGCATCGAAAAAGCTAATCATGGAATGTACTATGTCCAACAAGGTACAATTTCTCCTCTCAACTACTCCATTATATTAGGTGTGCCGATGGAGTCCATTGAGAGAGAATCTCACTCTTCTTTAGATAACCCAAGAATTTGGTACTTAAGTATTCTCACCCTCGATCCAATCAAAGAGCTTTAATATTTAGTCCTTTTTCTTTTCTACTTCATTCCTATACTCTTTGAACTTTTCAAAGGCTTCAGACTTGTTCTTCATAAGATACACGCGTCCGAACCGAGTATAATTATCGGTGGAGGTGATGAAGTAAGAATAGCCTCCTCTCGCACTAACTCTTAGTAGGCCACAAACATCCACATGGATCAAATCCGATGGACTTGTGGTTCGCTCCATTTGTCCTACAAAAGGAGCCTTGGTCAATTTTCCCTTCAAATAAGATTTACAACTAGGAAGGTTCTCAATGCCACTAATATTTAGTGCTTTGAGAGCTTCTAACTTGTTTATCCTATTTTTAGAAATATGTCCAAGTCTTGCATGCCACAAGATGGCATCTTCTTAGCTATCTAATTTTCTTTTACTTGATTGAATATGCATCAATGATGTTTGGAATCCAATATGTACAATCCTTTGTTAATTGCACCATGAGCAACTAAAGAACCAATTTCTTTAATACCTTGAATTTTCCATTTGATATAGAAAGATCAAATCCTTTACTATCCGAAATGGAAATTGAAATAATGTTCTCAACAAGACATGGTACATAATAACAAAGGTCCAATACAAGTATGGAATTATCTAAGTCTAACTTATTATACGTCTTCGGCTTTAGCTGCAACTCTTGCTCCTCTGCCAAGGTGGTGGACCATATCCTCATTATTTGGTTATATTCTTCTTTCTATTTCTTTGTAAAAAATTACATAGACAAGAACCATATGCGATATCATATATCTATGTAGAAGAATTTATCCTTAAATGCACCTCAATAAAGTACATACCCTTCCCAACGGTTGCAAGGTATTCCTTGCAATACCGTTTCCAATGGCCTTTCTTGCCAAAGTAGAAACAAGTAATATCGATTATATCCTCTATAATCTTCTTGACTCCACCAGATGCCTTTAATGGTTGCTTTCCCTTGGAGGAAGAACTTTTATTCTTTTTACCTCCCTTTCTAGCACCCCTAGAGCCCTTAGACTTAGAAGAGGAAGCAACATCAAAGGCTTATCCTTGTCATGGCAGTCTTCATCTAGATCAACACTTTGATCAATAAAACTCAACAAGGATGTGAGGATCAAATCCTCATGGAGATCATTGTCCATCACTACATCCAAGTTGAAGAGCTTCCCCAAGCCTAATTATCTTTAGACCGTAGTTGATGACACATGACTTCACATTTATCCTAGCTTGAAAAATCTCCTTTGACAACATGAACATCTCATACCTCATTTGCTTTACAACTCCTGTAAACTTGAACTAAGGTACTATTCATGTGTCCTTGAGATTTTTCAAGTTTGTAGATGCCATCAAGAGACTATGGGATAGGACAATTCTTAACCCAATTCGTGAATATTTCACATATCTCTTGATCTACATTAATTCCCATAGGACTAGGAGCACCATGGTATTATCCCTTTCTCAGAATCTAGAATGATTTTGAGGTTTAGTTAAACGTGGAAGTTAGGCCTGGTTTGTTTATTGATTTCCAATATAACATTGAGTGGATTTTTAGCCATTCTTGAGATTTCATAAATCATCAGAGGCGAAAAAGAGAATATAAGCATGTGATTAAATATTGATATTTAAAATATATATATATTTATGGTCTTTCAAGCATATTTTTCTCCTAATATTTTGTCAAATTCTTTATCCCCTAGAAGAATTTGGGAAATCATATTTCCTAGTGAGAATCAAGACCCTAAGGACTTGTAAGTAGACCCCCATGATCGGATGTATATCCATGAACAATCGAAATGTAACCAACTTTTGGTAATTGCATCTCATGCAACTCTTTATATATTTTGCCTCATTTTTCATGTATATCCCAATGACCAGACGACCTCTACACTACTAGGTGTTAAGTCGAACCTACCAATCAAACTTTGATTCGAGACTGCTCCACAACTTCCCCCGTGACCAAGTGTATAATGCATGGGAAGCCTCAAATAAAATGTGCATCATATGCTAAGTATATGATCAAAGCTTTCGACCTAAGTGTGACCTCCGTGACCGAATGTATATCACACAAAGATGGTAGCATCTCCATGCCATATACTATTGGTAGAAGGCATGGATTAATTAAAACTTATTTTAATTTGTATCCATTTTGACTTAATATTTTAAACCACTTAGATATTCTAAGTGGAGGGTTTTTCTTGCTTGCCAAGATCTCACCAATTTTTTCTTCTTGTTTAGGTTTTCTATATCCTAATCCATGCATCACGCACATCAATAGGATATGGAAAGCATAAAAAAGTAAATGCACCTAGCATAATCCTAGGGTGGAATAACCACGATGAGCCTTAACCAAGTGGTGCACTTAGATCCATAGGTGCACTACCTAGTTGATTTTAAGTGGGTTGATTAAATCTAGTTATTACAAAAATGTATCCCATACATTCATGGGTCCTCATGCCTTCAATGGTCTTCTTTGCTCTTTGCAACATTTACAAGAGAAAGAAATCCTCACTCCTAGTGATTCTAATCTCATAACATTTAAAAGATAGAAATTAAGAGGCATGCAAGCCCCAATTTAATACAACTCTTTTTCAATAACTTGAAACAAATAAAATTAATATTAAAGGCTTATGATCATCCCCATTCATTCATCATTGATTCGACAATTAAATGAACAATAAATCAAGAATTGACATTCAATTCCAACAATTAAATGCTTATCTCATAAATAATTAATTGGTCAAGAAAAAATAAGCATCAAATTTATGCATTTCATTTTTGCACTTTATTGAAGATTTAACTTTAACAAAATTTTAAAAGCAATCAAAAATGTCAAAACATAATTTTGAGAACTTGCACAACATTTGTGCATCTATCTAGAATGATTTAGCTCACTTTTTATCACAAAAAGAACACAAAAACACACCATGACTCGTGCAAAATCGAAATTGGCCACTGTGCACAGCCATGTTGCAGCTTGCCCTGTTTTAAGGTTAGCACCAAGTCAAGTTGATTTTGGCTCAATTTTTGGGCACCAAAAAATTTAGAACACTTCCTAAAAACTAAATCAGACATTATAGATGAATTTTCATATCCAAAACACCTTTTAAAAATGGAAATTCAAGTGCTCAAACATGCTTCAAAAATCAAGTTTAAGTGAGAATCTCTATTCTCCAAAAATCTCCAATAAACTCCAATAAAATTGGATCCAAAAATGAACATAACTCTTTAAGACCAAATTTAACATGTATATCAACATATAACATCATCCACTGCTAAATCATAATTTAACATTAGCAACCATGAATTAAAACATGCTAAACATATGAATCTACACTTAAAAACACATATTAGCATAATTTCAATTCATCAAGCAAAGAAGCCACATGCATCATAATCCAAACACTCCATTCCATAAATTGGATCAAGTATTTGGATATCTATATCAATCCATCACATGAATCAATCATCCAAAAATCCAAATTAAGCATGAATTTAGGCTCCGATACCACTTGAAAGACTATGCAAGCCAAGGATCCAATTAAAAACAATTAAAAACTGAAATCTAGCTGATTTACACCTCCACAAGGACAAAATTCATGTTACTAACATGGATTAAGGTCAGAATATTACCTTAAAAGCAAATTCCAACCAAAATGATGGAGACTAGCTAGGTCTGTCCAAAGCAGTGTCCTTCTAGCACAGTAGAGTGTGAGCAATGTTTGCCCAACCAAATCACCTCAGAATTGAGTGAAATATGGACCGCAAGATCATCAACGCCTTGATGATTCTCCAATAAAAAATTCAGCTCAAAACACCAACGACAACACCTCTAATGGATGTTCCAAATTTACTGCCCAAATAGAAGATCTCCAAAAGCTTAGCAATCTAAGTGTAATGCCTCTAATGACAAGATCCACACATCAATGGACAATTAAATTTCCCTAGATCAGCAGAAAAATGAAAGGAGAAATGAGGATGATGAAGGCCGAAAATCTAGAGAGTGAAGAGGTGAAGAAAAATGTGAAGCCTCAACACATGAGAGAGTCACACAATTTTGGAGGGAAAGGAATCTAATAATTAGATGCAAAATATTTGCATTCACATACCCTTGGCCGCCCCTCTCTATATCTATATATAGATGGAAGGATGGTGTGATGCTTAGGTGGCATCACACCTCCCATGAGGGGGGTGCCACTTGCTTGCCAACTTGCAAGCAAGTTGCATGTGAATTTAATGTGCATTTAAATTTCATTTGGAATCTTTATTTCATCTCATAAAATATCATCCAAATAAATTCTAATGCCACACCAAAATGAACTCTTTATTCGAATTTTCCCTCCAAAATTGATTCTTCATTTTAATTAGGGAAAAATCCACTTTACCCCCATATACTCAAACTTCGTCTGACTTTACCCCCCTAGTATTTTTAATTGCATCACTTTACTTCCATATATTCTTAATTTAACTTAAACTGTTCAATTCTGTTAAATTTTCTTCATCTCTTTTAACACCGTTAACTTTTTTTTAAGACAAAATTGCCCATAAATCTCATTTACATGCACTGCTTTTGGGAAATTTTTTAATTTAAGCTCATTTTGATGTTTTTACCTAATTACATAAAAAAGGAAAAACATAATCCTTCTTCGCTCTTCGCTCGCCTGCAGGTGGATTTGGGTGACCCAAATCTTAATCAAGCAACTCTAAAAGAAAGCCAAAACCAAATTTCATCCTCAAAAATTGAGCAGTGATACATTGATTGGCACCAAGACCCTGGAATCATTATAACTTTGGAATACTTTGTTTTTGTGATTTTGCCTATTCCTTTTGGGATTATTGTAATTGGCAAAACAACAATATTTGATTTTTTTTATTTTAACTAGTTAATGATGGCCTATGACAAGCACTGTTACTTCTTAGATTGTAATTGTCAAAGTATTAGCAAGAAAAATGATTTTTGAACTGAACTAATTGATAATAGTTTTTGAATACAAATTATATTTGCAAATTAACTTGCAATTATATTGTGTTTGATGTATTTTTATTGCTACTTTGCAATCAGTATTTAGCTTGAATCCTTTAATTTAGTTTTGATATTATTTTGTATAAAATTTATATATTCATATAAGAAAAGAATAATTGGGAGAGTTATTAGCTAAAAAATATTGATGTATGGGCATTTTGGGTATATTAATATGAAATATGGTGATCCAACTATTTTTGCTTGGTTTGCTAACATAAATTAAAGAGGTTTTAATGGTGTTAAAGTAAGTAAACTAACGTTGAGAGCATAAGGAGGTAAAGTTATACAATTAAAAGTACAGAGGGGATAAAGTGAGACGAAGTCTGAGTATAGAGGGTAAAGTAGATTTTTCCCTTTTAATTAAATTAAACACTTTAATTTAATTAATTAACCTTTGACTAAACACTTAAGCAAATTAGCTTAACTCTTTAAGCTAGCAATTGTTAACTTAACTCTTTAAGTTAACTTGACCAGTTGGTAGTTTTATGGAACCAATTAACTTAACTCCTTAATTTAATTGATCTAATCTAACTCCTTAAATTATTTAGATCAATCTGACAATTAAATTGATCAAACCGTAATGACTAAAAATTGAATCAATTGATTCCCTCTCAATTTTGGTCAAGGTGGAATATTTCTAACACTTAGAAAATTCCCTTCATCAAGTAGGATTTTCAATTGACTTTTGTGTGTGACCCATTAGGTTCTACAGTTCATTGGACATGGGCTCACAACTATTGTGACTTTAGAATATCAAATATCCACATTAGTTCAAAGTCTTTTAAACTAATTGACTTAATTCAATTAATCACCATTAATTGAAGAGTACCCAATCTCCATAGTTGATGTCCAACCTCAAGCCCATGGAACCCAACAATTGACCGAATGAATACTTTTGGTGATGAAAGCAAGTAAAGCACTAGGATATAATTATAAAAACTTCAAAAGCATAATGCTTACATGCTAACTAGGATCAAATCATGCCTATGATTCAGATTTAGATAGAGTGTTACCTTGAAATGCAAAATCCAAGGAGAATGAGGTGAACCTTTCACCAATCCAGAAACTACCAGAAAATGTGCAGCAGGAGTGGATTGATTTTTACCACCGTCAAATCACCTCCAAAAATCACAAAAAAATTACTGAAGTTGCTCAACACCTTGGGAAACTCTTAATAAAAAATTCAGACCAAAAGCTTTCTGAATCTCCCTAGAGAAAATTTCCAAATCGGACTCTGTGCCAGTGGATCTCCAAACCATAGCAAACAAACTTGTTTGCCTCTATTGATATGATCTACACACCAAATAGATCTTCCAAAATATATAGCCAATAAGCTAGAATAAGGCCAAAGATTAGCTGTGTTGGAGGCCAATTTTTGGTAGGGAAGAAGAAGAAGAGAGCAAAGCTTTCAACATATGAATGCAATGCTTGCAAGGATTTTGGAGGGAATGGTGGAGAATATAATTCTTCACACCTTTTGACATAATGATCAGCCCTTTCTCTCTATATCTATATATAAGGGCTAAAAGGTGTGATGCCACCTCCCATGAGGAAAAGGGGCGGCCAACTTGCATTTGCCAATGTGGCAAATGCAAATCCAAATCTAATTTGAACTTCATTTGCATTTTAATTACATTTGAAATCTAATTTCAAGTTAATTAAAATGCTAATTCAAATGAACATTTCATTAGAATTATCCCTCTAAAATGTGTTCTTCCCATTAATTAAATTAAACACTTTAATTTATTTAATTAACCTTTGACTTAACTCTTAAGTTAAACAAGCTCAACTCTTAAACATGAATTTGGTTAACTTAACTCTTTAAGTTAACTTGACTAATTAATGGTCATATTGGCATTAAATAATTAACTCCATAATTATTGGTCTAATTTAACTCCTTAAATTAATTGATTAATTTAACACTTAAATTAATCAAGCCAAAATTGACCTTCAAAATTGGCACCTTAAAATCGGTCTACTAGGAGACATTTTCTAGCACTTAGAAAATCTTTTCTCCATCAAAAAGGAAGCTAATTGGCTTTTGTGTGTGACCCAATAAGTTCTACCATTCATTAGACATGGGCTCACAACTCCTTATGACTTTTGAATATCATATATTCAATTTAGTTTAAAACACTTTTAAGCTAATCGACTAAATTTAATTAATCTTATTAATTGAAGAGTACACAATCTCCATGATCGATGTCCAACCTCAAGCCCATAGGGCCCAACTAATTGGCCGAAATGAATTTTTCTGAGAACCATTATAGCTTTATACATACCATGCAAATACGGTCATTCCATCTCCTATCTCCCAAAAAGAGCCTAGGGTAAGATATTTGTCGGCTCCCTAATAGTATCAATGCTATGTTTCTATTCTCAATGTTTGATTCCTTTGTGTGACCTCATCTTTGGAAAACACCTTTTCCAAATTATCACACCACCTTACGCAACGATTTCTTGGAATCGATCATTATAGAATACATAGGAGATGCACTCGCCTTCACAAAAGCGAGGAGTCGGATTCCATCTTGGATCACACAAACCTCCATGCCAAGCAACTCATACCCAACCTCAACCCGAAAGACCCGCTAAGTGATCAAGAAATAGTCAAAGTACGAGGACAAGACACAAGGTTACCATAGATCTTCAGGTCAAAGGACTAATAATATGCACTAGCGTAAGCTGGAGAACTTGTCACTACTGACTTGTCACTACCGCTATCTAGTGGATTCTCCAGTGGGCCTTTCATACCTTATTCTCAAACAAGCACCCACTAACATGCACACATATCTCATATGTTTGCTTATGAAATGGAGCAATATCCAACTCTTGGATTTATGCATCGTTAGTGCAAGTCTATCCAGATCTTAGATGCCATGTCTTATAAGATCCTATGAATTGGAAGATTTAAGATCACGATCGTGTGAAACTTATTCCATGGTCACCGAACTAAGTCTCATAGTCATAAGTGATCTAGGGGCTTCATCTAAATGCAAGTGAAGTAATAATGAGCATAAGATGAAGATGGCCATATAGAGAATACCATTCAATCTAGATTATTTTACAAGGAAATAGTTTATATAAGGCCAATCTAATTGGCTTGCCGGGCACTATTCCAAAAATCTCCCACTTGCCCTAAATCCAATGCCCCATGGCCTTAAGACCCATCTTCTCAAGACGTTTTTCAAAGACCTTTTGCGTTAGGGGTTTTGTTAGTGGATCTGCTATATTCTTTTTCAGGCGAATTGCATTTTACCCCCATGTGTTAGTCATAAGTTACAAAAAACTCCCTTATGAAAAAAAAATAGGTAGTAATCCTCTTTATGCTTTTGAAAAAATAGCAAATTACCCCCCTCCATCCCGCAGTGTAGTTCACACGTCGTAGATGCAATTAGTTTAGGATTTTTTATTGCTAAAATGTCAATTTTGTTCTCAAACATCAACCGTTGGATGTACTAAATAAAATTGACGGTTCAGATTATTTTTACCTATAAAAAAATATAAAATATATAAATATATTTATATACAATTTATATGTATATTTTGTTAAATATATAGTTATTATAGACAAATTTGTATATAACAATATTTATATATAGTCAAATATATATGTGTATATTTATATATATACATATATATATAACCCACCCTCCTCAACCCACTAACCCTCCCCCGCCTCTCGAGCGGCGGCCACCCCTCATAGGGGGAAAACGGCCGACCATGGCCGTTGTTTTTTACATATATATGTATATAACTTAAAAGAAAATGAATACCATCGGCCACCATGACCAGATGCGGCCGGCCATGGTGGCCAGTAGTCAGACCTGGCCAGATCTGGAGTTTTGCCATGACAACTATAACCATGGCTGCCATGGCAAGCATTAAAGGCAATTGTGGGGTTGGGGTTTGGGTGACGGATGGGGGTGGGGGTGCTAAGGTGGGGTGGGGGTGGGGTAGGTAAATGTAATATATTTATATATTTATGTTTATTTATTAATATATATATTTATATATAAATATATTGTGTAGTTATAATGTATTACATTACATACTTTATATTTATACTTATAGTATATTATATTTTTGTATATAATATATATAAGTGAAAAAAATAGAATAAATTAGAATAAATATATTTATGTTTACATTTATATATAATATACAACGTATAAATTTTGTATATTTATATACAAAAATAAAAATATATATATAAATATTATCAAACAATTTATATATATTTATATATTTACATATTTATATTTAAATATATACAAAAATAAAAAATAACTAAATTAGAGAAATGAAATGTAATATATGAATATTTATGTATAAATATATTTATAAATATATCAATATATTTATGTTTACATTTATATATAATATATAACATATAAATTTTGTATATCTCTATACAAAAATATAAATATATACATAAATATTATTAAATAATTTATATATATTTATATATTTACATATTTATATTTAAATATACACAAAATAAAAAATAACTAAATTAGAAAAGGAAATATAATATATGAATATTTATGTACAAATATATTTATAAATATATCAATATATTTATGTTTACATTTATATATAATATATAACATATAAATTTTGTATATCTCTATACAAAAATATAAATATATACATAAATATTATTAAATAATTCACATATATATATATATTAAACATAAATATATAATATATTATGTATAAATTTTGTATATTTATATACAAAAATATAAATATATCCATAAATATATTAAATAATTTTTATATATTTATATATTTACATATTTATATTTAAATATATACAAAAATAAATAAATAAATAAATTGAAAATAGATGAAATGAGAAGGGTAATATAGTCTTTATATATAAAAATTAGAGTTAAATTGCATCAAATAAGAAGGAGGAGGCAGTGTGCTATTTTTTCAAAAGCATAAGGGGGATTACTGCCTTCTTTTTTTTTTTCATAAGGGAGTTTTTTGCAACTTATGACTAATACAGGGGGGTAAAATGCAATTCACCAATTCTTTTTCGAGGCAACTCTCTCCACTCGAATGTCGCCTCTATCAATGATCTCTCAAAACAAATGATATCACCTCAAAATGTGCTTAGATTTCTGATGAAATCTTGGCTCTTTGGCTTATGCCACTACCCTATTGTTGTCACAATAGAGCTAAGGCACTATATTCAACTCTTGAATGAAGTTTTTCATCCAAACACCTTCCTTTGCAGCTTCCGAAGCCGCAATATATTCTGCTTCGAAGGTGGAATCAGTCATGGTGTCTTATTTGAAACTTTTCCAACACACTGCATCGCTATTGAAGCAAAATATAAATCCAGAAGTGGATTTGAGGTCATCTACATCAAATTAGAAACTTGAATCAGAAAACCCCTCTATTTTCAATTCTCCATTGTCGTATACTAGAACCATGTCCTTAGTCCTTCTTATGTACTTAAGGATTGCTTTCACGGCTATCCAATAACTCTTATCAGGATTAGATAAGAACCTACTCGTAACACTTAGCGAGTGTGCCACATCAAGTCTTGTACATTAAAATGCATATGTTATGCTACCAATACTGGAGGCATAAGATATGTGAGACATCCTTCGTTTCTCCTACTTTGTCTTGGGGGCCATAAACTTGGAGAGACGAATGCCATGTCCCATGGGAAGAAATCCTTTCTTGGATTCTTTCATACTAAACCTCTTTAGTATCTTGTCAATGTACAGGGTTAGGGATAGCCCTAGCATCCTCTTAGATCTATCTCTATAGATATGTATTCCCAATACGTAGGATGCTTCTCCCAAATTCTTCATGGAGAACTGTGTAGATAACCATGCTTTAGTATACTCTAACATTCCTACCTTATTCCTAATGAGAAAAATGTCATCAACATAAAACATAATAAACTGCACACTACTCCCACTAGCCTTCTTATACACACATGGTTCATACACATTTTTAACAAAGCCAAACTATTTGACCGTTTTGTCAAAACGTATGTTCCAACTTCAAGATGCTTGTTTGAGTCCATAAATGGTTCTAGAGTTTGCAAACCTTTTGCTCAGTCCCATTTGATGTAAAACCTTATGGTTGCTCCATATAAATTTCTTCTTCAATGTATCCATTGAGAAAAGCGCTTTTCACATCTATTTGCCATATCTCATAGTCAAAATATACGACTATGGCAAGTAGAATCTAAATGCACTTAGGCATTGCGATCGGTGAAAAGGTTTTCTCTAAATCGATACCAGATCTTTAAGTGTAACCTTTTGCCACTAGCCGCGCCTTAAAAGTCACCACTTCTCCATCTACTCTAAGTTTTCGCTTATAGATCCACTTGCAACTAATGTGAACTATTCCCTTTGGTGGATCTATCAAAGTCCATACTTTGTTTAAATATATAGAGTCCATTTCGGATCTCATGACTTCCAGCTAACATCCCAAATCTATGCACAACATAGTTTCCTTATAGGTCTTCATCACTATCCGATTGGCCCGTCTCATGAAAGAATCCGAACATTTCGGATTACTTCTTGATTTAGTCCAACCTTCTTAGAGGTTTTATGTGATGCTTTTGTTGTACATTTGTTTCCATCACTTATGGGGTTTCATGATCATCTTGAACTTCATCAAGCTCAACAACAATGCCATTTCTATCTAATAGAAATTGCTTTTCCAAAAAGTAGGCATTCCTTGAAACAAACACTTTTTGTTCCGAAGGATTATAGAAATAGTAACTCATAAACTCTCTAGGGTATCCCACAAACTTGCATAAGATAGATCTACTATCCAACTTATCTCCCACTGTCCGTCTCACATAGGCGGGAGATTTCCAAACTTTAAGATAATTGTAAGAGGGTGCTTTGCCATGTCATATCTCATATAATGTTTTTGGCACCGACTTAGATGGTACTATATTTAGTAGCATCACCGCTATGTTTAAGGCGTATGCCCAAAAGGATATGGGCACGTCAAAAAAACTCATCATGGAACGTACCATGTCCAACAAGGTACGATTTCTCCTTTCGACTACTCCATTGTATTGGGTGTGTCAGGTAGAGTCCATTGAGAGAGATCCCATTTTCCTTTAGATAATCCAAGAACTCGGTGTTCAAGTATTCTCCTCCTCAATTCGATCGAAGAGTTTTAATACTTAGCCCCAATTGCTTTTCCACTTCACTCATATACTCTTTGAACTTTTCAAAGGCTTCGGACTAGTTCTTCATAAGAAACATATGTCTGCTTTTCCACTTCACTCCTATACTCTTTGAACTTTTCAAAGGCTTCGAACTAGTTCTTCATAAGAAACATGTGTCAGAACCGACTATAATCATCAGGGAAGGTGATGAAGTAGGAATAACCTCCTCTCTCACTAACTCTTAGTGGTCCACAAACGTTCGTATGGATCAAATCCAAAAGACTTGTGGAGCGCTCCGTTTGTCAAGGGAGCCTTGGTCATTTTTCCTTTTAAACAAGATTCGCAAGTAGGAAGATCCTCAATGCTACTAATATTTAGTGCTTTGAGAACTTCTAACTTGTTAATCCTATTTTTAGAAATATGTCCAAGTCTTGCATGTCACAAAATGGTATCTTCTTAGTTATCTAACTTTCTTTTACTTGTTGAATGTGCATTAGTGAAATTTGAAAATCAAGGATGTACAATCCATTTATTAATGTACATGATGCAATCAAAGAACCATTCTTTAATGCCTTCAACTTCCCATTCGATATAGAAAAATTAAATCCTTCATTATCTAGACGGGAATTGAAATAATGTTCTTAACAAGATAGGGTACATAATAAATCGAATCAAGTACAATGCAAGCATTCCCTAGGTCCAACTTGATAATGCCTTAGAAAGTGGCCGCAACTTTTACTCCATTTCCTAAGCAGAGGATCATATCCCCTTTACGAAGACTCTTTTTTTCTTTCCATCCCCTGTAATGAATTACAAAGGTGAAAACTTCATATGATATCAAATACCCATGTGGAAGAATTAGTTGTTATGTGCACTTCAATAAAGTACATACCCTTCTCAAGGGTTGCAAGGTAAGCTTTGCAATCTCTTTTCCAATACCCCTTTTTACCATAGTGGAAACAACTAGCTTCAGTTTTAACCTTCTTCTTAACCCTCCCGAAACTCTTCTCGAGTTGGTTCCCTTTCGAGGAAGAACTTTTCTTCCTCTTACCTTTCTTTCTAGGACCCTTAAGGCTCTTCCACTTGGAGGAGGATGCAAGTATAAGTGGCTTCTTCTTTCTCATAGTTACCTTCGTGGTCACAAACATATTGATCAATTCGTTAATCATAACATCTTGCTTGGACATATTGAAGTTCATAGCGAATTGATCATATGATGGTGGCAATGACTGTAGGATCAAATCCACATAAAGGTCGTTGTCCATGACCACATCTAACTGTCCAAGCTTTTTGATGAGTTCAATCATCTTAAGGTTGTGGTCATGGACGTTAGACTTTCACTCATCCGTGTCCTAAAGAACTCCTTGGACAAAGCGAACCTTTTTTGTCTACTTTATACACCATACGACTCTTGCAAGTGTATATAAATCTCTTGAGCATGTTTCATGTGCTCATAAGCATTTTTAAGCTCGTTGGACATGGATGCCATCATGAATCACCTCACTTGTAGATCATCATCTACAAATTTTGTGAACATTTCACGTTGTGCATTGGTGGCGTCATCACCAAGTGTGTCCACAGGACTTTGATTAAGGACGTAAGTTCACTTTTCTGAGTCAAGAATGATTTTAAGGTTTCTTAACCAATCTTGGAAGTTTGGCCCGGTGAGTTTATTGGTCTCCAAAATTGATGTGAGTGGATTCTTAGCCATTTTGATTGAAGATTTCAAAAAACTACAAAAGGCGAAAAAAGAGTATAAGCATGTGATTGAGTTTGATATTAAAAACATGTTTATGGTCTTTCAAGCATATTTTTCTCCTACTATTTTATCAAATTCTTCACCCTCTAGAAGAATTCGGGAAATCATATTCTCTAGTGAGAATCAAGATCCCAAGGACTTGCAAGTGGACCTCCATAACCGGATATATATCCACGAGCAATCCAAAGGTAAGCAATATTTGCTCTTAATTGCATCTCATGCAATTCTTGATATATTTTACCTCACCATTTCATGTAGATCTCCTAATGGACAACCTCTACATTACTCAGTGCTAAGTCAAGCCTGCCAATCAAACTTTGATTCAAGATGGGCACCATAACATCCCCCGTAACCGAGTATATAATGTGTGGGAGTTCCTAAATCAAAGGTGCTTCTCATGCAAAGTATATGGTCATAGCTTGCCACCTAAGTATGAACCTAGTAGCCAGATGTATATCAGACAAAGGAGGTAACATCATCATGCCACATACTATTGGTAGAAGGCTTGGATTAATTAAAACTCTTTTAATTTGTATCCATTTTGACTTAATATTAGAAAAATACTTAGACATTCTAAGTGGAGGGATTTTGCTTGCAAAAATCTCATCATTATTATCTTCTTATTTAGGTTTTCTATATCTTAAACATGCATCTCCTACATCAAGTTAATAATGCCATATCAAAATCCATAATTGATTTACATCGTGAATGAAAGCTAGTAAAGCACTAGGATCCAATTATAAAAACTTCAAAAGCTTAATAAACCAGTGCTTACATGCTAACTAGGATCAAATTATGCTTAAGATTCATATTAGGATAGAGTGTTACCTTGAAATTGCAAAATCTAAGGAGAATGAGGTGAACTCTTCACCTTTCCAGAAACTATCAGCAAATGTGCAGCTGGAGAGGAGTATTTTTGCCTCCGTAAAATCACCTCCAAAAATCAAGAAAAAATTACTGGATATGCTCAACACCTTGAGGAACTTTCAGGAAAAAATTCAGATTTCAAAGCCTTCTAGATCTCCCTGGAGAAAATTGTCAAGTCAGACTCTATGCAGTGGATCTCCAAAACTGTAGCAAACAAAGTAGTTTGCCTCTATTGATGTGATCCACACACCAAACAGATATTCCAAAATCTCTAGCCTATAAGCGGGAATAAGGCTAGAGATTAGCTATGGTGGAGGCCAATTTTTGGTAGGGAAGAAGAATAAAAAGCAAAGCTTTCAACACATGAATGCAATGCTTGCAGGGAGTTTTGAAGGGAATGGTGGAGAATCTAATTCTTCACACCTTTTGAAATAGTGACCAGCCCTCTCTCCCTATATCTATATATAGGTGCTGAAAGGTGTGATGCCAAGGTGGCATCACACCTCCCATGAGGAATAGGGACAGCTAATTTGCATTTTGCCTAGGTAGCAAATGCAAATTCAAATCTAAGTTGAATTTCACTTGCATTTTAATTACATTTGAAATCTAATTTCAAGTTAATTAAATTGCTAATTCAAATGAACATTTTATTTGAATTTTTCCTCCAAAATGTGTTCTTTCCATTAATTAAATTAAACACTTTAATTTAATTAATTTACCTTTAACTTAACTCTTAAGTCAAATAAGCATAACTCTTAAGCTTGAATTTTGTTAACTTAACTCTTTAAGTTAACTTGACCAATTGATGGTAATATTGGCAACAAATAAGTAACTCTTTAATTATTAGTCTAATTTAACTCCTTAAATTAATTGATGAATTTAATGCTTAAATTAATCAAGCTAAAATTGATACCTTAAAATCGGTCTGCTAGGAGATATTTTTTAACACTTAGAAAATCTTTTCTCCATCAAATAGAAAGCTAACTAGATTTTGTGTGTGACCCAATAGGTTCTACCATTCATTGGACATGGGCTCACAACTTCTTGTGACTTCTGAATATCATATATTCATTTTAGTTTAAAACATTTTTAAACTAATCAACTCGATTCAGTTAATCTCATTAATTGAAGAGTACCTAATCTCTATGGTCGATGTCCAATCTCAAGCCCATGGAGCCCAACTAATTGGCCGAAATGAATGTTTTCGAGAATCATTGTAGCTCTATGATTACCATGCAAATACGGTCCTTCCATCTCCTATCTCCCGAAAAAATCATAGGACAAAATATTTGTCAGCTCCCAAATAACCTCGATGCTATGTTTTTATTCTCAATGTTCGATTCCCTTTTGTGACCTCATCTTTGGAAAACTCCTTTTTCCAAATTGTCACACCACATTGCGCAAGGATTTCTTCGAATTGATCATTATAGAATACATAGGAGATGCACTCGCCCTTCACAAAAGTGAGGAGTCGGATTCTATCTTGGATCTCACAAACCTCCATGTCAAGTAGCTCATACCCAACCTCTACCTGAAAGACCTGCTAAGTGGTCAAGGAAGAGTCAAAGCATGAGGACCAAACATAAGGTTACCATGGATCCTCAAGTCAAAAGACTAATAATATGCACTAGCGTAAGCTAGATAACTTGCCACTACCGACTTGCCACTTCGGCTATCTAGTGGATTCTTCGGTGGGTCTTCAATGCCTTGTTCTCTAACAAGCACCCACTAACATGCACCCATATCTCATATGGTTGCTTGAAGCAATATCTAATTCTTAGATTTATGCATCATTAGTGCAAGTCTATTTGGATCTCAAATGCCCCATCTCGTAAGATCCTATAACTTGGAAGATTTAAGATCATGATTGTGTGATACTTATTCTATGGTCATTGAACCAAGTCCTGTAGTCATAAGTGATCTAGGGGCTTCATCCAAATGCAAGTGATGTAATAAAGAGCATAAGATGAAGATGGCCATATAAAGAATATCATTCAATAAAGATTGTTTTACAAGAAAATAACTTTATAAGGCCAACCTATTGGCTTGTCGGCACTATTCTAACAATCTCCAACTTGCCCTAAAGGCAATGCCCCATGGCCTTAATACCTATCTTCTCAAGATGTTCTTCAAAGACCTTTTGCTTTTAAGGGTTTAGATAGTGATTCTACTAAATTCTCTTTTGAGGCAACTTTGCCCACTCAATTGTTACCTCTATCAATTTGACATCATATATAAAATGATAACATATTTAATGTGTTTGGATTACTAATGAGATCTTGGCTCACGTCCAAAATTGTCTTCCAAAGACAACTGTGCGCTTACGCACGCTAGGCATTACATCCAACTCTTGGATAAAGCTTTTATCCAAACACTTTCTTTTGCAGTTTCCAAAACCAAAGATTATTTCACCTCAGTAGTGGTCTCGGCAGTGGTTTCTTGTTGGAACTTTTCCAACTCTACATGCCCTTATTAATGCAAAATATTAATTCATAAATAGATCTCAGGTTATTTGTATCGGATTAGAAACTTCAATCCAAAAACCCTTCGACTTCAATTTTCCATTGCCGTATTCTCAAAATAAATCCTTAGTCCTTTTCAAGTACTTAAGGATTGCTTCAATGTCTATCCAGTAACTCTCACCGGCATTAGATTGGAACCTACTCGTAACACTTAACGAGTGTGCCACATCCAGTCTTATACATTGTACTGCATACTTTATGCTCCCAATAGTGGAGGCATAAAGTATGTGGGACATACTTTGTCTCTCGTTGTCAGTCTTTAAGGGGGCCATATACTTGGAGAGATGAATGTCATGTCTCATATGAAGAAATCCTCTCTTGGATTCTTTCATACTAAACCTTTTTAGTATCTGGTCAATGTACGGGGTTTGGGATGGCCCCATCATATTCCGAAATATATATCTATAGATACGTATTCCTAATACGTAGGATGCTTTCTCCTAAATCTTTCATAGAGAATTATGTAGATAATTATGCTTTAGTACACTCTAACATTCCTACCTCATTCCCAATGAGAAGGATGTCATCGACATAAAGTACAATAAACAGTACACTACTCCCACTAGCCTTCTTATACACACATGGCTCATACACACTTTTGACAAAGCCAAACAATTTGAATGTTTTGTCAAAATATATGTTCCAACTTTGGGATGCTTGTTTGAGTCCATAAATGGATCTCTGGAGTTTGCAAACCTTTTGCTCACTCCCCTTGGATGTAAAACCTTATGGTTGCTCCATATAGATTTCTTCTTCAATATCTCTATTGAGGAAAGCAATTTTCACATCCATTTGCCATATCTCATAGTCATAATATGCGGCTATGGCAAGTAAAGTCCGAATGGACTTAGGCATTGCGATAAATAAAAAGGTTTCCTCAAAATTGATACCGGGTCTTTAAGTGTAACCTTTCGCTACTAGTCATGCCTTAAAAGTCACCACTTCTCCATCTACTCCAAGCTTTCGCTTATAGATCCACTTGCAACTAATGGGAACTATTCCCTTTGGTAGATCTACCAAGTCCATACTTTGTTTGAGTACATGGAGTCCATTTCGAATTTCATGGCTTCAAGCCGATGTCCCGAATTTATGTCCAATAAGCTTCCTCATAGGTCTTCGGATCACTATCCAATTGGCCCATCTCATGAGGGAATCCTAACCTATCGGGTTGCTTCTTGATTTGGTCCGACCTTCTTAGAGGTTGTGTGCAAGGCTCTTTAATATATATTTATTTCTACCGCTTGTGGGATTTGATGATTATCTTGAACTTCACCAAGTTCAACAATAATGCCTGTTTCTATCTAATAGAAATTCCTTTTCCAAAAAGGTGGTGTTCCTCGAAACAAACACCTTTGTTCCAAGGGATCATAGAAATAGTAACCACAGATTCTCTAAGGTATCCCAAAAAATGGCACAAAGTGGATCTACTATCCAACTTATCCCCCACTGTCCGTCTTATGTAGAAAGGAGATCCCCAAACCATGAGATATTGGTAAGAGGGTGCTTTGCCATGCCATATCTCATGTGACATTTTGGCATAGACTTTAAAGGTACTATACTTAGTAACTTCGCCGTCATCTTTAAGGTGTATCCCAAAAAGGATATAAGCACATTGAAGAAGCTCATCATGGAACGTACCATGTCCAACAAGGTATGATTTCTCCTCTTGGCTACTCTATTTTTTTGGAATGTGTCGAGTGGGGTCCATTGAGAGAGAATTCCATTCTCCTTTAGGTAATCCAAGAACTCGGTGCTCAAGTATTCTCCTCTTCGATCCGATCAAAGAGCTTTAATACTTAGTCCTAATTTCTTTTCCACTTCACTCCTATACTCTTTGAACTTTTCAAAGAATTCAAACTTTTTCTTCATGAGAAACACATGTCCCAACCAACTATAATCATTGGTGAAGTTGATGAAGTAAGAATAACCTCCTCTCCAACTAACTTTTAGTGGTCCACAAACATCCATATGGATCAAATCCAAAAGACTTGTGGAGCGCTCCGTTTGTCCTACAAAAGGAGCTTTGGTCATTTTTTCCTTTAAACAAGATTCACAAGTAGAAAGATCGTCAACGCCTCTAACATTAGTGCTTTGAGAGCTTCTAACTTGTTTATCATATTTTTAGAAATATGTCAAAATCTTGCATGCCACAACATGGCATCTTCTTGGATATCTTACTTTCTCTTACTTTGTTGAAAGTGCATTAGTGATGGTTGAGAATCTATTATGTATAGTCCTTTCTTAAGTGTAGCATAAGCAATTAAAGAATCTATTCTTTAATGCCCTCAATCTCCCATTTGATATAGAAGGATCAAATCCTTCACTATCCAAAACGAAAATTTGAAATAATGTTCTCAACAATATATGGCACATAATAGCAAGATTTCAATACAATTATGGAGTTCCCTAAGTCCAACTTATTATTCGCCTTCAGCTTTGGTCACAACTCTTACTCCTTAGCCAAGGTAGTGGATCATATCCACATCACTTAGTTTTATTATTCTTTCTTATTCTTTGTAACAATTTACAAAGATAAGAACCATATGCGATATCGCATATCCATGAGGAAGAATTTATCCTTAAATGCACGTCAATAAAGTACAGACCCTTCCAAAAGGTTGCAAGGTATTCCTTGCAAAACTACTTCCAATAGCCTATCTAGCCAAAGTAGAAACAAATAATATCGATATCCTCTATATTCTTCTTGATTCCATAGAATGCCTTTAATAGTTGTTTTCCATTGGAGGAAGAACTTTTCTTCCTTTTACCTCCCTTTCTAGCACCCTTAGGGCCTATAGACTTGGAGGAGGAAACAAGTGTTAAAGGTTTACCCTTGTCATGATTGTCTCCTTCTAGATCAACACTTTGATCAATAAAACTCGGCGAGAATATGGGGATCAAATCCTCATGGAGATTATTGTTCATCACTACATCCAAATAGAAAAAAGCTTCCCAAGCCTAATCATCTTTGGACCGTAGTCGATGACACGTGACTTCACATCCATCCTCGCTTGAAAAATCTCTTTTGACAACATGAACTTCTCATATCTTGTTTACTTTACAACTCTTGTAAATTTTAACCAAGATACTATTCATATGTCTTTGAGACTTTTAAAGTTTGTAGATGCCACCAAGAGACAATAGAATAAGACGATCCTAAACCCAATTCGTGAACTTTTCATGTCTCTATTGATCTACATTTGTCCCCTTAGGATTAGGAGCACTTTGATATAGGATATATATCCGCTTCTAGGAATCTAGAACGATTTTTGAGATAAAGTCAATCATGGAAGTTTGGCCCGGTTGGTCTATTAGTTTCCAAAATAGCATTGAGTGGAACATTAAACCATTCTTAAGAGTTCACAAATCCTCAAGGGCGATAAAGAGAATAAGCATGTGATTAAATTTGATATTAAAAACATGTTCATGGCCTTTCAAGCATATTTTTCTCCCACTTTTATCAAATTCTTCACCTCCAAGAAGAATTCGGAAAATCATATTTCCTAGTGAGAATCAAGATCCCAAGGACTTGCAAGTAAACCCCCATAACCGAGTGCCATCCACAAGCAATCAAAGGGTAAGCAACTTTTGCTAATTGCATCTCATGCAACTCCTGATATATTTTGCCTCACTTTTCACATAGACCCATATAACCGTGTGCCATCTACAGTACTAAGTGCTGAGTCGAACCTACCAATCAATCTTTGACTCAATGCGGGCACATCATCCCCTATTACCGAGTGCCAATCTGTGGGCATTCCTAAGTTAAAGTGCATCTTATGCTAAGTGCATGCTCACAGCTTTCCTTCTAAATGTTACCCCAGTAACCGAGTGCCATCACACAAAATCGATAGCATCGTCATGGCAAACACTATTGGTAGAAGGCTTGGATTAATTAAAACTCTTTTAATTTATATCCATTTCAACTTAATATTTGAAAAGTACTTAAACATTCTAAGTGGAGGGTTTTTTCTTGCAAATATCTCATCATTTTTATCTTCTTATTTAGGTTTTCTATATCCTAAACATGCATCTCATACATCAATAGGCTATGAAAAGAATAAATAAGTAAATGCACCTAGCATGCTCCTAGGGTGGGATGACCATTAGTCTAACCAAGTCGTGTACTTAGAGCTATAGATGCACCATCTAGTTGATTTTAGGTGGATTGATTAAATCTAGCTATTACATGAGTATATCCCATACATTCATGGGTCTTCAAAAGGTCTTCATGCCTCCATAGCCTCCTTTGCTCCATGTAACTTTTACATGAGAAAGAAATCCTCACTCCTACTGATTCTATTCTCACAACATTTAAAAGGTAGAAATAAAGAGGCATGCAAGCCCCAATTTAATACAACCCATTTCAACAACTTGAAATAAATAAAATCAATATTAAAGTCTCATGATCATCCCCATTCAATAATTAAATGAACAATAAACAAATCTAGAATTAACAATTAGTTCCATCAATTAAATGCTTATCTCATAAACAAATAATTGAACAAGCATAACATTTATGCCATTATTGGAAGATAAACTTTAACAGGATTTAAGGAGCTTAGAAAGTGTCAAACATAAAATTGAGCTTAGAAAGTGTCAAACATAAAATTGAGAACTTGCATAACACTTGTGCATCCATAACACATGATTTAACATCATTTCTAGCCACTAAAGGAGCCCAAAAATTGCACAAAAACTTGCCTAACCCATGACTGGGCGCTGCTAGCCGAGGCAAACACATGGTTGGGCAGTGAGTCTCGGTCAGTGCCCTGCCAATGTGTACCAAAGCCGGCTGCAACCTCTGTTTTGCGTCAAAGGCAAGTTAGGCCATTTTCTGCTCAATTTTTGTACACCAAAAATGCTAGAACTTATTCTAAACATTAAATCACACATTATGAACCATTTTCCAGATCTAAAACACATTTTAAAATTGGAAATTTAAGTGCTCAATCAAGCTCCAAAAATCAAGTTCAAGCAAGAATCGTATTCTTAAAAAATCTCCAACAAAACTTCAATCACATTGGATCCAAAATTGACCAAAACTATTTTGATCAGATTTAATTTGCTATATCAACATAAAACATCAATAAATGTCAAATCAACATTTAGCATAAATAGCTATGAATTAAAACATACTAATCATATGAATTAACACTTAAAACACATTTTAGCATGCTTTCAACTCATCAATCAAGGAGCCATACACAACATCATCCAAACACTCCAATCCATCATATGAATTTAGAATTTGGTTATTATGATCAATCCATCACATGAATCAATCATCAAACAAAAAATCTAAATCTAAGCATGATTTAGGCTCTAACACCACTTGAAAGCTAATAAGGCACTAGGATCCAATTATAAAAAACTTAAAAAGCTTAATAAACTAGTGCTTACATGATAACTAGGATCAAATCATGCTTGATATTCAGATTAGGATAGAGTGTTACCTCGAAATTGCAAAATCCAAGGAGAATGATGTGAACTCTTCACCTTTCCAGAAACTGTCAGGAAATACGCTGCTGGAGAGGAGCGATTTTTGCCTCCATCAAATCACCTACAAAAATCATGAAAAAATTACTGGAGATGCTCAACACATTGAGGAACTCTCAGTAAATAAGCCTTCTGGATCCCCCTAGATAAAATCTCCAAGTCGGACTTCTTGCGGTGGATCTCCAAAATTGTAGCAAACCAAGTAGCTTGCCTCTACTGAAATGATCCACACACCAAATAGATCTTCCAAATCTCTAGCCTATAAGATGGAATAAGACCAGAGATTAGCTATGGTGGAGGCCAATTTTTGGTAGGGAAGAAGAAGAAAAAGCAAAGCTTTCAACCAATGCTATTAAAGGCGTGCGCTTGGCTCGCATGAGGCGACCAGGCATAGCCTGGGCTCCTAGCTTATGCTAGGCAAGGCGCCTTGGTGCGCCTCGCCCAAGCAGTGAGGCGGGCCTAGGGTTTAATTAAAAATAAAAACTTAAAAAGGAAAATTTCCAAAAAAACAACACGGCAACAGTAAATAAAAAACTCCCTAGCCCACTCCCATACATGTTACCCACTGCACGCCACCCCTCCCAGTCGATTTGCTGCCTCCGGGTTTGGTCTTTTTTTTCCCTCTTTTTTTTTATTGTTTACTTTTCTGTTTTCTGTTTTTATGTCTAGAAAAAAAGTTTTAAGCTTTTTATTTTTATTTAACTTATTTTAAACTAATTTTTAATTTTAAGCTTTTTTGTTATTTTTTAATTATTGTTTATGTTTAAGTTTTTATTCTTTTTATTGTTTTCATTTGTTCTATTGCTGTTTTCAATTTTTCTGTAATTATTTCAAATTTTTTTGGCTTTTTTTAATTTTATTTTTGCTATTTTTTTCATTTATTTTGTTTTATTCATACTTTACTCTAAAATCGAATATATTATTTTATATTTACAGCTTTAAAATATGTTGTCTTCCGGTTCTGGACAAGCTTCGTCTAGAAAAGGCACATGTTGGAAATATGTCAGGTTGGAGAATCCAAAAAGTATAAATAATACTATATGTATTTTGTGATCAAAAATATTCTGGGGGAATATGTAGGGCAAAACAAATATAGTTGGAGGTTTTTCTAATGTGAGACCATGTGAGAAAGTCCCAAATAATGTGAAGGAGGAGATTCAAAATTATATGGGCACAAAGAAGAGAGCTAAAGAGCAAATAATTCTAGAAAAATAGGTTCAACAACAAAGAACTCGAGAAGAATACTTAAGAAGTATTGGTAAGGAAAGTGATGATGATGATGAAATAGACAGTGCGGAAGTTTATCCATTGAAGAAAAAAGCAAAAGCAAATATGAAAGGGCCAATAGATATTTTTGTAAGTCATGGCCAACAACCAACTTCGAAAGACATGAAGAAACAAAAGGATGTGAATGATGAGGCATTGAAGGTATTAAAAGGTCGAGCACATTTAGCTATAGCAAGATGGATGTATGATACTGGGATTACTTTTAATGCGGTGAATTACGATAGTTTTCAGGAAATGATTGATGAGATTTTAAAGCATGGTCTTGCTTTGAAAGCTCCCAGTTTTCATGAGGTGAGAGTTCTTTTGCTGAAAAAAGAGGTTGATCAAGTGAAAAAAGTAATGGAAGACCACAAAGAAGAATGGAAAAAACGTGGTTGCTCTATTCTGTCAGATGGGTAGAAGGACAAAAGGGAACGAACTTTGATTAATTTTCTCATTAATTATCCTAAGGGAAGCATGTTTGTGAAGTCGGTTGATGCTTCTTAGTATAGCAAGACAGGGGAAAAAATGTTTGAGCTGTTGAGCAATTTTGTGGAGGAAGTTGGACTAGAAAATGTTGTTCAAGCGGTTACAGATAATGCTTCAAATATGAAGCTAGTGGGTAAGAGCTATTAGATAGTTTATGTTTATCATAATTCATATCTTTGTATTTTTTTTTCTTTTTTCTTTTTTTATAATTTATTTTAATTATTTTTCTAAATTTTCTTATCTTCGTAGGACAATTATTGATGGCGAAGTATCCGACTTTATATTGGACGCCATGTGCCGCACATTGTTTGGACTTGATGTTCGAGGATATATTTAAAGATAAGGGCATTCGTCTAAATTTTACAAAGGCCATGCAAGTGAATAGCTATATATATAGCCACCCCAGTGTACTAAACTTGATAAGAAAGTTTAATAATTTAAAGTTGGTTAGGTCTGCGGTGACCTGTTTTGCCACAGCATTCCTCACGCTCTCAAAGTTCAATTTGGTAAAGAAAGGATTGAGAGCTATGTTTGTTTCGGATGCATGGAGCAATAGCAAATGGGCAAAAGAGCAAAAAGGCATACAAGCAACTAAGATTGTGCTATCTATTGCATTTTGGCGAGGAGCAACCAAAGGCCCTTAAGATTGTTAGTCCTTTAGTAAAGGTTCTTCGGCTAGTTGATGGTGAAAAGAAACCTCGTATGGGTTACATCTATGAGGCTATGGACAGAGCAAAAGAGGCTATTGGAAAGATTTTTGCTGGTGATGAGGAGAAATATAGCTGATATTTTGATATCATTGATAAGAGGTGGGAAGATCAACTTCATCAACATTTGCATGCAGCTGGCTACTACTTGAACCCAGAGTTCTTCTACTCATATCCAAATATTGATAGCGATAAGAAAATTATATATGGGTTCTATAAATATCTTGGGTAATTGATTACAGATATACATACCTAAGATGTAATTCATGAAGAATTAACACGTTACAAGAATGAAGAAGGACTCTTTGGATATAAAATGGCGAAGTGACAAAGGACTATGAGATCACCAGGTAATACCACAAATTGGATTTTTGAATATATCTTAAAAGTTAGAATATGAAAATGTCAATGTTACTTTATAATTAAAGTGAGGTACTGAGGTTTTTCAATTTTTGCAGCTGATTGGTGGAGGTCTTATGGCAGTGAGACTCCAAATTTGCAGAGTTTAGCCATTAAAATTCTTAGCCTTACTTGTAGTGCATCCGGGTGTGAGAGAAATTAGAGCTTCTTTGAGCGTGTAAGTTTAGTCATACAGTATTCTATTTAGTTTAAATTGTAGAAAATAGAAATATTTTTTTGCATATACTTATTCATCAATGGTATATGAAATTGGTAGGTCTACAGAAAGAAGAGAAATAGGTTGGCTCAAGCTAAAATGAATGACTTGGTGTTTTTGAAATACAATAGAGCATTGAGACGACAATATAGATTCCGTGATGAGATTGATCCTATATCTTTGGAGGATATTGACGATAGTAATGAATGGTTGGTGGACGAAGATGATGGAATGGGTGAAACAAATGATGATGAGATGTTTGATGATGGCCTAAGTTCAAAAGCTAAAGAGCAGGCATACTTTACTAAAGAGAAGAGATCATCTACTTCAAAAGCTCCAAGTCATGATGTTAGGAAAGAAAAAGGAAAGGCGAAGATAGGCACTTCAAATATGTCTAGCACACATTTATGCCTTATTGATGAAGCTAAAGATGATGAAGAAGCGTGTGAACCCATTCATGGTGGCCATGAAGATGATAAGTTTGCATTAAATCTGAATGGGGATGAGGATGATATATAATTATCTATTATTATTTGACTATAGATTAATATTTGTATGAGTTATGAATAAACTTTTGAAATGTGAACTTAGATTTTTTTAACATTATTTATATGTCCATATATTTTTTTGTCATCTAAAATATGTTTATTTTTGCAGTATATATATATATTTATATATTTTTTTTTAAATTGTCGTCTCGTTCGCCTTTTGGTCACCCGCCTCTCATCTTGCCTCTCACCTTAAAAATGGGCCTCTTGCCCGCCTCTCGCCTTTAATAACTATGCTTTCAACACATGAATGCAATACTTGCATGGAGTTTTAGAGGGAATGGTGGAGAATCTAATTCTTCACACCTTTTGACATAATGACCAACGTTTTCTCTCTATATCTATATATAGGTGCTGAAAGGTGTGATGCCAAGGTGGCATCACAACTCCCATGAGGAAAAGGGGGTAGCCAACTTGCATTTTGCCAAGGTGGCAAATACAAATCCAGATATAATTTGAATTTCACTTGTATTTTAATTATATTTGAAATCTAATTTCAAGTTAATTAAAATGCTAGTTCAAATGCATTTTCCTCCAAAATGTGTTCTTCTCATTAATTAAATTAAACACTTTAATTTAATTAATTAACCTTTGACTTAACTCTTAAGTTAAATAAGCTTAACTCTTAAGCTTGAATTTTGTTAACTTAACTCTTTAAATTAACTTGACCAATTGATGGTCATATTGGCACCAAATAATTAACTCTTTAATTATTGGTCTAATTTAACTCCTTAAATTAATTGATTAATTTAACGCTTAAATTAATCAAGCCAAAATTGCTACCTTAAAATCGGTCCACTAGGAGATATTTTCTAACACTTAGAAAATCTTTTCTCCATCAAATAGGAAGCTAATTGGCTTTTGTGTGTGACCTAATATGTTTTGCCATTCATTGGACATGGGTTCACAACTCCTTGTGACTTTTGAATATCATATATTCATTTTAGTTTAAGACACTTTTAAACAAATCGATTCGATTCAATTAATCTCATTAATTGAAGAGTACCTAATCTTCATGGTCGATGTCCAACTTCAAGCTCATGGAGCCCAACTAATTGGTTGAAATGAATGTTTTGGACAACCATTATAGCTCTACGCTTACCATGCAAATACGGTCCTTCCATCTCCTATTTCCCGAAAGTGGCATAGGGCAAGATATTTGTCGGTTCCCCAATAGCCTTGATGCTATATTTCTATTCTTAATGTTTGATTCTCATGTGTGACCTCATCTTTGGAAAACTCCTTTTCCAAATTGTCACACCATTTTGCGCAAGGATTTCTTGGAATTTATCATTATAGAATACATAGGAGATGCATTCACCCTTCACAAAAGCAAGGAGTCGAATTCCATCTTGGATCTTACAAACCTCCATGCCAAGTAGCTCATACCCAACATCAACCCGAAAGACCCGCTAAGTGGTCAAGAGTCAAAGCATGAGGACCAGACACAAGGTTACCATGGATACTCAAGTTAGAAGACTAATAATATGCACTAGCGTAAGCTGGAGAATTTGCCACTACCGACTTGCCACTTGGGCTATCTAGTGTATTCTCTGATGGGTTTTCAATGCCTTGTTCTCCAACAAGCACCTACTAATATGCACCCATATCTCATACGGTTGCTCATGGAATGGACCAATATCCAACTCTTGGATTTATGCATCGTTAGTGCAAGTCTATCTAGATCTTAGATGCCCCATCTCACAAGATCCTACGACTTGGAAGATCTAAGATCACGACCGTGTGAGACTTATTCCATGGTCACCGAACCAAGTCCCGTAGTCATAAGTGATCTAGGGGCTTCATCCAAATACAAGTGAAGTAATAAAGATCATAAGATAAAAATGGCCATATAAAGAATATCATTCAATCAAGATTATTTTACAAGGAAATAGCTTTACAAGGCCAATCTTATTGACTTGCTGGGCACTATTCCAACAGTGAATGCAACTGGATACAAATATTATGATATGATCTTTTTTACCTAATATTTTAAAATTTCACTGGGCCAAGTCCCTTAGGACATGAAATTAATATTAAATGCATTGTAGTTAAGATAATATTTCCATATCAAATGATTTTGGCCAATACTTCAATAAGTATAAATATATTGATTACAACAAGATTGCATTCATAAGAGTAGACTAGTTCAACCACCAATTTCAATTGATTTGTAGGGGCACTACTCTAATAATCGACACAATAAAACTTTAATATATATTAGCAACAAAGTATACTAACGAAATCTATTTTTCATTATAATTGAAATCACAATATTTTAAAACTTTTTACTAGAATACAAAAAAAAAAAAAAAAATAGAGTGGTTTAATTAGTCAATTTTTTTAAATGGGTATTTTTAGAAGTTAGGAAATAAGTTTTTAGCTAAATTGTTAATTTTTATATTCAAAGTTAAATAAAAAGATTAATAATTATGAGAGAACTTATCTATTATATATTTAGCCCGTGTTTGCTTGGCTTGATTGGGTGAGATACATACCTAATCAAGCCTCTTTTAATGTTTGTTTCAATTGATAATAGCCCTTGATAAATGATAGGTCCAACGTAATTTATTGTTAATTTTGGAAAATGGATCAAAGAGGGGAATGCTTGATTTGGTGTGACAAGAATTACAAATATCAAATAGGGCCTATTTTCTTTTTTATCTTATTTCCAATTAAACCTTGTTCCTAAAAATGGAGAAGGATGAGGAAATTGTGAAAAACTTATTAAAAAGTATAAAGAATATAATAGTAAATTTATATATTATATTTTAATTTACTTCTATATTAATTTTACCAACCAAACATAAAATTAAAATATTCCATCCTAATGGGCTTAAAATGTATCAATTTGCTTATATATCACTTTTAATCCCATCATTCAAAGCAAATGACCCTTAATGTAAACATAAAGAAACTAAAATTGTTCTTTAGGGTCTGTATAAAAACATAGAATAAAGTTGGTATATAAGGAAAAAATAAAAAATAAAAGAACACATACATTAAAATTATGGCCATTGCTATATAAAAATATTTTCTAATAGGATGAAGGTTTTGGAAATCAAAATTTAACTAAGGCATGAATAGATGTAATTGATGGCTCAAAGCAATTATTTAATAGGATGAAGAAAAGATTTTAAGTTTTGAAAGTAAATTATATATGAAAGGTATTTTGTATTTCAAATCTTTTTTGACATTTTATCTTTCTACAAATCAATTTTAGATGTTTGACTACGACAAGAAGTCAAAAACTGTAGAGCAAACTGAGGGGCAGTAAGATTTGACGTAATTTCTATTTATTGAAGACAATTGAAAAGAAACTAATAGATTAAAACTTTTTTTGGCTAATAGATTAAACTATAATTAAAATATTTGATAATTTTTGACTAGCATTATAATATCGTTAGTGTAAAATTGCTGTGGTAAGTTTCTTATGTATGTTCTCTGTTTTTCTTATAAATTATGATAACTATATAATTTTTTTTGTACCATATAAGTTACAAGTGAATACCTATCAAATGACGCAAACGTAAAGCTGATCTTAAACCATTGCCAAAACACCAAAGATACTAAATTAATATATAACCTATAAACACAAAAGAAAAATATTTTCCTATGTAATTTTATACATATTTGAAATGACTAATTATATATTTCAATATTGACTTATTGGTAATCAACAAATATATTTGATTTAAAAATATGCACAACTAAAAATAAAAAACTTTAATAATTTTTCATTGTAATCTAACATAATAAGAGTGTATTTCTCACTAAAACCAAACGTATAAGTAATAGTTTAAAAAAGATGTAATAATAATTGAAAAATAAATATATTCGTGCATTACACATGTACTTTTTTAAATAATATAAACGTGATAAGATATATTTTGTGTAAGTTTTGAATGAAATTAGACAGTCAACATTATATATATTAAAGGGACATTTGTTTTCATTTTCAAACTCTATTTTTATATTTTCTACTATTTGAAAATTAAAACACATTATTTTTTACATATTTTCACTCAATATATTTTTATTTTCATTCTCAAAATACAATCTCTAGTAATTTATATATTTTCTCTTTTTATTATCATTATTACTATCTCTTTCCACCTACAACCTTCCAAACATAATATAATAATTACTTTTCTAAGAATATATCCAAATATAAACTCATTTTCAACTTATTTTCACTAATTATCATTTTAAAATTTAAAAGTAATGAAAATGAAAAATAAAAATGAAAAAAAAAGCGAAACGGCCATAACATTTTCTTTGTCTAATCCCTGAATTCGAAAAATAGTTTCAGAAGCAACTGTGACCAGCCACCTTATTGTAAATATATGGATTTTTCAATCTATGGACTAGACATGGCAAAATTCAACCCATATCCGCGGATACTCATGGGTACCCAAAAAAATAAGGATAATATGCCTTGTTTCTCCTACCCAAAAAAATACGGGTAATTTTACCCGTACCCAATTTACCCACCATCTTTTGGCCCAACCCGCGGGTACCTGAGGGTAACTTGTAAATACTTTTTTTATTTATATATATTATATATTATATATACATATAAGTATATATTATATATTTATATATATTTACATATAAATATTTTTAATCTAAATATTAATTTTTGATTTCATAAATTAAAAATCTATAGCAAATTAAATTAAATTATATCCTAAAACAACTTATTGTGCATATTCCTATGGATGCAACATCTTCTTCCACAAGAGCAACAATGCTTGATTGATATTTAAATTTTCAATTGAAAAAACTTTTTGCATGTAATGGAATTTAAGTTTGAACTTTTGAATGTGATGTACTTTAATATATATTATATATTATATATACATATACATATAAATATATATTATATATTTATATATATTTACATATAAATATTTTTAATCTAAATATTAATTTTTGATTTCATAAATTAAAAATCTAAAGCAAATTAAATTAAATTATATCCTAAAACAACTTGTTGTGCATATTCCTATGGATGCAACATCTTCTTCCACAATAACAACAATGTTTGATTGATATTTAAATTTTCAATTCAAATTTTTTTTGGCATGTAATGGAATTTAAGTTTGAACTTTTGAATGTGATGTACTTTAAATTTGGTAGATTTTGAATACTTAAGATATAAGTTTTAAACTACAATATTATTAATATGCTTTAGATATTTATTGAATTTAATGTTTGAATTTTTTATTTTTGTTTTTTGTTTTAGTTAATATTTGAATAACATCATGTTTACCTTTAAATATTTAAAAAAAAATATTATGGGTACCCGCCGGTTACCCGTTACCCATTCTCATGGGTAACGGGTCCTCTACCTCGTACCCAATAAAAATGGATAAATTTACCCGTAGGTAAATTTACCCAATCCGTTGGTACCTATCATTGAATTATCCATTGGTACCTAATTGTCAGGTCTACTATGACAGCTAGCTTTTCACTTGTCAATGCAATTGGTCTAGTCAACGTATTTAATGCATTCTGCGATGGCCCCCCGGGGTGGGCACTGGCCACTGGGCAAGCCGCAGGCAGCGAGCTTCTTTGAATTTAATATCAATATATATATATATATATATAAATATGTTTTGCCTTGCTCAAATTAAAACGACTCTCCATGTATATATATATATATATAATTATATTCCAATATTACATATATTTTTGATCTTTTTGGCAAATGCAAGTCGAGCAAATAATCCTCCACTCCAATATCATCTCTACCATCCTCATATTAGTCATGATATCGATCATCGGATGTTGTTATGGTGCAGAGCAACATTATCTGATGAAGGCATGCGCGGTGGAACCATTGAAGGTATAGGCTATCCTTTCTGGGGAGGGGATCGCCCTCAGCAGTGTGGCGTCCGCGACCTGGAGCTGAGGTGCCGTCGGCCCGATAATTATACCACCATAGACATCGATGATCATTCCTTTCTCATCCTCAACATCAACAATGACACCAATTCCATGAGAATAGCACGAATTGATCTAATGGATGATTTGTGTGCACCTGTGGACCACACATGGACGACATCGTCAATGTTGAAGAACGATGTTACGCTATTACGCTGCACTCCAGATGTGGAAAATATAACCTTGATGTACGTATGTCCCTCTAATTTTAATATATCAGCGAGGAATAGTTTTAACTGCAAGAAAAACATATTTATTAATGGAACGGATAGACAAGCTGGATACATGGTATTGATAGGTGATGATGTTCAAGTTCCAAATCTGACAGCGACAGCAGCAACTGCAGCCTGCCAATTCAACATTACTATTCCCGTACTTAAGACAGCCTTAAAGGAATTCAGGAGAAACAGCACAAGCTTGGCGGGATTAGTGAATCAAGGATTTGAGGTGGAGTATAATATTAATTATTATAATCACCCGATGGATATGGATATGGATGCAGCTGACTGTGCGGCATGTCAAACCTCTGGCGGATTCTGCAATTCCACATGCCTTCACCCTCCACATACACCAGGTTTGTCATCATCACCTTGCTTTAATATCAATCTGATCTTAATTAATTCGCCGTCCTCCTCACCAACTAATTCAAATTTTTTCTTACTTAAATCAGTGTCGTCTGTCAATATTTTAGATATTATATATATATATATATATTAAAGGAGCTCTATACATATATAGATCTTTTCTTTAACATCATATATATATATATTGTATATTTATTATATATTAAAGGCTTTGATTATATATGGATGAATATGCCAACAATATATATATATATATAATAAATAGTTCCATGTAAATTATAGAAAATTAATTAATTGATATTTATATGCATGTTGTATTAAAAAATCATAATTAATGTGTATATGTATATTTTATTAAACAATCATAATCTATTATATGTATATTGTATTGAAAAATTATTTTAGAAAGATTTACATCGCTCATTGCATAAAGACGTGTATTGCCTTCATTTTTTGAAACGATTACTTATTCAATTTGACATAGTCAAATTTCAAGGGAAGTAAGTTATATAGTCACGACCTATCTCCTCACATCTTTAATTAAAATATCATCCACCTAACGTATGTATCTTAAGTTTCTAATCTCTGTCCATATGGAAGTTGCATTTTGTTTGAACATACAAATTCGGGTCAAGTACGTAAAAGGAGGGAAGATAATGCTAGAATATTATTATTAATACTAGTAATAAAAGGAGGACCAGAAGAATCGACACCTATGTTTGAATATTGATTATTTGGTTACCTCTCTCTCTCTCTCTCTCTCTCTCTCTCTCTCTGTATAACAGAGAGATCAATTACTTAAATTAATTTTGTAGGTAGGTAGCGGTTGCAGGTTGCAAATGGACCAAAACCCTGTAAGAATTCATTAGTTTGGGCCTAGACCCAACCCAATATAAACTACATGGTAGTATTGTTAATGTGTTAGATTTTGATTGAATCAGTCATATTTAAATACGAATTCGATTATTAGATTTCATATATAAATCCGACCTGATATTTTATATGATCTTTGTTAGTCAGTATTATATCTGAATTTGATAAAAAGTCTGACTCGATTTAATATTTTTTTTCTTTTTTTTTCCTTTTGGATTGTATAAAAATATTATATTTATATAGTAAATTGACGTCATATTTGAATTTTTAATAATTTTTTATTATATATTAGTCCAAAAGTTAAATATTTGAATATTAAACCCCTATTTCACATTATATTAATGCATAGATAAACTATTATACATTATTATATTTGATATTTTATCAATATCTCTTCTATTTTTTAGGCTAAAAGCTCAATATTAATAGCATAATATAAACGTTAATATAAATATTAGGTCAATATAATATATAGATTTTATTTTAAACTTTTTATTAATATTATATATAAAGAATTAATTTAATAAAAAATTATTAATGTTCTATTCGAATCTTTAACAGATCGAATTACTTAATTTCTTATTCGATCCACTTATTTCGAATTACGAATATTTATAATCAAATCTTATATATTAAATATTTTAATTAAATAAAAATTTTAAAATTAAAATCAAATTCAAATTAAATTCGCATTAAAATATGATCCATTGACACCCCTATTCCAGGGCTTTAGAAGTTCTTGGTGATTGTTCCGATTTTTGTTTAACAATTGTTTAACAAATAAAATTCAATGTGGTCCCAACGAAGCAACATTTGGGGCCTTTGGGCTGTTTATTTGGTTATTTTGACTTGACGGCAAATCGGCAATACGCTTATTTGGAAACATGTCGGTTGTCGGAGAATGATTTTTCTTTTCCCAAAACAAATCCCAACATTTTCCTAAAATTTTAAAAATTTCAAAATATTATTAAATTTTTTTAATTATTTCAAATTAGATCAATTGAAACAATATATATATTTATATCTTTTAATCAATATTATAATATAAATATATATTCTTTAATTATTCTATCACTATTAAATGACTTATAATAATATAAATATTTAATACAAAAATTTATATGAAAAGTCATCCAATAAAATTTATTTTCTTCCAAAATTCAAACATAAGTTCATTTCGACATATTCTTCAATTTCATTGGCTAACATATTATCCCAAAATCCCCTATAACAAACCCAAACTATTTAAAAGTTTATATATATGATGCAAACTATTTATACTATTGAAATTTGAGTATTTGGGTGAATTTATAAAAATTTTATAATATCTTATAAAATATTTAAAAATTTATAAGATATTTTAACGTATTTGGTAAAAATTTTAATAGAAGATATAAAATTGGAAAATAAGATATTGAATCTAATTATAACCTGAAGAAGAAAAAAATTATAAGTTACTAATTGAATTTAGAAATGCAACACACTTCTTTAATTTGGATTATATTCCTAATATTTTTTGAAAATAAAATATTGGATCTTATTATAACCTCTTTTGGAAAAAATAAAAAGTTGCTAAGTTAATTTGGAATTGCAATACACTCCTTTATTTTTTGTTATATTTCTAATATTTTATCAGCTTAATTATCCGATTGTATCCATATGATTAGTGAACTTATTTTTAAAATAATATATAATATTTTATAAATTTAAAAAATATATTATAAAATACAATAACTAGATATAATTTTTTAAATAAATTTAATCAAACACCCATCATCCTATTAACAAGCCACTCGTGAGTTGTGAGGTTGTCCTACCAAAAATAAGAATGAAATGCCATAGGGGTTATCGATTTCATTAAAGTTGGAGCTTTTTTGTTCGGAGTCAGACAATGCTACTCAGTCCTGTTTTGCTTGCAGTCTTAATGGCAAGACTTTGAAACATAGAATAGGAGATTGATGATTGAAGCTTGTTACAGGGGCAACTAGTTGGATTTCTCTCTCTCTCTAAAAAAAATCAACTCTATTATTTGTTTTTTATAATTTATTTTTGTTTGTCCTAACAATTATATTTCTTTTAGAGAAGCAAATTAAGGATGATCTATCTTTTTTATGCTCGGACCTCAGACATGGCTGGTTTTAACATTGTAGGAGTATTAATATTATTTTTGTTTCTTCAAATTTGTTCATTTTCTTCTAAACACAAATAAAAGAAAGACATTAATAAACCCTTTAAGAAAGGCGAAAGCGCTTCATATCATACCTTATATTAGGACATCGTTTTTATTTTTTATTTTTTTAAATTTCTTCCTCGTACAAAAAGGCCCGAAGGGGTTGATTCCAGTTTATGACTTCAGCAGTGAAGTCATTTTTTGGTCATTTTTAGTGCATGCTTGTTAAAGTTTTGTCCAGTTGTAAAGTTTAGCGTGCTACCAACCCAACTTCAAACTTGCACTCCAATTTAAAACATGCAATAATGAATCACTAGATCGTCTCTTGTCTCGACTCGAGTCAACTAATTTAGCTGTGCCTTTTGCGCGCCATAATTGTATTAAAGGGTGGGTGGGTGGGTTTCAAACCTCTTTTCATCTATGGACTTGTAGGCCATCATCACCAATCAGGACAAAAATTGGAACATAGTCTTTTTGTTGTGTCACTAAATCCAACTCCAAGAATTCCTTAATACGACCCTGACCCCTCCCCCCCCCCCCCCCCCCCCCCCGCCCCCCATATTGAATGAGTACTCAAGTGGTACAACTAACTATATTTCCTAAAGTCAGTGTAGGCCAAGGAAACCACCCTCTTGATGTTGCTTCAAGTTTGAACATAGGAAGAAGGAACAATAGTCAAAGTTCCTCAATCATTAATCTGAAAGAAAACAAAAAGAGTAAAGTAGAGGATATCATGAATATATATGCTGACTTCAAATTCATTTGTTTTTCATTCCTATGATTAATGCCTCAAATTAAACCAATAGCTTTTCATCATCTTCTCTGTCCCTTTGCCTTGCATTCTTCTTTAGTTTTTGATACTAAAAATGTTTCTTCATCATAGCTTATTCATCATGCACAACAAGAAATCTCTATCTCTTCCTCTTACCATCCTACTCTTGTTCACTTGTTTGCTGGAAGGGTACTCCCTATCCTCCTCCTCCACAAGCACTTCTAGAGCTTGCCTGCCTCAGACTTGTAATGGATTGAATATAAGACACCCTTTCTGGATTCCTGGCCAGCAAGAATCCTATTGTGGACGGCCAGGATTCAACATCACCTGTTATGACAACATGCCAGCGATCAAGATCAACGGTGATGGTTTCATCATTAGAGATATATTTTACAAAAATGCTTCCTTTTTGTTAGCTGAATCAAATTTGTTTGATGCTGATACCAAGTGTCCGACTCCTCAGCGTAATTTTAGTGTCGATGGAACTCCATTTAGTTATGGTCCTTCCACTACAGATCTCTTCTTCCTCTATAACTGCACCGCTCCTTATGATAAAGAGACCTATGCCGTGGATTGTGCTAGCAATGCCGGCCATTTCTCTTTTGCGGTTTTCCATGTTGAACTTCTTGAGCATTGGAACTATTCCATTGAATGGTGCGAGGCTCCAGTTAATGCACCTGTAGAGGATGCTGGTATTGACAAACTGTTACAAATGAATTATACTGAAATTCTGAACAAGGGATTTGTTCTACAATGGAATGCAACAGATTGCAGTAGCTGTCACAGGAGTGGTGGGCTTTCCTCTTTGTAAACTTGGGGCATCATATATTTTCTGCAAATATTTAAGTGTTTCTAGTTTCCTGAGTCTGATTAGAATTGATTTACAAGTCCTTGACATATAGCACATTAATTAAGCACCTAGTGTTACTCTGTTTATTCATCATGAGTCATGACCTATTTAATTAATACTACTTGTTTTCGTTTCTACTGTTGTAACCATCTTCTTTGTTATGGTTGTGTGTCACAGGCAGTGGACTAAATTTGGGACTCAAGATAGGCATAGGTACTTTTGCCCCCATGTAAAAACTAAAAATGGCCATATTTCTTTTTTATTTGTACTTGCTTCTTAGTAATTAAATTAATTACCAATGCTCCCTGGCTCCAAAACTGATTAAGATAACATTATATTGCTATAAATATGTTTTGCAGGTTTAGGAGCAGCTGCAGTTAGTGCCTTTATAATGTGCATAGTTTTCTTTGTCTATCATCGTCAGTACAAAAAACGTTATGCTAGTTCATCTTTCATGGCTCGCGGATCTTCTTCATATCCTTCTCTAACAAAAGATCTAGAAAAGGCTGGAGTCCATGTTTTCGATTACAATGAACTAGAAGAAGCTACAGATCATTTTGACCCTAAAAGAGAACTTGGAGATGGTGGTTATGGTGCAGTATACAAAGGTAAACTCCAAGACGGGCGTGTTGTGGCAGTGAAACGATTGTACGAAAACCACCACAAAAGAGTCGAGCAGTTCATAAATGAAGTGGAAATTCTGACACGCTTGAGGCATCAAAATCTAGTATCCCTTTATGGATGCACATCTCGCTATTCTAGGGAGCTACTACTTGTGTATGAATATATCCCTAATGGCACACTTGCTGATCATCTTCACGGACCACGTGCGAAGCCTGGATCTCTCTCGTGGATTACCCGTTTGAACATCGCCATAGAAACTGCCAGTGCTTTGGCCTATCTTCATGCCTCAGATGTCATCCACAGAGACGTCAAGAGTACTAATATCCTCTTAGACAACAACTTCATTGTCAAAGTTGCAGATTTTGGTCTATCCCGCCTTCTCCCAACAGACGTCACTCATGTTTCAACAGCCCCTCAAGGTACTCCTGGCTACGTAGATCCTGAGTATAATGAATTCTATCAGCTCACTGAAAAAAGTGATGTCTACAGTTTTGGGGTGGTATTGATTGAGCTTATATCATCCAAGCCAGCAGTGGATATCACTAGGCATCGACATGAAATAAATTTGTCGACAATGGCTATAAACAAGATCCAAAAACATGCATTGCATGAGCTAGTGGATCAACATCTTGGGTTTGATTGGGATTACAAGGTAAGAACAATGATCATTGGCGTGGCAGAGTTGGCATTTCAATGCTTACAAAACGGGAGGGATATGAGACCAGAGATGCTGGATGTGGTAAACGTTTTACAGGAAATACAGAGCAAGGATTACAGCACAGATGTAGTGGATATTCCTGCAGATGATGATATCCTACTGCTGTTGAAGAGTAATTCACCACCTCTTTCCCCGAACTCAATTTCAACTGACTGCCAAAGACAGACAAGCAGCTAATATGCCAGAATTACGGTTTTTCGTCCGTGCCAGTCACCTGATGTGTGTGTGTGTGTGTATGCCAGAATTATGCACCAGTTTCACCGCACTGATTCAAATGTTCTTTTACTAAATTAATTGTTTACTTGGTTTGCAGCTAGTGTTTCAATCAAAAGTGTATTCTCTTCCACATACTATAGGACATTTAATGTTTAAGAAGAAATGGGCAAATTTTGGAGAGAGCCATAGCCCATAGTTAATGTTGATATGGTCTTTATAATGTGGATAATTTACGCCTTGGAATGCTCTTTTTTTATGCTGTTGCTTCTCTGAACGAAACGATAAATATCCTTATACTGCAGGTAACTAAAATGTTTAGAAAGCTGGGCTCTGACTGATCAAAGTGCTCCACATATCCAAGAAGCTTGAATGCCTGACAAATTCATTAGTTACCGCGTTCTCTCTTCGTCTAAGTCTAACACTCAAACGACAGCTCCACGAAAATACAACTCTCTCTCACAAAATTATAAAGATAATTTGTCACATTAAGTTTTAGATGAGAGTTGACAAAATAGTGTAAAGAAAATAGTTTTAAGTTCGTATTTGATATTGGTAAGAATTTAGTCTAATATTATTTCTCTAATTAACATGAAGCCATTTTTAGTATTTAATTCTCAGGTTGCAAATGGTTCTTTCTAATCAGTACTCGACTTTTTATTGGCAAAAGTTGGCCCGTTTGGTTTTATTTTTGTTCTTATATTTCATTTTCATCATTTTCAAAGTTTGAAAATGTAGCTAGTGAAAATGGGTTGAAAATGAGTTTGTATTTGAATATATTATTGAAAAAATAATGATTATGTTGAATTTAGATAGTGTTTGACTAAGCTTATTTTAAACATCTTATAAGATATTTTTGGAGCTTGTAAGATGTTAGATCTTATTTTTAAAATAAGTTGTTGAAGTGTTTGAAAAAAATAAGATCTTGGAGCTTATAAGAGGTTAAAAATGGCAATTTTGTAATTAAAATAGTTAAAAATGAAGGAGTTTGTTAAGATTTTAAAAATAAGTTAGGGTCTCCTTACTTTTTTTAAAAGAGCTTATAAGCTCCTAACATCTTATCTTATGATCTTATAAGCTCTTTTTTTTAAAAAAAATTACCACACACTTTTTATCAACTTATAAACTCTTAAACATCTCATAAGATATTTTGAGGAGCTTGTAAGCTCACGCAAACACCATCTTAGTAGGCTATAACTTGTAGGTGGAGAGAGATAGTAGTAATAATAATAATAGAGAGAGAAGATATATCTATATATTATATTATTGGAAAATGTGTTTTGAGAATAAAAATGAAATTGGATAAAAATGTGTAAAAAAATGATATGTTTCAATTTTCAAATAGTAAAAAATATGAAGAGGGTTTGAAAATAAAACCAAACAGGCCATAAGTGTTTGTTTTGGTTTGAAATTAGGACGCAATATTTTAATCATTAAAAAGGAATTTTTAAATTTGAGTAATTTATTTTAAAACAATTCATCAGCATTGATCTCGTCTTCTACATTTTCCTCCAATTTCTCTCTTCGGCTAAAGCATTCATTCACCGTGGACTGCAATTTGAGGATTCTCCCATCTAGTGTTTGAGTTTTGAAAGCCACCTTTTCATCTTCTTCTCTTGCTCCATTGGTTTTGTTTCATTTCGCATGCTTTCATCAAATTATAGAAGATATTTTTCTGTTAAAATGTTAGGTCTATAACTATTTTTGTGATATATTCATGAAATATACATGAAACCTTTGTTTATATATGCATTTTAAATGAAAACGTACTTGAGTTCATATTTTTTATACGTAAAGGTAGTATTTTGTGTACCAAACTGAATAGTATTTAGAAACCCTATTATTTTGTTGTTCAAACCTAATTTAGTGTAATTTGTACTTAAATTTTCTGTTTTAAATGTTACGAAAGTTGTTTTGAGTTAAATAATATTTTAATTTTGTAATGATTGAGTTGGTTTACAATACAATTAATATTGGGTATGTTGGAACTTAATTTTTAGGGCTTATATTCAAAATATGATTTGATTGAAAGGTTTACAACATGTTTAGTCGTTCCCTATTGTTCATGAAGAAAAACATAGCATTGATTCATTCAGTACTGTATGCATGTATATCTGGTACAAAAGCACTGTATTTTAGTATTAGTAATTACATTTTCAATATAAAAACCTTAAATGTAAGTATATATGGGGATGCTTATAGTATGTATTTACATTATTTTTGTATTTGCAGCAATGGAATCAGAAACATATTGTCGTTGCTTCCTGGCATATTTTTATATGGAAATGAAGGAATTGAAACCCAAAATTGAGTTCTGACACAAACAGGCCCTTAAAGAAACCCTATTCTATATATTTTAGAATATGCTACAATTGAATTATTATAGCTTCAATAGAGATCAAGCGATCATAAGACGATTCAACATACGAATGACTTTTGGGGGCCAAAGTTTTGTTTAGTGTTGTGGTTGTCTCATGGGAGGCAACCTGTGGATGTCGATCAAAAGATGAAGTCAAACATCGTTGATTGCTTGTTTTCAAAAAATCTTTTGAATAAAACCATGTGCAAATATTTAAAAGGTTACAAGAATTTGTAGATAAACATAGTGATCAAGATATTGAAGATTTTGTTAGGTTGTATATACTTTTTGTTTTTAATTGTATTTTGTTTCTAATGAGCAACTATTGCACACCTCACTTTTCCATCCCTTACGTTGATGATCTATCTTCTGTTGGGTTGTATGCATGGGGGAAGTTGTATACAACTTTATAGTTCAACAACTAAGAAATCATTTAGGAGGTGATACGGAGGAGGTGCATAGGAAGAAATATTTTGATGGTTGTACAATTGGTCTTTTGGTGAGTGTCTTTGAATCTTTAAATTATAAAATTATTGTCACTTACTATAAATAACTATAAGTTTTTTCTTTATGAACAAAAGGGATAGCTGCACGAGCACACTTCTTCTTTAGGGAAACCTAAATGCTTGCATGCATGCTCGCGGTACTTTCGGTGGGATGATAGCAAGATCCCCATAAATGTGGCTGATATAGAGAAAGCTCTTAAGCAAATAAAAAGAGAAAAGGTAAAAGTTTATTGTTTATGTTTAGAATGATTCCCTATAAGTTTGACATTTGAAAAAAATGTGTAGCTTCATATTGTAATAGATCGCGCCTAACTATCCCTTTCCCGAGGAGGAAAAAACTGTCGTTTCAATGCAAATAATTATTTAGATGCACATGATTACTAATTGAAGTTTACTTTGTTATTATAGTAATAATTTTCTACTCTTTGTACAGGTTCCTTCAGTATCAAGCGATGATGTTTTAAGTTTTGAAGCTTAGTTGAAGCTAAAAAATAAAGAAGTGGAACTGTTGAAGCACAAAATTGAAATTTTGGAGAGGAAAGGAAATGAAGGCGATGAGGAGAAGATGGCTGAAGAGGAGAAGGAGAATGAAGATGAGAAAGATGAACAGTGGTGATGATGTTGCTGTTGGTGCTGGTGCGCAAGACAGTTATAAGAAACCACACCTGAAGTTTGTTGTTGATGAGTTTAAGACTCCGGATGGTGGTAATGATGGTCATAATGGTCATGATAGTGATGGTATTAGTGATGTTGGTGCTGATGTTGACATTGAGGGGGATAAAGAAAAGGAAGATGATATTCCACATGAAAACAAAAAAAACAAAAAAAAAGCATGATCATATCTCTACTATTGTCCGAGGTGTGAGAACAAGAGATGATCGGAAGAGAAAAAGAAAAGAGGAAGACTTTATCACACCACCCCTCTCCACACCATCAAAGAGAACCAAAGTTGGTGCCCATAGAGGCCGTGGCAGAGGTAGAAAGGCCTCCAAGAAAAGATTTGCAGAGGTGAGCCAAGGTACAACTAGAGAATTTAATGATGCTAAAGAAGTGGTTTAGCATACTGAAAAAGAGAAGACTGATACTAAAGAAGTGAGTTTTAATACTTTGGTGTCTGATGTTTAGTACTTGATATCTTTGTAAAAGTACCAGAAGTGTGAACAAAAAGTATAATAAATTGGTTGTTGAATACTAAAATTATCGAGAAAGAATATTGCCTCCTATTCTTTTTAATGCAAATTATATATATCTCGTACAATGCTATTATTTTGTACGGAGGTGTTGGTGTTGAAGGTTTTGAAATCCGCTTAAGTGAATTTCGATCAAGAAAAAGATTATAGAGGATGCAATGACATTTCTGACAAACAACAAAGTATTATTGATTTTTTTTTTATCTCAACCTAATTTGGAATAAAAATTCTCTTATACTTGTTTTCCTTTTTATTAAAAATTTTAAGGTTCTCTTAACTAATAATCTTTACTTTTTTTGTAGTATCATTATTTGGGATGGACCTGATCACTTTATCAGAGGAGATGTTTTTTGTGATTTGTTATTTGGAAAGAAGATGAGAGGTGATCATTGATTGTTACTTGAAGATATTTTGTATAACTCTTCCAATACATCTGATGGACATGGAATGCGGTGTGTCTACCATTGTTCAGGAAAATAATTTGTAAAATATTCGGTACTCAACATGGTAAAATAACTACTAATACCAATATAATTTGTAAACTACAATATTGAACAAATTGGAGATGCTGAACAAGAAACCTACAATAAAGCCACAGCAATATCCAATGTTTCTTGAGGAACTAAATGTTATTTCACAAAAGATGCTTGAGTAGCTCAATGTGGATGTCCTGACCAGATGCCAGTTTGTTATTTTTCCAATTGTGTATAAGTTCCATTGGTTCCTATTAGTTTTTGATACATCACAAAGAAGTTTATATAGATGAACTCTGCATGGTCCCTTATGTCAAATGTGACAACAAGAGTTTATGTAAATTCCTTGTCCTTTAAAAGTATTCATTTAAACAAGTTTCTTAAACTATAATAAATGATGTTATAATTATGCTTTGCAGGATAAGTTTATAGTAGGATACCTCAGGCATTTATTGGGGTATGATGCTGGCAAATGTGACATCCAATTTGGCTACTTCCACCAACAAGTTGGCGATGTAGATTGTGGAATTTATTGTTGTCTTTAGGCTTCATGTTATGCAAGGATCTAAAAAGATTTTTGGGACTATGCAAACTTATTTCCATTGATGCATATCGAGCACATATAGTTGCTATGATTCTAAGCCATGAGCATGGCTTGCTGCACTATGATACAAAGTTTCAGTAGTAGTCTCTAGTAATTAAGTATTTCTCTTTGTATTTTCAGTATACTCGATCAAATATGAGGTATTATTTGTCTGATTTTTGGTATAAGTTGTAGTATGGATGAGAACAACAACATGATTAGATGTAGGATTTTGGATGGTTATTATTTACAAAGTTAGTTTTTGTATATGGATGTTATCGTGAATTTGGTCCTTTATTTATTAGGAAATGTCAAATGTTACATGATGTGTAGAAGTTTATTCCAACAAATGATAATATGCACAACGTAAAATTAGTATAAAAGCAAGAAATATATTACACTAAAAATGTACAAAACAATCAAAATTCATTAAAAAAAAAAAAGAAAAAATTTTAAGTACAAAACCCCTGACCATAAGTACACAACATAGTTAAAGTGAGTACATAAACCCCATCTTGAAGTATATAAGAGCCGAAACTAGGTACTTTTTTCTGGATTTTCAGTATCATTCTAAGTGCATGAGGAATCATTCTCCATTCGGCCTAATCTGGCTATTGCATGATCATAAGATCACGAAACATTGCACCCGTGACTCATTTAGTGATGATATTTTCGGTAGTGTAGAAGGGGGTGTCGGACTGATTCATTTGCCTAATGCATCCGTGCTTTATACTAGTATGAACGATTCCCCACCATTCCAACATGTGCTATGACGACCGTTTATTCAACAAATCATGTATATGATTTTATAACGTCACCAATGTGTTGTTCCACGAGTCGAATTGAGGTTAAAATTGATTTTTGGAAAAGCAAGTACAGAACCTTGACCACAAGGACAAAACATAGTCAAAGTGAGTACATAAACCCCATCTCGAAGTACATAAGTGCTAAAACTAGTTACTTTTGTTTGGATTTTCAGTATTATTCTGAGCGCATAAGGGATCATTCTCCATTCGGCCTAATCTGGCCATTGCATGATTATAAGGGCACAAAGTATTACACCCAAGACTCATTTAATAATGATATGTTTGGTGGTGAAGGAGGGGGATGTCATTGTGATTTATTTGCCTCATGCGTCAGTCCTTTGTATTAGTAGGAATGACACCAGAAGTGGTAGGATGTGGGTGTTCACATTCCTAACCATTCCAACACGTGTTGTGATGATCATTTATTCAATAAATCATGCATTTAATGTTATAGGGTCACCAATATTTTGTTCCACATGCCGAATTGAGATTAAAATTGACTTTTAAAAAAGCAAGTACAAAACCCCTAATCACAAGTACACAACATAGTCAAAGTGAGCACATAAACCATGTCTCAAAGTAAATAAGTGCCGAAATTAGGTACGTCTTTTTGGATTTTTAGTATCATTCTGAGCATATGAGGGATTATTCTCCGTTCGGCCTAATCTGGCCATTGCATGATCATAAGGGCACAAAGTATTGCACCCAGGACTCATTTAGCGATAATAGATTCGATGGTATAGGCAGTGTTTGAAAAATCGAATCGTTCATTAAACCAAAAAACTTACCGGTTCACAGTTCACTGGTTCAACTGTTGGTCGGATTGTAATTGAATCGCAATTGAACCGTGACGTCATAATTACAAAATATATATATATATATATTTATATTATCTATATTACTTAAAAATTAATAAAATACCAAAATATAAAATGTAAATAGCTTAAATGATATTATCTAACATTATAATCCAAATTTCACAATTCATATTATGAATGATCACAACAATTTAAATATATTAAGTCTAAAGTTTAAAGTTAAGAGTTTGTAGGTTAATTCTAAACTCTAAATTAAGGATTTTTTTGACTTTTAGATAGCTTGTGAGGGGTACCTTAACCTTCAAACTTTGTACTTAGACCAAAAAAATTAAAAAAATCATAATAATTTTATTAAAAATTAAATGAAAAAATTGGTTCGGTTCAATTGAACCATGAACAGTTCACTGGTCCAGCGGTCCGATCAGCCGGTTTGAACGATTTTACAAAATATGGCGTTTTTTTTTTCAATTTTTCAATTTTTGGAGAAAATTGAACCCATTCACCGGTCGGTTGACGGTCTGACTGGTTGGTCCAGTCCCATTTTTTAAATAGTGGGTATAGGAAAGGGATGCCGTTGTGACTCATTTACCTCATGCGTCAATGTTTTACACTAGTAGGAATAACACTAGAAGCAGTAGGATGTGGGTGTTTGCGTTTCCAACCATTCCAACACGTGCTATGACGACCATTTATTCGACAAATTATGCATATAATGTTATAGGGTCACCAATATGTTGTGCCATACGTCGAATTGAGGTTAAAATTAGCTTTTGGAAAAGCAAGTATTGAATCCCTAACCAGAACTACACAACATAGTCAAAGTGAGTACATAAACCCTGTCGAAGTGCATAAGTGCCCAAATTGGGTACTTTTGTTTTCCTGGATTTTCAGTATCATTCTAAGTAAATGAGGGATTGTTCTCCATTTGGCCTAATCTAGTCATTGCATGATCATAAGAGCATGAAGTATTGCACCCAAGACTCATTTAATGATGATAGGTTTGGTGGTGTAGGAGGGAGATGCCGTTGTGATTTATTTGCCTCATGCGCCAATACTTTATACTAGTAGAAAAGACACGAGAAGTGGTGGGATGTGGGTCTTTGTGTTCCTAACTATTCCAACACGTGATATCACTAATAGGTTGCTCCATAGCTTGAATTGAGGTTAAACTCGTTCTTTGGAAAAATAAGTACAAAACTCCTTATATAAGTACATAACCATTGCAGTTTCAGTGCATAAACGTAGTTGTGAAGTACACAAATGCATAAATTAGATACTTTTTTTTTGGATATCTAGCATTATCGTTAACAGAAAATTATATTTTTATTTGCATTTAAGGTATCCAATAGATTTGATATAGTATCTAAAAATCATAATATATTACATTACATGCAATACCAAACATTCCAACATGTGATATCACTAATGGGTTGCTCCAAAACTTAAATTGAGGTTGTACTCGTTCTTTGGAAAAGCAAGTACGAAAACCCTAATTATAAGTACATAACTGATGAGGGTGAAAACTGTTCAGCTAGAGTATTAGGCTGAGATCCAGTATATTCAACCTAGTGGAGGTCGAGGAGATTGATTTCGATGTAATAGGGTCGAGTCTTGTGATCAACAGCAAACGTCAGGCTAGCCGAGGTGCCTTCGGCTAAGATACTCCAATGCTCAAGTTAGTATACATCGACTAAGGAATAGAGCAACAAAGTGAGGGCTTTAGAGTAATGAATAGCATACCTTGCTGAGGGTTAGCAATGGAGTATTTATAGCATTCTCAGCGGGGTTGATATGACTTCGGTGCCCTTGTTGAGCAAGAAGGGCTCTTGTCCTTGTTTGAGGGCTTTGAAGTTTTCTCTTGCCTGTGTACTATTCTAGGTAGCATAGCCTGAGGTGTGGTGGGACACGGGTGGCGTGTACTAGTCTGGCGTTGTTGAGAAAAGGTAGTATTGTGGTGGCACGTGCCATTAATGTGAGGAGACATCGCCTGGTGGAGCATTCAACGCGGTTGGGAGGCTGTCGTCTCGGCTCGACTTCCCTGGTCGAGGTGAATACTTCTGCAAAGTACCTTCTCAGGCTTTAGTCGAAAAGATGTAACCTTATTGTGGCTAAGCTTTCATGGTTGGATGAGGGGATGAAGACCTATGTATCCTAGTTATGGTCGACCATAATCAGGTCGAGAGGCAAATGGCGGTACTCGCTACGATGGGTAAAGCTCATGAGGTCGAGTTTCTATCAATAGGTCGGGCCTATTAGTAATTGGGCCGCGAGATACCATATTTTTGCCCTGGTCGAGTGTTGTTGGGCTGGGCCATATCATAAGTCCCTCCCCACTTTCGAGTCCTGATTGAGAGTATCGATAAGAAGGAAATGGGAGTAACTAAAAATTGGAAACTGGGTCCGCTCGATAAGAGTTTGAAGGAATCGACCAGGGTTTTGGTCCATTAAATGCGGTAGTTGTGTTATGTCATGCAGAGCGTCAAGTGATGGCTGTGCAATTATTATGGCTGTTTCGATTGCCGCGCTCTGATAGCTATAAATAGTCGTGGTGAAAATGTTCATTTTTACTTTTACAGCATTCCAAGAGGTCAATTGAGGCATTTCCCTGCGCTGTCGATCAATTACTTTATCCTCTAGAGTCTTGAAACTCGTAAGTCCTTCTACACGTATTTTGATCATACCATATTTATATCATGTTGAGGGTATTGGGTGAGGACGATAGCTAGAGTAATGATAGTGGGGAGACAAAGTCGGATATGGTTTCGATCGGGAGTGGGGGTGGCTTGACTAGCGAGTCTGATGGCTCTTTGAGTGACAGTTTGACCTCAAGCAGCTCTAATGATGAGCATATCATTATCGGGGGTAGGGCTGGTCCAAGTGAACTGCCCATTTCTCGTGGTTGGCTATTTACCCCCAACCATTATAGCGATATAGTATCTAAAATCACTCCCACTGACCTCGTACTTATAAGATAGCTTTTTCATATTCCCCGAAGTACAAGCTAATCGTGCCCGGGTCTTCCAATAGAATACACTGACCCCTTCTGGGTGTATAAGTATGTTTGAGGAAGCCTTTAGATATGGGCTTAGGTTCTCGCTTGCTCAATCCATAATCCACCTACTGAGGAGTCTGCAAGTTTGTACAAGCCAACTCCTTCCCAATTGCTTCCCGACTATACACAGTTTTGTCGTCCTGATGCACATACATGACCAATCGGCCTCCTTCGCTAATTTCTCCAACCTTTTCCATATCCCTATATCCCGAAAGTTGGGTAGCACTGAGAAGTCAAGTTTTTATTATCTGACTGCCCGTCTTCGATGAAATTTCTTGGTGACCCCCTCATCGTCCCATGGCCAATAATGGAAAAAATGGTATCCATATGCTCGAGCACCTAGGGGTTTTAATATTCTTATGGAATGGTTTAGAGGGCACATTGAGATGCTTGGGAATGAAACTCCGACCTGGCCAAACACCTTTATTCGAGACTCAGTGCAGTTTGGGCAAATGGAAGCCTCGGCTTATATTAAGGAAAGGAATTTGGTTCTGGCGGGCTTATCGCCAGCCAACTTAGGGTTACCAACTGAAGCTCGACTAGGTAGATAACTTGACCATTGATTTTGAAACTGTTTTTAGTCCAATTCTCTGATCGATCCTCATGTATGTTGCTTTTATGTTTGTGCAGATAGATAGGAAATCATGAACCAAACTCGAGCACAAGCTTTGGCCCATGGGTAAAGGAATCAAGAGTGGCGTCCAGACATAGTCGCTCGTCGAAGGGGTGCATCTCAGGTCGTTCCTCAGCCCTGGGCCGCATTACCTTCTCCTGCAACTTCTCCAGCCTGACCTGCACCAGCCTCAATCTCTAGCCTATCCGCATGATAGAAGAGGCCCGTATTCAAGCAAGTAGGATCTGCCCAGAAGAAGGCGACTGCTGATAAGGGCAAAGGCAAAGATGGTGCCGCTGGCCCTTTGATTGGCTACTATATATTTGGGCACGGGATGACACAGAGCTTTTCCAAATGGTCGACTTGCCATCTCCTCAGTTCGAGATGGACATGGCGGTTCATAATTCCATGTTGATGATGATGGCTAGGTCGAGCAGCTCTTTATCAGTGAAAGTGATTATGGCTAGTCTGTTCGCATCCGACTAGTGAAAAATGATGGACATGAGCCAGGTGGCCATGTTGTGAGATATAACCTACCACTCCAATATGGTAAGTGTCTCGTCGAGCATTGTATGCTTATTAAATTCTTCTTTTCATCTTTTGTTGTTTTGATTGTATCGATAAAATTTTTTTGTTGTAGGTTAGCTAAATTAGCTACCATCTACACGGAGGCAAGAATTTGCCCTCGATGAACATGATAGGCTCCAAGGGGACCAAACTAAGCTTGACGTGCTGAAGGCCAAGGCCGAATCTGCCTAGATCCGGATCGAGCAGCTGACTAAGGAGTTAGAAAATAGCAATGCTCAGCACAAAATAAAGGATGCCCAGCATGCTCAACAGAAGAGCTGCTGAAAAAGGACATGGTGGATGCCCAGTCCTACTATGATACTGGTTGAGCTCATGGCTACAATAGCACGCTCAACTTTGCTTGGAAGGAATTCACCAGGATGTTGCCAACACGTTCTATGAGAAACAATTCAACAGTTCATGCTGATTTCAGCTTTCCAGAATACCAACATCGTCTTTTTTATAAAAAATGCCACTGATACCTTCAAGAAGGCTCTCAAACAGTTGGAGTTTATTGGCTATTCCATCCGTCTAGAAGATAGGCAGCGTTTGAACCCCATGCTTGACGAGCAACTCCGCATGTATTCCGACTCCAATGAGGCTATTTCTACCGATAGAGCAAACCCTAATGAGACTGCTCCCATCGAGGTGCCAGTTGCTGCACCCATGGCTATGCCCACCCATACAGCTAGGGTCAAGGTCGTGACCACTGAGTTTGACTTCACCAATGATTTTGCCTTCGACATTAGGGATGGCAAGATCAACATAGCTGACTTTTTCCTTCTTGATTGGCATCCTTTCTTGGTCGACTAGCTTCTATGGTTCAAATGGCACTTGTTATGGTGCTCAAACAAGGAGTCGGAGGTGCAGTTGTGTGAATTCCATCCGATGATGATCTCGACCAGGAGTCGAGAAAGGGGCAGCAGTTACAAGGATGGAAGGGCTGGGTTCGAACTGAGCGCCTGAAAATTTGAAGCAACTGTTTAGTCACCTTATGAGGCGTTTGTTAGGACTATTATGTAATATTTTATTTTTGGCGGATGTAATCAAACAGTTTTTAGTTTAATAAAATTTCAGCTTCTTTACATCGACGTACTCCATTTTACTTTGTTTCTTTTGGTGTGATCGAATGTTTATTTGAAATTCAAATGAATAAATCGATCTCAGATGATCATATAACACAATCTCTAAGTGCAAAAAGTGAATCCCTTGATGAAGGAATTAAGTTTAGCAAGTATATGGTTGATTTAGATGTCATTTGTCGTAGAATGGATGGAATTAATCCAAGATATTTACAAATGTCTGTTGTCAATTAGTATGTATACTGTCCTCGACTTGGGGTCGAGTTTCGATCGATGGATTGGGCTTATTGGTAATTGGGTTGTCAGACACCATATTTTTGCCCTGGTCAAATGTTGTTGGGCTAGGCCTGTTGGGTTATCCCATATCAATGTGCTTATTTTGGGCCAGGGCCGTGTTGATCAACTACGAGGTCGATCATAAATGATTAAGTCGTTTACTAGTTTGTGCTAAGAAGGCCTTTTGACACCAGTTTGAAATAGTCACCGACTATAGGGTCGACTCAGAATAATCAATTCATTCGTTAATTTGGGCTATGAGCCTTTATTTTGTAGTTTGAAACCAACGTCGACTATGGGGTCGACTCTGAATGATCAATTCGTTTGTTAATTCGGGTTAGAAGCCTTTATTTTGCGGTTTGAAACTGATGTCGACTACAAGGTCGACTCCGAACGATCAAGTCATTTGTTAATTCAGTCTAGAAATCGTTACTTCACGATTTGTAAACTGTCGTCAACTATGGGGTCGATTGTGAACGATCAGCTCGTTTGTTAATTTGGACTATAAGCCTTTGTTTTGAGGTACGAGCAGGTGGTTGCCAAAATGTGCAAAATTTTATTGGTTGTGAAAAGAAATTGTAGTACAATGGAGACTTTGAGTCTCTTTACACATAGAATTTCCTCAAATTTACCACATTCCATGGTCGAGGAAGCTCATTTTCATTCATGTCCATGAGTCGATATGCATTGTGCTTTGTTACCTTGACCACTGAGTATGGTCCTTCCCATTTTGGAACAAGTTTCCTTACGTTCTTTGATACTTTGACATTTTTGAGGATAAAGTCGTCTATTTTTAAACTTCTTGGTCGAACGCCTTTGTTATAGTGTTGCGCCATCTTCAACATGTATCTCTGTATGGATATGTATGCTTGCTCAAGGACTTTGTTAATTATCTCTAGGTTTAATTTTCTCTCGGAGCTATTTCGAATCGAGTTAAAATGGATCACTCGAGCAGTGTGTTGTATGAGTTCTGCCGGAACGATTGCTTCGAATCTATAGACCAAACTATAAAGGATGTGGTTGGTGGCTGTTGGAAATGTTGTCCTATATGCCCAAAGTACTCTGGGGAGGTCATCGGCCCAGCTCACGCTAGTCCTTTCCAGTCGAGCCTTGAGGTGGTCTAGGACAATTCTATTCGTAACTTTGATTTGGCCATTGGCTTGTAGATTTCCAACTGATGTGAAGTGTTGTTGAATTTCAAGGCTCTCACACCAGCTCCTCGCATTCCTACTCTGGAATTGTGTCTCATTATCTGATATCAAGACTTTGGGCAGACCGAAACGGTAGATAATGTTCTTCTATATGAAACTCTTAATGGCTGCATCGATTATTTTGGGGATAGCCTCTGCTTCAACCCACTGTATAAAGTATTCGACGGCGATGATCATAAATTTCCTTTGACCTGTTGTTTTTGGAAAATATCCCACTATATCAATCCCTCATTGTTCGAATGGCCACGTGATTTGTACGTTCACCATCGAAGTAGTAGGCTGGTGAGATATGTTCGAGTAGACCTGGCAGGACATGCCTTCTTGGAAAAATCCACTGCGTCGTTTAGTAAAGTTCGCCAAAAGTATCCATGTTTGATGACTTTATGTGTAAGGGATCGACCTCTTGAATGGTTGCCGCAGATACCTTAATGTACCTCATGTAAGACTTTGCAAGCTTGCTCTGGAGTCAAATATCTGAGCGGTGGTACCTGAAATCGACCTCTTGTAAAGTTGGTTGTGCTCGTCGAGGGAGAACTTCGTTGCTTGGCCTTTGAGACTGCATGCTTCATTTTTGTCATTGGGAATTATATCTTCCTTCAAATAGGTTTTTATTACTTCCTGCCAAGAGGGAGATGCTTCTCCGATCTGCCTCACCAAATTCTGGTTAGGGTCACTTATAGTGGGTTTTCGATCAACCAGAAATGTGATCTTCCTATCCTTAGTTCTTTTTGTCAAATTAGCGAACTTGGAAAGCGCATCGGCCCGCTCGTTCTCTGATCGAGGGACTTTGCTGAGGGTGAAAATTTTGTGCTGCTGCTGCAACCTTTTCACCTCGGCCAAGTATTTGCTCATCGTGGACTCTTTGGCTTCAAAGTTCCAATCAACCTACTCTCGACTAGCTGGGAATCGGTGATGGCTACCAGCTGCTCGACTCCCCTACTGATTCCCATCCTCATACCAGCCAGGAGGGCTTCATACTCTGCCTTGTTGTTTATGACAAGGTAGTTGAGTTTGATTGCGAAGTCGTATTCCTTGCCTTATGGTAGAGAAACACCACTTCCTCTACCTGAGGAAGTTGCCGAACCATCGACGTGCAAAGTCCATATAAATGAGTCGGGGTCGAGCTGGTCGAGAAGAGAAGGTCAAATCTCTCAAAGATAAAATCGGCCAAGACTTGGGCCTTTATAACAGTTCGGGGCTAAAACGTGATGTCGAATTTGCCCATCTCGATTGCCTACTTGGTCAGTCTACCCGATGTATTTGGCTTGGAAAGTACATGTTTTAATGGTTGATTTGTCAAGACCAAATAGAGTGAGATTGGAAGTAGGGCTATAATTTCCTAGTTGCAATGACTAGGGCGAGGGTGAATTTCTCAATCTCCAAATGGTTATGTTCAGGGCCTTGCAATGCTTTACTACAATAGTAGATAGGTCGATGGGTGCTCTTTCTGGTTGAGACCAAAACTGAACTGATAGATGCTGACTACTAAATAGATGTGTAAAACTTTTCCAGCCTCAGGTTTTGCTAACATCGGTGCTGATGACATGTATTGTTTCAATTTGACCAAAGCTCGGTTGCACTGTTAGGTCCACTGGAAACCTGATTCCTTGCATTCCTTAGGATTTTGAAGTACGGCAAGCTTTTGCCGGCTAATCGGGCGATGGACCTTCCCAGCGCAATGATCCTACCGACCAAACACTGAAGGTCTCTAATTGTTAGAGGAGGTGCAATGTCCAGAACGACCTGGATTTTTTGCGGGTTCACTTCAATAACTGTCTGGCTGACCATGTAACCCAAGAACTTGCCCCCTCTCACTCCGAACATGCACTTGTTAGGGTTGAGCTTCATTCCAAATGCTCTTAGTATTGTGAATATACAATTGAGGTCGATCAAGTGACTTTTTGCTTTTTCTATTTTGACGATCATGTCGTCAACGTAGACTTCCATGGATTTTTCGATCTCATTTTTTAACATAAAGTTTACTAGTCTTTGATAAGTTGCACCTGCGTTTTTAAGCCCGAAGGGCATGGCTAGAAAATAATATACCCTATTAGGGATGACGAAGGATGTCTTATCCCTATCCTTGGGTGCCATGAAAATTTGGTATTAGCTTTGGAATGCATCCATCATGCTCAATAAGTCGCAACTAGCAATAGAATCAACTAACAAATCTATATGAGCTAGGGGGTAAGGATCTTTATAGCAAGCTTTATTCAAATCAGTAAAATCATTACACATGTGCCATTTTTCCTTATTTTTAAAGACAAGGACTGCATTACAAAGCCAACTTGGGTATTGAATTTATATAATGTATCCTGCCTCTAAAAGCTTGTTGACCTCATTTTTGATGATTTGGCACCTTTCAACATTGAAGGTCCTGGTCTTCTGTTTTACTAGCTTGTATGAGGAGTCCACGTTCAAACGGTGAATGATGACACTGGGATCGATTCCTTGAAGGTCGGAGGTCTTCCAAGCAAAAACATCAACATTTCTTAGGAGAAAATCGTCCATAAGATACTTCATGCAGTATGTCTGTTCCAATCCTGGTGGTCTTATCGGGGTTTCCTAGCTCTAGCTTGATTTTCTTGAACTCGCCAACAATCTCTAACTTGGTCTTCTCCAACTTTATCTTCTTGCTTGATTGTCCCTCATCGAGTTTCGTTACTGGGGCATCCCCTAAGGGTTTCAATTTAGGTTGGGTTTCTGCTCGTTTGCCTCGATTGAAATTGTGTAGCACTACTAGGCCTCTTTCATATTATAAAGGAGTTCACCAGTCCTCGCAGTTGTTGGGAATTTGACCTTTATAAGGTAGGTCGAGACAATAGCACGAAAGTCGTTCAATGCTGGTAGCTCAATGATAGCGTTGTAGGCAAAGGGTATGTCGATGACTAGGTAGTAACCATCAAAGTTCTGCGCCGAGGAGCCTCCCAAATAATGTACATAGATTAATGGATCCTTCGGGGATGATCTCCTACCCCTCGAATTCAATAAGAAGGGTGCATACAGGCTCGAACTTTAGCTTACCCATATTCATTCTCTTCAAGGTCGACAAAAAAATGAAGTTTGCTGAGCTGCCGTTGTCAACTAGTATTTTCCTGACCTCAAAGTTTGCGATTTCTATAGATACCATAGGGGGCAATACAACTTGCTATCGACCCCTTGATTTTCCACATGTACAAGGTCGGCGTCAGAGAAAGAAATTGGCTCCATGCTAGTCGAGAGTTGATATACAGTCTCAATCGAAGAAGATTTGATCGACTCCAATCTACGCTGACTCTACCTTTTGGCTGATTTCGAATCCCCCTAGCCGGGCCTCCTACTATTGTGTCAATCACTCCTCTAATAGATGGGCGGGGATTATGGAGAGGTTTCTTCCCTTTGTTTTCCTTCCTTGGGCTAACCGACCTTTCTCTACGGGGAGACTGGTCGGTTTTGCCTGCTTCTTGTGTCGCTTGCTCATTAACGAATTTCTTCAGGTGGCCTTGTCGAATGAGCCTTTCAATCTCGTCGTGAAGATTGAATCAATCCTTAGTGTCGTGGCTCTTCTGTCTGTGAAAATGGCAATATTTCTTAGATCTTTTCATGGCCTCTGTCTTGGTCAGCTTTTTGGGTTTTTTAAGGAGGTGGTCATGCTGTATGGCAAACAAGACCTCTTTTCTGGAAGTATTGAGGGCGTGTAATTGTGAAAACACTTGATTGAATATCGATGACCATCTTTGTGTTGTTAGCTATCTTTCTTATTCCCCTTCTTCTTGTCGGCTTCAGAGTTGCCATATTTCAGCTTGTTCATATTCTCCTGAGTCATGTACCTCTCAAAGAGGTCGAGCAACTCCTCCATTGTCCTCGGCCACTCCCTGACCAAAGCATTGGAGCATTCTTTATAGCGGAGGCCCAAGTAAAGCACGTCGATTAGAAACTCGATCAGTGGGCTATCAATCTTTAGGACTTCTGTGTTGAATCTAGTAAAGAATTCATGGAGGGATTCTCCTTTATTCTGCTTCACCATGTACAAATAGGTATGCGGGAGTTTCACCTTCCTTCAACTAGCGAATTGATGGAAGAACTTGTCGCACAACTGGTCATACTAGTAAATCGATGCTGACTCAAGTTTCACAAACCAATCGAGTGCGATCCCCTGAAAGGTGGTGACCAACATCTTGGCGTGTGTGTACTCGTTGTGCCCATGGAGCTACATCATATGCTCGAAATGTAGCAAGTGTTCATTTGGGTCGAATAAGACATGATATCTAGGCAGTCCTGTGGGGGCCTTGGCATCGACGACAATGTGCTTGTCAGTAATATCCTTACAAACGAAAATTTTCACTCTCGGTGGGACCTCTGGGCTCCGTCATTGTAGGGGTTTCTCTTAAAATTTCTCTTTAAGATTTCCTCCAGCTGCTTGTTCAATTATTGTACTTAGTGGGATACTTCCTCCCATTCTTCTCGATTGGCCTGAGTGAGGTTCCTGTTCATCTATTGTCTAATGAGCTCGACCCTATCGTGCTGCAAGGCTCGAAGGGATCGAATGCCATGGTCAACGGAGTCAACAACTTCTTCACGAGGGTTTTGCCAGGCTCCTTCTCTCGAAAATCACTTGGGACTATCTTCTCGTCAGGTAGGTGGTCGTCTGACCTCCGATTGACCCCTCTCTTCTCTAAGGGCCTCTCTTCGTTCTGGGTAGGTAGGGGAGTAACGCTAGCAGCTGGCCCAACCTGAGTGTTGTGTCGATTGAGGGCAGTTGACAACTGAATAGAAATTTGAGCAGATATGTGCTCGTTTATGAGCTGCATGAGTTGAGGCATGGTCACGGTAACCACTTGTTCCGACGGGGTACTGGGTCCCACCAAATCAGGTTCCTATTGGGGTTGAGAAGAAGGGGTTGGGGATCTTCAGGTGAGGGGATGAGGGCCTACGTATCTTGGTTATGGTCGACCATAATCAAGTCGTGAGGCGAACGCTGATACTCGCTACGATGGGTAAAGCTCCTGAGGTTAAGTTCCGGTTGATAGGTTGGGTTTATTGGTAATTGGGCCGCCAAACACCATATTTCTACCCTGGTCAAGTATTGTTGGGCTGGGCCTATTAGGCTATCCCATATCAATAACTGTTGCAATTTCAGTACATAGATGCCTAAATTGGGTACTTCTTTTGGGATATCCAGGATCATTGTTAACAGAAAATAGTATTTTTATTTACATTTAAGGTATCTGACAGATTTGATATAGTATCTAAAAATCGTGTTATATTACATTACATGCAATACTAACATTCCAACACATGATATCACTAACGGGTTGCTCCAAAACTTGAATTGAGGTTATACTCGTTCTTTGGAAAAGCAAGTACGAAAATCCTGATTATAAGTACATAAACATTGCAGTTTCAATACATAAATACAATTCTGAAGTATACAGATGCCTAAATTGGCTACTTTTTTCTAGGATATCTAGTATTATTGTTAATAAAAAATAGTATTTTTATCTGCATTTAAAGTATTTGACAGATTTGGTATAGGACCTAAAAATCGTGATATATTATATTACATGCAATACCAAAAATTCCTACACATGCTATCACTCATAGGTTGCTCCACAACTTGAATTGAGGTTAAACTCATCGTTTGGAAAAGTAAGTACAGAACCCCTGATTATAAATACATAACCATTGCTGTTTCAGTATATAAATGTAGTTCTAAAGTACATAGATGCCTAAATTGGATACCTTTTTTGGGATATCCAATATCATTGTTGATAGAAAAAATGTGATATATTACACTATATGAAATACCAAACATTCCAACAAAAAGTCAAATAATATTATTACATAATAGTCTAAATAGTCTAGATCTAACATGTCCTTCAAAAAGCAAAAATTAGCAGCTACCATTAGTCTCTTAGCACGGTGCAATCCTTTTTACATTATTTGTATCCCATTTATGCACCATCTTTCTACGAATTAATAATAAATAAAAAATATATTAGTTACACAGTAATAACAAAAAGGTATAGCAAGCATACATATGCAACATAATGGCAAGCAAATACGTTAGCAAGGTCAAACTAATCTAGCTAGTCGTAACTTCTTTGCATGTACTACAGCTATGCCCGATTCTACCACACCACTTACACCTGACTGCCCAAACATTAATTTGAGATGGAAATCTCTGTATCCTCCTATAACTTGGTTGAGGTCTTACATCAGGTGCATAAATGGTTGATTTTTCTTCTGCTTCGAATGTGTTCAGGTCAAAAATAGGTATAGGATTAAGTTCAAGTTTGTAGGCTTGTTGATACATCCCAACCTGATAACATTGATTAGTAAAGTCATACACCGAGAGTGAATTAGACTCAATACATGCACAAGCATGCTTGCAAGGCATTCTATTAACTTGCTATGCCTGACATGAACAACTCTAGCTGTACAAATCTGCAACATAGGATTTGTCATGATCACTGACCTCAAAGTTCCAACCACTAGATTTCTCCACTTTTAGTGTACGAGAGGCCATATAATTTACTACTAATTTCTTCTCCTGCATCGAGCATAATACTCCAATAAGTTTATTAGATTCTTCTCGTCAATCATGCATCATAACTATAATTTATTTGCATATATGATCCACCATAGCTGCAATAACCCAATTATTCCAACATTTCGCTTGATTGTTGCTTATTACTCTCCATCTATCACCATCAAATAAAGAATTTGCTCAACATTGGGGCTTTGACTGCATGATGAAGTCTCTAGCAAGAGGCGTGGACCCCACTATGCTCTTTATATGCCGAGTATATTCTTGTCTTGTTAAAGCATATGCGACTTCATGAAAATAAATGCCCAATGTTTCTTATTGTGGATGGGGTACTTTCTCATTGTCTGAAATTGAAATTATATTATCATTAGATTTCTTGAACTATTACTTGGACATTAATTTAGATCAGAACATAGTTTTCAATAACAATAAAAAAAATTCTTACTTGCTTTTTGAAGTTGTCCATCAAGTGTCTCAAATAGTATACACAATGACTACCAAGAACTACCATGGGGATGGCTTTAAGAAGCCTAGTATGTCAGTTAAAGAAAAAAGAGAACTTTCTGAAGCCTGTGCTATGGTGAGAATATAAAATGCTCCTCAGCCTCAAGTAGAACCACTCCCAATTAGTATCATTTTCAGCATCAACAACTATATATACTAATGTGAATAGATCATCATTGGGATCCTTGGTGACAACACTAAGTAAACATCCTTTATACTTATTCTTAATATGACTGCCATCCAAAAAATTCACTGGTCTGCATCCATTGAGAAAGCCGACCAGACAAGCTATGAACAGATAAATAATCGCTGTAATTTTAGGGTCATCGAGTCAATCTCATAATCCGCAATACTTCCAAGATTTGTTTCCCTCACAGCCTTACAATACTATCTCAACTTATCAAAGGATCCCTTGTTCGCCCCATAAATATCATGCATGGCTATTTCCTTGCCCAACCATGCTTTATGGTATGGAATTTCTATGCCAAATTCTCTATGAATATCTTTCATCATGTTGATAGGTCAGTAACAGGTTCTCATCTCAAATTTTCTTTTGCTGCATTAGCAACCCAAGCAAAATCGGCTCTAGGATATACCTTCGTCCGAAGACTACCCTAATTACATATATGTTCTAGGTTGCATTTTTGAATACCAAAGAATTTGACAGCTTCATGCCTTGAGGCATATATTCTCCATTAGCAATTATTATCACTACATATTGCTATAATCCTTTTGGAATCATTTTTTTGATATATAAAGGACCTTCTACTAGCGACAATATAGTTTTTAAGTTTAATTCTAAAACTCTTCAGCATACTAGAACGTTCCCTCTCATGGATGAAATGACTCCAAACATCGATTAAATTCCTTTGTAATGCTAAATCATATTGTGACTCACTTGTGGAGGAAATCTCCTCCTTTATTTCATTCCTAAATGGGTGTTCATTGCAAAGAAATAACATATTCAAATACATAATAATTATTAATAAAGTGTTGCAAGATTAGTACATAAGTACTCAAATATGCAATTTCAGTAATCAACAACAAGATAATTGGGCACTTAAGTAAACAATATCAGTATTTCACATAGAAGAAGTAAGTACTAAAATAAACAATTTAAGTACTTAAATAAAGGAGATAATGACTGAAATGATTGAATCTAGTATTTAAAGTAGAAAGAACTAAGCAGTGAACCAGAAAACAAATGCAGTATTAATTTGACATAGAAGATCTAAGTATTGAAATGAACAAATTTAGTATTTAATATAGAAGGCCTAAATACTAAAACACACATATCTAGTATTCAACGTAGAAGAGCACAAGTATTGAAATGAACAAATTCAATATTTAACACACAAGACCTAAGTACTAAGACACATAAGAACAAGTATTCTATAAGATAACTACATATAATTAATAATGTAGACATGTAAAAATTGGGACAATGCAAGTACGCTAAACAATAAATGCAGTATGAAATTGAAGATATAAAGTATTTACCTGCTTATATAGCTACTTTGCTTTTCTTGTCCACTAGGTTCACTTTTTCAAACAACAATCACGTCAACTAAGGTCATCTTTAAACTTAAATGCAGGCGAATCATGTTGGACACATCCTCGTCAGCATTCAAAGTCACATACATTTTTTGATGGGGAGCAAGATATTGTACTATGTAAAATTGAGGGGAAATTTCATAACATTATTTCTCCATTTGGAAATATAGTCCCACTAGAGTCATGCTCTAAAAAATAGACATGATATAGAGTTCCTCATTGTACATACAACTCCCTAGTAGTTGAATTTGAGGTTCTTCCCCACTACCTGACATTTTCAGGTTAAAAAAAAATTAAATAACTGTTGCTCGCCAAAAATTACAATGCTGCTTTACGTGCAACAATGGAGACAAAATAGGCTTGCTGCTTGCTAATATGTTGTAGCCGATTGCAGAAAATGAAAAAAAGAAAGGAGAGAGAAGCACTATGTTCTGTTGCGGGGGATACACAGAAAACAGACGAGAAAGAGAGAGGGAGACAAGCTGTTGGGACATCAGGGTTTAGGAATAAAGGGGGGAAAAGACATTAAAGTAAGGTCAATTTTAAGTGGCTGGGAAGTGAAGGCTAAGCTGAAACTTCACATAGGGAGTTGAAATAAGAAATGAGTGGGTGGGAACTGAATACCAAATTGAAAGTTGGTTTAGTTATTTATAATTAAGTTGCCCTTATAAGAATATTTGTGCTATTTCATTTTATTTTAAAAAAATAAAGTGTGATTTTAATTAATGCATTGATATAGCACGACCATATTCCTTTAAAGTTGATAATATCCCAGATCTAGTATTAATTGAATTTGAATGAACTAGAATTGTAATTCGAATATTGTCTAATTTCTAATAATGGTAATCTGAATGTTGGTTTGAAAGAAAAGTTAATAGTTAATTTATTTCCAGGTCTAATCAAGTTGAGGGCAGTTTGAAAAGCAGCACTAATTAATTTCCAACTAAAGAAAGGTATTGTTTGGTTATAAATTATATGTTTTGGGAGAATGAGTTTTAGGAATGAGGTTGGGGAATGTGAAGTTATATTGGGAAATATAATGAACATTTGTTTATATTTTAGGAAGAGTTAGAAAGTTATTTTGGAAAATTTTAATATGTTTTGGGATGAGACAATTTTTACTGTAGTGGTCAAATCAGTGCTTTTTTGTTGGGTTTTTAGAGTGAATACGAAATTGAATGATTCTTTTATTGTTAAAATAATAATAAAATATGTATGATATATATGTGTGTGTGTGTGTGTGTGTGTGTATTGAAAAATGAGGAAGTTTTGGGGATAATGAAAAATAGAATAAAGTATTATAAAAAATTTAATTTGATATTTTAGAGGAAATTTTTTTGTATTTATTTTTTGTTTTGCCAAAATGTAACCAAACATGGCCGCAATTTCTGTTAATGTCAGATGAAAATGAAGTAATAGGCAAGCCAGTTAAGTACCACTTAATATGATCTTTTGGATCACTATACATACGTCTACATAATGTAGCTACTGAAAGAATCAAGTCATGAACCTATATATATGTATTACTAGTCAGGATTAATAACCTTTTGAGTTACGTACGTACGATAATTAGTTGGCCTTGAAAATTAGATTTTGAAAGAATTGAAAAAAAATAAAAATGTTATTCTTAATTTGTACAGATTAGAATTGCATGAGCTTGGGCGCAAACCTCAGCAAGCGATCCAAAGCGTTGACCGTAAATTTCCTGGCAAAGAGTTGGCAAATATTGGTGGGCCTCCCATTGTAGACGCACCGGGTACCGGTCCTCATCCGGTTCAACATTTCCGGGTTGACATCGGTTCGGATAAATCTCAAGGGATGGGGTCCTCCCCTCGACCAGTCAACCCAAGTCAAAGTCCTGTTTGAATTCTTCCACGGGAATTTCTTGGTTACAAATGTGGGCACGTAGTGTTCATCAGAGTAGCAAGATGGCTTGCAGTATTTCTTGAATAAAGAGGAATATATGCGATCGGATACTATCTCGAGGGCAAGCTCCCGATCCATCTCGAACCATTGAGAACCCTTCCGCCACTGTTGAAGAGTCACTTGGGGCTTCATCCGCTTGTCGTATCGGCCGCGCCCCACCGGACCCAGCTGATCGTACGACTCAACGAATGAAGTGGTGGATTTGATGAGGTAATCATAAATGGTGTTGAAGTTGAAGAGTGGAATGCAAGACTCTGATAACAGAACAAATCTTTGGTTTGAGAAGTCGAGTAATGCGTTTGCCAGCAGTCGACGTTCTGCTTCAACCATACTGAACTTCCCCCATTCCACCTCCTGCATGAGTAATCAATATCTAGAATTATATAACAAGCATCCAATTTATACAATTCAGCCAAAATTTGGTCAAAAGTTTTGGAATATTAATTAATATACGTGTTCCCTAATATTTCAGTCTAGATATTCACTATTTCATTTCCACTATATTTGGTTTAAGGATTTTGATAAGAAAAAGAAAATATTTGTGAAAAGGAAAAGAAAACAAAAACATATAAAATCTCAAATTTGTTTGGTTGTTAATGAAAACAATGAAGAAAGAAATGAGGAAAAGAGGTGTAATGAAAGTGCAGAAGAATGAGAGAGAGTGCTTCAATGTGAGAAAATTCATTTCCCTCACCATTTTATGGGGAAAATGAGTTTTCCTCAAATCCACTATATTTTTCCTCAAGTTTTCCTTTCTTTAGGATTTTCCTTACCAACCAAACAATTAAAAATATTTTCCTTAGCATTTTCTTTTCTTTTCCTCACCAAAATTCATGAACCAAACATAGTGTTCATGTTTCGTGTTTTATTCCTATCTCATAAACATATGCCAAGTGCATTAAAGGTGACGAGTGGCTTGTGATCTAATGGCATAATTAGTCTATCACATAATATGGGAGGTCAGGAATTTGAGCTCAAAAGGGCTTCTGATATGCGTGTATGTGTATAAATATATATATAAAAAAATGCATTAAAGATTTCATTACAAAAATAATTGATTAAAAATGAGATACACTTGGTATAAAATGCAACAATTAAAATAGAAAACAAAATATGAAACGAAATAGTGGATCAATATTTGTACAATTCATTTAAAATCTGTCCTAGTTACTAATCAAAAATCTGAAAATTAAGTTGATCAGAATTTGACAGGTACAAGAAAATCAGTTCAAGGAATTAATAGCAGCGAGAGCAGATTAATTAAGGGCAATACAGAACGTTCTTTAAGAACCTCTAGAAAGAGCATAGAATAGATACTTATTTTTTCAAGTTGAACTTCTCCCCCTGTAAAGAAGAAAAGAAACAAGACAAGAAGAAAGGAATTTGGGAAAGGCTGGACAGCTTGGCAATTAGAGTACAATCAAAGAAACCATGTGCAGCAAAAAGTTGCACACCCTCGCTCGCTCGCTCACTCTGGACTCTAGAGGATCTAAAAAGTTGTGTTTAGCATCCGATCAAGCATTAGATATATAGGCAGGTTATGTATATATATATATATATGTATGTATATAGCTAATCAACTTTAATGTGAATAGTTGTGGCAATTGCAAAATTATCCCAATACAAAGATAAACTAATCATGCATTCAAATTAAGAGTTTTAGTTTAGTTGACCTATTTGCTAAGCCGGTTCAACTAGACAGGAAATCTGAAATCTGGACAAATATGCATAGTTACAACTATACATATATGAGCTATTAGTCTATATTTATATAAGTACTAGAAAATCCATTGTAACAGGATTTATTTGGTTATGCTTTGATGTGTATTGGAAAATACTTTGGGAAATGTTTTTACAAATATTGTTTTGGGAGAATTTTCTTTGATAGTGGGATTGAGAAATATGATATTTGTTTGTTCTTATTTTGGGGTTTGTAGAGAAATATTTTAGGAGAAAGTATCATTTTGAGATTGAAGAATGCACAAACTTGTTGGAAGCATTTTGTGAGTTGGAGTTTATTGTGACAAAACATAAACAAACATAACTAAAACGTCCAACGACACATTTTAATATTAAATCACTATATTCATTTTGTATGATGTGTTTACTGGGTATTATATTTGGATTAATCAAATACTTTTCTTAAATGATGAGAAGCACGATATATATGAAGATGACCCAATAAGAAATTAAATGGCAAAACTATTTGATGAAAATACAACTTAAGACTTCTAATATAACAATTAATCAACATTATTTATTTTAGAATTTCTATACCCTAAAACTATCTTATTAAACAGTAACCAATGGCAAATTAATGCAACAAGTTATTCGAGATAATATTAAATGAATATTTTACCTTGCTTGGAATCCTCCGGCCATGAAAAACTGAACCTTTCGGCATAGTCCCATTGTATGATGGCTGAGAATGCACATAAATGGAATACAAGCCCTCATGGCCTTTGAAGAAAAGCTCCCACAAGGGAGTCATTGGCAAGTCCCTTTTCCCCAAAAACATGAATGCAACTTTGGGTGTGCGGTTGAATGGGTATTCCCTAATCTTAGGCTTCATTGATGCTCTCCATAGTAATTCATCGTCAGTCATGTCATGCATCACATTTGGTGGCTTCAGATATTCCTCCAGTCCCATTCGGGCAAGAACAGCAGGCACGGGTACTAATGGCTGTAGGATAGGAGCCAGCAGTGGCTGAGTAGATGGCGGAGGAGGAGAAGGAGGCGGTGGCTGTATGAACACAATGGGGGAAGGCGACAGGATTGTGGAGGAGAATTGCTTGAGTTGCAAGGTTGGAGTTGGAGGGATGTCGTCTGTGAGATAAAAACTTAATGAAATCCCAATGACTAAACCAGAGCTGAAAAAGAGCAAGTATATGATGAGGCTTTGGAGATAGGCTTGGGAGGAGGAGGAGGAGGAGGAGGCATGGCTACTCAGCTTATAAGCAGATTGGATTAGCTCTTGTTGCTCTTCCCTCATCTGTTGCTCTTGTTCTTTCTTCATTTTTCAAAGATATATTCAAATTAAATATATATATGTATATTTTAAATTTCCTCTATGAAATCTAGCTAGCTAGCTTAATTGGTTGATCATATATATGATCATATGAGCATAAGATATGATGTGTGTGTGTGTGTGTGTGTGTTGTGGCAAACAACTTCTTTAAAGCAATATTATAAAGACTACTATTCTTGTGACGAAGAAGAAGCTTGGGCCTGCAATCATTAAAGATTCCAAAATTAATCAGCTCAGGGGAGAATCTATCAAATATATCGGTCATTCTATATATATATATATATAGCAGCTGACTGATCACCTAATTAATTACCTGCATTTACATAAACCATATGTATTTGTTCAATGTTTTACTGCTTTATAATGAAAAATTATTATCTAAGGATGATGGAGGATTATATACGCCAAGTCAGCACACTGGTATTCATTCATTTTGTACTGCCACATATACGACATTATTAATTATCACATTTTAATAACATATATATATATATATATATGTAGGAAAGTGTTTGTTTACAATGGTGAGACTTCATTTTCAAATGCCATTCCATGCAAAAGTCTCCAATTACAACCAAAAATGTCCCCTGCGAATGAACAAAGTACTTTTCCTACAACATATGTTTAAGGTGCATCATAGAATGCACGCACGCACACACACACACACACACACACACATATTAAATCCTACAAAATACATAAATGTTGGTTAGAATTAGAGCAAATTAATATTTAGTTTCTTGCTATTTTTTTTCAACTAAAACGGTATTATGGAAAAACAGAAAAAGTTAACATTACCAAAGGGTGGACAGAGGTAGACCGTGTGTTTCCCTTGAGGAATTTTATTGTTATGGTGAAGAAAGTGCGAGGAAATCGCATGTGGTTGATGTCCAGAAGAGGTTTGATTGCAAAGGAACGACGAAAAAATGTTGATTAAGGAAAAGATGGAGATCTACAAACTAAGTGGGTCGCCAAGTGGACTAATTCAAACGTCCAAAGCCTTTTCTTCTTCTCCTTATTTTCAGGATATGGCATTCTCTTGTCCTTTGTTTTTCTCTTTTATTTTTCACTTTTTTAGTTGTATCTTTTCCAGATGTAATTGGAGATTAACCCATACCCATACCTATACCCATCCCTTTTAGGAATTCTAAGCAAAATGATTCTGCATGCAGTTAATTAATGACTATATATACAACACCTTCATTAATTCCCTAACTACAGTATACTACTTGATGATAATACTTAATGAAGCCAAAGTAAAAAGACCTTGTTGCCCCTGGATTTTAGCCAAAATGTTCATCCAGAATAGGATCCGTGTCTTTTTATCCAGGTCGGGTCACGACCAAAAGGAGCCCAACCCGCCTCGGGTCATGACCCAGATCGCTAATCATCGATCAGTCATAAATGTAATGCACAGTAATGTACCACCTCGTTCCGTATAGACAAGGACAGCTAATCACCTATAAAAAGGGGAAATCACACAGTACCAGGTCATGTGATCTTCACCCATCTCTTATTTGAGTTCCTTAGCTTACTTTTGAGTTCTTATTTGATCACCTTAGCCTCAACTTAGTTGAGAGCGATTTCAGCTAGCCGAACGTGTGCTCTTGTGGTCAGGTCAAAGATCCAATTACTTGTGCAAAGCGTGACCCATATTGTGAATAGGAACACTTTGGGAAATTGAATTGAAGGTAGAGAACCAAGATCCTAAGCCATATCAGTCGGTGCCGTCAGTGGGAAATCTGATTTAATTCGCCAGCAGTAAAAGAAAACAATTAGTGATGGATAGAATTTCGGGACGAACTATGGACATTCCCATCCCCATATTGCCTATATCCTATCACCATCATATCGCCCACATCCCCCATGCAATCCACCATTGTTATACCTCAAAACACTCAAGCAGGGGTGGGACAAGGGACATTGGCACAAGACCCCAATTAAGCTCAAATAGTATATTTAATAGGGGGATTTAGAGTGGTTGGTTTTTGAGATGAGCCAAAGGTTCTAGGACGTGCATGAATGCAGAAATCGAGTAGTGGCAGTAGCACCCGTTCAAGCAACCCCGATGTTGGTGAACCGATCTTTGTTTCAGGATAAGAGGCCAGGTCCTTCGCTGGCCGAAGGAGTGCAAGGTTTGAGGATTTCGAGAGATGAGGAGATGGCAGATTTGGATGAGGTGGGAAACAAGGTAGCTCGACCACCAAGTTACCTGCTAAATATTTACAAAAGAGAAGAAGTATCAAGGTTGGAACCGCTAACATTGAACTGGGATGACCTCGCTTATAAAAGACCTGAATCATCACTTTCAAGGGAGGAAGTCCATGGGATCAGTAATCAGGTGGAGCAATTAAGTAGAAAGATAGATGAACCCAACCTCAGCATTACAGAAGAAGAACTCACCATTCTCTACGGAAATATTAGTCAAGTCAGTAGTTTCACACTTTAAGCTCCCATATTTGCTAAAGTATGATAGAAGCAAAGACTCGTAGGAATATGTAGTTGCCTTCGAGAATATCATGAACCTATACGGGTAGTCCGATGCCATGAACTCCAGGATCTTTGTGACGATACTAAGTGGAAGAGCTCAGGAATAGTTTATAGAATAGGTTCCCAAGACAATTGTGTTATATGATCAGCTCACAAGGAAATTCCTGTATCAGTTCGCTAGTAAGAAAAAGTCTAAGAGGTATGCTACTTATCTGTTCACCATACGATAGAAGGAAGATGAGACCTTGAGGGGGTTCATGAATAGGTTCAACAACGAGATGTTGGAGGTGCAGGACTTGCATATTGATATGATCACGAGCATCCTCATCCATGGGCTAAAAAAAGGGCCTCTAGCTTCACCTCTTTCTAGGGAGTCGCTCGAAGACATAGAACAGTTAGTGGAGATAGCTCAACATTACATCCATGAGGAAGAGATCAATTCTATAAAGGACCATGAGTGGACCAAAAATCCCCCCCTCCCCGAATATCTGAAAAAGATCAAGGACCTCACATATCTTAATTTGAAAAGATCATCATCCTTCTCTGCCCCGGAAGTATAACTATTATGCCCTATTTAACACATGAGGTCCTACGTGCTTATGGCCATTAAGGGGTCTAAGATATTGCAATGGTCGAGGAAGATATAGGATATACCGGCGAGGCGAAAATCAAACAAGTATTTCTATTTTCACAAAGATCACGGACACAACATGAAGGATTGTATTCAGCTAAAAGATAAAGTGGAAAGGCTCATCAGGCAAGGGTACTTGAAGGAATTTATTGCCAGGGAAGACAGGCCCAAGGTGTAAGAGCCCGAAAGGGAACATGAGAAAAAGAGGGATCGATCCTAAAATGGATCCTGCAGTAGAGATAAAAAGGCTAAAGAAATTGCAAATGACCCGATTGGAGATAACTTACCAAGAAGGGGGGTCATATACATGATAGCCAGGTGTCCAATCTCGGGAGACTTCCATAGTGCAAGAAAGAGGTATGTCAAGTCCATATAGAACCAAGTAAGTTAGGGGGAAATGAATCCAGTCTAGTATTACCTTTAATGGCAAGGACTCTCAAGGGGTCGTTGGACAACAAAATGAACCCATGGTCATCAGAATGGATATAACCAATTTCTCTGTGCATAAGGTCTTGGTGGACAATAGGAGTTTTATAGATATAATATTTTTGGAGGTCTTGAAAAAGATGGAGCTCATGCTCACAAGGATCATGCCAGTTTACACATTCTTAATAGGACTTAGAGGGGTTAAGGTCACGCTAGTAGGGACCTTCAACCTCCCAGTCTCTTTAGGAATGGAACCCTATTAAAGGGCGCTCATGCTAAAGTTCCTAGTAGTGAATGCACCATTTGCATACAATGTGGTCTTGGGAAGACCCGGATTGAACCAATTCCAAGTAGTGGTGTCGACTTTTAATCTGAAAATAAAATTCCCAATGAAAGAGGAAATAGGAGAGGTGTGTTGTGATCAAAAGAAGGCGAGAGAATGCTATCACGTGTCTCTGAAAAAGAAGCTTAAGATAGAGAGCTCGAGGTCTAAAGAAGAGAGCTCGATGTCAAAGGAGAAAAAGGCGATTGTTACTTCGATTGAGGACATTGCTAACTTGAACCCTCAAGAGGAGAAAAAAAAGAGGTGAGTACAAGAATGTAGAATAAAACCAGCAGAAAGGTTCAAGGAGATCGAGTTAATACCAGGGGACCCGAGTAAGGTCACGCAGATTGGAACCTAAATAACTATTGAGCTGGAACTCTTGACCATTAAGCTCTTGAGAAAGAGCGTGGATGTCTTCGCATGAAAACCCTCAAATCAAGGTGATAGTGCATAAGCTGAATGTTGATCCCCAAATAAAACTCACCCAATAGGAGAGAATGAATCATGGGGCAATGAAGAATTGGATCATAGAGGATGAGGTCAACAAGCTTTTGGAAGTAAGATACGTTGTTGAGATCTAGTTCATGAAGTGACTTTCGAATGTGGTGGTCGTTCTAAAAATGGAAGGGAGATGGAGAATGTACATAGACTATTCAGACTTGAATAAGGCCTGTCCAAAGGATCCTTACCCCTTGCCCCGAATCGATGTCTGGGTGGACTTGACCGCAGGATATGTTCTTTTTAGCATGATGGATGTCTTTTAGAGTTATCATCAGATTTTGATGGCAGAGGAAGACAGGGATAAGATAACTTTTGTCACTGAAAAGGGTATATTCTGTTACAATGTTATGTCTTTCGAGTTAAAGATTGTGGGGGCAACTTACCAGAAGTTGGTGAACAAAATGTTTAAAGACCTGATTGGGGTAAGTATGGAGGTCTATGTTGATGATATGTTGGTTAAAAGCCTAAATGAACTCGACCACTTGTTGCATTTGGAAAAAGCTTTTGCTGTTATGAGGAAATATATGATGGAGTTCAATCCAGCAAAGTGCACATTTGTTGCCAAGGGCAGAAAGTTCTTGGGATACTTGGTCAGCGAGCGTGGAGTAGAAGCTAATCCCAAAAAGATCAAAACAATAACGGACATAAGCTCACCCAAGTCAGTGAAAGAGTGCAGAAACTGATTGGAAAGATCGCATCTATAATCTGGTTTATTTTGAGGTCAGCAGATAAGAGCTTACCTTTCTTGAAAGTCTTGAGGAACATGAGGAACTTCAAGTGGGATGAGGAATGTGAAAAGGCATTTCAAGACCTTAAAGTGTATTTAGCCTCACCACCTTTGTTAGTAAAGCCTGTTCTAGGGGAGCCCCTATACTTGTACTTGGAAAGTTCACAACATGCAGTGAGCTCTGTGTTAGTTCAGAGGAGGACATGGTTCAAAAACCACTTTATCATGTGAGTAAGATATTACAAAGAGCTGAAAATAGATACTTGGAGGTCGAAAAATTGGCTCTATCTCTTGTGGTGACAATGAGAAAATTGAGACCCTACTTCCAATCTTATAAAATTATTATCTTGACTAACATTTGTTGAAATATGTTCTTGCTAAGTCGAATATTTCTGGAAGGCTAGTTAAATGGGCAGTAGAACTAGGAAAGTTCAACCTGGAGTATCAGAGCATGAGCTTCATAAAGGCACAAGTTTTGGCAGACTTCGTGGTCGAGATGGTTGAACAGGACCCCGATCCCAACAAAGAAACTTGGATGATGCATTTTGATGGGTTGGCCACCTTCCAACATGGAGGAGCCAGAATATTCTTTAAATGACCTGAGTCAATAGAGCTCGAGTTCACAGTAAAGCTAGCCTTTGGAGTCACTAATAATGAGGCTGAGTATGAGGCGATGATCATTGGGTTGAAGGCAACAAAACGCATGAACATAGAAAAGTTGAATGTTTACATTGATTTACTGTTGTGGTACTCCAAATTGAAGGGATGTTTGAAACAAAAGAAAAATCCATGACATAATATTTGAAAAAGGTAAAGGAGCTCATGTCGAAGTTTGCATTCTGCCAAGTGCAGCAGATCACAAGGGAGGAAAATCATAGGGCTGATGCTTTAACCAAGTTTAGCAGTTCTACTAAAGGAACTCAAAATGCATCTATAACCTTATTGATAGTCGAACATTTTGAATTGGAGAATGAAGCCTCTGAAAAAGAGGTGATAATGCAGATAAATACAAGAGCAACTTAGAAAGATGACCTGATTCGATATCTAGCATATAGGATCTTGCCAAAGGACCCGAAAGAAGCAAGAAAGGTAGCTTTCAACTCAAATTGGTTCGCTATGATTAATGAGGAACTATACAAGAGGTCCATCGAAGGACCATTGCTAAAATGTTTGAGACCCGAAAAGGCTCATTATGTGATGAGGGAGATACATGAAGAAAGTTGTGGAAATCACTCATGAAGAAGGTCCTTGGACTTAAAGACCCTCAAAAAAGCCTATTTCTAGCCCACCATGAATCAGGAAGCGGCAGCCTTAGTGAAAAAGTATGAGAAATGCCAATTCCATGCCCACCTTGCTCATCGACCAGTTGTACTAATGGAGCCGATTCCTGTGTCATGTCTATTTAATCAATGGGGGATCGACATAAGGAGTTCTTTCCCACCGGCTAGGGGCTAAAAAAATTTGTGATAGTGGTAGTAGAGTATTTCAGTAAATGGGTGGAGGCAGAGGCATCAGTTAAGGTCACCGAGAATAAAGTCGTCAACTTTCTTTGGAAGAATATTATATGCAGGTTTGGGATTCCTCGAGTCTTAATTTCTAATAATGGTACTCAGTTTAATGGAAAAAAGATAACAAACTGGTGTAAGGAGCTCAAGATCAAATAGCAATTCACATCCGTGGAGAACCCAAAGGCGAATGGCTAGACAGAGGTAACTAATCGTAACCTCTTAAAGAGCCTCAAGTCTCGCTTGACTAAGGCAAAAAAGGCCGGGCTAATGAGCTCCAAGGAGTTTTATGGGCACATCACACTACTCCTAAGGCATCAACTGCGAGACCCCATGTTGTTTGGTGTATGGGGTGGAAGTTGTGATCTCGACCAAAATAGGAGAACCCACTCGTTGAGTCTTGGAAGTTGGAATATGACCTAAAAAGTAACAGTGAAGCACGGGAGTTTGAGCTAGAGGTGATTGAAGAAAAGAGAGACCGGGCCTATGTGAAGATCCAAGAATATAAAAACATCATGGCAAAGCACTATAATAAAAAAGTTCGACAGAGAAGCTTCCAGGTGGAAGATTGGGTCCTGAAAATGGTTGAGGTCTCGAAGCATCTTGGGAAGCTAGACCCGAATTGGGAAGGACCATACCAAGTGATCAAGATAACCAGCAGGGGCCATATACGCTTAAGGATGCTAAGGGGAAGGAATTTTCGAGGTCATGGAGCATGTAGAATTTGAAAAAAAATTATTTTTGAGATTGAAGCTGATTTTGTAAAAGCTAGTGTGTGGCTAGAACTCTTTATGATGTGCATTTAATCATGTGAACTTTCTTTTTGCTTAATCACAAGAATTTATCCTCTGTTTAATGCTATTTGTGTTCTCTTCCAATATAACAGTTTAATGGATCACCAAAACCACAAAAGTAGGAGGATCCCAAGTCATGGGATCGAGATATTATATAAGATCTGAGCAAGATCTTCAACTCCAGAGGATCCCAATTCATGGGATCAAGATCTTATACAAGATCTGAGTAAGATTTTTAACCGAAGATCCTGAGTTACGGGATCGAGATCTTATACAATTTGTGCAAGATCTTTAACTCGATTTTGAGTAGGGTTTTATTTGCAAGATGGTGCGAACACATTAAAGGCTGTAAGATATCAAAATAATTGTGAAAAAACCCACGTATATGTTCAAAAGAATTACAAAGGAATTCAAATATTTCATAAGAACTCAGACACTTCATTGAACAAAAGAACTTGCATGCTCATTGAATCAAATTCTAATTATATTGTCTCCCAATCCGAGTTCACAATACAAGGGTAAGGAGTCAAAAGATCTTGAATCTAGGTAACAAACATGGACCGGAGGTCTATACTAAATAAATAAATAAACAAAAACTACAAGTCCGCAGGGTCATGGTCATTATGTTGAAACCCCACCTTCAGCAGCAGCCTCATTAGGGACCCTAGTCTCCATAGGAGCTGTGGAGGAGATCTCACCCTCTTCAATTGCTGCTTAGGGAACCTCGACCTCTTGAGCAAGGAAAGCGAATTCATCCTCAGGTTCTTCCTCCTCAGCGAGATCACTAATTAGATAGTCCTTCAAATCAGCATCTTTGGTAGGGTCTAGCTGATTCAAGTCAAACCCCTCAATGATCCTGCTCAACTTCTTTAATTGAGCTTGGCACTTCATAAAACTCATGTAGGCATATTCTACTACCTTGTCCTCGACCATGGACTCAAACGTGCGAGATCCCTTGAAGGCTCGGGCTCCATCCAACCTTGTGTTATGGATCAGCTCCTTGAACTCAAATGAACTCTCAAAAACTTTTCGACCTTTTGAGCAACCTTATTCATATGATGCTTTCTTCTCGGAGGCTAGGGACTTATTCATTTTGGCCATCTTTTACTCTAGATCAATGATCTTCTAACCACATTCTACAAGTTCCCCTTTGTGCGAAGCAAGCTCGCTATCGATATATTCTTAGGTTGATTTCAAACTGGCCTCGAGCTCGTCCTTGGCCATTTTGAGTTCCATGACTTCGTTATCTCGAGTCATGAAATGACTTCTCCAATAAGCGCACTACAAGGTGAATTGATGCATATAAGTGATCCCCTACAGAATTGATCTAGTTCAAGAGCAAGCAGCGTTAGAAACGAGCCCATACAGATGTAAATAAATTTTAAAGTGTGGCAATTGAAAACTTACTTACATCATAGCATGGGCACCACATTCCTTGAGCTTGGAAAAATTTACAGGCGCAAGCTAATCTTGATCTTGGGTCATTAGGCATCATTTATAGAGCTCGAAGGAACTAAGCTTTGGTATGTAATTTTCTAGTTTGGGATCAGAGTTGGGTGTAAAGAATCGCTGGTGAATGCTAAATTGATAGTCTTGTAGCTTTTACGTGTGTCCTTTAGTAGGGCTTCGCAACGTGCATGGGCATCGAGGTCACAAGCAAAGGTGAGAACAGGGTCGGGATTATATCAAGCCTTTTTCTCTAAATGGCTCCTGGTAGAGCCCTTGCCCATAGACATATTCTTCGAAGGGCTTTTTCTCTAATGGCTGGGTGATGAGAGCTTTGGGGTCTTTCTCTTGAAGCCATGGTTGTGTTTCTTTCCCTTGCTCTCTAGAGCATCCTTAGCTATGTGAACTGGCTCGAGATCTGGGAATTTGACCTCGACCTTAGGGACTTGGCCCAGGGTATGAGATAGAGGTTTTTCCACCTCCATTTCCTGAATCAAGGTGCGGAGGGCTGGCTCGAGGTTGAGATATGGGTTGGAGAAGTTGAGGCTAGCACGAGCTCGAAGGATTGGGCCATCGCCATCAAGGCCTCCTTTTGAGCCTTCATCTTATTTATGATCTAGAGATTCTTGCTCGACATGACTAAACTAAAACCAAATAAAAGACGTTAGACCACTAGCTCAAGAATATTAGAAAATAAAAAATAAGTACGGGAAATTAATAGCGGCAAGAACTATTGTTAAGAGTTCTGCAAACTCGAATATTGGTTGGTGAAAGGCTAGCAATCTTGAGAACTTTCTCTTTCAAGAGCTCGCCAACCTTATACAGATGGTCAGTTAGGGAATCAGTGAAGTTCTCTCCCCAAGTGACCTCATCTGACATGGAAATTTTAGGCTTATTGTACCTCCAATCAGAGCTAAACCACCATGGGCGATTGGCAAGAGCTCGAATAAAGAGAAACTGCTCCTTCCAAGGACCTAAGGAAGTTGAGACTTTATCTAGAAACCGTGGTGAAGTAATAAAATCCATGTTTCCCAGTTCGGGTTGAGGTCGTTATTGAGAAAAAAAGGACCAGAAGTGAGCAAAGGAAGGCTCAACCCCGAAGTGAGACATTATGACAAAGAGCAAAGAATGTGTCTTATGGCATTGGGAATTAGTTGTGCTAGGCAGATATCTAAGCCTAGTAGGATATTCTCAATGGGATTAGGAATGGGGAATCTCAGACCCCCTTCTAGTATACCTATGGATAAGGTGGCACAACTAGCTGGGGGGAGATGCATCCGATCCGATTTATTGGAAAGATAATTTCATACTCATGAGGAATGAAGAACTTGGACCAGACCTCTAAGACTACAAGAGATCCAAGTTATGGAACGATTACTAACCACGAGGACATGGCAAGGATATATTCCACGATCTTCGGATCCTGTGCTGGTTCTTCCCTCAATATAGAGGACGGACCAGCCAAAGGCGAGCCCATTTTGAGCTTTGGATCCTACAAATTGATTAGAGTCGGGGTTGAGGCCGAACCCGTGAAAGGAACAAGATGAAGGGAGGTCATATCCTCTAAACTCGAAGATGGGAAGATGATATCACTCGACCCTAATTGACTAAGGCTACGAGTTTTTTCAGAAGAGGAACTCAAACTCATTATTCTAAAGGAACAGACCTAGGAAATTGAGATCTTATTAAAGGATAGAAGGCTTGAGCTCGAAATCTAGAAGGACAGGCTGAAGCAAAGAGATAGAGAAATAAAATGAAGTATTATGGCAGCACTGGGGTATTAATAGATAACCGAAAGTGACAATCCGCCTCCTGAGGATGCATCAACGATCACAATTAGCAGCGCCCGATCGAACAGCTGAGAATGTCCAAAGTCTACTTTCCATAGTATATAGGTTCATTCCCCCAAGGCGAGAAAAGAACCAACACACTTGGAAAATTGGGGAGTTAATGATGATAATAATTAATGAAGCCAGAGTAAAAAGACCATGTTGCCCCTAGATTTTAGCCAAAATGCCCATACAAGATAGGATCTGCATATTTTTATTTGGGTCGGGTCACGACTCGAAGGAGCCTGACCCACCTCAAGTCATGACCCAAATTGCTGACTGTTGATCAGTCATGGATTTGATGCATAGTAATGCGCCACCTCGATCTATACAGATAAGGATAGTTCATCACCTATAAAAGGGAAAAATCACACAGTACCAGGTAATGTGATCTTCACCCATCTCTTACTTAAGTTCCTTTGAGTTCTTATTTGATCACCTCAGCCTCATACTAACTTAAGCATCGGAGGGCTTTAGTTGAGGACGATCTTAGCTAGCCTAACATGTGCTCTTGTGGTCAAGTCGGAAATCCAATTACTTGTGCGAAGTGTGACCCGGGTCGAGATCGAGATCGTGAACAGGGACACTTTGGGAATTGAGTTCGAGATCGATACCGAAGATCCCAAGACGCATCACTACTCAATCATTATACCAACAAACATTATAAAGTAGCTGATTGTTATTTTATGTGAACAATAAGGTAGGTAGATGGGATTCTCAACGAGTCCAAATCGGCTGGTTTGAAACTTACAAATTACAAAATTTGTAGAAGGCAACTCCACTTAAATTAGATTTGGTCTCCTTATTATATACTTAGAGTAGTATATATAGGTTAGTTTTATAATAAAATCCATGTGGATAATTCAAGAATTTTTAACTCTAATTCCATGCATCTGTTTAAGGGTGTAAAATGAGTTTAGCCAGCTAGATTATATCTCAACTCGAGCTCTAGTTTTTTCGAACTCAAGTCGAGCTTTATAATGAGCCGAGTTGAAGCCTTGATTTAGTTGTTCAAAAGCCCACGAGCTAGCTTGCGAGCTTTTCTCTATTTTTAATTTTTTTTATACATTAATTAAATAATTATTATATATTAATAATTTACTTGTTTTTATTTTTAAATATTTTATATATAATATTAAATAATTATTATATATTAATAATTAAATTTTATTAAGCTGAAGCTCGACCAATACTGAACTCGCGAGTCGAACTCAAGCCTTTAAAAGGAGGCTTATCGAGCTCGAGCCCAAGCCTATAATTTTTTTCAAACTTAACTCAAGCATGACTTATTAACACCCCTACATCTGTCCATATATTAACCATCATCACAGGCTAACTAAAGTCCCACAGCAATTGTAGCTATTAGAGTTTTTTGGGGGGCTAAAATTTTTTTACACCCCTCCCCCCAGTAAAATGTGAAATGGGTAATTTACCTCCCTATGATTAAAAAAAAAAAAAAAGGTTGAAATGACGCCCTATGTTTTTATATTGTGGCTCATTGTCTCCTTCTGTCTACTTGAGTTGAATTTTATATTGCATAGAAGAAAATTCTGTAACACCCGGGATTTCAGGTTGTAAATTTAAAGTTATCGTTTCAACAAAAATAATAAGAATTAACTAAATTGGATTCAATTAATTCCGATTTAAAATTGAATTGGGGCAAGGGTAATTGTTAACAGATGAGGGATTTAATTGGGAATAAGAGAAGAACTTGATTGCTTAAAATTATAAAATTTAGAAGTCAATGTGGAGAAGTTAAAAGTTTAAAGACTTCAAACATAAATAAATGAAGACTTGATTGACTGGAATTAAGAATACTAGGGGCTAATGTGAAAAAATAAACTTTAAAGAACTGAAACAAAAGTCCTAGGGCCAAATTGAAATGCAGTTTTGACTTTTGGGGCTCAATTGAACACGGTCTGAAAGTTTTGGGGCTGAATTGAAAAAGCTGAAAAATATTTTTATATATATAGATGAAGGACGAAAATTAATTAAATTTACAAAAATTACCCAACCCCTACCTTGATGGTGAATCGCAGAAAATTGAGGGCGACAGCAAATGAGCAGCAGCAATTTTTCCACTTTCGACGACAGAAATAGCATAGGCTACGAGGAGTTGTGGTCGGAATGAGGTGGGCAGTCTAGTGCGGTTTCAATTTGATGTTTCGACAGTTGGTGGAGGAGAATTGAAGGTGGTGGTTCATGGTGGAGGCTCGCGACGGCTTTGGATGGCCAATTGGTCGACGTGCAGGTGTCCGAAGCCAAAATTGATTTGGGGGGTTTTGCTTACCTCGGTGAGGTGCATTTGGTGGTGGTGGCCGCCCCCATCTCCAGCGGCAGCGCATGGCAGTGGCTTCTGGGCAGTCAGCATGGTGTTGAATTCCGGACTCATCTGGCTAATTCTAATTGGAGATTGGATCTTGATTCAATTCAATTGGGTAAATTTCTTATCGGATGTTAATTCGATTGATTTTTACAATTCTAATTCAATGTTTATCAAATTAGGATTATTGAAATGTAATTTCACTCAAGATGATGATTGATTTGTAAGTATTGAACAAAATTGATTGTAAGTTTAGTAAATCAAGAAAGATTGATTTAAAATTATATTCTTAGGCCCAATAATATAATAAGTTGTGAATGAAATATAGTTAAGCTTAATCTAAAGATTAAATTATATGAATGTTAGAATGGAAATGGATTACTCAACTTGGATCTGATAAACTCATAAAACCCAACTAGTTTAGGAACCTAGACCCTCATCACGTACCAAAAAATAAGTGAAGTGATGAATGGAGCTTGTTGGGGATAGTCACTCAAGAATTACCACATTTAATCGTCTCAAGTATTTAGATATGAAACAGAGACTAACATAATTGTATCAGAATGGCCTTAAGTTTGATAAAGACATTAACTATATTTATACTTAAGATTCAGAGAATTGATAGGGTGATAACTCGGGTTATCTTATGACATTTCTTGGTTTGACTAGAAAGCCAAGACCTACGCGACCATACAACTAGGGATTCCTCTGCATTTTCCAGGTGAGTTTGTATTAGATTTCTTTAATGGGGAAAGAACATATATAATTGTTATTATACCTTATTGTTTGATCTTGTTTGTGTTGATATTCAATAGTTGCTGTTTATTTGTTCGTTCCATGCTATTCTTTGGCCCTTGTGTTGAATCTGACAATATGTTTGAACTGTTCTTCTTATCTAAAATTCTTGAGTCGTTATTATCCAAATTCTCAATCTTCCTTGATGTGATTTCTTATCTTATGTATATAGATCAGTAAATATATCAGTTCTGTTTGACTCTTTCTTTGCTAGAAATTGTTGTTCATATATGCAATATCGACCTTCTATCTTTGTATTTCTCTTGGTAGTCTATTTGGACTTTTCTTACCCTTTATCTATTATTTTTGAGCTATTCTTATATGAATTTCTTGCCCATTTAGAGTTGTTGCATCCTTCAACTAAATATCATGTTTATACAAGTTTGATAAAATAAACCGTTTGTGAAAGTTCACCACACATCACCCCTTATACCGGATACGGTTCCTATTTGATTATGATTTATGATCTCACTTGAAAGTGGCGATTGTGCGTGACAACAGAGAAATGAATTTTGAAAGACATATTTTTCTATCATCGCCGTGTCTATCTTGGAACAAGCTTGATATTGATTACTGATTACTTGTTTATCATGGCGAATTGACGTGTTAAGGGAAATGCTATTGGACGTACTACACTACTCAGTACTTAATACCCTTGGAGGTGGGCCCTGGGATCGATTATGAAAGACGACTGGGTGGAACATACCGATGGTGACTGTTCTTTCGGCTAATACCCGTACAAGTTGTACATATAATCCCTACTCGTACCTAGCTGGAGATAGCGGTCTATTCGTGGGATAAGGCATGCGGCTAGCCATGCCTAATGATTGATTGATTGTCCAAGCCGATCACTCGAAATTGGAGGAATAAGGATTTTCATGTTCTCGAAAATGGAGTGACAAGGTAAGAGAACCATCAATAGCTTATTAGTGAAAGTGTTTGCTAAATTATAATTGGCTAATTTTTCAGCTAGGCATATTTTTCAGTGCTAGAATGTATCTTGCATCCTTGTAAACATTTTGAATATCACTTATAGCTTCATTGTTCAATGGCTATTATTCCGTGTGTTAGAATCACCTAATTGCTACTAACTTACTAAGTCATTTGAACTTACACTATTTTATTCTTATTTTTCATTCTTCACCCCAAATAAGAACGAGTGATGAAGATAGACTAACCCAGGTGACATATAAGATAATACAGGTGGTAGAAGTACTAAGTGTGATCTATGATATTTTGGTTCATAGTTGAACCTTTGATGGATGTTGCTTGTAGAAATTAAATATTTTGAATTTTAAGAAATGTACTTTCTGTTATTCAGAAAGCTTGTAGTATAGAATGGGTAGCACATTGAACGGGAGCAAACGTCTCCCAATCGGGGCGCTACAAATTCCCTCATATATATATATAATTATTTTATATCCTTATATTTTTCTTTTTCTTTTATTTAATATGAGTTAAATAATTTTATATTTATAAAATACATAACATATTTATATAAATTAAATACTATCTAATATTTATAAAATTATATATACATACATATATATAAAATTATATACATATAAAAAATTATATAAATACATATATGTATAATATATATTATATGTATATAAAATTATTTATAACATATCTATATACATATATAAAATATATGTATTTTTTTCTTTTGTTTAATCTAAAATTAAATTATTTTATATTTATGAAATATATAACATACTTATATAAATTAAATACTATTTAATATTTATAAAATTACACATACATACATATATATAACTATCAAAATTAAATAATTTTATATTTATAAAATATAAAATAACAAATTTATATAAAGCAAATACTATATAATATTTATAAAAAATTATATACATGCATATATCAAAATCACTTATATAAAATTATATATATACATATGTATATAAAATTATTAACATATTTATATACACACATATATATAATATAACTTCCCCCTTCCCCCAAAATACCCCAACCGACTGCCATGGCAGCCTGAAAACTGGCCAAATCTGGCTAGGTCCAGATCTGGCCAAGTCTGGCAACAGCCATCATGGGCAAAGTTTTTTTTTTCTTTTATTTTTTGATGCCATGGTCTTTTTTTAAAAATAAAAATAAAAAATACACCACGACCACCAACCAGATCTGGTTCGCATGGCTGCCATGGCAGCCAATGTATATATATATATAATATACATTATATATATAGTATTAGTATTATAATATATATTGTATTATATTAATAAATATAATATAATATATATAATATGTTGCATATATGTAAATGTATAAATATTTTTTATATTTTTTTTATAAATATTAAGTATTATTCACTTTGGACTACTCATTTAAACATAAAAATCCAACGGTTGATATAATAAAGGTATAATAGTCACTTTACATATAAAAAATCACAACAACTTGCATACAATGGCCGTGCACTTTGCTTATGGTCTCAGGTGGTTTTCTCACAGCATTTTCAAAAATATATGGTGATTTTTTGCCCTTTTTTTTTTATAGGAAAATAAACCACTCTAGAGGGGGTTTAGATGAAATTTTCCCATTTTTTCTAAGGTGATTTAGTTCCTATGTAGACAACAAAACACAAAAGTGGAGTTTGTTCCCATGACCAACTTTTGGAGATTCAAAAATTAAGCTAAATAATAAAGGACCTCCTTTTAAAGCCTAAGTATGAAGTATCTTATCACCCATAGGGCAAGTTTGGTTGGATTTTTAGATTATACAATAAAATTTATCATGTGATAATTTATATGATTTTTTATCATTGTGGTATAATTTGGTTGGCATGACAAATAAACCCATGGGAGGTGTCAGGTTAATTTATCATAAAGTTGCACATATAAACACGAGCTTTTAGTATTTATGTGGATTTGAGTATTTATTGTCATTTCAATAAAATGAATAATAAGGTGGAATAAAAATACACAGTATCCCACCTTATCGTCTCAATCAAACTAGCCCTATATATTATATCTGATATTAATGGAAAAGGCTAAAATAGAATCGCCTTTTATTGTATTCCTAATATTACTACCTAATCCAACTAGTGAGGTTTTGGCTTCCAATTGAAAATCCATACATTGATACGAAGTTTATACCAATTGTTAGAAAGACTAGGGAATTTGGAAATGTGTTCGAAATATTAATTGTTTTTATATGAGTCAGATCTCATAGGAAAGGTGAAACAGTTCTGATTTCTAGTGTTGACGTTCTTGAAAATAAAGGGCGATTGGATGGGTTTCGAAAAATGGATTATTTTGATATTTTACCTTAAAAATTCTAAAAAACATCTTAGCAGGACAAAGATTCGTATCTTTTCCATTTGGGCTTCGATCTGATCAAATTTTATGTGATTTAAGATTATATATGTGCATCATTAATCTGATCAAAATCTAACCGATATATAAACACCACGTGGCAACATACTAAATAAACATTTTAGCAGCTATATTAATAAAAATACCCAAATAGTAATAAGTTATGCACTTTCTTATTAAACCTTCTGAGTTCTTTCTAGCTTTTAGTTTATTACTTCTTTGTTCTCTCTTCAATCTAGCTTACATATCCAAGGGTCTTGGTTGAGGGCAATCTCAACTAATTTGACGTGTGTCTTTATGATTAAGTCAGAGACCCCAAACACTTGTATGGATCGACATCAAAATCGAGGCCATTTCCAAAACCCTAGCTTAAGCAAGAGACCTTGCATTTGGAGCTGCATTAGTTAGCGCTTTTTGTCTGAAATTTTGATCTGATTTTTAAAAAGCAAGAAGGTACTAGTTAAAAATGGGGCTAATTGCAATTTACCCACCCTGTTTTATGCAAAATGGGCATAATACCCTTGTCAAAATATAAATATATATATATTATGAAAAGTTCTTTATGTTTTCGAAAAATCATGCGCATCGGCCCCCTCTTCTTGTTTGATACCCATTCAGTATTAAAAAGACAAAAATTTCCTTAAGTAAAAATAAAATTTGCATCATTTTTATTTTTATTTTACTTATTATTTTTAATATTTATAAAAAGATATATAATTTTCTTTGTAATGATCTATATCAGATCTACTTCAAAGTTTCAATATTTTTTCGTTGCCATCTAATATAACAGATTCTTCTGTAGTTTTAACTACATGTTTTAAACCAAGTTTTTCAAAAGTACCTAATCACTATATAACCATAGGTTCTACTCTAGGAATTGTCCATCTATTAAGTAAATCAATATTATGAGGAATATCATATTGTTCATTGATACTATTTTTAATAGTATCTCTCTTCCTTATAATATTCATAAGGAAAAATACTGTGTTGGACATCCATAAGTCTATACACTTCTTAAGCACCATGGCTCCGATACCATATAGGGAAACGATTGGGAAGTATCAGAAAGTCAAGGAGTTAAGGCCAGCCATGACCAGGCGGCGATGTAAGTAGAACCAGCCATGTAGGTGGTATTTTACTTAGGATCTCCAACTGTTTAGTCCTAATTATAGATCAAGTTAGGCCAAACAATACCCTAACGCCTTCCACACAGCAACAACAGGAAAAGCATGGCACACCCTATGATCTATAATTAAGACTGCCTGTTTAGATCCCAAAACTTCTTAACCTCCTATCCTTTCAGACATTTCCAAACACTTATCTATATAGCATGAAAATCATCATGCCTAATTAGTGTAAAGAATTATGTAGTCCAACACAACAATAAATTCTCCTTCCATTCAGGCTAATAAACAGAATAAAGAAATATCAATATAAGACAAAACAAAAATTTAAAAATACCCAAAGGAATACTTCAAGAATTTCAATCTTCAATATATTTGAAAATTTTACAAAGATGGAAAATTTACAGAGTTTTATACAAAGGAGGGTATGGGGAGCTCTAAGTAGGTTCTGCCTAAAAATTGAAGTGGTCTCTCTTTTTATAGACAATTAAGGCCGAACATCAAAAACTCAGAAAATAAATTTTTTGCGAAATTTTTGCATCTGAATAGTAGTATTACAAAAAGTAACTTTATATAAGTCTTTAGTGTATTACAACTGGTGAGTCAATTCCTATCTGAGATTGCTGGCAAGTTCATTCTTGTTTTATAGTAGATTCTTCAGACTTCTTTTTGATATTGTCTTTTATTGTTTCTTTCAGACTTTCAAACATATCCTCAATTGAGGGTTCTTCATCCTCATAAGGATCCTGAGATTGTCCTGCTAGACAATTGTATTGATTTTCTCCTTTCAATGAGGTAGCCATTGAGGAATTGGATTTATTATCCATTTCAATTTCTTCAATATAAGATTCAATCATTTCTTCTTTGGAGATTACTCCTTTTTTCATTTGCATTTTCCTCATGATATGTTGAAAAGGACTAGGAGATTCCCTTTGTTGCTTGGCCTTGATCAGCTGCTAGTATTCTGATATTTTCTTTTGGATATAATCCAAAGTTTGTTGTCCATGATATGCTCCTATTTCTTTATCTTTCAAGAGCATTTTATTCCAAAATTTCGTAAAGAAGATTCTTCTAATACATGGAATATTTTGTTGAGTATAATCAACTTTAGGAGCCCATTTTTAGATCCATGGAATAGAGAATTCGACATAGAAATACATTGGGGCCATTCCCTCAATCCATTTATTCTGATGTTCTAAATTTATAAGTTTTGGTGAACAATTCACCTATTCTGTATAATAACCTTTAAAAAGTTCTGGAAGAATTTTTATTGAAGGACCATAATTGATCCACCATTCATGGAACCAATTTGGTAACTCTCATTTATAAACTTATGAGCATACCTTAATAAACCAAGAATGTTTTCTTTTTGAATTTTCATATAATAAGGCTTTATTCAATGCCTCAATATAATCCCAATAATTGAACATAATTGGAGTTTTTAACTCTAGATAAGAATATTCTTTTTCTCTTAGGGTACTAATTCCCCATTCTTCAGAAGATATAATCTTCTTGATTATAATTTTACTAAAATTATAAATGGATTGACTATTAGTCGGATAGAAATGATTGATCTCACAGGATCCTGTACTTATGAGTATATTATCATAATGTATTCTTTATTTATAAGATCCTGCAGCATATGATTTTGTATCAAGGTACCTTTGCATTAAGATTCATGGCTTATCTTGCCACTGCAAATCTTTGTTTTCCAAGAGTAGTATAACTTCTCTGGATAAACTTTATTCATAAGTGGAAGAATCATCATTTGTAATATTAGCATATGAGGAGGTATTACCTTCTTGTTGATCTTTTTGTTTTTTATTTCAAGAAACTCTTTAAATAAAAGATCTTCTGGGAAATTACCTTCTGGGAAACTCTTTAAATAAAAGACTCTAAGATCCATATTGTATAACTATTTTTCTCTTCCTCCTCTATTAGAGGGAAAGTTTTGACCCCTTCCTCTTGGGATCATTCCTGCAAATACTCACAAGATAGAAAGTCGGGCAAACTATTATATGTACCTTTCTTGTAATAAATATCAAAGTCAAATGGAGCTAAATGAGCTTGCCATCTAGCAAACATTTGTTTAGAAACATAATGTTTAAAATCTTTATTAAACATATATTTTGTTGATTGGCAATCTATTTTTATAATAAACTTTTGATTATATAAATCATCTTGGAATTTTGAAACACATTTAACAATTGTTAATATTTCTTTAGCAATAGTAGCATAATTTTTTTACTATTATTCCATTTTCTTGAATAAAATCTGACCAAATATTCTTGTTTAGTTTCTGGATATATATTTGTTTTAAAATACCTCCATATCCTATATCAAAAGCATCAGTTTTTATAATTTTTTTCCAATTAGGATTAGCAAACATAAGGCAATGAAGATTATTAACCTTTTGTTTTATTTTTCTAACAACCTTAATATGTTGTTCAGTCTATCGTTTAGAAACCTTTTTCAATCTTTCACATAAAATAGCAGTATCTTCTGCTAGATTTTTATAATAAGCAGAAATATAATTGAGACTTCCTAGAAATCTTTGTAATTGAGTTTTACTAGTAATTTTATCAGTAAATTTAGTAGCAAATTCTACGCTTCTATTGATAGGAATACTTTTTCCCTTTTCTATATTGTGACCAAGAAATCTAACTTTTGTTTGGAAAATATTCATTTTTGTTCTGGATATGACTAAACCATTTTGAAAAATAATTTTCTTGAAAATATCAATATGTTTAAAATGCATTTCAATAGTTTTAGAAAAAAACTAGTATATCATCAATATAAACTATAATAAATTCACTATATGGTATGAATATATCATTCATAATTTTTTGAAATTCTAAAGGAGCATTCTTCAGACCAAATGACATAACATTCCATTCAAATTTTCCTATTGGAACATTTAAAGCATTTTTATACCTGTCTTCTTTAGCAATTTGAATATGTCAATATCCTAATTTTAAATCAAAATTTGAAAATATGATTGCTTTATAAAGTTTATCAAGTAAATCTTTTTTATTAGGAATAGGATATCTAATCCATTTCAAAACTTTATTAAGAGGTTTATAATTAATAACAAGGCAATGTATTCCTCTTTCTTGTTCCGAATGTTTATTAACATAAAAAATAGTACAAGACCAAGAAGATTTAGAATGTTTTATTAAACCTTTTTGTAAAGGAGAAGCAATTTCCTTTTTACATAATTCTAAATATTCAGAATTCATTTGACATGGTCTAGCTTTAGTAGGAATTTTCTTTTCATCAAAATCATCTTCGTATGGAAGATTAACAACATGTTTCTTTCCATTCTAGAAAGCATTTGGATGTTCATTACACATTTCTAAAGAAAATTGGTTAATTATTAATTTAATTTTATCCTATAATTTAGGATTTTGAAGTTTTTCTTCAATTGTTAAAAATATTGATTTCTTCTTTAAGAAAATTAATTTGATGATTCCTTGCTATAAGCAAATCATGAATTTGATGAAGAACTCTAATAAAAGGTTCAGTTATAAACTGAAAACTTATTTCTTTTTCTTCAAAAGTTCCTTTAAAACCTTTTTCATCAATATTTTTAATAGGAAATATTTTCTTTAAAAATGGAGTACCAAGTATAACTTGATTAGTTATATTTTTAACAAGTAAAAAACTTGTAGGAATACAAGTATTATTTTTGCAATTATATGCTTTTGGTAATTTATATTGAATATCTAGTTTCTGACCATTAGCAGAACTAAGAGAATGAGTAGTTCTATGAAAATATCTAGTAGGAATTATTCCTTCCTATATACAATTAAGATCTGCTCCACTGTCAACTAAAGCAATTAATTCCCTTTAAAATTTATTATCAATGAGTAAAGTAATTTTTATAAACCATTTTTGAGATGTAATAATCTCAAGTGTAGAAAGAAAATTATCTTCAGTAGGAAGTCTTATTATTTCATCAAGATTTTTATTATGAAAGCTCATGATTTTATTATTATTTTCTAAAATAGAAATTCTTTCATCAAGAAATTTATTTTCTTGCTTAAGATTATGAATCTCAAATTTTAAATTATTTATTTCTAAAATTAAATCATAGACTATAATAGGAGTTTCAATTTTTTGTCTTTGTTTCAAAATTGTTTGAACCTCAGCCATAGTTAAGGTTTTGGTGACGTATAAACTTCTTGATTTTTATCAAAAGAATTATGAGAAGAACTAGGAGCATTTTCTATTTGATCTATGATTTTAGATCTAATCTCTAGATCTTTTATAAATTTTAAATGTTCCATTAGATTTTCATTAATTAAAATATTAATATTTAAATCATTAAATTGAGCAAGAATTTTATAAAATTCTTCATTATCACTTTCATAAGGAAAAATATTGTGTTGGACATCCATAAGTCCATACACTTCTTAAGCACCATGGCTCCGATACCATACAGGGAAAGGATCGAGAAAGTATCAGAAAGTCAAGGAGTTAAGGCCAACCTTGACCAGGCAGCGATACAGGTAGAACCAACCATGTAGGCGGTATTTTACTCAGGATCTCAAACTGTCTAGTCCTAATTATAGATCAAGTTAGGCCAAACAACACCCTAAACGCCTACCACACGGCAACAGCGGGCAAACCATGGCACACCCCATGATCCATAATTAAGATTGCCTGTTTAGATCCCAAAACCTTCTTAACCTCCTATCCTTTCAAACATTTCCAAACACTTATCTATATAGCACGAAAATCATCATGCCTAACTAGTGTAAAGAATTATGTAGTCCAAAACAGCAATAAATTAGCCTGCCATTCAGGCTAATAAATAGAATAAAGAAATATTAATATAAGACAAAACAAAAATTTTAAAATACCTGAAGGAATACTTGAAGAATTTCAGTCTTCAATATATTTGAAAAATTTACAAAGTTTTAAACAAAGGAGGGTATAGGGAGCTCTAAGTGGGTTCTGCCTAAAAACTGAAGTGGCCTCGCTTTTTATAGACAATTAAGGCCAAACTTCAAAAACTCAGAAAACAAAATTTTTGCAAAATTTTTGCGTCTGAATAGTACTATTAGAAAAGGTAACTTTATAAAAGTCTTCAGTGTATTACAACTAGCAGATCAATTCCTGTATGAGATTGCTGGCAAGTTCATTCTTGTCTAGTAGTAGATTCCTCAGACTTCTTTCTGATATTGTCTTTTATTGTTCCTTTTAGACTTTCAAACATATCCTCAATTGAAGGTTCTTTATCCTCGTAAGGATCTTGAGATTGTCCTACTAGACAATTGTATTGATTTTCTCCTTTTGATGAGGTAACCATTGAGGAATTGGATTTATTATCCATTTCAACTTCTAGATTTTTCATCAAATCTTTCTTCATTTCTTCAATATAAGATTCAACCATTTCTTCTTTGGAGATTGCTCCTTTTTTCATTTGCATTTTGCTCATGATATGTTGAAAAGGACTAGGAGATTCCCTTTGTTGCTTGGCCTTGATCAGCTGCTGGTATTCTGATATTTTCTCTTGGATATAATCCAAAGTTTGTTGTCCATGATATGCTCCTATTTCTTTATCTTTCAAGAGCATTTTATTCCAAAATTTCATAAAGAAGATTCTTCTAATACATGGGATATTTTGTTGAGTATAATCAACTTTAGGAGCCCATTTCTAGATCCATGGAATAGAGAATTCGACAAAGAAATACATCGTGGCCATTCCCTTAATCCATTTATTCTGAGGTTCTAAATTTATAAGCTTTGGTGAACAATTCACCCATTTTGTATAATAACCTTTAAAAGATTCTAGAAGAATTTTTATTGAAGGACCATAATTGATCCACCATTCATGGAACCAATTTGGTAGCTCTAATACATCTTTTTATTCTCATATTTCACCTTTTGATGATATTGATTTTACATCAAGAGCTTCTACTTCTCAAATTAGAGAAATGTCTTCAAATGAATTTGAAATTCTAGATCTAGAAGAGGATTCTATTAATCTTTTGTTTTCTTCAAACTGTATTTGATTAGTACTATCAGATGTTTGTATTATATTAGTAACATGTGAATTTATTATAGGTTGTGGATTAACAGCTTGTTCCATAATCCAATTTTCAAGAAAAATAATTTCTTCCTATTTTATTGCTCTTCTAGTAGTAGTATTAGATTTACTAAAATTAGTTTCTATAAGAATGGTTTCATTAATAGGTTTATTTACCTTTTTACATTGTGGATTTAGTGTGTAAAGTGGTTTAAAATAAATTCTATAACAGATACATATAACTTCTGTTCCAAGCATATAAGTATAACCATGTGCCTTAACATTTAACGTGAAAGCATCAAGTATATTAACATCAAATAAAGATAACTGTAAATTAGGATAAACATCAAAATAAACAGGGCCATGAGCCTAACTAGATTGTATGATACCCATCAAAGATCTTTTCCAATTAGTATTTCTACCATCTCTTAAAGCTGTTTTATAACTTTCTGGTAGATTTTTTAGAGTTAATGGTTTAAATTCAATTTGCACTAGACCAAAATGAATGAATCTATAATTTTCTTTGTAATGATCTATATCAAATCTACTTAAAAGTTTCAATATTTTTTCATTGCCATCTAATATAATAGATTCTTCTGTAGTTTTAACTACTTGTTTTAAACCAAGTTTTTCAAAAATACCTAATCGATATATAACCTTAGGTTCTACTCTAGGAATTGCCCACCTATTAAGTAAATCAATATTATGAGGAATATCATATTCTTCATTAATACTGCTTTTAATAGTATCTCTCTTCCTTATAATATTCATAAGGAAAAATACTATGTTGGACATCCATAAGTCTATACACTTCTTAAGCATCATGGCTCCGATACCATACAGGGAAAGGATCGGGAAAGTATCAGAAAGTCAAGGAGTTAAGGCCAGCCATGACCAGGCGGCGATGTAGGTAGAACCAACCATGTAGGCAATATTTTACTCAAGATCTCCAACTGTCTAGTCCTAATTATAGATCAAGTTAGGCCAAACAACACCCTAAACGCCTTCCACACAGCAACAACGGGCAAACCATGGCACAGCCTATAATCCATAATTAAGACTGTCTGTTTAGATCCTAAAACCTTCTTAACCTCCTATCCTTTCAAACATTTCCAAACACTTATCTATATAGCATGAAAATCATCATACCTAATTAGTGTAAAGAATTATGTAGTCCAACACAGTTTTATTTATACTTATAATATATATATATAAATTTATGCATAAGTAGATACATATATATGCATATTTATTTATACATATAATATATATACATATATATAAAAAAATTATGTAATCCAAATTGAATAATATTTAATATATATGAAAAGATATATAACATATTTATATTTATATTTATATATAATATATATAAATTTTATGTACATGTATATACATATAAATTTTGTTTATACATATAATATACATACATATATATAAATTTTCTTTAGTTCATTACAAATTAAATAATATTTAATATTTATAAAAAATATAATAAATTTTTTATTTATAGTTATATATAAAATATGTATACACATATATAAATTTATCTATAAATATATAGATATACATTTTTTTATTTATACATATAATATATATACAAATTTTCTTTTATTCATTTCAAATTTATCTATTATTAATAATATTTTTTATTTGAACTTATATACATATATAAATTCATATATAACATATATATATAATATAGCCCTCCCCGCACCCCCCACCCCATCCCCAAACTCCAATAAATGGTTGCCATAGCAGTCGTGCACAGTAGCCGAATTTGGCCAAATCTAGCCACTGGTCGCCAGCATATTTTTTTTTTGCTCCTTTGTTGCACTGGCGCGGCAGCCGGAAGCCATGGCTGCTGACTGTAGCAGCCGGCAGCCATTGAAGTCAGTGGTGTGGGGGGGGGATCTAGGGTGTGCGGGGTAGGTTGGGTAATGTGTGTGGGAGTACATTATATATATATTAAATTATATATTATACATATGTATTAATTATTATATATAATAATATATTATATATATTTTTTTCAAAAAAATATAATACGATCTAATTTGGATCGTCAATTTCTTAAAAAAAAATTCAATGACTGATAAGTGAAGGTATAATAGTCTTTTTATACACAAAAACACACACCCAATCGCACACACATGCGAGTGAGCTACACCAACACTTTCGGGGGGCTCGTTGCTTGATTTTAAAAAAATACAAGGAAGTTGTTTGTGTATTTTTTTTACAAGGGGATTTTATGTTTATTTCAAAGATCACATGGGGGTCCATTGCAATTTTCCCGCTAAAACTGTCAAAGACATCAAGAAGAACACCGAGCACACTATCCCAATATTGCCTATCTCGCCTTCACCACACATGTATGTTATTCCTTAAGGTCTTCCAATGAAGCTCGCTTAGGAGACTCGCACCCCAAACCCAACGGTGGGACAAGTGGTCCACTTGAATAGAAGTGAACTCAAGCAAATAGTATTCAAGATGGGTAAGATGGTTTGGAAAGAGCAAGAGCACATGGCACGAATGATCGTAGCTGCATCATTAATGCCATCCCTCCAAACCCACCAACACATTGGCCTTTATTTTGACAAAGAAGGTCTGAATCATCCTTGATAGGAGTTCAAGCAAAGAAAATTTCAAAAGATGTCGATGATAGGGCACAAGGAGACCAACTCATTCACCGAATGTTTATAAAAATGTAGAGATTTAAGAAAGAGTCCCAATGATATTAAATAGGGATGATCTAACATATAGAAAATCCCAACCATCATTATCAAAAGAGGAAATCAATGAGATTAGTGATCAAGTGGAACTGTTGAGCAAAAAGATAGATGAGCTCAAGCATGGTTGTTGCTGCCTTGCAAAAGAAAATTTCTCCTTTTTCAGTGGAAATATTAGTTGAGATATTGGCAATGAGTCTTAAACTACCATATCTTCCAAAATATTATGGAAACAAAAACCAGTAGGAACATGTCACAACTTTTGAGAATTTAATTAGCTTATATGGACAGTCGAATATGATGAATGTAAGGATATTTCTAACAACTTTGACAGGTTAGGCCCATGAGAGGTTCATCAGGCAAGTTTCGTGGGCCATCATATCATATTAGAAACTTGTCAGGAAGTTCTTGTATTGATTTGCTCACAAAAGAAAAATAAAGAGATCTCCCAGATATTTGTTCACTATACGCCAACAAGAAGATGAGACGCTTAGGGGGTTTCTGAATAGGTTCGATGATAAGATGCATGAAGTATAAGACTTTCGGATTCACATGATTATAAGCATACTTATACATGACCTTAAAGCATCGACATTGGCAAGAGACAAGAGACCTACCTAATGACATAGAACAACACATGGAAAAGGCACAATGTTACATCCACGAAGAAGAGATAAATGATACGAAGGACTATGAATAGACAAAGAATTTTCCAAAGGAAAATAAATCTAGAAAAGATCAGGGACAGTCAAGGTTGAGGTCTAAAAAAGATCATAATCGATCTCTATAAAGAAGATACAACCATTATGCACACTCAACACGTTGAGGTCACATGTGTTAATGGTAATTAAAGGATCCAACATATTGCAATGACAAAGAAAGACTAGAGATATTCTGGCCAAATGATCTTCTAATAAATATTGCCACTTCCATAAAGACCGGGGTCATGATATGGATGAATGCTTCTAGTTGAAAGATGAAGCAAAGCACCTTTTCTGACAGGGAGCTTCAAAGAGTACGTGGTCAAGTCGAATAGGCAGAAGAGGAATAATAGTAAGGGAATAAGTAGAGCAAAGAGGTACACCCCCATAGTAGAACATGAGGCAAATCACAAAGTAAAACAAGGAGCTATGAGAGATATGGAAAATGGATGGAAGAAAGAGTTGAGAATGATCCTTCAGGAGAAAATTTGTGCGAAGGGGAATCATCCACATGATTGCATATGGCCCACATTAGGAGATTCCTATAATGAGCTCAGGAAAAAAAAAAAAAAAGAAAAAGAAAGAAAACCTAAGGTATTAAGAACTCAAGTAAATCAACAATCTCCTTGTTAAGTGTTTTCAATAATCCTGTCATTACCTTTAATGACAGGGATGCGAAAGGAATAGTGGGACCTCAAAATACCATATGGTGATAACTAAGGACATAGCTAATTTATCAATACACAAAGTTTTAGTGGATAATGGGAGTGCTGTTGATATAATATTTTTGGAAGTTTTAAGGAAGATGAAATTGGATGTGACAAGTGTAGACCTCTTGCATACCATCTTAATAAGGTCTGGGTGGAGGTAGTGCCCATGGGCACCATAGCTCCAGTATCATTGGGGACAATACTATGTTGAAAGACTATGATAATGAAATTTCTAGTAGTTGATGATGCTCAATTTGTGTATAATATGATTTTAGGAAGGCGAAGTTGAACCAATTAAAGGCGGTAGTAACCACTCCTCATTTAGAAATGAAATTTCATATGCGGGCGGAGCTTAGATAAAGTATGTTGTAACCAAACGGAAGAAAGAGTATGCTACCAAGTGTCTTTAGAAAAGAGATCTAAAGGGGAAGGATCTGACCCTAAGCCAAAAAAGATGTCAGTGTTTTTTCTTTCCAAAATATTCATGCTAAAGCTAGTGATAAGCAATAAGAAAATAAAGTAGGATTGAATAGCAAGATCGAGTTAATACTAAAAAATCCAAAAAAGAGTCTAAGGATTGGGATCCAAATGGCACCCAAGTTAAACTGCTTACTATAGAGTCTTTAACGGAATGTGGATGTCTTTGCATCGAAAGCAACAAATTTGAGGGTATCATGATCTAGAGAGTAATTGAAGGCGAGTCAATAGAACAAAAGAAAAGAAGCTTTAGAGCAACGAGAAATTGAGTCATTAAAGAAGAGAAGCTTTATTGCATTTTTAATTTGCTGAATGATTATCTAACATTGTGGTTGTGCATAAAACACAAGGAAAATGAAGCATATTTCACTTTTTGAATTTGAAGAAAGCATGTCCAAAGACCCACACCCTTAGCCTAGAATCAATTTGCTTATAGACACCATGGCAAGATGTGCACTATTTGGAATGATGGACACCTAATTGATGCGCATTGTTAAGCCTTAACTCTATAGTTATTAAAGGTGAGGTGAGAAGCAACGAGAGGTTTTTTGTTTTTTTTAAGGCGAGAGACAGGTGGCCAAAAGGTGAACTATGTGACAATGAAGGAAAAATGCATATAGAGTGTATTGGGAAAAACAATTATAAATAAAACAGAAAAAAAAAAAAAAAAGGAGAACGAAAAACAAGAAAAAAAAACATAAAATAAAAAATATATAAAAATGGAAAACAAGAAACAAAAAATGTATTAAAAAAAAAGAAGAAGAAGACACAAAAAAAGCAAGGAAAAAAAAAGAAGAGAAACAAAAATACAAAAATACGAAATAAAAAAAAACAAAAGAAGTAAACTAAAAGGAACAAGAAGTAGAGAAAATGACAGAAGGAATAAGAAGCAAGAGAAAACATTTGAAAAAAGGAGAAGAAAAGAAAGAGAGGAGAGGATGAAGAAAATAAGACGAGGAGAAGTAAAAATCAGGAAGAAAAAAAAAAAAAAAAAAGAAGAGCGCAAGAAAAGTCTAAGTTTTCGCCCAAGTCTATTGGAGTTGAAGGAGACGGCAGGGAGCTAAAGTAGTATCGACAACAATGGTAGTCGATAACGATGTAGCGTTGGGGGTTTGGAGGTTAGTAGAAGATGGTGTAGGTCACTCTTGTTTTCTTGATACTTCATTTTCAACTCTCGAATTTCATTTTAGGATATGTTTTATCTTCTTCTCATTTTGTGTGTGTGTGTCTGTGTCTGAAAAATGAGTCATGAAAAACAATGCTTTTCTCGCCTGTCGCTGTGGCACTCCAGGCAATCGCCTCCTTTCGCCTCGCTAGTTGAGAAGAGGTGGGGAGCCGCCTCGCCTCCCGCCACAAGCGACTAAGAAAGACGTGACCTTTGATAACTATGCCTGACTCTATTGGTCAGATAATTTGATCGCATCGAATATACCATGAATGAGCGACCAAATGCTTTCCCATGGAAGGCCATGAATGAAGACTATACATACGAGTTGAGCCAATGTTCTTCAAGCTCAATTTAAAATTCTTAAACTAGCTAACATGTTTGATATTGATCTCAACTTTAACTTCCAAATGGTCAAAAAAAATTAAATGAGCTCTGAAGGAATTCAAACCTGAGTTGACATCAAGAAGCTTCATTTATTTCTACATATATGAAAATATGATTTTTAGCTTGTCACAGCCATATGCTTTTCAAGCAGAAATAAAAAAAATCCTCCGTTCAAGATTCAAACAGGCATATAGAAAACTGAATAAGAAAAGTGCATGTTTTACTTACACAGCAACTTGGTCCACATTTTAAAAAACCAAGAGTTTGGGCAAGACGTATGTGTTAGCAGTTAAATAATAGATTTGATGTAACATTCACTCGCCCCCAGGCCTAGATAGTAAGATGCTGCAACTGTTTAAAGTCCTGATTTTCAATCTTGAGGACTACGTGAGTTAAAAAGCCCATAAACCATCACAAGATAATTAACTACTGTCATGGAGCAGATTGCTGATAGGCTCGATATTTGAAAACGCTTCCTTTCTGATTCCAAATCATGTGGGTAGAAAAATTCTATTGCAAAACTGCATACCCGCCTATTGAGGATCGAAAGCACTTCCCTATTATTTCAGCACAAAGGATATTCTAACATGCCATATTCTTTCAGTGTTCTGTAACATCTATTTATAAATTGGTTAACCCTCTTCTTGATGATTTGAGAAATGAAAACACAGCTTAAGCGAAGGAAAATGAGCAAGTGAAGTTTGAGAGCACCACGGTACTCAGCGCAACTCAACAAATATTTATCACATACTTCATAAAAGTAGGCTACCATCCCATTCTTGTTTAACAAAGTCTAATCTATTTAATGCATTAATGTGGTTTTTTCACCCTCATTTAGAATTTCATCAAGTCTCATCCAATTTTGTAGAAGGTTGATTCATTTCTTAGACACAGGAAAAACACAAAATAGCTATAAACTAAAAGAAACACTTACATGCATAGAAAAAAGCATCTTGAATTCTAGTATTATTACTTCGTAAAAGAATTTCACCACAAATAAATCCAGGCAAGGGGCAAGTAAATATAAATTTACAGCAAAACTGACCTTAATATAAAGAAGTGAAATAGTATAAGATTCCTGAAGGTCTTGACATTTGTTAATTTCACTTGTAACCATGCTATAGAAGAAAATCCGGGATAACTGGTGATTGTACTGCCACATTCAATGGCCCATCTGCTCTTTGTTGGGATTTGTGCTTATGATGTCGAGTCTCTCTCTTCTTCTTGTCTTTGTGATCATGTTCTTCTTTCTCCTTCCCAGAAGTCTGATTTTTTCTCTCTTTACCATGAGTATGGTGTGTTCTTCTTCCATCCATCTCTATGTCTTTTTTAGATTCAGGTACTCCATCCTTCTCCCTTGTCTTACTTGATTTGTTTGATGATTTCCTTCTTGAGGATGAAGTTGTAGCTTCATCGCCTAAAAGCGCTTCTTGCACAGCACCAGAGAGTAAATCAGCCTTGAACTCAGGTTTCTCCGCTGCAACATTTAACCCTTCTCCATCATCCAATTTCACCACCACAGGTCTCAGCTTTACTTGGTTTGGCTTTTTCTTAATGACAAGTGACTGTTCTGTTAGCTTCACAAGATCTTGAGCCTCATCAATTGCCTTACCTTTAGGTTCATGAACAGGTGGATAGTCATTCATCCCTTTATTCTCTAGAGGCAGATAATATAGTCCATGCCGCTTCCGGTGCTCTGCAAGCAGAGATGTGGACTCAGATGATGGTTCAGATTCTTCTTTACTCTGAGGTTCGAGAACACTAGCAGTATCCTTCTCTAACATTTGAGGTTGTACAAGGGAAAAAGAAGTTGATAATGGAAACTTAATATCACCACATATAGCCTCCAAGTCACTAAGATTTTCTTTGAGCACCAAACCATCAGGTAGGTGCACCCTCTCCTGGGCATTCAGTGAAACTGGACCAAGCGCCTCCGAAAATACATCAAAAATCAGATTTATCATTTCAGATGCTTTTAGTTCTTCCTTCATTTTATCTCCTTGATTCTGGTACAAACAACCATGTAATTTTGGTTTTATAAAATTAATCAAGCCAAGGACATTAATTGCCCTCTCCTGTATTTCTACTTCATCACTCCCAGCTAATGGTCCCAAATTAGTCTCAACAAGATTTATTAGGCCGATGATAGATTCTTTTGTTATATGATGTTTTCTTGAAGAAGCTGATGTTATCTGCCCATTATTACTAACCATATTCTCATTATCTAGTTCAGTATCAGATAATGATTCGCCCGCCACAGTTTCAAAACCTCCCTGTAAATCCTTTTTGGAGACTGACTCGTTGAATGCAGAGGGATATGAAGTATTACCTTCATCTAACTTGACATATGAATATATACAGAACGTCAGCACTTTAAATGCAGATTGAATATATACAGCCCTTACTGATGGAGTAAGAAGACTAGTCCGTGGCTGTAACAGTGCCTCCATAAGCTCAAAGGGGTTTCTTGAGAGCTCAACATACTCTCCTGAAACCCAGGCAGCAGCAGCCAAAACCCCATGTACAAATGGATTACCAAGTAGTGCAGGATCAATCACCAGACCACGAGCAACGTGAACAAGCTCAACTCTAGCATCCTTAACCCTCATACCAATATCAACAAGCTGGCTCTCAATCTCCCCCCCTTTCTGACAATGTGGAATCCTTGCCATTTCCCCAAGAAATGATACATACCAATCAAAATCAAAAATTACCTCATAAAAATTTCTTGAACAAGTCAACAAGATGAACCCCAGGATCTCATTACAAAACTCTGGATCAGACTTCAGTGCATGGTTGATCAAAATCCCGCAGATTTCCACTACATTATCCTCAGACACCATTGCCATGACAAGCTGCAAGGCCTCAAGTTTAATGTTTACATCAACATCATTCAAGGCCTTAACCACCAACTCCTTATTCTCCAACACAGCCCACATATGCTTCTGTGCAACAATGGCAAGTGCTTGCAACCCAAGATACTTAAGATTCAGATCATCATCCAACAAAAACTCCCTCACCTTCCCAACCGCAAGCTTCAATGCAGACTCATACTCACTCAAACTAGTCACAATTGTCCTCACACATTCAAACGCCAATGATTTAGCCCCAGTCCTGCCCAAATGCTCACAAATCGGCTGCACCACTCTCTTCCCCAACCTGGGCTCCAATGGAGCCAACTTAGCAAAAATCTTCAAAACCTTAATCAGAACCCAATTATTCCTACAGTCAACCAAGATCTTATAAAACTCAGGAGCCAGTGGCAAATAAGATCTAGGTTCTTTAACAGTAAGCTCACAGAACAGTCCCACAACCGCAGACAAAATTCCCATATCGCTGCTCTCAAGATTTTCCACAACTCGTTTAAAACAGACGCGAACTGCATCCGGGTACTGTTCGAAAACTCTCAATATGGCGGCTATTGCTTTCTTTCTTACAAACAATTTACTACTACTAAGCAAAGTGAACAACTCGGGCGTCAAATCGCTGGACAAATCGGGGTTGCAAATGGAAGAAAGAGTAGAGAGAGCTAGACTCACTTCATAAACGTTGGACGAGGAAAGATCCTTGCGCAACTGGTGAGTGAGGAGAAGTATGACGTCAGTGGTGGAAGGGTTGAAGGAGAGGGAGGCGGAGAGGAAGGCAATGCGCTTGTGCGAGTGGGCAGAAGAAGAGGAAAGCTCGACGGAGTGGAAGGCGGCCCACGACATGTCAGCGCCATGGAGGGAATGGAGATAGGTCAGTTTCTGAAGGGCGGTGGCTTTAGTTTGGGGGTCAGTAGATTTGATCTCGCGGCGGATCTCGTCGAGGGATTTGGCGATAAAGGCGGAGTCGGTGCCTGGTGGACATAGGCGGAGGCCTTTGATTATGTCGTCTAGGGAGCGTTGGAAAAGGGAGTCCATCAGTGAAGGGCCCGCCATTCGGACATCCGATCAGTGGTTAACTCAACCCCAAATTCCTCCGTCCTATTCTTTAAGCTTGTGGTTCGGTACGATAGAATTCAGTAATTGCTGTGTATATTACAGCAGCTACGCTGGTGCGAGGATGAGCGAGTTTGGACTTTGGAGAGAAAAATGAGAAATTAATTAGATTACAAATTTACAGGAGGCGATGATGAAGATAAAAGGGATGAGAATTGAAGAAAGCCGGCTGATTCCCGACTGTACTGCTGTTCATCTAATTTATTACCAAGGGATTGATTTTAAATTCAATTATGCCCCCTCCGTCATCAATGTCCTATTTGCCCCTTGTATTTCCAAGTCTTGTATCTGGGTTGATACTTACATTCAAATTTATTCTTAACTTTTATTTTAAGTGAGTTTTATATTTATTAAAGAGAGGGCCGGGCCTGTAAAGTAGGCCAGAGCTCGACTTAAAAAAAAAAAAAAAAAGAAGCTTGAATTCGAACTCAACTAACCAAAAAATTATAAAAAAAATTAAAATATTAAATTATTAATATATTATAATTATTTAATAATATATAATAAATATTTAAAATTAAAAAAATAAATTATTAATATATATTAATTATTTAATTAATATAAAAATATTTAAAAATAGGAAAAAGTTCATGAACCAGCTCCCAAGTTTTTGAACAACTAAAATAGAGCTTGAGTTCGAGTCTACTTATAATCGAGCCGACTTACAAGGCTCATAAACTAACTCAACTCATCTTACATCCCTAGAAAAAACTGCCATACAAGCTTAACATTAACTTCTGATTTCAAAGTTAGTTCCATAATAAGAAGCCAAGTTCAAACTTATTAGTTGGAATTAACTTATTATAAACTAAGTGAAGTTATGAGAAATGTTCAAAAAATCGGATTGTTTGTTGAACCAAAAAATTTATCAGTTCACGGTTACTAGTTCAACCGTTGATCAGATCGTAATTGAACCACAATTGAACCATGATGTCATAATTAAGTAATATATATTGTATATTTTATATATTACTTAAAAATTAATAAAATACCAAACATAAAACATAGAGCCTAAATTGTATTGTTCAACTTTATAAGTTAGAATTTCTTGGAAGAGACAGCTAATAACACATGGGTTGGGTAAGGGACTAAAGGTTTATACCTTCTAGTCAGATTTAAAAATTAGAATGTTAAATCTGATCTGGGGCTTTTATTTTGAAGATCTATTTGACTGTTTTAGGTTTTTAGCTTTTTAAGATGCACCTTAACCTAAGAGATTCACATTAGGCCAAAAATGTCACAAAAAAATAAATTTGTTAATTATGCCAAAAGTTAAAGGAAATAAAAGAAAATAAATGAATTGGTCCAGTTTTAATAAACCATGAACAATTCAACGGTTCAAATGGTTCAACCGCCGCTTCAGATGATTTTCATAAAATAGGACTTTTTTTTTTGTTTATCAATTTTTACTCAAAATCGAACTAGTTCATAGGAAGATTGACGGTTCAACTGGTCCGACCACCCAGTCTAGTCCCATTTTGTAAACAGTGGTTATGAGTGTATATTGGAAATTAGGTAGACTTTACAAATCCATATCTTTCTTTCGTGTGCTCCCAGGAGGAATTCGATCTCTTCAATCTTGGAATACCACATAAATAACTGCGGCCAAAGAATCAAATAGGTCGGGAAGAAAGAGTTTGGGGCCATGAAACCCTAACTCAAATACCTCAGCTGGTGCTGCTTAGCTTGTAGTCGGTCTAACTCTTGTATTCAACTTTCAAGTTGCTCTTAGAGAGAGGAGAAATAAAGCAGCTAAGAATGTTGCTAAGAACAAGATCTCCATTTTTAAAAGTAGTTCTTTGGAAGAAAGCTTTGGGCCTTTATGAGATGAATAGCGTAGAGTAAACAAGGAAGCACCTTGAGAATTCCTCCTTTGTTGTTAGGTCGACTGGCGAAAGGAATGAGAAAGATGTTCTGGTACTCTATTATTAACTGATGCCACCCTTCGATGGTGCCGGTCAAAGAAAAATAAAGTACAATGGGCTCTCTGCTCCTAGTCATTAAGTAGTGCTATTCGGGGGGCTAGAACCCACCAAGAGGTTGTCTTATGGTGAGAGAAGATTAAAAACAACAATCATTCTCCGTTATCACCGCCGATGTATTTATTGTCGTGATGCCTTGTCTCCCTTTCGTTATCTTTCGCTCTCCTTGTATAGGTTGGGAAAGAGCCAAGTGGCATCGATGGATAAAGTCAAAACGTCAACCACAAACGAAGAATGGATAGTCCCCGTTCCCAAAGAGAAAGACAAAGCTGAGTTGCCCCTTCTACCACTGAGGTGGAATACGGATCTTTCCAACTTCTCCCCTTATTAGATTAATTTGCCTTTCAATGGCAAGAACAACTCTTCTAGTGTGCCTAACGACCTTATTCTGGATTTCTATTAGAACAGAGAGAGGCTCCAATAACAGAGTCAAAATCACAATTAGAGTCCATCCAGATAAAGGGAAGAGAAAGTTGATTCTAGCTGATTTTTGAGTTGACCAATGATAGATAGGTAGGAATGGCATGACCTAAACAAGCTAGGCTAAGTGCTTAATAGCACAGTAGAAGATTTTTAAATAAAGAAGATGGATAGGCTAGATTTCAATAAGGAAAAGGTCTAGCATCCAAACTGTGCGGGGAACTAGAGCTCCTCCCTGAATCCTGACTTTACTAATTTCGTTATGGGTCAGTCTAGCGAGAACTTGATTGCACTAGTGATAACCCTAATCGGCGCATTCACTAAGGAAGTCAATCAGAACGTGAGATTCTTCTAGCGGAGATTGGGGGTAAGAAATGATTACGCAATTACTTTGTCTTTATTCTTTGGAAGTAGGACAGGGACTCTGGCTCTTGCAAAGATGACCATCATTTATTTGATGCTAGCTACTACAATGACACGAGTATGGGACATGCAACGCTTAAATTGCAGAGCAAAAGAGGTCAACTCATTAGAGATTCTAACCCTCGGGGCGGATCTCAATCGAAATGCGCTAGATGAACTAATGGTAAACGAGGGTTGTAACCTTTCTGAAAGTCTTCTACCCCAGTAGGAAATAAAGAAGGGAAACTCTATCCAATGAAACTATTTTTTCATCGGGAGACACGGGAAGGAAAGGCTATGGTATTTTTGTGAAATCCTCGTGATGATAACAATTTAATGATGGACAGTTTGCATCAGTGCTCAGGCTTGTTCCTTAGAGGGTCTACTTTAGGCTTATGTCCTAGCCTATTAGTGACTCTTTTGGCTACTCAAGAAAGATGTGCATTGTAGGTTCACGAAAGAATACTGGCCGATTTCTTTTTTCACTTCTTGGAATAAGTTATCAGCGAAGTTTTAGGGTTACCTACATGAGGGCATTAGTTTTATCCTCTGCAATAGGAAAGAATAAGGGGTTGACCAAAAAAAAGCATGGGAAAAGGTTCTTATATCCTCTTGATGATGGAGGTGGATAAGTTTCTTTTTCCTTCTTTAGTTGACTTGAATTAATCTAAATATTGAACTCTATGCAGGAACAAGGTATATCATGGATAACTATCCTTTTCTTTCTCAGACCGACTCTCGAAACCTTTTGACATAGAAAAAAATGACATCCCTGGGGTTATGCAATTGATGTTCAAGAAAAGCGAAGGAAAGATCAAAGTTAGCATTTACACTATTATTGGAGGAAGAAGCCCTTTGCTAGGTTTGGAACCCTATAGAGAATGAAGACCCTATGTTTTGTATAGGTTGGGTTGCTAGATATGGGATCCTCATAGTAGGCTAGACCGACATCCATCCAATAGAGGGCAGTCTTTAGAGAAGAAGATATTCTACAACTATATAGAGAAGCCATTTAAGGAAGACTGTCTTTAGCTTCCTTGCGTATTAGAGATCTCAGGGCAAGGGATCAAGACTCTGATTCATTTGGGTCTTCCTCCCCATACACCCCAGGCCTAAGTGATAAAGATGGTCTCGAAGTGCACTCTGGTTCACCCTAATATTCCATACCCGAACGTCTGGGATGGCGTAAGCACATCACAAGTCTACTATCACCAATAAATGTAAATTAAAGAATAAGGTTATAATGTCGAATGGCTCGTAAGACGCGTTGATAAAGAAGACTGGCCCAAATCCTTTTCAAATATTTTTCCTAAGTGATGGCTAGCCCAAGAATATCCCCATTTGTTTTATTTTAACAAAGGGACTCCTATTTCAATTCAATGAACATAGTTGCTCCCACACACAAGGTGGTGCTGATGTGTGACCGAAGGTGGTTAGTTACCAATAAAGATACGAGGCATTGAAAGATCATCTCCATAGAAACCAAGTAGAAAGTTGGGCAGGAACTAGAGGACTCTGTGAGACCCTATTTCTTATCTACCTCTCTAAATCCTTAGTTTTCAAAATATTAGGATATTAGCTAAGGTGATTGGAGTCTGATCTAAGATGCTCTAATAAAAAAGAGTGAAGAGAATAACCAAATCCGGCGGAGCCTCTACTCTTTCATCAAAGGATGGCTACTAAACAGTTTGGTCCTCTCTCTTCACAAAATGGCTTTACCCATCTCTTAGAAGGTAGTGGAATTCTCATCAATCAAGCGGTGCTCCAAGGCGAAAGGAGCTACAGATGCTTTATTTGGATGGTTCCTTATCCTATTTGAATCAGTGTCCAACGTCCACCATAGAAGAAATGAAATAGGCATCGAAAAAACCATTTTTCTCTCAAGCCTTATTTGGTGGGTTAGTTGGGACACAATGTGTCTGATATAAGTAGTTCATCGCCTAGGACAATTGATGTCAAAGCGAACTTCTTTTCTCAGGGCACAGAACTAGATAGGTCAAACTATTGGAAGAAAATGAAAAAGGAACATCGAGTGGTGACACACAACAACCAATCCTGAAAGACCACTCTTTCATCTAGAGATGCCTAAACGCCACATCAATATCCGGGTGGGGAATAATAAAGAAAAGCTCAAGGCGGAAGCTGCGGGTGTGAGCCACGTCAGTCCCGACAGATTCATTAAATACATCAATTAATCTCTCCATTTTCTGTGAAAAGGGGGACACTGAGCTTCATTCCCAACGTGGGGAGAGGGGTATGTACGGCTAGAGTGAGAATTTCTATGTTTTGGTCACCAGTTGATCAAGAGAAAGGAAAGACAAGTATGATCACTAAGTACTAAGAGCTAGATTTCTTTGAGCTAAAGAAGGTTCACCTGAGAGAAAATATAAGATTTCGATGGCATCTATGTAATTGTGTGCCTCGCCGATCGTATCATTTTAACACATAGAATGGAATAATCTACTATTAGGTGCTTGGTTAACTCCACAACAAGTGGAATCTCCCGCAGACTCAGTGTAATAGAATTGTTTAGATAAGAGTCCAGTCTGATTCCTTGTCTAAAGCTCTCTTCTCTTGTCGCATCTTAACTCGCTTTCATTTTCAATAAGAACATTTCATAGGAGATACCATAAAATGGACATTGGCGACTGGCAAAGCTTACTAAGTAGAGATTGATCCAAGCAAGGCAGTTACCTAGCACTTTATTATGCAATTTAATAAAGAATGTAAGGGGCTCAGTCCACTGATGGAATCAAGAATGAGTACTTGAGATTGTAACCCCAAAAGCACCTTTCCCTTATTATAACGGAAAGATGTATTTTCATGCATTTTCAATAAAACATTCATGAACTTAAAGAGAGCATGTTGAGGAAAAATCCAACTAAAGCTAAAGCGGAGTATGCTGAAATCCAATCTATCGCTAATTCCATTCCTTTTGTAATGGTGGAACCCATCTCATAACCTCGATAAAAGAACTAAAGCCCTAGAAATGTCTGAAGCCTACCAATTAAAGAGGCTAAGTGTAAGCGTAAGTTCACCACAAGCTCTTCAAGCTTGCCTTCATTCGCTTCATAGGAGCCACACAACGCATAGCTAGAAGTCAAAGCGCCCATAACGAAGTACCCCTATTCCAATATAGGAATCGGGGGGACAGGGGGAATCTAAAGCCACTTGTTTATTCACAAGATTTTCATAATTAAGCAAATCTGCTGCACTATACCTCATGGTCTTTGACATCAAAAAAGAAGATTATCATATAGCTTGTGCCTGGAAAGCTTTAAGTTGTTTGCCAATCGGTAGTTACAGCTGGGAGTAAGCTTTGGGGGAGATCCGCAAGCCTTTCACACACTGCTCTAATCAAAAGCTGGCCACATAGCTCCCTTTTTCCCATTGATTTAAGTGGTACGTGAGTTGGGTTTAGAACATCATGAGACAGTTCGATAGCTTTTGGATACAAAGTACTCTAGGAATTCTCTAGGAATAGAATACAAGGACTCTCTCAAACTAGAAAGAAATGTCACGTATGGATGGCTGTGCTTTTTGATAAAGTGCTTCTAAATTCTCTAGTAAGGTTGACGCTGAATAATCGATGTTCTTGCTCTTCTTTCTCGTCGAATCAGAATGTCAGTTGTTGAATCAATTCGCAAAATTCAGACTACTTGCTCTCTTTATTTTCTTAATAAACCTGGTGACGCTCATCTCTTTCCTCCTCTATTTCTTCCGTTTATGAGGTTTTTTTCAGTCAGAAAAGCTGCTCTTCCTGCTTTAGCATATCTTTCTTATCCTTAGCCTATAGCCTTACTGTGGGCTTCCTGGACCACCATCTAATAGCAAGGATCTTGCTTCCTGCTTTTTCACTAAAGGATAATTTCTAAATGAAAGGGAAAGCACTATAGTAATGCAGTTACGAGGCAGTTACCAGAAAAGATCTAAGCATACATGTCCAAAGTTTATAATTCATTCTATAGTATATAAAAAACTTGTCTAAGGTTTTTCTCCTTAACTAGTAGGACTGGGAGAAATCTCACGTACACGTCGACTGGGTTGGTTTAGGATTAGGTATCACAATTGTCCTATCTTTCTTGTCTATAAAATAGCATTTACATTAGGGTAAATTCTTTCTATATGAACAATTCTTTTTAGTTTTCTAGTAAGAGATCTTCGATGGTTCCATCAGTAGCCAAAGTAAGACCTACAAGGACAAGAACATTCAAGAAAGGAATAGGGAGAAGAGGAGCATCCATTAATTGGACCTCACTATACCCTGATGCTAGAGTACGGCACCTCTCTCATTTTTGTTCGGATCATTGCTTTACTTATCTATTTCCATAAGACTAAGAAAATGGATACCCCGCAAGCGCTTTCACTTTAAGTTCAGCTTGGTTCAATTATACACGCAATTAATGAGCCTAAACTAGAGGGTTACACAATAGGGGTACTCGAGCCTCTGTTAACTCACTTTTTCGTAGGGTGTACTAGTTAATGAGCTAATAAGCTGTAAAATATCATATACAGTGAGCTATAAGATAATTATATATCATAACTCAGCCAATAACCCAAACTAACGAGAAGAAAAGAGGCCACGATTTGTCATTGATAAATCGATTTCAACCTCGGCTCAGGAGTTTTCTTAAGCGATAGTTTAACATCACCAAAAAGATACATGGAAGTAATGCCCACTTTATCTGCTTTCGGTCTATTTCTTTTTTCGCTTAAATTTAGAGATGAACAAAGTTAAATGGTAGGAACAGAGAAAAGGTCTCATGCAAATTCATTCACCAAGCAAATGATCTTCGCTTCGCAGGAACAACAAAACCTACCATCTCGGGCGTATTCTCAGATTGTTTTGTAACAATCGTACCAACCTTTCAATCAACCAAATCAACATAGTCAAAAGGACCTAGCCTCTTGTCCATAATTGAGCCCATAAGAGATGATTCGGATAGACTAGGTCTACTTTTAAGTGGTGAGTGGGGAACAACTTCGAGCAATAGCATGATTGGAAGAGGTACTTGTGAGGCTCATGTTCTCCAACTTTCAAGCCTATTGCAGTTGGAGGTACTTTACTTCCACCTACCATTATTTCTCCCAGCTAGCCATTTTGACGAAAGGTCAATCTAAACCACCAGACTGTCTTTCTTCTATATCATTATTCTATGGAAAGAAGATTGAGGATAGCCGAACTCTATTATAAATATGGTAGGATAGGGCTAAAGCTTTGATATTTTACAACTTATTAGCTCATTAAATAGCATACCCTATAGAAAAACAAGTTAACATGGAGCTTCAAGTCCCGTATTTTTCACTTTAAATAAGCTATTTACCTATTATAGAGATGATGTGATTTGATTTATCTTTTTGATTTCAAGTATTATTCTCCTTATGCATCAGTATTGGTTAGGAGAACAGCTTCTTTAAACTCTTCTCTTCCCATTGGGATATTATAAAGCTAATTATATACAATTGGAAGAACTCCAACAAGAGTCGTGCCGGACTCGACTTACCTGCGTTAGGAGAGGAGTGAACGGAAGATGGTCCACTAGTTCAAAACATGAATGAGTTATTTATAGATAGAAAAGGATAAATAAAAGATGAACGAGGTTCATTTTACTGTGCATTAATAATGTCAGATCAACTTTGCTAATGAGTCTAACTATGGCAACCTTTCTGATTTTTAGTCTCAAATATCAAATCATCAACGAACCATTGTTTCATCTTTAGTGGCCCAAAATCTTTCCACATATTGACATAGCTATTGCAAAGCATGTAAACATAAATGTGACTTCTATATAGTTTTAAATACAGGGTGATAATTCGGTTAAGTTGGGTAGGTCAGACCGAGTTGAGATGGAAATATAATATTAATTTATTTAATTTGAATCTAATCCAACTTTATAACAACATGAAAATCTTCAATCCTAATCCAATTACATTTTCATCAAGTTGGATTCAGGTCGATACACCAACTTGAGCCAACCCAACTCAACTTGCCTATTTGATTCAAAATAATTATTTTTGAACATTTTTTCTTTTATTTTTCAGTATATAATGAGTAACTAAACCTAAAAGGGTAAAAGAGTAAAAATAACAAAAGAAGGATCAATAGATTAAAGATAATAACTAAATAAAAAGGCCAAAGAGCCCGAATTAGCTAAACCCATCAAGAAGAGCATAAAAACTCTAATAGGCTTGAGCCTATCAAAAGTAAAAACTATAAATACTTATCCTTAAATAGGAAATGGGCACAAAATCATTCGTAAGAAATTACGAATACTTGAAAAGTAAAAACTCTTTGCACTTGTTCGAAATAAAACAAACCTAATAGCTTGTTGTTTATCGAAAAAGACCATAATTTCATTTCTATGTAGCATCATTTATATGAATTCTAAATGAAGAAGAAGGAAAGGTGACAAGATCCAAAGCTCGCGACTCTAACAACTAAATAGTCTCAAGGTCGAAGAATGTGGAGAGCCATCAACCTGAAGCATAAACATAAAGAGCTACCAGCCTAAAGCACAATCAACTCTGGAACTAAATCCAACCAGAACATGTGATCAATACTGGAGGAAACACCTGCATCGTAGACACTACCTTCCGAAGATCCAATTCTGTAGATGACCCATGAAGTGTTAAGGACATTGCTAGAGAATGCTACTGCTCAAACTACAGCTAAAGTAATAACATAGTATGCTGAGGAGCATTACCTCTCAAAGCAGCAATCCTCGCGTGGAGTTAGGGGGATTCGTCTTTCCCAGACGAAACGTAACGCGTATAATGCAAAAACCTAAGGATATAATGATCCCAAAACACCAAACACACAATTTGATATTGAACAAACACTAGAATAAAAATCTTTCCTATTGAACCCCTAAGATACTTGATCTTAGAAATGCAAATAATTGGGAATAAGAATAAAAAATTGAATAAACACTAAAAGGAGTTAGTACCTTGAAAGAACCTATTTAATTTCTTGATGCAACAAGCAATGTCGTGGTTTTCCTTGAGATGAAAATGCAGAAAATAAACCAATATTCATCAAAAATCTACCATACATGCTTTTAAGAGAGTATTTATACCTTCCTTGTAAGCCCTGATTACAATAAGATATGAACTAAACCACGAATAATAATCCAAGCCCAAATCCAATTAGGAATAAGAGTTTGACTTGGTTATAATTTCTTCTTTTCTGCATGAGTTCCACACGTTTGGGACTTCTTTTGGCCTTCTTGGGCTTTTTCATGCCTTATATGCCAAGCATAAGGTGATGGGCTGTCCAACATTCTTTTAGCTTTTTGACTTATTCTTTTCTTCCTTAGCCCATTCTTGATGCATTTCTTCAACAAATGACTTTGTCAAATTTACAAATCTATATTTCAACCTCTTTGCGTTTGCTCTTGTGATAGGTCCCACCAACATGTTGCAATCTCCATTTTTCCCTCCAACACTACAATGACCATCTTGCCCTCCAGTACTCATGTTAGTCCCTCCTTTCTCAAAAAGATTCATCTTCAAATCTAAATCCATATCAAAAGGAGAAAGATCAGAAACAATAAAAGTAGCAAAAACTTTATACTCACCTGGAATGTCAATTTTGTAAGCATTATCATTAATTTTTCCAGCACTTGGAATGGACTATCTCCCCTAAAATCAAGCTTCGATTTTCTTTGATTAGGAAATCTTTCCTTTCTCAAATGAACCCAAACCCAGTCACCATGTTCAAATATCACCTGCTTCTGCTACTTGTTCACTCTTTGGGCAATCAACCTGCTTCTCTTTTCAATTTCTCACATGCCTTCATATGTATAGCTTTCACCTTTTTAGCTTTGTTTTCACCATCTAAGTTAGCAATATCACTCAAAGGCAAAGGCGTCAAATCCAAAGCAGTTCAATGATTAAAATTATATACAATCTCAAAAAGTGAAAAACCTGTAAAAGAATTTATTCACATATTATAAGCAAATTCAATAAAAGGCAAACATACCGATAAAAAAAAAAAAAAAAAGGCAAACAATCCTCATATGTTTTCTAATTCTTTCCTACAACAACATGCAATAAAGTACCAAAAGTTCTATTTACCACTTTAGTTTGTCCATCAGTTTGTGGATGACAAGTAGTAGAATAGAACAGTTTAGTATCTAACTTACCCACAACACCTTCCAAAAGTAGATCAAAAACTTAACATCCCTATTAGAAACAATAGATTTAGGGACGCCATGCAATCTCACAACTACACTAAATAACAAATAAGCACTATTAGTAGCATCATCAGTTTTATGATAAGGAATAAAGTGTGCCATCTTGCTGAATCTGTCAACCACAACAAAAATAGTATCTCTACTTTCCTAGTTTTGGGCAAGCCGAGCACAAAATCCATAGAAATATCAAAAGTTGTAGTACGAATAGGTAAATGTGTATACAATCCACAAGACATAAACTTAGATTTAGCCTGTTTACATGCAATACATTTAGAACACACTTTCTTAGCATCTTTTCTCTTATAAGGCCAATAGAATTGCTCACTCAAAACACCCAAAGTCTTATGCACACCAAAATGACCCATCAATACATATCTTTAAATTGCTCAAATCCTAACAACTTAAATGTAAGTGTAGTGATTAAAGCATATCTCCTTGACAATACATCAACAACAATGTTTTCCTTTCCCTGCTTATAGCAAATCACATATGGAAAAACCTCAATAAATTCTTTCCACTTAGCATGCCTTTTATTCAATTTCCCTTGGCCCTTTAAATGCTTCAAAGATTCATGATCAATATGTATAACAAATTCTTTAGGAAGCAAATAATGTTGCCAAGCATCTAATGCACGAACTAAGGCATATAATTCCTTATCGTAAGTGGAATATCTAAGCTGGGCACCACTTAACTTTTCACTAAAGTATGCAATGGAACATTTTTTCTTGTATTAAAACAGCACCAATCCCAATCCCAAATGCATCACACTCAATCTCGAAAGTCTTATTAAAATCAGGTAAAACAAGAATAGGATCATAACACAATTTAGCTTTCAATGTATTGAACACATGTTTTTGTTCCTTTCCTCTCTAAACCCAACTTCTTTCTTAATAATTTCAGTCAATTGAGCAGCTATAGTAGAAAAATCAAGCACAACCTCCTAAAAAGCTAGCTAATTCATGAAAACTCCTCATTTCAACAACTATCTTAGGCGATGGCCATTCTTGAATAGCCTTCACCTTTTCCTTATCCACCTCAATGCAATGTTTATTCAAAATAAACCTAAGAAATACAAGTCTATCAATGCAAAGAGTATATTTCTTAAGTTTTGCATACAACTTCTCCTTCCTAAGAATAGTCAGAATAGCCCTAACATACATTATATGATCATCTAAGCATTTGTTGTGTATCAAGATATCATCAAAATAAACACCAACAAATTTACCTAGAAAACCAAGCAATACATAGTTCATTAATCTCATGAAAGTACTAGGTGCATTAGTCAAACCAAATGGCATAACCAACCATTCATAAAAGCCATATTTTGTTTTAAATGTAGTTTTCCACTCATCCCCAAGTTTCATCCTAATTTGATGACAACCACTTTTCAAATTAATCTTAGTGAAAATGCATGCACCATGTAATTTTTCAAGCATACATATCCTTACTTAATTGTAATTTAGTTAACTGCTCTATTATGCACGCACATCTGCTAAGTTTCATCCTTCTTTAGAATCAACAACACAGGTACAACACATGGACTCATGGTCTCCTTCACATGTCTTTTTGCTAGCAACTCCTCCACTTGCCATTGAAGCTTTTTTATCTCATCAGGATTACATTTGTAGGCTGGTCGATTACGAATTTGAGATCTAGTACAAAGTCGATTTGATGCTCAATTCCTCTCAATGGTGGTAAACATGTGGGCATCTCACTAGGGAATACATTATCAAACTCCTGCAATAAAGAGACAAAAGTACTAGGCAAATCGGGGTTAAAGTTAGTTTCAAATAATAAAACCTCCATATACCCAACCACTATCAAAGATCTCTTGCCTAGAAAAATATTCTTTAATTCTCTCTCTTTTGCATAGAAACATTGTTTTTCTCAACTTTTTCGTTCTTTACTAACTTTTCCTTTTCACTCCATTCACTTTTCTTATTCTTTCTCTCTTTTCACTCACTAACTTCCTCTCTCCTACACATCTCTCTTTCTTGTTCGCACTTGTGCAGTCACTCACTACTGGGCCTTTATCATTATTCTTTTCTCTCATGGCCACTTTTCTCTCATTTTTCTTTTTAACCTCACTACCCAAATTCTCGCAAGAAGATTGTTGAAGTTTAATCCGGTTAAGGTAAACTTCCTTGGGTAATAGAAGTGCAAGAGTGACTTTCTGTCCATTATGCTTAAAGGAATATCTATTCTTGTACCCATCATGCATTACACATCTGTCAAATTGCCATGGCCTACCCAACAACATATGCCCAACCTGCATACATACCACATCACAAACCACCTCATTAGTATATCTCCCAATAGTAAAAGCTACCATAACCTGCCTAGTAACTTTCACCTCTCCACTATCATTCAACCATTGCGGCCTATATGGATTAGGGTGTTTATCACACTTCAGCCCCAATTTCTCAACTAAAGTGGTACTAGCCACATTAGCACAACTACCCCATCAATTATTAAGCTACACACCTTATCACCTATCAAGCATCTGGTCTGAAATATATTTTCTCTTTGTTCTAAGCTCTCCTTCTTAATATTCAAGTTCAATGCACGCCTAGCAAGAAGAGATTCACCATGAACAACATATTCAACATTATCTTCATCACTAGTAACATCCTCTAAAGGTGGCATATCATTATCACTACCATCAAACTTATTATCATCATTAGATTCAAATGCAATTTCACTACCCATAAGAATCATAGTTTTTTGTTTGGACATCTAGATGCATAATGACCTAAACTTTGATATTTAAAGCACTTAATATCCCTATATCTGGAATTAGTAGTGGAAGAAGAAGAATTAGAAGTATTGTTTTATGGAATGGACTTTTTGTTCATGTTCCTAGATGTATCTAGTCCCTTATCCTAAGAACCTAAGCCTCTGTCTCTCTTCTTTTCATCATATTTTTGCCATTTTGAACCCCATTTTGAGTTGGAATTCTGAAATGCCTTGGCTGGTCCTCTTAGCTTTTGTTGTTTCTCCACCTTCGTAACTATACTCACCAAATTCTCCATCTCCACATAATGTTGTAGGTCCACAACATCAGCAAATTTTATATTCAAACCACTGATAAATCTAGCCATTGTCACTTTTGTATCCTCCTCTATGTTGGCCTTAATCATCAACATCTCTACCTTTTTATGGTAGTCCTCAACTGACTTATACCTTTGAATAAGTCTTTACAGTTTTAGGTGTAACTCCCTGTAATAGTAAGATGGAACAAATCTTTTCTTCATAATGCCCTTCATATCTGCCTAAGTCTCCATAGGTCTCTTACCATTCCTCCTCTTAGACTACACTAATTGATCCCACCAAACTAATGCATAGTTAGTGAATTCAACTGCTCCTAGTCTCACTTTCTTCTCTTCAGAGTAGTTATGGTAATCAAATATCAACTCCACATCTCTCTCCCACTCCAAGTATGCTTCAATGTCATTTCAACGTTTAAATGGCGGAATTTTAATCTTAATGGCATTTAAATTGTTGTCTCTCCGTGCTTCGAATCTAACTTTAGCCCCTCTATTCTTTGCCGAATTACTATCATCAAACTCATCCTCAAACATCTCTTAATTAAACTTATGTGGCGGCCTATTTCGTCTACCATTCCTAGAAATATTCTATATCACCTCCTTTATCCACTCATCTATCTCATCAAGCCTAGTGCTGCTAAAATTGACTAGTAAATGCCTTGTACATCACTTTCATATCTGGAGTCATATTAGCTTCCTCATTAGAGGGTTTCTTACCCTCCATCCTTGGAAGAATAGTACCATTTAAAAAAAACTGTAAGAAGTGTTAGCAAAACAACCTCACAAAAACATTCTCTCATGCATTTCACTCAAGTAGATGTGAACCCTTGTGTTTGCACTCAATTCTGGCTTTTGCTCTCTTTACGTGCTCACCTTTTTATGCTTTTTACGTCTCTTGACCACGATGAATGTTGCACTTCAAAAATCAAACTATCTCAATTCAAAGCAAATTCATAAGTAGTATTTATATGGGTGTAGCAATGAAAAATCTAAGAAAGAAAGAAATGCACAAAGTCTAGAGGCAAAGTAAATGTGACCAGTAAGAAAAATGATGTGACGACACATGAGAAAGAATATGTGTCATATGATTTTTATGAAAACTAAGTAACATGAATGCAATATGTTACCTATCTAATGTGAACATATGCAAATTAAGCTGAAACAAAGAAAGAAAACACAAGAAGTGAACAAAAATAATAAAACAAAAAGTATGCGAAGAATTCAGTCAATCCCAATAGAAGGCCGACTATAACTCAATTCTAACCCAATTGATGTATCCAAACAACAACTAAAAATAGCTAATTTAGCTTATGCAGTGGCAATTTGGAATTTGTAAGCACAAGTAAAAAACCCCCAAATTGAATCACTCAAGAACTTTAACTTCAATTTCTTAAAATTAGAGTAATCTAGGGTGTATATTCTGCAAATTCAATTTTCTGAGTTCAATTAGCTTTCTCCAAGATAGGAATGTGCAACAATATTGCAAAAGAATCACAAAACCACAGTTAATTCATGATCAACTTTTTTTTTTTTGAATTTTTTTCTTTTTTTTTTCTTTCACTAGAAACAAAACAAGATAAATAGGAATTCATCTCAAGTTGGCTTTAGATACCAAATGAATCGGAACCCCAAGGATATAATGATCCCAAAATCCCAAACATATAATTTGATATTGAACAAACCCTAGAATGAAAACCCTCTCTGTTGAACCCCTGAGATACTTGATCTTAGAAAAGCAAATAAATGGGAATAAGAATAAAAAAATGGAATAACACTAGAAGGAATTAGTACCTTGAAAGAACCTATTCAATTTCTTGATGCAATAAGTAATGTCGTGGTTTTTCTTGAGAGAAAAATGCAGAAAATAAATCAATATTTATAAAAAATCTGCCATACACATTTTTAAGAGAGTATTTATACTCCTTGCAAGCCATAACTAAAATAAGATATAAACTAAGCCTACAGATAATAATCCAAGCCCAAATCCAATTAGGAATAATAGTTTGGCTTGATTACAGCTTCTTTTTTTCTCTATGAGTTCCACACGTCTGGGACTTCTTTTGGCCTTCTTGGACCTTCTCAAGCCTTATATGCCAAACACAATGTGATGGGCTGTCCAACTACATTCTTTTGACTTCTTGACTTATTCTTTTCTTTCTTAGCCCATTGTTGATGCATGTCTTCAATAAATGACTTCGCCAAATTCACAAAGCCATTTTCAGCCTATTTGCTCTTGCTTTTGTGATAGGTCCCACTGGCATGTTACAATCTTCATTTTGCCCTCCAATGCTGAAATGACCATCTTGCCCTCCAAAGCTCATATTAGCATAGCTAACTTTGAGTCTGCCACAACTCTCCCTCTTTTGCCTCGGCAAGTGAACACCCATTCCTCATTTCGAGTGGATTCCACCAAGCGTATACATGTTGCTACCTAATCCAGACTCATTTACTAGTACCATAACCTTCAAAATGAGTAGGATGTCAATACCATCCTTTACTTTTCGCTCCCTCGAGACGCATCCTTTTCTTTCTAACTATATTGGCGGAGGCACTTTTTCCTTGGGCGAATGTATCCAGCTTGTTGAAGTTCGATGGTAATGCAAATCTCCAGAAGCATCTAGACAACTTCAATGAGGATGAAACTCAATAATTTGAGTGAAGTTATATACTGCAAGTTGTTTTGCACCACGCTCACTAAGCCTGCCTTAACATGGTTTCACCAGATGCCAACTAGATCTATCACGGTCTGGGAATTGCTAGCTTATTTTTCTTTTCTTTAAAAAATTCTCCATCAACCATAGATACTAAAAGCCAGTGACGTATCTATTCACCATCAAGCAGAAAGATAGAGAATCCCTAAGGAATTACCTCAACCACTTTATCCAACTAGTGCAACAGATCCCCCACATGCATCAAGAGTTCTTACCTGACATCATCCAACAGAATTTGAAGCACTTGAAATTTCAAGAGTCAATTGTTGAAAACACCTTACTACTTTAGAAGAGCTCCTGATGGTGTGTAAAGAAGCACATCAAAGTTAAGAAAATGGTGACCTTTTAGGAGGCCAGTAAGCACAAAATAAATGATAAAGGAAATAATAACAACAAGAAGTGGAGAGATCATGAACATAGTCCCCTTTACCACCTACATGTTGCTTATTGCCCCCAAAGTAGAGATTTTGACAGTGGCACTGCAAGATGGCCTCATCCAGCACCCTCCTTAGAAGATAACAAAGGACTCAAAGAAGTAGAAATCTAATAAGTGGTGCAGCTTTCACCGCAAGAACGAACACACCACTGAGGAGTGCAAGCACCTAAATGACAAGATTAAAAAAATGATCTAGGAAGGACACCTCAAAGAGTATGCATCACAGAACCCATTCTGTCCTCATAAAGCACGTGATGAGAGAAAGTGAGGACCACCAGTCCAGATAAATGTTCGAATCCCAAAGACTCGTAGCATCAATATGATTAAGAGAATCTCCTTATGGCTGGCATCATCTTAATGATCCTCGGAGGGCCAGCTAGAGAGGACTCTACTAATACGAGGAATGTACTGGTGCAAGTGGCAAGATGGATGCAAGCTTATACAGTTAATCCCATCCTTGGAATTTTTGAAATGAGTCCTCTAAAGACTTAGAGCCTCGACGAGAAAACTATAATGATGCACTGGTGATCCCTTACTAACTTTTCAGTGAAGAAGATATTGGTAGATAGGGCAGTTCAACTGATGTCCTATCCCATAACGCATTTCTCCAACTAGGAATAGACAATGCACAGCTATACAAAATCAACCTCTCTGATGGGGTTTACTAGTGCCATCGTATGAGAGTTGGAAGAAATACCACTACCTCTTTTTGGGTACTCATCCAAATGAGTGGCAAGATTTATGCTTGTCAAGACCTCGTCTTATTACAACATACTTTAGAAAGACCCACCTTAAACATATTCCGAACAATGGTCTGAACATACTATATGAAGCTGAAATTCCCCATGTTAAGCATAACTGGTGAACGACTAACCAGACAGTGCTTGCTCAACACCTTGAAGAACATCAAGAGTCCTCCTCCTAAGACTAACTAAACAAAGGAGCCGTAACAAAGCAAAAAGAAAGATAAGGGTAAGTCATGCTCCAAGACATTAATGTCATGGTGATGTTCACCCCAAAAGGCCCCTCCTAGAGTACTTGAATACATCGCTATTGGGAACCCTTCTATTTTCTCAACACTTTTAATAGATTTCTATTGCATAAGCTAGTATTAGTTTCTCCTTTTATCTTGAAGTAATGATTTTTTTTAATTTTGAGTTACGCATTTCACATTAGAATAAAGTTAATCCATATGGGAACGACATCTCTGTACTAATGTTAATTACATGAATGAAGTTTACTTTCTTTTCATTATTGTCTCTTACTGTCAATTAAATTATTTGAGGTGCTTGTGCACCAAGCTCAAAGCAAACTTAACCTACTTGAGATACTTGTGCACAGCTTTCCGAAGCATAATTAAACTAATTGAAGCACTTGCATACTAAAGCTCTTGAGAGCACACTTGATTTTTTTTATATAAACCCACTACAAAGCGCTTCTAGGAACACTGGTAGTTGCGCATAAGTGCACCGTAAATCCTCCTTAACACCGCCCTCGGGGATAAGTGGCAACACTCCTAACTCCCTTTAGTAATAATCCTATTATATGGTCCCTCCATGGGTATGTGATAACTGCATGTAAGCCCATTGTAAATCCTCATTAACACCACCATCAAGGGTAAGTGGCAACACTATTGGCTCTCTTTGGTATAAACCTACTATACAGTCCCGTAGGGGGTACATTGTAATTACACTTAAACCTACTATAAATTCTCCCTAGCATCGCTCTTAAAGGTAAGTGGCAGTACCTCTACTATAAATGATTTTGGCATAAACCCATTATATGTTCCCTCTGGAGGTACACGATAGATGCACGCAACTCTATTGGAAATAGTCCCCGGAGGTACCTCAACACCTTAAAGATAAACAACACTAATATTTTAATTGACTTGGTGTAAACCCACTATCCGGCTCCTCCGAGAGCACGTAGTTGACGCGCGTAAGCCCACTAAACACCCTTCTTGGAGGCAAGTAGCTGCATCATTACTATGATTAATGAATCATCAAAACACTTAGATTAATTTCACATAACCCCACTTTGAGGTCTCTCAGGAGGTGTATGGTTGCACTTTCGAATTTGACCAGCAATTCCCTCTAAGGGTACGTGGCCAATGTGCCAACTTTCACTACAATGATTCAACATCCAAAAAAGATCTACCGAGTGAGGCTTGTACTCTAATTTCATCTTGATACTTAGTGTCAACAAAGACCTCATGAATTAGGCCCCATTATTGAACTTTGCAACAACTTTTGATATTAGTGTTGAGATCTCCCAAATAGGGCTCATTGCAAAACACCATCATCACACTTAATTTATATATGTCCTCACTAGAAAAACACTCAACTACATTCAAAATAAATGACTAAGTTCTACTATGGAGCCTCATCAGTGAGACATCCACTTGATTTCGACAAGATTGATAAAGCATTACAATAGGATCCCACTGATAGGGAGCTTACTTAAATTATTTAATTGATTATTGCAAATAAATCTCCCTAGTAAGACTAACATGTGCTCTTACGTGGCTTTTCATGCAACTTAAGAACACCTCTTCAAGGGGACTTGCAATAAACTTTGATAAGAAGAGGTTGTGCATCTCGCTCAGCACCATCACCGCGTGCTAAACTAGCATTGATAACTTGACAACACTTAAATGTCATTCATTTGTATAAGTGTATAGATAAAAACGTATGACTAAGAACTCCTTTAAGCAAAAAGAAGTACGCATCCACGACCAAAAATGCAAGAATAACATCCAACCAACATTTTAGCTTCCTAAAGAGCAATGTATAGTAGTCTTGAACAAAGAAACTATCTGAGTAATTCACAAAGACGCAAACTCACACCGAACATTCTAATGAACTCCCTGAGTAAGAAGCCAAATAAATTTTTTTAAGTAATTTGTAGGGCATCAAATTTTAGCAAAAATCCTAAGTGATCCCCAAACTATCATATCTACTGAAACAACAAACATTGCCAGCATTTGAAAAAACTCCACTGTCTCAAAAAAGGTCGCACACCTAGCATTGTGGCTGGCGTGCATGTTGTCAAGCATCGTGATCAAGCACCAAGCATTCCAAGAATAGCTGATCTCCATCACCACACCCGAGCGCCCTCTTGACAATCTCCACAATGGTCGTCCCGAGCAAGCAACTACTAGAAGAAAAAATACAAACACAGCAATGTCTAGACGAAGTTGCAAAAACAAAGAGAATCATGAAAGATGAGTCTTCCAAATGATTCAGTACAAAAAAGAGCATGACAATACTCAAACCCTTATATCAAAGATACAAAGTCTGACAATGTTGCGCACACAAATAATTTTCGGAGTGTGAACCTCAGTAAAAAATGCTAAGTGCCTGTCTAGATATAATTTCAAAGCCCATTTTTACTTTTATGCATTTTCAAAAATTAAAAAAGTAGTTATGATTTGAAAATGGAAAATGAAATTGTATTTGAATATTTCAATAGAAAGTAATTATTAGAGTGGGTATATGGTTGAAAAGCTAGTTAATTTATATTTTTTATGTTTAAAAGATTTATTCTTTTAAAATATATGCATATTTTATTAATTTTAAAATGATAGTGGATATTTCATGTCACATCAAGTTTAATTTTGATTGAAGTGGTAGTAGGACGATACAGTAGAGTTAGTAGATTTAGACAAAAGTTGAAAATAAAAATAAAGAATATTTTGATTGAAAATAGTTTAGAAGTTGATAGTTTTCTATTTTCTAATTATTTTGAAAATGAAAATGGGTGGTGAAAACAAAAACAAACAGGCTCTAAGTGATTTGTAAAAGCAAGATGCCAAAGCAAAGATGCCTAAGTCTCAGCATGTTCTGCAAACTGTAACTTACCAAAGGAAATGACCTGATCTCCCTCAAGTTCTAACTTCTTTGGAGTGAAAGCAAATGACAGAATTGCCAACACCAAATACAAATTCTACAACTTAGAAAATCCTCATGAATGTAAACGAACACAGCTACAACCGCCCGCAGTAAAGGCATCTTACGAGAAGTGAAGGCTTTAATGAATTAGGATCCAAAAATAAAACTTCAAAAGCTTAAAAAACTAGTGCTTTGCAAGCTAACAAAGATCTAATCATGCTAGGAATTCAAATTTAGGTAGAGAGTTATCTTGAATAGCAAATTTCCAAGGAGAAAATGGTGAACTCTTCACCAATCCAGAATCTACCAGGCAGCGGCGCAGCAGGAAGAGAGCAACTTTTGCCTTGGTTAAACTTCCCCAAAAATCACCAAAAAATTCCTGTATCCTCTCAACACCTTGAAGAAGATAATATGAAAATTTTGTATCAAAAAACCTTCTGGATCTACCAAAAAAATTTCGAAAAATCGCTGCTCTGTTCAGTAGATCTCCAAAGCTAGCAAACCAAATGTTTTGCCTCTATTGTAATGATCCACACACCAATTTAACTTCCAATTTCTCCTCACTTTTAGCTGGAGTAAGAGAGGAGAAATAAAATGGCAGAGGCCGATTTGAGGTTGGAGAAGAACAAGGAAAGCAAAGCTTCAACACATGATGCAATGCTTGGAGAGAGTTTTGGAAGGAAATATGAGAGACTCTACTCTTCACACCAAAAATGCATATGGCCGATCCCTCACCTCTATATCTATATATAGAGAGAGGACGGTGTGATGCCAAGGTGGCACACACCTTCCTCAAGGGGGGTGGCCACTTGCAAGTTTAGGTGGCAAATTCAAATTCAAATCTAATTTGAATTTGTGTGCATTTCAATTACATTTGAAATATAATTTCAAATTAATTAAAATGCTAATTCAAATGAATTTTTCATTTGAATTTTTCCACCAAAATGTATTCTTCTCTTTAATTAAATTAAACACTTTAATTTAGTTAATTAACCTTTGACTTAACTCTTAAGTCAAACAAGCTTAACTCTTAAACTCAATTTTGTTAACTTAACTCTTTAAGTTAACTTGACCAATTGATGATCATTTGGCACCAAATAATTAACTTTTTAATTATTGGTTTAATTTAACTCCTTAAATTAATTGATTAATTTAACACTTAAATTAATCAAACCAAAATTGACCTTCAAATTAGACACCTCAAAAATCGGTTCCTTGGAGTAATTCTCTAACACTTAGAAAATTCCTCCATTAACTAGGAAGCTAAATGGATTTTGTGTGTGACCCAATAGGTTCTGCCATTCATTGGACATGGGCTCCCAATTCTGGAGACTTTAGAATATCTCATATTTATTTTAGTTTAAAATACTTTTAAACTAATCGACTCAATTCAATTAATTTCATTAATTGAAGAGTACCCAATTTCCATGGTCGATGTCCAACCTCAAGCCCATGGAGCCCAACTAATTTCCAAAAATGAATATTTTTGGAGAACCATCGTAGCTCTTCACTTGCCATGCAAATACGGTTCTTCCGTCTCCTATCTCCCGAAAGAAGCCTAGAGTAATATATTTTCCAGCTCCCTAATAGCCTTGATACTATGTCTGTATTCTCAATGTTCGATTCCATTGTATGACCTCATCTTTGGAAAACTCCTTTTCCAAATTGTCACACTATCTTGCGTAAAGATTTCTTGGTATCGATTATTATAGAATACATAGGAGATGTACTCACCCTTCACAAAAGCGAGGAGTTGGATCCCATCTTGGATCTCACAAACCTACATGTTTAGTAGCTCATGCCCGGCCTCAACCCGAAAGGCCCGCTAAGTGACCAAGGAAGAGTCAAAGATAAGGACTAAACACTAGGTTACCATAGATCCTCAGGTCAGAGGACTAATAATATGCACTAGCATAAGCTGGAGAACTTGCCACTATGGCTATCTAGTGGATTCTCCCGGTGGATTTTCAGCTTCTTGTTCTTTAACAAGCACCCACTAACATACACTCATATCTCATACGGTTGCTCTTGGAATGGAGCAACAACTCTTAGATTTATGCATCATTAGTGCAAGTATATTCGGATCTTAGATGCCCCATCTCATAAGATCCTATGATTTGGAAGATTTAAGATCATGACCGTGTAAGACTTATTCTATGGTCACCAAACCAAGTCCCATAGTCATGAGTTATCTAAAGGCTTCATCCAAATGAGAGTGAAGTAATAAAAAGCATAAGATGAAGAGGGTCATATAAAGAATATCATTCAATTAAGATTGTTTTACAAGGCCAATCTAATTGGCTTGCTGGGCACTATTCCAACAAGAAGAACAAAATATTGTAAGCAAGTAATGCACTAGGATCCAATAATAAAACTTCAAAAGCTTAAATAAACTAGTGCTTACAAGAAACCAAGGATCTAAACATGCTTTAAGATTCATATTTGGTTGAAGAGTTATCTTGAAAAGCAAAATCCAAAGATAGAGTGAAGAACTCCTTCAAACAAAATTTGCAAGACAGTAGTACAGCTGGAAAAAAGCAATTTTTGACCGATTCAAAACTCTCCAAAAATATTGAAAAATTCCAGTAGATGCTCAACTCCTTAAGGAAGCGTCTGGAATAAATTTCAGCTCAAAACTCTTTCTGGATCTCTTGGAATAAAATCGACAACAGACTAATCTCGCATGTGGATTTCCAAAGGCTTAGCTACCCATTTATTTTGCCTCTATCGAAATGATCCACACACCAATCCAAATCCTACTATTCCTCACTTGTAGCTGGACAACGAGATGAGAGTTGAGAGAGAGATGACCAATTTTTGGGTAGGGAGAAGAAGAAAAAGGTGATCTTCAACACATGAATGAACACCTTGAAAATGGAGGGAAAAGTGAGAATCTAATTCTTCACTTGCTTGAATGCTAGATTTTCTCCCCCCCCCCCACTCTATATCTATATATAGAGTGAGGATGGTGTGATGCACACCTTCCTCCACCCCCCGCCAACATGCATGCCTTGCATGCTTAGTTAGCAAATTCAAATCTAATTTGAATTTTTATGCATTTCAATTACATTTGAAATCTAATATTAAATTAATTAAATGCCCTATTAAAATGATCCTATCATTTCAATTTTCCCTCCAAAGAATATTCTCCTTATTAATTAAATTAAATAATTTAATTTAATTAATTAATTCTTAACTTAGCCCTTAAGTCAACTAGCTTAACTATTTAAGCTTAATTTTGTTAACTTAACTTGACTAATTGATGGTCATATGGCACCAAATAATTAACTCTTTAATTATTGATCTAATTTAACTCCTTAAATTAGTTGATCAATTTAACAATTAAATTAATCAAGGCAAAATGACCTCAATTTTTGGTCACCCCAAAATCGGTCTCCATGGAGAGAATTTGCTAATACTTAAAAGTTCCTCCATTACTCAGGAAATGTAATTGGCTTTTGTGTGTAACTTGATAGGTTCTACCATTCATTGGACATGGGCACACAACTTCTTGTGACTTTAGAATATCATATATTCTTTTTAGTTTAAACTCCTTTAAACTAATCAACTCAATTCAATTTATCTCCATTAATTAAAGAGTACCCAATCTCCATGGTCCATGTCCAACCTCAAGCCCATGGAGCCTAACTAATTGGCTAAAATGAATGCTTTTGGAGAACCATCATAACTCTACGCGTACCATGCAAATAAAGTCCTTCTGTCTCTTATCTCCTGAAAGAGACCTAGAGTAAGATATTTGCCAGCTCCCTAATAGCCTTAATATTATATCTCTATTCCCAATGTTCAATTCCACTTTGTCACCTCATCTTTGGAAAACTCCTTTTCCAAATTGTCATACTGCCTTGCGCAAGGACTCCTTTGAATCGATCATTATAGAATACATAGAAATGTACTCGCCATTCACAAAGATGATAAGTTGGATTCCATCTTGGATTTCACAAACCTCTATATCTAAGTAGCTCATGCCCGATCACCACCTGAATGGTCTGCTAAGTGACTAAGGAGAAGTCAATGCATAAGAACCTAAATACAAGGTTACCATGGATCCTCATGTCAAATGACTAATTATATGCACTAGCATAAGTGGGAGAACTTGCCACTACCGACTTGCCACTTCGGCTATCTAGTGGATTCTTTGGATGGGTCTTCAGTGCCTTGTTCCCTAACAAGCAACCACTAACATGCATCCATATCTCATATGGGATTGCTAATGGAACGGAGTAATATCCAACTCCTTGGATCTATGCATCGTTAGTGAAAGTCTATCCGGATCTTAGATGCATTGTCTAGTAAGATCCTATGACTTGAAAGATTTAAGATCACAACTGTGTAAGAGTTATTCCATGATCACCACCCAATGCGTGACCAAGTCCCGTAGTCTTATGTGATCTAAAGGCTTCAACCAAGTGCTAGTGAAGTAAATGTAAACATAAAATGAAGATGCTCATATTATAAATATCATTTAATTGAGATTGTATCACAAGTGAAATAGTTTACAAAGCCAATCTAACTGGCTTGCGGGGCACTATTCCAACAAATATAACATGTTATCTTGAGAACTTATGTTGGCAATGAATGTTGGAATAGTGCTCCACAACCAATTAGATTGGCATGTAAACTATTTCACTTGTGAGGCAATATTGATTGAATGATATTCATATTTTAATGGTCATTTTCATCTTATGCTTATTTTATTTCACTAGCACTTGGTTGAAGCCCTTAGATCACACATGACTACGGGACTTGGTCATGCATTGGGTGGTGATCATGAAACAAGTCTTACATGGTCGTGATCTTAAAATATTCCTAGTCGTAAAATCTTATGAGACAGGGCATCTAAGATTTAGATTTACTTGCACTAACGATGCATAAATTCAAAAAGTTGGATATTGCTCCATTTCATGAGCAATCGATGTTAGACATGGGTGCTTGTTAGAGAGCAAGTTCACTGAAGGCCCGCCCACAGAATCCACTAGATAGCCATAGTGCCAAGTTCTCCGACTTACGCTAGTGCATATAATTAGTCCTTAAACCCAAGGATCCATGGTAATCTTGTGTTTAGATCCTCTCGTTTTGACTCTTCCTTAACCACTATGCGGGTCATCCTAGTTGAGATTGGGTACAAGCTACTTAGGCATGGAGGTTTGTGAGGTCTAAGATAGGATCCGTCTTTTCATCATTGTGAAGGGCGAGTGTATCTCCTGTGTATTCTATAATGATCGATTCCACAAAATCCTTGGGCAAGGTAGTATGAAAATTTGGAAAAGGAGTTTTCCAAAGATGAGTTCATAAAGGGGAATCAAACATTGGGAATAGAAATATAGTTATTGAGGCTGTTAAGGAGTTGAAAATACTTGCCCTAGACCTCTTTCGGGAGATAGAAGATGGAATAACAATACTTGCATGGCAAGCGTAGAGCTAGAATGGTTCACCAAGAGCATATTCATTTTGACCAATTAGTTGGGCTCCACGGGCTTGTGGTTGGACATCGACCATGGAGATTAGGTACTCTTCAATTAATAGAGATTAATTAAATTGAGTTATTAGTTAAAGGATTTTAAACTAATATGAATATTTTGATATTCAAAATATCACAAGATTTGTGAGCCCATATCTAATGAATGGAAGAACCTAATATCAAGTTCTATTTGATGAAGGAAATTTTCTAAGAGTTAGAAAATTCCTAGTGACAGATTTTGTGGAGAAAACGGTTGGCTAATTTTTGGGTCATTTTGGCTTGATTAATTTAATTGTTAAATTAATCAAAAGAATTTAAGGAGTTAAATTAGACCAATTAAACTAAAGAGTTTATTTAATTGGTGCTATATGACAATTAATTAGTCAAGTTAAGGGGTTAAGTTAACACCTTCTACCTTAAAGAGTTAAGTTAGTTGACTTAAGGAGTTAAGTCAAAACCAATTAATTAAATTAAGGGGTTAATTTAATTAATGTGAGGAATTAATTTTGGAGGAAAATTCAAATGAAGGAGTTCATTTGAGGTGCATTTATAATTTATTTGGATGTCATTTCATGAGATTAAATGAAGACTCCAAATGAAATTCAAATGCAAGTGAAATTCAATTTCACATACAAGTTGTCTTGCTTAGTTGGCACCCTACCTCATGGGAGGTGTGATGCCAACTTGCATCACACCTCCTCATGCATATATAGAGGAGTGGGCGGCCAAATGCAAGACATTCATGCTAGATTCTCTTTTCCCCTTCAAAAGTGTGATCCACTCTTGTATTGAAGTTTCCCACATTTTTCTTCACCTTCCCTCCACTTTTCGGCCTTCATCACTTCTTCATCCTTTGGTGATTTAACTAACTAAAGACTGCTTGGATCTTGCCTTAGGTGTGTGGATCATTTCATTAGAGGCTAGACACTTGAATAGCTTTGCTCTTGGAGATCCACTACAGGGCAGAAACTTTGGAGGCAATTTTGAAGCACTTGTCAATTTTTTCTTTTGCTGAAATTTTTACTGGATATTCCTCAAAATATTGGGGAGGTTCTGTCCAAAAAAGCATGTAAATCCACGCGCTTATGTCTAATCCACATTTGGTTAACGCAAGATTTTAGATCATTTCTTTAGATTAGTCTAAGGTGACCAGCATGATGCCTCCTAAAAAGCAACCAAATGGGAAAGCCTACTAAACCTCACCCAGATAAGAATTAAGTAAATGCTAGTCCTCCATAACTTGATTAATGAAAATTAATTTAATAACCTTATTTCAATGAATTAAGTAAGATAAAAATTAAAGTTGGACTCTATGATATTTTCAATATGAAAATTAGTTTTTCAAATTAAAAATATGGGGCTTGATGATATGACTAATTAAGCCTACAAGGGTAAAAGAGTAAAAGGATGATCAAAGAGAATAACTAAATAAAAAGGCCTGACAGCTCAAATTAATTAAACTAATCAAGAAGGGCATCAAAACCTTAGTGAGCCTGAGCCTGTTAAGAAATAAAATCATAAATACTCAGTCCTTAAGAGAAAATGGGCACAAGAAAATCGTTCCCAAAAAATCACAAGTATTTGAGAACTGAAAACTCTCTCCACGCATTCCAAAGAAAACAAATTCGTTACCTTGTTGTTTATCGAAAAAGACCCTGACTCCATATCAATGCAACATTAATATTTATCTATATTAATTGGAATCACAAAGCAATCTTATTTTCAAAATCATGTAATTTTTTCAAATTTTACTCACCCACTCTCTCCGATTTTTGTATCTTTTTATATGAATCAAATTACTTCTTAAAATAGCATTATTTGTTTAACTTCATATTGATTCAATTAAGCAGTACATAAAACCAATAAAAATGTACTATCAAGCAAATATGTAAGTTAATTATATATATAATTTATTATAAAAAATTTCTTGAGTCATTTAATTTGTAAACCTCTCAATAGAGAGAATAATTATCTATCCATATATGCAAAACCTTGCATTACACATGCTTAAGAGGAGCTCCTTGAATAATTCAATAATTAAAGTAGTGATTTGACAACTCTTTACAGAATAATTTTCATGTCCACTTGGATGCTAAAAAATAGCCATTATAAATTATCCAAAATTGTAATCATCCATCTTTTATGTTTGCAAAAATATATAAAACTAAAACATGACAAAGTACTTATTTTTCATTGCTAAAGTTCAAAGTTTCAAGCTTTATTTTGTTATTTTGTTATTTTTACCCCTTTAATAAAAAATTTGAATTTTATTTGTTTAATTAGAGTTGGAACATGTGGGTTTGAGTTTTCATGTGACCCAAAATCTAAATTTGAATTGTTCATGTAACTTGAAAATTAACCCAACCCAACTTATTTTTTTTAGGTTCATATTCTTGTTAAACTTATGGGACCCAAACCCAAAATGTGTCGACTCAAAAAATTCAATCCAACCCAAGTTATATTTTTAGGTTCGTATTTTTGTTGAACTTATAGAACCTGAAACCAAAATAGATCGACTCAAACCTAATATTTTCATGTTAAACTCATGTAGGAATAATACATCTTGTCAAAAATTGACACCCCTATTTAAACACTCCTCTCTTAAGTTTAACTTGCCCTCCTTAAGGCCTCCTGAAGTTTGGCCTAATTACCCAAAAGTCTACAGGTTTGATGAAATTACAAATACCCTCCTCAAACTGACGATTTAGGGTTAAATCAAACAATTTTTGTAAAATATCGAGGCTACCCTTGGCTAAATAAAAGAAACAAAAAAAATACACAAAGACTAAAATAACTCTAATATTACAAAATGACCAAAATACCCAGCAAGTATCGATAAAAATGACAAAAATAACCTCACTTATAGAAATTACAAAAAATCCCTAAAATTATTTATAAAAAACATATATTAATATGTGTATCGTCCACAAGCCCAATATAATCGGCCTAAAAAGTTGACATCACCGACAAGCCCAAGCCAAGCCACAAGCCTAAACAAAAGCACCTGGTTAAGGCACACATAAAGTTAACTAACCTCACCAACAAGTCAACTATGCCGTGGAAAGCTGATCTGATCCTACCACCTTTGGTTGAGCAACGCGCACGATGGGAGAAAATCCCGACTACAAGAGCATTAATCACAACACCTGCCACCAATTATGTTTGCATTTAATGTAGCCGAACCACCATCCTGTCTATATTTCATGGCCCTATCAACCCATCGCCTCTGCATTAATGGTGATGAGGCACCCCTTGTTGCCGACCGATCACAAGCATAGGGATGAAATATGTCGGAAGGACCTACAATGCCCCTACACAAAAAGGAAAAGAACTAATCCACAGTAGGGAGAAAATCATCGTTTCTATCCATAACCAGGCACTATAAATACCTTATTCTCAAAAACAAAGGTACACTTTTCACTTTTTCCATATAGTTACTCTGCCAAATCGCTTTCTAGTCAAACGTATACTAACTCAAGCATTGGAGGGTCTTAGCTGAGGACCCTTTCGGCTAGCTTGACATTTGTTCCCTATCTACAGGATTCCATCTGCACCCTTTTCCCCTCACTTACACCTATCTTTCTAGTCGATTTTTCATCCAGATCAAACATAGAAGTTAAACTTACAGAAAACATCACCATCATTTAGCATCATCTGTGGGAAATTGAATTTGCAACCAAGAAAATGGTGAACATTAGGCGCACCACGTCTAAGAGGCAAGGTGACTGCAGATCGCCACCACCATCCCCACCACCGCAACAGCCTCAGCATGACCAAGACACAGCGGGTCCAGGCTCTCAACCAAAGTAGGTGGTAACTTTGACAATCCTGCAACTGAAAGTGCTATGGCCGAGATAAGCCAAACAAATTCAAAATTAAATAGAAAATCTCGATCCAAAGCAACATCCCCAGGCATATATCATACAACATAAATGGATTAATCAGAGGATACCAACCTGAATCACTCAAAATCCAAGGAGATGATGGATGATCCTTCATGTTATAGATTTTCGGCAGTTTCTGGCACAGTGGAGAAAAAGGAGAATATCTTCCAATTCAAACCTCCAAATTAAATGAGGAAAAATTCTCCAGAAAACTAACTTGAATGAAGATCTTCTGTGAAAACATTGGCTCAAATATCCATCGGATCACTCCAGGAGAAAATCGTGAAGTGGACTGTCCTGCAGAAACCTTTTCTGGAATTGAGTGGCCTCACTTGTGGTCACCTCCAATGCAAGTCCACACACCTTAAAGCAATCCTAGAACGTCCAGATCTTTAGCTGGATCAGATCTGGAGTTTTTTGGTGAAGAAGGAGGTTTTTGAGTGAGAGAGAAAATGGATGGAAGTAAGATCTCTACTAACTTTGGAGAGAATTTTGAAGGAAGAATTTAACTTGCAAAATTCAGAATTTTGGCTAATGAATCTAGACTAATTTTCAGCCACTCCACCTACCCTTATATAGAGGTGTGAGAGGTGTGATGCCAAAGGGGGGACCGAAAATTTCAAGGGCATAATTGTAAGTTGATAATTCCACTATCATGTGGTCTTGCCAACTTGTTTAATTGGAATCCAATTCCAATTAATTCAAATCATATTTGAATTCTTCCCTCCAATAATATATTCTCCTATTAATTAAATTAATCCAATTAATTTAATTAATTCAACTTGATTTAACAATTAAATCAAGCAAACTTAACTCTTTAAGTTTTCTTTAGTTAACTTAACTCTTTAAGTCAACTTCAATTATTCAACTATCAATGTGGCTCAAATAATCAGCTCCTTAATTATTTTCCTAATTTAACTCCTTAAATTAGTTGACCAATTTAACACTTAAATCAATCAAGCCATAATTGATCCTGAAATCTCTCTCTCAAAATCGGTCCCTTAAGAGGGACGTATTTTCTAACACTTAGAAATTCTTCTTTCACCACTTAGAAAAGTTCAAGGCTTTTGTGTGTGACCCATTGGGTTCAACCATTCATCAGACATAGGCTCACAAATCCTTGTGACTTTTGAATATCAAATATTCATTCTAGTTTAAAACTCTTTTTAAACTAGTCAACTCGATTCAATCGATCTCTATCAATTGAAGAGTACCTAATCTCCATGGTCGATGTCCAACCTCAAGCCCATGGAGCCCAACTAATTGGTCGAAATGAATGTCTCTGTATGAACCTTTTAAAGCTCTATGCGTTCCATGCAAATACAGTCACTCCGTCTCCTATCTCTATGAAAGAGGCCTAGGGCAAGATATTTGTCAGCTCCCTAATAGCCTCGATTCTATGCTTCTATTCTAAATGTTCAATTCTGATGTATGACCTTATCTTTTGGAAAACTCTTTTCCCAAACTGTCATACCACCTTGGGCAAGGATTTCTGGAATATGATCATTATAGAATGCATAGGAGAAGTACTCGCCCTTCACAAAAGCAAGGAGTCGGATTTCATCTTGGATCTCATAAAACTCCATGCCAAGTAGCTCATACCCAATCATACCCCGAATGGCCCGCTGGGTGACCAGGGATAAGTCAAAGCATGAGGACCCGACACAAGGTTACAATGGATCCTCAGGTCAAAGGACTAATTTATATGCACTAGCGTAAGCAGGAGAGCTTGCCACTACCGACTTGCCACTACGGCTACCTAGTGGAGTCTCCGGTGGGTCTTCAGTGCCTTGTTCTCTAACAAGCACCCACTAACATACACCCGTATCATATACAGCTGCTCATGGAACGGAGCAATATCCAACTCTTTGGATTTATGCATCGTTAGTGCAAGTCTGTTCGGATCTTAGATGTCCCGTCTTGTAAGATCCTATGACTTGGAATATTTAAGATCACGACCATGTAAGACTTATTCCATGATCACCACCCAGTGAACTAACCAAGTCCTGTAGTCATGTGTGATCTAAGGACTTCATCCAAATGCCAGTGAAGTAATATAATGCATAAGATGAATGTGGCCATATGTAAGATATCATTCAATCAAGATTGTCTCTTTAGAAAATAATTTTACAAAACCAAAATCATTGGCTTGCCGGGCACTATTTCTAACAGCAACTTATGCAAATAATTAGCAATCAGATATCAGCACAATTATCAATCGTTCTGCAAAGATACAATAATTAGCCCATTGCGGTAGCTAGCGCCACTTTGTATCCTTCCCGCTAGGAAAAGAAGCCTCGACGAGATGACATACCAAGGAATGACACCCATCGCCATACCAGTAGGTTTGATATCAGTCCAGGATGTTATACATGAGAAAAAGCCCACCAGTAGCCCCGAGAAGAGGTATTAGATTTGGTTGATCATTTCACTCGACCCAATCGAGCCTAGTAGCACGATAGGGTCGAGCACTAGAGACATCAGCCAAGCAAAGAATTGTGTCGGGCAGACCGAGAAGAATGGGAGGAGGTGTCACAACTAAATAGACACCTAGAAGAAATTTGCAAGTGAAATATTGAAACAAACTCCAACTTGACAATATCCCTCACTCCACCAAGAGAGAGAGAGAGAGTCATTATTCATCTAGGAGATAATCGACGAGCGCATAGCAATCGATGCCAAAATTCCAACCGGCTTACCGAGATATGGTGGATGTATCGACCCTAACGAGCACCTAATGCAATTTTAGCACACGATGTAGCTCCATGGCCAAAATGACCACATCCTTACTAGGATGCTGGTCACCACACTCTAGGGAATAGCACTTGAATGGTTTGTTAAGTTGGAACATGCATCCATCTTCTCCTATGACCAGTTTTGTGATAAATTCCTCCATCAGTTTGCCAGCAAAAGAAAAGCAAAGCTCTCCCACACCCACCTCCATATAATAAAGCAAAACAAGGAGGAATCTCTTCTGGATTTCTTTACTAAGTTTAATACCGAAGTGCTGAAGATTGATAACCTCATAATCGAGTTTTTGATCGGCGTGTTATTTCTCAGACTTAGGCACAAGAAATATGCCAATGCCCTGGTCAAAGAGAAATGATGCACAATGGAGTAATTGCTCGACCTCATGAAGAGGTACATAACCCAAGAGGACATGAATAGGATGAAATATGGAAGCGTATAAATTGATAAAAAGTAAGGGAAGGAGAAAGAGGACAAACATCAGAAAGATGGTCATCGATCCCCCATTAAAAGATTCCATAATTACACTCCGTTGAATACTCCCAGAAAAGAGGTATTTCTTCCATCCAACATGACAACCTCCTCAAAAATCCAAGGAAACTCAATGAGACAACAACTATGAAGAACTCTAAGAAGTGTTGTCACTTCCACAAACAGAAAGGACACTTCAACCTACATGATGAAATTGAACGACTCATTCAATAAGGCCATTTGAAAAAATACATCAACAAGAAATCCATACAAGAAATAGGCCACACCGACTAAGCTCTCCATAGAGAAAGGTCGGTTAACCCAAGAAGAGATGATAAAAAGAAAAAGTAGGTTGAGGACGAATGCCCCTCCCTCAGAGGTGTGATTGATACCATTGCAGACAGATCGATCGAGGGGACTTTAAAATAGCAAGGACATAGATGTAGAGGCAGTTTAAGTCAACCACACTTATGTCAACCAAGATAATTTTTCAGCTCTCCACTGGTGCAAAAACTATCTCTTTTTCAGACTCTGACCTATCGCACCTCAAACATGAAGGTACTGATGGCAAATTAGATTGCCTATTAGTTGTTACCTTTGAAATTGCCAATTTCAAGGTAAGAAAGATCTCCATCAATATGGCAGCTTTGCTAACACAATTTTCTTGTCAACTTTGGAGAAAATGAATATGGGTAAGCTTAAGTTATAACTAGCGTGGACCCCACTAGTCAAATTTGGAGAATTTGAGATCATTCCAGTGGGATCCATAAGTTTGTCCACCTCATTGAGGGAGGCGCCCAGAAGGCAAACCCTTATGGTTAGTTACCTAGTAGTCAATGTACCTTTTAATTATAATGCCGTAATAGGGAAACCACAGCTGACTGACTTCAGAGCAGTAGTTTCAACTTGTCACATGAAGGTTAAATTCCCAATAATAGCAGGAATTGACAACCAACTTCGCAACATGAAAGAAGGATGGAAATGATAACTATCTCGGTCAAAGCAAATGAGTAAAAATCTCGAACAAAATTGAAACCATCGGGGAAACATCATAGTAATGGAACCCGAGGAGAGACAGACAAACAAGAAAAAGAAAAGAGAATAAAATACGGTCGAGCCAGTGGAAGAATTCAAGACCATAGAGCTGAAACCCGAAAATTCTAACAAGACTACAAAGATCGGGACTAACTTGGGTAGCAAAATGGGATGTATGATGGTTGATTTTCTCATAAAGAACATTAATGTTTTGACTTGGAAGGCAGCTAACCTACAAGGAATTGACCCTTAGGTCATTGTCCACTATCTTAATGTGGACCCAACCTCTAGACCAATCAAGTAAACAACCAGTCGTTCAATGCAGAAAGATGCCATATCATTGAGGAAGAGGTCAACAAGCTCTTAGAAGTATTCTACATTGTAGAAATTCAATTTTCTAGTTGGTTATGTAATGTAGTCCTTGTCCTTATGAATGAGGGCAAATGGAGAAAATGATTTCATCGATACAACAGTAGTCAGTTCAGTTCTAGTATCCACTCAATAAGGCACACATAGACCGATATACTACATTAGCAAAGCCTTGCAATGACCTAAATACAATTATCTGGTGATCAAAAAATTTGCCCTTGCCTTGATTACAACAATAAGAAAATTGAGACCTTACTTCCAGTCACACTCTATTGTTGTTATGATGAACCAGCCTTTAAAATAAGTATTGTCCAAACCAGATATGTCTAGGAGATTAACCAAATGTTCTATTTGATTGGGAGAGTATGATGTCAAATTTTAACCTCGAACAGCTAAAAAAATCAAATTTTAACCTCGAACAGCTAAAAAAGCCTAAGTGTTGGCAGATTTCATAGCAGAGCACATCGACCTCTTGATAGTGGTCGAGCAACGACCACCTATCTGTAAGACGGTGTAAGCTAAAGATATAATTAATAACACTTCAAAATAGAAATCTAACTTGATTTGCACCTCCACAAGGATCTAATTCATGCGATTAAACTGGATTATGGTCAGAAAATTACCTTAAAAGCAAATTCCAACTGAAATGATGAAGACTAGCTAGATCTCTCCAAAGTAGACTCCTCCTGGCGCGGTAGAGTGTGAGCAATGTTTGACCAGACAAATCACCTCAAAATTGAGTGAAACTTAGACCAAAAGATCACTAATTACTTGATGATTCTCTAGTAAATATTTTAGCTCAAAAAGGACTTGGCAAGACTTCCAACGCACGCTCTAAAGTTTCTGCCTAAATAGAGGATCTCCAAAAGCTTAGCAATCCAAGTGTATTACCTCGATGTCAAGATCCACACACCAATGGACAATCCAATTTCTCCCAGATCAACTGGAAAATCAAAGGATAAATGAGGATGATAAAGGCCAAAAATCTAGAGAGGAAAGAGGTAAAGAAAAATGTAAAGCCTCAACACATGAGAGAGTCACACAATTTTGCAGGGAAATGAATCTAACAATTAGATGTAAAATGCTTGCATTCACATCACCTTGGCCGTTCCTCTCTTTATCTATATGTAGATAGAGGGAAGGTGTGATGCTTAGGTGGCATCACACTTCCCATGACGAGGGGCGCCACTTGCTTACCAACTTGCAAGCAAGTGGCATGTGAATTTAATGTATATATAAATTTTATTTTGACTCTTCATTTCATCTTATGAAATGTCATAAATTCTAATGCCACACCAAATGAACTCTTCATTTGAATTTTCACTCCAAAATTAATTCTTAATGCTAATTAAATTAAACACTTTAATTTAATTAATTAACCTTTGACTTAAAACTTAAGTCAATTAGCTTAACTCTTTAATCTAGCAATTACTAACTTAACTCTTTAAGTTAATTAACTTGACCAATTGATAGTCATGTGGCACCAATCAAATTAACCTTTAATTTAATTGATCTAATTTAACTCCTTAAATTATTTAGATAAATTTAACAATTAAATTGATCAAGCTGAAATGACTAAAAATTGAATCAACTGATTCCCTCTCAATTTCGGTCAAGGTGGAATATTTCTAACACTAAGAAAATTCCCTTCATCAAGTAGGATTTCCAATTGGCTTTTGTGTGTGACCCATTAGGTTCTACCGTTCATTGGACATGGGCTTCCAACTCTTGTGACTTTAGAATATCAAATATTCATATTAGTTTAAACTCCTTTAAACTAATTGACTTAATTCAATGAATCTCCATTAATTGAAGAACACCCAGTCTCCATGGTCGATGTCCAACCTCAAGCCTATGGAGCCCAACAATTAGCTAAATGAATGCTTTTGGTGAACCATTCTAGCTCTACGCGTACCATGCAAATATGATCCTTTCATCTCCTATCTCCATGAAAGAGGCCTAGGGCAAGATATTTACCGACTCCCTAATAATCTCGATACTATGTTTCTATTCTAAATATTTGATTTCAATTTATGACCTCATCTTTGGAAAACTCTTTTTCCAAATTTTCATACTGCTTGCTTAAGGACTCCTTGGAATCGATCATTATAGAACACATAGGAGATGCACACCCCCTTCACAACGATGAAGAGTCGGATCCCATCTTGGATCTCATAAACCTCCATGTCTAAGTAGCTCATACCCAAACTCAATCCAAACGACCCGCTAGGTAGTCAAGGAAGAGTCAAAGCATGAGGACCTAAACACAAGATTACAACAGATCGTTAAGTCAAATGACTAATTATATGCACTAGCGTAAGCCGAAGAACTTGCCACTACGACTACCTAGTGGATTCTTTGGGCGGGCCTCCAGTACCTTGTTCTCTAACAAGCACCCACTAACATGCACCCATGTCACACATGGTTTGCTCATGGAATGAAGTAACATCCAAACCTTGGATTATGCATCATCAGTGCAAGTCTATCCAAATCTTAGATGCCCTCTCTCATAAGATTCTATGAATTGGGATATTTAAATCATGACCGTGTAAGATTTATTTCATGATCATCACCGAGTGTACTGACCAAGTCCCATAATCTTTTGTGATCTAAAGGCTTCAACTAGATGCTAGTGAAGAATTATAAGATAAGATGAAGATGGCCATTTATAATGAATATCATTCAATCGAGATTGTATCACAAGTGAAATAGTTCACATGCCAATCTCATTAGCTGCGAGGCACTATTCCAACAATCTCCCATTTTCCCTAAATCCAATGCCCTATAGTCCTGAAACCCATCTTCACAAGATGTTCTTCAAAGACTTTTGCAATAGGGGTTAAGACAGTGGTTCTTCTATATTCTTTTTTGAGGCAATCATTTTCACTCAGATATTGCCCCTATCAATTGATATCATATATCAAATGATAACACGTTTATCTATATTTGGATTACTTATGAGATCTTGGCTCAAGTCCAACGTTGTCTTTAAAAAACAATTTATAGGCTCTTGCACGCTAAACATTGCATCCAACTCTTGAATGAAGTTTCTATCAAAACAACTTCCTTTGCGGTTTCCAAAACCGTAATATATATTCTACCTCAGTGGCTGAATTAGCCATGGTGTCTTTTTTGGAACTTTTCCAACTCACCGCGCCGCTATTGATTTAAAATATAAACACGAAGTGGATTTTATGTCATCTACATCAGATTGGAAACTAGAATCTGGAAACCCATCGAGTTTCAATTCTCCATTGCCATATACCAAAAGTAAATCCTTAGTCCTTCTCAAGTACTTAAGGATTACTTTAACGGCCATCCAGTAACTCTCACCGAGGTTGGATTGGAAATAGTTCGTGACACTTAAAGCATGTGCCATATCCGATCTTATACAATGAATAGCATACATTATGCTCCCATAGTGGACATATAAGGTATATAGGACATCTTCCGTCTCTCTTCCTCCGTCTTAGGGGCTATAGACTTGGAGAGACGAAGGCTGTGTCCTATAGGGAAAAATCCTTTCTTGGATTCTTTCATATTAAACCTCTTTAGTATCTTGTCAATGTATGGGGTTTGGGAAAGCCCCAGCATCCTCCTTGATCTATCTTTATAGATACGTATTCCTAATACATATGACGCTTCTCCCAAATTCTTCAATTAAGTAGATACCCAAGCTTTAGTACACTAACATTTCTCTCTCATTTCCAATGAGAAGAATGTCATCGACATAAAGCACAATAAATTGTATACTACTCCCACTAGCCTCCTTATATACATAAGGTTCATACATATTTTTGATAAAGACAAACGATTTGACTGTCTTATCAAAATGTATGTTCCAACTTCAGGATGCTTCCTTGAGTCCATGAATAGATCTCTCGAATTTGAAAAAAAATTGCTCACTCCCTTTGGATGTAAAACCTTGTGGTTGCTCCATATAGATTTCTTCTTCAATGTTTCTATTGAGGAAAGTGGTTTTCACATCCATTTTCCATATCTCATAGTCATAATATGCAGTTATGACAAGTAAAATCCAAATAGACTTAAGCATAAAGACCGGTGAAAAGATTTTCTCAAAATTAATACCAAGTCTTTGAGTGTAACATTTTGCCACTAGTCGTGCCTTAAAGGTCATTACCTCTCCATCGACTCTAGCTTTTGCTTATAGATCTACTTGCAACCAAAGGGTATGATACCCTCAGGTGGATCAACCAAAGTCCATACTTTGTTGGAGTACATAGAGTTCATTTCGGATTTCATGGCATCAAGCCAATGTCCTGAGTCTAGTCCAACATAAGTTCCTCATAGGTCTTCTGATCACTATTCGATTGGCCCATCTCATGAAGGAATCCGAACCTTTCGGGTCGCTTCTTGACTCGGTTCGACCTTCTTAGAGGTTGTGTGCAAGGCTCTTGTTGCTCACTTATTTCCACCGCTTATGGGATTTGATTATCATCTTGAACTTCATCAAGTTCAACAACAACATCATTTCTATCTAATAGAAATTACTTTTTAAAAAAGTAGGCGTTCCTCGAAACAAACACCTTTTATTCCGAGGGATCATAAAAATAATAACCCAAAGACTCTCTTGGATATCCCACAAACTTGAAAAAGATGGATCTACTATCCAACTTGTCTCCCATTAACTGCTTGACGTAAGAGGGAGACCCCAAACCTTTAGATAATGGTAAGAGGGTGTTTTGCCATACTACATCTCATGCGACGTTTTTGGCACCAACTTTAAGGGTATTACATTTAGTAGCTTCACTTCTATTTGTAACGTGTATCCCCAAAAGGATATAGGCACATCAAAAAAACTCATCATAGAACGTACCATGTCCAACAAGGTACGGTTTCTTCTCTCGGCTACTCCATTATGTTGGGGTGTGCCGGTAGAGTCCATTGAGAAAAAATCCCATTATTATTTAGATAATCCAAGAATTCGGTACTTAAGTATTCTCCCATTCGATATGATCGAAGAGCTTTAATACTAAGTCCCTTCTGCTTTTCTACTTCATATCGATACTCTTTGAACTTTTTAAAGGCTTCGGACTTGTACTTTCAAATTCCCACTAGATATTGAAAAATCATATCCTTCATTATCCAAAACGGGAATAGAAATAATGTTCTTAACAAGATTAGGTACATAGTAACAAGGATCAAGTACAATTTGGGAGTTTCTCATGTCTAACTTCATTATGCCTTAGGCCATGGCCGCAACTCTTGCTCTATTTTCTAAGCGGAGAATCATATCCCCTTTATTGAGACCCCTTTTTCTTTCTTAACATTGTAACGAATTACAAAGATGAGAACTACATGCAGTAGCAAATACCCATGAGGAAGAATTTGTCATCAAGTGCACTTTAATAAAGTACAACGCTTCTCAAGGGTTGCAAGAAATTCCTGAAAATTTCTTTTCCAATGCCCTTTTTTGCTACTAGGAAAACAAGTAGCATCGATTATATTCTCTATAATCTTCTTGAGTCCACCAGATGCCTGTAATGGTTGCTTTCCCTTGGAGGAAGAATGTTTCTTCCTTTTTCCTCACTTTCTAGCACCCCTAGGGCCCTTAGACTTAGAGGAGGAAGCAAGCATTAATGCTATGCTCTTGTCATGGTAGTCTCCATCTAGACCAACACTTTGATCAATAAAACTCGATAAGGATGTGAGGATCAAATCCTCATGGAGATCATTGTCCATCACTACGTCCAAGTTCAAAAGCTTCTCTAAGCCTAATCATCTTTAGGCCGTAGTCAATGACACATGACTTCACATCCATCCTAACTTGAAAAATCTCCTTTGACAACATGAACTTCTCATACCTTGTTTGTTTTACAACTCTTGTAAACTTTAACCATGGTACTATTCGTGTGTTCTTAAGACTTTTGAAGTTTGTAGATGCCACCATGAGACAATAGGATAGGATGACCCTTAACCTAATCCGTGAACTTTTCACGTGTCTCTCGATCCACATAAATCCCCATGGGATTTGGAGCACCATGATACCGGACATTTATCCATTTCTTGGAATTTAGAACGATTTTTGAGGTTAAGTCAATCGTGGAAGTTAGGCCTAGTTGGTTTATTGGTTTCCAAAATAACGTTGAGTGGATTTTTAGCCATTCTTGAGATTTCACAAATCATCAAAGGCGAAAAAGAGAATATAAGCATGAGATTGAATATTAATATTTGAAAACATGTTTATGGTCTTTCAAGCATGTTTTTCTCTCACTATTTTATCAAATCCTCCCCCTCCCCTTAGAAGAATTCGGGAAATCATATTTCCTAGTGAAAATCAAGGCCCCAAAGACTTGTAAGTGGACCCTCGCCTCGAGTGCCATCCACAAATAATCAAAAGGTAAGCATCTTTTGCTAATTGTATCTTATACAACCCTTGATATATTTTGCCTCACTTTTCATGTAGATCCCCTTGATGGATGACATCTACATTACTAGGTGTTAAGTACCAATCAAAACTTTGATACGAGACCGCTCCACAACATCCCTCGCCTCGAGTGCCAATGCATGGGAAGCCTCAAATCAAAGGTATCTCATATGCTAAGTATGTGATCACAGCTTTCTACCTAAAGTGTGACCCTCACCTCGAGTGCCATCACACAAAACATAGTAGCATCGTTATGTCACATATTATTGGTAGAAGGCAAATATTAATTAAAACTCATTTTAATTTGTATCTATTTTGACTTAATATTTTGGAAGCACTTAGATATTCTAAGTGAAGGGTTTTTCTTGCTTGCCAAGGTCTTACCAATTTTATCTTCTTATTTAGGTTTTCTATATCCTAATTCATGCATCACATACATCAATAGGATATGAAAAGCATAAATAAGTAAATGTGCCTAGCATGCTCCTAGGGTGGGATGACCCTGAGCCTTAACTAAGTGGTGCACTTAAAGCCATAGGTGTACCACCTGGTTGATTTTAAGTGGATTGATTAAATTTAACTATTACATGAGTGTACCCCATGCATTCATGGGTCTTCATACCTCCAAAGGTCTTCTTTGCTCCTTGTAATATTTACATAAGAAAGAAACCATCACTCCTAGTGATTCTACTCTCATAACATTTACAAGATAGAAATTAAGGCATGCAAGCCCCAATTTAATACAACCCTTTTCGACAACTTGAAACAAATAAAATCAATATTAAAGGCTCATGATCATCCCTATTCATTCATCAGCTATTCAACAATTAAATGAACAATAAATAAATCAAGAATTGACATTTAATCCCAACAATTAAATGCTTATCTATTAAAAATTAATTGGTCAAGCAAAAATAAGCATAACATTTATGCATCTCATTTTTGCACCTTATTGAAGATTAGCTTTAACAAGATTTTAAAAGCAATAAAAAATATCAAACATAATTTTGAGAACATGTACAACACTTGTGCATCTATCTAGTATGATTTAGTTCACTTTTGGTCACAAAAAGAACACAAAAACACACCATGACTCGTGCAAAGCTGAAACTGGCCACTGTGCACAGCCGTGCGGCAGCTTGCCCTGTTTCAAGGTTAGCACCGAGTCAAGTTGATTTTGGCTCAATTTTTGTGCACCAAAAAACTTAGGACACCTCATAAACACTAAATCACATATTATAGATGAATTTTTAGATTCAAAACACCTTTTAAAAATGGAAACTCAAGTGCTCAAACATGCTTCAAAAATCAAGTTTAAGTGAGAATCTCTATTCTCCAAAAATCTCCAATAAACTCCAATCAAATTGGATCCAAAAATGACCAAAACTTATTAAGGCCAATTATAACATGCTATATCAACATATAACATCAACGAATGCTAAATCAAAATTCAACATTAGCAACTATGAATTAAAATATACTAATCATATGAATTAACACTTAAAACACATATTAGCATGCTTTCAATTCAGCAAGCGAATGAGACACATACAACATCATCCAAACACTTCAGTCCATGACTTGGATCAAGTATTTGGAGATTTAGATCAATCCATCACATGAATCAATCATCCAAAAATCCAAATTAAATCATGAATAGCTCTAATACCACTTGTAAGACGGTGTAAGCTAAGGATCCAATTAATAACACTTATAAACTGACATCTAACTTGATTTACACCTCCACAAGGATCTGATTCATGCTATTAAAATAGATTAAGGTCAGAAATTTACCTCAAAAGCAAATTCCAACTGAAATGATGAAGACTAGCTAGATCTCACCAAAGCAGCCTCCTTCTAGTGCAACCGAGTGTGAGCAATGTTTTCCCAGCCAAATCACCTCGGAATTAAGTGAAATTTGGACCAAAAAATCACCAACGCCTTGATGATTCTCCAATAAATATTTCAGCTCAAAACAGTTTTAGCAAGACCTCCAATGGACGCTCCGAATTTTCTGCCCAAACAGAGGATCTCCAAAAGCTTAGCAATTCAAGTGTATTGCCTCTAATTTCGAGATCCGCACACCAATGGACAATCCAATTTCTCCTAGATTAGCTGAAAAATCAAAGGAGAAATGAGGATAATGAAGACCAAAAATCTAGAGAGGGAAGAGGTGAAGAAAAATGTGCAGCCTCAACACATGAGAGAGTCACACAATTTTGAAGGGAAAGGAATCTAACAATTAGATACAAAATGCTTGCATTCACATCACCCTGGCTGCCTCTCTCTATATCTATACATAGACAGAGAGAAGGTGTGATGCTTAGGTGGGATCACACTTCCCATGAGGGGGGGCACCACTTGCTTGCCAACTTGCAAGCAAGTTGCATGAATTTAATGTACATTTGAATTTCATTTGAAATGAATTGCAAGCAAGTTGCATGAATTTAATGTACATTTGAATTTCATTTGCAATCTTCATTTCATCTCATGAAATGTCATCCAAATAAATTCTAATGCCACACCAAATGAACTCTTCATTTGAATTTTTTCTCCAAAATTGATTCTTCATTTTAATTAAATTAAACGCTTTAATTTAATTAATTAATTTTTGACTTAACATATAAGTCAATTAGCTTAACTATTTAAGCTAGCAATTGTTAACTTAACTCTTTAAGTTAACTTGACCAATTGCTAGTTATGTGGCACAAATCAAATTAACCTTTAATTTAATTGGTCTAATTTAACTCCATAAATTATTTAGATTAATTTAACCATTAAATTGATCAAGGCGAAATGACTAAAAATTGAATCAACCGATTCCCTCTCAATTTCGGTCAAGGTGGAATATTTCTAACACTAAGAAAATTCCCTTCATCAAGTAGGATTTCCAATTGGCTTTTGTGTGTGACCCATTAGGTTATACCATTTATTGGACATGGGCTCGCAATTCCTGTGACTTTAGAATATCAAATATTCACATTAGTTCAAATTCATTTAAACTAATTGACTCAATTCAATTAATCTTAATTAATTAAAGAGTACGCAATCTCCATGATTGATATCCAACCCCAAGCCCATAGAGCCCAACAATTGGCCAAATGAATGCTTTTGGTGAACCGTTCTAGTTATATGCGTACCATGCAAATACAATCATTTCGTTTCCTATCTCTATGAAAAGGCCTAAGGCAAAATATTTATCGGCTCCCTAATAGCCTTGATACTATATTTCTATTCTAAATGTTTGATTTTGATTTATGACCTCATCTTTGGAAAATTCGTTTTTCAAATTTTCATACTACCTTGCGTAAGGACTCCTTGGAATCGATCATTATATAACACATAGGAGATGTACTCGACTTTCACAACGACGAGGAGTCGGATCCCATCTTGGATCTCATAAACCTCCATGTCTAAGTAGCTCATACCCAACCTCAATTCGAACGATTCGCTAAGTAGCCAAGGAAAAGTCAAAGCATGAGGACCTAAACACAAGATTACAATGGATCTTCATGTCAAAGGACTAATTATATACAGTAGCATAAGCTGGAAAACTTGGCACTACGACTACCTAGTGGATTCTCTAGGTGGGCCTCCAGTACCTTATTCTCTAACAAGCACCCACTAACATGCACCCATGTCACACATGGTTTTCTCATGGAACGGAGCAACATCCAACCCTTGGATTATGCATCATCAGTGCAAGTCTATCCGAATATTAGATGCCTTGTCTCATAAGATTCTATGACTTGGGATATTTAAATCATGACCGTGTAAGACTTATTCCATGATCATCACTGAGTGTACTGATCAAGTCCCATAATCTTGTGTGATCTAAAGGCTTCAACCAAATGCTAGTGAAGAATTATAAGCATAAGATGAAGATGGCCATTTATAATAAATATTATTTCACATGCCAATCTCATTGGCTGTAGGGCACTATTCCAACACTATCTGGTCTCTGCACGTTGGCAGATCATCAATGTCTACGGGAGGCAAAGTAGAAATTCCTTTGCGCTCTCCCTAAGCCGAAGAATATGATTTTTTTCATTAAACTCAATTATCTGGCCACTGATAATGAAGTGGAATATGAAGCCCTTATTACGGGAATTAACATGGTAATAGATAGATTAGGGAGTTGAACACTTAGCAGCCATCACAGATTCCCAACTGATTGCAAAACAGTTTGAAGCCAATTTTGAAGCAAATGAGGCATCCATGAACAGAAACATCATAGAAGTTAAGAAATTACAACAACACTTCAAAAGATTCGCACTTAGCCAAGTCCCCATCTTGAAAAATAAAAGGACAGATGCTTTGTCCAAATTCGCCAGTTCGACCAGAGGCACTAAGGATATAACCATAACATTCTTGGTCTCAAACAAGCCCACCATAAATGGCCTCGACTAGAATCAAATATTAGAGATCCAAAAACCATATCTAGATTGGCAGACGAAATCAAAGCCTACTTAAGAGAAGGTAGAGTACCAGAAGATAAAGCAAAAACTTGAAGGTTGGGAGGACGAGCAACCAAATTTGCCCTCAACAAGTTTGGTTAATTATACAAGAAATCCATCTCTGAACCCCCACTAAGATGCCTGACATTCAAACAAGCCCATGATGTTTTATAAGAAATCCATGCGAGCATTTATGGCAACCACTCCAAGGGTGAGCACTTGCCCACGAAATCATCAGGTATGGTTACTTTTGGCCAACCTTACTCAGGGATGCAGTCGACTTTGCCAGGAATGCCCATCCTGCCAAGTGCACGCTAATATCTCTCATCAACTAGCAGCAACCCTCGTCCTAGTCGAAATCACATGGCCATTTCACTAGTAGGGAATAAACATTGTTAGCTCTTTCCTAAAGGCCATAGGTCAAAGAAAATATATAATAGTAGCAGTAGAATACTTTACAAAATAGGTTGAGGTGGAAGTCGTTCCGAAAATAATGCAGCAATAAGAAGCTTTTTGTGGAAAATATTATCTACCATTTCAGTCTGCCAAAAGTGTTAATATCAGAAAACGAGCTCAATTTCAAAGCAAAAAGATGAGAGAATGGTACGAAAGTTTGGGAATTAGACAACATTTCACCTCGATAGGAAACCTATAGGCAAACAGGCAGATGGAGGTCACCAACAGAACCATCCTAGACCATATCAAAACTAGGTTGGAAGTATCTAAAGAAAATTGCGCAGATGACCTTCCAAGCGTCTTATGGGTTTACAGAACCACCCTAGGAACTGCCACGGACCATAGTTGTTGCAATCTGGTTTATGCTTGGAAGCAGTGGTCCCAACAGAATTGATGCAACATACATCTCAAATAATTCACTATAACCCAATTAGGAATGGGGCAGAGAGGTAACTTGACCTTAAGATGATCGACGAGTTACGACAACATACATACACGAATATATAAAGATACAGGTCAATCATGGCCAAGCACTATGATAAAGGGGTCAGACCAAGGACTTCCAAGTCGACGACCTTGTTCTGGAAAAAAGTTGAGGTCTCAAAGAATATTGGAAAACTTGACCCAAAATAGAAAAGCCCCTACTCAAAGTCAAAGTGGCCAAACACAATTCTTATCGAATAATTGACATGGAAGGGAATGAACTACCCCGACCCTGAAATGCAACAAACTTGAAGAAATTCTATGTATAAAAATGAGATCTAGTAATCTCATCCAACTATTTCAAGATACATGAGATCCAGTCTTCTCAAAAAATGCGCAATTGTAAAATCCCATTTTATAAATGAGAACTTGACTTCTCAATACATAGTCCAGGAATGATATACAAATTATAAGTAGCATGAGATCTAGTCTTCTCAAGACCCACATTTATCACCATATCGACCTTCAATTAATGATGAATTTTATCGATTAAATAAATTGGCACATATTGACCCCTATGATTGGTTTCAAGCCAATAGATGATCAATCAATATGATATCGACCTATTAATTGTGCAACAAATGGGTTTAGGACCAATTATCAAAAGGCATATTTATCGATCTCCAAGTTTGGTTTCAAGCCAGTTTACAAAAGACATACATACATACATTGACACCGAAAAGGTAACAAGGTGTAACACACAAAACTTCAAATAACAAGATTGTTTAAATTCAATATCAAAATGCGAAATTCTGCAAATGATAAACAACAGTAGAAAAAATAAATGCAAATTGTTTAGATGCCCTCCAGGGCAAACAAAATATACATCAACAATCTTAAAAAACAACAAAAGGTTTACAAGCCTCAACTCAACCACACTTCCTCTCCTCGACTCCCACAAGCAGTAGCTTCGACCGCGACCTCACCTACAGCTTTATCGAGCTCATCCGTGGTATCAACCGCAACAACCTGTTGCAAGCCCTCAACTTCTTAATCTTAAAAAATACATCTCGACATCTACTTCCATATGTTTGATGTCGAGAGAAAATTCATTGACAAATTCGAACTCTTTCCCCACCTCTAAAGCCTTGAGATAGGGAGGGACCTCCGTCTCATTAGCAGGTGTATTTTCATCATAATTTTCCTATTGCTCATTCTTGAGAACATTCAGTCGAGCCTTATCTTTTTCCCGAATCATATAACCCAAGAACTTAAGTTGTTTCACCACTTTCTCGAATGCCTCCTTGGCGTCATCCATAATAAAGGCCACACTAGCGTCAGTGAAAGCGAGGCTTAGTATAAATTACTACATGGCCACCTTGCGGATGTCAGGCAACACCTTGAAGAACTTACCCCGATCATAACGGAGGCAACTTACATAGCCTTGCACCCGACCAGAGAGAAGCCTTCTGCACCTCAAATCTCAACTTTTTCAGTAGGTCTTCCAATCGATTATTTTATTGAACAAAAGCCAACAACTCAAGGATCCTTCTCCTCGAGCTGTTTCATCAGCTCTTCAACCCTCGACTCTAGAGACTGCACCTTAGTCTTGGACAAATTAGACTACTCCTATGTTGGTTCGTTACACCTCTATTCCTACTTCTGGCGAGCAACCTCATAGAGCTCAAACTGAAGATAAAGGTTGTAGCCCCATTAACCAACCTTTAGAGAAAATATACAGCTTAGCAGAAATCACTTAGAATATAGTAAAAAGAGGATAACAGTAATCTCAATACGAAACATAACCATATTCGCGTGATAAGTGAATGCCTTTAGGCATCAACCTACAAAAAGTCGAACATCTCATTCTCATCTCTCAAGAAAAGATCAACAGACAGCATAACGAGTAGGGTCACACCAATCGGCCCCACGCTAATCATCAATGCGGTATTGGACACACCGATACGTGGCTCGAACCACGGCTCAGAGAAGTTGGGCAAATTACACAACTCTTCATCGGGTAAAACCTCATAAGCAGCCGCATCGGGAGCTATTGCTTTCACTTTTCCCTTATATGTGGCAGTCTTCTTTGCCGCGTGTAGCTTGCCCTCTGACCTTTGTAGTTTTTCTTTTTGGTCGACTCATCGGATTAGCCGTTTTGACCATACTCCCAACGGCAGTTGGCGAAGTGACTGCTGGCGCTCATCCAAGTTGAACAGCCTAGAATGCCACATCTCGGCGAGTAGCAACGACCTCACGATGCTTCTGCGTCTTTTGTTGTCTCTTCATGGATAGTTAACAAGCATGGTTCATTATGATTGACCTACAAAAACAACACATCGATTAGAGACTTCACAAAAAAAAGGAAAGAGCATCAATTTAGAAAAAGCTAGTTCTACCTAAACATGCATTCGCTTGCAGTCTCAAAAAGGGCGGTTGACAATCCCGCCAATACCAAGTTCCTCTCCCTAGCAAACTGGAATACTCCATCTCTCCGAATTCGATCAAATCTCGAATGAAAGTATTATTCCAGATCGAATTTTCATGTCTAGCCATCTTGACCTGCCCCCTCCACCAACCCCAAGGGATATTAAAACCGCCTCCACTGGGAACTCGTACAAAGAAATACCTCTTATTCCAGGCTTGGCCATGGGAAGAAGAGGTGGCTACAAAAATCTTTCTATGTGGTCGAGCACTCAGATAATAAAACCTGACTCCTCAATACTTCCCGACTTTCAGGATATCGAGAGATGAAAAAGATCGCTAAAATTTAAGAAGGACAAAATTGATCATGGATCATCATTAGAACAATAAAACTGTATAGTATTGAGAAATAATTAGGTAAAAATTGAGTGATACAAACACATAGACACATTAATAGGTCGATTATGGGTTGAGCAATTGAAAACCTAAGGCCGCACTTTAAAGCATCCTCAAAAATAATAATACACCCTTCAGAAAGCATGTTCATTATATCTCCTGCCCTAGGTCTAATCAACTCAAACTTGTCGGGAACATAATACTTCCCCCTGATCGACCTCAGGTCATCTAAAGTTATTTGGAGACAATATCACTATAGTGCGTAGTTGTAGATAACCTCCTCCTCGATGCTAGAGGTCGATCAACCACCTCGTTGGGCCTTCTTTCGTCGACCATGAGTGTCTACAGACCAATCTCATTGACTATGGGACCAAAAGGCCAAGATTCCTCATGTGCCTATAACCCTGGGTCATCCCCCCATAAGACTCACTAGAATTACTCGACCTCTTACTCGATGATTCCGAAGAAGAAGACTAAACATTTGACGATGTAGTTGCCTTAGAATAAGAAGACTGAGCCCATCCTCCTTGACAACTCTAGCCATTTCTACGATTAAAAACGCGACAAGAGAAAGACACAAATGAACTAAAAGAGAGGAGAAAAGGACTTACGAAAAATTGAAGCAGGAATTATGCATAGGAATAGGAGAAACTCGATCAAAAATCCTAGATCTTGGCCTCTCAATGACGCATTAAAAATGGCAAATGGGTAATCAAAGGGACCATTTATAGTTTGGACCCAGCAAACTGACCGATTATCAACTAATTAATACGAAATCGCCGGTCATTGCACGTAATTGCCGAGGTAACAGCCCCAAAAATAGTTCCTACCTTCACAACCCTAATTCATTTCAAATTGGGAGGTCGATCAAATTGCTAAAATAAGAAACATGCTATTCCTTACTCCGAACTACTATAAGGTCGATCGAACTATGGAGTAGGGGGACTCATGATATGGGTATGACCCACAAGCCCAATATAATCGGCCCAAAAAGTTGGTGTCATTGGCAAGCCTAAGCCAAGCCACGAGCCCAAACAAAAGCACCTGGGTTAGGGCACACATAAAGTTAGTCGACCTCACCAACAAGCCAAACAAAGCCATGGAAAGCTGATCAGGTCCCACCAATCACCTTAGGTCGAGCAACGAGCACAATAGGAAAGAATCCCAGTCATATGAGCATTAATTACAGCACCTGCAACCAATCATGTTTGCATTTAATGTGGTCGAACTACTATTCTGTTCGCATTTAATGGCCCTGTCAGCCCATCGCCTCCGTATTAATAGCGGTAAGGAGACCCTTGTTGCCTATCAATTACAAGCACAGGGGTGAACTAGGTCGAAGGACCTACAATGCCCCTACATGAAAAGGAAAAGGATTGATCCACAGCAGGGAGAAAACTATATTTTTCATCCCTCATCAGACACTATAAATACCATTTTCTCATAATCGAAGGTAAGCTTTTCACTTTTTCCAGGTCGTTACCCTACCAAATTGCTTTCTATTCAAATGTATATTAATTCAAGTATCGGAGGGTCTTAGCAAAGTACCCTTTCAACTAGCCTAACGTTTATTCCCTAGCTACAGGATTCAACCCGCACCCTTTTTTCCCTCACTTACACTTATCTTTTTGGTCGATTGTTCCTCCACGTCGAATACAGAAGTTAAACCTGCAGAAAACATCACCGTCATATGTATACACATACATATATATGTAATGCAATATCATATATATTATATAATATATTTTTATTTATACTTAATATGTATAATATATGCATGTACATATAGTGTGTATACATACATACTAGAAAAAGGTGCACCGCGCCCCATGCCCGTGGACTTAGATATATATTTTTTTATATTCATGTATTTTTTTCATTAATTATTCATATTTATAAATGAAATAGTGCAAGGAGGGATGTTGTGCCTATAGACTCTATGCATTGTAGAGATTTATCTACTTTTTTGTAAATGATAGGTATTCTTATTTTTTATATGTTGTTTAATTTAAATATAAATGAGGAAACAAATATAGGACAAAAGAGTTCATCTTGTCAGATACAAGAGAGTCCATTTTGTAATATACACATTCTGTCTCTCTTGGCAATTTTTTTGACTTGTCACTCTGATGATCTTGGTGGCAACTCTTAGATTTTTTTAGCATGTTCTTCGACAGTTCGCACAAAGGGTTTTATCCCTCCAATTAATCATGCAAATAGAAGCCCGAGGACTCTCATGCTTAGTAATAAAAATTAAATATATCAGTATTGGACTTCTTAATAAAAGATTATATATATAAGCCCGATGATTATCAAAATTGAACTTCTTACTTTAAGTTATTGGTTACCAATTTTTTAAGAATCAAAATTATATATATCAATATTTGAAGTTGTATACTTATTAATAAATATAACTAGTTAGATTATATTTTGTATCAATCCAATTAGTCATGCAAAAATGTTAATGGGAGGTGTGTAGGGGGAGGGTGTTTTGTTGTTGTAATTTTTTTTTTTTTTGAGTTTTGATTTTATTTAATAGTAATATTGTGTTATTCTTAAATTTAGATGTATGACATACAATACACTCTGAAATCACAACAAACCACTATACAAATAAAATTGTCTTATTCAAATAAGTTGATTGTTACATAAGCATTGAAGCTGTTAAATAGCTAATAAAATTTTCCAAAAACAGGTTATTTGCTCACAATGTAATCACAATAAACATTTTTTTAGTCAACATGGAATTAGTAGCTAACAAATATTCTGGCTCTATTTATCCAAGAACCTAAGCTATGTTTGGTTGTGAATTGGGCCATTCTCCCAAAATATTTTAGGAGAATGGATTTTGGGTAGTGGGGTTGGAGAATTTTGGGATAATAGATTTTGGGTAGTGGGGTTAGAGAATGTGATGGTTGTTTGTTTTTGTTTTGGTAGAATAAATTAGGAGAAAATGGTTTGTTTGTTTGTATTTGGAGGGGGGTACAAGATGTCACATCAATGAATTTTTTGTTAGGTTTGTGGGGTGAAATGAGTATTTTAAAATTATTTATATGTGTATATATAGATTGTGTGGGTGGTAGTATGTGTATATATTTGTAATGATGAAAGAATATGTGGTGCCTTGGGAATGGTGTGGAGTTGCGAATAGTAGGAATTTTTTGGGAATAAATTGTGTATTTTGGAGAGTAGGGTTGGGAAATGTGATTGTTTGTTTGTTTATGAATTGAGAGTTGAAAAAAAAATTGGGAAAATGTAACCAAACAAAGCCCTAAAGTTTGTGAAAAGCAAATAATTTGGAAATTATTTAAACCTTGTTAGTCACGGCTTGAGACAAATCCCAAGTCTATTTAATTTTTTTAGCAACTATTTAAAAATTCATTTTTTATATGTTAATTGTAATTGATTTTTCCTAAGCACCTCATGTTATTATATTTAGAAATGAAGTATTCAATTAAATATAATAAAATAAAGGTACTTAATAATTTATTCCACACATATAATAATTACTAAAAGTTTTGATTTGATGCATCACTATCCTTTGAAGTACAACTATTTGAAGTCCTACCCATTAAACATGAAAATTCAAGCCACAATATTGGGAGAATAACGAGACTCTTAACGACATTATTTTGTTTTTATTTATACATAGTTTGTTCGGTATTCAGATTGTTGAGATCACCGTGAGATGAAAATGAATGGTCATACTTAAGTCCTTGAGATAGTTGCGAAGAAGAAAAATCATTATCTAAAAAGTCACTTTGGAGGATAATGCTTAAGTCATCGACATAATTTTGAAGCTTGATTTAATTAGGTACTTCCCTTTCTTCTAATGATGCACTTCGCTGGGGAAAATTGCAAATTTGGTCCACCAACTATATCCTCTTTCGATTTTGGTCCATGGTATTATGGGGTTAGCACATTTGGTCCATTGGCCTGTATATTTTCGCACATTTGGTCCAATTTTTCGCAATTTTGGTCCATCAGGCTGATTAATTTGAAATTAAGCCACCCAGATGTACAGTCAGTAGCAATCGGGCTCTATTTTTGGGCATTTTTCGCCATTTGGCATGAATTGGCCACGTCACCCAATTCTTCAGCGCCACGTCATATGCTGAATTAAAATATTTAATTTATTAATTTGTTAAAACTTAAAAATTAAAATAAGAAAAACATAAAAAAACTAAAAATGCTAAAATTAAGAGAAAAACGCAAATAAAATACTTCTCAAAAATTGAGAGATTTGAAACACAAAATCAGACTTCTGAAAGCTAACAAAAAGAAAAACCCTAGGCCCTCAATCCATTTCGAAATCGCCCAAAAACAACTCTCAATCTCAGCAACAAAAGGCAAATCTGAGCACGAAAAGGTATAATCTCAGCTTAAAAAAGGCGAAAATCTGCATTGATAAACCCATAATTCTAACAGACTGTGGAGATTCTTCATGCTCGTTCAAAGGTTGCTGAAGTTTGCATTCAAGTTGCCATTGAGAAAATGTTGGACCGTCGCTTGGAAGTCATTCATTTGCCACCTCCTGCATATGGTAAGCGTTAAAAGCACCTTCCTTTTGTGTTGTATTTCGAGTTTTTAAAGGTTTCAAGGTCCACATATATCTTTTTACTTGGAAAGCACATTTTTTTGTGTTCGGGATTTTTTTGTGTAGAAGGACCACATTTTGCTTCTGACCGATATGCATGTGGGGACTTTAGTTGAAAAGTGCCTTGATTTGAGTTGTTTATTGTTTGTGTTGGGACCATAGAAGATTTGATTCTTGTTTGTTGTTTAGTTTGACTGTAGAACAGGGCTTACACTTTATAATGCATATGGGGCTTATATATGTCAGATTGTAGAAGTTAATGATGTGTATTTGAGAATCTTTTCTACAATTTATGTGTATGTTCAAATAATTTATTTTTATTTTTTTTGTGTACGGTGCAAAGTCAAATTCTGGGAAAATAACTGTTTGTATATTTTATGGGGGCTGCTGTGATTTTGCCCCGCCTTCTGTGTACAAGAATGGCAAAGTAGCTAAGTTTGATTATTTTTTGCTAAAAATTCTGAACTTTAAGAATGTTAATTACCTATGTGATAGTGTGAAATTGGGACCCCTAGGAAGTTCTATTCCAAAATAGATGGTGAATTCAAACTGATTAGTAGTGATGCGGATTTTAAATCTATTGGTTAGTTTTGTATCAAATTATGGAGGTAAAGATATATGTGGAAACAGAATCCCAGCCCTATGGCCCATCCCTATCTCAATCCCAATCCCAAGCCCAAGCCCAAACCCAATGTCAATCCCAAATACAAGTTAAGTCCCAATCTGATATGCAAACCCAAACCCAAGCTCAAACACAAGCACAAACCCAATGAGAAAAACAAACCTAAAGACAAACCCAAACCCAAACCTAAACCCAAACACAAACGCAAACCCAAACCCAAAGACAAAGATAAACCCAAACACATCCACAACCCCAAGCCCAAACACATGGACAGGCCCAAACCCAAATAGCTGGACAGTCCCAAACCCAAACACAATCCCATTCACAGTACCCATCCCAAACCCAATCCCAATCCCAATCCCAATCCCAATCCCAAACCCAAACAGAACCAACAATCAGAGTTGCTTATGGAGTAGGATTGAGTATGTGACATTATCTCCAACTTGGAGTGGTGATGATGATATTAGTTTAAGTGGGAGTGACCCTTTATACCATTCTGGGGATAACAGTGAAATGGTAGATGATGATATGCTTTTTGATCAATTTATAGATCTAGATGAGGAATGGGTTGGGCTGGAGGAAGCAAATGTTAATGAGATGGATGAAAATAACAGTGATAGTGAGAGTGAGAAAGATATTGTCGGTGATAGCGATGTAGGATTGGACAGTGATGTGGAGTCCGATGGGTAAGCTCACGACCCTCCTGCACCTTCCTTTAATTATAACCAAAAACTCACTCCTAAATTTGAACTTGGCGTGAAATTTAGGAACAAGACAGATTTTAGGAAAGTTGTACATGCTGAAGCCATCCAAAGCATGAGAAACATCAAAATAAAAAAGAATGACATGGAGAGGGTGTATGCTAAATGTGAGTCTGAGGGATGTGGGTGGAAAATGCATGCATATAGAGTGGAGGATGAGTCTACTTTTCAAATAAACACATATTACCCCACACATACATGCCAACCAACATATGATGTTAATAATGTCACATCCTCTTACCTTGCTGAGAGATTTGTTAATAAGATGAAAACTGATCCAATTAGGAGAACTTAGGGGTTTAGACAGGAGTTAGAAATAGATGTGAGGGTGAGTGTCTCTTGGCATCAAGCCTATAGAGCCAAGAAGAAAGCATTTCAAATGATTGAGGGGGATCCTAAAGCTCAATATGCCAAACTTTGGGACTATGCAGTTGAATTGAGAAGGACTAACCCAGGGTTTACTGTTATTCTAGTGATGGATGACAGTAGTGGGGAGCATATCTTCACACACTTCTATTGCTACTTTGGGGCATTAACTGGGTTTTTATCTGGTTGCAAACTAATTTTGGGTATAGATGGGTGTCGTCTAAGCGGGCCTCGCAAGGGAGTTTTGCTTACAGCTGTTGGTATTGACCCAAATAACAAACCATATCCAGTGGTATATGCTGTGGTGAACAGGGAAGCAGGAGATACATGGTCTTGGTTCTTAACCTTACTAAAATAAGATCTTCACATAAATCAGCCACAAGAATTTACATTCATGTCTGATAAATAGAAAGGCTTAATTCAAGCCTTAGATGAGGTTTTTCCAGAGTCTGAGCATAGATTTTGTGTTAGGCATATGTGGAAGAACTTCATGAGTACTGGGTTTAAGGGATTACAGTTTAAGGATATGTTATGGAAAGTAGTCAATACTACAACTGTTGGACACTTTAAGATGCACATGCAAGCTATGGCTGACCTTGATCCTGCAGCTGCTGAATGGTTTAGTGACAAGCCACCCTCACAATGGAGTAAATCTCATTTCACTCCAATGTCAAAATGTGATATGGTTTTGAATAACTTTTGTGAATCTTTCAATAGTTCTATCCTTTATGCCAGAGAGAAGTCAATATTGACTATGCTTGAATGGATAAGAGAGTACATAATGAGTAGGTTGCAAAAGAATAGAGATAAAGCCAAAAATTAGGGAGATGATCTTTGTCTTACCATCATGGAAATCTTGAATGAAAATGTGAAGAACTTAGGAGACTGCATCCCTAGGAAGTCTGATGATAAGCATTATCAAATCACACATATATATAGAGGGTAATTTTGTGTTGATTTGGAATCATGGAGCTGCAGCTATAGGAAATGGGATTTGATAGGGATTCATTGCCTTCATGCCTGTTGTGCAATATGCAATCAAAGGCAGGATCCTAAACTTTATGTATCTCAATACTATAGTGTTGAATATTACAAAAAAGTTTATGAAAGTGAAATTATCGGTATTAATGGTCAAGACTTGTGGGGGGAGACCATTTACGTACCCCCTCTTCCTCCAAACTTCACAAAGACCAAAGGGAGGCCCACTAAAGCAAGAAGAAAAGGCTTTGAGGAGCCTGTGGAGAAGGGAAAGAAAAGGAGTAGAGGGAGGCCTGGAGTTGAGGACCAACCAACAAGCTTGCAAAAGAGAGTGAAAGTCATCAAGTGTGGTTTTTGTAACCAAGTTGGACACAACCGAAGGAAGTGTCCACTAAAGACAAATCCTTTGGATGAAGATGTCACAGATTTGACAATTGATGCCCAAGAAATGGAAGAACTGCCTACTACTCAAACTTCTCAAGCCTCTACAAGTAGTTTAAAGGTATGACCTTCATGTTATTATTCATTCAACAAACTCATGCCATTGTATATTAATTCAATTATTGTGTATTAATGGTGAATATGTTGCTTCTCAGGTCACAGAAAATGCTAGTTCCTCCAGTGAACTTCCAGTGAATGCAGAAACTAGTATGCAAGACAAGGTTAACAAAATGTTATGATCTTTGGGTTATTCATTAAAGATTATATTAATGGTCCAATAATAAAAGCTATTATTTATGTTATATGTGATATTTGACAGGCTAGGAAGAAGATCCCCACTAGTGCTGCAAGAAGATCTCCAAGCGGTCAAACAAAGGTATATTGATATAACTAGGTGAATTTAGTATTATAGTAGTTATACATTCAAGTTCAATATGTTAACTTGCTTGTGCAAGCCTATAGGTGAGGCAGGGAGAAGAAGAAACTAGTGGGCTTAGAAGGTACCCAAGAGCCAAAGGCAAAACAAATGTATAAAGATAAAAATCAACATTTGTCTTGTTTATTCATTTATCTTGTCACTAATTGTTGAATCTTTTTGCAGCAAATCAGTCAAAGTGCTCCTGATAAAACAAAGAAGGTAGCTGGACCTTCCATATTTCAACAACTGCAAATGTCACAAAGTGGTAGCAACATCACCACTGCCCAAGGAAAAAAGAGAGTTATACAGCTCGGCAACCTGACACAAGCTATGGATAGCTTGAATGGGAAGAAGAAGACAGTGGGAAAGAAAAAGAAGTGATAACACTTAAAGCTTTTGAAGAATTTATTTTATTTCAATGTTTGTAACTTGATATTCATGCATGTCAAGTTTATACTTGGATGTGGTTTTTGATACTTCTTGGTTTGTGGTGGTGAATGTTGGTTTTTGGCTGGGATTGGAACAATGTTTATGGATTCACTTTGCTGCTAGTGGTTGTTGCTTTTGAATACTTATGTTTGGCAGGGATTGGAGTTGGGTTTTGTTGTGGTTATGACAAACTAAATGTATGAATATTTATTACTCTTTGTAATAAGTATTTTGAGTATTAAGCTTAATATTTTACTAAGTGCACTTTACAGCTATTGTACATTTATATTAAGATTAATGAACCATATCTTAAACTAAGTAATGAGTATTTACCTTTTTACATTAAAAATTTAGTGTTCTATTATATTGTATGACCAAATCTTAGGAATTTCAAAAGCAACATGCACACACAAGTGACGAGAAGAAAACTAGTCATTACACTATAAAAGCAACATGTTTTCATAAAAGTTGGCACTACACAAATAATGCAGTTAAAACTAGTCTTCAATAAAATACCATCAACTACAATAAAAACAAAGAAAGAAGGGGGGAAAAAAGATCATAAAATACATAAACTTAACATTCCATTACAATTACTCCAACGTTTATCCCATCAAGTTATTACACTAAAATTGCTACAAATATGACCACAAGAAACGCCAATGCAACAAACATCCCACAAAATACAATCTTGCAGGTCTTCTTCCAATCCCATCTAGACATCTTCAATTTCTGATTCTCACTCTCCAACTCATTGATCTTGAGCAGAAGACCTGGAATAATGCTTTTGGATCTTGCACACATGGGTGGGTCGACCCAGTCGAAGAATCCACACCTATTCCTCTTAATAATGAAAAAAAAAAAGAGTAATTGTTAAAGTTGTCACTTACAACACCCATACCCATTAGCACTGAAGAAGAACCCTAATTACCCTAACCCCACGAAAAAGTTGCCACTTACATTGTATCTTGGGCAAGAAACAAATCTTCTACCAGGTTTTTGATCAGTCCATGAGGTCTTCACTAGGCATCTCTCGCCGTACATGCATTCCAAGGACCTTATAGAAGCTAATGAGCATGAAGAGGATGGCATTTTGGGGAAAATCATAGAAAAAAAAAAGGAAAAATAAACAACACAATCAATTTAGGAGAGAAGCTTGAAAAAGTGACGAGAAGAAAAGGGAAGAGGAAAAGAATAGGAGAAGCAATTTCTCAAGCATAAGGAGATGAAGATGAAATATTAAAATGGGGGGAAAATGTTGGGGAGAGGGGGGATGAAGAAATCGTTGGGTATTAATAAATTTTAACAAATTAATAAATTAAATATTTTAATTCAGCATATGACGTGGCGCTGAAGAATTGGGTGCGTGGCCAATTCATGCCAAATGGCATAAAACGCCCAAAAATAGAGCCCGATTGTTGCTGACTGGACATTTGGTGAGCTCAATTTCAAATTAATCAGCCCGATGGACCAAAATTGCTAAAAATTGGACCAAATGTGCTAACCCCATAATACCATGGACCAAAATCGAAAGAGGGTATAGTTGGTGGACCAAATTTGCAACTTTCCCCACTTCGCTGTTAGGTGGAGTGCATCTTATTTACCTTGACAGTGTACTCAAACCTACAAGGTACTTTTTATTACTATATATATACATATATATATTAATTCTATCACATGATTATAAATATATTTTTCTGCTATTAATATGTAATTTTGGTTTATTTTTATTGTTTTTCCCCAATTTGATTTTATGGATAAATTTCCTCATAGGTTGCACTTTTAAGGAATTGTTGATTCCACGTTACCTATGATTTGTTGAACTCAGCAGAACAAAATCATCATTACTTAATTAACATGGCCTGTATAGGAAAATTAAAAACATAATTAGACCATTTTACAACTTACAAATAAAAATAATGAGATTGACCTTCAATCGAAGAGCAATTCATTATTTTCTTGACACTTTTTGTTGTGTGGGGAAACGTGCAATATGCCCCCCCTCCCAAATTTCCATTGATTTACTAAGCTTTGCAATGCTGCCGGGTTGCATCTCTCTTTGCTTGCCTAATAATCACTGTACCAACTATCAGTCTATCACAAATAAAAAAAATAGAATCTTCCCAAAAGAAATAAAAAAAAATACCAGTATGAAATATCTGTTTCTTACAAAATCAAAACATTTCAGCATCTTCACCAATAACAAACTGTGATTTATCTTACACCTTATTCAACCATTGAACTTCACAAAAGAAGTGCATATTCTTACACATGCAAATCCATTACTCTTCAGATAGAAAACAGCAACTTAATTATTTCAATTACTCAACAACGTGTGCTCAAAGAACTCATCTTTGACATTATCTTTTACAAGACAGGGCCTTATTTTCATGATTATCACTTGTGTAAGCTCCCTAGGTAATACAAGTCATGAACACCATCATCTTTTTTTCCCAATTTTGGAGATGGTTCCAATTAATCAATACAACATTAGAATATCAAAGGTAACAAGCATGACAATAGTCTGCATCATGTTAAATGAAATAAGACACACATCTAGATGGCAAAATGCACTCCTTTTACCAACTCCACATAGAAACACTACCTCTTTTGAGAGCATCTTGTAATATAAACTTTTTTCTCAATTAATATCTAGACCAAATACGTAAACTATGTCAGGCTAAACCATACGTATTGAAGAAAATTTCGAACCATATAAAATATGTATCACTAAGATGTAAAGTGCAGAATATCACATTTGAATGCTTTCAAGATCGGAAGGAGTTTGAATCCTATGTATATACATCCAAAGATATATATAGACACACACAAACACATATATACAATTTTTGATAGTATATCTAAGATAAGTTCATAGCAACCATCCACTTCCTCATGAACCAAAGATGGGTTAGTCTATCTGATCCATAATTATATTTCAGATTTTATCTCCTATTCCATCTTGATGAGTATATGTCAAGTGTATGTGACTCTAAATCAATTATTTCTTAAAGAAAAGATTTAATTCATGAAATGATTAGGAAATCAAACATGAATTAAAATAGAGATCCAAACTTGCATTTATGAGTTTCTTTTTAGCTTTATTTTTTTAAGCATTGATAATCCCTGAACAATGCCTATCATGCCAAGGTAAAATTTTCCAAAAGGACAACATTACCCATTGAAAGTTTAACTCATCTAAAATCTCTTATGTCTCTAAAGTCTCTAAACCTACATCACTATCTTTTCTCCACAACTGAAAATCTACTAAACCTAATTCATACAATTCCCTATTTCCACACCACTAATCCACAAACTATCCCTCTTCATGTTTTCAAATATCTACTATACATTTGCATTTTTTATAAAAATAAGATGCATAATTCTTTTATAGGGAAAAAAAAGCTCTGGCATGGAAATCTTTCTAGCATTCATTATAACCACCTCTTTTAAATAGGAAAAAAAGACAATAAAAACACTATTTCCACCATAAAATGACACATACAATACACCAACCTTACATATTTAGAGTACACCAAGAAGCTGGTTTTCATAATCAATGGCATTGCTCACAGGCTCAACTTCATGAATAATATAAAGCATTATAGCAAAGACATATATGGCTGATAATGTACAAATCTAAAATCTATGTACAATAAAAGAAAAACTATAATGTAATAAGATTAGAATCAAAGATCTAATAGTTGCTAATAAAGTTATAAGTGGCCCTTGGTCCAATGAGATAAGTATCAAAGATAAAATATCAAATTGTAAGTTTGCATCTAACAGACTCCTAAAGTGCGTGTGTATAAATTAAAAAAAAAAAAAGGTTATAACGAAGTCTCACCATTTGTTCAAGTAAAAGAAACTCGATATTTAGGAACAAGATAATCTTACTAGAGACAACAGAAAGGAGGAGAATTTCACAGCTCTTGAGAAATTCACGATGATAATAGCTTTTCAATCCAAGCCTTCTTATAATGTGATCAAGGAAGGAAAAAGGGTCACTGGATTCATCCTCCATTTGAGGGCAGAAAGCACCAAAAGCTCCATTCTTTCAATGGTTTTGGCCTCAAACAAATACTTTGCATCTTCCATCTATTGATCAAGAAACCCAAAAAATTAGAAAAAGATAAAAATTCTTTAAAATAATCCACAAAAATGGCGGAAAAATAAATTGTAAAATCCCATACATGAATGTCTAAAAGAAGAGAAAAATGAGTTTCTTTAACTTTAGAAGCAAAGAGAGGCAAGAAATAGCAGCAAGATGCATCATCAATGGCTTATATTTCTGAAACTTAGGCAACTGGAAAGAAACTTGTCCAAATAATTGACAGCAAGAATGGCTGTAAGGGCTGAAAACCGATATGGGAATTGACTTTCAATATCCATTCAACAGCTTCTTTTCTCTCAGAGCAAAGAGAATAAATTATCCCTATTTTTCTCATAATAATGTTTTCTTTCTCTTTGGAGAAGAGGGATTTAAGCTCTTCATTATCCCACAAGTACTATGGGAAAAGATAGTTCAGGGTTTTTTCTTCTTTGAATTCTACACGTTTTTCTTTTTCTTCTACGCAATAAATGGCACCATCAAAATGCTGCATCATGGTATTTGTTGCCTTCTGACTCAGTCGTTCCAGAACAACAATATTTCAAAACTGGTGGTAGCCGGCCTCCTTACCTATTTTACCTTTTCATTGTTATTACCTTTTCACAAATCATTACTATTCAAGCAAATGAGCAAAAAAAATTTTACTATTGCATGCAAAGATTTCATTAAAGGTGTGATTCAATCAAAAATTCACAAATCCAGAACCTCATAACAATCATTTGATAAAACAATCCAAACCAAACATGCACAACCCAAAAATGTATTAGACAGAAGGAAAATATCACCTAAACTATTACTAAAAATGAAAAAAGTTGAAAATCAAAACCAGAGAGAGAAATACCTGAACAAAACCCCCAAACACCAATATATATTGGCTTTTGCTTCTTCGGTTCTTTGACTATTACATGCTAAAAACTCACAAATCAAAATTATTTAATTCCACCAGAGAGCTAAAGATGAACAGCCCAAAAAATATTCAGATCATCTAAACTCAACCTTTGACTAAAGGGGAAAAAGAAGAAAAAACAAAAATAGAGAGCTAAATATCTCATCAAAACCCCTACACACTACCATCGGCTATGTATTTTCAGTTCTTTGACTATTGCATGCTAAGATTCCACCTAAACATGATTTAATCAAAATCTTACAAATCAAAAACCTCTTTACTCATTTGATAAAACAACCCAAACAACATGCACAGCTAAAAAATAGCCAGATTATCTAAATCAACCTTTAACTAAACCAAAGAAAAATGAAAAAATCAAAATCAAAGAGAGAAATACCTTATCAGAACCCCTAAATGCCAATACCAGTTCATTCTTCTTCAAAGAAATAATACATCCTTTCAGTATAATTCTGACCACATGTTTTTTCATGAAAATCGATATGTCATTCTCACCATATATGTTGAAAGAGTGAATTTTTTTCAAAGTAACCTCAGCTTACACATATCGCATGCTGTAGTAACCATGGCATTGAAGTGTGAGAAGGAAGATCAAAGAAACTTAACCGTGAATCTGATTCTAGTCAAAGTCAACACACTATGGCTACCACACTCAAAACAAAAAGTACTTTACACACAAAACAGAACAAAATAAAGACTTTCAGAATATGCCCGAACAAACACAATCAAAGAAATTCATGTTAAACGCATAAAATCAATCAAGTCAATTAAAAAGTGATTCTCCTATACTAAAGCCAATAAATCCCTTTAAAAGGAAAAAATATCCCCTAAAACAGAAGAAAGCAGCCATGCATACAAGAAAGCAGACATAAGCCCAACATTCACTTTCCGCAAACCACATACATAAACAACAACAAAATACAACTCCTTTTACTTCGGCTAAAACATAAAAAACGCCACAAGTAAATGAAAAGAAAAAAAAAAAGAAAAAAGAAAAGAAAAGAAAACCTTAAGTTCCTACATTGGGCACGACCATAAACCAATATTCAAGAAGCAACCCCAGCCAAGAACACCCGAAGAACGTATATTTTAAAGTGTAAATAACAGGAAATAGAGTATGTTAAAGTAAGAAACAACTTCCTTGTATGGTAGCAGGTGGAAGGTTCAGATCCGTACGCCCAAGGCAGTGAGAGAGCAACAACACATCAATTCCTTTCTTCCTTTTCCCCATGCTCAACGAAGAATCAAATCTCTGGATCCCAAAAATATGATGGCTGGCTCTATCTCTGTGTTAGTGTCCCACATCGGTGAAGTAAGTAAGTTGTGGTTTCTATATATAGTCTTGGGCAATCCTCATCTCTAGAGCTAGCTTTTGGGGTTGAGTTAGGCCCAATGTCCATTCTTTAACATGGTATCAGAGCCACTCATTCCCGATGTTGGGTTAGCTAATGTTGTTGGGCCACCCATTTCATATTATTCCACGCTCCAGATGTTCATTCCTGGGCGTGCGCGGGGTATGTTAGTATCCCACATCGGTGAAGTAAGTAAGTTGTGGTTTCTATATATGGTCTTGGGCAATCCTCACCTCTAGAGCTAGCTTTTGGGATTGAGTTAGGCCCAATGTCCATTCTTTAACACTCTGAGCCTCTCCCACCTAATTCAAGGAAGTCCGCACAAAGAAAACAAACAAGAAAGCGAAAAAAGACAATTTGTTCCTGTGGAAAAGCGAAAATCTAGCAAACGATGACTCCCAAAATCCCCCAAATCTAGGTGTGAATAACCTAACCTCGTCTACCATTCTCTCTCACTACCCAACATCTTAGGAAAAACAAAAACAAAAGAGAAAAGAATCACAAAACAACAACTACACATTTCTTGTTCAAGAACATAAACACGACTTCAACACTCAAAAGAAAGCAAGACAACATTTCTTCTGCTTTTCTTTTGGGGCCCACATTTTATCATCCTTTTTTTCTAAAAGGAATACAAACAAGACAGCACAGTGTACATCAATACAAAGCACACATAACTCAAAACGGCATCATTTTGACGGTGTGGGTCCAAAAATATATATATATGAAAAAAGGGGACACGTGCCATGGCACTATAGCCACGCGTATCCCTCTTTATATATAATAGTAAAACACACACACACCCCGCCGCAACCCCCTGCTCCTAGCCCCAGCCCCCCTTATTGGCCATGGCAGCGTGACAACAGCCAACACGCCATGGGCTACACGCTACCACGGCCCCCTAGCCATAGCCAACAGAACAAAGGATGGGGGATAAAAGGGGTCGGGGTGGGGAGCGGGAATTGTGTATTTTTCAAAAAATATTATTTATTTTTATGAATTAAAAAATTTAATTAAAATACATATTTAAATTTATTTATTTATTTATTTATTCTTCATTAATATAGTGTTTAAATTTTTATTTATCTTATTTTTAATTAATTGTTTTAGATATATTCATTATTTGAATAAGTAATTTATTTATTTTAGATATAGTTATTATTTTAATGAATCATTTGATTACCTTTAATTAATTTATTTTAGATATACTTATTATTTTAATATTAATTAAAATGTATTTCAATTTTTTAAATATGTTTCCTATTTAATATAATTAAATTGATTTAATTATGTAAATAAATTATTTTAGATATGTTTACTATTTAATAGTTTTTAAAATTTTAGATTTTTATTATTTTTAATTAATTAATTATTAGTATGATAGTCTTAGATTTTATTTTTTTAATTTTTTTATCTTTACTAATAAATAAGTTCAAATAATTTTAATTGCATTATTTTAGATATGTTTATTATTTTAATATTATAGAATATGTAATTTAAAATTATTAGCTTTTCCTCACTTAATGATGAATACCATCAGAAAAATACCACTAGTATAATTCATCTAAAAAAAATTACAATTAAAAGTTTATTATCTGCCTTTTAATCAATATACTTCCACTATAATATCTTAGAGAATTTTTCTACGTATTTTTAACTATGGAATTATGCTACTATTGACTTGCATAATTGAAAGTAATCGACTCAATTTTCACTAATAAATCAAAACAATAATTGAATTTTAACATATTCAATATTTACATTCGCAACTACAAACGATTACTCTAAAAAAAATTGAAAATCAATAAACAACTTAACCAAGTCAATGTAAGTTGGGATCAATAACTTTATGATTTCTTTTATAAACACTTAATCATCCTATAGTGTGTATTTTAAAAGGCTCAATTCAACCAACACCTTTTACAGATTGAATACATATTTATCTGTTGTTAGTAGTTCATTTGGCGATTAATAGCATCAGAGCATATGCTGAGCACGTAAATATTTGCATTTGAAGAGGTCCAAGCAATACAACAAAGTAACATTGTATTCAATTTATTCACAAAGATGGAGGTTTTCTGTTTCTAAGAATTGCAAAAGGCATCACCACATTCACATACAAACTAACGAATTTAACACTAGAAATGCAGATTAGATTTACATCTTTCAGCTATAGTCAGTCAAAATTCACGCACAAGAATATCACCATCATCATCACCACCACCAATCCAGAAATTCTTTCAATGAATTATATATTTGTATCATGAATTGAATGAATGAAAACTGCAATCAACGTAGATCAATGACATCAAACTTCAAACTAGGATTCATATAAACATCGGTACAATGTCTGTATATAGGACTACCATCAGAAGGGGGATCATGTGAATGAAACCCCCGCCTTGGGCATTGTCTGATCACCGTCATTCCACCTGAAGTCAACCTGAAAATGCCATGTCTTCTGAATATGCATAAACAAACACAAATGCAGGTGTTATTATTCCAAGTTTTCAACTCAAGAACAATAGGTGCAGAAATAACGGCAGTCTCTGGAGGAAAAATCAAGAAATAACCTTGAACTGTCTCTTGGTGCCATCACAATTGCAATAGCTTCTGGCAACATGATCTGTTACAACAAATAAACATTTCTTCACGAAAATGGACAACAAACATTTGTTTGCATAATCAAACGACCAACATATCAATCACATAAAATTACTTGATACAACAGACAGATGTGAGTCTAATTGGCCCTCAATTTCCAAGGTAAAAAGTAATTAGATAGAAAAAAATATTCCTAGTTGTTCCCTTTCCCTAAATAATCAAATGTTAAAAAGATGAGAAATGAAGAGGTTTAAATATAAAAAATTTTGCTACCTGATAAGAGTAGTGCGTGTGAACATCGATTGATGACATGAAACAAGATTGTGTAGGATGCGTCTGCAAATCAATAAACAAATCACCAAATATTAATCCTCAACATAGTTTCAAAGGCCTACATAGTTTAGGCTAAGAACCACAGATAGCATGAGGAACACCAGGACAGCAATTTCAGTTCTATAAATGACCAAAGCCACAGCCATAGCATAGTATGGCATCCTTTAGTTTTTGCTTTTAGAAGATAAACAGAACTATATTCCTGAGGCACCCACCCAATTCCTTTGGCTGGTTTCGCACTTGGGACCCAAATTAATCAATGATTAAAAATCAGCAAAACAAGCCAAACACTCCATTGAGAACCATAAGATTCCTTACAAGTAATAGTCAAGAACAAAAGAAGATAACAATAAAGATGAAGTAAGGACAGACAAGAATGTTGACATTACATACTTATTAGGATATAGTGCATCATAATGCAAAGAAAAACATTTATTTAAACCAACTAGGAACTTCCCCGCAAAATGTTTGAATGAAGAGGTTTACAATAACTAATTCAACTCTCTCCCTCTCCCTCTCCCTCTCCCTCTCCCTCAAGAAAACAGTACCGGAGGATTCACAACTCCCCCCCCCCCCCCCCCCCCACAACTTTTCCTTCCTGCTGGCGTCCAAGTTCCATGCATCTCCAACCAAAGATCTCAATATTTTCAGTGCAGATGCTGTTGCCAATGATGAAATTCTAAAAAGCACCAGGCAAAAGCTATTATCCAAGAAAAACCATATTATGCAATATACAATGAGTTCGGATTCCAAGTATGTCACTTTAATGGAGAGCCCGATTACACAAATTTGCGTAAGATATATTTGATTGAAGGCTTACCATACAGTTTCTTGATGGTTCTAAGTGATGGATATCTTCCTTTCCCCGCTATTTGCATTAGGATTTCTGATATTTTTTTTAATTTTTTGTGTAGATAAAAGAATTAAACACCTCAATGCCATATACATGGACACTTTATTTTAGCAAAACTGATAATATTTATTGAAATTCAACCTTTTCTCCAGTTGTAGGATTATTTGAGTTGGTCAAATCCATTCTGCACCTTGATGTTTCTCACTAGTGCAGTTCATAGGCAATTCTCTCCAAAATTTGTTTTAACCAAAGAAAATGAAAAAAAAAAAAGACATTTTTTGCTGAACATTGTCTATATTCTGCTAACTTATGAACAAGTAAAACGGAAAATGAGGTACGAAATAGAAGCTCTTAAGAAATTAGGCATGGTATGCTCTTAGTTCTCCATGTATTTTTCATGTTTTTCCCCTACAGGCTAATTGAGGGAAATATACTTTCAGAAAACCATATTGCTTCAGAATTTCCTAGTCAAACACAGCATGTGAACTTGACTTCATTGTTTTCAAGCTATGCTACAGCTTGTAAAAGCTCGTTTTCCACTTTCCTCTTTTAAAAAAGCCATAAGGAATATTCTCGACTTCATCTTTTGCTGCAATCCCCTTCATCTTCTGCTTTTGCTTGGCTTAAGAAAAGCCAAAGTAGGCACAAGAGGTCGAAGCACCCCAAGGGTGCTTTTACAGCTTCTGAGTTTTTTCTTTAGTTATTTCTAAATTCTCTTGGACAAATAGTGCTTGTAATTTCTGTTTTGAAAATTCCTGTTATACCATCTCTTTCGTCATCTTTCTTTTTTCTCCCCCTCAATACTTTCTTCTTCTTGTTTCTTCACTACCACCACTCTACATGAGCATATACACATAAAGAGACCACCTACCTTCAAATCAAGCCAATTAGTGGTGGGCCGGGATTGGGTTTATGGGGACTAGAAGTTGGAGGGTTGTGTGGAGCAGTTGGGTTAGGCGAGGTGGATTTGCGGAGTAGATACAAGGCAGTTGGGGTTCCATTGGCAAGGATGGTGGTGATTTGGGATGGGGGTGGGTTGGTTATGTTGGTGACTTCGGAGAGGGAGGGTTTATCGATGGTGTACTTGGGTAGGTAGGGGATTATTAGTTGCAGTCCGTGGCTTTCAGAAAGGGACTGCCGGTGATAACTCTGGGTTGGTGGGTGGATGTGTGTGTTGCTGTCAGGGGAACTGAGGAAGAGGGTTGCCACTGGTAGCTTTAAGGAGGACGTTGCTGTTGGTGGCTTTGGAGGCAGGTTTGTAGTGATGGCTCCTTAAGGGTGGGAGAGGTGGGGGGGTGGGGGGGTGGAGGAGAGATCAAAAGAAGGAAGAAGAAAGGAAAGAGAGAAAATATGGAAAAAAAATGGTAAAAGAAAGAGAGAAGAAATAATATGAGAGAAAAAATAAGGACAAGAAAAAGGAACAATGATATTAAACAAAGAAAAACACATTGGTGGTCTTTAGATAAATAATTCCAAGCGCAAGTTGTTTTCCAGACAAGCTTTATTTTCCAGCTATTTTTTATACATATCCCACTTTTACTACGAATACTTGTCCCAAAATCTTTAAAATTATTACTTCCAAAAAGCTCTCAACTCTTATTCCTTTCTACTTGCTTTTCCTTACATTTCAAAATCCAATATCAAACATGGCATTTCCATGGGGCTTGTATTAGATCTCTGAAGTCATGAATTAATAATTCAATATCAAAAGAATGTATATCTGCTTTTCCATGAACAATTAGGGAACTGGGCACAAGGATTCCACAATGATGTTTGAAAACCTTACTTGCACGCCATTACAAAGCAGGTATAATAGTCACATTTAATAAAGCACAATACTAATTTTTTTGTGGAAGGTGTGAAAAATTATCATGGTCATCTCCCAAAAGATCTCCAACAAAACTAAAAAGTAGATCAATTCTTAAGCAGCCATCTTTGTTCAGGGCACTCCAACACCAAAATTCTCAGTTTTGATACGCATTATTCATGGCTTGAGTGATGTCAACTCAGAACATTGGTCTTTTATCACATGTCCAAATGTGGGCATAGTAACTTTATCATATTTCTCTATTGCAGGAATTCGAGACAGACTCCTGAGGCCAAATTACTCTTGCTAAGTATGTGTTTCTTCATCCACTCCCCGACACAACGCAAAATCAAGAAATTAAAAGTTAGTATAACTTTGGGCCACAACAGAATCCCAGGGTCTCTATTCAGAAAAAGAAGATTAGCATATCAATTGTCCACACCACAATCCCAGGTTCTCTCAGCCATGGGGTGATCTTTAAGTCAGTGCAAAGAACTTCAAGAACTAGGGCAGACCTGTTCGAGACTTCGAGTAGCTCTGTGATTTAGGTCAGGAAAAACAGAATATGTCAAAACTAGTTCCAAGGTTTCTACACAGCCTTTGTTTAGCTCAACTATTTTCTCAAACTTCTACAAACCTACTCTTGTTTGGTACTATTGAATACCCAATTTTAGCATATAATGTTACAAGAGCAAGGAAAATAATGAAGATGGAAAATAATCTGCTTGTCAGACAAAATTTTGGCACATATTACACTTCCCCAAAGTAACAAAGACATATTGATGAAGTTGCCACATTTGAAATTGAGTAAAATTTTGCAATGAAATAGCCTACTTGATTCTTGGGAATATATGGAAAACAAGCTCAATATCATTTTGATTGAATAATTAACCCAGCCCTTTCTTATTTGAAGAAACCCTCCACTTCAATTGGCATTTTTTCATGAAAAGTAGGCATGAGATAAGAAATCCTATATTCCACTAAGATTTCAAAGAGCAATCCTGAATACAAGTTGATTCTATCTTCCCTCTTCCTCAGAGAAAGAGGATCATCAATAAAATAATGCAAATGATGCTTCTATGAAAGATCCCTTAGTTTCTATTCCATTTTCCACCGTTATGCATTATTTTCATGATTTAAACAAATTAATATCAAGAACTTTGCTTCTTTTTATGACAGACTACCGAACCAAAGTAAATATATATAATAGAGACAAAAAAATTTCTAAAATATTTTAAGGCATAAAAAAAGTTGAATATTTGAGTAACGGACAGGAATTTCTACAATAATAAAACCCAAGGTGGAGAAAGCATTTGTTGGCATGTGTTGTTTTTAGTGGTGAAAGACATATGGGAAGAGAGTAGATGAAAATACTGGAGCATGCAAATCTGAATTGTAACAGCACTAGTCCCTCCTGGATCCCATTCTACTCATCAGTTTGACAGAACCATATCCTGAAGAGGAGCAACTTGATCGGGTCATACTTGCTCTTTAGTATATCCGAATTTAGGAGTTTCCAATCACAACTTTCAAACATGCAAAATTTCCACCCCAATAGCAATAACAGCAAACACAAGTAACATCTTCACTTTAACGCCTGGCTTTTCTAAAGCATCCAGAAACCAACGAATTGTGATGCATAAATCATGAGTAAGCTAAACCTTTTGTGGTCCGATACTGCAAACAAAAGCCACCATATTTCCTAGCATTTTCCTTATTGTTCACAAAATCCCATTATCCTGATCTGACACTCGCCAGAGCAGTTACTGTTGGATAAAACATGTGACTTTGAGAAAAAGACAAGTACCCTCACATCCTCATCCGAAAATTTTGTAACATAAGCAACACGAATTTTCACTTTAATGTTCCTAGAATTGGAGCTTTAATTTTTTTAAAACCCCACAGCCTTAGTTGTTCATGACATTAGACGAATTCCAATTAATTACTTCCTTATGGATGTCATACAACATACAAGTTGGCTTGTCTCAAATTCATACATAAGCTAGAAACAAATTTGCTTGCCATACCACTTGTACCACGTAACAACATTTTACTTCCTTTAAACTATCCACAACACTTTCCAGGTCATAGAAACTGAAGCTTTGAACAACTGGAAAAACAACCATGTTTCCAGATAGCTTTTTAGAGATATTCAGAAAATATTAATTATTGTTTAGAGCATTTTAGCTCCACTTTTAGCACAAAAGCTATGCTGGTCCTTCCACATCTGCTTAAACTAGGGGTGCAAAAAGCCAAGCAGATCCATAGCCAAATAGTAGGAAATTTCTGTAGCTCCAAATATCCGAACTAGAACTCAATTTGAAAATTGACATGCTCAATCATCTCATTTCTAAGCTCAACTCAAACTTAGCTCAAGCTCAAATCCAAATACATCAACTTTTAAATTTTTTGCTTCACAAGTATAGAAATACACAAACGAATTGGGCCACTTCTTCAAATATACATTTAAAAGGAAAAGTTCAGCAGGCTAGTCATTTTTCCCCATTCAAATTTTCATTAGATGCTGAAAGCAACCACAAAAGTTTCACCAAGGAAGGTTCCAATGTTGGCTCACCAGTGGAACCGTGTTCTCAGTTTTCGTTCTCCCATTTCTTACCATTCTGATCTAAAGTGTTGTCCAGAGAATGAAAGATTAAGTACTGGTTTTCACCCCACATACAAATGCTGGTCAGCGAATGAAAGATTAAGACATTATATAGAGGTACCCTACATATATACGGCTTCATTAGGAAAATAAGGAGGCTGAGTACTGCTACTGTGGTGAGAATGAGGAACTGGATACGTGGTTGAATTTCAGATGTGAGACTATAATGACAGAGATCAAATCAAGGTTATAAATTAGGGATAAATTTAGTTCACCTGGGAAAATATATGAAGGGCAGATAAATTAAAGTCAAAAGTAAATCTATTTGGAACTAAATGATAAAACTAATCATATTAACCAAACAAAAATTTTAAGTTTAATTAAAAGCTCCCAAATAGCTTGCATGACCAGATTTTCTCTTTCTTAACATCCCAGATTACAGGAAAAATCTATTTATTTTGTACAAACTCTACAAGTAGGCTAGGAAGCCAGGTCAAGCATTACCAGCAAAAATAAGTTATGAAACTAAAGACTAGTAGTTGTAGCACTAGTATATGAAATAGTATTGGTAGTAATAGTTGGCATAGCAGCAGCAGATAAACAACAAGGACTTAGAAAATAAGAAGACTTTTTCTACAGGTTCATATATTAAGATAATTGTGGTTAACATAGATCACAAGTAGAATTTATTTTAAAGATAGCCAAAACATATTGATAGCCCTTAGACGATTTCCTATGATATTGAGAAGATATCACGGAGCAGTCAGGCCCTCAGCAACAAGATTTTGAGATTTCTTCTAAACTAGGAACCAAAGCCAGTGAAATATATCCTAAACATGGACAATAGTTAAAACACAGAAGTATAGCAAAACAAGCCACCCAAATGGAGAAAATGTACTTACATGAATCCATCCCAGAGGAAAAAGACATTGCTTGTCCTGCACTTCAAATATTTCTTCCTCATTGGTGGTTTGGCACTGCTTGACAAGAAGGATTTAGTACCACATTCACACACAATAAACTTGTGGTTGTGTGTGTTTGCAATGTTAGTCATTCTGTCTTACCGAATCTGATGTGGATTCTTGCTTTGGAATAATCAGAGCTGTAATGTAGAACTTTCGGTTTCTCTGTGATAAATAAAAATTATTTTTTACAAAGAATGATTAGAGAGAAGTAATTCCATTTATCCATGACATTAAAATGATGACAATAATTCTCAAGCATTGGCAAAAGAGCAAAATGCTAGTGAGACATACAAGGGAACCAGCCAGGACGCCACATGTTTCCAAGTTTTTATCTGTGTTTGACTTAGCTAGCTTCATAAAACTGTCCATCAGTTCGGTAGACTGATATAAGAACAAGTAAAATGAGCGTCCATCAATTTCTAACCTCTGGAAGCTTCATTAAGATGCAGATGTTTTTGATAATAAGTCAAGTTCAAACATGAAACAAAAAATTCACATTGGAAATAATTCATAAAACCTTACTATGTGCAGCTGCAGGGGATCTTCAGAGCATACTAAACCATCATTGGAAGCATTTTCCAATCCACTTTCTGTCTGAGTGGATGAAGTTGATGTTGGGATCAAATCCTGTACATCTGCTAGAAGAGGGGGAGGAGAAGGTTGTCTAACAATTTCAGTTTGTGAAGAGCTTTCAACATTTTCAAAAGAAATGAGAGAATCGGATTTTTGAATCAATTGGTCATCATTTTTTGGCTGAATTACAGATTCCAAACTTGATTTTTCCTGTTCTGAGCTACAATCATCCTCTCTCATCATAGTTCCATTGTTGATAGGCTGCTGGATGTTACTGTTCATAGAAGGATCGAAAACCATTCATCACAAAATCAACTAGTGACTTTCTAGAAATTTAACATGAAATCTATGGTAAAAACTATGGCTCTGATATTAATTTAACCTTGGGATATGGAAAAGAGTGAAGTCTACATTGCTTGGGTAATGGACCTACAGTTACAAAATAAAATCAAAAGAACTCTTGGCTTTAATGAAATACGATATACAGCAGGGGATTGAATTAGAACCTTATGATTACTTGGAGGTTGCCATTGCCCACGAAGCCCATTTGGGCCCAAAATAGAATGTTTAGAAAGAGTTTCCTCCTTTGGGCGGGGAATACTTAATGATCTGTGGAAATAGATATCTAAGAAAGATTCAGAGAAGACCGAGAAACACTAACATGATAAATCCAGCTCTTCATAAATTTTTGCTTTTGCTTTTGCTTTGTACACCAAAAAGACAACAGAAACATGAAAACTGACCATCAGATAGCATTAAAATTTTATGAAAAAGTTTTATGGTATTGGAAAACCATGCTCCATATCTCAGTTATTTCAGCTGATAAAAGAAGTTAAAAGGCCATTCAAATATCTCATGAAACCTCAAGAGTTCACCTTAATAATAAAGATCCTGTCCACATTACCAAATACCGCTACACATTGTCGTAAGTCTCGTACCTCAAATGGAATTGCAGTTTCAGAAAATTTGAACACCTCAGTTGGAATTCAATTTGTATTAATCTTTTCTCAAATCAGAGCTGGAAGGCTCTCATTCGCTTAAGATGCCATTTGCTTGCTATGGGAAAGGCTATCACTAGTCATGAAATCAATAGAACTAAAAAAGGTTCACAGAGTTCTAATTCAAAATTTTCAAGAGTCCAAATTTTCTGTCTTCTAGATTCTTTGCAGCTTCACATCATTCTTGTTCAGGAATTCTACAGATTTGACAACTATGATTCAAGTGTGGCCAGTAAAGAAAGAACCTGGAACAGAATTACAAAGTCTTAGAATCACCTCTCAGAAATAGAATTGTCCTATTTCCTCTTAGGGTGCCCAGAAACATTGCTCACTTAGCTGGAGTGCTATACAGTTTTCTCAGATACCTTTACTCAATATATAACATGTGAATGACAATGATTTTTCTGAGCCATAAGCCAGGCAATAAAAAATGCAAATATGCACCCAAGAACCAACTTATACAAGTTTCAATTAAAATCTGCAAATTCAAATGGGAAAATCATAAAAAGGATGGAGTAATATATTAAAAACATGCATTCTGTTGTGCACACCAGATAGAGAGGGGTGACAAGAAACAACTTACATTCTGCTGAGACGCTCCTCTACCGGTTTGGTAAGCGAAAGAGCCTTGGGACCTTGGTATCCAAATTTGCTAGTAACCGGCTGTATAGTCCGTCAGATACAGAATAATTTAATGAAATTCTTATTCTTTATGATTTTTAGCAGAAGAAACTTTATTAATTGTGGCCACAGCAATATGCAGTTCATAGGAGAATACATAAACTCCCTCAAGGCCATTTAAGTGCAGTATTAATCATAAGGCAAAATTTTCAGCATATAACCCAGTTTAACACTAACAAATATAGCATTCCAATGAGACAATACAATTTTACTGTGTGGCCATAAACTATACCTTCTTAGTACTGTAATGATTCCAGTTTTGTTTGACAGTAGGCTGTTCAATTGAGGATTCCAGATTGCCATTTTTCCAAGAATTTTGCTGTTTGTTCAGTTGATAAATTTGTTTACTCTGTAACACCTGAAGTTTTGCTTGAACATCCGGTTTCAGTTCCTCAAGTTCAGTCAGTGCAGTTATTAATTTCTGCAGTGGCAGATTAAAGAACAGGCAAGCTTTAATAAAGCAACAAATACAAGAACGACAGCAATAACACTAACAGCAGTAGTACAACAACAGTAAGAAGGAGATCAGCAACAGTTTTGAGTAATTACCCCTTTGAGATAAAGCTTATTGCCTTGTGGACATGTTCTATAGTCTCGATGGCAGGGTATTGTCTCAGTAACCAAACTAAAAGAAAACATAAAATGCAGCTTTTGTAAAAAGCACTTCCATATCTCACTACCCGATGTTATTTTTTTGAGAAAGAGAAACAGATACTAAATTAAATGACAAATCCTAACATCATATTCTTGCTCACCTTGAAAATCTAAGGAGCATAACATACAAGTCAACAATATTCTTTTCTTCACGAAATATGTCAGCCTACATGGTCAAAAACATAATTAAGTCCTTAAATGGTCAGAAATCAATAGGAAACATCAGCTAAAAGCGATACACAAATATGTACATCATTAGAGGAGGAAAAACAACGATGACAAACTTTTGACCACAAAATGGCACCAGGTTCTGCATTCTATCACTAGCTAGAGAATTGATTCATTTTCAGGGAATTGACAACTCAGGATAAGTTCTAAATGTCTGGATAAACTTATGGAAACCTGTTCCATAGGAGCTGAAAGTGGCATTCCAAGTTTAGAAATTCTGACATCTTCTGATGAACAAGCTCCCACATTCAGTTTAAGCAAGAGAGATGGTGGGTGTTTTGAATGCATCCAACATCTAATATCTGATATATAAAGATCTACCCTCAACCAGAACAATTAATTACTACTGTTACACACGATAGTGCAATCTCAATATCGGTAGAAAAACAACCTAATAATTGTTATCAACCAATGAGGCAATGGATACCAATCAGAGATTGTAGACCCCATAAATCCATACATGCACCTTGGTGATTTAGAGAATATTTAACAAGATTTATCTGAGTTTATAACCTGCTTATCAGACTCTAAGTTTTATTAATTAATGGTCTTTTAATGCTTCAATCATTCGAATGACTCAGGTCTAACGAAGGCCAAAAGGAATAGATAACAGGAGATTCAAACTGTGGTGGCTACAGTTGCTAAACCATAATGATCAGTCCAATTTAGTTTTGAAACATAGATAAATGCTTAAAAAAGGTCACGGTCTCACTTGTCACTCCTAGTTAGAAACAGAGAGTTCTAATCACTTTGCCTTCTTTACATAGGAATTGTCGTCATCTACTCACCCAGATTCCCTACTCAAATACTACCTCTGTCCTTAATAACATGTTCTCATTTCCTTTTGAAACTATAATAAATAAAGTCATATGTTCTAGATAGAAGTTTTTCATAAAGTACCCTCTCATTGAAAGTAATGATGTGGCTCATCGTCACCACTACTTTTGAGGTCAAACATTCTAATATCCAAAACTGTCCTACTTGAACTCTGATATAAAATTTAGTATCAATTTAACCTGACATTCAATTTGGGATGGAGGGAGTATCACCCATGGATTGCTTTGCCATCACCGGTCACTGTCCCAGCCTAACTTGGATAGCATACAAGAGGCCATCCCATTGAACTGAAATGACCATTCCATTTACCAAGCAGGACTTTAGGCATAACCAAAAAGTATGGATTGATTCACATCTCACAACCATACTAAAGCGATAAGATTGCATTGTGAACTTGATGTACTGTCAATCTTATTCATGAGTATTACATGCCCATTCATAGATTCCAGAAGTCACCAATTACAGCTGGGAAGGGACTCGATGAACGAGCAATAAACTAATCCTGCTGAGACTAAACATAGAGCTCCTGGCATGACCTAAAACGTGACGTAAAACTAACTCCATTCACACAATCGCCCAAAGTAGACAAACAATTCTTCCACAATACTTCACTATAAAACCCAATGTTGACCGGTTAAATATGGCTTTTCCCCGCCACACGAAAGTCTTGTAATTACACACACACACACACACACAAAATATATGGAAATGTAAGCAGATAGCAAAGCAAGAATTCAACAAAATTGTTGATGCATATGAACAATTATTACGAGAAAAAAAAAAAATAGCGCGAAACGGGTTTACCTGCTTGAGAATATTATCGGCGATGCGGAAGTAAAAGCGTAGGGAAATTCGGTTATCTACATCGATCTTCTTGGTAGTAGCGGAGATGTTTATTCTTCCACCCGAAGAAGATCGCGCCATCATATTGGATGAGAGGGCTTACTCTCCTCTCTCTTTTTCAGAGCTGCTGGTACAGCGACTTTTTGCTTGGAAGACTTGAGGAGATCAGGGGAACTAATAATCTAAAAACGCAGAAAGGCCAGGGAGCCACGCTGAAATCGTTTGGTTACATTCTATGTTTCAAACGTTTTTTGTTTTCCCCTTTTTTTTTTTTTTAACCCTAAGAGGAAATTTTATTTCAAATCAATAGCTATTACATTTGAAAAAAATATAAGAACGTGATCTTCCCACATAGTAAGTTTAGAAGTAGAAACCTCGACCATAGCAATACAGTCAATTGATTGATTTACTAAACAACATACAAAGCAAACATTACAACTTGTAAGCTTAGACAAAAAAGCTTTACAATATAAAATAACAGTTTCAAAATAAGAATTATCCACTAGATTATTTGAGACGGCATTCACAACAACTAATGCATCAAGTTCAAAAATAATATTTGACAATTTTTTGTTCTTGATCCAGTTGAGAGTTTCTCTGAACGAGATAGCTTTGGCCACCTTCTCCTCTATGTGGAACAACAATAGAAGCAAAAAAAACTCCTCTGATCATCCCTTAGAATACACCCTGGCCAATGGTCTGATGATTTGGATGAATTCACTACAAAAAAATAAAATGTTGTCCTCAAAAAATTTCGATGAATTTTCAATGGAATTCCATGGAGTAAAAAGTTGTTGGAAATCCAACGGAAAAGCGTTGGAAAATTTGAAGGAAAGTTGGCGGGAGCTTGGTGTGAACATATGCGACGACATTTCCGTTGGATCTTTGATGGAAATTATTGTCCAACAGAAATTGAATTATATTTTTTAGAAGGTTTCGAAAATTCCATCGGAAAATTGAATAATTTAAAAAAAAAAAAAACATTCAGACTTTTTTAGAAAAATAGTTGGTTTTTGATGGAATTTTTGTCAAAAATTTGAATTTTTTTTCTTAAGAAAATTTAATTTTTTTAGAAAATGGGTTGGTATTTGACAGAAATTCCATTGAAATTTTGAATTTTTTTTTTTAAAGTTAGATTTGGATGGAATTTCCGTCTGAATTTTTTCTCGAAAAACTTAATAAAATCACTGGCAACAACCTTCTTCTCCATTTCTTTTTCTATGTTTTCTTCCTCTTTCCTCCCAAAATCTCCAATCTCCATTGTTTCCCTTCCCATTTCCACCGTCACCATTCCTTCCCCACCCATTTCCGCCGGTGCCGCTTGTGCTCCATGTCATCCTGACGTCATTGCACCATTTCCACCATTGTTCCACTATCCCCGTGCCTCTTTGTCATCGCCACCATCGCAAGGTCAGTCTCCGATAAGTTTCTATATTAATTTTATTTTTTATGTATTATGTATTGCATTATTTGTATTGAGTTTATACCCAATTAAACTATTTATATGCTATATATTGAATTTTAGGTATTTTAGTAATAATATATGATATTTTATATTGAATTTTTTTAGGCATATTAATACATGTGTAAATATTATCATGCTATAAGAAATTTTATGTACAATGTTTTCAATTATTTGCAAGTAAATATGTTTCATATTGAATTTTAGAGATGTTAATATGTATTAATTTTATTTATGTAGAATTTGAGTTATTTTAATTAATGTAGCATTTTAATAGGATGTATTAGGGTTTGAATTTATTTCCAATTATGAGGGATGAATTTAAGATTTAAATTTTTGTAAATTATTCAATTAGTTAGGTTATATGAATTAATAAATATATTATTATGATTTGAATTTGTGTCAACTAGTTAGGGTTTAATTTAGGAGTTAATTTTAGCAAATTGATCAATTAGTTAGGTTATACTGCTTATTTAATATTTTATCAGGGTTTAAATTTGTTTGAAATAGTTTACAGTTCCTTTTTTAATAATACCCATTATGTTACAAATGTCAAATTTTTATGAACTTTAAGCATGCGTTAGGGTGTAGTTTAGGTATAATTGATAGGAAGGAGGATGGGAATTGGGGATGGAGTGGAGCCTTCCCATTTGTTGCTGTTGATTTCTGATTGCTTGCATGTCTTAAAGTTATAAGGGAATGCGCTGTATTATATGGATGTGTTGTTTCATTGACTTATTTAATATTTTCTATTTGCTTTTTGAAATTTTGGATTCTTATATGTTAAGGGAGAACTCTGTTCGATTTTTTTTCCCATTATATACTTATTATTTAACACATATTAAAGAAACTTAAATGCCTCGAATAAATATTATTTTGTTCTACAAATGGCAGACCAGTCAGATATCTTGCCCCCACTAGCCGAGGTCGTGGTTCTGGCTGAGCAGAATTATCATGGTGATGCTGATCACTATTTCAACTTCAATGGTGATATTTTCAGCTAGTAGATAGGATTTTTTTTTCTTCATATTTTTGTAATAACGGATTATTACTTTTTGAGATTTATATTTATAAAATTATATTTGTTTTCTTGAAATTATATTTTCCATTCATTCATAATTTTATTGTTTTGTTCTTTTATGATATTTTGTATACAAGATGTATCAACATTTTAGAGGTGTAATAAATAAAAAAATTTAAAATTAATAAAAAAATGAATTTTGATGAAACTTCAAGAAATTTCCTTTGGAAGTAACAATGAATTTATTAATAAAAATTTAAGATTTCGATAGAATTGCCTTGCAATTTTTTTTAAAAAATAAAAAATAATTAAAGAATCCTAGTCCATCAAAAATCCATCAGAAAAATTTTAGTTGGAAATTCCATCGAAAATACTAAATTTTTTTTTATGGAACTCTTTGTTGGAAATGCATCAGAAAATGATTTATTCACAAGTAAAAAATTCCATAGAAAATCTGTAAAAAATCCATAAAAAATGAGTTCTTTTATAGCGATTGTCATGTTTATATTGCATTTGAGCCAACCATGAGCAGGGTATTCCCATCGAGTGACCAAGGACTATAGATGCTGACAAGATGTCAAACTTCTTTCTTGTTGGGCAGTACTCCATTGATGCAATGTAAAAAGAGTAAGAAAATTAACCTAGTTAACAGAGTCTACTTTAATGCTCCAAATAATTTGGTTTATGTTTCTCCAAAGACTCCAAAGTGGCATAAGAGCTTTACCTCCATCTTCATTGTTGAGTTTTGAGATGAGATTGTCCAACTAGAAAGCGAAAGATCTAGTGTTTGTCATATGGGAAGGCTTCACCAGCTAAGAATAATTCCAAACATCTGCAGCAAAAGGGTACTAAACAAAGGTATGCAATATTGTTTCTATACCATCACATCAAACCAAACAAATAGGATCAAGCTCTACATGTTTTGAAACGTTGGAAGGCAATTGCAACATGCTCATCAAGCTAAATTTTAGGCCTTCGGTGGAACTCTAAGACTCTTTGCCACCAAACACTAGTGAGGACTGGTTTGAGAGATTTGTCTGGTCTTCTGTTAGCATTGTTGGAATAGTGTCCGGCAAGCCAATTAGATTGGCCTTGTAAAAGTTATTTCCTTGCAAAACAATCTTAATTGCATGATATTCTTTATATGGCCACCTTCATCTTATGCTTTATATTACTTCACTTGCATTTGGATAAAGCTCTTAGATCACACATGACTACGGGACTTGGTTTGGTAACCATGGAATAAGTCTTACACGGTCGTGATCTTAAATCTTTCAAGTCATAAGATCTTACGAGATGAGACATCTGAGATCCGGATAGATTTGCACTAACGATGCATAAATCCAAGAGTTGGATATTGCTCCATTCCATGAGCAATCTGTATGAGATATGGGTGCATGTTAGTGGGTACTTATTGGAGAACAAAGCACTGAAGACCCTTTAGAAAATCCACTAGATAGCCGTAGTGGCACGTTGATAGTGATCAATTCTCCCGCTTACACTAGTGCATATTATTAGTCCTTTGACCTGAGGATCCATGGTAACCTTGTGTCCGGTCTTCATACTTTGACTCTTTCTTGAGCACTTAGCGAGTCTTTTAGGTTGAGGTTGGGTATGAACTACTTGGCATGGAGGTTTGTGAAATCTAAGATGGAATCCAACTCCTCGCTTTTGTGAAGGGCGAGTGCATCTCCTATGTGTTCTATAATGATCGATTTCAGGAAATCCTTGTGCAAGGTGGTGTGATAATTTGGAAAATGAGTTTTCCAAAGGTGAGGTCACATAAGGGAATCGAGCATCAAGAATAGAGGCATAGCATCAAGGCTATTAGAGAGCCGACAAATATCTTGCCATAGGCTTTTTTCAAGAGATAGGAGATGGAAGGACCATATTTGCATGGTACGCGTAGAGCTGCGATGGTTCTCTAGAATATTCATTTCAGCCAATTAGTTGGGCTCCATGGGCTTGAGGTTGGACATCAATCATGGAAATTGGGTACTCTTCAATTAATGAGATTAATTGAATTCAGTTGATTAGTTTAAAATGAGTTTTAAACTAAAATGAATATGAGATATTCAAAAGTCACAAAGAGTTGTGAGCCCATGTCCAATGAATGGTAGAACCTATTGGACCCTAAACACACAAAAGCCAAATAGCTTCCAAAATTGATAGAGCAATTTTCTAAGTGTTAGAAAAATCACCAGATTTTCAAGGTTCCAATCTAATGGTCAATTTTAGTTTGATTAATTTAAGTGTTGAATTAATCAACTAATTTAAGAGTTAAATTAGACCAATAATTAAGGAGTTAATTATTTGGTACCACATTGACCATCAATTGCACAAGTTGACTTAAAGAGTTAAGTTGACTAATTTAAGCTTAACAGTTAAGCTTGTTTGATTTAAGAGTTAAATCAAAGGTTAATTAATTAAATTAAAGGATTTAATTTAATTAATAGGAAGAATACTTTTTGGACGGAAAATTTAAATGAAATGTTCATTTAAATAAGCATCTTAATTAATTTGGAATTAGATTCCAAATGAAATTGAAATGCACATATAATTCAAGTAAGACTTGAATTTGAATTTTGCCAACTTGGCATGCCACTTGGGCGGTCACCTTGAGGAAGGTGTAATGCCAACTAGCATCACATCTTCCACCCTCTATATATAGATATAGAGAGTATGTAAAATTCAAAATTAATTGTTGAAAGTGTGAGAATTAGATTCTTGCATTTGCTCCAAAATATCTCGCTCCATGCATTGCATCATGAGTTGAAGCTTTGCATTTCTTCTTCTTCCCAACATGAAAATTAGCCTCATCTATCTCATTTTCTCCTCTTTAACTCCAGCTTCTAGTGAAGGGAAACTGGAAGATTGTTGGTGTGTGGATCATAACAATAGAGGCAAGGCACTTGACTTGCTTGGTTTTGGAGATCCACCTGTAATAGCTCCGGTTGGCAATTTTTTATGGAGCGATCCAGAAAATTTTTTGGCTCCAATTTTTCAAAGTAGCTTTCATTGTGTGTGGAGGTATTCAAATTTAATTTCGTGATTTTTGGAGCAGTGTATCCTGGGCAAATGTTACCATCTTTCCGCTGTGCCAGTTCCAGATAGTTTCTGGACTCATGAGAGATAGTTGATCTTCTCCCTATTTTTTAGCTACAAGAGGTAATTCTACATTCTAATCCAGATCTATAGCATGACTAGATCATTGGTACCTTGAGTAGCTTAGTTATTTTCAAGCTTATGAAGTTTTGTTTTATGGATCATAATGCTACTCTTGCCTTCAAGTGGTATCGAGCCTTTTTCATGCTATATTTTGGATTATTGTTTGATTGATTCATGTGATGAATTGATCAATGTCACCAAATAATTGATCCGAGCCATGGATTGGAGTGTTTGGATGATGATGCTTGTGGCTCTATTGCTTGATGAATTGAAAGCATGCTTTTATGTGATTTAAGTGTTAAGTCATGTTTTAGGTATCGGAGCTTTTTTCATGCTATGTTTTGGATTATTATTTGATTGATTCATGTGATGAATTGATCAATGTCACCAAATAATTGATCCAAGCCATGGATTGGAGTGTTTGGATGATGATGCTTGTGTCACTATTGCTTGATGAATTGAAAGCATGCTTTTATGTGATTTAAGTGTTAATTCATGTTTTAGTATGTTTCAATTCATAGAGATAAATGTTGAACGTTGATTTAACATTTATTGATGTTATATGTGAAGGTATGTGTGGCACTAAGATCCAAATATTTTAACATAAAACTGAATAAACTAGCCCACACAACACCCCCAGGATCAAGACATGCATGGAATTCAGATTTAGAAAGGGAAAAATACCTAGGTGATGACAGAAAATCGAAGAGCAAGAGAAAACTCTTGAAAATCGTTAAACTGTCTCTTCATCGGCGCAGCAGGATCACCACTGATTTTCCCTTGGATTAACTCCTCTGTTTTTGCTGAAATTTTTACAGGAACTCTTCAACCCTTTGAAGATTCTTCAGTCCAAAATACAGCCCAATCAGAACACCAGAGGTCCTCCCAGAACTAGCAAAAACCGGCTGCCAGAAAACTGCTCCAGTCAAGAGCAAGAGCAACCAAATTAGATTGCCTCTAATGTAAAAGTCCACACACCAAATCTATAGCCTATTCTCTAAAGAATAGCTGGAATATCTATAGAGAATGAGGGTAGAAAGGCTGGGAAGGAGGAAGTTGGAGAGAATAATGGGATGCTAACAAATTAGATTCCCACTACACAAAATATGGGGAGAAATCACACTAGTCATGCACACACTTGCTCTCTCTCTCTCTTGGCCGGCCACACTCCTATATCTATATGTAGGAGTGGTCCATGAACATCCCCAAGGAGATGATGCCAAGTGTCCTTGCCAAGGTGGCCACTAACTAGTAATTAGTGAATAAGAATATTAAGTGAAGCACAAATTTCATCTTATGAAATGTCTTGGAATTACATTCCAATTCACATTAAATGAACCATTCACTTAATTATTCTCCCAAAAATAATCCTCCAACTCAATTAAATTAAACACTTTGATTTAACCAATAATTATTTGACTTAACTCTTAAGTCAAAAATGCTTAACTATTTAAACTAGTCAAAGTCAATTTAACCCTTAAATTAATTTTTACCAATTGATAGTCATGTGACATCAATTAATTAACCCTTAATTAATTTATCTTAATTTAACTCTTAAATTAATTTGACCAATTTAACATTTAAATTGATCAAGTCAAAATGACTACAATTTTGCCTCCTCCAAAATGGTTATGAATTTTCTAACTCTTAGAAAACTCTACTTCCTTCAATTGACCATGTCATTGGCTTTTGTGTGTGACCCATTAGGTTCTACCATTCATTGGACATGGGCTCACAACTCCCTGTGACTTTTGGAATATCAAATATTCACATTAGTTTAAACTCCTTCAAACTAAGCGACTCGATTCAATTAATCTCATTAATTAAAGAGTACCTAATCTCCATGGTCGATGTCCAACCTCAAGCCTATGGAGCCCAAATAATTGGCCGAAATGAATGCTCTTGAAGAACCATTCTAGCATTACGCGTACCATGCAAATACGGTCATTCCATCTCCTATCTCCCGAAAGAGGCCTAGGGCAAGATATTAGTCGGCTCCCTAATAGCCTCGATACTATGTTTCTATTCTTAATGTTCAATTCCCTTTGTGACCCCATCTTTGAAAACGCCTTTCCAAATTATCACATCACCTTGCACAAGGATTTCTTGAAATCGATCACTATAGAACACATAGGAGATGCACTCGCCCTTCACAAAGACGAAGAGTTGGATTCCATCTTGGATCTCACAAACCTCCATGCCAAGTAGCTCATACCCAATCTCAACCCGGAAGACCCACTAAGTGATCAAGGAAGAGTCAAAGCATGAGGACCGGACACAAGGTTACCATGGATCCTCAAGTCAAAGGACTAATAATATGCACTAGCGTAAGCGAGAGAACTTGCCACTACCGACTTGCCACTTGGGCTATCTAGTGGATTCTCCAGGCGGGTCTTCAGTGCCTTGTTCCCTAACAAGCACCCACTAACATGCACCCGTATCTCATACAGTTGCTCATGGAACGAAACAATATCTAACTCTTGGATTATGCATCGTTAGTGCAAGTCTATCCAGATCTTAGATGCCCTTGTTCTCGTAAGATCTTATGACTTGGAAGGTTTAAGATCACGACCGTGTGAGACTTATTCCATGGTCACCAAACCAAGTCCTATAGTCTTGTGTGATCTAAGGGTTTCATCCAAATGCTAGTGAAGTAAATGAAGAGCATATGATGAAGATGGCTATATGATGAATATCATTCAATCAAGATTGTCTTACAATGAAATAGTTTACAAGGCCAATCTAATTGGCTTGCTGGGCACTATTCCAACAATATGGTGATAAATCATATTGATGTTTGATCAAAAGAGTTTTGGTCATTTTTGGATCCAATGTGATTGGAGTTTTGTTGGAGATTTTTGAAGAATACAATTCTTACTTGAATTTGATTTTTGAAGCTTAATTGAGAACTTAAATTTCCAATTTTAAAATGTATTTTAGATTTGGAAATTGGTTCATAATGTGTGATTTAATGTTTAGAATGAGTTCTAGCATTTTTTGTGCACAAAAGTTGAGCAAAAAATGGCCTAACTTGCCTTTGACCCAAAACAGGAGCTACTGCCGACTTTGGTGCACATTGGCAAAGTTGTAACTGAGACTTACTGCCCAACCATGTGCTGGCCTCAGCCAGCAATGCCCGGTCATGGGTTGGGCGAGTTTTTATGCAATTTTGGGCTACTTTGGTGACTAGAAATAATGTTAAATCATGTGTTATGGATGCACAAGTGTTGTGCAAGTTCTCAATATAATGTTTGACATTTTTCAAGCTCCTTAAATCTTGTTAAAATTTATCTCCAATAGTTGCATAAGTGTTATGCTTGTTCAATTATTTGTTTATGAGATAAGCATTTAATTGTTAGAATTAATTGTTAATTCTATATTTATTTATTGTTCATTTAATTGTTGAATGAATTAAGAAAGAATGGGGATGATCATAAGCCTTTAATATTGATTTTATATGTTTCAAGTTGTTGAAATGGGTTGTATTAAATTGAGTCTTGCATGCATCTTTATTTCTGCCTTGTAAATGTTATGAGAGTAGAATCACTAGGAGTGAGGATTTCTTTCTCATGTAAAAGTTACATGGAGCAAAGGAGACCTTGGAGGCATGGAGACTTTTGAAGACCCATGAATGTATGAGATACACTCATGTAATAGCTATATTTGATCAACCCACCTAAAATCAACTAGATAGTGCACCTATGGCTCTAAGTGCACCACTTGGTTAGGCTCATGGTCATACCACCTTAAGACCATGCTAGTCACATTTACTTATTTTTGCTTTTCATATCCTATTAATGTATGAGATGCATGGTTAGGATATAGAAAACCTAAATAAGAAGATAAAATGATGAGATCTTTGCAAGCAAAAACCCTCTACTTAGAATGTCTATGTGGTTTTTAAATATTAAGTCAAAATGTATACAAATTAAAAGAGTTTTAATTAATCCAAGCCTTCTACCAATAGTATACGCTATGACAACGCTACCGAATTTGTGTGATGGCACTCGAAGTGGGGGTCATACTTAGGAGGAAAGTTGTGAGCATATAATTTGCATATGATGCACCTTCGATTTGAGAAACTCCATGCATTGACACTCGAAGCGGGGGATGACCTAGAGCCATCTCGAATCAAAGTTTGATTGGTAGGTACGACTTAACACTTAGTAATGTAGATGCACTCGAAGTGGGTGTCTGCATGAAAAGCGAGGCAAAATATATCAAGAGTTGCATGAGATGCAATTAGCAAGTGTTGCTTACCTTTTGATTGTTTGCGGATGGCACTTGAAGTGGGGGTCCACTTACAAGTCCTTAGGATCTTGATTCTCACTAGGAAATATGATTTCCCGAATTCTTCTAGGGGGTGAAGAATTTGATAAAATAGTGAGAGAAAAACATGCTTGAAAGACCATAAAACATGTTTTTAATATCAAATTCAATCACATACTTATTCTCTTTTTTGCCTTTGAGGATTTGTGAAATCTCAAGAATGGTTTAATGTTCTACTCAACATTATTTTGGAAACCAATAAACCAATCCAGCCAAACTTCCACGATTGACTTAACCTCAAAAAAAATTGTTCTAGATTCCAAGAAACGGATAGATGTCCTATATCAATCAAGGTGCTCCAAATCCCATCAGGATTAAAAGTAGATCAAGAGACACGTGAAAAGTTCATGAATTGGTTTTAGGATCGTCTTATCCTATAATCTCATGATGACATCTACAAACTTTAAAAGTCTCAAAGATACATAAATAGTACCTTAGTTATAGTTTACAAGAATTGTAAAGCAAACAAGGTATGAGAAGTTCATAGTGTCAAAAGAGATTTTTCAAGTTAGGATGAATGCATAGTCATGTGTCATCAACTACGGTCTAAAGATGATTAATCTTAGAGAAACTTTTTCTACTTGGATGTAGTGATGGACAACGATCTCCATGAGGATTTGATCCTCACATCCTTGTCGAGTTTTATTGATCAAAATATTGATCTAGAAGGAGACTACCATGACAAGGGCAAACCTTTGACACTTGTTTCCTCTTCCAAGCCTATGGGCTATAAGGGTGCTAGAAAGGGAGGTAAAAGGAAGAAAAGTTCTTCCTCGAAGGGAAAACAACAATTAAAGGCATATGAAGAAGTCAAGAAAATTATAGAGGAAATAGTCGATATTATTTGTTTCTAAATTGGCTAGATAGGCCATTGAAAGCCGTTATGCAAGGAATACCTTGCAACCCTTTTGAAGGGTATGTATTTTATTGAAGTGCATTTAAGGATAAATTCTGTCTCATGGATATATGATATCGCATGTGGTTCTTATCTTTGTAAGTTGTTACAAAGAATAAGAAAGAAGAATCAAACTAAGTGATGTGGATATGATCTACCGCCTTGGCTAAGGAGCAACAGTTGTGACCAAAGCCGAAGGCATATAATAAGCTGGACTTAAGGAACTCCATAATTGTATTGAACCCTTGCTAATATGTGCCATATATTGTTGAGAACATTATTTCAAATTTCCATTTTGGATAGTGAAGGATTTGATCTTTCTATATCAAATGGGAGATTGAAGGCATTAAAGAATGGGTTCTTTAATTGCTTGTGGTGTACTTAACAAAGGATTATACATATTGGATTCTCAACCATCACTAATGCACTTTCAACAAAGTATGGAAATTAGATATCCAAGAAGATGCCATTCTTTGGCATGCAAGACTTGGTCATATCTCTAAGAATAGGATGAGCAAGTTAGTGGCTCTCAAAGCGCTAAATGTTAGTGGCATTGAGGATTTTTCTACTTGTGAATCTTGTTTAAAGAGAAAAATGACCAAAGCTCCTTTTGTAGGATAAATGGAGTGCTCCACAAGTCTCTTGGATTTGATCGATATGGAATTTTGTGGACCACTAAAAGTTAGTGGGAAAAGAGACTATTCCTACTTCATTACTTTCACCGATGATTATAGTCAGTTCGGACATGTGTTTCTTATGAAGAACTTGTCTAAAGCCTTTGAAAAGTTCAAAGTGTATAAGAGTGAAGTGAAAAAGCAATTGGGGCTAAGTATTAAAGCTCTTTGATTTGATCGAGGAGGAAAATATTTGAGCACCAAATTCTTAGATTATCTAAAGGAGAATGGGATTCTCTCTCAATGGACTCCACCCGGCACACCCCAATATAATGGAGTAGCCGAGAGAAGAAATCGTACCTTGTTGGACATGGTACATTCCATGTTGAGCTTCTTCGATGTGCCTATATCCTTTTTGGGTTACGCCTTAGCCATAACATCGAAGTTACTAAGTGTCGTACCTTCAAAGTCAGTGCCCAAAACACCATATGAGATATGGTATGACAAAGCACCTTCTTACTAATATATCTAGGTTTGGGAATCTCCCGCCTACATGAGACGGATAGTGGGAAATAAGTTGGATAGTAGATCCATCTTATGCAAGTTTGTGGGATACTTAAGAGAGTCTATGGGTTATTACTACTTCTATGATCCCTCGAAACAAAAGGTGTTTGTTTTGAGGAACGCCATCTTTTTAGAAAAGGAATTTCTATTAGATAGAATAAGGCGTTGTTGTTGAACTTGGTGAAGTTCAAGATAATCATCAAATCCCACAAGTGGTAGAAATAAATATACATCCAAGAGCCTTGCACACAACTCTAAGAAGGTCAGACCGAATCAAGAAGCAACCCGAAAAATTTGGATTCCTTCATGAAATGGGCTAATCAAATAGTGATCCGAAGACCTATGAGAGAGCTATATTGGATATAGATTTGGGATGTTGGCTTGGAGCTATGAAACTCGAAATAGACTCCATGTACTCAAATAAAGTATAGACTTTGGTAGATCCACCAAAGGGAATAGGTTTCATTAGTTGCTAGTGGATCTATAAGTGAAAGCTTGGAATAGATGGAGAAGTAGTGACTTTTAAGGCGCTAGTGGTAAAGGGTTACACTCAAAGACCTGGTATCTATTACGAGAAAACTTTTCATCGGCTGCAATGCCTAAGTCCATTTGGATTCTACTTGCCATAATCGTATATTATGACTATGAGATATGGCAAATGGATATGAAAACCACTTTCCTTAATGGTGATATTGAAGAAGAAATCTATAGAGAGCAACCACAAGGTTTTACATCCAAGGGGAGTGAGCAAAAGGTTTGCAAACTACAGAGATCCATTTATGGACTCAAACAAGTGTCCCGAAGTTGAAACATACATTTTTATAAAACGTTCAAATTGTTTGGCTTTGTCAAAAATATGTATAAACCATGTGTATACAAAAAGGCTAATGGGAGCAGCGTACAGTTTATTGTGCGTTATGTTGATGACATCCTTTTCATTGGGAATGAGATAGGAATGTTAGAGTGTACCAAAGCATGGTTATCTACACAATTCTCCATGAAGGATTTGGGAGAAGCATCCTACGTATTAGGAATACGTATCTATAGAGATAGATCTAAGAGGATACTGGGGCTATCCCAAACCGTGCACATTGACAAAATACCAAAAAAGTTTAGTATGGAAGAATCCGAGAAGGGATTTCTTCCCGTAGGATATGGCATTCGTCTCTCCAAGTCTATGACCACCCAAGATTGACAACAAAAGACAAAGTATATCCCACATACCTTATGCCTCCACTATTGGAAGCATAATGTATGTAGTTCAATGTACAAGACTGGATGTGGCACACTCGCTAAGTGTTATGAGTAGGTTCCAATCTAGTTCCAATGAGAGTTACTAGATAGCTATTAAAGCAATCCTTAAGTACTTGAGAAGGACCAATGACTTATTTTTGGTATAAGATAATGGAGAATTGAAACTAGAGGGGTTTCGGATTCAAGTTTCCAATCCAATATAGATGACCTCAAATCCACTTCTAGATTTATATTTTGCCTTAATGGTAGCGCGGTGAGTTGGAAGAGTTTCAACAAGATACCATGACCAAGACAACCACTGAGATGAAATAATTTGTGGTTTTGGAAACTGCAAAAGAAGGTGTTAACATAAAAACTTCATCCAAGAGTTAGATGTAGTGCCTAGCATACATAAGTCTACAATTGTCTTTGGAAGACAATTTTGGAATTAAGTCAAGACCTCATAAGTGATCCAAACACAGTAAATGCATTATCATTTGATATATGATATCAATTGATAGAGGCGACAACTGAGTGGACCATGTTGCCTTAGAAGAGAATTTAGCAGAACCACTATCTAAACCTCTAAAAGAAAAAGGTCTTTGAAGAACATTTTCAGATGATGGGTCTCAAGGCTATGTGAGTTAGCTTTACGGCAAATGAGAGATTGTTGGAATAGTGCCAACAGGCTAATTAGATTGGCCTTGTGAAAGCTATTTTCTTGCAAAACAATCTTGATTGAATGATATTCTTTATATGACCACCTTCATCTTATGCTTTATATTACTTCACTTGCATTTGGATAAAGCCCTTAGATCACACATGACTATGGGACTTGGTTCGGTGACCATGGAATAAGTCTTACACGGTCGTGATCTTATATCTTCCAAGTCATAGGATCTTATGAGACGGGGCATCTGAGATCCAAATAGACTTGCACTAATGATGCATAAATTCAAGAGTTGGATATTGCTCCGTTTCATGAGCAATCTGTATGATATATATGGGTGCATGTTAGTGGGTACTTGTTAGGGAACAAAGCACTGAAGACCCTCTAGAGAATCCATTAGATAGCCATAGTGGCAAGTCGGTAGTGATCAATTCTCCCACTTATGCTTGTGCATATTATTAGTCCTTTGACCTGAGGATCCATGGTAACCTTGTATCCGGTCCTCATGCTTTGACTGTTTCTTGACCACTTAGTGGATTTTTTGGGTTGAGGTTGGGTATGAGGTACTTGGCATGGAGGTTTGTGAAATCCAAGATGGAATCCGACTCCTCATTTTTGTGAAGGGCAAGTGTATCTCCTATGTGTTCTATACTGATTGATTCCAAGAAATCCTTGTGCTAGGTGGTGTGACAATTTGGAAAATGAGTTTTCCAAAGGTGAGGTCACACAAGGGAATCGAACATTAAGAATAGAGACATAGCATCAAGGCTATTAGAGAGCCGACAAATATCTTGTTTTAGGCCTCTTTCCAGAGATAGGAAACAGAATGACTGTATTTGCATGGTACGTGTAGAATTACGATGGTTCTCCAGAATATTCATTTTAGCCAATTAGTTGGGCTCCATGGGCTTGAGGTTGGACATCGACCATGAAAATTGGATACTCTTCAATTAATGAGATTAATTGAATTTAGTCGATTAGTTTGAAAGGAGTTTTAAACTAAAATGAATATGGGATATTCAAAAGTCACAAAGAGTTGTAAGATCATGTCCATGAATGGTAAAACCTATTGGGTTACACACAAAAGCCAAATAGCTTCCAAAATTGGTAGAGCAATTTTCTAATTTTCCAAAATTGGCTCCAATTTTTCGCAGTAGCTTCCCTGTGTGTGGAGGTGTTCCAGATTTGATTTCGTAATGGAGCAGTATAGCTTGGGCAAACATGCCATTTTTCTACTGTGCCAGTTCCAAATCGTTTCTGGACTCATCAGCTACAAGAGGTAATTCTACATTCTAATCCAGATCTATAACATGACTAGATCCTTGGTAGCTTGAGTAGCTTAGTTATTTTCAAGCTTATAAAGTTTTGATTTATAGATCCTAATGCTACTCTTGCCTTCAACCATTTCGTAAGAACTCTTAACCGTGTAAAGGACTTCTGAGTTCCCATTCAATAGCTACATATCACTGCTCCATCTGTTGCTCAATGGGATACTTAGAATGATACCAACATCTCTATCATTGAAAGAGGATAAGATCAGCTAATTATTCCATCTATTTTGATCTTGAACCATGGAAAGACATTGTCTTATTAGAAAATTCTTAGCTTAAAATTGAAGACACCCAGGGGTTCTGAGCATCTAGTAGCTGAGGTCGCTACCAATCAAGATGTCTGTCCCTTCCCAACCTTAAGATGACTACTCCTAATAATAGGTTGAGATGGAATAATATTGTGCCATAGATAACTTGAATTATTTCCCATTTTTGCATCTAAGAACATCTTTTTTGGATAGTATTTATCTTGAAAAATATGAGATACTAAAGTTTCCAGACCTATCAACAAACACCAACTTTGCTTTTCAAGAAGAGCCAGATTAAACTCATGGAGTCTTCTAAAAAACCAAGACCACCTTTGATTTTTGGCAAACAGAGATGTTCCCATCACATCCACCTAATTCCATAGGATCTCTTTTCGCTAGAATTTCTATTACTCCATCAAAAGGGATTCGTCATTCACTCAGTCTCCTCGTATAGCTCTTTAGGAAGTAGGAACACACTCATAACATAGTTTGAAATGGATCGAGCCACAGTTTTCAAGAATATCTCCTTACCTGCTCTAGAGAGCAATTTTTTATTCCAACACTGGAGTCTTTGCCAAATCCTTTCCTTGACAAAATTAAAAAAATCTCCTTTCTTTTTCTTCTAATTAAAAAAGGCAGACCAAGATATGTACTATGTTCCTCTTGAAGATTTACTTTAAAACTATCACAAATCTCATATCTCACAACTTCCCCATATTTGAGTTGAAAAAGATTGATGACCTTTTGAAATTAATAAGCTAGCTAGAAGCTTTCTCATACACCTTAAAACAGTCTTTAATCACCTCACATTCCTTCAAAGTTGACCTGAAGAAAAACATATTGTCATCTGCAAAAACTAGTTGAGAAATGGATGGGACACTCCATGCAACTTTGTAGCCATGTAATATGCTTTGATGCTCCATTTTCGTAAAAATGGTAGGTAATCCTTCAGCACATAAAATGAATAAATAAGGAGACAACAAATCACTTTGTCTTAATTCTCTCCTTAGCAGAATTGGTCCAATCTTGTGTCCATTATGGATTATTGTATATCAACCGACTCCACACACATCATTACAAGGTTGATAAATCTCTAATCAAATCCCAGTTTCCTTATAATGCATCTCAAAAACTTCCAATCAACTCTATCATACGCCTTATTCATATCAATCTTCAAAACAACCATTCCTATTTTCTCCTATTTCTTCATCTTGAGGTCATGCATAATTTCAAAACCAATCATCATGTTATTGGAAATAAGATGACCAGGTACAAAAGTGCTCTAAGTGGTCGAGATAATCTGAGGCAACACCTTCTTGAGGCAATTAGCAATAACTTTTGAGATAATTTTATAAATAACATTATATAAAGTAATAGGTCAAACATTAGTAACTCCGAAATTTTCTTCTTTGGAATCATAGTGATCAATGTATCATTTAACCCTAGTGGCAAGTATCCATTCTACAAAACAATTAAGACAAGCAATACTCACATCCTTGTCAATAATATGCCAATAGTTCTAGTAAAAAGTAGGATTCGCTCCATCCAGCCATGGCGATTTACCCAAGTGCATTGAGAAAATAGCTTTATTCATTTCCTTAGTGCTAAAATCAGATATATATGATCAACATTCTGCTCAGTGTTAATTTTTGGGAAACACAATTCAATACAAAAATAGTATGTGCAATTTTGGGACATAAATAAGTCAGTACAAAAGTCATGAATAAGCCTATCTAAACCATCATCCCATTATCCCCAATTCCCATAAAAGTCTCATAAATGATTGATAGTATTACATTTGTGTCTAACGGTGGCATTTGCATGAAAAAAACCTTGAAATTGAGTCTCCCTCCTAAAGCCAAAACTATTTTTCCCTCTATCTCCATAAATCTTTTTATTGCTGAAGGATTATGAAGTATTCTCTTTGAACTGCTAAGAACTACAAAATAGACTCTAAATTATGTTGGGCCTTTAACTCTATCATTTTTATATTGCAAGCTTCAATACGTTTTCTAAATTGAGATATAAATTAGCTACTTTACTCTGATAGTTCCTTGCCGCATATATCCAACTTATGCTGAATAGAATTTTCTTTACTTGAATTCCAACTACGTAAAATCACATCTTCACACTGCTCATTCCTCAACCATTTATTTCTAAATTGGAACCCCCCCTATTTTTTTTCCTAAATTCAAATAAAAATAGTTGAATGAAGATAGGAGAATGGTCCGAGCTTACATATTCAAGATTAAACACCTTTGCTTCTATTAACATATTCAACCACCACTAAGAAGCTAATACTCGATCAAGTTTCTCTTTAGCCTAATTCTCTATCTCTCTTTCTCTTTCCCATGTAAATTGATGCCCACATATGCCCAAATTGTGGAGGCTATAGCAGTTAATTATCTCCTTGAATCCTTCGCAAAGCCAAAATAAGATTCGAACACTGACACATTTTTTGGATAGGTTGAGGAGATCATTAAAATGTCTAATACAACCCCAAGGAAGATCGGATAAATTTTTAAGACTATAGAGCTGTTCCCATGACTCTTGCCCATAAGTACGCTCTGAAAAACCATAGGAACAAGTAAGGCGCTACTTCTCTTCTCCATCGATTCGAGTCTCCACATCAATATGGTTTCTAGAATAGCTAATAAGCTTTGCCATCTCTTGCTTTCTCCAAAGCATTGCCAGTCCTCTACAATTTCTAATACTCTATACTATAATTAAACCTTCAAAACCTAATCAGACTCTCACTCTTTCCATTTTTTTCTTTACCGACCATGGTTTCACTTAAGAAAACACAATTGGGCTTCTTAGACTTGATTAAGTCTTTTATTACTTGAATTATCTTTGGTTTGTTTGCTTCCTCCACTTCCCAAAAATTTAGCACATCTTCTAACCAACATCATTTGGTGTTCAAAATTATTAGCCCATATGAATAGCCAATTTCTTTCATAGTAGCCATTTTCCTTTCTTCTTTTCCAGCTAGCATATTTCCTTTTGCATACCCCATTATCTCACAATGATCCTTTAATCTCAAGGCGCTTCTCATTCCTTGTTTCTCCCATTTCCAATTGACTTTCATATGATAGCATGTACCGGAGCCATCTTTTACCAATACATATTCGTTGTCATGGTTTGGGCTCTCAACTAGCTTCTATATGGAAATTCAATAGTATTACAATTGATATCATAAAGTTTTGCATAGAATTTTTTCGAGTGCCCAATTACTCCACAATAAAAGCAAAAGGTGAAAAGATGTTCATACTTGAAATTTCCCAAAAGCAGTCACTCTTGCTTCTTAATTTCCATACTTTTCTTTATCGATTGGATTCCTAACATCCATGGACACCTTTATACGCATAAACAATCTCCATATTCCTTCGAAGTTATTTTGATCTGACTCTAAGTAAGTATCTATGTATTCCTCTATACTTTTACAAATACATTCAGAGAGAAACCCATTGGGAGGTCATATACCTAGCCCTAAATACTAACATGAGTGAGAGCCACATTTTATGGTTGTTCCCTCGGCATGACTTACTTCAAGAGAAAAAGTTGTTGGTTGAAGGTCCATGGCCATTTGGTAGTATGCGATGCATGTCAAGCTTATGAATAACTTAAACAAATACGTACTTTGGTTCAATACCTTTATGCATATACCTTTACTGGTTGCCATCGTATCCTTGAAAGACAAGAAATTAACATGCTTTGTTGTCAATAATTGATGCGCCGTGCATAATTGTAGCTGAATCGTTTCTTCATTTTCATCAATTTCTTCTAGCACTATGCCTCATTCCCCCTTCTCTTTGAGAGTTACTATAGCACATTGGTTAACTAGATCTTAAACTTCAAAGAACTTATCAATTGATAAGATAAACTACACTTTTATAGAGACAAGGAAGAAAAAGTTTATTTTCTTATTTACACGATCATGCAAAATTGTATTTTCATATTTACATAAAAATATAAAGATGTATCAACTTGAAGTTATCTATGTTAAAGAGAAGGCACTTTGCACCCATTAAATAGGAATTATTACAACAAACACAACAAAATATGATTTGCCAAAATACTTTAAAAATAATTTATATCATTTAACAATTTCACACACAAATATGTAATCATACACTTTCAACTAAACTCACGATTCAAACTACTCTCCTACTGTTAGACCCTCAAAATGTTGGGTATGGTAAGTTAAGGTGATGATGCACAAAAGGGTGCCAGCTTGGTGTGGTACAAGATGTTGGCTAAGACTTGGTTCGGATGGAACTAAGGCTACATGATAGGTAAGGATTTGCTATGCATCATGCGTTGTGTGTCGGCTTATGAGTGAAATGATGTGCAAGTGATGAGCAAAGACCAAATGGTGTACATGCAGAGCTGGATAGTGTCCACTTGCACAAGCATTAAAACGAGCCCAATGGGAACTTAGATTGGCACCTGAGATAGTGAATGTGATTTCGATATAAGCTAGGCAAGTGGTGCATGAGCATGAGGTAAGATTGGTGCGCACAAGGGATTGTCGAGCGTAATTAGGAATAGTTTACTGGTGCATAGACGAGCATTAACATAGATGGTTGTAGGTAGGCTGACGTGTGCACTAACCATATGGCGTATATGTGGGCATCAGTTGGTAGGATGACTTAGAAGAAGGTTAACTAGGCTGGTTGATTTGACTTCTTAGTAGATGGTTAAGGAAGGGGTTGAACAAAGGTGGTTGAAGTCTAACTTCAAAAAATGTAGGGACATTTGGCATACAACCTATCTCTTGGTGGAAACTATCAAAAGACACTTGACAAGCCGTTAACCTTAAGTCGTACCACATGTTGGCATTTTATATACATGTTTGCTCCTCACAGTTGGGGTGGACTAGGGGATGTTCGCTGTTGATTATTGTGCAATTATATTATATCATTAACCTCGCAAGTCTAGTGATAGAGAGAGTTAGGATATGTAGGCATATATTTTTGTGTGAAGGTATGTAGACCCTTGTGTATTGAGTTTTGATAAATAAATGTAAAGGTTAGGAATGATTTTTCATAAACATTGTTGTGTTGCTTACTTTTTGCTACATGTTTACTTGATAAAGTCCTTTACACATTTCATATTCCGCAAACTCTAAAAACGAGCACAAAGATGAGTGTCTTGGACAAAGCTGACTACTCCTTGATGAGCTAGGCCACACAGTGGGCATGCAAGTATGCCTAAAATTCGATAGATTGTTCCACATCAAAAATTTCCCTAGGATAATTAGTATCATAGCCCGACTTGGAATGGATTTGATTTGGAAACAAGTAGTCCAATTTTAGGCTGAACTTGAAAATGCAATATTATAGTGTTAGTTTGACTAATGGTAGTCAGGGTGCTGGGATTAAAACTTTGTCCAAGGGAATAGTTTGAAAGAGAGCTAGAAACTTAGAGAAAACATTAAACAGTAGGCATAAATGCATGTGGAAATGATTTCTATGGTTTTTAAGATCTTCGGACATGGTCAAACATCAATGATCCAAAACGATACTTATGAATACGTGATTGGGCATCGTTTGGACAGTGGCGTGAGTGTAGCTGGTTTCAGGATGCTTGGATAGGTAAAAATATGCTGAACTTTTGGATATGTTGACATGCGCTCTCTTCAATTAGAATCATAAATGCCCTGCTATAGTCAACGATAATGTGAAGTATAGTGGCCTTATTGGTTATCTGTCAATTAAAGGGTGATTTCTAACTCAATTATCCTGAAAAGTGCATAGTGATGCAAAAGAGTCCAAGGTGTATGAAGGTGTCAGCAATATGTTATGGCCATGTGTAGATGAGGCGCTAAAGTAATGTGTTTTTGAGACGGCGATAGGTCTCACAATCCAAAATGTGCGGGTCCTTGAAATTGAGTCTTTAATGGTGGTGGATGTCAAAGCACAATAAAGAATCTTGGTGGCTTGAAGAGATTCACTACAACAAAATATACATATCACGACACTTTGTTTGGGATAGTTTTCTATAAATATCTCAAAGAAAAAGATATTAGGATACTTATTAAATTATGTCTCAAGAACTAAATTTATTGAGACACTTAAAATGAAAATACATTTGTCAACTTAATTTAGTGAGAAAAACCTCCCAATTTTTTCCTGCTGGCATAGCGCGTATGCTTCCCCCTAAAAGAAACTCACAGTTCACTCTTTCAAAAGAAATCCCCGAAAAGAAATCCCATATGAAACCCCAAAAGAAATTTCCAAATTCTAGTTTTCTACCCTTCAATCCATTTAAAAATTCTTATAATACGTGTTCTATTGTCTTCATCTCTATGTGATTTTTGAAGGTATAGACAATCTTTCTCCCTTCCTCTATCTCTATCTCCCTCTTCTCTCAAGTTTAATATTTTTAATTTATTAAAATTAGGATATAGAAAAAAATATATGCAAAATCAAAATTTTCCTCTCTGATGCTTTATTATTTTCAGGTTCATACCTCTATTTTGATTTTGAAGATAAATTTTTAGATTTAGTCCTGTTTAGCATTGCCCTACATGAGGTATTGTGCAGCTTAATACCTTCTCTCTTTTTTTTTTGAGGCATATTTTATTATATGCTTATTTTTAATTGATTTACTGAGTGTATTGGTGATTTTCTGTTTGGGAGTAGTTTTTGTAGTTCATGTTATGGTACTGGAGTTTAATTGCTTTGTTTGATTCTAAGTGTGCACTAATGGTGGAGGAGTTATACTTTTTGAATTTGTTGAGGTTTGGTGAAGAATCTCTTTGAAGATAAATAGTGAGAGAATAGAATGAGATGGTAGAAAGGTTAGATTATCACTTAGACAATAAAGCTAATATAGTTTTGTGGAAGGATTTTGATTGTCATGATTGAGTATTCTTCTTGAGTATTGTCCTATAGCCTACTGTGTGTTAAGAGAAAATAGTATTGCTCTATTCCTTTTACTTGGTCAAAATAATTAGTATTTTAGATAGATATTTTTATTAGCGTGATTACATAATTTGATGGACTTCAAACAAGTACAGAATGAGGCTTTGCTTAGTTACTTTCAAGATTTTTTAAGTTTCATCTTTTTTAATTTTGCCTCTTGTTATTCTAATATCGTGTCAGTATCAAAAACATATTTGATCTTCTAAATTTCTTTGCCCGTATATTTGTTTTGTATCTATTCATATTTTACCTAATATAAGTACACGATCATTGTTTTAACCAAATGAACTTCTTCATACGGACCATTTAGGTGATCTATATGATGCAACATTTCACAACTCAGCCATGTTATATGCCGGTTATCATGTCATACATATTAGGGGGAACATATATACCTGAAAACAGATGTATTTACAGTCATTAAATGTCTATTTTGAAATCTTGCTAAACTTTGTGTTATTTTTAATGATATATTACTTTTCTTTATTGCTAGGTTGCTCCAATAGAGCTTGAAGGTTGTTTGTCTCTCACCCTAAGATATCACAGGCTATTATCATCCCGTAAGTCACCAGTATATATTTCTGATAATGTTTTTCCAAAAGACCACACTAGTGACAATTTTTTTATTTTATATAACACTTTCGATATTCTCGTTTTAGGTTTCCTAATGCTGAAGCTAGTGAAGTCCCAATTGCTTACGTTGTCCACGCGCCCGATAAAATACTGAAAAAATAAGATATTAAGAAGTGTTTTACAGATAAATTATTATTACAGAAAACCAAGGTGAAGTTAAGATTTATTAATGCATTAGCACTATAAAGAATATGAACAAAGGAAAAGGCAAACTTGTCAGTTCAGAAAAGCTATATCACAAGAAAGCTAATCACAAATATGTGGATATCATGTTAGTGTCCGAGTAATCCATTTGTGCAGTTGGATTTTCAATATTGTCCATTTTCCTTGCAATTCCATATTTTCTTTTAGCCTGTTTAGCTCAGAAATGGCATCAAAAGTAGCTTTCCTTGAGTATGTGTGAAGCTCATTAGCTTGAAAGAACACCAATATAGGTCGACTTATTCAGGAGCTAATTCTCCAAGTCATGCATAATCTTTAATTGCTTCTATGCTTCAACTACTGCTTTTACTGCTAACTCTAACTCACCCTCTTTCTCATATACAACTTCAGTCTTTTTATGATATTGATCTAGCTTGAGAAGGGCTACTTGTATGCAGAGTCCTTTACCTCAAGTTGAAACTTGACATTTGCCAAGTCTTTTGTTAAGTTTTTGAGTTCTCTCTCTTTCTACTATTAAGACAAACAAAAATATATTGCATAAAGTAGATTCTTGAATTACTTAATTTGAATACTCAAATTTATTAGATAAAGCATAAGAATTGTATGCATGCTAATACATAAGTTATGAGAGCAAATTAGAAACTCTTTTTCTATTTCAAGATCATAGCTTTGAAAATTATCTACTAAGTCCTTATCCCTTTAGAAAGCTTCAGACAAGTGCCATATTTGATATTCACCCATGTGTCTGTATTCTTTACATCTTCCTGTGCATTTTCAACTGGTTCAACCTCATTTCAAAGTGCCAGTACTAGGGAGATTTTTGATAGTCCCCTCATGATGTTGCCCCTTCGCAAACTTGCTTTTCTCCTCCTCCTCTCTCTTCTGATTAAATTTTTAACTAGTCTTTTCTAGATATATCACTACTAATAGGAGCATCTTTCTGCTACAACTTGCTCGCATCATCACTTTCATGCATGGTTAAAGATATTCAGCTTGTCTCTATATTAGCTTCTATTAATCTGACTCCCACATGTTCCCCAACATTAACCACATTAGCAACATCCTTCACAAAGATATCACTCAACCTAGAAACATACACAAGCCTATCTATAAATTCTCCAAAATTGAGATGACATCCACATGTTTGTCACTAATAATTTAGCATGTTATATTAGCTATTTATACTTGGAGAATTATCTCATTTGTTAGAGCAGACATGTCATGGTTATGCTAATAGAACTACATGTTCATTTCTTTGATAAAAATGTTAGTTTTCCTAGTTTTTTTCAGAGATTATAAAATTATATTTTACCATGTCAAATTGCAAAATAAAGTATTAATATAATATAATATTTTGTCTGCTTTTTGATCTTTTTAATTTCTATATTTGATCAAATAATTATAATTTCGTTCTCCTTTTCTTATTGTGCTACACAATACATTCAACTTAATATTTCAGATGGCGCAATTTAAAAGATTGAGGATACAAACATTCATAAACACTGTCCCAAAATTAGCATCTAGGAAAATACTCAAGAGAGAACTTATCGACAAGGTGCGATCAAAACTATAAATTTTCTTTTCTTTGTTTTTTTTTAAATTTTATTTTGCATCAGCAAGTAATTTTATTTTATATTCACTCTTTTCTTGCTTGTTAAAATTATTGAAAAGGATTATATATAAGTGACACACACCTAGCACATATTTAAAGGAAATTATTATACATTTAATAAATACTTATAGCATAAAATATAAGATAAAGATCAGAACTAATACTTAACAAGTTAATTCATGCTTGGGTTATTACACAAAGAGCTGCATCATGTGAACACGAGATGATTTATGCATGGTTTTTTAGCTATTGCAAAAAGTAGCCTGATTCTGGAACATTACTGCCCCAAGAAATAAATAATGGTTATTGGGGAATTACTTGATTGGGATAGTGCAAAAAGTAACTAAACTAGTTAGCATTTGTCACCAAGAAATATGCTTCCAAATTTAGAGTTCCACCCCCACTAGTTTTTGACATTAGTATTTCAATATGCTAGGATTTATTTTTAGATATACTTTTATTTTCATATATTCAAGTTAAATATTGGTTATAATACATATTTTTAAAAAATATGCTTATAAAAGAATCTAATTCTTTAAATCATTAGATCTATGAAAAATAATATAATTATTTTTAAAATAAGCATTATATAATTATCCACCATATCTAAGTTTCAAAATTCATAAAAATAAGTAAATTTGAGCGTTTTGTATTTATGTAGTACATTTTTTTAACACGTGGTATTTTATTTTAGTAGGCTCATAGGGATAAGAGTTGGATGCTTAAGCCAAGGTCAACAAAAGAATACAGACAAGGGTTAAACTAATTTCTTGACATGGCTTTTGCTAATATTTGTCTCAATGACAAGATCATATGCCCATGCAAATATTGTAAGAATGCAAAATGGGTAATAAGAAAACCGCAAAAGAGCACCTTCTTGTTGATGAATTTATAAAGGGCTATACACATTGGGTTATACATGGGGAAAACCTCATTTAGTCAAGTTAATATTAAAGTGATCTTTTTGATATGTTAGATAATATGGATGGTTTGGTGCATGATGCTTTTGGGCTTACTGATTCAGATAGAAATATGGAAGAGCAACCTAATGACCATGCTAAGACTTTCTACAAGTTATTAGATGATGCTCAAGGGTGTAAGAAATTATCAAAACTTGCACTCATTGTACGACTATTTCATTTGAAATGTATGGGTAAATGGTCTGATAAGATGTTTACAATGCTTCTTGAGTTGTTAAAAGAGACTTTTCCTAATATGACTGAGTCATTGCCCAAGTCATACTATGAAGTACAAAAGATTATTGGGGCATCGGGACTTACTTGCACTAAAATTGATGCTTGTCCTAACGTTTGCATGTTATATTGGAAAGAGCATGAGAATGATACACTTTGCCATGTCTATAATACATCAAGGTATAAACAAACTGAAAATGATGTTGTTGATGGCAAAGATTCATTTACAAAGCATAAAAGAATTCCAATTAAGGTGTTGAGGTATTTTCCTCTTAAAGCTAGACTTCAAAGAATCTTCATGTTATCTAAAACAACATCTTTTATGAGATGGCACAAGGAAGAATGCACTAAGGATGGATGCATGAGACACCCTAGTGATTCTCCCATTTGGCATGCTTTTGATTGTTTACATCGTGAATTTGCAAAAGACCCATGAAATGTAAGGCTTGGTCTAGCTGCTGTTGGATTTAGTCCATTTAGAAATTTGAGTGTTACTCATGGCAAATGACTAGTCCTGGTGACCCCAAATAATATGCCTCCATGGATGTATGGGTGTTTAGAAACAATCAAAACCGATCGAAAATAAAAAAAATTGAACCAAACTTAAGTAGCTTTGGTTCGATTTTTGATTTTGGGTTTTAAAAAAATTTGGTTCAGTTCGGTTTTTTTTTTTTTTACTTGGTTAACCAAAACCGAACCAAAAAATCAAAAAAATTAGGTTCAATTTTGGTTAACCGAAAACTGACGATCGATTTTTGATTCGGTTAAACCGAATCAAAAATCAGTTTGTGCATTTTTTAATATAAAATAAATTATTATTCAAGTGCACTAATTCTAGTTTTATTTCACATTTATTATTATATTTTTAAGTTTAAGATAAATAAATATAAATTTTCAAATAATGTAATTGTTAATGTACTTTTAATTTTTTGAGATAAATAAAAAGAAATTTTTGATAAGGTGAAATAATTGAGAAAAAAAGAAGTAAAATTGGAGAAGAGAAAATAAAACTATATTGTCTTTATTTTATAAAATATAATTGATTTTATCATCTTATTACTAAATATATCAAAAAAGTTATTAAAAACCCTACGTTTTATAAATAATATAGATATTAATATATGACATATAAAGACATGAATAATAATGATACGAAGAGGAAAAAAAGAGGATGATTTACATGATTGTGATTTTTTTATTATATGAACTAATACACATACATATAAAAAATAGATGACCATGATTTAAAGAGCAAAAAATATAATATGAAAAGAAAATTCAAAATTTTATTTTAATTAATTAGTTAAACTTATATATATTATAGGGTATATTGATGAGTAAAATTAAAAATTCAATTTAAATTGCAAACTAAGGGATTGAATCATATTCCTGTGGTAGTACTAGAAGTACATTGCATTTGTTGGCTAATAAAGATTTTATTTATTATTATAAAAACAAAGACTGCTTTGTGTTTAAAATAAAATTTATTTTTGTCCATTTATATAATTTGTCCTTTTAATTATTCCAACAATAAAAATTGACAATATAGTTTGAAGGATAAATTGGAGAATTCAGAACACAACATAAATGTATACATGTATAAATGGATAAAATTATAATTTATAATTGATAATTATAAAAATTACATCATAATTTCTAAGTTCTAACTATATTATTAATTTATTCTAAATTCTAAATGTGGAGACATAACCTAAATAAATCCAAATCCTAATAGTATATTCAAATTCTAATTTTTAAATGATAATTTACAATTTATAGGTAAATTATAATTTATAATTGATATAACCTAAATTGTAAAACATAATTTTGTATAATAATTAAGTAATTAACAAATTTCCACTTACTTGCCCCCAATTCCAAATCCCAATCGACCAAAATTCAATTCCAAAATTTAAAAATTTAAAAATCATAAAATATGTATAATAGTATCAAAAAGATAGAATAATATTGAACACATGACTCAATTAAATACATCAAATTGTTAGAATTTTATGATAACAAATTTGAGTGAATGACTAGAGAAATGGAATACAAATCCTTCACTACTAACTAAAAAGTATTTTGATAATATTCACATTAAATATAATGAGCTCAATACAATTTAATTCACAAAGAATCTTTAAAAAACTTTAAAAATGAAAAAGTTGACATAATTAATTTTAAAATTTTAATATACTTATTTGATATATGTCAATATTTTTTAGATTATATTATATTTTTACGTGCATACATCATAGATAATACATTTATAATATAGGTATACGAATTTACACACCACACATGACACACACACACACACACAGATATATATATATATATATTTCATTTGGGCAACAACAATGAAAATCTTTCTAGTGTGATTCATAAATTATGGGAAAAAAAGCTCGATTTTGTTTATATATATATATATTATATACATAATATATATATAAAGCGAGTTTTACTCGCCGCTGCAGCGTTGCCCATGCCTCACATCTCACGCCGCCAAGACTTGACCTTCAACCACCGTCCACCGCCAGCTAGACCTCTCGCCAACTGCTTATCCTCATGGCCTTTCGCAGACACATACCACGCACTATATCCCTCACGGCCTCACACAACCTTATGGTCTTCCGTTCATAGTCACGCCAACACCAGCAACCTTCCCCGCATGGTGGCCGGCACAGTTTTTGCACAACACTGGCACCTTCACGCACCACTGAGCCGCTCTTCATCAATTTCTGCATAGTTTCAGGTGTTTTTTTTCCCTATTTTTGTAATTTTTTCATTTCTATTTTCAATCTAAATTTCTTGCTACCATAATAAATATCTTTTGTGTAATGTACCATCATTATATGTATACCTCAAGCCAAAATGTAAGAGCCTCTGTGTATTTTAGTTCTACTGATGGATAAGAGCCCTTCGTTATTAATATGTGAATTTATGTGTTGTTTGATAAGGCTTGGTATAAAATTGAGAATCAAAGATACATCATACATATATGCTTGAAATGTGTTAGCTTATGTGAATTATTGTGGATATTTGATTGCAGAGAGGAATTATTGTGGGTTAAAATAGAATGTTGCGGTTTGCTAGCATTGACTTGGTGAAAGTGGGAAACATCTAGGTCCCTTATATTATTATTACAGAATCTTTGTTCCTGTAACTTGTTTATACTCCTCATCTTTTTTCTTGTGAATGAATCCAAAAGACTTTTAAGAAGCTAGTGTCTATTTCTAGGATAAAAGGAACTTTAGATGCCCATATTTGGCCAAGCAATTCCCAAGATCATGGATATACGTAGCTTCTTTTTATCAGTGCAAACAAACTATAATCATGAGACCTTGTAATGCTATTGGCTTGGCTTGTAGTGACCCTAGATATTATCATGATTCATATTTTTGAATTATTACAACTGTTATGGATACAATTGTGAATTCATATGTTGTTTGACTCATATTTTTGATTTATTAGTTTAATTTTGATTCTTTTTGTTTCTATAGATTAAATCATTATAGCATCATTATGGATACTATTCTAGAAAATGAGATGCAGTTCACAATGAATGCCAATAAGGTACAACTTGAGAATAGTGGTTCATCCAGAGTTGGAGATGGTAACGCTCTTGATAATTCTCAAAAAAAGAAAAAGAGAAAGAATATATTGGAGGAGCCCTCTGAAGATTCAAGAAAAAGTCTGAGGTATGGAAACATTTTACAATAAAATAAGATAAGAAGGGTAAAATGAGGGGTAAATGCAAGTGTTGTGGGAAAGACTATGCTGCTAATCCTACGGTAAATGGAACTTCTAAATAGAATAACCATTTAAAAACTTGCAAGAAAAATCCTGAGAAATAGAGTGATAACTACACCATCAATAGTTTCTCTTAGAGTATGGATTTGAGAGATATGTCATCTCACACCAATGCACTTAGTAAATTTGACCAAGAAGCAACTAGGGAGGCTCTTGCTAAAATGATCATTGTGGATTAATGGCCTTTTTGGTTTGTTGAGTGTGAAGGATTTAGATTTTTTTTTCTGTTGCAAGTCCCCAATTCGCTATGCCATCTAGAACTACAGTTACTAGAAATTGCTTGAAACTATATTTTAAAGAGAAAAGCGATATAAAGGAGTATTTCAAAAAATCTGGAACAAAGGTGTCCTCACAATAGATACATGGACTTCTAATAAAAAAAATCAATTATATGTGCTTGACTGCTTACTTTATTGATGAAAGTTGGAAGTTGCATAAGTTGATTTTGAATTTTGTTCCGTATCCTAGCCACAAAGGGGAAGATATTGGTCTCTTGATTGAAAAATGCTTGCTTGATAGAGGAATTGATAGTATATTCACCATTACTGTTGATAATACTTCTTTTAATGATATTACAGTAGCATACTTTAGAAGAATATTTTTAGCATGGAAGAAGTCAATTTGTGATGGTAAACATTTGCATATGAAGTGCATTGCTCATATTATTATTCTTATTGTGAAAGATGGACTGACGAATGCTGGTGTGTCACTTGAGCATGTTTGCACTATGGTGAGGTATTTGAGACAATCACCAACTGGGTGAAAAAAATTCAAAGATTATGCTATTGAGGAAAAAGTAGGAAGTAAGAAATTGTTGAGTCTTGATTGTCCAACCATATGGAATTCTTCTTACTTCATGTTTGAGACTGCTTTGCTTTTTCAAGGTGTGTTTGATAGGTATGAGATATGTGAAAAAGAACTTCATGATGACTTTGGTACTCAAGGACTTTATGGTAATGTTGGGCTTCCCGCAAATGATGATTGGTATATGATTGAAAGATTGGTGAAAGTGTTGAAGCACTTATGAAATGACTGTAATAATTTCTGGTTCGAAGTTCATAACTTCTAATATATTTATGGATTAAATTAGTGATATTGATATTTAGATAAAACATTAGGAGGCGGGTGAGGAATATGAGTTGTCACAAGTAGCAAAAAAATGAAAGTAAAGTTTGATAAGTATTGAGGAGATCCTACTAAAATGAATATGTTGTTGTTTGTGGTTGTGGTTCTTGATCCTCGGCATAAGTTGAAATATATTTTCTTCACTCTTAGTCATATGTATGGGGGTCAATTGGGAAAGGACATACGTGATCTGATTATCAAAGCTCTTCAAGAAATTTTTGAAGAGTGTAAAAGAATATATGATTCTTCAAAACCATCTTCAGAATTAGAGTCACAATCTCCTTAAAATAGTAGTAGTCCATTTGATTCCAGTATTGACAGTAACCTATTGGTAGTAAGGGCTTTTAGATTAGTGGAGTACCATAAAGTATGTTTAGATGAAGAGGGAGATTTAAAAAATCAATCAGAGCTTGATATATATTTGAGTGAGAAAAAAGATAAAGATGTGCCCGATTTTGATGTTCTCGGATGGTGGAAGATGAATGCCCTCCGACTTCCCATCTTAGTGAGGTTGGCTCATGATTTTTTTGCTATGCCTATTTCTATTGTTGCTTTTGAATCTACCTTTAGTACCTCGGGTCGGGTAATTGATGATTTTAGAGCCTCTTTAACTCTAAGAATGTCTCAAGCCCTTATTTATACTCAAGATTGGATTCGCAATGGACCTCCAAAGCCACATGTTGAGGAAGCTTATGCTCAAATCGAAAAACTTGAAGATGGTATGCATTAAATTCATATATGATGATTCTAAAGATTAATATTTAATTATTATTTTTATGATTGTTAATATATCCATGTTTTTTGTACTTATGAGTTTTTATATTTTGATTGTTTAATTTGCATTTCTAGATGTGGTTTCAAGTATTGGCACAATTCCATGGTAATTGGTTTGTGATCATGACGGATGGATATTGTTTGGTACATAATTCATTTATTTCTCTATTTTTTTTATTATTTATAATAAATCTTTAATAATGTTATTTTTTATATTGTTATGTTCTTCTTATACAAATTATGATATTAAGATTTCATGCAAGTTGGGACCTGACACATGAGGAATGAAGGGCTTGGGTGGATTCGATGGAATTGAAAGCTTGAAGCCCTCCAACTTTCAAGCAAGTCTTTTGTATGGAATTGGATGTACTATTTGAAACTTGGATAATTTGTTTGGATGTGATCATTGATCATTGTGATGTAATTTTATACTACTATTTGCCTATTTGAAACTTGGACAAGTATATCTTTATAGTTTTAAATTTTAAGTATGTGGCTATATTCTTGTGTTCTACTAAAGGACTCAAGCATCATTATTTTTGTAGTTTGTAGCTACATTCTTGTGTTCTTGATTGTTTATTGGTGCCAAATGATAGCTACAGTCTTGTGTTCTTGGTGCCACATCATTTTCTATCATTAGTTCATTGCTCTTGCAACTTGTCATTATAGTATTATCCAAATTTTTATTAAAAAAATGTTGGTATCAAATATTTGTCCAATTCAAATTTGTTATCACTTAAATATTTTTTTTATCAAATAGTAAAAAAAGAACAAGTAATCTAATTCAATTTTTTTTTTACCTAAAATCAAATATTTTTTGTCAAACAAACTTTTTGGTACAAAAAAAGTAATCTAATTCAATATTTTCACCTAAAAACAAATACCTTTTATTAAACTTACTTTTATTAAATAAATTTTTTGGTACTAAAAGAATAAGTAATCCAATTCAAATTTTTTATCAAACAAACTTACTTTTTATCAAGCAGAGTTTTATCACACTTTTTTCTGTACAAAAAAAAAATATTTTTTTTTTGAAGAACCAACCGATTCGGTTTCGGTTACTGTCGGTTTAACCGAACCAAAACCAAATCCATTGTGACCGGTTTGATTTCGAACCGAACTAACTATGTTCAGTTAGGTCTTTCAAATAACCAAAATTTTCAGTTAACCGACCGAATTGTTCAGTTCGGTCAGTTTTAACTGGATGCACACCCCTACGTGGATGTATCTGAAAGAGCCATTTTTCTTTTTAACTTTACTCATACCTGGTCCATCATGTCATGAAAATAATATTGATGTGTATTTACAACCTTTAATTAAAGAATTGAAGGAATTATGGAATGGGGTTGAAACATATGTTGCATCATGCAAGCATAATTTTAATATGTGCACAACTTTATTATGGACCATTAATGATTTTCCTGTATATGAAAATTTGTTGAGTTGGAGCATAAAAGGGAAATTATCTTGCCCAATATGCCATAGAGACCATGGTCTAAATACTTATACAAAAGCCGAAAGCAGTGTTACATGGGTCATCATAGATTGTTAGATGATAATTACCCTTATAGAAAAGATGCACGCTCTTTTGATGACAAAAAAGAACATGGAAAACCACCAATTCCTTTAACTTGAGATATGATATTAGAGGATTTAGATGGGTTAAATGTGAGATAATGGTAATCCATCTCTTTCTTACAATTGAAAACAAAAGTAGTATATTCTTTGACTTGCCATATTGGAAAGATATCATGTTACGACATAATTTGGATGTAATGCACATTGAGAAAAATATTTGTGATAGTGTGCTTGGGACTTTATTGAATTTAGGAAGGAAAGACAAAAGATCATGAAAACTCTCATCTTGATTTGGAAGATATGGGCATAAGACATGCACTTCACCCTACTATTCTTGAGTTGGGAAGAAAATACATGTATGCTGCTTGTTTCTCAATGAGTAGAAAAGAGAAAGATATATTTTTTGATATCCTATAGAATTTGAAAGTTCCAAATGGCTATGCTTTTATATCTTGAGACATGTACAAGTTAAACCACACAAAATTTTATGTTTGAAAAGTCATGATGATCACATATTTGATGCAACAATTACTTCCAATTGCTTTATGCAAAGTTTTATCGAAGAATGTTTGGACACCTTTGATTAACTTGTGCACTTTCTTTAGAGAACTTTGTTCTAAAGTTCTTAATCCTGGAGATTTAATTCGTTTGGAAGAAAAAATTGCCAGAATTCTTTGTGAGTTAGAGAAAATATTCACTCCATTTTTTTTTTGATATAATGGTTCATCTAACCATTCATTTCGCATATGAGGCTCGACTTGAAGGACCAGTGCAATACTGTTGATGTATCCTATTGAGAAGTAATTATATACTCATATTTCTTTTTGTTGACTTAACTTTTATAAAATTATTTGAATACAGTTATATCGTTATAATGTTAGATATATATCAACTTTTAAATCTTACATGTGCAATCAAGGTCGTCCAAAGGGTTCTATTGCAGAAGCTTACTTGATGGAATAATGTTTAACTTTTTGTTCTAGACATTTAGAGGATGTAGAGACTAAAGTCAATAAGGTTAGGAGAAATGATGATATTTGTGGTGAGAGTACATTAGAGTTTCCTATCTTCTTTAATCCTAGGCGTCACATTGGGAGAGAAACCTGTATAGTTCTTGACAAGGAAACTGATGAGGGTGAAAATTGCTTGTAACTGAATTTGTTAGTAATTTTGGAGGGATCGACCTCTTCGGTTGGGTGGTCGAACTGCTAAATTAGTTGGGCTGAGTCCTACAATCACGAGCAAACGTTAGGCTAGCCAAGGTGCTCTCGGCTAAGGCACTTCGACGCTCAAGTCAGTGTGGGGTCGACTAGGTATAATGAGCAGCAGAGTGAGGGCTTTTTGTAGAGAATGACATACCTTTAGTGAGGTTAGAGAGAGGGTATTTATAGCCTTCTCCTGGTTAGAATTTATTTGAGATGCCCTTAACATGCATGGAGTCCTTGCATGAGGGGCATTAGGTCATCTCCCGTTCCTATACTATTCCAGGTGGCTACATCTCTAGGTTTCATGGGCAGAATATTATACTGTGGATGACGGTACTGGGGCGGCACACTCTTTTAATGTGGAGGCATGCTATCTGTTAGGGCATTTAATGTGGTGGAGAGTTGATTCTGCATCGAGTCGACCTCCTTAGTTAGTAACAGGGTTAACTTTACGATGGGTTGGCGCGCGGCATAAGAGTTGGCCAAGCGCCTTGGTCAAAGAGTCGAGTAGCGGTCCCAGTCTGTGGCCTGGTTGAATGGCTACCCCCATGAAGCCAGAGTATGAGAGGTTAACCTTCCAGTCGACCTGGGTCATCTGAAGTCGGTAGTAAATTGGGCCCTAAGGATAAGATGGGCCTGATGTTATATCCTGGAGTCTGTGGTCTTTTGGTAGGGCCTACCAGGCTATCCTACATTATGAGTCCCCCTTACTTCTGAATGCTGAATGAGATGATCGACGAGAAGGATTGGGAAGTAGTCTGTTGTGCAGTTACTAGGGTCGATCGACGAGGGTTTTTGAAAGTCAACCTAGGTTTAGTACATTTAATACACCGGTTACATCGTGCAAGGTGCAAGTCTAGCAATGGTTACGCCATCATTATAGACGCTTGGGTTTCCCGTGCTCGTAGGCCTATAAATAGGTGCTATTACAGTATTCATTTTTGCTTTTTATCGCTTTGCGTCTGGTCGAGTTTTGAGCCTACTGCATTTTCTACTATTATCTTGCACCTTATAGTTCATCAACAACAAATAGGTCATTTTCCCCACTTTCATTCGCATTCTTCCTTTGTTTTAGAAATGCTGCGCTTATCTGATTCTAAGGGTAGTCAAGAAGGAGATAGTGTGGCTACTCATTCTGATCGGCCTTGGGGTTCATCATAGGAGTCGAATAGCTCGAGCTCCAGTAGCTCGAGCACTGATCGCACGTGGCCTAGGGTTGATGTTAAGCTAAGTCAGGTCCCTTTGTCGCGCGGTCGATTATTCACCCCCAACCACCATAGTGAAATAGTGTCTACAATAACCTTTGCCGACCTGGCGCGCATTAGGCAGCTGTATCAATCCTCGAAAAGTATGAACTTATAGTGCCTAGGCCCTCTTGTTAGATGCATCGACCTCCGATTGGGTTTATAATTGTGTCCGAGGATGCCTTTAGATATGGCCTTAGGTTCCCCTTAGGTGGTCCTATAGTCGACATGCTTAGGGGTTTAGAAGTGTGTATAACCTAACTACTGTCGAATTATTTCTCGACTATATATAGCTTTGTCGTTCTAATGCATATGTTTGACCAACCTGCTATATTTGCAAACTTTTCTATCCTTTTCGACCTTCCTATGTCCCGAAAGTTGGGTAGTATCGATGAGTTAGATTTTTATTACCTCACTACTCGACCCCGTCAGAAGTTTCTTGTTACCTCGGCCTTTTCCTATGGGCAAGAGTGGAAAAAGCATTATCTGTATGTTCGAGTGGCTAGCGGCTTCAATATTTTGAGGGGGTTTGGCCCAATACATTCATCTGGTATTTAGTTAAGTTCGGTCAGGTGGAGGCCTCGGTGTTTATCGAGGTAAGGAGTTTGGTGTTAGCTGGTCTATTGCCAACTCAGTTGGACTTGCCAGCAGAAGATCGACTAGGTAGATTGTGTTGTCGATGATTGGTTATTTTGTCTGTTTTGCCTGCTTGATTTTAACCCTTTGTTTTATACTGCTTGGTAGATCGAGACGAGATCATGAATCGCTTAAGATAGAAACTTTGGCAAGGGCTGAGAGAAACAAACAACGCCATTTAGATATAGCTGCCCATCGAGGGGCTACTTTAGTCGTGGCAGCATAGCCCGAGGTGATGACGTCTTCACCATCGCTTACTTCATCGCCTGCTCGGTCCGTGGTGACCTCAGGAAGCAACCCCGTAGGTTGAGGTAAAAGGCCCATAGTCGAGCAAGCTAGATCTGTTCCTAAGAGGACAGCAGTTGAGAAGGGCAAAGGGAAAGCCACGGGGAAGGGCCAACCCTCTGGATATGAATTGTTTGGCCAGTGCGGGGACGACATGTTATTCCAGCTACCTAAATTACCATTGCTAAGGTTTGGAATAGAGCCGAGGATAGCTGTTCATAATTCATACTTGATGGAGATGGCGAGGTCGATCGAGGCCGCTCCGCTAAAAGTGATGATGACCGGACTGTTTGCATCCGACCAGAAGAAATTGATGGGGCTAAGCTAGGATGCCGTGCTTAGAGCTCTAGCTTGTCACTCAAACATGGTAAGGTTCTGATCGATAAGCTTGTGTCATTGAATTTTATTTGCAGGTCGAATATTGCTCTCTTATCAGGAATTCTATTTTTTAGGTGGGCCAGCTGGGCTACCATTTATATAGGAGGTCGGAGTTAGCCTTTGCAGATCATGAGCATCTGTAAGAGGGTGGGGACATAGAGACTTTGAAGGCTCAGCTCGAGTCTTCAGAAACCAGGGTCGATGAGCTCAATAATCAGCTCCGATTGAAAGATAGTCAGCTGGTCACCTCCATTGAAGAAAAGACCAAAATGGACGAGTTGCTCAACCAGGCTAGAATATGCAGTATGGTTATGACTCTGGTCAGACGGTTGGTCGGAATATGGTGCTCCAAGAAGCTCGGGCTAAATTCTTCAGGAATCTGCCCTTGATGCGGCGAGAGGCCGTATAGCAGTTCATGTTATGCTCGTCATTCCAAGATGCAAGAATTGTCTTTTCTTTAGATGATGCTAGGAATGCGTTCGACGAGACGATCAAACAGCTGTAGTTATTGGGCTATTCTTTTCGTGTTGAGGATAAAGATCGCATCAGCCCTATCCTGGATGAGCTACTGCAGCCGTACCCTGAGGACGAGGAGGCCGATGATGAAAAGAGAGTTGTGAAGGCCCATGTGGTCAAGGCGGTTGCAGAGGTTCCACCTGCTGGGGCCCTGACCGAGGCGCAGAAGAAGGCAGTTGAGGTAGCAAAGAAGTTGGATGAGCTGGCAAAGGAGTTTGCCTTTGCGAATGAGTTTGCGTTTGAGCTTCGAGACGACATGGTTGATGCTGTTGAGTACCTTCCTCCACTAGGGGGTGATTTTTTGGCCGACGAGGCGGGGTCTTCTCAACCGATGACTGTCGCTGTTCCAGTTGCTATTGCAATGCCCGAGCTGAGAGTGAATAGCCCCACGGTGGTTCCCATCTCAATTCCCTTGAGCGATGAGCTCGATCAAATAATTGAGAAAGGTGCTCGAGGCTGACATGATGAGGGCACTGGATCGAGCGATGCTATTCTTCTGATGTATTTTTTTATTTTAGTCCATTTAATGGTTGTAATTGGGAATATTTGAACTTTCATTGAAGTACTCTTTTCTTCGCTTTTAAGATATTTGTTTTGTCGAAAGACAATTGTTCTTGAGTGTTATCCTCGAGTATTTGTGCTGCTTTTGTGCAGTTAAATTTTGGTAAAATTAGTTCAAGATCATTGTTGAATGAACCATGTTGACCTAAACCAGAGCACATTTTAATTCCTATTATGCGTCTTTAATTTATCGGCTCAAGGCCCCATTTGATCGACTACGGAGTCGATTGTAAACGATCAAATCGTTTATTTGGACTTGGCTGTGAAACCTTGACTTGGCGGCTGGAAGTCTGCTTGGTCGACTATGGGTTGATTGTAAACAATTAATTTGTTTATTTGGTCTTGGCTGTGAAGCTTAACTTGGCGGTTGGAAGCCTGCTTGGTCGACTTTGGGGTCAACTCTAAATGATCAATTCATTTATTTGGTATTAGCTGTGAAGCCTTCACTTGGCAGTTGGATGCCCTCTTGGTCAACTTCGGGCTCGACTCTAAACGATCAATTCATTTATTTGGTCTTAGCTGTGAAGCCTTGACTTAGCGGTTGGAAGCCTGCTTGGTCGACTTTAGGTTTAACTCTGAAAATCAATTCATTTATTTGGTCTTGGCTGCTGGAAGCTTGCTTGGTCAACTTCGGGGTTGACTCTAAATGATCAATTTGTGCAAGTAGGTATTTACGAGATGTGTCATAAATTTTTATTGTTGTGAGGAAATACAATAGAGACCAGTAGCCTCTTTTTACATAGAATTTCTTCAGATTTATAGCGTTCCAAGGTCGCGGAAGTTCATTGCCTTGCGTGTCTGGTAATCGGTATGCGTTGTGTTTTAACACTTTGACCACAGAGTTTTCCCACACTCCTCAACACTTCGACCTTCTTAAGGATGAGGTCTCCAACTTTGAAGCTGCACGATCGAACTGTTTTGTTGTAATGCTCCATCATTTTTGATCGGTATCATTGCATTGTGTTGTAGGCTACATGTCGCAGCTCGTCGATGGTGATGAGGTCAAGGGTCCTTTCTATCGCATTTCTTATTGGGTTGTAATGGATCACTCGAGCCATGTCTTGCACCAGCTCGGATGGAATCACTGATTCAGAGTCGTAGACCAAACTGTAAGGGCTGCGGCCTATGGCTGCTCAAGGGGTGGTTCTGTATGCCCACAGTACCCCAAAGAGGTCGTCTGCCTAGCTTGTTCCAATTCTTTTGATTCAAGCTTTGAGGTGGTCGAGGACTGTTCTGTTCGTAACCTCTGTCTGATCGTTAGCTTCGGGGTTTCCGATTGAAGTAAAGTGTTGGCAGATCCCCAAGGCCTCGCACCAGTTTCTCGTGTTCTTACTTTGAAATTAAGTCCCATTATCTGAGATTAGGACTTTGGGCAGGCCAAAACGATATATTATGTTCTTCCAAATGAAGCTCTTAATGGCTGCATCAGTGATCTTCGAAACTACTTCTGCCTCGATTCACTTAGTAAAGTATTCGACTGCAATGATGATAAATTTTCGTTGGCTGAATGTTTTTGGCAAAGATCTGACTATATCGATCCCCCACTTGTTGAATGGCCATGTTATCTGGACGTTTACCATCGATGTTGTGGGTTGGTGCGGTGTGTTCGAGTGAAGTTGGTAGTATGGGCACTTTCTAGTGAAGTTAACAGAATCTTTTAATAATGTGGGCTAAAAATACCCGTATCGAATAACTTTGTGTGCCAAGGACCGACCTCCGAAATGATTTCCACAAATGCTAGTGTGGATCTCGTGAAGGACTTCGTTTAATTCGTCAAGTGTTAGGCATTTAAGAGGTGGTCCTGATATTGACCTTCTGTAAAGCTGTCCATGCTCATCGAGGGAAAATTTGGTTGCTTGCCTTCTCAGCCTACGGGCCTCATGCATATCTCAGGAATTGTCCATTGACTTAAGTAGAGTTTGATTGGGTCTTGCTATGAGGGAGCTGCTTCCTCAATGCTTCTGATGAAATTCTGGTCGTGAGTATGGATAGATGGTTTGCTGGCTACTGTGAATGTTATGGTTCTTTCTCTAGTTCCTCTCGTCGAGCTATCAAACTTTGCAAAGTTTACTCATTTTCTGCTCGGGGTACCTAGCTTAGGATGAAGCTCTTGAACGACCGCTGTAATCATTTCACCTCAGTCAAGTACTGACTCATCTTACTTCTTTGGCCTCAAAGTTTTCTTCGACCTGCTCTGCTATCAGTTGGGAATCGGTGATCGCAACCAATTGCTCAATGCCTCGAGCTGCTGCCATGTTCATCCCAGTAAAGACGGCTTCGTACTTTGCCTTGTTGTTAGTGACTGGGAAGTCAAGTTTTATTGCAAAATCATACTCCTTGGCAAGTGGGGAGTGGAGTGAAACACTAATTTCACCTCCCGACATGGTTTCTAAACCATCGATGTGCAATGTCCAAACGGAGGAGTTTTGGTCAAGTTGGTCGGGCAGGTTGAGCCTTTCGACAACAAAATCAGCCAAAACCTGTGCTTTTATGGCCATTCGAGGTTGTGAAGGAACAATTGGCATTAGGATGCACAATAATTCAAAATTAAAACACCAAATCCAATGCCAATCGATCATCCCAGGGTCATATCATGCAGTATATTCAGAATTAGAAGAAGATACTTACCTTTAGAAGCAAGATCCAAGGAAGAAAACCAAATCTCCCAGTGTTGGCAGATTCGCGACTGGATCTGGCGCAGCGGACTCAGATCCGAATTTGACCAACCAACACTATCAATAAATTCGAAAAAAAAATTCGGGAGATACCTAACACCTTAGGATATCTTCAGTAGAAAATTTGGATAAAAAATTACATCACAGATTCCATAAAAAATTCTCAAAGTCAGACGATCTGCAGGAAACTGTGAAATAACGATCTCACGCGAAATCGCCTCCAACGTTGATCCACACACCAAAGATGAGATCCTAAATCTCCAGATCCTAAGTTGGATTAGATCTGCAGATGGATATGGAGTATGATCAGTTTTTGGAGAGTTTTGGTAGGGAAGAAAAGGAATAATTCAACACATGAATATCTTGCCTAGAAAGGTTTTTTTTGGAGGGAAAGCATTTAGAATTTGATTTTCTAATGCTGAAAATTACACTAAAATTCATCCAGCTCTATATATATATATAGAGTGTGTGAGGTGTGATGCCATCACACCTCCCATGAGGATGTGGGGACTGAAAATTAGTTGTGTGCAAGTTGGCAATTTGAATTTGAATTGAATTTGAATTTCATCTTGCCAACTTGGAATCTTATTCCAAATTAATTCAAATCCAATTTGAATTTTCCCTCTTAAAATCCTTATTCTTCTATTAATTAAATTAATCTAATTAATTTAATTAATTAACCTTGACTTAACAATTAAGTCAAGTAAACTTAACTCTTTAAGTTTACTTTAGTCAACTTAACCCCTTAAGTTTACTTTAGTCAACTTAACCCCTTAAGTTAACTTTGATCAATTGATGATCAATGTGGCACCATATAATTAACTCTTTAATTATTTGCCTAATTTAACTCCTTAAATTAATTGATTAATTTAAGACTTAAATTAATCAAGCCAAAATTGATCTTCAAAAGTCTCCCAAAAATCGGCCATGGAAAAAGGTTATCTTTCTAACACTTAGAAAATTTTCTCCATCAATTAGGAAGGTCTTTTGGCTTTTGTGTGTGACCCATTGGGTTCTACCATTCATTAGACATAGGCTCACAACTCGTTGTGACTTTTGAATATTTAATATTCATTCTAGTTTAAAACTCCTTTTAAACTAGTCGACTCGATTCAATCGATTTCATCAATTGAAGAGTACCTAATCTCCATGGTTGATGTCCAACCTAAAGCCCATGGAGCCTAATTAATTAGTCAAAATGAATGTCTATATGAGAACCGTTTAAAGCTTTACGCGTTCTATGCAAATATGGTCATTCCGTCTCCTATCTCCTGAAAGAGACCTAGGGCAAGATATTTGTTGGCTCCCTAATAGCCTCGATTCTATGCTTCTATTCTAAATGTCTGATTCCTTTGTATGACCTCAACTTTGGAAAACTCCTTTCCCAAATTGTCATACCACATTGCGCAAGGATTTCTTGAAATCGATCATTATAGAATGCATAGGAGATGTACTCGCCCTTCACAAAAGCGAGGAGTCGGATTCCCTCTTGGATCTCACAAACCTGCATGCCAAGTAGCTCATACCCAATCTCACCTCGAACGGCCTGCTAAGTGACCAAGGATGAGTCAAAGCATGAGGACCGGAAACAAGGTTACCATGGATCCTCAGGTCAGAGGAATAATAATATGCACTAGCGTAAGCAAGAGAAGTAATCACTACCGACTTGCCACTACGGCTACCTAGTGGGTCTCCAGTAGGTCTTCAATGCCTTGTTCTCTAGCAAGTACCCACTAACAAGCACCTGTATCACATATGACTGCTCATGGAACGAAGCAATATCCAACCCCTTGGATTTATGCATCGTTAGTGCAAGTCTATCCGGATCTTAGATGTCCTGTGTCTGAAGATCCTATGACTTGGAATGTTTTAAGATCACGACCGTGTAAGACTTATTCCATGATCACCCCTTAGTACGTGACCAAGTCCCGTAGTCTTAAGCGATCTAAGGACTTCATCCAAATTCCAGTGAAATAATATGGTGCATGAGATGAATGTGGCCATATACAAGATATCATTCAATCAAGATTGTTTTTATAAGAAAATAGCTTTACAAGGCCAAATCTATTGGCTTGCCGGGCACTATTTCCAACAATCTCCCACTTGCGCTAAAGCCAATGCCCTATGGCCTTGAGACCCATCTTCTCAAGATGTCCTTCAAAGACCTTTTGTCCTAGGGTCTTAGTCAGTGGATCTGCTATATTCTCTTATGAGGCAACTCTCTCCACCCGGACGTCACCTCTATCAATGATCTCTCAGATCAAATGATATCACCTCAATATGTGCTTGGATCACTGATGAGATCTAAGCTCCTTAGCTTGTGCTACCGCCCCAGTGTTGTCACAAAAGATAACAACTGACTCAGCTATGCTAGGTCCTACATTCAACTCTTGAATGAAGTTTTTCATCCAAACACCTTCCTTTGCAGCTTCAAAAGCTGCAATATATTCTACCTCTGTGGTCGAGTCGGCCGTGGTGTCTTGATTGGAACTTTTCCAACTTACCGTGCCGCCATTGAGGTAAAATATGAATCCAGAAGTGGATTTGAGGTCATCTACATCGGATTGGAAACTTGAATCCGAAAACCTTTCGAGTTTCAATTCTCTATTGTCGTATACTAAAAACAAATCCTTTGTTCTTCTCAAGTACTTGAGGATTGTCTTTATGGCCAACCACTGACTTTCACCAGGATTGGATTGGAACCTACTCATACCACTTAGTGAATGTGCCACATCCGATCTTGTATATTGAACTGCATACATTATGCTCCCTATGGCAGATGCATAGGGTGTTTGGGACATCTTTCGTTTCTCTTGCTTAGTTTTAGGGGCCATAGACTTTGAGAGATGAATGCCATGCCCCATAGGAAGGAATCCTTTCTTGGATTCTTCTTAACTAAACCATTTTAGTATTTTGTCAATGTACTGGGTTTGGGATAGCCCTAGCATCCTTTTTGAGCTATCTCTATAGATACGTATTCCCAATTCGTAGGACGCTTCTCCCAAATCCTTCATAGAGAATTGTGTAGATAACCATGCTTTAGTGTACTCTAACATTCCAATCTCATTCCTAATGAGAAGGATGTCATCGACATAAAGTACAATAAACTGTACAGAACTCCCACTGGCCTTTTGATATACACAGGGTTTATATACATTTTTGACAAAGCCAAACGATTTGACTGTTTTGTCAAAACGCAAATTCCAACTTCGAGACGCTTGTTTAAGCCCACAGATGGACCTTTGGAGTTTGCAAACCATTTGCTCACTCCCTTTGGGTGTGAAACCTTGCGGTTGCTCCATGTAAATTTCCTCTTCAATGTTGCCATTGAAAAAGACGGTTTTCATATCTATTTGCCATATCTCATAGTCGTAATATGCGACTGTGGCAAGTAGAATCCAAATGGACTTAGGCATTGCGACTGGTGAAAAGGTTTCCTCGAAGTCAATACTGGGTCTCTGAGTATAACCTTTAGCCACTAGTCGCGCCTTAAAACTTGTTACTTCTCCATCTACTCCAAGCTTTTGCTTATAGATCCACTTGCAACCAACGTGAACCATTCCCTTTGGTGGATCTACCAAAGTCCATACTTTGTTTGAGTACATAGAGTCCATTTCGGATCTCATGGCTTTAAGCCAGTGTCCCGAATCTATGTCCAACATAGCTTCCTCATAGGTCCTCGGATCACTATCCGACTGTCCCGTTTCATAGAGAAATCCGAACCTTTCGGGTTGCTTCTTGACCCGGTCTGACCTTCTCAGAGTTTGTGCATCAGCCTTTTGTGATTCAATTGTTTCCACCGCATGTGGGATTTGTTGATCGTTTTGAACTTCATCAAGTTCTATAACAACACCATTTCTATCCAGTAGAAATTGCTTTTCTAGAAAGTAGGTGTTCCTCGAGACAAACACCTTTTGTTTTGAGGGATCATAAAAGTAATAACCCATAGACTCTCTTGGGTATTCCAAAAACTTGCACAAGATGGATCTACTATCCAACTTATCTCCCACTATCCGTCTTACGTAGGCGGGAGATCCCCAAACCTTTAAATAATGGTAAGATGGTGCTTTGCCATGCCATATCTCATATGGTGTTTTTGGCACCGACTTTGAAGGTACTAGGTTTAGTAACTTCGCTGCCGTTTCTAAGGCTTATCCCCAAAAGGATATTGGTACATCGGAGAAGTTCATCATGGAACACACCATGTCTAACAATGTGCGGTTTCTTCTCTCGGCTACTCTATTGAGTTGGGGTGTGCCGGGTGGAGTTCATTGTGAAAGAATTCCATTCTTCTTTAGATAATCCAAGAATTCGGTGCTTAAGTATTCTCCTCTTCGATCCGATCGTAGAGTTTTAATACTTAGCCCTAATTGCTTCTCTACTTCATTCCTATACTCTTTGAAGTTTTCAAAGGCTTCGGATTTGTACTTCATAAGATACAAGTGTCCGAATCGACTATGATCGTTTGTAAAGGTGATGAAGTAAGAATAGCCTCCTCTCCCACTAACTCTTAGCGGTCCACAAACATATGTATGGATCAAATCCAAAAGATTTGTAGAGCGCTCTGATTGTCCTACAAATGGAGCTTTAGTCATTTTTCCTTTTAAACAAGATTCACAAGTTGGAAGTTCCTCAATTCTACTAACATTTAGTGCTTTGAGAGCTTCTAACTTGCTCATCCTATTTTTGGATATATGGCCAAGTCTTGCATGCCAAAGCATGGCATTTTCTTGGATATCTTGTTTCCTTTTGTTTGTTTGAATGTGCATTAGTGAAGGTTGGGAATCAAGTATGTACAATCCGTTAGTCAATGTACCTTGTGCAATAAAAGAACCATTCTTTGATGCTAACAATTTCCCATTTGATATTGAAAAATCAAATCCTTCATTATTTAGAACGAGAATTGAAATAATATTTTTGACAAGATTCGGTACATAGAAAATAGGATCAAGTACAATGCTTTTATTCCCTAAATCTAGCTTGATTATTCCTTGGAATGTGGCAGCAACAATTGCTCCATTTCCTAGGCAGAGGATCATATCCCCTTTATGCAGACTCCTTTTTCTTTCCATCCCCTGAAATGAGTTACAGAGGTGAGAACCACATGCGGTATCGAATACCCATGTAGAAGAATTTGTCGTTAAATGCACTTCAATGAAAAACTTACCCTTCTCAAGAGTAGCAAGGTAAACTTTACAATTTCTCCTCCAATGACCCTTCTCACCACAGTGGAAACAATTTGCATCAGTCTTAGCCTTTTTCTTGGCTCTCCTGGAACCCTTCTCTGGTTGCTTCCCTTTAGAGGAAGAACTTTTCTTCCTTTTTCTTCCCTTCTTGGGGCCTTTAGGGCCCTTCGATCTAGAGATGGAAGCAAGCATAAGAGGTTTCTCCTTTTTCAACGTGGCCTCTACAGTCACAAGCATGTTCACCAGTTCGTTAATCGTAATTTCTTGCTTGGACATGTTGAAGTTCATAACAAACTGGTCGAATGATGGCGGCAATGACTGTAAGATCAAATCTATGTAAAGCTCATTGTCCATGATCACATCGAGTCGTCTAAGCTTCTCAATAAGACTAATCATTTTGAGACCGTGATCATGGACATTGGAGCCTTCACTCATCCGTGATCTAAAGAGTTCCTTAGAGAGCGCGAACCTTTCGTGCCTTGTTTGCACACCATACAACTCTTGTAGGTGCTTATAGATTTCACAAGCATGCTTCATATGCTCATGAGTCTTTTGGAGCTCATTAGTCATGGATGCCATCATGAGGCGTTGACCTTGTAGATCATCATCTACAAATCACGCGAACCGTTCGTGGTCCTCATTAGATGCGTCATCGCCCAATGTGTCCACGGGACATTGATCTAGGACATAAGTCCTCTTATCAGAGTCAAGAATTGTTTTAAGGTTCCTAAGCCAGTCTTGGAAGTTAAGCCCGGTTAGTTTATTGATTTCCAAAATGCTTGAGAGTGGATTTTTGGCCATTTGAGTTGAAGATTTCAAAAATCTACAAGAGGCGAAAAAAATAGTATAAGCATGTGATTGAATTTGATACAGAAAACATGTTTTATGGTCTTTCAACCATGTTTTTTCTCCCACTATTTTATCAAATACTTTACCCCCAAAAAGCATTCGGGAAATCATATTTCCTAGTGAGAATCAAGATCCCAAGGACTTGCAAATAGACCCCCGTGACTGGATGTATATCTACTAGCAATCCAAAGGTAAGCAACTTTTGCTAATTGCATCTTATACAATTCTTGATATATTTTGCCTCACCATTTCATGTAGATCCCTATAATAGGACGACCTCTACATTACTTGGCGTTAAGTCAAACTTACCAATCATTCTTTGATTCAAGACGGGCACCACATCATCCCCCGTGACCGAGTGTATAATGTGTGGGCGTTCTTAATTTAAAGATGCATCGTATGCTCAATATATGGTCACAGCTTTCCACTTAAGTGTGACCCCCATTACCGAATGTATATCACATAAAAATGGTAGCGTCATCATGCCATATACTATTGGTAAAAGGCTTGGATTAATTAAAACTCCTTTTAATTTGAAATCCATTTTGACTTAATATTTGAAAACTTAGACTTTCCAAGTGGGGGGATTTTAGCTTGTAAAGATCTCATCATTTTATCTTCTTATTTAGGTTCTCTATATCCTAGTCTTGCATCGCATACAATAATAGGATATGGAAAGCATAAATAAGTAAATGCGCCTAGCATACATCTAGGGTGGGATGACCATCAGCCTTAACCAAGTGATGCACTTAGAGCCATAAGTGCATCACTTAGTTGATTTTAAGTGGGTTGATTAAATCTAGCTATTACATAATTGTATCCCATACATTCATGGGCCTTCAAAAAGTCTTAATGCCTCAAATAGACTCATTTGCTCCTTGTAACATTTACATGAGAAAGAAATCCTCACTCATAGTGATTCTACTCTCATAACAATTACAAGATGAATTTAAGAGGCATGCAAGCCACAATTTAATACAACCGTTTTTCAACAACTTGAAAATAAATAAAATCAATATTAAAGGCTCATGATCATCCCCATTCATTCATCATCCATTCAACAATTAAATGAACAATAAATAAACTAGAATTAACAATTAATTCTATCAATTAAATGCTCATCCCATAAACAAATAATTGGTTATGCATAACAATAATGCAACTAACTTGGAGGTTAACTTTAACTAATTTTAAGAAGCACTTAAAAATGTCAAACATAAACTAGAGACCTTGCACAACACTTGTACATGAGTCATGTGTGATGCAAAAGACTTTTGAGCAACAAAGGAACATTTTTTGAGCTCAAAAACCACCCATAAGGAAACACCATGCAGATGCCGGCCAGGCTGGGCGCACGCCCGGGCAGCGCCAGGCCACGGCCTGCCGCTGCTGGCCGTTCGCCTCTAGGGGGCAATTCAAGCCCCAAAAATTCAACTTTTATGCACCAATAAATCTAGCATATGTTCCTAACATATTAACACACATTTCTATCCATTTTTCAGATTCAAAACTGCTTCTAAAACTAAAAAATAAGGTGCTCAATCATGCTTAAAAAAAAAACTAGTCTAAGAATCATATTCTTCAAAAAACTCCAAACAAACTCTAATCCAATTAGATCCAACAATGACCAAAACACTTTCAGTCATTCATAAACATGCTATATCAACATATAACATCAATTAATGCCAAATCAAAATTCAACATTAACAAGTATGAATTAAAACATGCTAGTTATACGAATCAACAATTAAATCACATAATAACATGCTTTCAACTCATCAAGGAAAAGCACCACAAGCATCTTCAATCCACACACTCCAATTCATAAATGAATCAAGTATGTGGTGAATTCAATCAGATCATCACATGATCCAATTGTCTACAAAAAATCCAAATAAGTGCATGATATTGGCTCCGATACCACTTGAAGGAACAATCGGCATAAGGATGCACAATAATTCAAAATTAAAACACGAAATCCAATGCCAATCGGTCATCCCAGGGTCATATCATGCAATATATTCAGAATTAGAAGAAGATACTTAACTTTAGAAGCAAGATCCAAGGAAGAAAACTAAATCTCCAAGTGTCGGCAGATTCGCAACAAGATCTGGCGCAGCGGATTCAGATCCGAATTTGACCAACCAAAACTCTCAATAAATTCGAACAAAAACTTTTGGAGATAACTAACACCTTAGGATATATTCATCCGAAAAATTGGATCAAAAATCGCATCAAAGCTTTCAGAAAAAATTCGCAAAGTCAGACGATCTGCAGAAAATTGTGAAATAGCGATCTCACGCGAAATTGCCTCCAACGTTGATCCACACACCAAAGATGAGATCCTAAATCTCCAGATCCTAAGTTGGATTAGATCTGGAGATGGAGATGGAGTATGATCGGTTTTTGGAGAGTTTTGGTAGGGAAGAAATGGAAGAATTCAACACATGAATATCTTGCCTAGAAAGGTTTTTTTGGAGGGAAAGCATTTAGAATTTGATTTTCTAATGCTGAAAATTACACTAAAATTCATCCAGCTCTATATCTATGTATAGAGTGTGTCAGGTGTGATGCCATCACACCTCCCATGAGGATGTGGGGACCGAAAATTAGTTGTGTGCAAGTTGGCAATTTGAATTTCAATTGAATTTGAATTTCATCTTGCCAACTTGGAATCTTATTCCAAATTAATTCAAATCCAATTTGAATTTTCCCTCTTAAAATCCTCGTTCTTCCATTAATTAAATTAATCTAATTAATTTAATTAATTAACCTTGACTTAATAATGAAGTCAAGTAAACTTAACTCTTTAAGTTTACTTTAGTCAACTTAACCCCTTAAGTTAACTTTGATCAATTGATGATCAATGTGGCACCAAATAATTAACTCTTTAATTATTTTCCTAATATAACTCCTTAAATTAATTGATTAATTTAACACTTAAATTAATCAAGCCAAAATTGATCTTCAAAAGTCTCCCAAAAATCGGCCATGGAAAAAGGTTATCTTTCTAACACTTAGAAAATTTTCTCCATCAATTAGGAAGGTCTTTTGGCTTTTGTGTGTGACCTATTAGGTTCTACCATTCATTGGACATAGGCTCACAACCCGTTGTGACTTTTGAATATTTAATATTCATTCTAGTTTAAAACTCCTTTTAAACTAGTAGACTCGATTCAATCGATCTCATCAATTGAAGAGTACCTAATCTCCATGGTCGATGTCCAACCTCAAGCCTATGGAGCCCAATTAATTGGTCAAAATGAATGTCTATATGAGAACCGTTTAAAGCTCTACGCGTTTCATGCAAATACGGTTATTCAGTCTCCTATGTCCCGAAAGAGGCCTAGGGCGAGATATTTGTTGGCTCCCTAATAGCCTCGATTCTATGCTTCTATTCTAAATGTCCGATTTCTTTGTATGACCTCAACTTTGGAAAACTCCTTTCCCAAATTGTCATACCACATTGCGCAAGGATTTCTTGAAATCGATCATTATAGAATGCATAGGAGATGTACTCGCCCTTCACAAAAGCGAAGAGTCGGATTCCCTCTTGGATCTCACAAACCTGCATGCCAAGTAGCTCATACCCAATCTCACCTCGAACGGCCTGCTAAGTGACCAAGGATGAGTCAAACCATGAGGACTGGACACAAGGTTACCATGGATCCTTAGGTCAGAGGACTAATAATATGCACTAGCGTAAGCAGGAGAAGTAACCACTACCGACTTGCTACTATGGCTACCTAGTGGAGTCTCCGAAGGGTCTTCAATGCCTTGTTCTCTAGCAAGTACCCACTAACACGCACATGTATTACATACGGCTGCTCATGGAACGGAGCAATATCCAACCCCTTGGATTTATGCATCGTTAGTGATGCGGAGAGGTATTAATTAAGTTTGATGAGAGCTTGATCGTACTGTTCGGTCTATTGAAACCCCAATTTTTTTGCATTTTTGCGTATTTTGAAGAAAGGAAGACTCTTATCGGCCAGCCGTGCAATAAATCTACCAAAGGCTATTATCCTGCCGACCAGACGCTGTATGTCTCGAATAGTTAGGGGTGAGGTGATGTCCAGAACTGCCTGGATCTTTTGCGTGTTCACTTAGATCCTTCTCTAATTGACCATGTAGCCCCAAAATTTGCCTCATCAAACCACAAATGTGCACTTATTGGGGTTGAGTTTCATACCCCACGCTTTAGTATAGAAAAGGTGTGGTCAAGGTCGATTAGGTGATCCTCGACTTTCTCTATTTTGATAATCATGTCATCGACGTAGACCTCCATGGATTTTCCAATCTCCCTTTTGAACATGAAGTTGACTAATCTTTGGTACGTTGCCCCCGTACTTTTGAGTCCAAAGGGCATGACTAAGAAATAGTATACTCTATTGGGGACGATGAAATAGGTCTTGTCCATGTCATTGGGTGCCATTAATATTTGATAGTAGCCTTGGAAGGCATCCATCATGCTCAATAATTCACAACTGGTGGTGGAATCCACTAATAAATCTATGCGAGGCAAGGGGTAAGGATCTTTAGGGCAAGCTTTATTCAAATTAGTGAAATCATTACACATACGCCATTTTTCCTCATTCTTAGAGACGAGTACAACATTGCAAAGCCAAGAGGGGTATTGAATTTCTATAATATATCCTGCCTCCAATAGTTTTTTGACCTTATCTTCAATGATTTGGGATCTCTCAGCATTAAAGGTTCTTGTCTTCTGTCTCATTGGTTTACATGAGGGGTCCATATTGAGACGATGGACAATGACACTTTGGTTGATTCCTTGGAGGTCGGAAGCTTTCCATGCAAACACATCAATGTTTCTTCAGAGGAAATCGACCATGAGGCATTCCAAACTGTGGCCCATATCATTCTCGATCCGAGTGGTCTTGTCAGGGTTTCTAGGTTCGAGCTCGATTATTTTGAACTCCCCAATGGGCTCGACCTGGGTGTCTTCTAGTTTTCTTTTCTTAGATACAGTTCCCTTATTTGGTTTTGCTACATGGGCATCCCCCAAGGGCTTCAACTAAGGTAAGGTTTTCTACTCGTTGGGCACGACTGAAATGGTATAGCAGCGCTATCCTTATTTAACGTTGCACAAAAGCTCTCCTACTCCTGCTGGGGTTGGGAACTTGATCTTTATATGGTAGGTCGAGACAATGGCCTTGAAGTCATTCAGGGTAGGTCGACCAATGATAATGTTGTAGGCAAAGGGAGCATTGACTACAAGTTAGTTTATCATCAAGGTTCTGCTACGAAGGGCTTGTCCAAATAATGTGGATAGGTTAATGGATCCCTCCAGGATGATCTCGGACCCCCTAAATCTGACCAGCAGCGTATGGACTGGCTCAAACTTTAATTACCCCAAGTTCATTCTTTTTAGGGTTGACAAAAATATGATGTTAGCATAGCTGCAATTATCGACCAGGATTTTCCTTACTTTGAAATTGGCTATTTTGAGTGTTACCACCATGGGGAAATCTATCTTGCGGTCGACTCTTTTGTTCTCCAAATGATCAAGGTCGGACATAGTGAAGGAAATTGGTTCGCGCTGGTTGAGAGCTAGAAAATTATTTCGACCTAGGCTGATTTGTTCGATTCTAGTTGCCTTTGGGTCTGCTTTCTGGCGGACTTTGAGTCCCCCCTGATGGGACCTCCCGCAATCATATCGATGACTCCTCTGATGGGTGGGTGGGATCTTGGGCAAGTTTCTTTCCTTCATCTTCTCTTCTTGGGCTAGCCGACCTTTTTCTATGGGGAGTCTGGTTTGTTTGCCCTCTTCACATCTAGCATGCTTGTCGATGTATTTTTTGAGATGGATCTTCCTGATCAGTCTCTCAATCTCATAGTGCAAATTGAAACAGTCTTCTATGTTGTGCCCCTTTTGCTTATGAAAATGGTAGTACTTCTTTGACTTTTTCATGGCTTTAGTCTCGATCAGCTTCTTGAGCCTCTTAAGGAGATTGTCGTGCTGGATAGCAAACAACACCTCTTTCTTTAGGAGGTTAAGCGGAGTATAATCATGGAAGTGTTTGATGGGGGATCAACGACTTTCCCTGTACTGGAGGTCATCTTTCTCCTTGCTTTTCTTCTTATCGACCTCAGGATTACCATACTTCAGTCTATTACCAAGACTAATACGTAGACCAGGAACTCGATTTGGGGGCTATCAATCTTCAGCACTTTCGTGTTAAACTTGGTAAAAAAGTCTTGAAGAGATTTTCCTTCATTTTGTTTCACTATGTATAAGTGGGTATGCGGGAGCTTTGCCTTTCTCCTGCTTGCAAACTGGTGCAGAATTTATCGCACAACTAGTCGTATGGGTATATTGATGCCGACTCCAACTTGACGAACTAGTCAAGCGCTATCCCCTAAAAAGTTGTCACCAGCACCTTAGCGTGGATGTAATCACTGTGCCCATGCAACTGCATCATGTGCTTGAATTGCGTTAAATGTTTGTTTGGGTCTGACGAGCCATCATATCTAGGTAGACCTGTTGAAACTTTGGCGTCGATGGCGATGCGCTCGTTGATGATTTCCTGGATAAACAACGAATCTCTCTCTCTCTCTGTTTAGACCCTTAGCAATCTCTCTTGATAGTGATTTTTGTCCGTGTTCCTCCTTGAGATCTCTTCTAATCACCTGTTCAGCTATTGGACTTGTTGGGATACTTTCTCCCATTCCTCCATATTATTTTAGGATGCATTTTTGTTCGGATGGGGTCTTGAGCGCTTGACTCTATTGTGCTGCGAGGCTCAAATAGGTCAAATGCTATGGTCAACTGAATCCACAACCTCTTCGCGGGGTATGGGCCGGACCACTTCCCTTGGAAAATAGCCCGGGCTACTTCACGTCTTGAGGGAGGCCTTCTGGATTCTGGTTGCTCTTGATTTTCTTTAGGTGGTCTCTCTTCTAAGGGTATGGGTTGTGGAGTTGCACTGGCCGTCGGCTTTAGCTGCATGACATGTTGATTCAGAGCCGCAGAAAGTTGAGCATAAATTTGGGTTGATATCTACTTACTGATGGGCTGCATTAATTGGGGTATGGTCAGGGTTACTGCCTGTTCTAGCTGGGCGCTCGACCCCAGCGTGCCAAGTTCTTGCTGAGGTCGAGGCGAGGGAGAGCTAGACCTTCAATTTTCTTCTCTTCTCGAGGGGGCTCGCTGGTGTTAACCATTTTCAATTGCGGACTCAAGTTTCTCACAGATGGCACTAAATGATGAAGGTGAAAATTGCTTGTAATTGGATCTATTGGTGATTTTGGAGGGATCGACCTCTTTGGTCGGGTGGTCGAACTCCTGAAGTAGTTGGGCTGAGTCCTACAATCACGACCAAACGTCAGGCTAGCCGAGGTGCCCTCGGCTAAGGCACACCAACGCTCAAGTCAATGTGGGATTGACTAGATATAATGAGCAATAGAGTGAGGGCTTTTTATAGAGAATGACATACCTTTAGTGAGGTTGGAAAGGGGGTATTTATAGCCTTTTCTTGGTGAGGATTTGTTTGAGATGTCCCCAACATACATGGAGGATCCTTGTCCTTACATGAGGGGCATTAGGTCATCTCCCATTTCTGTACTATTCCAGGTAGCTGCATCTCCAGGTTTCATAGGTAGAATAGTACACTGTAGACGGGCCTTTTGCCCAGTGCGGAAGTATGGGCGGTACTGGGGCGCCATACGCCTTTAATGCGGAGGCATGTTGCTTGTTAGGGCATTTAATGTGGCAGAGAGTTGATTCTGCATTGAGTTGACCTCTCTGGTCGGTGATAAGGTCGACCTTACGATATGTTGGCGCACAGCGTAAAAGTTGAGCAGTGGCCCCAGTCTGTGGCCTGGTCGAATGGCTGAGAGGTCGACCTCCTAGTCGATCTGGATCATCTGAAGTTGGTAGCACAATTTGGCCTTAAGGATGAGATGGCCCTTATGCTACATCCTTGAGTCTGTGGCCTTTGGGTCGAGCCTACCAGGCTATCCCGCATCAGGAACAATAACAAAAGTGCATCAATATGTGTTGTTCAATTGATACATTCATTAAGTAAAATTTTTCTTTTTCATTGCAATTTTATTAGCTTATCAAAATCTTTATATTATTGGAGATTCTTATTATTCATGATTTAATTATATGCAGACAACACAAGGTTATTGTTAAAGTTGGAAATCCTCATTCTAATAAAAAAAGATATTGAAAGAATTCGCAGTGAAACTTTTACGAAGTGGTTTTATAATCTTGTAAGTCAATGTATGATTTAAAGTTTTATTCATTTTATTTCTAAGTTACTGTGATATTAGTTTCTTATTAATTATTTTTATGTGCCAAATTACATAGACTAGGTTGAAGGATTACATCTTGCTAGAAAATGAAGTTTCAAAGGAACTTAGGGTCTTGGCTCGAGGTCCTAATCTACTTGGGAAGCGATATAGAGGATTTATCATCAATGTTTTTTGATTTTATTTGAAATATCTTGAAATTAAAAGGAAAACACAAAATAGTGGAACGGTTGTTGCTGCACAAACTAGTAGCTTTGCTATTAGAAGTGACAATAATCCAATTATTGGAGTTGTCACTTACTATTGGGTATTAAAAGATATAATTGAACTTGAATATTTTGATGGTAGAAAAATTGTGGTATTTTATTGCGATTGGGTCTCAATAGGAAGGGCACAAAAGCAAGATGAATATGGTTTCACATTGGTCAATTTTTCTCGAGCAATACATCATAAAGAGCCTTTCATACTAGCAAGCCAAGCACAATAAGTTTTCTATGTAGAAGATTTGGTTGAGAAAGGATGGCATATAGTTGCAAAGATAAAAGCTAGGAATTCATTTAATATGGATCCAGTCTTGAGTTTAGATGTAGATGCACTTCATGCGAACAATACTTGTGATACACAATTGAATGATGAAAACATACTTGTCTGGATTAGGGAAGACGTAGAAGGAATTGTAGTTTAAGAAATAACTTCATATGAACAATGATATGTACCTGAATCACGGCTGATTGCTTTTTAATTTTCTGCATTTAAATTGTTGAATGTACTTTTATTTATTGAGTTGCATATTTGTAGCTTTAATGTAATATGCCTTTTTGTTTATCTAGTTCTCATATTTTATAATTTTATGTAATTTTTCTCTATTGCCATTATCAAGGTCATTCACAGTTACGGTAAGTTGTATTTATTGATGATAATGATTGCTCTAATTAGTAATTTTAAAATACTTTCGAGCGTTTTCATCTTTTTATTATATTATGTAGATGATGTCTCCAAAAACCAAACCTCGTAACAAGTGTGCAAGGCGGGAAGTGTCTAAGTAACCTGACCAACCTTTTGATTCCAACTCTACTCACAATGGTAAGATTAGCATCAACTTGGTTACATTCCTAAATTTCAAAGTTTATAGTTTACTAGCTAATCATATTGTTTATGTGATAATTTTGTATTTCTATGATTACAATATAGGGAAAAGATAGATAGATTTGAATATGAATTAATATCACATCTAAATGATCAGAACATCTTGGTGTGACTTCCAATCAGCACAATGCAGTTGCTTTGCATTCTAATGTAAATGTCAATGAAGTGACTTGCCAATCAAATGATGATTTGCCTGGAAATAATGGTAGCTCTAGTGATATTGCATCTAATGCTGGTGAAACATACTATCTTTTCCTAATTACTACTTATTGTATTATTCTATTATTTTAGTTACATAGAACTGGCGTATTCATAACTATTACAGGTGACAATATGAAAAAGATGGTAAGAGAATGTACTTGCATGACTAAGGTTTGGGGGCAAACAACCGGATGAACTAGTGGTTATTTCATTCAATGACTTGGACAACTAAATGATAAAGATAAGACCAACAATTTATCTCATTTTTTGGGAATAATTGCAGGAAATGGGAGATACTGTCCACTTCACTATAAAGATTTTAGAGTAATTCTCAACTTTTATAAGACAAAAATGTTGAGGGTTGTGAAGATAATTAGCTTTAGTTTTTTAAATAAGGTTCATTCTTGTCTTTTTGGTTTTTATATTTTTGTTTTATGTAGGCAAGATTTCAATTGCTGCCTGGTCATGAAACTTATATTCTAAGGTCTATCAATAAGAAGTAGAGGAATTGGAAAAGTTTTGTGAAGAGTTTGAATTTTGATTCAAACATTCCTATTGAGCAACAAATGCTTGAGATACCTGAACGTGTTAGTGAAGATCAATATAAGGCTCTACTTGTGCATTAGATGTCTGATAAGACAAAGGTATAAATTACATATCACTAATATTGATCCATAGTGCTATAACTCTTTTTTAATCAATAATCATAAAGTTACATACCTAAGGAGTCGCTAATTTTTCTTTGTAAGTGAAAAGGTAGTGGTTTTTCTTGGAATCTTTTTACATTGTTCTTTTGCTCTTTTTGTTGCCTTCTCACACTAATTAAAAATTGTAATTGATTTAGAAACAAAGTGAAACAAATAGACAAACTTGTGCTGGACTAGATTTACTTCATTGCATGGGCAAGAAAAGTTTTGTGGTGGTCAAAGAAATATTGGTACTATTTTATATATCTAATTAATGATTATTTTTTTATTTCTTGTTAACATATAAACTTACCATAATTAATATCATCCCCATTTTTTTTACAGGAAACAATATGGAAGGTACCTCACAAGAGCTGAGTTGTTTGAAAAATGCTATTATAGAGCATATGGTTTGCCTACAAGTGGAGTAATAACAGAAGCAATTGTAAGTTTCAATATGTTAACTTCATTTATTGTTCTTATCATTTTAGTTGTCATAATTTACTTTATTTAAAGCATTTATACTGGATTATATATTATTCACTTTGTATTATGTACAAATGAAAGAAATAGCTGCCCAAGATCCTCAAAACTCAAATAGCAACCTCACCTATTCACAATCCTGATGATTCTTTTGCAAAGATAATAGGCAAAGATAAGGATGGACACTTATGTATGTATGGGTTGGGAGTGACAACAACTTATGTTTATGGAGAAAAACCAAGTCGGGCTGCATTTCTTAAGCAAGCCATGTACTACAAAGCAAAGTATTTGGAGGCAATGGAAAAAATATGACACATTGAATGCAAAGCTAGAAGATTTGTCAGCATATGTTCATAGAACTCAATCTATTGGACAACCTGTTTCTCAAAAAGTGCCATCCACATCTCCAAATCGTTAAGATAGTTTCAAAAACTGTCCAGTCATAATTTCAAATAGACAAGCTAGTTATGGATAAGTTCCAGCTGCATCTCCAGATCGGCATGCTAATCCTCAAAGTCCTTCATTATCTTCTCCAGCCAATCATTCATTTGGTTCAACTTCTTCTTCAACACGTATCAAGGTAAAAAAAATCGGTATTATATAATTTGTTATACACAAACTAGCTAAACAACATTTGGTTCAGTAGTTCTTATAAAAAAATTATCTACAGGTTGGCTCCTATGTTGTTTTGAAAGGTCTTTCAAATATTAATGAAATTTTTGCAACTAGTACTGTGGAAAAGATGGATAGTGTTAGAGTAAATAGTACAAACCTGGGGCTTCATTTTTGTCAAGTAGTGATTCAGTATCAAGTGTGCAAGATTGATATTCCCTTTTAAGTATATTCAAACAATTGGGAATGCGCTTGGAGTACATGTTGCTTGACTTTTATCATTGGTACATCTTTCTCCTCCCTCATTTTTTATTACTTGATTTTTTTTGCTTGATCTGAAGATGGTTCTTGTTGGCAAGTATTGCAATAGGATCCAATAATAAAACTTCAAAAGTTTAAATAAACTAGTGCTTTAAATGTTCACAGGGATCTAATCATGCTAGGGGTTTAGATTTAGGAAGAGAGTTACCTTGAACAGCAAATTTCCAAGGAGAAAATGGTGAACTCTTCACCAATCTAGAATCTACCAGGCAGCAGCGCAGCAGAAAGAGAGCAACTTTTGCCTTAGTTAAACTTCTCCAAAATCATAAAAAAATTCTTGTATCCTCTCAACACCTTGAGGAATAACTTTGAAAATTTTGGATCAAAAAACCTTCTGGATCTCCTGGAAAAAATTTAACAAATCGCTACTCTGTTTCAGTGGATCTCCAAAGGTAGCAATCAAAGCGTGTTGCCTTTATTGTGATGATCTACACACCAATTGAACCTCCAATTTCTCCTCACTTTTAGCTGGAGTAAAAGAGTAGAAATACAATTGTGGAGGCCGATTTGAGGTTGGAGAAGAAAAACAAAGCAAAGCTTCAACACATGATGTAATGCTTGGAGAGAGAGTTTTAGTGGGAATTATGAAAGACTCTAGTCTTCACACCTTTCGCATAGTGGTCAATCCTCTACCTCTATATCTATATATAAAGGGAGGATGGTGTGAAGCCAAGGTGGTGGCATCACACCTTCCTCAAGGGTGGGGGCCACTTGCCTTGCCAAGGTGGCAAATTCAAATTCAAATCTAATTTGAATATGAGTGCATTTTAATTATATTTGAAATCTAATTTCAAATTAATTAAGATGCTAATTCAAATGAACCTTTAATTTGAATTTTTCCTCCAAAATGCATTCTTCTCTTCTCTTTAGTTAAAATAAACACTTTAATTTAATTATTTAACCTTTGACTTAACTCTTAAGTCAAACAATCTTAACTCTTAAGCTCAATTTTGTTAACTTAACTCTTTAAGTTAACTTGACCAATTGATGATCATTTGGCACCAAATAATTAACTCCTTAATTATTAGTCTAATTTAACTCCTTCAATTAATTGATTAAATTAAAAAATTGACCTTCAAATTGGACACCTCAAAAATCGGTTCTATGGAGCAATTTTTCTAACACTTAGAAAATTCCTCAATTAACTAGGAAGCTAATTGGCTTTTGTGTATGACCCAATAGGTTCTACCATTCATTGGACATGGGCTCACAACTCCTTGTGACTTTTAGAATATCTTATATTCATTTTAGTTTAAAAAACTTTTAAACTAATCGACTCAATTCAATTAATCTCCATTAATTGAAGAGTACCCAATCTCCATGGTCGATGTCCAACCTCAAGCTCATGGAGCCCAACTAATTGGCCGAAATGAATGCTTTTGGAGAACCATAATAGCTCTACGCTTACCATGCAAATACGGTCATTCCATATCCTATCTCCCAAAAGAGGCCTAGGGCAAGATATTTGCCGGCTTCATAATAGCCTCGATACCATATCTCTATTCTCAATGTCCATTTCCATTGTGTGACCTCATATTTGGAAAACTCATTTTCCAAATTGTCACACCACCTTGCGCAAAATTTATTGGAATCGATCATTATAGAATACATAAGAGATATGCTCGCTCTTCACAAAGATGAGGAGCTAGATTCCATTTTGGATCTCATAAACCTCCATGTTTAAGTAGCTCATGCTCAATCACCACCTGAATGGCCTGCTAAGTGACCAAGGAAGTGTCAATGCATGAGGACTTTAACATAAGGTTACCATGGATTCTCAAGTCAAAGAACTAGTTATATGCACTAGCGTAAGCGGGACAATTTGCCACTACTGACTTGCCACTCCGGCTATTTAGTGGATTCTCCAGTGGGTCTTCAGTGTCTTGTTCCCAAACAAGCATTCACTAACATACATCCATATCTCATATAGGATTGCCCATAGAATGGAGTAATATCCAACTCCTTAGATTTATGCATTATTGGTGTAAGTCTATCCGGATCTTAGATGCTGTGTCTCTTAAGATCTTATGATTTGGAAGATTTAAGATCATGATCGTGTAAGACTTATTCCATAATCACCACCCAGTGCCTGACCAAGTTCCTTAGTCTTGTATGATCTAAGGGCTTCAACCAAATGCTAGTGAAGAAGATATAAACATAAGGTGAAGTTGGCCATGTTATTAATATCATTCAATCAAGATTGTATCACATGTGAATAGTTTACAATGCCAATCTAATTAGCTTGTTGGGCACTATTCCAATAGTTCTATATATTCATATAGGTTACTTATTTGGCTCATGTGTATGAGGATCTTGGATCTTATGTTCTAAATGACATTATGAAAAAGATGTGCTTGCTTGTATTATTGGCTTGCCTTTGAGGAGTCTGGATCTTGTGTTCTGTAAATGACAAGATAAAGTATACTCATTGCGTGATTTTCTAATTAGGTTTTGCTATAATTTTGCTAGTGAGGTTCTGTGAATGTCTTATTGCTTGATTTTAGCATTTCTTTAGCTAATGAGGTTATGCTATAGAAGTTAGTTTAAGTTTGTTCATTTTAACAACTTACGCTATCACTTTGATTTTGCTTGTGAAAGGAATGTTAATATATATCTTCATATATGTAGGTTGCTATGGATGATGAGTTTCATTGTTGATACAAACTAGAACATGATGGGGGTTGGATGATTCTTGACTTTTTGATGTTTTGGCATTAAAATGATCAACTGTTATGATATTCTCTTATCTTTTTGTTAGAAAAGTATGTGGATTTATTGAAAATATTTTCTTATCATTTTTTGCTAGAAAAGTTTTTTAGGTACTAGATATTTTGAATTTTGGGTTTGAAGAGCCTTGATTGGATCTTTTATTGATTTTGACCTGGACCATAATGCAGTATTCCATGACTTTTTTATTCAAGTACACTGCACATTTTGATGAATGATACTTGGAGTTATATTTGATTTTGTATCCATATTTTTGTTCTTTTACAAATATTGTTTAAAGTGTAGTTATATATAGCTTGATACAAAAGTGTATTCATCTAGAAAGGAAAAAAATAAAAATATGGCATTTGGATATCTGTACATGTATATAATAAAGACACATCATGTTAATTGGTGTAGGCTTATGAAATACTATTTAGGACACCTATTTGTGTCCAATTAGCACACAAGATTTCCAGGTTTGAAGTGCTACTAAAATATATATTAGGACATTTATAAGCATTGACAAAAGTTTCTTGACACAAAAATTATATATTGTCTCATGTCTATTTAAAGACAAAAAAAAAAAAAAAAAGTGTCTCAAAGAGGTGTTCACATGATACTTAAAAATATCCTAATAATACTTTTTAGGGCATATATAAAAGTCTCTTGTAAGCATAGCGGCTTAAACAAGTGTCCCAAAAATTTCTTTTGCATAAATAGTGATTCTTTATAAGGTATATATATGTGCCTCAAAAATACACTATTGTGACACATATAAGCGTTATAACAAAAAGAACTTATAGGGGCACATAATAAATGCCTCTTAAAAGCTAATGCAACACACAACTATACGACATATATTTTATCTGCCTTAAAAAGTGTAAGTGCCTCAAAATAGTATATATTGGGACATTTTTCTCTATCCAGAAAAGTGATTTTTGCTATAGTAGTTCCAAAGTATGTGAAGTAGACTTAGATGTTCAATATTCTTCAACACGATAATGGTCTTAGCATGATGTCGAGTGCAGTAGCATTCCAAATTGCAGTTTGTAGAAAGTGCTGGTCAAATATGGGTTTGATTATATGGGGGACACTGTGAGAATTCGAGTGCTGGGTTAGATTTGAGATTGTTCCAGTCTTGTGAATGCTGTGAACAACAGAAGTCAGTTAAGGATGGGCCAGTTTGTGGATCCTTAGTACAGATAACTTGAGAGGCAGGGTTGTCTCACTTGATGGCTGCATATTTCACAAAAAAATAAGTTATATCGAATAATATGTCCTAACTTATTAAGGTTGCGGTATTTTACTAATGGGTGCCTTCATTATATGGTAAATAAGTGCTTCTTGTGTGGAAGGCAAGCAGTATGTTTGAGACCCTGAAGTTGTGAAGGATTTGTGGGCGAATGCATTAGACAGGATAGATTCGTGGACCATGTGTATGTCTTAATGTATTGGATTGACTCATTACCTTTGTGGATAGGAGCATCGCATGTAGTTGTGGAAATTAGCTTAGCTTATCCTTTTATAGCTAAAAGTTTCTAGCTTGAGGGGAGTTAGATGGTTTGGGATGGATAGAAACAGGAGCTAAGCGCATAATGACTTAGCAAAAAGTTTAGTTAGTTGAAAGTTCATCAGAAGTTTGAGTACTTTTGAGAAACTTAAGTATGAAAGTGGAAAATTGAAATAAGCATTAGCTTGGTACAACAAATTTCAACCAATTGTTAGGCAAAGTAGTTAAAATATCGAATTACAATAGTCCTTGGAAGTGATTTCCTAACATTTGAACAACTAAGGAAGTGGAAATCTATTGAGTAGAGTGGTTGATTGTTCATTTTTTGTGTGTGAGATTAATAGACAATATGGTTAGTGGGAAAGAAGTCAAACATTTTGTAAAGAACACAACAAGAATGCATACTAAAGTAGCATATACTGCTACATAGATGTGCGAGGTTGACCTTTGCCATGTAAAACAGTGAAGGGAATGGACTACTGCATCAATACAACAAAGTTTGGAAGCTAGGGGTTCAGTGACATTTAAAGTTGGCCTTAACATTGGGCTAATTATGGGAATCAGTCAGATGCAAAGAGTCTTGAGAAAGTATTAAAAGTTCAAACCCCTATTGGTTGGAGTAGCATGAAGAGGGCAACATAGTAATACTTTTGTGGTGTACTGATGCTATTTATTTTGAGACTTTCAAATTCAATCATGTTGTTGAGTTTCTTCGACTTGAAAAACAAGTGGGGGTGTTTCCCTTAGCTTTAATAAGCACATTGGACTCTTCAAGTTCAGTTTGTTTATTGGACCTGTTGGAATAGTGTCCGTAGCTAATTGGATTGGCATATAAAAACTACTCCATTTGTGACATATTCTCGATTGAATGATATTTTATGAAATGGCCATCTTCATCTTATGCATTTTATTTTTCACATGCATTTGGTTGAAGCCCTTAAATCATACAAGACTATGGGATTTGGTCACGCATGCGATGGTGATCATGAAATAAGTCTCTATGGTCATGATTTTGAATATTCCAAGTCATAGAATTTTATGAGAATGGGCATTTAAGATTCAGATAGACTTGCACTAATGATGCATGATCCAAAGGGTTGGATATTACCCCGTTTCATGGGCAATCCATGTTAGACATGGATGTATGTTAGTGGGTGTTTATTAGAGAACAACTTCACTGAAAACCCGCTTAGAGAATCCACTAAATAGCCATAGTGGTAGGTTGATAATGATGAATTCTCCAAGCTTATGATAGTGCATATAATTAGTCATTTGACTTGAAGATCCATAGCAACCTTGTATTTAGGTCCTTATGTTTTAACTTTGTCCCGACTACATAGTGAGTCATCTGGAGCTTAGATTGGGCCTGAGCTACCTAACTACATAGATTTGTGAGATCTAAGATGGGATCTATTTTCTCATTATTGTGAAAAATGAGTACATCTCTTATGTATCCTATAATGATCAATTCCAAGAAATCTTTGCACAAGGTAGCAGGACAATTTGGAAAATGTGTTTTTTGAAGTTGAGGTCACAAAGTGGAATTGAACATCGAATGAAGAAACATAATTATCAAGGCTACTAGGAAGCCGACAAATATTTTGCCTTATGCTTCTTTTGGGAGATAAGAGACAGAAGGTCCGTATTTGCATGATAAGCGTAAGCTATATTGGTTCACCTTGAAATAATTCATTCATCCAATTCATTAGGCTCCATGGGCTTGTTGCTAGACATCGACCATGGAGATAGGGTATCTTTAATTAATAGAGATTAATTGATAGAGTTATTAGTTTAAATGAGTTTAAACTAATTTGAATATTTTTAATATTCAAAATATCACAAAGAGTTGTGAGCCCATATCTAATGAATTGGTGAACCTAATAGGTCACACACAAAAGTCTAAGAATACTCTTAATTGATAGGAGGATTTTTCTAAGGAGTTAGAAAATGTAATTGAGCGGTTTTTGCCTAAGAAAGAGAGATCTAGTTGGCTAATTAAGAATTAGTCACAATGGCTTAGCTAATTTTAGTGTTAAATTAATCAAATTAATTTAAAGAGTTAAATCAATCCAATTAAATTAAAGAGTCAATTTAATTGGTGCCATGTGGCAATTTAATTAGTCAAAGTCAACTTAAAGAGATAAGTTGATTTAATTAACTTAAGGAATTAAGTTAAACTAATTAAATTAAAGAGTTAATTTAAATAGTTAGAGATTTAGTTTTGGAGAAAAAATAAAATAGAGGAGTCCATTTGAATTTGTGGAGTTGTCATTTTTAATTTAGAAATTAAAATCCAATTCAAGCCAGAATTAAATTTAGCTAGGTGGCATATGTGGGCATGGACTGAATGAAGCTTCCAATAACATTATATATACCCCCTAGTGACAGGCCATGCTAGGCTTAATTCCATGCTTCCATTTTCCTCCACAAGGTAGCAAATCTAATGTGTTGAGTAATTACCTTCCAATATTCTCTTTGTTCTCTCTCCTTCTAAAAAATTGCCCTCTTTCCCTGTCTCTCTCTCTCTCTCTCTCTCTCTCTCTCTCTCTCCTATCATCTTCTTCCTCCATTCTATTCTAGCCTAGATTGTGAGGAATCGAGAGTTTTTCTAGGTGTGTGGATCACCATTAGAGGCTTCACACTTGGGGAGATTAGAATTGAAGTTTGATCCATTGTTTGGTGGCCTATTTTAGAGGATATTTTGGATCGATTTTGGGGTTGTTTTCTCCCATATTTTTAGCTATTTTGAGGCTATTTTGGATGTCTTTTGGTGAGCAATAGTTGCTTCCATAAGGTGTTTTTAGTGTGGCGAAGAAGATCCAAGAAGATGAGAGCGTTGATCTTGCTTTAGAAAAGTCCAAGAGGAAGATCTCCTTTGTTACCTTGATTTTTTCCACAAAGGTAATCTTCTTGCTTCCAAATCCTAGTTTATGACATGATGATTGATCCTTGGTTAGGAGATTGAAAGTTAATTTTGCCTTATTTTTGTTTTAATTATGGATCTTTGCACCTCTCCTTGCTTCAAGTGGTATCCGAGCCATCTTCATGTCTAAATTAGGATTTTGTTAATTAATTCATGTGATGGATTGATTCTAAATCTCCAAATTCTTGATTTAATTGACGAATTTGAGAGTTTAGAGATTATGTTTGTGGCTCTTGATATGTTGGATTCAAATATGTAAATATGTGTTTAATTGTTAATTCAGATGTTGGCATGAATTTTGAATATGTTAAATGTTGATTTAGCCTATCTTCATGTTAAATGGCAATTTAGCATGATTTTTATTGCTTTAAGATGTTTTGGCAATTTTTGAGTCTAATTAGATGAGTTTCTTGATGTTTATTGAAGAAATATGATTCTTAATTCCTTGTTTTCATCTTTAAAACATTTTGATCACTTTAATTTCCAGATTTTAAAGTGTTCATATTCTAGAAATTTTGTCAAAACATGTTTGGAAGGTGTTTCTGGAAGTGCCTGTAGTGGTTTGGAGGGAAAAAAAATGCAAAAGGCACAAAACGGTGTGCTTAGGTGCCATGGGGCTCCACCTACCTACTGGCTAGCCATTGGAGCAGCAGTGGGCATGCTGTGCGCATGCCTTGCTAGGCGGGTGCCTACCCTATGGCGTGCCTTTGGCACCGTTTTATGCACATTTATTATTTTTCACCTCTTTAAACTACACCATTCTATAATATTTTGATAAATAACTGTTATGTAAGTACTCAAAAACTTATTTGACATTTTTGCGAGCTTTTAAGATCAAATTCAAGTATGTGAAATAGTTTAGTGCATAAATGTTATGCTCATTTTTGCTTCTAATTAATTAGTTATGTGATAAGCTTTTAATTAGTAGAATTGAATGTCAATTCTTATTATTGTTCATTTAATTGTTGAATGGATGATGAATGGCTGAGGATAATTATGAACCTTTAATTTAATTTAATTGTTAATTCAATGTGGATTGAATGGTTTGAAATTAAATGGGGCTTGCATGTCTCTTACTTTAATTCTTGTGATTGTTATGAAAGTAGTTCTCTTAAGAGGTGAGGATTTCCATTTCTTGTAATTGTTGCAAGGATTCCAATATAGAGCCAAGAAGCTTGAAGACCCATGAATGTATAGGATATATCCATGTAATAGATAGGATCTATTAATTTAATTAAACCTACATAAATCAACTGAATAGTGCACCTATGGCTCTAAGTGCACTACTTGGTTAAGGCTTATAGTCATCCCATTATTAGATGCATGTTAGGTTTATTTACTTATCTTGATGTATGGTGATACATGTTTAGGATAGAGAACCTAAATAAGCAAAGCAAGAAAATTGATGAGATCTTCTAAGTAAGAAAATCCCTTAACTTAGAAAAGTCTAAGTTCAAAAAAATATTAAGTCAAATTGGATAAAAATTAAATCATGTTTTAATTAATCCAAACCTTCTACCAATAGGCAAATGACGTGAGATGCTACCTTAATTATTTGTCAACTCATGAGTCATGGGACACATTATTAGAGGAAAGCTGTAATCACTACCTCAGCATAAGATGCACTTTAATTTAAAATTCGCTATGACATTATATCATGAGTCACAGAATGATCATAGTTGAATTTATAATTAAAGATTTATTGGTAGGTCCAACTTGACATCTATAGTAGTATAGATGTCGCACAAGTTGTGGGTCTATACGAAAAGTGAGGCAAAACACATCAAGGATTGCATAGAGATGCAATTGGTAATAGTTACCTACCTTAGGATCATTGGTGGATGTCTCACGACTTGTAGGTCCACAAATGATATCTTTGGACCTTGATCTTCACTAAGAAAATATGATTTCCCGAATTCTTAAGAAGGTAAGAAATTTGATAAAATAGTGGGAGAAAAATATGTTTGAAAGATCATACACATGTTTTTCCATATCAATATTCAATCAAATGCTTATATTATTTTCCTCGATTTTGTAGATTTTTGAAATCTCAATCAATGGCAAAGAATCCACTTAGCATAATTTTGGAAACCAATAAACTCACCGGGCCTAACTTTCATGGTTAGCTACGAAACCTCAAAATTATTCTTGACTCTAAAAGGTGGACTTATGTCCTAACTCAAAGTCCACCGGATACCCTTAGCGATGATGTCGACAATGAGTCCCACAAAGTGTTTGCAAAATGGGTAGAAGATGATCTTAAAACTTTTTACCTCATGATGACATTGATGTTCAATGAGCTCCAGAAATCTCATGAGAACATGAGAAGTGCTTCTGAGATTCACTTACACCTCCAATAGTTGTATGAGATGCAATCAAGGCATGAACGATACATGCTATTGAGAGAGCCCTTTAGTACTAGAATGGTTGAAGGGTCGAGTGTCGATGACCATGGCCTCTAAATGATCGAACTTATTGAGAAGCTTGCTTAATTGGACATGGTCATGGACAACGACCTTTATGTGGATTTGATCTTCCAATCATTGCTAAGTTTGTTTGACTAATTCCCTATGAATTTCAACATGATGAAACAATTAAAGAATTGGCTAACATGTTGATAACTACTGAGGCGATGATGAAAAAGGATAAGCCTTTAATGCTTGCATCCTCCTCCAAGTCTAAAGACAAGAAGGGAGGTAAGAAGAAGAAATGTTATTCTTCAAAAGAGAAAAACCATTAAAGCCCTCTTGAGAAGTTAAGAAGAAAAAAGAGGACAAAAAGAATGCCACATGTTTTTGTTGTGGCGAAATAGGCTATTGGGAGCGCAATTGCCAGTAGTACCTTGCAACCCTTGGGAATGGTATATTGTTTATTGAAGTGCACTTAACGACAAATTCTTCCTCATGGGTATTTGATATCGAATGTGGTTCTCACCTTCGTAATTCGTTACAGGGGATGAAAAGAAGAATGACGCTTAGTGATGGGGATATGATCCTCCGCCTCAACAATATGTTGAAGGCGTAACGCAGTTAGACTTAGGGAACTCTTCTTTTCTACTTGATCCAGTTTACTTTGTAGCGAACTTAGTATAGAATACCATTTCAATTCCTATCCTAAATTCTGAAGGATATGATTTTTCAATCAATAATGGAAAATTGAAAGTAATAAAGAAAGGTTCTTTAATTGCATTTGGTATTTTAAGTAATAGATTATACAAATTAGATTTCCAAACATTACTTATGCACATTCAAAGCAACAAAAAAAAATTAGATAACCGAGAAGATGCCTATCTTTGACATGCTAGACTTGGACATGTTTCCAAGAATAGGATGAACAAGATAGAAGCCCTCAAAACACTAAATGTTAGTGATATAGAGGATATTCCTATTTGTGAATCTTGTTTAAAAGAAAAAATAACCAAAACTCCTTTTGTGGATAAATGGAGTGAACCACTAGTCCTTTGGATTTGATCTATACGAATGTATGTGAGCATTAAGAGTTAGTGCAAGAGGAGGCTATTCTTACTTCATAACCTTTATCGATGATTATACACGGTTTGGACATGCGTATCTTATGAAGTACATATCCGAAACCTTTAAAATGTTCAAAGATTATAGGAATGAAGTACAAATGCAACTAGGACTTAGCGTTAAAACTCTTTGATCGGATCAAGAAGGGAAATACTTAAGTGCCGAATTCTTAGGTTATCTAAAAGAGAATGGGATTTTCTCACAATGGACTCCTCCCGGCATACCCCAACATAATAAAGTAGCCAAAAGGAGAAATCGCACCTTATTGGACATGGTGTATTCCATGATAAGCTTCACTGATGTGCGTATCTCTTTTTATGGATTCGCCTTAGAATTAGCAGCGAATATACTAAATATAGTACCTTCAAAGTGGGTGCCAAAGACGCCACATGAGATATGGTATGACAAAGTACCCTCTTACTCTTATTTTAGAGTTTAGGGGTCTCCTGCATATGTCAACAGTTAGTAGAATATAGGTTGGATGCAAGATCCACTTTGTGCAAGTTTGTGGGATACCCAAAAGAGTTTTTGGCTTATTATTTCTATGATTCCTTGGAACAAATGGAGTTTATTTCAAGGAACATCACTTTTTAAGAGAAGAAGTTTCTATTAGATAGAAAAGACATTGTTAAACTTGATGAAGTTTAAGACATTCATAGAACACCACAAGTGATGGAAATAAAATAGCATCCCGAGCCTAGCACACAACTTCCTAGAAGGTCAAACTATATCAAGAAGCAACCTGAAAGATTCGGATTCATTCACGAAATGGGTCAAATAGATAATGATCCAAGGACCTATGAGGAAGCCATGCTGGATATGGATTCAGGTTATTGGCTTGGGGCTATAAAATTTGAAATGGACTCCTTGTACTCCAACAAGATACTTTGGTGGATCCACCGGAAAGTATAGTACCCATTGGTTGCAAATAGATCTATAAGTGAAAGATTGGAGTTGATGGAGAGGTTACAACCTTTTAAGGCTAAACTTATAGCAAGAGGATATACTTAAAGACATGGTATTGACTTCGAGGAGACCTTTTTGGCTATAGCTATGCCTAACTCCGTTAGGATTATGCTTGCTATAGCCACTTATTACAACTATGAAATTTGGAAAATGGATGTAAAAATCGCTTTTCTCAGTGGAAACATTGATAAGGAAATTTATGTGAAGCAAAAGAAAGCATCCCGAAGTTGGAATATATGTTTCGATGACACAGTCAAATCATTTGGTTTAAAAAAAAGCGTATATGAGCCTTTATGTATACAAAAAGGCTAGTGGGAGTTCGATTCAGTTTATTGTACTTTATGTCGATGACATTCTTTTCAATGGGAATGAGAAAGAAACGTTAGACTGTAGTAAAGAATGGTTATCCTTATAATTCTCTATGAAGGATTAGGGAGAAGCATCATACGTATTGAGAATACACATGTATAGAAATATATTAAAGGGGATGTTGGGGCTCTCCTAAACGTTGTACATTGATAAGTACTAGAGAGGTATAGTATGGAATAATCCAAGAAAGAATTTCTTTCCATGGGACATGGTCTTCGTCTCTCTAAGTGTATGGCCCCTAAGACCAAGGATGAGAGAAAAAGAATGTCCCACATACCTTATGCATCTGCTATAGGGAGCAAAATATATGCCATTCAATGTATAAGACCGAATGTAGCACATGCTCTAAGCGTTACAAGCCGCTACCAATCCGATCTTGGTGAAAGTCATTAGAAAGCTATAAAAGCAATCCTTAAGTACTTAAGAAGAACTAAGGACTTGTTTTGGTGTATGGAAATGGAGAATTGAAACTTGAAGGCTTTTTATATTCTAGTTTTCAATTTAATGAAGATGACCTTAAATCCATCTTAGGATTTATACTTTATCTCAATGACGGCATGGTAAGCTGAAAAAGTTTCAAACAAGACACCACTGCTGATTTCACTACTGAGGCAGAATATATTGTAACTTCGAAGATCACTGAAGAAGGTGTTTAGATGAAAAACTTCATCCAAGCGTTGGATGTAGTGCCTCGTATTGTGGAGCCAGTAGTTATCTTATGTGACAACAATGGAGCCATTGCACAAGTAAAGGAACCAAGATCTCATCAGCAATCCAAACACATTTTGAGGTGCTATCATTTGATTCATGAGATCATTGATAGAGGTGACATCCAAATGGAGAGGGTAGGCTCAGAAGAGAATAGCAGAGCCACTAACTAAACCCCTATCATGAAAGGTCTTTGAAAGACATCTTGAGAAGATGGGTTTAAAGGCTATGGGGAATTTGGCTTTAGGGCAAATGGGATATTGTTGGAATAGTGCCATGCAGTCAATTGGATTGGCATGCAAAACTGCTCCACTTGTGAGATAATCTTGAATGGATAACATTTTATAAAATGGCCATCTTCATTTTATTCGTCATTTGCATTTGGTTGAAGCCCTTAAATCATACAAGACTATGGGACCTGGTCACTCCTTGATGGTGATCACGAAACAAGTCTCTATGGTCATGATTTTAAATATTCCAAGTCATAGAATCTTATAAGAAAGGGCATCTAAGATTCAGATAAACTTGCACTAACGATGCATGATTTAAAGGGTTGGATATCGCCCTATTTCATGGGCAATCCATGTTAGACATGGATGTATGTTAGTGGGTGCTTATCAGAGAACAAGTTCACTGAAAACTCGCTTAGAGAACCCACTAGATAGTCGTAGTGGCAAGTCGATAATGATAAATTCTCAAAGCTTACGATAGTGCATATAATTACTCATTTGACTTGAAGATCCATAGTAACCTTGTATTTAGGTCCTTATGTTTTAACTTTTTCCCAACCATATAGCGAGTCATCTAGGGCTTAGATTGGGCATGAGCTACCTAAGTATGCAGATTTGTAAGACCCAAGATGGGATCCATTTTCTCATTATTGTGAAAAATGAGTGCATCTCCTATGTATTCTATAATAATCAATTCCAAGAAATCCTTGCGCAAGCTAGTAGGACAATTTGGAAAATGTGTTTTTTGAAGTTGAGGTCATAAAGTGGAATTGAACATTGGATATAGAGACATAGTTATCGAGGCTATTAGGAACCCAAGAAATATCTTGCCCTCGGCCTCTTTCAGGAGATCGGAGATAGAAGGACCATATTTGTATGGTAAGCGTAAGGTATATGGTTCACCTCAAAATAATTCATTCATCCAATTTGTCGGGCTCCATGGACTTGTTGCTAGACATCGACCATGAAGATTGGGCACTATTTATTAAATAGAGATTAATTGATTGAGTTATTAGTTTAAATGAGTTTGAACTAATTCGAATATTTTTAATATTCAAAATATCACAAAGAGTTGTGAGCCCATATCTAATGAATTGGTCAACCCGAGTCACACACAAATGCCTAAGAATACTCTTATTTGATAGGAGGATTTTTCTAAGGAGTTAAAAAATGTAATTGGGCGGTTTTTGCCTAAGGAAGAGAGTCTAGTTGGCTAATTAATAATTAGTCACAATGGCATTAATTAAGTGCTAAATTAATCAACTTAATTTAAAGAGTTAAATTAATCCAATTAAATTAAGGAGTCAATTTAATTGGTGCTATGTGGCAATGTAATTAGTCAAAGTCAATTTAAAGAGTTGAGTTAATTTAATTAACTTGAGGAGTTAATATAAACTAATTAAATTAAAGAGTTCATTTAATTAACTAGAGAATTTAGTTTTGGAGGGAAAATAAAATGGAGAAGTCCATTTAAATTTATTTAGTTGGCATTTTTAATTTAGAAATTAAAATCTAATTCAACTAGAAGTAAATCTAGCTAGGTGGCACATGTGGGCATGGTGCTAAGGAAGCTTCCAAGAGCTTCCAATCACATTATATATACCCCCTAGTGGCCAGCCATACTAGGCTTACTTCCATGCTTCCATTTTCCCTCCACAAGGTGGCATATCTCATGTGTTGAGTAACTACCTCCAAATATTCTCTCCATTCTCTCTCATCCTAAAAACTCTCTCTCTCTCTCTCTCTCTCTCTCTCTCTCTCTCTCTCTCTTATAATCTTCTTCCTCCATTCTATTTAGCTTAGATTGTGAGGAATCGAGAGTTCTTCTAGGTGTGTGGATCATTATTAGAGGCTTCGCACTTGGGGAGCTTATAATTGGAGTTTGATCTATTGTTTGGTGGCCGATTTTGGGGCTATTTTCTTCCAAAATTTTAGCTATTTTTAGGCTGTTTTGGAGGTTTTTTGGTGAGCAATAGTTGCTACTAGAAGGTGCTTTTGGTGTGCTGGAGAAGATCCAAGAAGATGAGAGTGTTAATCTTGCTCTGGAAGAATCCAAGAGGAAGATCTCCTTTGTTACCTTGATTTTTTCTTCAAAGGTAATCTTCTTGCTTCCAAATTGTTGTTTATGACATGATGATTGATCCTTGGTTAGGAGATTTCAAGTTAATTTTGCTTTATTTTTTATTTTAATTATGGATCTTTGCACCTCTCCTTGCTTCAAGACCCTTAAAATATTGGTCATACATTGGCGCGACAGGTTAGCATGACAGTGCGCTAAAAGGTGCCAGCTTCATGCAACACAAGATGTTGGCTAAGATAATTGGTCCAAATAGAACTTAGGTCATGCTACACGCTATGCGCCATGTACCTACTTTTGGGTGGAATGATGGCAAGTAATGAGTGAGGACCAAATAGTGCGCACATAGAGCTGGACAGTGCACACACTTGCACGAGCTTTGGGACGGGTGCACACATGAACTTAGATTGGTGCTTGAGATGGTTAGTAGGATTTGGCGCACAAGTTGCATAGGTAGTGTGTGCATGAGGCAAGACTAGGGCACACAAATGCATTAATGCACGTAAGTGGCACATAGGCCAGTTAATGGTAAGATAATACCCTACACATGCCCAAAAAGGTATACCTAGGCTCATACCCAGACCCACACTTATTAAAAATAATGTAATGGGCCTGAGTAGGGTCTGTATCCATAAATCACCCACGTACTCATACCCAAAAAATACCCATTACTACATATACTCAAATTTTAACATATTAACCTAAAAATTACATGTACCAAAACTAAATATATTAATAATAAATTTTAAATATAAAAAAAATATTTATTAATTTTATGTTGTAGTATATCTTTTTAACTATTTATATATATTTACTTGAAATATTTTATAAGAAATAACACTATTTGCAATAAAAATTGAAAGAACAAAATTAAAGAGACAAAAGAAGTAATATACTTAGAGAAAATAATAGAAAGCAAAAAATATAATATGAGGTAGATGAGAGAGAAGAAAATATTAATTTTTTATTTTTGGTATTTTAGTATACCCAAAATTAAAGGTAAAAATTAACTAAATTAAATTTGATAATTAAATTAATTGTATACATTAAATTAATTGAGGAAATTAAACTAAATTAAACACTTTTAGCAAAATTTCAAAGAATATGGAAATGCGTGCATTAACTGTGCTACTGTTTAACGAGCAAGGAAAATATTGATAAATTGTGTTAATTGTGAAAATTTATGAAAAAATTAATACTAGTAAAAATATTTAAAAGAAAAAACCCTGTTGTTGTATCATAGTCAGGAAAGTGTAACAAGTACCACACAAATTGGACTCAGTAATTTGGTAATCCATGCCAGTTATTTTTTGATTATTTTTAAATGAAATGATCAAGATTTTATTTGACTAAATTTATTTTTTAAAATTTTATAAAATTATATATTTTTAAAATGTATAAGATGTTAGATTTTATTTTAAAAAAATAAACTTTTAAATTATTTTGATAAAATAAAATCTTGGAGTTCGTTAGCATTTTAAAAATAAATTAGTAACTTACTACTTTTTTCAAAAAAAAAAAATCTAAGATCTAACATCTTATTTTAAGAATTCATATTTTTTAATAAAAAATATATATCAAATTACGTTTTACAAGCTATCAAAAGATATTTTAAGAAGTCTATACATTATAAATATAAGTTCATGAACTAGACCCAATGGGTATTGGGTCAGATAGGGTAGGGTAAAGTTAGGGTCTTGTTATTTTGGGTAATTTAGGGTAGGATAAAGTATGGGTGATTTTTGTTTGAGTATTTTAGGGTGTAGGCATGGGTAGGGTATTTACAGGCATAGTGGCACACATGTGAGCAACAATTACTAGGATGACTTGGAAGACGATTCATAAGGTTGGTTGACTTTCTTGCTAGTAGATGGTTAAAGAATAGGTTGGACAAGAATGGTTGAAGTCTGACTTGTTCAAAAATCGTTGGGACATTTGGCACGCAGCCTACCTTTTGGTGAAAACTACAGGAAGACACTTAGCAACTTGTTAGCATTAGATCCTACCACATGTTGGCATTTTGTATGTTGGCCCCTAGCAATTAAGGGATGTCTACTACTGATTATTGTATGACCATATATGCCATTAAACTCATAAGTCTGCTGGCAGAGAGAGTTAAGGTTTGTAGGCAGACATTTTGTGTGAAAGCATGGCAAACCTTTGTGTATTGGATTTTGGTGAATCAATGCAAAAGTTGGGAATGGTTTCATGTAAACATAGTTGTGTTTTACTTTCTGCTATGCGTTTACTTGATGAATGCTCTTACACATTTTACATTCTGCAAAATCTAAAAATGGGCACAAAGATGAATCCTTGGACAAGCTGACTAGTTTTAGATGGGCTAGGCCGAATAGAGGGTGTACAAATTTGCGCAAAACTTGGCAGATTGCTCTATATCAAAAACAACCTAGTGACACCTACCATTATGCCAAATCGCATACCATAACATGACTTATTTGAAAATTTTCCGACCGTACCAACTTTTTCCACATCTTTTAAGTATATTTTTATTCATTCTTCAAAAAAAATTTGTGTTGAGTTCTTCATTTTTATTTAAAATTTTTAATTTATGGTACTAAATCTAAGTATGTTTTGTGACTTTTTTTTGTTGGCCTTTAAATTTTTATATCAAATTCAAATATTCTTTAAAACTTCTTCACTTCTTGTTACATTACACTTATGATTCAAAGACCAAGTCAAAGACTATTGGACCTGTAGAGCGACTCTCAACAAAGGATGTGAAGACTGTGAGAAGAATTCTTTTTTTTTTTCTTCGTATATTTGCTTTTACTAAAGATCAAAGAGTACACTTATACTCCAGATAATAAGGGAAGGGTTTTCCTAATCCAAATTTGGCTCTAATTAGATCCTTAGTGCAAGTTTCAAGTAAGTAAACTAATTATGTGAAAACCAAGGAAAATAAAAATTGGAAATGAACATTATTTGATTAAAAGTTTTTCAACTTTCATATCTAATTCAATTTAAAAACTTTTAGTTTATAGTACTAAATTTAGCTATGCGTTGTGAATTTTTTTTTATCTTTAAATTTTTGTTTCAATTTACATGTTCTTTAAAACTTCTTTTCTTTTATTTGATTTTTCATACTTGATTAAAAGTTTTTCAATTTTCGCATCCAATTCAATTAATAATTGAAGTGTTTTGAAAGAATTTCCTCAATTTCAACACTAAACAACATCCAAAGTTTCAAGTTTTTCACATTTTTATGGTACTAAAATTTAGTCATGATTTGTTTGATTGTCTGGTTTAATAGAATGATAGTATGCTAATAAGCATGCACTACTTTACATGCATGAACAATGTACTACATTTACTAGAAATTATAGAGTAGAACAAATTTTATATTTATACCTGGGCTTTATTCAGGTTTCGACCCCCTAATGAATATTTGTTTTTGAATGAATTTTAATTTCAAGATTATAGTAATATATAAAAACTTGTCTGTTTAATGTTATTATTATAAATTGAGTTGAATTTATGTTCATGATCTAAAATATATTAGCATATATAGGAGAGTCTTTTGACTATAATTTTGTCCAAATTCTAAACTTTTAGAATTTCAGTTTTTTTTAATTGACTTAATATTAATAACTATTAAATTTGAAATTAATTTACACTTATTTATTCCATTTAAGAAAGTCCTCAATTTTCAAAACCATTTTCTTGAGTGATAAGAGTGCAAGTTATTTAAAAGTACCAACTTTATCTTCAAAATTAGGGTTTAGTCCACACCCCCAATAAAGTTAGTTGCAGCTCTTGATTCTAAATTCAATTTTAATCTTCACTATCCACTTATGTAATTTGGTCAAAATACCCTCCTACTTACTATTTTGTGTTTTTTTTTCTTTCTCTCGTAACCTAATTTTTCACAAGTGAGGAGTTTTTCCAACCATTCTTTTCTAAGAAGAGATGGCCAACCACCACCAGGGAACTTTGTAAGTCACCACCATCACCACCACTATGCAATTACTCATCAACCTTTTTTTTTTTGCAGCCCCCACCCTCAACCACTATTCCACCACAAACAATTTTAGCCTCTTATCAGCTGTTACTGCTATGATGCTTTGAAATCTCGGTGAAGGAATATAAATGGAAATCCACAAAATGGATAGAATAAGGGAAATTATGTGCCCATAGTTTGTTAGAGAGTGCAAGCACATCAATTCTTAATGTGTAGGTGTTATGGCTGAAAGAGATAGAGGCAAACTATATTGCATTTCCTTTTTCTTTTCTTTAAGCATAAAATGTTGCATCAGAAAGTTTTGTTACCTTTATTATGATCACTAATTTTTTATTCTTTGTTTAACAAAAAAAATCGATTGAAGAGTATAATGAAAAGGTGGACATGTTGCCAAAGAAGGTTGTTGCTCTCCATGCTTGATTTTTATCGACCAATTTGCCTTAATGGTAGGTGGTAGTACAAAAAACCGTGGACTATTTTTTAATATTATTATGTGGATCTTCAGGATTCTTTAGCATAAGCCCTTGACTATCTTATGCATAAAGCAACTATTTTTGCAACTATATTTTGTTTTTCAAATTAGAAAGGTGAATTGCTTTTTTCATCTTTTGGATTGACTGAGAGGAGTAGCATATGTGCTATACTTCATCTCTTCGTCCAACTTTTTTCTTTTTTTCTTTTTTATGAGAAATCTCTTTGCCCAAAATTGATTAGTATCATTTTCCATTTGGTTAGATATCTATGTGTTATAAAAACCTTTATTCATAGTATAACATATGAGATTTCTTATGACCACTGAGGTGGTAGTTAAATCCTTACTTTCTAGCAAAGAGATTATGGGTTTGAGCTCTGGATCATATAAATGGCTTTGAAGTGTGAAACTTGTTGATTTGGCTATGAACTCCTACCAATTAGGTATGTTGTTTCTATTTTCTTTTTCATATTGACCAATATCGATAAAATAATTAAACTGACTTATGTATTAGTTTGTGAATCAATCATTTTTATGGTGATTAGGACTATGTTGCTTGTCTTTTTTCTCTATCTTTTTATTTATTGGAAAATAAAATTGTTGATCTTTTTTAGTTTCAAGAAAGTAGGAAACAAACAAACAAAAGGATTGATGATTGCTAGAAATTAAAGATACCTATTAGTCTTTCCTCCTTGAGTTTCATCTTATTGCCTGTTTAAATCCTTAAGGAAGTATCATGCATGATAATTGGTTTCATATTATTCCATTTAACAACACTTAATATTATTTATAGGTTTGTCAAAAAATTTTCCCTTTATTTACTATTTCCATAATTCTCAACTCCGTTACAATATATTTAAGATTATTACTTTTGTTTGAAAGGCGATGCGATTGAATTTTATTTTTTTAATAGTTTATTCCTAAACTTTCTTATTAAGTTGTCTAGATATAAGTGAATACACTTTGAGTTGGAAAAGAACACATGCATGTTATGCCATATCTTATATATAGGGATGTCAATGGGCAGGTTTGTCAAAATGTGGGACTCGCCTGATTAAGGTTTTGATAGGCTAAGACCTCTCATTTTTCATGACAAATGTGATATCAGGAGTAAAGAGCTACATATCTAATATTAACCATTATAATTTCAGTATTACGATTATAAATGTACAGACCTCTCATTACCATACTAATAAGAATTTCTATAGTTATGCAAATTAATGTTTATGTTTAATTTAGCATAATTGCATTACTATAAAATTAAACACGTACAGGACCTCTCATTATCAAGTTGGCGTGCTTATATTTATGGCAAAACACGTGTACTACATTACAAGCAATTTAGATGTATTGTGTTATACGACAATATTATAGGTGGTAAATCTATCATTTCAAAGATTCATGCTACAAGGATTAAAATATTAAATAGAAAATAATTTAAGAAAAGAAAAGTACCATATATTTTTAATTGAGTAAAGCATTTTGGTGTATGAGTACTTCATATCAGTAAATCAATACTTTATGTTCTTTATCTCCGGACTGATATTCATGATTTAATGTTTCAATATAACAAAACAATACTTCATATTTAATATATAGGAATGCACTGGAGTAATTTTATACTCATGTGTTTTATGGCATAATTAGCCTCAATTTACTGAGAAACAATATATAAAATGATTATTCAATAAACATGTGCTCTCGTAAAACATTAAAACGTATATCTAGCTAAAACAATAATAGAAAAATCACGTGTTATTCAATAAACATATATCTAGCTAGAACAAATCTCATAACAATATATCTAGCTAGAACAATATCTAACAAAACAATAATAAAAAAACTTATATCTAGCTAGAACAACATCTTGTAAAATGATTATTCAATAAACATATATGTATCTAGAACAATAAAAACACGTGTTATTCAATAATAAAAACATGTGTATTCTCGTAATTGTTAGGATATATACACATGTGTTCAAATAGTTATGAGACAACTACTTACATTCAATAATTATCTTCTCTTCCATAATAGTACAAACAACATTATAGGTGGTAAATCTATCATTTGACATTAAAAAAATTGTAGCATAAATAGAGTTTCATGACTAAATTCATCTTATAGGTAAGACTTCATGCTATGATTATTCAAGCAAGGATTAGAATAGTTAAATTTAATATAATCTAACAATATTTAAAAAACACTATATTTCAGGAAAGTAGTATCGTAATTTTGGGGTACTACACACTAATATAGAAAAATAATTATATTCAATACTTTAGTACATCATTGGAGTAATTTTGCGATCATGTGTTGTATAGCCTAATTTGCCTTGATTTATTGGGTAAACAACATATAAGACAATTGAGAATAATAAAAATCATGCATTTATTCTAATAATGGTTGGGATACACACATGTTTAAATGGTTGGGGGACAACTACTTATATCCAGCAAGTTGTGCTCTTCTTCATTGTAGTGTAAAATAGTATTATACATGGTAAATCCATTCAAATATAACCATGTACCAACTATTACTAGAAGAACATATATTTTATTATTTTAGATTGTCTTATATGTTATTTTCCTGATAAATTGAGGTAAATTAGATCATATAACACATAAGAATAAAGTTATTCTATCATACGTGATGCTGAATATGGACTATTATTTTACTATAGTGAAATGTTCAAATCCAAACTATAGGATTGGTTTCTTGAAATGTGGTTTTTATTAACTTTTTTCCAATTATATTATATTTAACTATCGTAGTCTTTATTTTTCTATCATTAGCTTGAAGTTTTGGTCCTAGAATGAATATAATCATAAAACACTATTTGTGCTATAATTTGATGTCAAATAATAGATTTACTAGCTATAATGCTACTTATTTACACTATTATGAAGGAGAACATAACTTATTGGTTGTAAGTAGTTGTCGTCCATCCATTTGAACACATACATAACCCAACTATTTTTAGAAGAACACATGTTTTATTATTCAGATTGTCTTACATGTTTCCCAGTATATTTAGATAAATTAGGTCATACAATACATGAATATAGATTATTCTAAATAGATGGGATATTAAATATGAAGTATATATTGTTATAATAATAAATAAAAAAAACTCAACTTCAAAATTGCAGTGATGTTTTCCTTAAATGTGGTACTTTTTTTAAATATTTTTAAAATATACAATTAAATTTAACTAACTTAAATCCTTGTTTGACTATCATTAATGAAAACTTTGTTATAGAATGAATACAATCATGAAATGCTATTAGTACTATAATTTTGATGTCAAATAACACATTTACCAACCATAGTGTTGTTTTACACTATTGTGAATGAGAACATAACTTATTGGATGTAAGTAGTTGTCTATCAACTATTTGAACAATGTGTATTCCAACTATTATTAGAAGATCACATGTGTTTGATGTTCGAGATTGTCTTATATGTTATTTTCTCAATAAATTAAGGTAAATTAAACAAAAAACACGAGTATAGAATTAGAATAATGCAAAATAAGATATTAAATACCAAGTATTATTTTGCTAAACTGAAGTATTAAAATCTAAAACTGCAGTACTATTTTCCTGATATGTGGTATTCTTTTCATAATTTCAAATTATGTTAACTTAACTATTTTAGTTTTTGTTTGACTATCATAACATGAAATGCTAGTCCTAAAAGGAATATAGTCATGACACACTATCCGTGCTACAACTTTGATATTAAATGATAAATTTACCACCAATAATATTACTACCACCACGCCAACCATACGTTCATTGGCATACTTCCTCCTTTAATTTTTTCCTGTTTAACCTTTTAAAGATTGATCACTTCTTGAACTACATATTGTAGCCTCTTCCCATGCATACAATCGAATAATTGATTAATCATCAACATAAGGAATCAAATACCGAGAAGTAGAGTAGTTGCCAATGAAAAAATAATACAGCTAAAAACAAAAAGTGCATACATTCTAGCAAAATCCTCTACATTGTGATCATTATGCCTCTCCACAAAATCTTTTAATTAACTTTTCAAATATCTTTACACAACTAATTGAATTTCCAAAAAATAAATGTTATACTAATTTTTGATTTTTTCTTTAAACCTAAACCAGTTGGTTGCCCCACATGATGCAATCCCCTAAAAATAAAGAATTCTTTTCTGTTGTTTCAATTTTATGTTAAGGCTGTAGATATATCAATTTTTGGTCAATTGACAAGTGACATGTGTAAAATAATATGCTACTTATTAATTTAAAATTTTCTATTTATATTTTGGAATTTACTAAATTTAATTCCAAAAAATAAATAGTTAATTTTAATTAATACTTTAGTATTTATTTTATGCTCAAATCAAATATTGACAAGTGTCAAAGATGAAATGTATACGTCTATGGATTAATCAAATCGAAGATATTTGATACTATATATTGATATATGATATTAGTTCTTGATATCTGATATTATCTTATCAAAAAGATAATTATCAAAGAAGTTCAAGTCAATCTGAATGTCTCTCATCAAACATCTATATAAAAAGGCTGACCAAAGCTCATTCAACACACAACACAAATTCCAACAAGTGACAGGAGCTTTGAAGGAGTCCAGCAATTCTCTCTATCAAATTTAAAGAGATCCATGGTGTTCAAGGTGTTCTTTGTGGAGCTCATATATTTTTGGCGTTTGATTCAAGATTAAGTTGCGAAGCCCTTGAATTGGTGTTATTTCAAATCAAATTTAAGGAGACCCACGGTGTTCAAGGCATTCATCGCAGAGCTCATCAAATTTCAAGATCATATTTGGAAGGGAAGAATCAGAGGATTAGATTAGAGATTGGATCCACAGTTGATTGATTTTAATTTTATTATATTTGTATGATTTTTCTTGTCTAGTAATTTTATTTATTGCAGAAGAAATTTGTGCTTACAAATTTTGGCACGCCCAGTGGGATGATCTCTACTTCTCATCTCTTTCCTTCATTAAGATTAAATTACCATGGCTGCCAACAAGACTGCAACATTGAACATTACTACCTTAAATTCCTCAAGTACTCGAGTAAAAAATGTTGGTGTCATCACAAGAAGTATGTCCAAAAAGTTGCAATCATCTTCGGAGGTGGCTCATTTGCTTGCTGTGGGAAAAGTGCTGCTGCATTTTATTGATATGAATAAAGATGATGGAGACTCAAAGGAAAAATCTACACCATCCATTTCCCACTCAACATCAAATTCCTTGAGCATGGCGACGGTGATTGTGACAAGTGCTACGACCTTGGAGGAACATATTTCCAATTTGATGGGGGCCGTTGAAGGACTTACGAAGCATATCCAAGAGCAAGACTTTCAAATCTCCAAATTACTGAACAAAGCAGACAATCTTAATGCTAGCTACATGGTAGAGAAGCAAATTGAGGTTCAAGACGAAGGTGAAACATCCACAAGGAGACAACCAACCAAAACTGAAGAGATTGCAACAAAAGAACTAAAAGTTTCCACTAAACTAATTCCCATTGACCTAGTGAAGGAGTTTATCCTGGAATCTATCGAAGACAAGCTTGATGAAAATTCTAAGTCATCTATGACTTATTCCAAGCCATATACTCAAAGGATTGACAACTTGAAGATGTCAATTGGTTACCAAACTCCAAAGTTTCAGCAATTCAATGGCAAGGGCAACCCAAAGCAGCATGTGGCTATTTCATTGAAACTAGTGATAATGCTGGGATATATGGAGATAATCTAGTCAAGCAATTTATTTGATCATTAAAAGACAATGCTTTAGATTGGTATATTGACTTGGAGGCAGGCTCCATTGATAGTTGTGAGCAACTGGAACAAGAGTTCCTCAATCATTTCTACAGCACTCAAAGGATAGTTAGCATGATTGAACTTATCAACTCTCACCAATGGAAGGAAAAACCTATCATTGACTATATCAATCACTGGAGGAATTTGAGTCTTAATTGCAAAGATCAATTGTCAGAGGCTTTAGCAATTGAGATGTGCATCTAAGGAATGCATTGGAGTCTTTGCTACATACTTCAAGGAATTAAACCAAAAACTTTTGTAGATTTGGCAACTTGTGCACATAATATTGAAATAAGCATAAATTTTGATGAACAAAAAGACTCAAATAGTGTTGATAATGATGATGAAGATGTTGGAGGCAATTAACTTTCATCTTCAAATCATAAATGCTCCTTGATAAGAGCCTAAACTATCAATAATGCTTCAAGATAAGAGCACAAACTATCTAAAATTCTCAAGCCTTCAAGTCTCCAAGCTCTAAATCCACAACTTAAGTCTCCAGATCTTCAAGTCAAGGCTCAAGTTTCTAAGTCTCCAAGTCCAAAACTTAAAATTTCATGTCTCTAAATCAAAGAATCAAGTCTTCAAGTCCAAAGTTCAAATCTCCAAATTCTATGTGCTCCTTGGTAAGAGCATAAACTATCAATAAGGCTCCTAGGTACGAGCATAAACTATCTAAAATTTCAAATTCTCCCCATGTGCGCCTTGAAAAGAGTTTAAACTATCAATAAGGTTCCTAGATACAAGCATAATGTAAATACTTAAAGTTTCCCCATATGCTCCTTAATATGAGCTTAAACTTTCAATAAGGCTCCTAAGTACGAGCATAAACTATCTAAATATTCAAATTCTCCTCATTTATTCCTTGATAAAAGTGTAAATTGTCTATTAAGTCAAACTCAAGTAAACTCCTCGACATGAGTATAAATTGTCAACTGAATTCAAGTGAACTCATTGACCATGTATTCAAGCTGGTCTGATAGAAGACAAGAACTTTCAATTCTGAAAGGAGCCAGATTATCGAGGAAGAAGTGAACAAGTTGCTAGAAGGAGATTACACATTTGAAATCCAATACCCTAGTTGGTTGTTAATGTAGTATTGGTCCCTAAAAATAAGGGTAAATGGAGAATGTGTAATGATTTCACTGATCTTAATAAAGCATGTCCTAAGACATGTATCCTCTGCCTTGCATAGACTTGTTAGTCGATTCAATTACAATATGTGATCTTTTGAGCATGATGGATGCCTTCCAAGGATATTATCAAATTCTTATGGCCCCTAAGGTTAGGGATAAAAATTCTTTTCTGGTTCCAAATGGTGTGTATTATTTCCTGGTCATGCCATTCGGATGAAAAAATGCCAGAGCAACTACCAGAGACTAGTCAACTTCATGTTCAGAAATGAGATAGGTCGATCATTGGAAGTATATGTGGACGACATGATCATTAAGACAGAAAATGAATTAGACCACTTGGCTAACTTGGGCCATGCATTTACCATCCTCAGAGCTTTTTGTATAAAACTTAACCCGGCTATGTGTATATTCGGTGTCAAACTTGGGAAGTTCTTAAGCTACATGGTCAGTCAGTAGGGCATTGAAGCTAATCCCTAGAAAATTCAAGCCATACTGGATATCCATCCACCAAGAATAGTTAGGGATGTGTAAAAGTTGGTTGGGCAAATCATTGCTCTTGATCGATTTATCGCTTGATTAGCAAACAAGAGTTTACCCTTTTTTCAGGTTCTGAAGAGTGCTAGGAAATTTCGATGGACAGAAATTTTAGGCTCTAGCTGACCTCAAGAAGTACTTAGCTGAGCCTCCATTGCTGACAAAGCCTACAGTCAGAGAAGCATTAACCTTGTACTTGGCAATTTTGCAGTAGCGATTAGTTCGGTCTTGGTATCCACTCGACAAGGCTCATGTAGACTAGTTTACTATAGTAGTAAAATTCTGCAGGGCCTTGAGCATAACTATTTGGAGATAGAAAAGTTTGCACTAGCACTCATCACTACGGCACGCAAGTTGAGACCATATTTCCTGTCCCACACCTATCATTATTTTGACGAACCAACCATTAAAGTAGGTATTCTCCAAGCCTGACACATCAGGGAGGTTACCCAAGTGGGCTATTGAGTTGGGAGAATTTGACCTCAAGTTTCAACCGCGCATCGCTATGAAAGCTCAAGTTGTAGCTAACTTCATAGCTAAGCGAATCGACCTCCTATTGCTTTAAGAGCAAGAACAGTGAGTTTGGTCTCTACACATATATGGTTTAGCTACGAATTCAAAAGATGGCGTAGGTGTCTCATTATGTTCCCCTCAAGCCGAAGAGTATGATTTTGCTATCAAACTCAACTATCTAGTCACAAACAATGAGGATGAGTACGAACCTCTCATAGTGGGGATGAAATAGGCTTCGGATATGGGGGTCTAGCACTTAACCGCCATCATAAATTCTCAACTTGTCACCGAATAGTTTGGGGGAAACTTCAAAGCAAGAGAAATAAGTACAAATAGTTATTTATCTGACGTCAACCAGCTTGAACAAAAATTTCAGAAATTCACCCTCAATTATGTGCCCAGGTTGGAGAACGAAAGAGCAAAGCACTTATGAAGTTCACTAGCTTAGCGAAAGGCATGAGAGAGAGGTCCATTACCTTTTTGGTCGCGAGTAGGCCTGCAATTCACAGCCCCCAGTAGAATTAAGTCTTCACGATAGATATCCCCGACCATACTTGGATTGACAAGAATAGATCTTATCTTAAAGAGGGTAAGGTGCCAGTGGACAAGGCAGATGACCGCAGGCTGAAAGCGCGCGCTTCAAAATTCATTTTGGATAAGTTTAACCAGTTACACAAGTGGTCTTATACAAGACCCCCACTAAAGTGTCTCACACTCGATCAGGTACAGGAAGTTCTACAAGAGGTCCATGTGGGCATTTGTGGGACTCACATAGGAGGTTGATCATTAGCCCATAAAATTATCAGGAATGGATACTTTTGGCCATCTTTGAACCAAGACGTCGTCTAGTTTGCTCGAAAGTGCTCCTCATGTCAAGTTCATGCTAATGTCCCACATCAACCAGCTGCCACCTTGGTCCCGTGCAGATCACTTGGCCATTTGACCAATGAAGAGTCGATATAGTAGGGTCTTTTCGAAAAGCCACCAGGAAAAGAAAATACATGATCATGGCAGTTGAATACTTCACCAAATGGGTTGAAGCAGAAGTGGTGCCCAAGATCACAGATGCCGTGGTAAGGAGTTTTGTATATAAGAACATCATTTGTCATTTTGGCCTACCTAAAGTCCTCATATCCGACAACAACACCCAATTTTAGAGCAGGTGCACTAGAGAATAGTGCGAAGAATTGGGAATCAAGTAATATTTCACTTTAATCGGGAACCCTCAAGCTAATGGTTAAATAAAGGTTACTAACAAAAGTAGAGATGACAAAATTACTCGTCCCTACGGCAGGGTGGATTCGGGGACAATTTTCTCCCCTGGGGATGGGGATGGGGACGGGGACAATTTAGTCCCCGAAATGCTAAACGAGGCGGGCCGGGGATCACAATCCCCGTTCTCTTGGGTACTCGTTACCCGTATAAATAATTAAATTATTATTATTTCCTTATATATATGTATGTCAAATCCTATTTTTATTTATTTCATTTCATCCTCCGTATTCCATTTCCCAAGGTCTGCAGCACCCCCATCTCTTTAGGGGAATTGACAAATTGTTATGTTTTTTTTTAAATTTATGTTTATGTATTATTTATCTTTTAATATTTTATTGTAAAATATAATTAAATATCATGTGTTATGTATTTATATTTGGCAATCTTTTAACTTTGGAAGTAGTTTACATTATTGGAAAATTTTAGTATTTTTTTTATTTCTAAATTTTTTTATGAATTTAATAAATTTTTAAATCAAACCCACGGATATTCGTCTCCCTGTGGGGACGGGTACCTACCACGGGGATGGGGGCGGGACCGGGGTTATTTTCACCTCACGGGGGTGGGGGGCGGGGGGGCCATCCCCGCCCCGTTGACACTCTTAAACAGAACTATTCTTGACCATATAAAAACTTGCTTGGAAGGTTCCAAAGCTAGCTGGGCAGATGACGTACCAGGAATCTTTTAGGCATATCGGACCATTCCACAGATTGCCACCAGTTAGAGCCCGTACACTTTAGTGTATGGATCCAAAGCAATTGCTCCTACAGAACTGATTCAACACACGACTCGAATAATATACTACAGCCCGATCAGGAATAAAGTTGAAAGAGAATTCGACCTGGAAGTAATTGGCGAACTCCAACAATAAGCTTTCACAAAGATGCAAAGGTACCGGTCGATCATGGCTAAGTATTATGATAAAGGTGTAAGATCGAGATCTTTCAGAGTTGGCGACCCCGTCCTCAAAAAGGTCAAAGTCTCTAAAAATGTTGGCAAACTCGACCTAAAATGGGAAGGTTCATATTCTATGGTCAAAGTCGCAAAACATAACTCTTATCGACTAGCCGATCTATCTGAAAATGAGCTACCAAGACCATGGAACGCCATTAACCTCAAGAAGTTTTATGTGTAGACTGCAGTGAATCGAAAGTACATCATTTTAATAGGCAACCATAAATTTGACCCCATAGTCATATATTATACAAGTTGTATGATTTAAAGCATCTACTAATTCGACCCCGCAGTCGTATGATGCAAGTTGTATAATTTAATTATTAAGCAACTACCAATTTGACCTCTGCAGTCGTATGATGCAAGTTGTATGATTTATCTACAACATCGTGTATCAGATGTATACATTTTTAATAAACGACAAATGATTTTGTTCCTAGGAATAGTAACCAAAAAAAAGAATGAAAATCGAATAGTTGCATTAGTAAATGTTAAAGGTGCTCATAAGCCCCTTGAGGCCATACATCAAAAAAGAAGAACACAGAAAAGGAAAAATGAGCTAGCTTCTAGCTTGATCCCACATTCTCCCCCTATCGTGCTATGGCCTAATTAGCCACCTTATCAACCGCCTTGAATAACTCTTTGGTCGAATCAAGATTCACATTTAGGGATGGGCCCTTGACCTCTTGCACTGCCCCAATTGGCTGTGAAGGCCCTGCTTCCTCAATTAGAAATACTCGACCTATGATGGGGAAGAAGTTCCCTACATTTACTTCATCATTCTTTATTTCTAGGGTAAACTCCCCAGCAAATCCACACTCATCCCCTACAGTCACGACCCTAAGATAAGGAGGGACAGTGACCTCTTCCCCACCCCCAGCTGCGGCATTTGCATCAAAATCCTCAAAACCTTTATTTATATTTACGTTCAGCCTTGCCTTTTGCTTGACCTAAAACTCGTACCCCATAAACAGTACTCTAACTATTTTACGGCATAGTCGAATGCCTCTTTTGCATTATCCATACAGAACGTTACGCTAGCGTCGATGAAAGCTGAAGAGAGCATAAACTGTTGAACTGCCTCCTTCTAGATCCTAGGCAACACCTTAAAAACCTCCGATCAAGCCTATCTCATCGCACTCTCATAGCCGTGCACTCGACTCGAAGGCTTATTGAATTGAGTTGATAGTCTTTTTCAATTGCTCTTTAGCCTAGCTTTTCCCCTCAACAGTAGCCAACAGCTTAACATCCTCATCTTCAAGCTGCTTAGTCAATTTAATTATCATTAACTCTAATGATCGGACCTTGGTCTTGAGTAGGTCACTTTGCTCTGTCTTTAGCTGCTTACATCTTTCCACCAATGTCAGACGGTTGGTCTCACATAGCTCAAAATGACGATAGATGTTATACCCCTACTGCCCAATCTAAAAAAATAGAATGGATCAGAATTATATCATTTCGGCCTTTGCTTAACTTAAAATCAAATTCAACACCATCCTTACCATATTAGCGTGATAGGTGAATGCCCTCAGTGCAGTCAGCTAGTTGTAATTGTGTATCTCGACCTGATCTTTATTGAAGCGACCAGCCATCAAGACTGCTAAGTACATCGTCGACATCGTGCTTGCGCCCACCATCATCATGGTATTTGACACCCCCACCTTCTCCCCAAATCTAAGCTTAGGGAATGTTAGTAGATTACACAGTAAATCCGGGGGGAGGGTTGCATACGCTTCCTCAAGTAATTCGCTCGCCTTCTTTTTCTCTTTCCCGACCGTAGTTTTCTTTGCGGTATGTTGCCCGCAACTTCAACTGCCTCCCTTTTCGATTGAGGAGAACTGCTGATGACTCTTGAGCTTGCAGTGACAGTGGGTTGAACCTCTTGAACTGTTATACTGACCTTAGCTACTGGAGCAGCAGTTGCCCGATAGGCCGCGGTGGCCTCTTTAGGTTGTTGTGCCTCCAGTTGCTTGTACATAGCGATTTGTCGGGCATGATTCATGATTGATCAACCTGAAAAAGATGACATATTTTGATCAAATAGATAGCGACCAAAAATAATATACAACATTATTTATAAAGATCTATTTCTACTTAAGTATGCGTTAGCATGCAACCTCAACGTGGCGGTCGAAGGGCCCGCCAGAACCAAGTTTCTCTCTCTTATGAACATCGATACGTCCATCTGACCAAATTGGAAGAGATCTCGAATAAAGACATTATTCCAGGATGGGTTTTCGCTTGTATCCAGCTTGACCCTACCCCTCATCCACCCTCTCGAAATATTAAAAACGACCCCAGTGGGAGGTCAAATATAGAAATATCTCTCTTTGCATTTTTGACCGTGCGATGAGGATAGAGTTCTACAAACTTGTCTATGGAGTCACGATGTTAAGTAATAAAACCTAGACTCCCCCACCAAACTTGACTTATGGGACATAGGTAGATGAAACAAACGACTAAAATTGGCCCAAGAAAGAGCTTCATTGAGAATAGGGATGGTAATAGGGCGGGGCAAAACCTGAACTCGAGGATGGGTTTAGTGCGACTTATTAGGTTCTTGGGCATGGTATGGGGCGGAATTTTTCTAACTCGAATTATTTGGGGCGGGGTATGGGGTTTACCAATCCCGCCCCAAATCCGCCCATAATAATAATAAAATGAAAATTATAAAATAAATAATAATAATAATAATAATAATAATAATAATAATAATAATATTATTATTATATATAATTTATTTTATATTGTTCTAATTAAAAATAATGTCCAACTATGTTAGATGAAGGGGAAGATGTTGAAGAATGTGGGATGAATTAATTTAGATGAGGATTAGAACTATATGGTGGAAGATTTTTGGACTTAAAAATTTTGAGTTTTTTTGTTTTAGTTTACTGTTAAACTCAAAATGTATAAAAGTTTAGATGTTGTGCTAGTTATTACTTTAATTCTATTTTTATCTCCTATTTTACTTCTAGAATCTTATCTTGTTTGCAAGAATTTTTCATCTTTGTACTTGAAATTTGAATTTTAATTACTGTTAAGTGGCTTTGATTTGATGCTTTTTTTGACTTATTCCAATTTTTTTAATTCTTTTCGACCCGCCAACCTAACAAGATGAGATAGGGTAGGGTGGGTGTGGCCTTTTTGGGGTGGGGCGGGATATGGGTCAGGGTATTATCTTACAAGGCGGGGTATGGGGCGAGCCAAACCCACCCCGTTGCCATCCCAAATCGAGAATACCCATTAAAACAACAAAACTATACATAAGGGCGAAACAATTATGAAGGAGTTAGGTTATACAAACTTGCAAACCTCTCAACAGGTCGACAATTGGGTCACCTAGGGGGAACCTGAGCCCACACTTCATTGCGTCTTCAAAAATGGTTAGGCACCCCTTAGGAGGAGTGTGCATCCTATCTATAGCTCTGGGTTTAATGAGCTCAAATCCGTCAGGAATATGATATTTTCCCTAATAGACCTAATGTTATCCAACGTTACTTTTGACATGATATTGCTATAATGGGTTGTTGTAAATAACTTACCTCTCGACCTCGGGGGTTCAACTGCTTCTGTTAATGGCTCTTGCTCTCTTTAGACCATAGGTTTTGATGGCCCCGCTTCATCAACTAAAGGTGGGGAAGCTTCTACCCTCTTACCTACCCTTAGCATTTCTTCACCCACATCTAATCCAGGCTCTACGACAGCACCTAACCCTCCACTAGAGGATTCACTCGACTCTGTCTCGCTATTTGAGATATCCACCGAACGTGTGGCCTCAGAATTGGAGCTAGAAGTTGACATATTGACAGAAGATATTGGTAGCAAACTGTAAAAGCACAAATAAGGAAAACTTACGAAAATTGTGTTCTTGATAAAAAAGAGCTCAAGTTTCCCAAAAAATCGACCACAAGTCTATACAGAGCGACCTCAAAGCATTATGATAAAAGTGAAAAATAAAGGGTGAAAACCACTAGTTATAGGCAACCCAGGAATGTCAACCGATTATCTGACTGGGTACAGGCTAATAATTGTATAACCGCCAGTTGCCTTTACATAAATATCTGTGTAACCGTCTATAATGGTTCCCGCCAATTACACTCTAGTGGAGATTCAAAAAAGTAGTTTCCCGCCCCTAATTCTCGTCATTTCTGCTACTCCTAACTACGACCCCATTATGGTCGAACTACAGAGTGGGGGGATTCATGATATGGGATATGACTAAGCCCAACTTGCTTAATGGGCCTAAGTGCCCAAGCTTAAGACATTTCTAGCATATAGGGTCTACTCATGATATGGGATATGGCTAAGCCCAATTTGCTTAATGGGCCTAAGTGCCCGAGCCCATGATATTTCTAGCATAGGTCGAGATATTCGACCTCTGGGTCGGATGAAGAAAGGAAAGACATTCAACAGAGATCTAACACCCGTTATATCCACATTAATTACGCCTCAACTACTAAGCTGTCCGTATTAAATGGATTGATGGTGCGTCACCTCCGCATTAATGGCGGTGGGAATCTCTATTTCGGCCAATTGGACATTTGTGCTCCTCCTAGATAGGTCAAAAAGACCTATCTTATCCCTACTTGAGGATTCAGCGTATGAAATATGCTAAAGGAGATACCAGTCTTTTCACCTTCAAAAGAACATTATAAATACTTCATCCTTAAGAAGTAAAGGTAAGCTTACAGACACTCTTTAAACTGTTATTCTACCCAACAATCTTTAAGTCGATTTACATACTTAATCTTTGGAGGGCCTTAGCCAAGGACCCTCTCGGCTAGCTTGACGTTTGCTACTTGGCTGTAGGTTCCACCCCACATCCTAATAAACTATCTTTCTGGTCAAAGTGATATTCAGATCGAGACTCGCAGATCCACCATACTAAAAAAAACCTCATCAATAGTATACCAAAAGATTTTATGTTTTTGAAAATAATGTATTCATTAGTCATATTAATATGTGTAATTTTAAAAATATATTAAGTAAAAATGCTATAGTCAATCTTTTCTTTCTTCTTCTAATTTATATTTTAAAATTTTAATTGTTCTAAAAAACTGCATATAATTTTAGAGTTAGTAATTCATGATATTCTACAATTTATTTAAACTATACCCATTATTTGTAATATTTAATATTTTTAAACGAAATCTCCATTTTAAAAAATATTATTTATTTTTCTTTCAAATAAAATAAAATGAACATTGATGTATTAAAGGGGACCGTTTCATATTCTTCTAGAATGTTCCAACGATAGGCCCAATTAATTGCAAGTTCATTATTAGTAAGAGTGTAAACGGATATTAAATGGATCGAATATACTGTTTTCATATTCGTATCTATTTAACTTTTGAAATATTTGGATACGGATATGTATTTGACAAATATTTAAAAATAATATCTGATTCGTATCCGTCGAATATTAGTCAAATACAGATTAATAATTATTCAAATTTATTCATATTTTATTAAACATATCCGTATTTGAATTATTTTTTTATATTCATATTCGATGATAATTATTTAGATATCTATTTACAAATATCCAAATACGTGAATCTGTAAATCTATGATAAATACATATTTTTATTAACAGAAGGAACTATATAATTTTATTAAAAATAAAGCAATCAAACAAATAGCATAAATTTTAATTAATAATTGACTTTATAATTGATTATTAGTACTTATTAATAATAATAATAATAATGTCATTGAAGTATATTAATTATAAAGTCGACCAACAATTATTACATTGATTAACTTTAATCTTCAATTTTTTTCTCTTTATTAAAATAATTTTTTAAATTTATTATTTTTTCTTCCCAACTCTTCAATTATAATTTATATATACATATATGGATTATGAAATTTTTATTAAAAAATATAAATAATATATTATTTAATAGATGTATATTTGGAGCGGATATTAAATGGATCGGATAGGCATTTACTATATCTGTATCTATTTATAATTAAATATCTACGAATCGAATACAAATAGTATCCTCTTTAAATAGATGCGGATAAATTTTGAATAAATGGATACGAATGCGAATGGTAAACGAATTTTCAAATATTCATTTACAGCCTTAATTATTAGGATTGATAATGAGTCGGATTTGGATCGAATAAGTCATATCTGAATCCAAATTCAATTAACAAAACTAATATCTGAATCCTACCTAATATCCTATAGGATCTTTATTAGTTAGTACCATATCTGAATTCAATGGATATCCGAAACTTGATAAAAAAATTTGACTTGATTTAATATTTTTTCCCTTTTGGATTGCATAAAAATATTGTATTTATAAAGTAAATTTATGTCATATTTGAATTTTTAACAACTTTTTATTATATATTAGTCCAAAATTTAAATATTTGAATACTAAACCTCTATTTCACATTATATTAACGTATAGGTCAACTACTATACATTATCATATTTAATATTTTATTAGTATTCTTCATATTTTTTAGACTAAAGACTTAATATTAATAGCATAATATAGATATTATGTCAATATAATCTATAGATTTTATTTAAAATTTTTACTAATATTATATATAAGAGTATTAATTTAATAAAAAATTATTAAAGTTCGGATTCAGATCTTTAATGGATCGAATTGGTTAATTTCGTATCCGATCCACTTATTTCGAATTACGGATATTTATAAATGGATCTCATCTATCGAATATTTTAATCGGATAAAGTTTCTAAAATTCAGATCAAATTCAAATTAAAATTCGATCCATTGACAGCCCTATTCATTATAATAGGGAGTTGCACCTTAAAAGCCCATAAAGATCTACCATAGGAGCACGAATGCTAACATAGAGGATAAAGATCTCCTTCTAAGTCCAATTAAATAATCCCTATATATATATATATATATTAATTTAGTTTATTCGATATTTTCACCCAAAAAAAAATAGTATATTCAAAATATTCATCTAAGAACGATAAAACGACTGTTGCTTTTTTCTATACTTATTCTTCATTTTGGATTACCACATCAAATGGATAATCTAGGTAATAAGCACCTATACCTTAGGGCTGTCATTGGATTGAATTTTGATTCGAATCTAATCTGAATTTTAAAATTTTTATTCGATTAAAATATCTAGTTGATCAGATCAATTACAAATATCTGTAATCCCAAATAAATAGACCGGATACAGAATTAAGTAATCCGATCAGTTCAAAGATCCGAATCCAAATTTTAATAATTTTTATTAAACCAATACTCTTATATATAATATTAATAAAGGTTTTAAAATAAAATCTGTATATTATATTGACCTAATATCTATATTAACATCTATATTGTGTATAATAGTTCATCTATGCATTAATCTAATGTGAAATAAGGGTTTAGTATTCAAATATTTAACTTTTGGACTAATATATAATAAAAAAAATTATTAAAAATTCAAATATTACATAAATTTAATTTATAAATACAATATTTTTATACAATCCAAAAGGGAAAAAATTGGGTCAAAATTTTTAATTGGGTATTAGATGTCCTTCGAATTCGGATATAGTACTGACTAACAAAAATCCTATAGGATATTGGGTCGGATTCGGATGCAGATATGATTGATTCGATCTAAATTTGACCTATTGATTGCCCTACTCTACCTCTTTTGAGAATCCACAACATTTTGGTGTTGTGTTGGGAACATTACAGTATTCAACACTAAGAATACCAACCATCTCGAGAACATTTCACGGTTCAATGATAAAAATGCAAACCAGATCCAAATTGCATAAAATTTTGAATAATTACTCTATTTGTTGTAATATAAATTTAAATTATTTAATCTTTTATTAATTTATAATATCGAGCAAATTGCATTTACCCCTCTTGTGGAAATAGAAAAGAGCAAAAAGGGCCCCCATGAAAAAAAAGAAAAAAGGCAGAAAACCTACTTGTGATTTTGAAAATTATATACACTACCTCACCCTCCTAATTTGCTGCAATTTAAGCCTAATTTGAATATATAAAGATTATACTACCCTTAGTTATTTCATATATTTTTAATTCTATTTATTTATTTTTTTAAATATGTCTTCATATATCTACTTTCATCTTCTTCATACCAATTCTTTTATTTTTAAGTTTAAAAACTATTTTTAATTTTTATATTTTTATTTTTCTAATTTATTCTATTTTTTTTATTTTTATATATATTATACTGATATGGGATGGCCCAGCAGGCCTAACCCAATAACATCTGACTAGGATGAAACTCCAAGCCCATCTCGTTCTAGACCGACTAGGAGACTTGACCACAACTCGACCTCTGGATCTTTGCTTGTTGAGATGAGTACTAGCGTCCCGGTTGCAATCGATGATCTCCTTTAGGTGGCTCCAATCCTTCAACTAGAATGATGTAGCTTCAACCAGAATGGGCCTGGTGACTAGGATCCTAAGCGACATTCCTGCTAACAAGCCGATCTTGACCAGAGGGGTTGAGGGAAGGAGAGAACCCATCGGCTGCATTAAATGCCTTGCTAGGCATAATGTTGCCGCATTAATGGCGCATGCCACTAGCAGTACTGCCTTTTGCAGTTGTGTTAGGCTAGGTGGTGCCTCCAGTGTACCACCTTGTCCTAGGTAGCTAGAGGCAGTGCCACCTGAAATATTACACAAGTTGGATAAGACAAAAAAGTCCTCAAACAAGGATAAGGGCCTTTTTTACACAACGGTGGCATTAGGGACATAATAACCACATTGAGGAGGCTATAAATACCCCATCACAACCCTTTAGCAAGGTATGCTATTTCTTATCTAGTGCCTCCACTCCACTGCTCATATCTTTAGTCGATCCTTACTGACTTGAGCGTCGGAGTGCCTTAGCCGAGGGCACCTTGGCTAGCCTGACGTTTGCTGTTACTTACAGGACTCGACCCTGACTCACCTGAGGCACACCTCTTGGTCTCTCAGGTCGATTCCAATTGATTCCAGCCCAAGATATCAACACACATAATATTCACCTTTATTATTTGGCGTTGTCTGTGGGAAAGGTTAAGAGTTTGCAATTGAGAAAATAGTTAACACTAGGCAAGCTACTTTGGAGAGAGAGGAAAATAGGAGGTCGCCAACACCTCTTCCTCAACCTCAACTAGAGCCAGATTTGCCAGGATCCAGTGCCTAACCAGAACAGGTGGTCACCCTGACCATGCGATAATTGATGCAACTTATAAGCGAGCAAATATCTGCTCAAATCTCTACCTAACTTTCAGCTGCCTTGAATCGGTACATGGCCCCACTGGGGCCGACAACTTGTGTAACGCCCCAACCGACCCAACGTGAAGAAAGGCTTGCCAGGGAAGAGAGGGGCCAACCAAAAGTTTGGCGGCCACCTATTCGACGAGATGAGAGTCCCAGGTAGTTCCCGAGAGAGGAAATTCGACAACACCGCTATGAAGAAGTTGCAAATTCCGTCGACCATGGCACCCGATCCATTCAAGCCCAGTAGCGCGATAGGGTCGAGTGCAAGAGGCAACAAACTAATAGGAATCTCACCCAGGCTGATCGAGAAGAATAGGAAGAGATCTCACACCAAGTTCAACAGCTCAACAGACGGCTCGAGGAGATCTCGAGAAGAAATACTGAGCGGAACCATGAAGGAGTCCAGAGGTCCCGACGAGAAAGAGAGTCACCATTCATTCAGGATATTATCGACGAGCGCATTACTGTTGATGCCAAGGTCCCCATGGGACTGCCTAGGTACGATGGCTCGTTGGAGCCAAATGGACACCTGCGACAATTCGAGCACATAATGCAGTTGCATGGGCATAATGAATACATTCACGCGAAGATGCTTGTAACCACCTTCCAGGGCATTGCACTTGACTAGTTTGTCAAGCTGGAGCCAACGTCTATTTATTCATATAACCAGCTGTGCGATAAATTTCTGCACTAATTTCCCAGCCGAAGAAAGGCGAAGCTCCCCTACACTCACTTGCATACGGTTAAATAGAATGAGGGAAAGTCGCTTCAAGATTTCCTCACCAGGTTCAACACTGAGATTCTGAAGATTGACATTATGCTCAATAACTCACAACCAGCAGTAGAATTGACTAATAAATCTATGTAAGGCAGGGTCTAAAGATCTTTAAGGCAAGATTTACTCAAGTCAGTGAAATTACTACACATGTGCCATTTGCCCTCGTTCTTAAGGACAAGGACTACATTACAAAGCCAACTCGGACATTGAAACACTTACATGGTTTGGCTGTCTAGAAGCAGAATGCAGAAGGCAGTAAATTACTAGGCTCAACCTCACACAAAACTGTAAATGTAAAAATAAAAACTCTTACCGCACCTATTTATAGGCCCCAATGTGTGGAATCCTAAACTACTGCAATTACTACTCTATCGCCGACCTAATGTAACATACGCATTAAATGCATCAAAACCATGGTCGACCTTCAAAAACCTTTGTTGACTCCACTTGTTTAGTCGATCTTTTCCAACTTCTAGCCAGTAAATCGGCTACTCCCCAGTCCTTCTTGACGGCATACTCGATCAGGACTCGGGAGTGAAGGGGACTCATGATATGGGATGGCCCAATAGGCCCAGTCCAATAACACCCAATTAGGATGGAACCCAAAGCCCAACTCATTCTAAACTGACCATGAGACTCGACTACAACTCGACCTTTGGATCCTTGCTTGTTGAAACGAGTACTAGTATCCAGATTGCAGTCGATGATCTCCTTTAGGTGGCCCCAATCCTTTGACCAGAACAATGTAGGTTCAACCAGAACAATGTAGGTTCAACCAGAATGGACTTGGTGACTAGGATCCTAAGCGACATTCCTGCAAGCAGGCTGATCTCAACTAGATGGGTCAAGGGAAAAAGAGGACCCATTAGCCGCGTTAAATGCTTTGCCAAGCGCCGTGCTGCCACATTAATAGCGCATGCCACCAATAGTAATGCTTTTTGCAACTATGTTAGGCTAGGTGGCTTCTCCAATATATCGCCTTCTCCTAGGTAGTTGGAGGTAGTGTTGCCTAGAACAGTACATAAGCTGGATAAGACAAGAAAATCCTCAAACAAGGACAAGGGCCCTTTTTACACAACAGGGGCATCAGGGACATATCAACCACCTTGAGGAGGCTATAAATACCCCATCACAACCATTCAACAAGATATGTCATTTCTTATCTGGTGCCCCACTCCACTACTCATATTTTTAGTTGATCCTTACTGACTTGAGCATCAGAATGCTTTAGCCAGGGTACCTCGACTAGCCTGACATTTGCTGTTGCATGTAGGACTCGATCCTGACTCACCTGAGGCATACCCCTTGGTCTTTTAAGTCGATTTTAGTTGATTCTAGCCCAAGATATCAACATACACGATATTCACCCTTTTTTATATATATAAATGTGTAATATATACAAATATATAATATACTATGAATATAAATATAAAATATATATAGATATATATTATATTATATCAGTTAATTGTAGAAAAGTAGCCAAACCAAGTTACATTTTAGGATTCAGTTCCAACTTGAATTTTGCTGGACTCCACTCCCCATTCCAAAATAATTTTGAGTTCACTCCCCACTTCAGTGAAAAAGGCAAAAAAGCCTTCATTTAAATTGAAAATGACAAGAATCCTTCACTTCTCCCACTAACAAAAATGCTACTTCAAATAACTCCCCCCTTTCCACTCTTTCACTTTTTTTCTTCCCATTCCTTCCATTTTGCGAACCCGATGCTCAACCTCTACAACAACGATGTGTTTGCCATTTTCACGCTATTGCTGCAATGACATCTTCATCTCTTTCACTTTCTTATTTTGGGACTAATTTTTCTCCATTCGTTTTGTTGTCGAAGCTAGAAGGGTTTCTATTTTCGGCCCCCAATTGCATAGCCTACGAGGTAATCTGTATAATTTTCTATTACGTTATTTTTGTATTGAAATACAAAAACAATTGTAGTACATTTCTTAGTTTGCTTCTTGTTTGATCTTGGTTTTAATTATTTTAGGCCTGATTTTAATATACTCAATTCAACCACAATTAGTCTTTTCTTTTGTTAAAAAAAACCCTTGATATAAGTTTTTTTGTACTTGTATATTATTAATTTATACTTCAATTATTGTTTTAATTGTATGCTTCAATCATCAATTATTTGAATTTGGTAATTATATAATTCATATAAAGTGTAGTGTATATTAGTTGTTTGTAACTGAATCTTAGGGATATTATCTAATTTATAATATATACAATGTGTATAGATCATGTTTCAACATTTCTTGGGCATCCATTCCCACAAACTCATCATTAATATGATTAGTATTATTTGGAATAATGTGGTATCAAAATTCAAATTTTCAGTATTTAAATTTTGATTTGATGTATAGAAAATCTCCAATTCAATATTATGTTCTAGTTTTTTTCGTGCAAAATTCAAGTTTTTTGTATTTTAATTATGAGTTTTCCTTACATAAAACCTCCAAATCAATATGTTGTGCATTTGTTTTGTACAAATATTGAAATTTTTAGTATTTAAATTGTGAGTTGCAATACACAAAACCTCAAATTCAGTATTATGTGCAAGTTTTTTTGGTACAAAAATTCAAACTTCAGTATTTAAATTGTGAGCTATAGTACCAAAACCTCCAATGTAGTATTTATGAAGTTATGTATGACTTCTTCTTTTTCTGCAGAAATAATGGCTAAAAATTGAGGACTTACACACCAAACTACCGAAGGTAACATATTCTTGGTGCTCTCCAGAGTGCTTTAAAAATGTTATGAAGGAGTTGGGTGGTAAGATGAACTTTAGACACATTGAAGCACTCAAGAGAATCCCATTTTTTGATTACCGTAAAATGACTAACTTGAGTAAATTGAGTACTAATAGTGTTATTAGAGTTGAAGCTCTCTTAAGGAAGCCTGATATTAGGTCTTGTTCTTTTATTTTTGGTAACAATATTAGGCTTTCCTTTTACTGCTAGGGACTTTTCTATTGTTGCGGGGTTGCAGCACGCGGGGCAACCTATGAATTTGGATATAAAGATAGTGTCATAAACTATAAAATGATTATTTGAAGGGAAAATAAGAATGTCACTCAAGTAGAGATTTGTAAAAGATTGAGAGAGTTGGTAGAAAAACATAGTGACCAGGATATGGATGATTTTGTTAGGATGTATATACTACTAGTTTTCAATTGTATTTTGTTTCCAATTTGTAATTGTTCAACACCTAGATTCCTTCTACTGTATGTGGACTATTTATCTTCCATTGGCCTTTATTCATGAGGAGTTGGTGCATTTAATTTTTTGCATGATGAGATTTTGGTAAATCTAGAAGGTGAAATGGGGAAAGGTCCAAGAAAAAAAAAATACTTTGATGGATGTAGTATTAGCCTGATGGTAAGTTAATGGCATTGTTACTATTAATATTTTTTATTATTTATTATTGAGTAATTATGAAATTGCATGATTCTTCTTTTGAATGACAGGCTTGGGTTTATGGGCGTATTCCTTGCTTGGGAACGACAAATATATTGCGTTCATTTCCATTATCCTTTAATGATGTGAAAGTAAGATCCCTATGAAAGTTGCTGATGTAGAAGTAAAATTCAAGACAATTACTAAAAATATGGTAATAACTTATATTCCTTTTTTTTATTATTATAATAGGTTTATGTACATATAAAATTACAACTAAGCTGTAGAGCTTCGTTCGAACAGGTTTTAGATATTTATCCATTTCCTGATAAGGAGAAATTGTTGTTACCAATACATCATGGAGCACCAACCATTGATGTGTATGGCTTGCAATGAATGTTTAATGAGAATGAGAATGAGAAAGAGATATAATTACTGAAAGAAAGATTGGGTTGATAGAGGTTGGATCTGCAGAGTCTAATTTATCAGATGATGAGGATTTCTTCAATCAGTTTTGAAGACGAGCATATTATAAAGCGTGGTCCGAGATATCTGATAAAGAGAGAGAAACTATTGAATCATTTTTGCAACAACATAGAATGGAATAATTATGCTGAATACACATTATTCATTTTATAGTACATTTGTGATTTAACTTGATGACTTATTGTTGTAGTATTACTGTTGAGGAGGGACCTAATATGAGAATTAGAGGATATGTGTTGTGCTATATGTTTTGGGAGAGATTTGAGGTCAAATTTAATTGATTGCTACATGAAGATCTTGTGCAACTCTTCATTCAGAGAAAATTGTGATCACGATATTTGGTGTCTGACTTCGTACGTGCAGGTATATAGTGTTTTTTTTTTTTTTTTTGTATTTTCAACTGCAAGCATCTTGATTTAGCAAGTTCTAACATTAATTGTTGACAGAAGGAAATTCTAAGAGAATTTGAGAAAGCAAATAAGAAGCGTACTATAAAGTATGATGAATTTCCAAAACTTATTGGTCAATTGAGCATGTGCAAGTTCCTGAAAGAGTTGAATTTAGATGTGCTAAACAAGTGCCAATTTATTATATTCCCCACTAACAACTATTATCACAGGTTCCTCCTTGTGTTGGATATGATTGAGAAGAAGTTCATACAGATGAAGTCATCCTACTCTCTCCAGACAAAAGCAACGACAAAAGTTTTTGTAAGTTCGCTTATGTTTATGATACATTCATCCAACTACTTGAATAAAAACAAACAAATACTTTTGCAGGTAAGTTTATGACTGGATACCTAATACAGTCATTGGGGTATATTGTGTCACAAAAAGAAATGCAAATAAGTTTTAGTTGCCAACAAAATGTGGACTTAGACTGTGGAGTTTATGTATGTCTTTGGGTAGAGTGTTATGTAAAAAACACCAAGGATTTCTAAGAATATACAAATGACTGTTCTATAGATGCATATCAAGCATATATTGCTACAAAAATTCTGACCGCTAAGCATAGTTTAATGTATTCCAGGGGAGAATGATGATGTTCGGATGGTTACTATCTGGATGAATAGACTTTTTGTATGTGGATATTAAGGTTATCATTTCAGTATTTCTAACATTCTTACTAGATAACATTTATAATTTGTGTAAATGGATGATTAGAATAGATGTTGCTTACAATTTATAGTATAATTTGGAAATTTATTTATAAATTATAGATATTGGCAAAGATATATATGTTACATGTTAGCTCAAAATAATTACATAACTAGGGATAACTCAATACATAAATGCAGTGCAGAAGTACATAAATGACAAAACTGGATTTTTTTGTAGATTTTTAGTATCATTCTCAGCACATAAATGATCGAGTTCAATTTGAAATAATCTGGCCATTACATGATCATAAGACCATAGGGTATTAGTCCTAGGACTCATATACTCAAGGGAGGTTCACTAGTTTTTTATGGTGGAGTTGGGAGGATTCATTTGGCTCACGCATCAGTGATTTATAATAGAATAAATAAGACAACAAGTGGTTGGTTGTAGGTGTTTGTGTTCCCAACAATTTCAACCTATTATATCACGGCTATTTCTTCAACAAATCATGATTTTATTGCATTAGGGTATCTTATGTGTTGTTCCACACTTCGAATTGAGGCTCAACTTAACTTTTGGAAAAGCAAGTACAGAAACACGCAAAATAAGTATACAATATTGATAAATTAAGTACATAAACATAATTTTGAAGTACATAAATGCCAAAATTGGGTACTTTTTTGCCTATTCCCAATATTATTCTCATCACATTATGGATTTTCGGTATCATGCATGAATGGTTTCACACTACTATGAATGAGACCATAAGTGGTTAGATGTGGGTGTGTATGTTCCAAACCATTTCAATGCATGCGTATTCAAATCATTTCTTCAACAAATCATGATTTTGTCGCGTTAGGGTTCTTATGTGCTGTTCCATACATTGAATTAAGGCTCAACTCAACCTTTGGAAAAGCAAGTACAGAGACACGCAAAATAAGTATACAACATTGATAAGTTAAGTACATAAACATAGTTCTAAAGTACATAAATGCCAAAACTAGGTACATTTTCGCAGATTTTCGGTACCATTCTTAGTATATTAGGGATTTCTAGTATCATGCATGAACGGTTTCACACTATTATTAATGAGACTACAAGTGATTGGATATGGATGTTTGTGTTCTAAACCATTTAAATACGTGCATATCCAAATCTTTTCTTCAATAGATCATGGTTTTGTCGCATTAGGATCACTTATGCGTTGTTCCAAGCATCAAATTGAGGCTCAACTTGGCCTTTGAAAAATCAAGTACAAAATCATACAAAATACGTATATAACATTGGCAAATTGAGTACATAAATGCAATTCTGAATTACAGAAATGCCAAAATTTGGTACTTTTTTGCGAATTTTCAGTATCATTCTTAGCACATTAAGGATTTATAGTATCATGCATGAATGGTTTCATACTACTATGAATGAGACCACAAGTGATTCGATGTGGGTGTTTGTGTTCCAAATCATTTCAACATGTGCGTATACAAACCATTAAATGAAGAAAATATGATTTTATGATTTTATGATTTTGGTATGGTCTTATATGTAGCTTCACTAGTAATTTGAGGCAAATTACGCCATGCAACAATTAAGCATAGAATCACTTTCATGATATATTAAATGCTAAAGATGAGGTATTGTTCTTCTAAAATCAAGTGTTTTGTTGCAAAAATGAAGTATTATTTTACTGGAATGAGGTATTACCTTACTAATATGAGGTATTATCTTTATGATAAAATGACAAATAAATCTAGACAATAGTTCCAATGTAAACCTTCCTAATAACTGAAAAGAATACTCATTCATGATTTATTTCATACTAAAACAATAGTACAATATGCCCGTATTTTACAAAGTATACAACATAAATAATTTTATAAAAAATTCTTCAATTAAAATACAATACAGTATAAATAGTTCAACTTAACATGTCCTTCAGACAAGGACGGATTTAGTAGTTATTATAAGCACATGTAACAGGGTCTATTTCTAATCCATCTTCTTTTAATTTTTTTGTCTTCTTTGCATCCTCTTTTTCCTAATTGAAGAGAAATAAAATCAATCAAGATATTATTTAATAGTTATGACAAATGGTAATACAAGTATAAATATACAATAAAACAGTAAACAAATCCGTCATCGTATCAATTTACACTTAATGGTAAGAAAGTGACTTTTTTACTCAATAGAAGCACAAGCTTGCTTTCAAAGCATTGTATCATTTTACAATGTGTTTTATCATCTTGTTCTACCCAACAACTCCAACTATGTAAATACAACACAATTTATTATTTTCAATCATCTCAAAACTCCTACAGCTACTAATGTGCACATTGACTAGAAGTATTGAAGTATCAAAGTGGAAGTAGTAAATTGCACTAATTTGGTATTAATCAATGAACTACTAAATATGATAGTGTATAAATAATCTATCTTATTAAGGAGGAAAAACATATAACAATTCGATATTCATCGTAGCACATTCGAAAGTATAACAAAGAATTAATGCAATACTAATATGAAAAATATGAAGAAAACTTACTAATACATATAATAGATTTTCCTTCCACATCTATTCGGTTTATTTCTTCAGTCGACCATCATATGAACAATGCCCATTTTAAGCAAAATATGCAATTGAATTATATTTAAAACGTCATTATCAGTTTTCAAAGTGACATACATCTTCTGATGTGAAGCGAAGTATTGCAATTTATTAAACTCAGAACTAATTCCAGGCTATTTTTTCCCAATGTGAAACAATAACTCTATCAAACTCATACCTTCATAAATTGGTAAAAATGTAGAGTATCCCATTGTAGATGCAATTTCTTAATAGTTGACTTTTAGCATTTTGGTCACTCGACGACATTTTTATTAAGCTCAAATTGATGAAAACTTACCTTCTTCTACCTAAGGGTTTAACGGATATTAAACGGATTGGATACACTATTTTTATATTTGTATCTATTTAACTTTGTGAATATTCAGATACAAATACATATTTAATGGATATTTAAAATGATATTTGAATTTGTATCCATCGGATATCGATCAAATTCAGATATATTCGTATTCAATTATAATTATTTAGATGCATCTATATTTGATTAAACTTATCTGTATTCAAATTATTTTTTAATTTCATATCTATGATAATTATTTACACATTTATTTACAAATATCTAAATACATGAATATATGAATCTATAATAAATACATATATTAAATTAATAGAAGGAATTGCAATATTTTGTTAAAAAGAAAGCAATCAAACAAATAACATAATTTTTAATTAATAATTGGCTTTATAATTAATTATTAGTACAAATTAATATTAATAATGGCATTTAACTATATTAATTATAAAGTCAACCAATAGTAATTATGTTGATTAACTTTATTCTTCAATATTTTCTGTATATTATAATAACTTTTTAAATTTATTCTTTTTTTCTTCCTAATTCTTCAATTATAATATATATATACACACATATATGAATTACGAGAATTTTTATTGGAAAACATAAATAATAGATATTCAGAGCAGATATTAAATGGATCGAATACACATTTATCTTATCTGTATCCATTTATAATCAAATATCTACTAATTGAATACGGATAATATCCGCTTTAAATGGATAAGGATAAATTTTGTATAAAAGGATACGAATGCGAACGGTAAATAAATTTTTGAATATCCATTTACATCCCTACTTCTGCCTACTATTACGTGATTATTAAACTCCAACTCAAAATAAAATGACAATAAATGAGGCTAATGATCTTTTCGCTGAACCAATTTGAGAATGGCAAAAAACAAAAAAGGAAGAAAAAAATGATCTTACCTGCTATTCGTGGGAATGAGTCATGGTAGAGAAGAAAGAATGAAGAGAGAGAAAGAATGATGTCAAATAAATAAATAAAAAAGAAGAGAAAATAAGGTTTTGGGGGGTATTTTGGTAAACCAAGTGCATAAGCTGTCAACTCAAAACACAAAGTTGAATTGGGGAGTTAAAACTAAAAAAAAAAAAAAAAGGTGGATGGAACTGACTCCTAAACTGCAAGTGGGTTTGTATGTTTTCAAATAAGATCCCCATATTATATTTTATATAATAAAACCCACCCGACCACCCTCACCCTCTGCAACCCCACCCCTACCCCCAACTTGCCCCGCCCCTACCCCCACACCCACCTACCTTACCTACCATGGCTGCCTCAAAAAACGGTGACCATAGTAGCAACAGCTAGCCGTGGTAGTCGTTCGCACGAGCGACCATGGTTGCCGCTTGTAAGGGTGGCCTCTATGGCCATGTTCGCAGGTGGCCATGGTTGCCTGCAGAGGCGGACTCCAAAACCTACACACAACTTTTATCCATTTGAAAGTAGTGTGCGTTGAACAGTTCTTAGAAAAGAATAAACAACAAACATGGGGGTGGGGTGGGGGGAGGAACCAAATAATACCAATTGAAGCCTGTAGATTAGCTTGGAAATGCAATAGACCAACACACCACAATGCTTTATGTAAAGAAGTTATGTAAGGTAACAATGCCACTAAAATAATTCTAAATAACATCACAAGCAATAGCCATGGTCGCGGGGTTGAGGCGTTGCTGGGTTATATATATATAAACATGTATATATAAATATATATTTATATATAATATGTAACGTATAAATATAATATAATATATGATATATTTACAAATAAATATATTTATATATAGGTTGGGGGTGCGGGGGGTGGGGAGTGGGGGTGGCGTGGGGTTGTGGGGGGTCATATATAAATGTGTATATATTTAATAAATATATATGTATATATAAATATATTTATATAATCTATTTTTTTATATGTAGAAGTAATTTGAACCATTAATTTTTTTTAATGCAGTCAATGGTTGATATTCAAGGACAAAATTGACATTTGAATAGCAAAAATCATAGAACCAATTGCATTTGCCGTGCATGAATTACATATTGGGACGGAGGGGGATAATTTGCTGCTTTTTTAAAAATATAGAGAGGGCACCGCCTTTTTTTCCCCCCATAAGGGGTTCTTTTGCGCCTTCTTCATTTTTATGGTAAGGTAAAACTCAATTTGTCCTTTTAATATTTACTATTTGATAATTTTGACGTGACTACGCAAACTAGATTTTAATAATGTAATATTAAAAATAAATTATTTGTTATTATATTGAAACATAATTAAATAAGCAATTCACGTTAAATCAGATTTTAATAATTTAATATTAAAAAATAAATTATTTGTTTTTATATTGAGACATAATTAAATAATCAATTAACTATAGTAAAAGAATTCATTATATAGGTATCGAGAGAGATTATACATTCAAGAACAAAGCTGCTCCTCCCTCCTCAATGAGCCCTGCGTTAATTTTTTCACGTAAGTTTTAGACTTTTGAGGCTCTTTAAGGACGTCGTCTTTTTGTCCGCCCGTTAGATTGACGAAACGAAATAACGAGCACGAGATAATGAAACTAGCCGTTGCAGGTCCAAATTCAAAAATCCAAATCCACACTCGGACACAATTAACCTTCTTAAATTCCCCTTTCCATCTCTCTCTCGCTCTCTCGCTCTCTCTCTCTCTTGTTTTGATTTGCTCAAATCTGATCAAAATCTCTATCCTCTATTTCTCAGGTAAGTTTCTTGATATATCTATTTTCTTTTGTTAAGTTCCAGAATATGTGTTGAAATTTCACGTCGTCTTGTTAAGAATTTCCCAGATTAATGTCCCTTTTATGAGTAAGGTACAACAGCTGATGCGTTCTTGTGGTTCAAGTATGCTTTCAGAGGTTGTACTCGGTACCGTACTCAGGTGGTCATGGTCTAGCTGTCCGTTTGTCTTGCATATATGAAGTTATTACTGCATAATTTTCGTAAAATGCTCAGCATTTAGGGGTATTGTCTTCTAATATGGAAATGTGGAATGGAAACAAGTGTTGTACGTGTTGTTTAGATTATTAGTTAGGGTTTCGGACCATAAGGAAGGAAAGCAAGATGACCTTAATTGATCGGGTCAACTTGTTTCAGATCTGACTCTATCTGTTAATAATGGGAGCAAGTATAGTGATGTAAGTATGTAATCATCATTTTTTACTTCTTCTTCAATTCTTTTTGAGTCTGACAAGGATAAGCTAAGATTTTGCAAGATTATTCTGTTGTTTCCCTCTTCTGCGAAAGTTAGTCCTTGTAATTATATTCCAACTAACTTTTGTTTGAATTGCGAATTTTCAGAGTATCAAGGACTTATTTTTAGTCCGGACAACTTACTTTCACTTCCAAATATCTTTTCTTAACTTAGTATTTTGAAGTTATGGTCGCAAAATCTTGTAAAATAATTTTCTGTTCTCCTTGTTGTGTGGCATTCTAATTTCGTATTGTTTCATGCAGAAAACTTGTTGGTGATAAAAGGGTCGTCGGAATTTGAAGAACAGTTCAACCTTGGAGAACAACCAATTGAACATCTGATAATTTATTCCAGCCTCGTTGTGAGAGGCATTAGGTTGTGCTTCGGGTGGTGTTCCATCATAGTAGTTTTATTTTGTATTGAATAGCTAATTTTTAATTTGAACAAGATGACTGCAAGAACACCTAGCACACCAGCCTCAAAAGTTGACAGGACACCAGTAGCCACTCCAGGGGGACACAGGGCAAGGGAAGAGAAAATTGTGGTAACAATACGGTTGCGGCCCTTGAACAAGAGGGAGCAGTCCTCTAAAGATCAGATAGCCTGGGAATGCACTGACGATCATACCATTGTGTACAGACCTAACCCGCACGACCGTGCAGCTCAATCATCGTCTTTCATGTTTGGTAATTATATAATAACCACAAGTGTTCTTGCGGTCATAGAATCTATGTATGCTGTTGAATAAATAGCAACTAACCAGGAAAAGACATATGTTCTTTTCAGATAAAGTGTTTGGTCCTGATTGCTCAACTGAAACTGTATATGAAGATGGAGTAAAGACTGTGGCCTTATCTGCTCTCATGGGAATCAATGGTAATTCTCGTGGTCAATTGCTTTTTTGCTAGCAGTAGCAGAATTATTTATTCTCCTTAGGATTCTCAAGATAGTTTTATGTTGACATATTTGTTGCAGCAACCATATTTGCATACGGACAAACTAGCAGTGGGAAAACTTACACAATGAGAGGGATTACAGAGAAAGCTGTTAACGATATATACATGCATATAATGAATGTAAGCTTTCATCATAATTTGCTTCACTACTACAATGTTAATTCTTCTATCGTACTTGTACAAATTTGGTTAGATGACAATTAGTGAGAAGAAGGTAAAGAAATTGAGCTGCTGGGGCATGTAAAATTATTTTCTCACCTAAGAATTATTATTATTTTCTTTTGGTTACTGAAGCAAGATAATTTGGAGTTCTATAAATAATAACAACACTGTATTTGATATATTTTTTTCAGGTGAAGACTATTTTTTTTGCCCATGTTTTTAATTTCCTTTCCTCTTCTTTAAATCTAAATGGTTGTGACAATGCACATTTTCTTAATTTTCGTATTTTACATTCATCTCATAGTTCATATGAAGCGAAATTCCAAACAAGGTATGGATATCTGTTCAATAAAGAGCTATTTCTTCATTCAGAATCTAACCTCTTGATGCTTTGAATACTTCACAGACTCCAGAACGAGACTTCAGAATAAAAATATCTGGCCTTGAAATCTATAATGAGAATGTCAGGGATCTGCTGAATTCAGAATCTGGCCGTAACCTGAAACTCCTTGATGATCCAGAGGTGAGAAACTCTTAGCTTTATCTGACAACACATGTTGGAGTTAGAATTTTGCACTCTTCAACTATTGTGCTTGATTGTTAACTCCTTTGCAGAAAGGAACTGTTGTTGAGAAATTGGTGGAAGAGACAGCAAAGGATGACCAACACTTAAGACATTTAATCCATATTTGTGATGGTAAACAATTGAGCTTTTTGCAACGTGGTGTTGCCATTCTTCTATTAGAATTAAATTATATTATTGAAAATGCTCTACTTATTGCAGCTCAAAGACAAGTAGGTGAAACTGCCCTTAATGATACTAGCTCAAGATCGCACCAAATAATAAGACTGGTCTGTTTTCTTTAGACATATCTTGATGGATTAGATAAGAAAATATTTATAAAGCACTATTTATTCACTAACTGAAATCTTTTTGGTTGTCAAATGCAGACAATTGAAAGTACTCTTCGAGAAAGCTCAGATTGTGTGAGATCATATGTTGCAAGCTTGGTAAAATTAAACATCCGGTTTTCTTAACTTTTAAATCTAGCATGAAACAGAAATGACCTTCTCATAATGTTTGCTCATTATTTTGTGCAGAACTTTGTAGATCTAGCTGGAAGTGAAAGGACCTCACAGACAAATGCAGAGGGTGCCAGGCTTCGGGAAGGCTGCCATATTAACCTTAGCTTGATGACTCTGACGACAGTAATTAGGAAGCTCAGGTTAGTATTAGATTCAATTAGAAATGAGCAGTATAGGTCTACACATGTTGCCTTGTGTTTGGCTTTCTTCCTGCTCCTTCTTTAATTTCTGTTTATACAGTTCTCTAGGAACATGGAGAGATGAGAAATTTCATGCTGAAACACCCCCCTCCACCCAATATCATTATTTTTCCAGCTGTTTCTCTTTTATTTTTTGTTTATCTGGTTGTGGAGGAGCATGGGAAGATGATGGATTTCATGTTGTGCTTGCACCATTCTCTAAGTTATGCTTTTTTTATTGTGACAACTGTAGCATTTTAACCATAATGCTGTATTGGCTGCATCTCAACTACCAATTTCTTGTTTCTTTTTCTTTTATATTTTTTAAAAAATATTACTTCGCTTTTTTCTTTCTAGTTAATGGAACTCTGCTTGGTGTTTTCCCTTCTTTCAAAAGGATTGCTTAAGTGTAAAAGTTGGTGTTGCTTACTTGTACATTAAAGCTGACAGAAGTGCATGTTCCCATGAGGTTTTGCAATGAGTTGATCGTGAACAGATTACAATGTTGAAAAACGAGAGATTTTTCCAATAATCCATTTTGAAATATTGGAAGTATGTGAACTTCTCAAGCTGCTGTTATTCTGAATAATAGCTGTTGTTTATTATTGGTTTTCAGTGTTGGAAAAAGAAGCGGTCACATACCATATCGAGATTCCAAACTCACTCGCATATTGCAGCACTCACTGGGTGGAAATGCACGTACTGCCATTATATGTACATTGAGTCCAGCATCAAGTCATGTAGAACAATCTCGTAACACTCTCTTCTTTGCTACTCGAGCAAAGGAAGTGACAAACAATGCTCAAGTGAACATGGTACTTTTAACTATCATATGTTTGTACCCGTAGAAATATAGACGTATGTATTGGAGGGAAGATGTTTGTTGATTCAGAAATTTTGTTTCCATCAGGTAATTTCAGAAAAACAGCTGGTGAAGCATTTGCAGAAGGAAGTAGCACGGCTGGAAGCAGAGCTACGCACACCAGACCCATCTAATGAGAAAGACACAAAAATTCTGCAGGTTGGCTATCGTAACTCCAACTTTTAGTTGCTGATTGAATTTCCGTAAGGGTACTTATCATATGTAGAAATGATATGTGCTTAGATGGAGAAGGAAATGGAAAAACTCAGGCATCAAAGAGATCTAGCACAGTCACAGGTGGATGAGTTACGTAGAAAACTTGAAGAGGAACAGGTATCTTGTTTTCTCCTTTCTATCTTGACTAATCTCTGTCAAAAAGAAGATGGAAAGTTATAGCTATCAAATCATATTAAAACCTTTGTCACTTCTATGCATCAAATAAAATGTTGTATTTACCTTTCCTTTTAACCTTAGCAAATGCTCGTTTTCTATGTTTAATGCAGAGAGTAAAAATATCTGAGTCACCTACTCCTGTTGCAAAGAAGTGTCTCTCATTTTCAACAACTTTATTACCAAAGCTTGATGGGATGGAGCTAAGTCGCTCTGACAGAGCAAGAAAGACAATGGGAAGGCAGACAATGAGGCAATCATCAACTGCTCCTTGCACTTTGATGCATGAAATTCGGAAACTTGAACATCTGCAAGAGCAGTTAGGTGAAGAAGCCAATCGGGCCCTTGAGGTACTACAGAAGGAGGTTGCATGTCATAGACAAGGAAACCAAGACGCTGCAGAGACTATTGCTAAGCTGCAAGCAGAGATAAGGGAGATGCGTGCTATCGAGCCTGCTCCCAGAGAAGTTGAAGTTGGAAATGTTGTCTCCGTTAACAAAAGTGTTAGTGCAAACCTCAAGGAAGAGATAACTAGACTTCATTCGCAAGGAAGCACCATAGCGGATCTTGAGGAGAAACTGGAAAACGTTCAGAAGTCAATTGACAAACTAGTAATGTCTCTTCCAACCAACAGTGACCAACTGTCTAAAGATGCAAATCCAAAGGCCAAGAATTCAGCGAAAAAGAAGAAACTGCTTCCCTTAGCTTCAAGCAATAGTCTCAATAGGCACAACTTCATAAAATCTCCATGTTCACCTTTATCAGCTTCTCGGCAAGTACTGAACACTGAGATTGAAAATATAGCTCCAGTGTTGGATGATGCTGTGTCCAGTGAAACTCAGGCAGTTTCTGAGAAAGATACTCCCACAAAGAGTGAAGGTGGAGATACCTCATCAAAGGAAAATACTCCATATAGACGTTCGAGTTCTGTCAATATGAGGAAAATGCAGAAAATGTTTCAAAATGCAGCAGAAGAAAATGTCAGAAGCATAAAAGCATATGTAACTGAACTCAAAGAACGTGTTGCCAAACTGCAATACCAGAAGCAGCTTCTTGTATGCCAGGTAAGAATAATTATTCAAGCCCAAAGAGAGACTTGTGCAACCCATTTCAATTCCATTTGACCACTTGTTGGAATCATTATACTCTCAGGTGCTTGAGCTCGAAGCAAATGAAGCTGCTGGACACAGTTTGGAGAATGGGGAGAATGTTGGTGAGATAGAAGAAGAGTCACCAGCTTCATGGCACGTGGCTTTTAGGGAGCAAAGGCAGCAGATCCTTGAGCTATGGGATGTTTGCCATGTGTCCATCATTCATAGGTCACAATTTTATCTCCTATTCAAGGGGGACTCTGCTGACCAGATATATGTGGAAGTGGAGCTTAGGCGCTTGACCTGGCTGCAGCAACACCTGACAGAGATTGGAAATGCAAGCCCAGCTCATGTGGGAAATGAGCTCACAATCTCTCTATCTTCAAGGTTACTTCTCTCTCCATAATAATAAATAAAAATGCTTATCCTAATGATTTCGTTTTAACCTAGTATTTTCTTCTTCAGCTAACTGACTTTTACAATAACCTGTGGTTCAGTATTAGAGCACTAAAGCGGGAAAGAGAGTTTCTTGCGAAGAGGTTGACTACGCGTTTGACAGCAGAAGAAAGAGATGCATTGTACATGAAATGGGAAGTACCATTGGAGGGAAAGCAAAGGAAGATGCAGTTCATAAACAAGCTGTGGACAAATCCACATGATGACAGACATGTGCAAGAGAGTGCTGAGATAGTGGCAAAGCTTGTAGGTTTCTGCGAAGGTGGAAATATGTCAAAAGAGATGTTTGAGCTTAATTTTGTACTTCCATCCGACAAGAGGCACTGGCTTATTGGCTGGAACCAGATATCAGACCTTCTTCATTTGTGATTCTTTTATGTAAGTAAAATTTTCATTTCTGGTATTCCTTTTTATTTATTAGTTGTGGAGGCTGGCACCCAATTCTGGGGATCGTCTCTCACTTGGGTTGTGTTTGATGTCCAATGATAGTTTGGCTGATTGTGCTCATTGTTTGAAATAAAAGGGATTCACTTTCCAACATGGCTACAGTGTCCCAAAATTTTCATTCCTTTATTTGTTTTCATTTTGTGGCATTCAAGTGAAGCAGATAATATAGCAATCTGAGCATAATGCCAAAACACTGCAGCAGAGTGCAAAACTGCAAATATAGCAGAGCACTGGAGCAGTAAATACGTAGGACACTAGGACCGAGCCTGGCCATCTTAAAACACTCTCGTCGTTGTGGATCGAATATTATTAGTTAATGCAGCACCTTCAATATCTAAATAAGCTTTGTCTGGAGAACCATGTTGAATTAATATTTCCGGAAGAGATGTGATATTAAACAAGCCAAATTATTTTTCATCTTTTATTCCAATTTGTGTATATATATCAAATGTATTAGATATCTTTCTAAATAAAATATTTGATTGTGCATTACATACACTTGATATGTATTCGTAAATTGGAATTGATAAAAAATTCATGATGAATTTTAAATGGTTGGAAAGAGTAACTGCTACAACATATTAATTAAAGTTTTATTTAAGATAAAAGTTGGACTGTTTCTTTTCAAGACAAAATTGTCTTTTAATATATTGTTGACAGATTTAAACCAACTCCACAAGAGAGAAGCAGTAATTACTTGAAGAACAAAACAATAGAATGCTTTGAACTCTTTTGGAATACTTGAAAAGTGAGAAGAAAATATATGGATGATAATGAATGGATTTCCAATCGAACAGGGTCTCTTTATAGTGTTGAAAAATGGGTCTGACAAAGTGCACAATTGTTGTAAACAAGTAAATACATCATATTATGCAATTATTGCTAGTAGCATAGGTAAATGTCCTTTAGCATGGTTAGAGCTTATTGCACATTCATATAGTCACGTGGTGCACGCCACATGTCTCTTGTTGAGTAGAATCACTCAAAATATTCTAATTAGATGGAAGTGAATTAAATTCTGTGTTTAATTTATCTTCTATAAAAAAGATATATACCATTTCGGCCTGTACAAACCCAAGTCCAGGCATAGGCCCGAGTCAGTCAGTTGCGTGCATATAGGCTTTAGACCAAACTATTAGGATGTAACTTCTCGAGTGGTCTGTGAGCTAATGATATAAATCTCCCACATAATATGAGAAGTCAGGAGTTTAAACCCAAATCGATTTTTGATGTGCCTGAGTGTGTATAATAAGAAAAAAGAGGGGAAATATATATATATATATATATATTAAGATGTAACTTGTAAGTCTTCCTTTTTCCAAAGATGTTTGGTATCGTCACTTGGGCTTTTTCAACATCCTAACTATTTTGTTTTATCTATTATTATTTAAACACTTTGTTAGCATTGATCTTCAAACAAACACATCCCAACCATACATTTTTGTTTGTTTTGAAACAATTTACTAATTATTTTATTTAGTCTTAAAATACTATTTTGTCCTTTATTCAAATTTTTGTTATTCCACATTTAGCGTTTTTTTTTTTTTTTTTTTTTATCTCACATTTTACCCTTTGTTTTGCTTGTTTATCAAATTTTATGGCTGTGTTCTTTTGCATTTTAGTTGTCTTCTGGAAAATATTTTGGGAGAATGGGTTTGTAGAAGAAAATTTGAAGAATGTGTTAAACGTTCCTTTGTGTTTTGGAAAAATATGAAAAATGAATTGAGAATGAGTTGTTTGTTCATTTGTGTTTTAGGAGAGACAATTTTTATTGTAGATGTCAAATCAATTGATTTTTTGTTGGTTTTGTAGGATGAAAGTGATTTTTTATGTAATGTATGTATATATATTTATAGTTAGATGATGTGTATGTGTGTATATATGTGTGTATAATAATTGATATCTGACTATAATAAAATGATGTGTAATTAATTTAATTGGTGATTTATTATTAAATTTATATTTTTATAAATTTAACATTAGCAAATGATGTATTACTTGGAAGAAAATACTTATTAATAAATATTAATTATTTATGAAATCATAAGTATATCTTAATTGTATAAAATTGGCTAATACCATAATTGTGTCATAATTGTTAATATCGATTTATATAAAAAAAATTAATTACTGTACATTAGTTATAAACTAATTACTATTTATTAATTAAAATATAATTATTTAAATATTAAATATAACTAAATATATTATTTAATTAATAAGTAATTTAATTAATTTAATACGTTATCTAGTAAATAAATTATTTAGTAATAATATAAACAGTATTTAATTAAATTTAATTATTTTTTTGACAATTAATTTAATTTAATTTTTAAACATAAGTTTTGGAATTTTATAACTAGTGAAATTTTAATATATATATTCAAATTTTAATATAAATTGTAATAAATGAATGAGTAATATGAAAGGTAGAGTGAGAAAGTAAGGGGATAGGTGGGAAAAGGTGTGGTTTTTAGGGTATAGGGTATTTTGAGATTGTTTTAGGAGAGATTTTTTGGGTATAAAAATTTTATGTTTTAAGAGAATGATTGAAGAATGTAAACATTTTTTGACATTGTTTTGAGAATTAAAAAATATTATGAGAAAATGCAGTAGAATAAAGCCTACATTTTTCGCCATTTTTATCTCTCTCTATTCCACATAAGGAAAGATTGAAAATGACTTATCTCCAATCCCCTACTCCTCCTCTCTATGCTCCGCCACCGCCTCCACCACCACCATCTGCCCCTGCAAAATCCATCTCAGTTTTCCCGCCACCACGATCACCTATTATCTTTATAATTCCTTACATTATCCTAACACCAATTCCATTTTCTGAAGCCAAATTACCATTATCTCTAAGAAAAATTTGGCCTTTATCCTACCCCCTTCTACCCCAAATCATCACAAATCCGATGAATACTCCATATTTATCTTACTCACTTTGGGTATCGATTCCTCTAATTTTAGGTGACCCATTAATTAATGGGATAACTCTCTCTCTCTCTCTCTCTCGTTATCCGATATATGGAAGGAAATTTTCGATCGGAGATTCCACATCGGTTGTCGATGGATGTTAGTTGCACCTGTGAGTTGAAACAAGCGAAATTAATATTTAATTATTAAGGTTAAACAAATTAAAAGGCGGAGTGGTGGGGTTAGAGCATATATATATATATATCAGCTGCCATGGCAAGGCGGCAGCCTTCTCATGGCAGCCGTGAGGTGGGTGGGGGTGTTGTTATAATTAATAATTTAATATATATGTATGTATTTTAAATATTATATAATTTGGACCGTTCAATTATGCAAAGAATTCAAGTTGATATAACAACGGTATAATTATTTTTTTATATATAAAAAATTATTAATATTTGCACGAAGCGTATATGTTTTACCGTATAGCTTAAAGGAGATTTTTGCATGATTTTAAAAAATAAAAGATGATTTATATACATATATATATATATATTTAAATGAATTTGTTGTCTATTCCGATCACATAGAAGTAAATTATAATTAGCCTATGGTCATATTTTGCAAACCTGAATATATTTCCATGTTCCAATTGGGTGTATGATTTAATTATAAGATTAATATAATTTGATATAAATAATAATGAAGAAATAATTTCATTATTGATAAATTTAATTGAAGAATTTATTAATAAATCACATGATTTAATTATATTTTTATAAAACACTTAGTTAGAAAATGAATAATAATATATAATCTAAGTCTTCTTGGCATTACTATATATAATTTTAGAGATTGATTAATTAGATGGGATACTAAAATATAAAAAAATATGGAAGAGATTAAATAAAATTAGATGTTTAAATTAAGAAAAGGGTTAAACAAGGTAGAAAGAATAATTAAGGTGTTCGATGTGAAAAGGGGCAATTGTTTACATTTGTCTTTGTTTTGTTTATTAAAATAAATGAATACTTAACACAATGTAAAGTGATTGTATAATAATAGATAGAAGCTATAGAAAATTCCTCATCACTTAGGAGCCGGAGCTCATGCAAATATAAATTTGGATGATATAAAGTGGCTTAAAAGCTTTTCAACTTTCAAAGTGGGATGGATGGCAGTGATCCAGTTTATTAAGGAATGAAGAGGGATACCATATTAGAATAGAAGGCAGACAATAACTAGAGGAATTAATTTATTAATTGCAAGCAGTTCAATGTGACAAAAATTATTTTCTATTTAATTATTTCTCCAATAAAATATATAAATTATGTTAATTTAATTTAATTTAATTTAAGCATTGAATTGAAGAGTACTTTTAGTAGGAAAGGATCATAAAATGCGTAATACATTTTTATATGTTTTGTTGTAAAGGGAGGAGGAATTAAGGGTTTTGGTGTAGAACATATATGGGATTATTACATTCTATCAATATCTAATTAAGTATATTTAATATCATACCATAAATTAAGGTTACTTCAAAGTAGAAAGTAGAAATTAATTTTGAGCAATGTAAAAACTGAAGTGTAGCACAATATATATATATATATATATATTGACTTGACAATAAAATTAATAATAAGGCTAAAGAAGATGGAATGGAATAAAGTAAAGTTGTAGAAGATGCATGGAATAACATTATATATATAAAAGAAGGTAATTAAGTTAGAGATATTGACATGCTCAAGTCATACCTTTCTTACAACGCAACTTGCAACTTACTTTGCAACCAAGATTCCAAAATATGCTCCACTACTCATATATATATATATATATATGCTGCTGCATGTTGCTTAACAAGACTATATATAATTTGGTATGGATACTTCATCGCGTTTTAAGAGTAGTTCTGTGCCCCCAACGAGGCTGTTTGGCAGACAGAGGCCGATACATGCTGTCCTTGGAGGAGGAAAAGGTATTGCCTACCTACCTCATTTATATATATATATATATATACACTATTAACTTGGATGTATGGACTAACATGGACCCGGCCGGTCGTCTATATCATATATATATATATATATATACACACACACATGTTCAATCGCGATCGGTTCAATTACTTTTAGTTTTTATCTAACTAGCTAGTAATGTAATCAAGGTTTCAATTAGTTTATACTAAACTATATATACATTTTTCTTTTTCTGAACAAAACAAAATACTCATTATTACAAATTGATTAAAGTCCATGTAAAATATATGTCTTCAAGAAATTAAAACAGGGCAAAAGTCAAAATGGAAACTCATTTAATTTTGGCTAAAATATCAACTGCCAAATTTTCAGTATTTTATATTAAATTTACACAGTCAAATACTTTTTCTATTTATAAAAACCAATTTCATGATAAATTTATAGCCAATTGCAGTTGTGCATACGTATGTAAATATATACAAGTTAAAATGAGAAGAATAATAGCTACAGACGTATAATAAAATCCTATATATGATCAAGATTCTTATCACTTCAATTGCCGAATTTTCATTGGCATCATATTAATTATTGTGCAGGTGACACAAAATTAAAGAGCCATCTTCCGGAAAAATGTTTTAGGTTGAAGTAAATTAATATTATGTTACGCTTTTGAACAATATGGGTAAATACATGGAAGAGGATAGGACAAGTCGACCAGTATTATATGTAGTTACAAAAAGATGGACAGATATTAGGTATATAACAATTTAAAATTATTTCTTTCGACGTTTAAGGAAAACTTATATATACTATAATTCTTTAAAAAAGAAAAAAGAAGAAGATGCAGCTAGTATAATTGCCTCGGTACCAGCAAATTAACCACTTATCATGTTCTTCCATATGCATGCATCTTTGTCCCATATTACTTATATTTTGTATAGGCAAATTAATTTATGGTACAACAATTATAGGCCATGGTTTTTGATTATTAATTCAAGGAAATTAAAGAATAATATACATATATATATATATATATATTGATTAATTTAATTTATGAATTATGAATTATGATGGAGGTGCAATATTTATATAATCACATATACAGTGGCTGACGTGATGCTGTGGAGGGACACAAGAGTTTCAGGTGCAATATTAATAGGGATAGCAGCAATTTGGTTTCTTTTTGAAGTTGTGGAATACAATTTGGTCACTCTGCTGTGCCACATCCTCATCACTACGATGTTGCTCATCTTCATTTGGTCTTCTGCTGCTGATTTTTTCAACTGGTAATTGTCAAAAAGCTCTACCTACCAAGCCTGCCGTCCTCAATAGTCAATACCTACCTCCAACAAATATTCAAACATCATTAATTAAATATATCAACACAACAAATTCAGATACATATATACACACATATATATATATACACTTCATTAATTAATGTTTGAATGTTATATATATATATATATATGTAAGTTTAGAATATATATATTATTTTTTCATATATATATATATATATTGCAGGAATCCTCCCAATATTCCGAAGATCATCTTACTACAAGATTCAACTTCGAGAGATATTGCATCAACCTTCCACAGAAAATTTAACGATCTCTTGTCAAAAATTTTGCATGTGGCTAGTGGATATCATGATCCAAAAGTCTTTTTACTGGTATATATGTGTATATATATATATATATATATCAAACCTTTTAATTAATACCAAAATCTTTTCAATAAGTTGCATATATATATATATATATATTTAGTGTAAACTAACAAGATTTAATTTTATTAATGGTGGGTGGATTGCATGCATGCACGTGATGATTTAAAATTTTTTTCCCAGACAATTGTTTCTCTTTGGATAATCTCAGTTTTTGGGAGCTCTATCAGTGGCTTGAATCTTGTATTTTTTGGTAAGTAATTAATTAAATTAGTTATATATTATTAATTATACCAGCTAGCAAGCTATATATAAGGTATTTTTATTTAATTTATTCCGATTTGCATGTCCAGCTGCTGTTGCTGATCGATTTCAACTACATATGCACGTTTTAATTTGTTGTTGTGGTGTTATTAGGGCTTTTGTGCTTGGAAACTCTTCCATTGTTATATGAGCGATATGAGGATGAAGTTGATAATCTTGCTTACGAAGTGGACAGACGGATGAAGAAAATGTATAACAAGTTTGAGGCTGAAATTATAGGGAAAATTCCAAGGGGACCAGTTAAAGACAAAAAGAGTTGAAGAATTAATATTCAGTAATTACATCTTAATTAACTTTTTGTTTGTTCAAAAAATTAATGTAATTATACATATATAGAATATTATGCAGTTGATGGTGATTAATAGTTTCAGATACTAATCTTTGATTATTGTAAAAGCGGAGCAAACAACGTCATTAATGAAATTTCAGTCTGTAATTTGTAAATTTAATTATAATTCGATCGGACGTACGGTAAATCATCATGCTATAAGCTAAAATGAAAGTCATGATGATAATCACATATATATATATATATATATATAGAGTGAATTACGGCTACCCCTGAGGTTTGGCGTAATTACAAAAAAATTCTTGTTGTTTTGAAAATTACAAATACCCCTCTGAACTTAATCTCCGTCCAACATTTCAGCCCAGCCATTAGGGTTTTACTGTATAGCTATTAAAATTTTTGGATAAAATTCCAAAAATGCCCTTAGGCTAACTGATGGCATCTTTGACTTGGTTTGACTTTTTTTAGTGGACAAAAATACCCTCAGGGGTGGTATTGTAAGATTTTTAATTAGTTAAGGGTGTATTTGTTTTTTTTTTTTTTTTTTTGTTTGAGGTCTTAAATGTATTAAAACAAAGAAGAATCCAGGGTGAATTTAAAATAGTAAATGTATTTAAGATAATTTAATTATTTTCAATTTAATTTAATAAGTAAGAAAATTAAAAATATAAATCAAATCTATCATCTTGAACATATAATTTTAATAATTGAAATGATATATTCAATAGTATTAAAAATAATAAGCATATCTAAACTAATTTAATTAAATTTATATCATTAAAATATAACATATTAGATTATGTTAAATATAAATTTATATTATTAAAATTATCTGATAATATTAAAATAGTAATATATATAATATTTTAATTGAATTCAATTCAATTTAACTAAAAAGTAAAATAAGTTAAAAACTAAAATAAATTAAATCTATCATGATAATATATTTTTAATAATTTTTAAAATTAAAAAATAATAATGACATGTAACACCCCTAGATTTGGCATATTAGAAAGTAAGATTTAAAAATTAAAATATTTATTCGACGAAAATTTTGGGGCTCAAAACACGAATAAGAAAGGACTTGATTGTAAGAATTTTGAAAGTTTTGGTAGTCAACAAAATTAATTTTGATCAACTGGGTCAATAGAGTCATTAACTAGTTTGAGGACTTAATTGAAATTGAGGAAAAAAAATTTGGGGTCAATGTGAGGCACTCAGAGAGTTAAAAGGATTCATTTGAAATCTGAAAGGAAGTATTGAGGTGGAAATTACAATTTCAGAAAGTTGAAAAATATATACACAAGAGCCCTCTTATTGTATCAAATTCTTCCATGCTTACTGTCACCATCCTCTCCAACCAGCACCTCTCCGACGTTGGAAAAACTAGCAACCAAGTAACCATTTTCTTTCCCTAGTCACAAGGAACACATCAGTACCAAATTTACCTAGAAACAACTAGCGACTCGCCGGAACTTAAGCTCCGAACGGAGCCTCACGGTGGTGCTGACGGGTTGCTTAGTTCCGATGATGGAAACTCATAAACAAGGAGTAGGTTTTGATGGACTCAATGAGAGGAGTGTAACGGTGGTTTCAATTTTGTGATTTGACCAATGAAGAAGGAGAATGGTAGGTGGAGGTGCGCGGTGGAGTTGAGCGGTTTTGCTTGAAATTGGCCAATGAAGTGAAAGGGAAAGTTGAAATTGATTTGGGGGTTTGATAGAGTGCAACAAGGCGCACCTTCTGGCAGCAGCAAAACCTAGTTCCTGTGAAGGCGCACGACGGCTATTCGGCGGGCAGCGGTGGCGGTCCAGTAGAAATTGAAGGTGATAAAAATATATCAAATAAACCCTCGTAAATTCAAAAACATTACAAATAGGTCCAAGGGTATTTTTATCTTTTGAGATTTCTAATCAATTTCTTTTTTTTTTTCAATTTTTAATGGAAAGGCATTTTGGTCATTTTACACTTTCTGTCAGCATTACATTTAGGTCCCAAAGTTTAAGGGGGTATTTGTAATTTTCAAAACAATGAGGGTTTTTTTGTAATTACACCAAACCTTAGGGGGATAACTGTAATTCACCATATATATATTAGCTAGTTTATATATGTAATGCATATAAATACATGATGGTCAGGTTTGAGGAGGGTAGGATTGTTAACAAACGAAGCAACTGGAAACAGAAAAGAGGAATGAATGTAATGGTTTTCCTTATTCTTAGTGTTCTTATATATTGCCTCGCCACTGCTAGTTTGCTATGATTTGTAGGTACTACAACTCTAGAATATATATTGTCAAACTTCAAAAAAAAGAGTGTCAAGTGATAGCAATTCACTCAAAAGTGTAGAGAGATTTCTGTGAGAGAATGATTTACAAAGTGAGTGTAGAAGAGTATTTATATTAGTAAGAAAGAAAAAATGTTATTTATTTCAAAACATTTTAACTACCCAAAAACATATGTAGAAATGTTTTGCAGCAGGCCATAACCATTTTTAATAGACGAAAATGTTAGTAACAACTTAAAAACATCTGTGACAGCCTGAAAGAATATTTATAATAACTCAAAAACATTTTGTAACTCCTCAGCACTAACTAATATTAAGTGTGACCAATTGAATTTGTTAGCAAAGTGACTTGTTCTGATTCGAAGCCCAAGTAAAAAGATAGGTTCTTGGCTAAGGGTGTCAAAATCAAACCCTATTCGATGATCTGACCATGATTCACCTGAAAAATATCAGGTTTGGATTTGATATTTTTGGGTTTGGGTCAAATTAGTTCGGATCCGAAACTGACTCGAGAAAAAAGAATAATGTTGAGTTGGTTTCGGGTCAATTCGCTAAATCTGAAAATAACAAGTGGGTGACCCAATAACCCAATAAACATGACCCAGCCCGAAAATAATTGATCAATTAAAAATAAAATCTAAATTAAAAAAATTGTATCCAATAATCTAAACCAAGAAAAATTTTATATCCAAAATTTCAAAAATCTTAAAATCTCCAATACACATCAAAAGAAGATTTCTTTGTAGAGTTGTGGCTATGAATTAATGGAGGAAACTATCTATTGGTGCAAAGAAGATTTCGAATTTGATCATTGTCATTATAATTGTCTTTGGACTTTAATTTGATGTTTTTGTCTTTTGATTTTAATTCTTACTATTTAGTAGTTAATTCTGCATTGATGGTTGTCATCAAAAAATTTTACTGAACAATGATTTATTACTTTTTTGTATTTGGAATAATTATGGACATGACAAGTTTTAAAGTTATTATATTTCATACTTTCTTAGACTTTAATGATTATGTAGAATTATGGATTTTATTGGTAAATTAAACTTCTACTCAATTATAATATTGTAATTTATAAATATGAAAAATAAAATATATAGATCAGGTTGGGTTGTTGGGTGACCTGATAAAAAATCAAGTCAACCCAAATCTAACTAAATTTTTTGTTGGTCAAGTTATAGTTGAGCATTTTAGGTTTAGCATCGAGTTGGGTTGGGTTTGGGTTTGATATTTCTATATTATACCCCTACCTCAACCTAATCCGAACCCACCCGAATTGACACCCTTACTTGGCTCAGGTGAGGCTCCTCGTGATGATGCGTATGTGTGAAGTGTAAAGTGTGCCTAAAATGCCAATCAAATTGAGTGATGCAAATGCAAACGTGCCAATGGACCTGACTTAGCTCTAGATTCAAATAAAGAGCAAAAGGCACATCATAGGCAAATCTCTCAAGTCTTCCCTTGAATTCCACAATTGACATCAGTTACAAAATTATGCTTATAATTATCAAGTATTAAATGTGTCTCAACATAATCATGTAGAACAAGGAAGTTGTAGTTTTGCAAACAACTTGCATCTTTTCGTACACCCTACTTTGGGCATAATTAAAACACCTGATATGATTCCTTCTTAAATTATACAAAGCTCACAATATATCACTTTATTAGTGGGTTTATGAATTATATTTTAGTTCCCTTCGAACCAAACAATTTATGAGTTACATTTTGCACAAAAATTTGAAGAAAAGAAGTGCATATCAACAATCTCCCACTTATTTGGAAAACTACTTTGAACCAAATAGCTTTGTGTTAACTATGTGAAAGGAAGGTATAACTAATGTTGAATCTTCCCTTAGTGTAAATAACCCAAACCATGTCAAGTTGAGGTATCCATAGATTAAACCTCTACTCCTTTGTGACATGATTAGAGCTATCATGCACACATAGTCTTTCCTTCATGATGAACAATTTCATTGTCTTGCATTTTCATAGTCATCCACAATGTCTTTTTCACGAACCTCTAAGAGAATAGATCAAAACTATGTATAAGAAGCGGTCCAACTTCTAGTCACTACAATAATTAAAAAAAAAACACTCTTTTTATTATGCTTCAAAATGTGTAGCAAGAGGTCAAAATCTGTAGCAAAAGGACTTTTGTTACGAATTTACTATAGATTTGCCTTATGGACAATATAACTGTGATAATATTGTTAAGGGAATAGCCTGTAGTAAATCTATTTTATTATGAAATTTGTAGGCTTGTTACGTATGATGCTCATAGTAAATAAGTGTTAAATAACCAATTTTTTGCTACTCACTAAAAAAATTGTATATCATTGTTTAGTAAGAATACCAAAACTCTACGATATCCACAATCAACTAATGAAAATATCAAAATCAACACCGAGTTTGTTCGTTTAATTATCAAGAATCAATCTAAATGGACCTTGAACTTGCTTATTTCCTTCATTAAGGGATATGAGTATCTTGGGTAACTTCCATTAGTTTTGCGCAAATCGATTCCTAAATCGACTGCGAACTTGCTTATTTCCTTCAGTAAGGGATAGCGTTATACATTTTCTTAACTAAGATCAAAGTGTTTACATTGTTACTTATTAACGGTCAGCATTCAACGAAAATGAAAACATTAAAAGGAAAATAAAAGCCGAGCACAAATCGATGATCAAAATATTCATTTCATTAAGTAAAGAAAAGGGTACACGTTCGATTACGCAGAAGTGAAAATACATAAGTGCCTTACAGGGCGACTGAAATTATGAAAGCAAGTACTAGAGCCCTAAGCACTCAACTCGATCCAGCCCCTTCGGCTGGTGCAGCCCGTGCTCCTTCATCAGTTGCCCGATCGAGCTCATTACTCGAGGGCACATCAACAACTGCACAGGACCCTCCACTTTCTACTCGGGCACCACGGCAGGTACTGGCTGGTTTGCAGGGGTTGGTCGAGAAGGCCCCACCTCATCGACAAGAAAAGCGCGCCCAACGGGTTGAAAGAATTCAGTTGCCCAGACCTTGCCGTCCCTCATGTCGAATGCAAAGTCATTTGTAAAGAAAAATTCGTTGGTCAACAAGGCGCACCTCATATCATGATCAGCAACATCTATGACCGCAGATGCGAAAGCAGGCTCATCCATGGAAGCATTCTCGTCGAGGTCAGGATACATCTCTAGCTGTTCAGTGAGCATTGGATTCAGATGCCCCTTGTCCTCAGGACAAATCTGGTAGCCTAGGTATTCCAACTATTTAAGGGCCTTGTCGAAAGTGTTATTCGCATCGTCGATAGAAAAGACGATGTTGGCGTCCTGGATTGCAGAGGTCAGCATAAACTGTTATACTGCCACCCATTAAATGACAGGCAGCGTCCTGGAGAACTCGCCCCGAGCATAATTTAGAGTACTATTATAACCATGCACTCGACTAGCATGTAATGGGTCTGTGTCTTCACTCAGGCCTTCTTCAACAACTCTTCAGCCGAGCTCTTCTAGGCCATGGCAGCCAGCAGCTGCGCATCCTTCATCTCGCGCTGTACGTTTCTCTCCGACGGCTCTTTGTTTAGATGCTCAATCCTCGCCTGCGAGGACTCTAGCTTGGCTTTAATCACATCCACATCACTTGCTCCTCTTGGAGCCTATCACGGTCATCGAGAGCCAACTCTGACCTCCTGTAGAGATGGTAGCCCAACTGGCTAACCTGCAACATACACAATTTTGGTTGATATAGAAACCAAAAAGAAATGAAAAAGAGAAGCAAACATAACGAACAAGAATCACTCGACTGGAAACTTACCATGTTGGAATGGTAGGCCATGGCTTTCAGCACGCCCCCTTGACTCAAGTCCATCATCTTTCACTAGTCGGATGCGAACAACCCAGCCATCATTACCTTTAAGGGCGTGGAGCTAGTCGACCCCGTAGTTATCATAGATATCGAGTTGTGGACCGCCATATCAGTCCCAAATTGAGGAGATGGCAGGTTGACCAGTTGGAACATCTTGTCGTCCTCCTGCGCCCAAACAGATCATAGCTATTCGAAGAGCTAGGCACCCCAGCTTTGCCTTTTCCCTTGTCGGCGATGGTTCTCTTTTGTGAAGGCCCTATTTGCTTGACCGCTGGCCGCTTTTGTCTAGTAAGGAATCTATTGGTTCCTGGAGGTACAGGTTGAGTGAGCGGAGTTGTTAGCGTGGGCAATGCCGTAGGCGCTTATGGAGCAACATGAGAAGTCGCCCCTCAACGAGCCCTCGCCTAGTGGCGCTTTAGTTCCTCTGCATGCACGCCATCGCTTGTGCTCAAGTTTGATTCATGATTTCTTCTCGATCTGAAAAGGACAAACATGATCAACTAGAAAGTTACCAAAAACCTACCAAAAAACCCAGTAAAGACGTCTCCCTAGTTGAGTGTCTGCTGCTAAATCTAACTGGGCAGGCGATAAGCCCGCCAACACCAAATTCCCTTCCTCAATATACCTGAGTCCTCCATCTACCTGAACTGAACTAAATCCCAAATGAAAGTATTGGGCTAACTTGGGGTTTCATTGCTTGGCATCACTACATGTTCTCTCCACCACTCCTTAGAAATGTTAAAACCCCCAGGCACCTGAACATAAATGTATCATTTTTTCCACTCTTGATGATGGGACGACAAGGGAGTCGCTAAGAATTTTCGATGGAGACGAGCAGTAAGATAATAAAAACATAACTTGTCTGTACTACCCGACTTTTAGGACATGGGAAGGTGGAAGAGATTGGAAAAATTGGTGAATGTATCCAGCTACTTAGATATATACATGAGGACAACAAAGCTATATAAAGTCGAGATATAATTAGGTAAGAGTTGGGTTATGTAGACTTATAGACCTGTTAGCAAGTTGACTATTTGCTGAGCGAAGGGAAACCCGAGCCCACATTTAGAGGTCTCCTCTAATACAATTATACATCCAGCAGGTGGTAGATGCATCCTATAAGAGGAAGAGATTACGGTTAGCTTGTACCCTAGGGGAATATGATAAAGCTGGCTAACAAGTGCGAGGTCGATAGAAGTAATTTTGGACACGATTTCACTATAGTGGTCGGGATAAATAGTCAACCACGGGAAACAAGCGGCTGACTCAGCCCAGCTTCACCCCTAGTGGCATCACGATCATCACCAAAGCTATTGGAACTTGAACTATCACTATAGATACTACCAGACTCGTTAGTCGAGTCATCTTCCCGCCTAATCGGAGTTCGATCCGACCTCATTGCCTCGCGATCGCTCCCCTAACTACCATTATCGCCAAATACGTTCAATATGATTGGTATAAATTTATGATCGAGCTATAACAAAGTACAACTCGCTCGAAAGGTTCCGAAAGACTTACGTGTTTTGAGAGTTTAAAGCATATCACAGTTAGTTGTCAACATAGTGAAGCGATGGATTCGACCTCATGGAATGCTATAAAAATGAAAATGAGGATTTTCACCGCGCCCATTTATAGGCATCAATGCGCAGTAACCTAAACGACTGCAATTATTGCCCAGCCATTGCCTGACACTTTGCGTAACGCAATTATTGAAGCCCTCGTCGATCACGCACAATTGGCACGAATTAGCTACTCTCAATTCCTTCTCGTCGATAATCTCAATGAGGACTGGAAAGTTGGAGGGACTTATGATATGGGATAACCTAGTGGGCCCATCCCAGTGACACTCGACCAGGCCAGAGATGGCCACCTGATAGGCCAAATTAATTTTGGGTCAGCCACACTGTCGACTGAATTTCAACCCCGCTAGACAGTCTTTACCTTATCGACCAAGTTATGGTCGATCACCATCGGGGGTGCCTTGTTCGGCCTTTACCCAAAGAGACTCAGAAACAATCATTACAACAAATTGCACTTCTTGTAACAAAAATTTTGGTAACAAAGTAAAAATTCGTTACAAAATCATGATTTTTTGTAACGAGACTGGAATTTTGTTACTAAAGTACTCATCTTGGGTAACCAAGAAAAATATTTGTTAGCTAAAATTTTTATTCTTTTGTAACTAAAGAAAAAATTGTTATGAAACTGAAGTATTGTCACAAATAATTTTTCCCACCTTTCAGAAAAACATATTTGTAACAAAAGTTTATACTTGTTGTTACGTTGACAAATTTGTTACAATTAAGTTTTATAGTAACAATATATTTGTTACTAAAATTAATAATTTACCCTCTAAAAGTTTTTTCCCTCCAAAATTCTGTTATATCAAAATGGTAACAAATACCTTTTTCACTAATTTTAAATCACAATTAAATAAATTCCCACCTAAAGTTTGTTTCCCTCCAAATTTGCTCCAAAGTTTCTTCCTTCAAAATTTTGTTCCCTCCATAAATTAATTTAATTTAAAGTGTAAAAAATATTTTAGTTATTAATATCACATGTCATCGTAATTAAAAAATTTCTCCAAAAATTGGCTCCTCTCTATATGCCAATATCACTCTTCACCATAGTTAAAAAAATTTAAAATAAAATTAAATATCTAAAAAGTAAAAAATATTTTAGTTATTAATATCACATGTCATCGTAATTAAAAAATTTCTCCAAAAATTGGCACCTCCCTATATGCCCATATCACTCTTCACCATAGTTAAAAAAATTTAAAATAAAATTAAATATCTAAAAAGTAAAAGACAAATCGGTTTGTAACACCCTAGAAACTTTTATGATTTCATTTATATTTATATTATGATTAATTGAATTTTTATGAATTTTATTTATTAATTATTTTACAAATTTGTGGTCAAATTATAATTTTTATATACCCAATTTTGTTTAAATGAAACTGTTGGGACTCAATTGCATAACTTAAGTTTCCTAGGGACTAAATGGAAAAATGGAAAAATTGAATTTTTTAAAATAGGCAGTAGGTTCATTTCTCTTTTCCTTCACCATTTTTTCTTTCTTCACCGCGGCCAAACCCCACCACCGGCAACACCATTAACTCCGAACCAACAACCCAACTAAGCTCCCCTGACTTCCAGCACTCGAACAACACATATATACACGGCGGACGATCGCCGGAGCAGCACAGTGGAAGAAGTCTAAAAACGGGTTCACAGCGGAGCAACTGGGTTTCGAGTTTTTCTGGCGTCTGATGGTGAATCTGAAGGGTGATTTAGGTATTACTTGACGAGGGGAACACGGTGGAAGCATTGCATGGCGGTGATACGCGGCGGAGAGGGCGGAAATTGGCAGCAGAGCTTGTAAACCATGAAGGCTTCGGGGTAATTTTTGGAGGGTTTTCAGGCGGCCATTGTTGAAACTAAAGGTACCATTGGAAAGCTCTCGGCGAGAGGATTCTCTAGGTGGTGATATCAAACTTTTCGGCGGCGATGGAAGGCGACCAAGCAGAATCATCGCCTCGTCGCGGTGAACACATGCATGCGGTCTGATCGTGGAGATTCTTCTTCATTAGTGAGATATTGGTATATAACGATATCATCTGTGTATGTAATTGCATGTATATGTTTATATATTTTGATCATCGTAAAACCTTGTATTACCATATATTATAATGGAATGGGTCGATCAGAATACTCATGCATAAAAATAGAACACCTTTGATCGATTAAATAGGCCTGGTGAATCCAAAATGATATTATTTCATGTAAACTATAGGTTATATAGCATTCTAAGTGTAGAAACCCCAATTTTATGTAATCGGGATTTAATTAACAAAAGCTTGGATTTTATTGATAACTAGATTATTATGATCAATATCGAGTATCATTATGAAACTATATGTATAAAAGAACCCCGTATACGTCTATATATATGATACTAATAGTACGTTTAGGGCAGTAATATCGAATCAAACCCTAACCAACTATCAATAGGATAATCACTCAGATTTGGGGTTGTTGTTGGTATGATTCTAAGTGTTAGTGATCGTTAGGGTTGAACATGTATTTTAATATAAGGTTACCCTTTTGAATAGGTGACGGAGCATTTGACATTGAGGACCAGTAGAGTCTGACGCACCGTTGACGTGATTAAGGTGAGGATCTTCTGCTTTGGTACTTGTTTGAGTAAAGCAATGTTATCGTTGATTTTTGCATCCTGTAAGGTTCTATTGACTTGATTATTGATATCGTTTATTGTTGCTATCTGAACCATGTGAGGTTCTATTATCTTGATTATCGTTATCGTTTATCGTTGAATTTTGAACCCTGTGAGGGTCTATTATCTTGACTATCGTTATCGTTTATCGCTGATTTCTGAACCTTGTGAGGTTCTATTGACTTGATTATCGATATCTTTTATTGTTGCTATCTGAACCCTGTGAGGTTCTATTATCTTAATTATCATTATCGTTTATTGTTGAATTCAGAACCCTGTGAGGTTCTATTATTTTGACTATCGATATCATTTATTGTGATTGAACCTTGTGAGGTTCCAATGACTTGATTATCATCTATGGAATACTGTTAATCATTGAACCTGAGAATCTTACTGTGTCAATCGTGTATCGAAACTATTTTGAATCAATCGATTGTTGCTATTCTTGCCTTGAACATTTCATTGTTTCGTATGTTATTATTCAAATTGAACCTGTACCGTGTTTTGTGGTCTGCCATGATGGCATTATTGGAATTGTATTGTAAAGTTCATTGTTCTGCCATGTTGGCAACTGATTGATTAATTGATCGAATTGAAAGATATGTGTACAGGAGAACTGTTAGGCCGAGTGCCTTGCTAAGCTGTTACGCTTGAGCTACTATTATTGCCAAGCTATTATGCTTAAGCTACCGTTATTACCGAGCTGTCATGCTGGAGCTATTGAACTATTACTGAACTGTTATGGAGGCACAAGGATGTTCCAAAATGCATGTTGTATTTGGTTTATTGACTTGTATATGTGTTGGGTTTGCTATTCTTGTAATTATATTCTGCTCATAGAGCAATAAGGCTGGAGTGGTATCCCAGTCTAGATCGGGCTGATGTTCCGGGCAAACGAGCCACATTTATACCTCCCGACTGTGATCGGTTGAGATGTCCCTAAACCTCTCGAGCAAGATCGGTTGAGACGAATAGGACGTAAAGCCGACGGTCACAGTTTTCGACCTAGCAATTGTTCATAACTTGGTTTCTTTGATGTTTCCTTTTGGCAGTAACTTGTCGTTCTTATACTAAGCTATTATTGATTGTTATCTGTGTACCTTGATTTTCGACTGGTTATGTATTGCTTTACACTATCCTCACTGAGTCCTTATGACTGACCCTCGTGTATTACTCATCTTTACTCAGATAGGTATGAAACAGGAGGACATGAGGACTGACAAACCTGGTAGAGATGGTTGTACTAGAGCCTATTTATGTATATGTATGTTTGACTGCGCTTTGGGATGTTTTGTTTAGAGATATTGTAATATGTCATGAATGTTGTTATACTCGTGGTTTGTAAGTATGAATCTTGGTACGTACTAGTGCCAACCTTTTGGTTTGAATGCTGTTGAACTTTTCATTATGGCATTTAGCACTCTAATATTGCTTCCGCATTTGGATTAAGTCTGTTGTAAGGTTGTGATGTTGTTGATGTTATTGTTGAGAATTTGTGAAAATTTTTAAGGGCCTATTGATTTTATTGATGCATGCTTAAGGAATGAACTGGAATAGTGCCTCAGCTTAGGTGTTATCCCGAGAGGGGCCGCTACATGGTTTAACAAATTTTATAATTAAATAAAGTACAAATATTAAGAAAACCTAAATGCACCCCCCCCCCCCCCCAATTTCAAACCAGCCACACCTAGCCCAACGGAAAGCTCAATTGCCACATTGGCAAGGTGCTGGGTTCATTTTATATATGTACGTATAAGTGTATATATATCTATATATTAATATGTATATGTGTAGGCAAAACTGCAATTTTTATTCTATAATTTTACCTCATTTGGTTTGATCCTAGAAGTGGCATAATTGCAATTTTAATACTATAAATATTAAAAAATTATCATTTTTTGTCTTTTTTTGACAGGAGACGACCAAGGTCACCGAAAAATCTGACGTCGCTCGCTAAGCGTGTGGCAGTTTGAAGTTCCATGTTAGACTGCCTAATAGGCATTTTTTGTCTTTTTCTTGCTTAGTTGGCAATACACATGTCTTTTTTTTTTTTTTTTTGTAATTTCAGAGATATTATATAATTTATATATACACACATCTATTTTAGAATGTTTTTTTCTTGCTTAGTTGGCAACATTCATGTCTTTTTTTTTTTTGTAATTTAAAATATATTATATAACTTATATATACACATCTATTATATATATATATTTATATATTACATATCATCATTTTTCCTCCAAAACACAAATTGTTTTTCTCCAAAATACCCTGTACTATCCTTCATTATCCCCAAAACTTTCGCTTTTTCCAATATATACATACATATATTATATATATACATCATATATATTTTATTATAATCACTCAATTCTATTTTCACTCAAAAAATTTAACAAAAAAGCACCGATTTGATTTCTACAGTAAAAAATATCTCCCCCAAAATATAAACAAACATACACATATATACACATATATTTATATATAATCTATAATTAGTTACTAATTAAAAAATAAAAAAATTAATCTACCATATTAACAATATTCTTTTAACTCACTTAGTTGGCACAACTTTGAATTTGAAAATATACACATATGTATACACAAATATTTATATACAATTTATAATTATTTCCTAATTGAAAAAAAAATCACATGGTTAAAATAATTTAAATTAAAAAAATAAATTAAAAATGAAATTTTTTTTTAAAAAAGGGAAAAAAATTGGTACGACCCCTCCCCCCCAACCCCCACCCTGGGCTGCCACCATGGCCATGGCTGGCCATACACCCATGGCCAGGTCCAGGCGGCCGGCGAGCTCGCCTGACTCATGGCCTTGGCAACCTAGCGGATTGGGGGGGGGCTTTGTTGGGGGGAGGGGGGGCATATATATAATGTATATGTATATGTATGTATGTATGTATGTATGTATGTTTGTATGTATAAATGCATATATTTAGATAAATGTATATATTTAGATATATACATGATATATGATAGATATCATAAATATTGTATATATATCATATATATTTTATTATATATATTTATTTGGCATTTTTGTTAATTAATCAAATCACGTCAGCTGCAAATAAGGCAAAAACTCCAAATGGGCACACTTCCGACGAGCCACGTCAGCTTTTCCTGTGACTTTCACCGATTCCGACGAAAAAAAGAACTAAAATTGATAATTTTTTGATACTTATAGGACTAAAATTGCAATTTAAATTAGTTTTATTTTTATCTTCTTTTTTTTTATATTTATTCAATCCGAATTAAATAATATTTAGTATTTATAAATATATATAATGTAATTTTTTATTCATATTTATATACATATATAGTATATATATACACACATATATATAAGTTTCAATAAAATTTAAAGAAGATTCTTCATATATTTCTCATTTTATACATATATATATTTATCATTATTTCTCATTTCTCATACTTATATACATATATAGTATATATATACATATATATATATGAATTTCAATAAAATTTAATGAAGATTTATCATATATTTCTCATTTTATACATATATAAATTTATCATTATTTCATAAATTCTTATTTCATACATATTTATAATTTATTTAATGAATTTGGATGGCAATGCAATTTTGTTTCCCTCCAACTTTGTATTCCCTCCAAAATTTGGCCCATAAAAAATATTAACAATTATTTTTATTATTAGTTTGACATAATAATTTAACTTGGTTTCTTCCAAAAATTAGATTCCCTTTAATAATAATGAATTCTCTTCATTTTTTCGATTCCTCTAAATTTTGGCTCCATTTTTTTGTATAAATAATTTATAGCAAACTTAATTTCTTTTATCTTAGATTATATGATGAATTGACATATAATTTTTTAAATTATTAAATGACTTTCTATTATAGTTAAAATAGTCAAATAACATATAATTTGGACTTATAAATTTTGGTGCTTAAGAATTTAATTTTTTTATTATAATTTATTACAATATTCTTTTAGAAAAATTCTAAAAACTCCTTAGAGTAAATAGTTAAAGGTTACATATATGAATAACAAAAGAAAAGAAAGAAATCAAGTTTATCATAATACTTAATGAAAAGAAAACGGTCCCTAAAGTCAGGCCTGTTAATGTTAAATTTCATTTTTTAATCGTTGTATTGGCTAGTTAAATATTTTTATAATTTATAGATATCTATATATTAATTGTGTGTATGTTTTACTATATAAATTGCTAAAATGAATATAACTTTCATGGTCTAATATAGTATAAAAAAAGTATTAACTTAAAGTATACTATTAAATATAATAATTATTAACTTTCATAGACCTGAACAAGTTGTTCTTAATAATTAGTTGGTCTATATATTATATTTCCTTTTAAAAAACAAGTTTCCCTCCAAAAATGAATTCCCCAACTATTTTTTTATTACCTCCAAATTTTTGCTCCTCCCTCCATTTTGTGTATAAATAGTATACACAAACATTATTTGTTTTATCTTATATTATAAGATGAATTATGACGTATTATTATGGAGGTTAAAAATTTAATTCTATTCTTTGTTATTATTTATTAGGACATTGTTTTTGAACAAAAAGATTTTAGAAAAATTGTTTATAAATTCTTAAAACTTTAGTGTTTGTGTGTAATTAATTTCATTTTAAAAAATAAAATATTATGTACTAATAATCTATTGATGTGGATAATTTGAACATGCATTTATTGAAAAATTTCTAAACTTAATTAACGCAAATTGTTTTGAAATTGATCAACTTTTATAACTTTAATATAGTTGGAAATTTTGAAATTATTTTGAAATCCCTCCATTTTTTGTATAAATAGTATATACAAATATTATATGTTTTATCTTATATTATAAGATGAATTATGACGTATTAATATAGATGTTAAAAATCTAATTCTATTCTTTGTTATTATTTATTAGGACATTATCTTTAAACAAAAAGATTTTAGAAAAATTGTTTATAAATTCTAAAAACTTTAGTCTTTATGTGTAGTTAATTTCATTTTAAAAACTAAAATATTCTGTACTAATAATATATTGGTATGGTCAATTTGAATATGCATTTGTTGAAAATTTTCTAAACTTATTTAACGCAAATTGTTTTGAAATTGATCAACTTGTATAATTTTAATATAGTTGGAAATTTTGAAATACTCATGACATTGTAATATAAACTTAGTAATATAGTTATAAGTCTAATAAAATTATTTTTTATTCTCATATATTTAATTAAATTTTTGAAGAACTGTTAGCATTCTTAACAAATTTGTAGACGTTAGTTGAAAATTTATATTAAAATTCAAAAATATCCTTCAAAAGCTGTTTTGATTATTTTCCAGACAGAAACACCCTTAAACTTATTTGAAACTTTAACATGGGGGTTTAAGTTTAATATTATTTAAATTACTCAGAATAAATTTAAATAATTTTATTAATAATTTTTTTAAATATTAAATAATCTTTTAAGTGAAGTTGAATTAGAAAGTGAAAATTTAAAATCATCAACATATCTAAAGTAATTTAATCAAATTTAATTAAACATATTTATTAATTATAAAAGAAAAATAAAAATCAAATCCATCTCTTAATTAAATATGATTTTTTTAAAAAATACATCTCAATAATATTAAAAAATAATCATATTTAAAATAATTTAATTAGATTAAGTTGAATATATTTATTAAATATAAAAAAATATTTATTAACTAAAATAAATAATTTAAAAATAAAAATAAGATCTAAAAATATCATACTAACAACAGTAATTTTAAATATCAATTTCACCCTACCAACCCAATAAAAAAGTTATTGATATAATATCTTGTTCTATCCTAAAACACAAATAAATAAATAATTTTCTACCAATTCATTTTCCACCTACTACCCAAAAATACAAACAAACAACCATAATATTCTCCAACCCACTTTTGAAAAACCATTTTGCTAAAATATTTTGACAAAATGCTCCAATTCATAAATAAACGAGCCCTAATTTAAACTAATTTCATAAAATTTATTAATTAGTAAAAAATAAATAAGTCAAAATATGTGAGATCTAGAGTTTGAACCATGCGAGACCTTATGTGTATATATAAATAAAAAAAATTAATTATATTTATTAATCCAAATAAATAATTTAAATAAAAATAAAATCAAAATTTTTATCCTGACAATATAATTTTAAATAAATAAATTTTTTAATTATTTTGAACAAAATAATGTAGGCAAAGAGAATAAGTATACATGCGTATCCACCATGATTTATATATATAAGTATACATTAGTTTTTCCTAGCAAGTTGGAGGAACAAATCACAAAATAATAAAAAATGTCCACATGAATAAAATTCACATAAAATCCACCATGATTTATATATATATATATATAGATGTATATTTAAATAAGCACATCACCATGATACATTTATAATATAAAGGGGTTTGACATCTAGATAGCAGACTGTTAAAGTAGTGCCTGGTAAGCCAATATGATTGGCATGTAAACTACTCTCATATATATTCTTATTTGAATATTATACTATTTATTGACTGCCTTCATCTTATGCGCTTTATATTGTCCCTTATACAATGCATTTAGTTGAAACCCTTAGATCATGTATGACTATGGAATATGATCATGCATCATTATGATTTTGCAGATGATAGTGATCATACAATATGTCTCTGTGGTCTTGATCTTAAATTATTCTAAGTTTTAGAATCTTTTGAGATAAGGCATCAATAGATTCAAGTATACTTTCAATACGATGCACACTTCAAGAGTTCGAAAATGTCCCATTTCATGGTGGTTGTAGAGACAGTAGTGCACATATGTGGGTGTTTGTTGGAGAACAAGCATACTAAATGGATGCGCCTTGAGAATTCTATAAGGAAGTTGTAGTAGCGTACCATAATGGATATTCTCATATCATAGTTCAACCACTTGGTTTGGTTGAGAAGGCCCAACTTCAGTTGGCAAAAACACTAGTGGCAATGTGAAGAAGATATCAACATTAACTTCTCTCTTAAGGATTTTGCGCTCAAAGAGGGATGCAAAATCAAACTCACTGGTCAAAATCGGTAAGCTGGGAAGCTTAGTTGGAGCTTCATCTAGATAATCCTGTAAATTCTCATCCTTGGACGGGTCGAGCTAGATGAGGTGCCTCTCCTCAAACTGATACCCTATAGTGTTTAGCTAGGCCACTACTTCATTAAAGCTGTCCTTAATGTCGTCCATCCCAAAAGCAACACATGCATTGGAAAAATCTAAACTCAGCTAAACTGTTGGATGTTTTCTTTTCAAATCTTAAGCAGAAAAAATTGGAACTCCGAGTGAAAATATCTTTTGCAGGACTCATACTCATTCAAGTGAAGTAAAGTGTAGCACAAGGATCCAAGTTATAAAGCAAAAGCTGTTAAATAAAAACTTGAGTAAACTTCATCCAAGGATCTAATCATGCTATTAAGATGGATTTAGTTGTAGAAAAGTACTTTGATTGCTTAAATACAAGGTAGAAATGGATGATAAGAGTGGACACTTCAAAATTGTCAATCGTGGTGCAATGGAGAACCGGAAACTATTGCCCAAGAAAATCACCTCTGATTGAGCTGAAATTTGGATAGCAACACCTTAACACCTTTGAGGATCTCCAGTAAAAACAAAAATCCGAATGGCCTCCAAACTTTTTGCACCGCAGTGGATCTTCAAGAGCAAAGCTCCCCAATTGTGAAGCCTCTACTGTTGTGATCTCCACACTCAAGGCAAGCTCCAATATTCCACTAATCAGCTAGATCACTAGAGGAAGAAGAAAAGAGAAGGCCAAAATTGTGGAGAGGGAGGCGAGGAATGTGTGAAACTTCAACACATCGGTGGATCACACTTTTGGAGGGGAAAATGGAATCTTAGCATTAATTCTTCAAGTGGCTGCCCACCTCCTCTATTTATAGAGTTGGAGATGTGATGCAAGTTGGCATTACACCCTCCATTAGGTGTGTTGCCAACTAGGCAACTTACTTGCATGTGAAATGTGAATCTCACTTACGTTTGAATTTAATTTGGAATCTTTATTTCATCTCATGAAATATCATCCAAATTAATTCCAAATGCACCTTAAATGAACTCCTTCATTTGAATTTCCCTCCAAATAATATTCCTCACATTAATTAAATTAAATCTTTAATTTAATTAATTAGTCTTGACTTAACTCCTTAAGTCAGCTAACTTAACCATTTAAGCTAGAAGGTGTCAACTTAACTCCTTAAGTTAACTTGACTAATTAATTGTCATATGACACTAATTAAATTAACTTCTTAATTCAATTGGTCTAATTTAACTCCATAAATTATTTTGATCAATTTAACAATTAAATCAATCAAGCCAAAATGGCTAAAAATTAGCCAACCGCTTATCTCCACAAAAATGGTCATATCGAATTTTCTAACTCTTAGAAAATTCCTTCTATCAAATAAAACCTCCTTTAGGCTTTTATGTGTGACCCATTAGGTTTTCCCATTCATTGGACATGGGCTCACAACAATTGTGATATTTTGAATATTGAAATTTTCACATTAATTTAAACTCCTTTAAACTAATAACTCATTCAATTAATCTCTATTAATTGGAGAGTACCCAATCTCCATGGTCGATGTCTAGCTTGACGCTTTTAAAATAATAACTCATTTAATTAATCTCTATTAATTGAAGACTACCCAATCTCCATGGTCGATGTCTAGACTCAAGCCCATGGAGCCCAACTAATTAGTGAAAATGAATATGCTCTTGGTGAACCATTCTACTTCTACGCTTATCATGCAAATACGAGATCTTTCTGTCTCCTATTTCCTGAAAAAGGCCTAAGGTAATATATTTGTTGGTTCCCTAATAGCCTCAAGGACTCCTTGGAATCAATCATTATAGAATACGTAGGAGATGCACTCGCCTTTCACAGCGACAAGGAGATGGATCCCATATTGGATCTCAAAAACCTCTATGTCTAAGTAGCTCACACCAATCTCAACTCGGATAACCCACAAAGTGGTCAAGGAAGAGTCATGGTATGAGGTCATAAATATAAGGTTACCATGGATCCTCGATTCAAAGGACTAATTATATGCATTAGCATAAGCTATCGACTTGCCACTACGGCTATCTAATGGATTCTCTAGGCGGGCCTTCAGTTAACTTGTTCTCTAACAAGTACCCACTAACATGAACTCATATCTAACATGGATTGCTCATGAAAAGGAGTAATATCCAACTTATTGGATTTATGCATCGTTAATGCAAGTCTATCCAATATAAGATCATGACTATGTAAGACTTATTTCAGGATCACCACACAGTGCGTGATCAAGTTCCGTAGTCACGTGTGATCTAAGGGCTTCAACCAAATGCAAGTGAAGTAAAATAAGCATGAGTGAAGATGGCCATTTTGTATGAATATCATTCAATTAAGATTGTATTACATGTGAAATAGTTTACATACCAATCTAATAAGCTGCGAGTGCACTATTCCAACAATCTCCCACTTTCCCTAAAGTCAATTCCCCATAATCTTAAGACCTACCTTCTTAAGATGTCCTTCAAAAACCTTTTGCATTAGGGGTTTAGTTAGTGGATCTGCTATATTCTCTTCTGAGGCTACCATCTTCACTCGGATGTTGCCTTTATCAATGATCTCCTAGATCAAATGATATTGCCTTAAAATGTGCTTGAATCACTGATGAGATCTTGGCTCTTTAGCTTGAGCAATCACTCTGTTGTTGTCGCAGAAGACAATAATAAGCTCAGCAATGTTAAGCACTACATCCAATTCTTGGTTGAAAATTTTCATCCAAACACCTTCCTTTGCAGTTTCTAAAGCTGCAATAAATTCTAACTCAGTGGTAGAATAAGCCATGGTGTCTTATTTGGAACTCTTCCAACTTACCACGCCACTATTGACGTAAAATATAAATTCAGAAGTGGATTTTAGGTCATCTATGTTGGATTGGGAACCAGAATCTGAAAACCCCTCGAGTTTCAATTCTCCATCACCGTATACCAAAAATAAATCCTTAGTCCTTCTCAAGTAGTTAAAGATTGCTTTAACGAATTTCCAGTAACCTACACCAGGGTCAGATTGATAGAGACTCATAAGACTTAGAACGTGTGCTACATCCAATCTTGTACATTGAATGACATACATTATGCTCCCTATAGCGGACGGATAAGGTATGTGGGATATTCTATGTCTTTCGTCGTCAGTCTAAGGGGCTATAGACTTGGAGGGATGAAGACCGTGTCCCATAGGGATGAATCCATTCTTAGATTTTTCCATATTAAACCTCTTTAGTATCTTGTTAATGAATGGTGTTTGGGAAAGGCCTAGCATCCTCCTCGATCTATCTTTATAGATATGTATTCCTAATACGTAGAATATGTAGGATGCTTCTCCGAAATCCTTCATGGAGAATTGTGTAGATAACTATGTTTTAGTACACTGTAGCATTTCTCTCTCATTCTGAATGAGGAGAATGTCATTAACATAAAGGACAATAAATTGTATGCTACTCCCACTAGCCTTCTTGTATACACAAGGTTCATACATATTTTTGACAAAGCCAAATGATTTGACTGTCTTATCAAAACGTATGTTCAACTTCGGGATGCTTGTTTGAGTCCATAAATGGTCTTTTTGAGTTTACAAACTTTTTGCTCATTCTCTTTGGATGTAAAACCTTGTGATTGCTCCATATAAATTTCTTCTTTAATGTTTTCATTGATGAAAGCAATTTTTACATCCATTTTCCATATATCATAGTCAAACTCACTGGTCAACATAGATAAGCTAGGAAGCTCAGTTGGAGCTTCATCCATATAATCCTACAAATTCTCATCCATGGACGAGTCGAGCTGGATGAGGTGGCTCTCCTCAAACTGATACCCCAGGGTCCTTGGGTGGGCCACTACTTTGTTAAAGTTGTCCTCAGTGTCGTCCATCCCAAAAGTAATACACGCATTGGAAAAATCTAAACTCAGCTAAACTATTGGATAGTTTCCTTTCGAATCTTAAGCAGCAAAAATTGGAACTCTGAGTGAAAATATCTTTTGCAGGATTCATACCCCTTCAAGTACCCAACATCCTGAGCTTGCTTGACCTTCATGCCTAGTTATTTCACCATTTCCTTGAGCAGACTTTTCTACGATATGGCTACCAGTAGTTTTTGGTCTCTTTCATCCACCTGCTTCGAAAGCTCATCAATGCAAGATAGCATTGACAACCTTTTGGTCTTAGAGACCTTGGCATTGTCCCACTCTAGGTCCTCGTATTTGCATTGCCACTACACTTAACTGAATAGGGAGAGTGGGAAAGTTGGTACAAATTGTTCCCTCGTTTCCTAACCTGAAACAATGAATATAAAAGCACTTAGATACTAATGCCTTTAATTAGCACCAATTATTATCATTCGACAAAAATCTTACCATATTTAAATGAAAGCCAAAAGCCTTAAGAGCTTCAACCGATGGTGCTCGAGCATGGCCTTTTGGTCCTCTAGAAAAAGACCGAACTTTAAGTTGGCAACATAGCCTTCATCATCACTGCTAAGCTGGCAACTTCAAGTTCACCAAACTGGGGGTCGAGCAGTTCCAAAAGTTCAAACTTCTTCATATCCAACATGTTCAATACATGATCAGAAAATCAATTGCCTTTATAAGCTATGGCCTTCATTTTTTCCTCATTAACTTTTTGGTTGGAGGTGCTCTCTTTGAAGTTTTGATTTTGGGCCCCCTTTTCTTTAAGGGAGGAGATAGTAGTGTCAAGCTATTGGCAACTTGAGATGGGAGTATAAGTGAAGAATCAAGCTGAGCTACCTATGCTATCTGTCGCGTAGATGTTGCCTTGTGTCAAGCTTCAGCCTTATGCTGCCTAGCGATTGCAAGTTGGTGCGTAAGATTTATGAGTGAACAATAAGCAAGAAAAAATATAAGTTTTGATCAATAACTTCACAACAACAAAGAAAAATACTTAAAATAAAATAATAGAGAGGAAAACCATAACAAAATTGGTGTTCAATGATACCCTAATAGGGCAGTCGAGAGGCTCACTAATAGCATTACTCCCTCTACCAACATTATTACTCCCTAGTCAATGTTTATGCCTCTATTCCCCAAACTTCAAAAGGTTGTAGAGGAAGGTATCCAAGAGGGATTTTTGTTCCTTAGGAGGTCAATCTTTTCCCCTATCCAACCTTTAGGAATATTAAAGGCTTCATCGGTTAAGGCTTGGACATGAAAGAAGCATTATTAGTCCTTATCATAGATGAAGAAGGAGTGACAGAGATTTTATATAGGGGTTAAGGAGGTTAGATAGTAAAATCGAGACTTGTCAGAGTTCCCCAACTTCCACAAGGCTGGGTAATTAAATAAATTACAGAAATTGATGATACAAAATGGTTGGTCATGTATAGTCATGAGGATAGTGAAGTCGTAAAGAAAAGAGAAAGAGTTCAGAATGAGTTGAATAAGGTAGACACATACCCTATTTAAGAGCTCAACTATGGACGAGTGATCGAAAACATAAATCCACACTCTAGAGCCACCTCATGAATAGTTATACACCCTGTGGGAGGTCGATCCATTGTACCATCAGGGCCAAGCCTAATGAGCTTGAATTAAGGGGGAATATTGTATTTGGCATGAAAAGAGTTTAGTTCACTATGCTGATGTCACCTAATATCCTTGTAGTAGTTAGAAGTCATCATTCTTCTCCTCAAAATAGGAGGTTGACTAAGAGCCCTAGAGGGGCCCGACACAACTACTTCTATGCAAGGCCCAGGCTCTAGCTGTCCCCTAGACTCACTCTCTTCAATATTCAACCCACTACTGCTAGAAGTGCTTTTTATGTACTCACTCTTCCTCTCCACTCTATTCCCTACCTATCCTGACTTGACGGCCTCACTCGACTTGGCTCCCTCATTATTAAACACATCTAATATTTCAATACTACTAACTAAAGGCATTCACACAATGAAAAACAGAATACAAACTTAAAGAAATATGAAGAAAATGAAGCACAAAGATATAAACTGGGGAACGTAAAAGAAAAGAGACGAGCATTTATGAGAAAGGAATTAAGGTGAGAAAACTATTACTTAAAGGGAAACACACTAAAGAGATAGACAATGAATGGAACTATGGGATAAGCTTATTTTGACCTTGATATTGATTGGATTTCAAAAGAAGAAAAGTGGAGAATAGGAGAAGAAATGACGTTTATATATAGGTAGGGCAAGTGAATTGGCTAAAGTGATGGTGCAGACGCTAGTTACTTTTATCTTTCTATCTCCCAATGCACCTATTGCCATGCATATGTCAGTATTTTCAAAATTCAAAAACTTTCTGCCAACCTAACGACCTCTTTGACACTCGTGTTGAGCATGGGGTAGAGATCGATAATCCGGTGGAACATCTTGATTTTTGCTAGGAACGTTTAGAATTAAGCTAATTCCCAGTCCAACTTATGACTCGACCATCCAGGCATACCTCGACTACACTTGAAAGTAGATGGACTCATGATATGGGAGCTTAATATTGGGAGATATCAATATGGCTCTACCTAACCCGTAGGGCCAGCCACACAACATCTTCAATGGAGACTCAGCTAGGCTCAATTATGTCGGCCCAATAGTTGACACAAAGGTTTGTGGGATATAGGCTGACATTGGAGGAGTTCGACCCCTCCTTGTTTCCATTGTCTTCTACGTCAATCTATTAGTAAATGCAAGTATCTCGTTCCGACCTTGTGGATAAGAGACCCTCGACCTCCATCAGGCAGCCATATTTAATGTTAAGCTATTGTTAATGCTATCAACTACTTTTTGATACAAAAGGACTGCCATTTCCCTAGGACCATACTAAAGTTGATTTGCTATAGATGATCTAACACTTGGAAATAGTCTATAGTGCTCCTCCGCAGAGGAGGGAAGATTAGCTGGAAGAAGGCTAAAAAGGGAAATTCTAAGAAGATAGCTATATAAAAGACAGAATCCACCGGTTAGAGGTAAGCCTTTCATTTTATGTTTTTGCCCCAGCTAAATTATATCTATCTTCCTTTCCAATTTATTGACTTAAGCATTGCAGAATTTTAGCTGAGGGGACCTCTACAAGCCTAATGAAACTTTCGTAGTTGCAATTCGACCTCTACGTCTACCATAGAGCTGAGTTTTGGCCGATCATTACTTTATTTTCTATCACAAACCTTTCTAAACTAAACCTCTAGAATTCACCCACATCATTTTGGCGTCGCCTGTATGAACGAAGCTAGTAACTTGCTAGAAAATGGCCCAGCAGTCAAACTACTAAAAAACCTAAACCCTCCCACCCAAAGCTCAAGCCTCCTAGGCCACAACATCTCGACAGTCCTAGGAGGACTCGCTGGAAAGGACCCTAAGACTGACAGAAAACAGATATCAAGAAGGCTAACTTTACTAATATTATTTCAAACGCCATCCTTCAGAAGATGGCCCCTAGTGAGCTTCAACTCTCAAACGCATGAAGTCACATGTAGCTTTAGGATCCAATTATCAAAGCATAAAAAAGCCAAAATAACTAGGCTACACATCAAGCCAAGGATCTAAACATGCCATAGATTCAGATTTGGCATGAGAATTACCTTGATTTGCATAAAATCAAAGGAAACTAGAAGGAAGACTTCAACTCCATGAATCTGTCTCCCAGCTGCATAGCAGTTTCCAAGCAATTTTTGCCCTACCAAATGAACTCAAATTTAAGTGAAACTTAGACCAAAAGATCACCAATGCTTGATGATTCTTCATGAAAGTTTTAGCTCAAAATAGTTTCGGCAAGACCTCCAATGGATTATCCAAAGTTTCTGCAAGAATAAAGGATCTCCAAAAGGCTAGCAATCTAATTGTTTTGCCTCTAATGATAAGATCTACACAACAATGCACAATTCAATTCTCCTCAACATTAGCTGGAGAACAAGGAGGAGAAATGCAATGATGAAGGCTTGATTTGGATGTAGTAGATGAAGAAAACTAAAGCTTGAACATAAGAGGCAACACTTAGGAAATTGGAGAAAAAATGAGAGAATCTAAAATTAGATCTAGATTGCTTGCTTTCACACGTAAAGTTGGTTGTCCACTCTCATACTCCATATCTATATATAGAGGGAGGATAGAGTGATGCCAAAGTGGCATCACACTTCCTCAAGCAAGTGGCATGTGAATTTTGTGTGCATTTGAATTGCATTTGGAATCTTCATTTCATCTCATTAAATGTCATCCAACTAAATTCTAATGCCACACCAAATGAACATTTCATTTGAATTTTCCCTCCAAAATTAATTCTTCATTTTAATTAAATTAAACACTTTAATTTAATTAATTAACCTTTCACTTAACTTTTAAGTCAATTTGCTTAACTCTTTAAGCAAGTCATTGTTAATTTAACTCCTTAAGTTAACTTGACCAATTGACAGTCATGTAGCACCAAATAATTAATTGGTCTTAATTTAACTCCTTAAATTAATTAGATCAATTTAACAATTAAATTGATCAAGCCAAAATGACTACAAACCGTCTGCCTCCAAAATCGGTCATAAAGGAATGTTTCTAACTCTTAGAAAATTCCCTTTGATCAAGTAGAATTTGCAATTGGCTTTTGTGTATGACCTATTAGGTTCTACCATTCATTGGACATGGGCTCACAACTCTATGTGACTTATAGAATATCAAATATTCACATTAGTTTAAACTCCTTTAAAACTAATGACTCAATTCAATTAATCTTCATTAATTGAAGAGTATCTAATCTCCATGGTTGATATCCAACCTCAAGCCTATGGAGCCCAACTAATTGGCTGAAATGAATACTTTGGGAGAACCAATCTAGCTCTACGCGTGCCATGCAAATACAGTCCTTTTGTCTCCTATCTCCCGAAAAAGGCCTAGGGTAAGCTATTATCGGCTTCCTAATAGCCTCGATACTATGTTTCTATTTCCAATGTTTGATTTCCTTTTATGACCTCATTTTTGGAACACTCATTTTCCAAATTGTCATACTACCTTGCGCAAATATTTCTTGGAATCGATCATTATAGAATATATAGGAGATGTACTCGCCTTTCACAAGGACGACAAGTTAGATCCTATCTTAGATTCACAAACCTCCATGTCTAAGTAGCTCATACCTAATCTCAACCCAAAAGACCCACTACATGGCCAAGGAAGAGTCAAAGCATGAGGACCTAAACACAAGATTACCATGGATCCTCAGGTCAAAGGACTAATTATATGCACTAGTGTAAGCTAGAGAACTTGCCACTACCGACTTGCCACTATGGCTATCTAGTGGATTCTCGGGGTGGGCCTTCTGTGAACTTGTTCTCTAACAAGTATCCACTAACATGACCCATATCTCATATGGCTTGCTCATGAAATGGAGCAATATCTAACTCTTGGATTTATGCATCGATGGTGCAAGTCTATCCAGATCTTAGATGCCTTGTCTAATAGGATTCTACGACTTGGAAGATTTAAGATCACGACCGTAAAAGACTTATTCCATGATCATCATCAAGTGTACTGACCAAGTCTCATAGTCTTGTGTGATCTAAGGGCTTTAACCAAATGCCAGTGAAGTAAATATAAGCATAAGATAAAGATGGCCATTTAATGAATATCACTCAATCAAGATTGTATCAAAAGTGAAATAGTTTACATGCCAATCTAATTGGCTTGCGGAGTGCTATTTCAACAATCTCCCACTTGCCCTAAAGTTAATTGCCATTAGTCTTGAGACCCATCTTCTTAAGATGTCCTTCAAAAACCTTTTGCGATTGGGATTTAGTCAGTGGATCAGCTATATTCTCTTCTGAGGCAACTCTCTCCACTCGAATGTCGCCTCTATGAATGATCTCCTGGATCAAATGATATCGCTCAAAATGTGCTTAGATTGCTGATGAGATCTTGGCTCGTTAGCTTGTGCTGCCATCCTATTGATATAACAGAAGACAACAAATGGCTCAGCAATGCTAGGCATTACATCCAACTCTCGGTTGAATCGGCCGTGGTATCTTATTTGGAACTCTTCCTACTCACGGCGCCGCCATTGAGGCAAAATATAATTTTAAAAGTGGATTTCAGGTCATCTACATCGAATTGGAAAGTAAAATTCAAAAACCCCTCGAGTTTCAACTCCATTGCATATACTGAAAACAAGTCTTTAGTCCTTCTCAAGTACTTAAGGATTATTTCAACGGACATCCAATGACATTCGTCGAAGTTAGATTGGAAACGGCTCGTAACACTTAGAGTGTGCGCCACATCCAGTCTTATACATTAAACGGCATATATTATGCTCCCAATGGCGGACGCATAAGGTATGTGGGACATTCTTTGTCTCTCATCGTCTGTCTTGGGGGCCGTAGACTTGGAAAGACAAATACCATATCCCATAGGGAGGAATCCCTTCTTGGATTCTCTCTACTAAACCTCCTAAGATTTTGTCAATGTACGGTGTTTGGGAAGCCCCAGTGTCCTCCTCGATCTATCTCCATAGATATGTATTCCTAATACATAGGATACTTCTCCCAAATCCTTCATGGAGAATTGAGTAGATAACCATACTTTATTACACTCTAACATTTCTCTCTCATTCCCAATGAAAAGAATGTCATCGACATAAAGCATAATAAACTGTATACTACTCCCGCCAACTTTTTTGTACACATAAGGTTCATATACAATTTTGACAAAGCCAAATGATTTGACTATCTTATGAAAACATATGTTCCAACTTCGGGATGCCAGTTTAAGTCCATAAATGGATCTCTGGAGTTTGCAAACCTATTGCTCACTTCTTTTGGATGTAAAACCATGTGGTTGCTCCATATAAATTTTTTCTTCAATGTTTCCATTGAGGAAAGCGGTTTTCACATCTATTTGCCATATCTCATAGTCATAATATATGGCTATGGCAAGCAAAATCCTAATAGACCGAAGCATTGAAATTGGTGAAATGGTTTCCTCAAAATCGATACCAAGTCTTTGAGTGTAACCTTTTGCCACCAGCGCGCCTTAAAGGTCATTACCTCTCTATCAGCTCTTAGCTTTTGCTTATAGATCCACTTGCAACCAACGGGAACTATTCCCTCTAATGGATCTACCAAACTCTATACTTTGTTGGAGTACATGGAGTCCATTTGGATTTCATGGCGTCAACCCAATATCCTGAGTCTATGTCTAACATAGCTTCCTCATAGGTCTTCGGATCGCCATCCAATTGGCCCCATCTCATGAAGGAATTCGAACCTTTTGGGTCGCTTCTTGATTCAGTCTGACTTTTTTATAGGTTGTGTGTAAGGCTCTTGTTGCTCATTTATTTCCACAAGCATTTGATTATCATCTTGAACTTCATCAAGTCCAACAACAACGCCATTTCTATCAAATAGAAATTCCTTTTCCAAAAAGGTGGCGTTCCTTGAAACAAACACCCTTTGTTCCGAGGTATCATAAAAGTAATAACCTAAAGACTCTTTTTGTGTATCCCACAAACTTGCACAAGGTGGATCTACTATCCATCTTGTCTCCCACTAACCATTTGATGCAGACGGGAGACCCCTAAATCCTTAGATAATGGTAAGAGGGTGCTTTGCCATACCACATCTCATGCGGCATTTTTGGCATTGACTTTGAAGGTGCTACATTTAGTAACTTTGCTGTTGTTTCTAAGGCGTATTCCCAAAAAGATGTAGGCACATCGAAAAAACTCATCATGGAACGTACCATATCCAACAAGGTACGGTTTCTCCTATCGGCTAATCTATTATGTTGGGATGTGCCAGGTGAAGGTGGAGTCCATTGATAAAAAATCCCATTTTCTTTAGATAACCCAAGAATTCGTATTCTCCCCCTTGATCCAATCGAAGAGCTTTAATACGAAGTTCCTTTTGCATTTCTACTTCATTCCTATATACTTTGAACTTTTCAAATGCTTTGGACTTCATAAAATACACGTTTGAACTGACTATAATCATCAATGAAGGTGATGAAGTAAGAATAGCCTCCTCTCGCACTAACTCTTAGTGGGCCATGAACATCCGTATGGATCAAATCTAATGGACTTGTGGTTCGCTCCGCTTGTCCCACGAAAGGAGCCTTGATCATTTTTCCCTTTAAACAAGATTCACAAGTAGGAAGGTCCTCAATGCCACTAACATTTAGTGCTTTGAGAGCTTCTAACTTGTTCATCCTATTTTTGGAGATATGTCCAAGTCTTGCATGCCACAAAATGGCATCTTCTTGGTCATCTAATTTTTTTTTACTTGATTGAATGTGCATCAGTGATGTTTGAAAATCTAAAAATGTATAATCCTTTGTTAAGTGTACCATGAGCAACTAAAAAACCCATTCTTTAATGCCTTCAATCTCCCATTTGATGTTGAAAAATCAAATTCTTTGCTATCCAAAATGGGAATGGTACATAATAACAAGGGTTCAATAAAATATAGAGTTCCCTAAGTCTAACTTATAATATGCCTTTGGCTTTGGCCGCAACTCTTGCTCCTTTGCCAAGGCGGTGGATTATATCCCCATCACTTAGTTTTATTTTTCTTCCTATTCTTTGTAACAAATTACAAAGATAAGAGCCACATGCAATATCATATATCTATGAGGAAGAATTTATTTTTAAATGCATTTCAATAAAGTTCATACCTTTCTCAAGTATTACAAGGTATTCCTTGCAACACTACTTCTAATGGCCTTCTATGCCAAAGTAGAAACAAGTAATATCGACTATATCCTCTATAATCATCTTGACTCCTCCGGATGCCTTTAATGGTTGCCTTCCCTTAAAGGAAGAACTTTTCTTCCGTTTACCTCCATTTCTAGCACCCTTAGAGGCCATAAACTTGGAAGAAGAAGCAAGTATTAATGGTATGCCCTTTTATGGTAGTCTTCTTCTAGATCAACATTTTGATCAATAAAACTCGGAGAAGATGTAAGGATAAAATCTTCATGGAGATCATTGTCCATCACTACATCCAAGTTGAAAAGCTTCTTTAAGCCTAATCATCTTTAGACTGTAGTCGATGACATATAACTTCACATCCATCCTAACTTGAAAATCTCCTTTGACAACATGAACTTTTCATACCTTGTTTGCTTTACAACACTTATAAACTTTAACTAATATACTATTCATTTGTCCTTGAGACTTTTGAAGTTTGTAGATACCATCATGAGATTATGGGATATGATGATCCTTAACTTAATTCGTGAACTTTCCATGTGTCTCTTGATCTATATTAACCCGATGGAATTAGGAGCACCATAATATAGGACATTTATCCATTTCTTGGAATTTGGAATGATTTTTTAGGTAAAGTTAATCGTGGAACTTTGGCCCGATTGGTTTGTTGGTTTCCAAAATAACATTGAGTAGATTTTTAGACATTCTTTATATTTCGCAAATCACCAAAGGCGAAAAAGAGAACATAAGCATGTGATTGAATATTGATATTTGAAAACATATTTATGGTTTTTCAAGCATGTCTTTCTCCCACTATTTTATCAAATTCTTCACCCCCTAGAAGAATTCGGGAAATCATATTTCCTAGTGAGAATCAAGACCCTAAGGACTTGAAGCGGACCCATAACTTGTGAGACATCCACAAATAATTGAAAGGTAAGCAACTTTTGCTAATTGCATCTCATGCAACTCTTAATATATTTTACCTCACTTTTCCACAACTCGTGCGGCATCTACAATACTAGGTGTTAAGTCAGACTTACCAATCAAACTTTGATTTGAGACCGCTCCATGTCATCCCACGACTCATGTGCTAATGCATGGGGAGCATCAAATCAAAGGTGCATCATACGCTATGTATATGGTCACAGCTTTCCACCATAAGTGTGACCCCCGACGTGAGATATCACACAAATGTGGTAGCGTTATCATGCTACATACTATTGGTAGAAGGCATAGATTAATTAAAACTCCTTTTAATTTGTATCCATTTTGACTTAATATGTTGGAAAGCACTTAGACTTTCTGAGTGGAGGGATTTTCTTGCTTGTCAAGATCTCATCAATTTTATCTTCTTATTTATATTTTCTATATCCTAACAATGCATTTCATACATCAATAAGATATGGAAAACATAAATACATAAATGCATCTAGCATGCTCCTAGGGTGGGATGACCATGAGCCCTAACAAAGTAGTGCACTTAGAGCTATAGGTGCACTACTTAGTTGATTTTAAGTGGGTTGATTAAATCTAGCTATTACATGAGTGTATCCCATATATTCATGGGTATTCATGCTTCCAATGGTCTTCTTTGCTGCTTGTAACATTTACATGAGAAAAAATCCTCACTCCAAGTGATTATACTCTCATAACATTTATAAGATAGAAATTAAGAGACATGCAAGCCTCGATTTAATACAACCCTTTTCAACAACTTGAAATAAATAAAATCAATATTAAAGGCTCATGATCATCCCTATTCATTCATCATCCATTCAACATTAAATGAACAAAAAATAAATCAAGAATTGACATTAAATTCCAACAATTAAATGCTTATCTCATAGACAATTAATTGGTCAAGAAAAAATAAGCATAACATTTATGCATCTTATTTTTGCACAAAATTGGAGATTAACATTTATGATTCTTCAGTAAAAAGTTCAGCTCAAAACAGTTTCGACAAGACCTCCAATAGATGCTCCAAAGTTACTACCAAAACAGAGGATCTCCAAAAGGCTAGCAATCCAATTATTTTGCCTCTAATGATACGATCTACACACTAATGCACAATAAATTCTCCACAATGTTAGCTAGAGAACAATAAGGAGAAATGCAAGGATGAAGGCTTGATTTGGAGGTAGGAGATGAAGAAAAGTGAAGCTTCAACACATGAGGCAACACTTGGAAAATTGGAGGGAAAATAAGATAATCTAAAATTAGATCTAGATTGCTTGCTTTCACATGTAACGTTGGCTACCCACTCCCACACTCTATATTGATATATAGAGAGAGGATGGTGTGATGCCATCACAACTTCCTCAAGTTGGCGCCAACTTACATGCAGGTTGGCAAGCAAGTGGCATGTGAATTTTGTGTGCATTTGAATTGCATTTGGAATTTTCATTTCATCTCATTAAATGCCATCCAAATAAATTCTAATGCCACACTAAATGAACATTTCATTTGAATTTTTCCTCCAAAATTAATTCTTCATTTTAATTAAATTAAACACTTTAATTTAATTAATTAGCCTTTCACTTAACTTTTAAGTCAATTTGCTTAACTCTTTAAGCTAGTCATTGTTAATTTAACTCCTTAAGTTAACTTGACCAATTGACAGTCATGTAGCACCAAATAATTAATTGGTCTTAATTTAACTCCTTAAATTAATTAGATCAATTTAACAATTAAATTGATCAAGCCAAAATGACTACAAATCGTCTACCTCCAAAATCGGTCATAAAGGAATGTTTCTAACTCTTAGAAAATTCCCCTTGATCAAGTAGAATTTGCAATTGGCTTTTGTGTATGACCTATTAGGTTCTACCATTCATTGGACATGGGCTCACAACTCTATGTGACTTATAGAATATCAAATATTCACATTAGTTTAAACTCCTTTAAAACTAATGACTCAATTCAATTAATCTTTATTAATTGAAGAGTACCTAATCTCCATGGTTGATGTCCAACCTCAAGCTTATGGAGCCCAACTAATTGGCCGAAATGAATGCTTTTGGAGAACCATTCTAGATCTACGCGTACCATGCAAATACGGTCCTTTCGTCTCCTATCTCCCAAAAGAAGCCTAGGGCAAGATATTTGTTGGCTTCATAATAGCCTCGATACTATGTTTCTATTCCAATGTTCAATTCCTTTTTATGACCTCATCTTTGAAAAACTCCTTTTTTAAATTGTCATACTACCTTGCACAAGAATTTCTTAAAATCGATCATTATAGAATATATAGAAAATGTTTTGGCTCTTCACAATGACAAGGTGTCGGATCCCAGCTTGGATCTCAGAAACCTCCATATCTAAGTAGCTCATATCTAATCTCAACCTAAACGATCCGCTACATGGCCAAGGAAGAGTCAAAGCATAAGAACCTGAACACAAGCTTACCATGGATTCTAAGGTCAAATGACTAATTATGTGCACTAGCATAAGCTAGAGAACTTGCCACTATGGCTATCTAGTGGATTCTCCGGGTAGGCCTTTGGTGAACTTGTTCTCTAACAAACACCCACTAACATGCCATATCTCGTATGGCTTGCTCAGGAAACGGAGCAATATCCAACTCTTGGATTTATGAATCAATAGTGTAAGTCTATTTGGATCTTAGATGCCCTGTCTCGTAAGATCTTACGACTTGAAAGATTTAAGATCACGATCGTATAAGACTTATTTTGATGATCATCATTAAGTATGCTGACAAAGTCCCGCAATCTTGTGTGATATAAGGGTTTTAACCAAATGCCGGTGAAGTAAATATAAGCATAAGATGTAGATGGCCATTTAATGAATATCATTCAATCAAAATTGTATCACAAGTGAAATAGTTTACATGCCAATCTAATTGGCTTGCGGGGCACTATTCTAACAAAATATAGCATTCCAACAACTGATTTTGGAGGTAAAATCCTTTTTCCTAATAGGTTTCATTAGACTCCCAACATCTAAAGGCCAATAGCCATTTAGGAGTCAACACGAACCTATCGTACAACATCATTTTTTACGTCCTTGTTATTAACTGCTTTCAGATAATCATATCCACCTTCCACCAACAAATAAAGTTCCCCACGCTAACTAGTGAAGGCCAGATCTCGTGCAACAAGGACAAAGCTTTGTAATGTTGTGCACATTCTTTGTTGGCTCAGCTGATCGCTGAACAACTTTGAGCACCCATAGGGCAACTAGATATCTCTGCTAGCTGTGCTAGAGGTCCATACCAAAAAAGGATTAGTAGACACCCATCTTTGATTGATGAGGATCATAAAGACATAGAGCTTGAGCCCAAAAACATAAAAATGATTACGAGAATTGGGACCCAACTCCTATCAATCATATGGGATTAATTGATAAATTTTTTGTGCAAGAACAAGGACGTCTTTGCATAAACAGCCTCCAACCTCTGAGCAGGATTAATCCTATCATCATAGTTCACCGACATAACATTGACCTATTATTCAAACTAATTAGGTAAAGAATAGGGTTTTCTATGAGGAAAGGAACAAAATGATTGAGGAAAAGGTTAGAAAACTGTTGGAGTCAGGATACATAAGCCAAATACAATTTACTGAGTTATTTTATAATGTGGTTCTAGTCCCTAATCTAGGAAACAAGCAGTAGATATGCAATCACTCCACCGACCTCAACAAGGCCTACCTAAAGGACCCCTTACTCTACCAAGGATTGACCTCTTGGTTGATTCAATAGAGAGCTATGCCCTACTGAGCATAATGGATGCATTCCAAGGATATTATTAGATTTCTGTGGCACTAGAAGTTTGGGACAAAACCTCTTTCATTATGCAGAGCGATGTCTATTGTATAGTAGTCACCGTTCAACCATAAAAAATGCAAAAGTAATATATTAGAAGCCACTCAACTAGATGTTCAGCATGGAAATCGATCACTCTATGGAAGTGTATATTGATGACATGATCGTTAAAAGCACCACGGAGCCCCACCACTTGGCAGACCTTCAGAATACCTTCTCTAGTTTAAGAAGATATGGCATGAAGCTCAATCGATCTAAATGCACATTAGGGGTTTAAGGTGGGAAATTTCTCTATTACATGGTCAGCCATAGAGGATGGAGACGAACCCTTAGAAAATACAGGCACTACACGAGATCGATACCCATAAAATTATCCGAGAAGTTTAGAGCTTAGACAAAAGAATCATCACCCTCAGCCGCTTAATCTCCAAGTGTGTAGACAAAAGCCTTAGTCGACCTCAAGGTATATCTCTCCACACTGCCACTACTAGCCAAGCCTGGGTTTGGTGAAATATTATATTTGTATTTAGCAGTTTCGTCACATGTTATTAGCTTTATTTTAGTTTCTATAGACGAAAATGACCATTGCCATGTATACTATATTAGTAAGATTCTACAGGATGCCGAATGTAATTACTAAAATTTGAGAAGTTGCACTCGCACTGGTTACTACTACAAGAAAGTTTTGCCCATAGTTCTAAGTACACTCCATCATAGTTTTAACAAATCAGCCATTGAGGTAAGTCCTCACTAAGCCGGTCACCTCTGAAAGACTCACCAAATGGTTTTATCGAACTTGGTGAGTTTGGTATAAATTTTCAACCTATAATGATGGTCATAGTTCAAGCCGTTGCTGATTTTCTAGTCAAGTAGATTAGACTCCCCGATGAGAATGACTGCTCGATCACATGGACCTTATCTATCGATGGCTTTTCCTCCAACACAGACGATGGCGCCATGATTTCACTTCACTCGTTGAATGGCACTAAATTGGACTTTGCCTTAAAGCTTAACTTCCTAATCACAAACAATGAGATTGAGTATGAAGCATTAATTGCAAGAATAAAGTGCCCACAGCTAATAGAGTCAACTCACTGACTGTGGTAACAGAGTTGACTTGCTAGATAAGCTACCATGATTAAATATCTCTCCGTACTCCGAGAGGTGCAATCTAAATTTTAAAAGTTTATCCTAAGCTGGGTGCCCCATTCTAAGAATAAAAGGATAGATGCACTATCTAAGTTTGCCAACACTAGTAAAGGTAACAGAGATTGAACCATTATATTCCTATTAGTCGACAAGCCAAAAATCTCTAATGAGTACCTAGTCCAAACTTCAATATTTATCTTACCGTTGACATTCCAAACCTAGCTGGCAAGATGAATTATTGAATATCTATAGAATGGAACATTGCTAGACGATAAAAAGATAGCCTGGTAACTCTAACTTCGAGCATCACGGTACTCTCTATCCCAGGAGGATGTCATTTTCAAAAAATCTTTCGTTAGGCCACCTTTATGATGCCTCACTTAGTCTCAAGCTATTGCAATCTTAGAGAAAATACATGCTGGTAACTATGGTAGCCATTCAGGGGGCCATTCCCTCGCTCGTAGAATATTGCGATAAAGTTATTTTTGGCCAGTGCTGACAACTCACGCTATATCATTTGCCAAAAAGTACGAAGCATGCTAGTTCTATTTAAACACATCGCACCAGCCTACAACTACCATGACTAGTATTCCTTTATGTTGGCCATTCGACCAATAGGATAGACATTGTCAGACCTTTTTCCATAGCATCAGGTTAGAGAAAGTTTATTATTCTCGTAGTCGAGTATTTCACTAAATGGTTAGAGGCCAAAGCTGTACCAAAGATCACAGATGTTGCCGTCAAGAATTTCATTTGGAAGAATTGCATGCCACTTTAAGATCCCGCGAACAATAATATTAAATAAAAGCTCTCAATTCTAGAGCAAGAAAATAAAGGAATAGTATGACCAAATCTGGATACATTAACACTTCAATTCCACAGAGGAAGGAAGATTACCTGGATAAAGGCTAAAAAAGGAAAATTCTGAGAAAATAGCTATATAAAAGTTAGAGAATCAATCGGCTAGATGTAAGCCTTTCATTTGACATTTTACCTTAGCTAAATTATATCTATCACCCTCTTTAGTTTACTGATTTAAGTATCAGAGGATTTTAACTGAGGGTCGGTGGCCTAATGAGGCTTTCATGGTTGCAGGTTTGACCTCTACGCTTACTATAGAACTGAGTTTCAACCTCATCATCAGCTTTATTTTCCATCACAAACCTCTCTAGACCAAACCTTTAGAATTCACCCATATCACATGTTGGCATAATGCCCGACAAGCCAATTAGATTGGCCTTGTAAACGCTATTTCTTTGTAAAACAATCTTGATTAAATGATATTCTTTATATGGCCATCTTCATCTTATAATGTTTTTTACTTTACTTGCATTTGGATGAAGCCCCTGGATCACTTATGACTATGGGATTTGGTTCGATGACCATAGAATAAGTCTCACACGGTCGTGATCTTAAATCTTCCAAGTCATAGGAATCAATTGATCTTAAATTAATTATTTTGTGCCAATATGACAATCAATTGGTCAAGTTAGCATAAAAAGTTAAGTTAACAAAATCAAACATAAAAGTTGAGCTTGTTTGACTTAAGAGTTAAGTCAAATGTTAATTAATTAAATTAAAGTGTTTAATTTAATTAATGGGAAGAGAACATTTTGGACAAAAATTCCTATGCAATGTTCATTTGAATTAGCATTTTAGTTAACTTTAAATTAGACTTCAAATGTAATTAAAATGCAAGTTCAATTCAAATTAGATTTGAATTTGTGGTAGATGCAAGTTGGTTGTCCCTTCTCCTCATGGGTGGTGTGATGCCACCATGGCATCACACTTTCCAGTCTCTTTATATAGATATAGAAAGAGAGAGGGCTAGTTAATTATGTCAAAAGGTGTGAAGAATTAGATTCTCCACCATTCCTTCCAAGCATTACATTCATGTGTTGAAAGCTTTACTTTTTCTTCTTCTTTTTCCCACCTAAAGTCAGCATATCTTTGGCCCTGTTCTAGCTTATAGGTTAGAGATTTTGGAAGATCTATTTTCATGTGTGGATCATATCAATAGAGGTAAACTACTTTGTTCGCTACGGTTTTGGAGATCCACTGCACAGAGTCTGACTTGGTGATTTTCTCCACGGAGATCCAAAAGATTTTTCGGTTTGAATTTTTATTAAGAATTCGTCAAAGTGTTGATCAGCTCCAGTAATTTTTTCATGATTTTTGGAGGTGATTTGATAGAGGCAAAAATCGCTCCTCTCCAACTGCGCATATTCTGACAGTTTTTGGAAAGGTGAAGAGTTCACCTCATTCTCCTTGGATTTTGCAATTTCAAAATAACATTCTATCCCAATCTAAATCCCAAGCATGATTTGATCCTAGTTAGCATGTAAACACTAGTTTATTAAGCTTTTGACATTTTTATAATTGGATCATAGTGCCTTACTAGCTTTCATCACATGTGACATTGCATTCCCTAACCCCCTTCGGACAAGATATCTGGAGGTCAACCTCGCTTGACAAGAATGGTGGGAAACCATTATACATTGTCCAAATTGGCCTACTTTGGGTCCATCCCACAAAAACACAACCATATTTGCATATGTGATCTCTCTGGGGCAGAATAAAGCAACTAGTAACTAAGTCAGGCAAGCGCTCAACCTTGAGAGCTTGAGTAAGCATCCATCAGGCATGCTCTTCCTATTTAATGCAATCCAGGTTCTACTTAGCCTATCAACTGCATTTTAATGCAGCTGAACAAATATCATGTCTACATTAAATGCACCATCAGCCTATCTCCACTATATTTAATATGGCAGATCACTATTTTACTTTCGCAAATAGAGAGCATGCTGGGTAAAGTTCACACTATAGGTACACCCATTTTGTAAGGATTTCAAGTACTCTTACATATACACTCAAACCTTCACTCTGCTTCTTGATCCTCCTATATACTTAACCTGACTCACGCATCAAAAAGTCTTAACTAAGGATCACTTTGACAAGCTTGACATGTTTTTTTTGGTTGTAGAATTCAACTCGCACCATAGATGTTTCCCAGTTAGAGGATCCTTATCTAGCTGACCAGAAAGAGCTCTTCATTCCCTCATCCATCTCACCAAAAAATACATTAGCACCATGGTCGGTTGAATCGCCGCTATTGCAGCCAAAATAGTTAAACTAAATGGGAATAGAGGCTGCCATTCCAAAGTTCTGGACTATATCGGAGACAAATAAGAATTGACAATAAACTTAATTTAGATAAATAGAAAGGCCAAGAAATTGGCTAGACGTGGCTAAATCACCAATTTCTTGTAGTATAATGGAAGAAAATGAAAGATATGACCATGGTTGTGGGTTTCTTAGAGATAGAAAGCGGTTGTCAATGGGTGATGTTTATAAACGAGAAGGCAACCAGGAGGAAGAAGGATACGAAGGAAATAACTTGAAAAAAAAAAAGATGAAAAAAGGAAAGACCCAAAAATGAGGAAAAAGATGAAAAAAAAATAGAAGATAGATGAATTTTTTCATACTTATTTAAATGTTTATATTATTTTTAATCTAATTTAATATTTATATTATATTTAATAAGTAAGTTAATTAATAATGGACTAATCATTAATTAGTTTAATATTTAATTAATTATTATTTTATTATACTTCATTATTTTTTATGATTAGTCCTTAATTAATTACTTAAGTAAAGATATTTTTAAAACTGATTTATGCTAAGTATTTGCATGTCTTTAAAATATTTGAGCATTTTTTTATTTTTATTGTATCAATTTTACCTTTATTATGTTGTAACAGTTTCTAATATATATAAATATACGTCATTAGTTAAACAAAAAATCTATAATGATAATATTATTAGTTGCAACAAAGCTTATCAATGTATTGTACTAATTTATGGTACCAAAACATTATGCTAATTACTTAATATAAGCTCCAATAGATTTTTACATATTTATTTTTTTCTAGATTTTTAAAAAAAGTTTTTAGTACTTCAAGCAAAAAATATGTGGAATGCATGCGATCATTCCATAATATTGCAATGGAATTGGAATGATGGTCTATGTTCCAATCCCACGACCATTATAGTAAACCATAGATACTTCTCACTAGAATGTTGAGGTCAATTAAGAGGGAAAGGAATTCAAGATCACAAAAAGGGTGACCTATGTTACTACGAGGTTGTCCAAAATTAACAAGAAGACCTATATTGCAAGAAAGAATGGTAGTGGTATGTGGAATGAGCAGATTGGTGGAAGAAAAATATTCAACGGGTTAGGAGATCAAGTAATTAGCTTGATGAAATGTCAACTTTCAAGGCCAATAAAGGCATATATAGTTATGATTAGGAAGGGAACAGGATCATTAAACTGTGCATGAGTATTCAACTTTTACATTTATGTGAATAGATGGCCTAAATGGATTATGTGATTTGTAGGATTACAAGAACATCCAAGGAGAAATATGAGCAAGGAGAAATATGAGCAACAACTTATTTCACGATTTTTGGCATAGGACGTTCTGAAAACATGTAGTTATTTCATGAAAATATTGATAAGTTGGATAAAGAAAAGACCAGCCATGGAATCGGGAGAACTCCAAGAATGAGCATGTCCAAAGAAGTAGAAGGCAGAGAGTTAAAGTAAATTAGAAGGAAAGCCAATATTGTGTTACCTCTTACTAAATCTAATCTTGATATTTACAATAATGACAAATACTTTATGATTATGCTAGAAATTCATAGTTCTAGACTTAGTCTAAGTTTGGATATACTAAAGCAATCTTCTACGACAAATGATGGATGATTTAACATTAAACGGATGAGATTCAATTGTCAGTATAGGATTATACTTTTCTCTTTGAATAGGAATCATATTTCTCTAGGATAAATTTAGCATAAGCAAGTTTATATACTTTAGCTTAGCAGCAGAATTTTGATTTGTCTTTTAATCAAGAAATGAAACTTTTTTTTTTTCATTTTTAAGTGATTGGCATTTAAGTTACTTGTCTTTTCTTTTTGTCATGCATGTGTTGTAACAGAAATAGAGGGTCGTTGTTGTTCTGGTTCTATTCTAATCAATAGTGGAAACCTACAGGCCATATTACGATGGAATAATCCAGTTCTAGCCTAATCATATTTTCTTTGTTCAGCTACTATCTCATTACGTTTGGCTGCATCCTATAACTAGTCATGTGGTCATTCTACATAACAAAAGTAAGAAATTTGTCTTTATGGGAAAAGACAATGTTATCTGTAATTTCTATGGTAGAATTCTTAATGCATTTCTTAGAATTATGTATATGAAAATTAAGTTAATAATTGGTTGATTTGCGTGACAACCCAATGATAAGAAAAAAGATGCGCCATCAACATAGCATGTACTCTTCATATCATAGTAATTTGAGAGGCTCCTCTCTTATTCCATGATGTTTATCAAGGGCTACTATTCCATGTTTTGGTGGTCCCATGTGTAATTTTTAGATAAAGGAAGTCTTATTTATTAAAAATGTTAAATCAAGCAAAAAATTGCTAAAGAGGCTATTTCCTAATATGTTGCATGTCAATTTCTCAAACTTATGATGCTACCTACATGCTAGCTGCACTAATAGTTGGTTTGTCCCATAGGCCCAATTGATCTATGATTTATGTTTCATTTTTATATTTTTTTTGTTCAAAAAATTTATCGAAAATGATCTTTTCTGATCAAGATGTTCTATTCGTAGATTAACGAAAATGTGCAAAGCTCTATTTATTCACTTGCGAGTTCTCTAAAATGTTAATGACATTATGCAAGTAGAAACTATCACAAATATTGAAAGGAGAAAAGTTTGCATATTTCAAGTCTGGGACAACAATTATCAAAAAAATTATTTAGTAAATCAAGTTTTTATATGTATGCCACAAAAATATACACACATTATACATATAATAATAGTTGTAGTACTTCATTGAAGGTGTTTGCTTCGATGTAGGTGCCACTCAAACTAATCTTTAAAGTTTTATAAATGAGTTAAACTTTGTAAAATTCATAAAATAAAATAAAATTTTGTAAACAACGATGTTCACTAAGTTTAACTTATAGCATATTGTTAGTAGATATGCATCTCAACCCTAAAACAAAACATATCGAATTAGGTTTATGTTGTATTACTCAAATACATATCAACAAGTTATTTACAATATGTAATGAATAGACTAGGCCTTTGATGCCCTTGTTTCCTCAATCTGAAATAATTGCATAAAAGAGAGTTTTCTCTTTTCATTTGAATCAATCAAGCCACAAGTCTAGAATCATAAGTTTAAAGTATCAAGCCTAAGTATTCCTCATAAGTATATTTTGCAATTGATCTTTAGATTCAAACAGTCAACAAGTTCTCATTCTTGAATTTTTTTTTTTTTTTTTGGTTTATTTCTCTTCATGGAACAGAGTAGATCTTAAGAACTTGGGCTAATGTACACACCATACTAATTTTTACCAAAAAGATAATAATATAGGGAATATTTTTAAGATTTTGATTTGTGATTTGAGTGGGTCAAAATGTGGTTTTAAAGAAGTTCTCTTGGTATGTTATTAAGAGTTTCCGCATAATTACATAGATGTAAGACTTTAAGATGTGTGCTACAGATTTGAACAATAAGGGCTAATTTACTTTGGATGATAGGCCAAGATGAGGCTCATCATCCAACATCGTCTATTATTTACTTGAAAAGATCGCGGTTTGATATATTAGAGTAGGGCCTCCACTATAGGTACATGTTAAGGGATGATAGATCCAACAACAAGGGTGTGACACATTCCTGCATTTTTGTGGGCTGTCAAGGATGACCTGCAAACTTACAGCTTTGTCCTGTGGTTAGTTGGATGTAATTACATTAATGATCACATTGTATAAGATATATTTTGCAATGAAAGTAGATTTATTGAGCACAATAAATCCAACTAGGAAAATAGTCTGCAATTGTACTTCCTACCCAAATTTATTGGTTTCCAATACTCTGTACCTATGGAATTGATGCTCCAGTGCAAAAATACCTAACCACTACCTAGGCACCAACGTTTGTAACATTGGCATTTGGTGCCAATGTTTTGAGTAATATTCGATGTCTATGGTGGTTATACATAAATTCTTTTTCCCTTAGGCCTCGAAATGTTTGTTAGAAAATTTTGCATATCTCGTTTAATGCATAACTTGATCATTTCAAGCTTCTTGAATGTTACATTATCCAGTCAGTCTTTAAATTATGCTTGTTGAAGGCTCACAATTATATTTTCATGTATAGAGGTATTTTGGTTAATTCATATTTTGTCTAATTAATTCATCCATATATGTAAACATATGTTTAAGATGTCTCCTCTCACTCTTCAGTTCATCCCACATAGTAAATATAATCTATCTTAATAAGACAATCATAATCCTTGTCATCATTCAAAAATTAATTCTATCATTCAACATCTCATCCAGAAAAATAAATAGGCCTAAAGATATTCCTAGAAACCTAACAAAGAAGATCTAGATTACATGAAAATAAAAAAACTAGAGAATTATAAAGAAGAAAATGTATATTTAGTAACTAACAAATAAATTGTAAAAAGCGGGATAAGTAACAAAGCCTACCATGAAAATTAAATAATTCAATCACTTATTGACTCTTATATTAGTCGAGGCCTAAATTAGTTTAATTTCATTAGTTAATTCTTTATTGCAATTCTTTCATTAATTTTCAAAAGGTGAAATAAACTTATTCAACTTAAGAGATAATTTCAATTTTAGCCCCCCAAATATGTCACTAATTCAAATTACATTCCTATGTTTTAACATGTTTCACATTTTATTACCAAGCTTTGTTATTTTCATATAATGTAGTCCCACCGTCAAGTTAGTCATTTAATTGTTAACGGCCGAGTCAAGCACTAATCACATAGCTGGAAGCCAATGTTAGGGCATTCCCATTTTTTGAAATCATTAATTAAGTCTGAAATAGAAGAAATAGAAATGTAAAAACTTAATCCTTGGATCCAGAAAAACTCTAGCTTTCAATAGGAACCCATTTCCCGATTAAATGAAGAAATTGCCACAAATTTGAAGCTATTTGCACTCGATGTTGAAGATTGTTCAAGTGTTCAAGCAAAACAAAGTGGGGGGAGAAGGGCATTAACCTAAGTTGTTTAGTTATGAATGGCGCAAAGGAAAGACTAAAACCTTGGGATACCCAACTATGGTGAGTTTTCTGTTAAGTTTATTTTGCAATCAAATTATGTTGAGTAATGGTATAATTTTTTTTTTAAGTTTTATGGTGAATAAGTTAGCTAGGTTCTGTAATTTGTAGGGAAATTTTGTGTACTTCTCTATGTAGTTTTGATAATTGAGCTAATTCTCTTCAAGTAGTGCGATTTTTGTGTATGCTAGATTTGATATATTGCATGGCCCCATACATAGATTTGATAAATTGCATTGCCTAGATTTGTGTATGTTATAGTAGGGAAAGAGATGGAGAATTGATTCTGGCATTGGTTATATGTAAAGAAATAAATTGATTTATGCTTCAGTGTTCCTTTTACAGTAACTTGGCAACTGATTTGAAGTGCTCTAAGCAAATGTTGATTTGATAATTTGATTTAAGTTTTTCATTTGATAATGTGAATTGTGCATTTTCAATGGGTTTATTAGATTTAGTAGTTTGATTATGTATTACTTTTTCTTTTTTTTTTTGTATTTTTGTTGTCATGCAGATTTTATTGGGGACAACATTTCTTTCTTTTCTTTACTATTAAATTATATCATGGGGGTTTAATAGAAGTAGAGTCCATATGATACTAAGAAGGGGATAACATAGATTATTTGATACTATGGATGTAGATATGTTTGGGATAATCGAACTTAAGGAGTATGCTAAGAAGTTAGGTTATGATAAAGAATAAGTTAGATTTTGGCATAAGTATGGTTATAATTTGTACTTGGGTAATAAATGTCTTAGATGAGATGTTGAGGCTTATGATATAGTAACATTTACCTAGAGATAGGGTGGTGAAAATATATATAGAGCATCTTGACCAAACAATTGGGCATGGGGATGGGAATGACCAAACATAAGGGGGTGAAAAAATACAAAACCAATACTTTTCAAACTTAGAGAATGATAAGCCAACAATTGACTTTTAATTTCTAGATGATGACATGCCAAAGGATTGGACTGATATCCAAGTCCAACTTGCATCATCTTCTTCTTAATATGCTTAAGCTTTTTCTTTTGAGACTGATTTTGAGTATGATGATTTCATTGATAGTGATTATAACATGGAGGATGAGGATGAGGATAGGTTATTTTCATTCGTATATTGGTCTAGATGTTGAGTTAATTTGATGGGGCAAGGGAGTAAGTGATGACATGTATGCTAGGATGAATGATGGGGAAGCAAATGAGCTTGTACATAGTGATGACTTTGAGAGTGTGATGGGGTTTGATGAAAATGAACTTAATCAAAAATATCCAATGTACAATCCTAAAAATGAAAATAAGAACCCGAACTGAAATTAAGACTTATTTTTAGTTCGAAAAGTGAGGCTAAGATTGTGATTCAAACATATTGCCTTAGGAAAGGGATACAGGTCCATTTTCCTAAAAATGATAAAAGAAGATTGAGGACTAAGTGCAAGAAAGAGGGGCTGTGAGTGGTATGTACATGTTTCACCCATGCAAAATGATAATTCTTGGCAAATAAAAGCTTATAATCATGTGCATAGCAAGTGTTCTTAGAATTACAATAATATCAGCCTTAAGTCTGGGTAGATTGGGAAAAATTTCATGAAAAAGTTTAAAGACAATCCTAAACTATGGGTTAATGAGTTTAGGAATGAGTTGTGCACCATATTGAAAGAAAATGTCTCTAAACAATAAGCTTACATGGCAAAATATAAAGCAATGAAACTAATTCAGGGCAACTTGAAAGATCAATTTAGTAGAATTAGAGACTATTGCTTAGTGTTGCTTAGGACAAATCCTGGCTCCACTGTGGTGTTGAAGTCAGTTGATAGTGAGAAAGCAGGTGACAACCTCCTTTTTTGATGTTGTATATTTGCTTTAATGCATGCAAAGAAGGGTTTAAGGCTTGTAGGAAGGTTAGTTATGGATGGTTGTTTTCTTAAGGGTTCTAAAGGTAGCCAGTTGTTGATTGATGTAGAATAGATCCAAACAACAGTATTTTTCCAATTGCTTATGCAGTGAGGGAGAATAAAGATAAAGATTCTTGGTAGTGGTTTCTTTCTTTACTTAAAGATGACATTGGCTTTGAAAATCAAAATGCTTAGACCTTTATGAGTGACAAGCAAATGGGATTAACAGCAGCTTTCAAGATCTTATTGCCTGATGCAGAAAATAGGTACTTTAATTTGGTTATCTCAGTTTTTATGTATTTATATTTTCATTCTTTGTGTATCTCAACTTATTCTTTTCTCTAAGTGTCTGGAAATAGGTTCTGCCTGAGATATTCACACAGCAACATGAAGAGGGATTGATTTATTGGGCAATCAATGAGGAACCGCGTGCAATAGTTAAAGTAACAAGAATTGAAAGGTTCAAAGCAAAAATGGAGCAAATGAAGATCTTACTGAGAAGGCTCAAGATTAGTTGGTGAAGAAACCTCCAAGTCAATGGTCCAGGTCATATTTTGGTCCTTAATAATATGTATGAGAGTTCGATTATTTCATCCTACCTATTAAAGATAAACCAATATTACCATGCTGGAGACCATAAGAAATTTGATCATAATGATGATGCAAGTGCATAGAGATAGAGCAAGGGAGTGGGATGGTATTATATATCTAAAGATAAAAAAAGTTGTTGGAGAGAAACATCAAAGATGCTAGTAAGTGCATTCTAATGAAGTCAGATAATTGGCACTATTATATCATGGACATGTATTACCAACAAATGGTTGATGTTTCTCCATAGGTCTTGTAATTGTGAGAGGTGGGATTTGATGGGCATACCATGTAGACATTCTATCCCAGCTCTATGGTACAGAAATGACGCACCAAAAACATATGTGCATGACTTTTACAAGGTTAGTGCATATTTGAGAGCATATAAGCATGTTATTTTTAGATGAGTGGTCACGAATTATAGCCTAAGAGTGATCTGCCAGCCCCTTTTCCAACATCATATGAAAATAGGCCTGTTAGGCTAAAGAAGTTGAGGAAAAGAGACTTGACGAGCCACAAGCTCCTTCCAATCCAACAAAGCTTAAAAGGGCCCAAAAATCTTTAAAATACAGCAAATGTGGAGTGCCAGGCCATAATGCAAGGACTTGAAAGAAGAAAGATTCTTCAGCTCCTGCTTTGTATAAAGTACAATATGAAATTCCTTTTGAGATGATCTTTAGAGACTCTTAACCCCTTGTTGATATTTGTAGTGGGGCTCTCTGTACTACATATGTCAAAAATTAAATGGTTGACTTGATGGTGGGACTACATTAAATGAAAATAACAAAGCTTGGTGACACAATGTGAAACATATAAAAAGATGGGGACGTAAATTGAATTAATGACATACTAGGGGGGGTCAAAATTGAAATTGTCCCTTTGACTTAATTAAAACCTCTTTGGCTTACCAATTAATTAGTAGTAGGCCCATAAAAAATGCAATTAGATTTGTAAACAACTATTTACTCTTATTAATTGGAAAGTTCAATTATCCATTCTAGAATTAATCTCATTAATTATAAAATATCTACAAATCATAATTGACATCTATTAACATTTCATAAAACCCTAGAAATAGGTAGATTTCAAAGTGAACCCTCTTACATACAAATTTTGGGCAAGCGCGATCCTTCTATATATCATAATCTTCTAATTAGGCCTAAGAAATGGGGTATACTAATCAAATTCACAATAATCTAATACCGATGTACTAATTCTTTATAATTTGATTTAAATGACTAATTAGGAAACTCTTTTTAATTATCATCTGCCTTAGTCAAGATGTAGAAATTAAATGCTATGATGAACATCGGAGATTCCTTTATTCATCTAAATTGTTGAAGAATCACTTGTTAGAACTTACAAACTCCATAATTGAGTGAACTGTACCCAGTGTAAACTCCTTCATAACTATATCAAAGAGCACATTAAAATTGAACTTGAACAAATTTATCATGGAACGTCAAATTTTAGAACTAATTTATTGGACTATCACATTAATTATGGAATATCCCAATTTGATGTACATGCGACCTAAGTCACATATTCCACCTTTCCTTCCTGATGCTCTAGAGCTCTGGTCGTGCTCTAACGAATTTTAAGGCAACTTAAAATTTTCTACTTCGTGATTTAACATTTTCTAATTCATGAACTTAATTTTTGTAGGGAGAGATTTAACATTTACTAATTCTTGAGTTAAAAATTTTAAAAAAGCACTTTATTTGTTTAGCTCACAATTTACACTATTAAATGGCATTAAATCTTACCTACAAAAGAAAAGCACCCCACAAGCGCCCAGCCTCAGCTCACGATTTCACCCCCAATTGAAATAAAAAACCTTTGGCTTGAAAAGTTAAAACCCATTTCCTCAATCAATTTATAACTTTTAAAAAAAAAATATCTCAAGACTCAAGACTCAAATCCTTTAAAACCAAGCTGAATTGAAAAAATGATAATAACTCTTTGGTATCTTCTTCTTCATTTTTCAATTTGTTTAACACTCATAAGTCAAGCATGAAATTGGTGTTACATTCTTTGAAATAATTTGGTACTTTTTTTATTCGATTGAAAGGCTAAAAACTTGGAAGCGTTTGAGTTTGTGGAAATTGTTTCTTATTCATTTGAAAATGAGATTCTTAGCTTCTTATTTAGGATGATTTTTGTTTCCCTAATTTTGAATTGACATTTAAGTTATCAATGTTAAAATTTTGATTTCTAATCATCATTTTTTGAGTTTTTAGATATAATATAAATGAAAATGAGTTAATCTCAACAAGATGAAGCAACCAATGCTGCAACAAGTAAAGATATAAGTTCTACTCCATTGAAGAAATATGTTACAATGGTTGATCAAAAAGGCAACAAAATGGACTTGTAACTTCATTTGTAGAGTTGATGCATATACAGGAACATATTATCAAATCAAAGCACATCTAATTAGATCAAAGAATGAGAGAATGCTTAAGAAATTGCATTATAATCCCGGCTAACAAAAGAAGACAGGAAAACTTGGCAAAAGAAGAAGAAAAGCTAGGGATGTGTACGAAAGAGATATACATAGAAGAAGTAACACCAATGCCCCCACCATATTTCAATCAAAAAAGAGGCATGCTGGACTTGGTTCTGAAATAGTTTTTGACATGTTCAAGATGTCAACATGCAAACACCAAAATTGCTAGATTATTTTACATTTGTGCGGTTTTTTTTAAATGTAAAGTTACAAACTATCAAGTTCAGAGAAAATCAGAACTACATTATTGGATAAGGAAAAAACTGCTATTGAGAAGAGATTGCTGGAAAATAAGAAAGGTTGGCCTCAGTACAGTCTCGATTATCTTTGATAGGTGGTCGAATGTACGAAATCAACCTAGTATCAATATCTTAGCAATTTCTGTAGGTAAACCTATTCTTTTAATAGCCATTGACTCATCAAGGGAGGAAAAAAATGCTACTTATATTACTAAAATTTTGTTGGAATCTATTGATATAGTGGGCATTTATAATATTGTGCAAATACTTACTGATAATGCAACTGATTGCAAGGTTGCTGGAAACATTATAAAGGAAAGACATCGGCATTTGATAATGTAAAAATTATAACTAATAACATTTGAAAATATTTACGCTTATCATTAAAGATTTGCCATCAATTATCAATGGTGATAACTTAAATACAAATTTTGCCACTATTAAACATGTAAAAATTATTATTAGTGATAGAATTTTTTTTTTTTTGTTAGTTATATATAATTAGTGTCAAGTTTTCAATTATCACTTACTATTTTTTAATAAACTTTTTTTTTCCGTAGTGTATCTAATCATCCAAATTTATTATGATATTATGATCACAATGAGGTTTTTTAGTAACTTCATTTGCCATTTAAAAAGTTTCTATATTATTTATTGGCCCTTAAAATTTGCAAAGTTTAATAAAAAAATTCTCGCAGTGTCATGGCCGTGTCGGACATATCTTTTAGCCATGTCCGACACCCTGTCAGAATTTATCTTTTTTATTTTAATTTTGAACACTTTATTGCCGTGTCTAATACATGTCAGGGACGTGTTGGGACTGTGTTGGTGTTCGACACGTGTCCAACATTGCACAGAGTGATTTTATGGCATGTCCGTGCACTGTAGCAATGTATACATCACTTAAATTTTGTTGTTTGTTATGAGAAGGCTAAAGAAGTGGTGAACTACATAAAAAGCCATAACTTTGTGTTGAATATATTTGAATTTTCTTCTTTGGAAGTGATACAAGTGAAGAAAACAAAGTTTGGTCATCATAATGTTATTTTAAACCGACTTTACAGGATTAAGGATTTTTTAATTAGTATTGAATGAGGAACATGAGTCACACTAAGTCAAAATTAGCACATAATGAGGTGAAAAGAATGATATTAGAATAATTTTGGAATGATGTGAAATTTATATTATCTTTTATTAGGCCAATTTGAAAATTAATTAAATTTTGTGATTCTGATAAAGCTATTATTGGTGAAGTGTATCAAAGAATGGAGCACATGTTGGGTTTTGTAGATGAGGTATTGTTTGCACATGTTGAGATGTCTCAAGAAATTGAATCATTAATCATGAGTGATAAGAAAGAATGAATGTGCCATTGCATATATTTGTTTATCTACTTAGTCTTTATTATTAGTCACAGTCATGGTTGCTTAGTTTGGGTCCTAGGAGAAAGAAACTTGTTATGCCTCATGCAGACTTGTTTGTGCAAGGTATGTATCTAGATGCTATATGTAATCTTAAAAGTGCACAAGATGCACCTTTAATTCGAAAGCAACTTGGTGACTTTACTAGTAGTGGAGGTGTCTTTGCCAATCCTGAAGCTATCAAAGATAGAAAAAGCATGAGCTAGGTGGAATGATGGAACTTATATGGTGTTGTTGCTCCTCAATTATATTCTTTGGTAATTAAAGTATTGTCTCAAAGTGTTAATAGTTCTATCACACGTGTCACACAACTACCTAGCCTTATTACAACTCAAGGACACATGTCACCTTATGGCTATGCATGGATAGACTTCATCTACTAACCCTATCTATACTGTTGGGCTTGGTATCATACATTTCAAGATTGTGCTCGAAAATTATGATAGTCATGGTAATCCTAGGACAATGGGGATCATCCAGAAGAGTCCAAAACCTTTTCAGTTGATTATAATGTCTCAATCTAATTCTGGAGCTAGTTTTGATATCCATCTAAACTCATCATCCTAAAAAGGATCAATGCCAGATGAAGTGTTGATAAGCAATGGCTTAGGGGGGTGTGTTGGCACCTTGTTCATGTAACAGAGATGCTTGTACAACGCTTGCCTCTCTTCATGGTTGCCATCTAGTGATCCTGGGAGAGTTGTCTATAAGTAGTAATAGGATAATGATTGTGGCTTTACAGCTCGTCACATGCAATATGGTCTTTGAAATATAATGATGACTTGTATTTCTAATCCTACTTCTTCTTGGATGGCTTTATGAAATAATTGTTTCCAATTTTCTATGGAATCAGACCATAAGAGGAATACCCATAGCAAGGATAGTTCATTCTATTCATCATGTAAGAACTAGATCATCTTGTGAGGAGACATATGTCCTACAAAATAATATAAAATTGCCACGTACCATAGGTACCATAATCCATCTTCTGGTAAACGAATGATGGAGGACAATGTTGGAAAACATAGAAATGGGTAATTCGGATAAAAGCAGGCTTTATCAGGATTATAATTAATAGAACTTAAAAATTTTGCAAGATAAAGGAAAAGATTATTCCTTGCAAAATCCTTAGTGCCATTAAGGGTTTAGAATGTTTCACGGGATCTAGGAGTGGCTAGAAAAGCATTAGTAGACTTGCTTGATGAGGACGAGGCCATCAGATAATAGGAGTGGCTTTTGTGGTAGAGAGGAGATGGACAAATTTCGGTCTAGATAATAGGTTAGAGATGAGATTGGCATCTCTTTTGATGTGTCGTACAATGAACTGGTACTTAGAGAACCAATCTTTGAGCCTTAACAATAGAGGCTCTGGAACTCCCTTGTTCTTGAAATCCATAATCCTTGAGAAAACTTATCCATCTTTACAGTAAAATGAAGTCCACCAAGGTGGAAATCAAATTTTTTAATGTTATACCTGATGGCAAGGATTTCTTTGTAGACAATATGATAGTGCTTTTCTGCTTCTTTGAACTGTCCATTGGCCATATCCACAATAATGCTACTTCCCATCTATCTCTTCAATAAGTATAGCTCCCTAAAATTCATCACTGGCATCGGTTTGTAAGATCATGCGGCCTGTGCTGGGAATCTTTAAAGGTGGTGAATCTTAGCAAATCTCTTTAAGCTTACTGATAGCTACTGCTATTCTACTCCCCAAAAGGAAGCATTATTCTTGAGCATTTTAGACAGCTGGCTAGTATACTTGGAGGACGCAGGAAGGAAATCCTTAATGTATTTAACGATACCAAGAAATTGTTGGATCTCCTTAGTAGGGAAGTCCTTATTTGGAAACTTGAGGAGTTCTTGAGTGATATGTAGGCTAAAATGGTAATGACCATTTTAGAATTTTATTCCAAGGAATTCAATATTGGGCTGCCTAATAAAACTTTTCTTTTCTGAGAGCATAATTCCATTGGCCTGGACTAGATCCAAGAACTGTTGTAAAAGATTTTCATGGGCTGGCTTGTCTTGGGAGAACAATAGGATATCATCAATATAAACCAGTGTTCTATGTAGGATGGGCTCAAATATTCTCATCATCGCTTTCTGGAATACTAATGGGGCAACTTTGAGTTTAAATTGCATTACCATCCATTGGTATTGAGCACTTGGAATATAGAAGGTTGTCTTGTATCGGTCTTTTAGGTCGATGCCTAGTTGCCAAAATCCTGCTTTAAGATCAAACTTAGAGAATACCTTAGCTTGGGGTAAATATGATAACAGCATCTGGGTCTTTGGAAGAAGAAACTTATCTTCCTACAAGAAATGATTTAAGAACTTATAATCAATGACGAGTCTCTTCTTGCCTCTGACTTGTTCAGACTGCTTGTTCACCAAGAATGCTGGACAAGCCCAACTAGATTTTTTTGGTTCGATCAATCTTAATGCGAGGAGTTGGCTACATTCATTTTTGGCTAAGGTAAGGTAATCTGGAGTCATTCCAGGATGCGTAGCCTTTGTAAGGTTAGCATCTTTGTTTAACTTAAAATATAGTTGAATGAAGAAGTCTAGATTCTTCCATAATGGATGAGGACAATTGAATTCTGCATGAGACTTTGCACAACATCGTTGGAGTTTCTGGACAAATTCATAATATTCTTTAGGTACATCTGCGAGAGCATAGATCTTCTGGACAATTATGAATAGCTAGAAGTTCCTTTTGAACTTACCCGTAGGAATGACTTGTACTCTTTAGGCTTTATAGTATAAATCAAAGCCTATAAAAGGATCTTTACCATGCAGTTTACTTCCAAAGACTTGTATCCATATCGTACATTCTGGGAAGAATTGAATTTCGATAAGTTTTTTGCTAATTAAGGATGTCTTGAACCTCTGGCCGTCTACAGCTTGGAAGTACTCATAAATGAGGTTCCATGTATCTTCTTGGAGGATTTCTGGATTCATGATGATTCTCATTGCACCTATATCCATGAATCCAATTGCTTTGACAGGCATATCATATTTTGATGGAAGAATGTGTACTGTAGCATGAGGATATGGAATGCTTTCTTGAAGAACCGAACTGGCTTGGAGCATATATATAGGCAAGTAATCTTCAGGCTCATATTCTTCAATTTGAGGTGCTTCTTCATCATCTGAAGATGAATCTTGAAGGGCAAACATAGTTTCTTTTGTTTGTTCCTCTTGTTCGAAGTACAATAATTCAACGTCTGTATCAGATAGAGTTGTACTTAAACATTGTAGAACCTAAGATAAAATGCGGGCGGACTTGTTTCTTTTGTTAGGGTAATTCTTTGCAAAATGCCTTTTCTTTTTGCAAAGGTAGCAACAATCAATGTTCTTTTTCCTGAAAGGTTTCGTTCTAAAGAACCTTAAGTGCTACTTCTTCTTCTTTTTGAATTTCTTGAAGACTGGTCTTTTAGAGGAAGAACGGGAGCACTTTTCTTTACTTTTACACATTATCTCCAAATAGGATTTATTGCATACATTCTTCAAGATAGATATATTATCTTGAAGTTCTTTGAAGAAGTTCTGTTGCTTGCAGAGCTTATCAAGAGCTGCAAGAGTTATTTGATTAATTTCTCCAAGGTCTATGTAAGCCATATCCCTTCTTGTGGCAAGAATCATTCTTTGGAGTTCAGGCTAGAGTTCCTTTGGAAGTGATGCAAGGAAGACATACTTTAGATTTGTGTCGTTAGATCCATTCAGCATGCAGAATAGCTGGGACATCCTATGGAAATGGAAGTCAAGATCTTTTTTCTTAAGAGAGCAATTTCTCTAATCTTGTTTCGCCATTTTGCTTATGAGAGAGACATCTCCAATGAATTCCTGGTGGATTTCTCGTAGGGCAATCGCTGGATTATTAACTTGGTAGAACTATATTTTTCTATATTCTCCAAGACTTTAGAACTAATCTCTGATGGTAATTGTAAATTTGGATGCAAATTCTCTCATAATAGTTTGCAAGTTCGCTCTTTCTCTTGTGAGTTGTAGATCAACTCAAGCGGCAAATGAATGTAATCTGTCTCTCCTTTTAGACACAGGGATGTCATCAAAGGTGAACCATGGGCCATTGGCTGGTTTGGAGAAAGAATTCTCTGTGAGCAAGGCCACTACTAGTTCGGTATCCTGATGTGATTCTATGTCAAAGCCAAAGCTTTCAACAACCTATTATTCTCTTTAATGGCTTGATCCTATCTTAGATGCTATCAGCATGGATGTTATATGATCAAGTTTTCTTTCTAAATCTTTATGAGAAGCACCATTGGAAGAGTCTTCATAAGATACCTCAGATGAGATATATGAATCCATCATAATTGGTTCTTCTTTCTTGGAATCTTCTAGTGCCATATAAGCTTCAGAATGTGGTTGATCTTCCTGTTTTGTTTCAAATGAGGATTGTGGGGAGGAAGATAGTGGGGTTTTCCTCTTTTCTTTAGCGGAGAATTTTAGTTTAGAGGATTCTAGAGAAGATGTTCTCTTCTTTGGAAGGTTAGAGGTCATGAAGAAGTGTTTTGAATAATCTAGTGGCGAGGTTGGAGGAGATTGTTGGTAAGATAGCTGACTAGAATATGTGGGATAAAAAAGTTGTATCACCCTTTGCTTTTCAGCTTCTATCTAATCAAGTTGGGCTCTTTATCTCCTTATCTCAGCTTCCTTTTGGTAAAACTCCTCACCAAACATCCTTTGATCTAAAAGAAGATGGAGATCTTTGTCAAGAGTGCGTACCTTATTGATAAGGTCACCATGAAATTTCTACATCTTGGAAGCCAAACTATCAACCTTGGCTTCAGTAGACTGTATTTTAGAGATGACTTGCTCCATTTTACTATCAAGATCTTTTAGGACCCTATTTTTTGCTATGGCATTTGTAGTTTGCCAATTGAAGATTTCTTCTACTAGTGTGAGAGGCTTCATCTTCGCTTATTATTAATTCCCGTTGATTGTACATAAGGCTTTGATGAAGTTCGATCGAAATTGTCAGTTTCTCTCTCCATTGGTTGGAAGTCTTGCTCATAATGGAACATCATACTGATTGAACAATTGGAGAGGGAATGAGGGTACCTTTTGTGGCTTACATCCTGCATGTGGTACTTCATTCTTTTCGTCCTTGTGCAAGGCCTTTTTTATAGAAGGCAACAGTTGAGGCCGTAGTGGCTCAACTTCTAGATCTTGAGGTTGGCAAGAATCTCTTCTAAAGAATCTTGAGGCCTTTTGTACTTGTGCAAGGCCTTTCAGGATCTGGAGGTCGGCAAGAATCTCTTCTGAAGACTTTATTCTTTTTCTTTCTTTGTCTACGATGTTGGTTGTAATCTTTATTTTCATCATCAAAGTTTCATTCATCACATGAACATCCTAGATCACATTCTGAGGGATCTTCGTCCCAAATAAAGTGTCCATCAATTTTGTTAGTATAGACGACCTTCCACTTGAAAGAAAACCACCTAGAGGGGTGTAATGATTTTTTGCCTCTGTGGCACTTAGTACAACTATCATCTATTAGAAGATGACACTTGATGGTTCTTCGTCCTTCTAAATGTCAAAGATGGTCTTCACACGTCCACCACTGAGTCTTTGGAACTGGAAATTAAAAGACTTCACTGTCTCATGAGTTTGGTGTAATGACTCATAATTGGTGATTTATTCTGTGGGCATGAGCTTCTCAAGCTCCTTTCTTTCAAGTAGTCTAAGGACCTGGACAATAGTAGGAACTTCTTGTCCTGAATCAGCAAGGACCACTAGAGCATCATATGTTTCCTAATTTTGCAAATCTGGTTTTGTAACCTATACATAATCTTATGATGAAAAGTTGCCATACCAGCAGATACAGTCTGCTCAGCACTTGAGACTGGGACTTGGACCTTAAGTGTTGTTGGAAGGTAGGGATCATCTAGAGATATGGTGTAATTTGGAAAGAACATCACCATCACACTTCTAGCATTGAGAGTTGAGTGCTATTCTAGCCGAAACTAGCATCCTTTTCTTCTATAGTGTGAAAGGACGACATATGGCTCCAAGGTGAAAATGAGTGTAACCTTCTTTTTCCCAACCGGATATGAACTCTGTTGAGATAGAAAGGGTCACATATTGCTCTCTTTGGAGGCTTTAAGCACACACTGAACATGCTGAATCTTTAGTGTATGTGCATTACAATAATAGAATCATGACAATATTTGAGGATGATTATGAAAAGTCATACAAGAATTGGAATAGAAGTACATATGAAGTTTTTCTCAAAGATAACTTAGAAGCCATTGAAGATATAGAGCTCAATACTCTTCATACCACTGATCTTTGAATTATTCCAGCTTACAAACATGTTTATTTTATTTTTGTCTTTTGGATAGCTAGTGCTATACATATATTGGATGTATATCATATAAGTCTAGCAAACAGAAATAGATATCTATATGGAGCTGGAATTTGGATTAGATCAATTACTCTTTTGTTTATTGATAGTAGGCAAACAAAGAATTTTTTTTGTTAGCTTGAGTCCGTTCTCCTTAAATTTATGTAACAGATTTGATACTAATAGAACATAGAGACTGATTTATTTAACTGTTGAAACTTGCACTAATTTGATTGACATATTTTGTTGATCTAAAAATTTTGTTGAAATATTTACTTACTAAAATTAAAATCTGGTGCTAAAATAGATTGAGTTAGTGGATTCGAATGTTGCACAAGATAGCTTTAATATATATCTTGAATGGGATGAAATCTAAAACTATGAATTTGCCTGCAGGAAATGTGTAGAAATTTTTTGACAGATTTTTTAACCAACTGAAATATAAGAGCATGGGTTAAGAGCTTATGGAAATACTTATAATATATTTAATCCCTTAGTTGACCTTTTGCTAGGTATAAAGTTAGTGAGATACACCCAAGATGTTGTGCACTTAAAATGATTTCTATGCATGGTTAACGTCCACAGGTTGATGCACAATGCTCGTTTTTGCATAGAGTCACCACTCGGCTATATAGAATATATGTGATGTGGTGGTTTTCCAGAGGAACAGATTAGAAGGTTTAAGATAGAATATGAAGTTGTTGTGAGGTCGAATCTTACTCAAAGAAAGACGTGGAGGTCGAACCTAGAACCACAAAAGCCCTGTTGGCTTGCCAAGGTGGTCCTCGGCTAAGACTCTCTGATGCTTAAGTTAGTAAACTAGAGAGAGATTATAATTTAGCCAAGGTAGAATATAAAATAAAGGACTTACTCGTCGGAGGAGATGGGATGACATATTTAGAAGGAGACAACACAGTACCCTTATGAATATTCCCTTGGTGGGTTTGTAAAGGTCTTTTTACACTAGGGGCACCCTGGTCTTTTACTCAAGGGAGAAGATCTGTTCACAGACTGAATTGATAGGTAAACGTGGGCACTACCCTCTATTACTTGACAACTTTTGCCCGAACTATGAGTGGCACAACTATCCATTAATGGAATGTGATGAAAGATGTACTGTGTCCTAACAACATTAAATATTGCCATCATGTTCTTAGTTGGGGATCTATTTGCCTCAAGGTTGGCTTGGCCATTCGGACACTTAAAGCAGGACAACTCTCCTCACACTTCTGCTTAGTAGGTTTTGGTCAAACCCGGAGGGGTTAACGATGCACCGTGTCATTAGCCCTTCCACTTTTGATCCAATGCGGCGCCCTGGCAGTTAGAATGCATTTAGTTCATGAAGTCTTATGGAGCCTACTCATCTGACCTCAAATAGGTCTGAAGGTAATTCGACTTCATTGCAGTCACCCATAAATTCCCTAGGTCATGTTCGAGATGTCATGATGAATTAAGTTATTTTACATCACTCTACATTTATTGGCTCGTGTTTCAAAGGCGTGTCTATCAATATCAGACATGCTATTATGCAAATAAAACCTGTGCACAGAAGGTCAAGCATCATTTTTCCCTCCTTTTAAATGGAATTCAAACATATTCCATCCCTTCAAACACCTACTCAACTTCATGGCATCCCAAGTTAAGTGTATTTTGAAAGCCAAAGCGTCTATCCTTAGCGATCAAGGGTTCAAGTTGTTAGAATAGTACCCTGCAGCCAATTAGATTGGCATGTAAACTATTTTGCTTGTGATACAATCTTAATTGAATGATATTCATTATAAATGGTCATCTTCATCCTATGCTTATTTTACTTCACTATCATTTGGTTGAAACCTTTAGATCACACAAAACTATGGGACTTGCTCACGTACTGGGTGGTGATCATGAAACAAGTCTTATACGGTAGTGATCTTAAAATATTCCAAGTCATAAAATCTTATGAGACAGGGCATTTAAGATTCGGATAGACTTGCACTAACGATGCATAAATCCAAGGGTTGGATATTGCTTCGTTTCATGAGCAATCCATGTTAGACATGAGTGCATATTAGTGGAAGCTTGTTAGAGAACAAGTTTATTGAAGGCTTGCCTGGAGAATCCACTAGACAACTGCAGTGGCAAGTTCTCTAGCTTACGTTAGTGCATATAATTAGTCCTTTAACTTGAGGATCTATGGTAAAATTATGTTTACGCCCTCATGCTTTGACTCTTTCTTGACCACTTCGCGGGTCTTTCGGGTTGAACTTGGGGATGAACTACATAAACATGGAAGTTTGTGAGATCCAAAAAAGGATCTATCTCCTCATCATTGTGAAGGGTGAGTGCATCTCCTATGTATTCTATAATGATCGATTTCACAAAATTCTTGCACAAAGTAGTATGACAATTTAGAAAATGAGTTTTCCAAAGATGAGGTCATAAAGGGGAATCGAACATTGGGAGTAAAAACATAGTTATCAAGGCTATTAGGGAACCAAAAAATATCTTACCCTAGGCCTCTTTCGGGAGATAGGAGATGGAATGATTGTATTTGCATGGTAAGCATAGAGCTAGAATGGTTCTCCAAAATCATATTTATTTCGGCCAATTAGTTGGGCTCCATGGGCTTGAGGTTGGACATCGACTATAGAGATTGGGTACTCTTCAATTAATAGAGATTAATTGAATTAAGTCATTAGTTTAAAGAAGTTTAAACTAATGTAAATATTTCGATATTCTAAATATCACAAGAATTGTGAGCACATGTCCAATGAATGATACAACCTATTGGGTCACACACAAAAGCCAATTGAAAATCCTATTTGATGAAAGGAATCTTCTAAGAGTTAGAATAATTCCACTTGACTGATTTTAAGGAGGTAAAACGGTTGACTAATTTTTGGTCATTTTGGCTTGATCAATTTAATTGTTAAATTGATCTAAATAATTTAAAAAATTAAATTAGACCAATTAAATTAAGGAGTTAATTTAATTGGTACCACATGACTATCGATTAGTCAAATTAACTTAAGGAGTTAAGTTGACATATTCTAGCTTAAAGCGTTAAGCTAATTGCTTAAGGAGTTAAGTCAAGATTAATTAATTAAATTAAGAGGTTAATTTAATTAATGTGAATAATTATTTTGGAGAAAAAATTCAAATGAAAGAGTTCATTTGGAGTGCATTAGAATTTATTTGGATGACATTTCATAAGATGAAATGAAGATTTTAAATGAAATCCAATTGCAAGTGAAATTAAAATTTCACATGCAACTTGCTTGCAAGTTGGCGCCAATCTTATGGGAGGTGTGATGCCAACTCCACTCCTATAAATAGAAGAGAGGTGGCCAGCTAAAGCATGCTTTGCACATCTAATTGTTAGATTCTATTTTTTCCTCCAATTTTGTATGATTCACTCATGTGTTGAAGTCTCACACTTTTTCTTCTTCCTACGTCCTAAAATTGGCCTTCATCATACTCTTCTCTCCTTGATGTTTCAGCTAACTAAGGAGTGATTTGGATTTTCCGTTGGTGTGTGGATCTTCACATTAGAGGCTAGACAATTGGATAGCTTGGCGTTTGGAGATTCACTGCAAGGGCAGAAAGTTTGGAGTGATTTTTTCAGACCTTGCCGATCTTGCTTTTGCTGAATTTTTTCCCGGAGCTTCCCCAAAGTGTTGAGGAGGTTGTGTCCAAATTTCAGCAAATTTGGAGGTATTTTGACAGGACAATTGTTACCTAGTTGTTGCTGCGCCACAGGAAGACAACTTTGAAGTATTCAAGTGTTCTTCCACTCTATCTTGGATTTTTGATTAGATCCTTGATTTCGAGGGTAACCAAGTTAATTTAGCTATTTTTTTGCTTTATTTATTGGATCCTTATACTACACTTGACTTCATAAGTCATGTGTATACCTTTCTTTTTCACAAAAGTGAGTCTTTTTATTCTCTTTTTCTCGTTTTCCATAGTTTTTTCCCCTTTCAGTACCCTTAGTTATTCTTTAGAGAGGCTTATTAATTTTCTTTTGGTGATTTTCTGTGAGAGATGATGGGTTCTTGAAAAGGCAACCGCATGACAGGACGAGTTAAAGAAGCTGAAGTTGCTCCGTCCGGTGAGGGTGCAACGTCTACTGTGCAATATGAAGGCTAGAGTAGCATTAGGATCCAAAAATCAACATTCATGAACATGAAATAAACTAAGATACTCGAGCTTGAAAAGGCAACCGCTTGACTGGACGAGTTAAAGAAGCTGAAGTTGCTCCGTCCGGTGAGGGTGCAATGCCTACTGTGCAATATGAAGGCTAGAGTAGCATTAGGATCCAAAAATCAACATTCATGAACATGAAATAAACTAAGATACTCGAGCTCCCAAGGATCTAAACATGCTATAGATCTGGATTAGGATGAAGAATTACCTCTTGTAGCTCAAAATCAAGGAGAAGATCAACTATCTCACACGAGTCCAGAAACTGTCTGGATCTGGCACAGCGGAAGGAAGACAACAATAGTCTTGGCTAAACGGCTCCAAAATTCACAAAATTAAATATGGAACACCTAAACACACAGGGGAAGCTACTGTGAAAAATTGGAGCCAAAAAGCTTTCTGGATCGCTCCAGAAAAAATCTCCAACTGGAAGCTACTGCATGTGGATCTCCAAAACTGAGCAAGTCAATCGCCTTGCCTCTATTGAAACGATCCACACACCAAAAAATCTTCCAATTTACCCTCACTAGAAGCTGGAGTTAGAGAGGAGAAAATGAGGTAGAGGAGGTCGATTTTCAGGTTGGGAAGAAGAAGGAATGCAAAGCTTCAACTCATGATGCAATGCATGGATAGAGAGATTTTGGAGGAAATGCAAGAATCTAATTCTCACACTTTTCAGCAACTAATTTTTCGAATTTTGCATCCATTCTATATCTATATATAGACTGTGGAAGGTGTGATGCTAGTTGGCATCACACCTTCCTCAAAGTGACCGCCCAAGTGGCATGCCAAGTTAGCAAAATTCAAATTCAAGTCTTACTTGAATTTCAAGGGCATTTCAATTTCATTTGGAATCTAATTCCAAATTAATTAAGATGCTAATTTAAATGAACACTTCATTTAAATTTTTCCTCCATAAAGTATTCTTCCCATTAATTAAATTAAACACTTTAATTTAATTAATTAACCTTTGATTTAACTTTTAAATCAAACAAGCTTAACTTTAAGCTTAAATTAGTCAACTCAACTCTTTAAGTCAACTTGTCCAATTGATGGTCAACATGGTACCAAATAATTAACTCCTTAATTATTGGTCTAATTTAACTCTTAAATTAGTTGATTAATTTAACACTTAAATTAATCAAGACAAAATTGACCGTTAGATTGGAACCTTGAAAATTAGTCACCAAAGGGTGAATTTTTCCAACACTTGGAAAATTGCTCTACCAATTTTGGAAGCTATTTGGCTTTTGTGTGTGACCCAATAGGTTCTACCATTCATTGAACATGGGCTCACAACTCTTTGTGACTTTTGAATATCTTATATTCATTTTAGTTTAAAACTCCTTTTAAACTAATCGACTCAATTCTATTAATCTCATTAATTGAAGAGTACCCAATCTTTATGGTCGATGTCCAATCTCAAGCCCATAGAGCCCAACTATTGGCCAAAATGAATATTCTAGAGAACCATCATAGCTCTACACGTACCATGCAAATACGACCCTTCCGTCTCCTATCTCCCGAAAGAGGCCTAGGGCAAGATATTTGTCAGCTCCTTAATAGCCTCGATACTATATCTCTATTCTCAATGTTCGATTCCCTTGTGTGACCGCTCCTTTGGAAAACTCCTTTTCCAAATTGTCACACCACCTTGCGCAAGGATTACTTGGAATCGATCATTATAGAACACATAAGAATGCACTCGACCTTCACAAAAGCGAGGAGTCGAATTCCATGTTGGATCTCATAGGCCTCCATGCCAAGTAGCTGATATCCAACCTCAACCCAAAAGACCTGCTAAGTGGTCAAGGAAGAGTCAAAGCATGAGGACCAGACACAAAATTACCATGGATCCTCAGGTCAGAGGACTAATAATATGCACTAGCGTAAGCGGGAGAATTGACCACTACCAACTTGCCACTACGGCTACCTAGTGGATTCTCTAGAGAGTCTTCAATATCTTGTTCCCTAATAAGCACCCACTAACATGCACCCGTATCTCATACATATTACTCATGGAATGGAGCAATATCCAACTCTTAAATTTATGCATCGTTAGTGCAAGTCTATCCGAATCTTAGATGCCCCGTCTCTTAAGATCCTATGACTTGGAAGATTTGAGATGACGACCGTGTAAGACTTATTCCATGGTCTTCAAACCAAGTCCCATAGTCATGTGTGATCTAAGGGCTCTATTCGAATGCTAGTGAAGCAATATGAAGCATAAGATGAAGATGGCCCTATAAAGAATATCATTCAATCAAAATTATTTTATATGGAAATAGTTTTACAATGCCAATCCAATTGGCTTGCTGGGTACTTTTCCAACAATCTCCCACTTGCCCTAAAGCCAATGCCCCATGGCCTTGAGACCCATCTTCTCAAGATGTTCTTCAAAGACCTTTTGCGTTAGGGGTTTAGTTAGTGGATTTGTTATATTCTCTTCCGAGGCAACTCTCTTCACTCGGATGTCGCCTCTATCAATGATCTCTTATATCAAATGATATCGCCTCAAAATGCGCTTGGATTTCTGATGAGATCTTGGCTCTTTAGCTTGCGCTACCGCCCCGGTGTTGTCATAGAAGACAACAACTAGCTCAGCTATGCTAGGCACTACATTCAACTCTTGAATGAAGTTTTTCATTCAAAAACCTTCATTTGCAGCTTTCGAAGCCGCAATATATTCTGTTTCAGTGGTGGAATCAGCCGTGGTGTCTTGTTTGGAACTCTTCCAACTCACCGCGCTGCCATTGAGGCAAAATATAAATCCAGAAATGGATTTGAGGTCATCTATATTGGATTGGAAACTTCAATCTGAAAACCCTCTTAGTTTCAATTCTTCGTTGCCGTATACTAAAAACAAGTCCTTAGTCCTTCTCAAGTACTTAAGGATTGTTTTCACGGCTATCTAGTGACTCTCATCGGGATTGGATTGGAACCTACTCGTAACACTTAGCGAGTGTGCCACATCCGATCTTGTACATTGAACTGCGTACATTATGCTACCAATAGCGGAGGCATAAGGTATGTGAGACATTCTTCATTTCTCTTTCTCAGTCTGGGGGCCATAGACTTTGAAAGACGAATGCCATGTCCCATAGGAATGAATCTCTTCTTGGATTCTTCCATACTAAACCTCTTTAGTATCTTGTCAATGTACGGGGTTTAGGATAACCCCAACTGGTGTGGGGAACTTTATTTGCTAGTGCAATGTTGATATGATTAGTTGGAAGCTATTGACTGTGGGGATGCTAAAAATGACATTATATGGCAGTGTCATGTCAACAATCATGCATTCCACCATTCTCGATTTTTTGAATGGTTCTTGCCCAAAAGATGTTGGAAACATGATGCAACCTATTAGAAAAAAGGTTATACCACCAAAATCAGTCATCGTAGTGTCGATGCTTTAGAGCTAAAGCTTCCCCAGGCCCATGAAGATGATGTTAGTGGAGCTGGCCGTGTCAATCAAAACTCTCCTTATCGAATGGTTGGCTATATCGGCAAGTATGACCATTAGTACTTGTGGCAGCACCTTTGTGCCTTGCACTGTCTTTGCAAGCTCATTCCACAAGCAAGATATTATGATAGGAGTACTTGCTACATACTAGGGGGGCTTCAGAAGCGGTGTCGTGCTAAGCTAGCTTTCTTGAAAGTTATTTTTTGGCAGTCTTGGAATCCTTTCCAGTACAGCCTCCTAAGACTGTAGTGATGATGTGGCCTATGAGGTATGTTTTGTAGGTGAGAGTGTTTGAGTTTTTCATTAGTATATCTATTGGGATATTTTTTAGCTAGTTATAGGTTTTGTATCCCACAAAAAGTGTCAAAATGATGTAGTAGTTTTCTATATAGATGCACAAGAAGCTTTAAGATAGGTTCTGAAACTGTTAATGAAGTCAAAACTTAGCTCAAGAAGAAGCGCGGAGGTCGAACCTACTACCACAAAAGCCCCATTAGACTTGTTGAGGTGGCTTTTTAAAGCCCTTTGATGCTTAAGCCAGTAAATTGGACAGAGATAGATATAACTTAGCCGGGCAGAATGTGAAAAGTGAAGGGCTTACCTTCGGTGGGTGGATTCCCTAACTTTTATATGGTTATCTTCTCAGAATTCCCCTTTTTAGCCTTCCTTCAATTTGAAGCATGTAGTGAAGCAAGGATCTAACTGCATAGTGGAATTTAAAACTTTATCACATGAAAATTACTTGCAACACCACATACTTTCGATCTTATTTTATGCCTAAAAGATGGATTTGGGAGAACAATCAATTACCTTGATTGATTCTTTAAAAATCAAAGTGTAGAAGCTTCAAGTGACTCCTCAATTAAAGATCTATCATATCTCCTTCCTTGGATCTTTTTTCCTCACTCCTTGGCCTCAAAGTATAGCAACGTAAGGCCTCCAAATCACCTCCAAACTCTGCTCAAAGGGCAGCAACAAAATCGGCCAAATCCAGCCTCCAAAAACCACCAATTTCAATAAAGAACTCTTCTTCAAATGATCTTTCTTGTTCACCAACAATAATACCCCAAGTGTAGTATCTCTAAAGGTATCCACACACCTTACAAGCACTCTAATCTTTACTCTTAGGCTAGAAAAAGAATGAAGAAGAAGAAGGAATTTAAGAGGGAAAAGGAAGTTTTGGAAGATAGAGAAGATTAGGAGAGAATCTTGGGAGGGAGTTATTTGTTCACAACAAAATTGAGAGAGAGAGAGAGAGATAATCCTGTCTCATCAAGTGACCAGCCATAGTGGGAATGGGAGGGCCTTTTATAAGGTGTTTCCCACTTGCATGCTAACTTGCATGCCAAGAAATTAATTTATACTAATTAAAATCATATTTCAATTAGAAAACTAATTTCTACTAATTAAAATCCTATTTCAGTTAGGAAATTAATTTCTACTAATTAAAATCCTATTTCAATTAGGAAGTTAATTTGTAAAAATTAGAGTCCTGTTTTAATTAGGAGTTTTAATTAGGAAATTAAAATTGCCACTTGATTTTAAATGAATTCTTCCATTTAAAATTTCCCTCCAAAACTAGATTATTCAATTAGTTAAATTGATCCCTTAATTTAATTAAACTAACTTAACCCTTTAAGTTAGTAAAACTAATTAAATTGTCACATGGCTCCAATTAAATTAGCTCTTAAATTTAATTGGTCTAATTTAACTTTTTAAATTATTTGATTAATTTAACACTTTAAATTAATCAGCCGTCATGTAACTTTTAATTGGTCAACTTGGTTTCTTCCACACTTAACAAATCTTATTATCAACACTTTAGATAATTTCCCTTATTAAATATTAAATATTTTGATTAGTCTAAATGTTTTTAAAGTAATCACTCTTTCAATTAATCTCTATTAATTGAAGAATATCCAATCTTCATAGTCAATGTCTAGCACAAGCCTATGGAGTCCAACCAATTGAATGAATTAATTCTGGTGAACCTTTTCCTCTTACGATTACCATGTAAATACGGTCATTCCATTTTCTATCTCCCAAAAGAGGTATAGGGTAAGATATTTGCCGATTTTTCAATCGAGGAAAACGGATTCCATCTTGGAACTCACCTATCTCTACACTTAGCTAGCTTGTGTCCAACCTAAGCCCCAGGCGACCTACTAATTGGTTGGGGCAAAATCAAAGTACAAAGACCTAAATACAAGATTAACGTGGGACCTCAACTTAAAGGACTAATTACATGCACTATCGCAATATAGATAATTTCCTACTACTGATAAGCCACTTCGACAATCTGTAGTTTCTCTAAGCATGTCTTTAGTGAACTTGTTCTCCAACAAGCACCCACTAACATGCATCCATATCTTACACGGATGGCCCATGAAATGGGGTAATATTCAACCCCTTAGAGTATGCATTGTTAACATAAGTCTATCCATATTTTAGATGCCTTGTCTCTTAAGATTCTATAACTTGGAATATTCAAAAATCATGATCATAAAGACTTGTTTCATAATCACTATTATATACATGACCAAGTCCTTGTAGCCTTGTATGATTTAAGGGTTGTGATCAAGCCCCATAGTCTTGTATGATTTAAGGGTTTCAACTAAATGCATGTGAAGAATATTATAAATTACATTAGATGAAGATGGTCATTTTATAAAATATCATTCAATTAAGATTGTCAAATAAGGAGCAGCTTTACACGCCAATCTAATTTACTATGGGGCACAATTCCAACAATTCAATTAACCTTTCATTCTCTGCGAAGGGGCACTGAGGACTATTTCCTAGTATCAAACTGTGAAGTCCTAGCCCTCATTTGGTGCAGCGGGTCATCCCCTATTATAGATCAGCTTTAATATGGTCTTGGGGAAGTGATAGTCCTTTTATGTCATACGGTTGCTAAATAGTACTAGTAATAGCTCAGCATCAAATGTCGTTGCCTAGATGGAAGTCAAAGTTACGTGATCTTGGAGGTTTTAGGGCCTTGCACTATTGGGGAGCTTTAGTATATCGACAAGAAATAGGAAGAGGGGTCAACGACCTCCCCATATCAATAAGCTCACTTAGTCAGTTTTGTAGATAAGACTCTTCCCAACCTATCTAGAGATATGGGGAAAAGACCCTCTAACTTCCAACCCTAAAAAGACGAGGATCGCTCAGACAGTGATGGTCAGGGCATTGATCATCCTTTTAGTAAACTGTCAGCGTGAATGAAGGCCATGTCGTGTATGTCTCGACTAGACGTATGCTCATTCCCTAAGCTTCACTTTCTAACTGTGTCTACTAAGTACAGTATGCTTGAGGGTAGCTACAAGGACCTAGCCTATGAGGAGCTTCTTAACGCCCAGTTGCTTCCTCATGATGTGGATTGGTTTATGGTACTTATAGGATCGCAAGTTGTATAGTTGTTCTCCTACCATCATAATCTGGTTTTGCTTGCCACTGTGACCTTTTTACATTATTTTACATTTCGATTTACTTTATGAATGAGCCAATCTATTTTATATTTGTAAACTGCTTAAATTGCCAATATGCTTCATTGTTGACATTCCATGGCTATGGACAATAGGAAAAATGAATTGAGCTGTCAAAAGAGCTTAGAGGTGAGTCGCCCAATGACCTTAAGGAGAAGTTGATAGAGGCATAATCGCTCTGCTCGAGAGTAGACTAATTGACGACCGCGCTCTCTAAAGTTTATTAAGGGGGTCTTTAGAATAGAAGACTCATTTGGCGACGGAAGTAGGCAAATTAAATGAGAGGGTTGCTTAGCTTTAGGAAAAAGTGAAAGTTGTAGAGGCGCGGGGCTTTAAGCGGAGCGAAGAGTTTACTAACAAAGAGGCCTAGTCGACTTTCAACTTGAGCCTTCTGAAGAAGAGAAAGTCTACTATTACTACCTTTGTAAAGTCTCTTGCCTTTGAAAAGACTGTTTAAGGATGGGTGATGAAGATTTAAAGATAGGCTTTCACAGGGCCACGAAACAACTCCACACCTTGGGATTTGAATTTGATGAGGCGAAGTTGAATTCTTTGTTCGGTGATGACTTGCGACCATTCTTTCTCGACTTCAAGGAAAATGATAAGGTAGATATTCTAAAAGAGTTTTATCTACCATTTTTAACAGAGAGTCCATGTTGGTTAATAACATAGTCAGGATAATTTCCACATGAATGTTTATAGCTCGCGCAATGGCAATTTTATGGTTTTGTGAACTTGAATCGGACTAGTAACATTCTCATCTTCGACTACATTTGCTGGGCATTGGAATATTGTCAATTTAGCTGGCTTCTTTTGAGAATAGAAATGTGAGTACATAATTACGCAACCTAAAACATAAATTCCATTACGATCAACTTTCAGAAGATACATAATTGATATTGGATTTAACAAGACAAAGAAATGTAAAATGATTTGGCAAGATTGGTTGACAAAAAGAGAATTCACATAATGAAAAATCTACTTCCTCAAGTAGGTTTGTCCATGGTTGAGAGTTGGTCATCCTACTTAAGAGTTGATCTTCAGTTTTGAATTAATAGGTTGATTTAAATATTGCTAATTAAAAGAATTATAAAATTTGAGATGTTGTATAGAATTTTGATGAAGAATGAAAGGACTACTTGCTAGAAAGTGTATTTGATCTAATTATATAAGTTTTTGTGTGTGTTTTCTTCTTTGATCGTATTATATATGGAATATATCATATATATACATGTATTGAATATTTAAAAATTATTTTTAAAATATGTTCTAAGATGCTCCTATTCCTAATTCTTTTTCTATTTTTATCGCTCATGCGCTCTCGCTCCCACTTTATGTGACTTAGAATGTGACTATCAAAAATTCTTCCCGCAATGTTCTTTAGTTAACACATCATCCAATTTGTTCCTCCACACACATTTGAGTGCTCGTCAATATTTGCAAACTTATTTGAATAATCAATCATTACACCATACATCTTAACAACTTTATGATTTTTTTCAGTGATTCTAAATCAAAATTGTAAAGACATATTTCATCATTATCATCATAGGCATGATTATGTTATGTAGCCAAATTTGATCTGGAGAACATCTAGTATATAGCAAGTAAACAAAAATGTCAAATTATCTTCTTTATTATATTGAATGAAGAAGATTGTTTATTACACGAATATATAAAATTGTGAATTCAACTAAGTTTTTAGACAATATTCTAACGTATGTTACTTTATCTTCTTTCTTATCTTTGTCATGGACAATTTTGTTTATATAAATCCTTTCCAGTGCACATGTTGTCAGAGTGCTTCTTATTTAGATAATCAACCAAAGTAAACACAATAATTAAAATTTCCACATGAGCCAAATTGAAAAATATAATGCTTCATACAAATAGACTACATATTAAAAGAGCAACAATCATAAAAGTTTTGGTTAAAAAACTAACATGTATTTATTAGATATTTCTTTTGAGTAAGTTGATTATAACTCAAGTTAAGGTAGCACTCAGTGAATTTGGCAATTCTCGTGTCCAACGGGCCCATGGGCTAAGGACAATCTAATAGTAGCAAAGCTGATCACCAGTTGAAATATTAGGAGCTAAGTATAATACATGCAAAGTGCTACACACGTGAGGGCGCTTCTTGAAGAGATCAGGGTTACCTTTAGAATTTCAATGCCTAGTGACTGATCTTGGATTATGTCATACCGTGGCAGGACATTGCCTTCTGGATATATGGTAACTGTAATGCCCCATCTCATATGGACTAAATAAAGAGCAACTATTATATAAGTATTGTCTAATGATTCGTGTACATCAATTAGATATCCCTTTTGAGCAAATTGATCATATGATTCAATAGGGTCGGAGGTAATTGAGTCCAACAAGCTTGTAGGCTTGGGGCGTGACAAAGAAAGACTGAGAAATTAGTTTAGTTTTTAACATTAATTTTCGTAAAATTCAAGTTTTTATTTGGTTTTTGTTTTCCAGGAATTGCGTAAAAGCCCTTTTTAGTTGGACCACTAATGCAAGAAATCATAATTGATCAATACTGGAAAAGGATATAGCTAATTAATGGACGGAGCTAAAGATCAGAGGAATTTTCGAAACAAAATGTACATTTATAATTACCTTAAACCTGTAAATGTAATTTACTCCTCAAAAGTAATGACAAAAAATTAGGGCAAAATAAAATTATCCCCTTGTAAAGTATCAAATTGATTGAAAACGCCCTATATTCTTTTAATTGGCATATCACCCCTTCTATTTCTAAAAATTGACCAAATTAGACCCTTACTGCCAGATGTTTGACTCACGCACTGAGAATGTGAATTTTCTTCACTTTAAAGGCCTTTTAGCACTCAGAAAAATATTTATACCCTCCTATTAAATATAAAGAAAATACATAAAAAGAAATTTACCCTCTTATAAAGTGTTCAATGGGATCCCTTATATTTTTTTAATTAGCATATCATACCCTTCCCTCAAGTTTCTAAACCATTTCAAGCGAGTACTTATTTTTACAACATAAACATCTAAATCCTGACCTTAAGTCAGAAAATATAAAATAGTTTAAATTATTTGTAAGTTTTATAAAATGACAAGTGGTGCACAAAATTAAAATCATCAATAGCAAAGTTATGTTTTATTGCTAAATAGAGAACACAACTCGAAGTCATACTCGATGAAATACATGCTTCAGCTTCGTTAAACTTCAATTTCGATATAAAATTTAAAATTCATAGTAGAACATAAAAATAGCATTACCATAAATTAAACTTCTAAATTTTAAATTGAAAATCAGAATTGTTAGAATATAGAATTTTGAAATAAAGTATGTACTACCTCACAACTCAAATATAACTTGAATATATCTCCAATAACTTTAGTAAACCTTCTTCAAATTTTGCTTTATTAGGGAGCTTTATGGTTAGAATTTGATTTATTCACTCTTATGCTAAAATTGATCATAGATGATAACTAAATTGGAAAAGTAGAATCAAGAATAAAAAATATAAATAAAGGATCATGGCTCACTTTGACTGAGCATTGTGTTTTCAGTATTGAGAGAGATGAATAAAAATACATGAGTAGTTTTCAACCTATTAAGTATTTTACAGGGGCCAAAATGTATTTATTCCATTCTATATATGACAAACCTTAAACTACTTGGTAAATAGACAAGGCCTTTCAATTATTTCAAAATTTAAAGAATAATTTAAATCAATTGAAACGAGTGAGTTAGGTTTTCATAAATAGAGGGAGCATCATACCAATTAAAAAAAATATTAGGGGTTTTTAGCTCATTAGTCACTTTACAGGGGCTGAAATGTATTTAGCCCCAAAAAATTGTATACCAAACACAGCTTAGAAACAAATTATATCATGATCAAAATCTTAAAATGAAATATAAATATAAAAATCAAATTACAGAATAGATAAGATCAATAATATTGGACAATAATAATTGTTAAACTGTACATTTATTATTCATAATTGCATCAAACCGGACTTACGCTGAATTACTTTCCGGTTCGGGGACGGCGTTGAGATCCAGCGCACCAATATTCTCTATCCTCTTTCCGTCGCCGTCAGCAGCCGCCTGCTGCCCATTGCCGTCGACTTTACTTTTAGAAGCTCCCTTCTCAAAATATTTGACTGCCACACGCAATCTTCTTAGGATGCCAAAGAACTCCTCCACCTCCTCCTCCGTCGGCGGCAGGGAAACCTCCGCTTTCCCTGTGCTCCTCATCCGAGCATCAACACTCACAGCCTTGGCTTTCTCCACCCTTTTCCTCTTCCTCTCCGTCTCCATCTCTATGTTTTTTTTTTTTTTCCTTTTTATTTATTTATTTATTTATTTTTGTTTCTCAGTCTGTCTTGATAAGGGGCATTAGAAAAAGGGGGACATGACTTTTGGAATATATGCCTGTGAATAATAATTAATAATTACTAGGAAGACTGATAACTATGCCATACATCTAACTTTACTGGTTTGAGTAACAAACAAAACTAGTTGAATTACATTATTGATGTAGGCCATGTTTGGTTATGTTTTTTTTGTGTGATTTTAATATGTATTTTGGGAAAATAAATATTCAAAGTGATATTAGAGAATATGAAAATTGTGTTGGGAAATATAATGAATTTTTTATTATATTTTGAGAAATAATTAAAAATTTATCTAGGGAAGTTTTGGCATGTTTGTTTTTTTGTTAGAGGGAAATATTTTTTTGCTATAGCAGTCAAATCAATGTTTTTCTGTTGAATTTTGTGGTAAAAATAAAATTGAATAATTTTTTTATTGTAGGAATACTAATATATATGATATATATTTATATGTATGTATATATTGAAAAATAGAAAAGTTTTGACAATAATGAACGATAGAAGAGGTTATTTTAGGAAAATTTATTTTTATATCTTAAAGAAAAAATGAGTGCCTATTTGATCATTATTTTCCCAAAACAAAATTATTATAGGGAAATATTTCCAAACACTCCTCAATGATATAATGAAATGAAAGTCATCAATCATTCCATGGCCCTATTGACACAACCTCAATGATGCTTATAACACGATACGCATCCCATCTCATCATAAATACAGTAGTTATCCTGTGTTGTATATGTTGGAAAGCACACACACCTATTTGGTAATGTTTGGATATAGATAATGTATTTTGAATTATTTGGAATAATGAGTTTTGACAATGAGGTTGAAGAATGTGAAATTTGTGTTGAAAAATGTGATATATATTTATTTATGTTTTGGAAATAGTAAGAAAATTGTCTTAAGAAAATTTGGTATGTTTTTGTTTATATTTTGGGATTAGACAAATTCTACTATAGCAATCAAATCAATGTCTTTTTATTGGATTTTTGGGTGAAAATGGAATTGAGTGATTTTTTTATTATTAGAATAATAATAAAATATGTTTGATGTATATATTGAAAAATGAGAAAGTTTTGGGGATAATAAAAAATAGAAGAGAGTATTTTGAAAATTTTAATTTAGCATTTTGGAGGAAAAACTTTTGTATGTTTGGTTACATTTTGGGAAAACAAAATTGTTTTTCCAAAATGTAACCAAACATAGCCTTTGTTTTTTTATGTTAGGTTTTCTTCTCTACAAGAATTTTAAACTGAAAATTGTGATGCATGTTTCAATGTTGGTTAGTTAATTATTGTCTTTCTAAATTTTACATTTATAATATATAATATATGAGAAATTCATGATTTTCACTTTTTCCTCATTTGTATAAACTCATAATTTTTGCATAAAATCACACTAATATAAGCTTAGCATAAGGATGTTAGAGTTAATTCAATACTTTATAATTCCAAAATTCATGCAGAGAATATTAAGGTATACTTTTAGTCATTCAATACGCGATTATGTACATACATATATATATATATATATATATATACTAAGAATTTAGATGATAGGGGAAAAAAAAACATGTGGCATTTTTTTATCTTATTTTTTTTCCTTAGCTTGTCATTTTATTTAATATTTCTTCTAGATAAAGAAGAAAAATACGGAAAAATCGATTTGTACATCTTAACATGACAATAATAATTTTGCAAATTGATAACCAAAAGTTGATTCAATAATTAATTATTTTATATCAATTATTCAAATTAAATAACCATAATCAGAAAAATAATTTTGATATTTTGGGTTGATAAGTTACTCCACTACACTCCGCTCACAGAAGATGGTACCCGGCAAAGGGACTCATGCTCATTCATGAGCCATTGTTGATATTACTTTTCTATTTTTCTATCTTCAATAAACGATCCATTATTCTTCCACCACCAATTGATGATCAAATCTGGAACACAGGGTGAAGCAGCCAGCATGTGAAATATAGTTCCCAAAGGAAGATTGGTCAATAACATAATTGAGTACATTAAGCATTTTTTTTTTTATTTTATAGAAAGAGCATTACAAATAACAAATTTTTATCATTTCAACAAATCAATATTTTTCTATTCTCAAATTTAACAAATCAATATTATTTTATTCTCAAATCAAATAAATCAAAATATAAACTACACATAATGCACATAAGATGCACAATGCGCTCATTTCAACCCAAACACAAGACTTCCCACATGATAAGTCACTTGGGCTACAAGTGATTGGACAGTACATTAAGCATTTTCAAGATATTACTTTTATCTTTAAATCATTTAGTACCAAAAAAACAAATAATTAATTCCAAAATCTTGAGGATTCTGATATGGGTATTATTCACATCATTATGGATATCAGAACCATAAATCGAGGCCTTATAGCCCAAGAACTTGCTGATTATTATTCCACCTTGAGCTTGATCCTTGCTGCTCATTTTGCCATGGACTTAAACGCAGCAAAAATAAGCCGAGTACTACTCTTGGATCAATACATCAGTGGAATTAAGGTTTAGATTATGCCAATATATTGGCCTTATATATGCACACAATATAAATAGCTTAAATATTGCCATTTTCATGTATGTTGTATATATCTCACTTCTAAAGTTCTTAATAATATATCTTTTCTACTCTTAGTTGATTTGAGTGTCAGAATGTTATTATTTGGATACATCTCAATTTCCCTACGGCTTTGTGATTTTAGGATTATTCATCATCAAGAAGGAATTCTCCTGCTTAGGATTGGTCTTCCCTACTCTAGAATCTAGTGGGGTCTTCTCGACCATCATCATTTGGGTCCAATTTTGGAAACCCGCATCTCTTTCTTAGCCAAGCATTGGATACTATGGAGGAAACTCCCTAGAAACAAAGAACCACAACAGTTTATTTAGAGTCTTTTGATATCTCTTCATCTCTTATCGGGGCAACTATCAACCAGTCAACCTAGGGTAAAGAGATTTATCATATCACATTAACTCAAGAATAGTTGTAGTGGGGACAAAAGCTCCTAGAAGAATAGTGGGAAAACATACCTCTTACATTATTCTTGGTTCCCTTAATTCCTATTCCATCTCCAACTTTCAATCACTAGGGGCTCTACCACCAATCTTTCCTTGGCTTTTATTTTCATCGGAGCATATACTCGATCAGAACCCATGAAGAATGCGAAAAGCCTCACAAGGGTCAACAAGAACCTTAGAAACAACATCCAAATGATGTGGTCAGACAATCTCCTAGATTGAGACACCTATTACACCTCATGAAGGACCACAATCAATGAAAATGGTCACCTGCCAGACCATCATACCATAGAACTTAAAGAACGGAGGTGAACAAGTTGAGGACCAAGTAGAACAGTTCAGCTAAAAACTAAATAGATAAGGAAGAGAACATTAAGCAAGTCCACTATACAAAAAAGGGAATTATGTATTTTACACAGATATCCTTCCTAAGACCCTCTCCTATAGGTTTAATATCCTAAATCTTTCCAAGTATTATGATGACAGCGACCCCAAAAACTTTTGATGATCTTTGAGAACATCATTCAATTGCATGGTTAAATTGATGCCATTAATAGTCTTATCTTCCTAATAACCCTTGTGGGTAAAGCACAAGAATAGTTCCTGATCCTACCACAAAGAATGGTTGTATTTTATGATCAACTATGTAAAAGGTTTTTGTTTCTTTTTACAAGTAAAAAGAGGGCAGGGAAATCTGGATACTTGTTCACTACCAAGTACCAAGTAACAAGATGATGAACCTTTAAGGACTTTTATGAATTATTTTAATAATAAAGTTTGGGAGGTCCCTAATCTCATTGGGATAATAAACATGATCTTTAAAGGATTAGCAGGTGTAGACTCCCATGATGCTGGAAAAAGGTAAGCTAGAATCCCAAGGTGGGCAGGAACTTCACATGCTCATAGTCTCTTTGCAACAGGCTATGGGTCTAAGAGTATTAGCTTTGATGATAAGGACATTGCAGGAGTATGTCACCCTCATTATAATACGAAGGTCATCAGTATAGATGTAGTGAACTTCATTGTATAGAAAGTCTTAGTAAATGATGAGAGCTCGGCTGATGTCATCTTTCTTAATATTGTGAGATGAAGAGAATTAGATATTACAAAATAAAACTCGCGAACACTTTGCTAATAGGTTTCTTTGGTACAAAGGTCATGCCTATCAGTGTTGTTCATGTCCCAGCATCTTTGGGTATGGAACCCCAACGAAGGACCTATACAATAAAGTATTTATCCATGGATGCTCTCTTCACATATAACATGATCTTGGGTTGATCTGGTGTAAACTAGTTTAGAGCAGTAGCATCCACCTTTCATATGAAAATGAAATTTCCAATAAGAGCTAAAACTAGTGAAGTAAAATGTGACCAAGCAGCTTTATTTCGATAGAAGACAATCTGAGAGCAATAGATAGTCGATGTGAGAGTTCAACTCTCTATCTTTAAGACGAATTAGCTCGGCACTAGTGCTAACAGTAAACTGACTATCATCTCGCAAGGTACAATAATTATCTCAAATGGTAGCAGCACTACAAATAGTTTGACCTGGCAAACTTTATCATATTGAACCTCTCTTTTTTAATTGATAATGTCTGTAGAATATTATATGATGTTGGTTGCAAATCGATGCAAATTCAAGAAATTGTATATATAGAGCTAAAGGTGTAGCCTGGAGAATGGCATAAAATTATGACAGCCATTTTTCTAATGTAGGAAGGTTGAAGGATGTAATCCAGATGCATCTTCTAGTGGTTGGAGGATAGGAGATTACACGTTTTTATCTTTTCCACAAACTAATTTTGTATTTCTAGAAAATTTACTCATTTTTCACCTTTTCTACAAACTAACAATTTAATAATCTGGCAAAATTGGAGAGTTTGGAGAATTATTCAGTTGGGCAAAATATGAGATAAGTCCAATCCATATTAAATTTGGTCCAAAAAAGTTAATATTAGATTGAAGGCATAATTCACTTTAATTCAAGCCCAATCTCAATCTCAATCCCAAGTCCACAGCCACAGCCACAGCCACAGCCACAGCCACAACCACGTCACACTCAGGCCTAGGCTATCCGAGCTGAGCTATTCCAACTTACTGTGTGGGTAGGCAGTGGCGGTGCTACGCACGCGCATGTGGCCTAGCTGAACCTACCAACATGTAGGCCCTCTCACATCCAAACACTTGTGGTGGCCTCAAATGGCCTATCTCTTACCCTCACACTTAAGTTATTTATTTTGATCCACCTTTTACTTAACTTTCTATGCGGGATAGGTTTGTCTTTCTTTCTTCTCAATCCATTAGCTTTTTTTCTAACTCTCTTAGTCAACTATCAGTAGCTCATTTTACCATTAATTTGTCATTCACTTGAAATTGGTCTTGGCCAATTAATTACATTGTTGACGTCTACCCGCAGTGTAGATTACAAAGATTACAAACTTCTTAAAAATTAATGCTTTGAGCTTACTTAAATATTTAGTCAACGAAGACTAATTTCCAACAGTCCCCCCACATGAATGACAATTAATGCGAGTGATGATGTAAATGTTCATACAGACATAAGAGTGTTTAGGCGAACAATTATTACATCAAGATAGGTTGCTTGTGGCTTTGAACCTTCCTTAGTGAAGTACTATCGAGTTTACTTGGCTAACTAGTGAACACGATGTCTTGAATTGTTCAGCCATTGGTGTAAACTAAGACAACAGTATCCATACAATAGTTGTCCTTATGCTTTGAGTTCTTCTGGTTATGTCCATTTTGGCCATGGACACCTATATTGGATTCATAAATGTTTATAATGAAGCGACCCGACTTCACACTTATATAGGTGATCTTCCACAAATAGTATCCTACAATACTCACTATGCCAGCTTTGGGAATTATTAAGAGTCAAAACTCAACCTCGTACCCACTTAGTAGGTAGCACTTTATGCCACATGAATGGGTTGAAGTGCTCACACGACAAATTTTTTACTTGATCTCTAGATAAGCCTTTTATTAATGGATCCACTAATTCTCTTTAGACTTTACATAGTCAAGTGAAAGTACCCTATTCGAGATTAATTGTCTTACAGTATTGCGTTGTCACTTATATGACGAGATTTACCATTGTACATACTGCTCTGAGCCCTTCTGATTGTTGATTGACTATCACAGTAAATTGTGGTGGCAAAAATTAGTTTAGGCCAACAATGAATGTCCTTTAGAAAATTATGAAGTCACTTTGCTTCTTCTCCTACCTTGTCCAAAGCTATAAATTCAGGCTCCATTGTAGGACAATTATGCATTTTTGTTTAAAGAACTTCCAAGACACAGTGGCTCCACCTAAGGTGAAAATATATCCACTTGTGGACTTGGTGTCTTTCGTATCAGATATCTAATTAGCATCACTGTACCATTCTAATACAGTTGGATATCTAGTGTAGTGTAACCTATAATCTATTGTGTATTTAAGAATTCTAAGTACCCTTATCAGTGCTTTCTAGTTTTTTGCCTAAGTTGCTCATAAATCCACTCAACTTGTTTACAGAGCATGCAAGGTTGGAGTGAGTACAGTTTGTTGGAAATATTAAACTGCCTATTATTCTTGAGTATTCCACTTATGGGTGTTCAAATCCAATCTATGAAGGCTAGAGAAGCACTAGGATCCATTAATTAAACTTCAAAAGCTAAAATTAACTAGGCTACTCAAGCTAATCAAGGATCTAAACATGGTCATGAAATGGGTTTAGGTAGAGGATTACCTCGATTAGCTAAATTCCAAGGAGAAAGTGAAGAACTCTTCTTCAATCTAGAATTTGCCAAGCAGTAGCATAGCAGAAACAATGCAACTTTTGCATTAGTCAAGCATCTCCAAAAATTATGAAAAAATTCCAATAGCTCCTCAACTCTTTGATGGATCTACTGTGAAAATTTCATATCAAAAATCCTTCTGGATCTCCTGGAATAAAATCACCAAGTGACTATTCTCGCAAGTGGATCTCCAAAAGCTTCGCAAACCATTTGTTTTGCCTCTATCAATATGATGCACACACCAATGCAACTTCATACTACTCCTCACTTTTAGCAAGAGAAAGAGAGGAGAGAAGAGAGGGAGATGGTCGATTTTGGGGGTTGGAAAAGAAGAGAGGTGGAGTTTCAACACATGAATCAACACCTTGAAAAATTGGAGGGAGAAATAGTGAAAATCTAATTCTTTACTTGCAAAACAATGTGACCACCCACTCTCACCTCTATATCTATATATAGAGGGATAATGTTGTGATGCCTAGCTAGCATCACACCTTCCCTAAGGTGGAGGGCGGACCGCCAACTTGCAAGGCTAGTTGGCAAATTCAAATCTAATTTGAATTTTGTGTGCATTTCAATTACATTTAAAATCTAATTTCAAATTAATTAAAATGACACACCAAATGAGCCTTTCTTTTGAATTATCCCTCCAAAATTTATTCTTCTCATTAAATTAAATTAAACACTTTAATTTAATTAATTAATCTTTGACTTAACTCTTAAGTCAACAAGCTTAACTCTTTAAGCTTAATTTTGTTAACTCTTTAAGTTAACTTGACCAATTGATGGTCGCATGGCACCAAGTAATTAACTCTTTAATTATTGGTTTAATTTAACTTCTTAAATTAGTTGATCAATTAACACTTCAATTAATCAAGCCAAGTGACACTTCAATTTTTGATCACCCAAAAAAATCGGTCACTTTAGAGTGAATTTTCTAACACTTAGAAAGTTCCTCCATGACTTAGGAAGTGCAATTGGCTTTTGTGTGTGACCCGATAGGTTCTACCATTCATTAGATATGGGCTTACAACTCTTTATTACTTTTGAATATGATATATTCATTTTAGTTTAAACTTTTTTAAAACTAAATTGACTCAATTCAATTAATCTCTATTAATTGAAAAGTACCCAATCTCCATGGTCGATGTCCAACCTCAAGCTCATGGAGCCCAACTAATTGGTTGAAATGTATGTTTTTGGAAAATTATTATAGATCTACGCTTGTCATGCAAATACGGTTCTTCTGTCTCCTATCTTTCGAAAGAGACCGAGGGCAAGATATTTGTCTGCTCCTTAATAGCCTCGATACTATGTCTCTATTCCCAATATTCAATTCCACCGTATGACCTCTTCTTTGGAAAACTCATTTTCCAAATTGCCATACCATATTGCGCAAGGATTTCTTAGAATCGATCATTATAGAATACATAGGAGATGCACTCTCCCTTTGCAAAGACGAGGAGTCGGATTCTGTCTTGAATCTCACAAACCTCCATGTTTAGTAGCTTGTGCCCAACCTCTACCTGAATAGCCCACTAGGTGACCAAGGAAGAGTCGAAAAACAAGGAACAAACATAAGATTACCATGGATCCTCAGGTTAGAGGACTAATTATATGCACTAGCGTAAGCTGGAGAACTTGCTACTACCGACTTGCCACTCCAACTATGTAGAGGATTCTTTAGGTGGGCCTTTAGTACCTTTTTCTATAACAAGCATCCACCAACATGCATCTATATCTCATATAGGATAGCTCATGGAACGGAGCAACATCGAACCCTTGAATTTATGCGTCGATAGTGCAAGTCTATCCAGATCTTAGATGTCATTTCTTGTAAGATCCTATGACTTGAAAATTTTAAGATCACAACCATGTAAGACTTATTTCATTATCACCACATTGTGAACTGACCAAATCCCGTAGTCATGTGTAATCTAAGGGCTTCATCCAAATACCAGTGAAGTGATAAAGAGCATAAGATAAAGATGGCCATATAAATGATATCATTCAATCAAGATTGTATTACAAGGAAATGGTTTTACAAAGTCAATCTAATTGGCTTGCATGGAACTATTCCAACAATCCAATAAAAAAAATCGATGAATTGATCCAAAAAATAAAAAATCGACCAAAATTGAACTTTTTTGGATTGAATTAGATTTGTTTTCTAAAAATCGATTGGATTAGATCTATTTTTGATTTAATCTCAAAAATTGATCCAATCCAAACTGAACCGAAATTTATATACTAATAACATAAAAAATATATATCTTAATTGTAAAATACACACATAAATTAAAATAAACTAAACCTAGGATTTTTTCACTTTCAAAAATCAAATACATAGGAATAATTATTGTGGACTTATAACTTTATAGTTGGGCGTTCTTGCATAATTTAACTTAATTCCACAAGATTAGTGTGATATGATAGCTAAATGAAATTTACAAATTGATTGATTAAATTAGTTTAATTATCAATAGTAACTTGTCAAATATTTCAATTAAAAATTTAAATTAAAAAACTGAATTAATCAATCTAATCCAAACCGATTTAAAATGGATTAGATTGGATTGGATTTACAATAAAAATATAACCGTTCCAAATCGATCAAATGTACATCATATAGTTTGGATCAATTAGCTTTTGTCCCAAAAACGTTACAAACTGAACCACGAACACCCCTAATTCCACTTGAGATATGGGTTCACCAAGTTTTTTGCTCAGATGTTGACTTAGATCTATGGGCATTTTTACGGGAAAACTGTCATACACGTTAAATTTCTTGAGAATCTTCTCAACATAATGGGATTGAGTTAGAATCAGTCCGTCAGACATTCTAATTATCTTGATCCCTAGTATGATGTTAGCTATGCCCATATCTTTTGTGTCAAAATGCTTCATAAGCATTTTCTTGGTAGTCAAAATGATAGCTTGATTACTACCCGTTATCAACATGTTGTCTATATACATGCATACTATAACAAACTCAGTTTGAGTGCCTTTAATTTATACGCATTTATTGCACTCATTTATCCTAAATCCATTTGACAACATTATTTTGTTAAAATTTTCATGCCATTATTTTGAGGCTTGTTTGAGCTCGTACAATGACTTAACAAGTCTGAACACCTTTTTTTCTTGCCAAAGGATTGTAAATCTCTCGATTTGTTCTATATAGATTTCTTTGTCTAACTCACCATTTAGGAATGTCATTTTCACATCCATCTGATGTATTTCAAGGTTATTCAGGGCTACTATTATAATGAGTACCCTAATGGATGTGATTCTCGACACTAGTGAGTAAGTATCAAAGAAGTTGAGTCCTTCCTTTTGTTTCAACCCCTTTGCTACTAATCTGGCCTTGTATTTATCTATAGAATCACCAACCTTGTATTTCCTTTTAATTATCCACTTGTAGCCCAAAGTTTTATAGCTTGTTGGGAGATCAACGAGCTCCTATGTGTGATTTTGCATTATTGACTCCATTTCATTGTTGATAGTTTCTTTCTGAAAAAGTGCTTCTAGGCTCGACAATGCTTTACTAATTGTCTGTTGTTCATTTTCTAACATGTAAGTTAGGAAGTCAGGGCTAAATATTTTTCCATTATGATCCTCTTGCTTTGTCTTGGTTCTTCACTAGTTTGAAAACCACTTTTTGATTCCAGAGTTCTTTTATGAGAACATATTTCTTCCTTATCTTTATAAGGAAAAATGTTTTCAAAGAATACAACAGTCCTAGACTCAATGATCATTTCTTTATTTATATCAGGAACTACTAATTTGTGTGCCAAGAAACGATAGGCAGTACCATTGAGTGCATATCCAATGAAAATACAATTAATAGTCTTAGGCTATATTTTTAGTTGTTTTAGCTTAGGTACCTCCATTTTAACGAAGCACCCCATACTTTGACATATTTGTAGGAATGTTCATGACTTTTCCATAACTTATAAGGCGTTTTACTTTTTTCTTTGTGCGGTATTTTGTTTAAAATGTGGTTATGTGAAAGAATAGCTTCCCCCCACATGTTCTAAGGTAACCCAAAGTTGATCAACATAGCTTTCGTCATTTCCTTGAGAGCTTAAGTTTTGTGCTCAGCAACTCCGTTTGATTGAGGTAAGTAAGGAGCCATCATTTGATGAATAATCCTAAAATTTGTGCATAATTCTTCAAATGGTGCTCCATGTTCACCACATCTATCATTTCTGATTGTTTTTATCTATTTGCTAAGTTGATTTTCAACCTGATTCTTATAGCACTTAAATTATTTGAGTGCTTCACCTTTGCTTCATAAAAGGAGTACATAGCAAAATCTCGTGCAATCATCAATAATAATAATAAAATACTTTTTCCCACCTTTATTTTGCACAATCTTCAAGTTATAGATATCACTGTGGATTAATTATAGAGGTGTCGTACTCCTTTTAATTGAGCGAAAAGGAGCTTTAGCCATTTTAGCTTCAATATATATTTCACACTTATGAGTTGTATTAATTTAAAATAGAGGCAACAATTCCAAGTTTACTAGTCTGCGTAAAGTGTTAAGATTAGTATATCTTAATCTAACGTGCCCTAGTTCAGAACATTCAGTCAAGTAAGCAGAACTAGAGGCTTTATTATTCATTTGAGGGTTTTTGATTATAGACATTACATTAGATTTGAACAGCCCATTCTGCATATAGCCTCTATGTAGAAATAGTTCATTCTTAGAAAGCAAAAACTTGTCTAACTTAAATACAAGCTTAAAACCATTTTTTTACTAACGAAGAATTTGATAATAAGTTCTTGCAAATGTCTGGCACATGAAGAACATCATTCATCATCAGCTCATTTCTAGAAACTAGCTTCAGAATGATCTTGCCCATTCCAATAATGTTATATGTTGCCAAGTTTCCCATATGCAGTTAACTTTTAATGACAGGAGTATAAGTGGAGAACATCAACTTCTTGGAGCAAATGTGCTGAGTGGCACTAGTGTTAATCCACCATTCCCTTGGATTATCAATAATGTTGGCTTCAAAAACTACAGCCGAGAGATTCAGCTTTGATAAGTCCAAAGGTACGAACTTTTCCTTAATTACATAGGCTTGATTTGATTTGTTCTTATTTGAAAGCCGATGATCTTTAGCCTTGTGGTTCGAATTTACATAGTTTATAGCAGTTCCTTTGGAACCTCATAGGCATCTTGCTTTTGTTATTATACCAGCCCCCTAGCGCTTTCTTTTTTTGTTTGCATTTAAACTTAGTTTGACCAAGTTAGTTTTGGCCTCCATTTTGACCTTGTCGGTCTTGACTTCAGACATTCGATTATCCACATTCTTTAGTCTGACAATCAAATCCTCAAGACCCATCTCATTTCTTTTATTTTTAAGATAGTTTTTGAAATCCTTCCATGATTGTTGTAGCTTTTTAATCATTGCAGCTACCTAAAAGGATTCACTCAAAGTCATGTTTTCAGCATGTATGTCATGCAAAATTATCTACAAAATTCTTGGACTTGGCTTATGATGGACTTTGAATCTACTATCTTATAGTCCAAAAATTTGGCCACCACAAACTTCTTCAAACCGGTATACTATGCTCGATACTTCTTATCAAGTGACTCCCACAGCTCTTTAACTATCTTAATAGGACTATAAATATTGTACAGAGAATCGTCTAGTCCATTAAGGATGTAGTTGTCGCACAGAAAGTCACTTTTATTCCAAGCATTGAAGGCTGCCCAATTCTAGACGTTAGTGTCCTCTTCAAGTACAACAGATGCATCTTCTTTCAAGAACCTAACAAGGTTTAAGGTCGTGAGGTAAAACAACATTTTCTACTACCACCTCTTAACTTGACCCGAGCGAACTTTTTTGGTTTCTCTCCATGAGTTGGAATTAGTGCAGGAACTTATGAAATTATAGGAGCAGTAGTGGCGGTTGGAGGAGCAGAAGCTGGTTGGATGCCATGATCATAAAAAAAGATAATTTTTCTTAAAATTATTATTTCGGTAGAAGATATATGAGATCAGCAGGTAGTTGAGAAAAGAGTTGAGCTATCTGTCTTTAAAATGAATTAGCCCCGCACTGGTGCTAACGATAAGCTAGCTATCCTATCTTAAAATACAAGGACAATCTCAAATAGTAGCAGCATACAAACTATTTAACCTGGCGAACTTTAGCGTATTGATGGTTGGATGATAGGAGATTACGTGTTTTTAGCTTTTCCACACGCTGATTTTGTATTTCCAAAAAATTTACTAGTTTTTTCAGCCTTTTCATGCCCGAAAAATTTAATAATCTAGCAAAAATTGGAGAGTTTGGAGAATTATTCAATTAAGCAAAAATGAGATGAGTCCGACCCAAATTAAATTTGGTCCAAAAAGTTAATATTAGACTAAAGGTCTATTTCAATTTAATTCCAGCCCAATCTTAATCTCAATCATAATTCCAAGCCCATAGCCAAGCCACGCTCAGGCCCAGGCCAGTTGAGCCGAGCCAGCCTGCTGGATAGACGGATGAATAATGGCGGTAGGTGCATGTGCGAGCGCCATGGATTGAACCTACAAACATATAGGTCTTCTTCCCTCCAAACACTAGTGATGGCCTCAAGGGGCCCATCCCTTACCTCCACATTTGAGATTTATTTTAGTCTACCTTTTACTCAACTTCCTATGTGGGATAGATTGGTTTTCCCTTCTTCCCAATCCATTGGCTTCTTTTCTAGTCCTCTTAGTCAATTATCAAATAACTCACTTTGACTATTAATTTTTTATTCACTTGAAATTGGTCTTGGCCAATTAATTACATTGTCAACATCTACCACAGTATAGATTACGACGATCACAAATTTCTTAGAAATTAGTGCCTTGAGCCTACTTCAATATTTGGTCAAAGAAGACCAATTTCTATTAGCTGTAGCAGCTAGAGAATGCTATAACATTTTGTTAAAGCTAAAGGATAAAAGATCACCACTGGCCTTGGTGAAGAAAGACATATGTACCATCGAAACCTTGGATCCCAACAAGCAAAATAAGAAGAAGAAACACAAAAGGATCAAAATATTGAATTATAATTTGATCAAGCTTGATCCAAGAAATCCTAATAATACGATCACATATATACTACATGTCGAGTTTTATATTATTGATTTTCTGAGAAAGAATACTAATACTTTTGCATGAAGTATAGCAAAGTTTGATGGATTAACTCTAAAATCATGATTCACCATTTGAATATAGACCCTGAAACCAAATCAATTAGACAGATAAAGGGGAACTTTGGATTAGAAAGAAACAAGATCATTGAAGAAGAGGTAAACAAATTGCCCAATGAAGGATATATGGCGGATGTTAAGTTTACAAAATGGATGTCAAATGTTGTTAGTCCAAAACTAAAGGGGAAATGGAGAATGTGTACTAATTTCACAAACCTCAGCAATACATGTTTGAAGGACCTTTATCCACTATGTAAGATCAATAAGTTCATCGATTCTTCCTAATAATGCACTTTATTAAGTATGATAGATGCTTCATAGAGATATTGTTAGATCCTTATGGTAGAGAAAAATCGTAAAAGCTTTATTTTATAACTAAAAATGGAACATATTATTACAACATGCATTTTGGTTTAAAACATATAGGTATTATCTATCAAAATTTAGTAAACAAAATGTTCGAAGAGCAAATTAGTGAGTCCATGGAGGTTTACGTTAACAATATTCTAGTAAAAAACATTAAGGAGGAGGATCATATAAAGGACCTCAATATTACCTTCAAGACTTTGAGAAGTTTCACAATGAAGTGGAATCCGAGTAAATGCACTTTGGAGTTCGAAATAGAAAAGTTTTTGGGATACTTAGTCATAGAATGAGGGATTGAGGTCGACCCAGAGAAGATCGATGTGATCTAAACATACTCCCTTAGAAGCATTAAAGATGTGCAAAAATTGACTGGAAAGATTGCATTAGTAAATTGGTTCATCTTACAACCAGGTAATAAAAGATTGTTACTTCAAGATCTTGCAGAACCTAATAAACTTTCTATGGACCTCTAAGTATGATGAAGTATTTGAGGCTTTGAAGAATTATTTATCCTCTCATCCTTTGCTTGCAAAAATCTATTGAGGAAAAATCTTTATACTTGTACTTGGCAATTTCCCATGATTCAGTAAGTGCCACATTGATAGGTACGTGGGTCCTGACCTTCTTTTAGGTCATTGGGTTAAGTATAACCATCTTTTATAACGCTATTTTTGAAGCTTGATCTTACAACCTGTGCCATGGGAGTGTTAGAGACTCAATTTAAATATTTTTCTTCTATCTCTTTATTTATTGAGAGAAGAATCACACTCAAAACTTTCTTTTACGTTCTTAGAAAGTTGTCCATCAAATTTGTTCTTGGACTTCAAAACGAAGTCTTCTCTCTATTCATTCATGCCTAAGGAATTGACTACTTGATTAACTTTGGGTTCCAAACCTAATTGGGGCAAAACTTGTTTGCTATATCAGCAAGATGCTACATGAGCTAAAAGAAATATATTTAAATTGAACTAGCCTTAGCTTTGGTCACAACTGCTAGAAAGCTAGGGCCTTATTTCTAGTCTCATCAAATCATTGTTATGACTACTGAGCTGCCTAAAATAGATGGCAGAAACCAAATATCTTAGACAAAATGATCACATGGGCCATCGAGTTGGAAGAATTTAATATTCAAAGCTGTATACATTTTTCGATGGAAAAAGGTATTAGATTGTGTGGAATTGAGGGCAAATTTCATATTATTTTTTTTCCAAGTTGGAAATACATTTTTATTAGAGCCATGCTTTCCTAACAGTTGAATTTGGGGGGTTTCCCCAATACCCAATATTTTTCAAGCTCAAAAAAAAAAAAATAAAAAACTACTACTGCGAAAGAGTAAAATGTTGCTTTGCTGTGCGAATAATAGAGAGAAAATAGGCTTTCTTCTTGCTAAGATATTGTCTGAGATTGCCACAAGAGAGAGAGAGAGAGAGAGAGAGAGAGAGAGAAATGAGCTATTAAGAAGAAACAGAAATGGGTTCACGATTTTAAGAATAAACAAAAAAAAAAATAAAAATGAACAACTAAAATGAAGCCATTTTCACCAATCTAGGTTGTTGGAAGAGTAAACTCAAGAATAAAGTTTTAGCTTTGGAGCTCAACTAAGAAAGTGATAGGTGATGACGGATTGTTAAAGCAAAAAAGATGTCCTTAGCTCTTATTACTAGTGGTTGAGGGCCCGTGGCATGTTCGCATGCTTAAATTTCAATTTATATTAAAACAAAATATTTATTTAATTTTTATGTAATAATTTATTTTATAAATTTTTAAATATATTTAATTGAATTATATTACGTGAAATATACGTATCGTAAAAAAGAGGAAAAAACCATGAGATAGGAAAGGAAAAATAATGATAATATTAACCTTTTTGATACATTTTTATTTAATAAAACTAATTTAATCAATAAATTAAAAATCGTAGAACGTATCATGTAATTATCCTAAGCCCACAACGGAATTTATAAATAGTAAAGACGAACAAGAAATATCATAATTAGGGCAATTAGAAATACGGGACAGCTCAACTTGAACCTTCTTGGCTTTGTTACAACGCATTCATCAAGTTCGAACGAATTGATTCATCCTATTTGCGTTTCGCTATAAGCTAAAACTCTACTCTCCCTTTCTCTCACCCGGCAAGAATGTTCAAAAAGTAAGTATTATGTATATACTCATTAAATCTCTCTCAACCCCTTTCTTGAGTTTCCACTCTTAAGTATGGTAAAATATTTCTAGATGAAAATATAGAACTTTAATTATTTTTTAAACAATAGTTTCCAGTTGTATATTTCAATCATCAATCATCATAACCTGCAACTGTTGTATATGGGAGTTGAAGAATTTTTGCCTTAGCAATTCTGTAATTGCCTCTTTTATTTTTATTTTTTATTTTTTTTCCGCTTCTTCTTCTTCTTCTTCTTATGTTCATTTTCTGCTTTGTTATCTGATATGAGAATGTAGAAAGTATCAAGATATATATATATATATATATATTTTTTTTTTTTTTCTGTCGGGTGAGTGGGAGTGGGTATTCTGTGGGTTATGCTGCTATAAGAATAACAAATTATTTCTCGTTTCTTTCCAATTCTATGATGGGGTTCTGTTCTTCGATTATTCTGTCTGGTAATTTGCTTCTTTATCTGGATCAACATTGATACAGAAAGTGATTTCTAAAAGAGTCTTAAATGGCAATGGTTGTATATAGGCAAACATGGCTGTTGAATGCGACGAGATTGTTGCAAAACGAACTGCAATGATTACATATTTCGTTGAGAAGCTGACCTTCAAAAGTGTTTCTCTTGTACTGGTTCTTTTGCTTTTGCAATTGCAGGCAATTTTTCACGCTAACTTTTATGTAGAGTCAATCTGTAGTTTGATGGTTGACCTGTGAATATTATGTGCTCTTCCTTGCTATTATCTCAAAATATGGGGTTTCGCTTTGAACTGTGAACAATTTACCGAGACATAGTTGCCTATTTGTCTACTAAGTATCTAACCTACTAGTTTCTGTAATTCTGGCTGCATGATATACTTGATATATAATTTACTATTTTGATTGTTCTCCATGCTATTTTGGAATCATGAATAAATCTGGAAGATCAAAGTTCTGTTTCAGTCATGAATTATCAGAACAAAGTATGTATTGTTATTTGGTTTTCTACCTAGTGTACATGCAGCCACCTACATGTGTAGGGCACTTTCAGCAGCATAATGAAATTATATATTCTTTCCTACTCATGTAGAGGTGGGGATCATACTTTCAAAACCCAGAAATTTCAATCATAACCTTGAAAATCACTTGTAAGACAATCTGTGTCTTGCTAGACATTATAGCAAAATGTTCTATCGAGTCAACTACTTTAGAGGCCAATACCTGCAGGTTGCCTTTGCATGATATTTATTACTACCTCTGTCTAGAATTGCATGTTGGTTGGTGTTGTTGATCAATCAATTTGAGTATTTTCTATTATTAAGTCGAGCAAGTGATGCAATCTTCCAAATAAAAAAAATGAACTTTAAATATATTAGCTACATAACAAAGGCTAGATTCGAAAGTTTTCTGCTATCAAATTTTTTCAGAGAATCAATATGATAAATTGGTCAAGAGATTATAGATTGACTTTAAGCTGTAATAAAGTGGACATGTATATATGGAAGGGAGTTTTTGAGAAGCAAAATATTAAGGTCATTGATGGAAGAATAAGTCAAGTATTGAGTTTTGGGAGGTTCTCGTTATTTTGAAGATAAGTTAAAACAATACAGATGCATGCTAAAAGGTAAATTCGAAGATAATGACAAAGATGTAATACTGGTGTTTAGTACTAGGGCACTTCTATATATATTTATGTGCTTCAAGATGGGCAAGGTTCTAGTGTGAAAGCTTCTAAATTAACTTCTAGAATCTTTTGACAGGACCTTGTTGACATAGAACTAGATTGTTCTTTTCCTGGCATAGGATGTCCTAGAATGGTGGTCCATATTTTGAGTTGAGATTTTTATTCGATTTTTGAAGCAATTCGACATTATATACCTTTATTTGGTGCAGTTAAAGATAGAGGAGAAGTGTACAAGAGAGAAAAATCTAAAAATCAGTTTGGGATTGGTTTTATGCATGTAGTGGATGTACTTGATCTGTAGTATATGCATCTCTGAGTTGTGAACTTGATATGCCTGTGCCTAGTGTATGGTGAAAGCTGATAATAATTGGAATAGAAGCTAACTAATAAGCTAAATAATTCGCAAAGTCTTTATTGTTACACTCATCTCAGGTGGTGTAATGAAAAATTAACTTTTCTTGGACACAGTAGCTATAAGTTTTAAGTTTTGGGGTACCTTGTGAGTGCCTCAAATGTGTCCCTTCATCTATTCAGCCGTAGTTGGTGACTTCCTAGGAAGTGTTACAATTACTGAGAAACATCTGACCTCTCTGGCACCTATTTAATTTGTTTTAGTGTATAAAATCCTTGAACTTAAAGAGCTTCTGTTTGATGCATTGCATGACTCAGTCCTTGAAATGGATATTATTGGTCTAGGGTGACTCACAATGCAACTTGGTAAGCCGTAGTTGATTTGTAAGATATTATAGTTGCTCTTTATCCATATGGTTCCACTCTTTTATTCAACTATCTTTGACTTTGCCAAGAGAAAATGATAAAAGAATTAGTAACCGTGAGGAAACTTGGTGATGAACATACACTGCTGTTCTGTTTTATTTTTAGAGTTGTCAACCTACTTTTTACATGATACTTGTAAATCACATTGATTTCTTCTATACTTTTGTTGTGGATATTGGATGCTTTTAAGTTTCTGTTGGCTGTTTATTTTGCTTAGATATGTGTATGTCTGATGTAATTGTTTGGGTTGCTTGTTTTCTCGTGCTCCACTCTTCTTAGACCATCCAATATATTCTCCTTCCAGAGTTTCTTGAATCAGTTTTGTTTTTCCTGAAGATGATAGAATAGTACACAATATTTCTGTTTTCTCTGTTATTGCATTTAAGAGTTATGATGGAATATGCCCTTGGCAAAATCTTTTGGTTAGAAGGCTGATTTGTAAGATTTTAATTCTTAGGCTGTACTTAGGACCTTAACTGTTTTGGAGTTGGCTTTTGGATGATGTTACATGAGTATTCATGTCATCCCCATTTGATGCGATTGTTCCTTTTTCGGACTGATTGAAATGAACTCAGATTGCATTCTATATCTACCTTGAGGGAGTCTTTTGAGTTTAACCATATCCTTTTCCTTTTGAATATTAGTCTTAAAAATTGTTGAATTTTAACTATGCGACTACTTGATACTATTTTATCTGTAACTTTTAGGTTCTCATCTGAAGAAGTTTCTGCCCAAAATCAAGTGAAGGCATCTGTGCAAAGGAAAATTCGGCAAAGTATTGTGGAAGAGGTTCTAAATGCTGCCTCTTTTCTTTTCTTTTATCTCTGTTGAAAGTTCCTTTTTTCTTTCTGGTTTGTAGATGCACTTTTAATATTAGTACTGTTCTTTTCTTGCAGTATCCAGGTCTTGAGCCTGTGTTGGATGATTTGCTGCCCAAAAAGTCGCCACTTATTGTTGCAAAATGGTTTTTCCTTTATCTGAAAGAAAACTAGTATCATAGTGTGCTTCTTCATAATTGTGCTCTATATTCTTTGATTCTGTTTCTTATGTGATAATGAATGTCCTCTTACTTTTTGAAGTCCAAATCATCTGAATCTGGTTCTGGTGAACAATGTGCCACTTTTCTTCAACATACGTGATGGACCTTATATGCCTACGCTACGGCTTCTTCATCAGTGTAAGTTTTTCAATTCAGCACTCTACCACACAACATGCTAATTCAACTCAATTTTAAATATGCTGGCCTAGATACTGCAAAAACAGTGGCTTTCTGACCACTGAAATTCCTTAAAGACAGGATATAAGATAATCATAGCATCTGGGCTAGAACCAGAGGCCTTCAATGAAAATTATGTAATAATATAGTAAAATCTTGGGGGTAATGGATTTGAACAACTTGACATTGTTATGAAAAAGATCTTGCTAAGAAACCAAGAGAAAAAGAATTGATGGCTGTGTTGGGTGCTGGTGAACCCTAATAAAAACTAAACCAAGTGAAGGGAAAAAAAAAAAAAGAAACACAAGAAAGGAGAAGGAAGAAGAAATGCAGGCATCTTACCTGGAGTAACTTTTCAAGTACCACGGGAATTTAGCTCAGACAGCTTTAAGATGTTTGTAAAAATGTATTTTAAATTAAATCTTTTACAATAAGTTTTATGGGCTCATGTGTTTCCTGTAGGTTCCTGACTGAACCAATTAGTTGACCTCCGAAAAATTCTACTTTCTGAACCTTATCCTAAATCCAGAACATTCTGCTATCCACTGAGTGGCTGAGAGTTAGCAAAGTACTCACTGAAGATACTGGAAAATGACTTTAAAGCTAAGTATCAAAGATTAATTGAGGGATGATCGTCGCCATCGCATATCTTCTGTGTTATTCTGATTTCCCTTTAAATTTTTTGCTGTAATGCTTTTATCTTGATGCTTTTAATTGATGCTCTCACTGCTAAATAGATAATATGGTTCTAATGTAACTTTATACAAAAAATAAATAGTATAATGCGGAATTTATATAAATTCATGATGTATAATAGAGTAAATTAGATTCAGTTAATTTTACTGGATGTGGATCCTGATTCAATTGATCATGCAAGATTTGATTTAAATCTGTTTGTATTTGGATATCTTTAATTGGATGTTGGTCTTTAAAGCTTTGCAAAATTAGATCATAATAAGATTGGATTCAGATCAAATCTGGGTCAAGATTAACCCATTGACAACTGAATTCATGCTTGTGCTACACTGCCATTGTGCTGGGGGGAATTAAGGAAGTAAATATATCCTGGGACTATGATAGTAGTTTGTCTTAGGAATGACAGGTCCGCTTGAGACCACCTATATGATTATCGTGAATTTGCTAGTTTTCCTTGATTGATCATAACCCAACCCATCTTAACCAATAAAATTGAACCCATTGGGTTCCAATCCATCTTTATGCTACCAATATCATCCTTCCAAGACCAACTTGAACCAACGATATTTGCAAACCTAGGACCTGAGGAAATTAAAATATTCCACGGGGAGCATGGGTTTTAAGCATCGGTAATATCCTTCTCTTCATATCTTAATGGAAGATTTCCTGTTATGCGTTTTATCCATTATACAACATGGAGATGATTTCTCTATCAACTTTTAATATATTGTTAATCAGCTGGCAATTAGATTAAGATTCTGATATCATACCTCTACATTTATATGAGGATGGATTCTGTGCTCAATTACCCTCTCCCAGGTCATAATAGCAGCTTTGCAACATATCTTTGTATCTTTCTTTCACCTCTTTTTTCGCTTGTTCTTTTAGTTACTTGGATTTAGATTGAAATAAGGAAAAAGAGGCCCTGATGAACCTGGTAAAAAGATTTCGTTCTTAACGCTCACCAGTTTAATGTAATTCATCTGTTACAGAAGTACATGAATATGAGTTTGTTAATTGTATTGATTGGGGAGTAATCCTAAGTTAAATTTATGCCCTATGCTTTTGCTTTGGCAGATCCAAATATAATGAAAAAGCTGCAAGTTGACAGGGGGGCTATAAAATTTGTACTTGCTGGTGCCAATATAATGTGCCCAGGGCTTACTTCTCCTGGCGGTGCACTGGATGATGAAGTAGAGGCCGAAACTCCTGTAGTATGTATCCTGACATTGGAGCTTATTCTCTGCTGTCTTTTGAAAAAAATATGTTTATGGGTCAATTACTGTATGTCATGACATGCTTATTGGTTAGATAATTCAGAGGTGCTCATTAATACTCTCAATTAAGTTTCTCAATTTGAATCCATGATTAACTATCAATTGCTGATGTTTGTGTGAATTGTTAGGCTATAATGGCTGAAGGGAAGCAGCATGCTCTAGCTATTGGATTTACAAAAATGTCAGCAAAAGATATGTAAGTTAATAATAGGTCTTGATTATATGTGTTTGTGCCTTTTCATCTTTTTCTGGAAATTAAGTTGTTATCTAATGTCCCAACTCCTAAGCATACTTTCTGTAAGTTGCATACACATCATATTATGACGTATTATGAATAGATACATTCTTTTCCGGTTACACTATATCTATCGTGTGCTTTGCTTTAACAGCAAATTAACCACTGAAGTCCTCTTAAACCTTGTGTCTTGAATTAAAGGCTTACATATGCTGACCATGTTTTCCATACATGTTCCTCTGGTACAATTTCTTTCTTCTGTTTTTAATGGAATATTTCCTGGTCTGGAGGAAGGAAATATATTTTGATTTGACAAGTCCAATCCTCATTCATTATATATGGATCTCAACCCCAATGTTTCAGAATCTGACTGAATACAATTGAACTGACTCTAGTCGGTCAGATTTACGCAATTGATTGCTCCTCTGTCCTAATACTTCACTTCACCTCTTTCCATTTCTGTCAATGGCTAATGATCACAATAAGAGAACAAGAAAATGGTGGGTTTTTTATATGAGCAGCTTGGCCTTTTTCTTCCTTTTTGCTTTCTCTGTCTTGGACATCATATCAGAGTTCGAGGCATGAGCCAATTTTCTCAAACACAGTTTAATATTCCTTTGTTGGAACACAATGGTCAATTTTTCTCCTGGGTTAAGCATAGGGGAAAGTGCCTTGTTCCCGCGTCAGTAGTTGTTTATGTCTTGAGGCACAGCGTAATAATAGTTCTGGTCTTCCAATAACGGTTGATCTTGAGCTTACACTGTGTGTAGCTTCTAAACTTGTAAAATCCTTGTCCTTCACTTTAATGCACATTGCATTGCTTTGAAGTCGAAGATGGAGGACGAAGATAAAGATGAAAAGATAATTGGCTATATATAAAATAGCAATATTTGTATTTCCCAAAGAATAAAAAATCTGAAAAATCTAATCACTTATTATTTACCAATGATTTTGTAAACTGCAGACGAACAATCAACAAAGGAATTGGCGTGGATAACATGCACTATCTTAATGATGGCCTTTGGAAGGTACTCTCCTTTTAACTCCTTCCTTTGCTTCTATGGTTGCAACACATAGATCCTATTTCTTGTTTATGCATGTTCACTTGTCACAATGATTTGCATCCTGCACAAGTTGTGAGAAAACACAAGTATATCAAAGCTGTTTTTTGTTGTATAACAAACCAACCCCTCATTCATAACTGTTGTTCCTGTTCTTAATTCTTCACTCAGTCGTCAAACTTTATTTACTTTCTTTTAGCTGTTACTATGTAAAATTTGATGTGTGGTTCAGTTGTTTTGAAGAGTAGGCAGAAATCATACATTGTTCTAGTTTTGAGCATGATCGTGATGACATGACATCTTTGGTTGGCAGATGGAGCGCCTGGAATAAGCGTGTTAAAATTCAAGGGCTGTAGATGCATCAAATCAGTTTGGAACAAATCCGGGTTGCAAATGGTTAATCGCCAAGTGCTTTTGTAGCAAAGTTTTACATGCATTTATGTGGACATAGTGCAGAAGTTCAGATAAGTTGGATTGGTATTGTTGCATTGCGAGCCACTTTCGTTTTGTAATGTATCTCAGTATCAATTTCTGCTCGAAGGAGGTGTGACCGATCCAGGAATGGGGTTTTCATACATTTGAATTTTGAAGCATGGGTTCATGTTTTTTAAGATTTGTGAAAATATATTAAAACAAAAAATTTGTCTATTCCGCAGAGTTTGATGCATGGTTATTTAATATTTTTTGAGGTGACATGTTTGATTTCTTTGTTTTCAAATATAATATAAAGAGCAAATTTTAAAAATGACACTTATTATTTCTCTCTAAAATAGTGTATAGTTTTAAGAATAAGCGTGAAAATTAGAATGTTGGTTTTGATAATAGCGACGGTTTTATTTTTCGAATGCAAGTAAATGTAAATTCTTTCCCAAACACAAATAATGCTACCAAAATAATCCACAAACGCATTCTTATGGTATGATTGGTGTGCGAGAATGAGGTGGAAATAAAAAGGGTATTCTCAACTTTATTCCTAAATTCATGTTCGGTATACTTTAGAAATGGGAATTTAATTTTCTACAGGAAACCTTATTTCTAAAAGGATGGGTTTTGACATTCCTTCTTTCACTCATGGGTTTAATAATATCTAATTCATGAAGAATAAACCTATGTTTTTCATTGACAAAATTACCCCTTGAAATTTAACAAAAAATTCTATATTAAAAAACTTCATATTTGTAAATGTTTGATAATGTTCCGACTTATTTGATTGATAGATATTTCTATTTAATTATATATTTCACTTATATATGTTTTAGTAATATTATAGAAAATATTCAAATATTATAAATTATTGTAAAATAAAAATAATAAATAATAAAAATAGAAATAATTATGCGCCTCTCAATTTTTGTAATAAAAAAAGTAGAAGCATCCACTTGATCCACGCCAATGAAATATATATGATTTATAATATTAATTATATACTCATGTCTTCAAATAATTAAAGAAATATATACAAAACTAATAAATGAAGAGTCGTGGATTTTACCATCTACTCTTCAAATTAGATTTATAAAAAAAATGCAATCAAAGCGTTTTAACCTTATCTCAAAGAAGTTAAGTACTTTAACCATATAATATTTTATAAGTTTTTGATAATATATAATTAAAAAATTTCAAAAGAGCTTACTAAGTTATAATTATAGAATGAGTAATTTTAAAGGAACCGAGTTTATCAGTCCTTCGCAATGGATTTGACATCCGGGGAGTCCTTATCGCGTAGTTGAGCCCTAGCAAAAACTTTAAGCCACCTCTTTGAGTTAGGGACATTGGTCGTGGAATACCACTCTTGACTAGGAATGAGCTTTTCCACTTCTGCCGTTGGATTGGTCATCTGTGAGGCTTTTAGTTGCCTACTTTACCTACTTGACGAAAGGGAATGAACTTTGTTTCGTTTCATATGTATGGTCAATTTGGATAAAATACCAAATCCTATTTTTCAATTTTCACTTTACTCCCCACTTTTTTTTTTTTTTGAAATAAATAATAAACTCCTACTTTTTGTAAAAGTTTAGATATCACTCTCCATTTATTTGAGAAAGACATAAATGCCCTTGCAGTTAGTCAAAACAACCCAAAAACCAACCTAGCCAAACATGATTTTGAATTGGAGAGAAATGCTTCTTTTTTGCAACAAGAATCACGACTTCTCCTCTACAAAAAAGAACAGAAAACAGAAGCAGACCAAAAAATAAAAAATAAAAAAAATCCTCCTTCCATAAGATAGCAAAGAAGGTGTGAAGAAGAGATCAGAAGTGAGGTTGCTTAAGTTTCAGAGAGTGTTTTCTGATGCTCAGTTCGTGGATTTTGCTTCATTTCATCGTCTCATTTTTTCCAAGTTTGAACAATTTTGCAAGTAGGTTTTCTTATATTTCGTTGTTTGAACTCTTGTTTTAGTTGTTAAAAACTTGAACCCATTTGTTAAATGTATGGTTTTTGTTGTAATATGTGAAAATCTCTTATTTGTACTTGAAAGGCTTGAAGTTGTACTTCATTTTCTTGGGTTTATACTTCTTATACCTAAAATTATACGGTGAAATTATCTGGAAAAAAAAAAAACTATTTTGTACTTAAAATGCGCTCTGGGTTTACATACAACTTACATTGATATTAGTAAAAGGTGCTTTAGATGCACGCGGTTCCAAGTTAATGCCAGATGAAAAGGATTTTGGTTATAGTTTTCCGTGTTATGGCCCGGGCTGAGGGGGTACTTGTGATAGTTTGGCATGGGACGCATTTTATTTGGTAGTTTTTTGGATGTTAAATACTATTGGATGGGTTACTTTTTATTGGCATTGGAAGCACATCACATTATGGCAGGGTAACGTTTCACAGTTTACTGAATCTTCCACTTATTTGATGGGCTAGCTAAGAGATTATTTATGGTTAAACTCTTCACAACTTATCAATGGATATAACCCTTTTGGTATGAATAGTTTATCGGTTTGGGAATGGATGTTCTTATTTGGACATCTTGTTTGGGCTACTGGATTTATGTTCTTTAACTCCTGGCGTGGATATTAGCAGGAATTGATTGAAACTTTAGCATGGGCTCACGAACGCACACCTTTAGCCAGTTTGATTCGATGGAGAGATAAACCTGTGGCCTTTCCATTGTGCAAGCAAGATTGGTTGGATTAGCCCATTTTCTGTAGGTTATATATTCACTTAAGTGGCTTTCTTGATTGCCTCTACATGGGGAAAATTTGGCTAATTTTTTAATGTGTTATATCCGCGATAATCTCATTTCTTTCCATGGATAGAAGGCCCGCCTTCTTATATTTCTACATCTAGGATTCGACTTGTATCATGGATACTAATAGGACCTGAACCATTATGGCAAGGAAAAGTTTGATTCAAATGGAGAAGAAGAATAAAAAATTGGAACAGAAATACCATTTGATTCGTCGATCCTCAAAAAAAGAAATAAGTAAAGTTCCATCATTGAGTGACAAATGGGAAATTTATGGAAAGTTACAATCCCCACCATAGAATAGTGCACCTACACGCCTTCATCGACATTATTTTTCGACCAGAAGACCGAGGGCTAACTATCGAGACTTTGGACTATCCGAACACATACTTCGTGAAATGGTTCATGCATGTTTGTTGCCAAGAGCAACAAGATCAAGTTGGTAGGGATTAAACTTTCATTTCATTTCTATGGTCGATGATCATAAAGGGCCTCTTTACCATTTTGTATAAATGTACTATTCTATTTGTACAGATATGGTAGAGGGGCACACACTACAAAAAAATATGCTTTTTGCTACAATATTTTTTACTTCACTAAAAATAATGTAGTGAAAAAGGATTATTTGCTATGATTTTACTATTGTAGTATAAAATTCCAAATGTGTGGTTAAAGTTATATTAAATGCTACACTTCATCTTATCATAGCAAAAAATATACTTATTTACCATAATTTTTATATGAGGTGAATAATATTGTACATTTACTACAATTTTACATAAACTGTAGCAAAAAGTTAATGAATTAACCATACTTTTTCATTAGCGCAAAAAGTTAATGAACTAACCATACTTTTTCATAAGTGAAGTAAAAACAATGACACTTGTGAAAATTTGAAGGCAAAGATTAAGATCTTAAATGAAAAAAAAAAAAATCACTAGAAAACAAGAAAAATATGTTGGAAGTAATGCTTAATAAATAATATTCAAGGTAAATTAAAAAATTGCTTCCAATTTTTATTATTAAAATATTAATTAATTAATTAAATTCTAAATTAACAAATAAAACTCCTAAAAAATTCCTAACTACTCATGGTTTTAATTAATAAAAGTAGAGGTAAAATAAAAAATTTCCTGTAATTTTTATTATTAAAAAATATTTGATTAATTAATCAAATACTTAATTTTCCTAAGTAACAAAGTTCCTGAAAATAGTAAGAAAATCTAACTTTTGAGGCAAAATAAATATTTGTCTCCAATAACTTTTTCTTATTAAAAAACATTGATTAAGTAATAAAATATATTAATTTAGCTAATTAATAACAAAGTGATCATTAGCGTAGTGGTATTACTTTCACACACACAAGAATAAGGTTAAGAGTTCGAATCCTGATAAGCTCCTATTATCTGTGTGTATATAAATAAAAAAAGTAATATCCCCAAATTAATTGGTTTTTTACTACATTTAATTGTGGTGAAAAATAATTTAAGTATTTACTACAATTTTTAAAGTGTGGCAATTAACTACTATATACCATACTTTTTTTATTGTAGTAAAAGATAGTGGTGTATTTGATAACTTTTACCACACATTAAATTTGTAGTAATTGAAGATAATTTCGTAGCAAAAGTCAATTACCAAGTTTAAAAAAGTGTAGCAAAGCTTTTACCTCGCTCGCAATGCCTACGGCTAGAAAAGTGTGGCACAAGTGTAGTTAATAACTTTCTACTACACTTAATAACTATATACTACACATAATTAACCATAGTAAAAAGCATATTTTTTTGTAGTGACATTCAATCCTTGTTTGTCTAGTAGTTTTTACTTCTTCTCTTCAGCGCGGGGTAGAGCAATTTGGTAGCTAGCAAGGCTCATAACCTTGAGGTCACGAGTTCAAATCATGTCTCTGCAACATCTTTTTTATTTTATCCAAAAATTGGAGTTTTGACTTTGTTTAACTAGTGATTAATTACCCCCTTTTTGGGGGGTGTTAGGAAAGGGAAAAAAGAGGGATAGACTCACTACACTATCACGACCAACTATACCCAATCCTTTAGCATATCCAAAATATTACTTTATCTTGGGCGGATAGCGGGAATCGAACCCGCATCTTCTCCTTGGCAAAGAGAAATTTTACCATTCGACTATATCCGCATTTTTTGTTTGTGATACACAATATATCCACATATATATGATAATATATACCTGGATCATATTTATACAGTGTTGGGCCAGAGACTCTCTTTTGAATGATTCCAATTATTTTATTAATCTAATGAATTTTAATTGTATTTTTTTTCATCCAAGAAGTTTGACCCCCTTCTAATTTTCTTTTTTTTCATTTTATTTTGGGGGCTTAATATTAAATTGTAACGTGTCTCACAATTGAGAATTTTTTTTTTTGGGAAGGGGGTGCGCATTTTGGTTTTGGATCTGGGACAAATAAGTTCAAGAGATGAGAGAATTAAGAATACCCACTAGAAAGACTAACCCAATCCATAATGATGTACCAAAAAATACAATGGGTACGCTAATCAATACGATTGATGAAGTAGCAATTAATGCAAAAACCACCAATTGGAAAACAAGAGTCATGCTTTTAATCCTCCAGATACCAACAAACAAACTATATCATTTGATCCCTCTATCAACAAAAAAATTGTAAGAAAATACATCATCAAGGGATTTTAGTTTACCACGAATCGATTGGACTTATTACTAACCTTTTGACCGCTCTATTTGTTCATGGAGTCAGGGAAAATGGAATTTTTTATTTCCCAAATGGGCATGCTGAATTCCATATATGGATAGATAGATTGATCCGTAGATTCACAACTGAGATCTTTCTATAGATAGTAGCGGTATCCATCCCCTATGGCCATGTTCTATTCAGAGGAATAAAATAAAAATTATCTTTCGGAGAGATGGCTGAGTGGTTGATAGCCCCGGTCTTGAAAACCGGTATAGTTTTGAACAAAGAACTATTGAGGGTTCGAATCCCATCTCTCTCTCTCCTTTTTTTGCTCATTGAACATATTTGTTTCTATTGATTTTGCATGGATTGGTATCATAAAGAAAGAGGAATGGCTCGGCTATCCCTACCTAGCCAAGACAAAAAAAATAGAAAAATCGATTAGATAGAAATGAGTTGAGAAACAAATGAAAAATGAATACTTTTTAAGTATAACCTGATCCCAATTTGTATGATGGAATCAAAGTGATTCCTATTTCAATTCAAGTATTGGATCTCCTGTCTTATCTCAATTAAGAGGGGTCATGGAAAGAACAGGTTTAAAATCACGATCAATTCCTTTTTCAAATCCTACTGCAGCTGTACAAGCCCTTCCCGTATGCCACAAATGACCTACGAAGAAGAAGAATCCTAGAACAAAATGAGAGGTAGCTAACCAACTTCTAGGAGAGACATAATTGACTACATTAATCTCGGTAGCTACTCCACTCGCATAATTTAAAGAACCTAAAGGAGCATGAGTCATATATTCTGTAGAACGCCGTTCTTACCAAGGTTGTATGTGTTTTTTCAACCTACTCAAGTCCAATCCATTTGGACCTCTTAAAAGTTCTAACCAAGGAGCACGCAGATCCCAAAAATGCATAGTTTCTCCTCCAAAAATGACTTATCCGGTCGGGGAATGCATTAGATATTTACCTAAACCATAGGTCCTTGAGCGGATCCTACATTAGCCCCAAGACGTTGGTCTCTAACTAGAAAAGTAAATGCTTGAGCCTGAGAAGCTTCTAGTCCAATAGGTCTGTAAAACTCGCTAGGATAAGCTGTATTTTCGAACCAAATAAAAGAACAAGCAATGAAACCAAAGATGGATAAAGCCCCTAAACTGTACGATAAGTAAGCCTCCCGAAACCATACAAGGGCGTGTCGAGTCCACACGAAGGGTTTAGTTAAGATATGCCAAATTCCACCAAGTATACAAATGGAACCTAACCATACATTTTCTCCGATTATATCTTCTATGTCGTCCACACTAACAATCCATCTTCCCCTCCAAAGGGCGATTTTAGCAAATAACTAAATATAATACTTGGGCTAAGGGTCAAGTTGGAAAATTTTCTTATATCTCCCCATCCCGGAGCCCAAGTATCATATATGCCCCCAAAATAAAGAGCCTTGAAGACTAGAAGAAAAGCACCTAGACCCAACAAGATTAAGTGAACACCTAAAATTCTGGTTATTTTATTTCTATCTTTCCATACATAACTAAAGAATGAAAAAGATTCCTCCAGTATCTTGGGTCCCAGAAGTGCATGATAAATATCGCTAAAGCTCTATACTGCAAACGAAATTAAATAAAGTACTCCAGATACAAAGTATGGAAAGATATCTATAACTTTCCCCTAGGATCTACTCCTCAACCTAGAATAGCTAGATGGGGAAGTAAAATTAATCCTTGTTCATAAATAGTTTTCTCTGGTACGAAATGAGCCAATTCAAATAGTTTTATTGCTCCAGCCCAGAATATGATTAATTTGGCATAGGCTACATGAGCTCCTAGTAGTTTACTGGATAAATTAATAAGCGGGGCATTTCTGACCCACCAAGCAAAATTGGTGGTTTCTTGGTCACAACCAGCTACAACTAAAGCTCCATTAAAAAGTGTTTCCACGTGGTAGAACCTCCTAAGGGAATATAAGGTTTTCATGAGGCTGATCTTGAGCCGCCATCCAAGCACGAATACCTTCGTTTAATAGAATATTTTTTGTGTAGAAAGTCTCAAATTTCAGATCTTCCGCTGTGCAAATTTCCTAAGAAACGAAGTCATAGGCACGTAGGTTCAGGTCCAAACTGGCTACTCCAAGAGCATTCATCCATAAACTAGTTACCGATACAAATTACATAAAGAAATGTAACCGATGTTTATTGGAAAAAGCAACCCCAAAGATTTGGGACCAAAAGCGGTTAGCGGTGACCATGGAATAAGTTTCTTTAGCTTGAGTTAGGTTAAAAGCACAGAATGTATTTGCACCATCACCATATTCAAATAAAGTATTTTCTACGATAGCACCATGAACAGTGCATAGCAAAGCAGCTCCTAATACACCAACAACTCCCATCATATGAAAAGGGTTCAGCGTCCAATTATGAAATCCTTGAAAGAAGAAAATGAATCGAAATATAGCTACTACACCAAAACTAGGTGCAAAGAACTAACCATACTGCCAGAGTGGATAAATCAGGAATACAGAAACAAAAATAGCAATTGGACCAGAGAATGCGACTGCATTATAAGGTCGCAATTTAACACACACACATACATAAATCCTAATTTGACTTGTTTTTAATTAAGTCTAATAGTTCCATTGTTAGATTGAAAATTTGATGAAATTTCGGTACCTTTTATTTGATAACATGCTGGTTTCTTGTGAAAGTAGGGTTATGTATGTAAAGTACATTACAAAGTAATTAAAGTACAAAACATTAACCTTTTCAATATATATTACTCTAAATGGTAGTATGTACTAATTTTTTTATATTTGATTGCAGAAATGGCAAGACAAAATGAGGTTTGCTCTCATTGTTTCCCCCAATATTTTCAGGCTACATAGCAGAATGTGAAATCCAAGATGGGCTAAAACATTTTGATGTAATGAAGAAGACACCATTATATATATATATATATATATGACTAAGGTAAATTCTAGCTTCATTCGGCTTGAAGCTATACTTAGGAGGTTTCAGGCAGAAAATTTGTCATTTATCTTTGCGAAAGGGGTTGACGATGACTTCTTCAACTATCAAGTGTCTTTTTTCTGAAAAATTGAAGAATATAACACGAGTTGAAATAGAAAATTTTTTAGGAGTATGTGTATAAGGATATTGAGGAGGACTTAAATAATTTTTGTAGGTTGTATACACTTTTAATTTTTAATTGTTTTTTATTTCCAACTTCTAATTATTGGACTCCATGATTTCTTCTACCATACTTAGACGATTTGTCAAGAGTTAGTTTGTATGCATGGGGCATAGCTATATACAACTTTCTTGTCCAAAAGATGAGGAACCATGTATGAGGAGTAGGTGGAGAAAATAATAAGAAGAAGTACCTTGGTGGGTGCACAATTGGTTTGATGGTAAGTGATTTTCATTTTACTAATAATGTTGATTATATTTATATTTAAGTGAGTATAAATATCCAGTTATGAATGACAAGCATGGGTTTACGAGCGCATTCCATTATTGGGTTCTCCAAAATGTTTGTTTGATTTTCCATGCTTTTATAGGTGGAAGGACAACAAGCTCCTAAATAATGTGAAGGGGGCTGAAAAGAAATTGAAACAAATTACAAGAGATAAGGTAACAATTTATTATTATTTTCTTTAATAATAATTTGAATTTGCTCTCAAATCACAAATCGATATTAACATTTCTTCTTGTAATTGGTTGTAGCCCTCAACCCTGCTCAAGAGGAGTTAAAGTTGATAGCTTTGATCAATAAGGCAGAGGCTGGCACTACCACTACTACTGCTATTGCTGCTGTTGCTGTTGTTATTGAAGTGCCATCAAGTGATTATTCCGCATTTGAAGAAATTATTAGAGTGAAAGATGAAAAAAATTACGAAATTAGAGACGATGGCAATCGAAGAGCAGGCTCATGACGAGATTGTTGCTGAGGATAAGACTGATGAAGGGGAGCATAATGATGGAGCTGATGAGCATCTATACAAGGGGGAGCATGATTTGATGGATGATGAAGAGAAAGAAAAAGAAGAGAAAGTTGAAGAGGATAAATAAGACAAAGTGCAAGCTGGTGAAGGAGATGATTTAGGGAAGAAAGCTGAAGAGGATAGAGAAAACAAAGAGGAAGCTACTGAAGGGGATAATTCAGGGAAGAAAAATATAGAAGAAACTAATTTAGGGATTGATGAAGATGGTGCTGATGAACAACAAAATATTTTGGATGAAGAAAGTCAAAGAGAACATTGTCATGATCCCAAAACTCCCATGACCCTTTCAAGCATAGAATTTTATGCACTAAACACCGAGTTTGGTGATGCAGAGATTGAAGTGGCAAATGTCATCTTATTAATTGTTAAAGATTTGTTGAATTGAGATTGCACGAAGGCAAAAAGGAAAGTACTAGATTTTTTCGACACCTCCCGGCCCCGAGCACCATACCACCCAAATGCATAAAATAAATTGCAAGAAAAGGTCGTGCTCATGGAAAAAGGGCAAAAAACAAGAACCGGAAAAGGTGTTAAAAACTACCTAATCTATTGATATTTTACTATTGATGTTTGTGTCTAATATATTGTTATCTGTACTGCTACTTGATCTAAATCTATTTGTATTTTATTTGTTGATATTTATACTCAATTTGATGGTACTAGTACTTAATCTATTTGTGTTTCATTGGTTGATATATGTACTTAATGTGCTAACATTTTGTATTACACTGATTGATATTTTGTACTTAATGTGCTAATATTTTATACTTCATTGGTCTTTGGTTGATCTTTGTACTTAATGTGCTGATATTTTGTACTTTAATGGTTGATATTTTATACTTAATATGTTGATGTTTTATACTTCATTGGTTGATCTTTGTACTTAATGTGCTGATGCTTTATACTTCAATGATTGATATTTGTACTTAATGTGTTGATGTTTTATACTTTATTGGTTGATATTTATCTTAATGTGCTTATGCTTTGTACTTCAATAGTTGATATTTTATACTTAATGTACTGATGATTTATACTTCAATGGTTGATATTTTATACTTAATGTGCTCATATTTTATACTTCATTGGTTGATATTTTGTACTTAAACGTGCTGATAAATTATACTTCATTAGTTAATATTTGTACATAATGTGCTGATATTTTGTATTTCAATCATTGATATTTTATACTTGATGGGTTGATGTTTTATACTTCATTGGTTGATATTTTGTACTTAATGTGTTGGTATTTTGTACTTCCATGATTCATTTTTTGTACTTAATGTGTTGATGTTTATACTTCATTGGTTGATATTTGTACTTAGTGTACTAATGTTTTATATTTTATTGGTTGATATTTTGCACTTACTATGTTCATGTTTTGTACTTCATTTGTTGATATTTTACTCCAGAAGATGAAAGACATCAGCACGATCCATGTAAGAGACGAATCAAGCACCCCAAAGACTCTAAAGCTTGATCATTATTGAGGAAGGATTGGTTATAAAGGTTGGGATGATAATCCAGAAAAAGCGTGAGAAGTCATTGACAACTTTTTCCATAGAGATAATTTGAAGCAAAAATTTTTTATGATTTTTTTTTTCAATAAATTGGTGTCTAAACTAACGATTAAAACCTATACTTGTAGATTGACTCTTTAGGAGGGAGGAAAATACGTTCTAAAGGGAAGATACCTGTGCGAGCTATTATTTGGGGAATGCCTTTGTGGTGACATATTAGAGTGCTACGTGTCGATATTATGTAGCCCATCCTTTAAGAAAGAGTGTCACTATGATATTTGGTCTATGTCCACGATTGCACAAATATGTGATGGTTTCTTAAATTAATTTAGTGCACATTATAAGTGAGACTAACCATGTATTTTGTACTTAATTTATAGGGTGATATATTGTCCTGACTTGAGGGACGCAACATGCAGGATGTAAGAGATGAAGAGTTCCCCCAGTTTACAGCTGGACTCAACTCTTTCACTCATAAAGAGTTAGATGAGATCACCTTGGATGTTCTCAACAGGTGTTGTTACATAATGATGCTAAATAATCGAGACTATCACTAGTTCTTGGTTGTCCTAGACACTTCAACTTGTGCATTCATGCTAATGAATTCAATAATGGCTCCACGATAGGTGGAGAGAGATAGTAATAATGAATAAGAGAGAGAAGGTATATAAGTTATTGGAAGAAGATATGTAGGTTATTGAAAAATGTGTTTTCAGATGAAAATAAGTTGAAATATTGGTAAAAATGATGATAAGTTGTTGATAATTCATTTTCAAATAGTAAAAAAAACTGAAAATGAAAATAAAACATAACCAAATTGGCCCTAAGTTCCTCAAGCAATATGCTTGGTGGCTACTAGAAAATATCTTGGGGATGGCTTTAAGAAGACCTGGATGTTGATCGGAGAAGAAATTAAACCTTGATAAGCCAGACAGATATTAAGAATTTAAGACACTTCTTAGCTTAAAGTAGAACTACTCTCATTAATATCATTTTCAGAGTCAACAATTGTATATGCTGTGTGAATAAGTCATCATTAGCATCCCTACTGACAGCATTGAGTAAACTTCCTTTATATTTATTTTTAATATAAGTGCTATCTAAGAATATCAACGACCTGTATCCCCTAAGAAAACTAATAAAGCAGGTAATAAATTTCTGACTGGTTGTGTCAATCTCATAATTTGCAATATTTCTAGGGTTTGTCTCTTCACAGTATCATAGTACCACCTCAATTCATCATAAGATTCCTTCCCAGCTCCATGGATGTCATGCATACCTAATTCCTTACAAGTCCATGCTTTATGGTATTGGAGTTCCACACCGTATTCTTTATGGATGTCCTTCAACATGGTGGAGAGCTAATGACATGTCTTTAATCTCAATTTATCATTTACTATGTTAGCAACTTAAGCAGAATTGCCTTTAGGATATCCTGTCGTCTGAAGATTAGCCTCACCACATGCCAAATAATTTATCAGCCTCATGCCATAATGCATAAATTCTCCATTTGCAATTTTCATCACTGCAAACGGTTATGATTTTTTTGCTATCATTTTTCTTGTATTGAAATGATTGCATAGTAGTCACCGCATAATTCTTACGTATAATTCTGAACTCTTCAGCATCCTTGAATGTTTTACCCTCTCCATATATGCAATGACTTTATGCATCAATTGAATTTCTAGCTAAAGCCAATTCATTTTGCGATACATTGGTTGAACTAGTTTCCTCCTCTAATGCACCCCTTAGAGTTTAGCAATGCAGTATAATCTTATATAAAATGAAGTATAAATATCGAATAGTCGAAGAATAATAATTCAGCATTGTAGTACAGTTTCAAATAAATGAAATATAATAGCAAAACACTTCAAGTACAAAACACTAGCAATGCAATACAATTTTGGATAATCTGATAATCAATTAGTAGAACTATTGAAGTATAAAACTTCAACAGTGCAGTAAAATTTTAGGTAAAATGAAGTATAAATATAGAATAGTCGAAGAACAATAATTCAGCATTGTAGTACAATTTCAAATAAATAAAGTACAATTGCATAACACTCTAAGTATAAAATACTGGCAATTCAATACAATTTTGAATAATCAATTAATAGAACACTTGAAGTATAAAACTTCAACAATGTAGTACAATTTCAAGTAAAATAAAGTATAAATGCAAAATACTTGAAAAACAATAATTCAACATTGTAGTACAGTTTCAAATAAATGAAGTACAATTGCAAAACACTTTAAGTATAAAACACTAGTAATGCAGTACAATTTTGGATAATCAATTAGTAGAACACTTGAAGTATAAAACTTCAACAATGTAGTACAATTTTAGATAAAAAGTGAAGTATAAATGTAGAATACTTGAAGAAAAATAATTCAACATCATAGTACAATTTCAAATAAACTAAGTACAATTGCAAGAATACTTTAAGTATAAAACACTAGCAATGCAGTACAATTTTAGATAATCAATTAGTAGAATACTTCAAGTATAAAACTTTAATAATGCAATACAATTTCAGATAAAATGAAGTATAAATGTAGAATACTTGATGAACAATAATTTAGCTTGCAGAACACTTCAAGTATAAAACACTAGCAATGCAGTACAACTTTAGATAATAAATTACTAGAACTCTTCAAGTATAAAACTTCAACAATAGAGTACAATTTTAGATAAAATGAAGTATAAATATGGAACACTACAAGTATAAAAAGAGTTTCAGGTAAATGAAATATAATTGCAGAATACTTCAAGTACAAAACTTTACAAAATGCAGTATATGTTAGGTACTATATAAGTATTATCTTAACACATCATTGCTCTTCCTTCCATTGCTACTGGGTTTGTTCTTCCAGTTTACTAGATTGTCAACAATGTTCATCTCCAATGTCAAATACAGCAGGACCATATTCATGACATTGTCATTGCTCAAAGTCACATATAATCTTTGATGTGGAGCTATGTAATGCAAAGTGAAGATCTTGGGGTTGATTTCACTCCATTTTCTAGTGAGATTAACGTAGAAGTCCATTAAAGTTGTACTATCCCTAATTGGCATTATATGGAGCTAGTCCTTTTAGCGATAACTTCCTAAGACTTGAGTGAACACTTTCCTTCACTACTAGTTGACATTTTTAGAAAACTACAAGATAGAGAGAATGACCTGGTAATAAACTGAGAAGAACGAAGATAAACTGAGAAAATAACTTGAAAATGATGAAAATAAACTGAGAAGAAGGAAATGCGATGGCCATGGTAGTCATGGCTGCGCCATCAAGCTCTTCATTCAAGTTGTCGGCCTTGGTTTTCGTTTGCGTCTTTTTTTTTTTTTGGGCGAAGAAAGATGAAGGTTAGGGTTTAAGAAAGATGAAGGTTAGGGTTTAAGAAAGATGAAGGTTAGGGTTTAGTATTTGGGAATAGGTATAAAGGGGTGTTTGATTGTGTGGATAGAGGAGTAAATAAAATATTATACTTAAAAGGTATATTTGCCAAATCAAATGGGTAGGAGTGATTTATAAAATTTATGAAAAAGTAGGGAGTGGATTGTTGAAAAAATTAAATAGGGACTGGTTTTGAAAATGAAAAATGGTTTTGGTACTTTATTATAACTCACCCTTATATATATATTTGCATAAACATGTATAGTATAGCTCATAAGATATAAAATGCATATATTTGTTGATGTAATTCGAATAACATTAAAAAGATATTAAAACTACATAGTTATAGACTTATCTCACAAAATGTTTTGACAGTAATATATAAAAAAATTTACTAATAAATATTCTTTTATTTTACATTTTTTTACAAAGGGTAATTTGGTCAAGTAAAAGTTTCACCCGCTCCTATCGGTTATTACTAAATACCAATCATATCAATGGAATCAAGCAAGGGATGATGATTTCATTTCTTTCTTATTCCTTGTACATACCAAGCATAAAATAAGTTATACCATTACCATTCTTTTTCTATTTTCATTCTATTCCTAAAGTCATTCCATTCCCACATACCAATTACCATCTTATTTTTCAATTGCAATAACTGACTTTTCTTTCATTCATTTTTTCTTCTTCTTTTGTATATCATATTTATATATATATATATATATATTGTGTTTAACAAATTATAATGCACTAGCAATTTTGGGACATAAATAGCAAGTTATTTATTTATTTTCTATATATGTTAATTTTTTAATGTATTTATTTAAATACATAAATTATGGTTATGATAACTAATAAAAAAAATGAGTGCATTTAACGAAACACATTCAAACGGAATATGTATTTGTTAATAGTATAGATATGTATATCATGTATATGGTAACTTATGTACATAAATAAATACATTTCAATTATATAAAAATAAATAACGCAACTAATATTGTAATTTTATGTACATATAAGTACGCATGCATGTGTATGTATATATACATACATATCAAGTGAACAAACAAGTACTACGTCAATCTTATTTGTAAACAACATATACAATTATTAGGTTTGTTTAAATTCCAAGAAATATTAACATTATTTAAAAGTTCTAATTGAGTACAAAAATAAAAATTTTAATAATTTACAAAAATATTATTATTATTGAAACTTGTCGAAAATGGAGTTAGGATCCCTTTTCGAAAATAAGCAAAGTTCATAATTCTTTTTCTAAAACACGATGCAGGGAGTTCTCAATTTTTGATTTTTTAAAAATGGTTTTTCTATGTTTAGTTTGACTTTGGGACTTAATATTAATAGTATTTTGTCCTTAGTTGACTTTGACCTAGTAAGGTTTAGGTGCCATTCTTGGTTAAGCTTGCCATTCTTGGTTGGCTTAATCAATTGGACTCTTTAACCTTACTATTCATTTGATATTTAATCAATTGGGCATGATATTATCCTTATGAACTTAATTCACTATATCATCAAGCCCCATATTCTTTGTTTAAAAAATTATTTCCATATTAAAAATATAATGTAAAATTGAATTTTAATTTATATCTTGCCTTAACTTATTAAAATAATGTGATTAATTCGAGTTAGAGTCCAAGTTGAGTCAAGGTTTGTGGAAGAGAGAGGGGGTGGTGATAGGAGTGCCGCTGCCAAGGAGCTACTGACCACCTTGGGGGCTTGCCACTGCATTGAATGCCAGCTCAAGCACTTGAGCTAGGTACTCAGGCACCTGAACTAGGCTCTTGGCACCTTCTTTTATGTCAGGTCGTCCAGCTTTTTTTAGAGCTTTGGGGTTTTGTTAAATATTTTTAGGTGCTTGTTCCTTTCATGAACATGGCCATTCGCTTTCCAATAACAGACGCTATCTAAGTGCCACATAATGGCAAAAGTAACATAATTTCTTGAAGGGACTCCGAAAAATTTCTTGGGACTAACATTTGTATCTTGGAGGATGTTGAGGATGTTCGTCAGGAGTTCGTGCTAACGAACGACTTAGAAAGTTTTATTTGGATGTTTCATGCTTGGGAGATCCTTGGGATGTTAGTAGGGATCATGGTTTTATCAATCACTCTTGCTTTCTTTATAGAGCACTTTGTTCATCATGCTTCTGGATGGGCCATGCCGAGTCTTGAGTCCAAGAGAGTATTTTTTGATGTCCTCAGAGAGTAGGTTTTCTCTAAAGTACTTAGAGGTGTGTTGACTTTGCTTCATGTAAGGAACAATTTAAGATCTTGTAGTAATAAATAGGTCAAATGTAAGTACAAGAATTAATTGCTTATTGAATTTGAATTTTGTTTTGCGTTGTAAATGAGGTTGGAGTGACGTGGTGCTCTTTTGAGGGAGAGAGTGCCTCTTTGAGTAGCCATCCATTGGGGTTGACTTTAGGTTTCTCGGTGTCTCTTGCTCTCCTTTGGTTCTTCTGCTGTTTGAAGATGCTTTGTCTTCATACTTTTGCAGACGCAAAGTGTAGGCTTGTTTTTTTGCTCTTCTACTTTGTAAGACCAAGTGTTAGCCGGATGCTTTTCATGCACTTTAACATTTTTGAAATTTGTTCCTCTATTCTTAAAGAAATTTCTTCCACGCAACTTTGTATATATGCTTAATCAATGAATAATTTTCAAAAATAGTGTGTTCTTAGTGTTGATTGTTGTGTAGCGGGAATGCTTAAATATGGTGTTTAAACCTTTTATCATTAAACTTAATTGCAAGCCTCTCTCAGGGTTTTACCATAATTTTTGTTCTCGATGAGCCCCTCTAAAGGGATCTTATTACATTTAGGCAACACGACATATGGGTGCAAATATGAGCCTTGCTTGAAAGGTCTTACCACACCACTTTGTTGTCGTTTAGGTTGAATTCAATGGGAGACTTGTTGTTGAGGTATTAACACAGATGTTAAATATTGTGAAGGTGTTTGGCTGCGAGCCTTATTTGGGAGGCCTTATCGCTGTGTTTGATGAGTTGGCCATGTATTCCCCAAGGAACCTTATAATGGGCTTATGTGCGGCGACCATGTGCTTCAAGGGGAGTTGAATAGTAGTTTTATGCTAAAGTTATTTAGGTGAAGGTGCAACCACTTACTCCAAAAAGAATTTATAGTAAACTTACACGCGGCGAACATGTACTCTTGGGGGAGTTGAATAGTGGTTTTATGGTAAAATCATTCAATTTGAGGTGCAACCACTTACCTATTAGGAGGATTTATAGTGGGATTATGCACGACAAGTACATACTTTCGATGGAGCTATATAATGGGTTTATGCCAAGTAATTCAGTTGAAGATACTACCATTTGCCTCCTGGAGGATTTACAACCCAACAACCACATACTCCCAGGAGAGCCGTGTAGCAGGTTTACCCTAAAGTAATTCAGTTGAAGGTGCTGCCACTTACCTCCTAGGAGGATTTTCGGTAGGCTTATGTGCAGCAACCATGTATTCCCTGAAGGCAAGTAAAGCACTAAAATCCAATAATAAAATTTCAAAAACTAAATTAACTAGTGCTTCACAAGAAAACAAGGATCTAAACATACTTAGGATTCAGATTTAGATGGAGAGTTACCTTGATAAGCTAAATCTAAACAAGTGATGAAGAACTCTTCTCCAATCCAGAATCTATCAAATAGTGGTGTAGCTGGAAGAGTGCAACTTTTGCACGAACTAAAAGTCTCCAAAAAATCTGGAAAAATTCCAGTAGATCCTCAACTCGAAGTTAATATGAAAATTTCAGATCAAAACTCCTTTTGGACCTCCTAGAAAAAAAAAATCTCCAAGTTACTGCCTTGACTGGTGGATCTCCAAGGCACAATAGTCCAATTGTCTTGCCTTTATCAATATGATACACAAACCTATGATTTTTCTAATTTCTCCTTAATATTAGCTGGAAATGGAGAGGAGAAATGAGAGTTTGAAGGCCGATTTAGGGGTTGGAGAAGAAGAGAGAAATTGAGCTTCAACTCATGAGGTAACATTTTGAAGGAGGGAAAATGTGAGAATCTAATTCTTCACATGGATTGTGTTGTTTTCGCCCACCTCACCTCTATATCTATATATTGAGGGAGGATGGTGTGATTCCAAGGTGGCATCACACCTTCCTCAAGGTGGGGAACCGCCCACTTACTTGCAAGTTGGCAAATTCAAATCAAATTTGAATTTTGTGTGCATTTCAATTACATTTGGAATCTTATTTCAAATTAATTAAATGCCACACAAAATGAACCTTTTATTTGAATTTTTCCTCCAAAAGTGATTCTTCTCGTTAATTAAATTAAAGACCTTAATTTAATTAATTAATTAATCTTTGACTTAACTTTTAAGTCAATTAGCTTAACTTTTTAAGTTAAGAATTGTTAACTTAACTCTTTAATTTAACTTGACCAATTGATAGTCATGTGTCATGTGGAACCAAATAATTAACTCCTTAATTATTCTAATTGAACTTCTTAAATTATTTGATCAATTTAACAATTAAATTAATCAGGCCAAAATTGACCTCAATTTTCGGTCACCCCAAAATTGGTCACATGGAATGAGTTTCTAATACTTAGACAATTCCTCCATTAATTAGGAAATGTAATTGGCTTTTGTGTGTGACCCGATAGAACCTACCATTCATTGGACATGGGCTCACAACTCCTTGTGACTTTTGAATATGGTATATTCATTTTAGTTTAAACTCCTTTAAACTAATCGACTCAATTCAATTAATCTCCATTAATTGAAGAGTACCCAATCTCTATGGTCAATGTCCAACCTCAAGCCCATTGAGCCTAACTAATTGGCCGAAATAAATGCTTTTAGAGAACCATTATAGCTTTACGCGTACCATACAAATATAGTCAATCTGTCTCCTATCTCTCGAAAGAGGCCTAGGGCAAGATATTTATCAGCTCTCTAATAGCCTCTATACTATATTTCTATTCAAATGTTCGATTCCTCTTTATGACCTCATCTTTGGAAAAATCCATTTCCAAATTGTCATACTACTTTGTGCAAGGATTTCTTGGAATCGATCATTATAGAATACGTGGGAGATGCACTCGCCCTTCATAACGACGAGGAGTCGGATCCCATCTTGGATCTTACAAAACTCCATGTCTAATTAGCCTATGCCCAACCTCCACCCGAACAACTCACTATGTGGTCAAGAAAGAGTCAAAGCATGAAGACCTAAACACAAGGTTACCATGGATCTTCAGGTCAGATAACTAGTTGTATGCACTAGAGTAAGTTGGAGAACTTGCCACTACCGACTTGCCTCTTCGGCTATCTAGTGGATTCTCTGGCAGGCCTTCAATACCTTATTACCTAACAAGCACCCACTAACATGCATTCATATCTCATATAGTTTGCTCATGGAACTGAGTAATATCCAACTCCTTGGATCTACGCATCGTTAGCAAGTCTATCTGGATCTTAGATGCCTTATCTCATAAGATCATATGATTTGAAAGATTTAAGATCATGACCATGTAAGACTTATTCCATTATCACCACCCAGCGTGTGACCAAGTCCCGTAGTTTTGTGTGATCTAAAGGTTTCAACCAAATGCCAGTGAAGTATGTTTTTGAGCATAAGAGAAAGATGACCATTTAAAGAATATCATTCAATCAAGATTGTATCACAAGTGAAATAGTTTACATGCCAATCTAATTGGCTTGCGGGGCACTATTTCAACAATCTCTCACTTGCCATAAAGCTAATTCCTTATAGTCTTAAGACTCATGTTCTCAAGATGTCCTTTAAAGACCGTTTGTGTTTAGGGGCTTAGACTGTGGTTTTGCTATAGTCTCTTCTGAGGCTACTGTTTCCACTCAGTTGTCTCCTCTATCAAATGATAACGCATTTATCTGTATTTGGATTACTGATGAGATCTTGTCTCAAGTCCTAAGTTGTCTTCAAAAGACAACCATAGGCTCATGCACGCTGGGCACTTCATCCAACTCTTGGTTGAAGTTTCTATCCAAACACTTTCCTTTGTGGTTTCCAAAACCACATATTGTTTCACTTCAGTGGTAGTCTCGGCCGTGGTGTCTTGTTGGAACTCTTTCCAACTCATTGCACTGCCATTGAGGCAAAATTTAAATCCAGAAGTGGATTTTTAGGTCATCTATATCGAATTGGAAACTAAGATCCAAAAACCCCTCGGGTTTCATTTCTTCATTGCCGTATACCTAAAAAAAAGTCTTTAATCCTTCTCAAGTACTTAAGGATTGTTTTAACTTCCTTTCAGTGACTTTCACCGGGATAGGATTGAAAACGACTCGCAACACTTAAAGTGTGTGCCACATCCGGTCTTGTACATTGAACTGCATTCAATATGTTCCGCATAAGGTATGTTGGTCATTCTTTATCTCTAGTCATTAGTCTAAAGGGTCATACACTTGGAGGGACGAAGAGGATGTCCCATTTAAGGAACCCTCTCTTGGATTCTTCCATACTAAAACTCTTTAGTATCTTGTCAATGTACGATATTTTGGAAGGTCCCAGCATCCTGCCCAATTTATCTCTCTAGATACGTATTCCCAATATATAGGATGCTTTTCCCAAATGCTTCATGGAGAATTGTCTAGATAACTATGCTTTAGTACACTAACATTTCTCTCTCATTCTCAATGAGAATAATGTTATCAACATAAAGTACAATAAACTTTATACTGCTCCTACTAGCCTTCTTGTACACACAAGGTTCATACACATTTTCGACAAAGCTAAACGATTTGACTTTCTAATCAAAACATATGTTCCAAGTTCATGATGCCTGTTTGAGTCCATAAATGGATCTCTGGAGTTCACAAACCTTTTGCTCACTTCCTTTGGATGTAAAACCTTGTGGTTGCTCTATATAAATTTCTTCTTCAATATCTCTATTGAGAAAAGTGATTTTCAAATCCATTTGCTATATTTCATAGTCATAATATGTGGCTATGGCAAGTAGAATCTAAATGGACTTGGACATTGTGACTGGTGAAAAAGTTTGCTCGAAATTGATATCGGGTCTTTTAGTGTAACCTTTTTCCACTAGTCGCGCCTTAAAGGTTGCTACCTCTCCATCGACTCCTAGCTTTCACTTATAAATCCACTTGCAACCAATGAGAACTATTTCCTTCAGTGGATCTACCAAATTTCATACTTTATTGGAGTACATGGAGTCCATTTCAGATCTCATGGCGTCAAGCTAATGTCCCAAGTCTTATGTCCAACATAACTTCTTCATAGGCCTTCGGATCACTATCCGATTGGCCCTTTTCATGAAGAAATTCAAACCTTTTGGGTTGCTTCTTGATCCGATCCGACCTTCTTAGAAGTTGTGTGTGAGGCTCTTATTGATATTTTCTTGTTTCTACTGCTTGTGGGATTTTAATGATAGTCTTGAACTTTACCAAGTTCGATAACAACATCTTTTCTATCTAATAGAAATTTTTTTTCCAAAAAGGCAGTGTTCCTAAAAAAAAATACCCTTTGTTTTGAGGGATCATAAAAGTAATAACTCAAAGACTCTCTTGGGTATCCCACAAATTTGCACAAAGGGGATCTTCTATTCAACTTATCTCTCACTAAACTTCTCACATAGGCGGCAGACCCCCAAACCTTTAGATAATAGTAAGAGGGTGCTTTGCCAAACCATATCTCATGCGGTGTTTTTAGCACCGACTTTGAAGGTACTAAACTTAGTAACTTTGCCATCGTCTAGGAGGCATATCCTCAAAAGGATATAGGCACATCGGAGAAGTTCATCATGGAATGTACCATGTCCAACAAGGTACGGTTTCTCTTTTTGGCTGCTCCATTGTGTTGGGGTGTGCCAGGTGGAGTCCATTGAGAGAGAATCCTATTCTCTTTTAGATAATCCAAGAATTCGGTACTCATGTATTCTCCCATTCGATCCAATCGAAGAGCTTTAATACTAAGTCCCTTTTGCTATTCTACTTCATTCCTATATCCTTTGAACTTTTCAAAGACTTTGGACTTTTACTTCATAAGATACATATGTTCGAACCGACTATAATCATCGATAAAGGTGATGAAGTAAGAATAGCCTCCTTTTGCACTAACTCTTAGTTGGCCCAAACATTCGTATGTATCAAATTCAAAGGACTTGTAGTGCACTCCATTTGTCCTACAAAAGGACCCTTGGTTATTTTTCCCTTTAAACAAGGTTCACAAATAGGTAGGTTCACAAGTAGGAAGGTTCTCAATGCCACTAACATTTAGTGCATTGAGATCTTCTGTTAGTCGCATTGAGAACCTTTTAACTTGTTCATCCTATTTTTTAGAAATATGTCCAAGTCTTGCATATCATAACATGACATCTTCTCGGATATCTAATTTTCTTACTTTGTTGAATTTGCATTAGTAATGGTTGAGAATTCAAAAATGTATAATCCTTTGTTAAGTGTATCATAAGCAACTAATGAACCCATTCTCCCATTTGATATAGAGGGATCAAATCCTTCGCTATCTAAAATGGGAATTGAAATAATGTTCTCAACAACATATGGTACATATTAACAAGGGTTCAATACAATTATGGAATTTTCTAAGTCTAACTTATTATATGCCTTCGGCTTTGGCTAAAACTCTTGTTCCATAGCCAAGGCGGTGGATCATATCCCCATCACTAAGTCTTATTCTTCTTTCTATTCTTTGTAACATCTTACAAAGATAAGAACCACATACGATATCATATATTCATGAGGAAGAATTTATCCTTAAATGCACTTTAATAAAGTACATACCTTTCTCAAGGTTTGCAAGGTATCCCTTGCAATTCTGCTTCCAATGGCCTATCTCGCCAAAGTAGAAACAAGTAATATCAACTGTATCCTCTATAATCTTCTTGACTCTCCCCAATGCTTTTAATGGTTGCGTTCCCCTCAGAGGAAGAACTTTTCTTTCTTTTACCTCCCTTGGAGGAGGAAATAAGCATTAATGGTATGCCGTTGTTATGGTAATCTCTATCTAGATAAACACTTTGATCAATAAAACTCAGCAAAGATGTGAGAATTAAATCCTCATGGAGATCATTGTCCGTCACTACGTCCAAGTTGAAAAGCTTTTCCAAACTTGGTCATCTTTGTACCGTAGTTAATGACACATGACTTCGCATTCATCCTAACTTTGAAAATTCTCCTTTGACAACATGAATTTCTCATACCTTATATGCTTTACAACTCTTGTAAACTTTAACCGAGGTATAATTCGTGTGTCCTTGAGACTTTTGAAGTTTTGTAGATGCCATCATGAGACTATGGAATAGGAGGATCCTTAACCCAATTCGTGAACTTTTCACGTGTTTCTTGATCTACTATAATCCCCATGGGATTAGGAGCACCTCAATATAGGACATATATCTGCTTCTAGGAATCTAGAATAATTTTTGAGGTTAAGTCAATCGTGGAAGTTTGGCCCAGTTGGTTAGTTGGTTTCCAAGAAATAACATTGAGTGGATTTTTAGCCATTCTCTTGAGATTTGACAAATCCTCAAAGGCGAAAACAGAATAAAAGCATGTGATTGAATTTTGATAATAAAAACATGTTCATGGTTTTTCAAGCATGTTTTTCTCCCATTATTTTATCAAATACTTGACCCTTGAAAGAATTCGGGAAATCTCATTTCCTAGTGAGAATCAAAATCCTGAGAACTTGCAAGCGGACCCCTGTAACTGAGTGCCATCCACAAGCAATCGAAAGGTAAGCAACGTTGCTAATTGTATCTCATACAACTCTTGATGTATTTTGCCTCACATTTCACATAGATCAACGTAACCGTGCCCCATCTATATTACTGAATGTTAAGTCCAACCTACCAATCAAACTTTGATTCAAGACCAGCACCACATCATCCCCGTAATCGAGTGCCAATGTGTGGGCGTTCTTAAGTCAAAGATGCATCTCATGCTAAGCATATGCTCACAGCTTGCCTCCTAAGTGTGACCCTCGTAACTAAGTGCCATCACACAAAATCGGTAGCGTTGTCATGGCATACACTATTGGTAGAAGGCATGGATTAATTAAAACTCCTTTTAATTTATATCCATTTTGACTTAATACTACAAAAATACTTAGACATTCTAAGTGGAGGGTTTTTGCTTGCAAAGATCTCATCATTTTATCTTCTTATTTAGATTTTCTATATCCTAACCATGCATTATAGACATCAATAGGATATTGAAAGCATAAATAAGTAAATGCACCTAGCATGCTCCTAGGGTGGGATGACTATGAGCCTAAACAAGTGGTGTATTTAGAGCCATAGGTGCACCACTTAGTTGATTTTAAGTGTGTTGATTAAATCTAGCTATTACATGAGTGTATCCCCATTCATTCATGGGTCTTCTTGAGTCTCAATGGCTCCAATAGTCTCCTTACTCCTTGTAACATTTACAAGAGAAAGAAATCCGCAGTCCTAGTAATTCTACTCTCATAACATTTACAAGATAGAATAAAGAGGCATGCAAGCCCCAACTTAATGCAACCTTGTTCAACAACTTGAAACAAATAAAATCAATATTAAAGGCTCATAACCATCCCCATTCATTCATCATCCATTCAACAATAAATGAACAATAAATAAATCTAGAATTAACAATTAATTCCAACAATTAAAATGCTTATCTCATAAACAATTAATTGGTCAACAAAAAATAAGCATAACATTTATGCATCTCATTTTTGCACAAAATTGGAGATTAACTTGAACAAGTTTTAAAAGCAATCACAAATGTCAAATATAATTTTGAGAACTTGCACAACACTTGTGCACCTATTTAGCATGATTTGAATCAATTTTGGTCACTTAAGGAACACAAAATAACACTCAAAACTCATCAAAATCAAAATTGTGCATTGTTGCCCCAGCCCGGCCACACAGCCATGTAGTTGGTGTGCCCCAGGCACACTTGCTGCCCAGCCTAGTCGGGCGTGGCAGCTTGCCCTGTTTTGAGGTTTGGACCAAGTCAAGTTAGTTTTGGTTCAACTTTTGTGTATCAAAAATTTTAGGACACATCCTAAACGTCAAACCACAAATTTTAGATGAAATTCTAGATTTAAAACACCTTTCAAAAATAGAATTTCAAATGCTCAAACATACTTCAAACTTCAAGTTCAAGTAAGAATCATATTCTTCAAAAATCTCCAACAAAACTCCAATCAACACATGCTATATCAACATATAACATCAATTAATACCAAATCAACATTCAACATTAATAGCTATGAATTAAAATATACCAATCATATGAATCAACACTTAAAATACATATTAGCATGCTTTCCATTCATCAATCAAGGAGCCACAAATAACATTATCCAAACACTCTAATCCATCATATGAATCAAGAATTTGGTGATTTTTGATCAATCCATCACATGAATTAATCAATCAAAACATCCAAATCAAAGCATGAATTAACCTCCAATACCACTTGAAGGCAAGTAAGGCACTAGGATCCAATAATAAAACTTCAAAAGCTAAATTAACTAGTGCTTTACAAGCAAACAAGGATCTAAACATGCTTAGGATTTAGATTTAGATGGAGAGTTACCTTGATAAACTAAATCTAAAGGAAGGATGAAGAACTCTTCTCCAATCCAGAATTTGTCATATAGTGGCGCAGCTGGAAGAGTGCAACTTTTGCACGAACCAAAAGTCTCCAAAAAATTTGGAACAATTCCAGTAGATCCTCAACTCTTTGATGAATCTACTATGAAAATTTCAGATCATAACTCCTTCTCTCTTGGAAAAAAATTGCCAAGTCACTGCCCTAATTGGTGGATCTCCAAGGCACATCAATCCAATTATCTTGCCTCTATCAATATGATCCACACACCAATACTTTTGCCAATTTTTCCTCAATATTAGCTGGAGATAGAGAGGAGAAATAAGAGCTTAAAGGCATATTTAGGGGTTAGAGAAGAAGAGAGAAGTGGAGCTTCAACTCATGAGGCAACACTTTGAAGAAGGAAAAATGAGAGAATCTAATTCTTTACATGAATTTTGTTGTTTTCTCCCACCTCACCTCTATATATATATATAGATGAAGGATGGTGTGATGCCAAGATGGAATCACACCTTCCTCAAGGTGGGGAATCGCCCACTTGCTTGCAAGTTAGCAAATACAAATCAAATATGAATTTTGTGTGCATTTCAATTACATTTGAAATCTTATTTCAAATTAATTAAATGCCACACCAAATGAACTTTTCATTTGAATTTTCCCTCCAAAAATGATTCTTCTCATTAATTAAATTAAACACTTTAATTTAATTAATTAATCTTTGACTTAACTCTTAAGTCAATTAGCTTAGCTCTTTAAGCTAAGAATTGTTAACTTAACTCTTTAAGTTAACTTGACCAATTGATAGTCATATGGCACCAAATAAATAACTCCTTAATTATTCTAATTGAACTCCTTAAATTATTTGATCAATTTAACAATTAAATTAATCAGGCCAAAATTGACCTCAATTTTCGGTCACCCCAAAAGTGGTCACATGGAGTGAGTTTCTAACACTTAGAAAATTCCTCCATTAATTAGGAAAAGCAATTGATTTTTGTGTGTAACCCGATAGGTTCTACCATTCATTGGACATGGGATCACAACTCCTTGTGACTTTTGAATATGGTATATTCATTTTAGTTTAAACTCCTTTAAACTAATCGACTTAATTCAATTAATGTCCATTAATTGAAGAGTACCCAATCTCTATGGTCGACGTCCAACCTCAAGCCCATGGAGCCCAATTAATTGGCTAAAATGAATGCTTTTGGAGAACCATTATAGCTCTACACGTGCCACGCAAATAAGATCATTTTATCTCCTATCTCCCGAAAGAGACCTGAGGCAAGATATTTGTCAACTCCTTAATAGCCTTGAAACTATGTTTCTATTCAAGTGTTCGATTCCTCTTTATGACGTCATCTTTGGAAAACTCCTTTTCCAAATTGTCATACTACCTTGCGCAAGGATTTTTGGAATCGATCATTATAGAATACATAGGAGATGTAATCGCCCTTCACAACGACAAGGAGTCGGACTCCGTCTTAGATCTCACAAACCTCCATATTTAAATAGCTCATGCCCAACCTCCACCCGAACGACCCGCTACGTGGTCAAGAAAAAGTCAAAGCATGAGAACCTAAATACAAGGTTACTATGGATCCTCATGTCAAAGGACTAATTATATGCACTAGCGTAAGCTGGAGAACTTGCCACCACCGACTTGCCACTCTGGCTATCTAGTGGATTCTCCGAGCTGGCCTTCCTTGCCTTATTCCCTAACAAGCACCCACTAACATGTATCCATATCTCATATGGGATTGCTCATGGAATGGAGCAATATCTAACTCATTGGATCTATGCATTATTAGTGCAAGTCTATTCGAATCTTAGATGCGTTGTATCATAAGATCCTATGACTTGAAAGATTTAAGGCCACGACTGTGTAAGACTTATTCCATGATCACCATCCAGTGCATGACCAAGTCTCGTAATCTTGTGTGATCTAAGGGTTTCAACCAAATGCTTGTGAAATATTTTTATGAGCATAAGATGAAGATGACCATTTAAAGAATATCATTCAATAAGATTGTATCACAAGTTAAATAGTTTACATGCCAATTTAATTAGCTTCGGGGCACTATTCTAATATTCCCATGGGAGCTGTATAGTAGTTTATGTCCAAATGATGTTCAGTTGATGTTAGTTGATCACATTGCGAATTATTAATGGAGGTGCATGCCTCAGAGGTCTTATCAAGTAAAGTGTTGTTCTGCACAAATCATGATTGATCCAAGGAACATATACAATAATAACAAATGTTAAAAAAACCTCAAACCTCACTTCTCAAACGTTTCTAACTCTTATAGAGTAAGCGAAAAACACAAATAACCAGTATCTACGAGACTTTCTTCTACAATAGTATCCTAAGACCCCTTCTCAAAAGAATCATCCTCTCAGAATTTAAACTCTAAATTAAACCTCAACTCTAACAAAGAAGATGATTAGATGACTAAGAACAGATGAACTCTGTCATGATTTGCGACTCCATGACCCAAGATTGGATTATAAGTCATGCTTAAAAAAGGGCTTGCAAACTCAAACAAACACCTTGAATTGTGAGAAGGATGACCCTGTTACACACAAATCAATTTAATACCCTCTTGACAGAGTCACTCAAATAGACGTCTACTTGTCTGTCCCTGGGCAGCCAGCCTACTGGTAATCACCCTTAGGAGTGGCGTCCTAGCTATCCCCTACTCTAATAAGGCGCTCGACCTTTCGCTATCAACTGTTGCTAACCTCGACACTGCCTCTAAACTTTAACTCTAACTTGGTCCCGCTACCCCACATCTCCCTCTCAAGTTTAGAAATGTCTCTTAGATTTGGACTCCCCAAGAGTAACTCTCTCAAAAGTGTCAGTAAATTTAAGTAAAGAAAAATAACAAAAGAAAAGTTATAAACTTACCTTTTGAGCTCATCTTAGTAACACAAGAAACTTCCCAAGTCTTGAACAATATCAAATTACTAAGTCGTAAGAATATGCAATTTACTAGTAAGGTGCCACCTTATAATTTTATCAACATTTAACTAATTGATCGTTAAAATTAATTAAAATTAAATTAAACATAAGTTGAAATAAACTAATAATGAAATTAATTATTATGGTAAGGTAAACTAAAATCAACAAATAAATTATACTTTCAATTAGAAAAGGTAAGTTTCATATTGAAAGAAGGGTAGCTAGAAAGTAGGAACTCATTTAAGGGGTTAACTAAATAAAAAAGGACAACTGAGCCTGCCAAATTATGCCCACTCAAGATGGCTCCCTAACCAAAGTAAGCCAATAAAAAACTTAACTAATATAAAAATTTCTCTTTCAAAATAGAAAAGGTATCTAAGCAATCATTTTCTTCAACTCGAGCTCTGAACCTTTGCAAGTACATTGTTAAGTCCCTATTCGTATTAAATTTAATATCATATTTAGGACTTAACAAATAATTTTCTTTTTTAAAAAGTAATAATCCCCTTGCTTATTGGTGAAAATTTGGAATTGCAAGTGGAGAATTTATGAAAAGGGGACAATTGACACAAGTTGGTGGGCATGCTGATTGGATGACACCTCACGATCTAATCAAAGATGGACATAAGAGTCTTTATTTATTTAAGTCCTATTCTAATTAGAAGACTATTTTAATCAGTTATAAATAGCATTTCAAACACTTAGTTAGGGGAGGAGATTTGAATTTTCTATTTTAGATATTAGAAGTATAGCGAGAATTTGAGATTTGGAGGAAGACAGAGTGAAGATCAGATTCGTCCAGGAATAGATTTTCTTCGTCTCCCTTTGATTTTCTTTTTAATTCTGGATTTAAGATAATGTTTCATTTTATTCATGCTTTGTTTGACAATTCAATAATGAACTAATTCGTTATTCTAGAATTATGATGGATTCTTTTGAATAAATTGCCGCATGATTTTCTTTCATGAAATTAGTAGCACTTAAGGTTATTTCTTCTATTATGTGTTTTTTCTATTTGATTATTTGATCAATAGTCAAGTGCATCTTGAAACCCTAGAGGAGTCTTGGAAAAGAGAATCTAGGGATTGATTGACAATAGAAGACCTTATGATTAATAGTTCAAATTGATGAATTAATTAATTTGTGAGTAGGATAGGAATATATTTGTTTGCCTTAGGGAGTTAATTGAGCGGTACAACCTTATTCATAATTTAGTTAATTCAGATAGGAATATAGTAAACTGAATAAATTAGGGATTTGATTGCGGCTAATTCAAAAGAACTCCATAATTACATAAGACTCAAGACTAATAACGGTTATTAATTTCATTGGGAGAAAATTATGTAATCAACCCATTCGGTTGATGAAATCATAATTCTAAGCTTCTATATCTTGAAAGAAATCTTAATCAGTACACTTTTTCTTATTTTTATTAGTTTAGTTTTAATTCCTACACAATTAGTTTTTGTTTGAATAAAACAAGTGTGTGATAAATTAGTAATTTGTAGCTAATAATTTAGTTCATTATGGGATTGACACTCTTCTCATCACTTTATTACTTATTGCGACACGTGCACTTGTGTAATTATTTGCATTATTTATTTTGCACAACCAACAAGTTTTTGGTACTGTTGCTGGGAACTAAAATTATTTTGTTTATGCTAATATTAATTTTAAGCGCCAAGTTTTAGTTCAAATTTTATTTATTTATTTATTTATTATTTCGAGCAAACGAGGATACTGTAGAAATGGCAGAGGAAGATAGATATTTGGGTGATTATGTTATCCCACAAATTCAAGGCTTTCAGACAGGAATGCTAGACCATTTGTTCAGGCTAATAATTTCGAGATCAAGCCCGCTATCGTTCAGATGATATAGAGTTCAGTACAGTTTAGGGGGTCTCCAACAGAAGATCCGAATGCTCATTTAGCTAACTTTTTGAACATTTGTAACACGTTCAAATATGATGGAGTTTCTTATGATATAATTCAATTGAAGTTATTTCCTTTTTCACTAAAGGAAAAAGCAAAGAGTTGGTTGTTAACCTTGCCATCGGGGTCCATCGCCACTTTGGAGGATTTAGCGTAGAGATTCTTAGCTATGTTTTTCTCACCTTCACAAATAGTCAAGTTGAGGAATGAGATTACTTCCTTTATCCATTTTGATCAGGAAACATTTTATGAGGCATGAGAAAGATATAATGATATGCTCTTAAAATGCCATCATCATGGATTGAGAAAGTAGCTTCAAGTGCAGACATTCTATAATGGATTGACTGCACAAACAAGAAGAATAGTTGATGCTCCTATAGGAGTTATACTTTTGTGGAAAAGGATTGGGGAAATATCTGAGTTATTTAAAGAGGTAGTAGCAAACAGTTATCAGTGGCCAACTAAGAGATTAACTCAACTTAAGAAAGCTGCTGGAATTTATGAGGAAAATGCTACTACATCTTTGACTGCACAATTAGAAGCTTTCACGAAGAAGATGAACATGCTTGCAAGTATTATAACTCAGCCAGTACAGCAAGTTCAAGTAGTAGAGAGTCAATTTATTACTTGCGATGTTTATGGGGATACACATTCTAGCGATCAGTGCCAGCATACTTTGGACTCAGTACAGTTTGTTGGGAATTTCAATAGGAATCAAAATAATCCATACTCAAATACTTATAATCCTGGATGGAGACAACACCCTAATTTTTCATGGAGCAACAACCAAGGACAATCTTTAGCTCCTAAACCGCTACCACCAGGCTTCTAGCAACAAATAGAGCTACCAACTCAAGAACAGAAGCTATCATTAGAAGAGATGTTTATGTAGTTCAAGGTAAAAATTGAGGCAACAATTTAGAGTCAATCAGTTTCAATCAGAACACTAGAAACATAAATGGGGCAATTAGCAAGTGCATTGAGTATGAGACAGCAAGGAACTTTGTCAAGTGATACTGAGATAAATCCAAAATGAGAAGGCAAGGAATATTGTAATGTTGTTTCTTGAAGGAATGATAGATAGTTGCAAGAATTTTAGAATGTCCCTCCATCTTTAGAGAAATTGGAAAAAAAATCACCAATTGAGAAAGGAAAGGATGAGAAGCAGAAAACTGAAGAAGTTAATCCTATCAGACCACCTCCAACCTTCCCTCAAAGGCTTAAGAAGCAAAAGTTAGACAAGCAGTTTCAACAATTTTTAGAGATTTTTAAGAATTCCACATAAATATTCCATTTGCTGAAGCTTTAGAACAAATGCCAAGTTATGTGAAATTCATGAAAAAAAATTTATATGAGAAAAGGCATTTGAGTGAATTTGAAATAGTGGCTCTCACGGAGGAATGCAGTACAATCATCCAAAAGAAGCTACTGCCAAAGCTCAAGGATCTTGGGAGTTTCACCGTACCATGCAAAATTGGTACTAATTTTTTTGGAAAGGTACTTTGTGATTTGGGGGCAAGTATAAATTTAATACCACATTTCATTTACTAGCAACTTGGATTGGGAGAGATTAAGCCAACCAGTGTAACCTTGCAACTTGCGGATAGAACATTTACATATCCTAAGGGAATAATTGAAGATGTATTGGTAAAAGTTGATAATTATTTTTTGTGCAGATTTGTGCTGGACATGGAGGAGGATATAGAAGTACTAATCATCATTGGGAGACCATTCTTGGCCACAGGTAAGACTATCATAGTTGTGCAAAAAGGTGAATTAATCATGAGGGTCCAAAATGAAAAGGTAACTTTAATGTGTTTAAAGCATTTGATTTTCCTAAGGATATTGACAAGTGTTTTGTAGTTAGTGTGGCAAATAAAAAAGCCAAGTCATATAAAGGAGAAGCTAAATATAAGAGTGATTGAAAATTTTTGAAAGACCAATTAGAGCCAGGTGAACAGGTAAAATCACGATGTGATTATCAGAAAAGCTTCAAGTGGTTACATGAAAGCTTAAATCTAGATGGTTGAGGCCATTTTGCATAATTTAAATCCTCCCACATGGAATGATGAGTTGGAAGAAATTGGTTCAAAAGACAGTTTAAGGAAAATAGAAAAAGAATCAAATACTACTTGGAAAGTGATTTGATCATCAACAATCACAGCCACCTTAACCAACATCAAGTGAAGCCTGAAAGTCAAGGCGAAAACTATAAATCAAGCGCTTATTAGGAGGCAACCCAAGTTTTTAATTACTTTTTAATTTTTTAGTATTTATTTATTTTTTTGGATAATTATTTATTATTACTATTATTTTGGTATTTAGTTTTTTTGTAAAAAGAAAAAAATAAACAGTAGCTTTCCGGTCGAGGTACAAATTAATTGCACCTTGGTGCCAAGGCGCAAATTAATTGCACCCTGGCGCCAAGGTGTGAATTCTTCATGCCTTGGGCAGAATTGCATGCACCACAATTAAAAAAAGAAAAAAAAAAGAAAAATTGAATGAGAAAAGGGAAAGAAACAAAACTAGCAAGCAATTTGCCACTACAATTAGGCCCACCCAACTCCATTTCTCTCTCCCCCCCTCAACACCCCCACCCCCGCAAATATATTTTTCTTTATCTTTGTCATTTTCTTTATTTTCCTTTTCCTTTTTCTCTACTCTTTTTATTAATTTTTTTCTTCTTAAACAAACCCATCTACTCCACCATCTCCATCACTTCCTCTTTAACATATTTTAGATATATTACTGTTTTAAACTGATTTGAATTTTTAGGTATTTATTATCTATAAAGGCCTATTTTATTGATTTGAGAGACTGACTATATGTTTAATAATTTAAATTTAGTGGTTGCTTATTTGAGATTATTTGATAAATAATTGATTGATTATTGAGGTGAAGTAGTGGATATTTGGATGCCAATTGAATTAAATTTTTGGATATTGATTTATTGATTGAAATTTCTTGATTTTCTTTAGGTATTATTAAGAGTAATTTTATTTGGAGTTAGTTCTCACCACCACCACTTCTTTACATTCTTGTTGCAATTCCACCCCTGGAGGTCGAGAAGGATGATGACATCGACAATTGATCAGGGTGTATTTTCTTCCTTTTCTTTTTCTTTTATTTTTATTTTTGTTTTTTATTTTTTTTTCATTTTTCATATTAGTGTATCTTATCTTCTTCTTCTTCTTTTTACTTTCTCTGTCATGATAGTGTTAGTGCTTTGAGGGCAAAGAACCTCTCAAGTTTATGGGGGATGCTCATGAGTCAATTCTTAGTCCTTTGTTTTCCATTATTTTTCGTTATTTTGGTTATGATTAAGGTTTAGTAATTGAGTCGATGTCTTGTGTGTACAAAAATTAATCTTCTTGAATCAATGAAGATATTACTCCTTTAATTTTGTGTTTCATATAAAATTATAATTGTGTAATGATAGAACAGTGCACTTGGACTAGAAGCAATGCAAGGATAACATTCTCTATTTTTGAGCACTCACTTTCTCACTTTTAGTTACTGGTTTGATTTAGAGGACATTTATGCCAGAGTATAATACTTTAAACTCTAGAATTTGTTTGATTCTCTATCGAGGCGAAATTGTAGAAAACACTCAAAATAAGGGAAATAACTTAGGTCATTTTTTATATGTTTGAGCCTTTCAAGCCTACCAAATGATATTATATCCCTAAGATTTTTTGTTGAGCTTATTTTTAAAGTATCCTTTTTATTTGGCAACTAACCAACAGCCAGCCTAAACACATGATTCCACCAAATAAATCCCATAATTACTTGTTACATCTATTTGAAGCTCTTATGAAGATTGGAACAAATAGTATAGTGCCTATGAATTTGATTTTCTTTCCCCACAAAAGAAAATAAAAATAAAAATAATCAAAAAAAATTCAAAAAAATAATAATAATAAAATAAATAAAAGGGACATAGTTGAAAGATGGTGTAAGCCAAGTATCCAATTTAAAACACTTAAAAACTGAACATAAATTGAATTACACCTCTACAAGGATCTAAATTCATGCCTATAAAATGGATTAAGGTCAAATAATTACCTCTCAAGCAAAATCCAACCAAAACTTAAAGATGTGCTTCTTTTCCCAAATGCAGACTGCTTCTGGCGCAGCAAGGTGTGCTTTTGACCAGGCAAATCACGTTCAGTTTGAGCCAAATTTGGACCAAAATTTTACCAACTCCTTGGAAATGTCCATTAAAAAGTTTAGCTCCAAACAACTCTAGAAATGCAGCAAACAGAGTCTAGGAACTTACTGCTGGAATAGAGGATCACCAAAAATCAAGCAATCCAAATGTCTTGCCTCTAATGTGAAAGTCCACACACCAGTTGACAATATTTTTCTTCCTAATTCAGCTAGAAAAACTAAGAAGAAAGCAAGAACCTGATGAAGGCCGAAATGTGAGGGGGGGAGGTGAAGAAGGTGTGAAGCCTCAACTCATTAGAAATCACAAAATTGGAGGCAAATGTGGATCTAACAATTAGATCTTAATGCTTGCAAAATACTTGTGCGTTGGCTGCTCCTCTATACCTATATATAGAGGGAGGATGGTATGATGCCAAGGTGGCAATACAACTTGCAAACAAGTTGCAAGTTGCATGTGCATTTCTTGTGAATTTGAATTTCATTTGCAATTTTAATTTTATCATATGAAATGTCATCCAAATAAATACTAAATTCACACCAAATGAACCATTCATTTGAATTTTTCCTCCAAAATCATTTCTTCACTTTAATTAAATTAAAAACTTTAATTTAATTAAACTTTGATTTAAATTTTAAGTAAACTAGCTAACTCTTTAAGCTAGCATTTGTTAACTTAATTCTTTAAGTTAACTTGACCAATTAATAGTCATGTGGCACCAAATTAAATTAACACTTAATTTAATTGGTCTTAATTTAAGTCCTTAAATTAATTAGATCAATTTAACAATTAAATTGATCAAGCCAAGATGACTAAAAATTGCATCAACCGTAACCCTCAATTTTCGGTCACTAGGAATCTTTCTAACACTTAGAAAATTCCCTTCATCAAGTAGGATTTCCAATTGCCTTTTGTGTGTGACCTATTAGGCTCTACCATTCATCGGACATGGGCTCACAACTCTTATGACTTTGGAATATCAAATATTTACATTAGTTTAAACTCCTTTAAATTAATCAACTCAATTCAATTAATCTCTATTAATTGAAGAATACCCAATCTCCATGGTTGATGTCCAACATCAGGCCCATGGAGCCCAACAATTGGCCGAATGAATGCTTTTGGTGAACCATTCTAGCTCTACGCGTACCATGCAACTACGGTCCTTCCATATCCAATCTCTATAAAAGTGGCCTAGGGCAAGATATTTGTCGGCTCCCTATTAGCCTCGATACTATGTATCTATTACTAATGTTCGATTTTGATTTATGACCTCATCTTTGGAAAACTCTTTTTCGAATTGTCATACTACCTTGGCCAAGGACCCATTGGAATCGATCATTATAGGACACATAGGAGATGTACTTGCCCTTCACAAAGATGAGGAGTCGGATACCATCTTGGATATCATAAACCTCTGTGTCTAAGTAGCTCATATCTAATCACAATCCGTACGGCCCATTAGGTGACCAGGGATGAGTCAAAGTAGGAGTACCTAAACACAAGGTTACAATGGATCCTCAGGTCAAATGACTAATTATATGCCCTAGCATAAGTTGGAGAACTTGCCACTACGGCTACCTAGTGGATTCTCCGAGCAGACCTCCAGTGCCTTGTCTCCAACAATCACCCACTAACATGCACCCATATCTCATATGGGTTGCTCATGGAACGGAGCAACATCCAACCCTTGGAGTGTGCATCATTAGTGCAAGTCTATCCGAATTTTAGATGCCATGCCTCATAAGATTCTATGACTTGAGATGTTTAAGATCACGACCATGTAAGATAAATTCTATGTTAGCACCTAGTACGTGACCAAGTCCTATAGTCATGTGTGATTTAAGGGCTTCAACCAAATGCCAGTGAAGTAACATAATCATAAGATGAAGATGGCCATTTACAAAGAATATCATTCAATTAAGATTGTATCACTAGTGAAATAATTTACATGCCAATCTTATTGGCTGCGGGGCATTGTTCCAACAATCTCCCATTTGCCCTAAAGCCAATTCCCCATAATCTTAAGACCTATGTTCACAAGATGTCATTCAAAGACCTTTTGCGATAGGGGTTTAGTTAGTAGATCTGCTACATTCTCTTCCAAGGCAACGCTTTCGACTCGAATGTTGCCTCTACCTATGATCTCCCCGATCAAATGGTATCGCCTCAAAATGTGCTTAGTTCGCTGATCAGATCTTGGCTCCTTAGCTTGTGCAATCGCACTGTTGCTGTCACAGAAGACAACTACAGGCTCAAACATGCTAGGCACTACATCCAACAGTTAGATGAAGTTTTTAATCCAAACACCTTCTTTTGCAGCTTTCGAAGCCACAATATATTATACCTCAGTGGTTGAATCGGCCATGGTGTCTTATTTGAACTTTTCCAACTCATCGTGCCGCCATTAAGGCAAAGTATAAATCCAGAGGTGGGTTTTAGGTTGTCTATATCGGATTGGAAACTTGAACCCGAAAGCCCCTTGACTTTTAGTTCTCCATTGTTGTATACTAAAAACATGTCCTTAGTCCTTCTTAAGTACTTAAAGTTTGTTTTCACGGACATCTAGTGACATTCACTGGGATTGGATTGAAAGCGGCTCATAACACTCAAAGCGTGTGCTACATCTAGTATTGTATATTGAACTACATACATTATGCTCCTCATAGTGGATGCATTAGGTATACGAGACATCTTTTGTCTCTCTACCTTAGTCTTAGGGGCCATGGACTTGGAGAGATGAATACCATGTCCCATGAGAAAGAATCCCTTCTTGGATTCTCCCATACTAAAGCGCTTTAGTATTTTGTCATTGTACAGGGTTTGGAATAGCCCCCGCATCCTCTTCGATCTATCTCTATATATACATATTCGTAATATGTAGGATGCTTCTCTTAAATCCATCATGGAGAATTGAGTAGATAACCACGCTTTAGTACACTCTAACATACCTATCTCATTCCTAATGAGAAGGATGTCATCGACATAAAGCACAATAAACTGTACACTATTTCCACTCGTCTCCTTATACACACAAGGTTTATACACATTTTTTACAAAGCTAAATAATTTGACCATTTTATCAAAACATATGTTCCAACTACGGGACGCTTGCTTGAGTTCATAAATGGATCTCTTGAGTTTGAAAATCTTTTGCTCACTCCTTTTGGATGTAAACCTTAGGGTTACTTCATATAGATTTCTTCTTCAACGTTGCCATTGAGAAATGTGGTTTTCACATCCATTTGTCATATCTCTAGTCATAATATATGACTATGGCAAGCAAAATCTAGATGGACTTAGGCATTGCAATCAGTGAAAAAGTTTCCTTGAAATCGATATCAGGTCTCTGAGTATAACCTTTTGCCACCAGTGGCGCCTTAAAGGTCATTACCTCTCTATCAACTCCCAACTTTTGCTTATAGATCCACTTGCAACCAATAGGAACGATTCCCTCCGGTGGATCTACTAAAGTCCATACTTTGTTGGAGTACATGGAGTCCATTTCGGATCTCATGGTATCAAGCCAATGTCCTGACTTTATGTCCAACATAGCTTCCTCATAGGTCTTCGGATCGATATCTGATTTGCCCTCCTCATGAAGAAATTCGAATATTTCGGGTTGCTTCTTGATTCGGTCGACCTTCTTAGAGGTTGTGTGTAAGGCTCACTACTTATTTCCATCACTTGTGGGATTTTATGATTATCTTGAACTTCATTAAGTTCAATAACAATGCCTTTCCTATCTAATAGAAAATTCTTTTCATAAAGGTGGTGTTCATCGAGACAAACACCTTTTGTTTTGAGGGATCATATAAATAATAACCTATAGACTCTCTAGGGTATCCCGCAAACTTGTATAAGGAGGATCGACTATCCAACTTATCTCCCACTTACCGCTTGACGTAAGCGGGAGACCCTCAAACCTTTAGATAATGGTAAGAGGGTGCTTTGCCATACCACATCTCATGCGGTGTCTATGGCACCGACTTTGAGGGTTCTACATTTAGTAGCTTCGCCGCTTTTTCTAAAGCATATCCCCAAAAGGATATAGGCATATCGGAGAAGCTCATCATGGAACGTACCATGTCCAACAAGGTATGGTTTCTCCTCTCGACTACTCCATTATGTTGGGGTATGCCGGGTAGAGTCCATTGAGAGAGAATCACATTCTCTTTTAGATAATTTAAGAATTCGATACTTAAGTATTATCTCCTTGATCCAATCGAAGAGTTTTAATACTAAGTCCGTTTTGCTTTTCTACTTCATACCGATACTCTTTGAACCTTTCAAAGGCTTCAGACTTGCACTTCATAAGATACACATGTCCATACCAAGTGTGATCATTGGTGAAGGCAATGAAGTACGAATAGCCTCTTCTCTCACTAACTCTTAGTGGGCCACACACGTCCATATGGATCAAATCTAAAGGACTAGTGGCTCACTCCAATTGTCTTACAAAAGGAGACTTTGTCATTTTTCCCTTTAAACAAGACTCACAAGTAGGAAGTTCCTCAATGCCACTAACTTTTAGTGCTTTGAGAGCTTCTAATTTCTTCATCCTATTTTTAGAAATATGCCCAAGTCTTTCATGCTAAAGAATGGCATCTTCTTGGATATCTAACTTTCTTACTTTGTTGAATGTGTATTGATGATGGTTGGGAATCCAAAAATGTATAATCCTTTGTTAAGCGTACCATGAGCAACTAAAAAACCCATTCTTTAATGCCTTTAATCTCCTATTTGATATAGAAGGATCAAATCTTTCGCTATCCAAAATGGGAATTGAAATATTATTCTCAATAATATATGGTACATAATAACAAGGGTTTATTACAAGTATAGAGTTCCCTAAGTCTAACTTATCATACTCCTTCGGCCTTGGCCGTAACTCTTGCTCCTTAGCCAAGGCGGTGGATCATATCCCCATCACTAAGTTTTATTCTTTTTTCTATACTTTGCAACTACTTACAAAGATATGAATCACATGCGATATCATATATCCATGAAGAAGAATTTATCCTAAAATGTATTTCAATAAAGTACATACCCTTCTCAAGGGTTTCAAGATATTCCTTGCAATACTGCTTCCAGTAGCTTATTTCGCTAAAATAGAAACAAGTAACATCGACTATATCCTCTATATTCTTCTTAACTCCACTGGATACCTTTAATGGTTGCTTTCCCTTGGAGGAAGAACTTTTCTTCCTTTTATCTCCTTTTCTAGTACCCATAGGGCCCATGACTTGGAGGAGGAAGCAAGCATCAAGGATTTATCCTTGTCATGGTAATCTCAATCTAAATTAATACTTTGATCAATAAAACTCGACAAGGATGTGAGGATTAAACCTTCATGGAGATTATTGTCCAACACTATGTCCAAGTTGAAAAGCTTCTCCAAGCCTAATCATCTTTAGACCGTAGTCGATGACACATGACTTCTCATTCATCCTAGCTTGAAAAATCTCCTTTAACAACATGAACTTCTTATACCTTGTTTGCTTTACAGCTCTTGTAAACGTAAACTAAGCTACTATTCATGTGTCCTTGAGATTTTTGAAGTTTGTAAATGCTAAAATGAGACTATGTGATAGGATGATCCTCAACCTAATTCGTGAACATTTCACATGTCTCTTGATCTACTTTAATCCCCATAGGACAAGGAGCACCATGATATAGGATACCTATCTGTTTCTAGGAATCTAGAATGATTTTGAGGTTAAGTCAATCGTGGAAGTTTGACCCGATTAGTTGTGATTTCCAAAATAATTGTGAGTGGATTATTAGCCATTTTGAGATTTCGTAAATCATCAAAGGCGAAAAAGAAAATATAAGCATGTAATTAAATATTGATATTTGAAAACATGTTTATAGTCTTTCAAGCATGTTTTTCTCCCACTATTTTATCAAATCCTTCACCCCCTAGAAGAATTTTGGAAAGCATATTTTCTAGTGAGAATCAAGACCCTAATGACTTGTAAGTGGACCCCTGTGATCGAGTGCCATCCACAAACAATCAAAAGGTAAGCAACATTTGCTAATTGCAACATATGCAACACTTGATGTATTATGCCTTAGTTTTCATGTAGACCCACGACTTGTGCGACATCTACATTACTAAGTATTAAGTCGGACCTACCAATCAAACTTTGATTCAAAACCACTCGACGTCATCCCTCGTGACCGAGTGCCAATGTGTGGGAAGCCTCAATTCAAATGTGCATCGTATGCTAAGTATATGCTCACAACTTTCCTCCTAAGTGTGACCCCCGTGACTGAGTGGCATCACACAAAACCGGTAGCATCATGATGGCATCTGCTATTGGTAGAAGGCATGGATAATTAAAACTCCTTTTAATTTATATCTATCTTGACTTAATATTTTACAGCACTTAGACATTCTAAGTGGAGGGTTTTCAACTTGCTTGCCAAGATCTCACCAATTTTATGTTCTTCTTATTTAGGTTTTCTATCTCCTAATCCATGCATCGCATACATCAATAGGATATGAAAAGTATAAATTAGTAAATGCACTTGGCATGCTCCTAGGGTGGGATGACCATGAGCCTAACCAAGTGATGCACTTTAGAATTTTGTGCAAGTTAACAATTAAATGCTTATCTCATAAACAATAGTTGTATGTGCATTTCTTGTGAATTTGAATTTCATTTCGAATCTTCATTTCATCATATGAAATGTCATCCAAATAAATACTAAATTCACAGCAAATGAACCATTCATTTGAATTTTCCCTCCAAAATCATTTCATCACTTTAATTAAATTAAACACTTTAATTTAATTAAACTTTGACTTAACTTTTAAATCAACTAGCTTAACTATTTAAGCTAGCATCTGTTAACCTAACTCTTTAAGTTAACTTGACCAATTGATAGACATGTGCAACCATATTAACTTAACGCTTAATTTAACTCCTTAAATTAATTAGATCAATTTAACAATTAAATTGATCAAGCCAAGATGACTAAAAATTGCATCAACCGTAACCCTCAATTTTCGATCACTAGGGATCTTTTCAACACTTAGAAAATTCCCTTCATCAAGTAGGATTTCCAATTGTCTTCTGTGTGTAACCCATTAGGTTCTACCGTTTATTGGAAATGGGCTCATAACTCTTGTGACTTTAGAATATCAAATATTCACATTAGTTTAATCTCCTTTAAACTAATCGATTCAATTCAATTCAATTAATCTCTATTAATTGAAGAGTACCCAATCTCCATGGTCGATGTCCAACCTCAAGCCCATGGAGCCCAACAATTGGGCGAATGAATGCTTTTGGTGAACCATTCTAGCTCCACGCGTACCATGCAAATACGATCCTTCTGTCTCCTATGTCCATGAAAGAGGCCTACGGCAAAATATTTGTCAGCTCCCTATTAGCCTTAATACTATGTATCTATTCTCAATATTCAATTCTAATTTATGACCTCATCTTTGGAAAACTCTTATTCCAAATTATCATATTGCATTGGCTAAGGACTCATTGGAATCGATCATTATAGAATACATAAGAGATGTACTTGTCCTTCACAAAGACAAGGAGTTGGATCTCATTTTGGATCTCATAAAACCTCCATGTCTAAGTAGCTTATACCCAATCACAAGCCGAACGGCCCATTAGAAGACCAGGGATGAGTTAAAGTATGAGGACCTAAACACAATGTTACAATAGATCCTCAGGTCAAAGGACTAATTATATGCACTAGCGTAAGTTGGAGAACTTGCCACTACGGCTACCTAGTGGATTCTTCGAGCGGGCCTCCAATGCCTTGTTCTCTAACAAATACCCATTAACATGCACCCATATCTCATATGAATTGCTCATGGAATGGAGCAACATCCAACCATTGGAGTGTGCATCATTAGTGCAAGTCTATCCAAATCTTAGATGCCATGTCTATAAGATTCTATGACTTGGGATGTTTAAGATCACGATCGTGTAAAACTTATTCCATGATAATCACCTAATGCATGACCAAGTCCCGTAGTCTTGTGTGATATAAGGGCTCCAACCAAATGCCAGTGAAGTAACATAAGCATACGATGAAGATGACCATTTATAAAGAATATCATTCAATCAAGATTGTATCACCAGTAAAATAGTTTACATGCTAATCTTATTAGCTACGGGGCCCTATTCCAAATTAGTGGCATGAGCACCCCTCAAAAAAAATTTGAGAAAAATGGGAGAAAGAAAAAAATTGAAAAGTATTGTTCAAATAATTTGGAGGAGTATTAAAAAGTGATAGTGGACAAGTGCTGTGGGTATTGAGTCAGTATTATCCATATCTTTCCTACCTTTACTCAAACTTACATTACAAACTTTGAAAGTCCTAAACGATCCTTTATTGAGAGTATTTTACATTAGTGGAGATCGAGATGAAAAGCAAACCTATGAAGTATTAGAGTAGAGTCTTGTACTTATACATAAATTAGTCCGAATTGACAGTAACTATTTGTAGAGAAATCACACACATACACGGGGGATTCATTTGAACATTCTATCTGCTTATTTGTACATAGTGAAATTAGATCACAATTGTGGTTGACTATGAGCATGACTTTGAAGTAGTTATGAGAATAACAAAAAGAAGTGATGTTTTTGTACATGCATTTTAGTGTTGATTTATTTTTTTTAGAGTATCTTTGAGTCTTTTCTTTGTGTTGCTCAAGGGCAAGCAACGTATTAAGTTTGGGGGTGTTTGTTAAGTCTCCGTTCGTATTAATTTTAATATCATATTTAGGACTTAACAAATAATTTTTTTTAAAAAAAATAATAATTCCCTTGCTTAATTATTGATGAAAATTTGGAATTGTAGGAACACAAGTGGAGAATTTACAAAAAGGGGACAAATTGACATAAGTTGGTGGGGATGCTATTGGATAACACCTCATGATCTAATCGAAGATGGACATCAGAGTCTTTATTTATTTAAGTCTTATTCTAATTAGAAGACTCTTTTAATTAGTTATAAATAGGTCTTTTAGACACTTAACTAGGGGAGGAGATTTGAATTTGCTATTTTGGATATTAGAAGTATCGCGAGAATTCAGGATTTGTAGGAGGACAAAGTGGAGATTAGATTCATCAAGGAATAGAGTTTCTTCTTCTCCCTTTGATTTTCTTTTTAATTTTGGATTTGAGATGATGTTTCGTTCTATTTATATTTTGTTTGACAATTCAATCATAAACTAATTCATTATTCTAGGATTATGATAAATTCTTTTGAATAAACTGATGCATGATTTTTTTCTATGAGATTAATAGCACTTAAGGTTATTTCTTCTATTGTGTGCTTTTTCTATTTGATTGTCTGATCAACAGTCAAGTACATCTTTAAACCCTAGAGGGGTCTTGGAAAAGAGAATCTAGGGATTGATTGATAATAGAAGACTTTAGGATTAATTGTTCAAATTGATGAATTAATTAATTTGTGAGTAGGATTGGAATATACCTACTTATCCTAGAGAGTTAATTAAGTGGTACAACATTATCCATAATTTAGTTAATTCACATTGGAATATAGTAAAGTGAATAAATTAGAAATTTGATTACAGGTAGTTCTAAAGACTCAAGACTAATAACCTATCTGAATTTCATTGGGAGAAAATTATGTAATCAACTTATTCGGTTGATGGCGTTATAATTCTAGGCTTCTATATCTTGATAGAAATCTTAATCAATACACTTTTTCTTATTTTCATTAGTTTAGTTTTAATTCCTACACTATTAGTTTTTGTTTGAATAAAACAAGTATGTGGTAAATTAGTAATTAGTAGTGAATAATTTAGTTTCTCATGGGATTGACACTCTTCTCATCACTTTATTACTTGTTGCGACACGTGCACTTGCATAGTTGTTTGCATTATTTACTTTGCAAAACCAACATACATTTTAGGAGTAGAAGTCCAACTTTTTATTGATTTAGGGATAGGACCCTAGTTCTATTTCTGTTCGACATTAGTAAATTATAGTAAGAACATAACAGAGGACTATTATACATTAAATCAATCTAAAAATTGTAATGGGCTTGTAACTCTTATGGGCTTAGGATCCCTCATCTACTAGGGCCATTTATAACTCAAAGAGGAATTGAATCACTTTTGGACTCGAACTATTTCTCTGAAGCAAGCACGTTCCCAGACTAGAGAAACACATCCTCATTCTCCAATTGAAAATCCCAAGGAAAACCCTGAAGCAAAGCCAATCCCACATCATTTGCTCTAAATTAGAATTTAATTTATTTTGAATTATTAAATTGGACAATAGTTGACTGTACAAGGGAAATCTAACCCCTAAACTTTAATCATAAATTATTTTTCTTCAATATTGAGACTTTAATTTTGCTCTAAATCTATTCATTGATCTTTTATTGTGTTGGTATAATTATAATAACAGCCGTGAAAATGTTTAATACACAATTACATATTAAAACATGGCATTAATGCATGTACACTTGCAAATTAACCTGTAGTGTGCAAAAAAAATTTTGAGATATAATCTATGAGTCAATAAATTAAACATCTTAAATAACCATCAACTCTAAAACACCTTTAAATTATGGTTGATGTGTGATAACATGCCATGGAAACCTAGAAATAGGTAAGGCCAAAGTGAAACCCTTCCAACCATGAGTTTTTATCATAAAATTCCTAGCTAGACAAGGCCGAAAATATATGGAATAGGTTATAATTGAAATTCAAGTAGCCTAGTAATGATGACATATCTATTCCAAGATGTACTTTGTTTTAAAAATTAGGCTGGAAAAGCTTTTCAAATCAGTATTCTATCCCTGCAAAGTTTTACAAATAAAAAATTAATCATAAAAAGTATAGGAGATTCAACCATTTATTAAGATGACTATTGAATCTTTTATTGAAACTCATGAATATTTATATATAAATACATGAGCTAGCGAATTGCATCTAACGTATATAAACTCATTTATGATCATCTTGTATCGAGAATATATAATAAAATCTAACTAGTCACTAGTCATGCTTGCAAAAGGCAAGTATTAAATTAAATTTCAAGCCTAATTAAGGACTAAGTTATTGCACTAGCGTGCATATTGATAGTTTATTTTTGACATATATATATATATATATGTATATGCATATATCGAATGTTCCTATATTATCAAGAGCTCTTTGAGCAGGGTTTTCCAGTGAGCTATTTTCCGACGAGCATCAACACATTTGTGCATGCATTAGGGGATAAAGTACTTTGATATTTAATAAACACGACACCTTGTTTTTAGGAATGCATCATACACGCATGCAAATTAATCTATCCAAACTATCAATGCCCCTTCTTTATGATTCTATTAATCTATATCTTGAAAAGGCATTCTGATCAAAGTAATTACATATATATATATATATATATATGTTTGATATCACCATCATGATCATATGCATGATATATCATTATCCTTAGCTATGCTCGTTATGCAATTTTCCTCCAACCCGATCCTACGTGACGTCCTACACAGCGTTGCATGGCAATTTGTCAGAAATCTCTCTCCTATGTGGCATGCACTGTTGACACCTAAGGAAAAAAAGTTCTCATGTCATCTGAGAAAATTTTTTTTGCCACATCAGAAAGCCTACGCTTAAATTATTATTATAACTTAAAAAAACTGGAAAAAAAAAAACCCCACAAAATCTTTTCCGCCCATTTTTAGACTCATTTTCACGATTTAGAAAAGGGGCAAAAAGCATCTTCAAGAACCCTAGTTTCCTAGAAAGCAAAATCCATCTCTAATCCAACAATTCCCTAAAAATGTCTGATATACTACCACCAATAAATTGCTACTGTGGAAATGCAGCTGTCCTCCGCACATCATGGACGGATGAAAATCTTGGAAGGCATTTTCAAACTTGTGCCCAATGGATTGGTGATAAACCACTCCGTGCAAGGGTGAGGCAAATCATTCCGAGGCTTCTACGACGACTCAACGGGATGGAGTCAAGAATAAGCATTGTAGAGGAGGAGAATGACCAACTGAAGTGGAAAGTTAAAAAAATGAAAATTTTTCTTTTTTGGATGTCTGGTGATTGTTGTTCTGAAGCTTTGGGGTTGATTGGTATAGGTATTGGAAGAAGCCCTTTTGTAGTTGTTTCTTTATCTTTTTCCTCATTGAACTTTGTAATTGATGCATTGCTGCTCTTTTTTTAGAAATTTTAGTTTTGTATTTGTTTAAATTATGCTTTGTAATGATGCTAGGAATGTGTATGGATGTAATATGTACCTAGTATTTTTAATGAATGAAAAATGGATGTATTTCATGAAAACATTTTACATTTGTGTTTGTAATACTTGGGTGTAGGAGTAGAGAGTGGCTGATTACATGTTGCTGGAATAGACTAAGCTAGTGGCTTGAGAAGGCCATATGTTGCAGCTAAGTTTCCAGCAAGGTTACTAGCAAAATTCCACTAACTTATCATATATTAAGCCATATAAACTGCAGCGCTAAGCTATACAAAACTATAGCACTAAGCCATACAAAAATGCATCATCAGGATATACAAAACTGCACCATCATTATGCTAAAAAAAAAAAAAACAAATAAGATGCACCAACAAAATGCCAAAAGAACCATTTTCACTTCCTCAAAAAAGAAGTGCTAGAATAATTAACAATACCATGTCAGAGTTATGCCAAAAAATTTACATCCAATTCAACAAAAACACATACTATTTCATCACTGAGCACTGGCACCTATCTTTTCTATCTATCATTTACACATATCATTTACATCTATTATGCATTCTTCTTCTTAATATTTCCCTTCTTCTTCAATTCCCTCACAACAGAAGTAAGATATGACATTATCACATACTTCTAGTCACCTTCCTTGAAGGTTGACAAGTTCAGATGAGTGAAACAGCTACTTTGAGTAGTAGATTGGGACTGTTGGGTGCCAATGAATGTTGGTGGTGCTCTTATATTGATTCTCTTGCTACCTTCACCCCTTTGGCTCCCCAGTGACCTTGACTGTATCAATTGATCAAACATTGGAGGTCCTGGATGCAACATTGGTAGTTGATGGATATCTTCAAAAGAAGCTTGAGATTTAACAGGCATGGTCCACTCTTCAATTTGAGAAATAGTTGCAGGTTGCTTCAGTAGAGGCAAGATGATTGGTTCTGCACTTTCAACATTTGCTTCATCCTCTGTCTCTTCATGGTGCTGCATAGTAGAATCATCTATAGGATTGTTGTCCTAAAATGAAAATTCATAAGACTGAATGGATTAATAAACTTAAAAAAGTTAAAGACATATGAATAAAGGTGATTACCATGTTCATTACATTTAATACATCATTGTCTCTCCTACTTGCTGCCACCTGCTTCTTTTTCCTCACCTAAGACAGGAAGATAATATTTACAAATATACATACATAATATTTGTAGATTCACACTATTTAAGTTTTTAATATTACCTGTATGGAAGAGGGTTCTCCACCTTTATTATTTTTAAGTGTGCATGTTGCAACATTGTGTTTCTCTTGGCCACAAACTCCGCATTTTAATGTAGTATGATACCTCATCATTTTTATTTTAGGTGGTTGCCCCATTTTTCTTTTTTTCCCTTTATCAATTAGTTCATCTGCTCCTTTTCTCCTAACCTTTTTAGGTCTACCAGCTTGTTTGCCAAACTCTAGAGGCATTGGTGGTATAATACCACTTTCACCCCACACCTTACTTCCACAAATTCCCATTATGGTAGGCTCATATACTTGGAGGTAAGTTTGAACACTGTAGCAAGGTAGGATGTATCTTTTTGGGTCTTCATTCTGGTTATTAATTGCCCTAATGGCATGCTTGCAAGGTATGCCAGTCAAGTCCTAATACCTGCAGGAGCATGTCCATTTCTCCAAGTCCACATAATGCTAAGAACTATCACCACAAGAAACTAGATAGTACTTGTCAGTGGACTTTATGGGTATGCAGCTGGATATATCCTTTGTATTCTTTTCAACAATGTCTCTTATCTTTGGGCATAAGTAACTATTCTTCCATTTTGCTTTGGCTTTATCTCTATTAGTGGCCAACATTTTCATGAGGAACTCCCTTATCCATTCTAGCATAGTCAAGATTAGTTTCTCTCTAGCAAGAAAAATGTTTCTATTGAAATATTCACAAACATTATTAACAATCAAATCACATCTTAATTGTACTCTAAAATGAGATTTACTCCACTAATTTGGAGGTTTGTCATATAGCCACTGATATGCGCTATGCATGTTTTTCCACAAGTGCTGCACTGCTTTGCACCTCGAAAAACATCTTCAAAGGCTTGAATTAAGCTTTTTTGCTTATCAGACATAAATGTGAATTCTTCTGGAACATTTATGTCTAGATCCTTCTTCAGCATAGTTAGAAACCACTGCCAGGTTTCACTATTCTCCTTGGACACCACAGCATAGGCTAAAGGGAAAATATTATTATTTAGATCCACTCCAACTGTAGTTAATAAGATGGGGTGTGGTGTATTGAGATGACAACTATCAACTCCAACAAATGGCCTACAACTTGATTTAAAGCTTTGTTTCAAAGCATGAAGGCAGCAGTAAAATTTACTGAACCTATTTTGACCTTCAACCACTTATGTACCCACCAAAGCTGTAGACCCTGGATTTGTTCTTCTAATTTCAGCAGCATAGCCCCACAACTTCCCATATTGCCATTCATGGGCACCCTCAAGCTTAAGTAGGGCCATTCTCTTGGCTTTATGGGCCTGATCTTTAGATACATTAACATTCATTTTCTTGATTATGTCTTGCCTAAAGCCCTCAACATTCCTTTTTGGATCAGATTTCCACAAGTGCAAGTACCCATCAGACAACCATTTTGTTTTTGTTGTCCTAATATCAAACTTTTCACGACAAGTATCTCTATTATTGTATTCTCTAATTCGGAAGGTGCTCTCATCCTTTAACTTTATGGCACTTATTCTCCAAGGGTAAGTACTTTCATTAGCTTTCTCATATCTTGCAAAACTCTTGTGTTATCATTTTTGTTTATTTTCAAATCTCTTTTAATAGCTATGGCATGGGATTGAATAACCTGTTTGGACTCATCTTTATTAGTAAATATCATCTCTAGTTCAAACTTAAGGTTCCACATGTTCTTAGGGTTAAATACAGGGTACTTGCATCCTTCATTCTCATCATCATATTGTAATCTCTCAGCCATCTCAAAATTACTACCCAACAAATTATCCTCAATGCACTCAGTGCCCTCATGCTCATCATCCCCAACATCATCACTATCTTCATTCTCATTTTCAAGACTTAGTTAGCTTAGTGAACTTCACCCCCTCATTTTGTTCACTCATTACATACTCACCATCACTCTCATCCTTAGACTGGGCAGCCATTTCAACATCAATTGGTGTATTTAATTCAGCATCTTCTTTATCCTGTCCCTAACCCTCTAAATTGACCCTTTCTATATTTACTTCAACACCCTCATTTACCCTCTAAAGATCTTCCTCAACACCCTCATTATTCATCTAAATATCAAATTTAACTCCTTTATGATAATCACTCTCAATCCCAACCTGAACCCCCTCATCACCCCCCTCAAACCCAAGCTGAACCTCCTCATCACCCCCCTCAAACCCAACCTAAACTCCCTCAGCACCTCCCTCAATCCCAACATAAACTCCCTCATCACCTCTTCAAACCCAATATGAACTCCCTCAGCTTCAGTACACTTCTCAACTTTATTTTGAACACCGTCAGCGCCCTTCCCAACATCATTTTCAACAGCTACATCACCCAACTCCAAGACCTCATCATTTTTATCTAAACATAATCCCTCAGCCCTTTCCTCAATCAGCTCATCACCCTCAGCCTATTTATGTTCTATACTAGGTTCAGGTAATACAACTTTATCACCAACTACTTCTACTAAAACATACAATGTGAGCCCCCTAGAAGTTTTTAATGCTTTGGCAGCGAGTTTCAACAACTCTCCATTATTCATCTGTTTAAAACCACGAGGTTGCTTTACACAAAAACTAAGATTCCCAACTAATCCAGCAGCTTCAGAACAATTATTCAGAACTCGATCATAGTAAAGAGCAAGAATGTAGTCAAAACTTACACAATGTCTCTCCAAGGTACTTAGGAATTGGCTTGTATTGGAACTCACCACCGTGATAGAATGCGACAGTGATGGATGAACTTTCTAGGTCTTAAAAAAATTTAATTAATTAAAAATTCTTTTTTAATATAAAAAAATAATAAAATCTGATGTAGACAATGCACTACTTTTGGGGGGGGGCATTTTTAAACATTTGATCAATGATTGATTTTAAGTGTGTGTGGCCCCAACAACATACACAAAGATTCTTCACAAAATAAAGAACTCATACACTCAGGAAATTTTCCCTCAATGTGGACCTATTTTTGCATCTAAATACCCAACAAGAAAAGTGACTATAAACATTATTATTTGGAAATGGACACTTACGATCAAATGGGGTAGCAAGATGTAGGTTTCTCTACTGTCTAATAACCACCTTAACAAGCACCATTCTCCAAAAATCTTGCACTTTTGCTTCACACGACCCACAATTTTTGCAGAATTTAACCTTGGTTCTTGGATTATCAGCGGACTAGGGTTTTTTCTTGGGAGAGTTTTTTTGTTTTCTTTTGATTGTCTGAGAATGAGAAAAGTTAAAGTTTTGTTGATAAAACGTAGGGGGAAAATGGGATGAAAAGATTTTGTGGGTTTTTTTTATTTTTTTCAATTTTTTTTCTAGTTATAATGATAATAATTTAAGTGTAGATTTTCTGATGTGGCAATTATTTTTTTTCTTGGCTGACATGGTGACTTTTTTTTCCTTAGGTGTCAACCGCGCATGCCACGTAGGAGAGAGATTTCTGACAAATCACCACGCGGCGCTACGTAGGACGCCACGCAGGATCGGGTTGGAGGAAAATGGAATTCGAGCTCAATTTGTCCTTAAATTGCCAAAATTAAAAAGTTGGTGTACCAATTGTGCGGCTTGAAAAGTTAAAGTCCTATTTTGCCAGTAAGGTTAAGTTACAGGACCAATTTTGCATTTTTTCATATATATAGAATCATTAGTAGACATTGCTTCCATCTCAAGCCTCAAAGTAGCACAAGTTTTTGCCATCAATTAATGCCTCTAAAAACCTAATTGGCACACATATGCATGTAACATGTTAGTTAGGATTGGATGGAGATATGTAATTCTTGACTTAATTTCTCTTAACAATGAACTGCAATTCGGAGCTGCTCTCATTTTCCAGGGCTTCTAAACCCGACAAAAAATTACCCAAACCCACGGGTACCCGTGGGTACCCAAAAAATACGGGTAATGGGCCTCATTTTCTGTACCCAATAAAATGCGAGTAATTTTATCCGCCGTCTAATTACCCGCCGTTTTTTGGCCCAACCAGCGGGTACCCACAGGTAAATCGAGAATAATTATTTATATTTTAATTTTTAATTTTTCTCTAATTTTTGCAACTATTTTGGAAGGTGTAACACTTTTTTTTGTTAATGATATCAACAATATTTAAGTGGTGTTTAAACTTTTAGTTCAAAAAGCTTTTGACATATAATGAAATTTAAATTTAAACTTCGAAATGTAATATAACTTAAATTTAATATATGTTTAAATATTTAAGTTATAGTTTTCAAACCAAAACATTTGACATGCTTTAAAATATTTGTTCAATATAATATTTGAAATTTGTAGCCTCTTTTATTAATTTTATTTAGGTAACAACTAACATTTAAATAATATTATGTAAATTTAAAAAAATATTAATTTTTATTTAAATATATATATATAAAAATAAGTACGGGTACCTGTGGGTTACCCATTACCCATAGTCATGGGTAATAGGTCCACTATCTCGTACCCAATAAAAAACGGGTAATTTTATCCGCGGGTAAATTTACTCAACTCATTCTTACCCGCTCTTGAGTTACCTGCAGGTACCCATTTGTCAGGTCTAGGCTTCTTATACCCACTATATATATAATAGTCGTAATTGCCCTTCTTGGGGCTAGCTTTTAGACCCACCATGCATGTTTTATTGAAGCTATGGGATCCCTAGCAATCACCTCAATTATTCGTGGATTTAGAATCGATGGATCTCTCAATCAACAACTTTTGAATGTGCAGAAAAAACAAAAGCACCATGTAATAATATTTAATAGTCTGCCATGCACACACCATTATATTTTTAATTGTTCGCAACATCAAAATAATTATTACATCACAATATCCAAGGAATAATATTATAAGACACCAAACGGGTTTAATGCTTATAATCAAGCCACAGTAAAATGAGTAAAAATTAACTCAATTTCATTCATAATATTGGAAGCATTTAATTAAAATATACAATATCGGATTACAATGGCTAGAGTAGGGGGACTCCAATTAATAAAAGACTAACAACTAGTTTCAGTAAGCTATTCTCTCAAATAATAAGCGTAAGAAAAGAAAAAAAGACTATTGATAGCAATAGACATTAAAAAGTTGAAGAATATTTTTATTTATTTATTTATTCTTTTTTGGTTTTTCCCATCAGTGTAACTATGACAAGAGCAAGTTGAAGAATACACTTATTTGTTATAAAATTAATATTATCTACAAAAATCTTTAATTTTTTTTAATCTATATTTATAGACTCGGCACAAGTACTATTTTAAATCTATTAATAAAATTGAAGTGAGCTGGTTGGGATTATGTGGCAGTCGTATGGTGCACCAACATTTGGGAGCAGCGCATAACACTATGGGCTTTTTACGGTAAGATAGGGGTTGTACCTATCTAACGTATTTCAATCGTAGTATGATTGATTTAAGAAAATTTGGACCGTTAAAAAAGTATGATTCTAAAATAGTATAAATGACAATTTTAGCCTTGCATGTAAATTAATGACTTGCACGAAAATTAATGATTGAAGCAAGTAATCGCTATTTAAAATAGCGACCACTTTGAGAACCTCTTAATCAAAACTCCTTCATGACAAATAGCAACAAATTTGTCTATATACTATGTATTTAATACATAAAAACACATTTGCTTTTTTGTCTAAATAATTACATTATTTTTTTCACCACTTTAAATGATGCTATGATTGAAACAAATTCTCACAAATAAATACATGTTGGGCATTTTCACATTTTTTTCCATAAAACGCTACCTAGCCTAGAGACATCTTTTTTTAAACAAATAATTTACCTTTTTCACAAACTACAATATTTTTTTCAACTAAATCACTGCTCATTGTAGTGATATTATGTTTTTATTGTATCGCTATTGACAGTAGTCATATTATGTACAAATATGCTGCTAGATGATTTTATTAAAAAAAAAAATACAAGGTACACTTCCAAAATAAATTTAAAAATTTCATAGCATTGCTTTGTAAGAAGAGTCAAATTTGTTATTATATCTTTTCAAATGTTATCAACATCACTATGTCAATCGCACTAAATGTTTGATGGTATCTTATCATTGGTAGATGATGGTATCTTATCATTGATTGACTTTCATAAGACAATTATCATCTTTATCTGACCGTAGAAAGTCCCATGACACTATGGAAGAATATGTAAAAGTTAGGGACAAATATGTCTATTTACTGTGCCTTAAAATGCATAACAAATGGATGAACTGTAAATTTAAAAAATATGAGCAGAGCTCTCCCTAAGTCCACGGAAAACCGACAGGTTTTCGACCTTTGATAGAACCCCAACGGCATACGGAAGACCAGTCATCCAAAACGTATATACTTTTAAGTAGAAAAAAAATCACACAAACACACATACTTCCACCCTGGAACAACAGAATTCAGATTGCAAGAAAATGTTAGAAAAGTGTAGGATCCCATGTTGAATAGTAGGACGTGCATAGGTTTAGGCCTTCCTTGCCCTTGCGAGTTTCAGGTTTGTTTTGTCGACACTGTCAAAATAATTGCTAAAAGGTTCACATTTCTTGCCTAAGTGTTTGTTGCCTCTTCTGTCCTCCTTTTTTTCGTATTTCTCATCATACTGTGAACTTTTCTAGCTGGTTGAATCTTGATTTTTTGGAATTGCATGAAATAGCACGTGTTCTTGAGTGTTATAAGCATGAGCTGGGTTGGCTTCATTTCTTCAATTCTTTTTTTTTTTTCCTTCCTTTGTAATCTTTGTGTTAGTCAGAATTAATGGGTTGGTATAGTTGCTTTTCATGCGTCAAAAATGATGCATTATCGCTTTTTAGAGATGTTGAGAATTTCAAACTTCCAAGTTAGAATCTTTTAGAAAGATTCTTCATCTTCTAAAACGTAATTTCGTCGAAGTTTATTTCTTAAATGTAAATGCCTGACTTCTGACGCATTCGTTTGATTGATGGGCTCATAATTCTGTGCTGTAGGTTCTTTTCGCCACCCAAGTGTGGATAGCTGAAGAAGATTCGGTTGATTGATTAGGAATTTTTAATTGCATTAATGATTGAATCTCAGGTTTGTGGATTCATATAATTGCTAATATTGCGTCTCATTCTTTTTGTGAATTGTGTATTGATCTGGTACTGGAAAAATGCGTTGAGACAAGAAAGATAAAATGGAGATTCTAATGTTAGATAAAATTTCCTTACTAAATGATGTACGTTGTATATTTTCTCTATGAAGTAGAGTTTGTTTATTTATTATGGAACAGAATAACCATAGGGATCTTCGATGACCGCGGATGATGCTGCACTTAACTATTTCAATATTGCAATTTATCTCTGCGTGTATGATTGATTGATTTTTTCCGTTAAATTTGAAGAAATTCCTCTAATCTAATCAAAAAAATTTCCATAATGTAGTAATTCAAAAGAGACCCTACTTTTCTTTAGATGTGGGCAAATTATGATTTCTTTCTACAGAAGATTAGGATTTGAAATATCCGTTAAATTATAGCATGTGCCATCACCTAAGAATCGATGGGTTATGGTAAGATTGATTCGAACCATCCTACTTTCGAGCACAGTTACTGATTGGTCGACGGGCTGTCTCTTAGATGCTGCTGCCGAACCACATTTATCCGGAATCTTTTCCTGTAGCAGCTTAGTAGCAATCAAGTTTCACATATCAAATGAAATGTACATCTGAACCTCTACTGCTGACTCCAGTTCAAAAGAAATTGGCAGCACAAAGTGTTAAGAAGCACCAATATTTATGATTCAATTCAGAGTATCTGCCTTCTTTGTTACAGGCAATTTAGATATTATATACTGATAAGCAATTGAACACCGAGAGTGGGAGGCAGATTGAACCATTGTGGCCTCTTTAATTGTTATTTAAATTGGCCAATTGTACTTGAGAATTTCATTTTGAGAAGTTCTTCATGTTCACCTGGTATTTTTCAGCAATTCCCTTCCTTGAAATGTTATAGTCACTTGTCATCTTTATCTTGACAATTAATAATTTTGGCCCTTCTGAGCTATTCGTTCTATATCTGGTCAGTTTTGTTCTCACTTTTACATGGTATTAAGCTGAATTCTGCAGTATTTCAGTCCGTACTATAATAATTTCCACTATGGATCGACAATTCAGCAGCCCAAGTATTTCCAGCAATAGTGATGTGTTTGAACCCACTTCAAGTAATAACGGTAAATTAATGACGCAAAACATTTTTTTCCCTTCTTCTGATGCTGACATTATAATTGATTAGTCTCGGATATTAACTTTTTTTACTACCTCTCCCCTCAAATCTTTTGCTTCTACAGCTAAGCAGCGGGCAACTTTGGTAGAATGGTTAAATGGTATTCTGCCTGATCTAAGTTTGCCTATAAATGCTTCAGATGAAGAATTGCGAGCATTCTTGGTTGATGGATATGTCTTGTGTCGAATACTAAACAAACTGAAACCTGGTTCTGTGACTCTGGTACTTGGGCTTGATTATCTTGCTACCTGTTTTAGGAATGACATGGATTATGGCTTGACAAAGTTTCTTATTTTTTTTTTTTCAGTGTGGTGGTTCTGTTTGTTCTCCACGATCACGCGTAGAAAATGTTCAAAGATTTTTGTCAGCAATGGATGAAATGGGGTTGCCGAGGTTTCAGGTGGCAGACCTGGAAAAGGTGATAATATATAACATAAATGATATGCATCCTCCTCAGAAATAGATATATAGGGATAGGCCATGTACAGTACTGCTCAATGTTGAACAATATTCTTATAAAAGCAGTATGCCATGATTAAGCTGTTACGCTGAGAATTTGGAGTTCTCTGTCCGCTATTCTAATTAACTGTTGCCATGTTTTTAAGTTATCTTTCTCCCTGAACTTGTATTACTCTTGCATTGAGTAGGGATCTATGAAAATCGTCTTGGACTGCCTTTTAACACTACAAACACATTTTACGCTGAATGTTTGGAGATATAATGGCAATGTCAGTTCAAGATGGAAATTGTTAGGAGAGCGTGTTGGGAGTGTTGATGGTGCTCCGAGGGAAGAACCCTTTCGTTTGCACTCTTCCCCACCATTTGGAGAAGACAGGCGGAAGTTATCATCAGGCTCAAAATTGCAGCGTGCATTACGTAGTTCCTCAATGACAGGTGTCGCTCTCTTCGCTTCTGTATTTTCTTGTCGCTGTATTATGCACATATAAAAAACTGACAATAAAATTTATTAATCTTTAAGCTGTATCTGAGGAAATTTAGTTGACGGAGAGATCAAAACTTATATTACATTCTCATGGTTAACTAAACTGATTTTGCCCTAAATCATTTTTGATCCATTGATACCATAGGATTGGCATTATGGTCTGCACTTTACGTAGCTGTCTTCCATCATATCTTGTAACCTGAATGATAAATGCTAGTTTTTCACTGAATGCGCTCATTTCCATATTTTTATTTTGTTATTCATGCCTCGTGTAGATCCATCAGCTGCGCTTATAAATCATGCGGGTCATAAGTTTCATGAAGTCTTTCAGCTTAAACAAGGTTCTTATAGGGATCTTCCGGCAGCAAAGATTTCGGAAATGATGAAATCAAACAGCTTGGATGTAAGTCTCTAAGCTCTTGATTATGACAGTGTAGTTCTTCAACTAGATTCTTGGAATTCTGTTTGCTAAGTTCAAATGTACGGATCTTTAATTGATTTAAAGTTCTCTGTCATGCAGAATGCTCCAACACAGTCACTGTTAAGTGTTGTCAATGGTATTTTAGATGAAAGCATTGAGCGGAAGCATGGAGAAATACCTCATGTATGATGAAAAGTCACACAAATCTAGTGAGCGAAAGCATTATATTCAGCCTGAGAATATTCCAAACTTTAAGGTCTAACAATGTTTTTTTGCTTCATATTGCCAGCGTGTTGCTTGCCTATTGAGAAAAGTTGTGCAGGAGATCGAGCGGAGAATATGTACTCAAGCAGAACACTTGCGAACGGTAATGTACTAGTAGGGTGGTCCTGTTGATGATAATATTCATTAGCCAAACCATCCTCATTTCTGTTTGTGTCTGTACCTGCAGCAAAATAATCTTTTTAAGGCACGTGAGGAGAAGTATCAATCAAGAATTAGAGTTCTTGAAGCCCTTGCAACAGGGACTAGTGAAGAGACACAGGTATAGCAAAGCCTCCTGTTTCAGCATATTCTATATTCAACTCTATAATGATGAATAATTATTTAAATTCCATGTACCTATTTACCAAAAGAGAGTTGTTTTTGGCAGATTCTTATGAATCAGCTCCAGCAGATTAAGGTATAATATAAGGCTTGAGCTTTTTTCGTCTCCTCTGCATTCCTCTAATTCTCTACTTCATATGATTGAGCTGCTAGTCGTCAAGCATGGTCATACAAAAGCACAAAGTCCTTAAATTTCAACAAGATTTCTTATTCTCTGTAAAAAAGGTACCTATAATTATAATAACAATGGATTATAGGCATGTGGGCATGCATGCGGCATAAATGTTCAATTTCACCAGAAATATTTTATGCTCAATGAAAATATGAGTAGATGTGACAGTAACGGATTTATGTGTAATGTTGTTTTTGATTTTTGGTTGCATAAATTGTCATTCATCTTCTCCGCATGTAAATAGTTAATTTGAAACAGGAAGAAAACCAATTGGGCCATTACTTACTGGCATGTGAACAAAGTTATTATACTCAAGCTATAAGGTTGCAGAAATAGAATGAACTTGGTTTCAACTTGTTATTCATGTAAGATAATAGGCTGCTTTAACTTCAGTGATTAATTCTTTGTTCCTTGACTCTAAAAACTGCAGAGTGAGAAGAACAAAACAGAAGAGAAAAAGAAAGTGGAGGAGCCAAAGAAAGTGGAGGATCAGGATGCAGTAAGGTCAATGAAAGAGAAAGATGACCTCAATAAAGAGATAGCAAACTTGAGGCAAGAGCTGGAAATAGCCAGAAGATCATGCGAACAGCAATCCTCGGAAATGAAAGAGCTGGAAAAAGCTAGGAGGTCATGTGAAGAGCAATCCTTAGAAATGAAAGCTGAAGCTGGAGGAGCTCAGCAAGAGCTTGAGAATAGGTTAAAGGAAGCTCTAAGCTTGGAAAGAGAGTCTAGAAATAGAGTGAAGGAGCTTGAAGATAGATTGAAGGAAGCTCTCAGCTCGGAAACAGAGACCAAAAATATAGTGAAGGAGTTTGAGGATAAGTTGAAGGAAGCTCTAAGCTCAGAAATGGAGTTCAGAAATAGAGTGAAGGAGCTTGAGGACAGGTTGAAGGAATCTCTAAGCTCAGAAATGGGGTCCAGAAATAGAGTGAAGGAGGTTGAGGATAGGTTGAAGGAAGCTCTAAGCTTGCGAGGCACTCAACAAGAGCTTGAGGACAGGTTGAAGGAAGCTCTAAGCTCGGGAAAAGAGTCCAAAAATAGAGTGAAGGAGCTTGAGGATAGGTTGAACGAAGCTCTAAGTTCACAAACAGAGTCAAGAAATAGAGTGAAGGAGCTTGAGGATAGGCTGAAGGAATCTCTAAGCTCGGAAACAGAGTCCAGCAACAGAGTGAAGGAGCTTGAGGATAGGTTGAAGGAAGCTCTAAACTCACAAACGGAGTCTAGAAATAGAGCGAAGGAGCTTGAAGATGGGTTGAAGGAAGCTCGAAGCTTAGAAATGGAGTCTAGAAATAGAGTGAAGGAGCTTGAGGGTAGGTTGAAGGAAGCTCTAAGCTTGCTGACAGAGTCGAAAAATCGAGTGAAGGAGCTGGAGGCATTCTCAGAATCAAGAACTGAATTGTGGAACAAGAAACAACACATTTATCAAATATTCACAGAATTTCAGCTTGGTGCCCTACATGTATGCTATTCTATGATCTTATCGCTATATATCCCTTTGATCAATTAATTTCATATGTATTATATGTGGATAAATGAATTCGTTTGTTCAGGAACTAAGGTTTGCATCTCAGACAATCCATCAAGAAGTTGTGAGAACACAGAAAAGCTATTCAGAAGATTTTAGTACTTTAGGTAATTTTATTTTTTGAGGCGTCATTTAATTTGTTTCTAGAAAGATAAGGGAGAACATGAAACACTTTTGATTTTTTGTTGAATGCATATGGTAGGCAGGAACTGACCCCCACTAACTCACCATAACAGGGTCAAAAATCAGGACTCTAGACCAGGCAGCAAAAAGCTATTACTCACTCCTTGCTGAAAATCGAAAGCTGCATAATGAACTACAAGAACTAAAAGGTGCCACATTATTGTTGACATGATTCAATCTTGAACATGAAGGGGCACAAATTGCTATATTTCCTCATCTCTTTATTTGAATAGGAAATATCAGGGTCTATTGCCGGATAAGGCCATTTCTTCCAGGGCAGAAAGGGAAACAATCCATTATTGAATACATTGGTGAAAACGGAGAGCTAATAGTTTCAAATCCATCCAAACCAGGGAAAGAAGCACGTCGTTCGTTTAAGTTTGATAAAGTCTATGGCCCAAAATCAACACAAGGTTTTGGCTGGTCTCTATGTATTTACTTTATCTATATTATTGCTCGTTCTCATTTGTTGACATGACATTTCAAATCTCCGCAGCTGAAGTATTTTCAGATATACAGCCGCTAATACAATCTGTTTTGGATGGATATAATGTATGCATATTTGCATATGGTCAAACTGGTTCAGGAAAAACCTATACGATGGTATGAAGCTTCGTTTGTAAAGTTATCTTGCATGTTTCAACTTATATTGTTGCTCAAGTGAATGATATCTTTCTGCAGACTGGCCCTGACGGAGCAACTGAAGAGGAATGGGGAGTTAATTACCGATCTTTAAATAATCTTTTCCTCATTTCCCAAAGTAGGGAGAGCAGCTTTACCTATGAAGTTTCTGTCCAAATGGTGGAAATATATAATGAACAAGTCCGTGATTTGCTTTCAAATGATGGTTCACAAAAAAAATATCCTCCATATAGTCATTTCTTGTCTGATGCAATAGTGTATTTTCCAATTAATGAATTCTCTTTTTAGTCTCATTTTCAGTCTGGATCTCGTCTTTCTTTTGACATTTTATTGATCCCTTTATTAATTAATTGTTGCATCAAATACTTGTTTTTTCCTTAATTTGCACACACTTGGGATTTTGTCTGCCTCACAATCCAATGGGTTGGCCGTCCCAGATGCTAGCATTCAGCCAGTGAATTCAACCTCAGATGTTTTGCAGCTAATGGATATCGGACTAAAGAATAGAGCTAAAAGTTCGACTGCCTTAAATGAAAGAAGCAGCAGATCACACAGGTACTTTTACCAAAAGATGAACTGTTATTTATTTTTATAGATCACATTGTTTCATACAATACATATATATTGATCTGATGAATCTATACAGTATTGTCTCAATTCATGCCCGTGGGACGGATCTAAAAAGTGGTTCTACTCTGCGAGGCAGTCTTCATTTAGTAGATCTTGCAGGAAGTGAAAGAGTAGACCGTTCCGAGGTAACAGGTGATAGACTTAAAGAGGCACAACATATAAATAAATCATTATCTGCTCTTGGAGATGTCATATTTGCCTTGGCACAAAAAAGTGCCCATGTCCCCTACCGAAACAGCAAGCTGACTCAAGTCCTCCAGAGCTCATTAGGTACTATTTTAGATTTTTCATAGATGCTCCATGTATATCTTGAATAGCCTGATGAGCTTTTGGTCTACAACTTATTCTAACTTAAAATGTCATTATTATTATTATTTTCTAATCTTTATAATTACAATTTATGCACATAGTGTAACTACCGACCACACCCCACTGTTTTCACTCTATATCCACATTACTAATACTTTATCATAACCTTTCTTTTTCATTTATCTGAAAATTTAGATAAATACATTGAAGTTATTAAAAAATTATAGTATTATATAGTAAAATAGAAAAAATATTTTTATTTATTTTATAGTTAACACAAGCATATGGCATGTCAAATTCACTAGTATGATATGATTGAACATCTCACTATGGAATCATCTGACATCTATATTTTTCTTACATGGCACAGGTGGTCATGCGAAGACTCTTATGTTTGTGCAGCTTAATCCTGATGCGACTTCCTATAGTGAAACCTTAAGTACCTTAAAATTTGCTGAGAGGGTTTCCGGAGTTGAGCTGGGTGCTGCAAAAAGCAGCAAAGATGGCAGGGATGTGAGGGAATTGATGGAACAGGTACCTTTTTTGGCATAGAATAATCATTCCTAATCAATTTTTTAGAAGTTCAATAAAAACATGTGTGAGCTATATCATCTGATTTAAATTTCTTTTATGGTAATCTATGAGCAACCCCAAACAATATGCAGATGCCAATCAAGCCTAATTTCTAATATGATAGTATTGAGAAGCCTGAGTTAGTTTGTCACATTTTGAACTGTGGATAGAAATCTGAAGGAACTCTTTTTAAGTAATTCTTTTCATCTTCAAGTGCTTTATATTCTGGCAAGCCTAAACTTTTTCTTTGATCCTCTCTTTCTCTCTCTCAAGCACACACACACACACACTTTCTCATTTTTCTTCCCAATGTTGAGACAAACTTTGCCATATTGTAAATCTCTTTTGGGACATTTACATGACCTTTCATAATCTCACTGTCTCGCTTACAGATATAACCAGATATAGCTTGGCTTCTTCGCATTCACCTTAGATTATGTTGTAAAAATTTGTATTAAGAACTGAAAATTTTGAACACCAAATATTATTAGTTTATATCTGAAAAAGCTATGCTTGTGTAAGGGTTTTCTTGTGAACTCCTACCAATTTCTTAATCTTGATATAAAATATAAATTAGATGGGCACATAGGCTTACCTGGAAATAAGGAAATGGATATTGGTACTAGATCAATTTCAAGAATACAAAGAAATATTAATATTGTCTCCTAAGCACAAACAAAAGTTCAAGACAAGTCTATCTGTCCATATCAAACTTGATATGCCCCTGAAGTTCATCCTTCTCCACTATTTCAAAGGATTTCCACAGAAATCCATTATAACAAAGTAGATGCACTGTACTATTTGCATCTCCGTAGACCTGAGTTATTTTAAGCAGTAGGGGTGTAACTAAACCTTTGATATCTTCTTGCTTCAAGAATGTGTGGAGTCTGCCATGGTACTACCGTAACATCCCCAATACATTGAACGACATTGAGTGAATCAAGTTCCAGCCACACATGTCCCCAACTTGGGACTGATAAGTAAGCCTGCATCGAGGCTTTTAAAAGCCAACTACAAATTCATAAAAAGCAAGGACATCTCCACTTTTAACTTACCTCACAGAAGTCTGCCACCTGAGTTTGACCTGAGCAAGCCTCGAAAATTTTATCTTTGCCTTGCTTTTGCTCTACAAAGTATTTGTCAACCAAGTTATGATATAGTCATAAAACATGAGTGCCTTGGGAAGCAAGACAAAGGTGGCACAACAAAATAGAATTAATTCCATGACATGCTAATCAAAAACTTCAATTTGGAAAACAAGAGGCAAAAGCGGCACATCTCCGTAATATATAAATTACAGTGTGTGTGCTCTATGTAGTTTGTGCAAGCTATCTATCAATATGACACTTGGTCTTTTATAACTAGACAATATATGAAATTTTAATCGACATTAAGATGTTATTCTAGACTTCCATAGATGATATTGTTTGCTCGTGAACTTTAAGTTCGAGTTAAAGTAATGTTTCTGTACTGTGTTCGCTGAAAAAGCTATAACTCCCCTGATAAGAAAATGTGCTAAAAACCTGAGTTGCAAATTTGGAACTAAATTTCATTATGATAGAGACATTTGAAATCACTAATCCCTTTTCTAAATTCAAATCCTTCAATTTGAAGCAACCTAAGTTAAAATACGACTAATTCCTTCAACGTTTATTATCAACAAACAGGGAGTGGGTGGTAATATGATAATTCTAAGTGTCCTTGCACCCACAATAAGAGAGCTTCTTTTTCATATATTTTTACGTACCAACTTATATTGTTTTGAAGGGACTTTATATATTTGGTGTGCAAGGGGCATATCATGAAAAAGTAGACACATAATACCTTTTGCTATTTTTTGGGGAGATTGTGCCAGGTTTATTTCAGACATGGTCTCTCATTTTGGTATATTTCCTTGCCTGGGTTTTTGTTTGCCTTTATGGCAAAACACAGGGGCCAGATTGCAATTTTGCTTGTAAATTTGCAATCTTGCAATCTACTCAAGGAATGATCTATAGTATATTGTTGTAGGAATTGCATTTTGAACCTTCAGCCATGCTTTCTCTTTTCTTACTTTTATTCATGTTTCATAGAACTTTATTTTAGCGTGTGTTCTTCGGTTATAAACCTCTATTGTTGGCATTCTTATTACATTGGCATTACGACAAGAAGTGATCCTTTTCTGTGCTTGTACTCCAAAGAAAATGTATTGTCTCATCTGAATACCTTTTCGGTACGTAGGTTGCATCTTTGAAAGATACAATAGCTAAGAAAGATGAGGAGATAGAGGTGCTGCAGCTACTTAAAGATCCCAAAAATGGAGCCAACAGTGGCAACTCATCGAGGTATGGACCTATTTTTCCAAGCAAAAATTCTATGGGTGGGACTCATCAAGAAATAAGCTTAAAATTGTCTTGTGAGATAGAAGAGTTCAACAAACAAACTTTTGATCTGGATGACTAATCTGAGGGTGATGATCACCATTCTATAGACTAGTTCTCAACAATTTAAATGGTGTTCGAATTAGCTTATAAGCTTTTAAAAACATCTTATAAGATGATTGATTGAGAGCTTATAAAATGTTAGAAAGTGTTTGATAATTTATTTTTAAAAAACAGCTTATAAGCTTCTTGAAATAAAATGTTAGAATCTCATAAGATGTTCTGAAAAAAGTAAGAAGTTTCTAATCAATTTTAAAATCTTAATAAACTCCTTTAATTTTAGCCATATTAATTACAAAATAATCAGTATTAACATCTTATACTCTTAAAGATCTTATTTTGTCCAAATATTTTAAGAGTTTATTTTTAAAATAAAATATAACATAATACAAGTTCTTAGATGTTTTGAATAAGTTTAGCCGAACACCATTTAGCTTGTGATTTGGACAACAAAAACAAATTCCTCCGCCAATCTAATACTGCTGGGGGGAATACAGTTCAAACTTTTTCTGCAGACTCTCAGATCTTAGGATTCTAGGATGCTGACACTGATAAGATATATATCTGATATTGTTGTTCCTGTTGGAATAGAAACTGATGGCTTTATAGAAACCACTTGTGTTCCTGATGAAGGACAAGCCCATCACAATATTGGTAAGCTGAGAACATTCGGCCAATTAGTTTCTGGGAAACTTTGAACTACATTTTTCTTAACTTACATCTTTATGATGTATATGTTGATTGTTATAAACTTCCATACCACGTGCAACATTTTTCACACTATATATTTACTAAACGGTGCATTTTTATTTTTATTTTTATTTATTTATTTATTTTTTGCCAGGGCCGGCCAAATGAAAATCTAGTGTTCCATGATATTTAATAAAATCAACATGAGAGTTGAGAGTCTCGAAAGGATAGCTGGTACGGACTGTAAATCTTTCAGGGGAACAAATTTATCAACTAAATGGCGAAAAAGGTGGCAATAGTTGAGAATAGTTTTGTTTTATTATTTTTCTCAATTCTTTGCACAAAATAGACTCTGATATACCCATTAATTTGATTTCCTTTCCACGTCTTTCCTCGTTATCCTTATTCAATTCATTGTATATAAGTTAATTTAGTAATTATAGAAGAACCAACAACCCCCCGACCCACCCTATGGCCATTGGCCGGCCGTCAAGACTCGAGTGTAGGGGTTCCATTGCATGTTTTGAGTTTTGTAAAATTGTACAGGTTCAATTGTAATTGAGAGAGACTGAGAAAGAGATGGATTTTTGCCCCCAACAAAAGAAATTGGACCGAATTATAATTATGGTTTGAGCTGCCAATGAATCAATGAATCAGGAAGGAAGGTCTATTCTTGAATTCCTTATCATTTAAATTTTGTGGCTTATGAGTGAAAAGAAATAGCTACTTTTTATTGGCTGCTCACTTTTGTGGACGCAGGCCAGAGTGCTAAATTAATAAAATAGCCTCTGAGTGGGGTACCGGCCATGCTAAAGCTAAAGCTACACCCTACAACACAACAAACACCAAATAAGAAAATCCAAGATAATGAAATTTGGATCACTAAAACTAGTAGTGGTAAATGGGTGGATCGTGTTAGTTATGGGTTGGGTCTTATGAGTTGGGTTAAAAATGAGTTTATATTTATGGGTTGAAAATGAATTGGATTGAAAACGGATTGGGTCAGATTTGGACTGGTCCAATAAAAAAAAAATATATAAACTTTTTGCTAAATACATTATTATATTATTTTATTAAATTATAATATTTTTATCTTAATTTGACATATGTTAATTAATTATTATTAAATCCTTGTTAATCACATAAAATCAAATCAAATTATATAAACATATAATTTACTTATTTTTTTTATAATATTTATATTTTTTTCTTTTAATACAAAATAACAATCTTGCTCAATGAATAAAACATAATTATATAAAATATTTTAAATTTTTAGTACAAAACATTTACATTGTACCCAACCAAATATTTACTATACTAGTCGTATTTGTTTTTTGTTTTTACTTTTTATATTTAGTCAATATTTGAAAAAGTGCTATTTATTTTATTTTTAATTTTTTCAATTTAGTTCATTATCGTTTATTATAATGATCAAATTCAAATTCGATTCGACATAAAAGTATTACTATCATTTTAAAACAATTAAAATATACATATACCTTGAAAAATGTCTTTTTAAGAATAAAAAATATAAATAATTTAAATTTAAATTCTGATATATACCTAAATTATTATTTTTAAATACAATACTAAAAAAATATTGAAATATAATTAATTTTTTAATTTTTGAAAATATTATTACTGAAAATAAAAAAAAGTCGAGGCCCTTTCTTCATGTGGAGGGAAAGGAAATGAAATGGATGGCCGCAATTTGTCTTCTCACATGCTACCACTACACAATAATAAATTTGTTGTGTTTACATATTAATATTTTGGTAGTTTGTAAAAATTATAAAAAGAAAAAAGAAAAATAATTTTTTATTTATTTTCATATTGCAAAGTTGAAAAAAATCTAGGGGCTATAAAATTAACTGGCTAAATTTTTTTATAAAAATTTGGAGTTTATAAACCAAATAATGATATAACCAATTTTTAGATCATAGTCTCAAGTAAAACGTTACTTGATTAATTCATTCGAATTAAGTTAATAAATTAATATTTTAAAATTAAATGAGGTGGAGAAATGATAAATGATTAATCTGTGATACATAATTTATCTAATTTTCAATTCATTATATTTTTTTCATTTTTAAAGTTTTATAGAAATAAAAATAAAGTAGCGTATGATCTTGAGAGAACGAGAAAATGGAAGAATAATTTTGGGGTTGAAATTGGATTGAATTATTTAGAAACCACATTCAACCCATTTTCAACCAATTTATATTCAAAACCCATTTCAACTCATTAAAACCCAACCCATATTCAACCCACTAAAACCCAACCAAAACCCAAACCCAATCAAATTATTTTAAACCCAACCCAACCCAACCCAACCCAAAATGAATTGGGTTGGAACCATGGGTTGAGACCCAATTTCCCTCCCCCCCCCCCCCCCCCAACTAAAACTAAATAACCTATAATTTTAAAAAAAATTAGCAAAACCGAAACAGAACAATTTCTTTTAACTTGGACCAACATACAATTTCAAATTCTTCTAGACTAGAAACAAGTGTGATTAATAATTGTCACTCAAATTTTACAATCTAAAGTAATGAATAAATATAATAAATTAATAATCAAAATGTTATTCAACACAAAAAAGTAAGCCAATGTTTTATAGCGTTTCAGCCCAAATATGTTTATGTACATGGGATTGATTTTAAACTTGTGAATTTTATTAGATTAAAGAAAGATATTGTTATAATTAAAAAGAAAACATATAAAAAATTAATCAAAAATGAATAATAAAGACGATTGTTTTCAATGAATAGAAGATCAGAAGAGCAGATTGATCGGAAATGGTAAGAGAAAAAATTTTTGCAAAAAAACTTGTAAATACAATAACCTCCCTTGAACATTATTATAAAGTCTTTTCTTCCTGAAAAATGATTAAGCCAAGTCATAAATACTTGTCAAATTAAGGGCAAACTAATTACTAGCTTATACATAACCATAAACTCACCAACATGTCAATTTATTCGAAGCACCTCCATTACTATCAATTAAAGCTCATCTGAACGTACATGTAATCTTCTTGGAGGAAATTATTAAATTATCATCTTGGTAGTAAATTATTGCAGGCGTTCTTTGGCTTCATATTAGAGCTAACAAAGATAGCTTAATGCCCTTCATTTTTTTTATTTTTTTTTTTCAAATATATCTTGAGAATTTTATCATTTGAAATTTTTATAATATCAAATCATCAAAAAATTAATATGAATTTGTAGTTAAAATATTAGTTGTCTTTACTTTGTATTAATGTAAGCCAATCGACTATTCTAATATTGATTAAATAAGTATATATTCTGATAATCGACAATGTTGTCTATATATCCGTGCCGCAGTATCCCATGTCTGACTGAACAACCTTAATTAATTAGCATTGGGGAGAACTTTTTCAAAATTTCTTAGCAACATAGTAAAGCTCAATTCTAGTTATCCAAATTGTACACTTCTCATAAATTTGTATTAGTAGAAGAGTTAAAAAAAATATGAATTAATTTCTAATTATAATAAAGATGAAAATCTACCTTCTAATTTATTCAGGAAAATGAATTAATATGCCAAGAGAGATGCCACCAAAATTAACCATGTGAGGTACATAATTTTTTTTTTTTTCTTTCGAAAATAACAAGAAATTAAATTTCTTTGAAATTAAGACGTTTTTATGTTTATTATGGTTCACAATTTCTAAGGTTGTCGACTCGTGAAAATATCTATCTGTGGCCGTTACTGAAAAGGCTCTCATCTTCCCACGAAGGGCTGTGCTGCCTTTAGCAGTATGAACCTCAAAACTGCATACTCCGTACGCGCCCCATATCAGATAAGGTTACTGCCACGTGGCGCCACAGGAGATGTGCCAAAGGGATAAGGAACTAATCCATGTATCTGTGGTCAGAAAATGGAAATGTCATATCCAACGGCACATATGAACCAAAATTAGGCAACACTGAATTGGGACCCTCGGATGAAAAATCTGCACAGGCCAATTAAGAACAAGGCTGTTCCATGACATTATAAAGGATGAGGGAGGCTGCAACAATTTTCTTCCTCATTGAGTAGTGAGTGCATTTTGGTGTGTGCAAATTAATAATTAATTAGCACGAAAGAAAAGAGGATCATATACAATGGCTTCCTCAATGGTCTCCACCGCTACAGCCGTCGTGAGTCGCTCCACCCCGGCTCAAGCCAACATGGTGGCTCCTTTCATCGGCCTTAAGTCTGCTGCCTCTGTCCCTATCACCCGTAAGACTGCTGCCGACATCACCACCCTTGCTAGCAATGGCGGAAGAGTCTCTTGCATTCAGGTACGTGCTAGTGCTAATTAATTAATTCATTCATTCATTCATTCATTGCAGTACTAGCTACTAGCCACTCAATTTAATTAATTAATTCCACTATAAATATATATCTTTTCTTTTTCTTGGAATTATATATATATATATATATGTAGCATTTACAAGTATGTATAAAATAAAATTCTATACAATAATTGGTAAAATAGTTTCTTCAATGTGGTTTTAACGAATGTTTGTGTGTGTGAGCCTGTCTATGCATGGATCCTCTTTAATTTTCTACCCTCCTCCATTTGATATAATAACCATATACAGAGTCTTAATTAATTTCTGTTTTCTAAATGAAAATGCTTATAGTTCTACCTACAATCCTTTTTCAGATGAAAATCGAAAATACTTATCCGATTTGGTCACTTTTTTCCATTCAGAATCATTCTTTAGAAAAGAAACCACATAAACAAGCCCATTTATATATATTCAAATCTCTAGAACTGTCATACTTAAAAGTGAAATATTAATTTTCTTTAAAACTTATTATAACTCTATAATTAATATATATGGTGTGTGTTACTGTATATATATAGGCATGAAATTATGCGTCATTAATTTGAATTAATAAGGTTGTTTTGTTTATGCATGTATGTATGTATGTATGTATGTATGTATGTATGTATTTTATAGGTTTGGCCGACAGTCGGACTGAAGAAGTTCGAGACATTGTCATACCTGCCTCCTTTGACTCGGGAGCAGCTGCTGAAGGAAATTGAATACCTTATCCGGTCAAAGTGGATTCCCTGCCTGGAGTTCGAGTTGGAGCACGGATTCGTGTACCGCGAGAACCACAGGTCACCTGGGTACTACGACGGCAGGTACTGGACCATGTGGAAGCTGCCCATGTTTGGCTGCACTGATGCAGTTCAGGTTTTGAAGGAGCTGGACGAGGCCATCAAGGCTAACCCAACTGCATTCGTTAGAATCATTGGATTCGACAATGTCCGCCAAGTCCAGTGCATCAGTTTCATTGCCTACAAGCCCCCGGGCTACTAAATAATTAATTAATTATATATAGGGATACATATATTAATTAATATATGCATCCATCCATCCCTATATATATATATATATATATATATATATCTGCAGTGATCCGTTCAATGTTTTGATTTGCCGTTTCATTTCTGTTAGGATTTTTGTATTTCTAATAATTTCATTTTCTGCTGCTTTTCCTCTTTCTGTCTCTTTCGGATCTCCGATCGAAAGCAATTGGAATGTATGAGGATAAGTATATTTTATATAAACATTCTGCTTTTTAGTTAATAACTATCTATAAACTATAATGCAGCATTTTTTTCACTTTTTTTTTTTTTTTTTATTCAATTAGAATTTCTTGATCATTTACATTATTAAACTACAAGTGACAGAAGCTCAGAATTTGAGGTTTTCATGATTGATGTACGATACCAAACATAATAATCAGTACCATTCATTAGTTAAATATCCAAATTGAATTATATGTTGATGAGGTATTATTTCATCAACACATATTGATAGAGGCACTTCATCTTTGGAATTAAGACTCTGGCTTTAAAGATAGATTAGGGAGATGAGCTATAAGCAAGTTTCATATTTTTTTTTTTTACTTTCTCGATGTCGGGATAAAATCAAATAATTATTATATTCCTTCAATATTTTAAGAGCTTAATTGGGAGGCACATGACTATAATTCTCACATATAATTGGAATTAAAATTTTTGCCTCATCTATAAATTTACTATGAATCTTATCATTAAATCTATTTAAATTTGGTGGTGATCATATCTCTCTATTCATTTGAAAAATGTCAGTCTTATAGTTAGAATACCATGCGAATGGTTGAATTGTCATGTCTTGAACATGTATTTCAAACATGTATTTATAATTATTATATTGATGAATACAACTATTGAAAATGTGTGTGTGTGTGTGTGTGTGTATGTTGTTAATTTAAAAAAAGTGTCAATTAATTAAACATGTCTATATATTAGCAGCTTTTGTGCAGTCACAATATCTATCGTTTAGGATAGAGATATATATATATATATATTACTATCTCTGTTGACTTAATTAATCCAATTGCCAATTCAAGTTAATTGCCTACTACTATGATAGACTTGACATGCATGATGATCGAGCTTCAAAATACAGCTTGATATTTTGGATTGAAAATTCATGTTCCAACAGCTTCAACGTATCCTCAAGTGATATCAAATTTTAATTGGAATGAAGTAAGTGGCCGATCACTAGTCAGTCAAGTAGTGAGAATGTTTGGTCTTGAATTTTAATTCTAATTCATAAATATAAATAAGCACTCACTTTATTTGAATTTATTAATTATTCGAAAAGAGCTCCAAAATAAAGATTCATTTCTACAAAAATTAATTTCCTCTTACTCAAATTAAGTTGTGCCGCGTACGATATCATTAAAAACTACATATATGGAAGAATGTAATGTTATTCCCAACAATATCAACATGCATGTAACCTAAGTGATCTGACTGGTACTGCACTCTCTTACGCGCGCTGTGCATGCCAAGGATAAGAATTGACACATTATATATGTGGTGAATTTACAACTCATATGTTGTTTTCAGAAACACCTTATCCGATCACGTTTGTGGTATGGCTACTCTATCAAATATAATTAATGAGAATTTCAAGTTAGGGGCAAAAAACAATTCAAAATTTTGGCCTTAACTATATGAAAAGTAATTATTTACTCTATGTTTAATTTTATTTATAAGACCCTTAGCAACTATATATCATGATTCATGCTATTTATTATAAATGTACACCGGCCCATATATATATATATATATATATATATATATATGAAGAGTACTTAATTGCATCTGAATAAATATACATTTAATTACAAAATATGTATACATAAATACTTACATGAATTTATATTACTTGTAGGAGTTGATATTCACAGTACTCCAGTACTTTTACTTTTAAGAAAGAAAGAGAGATTATATTGCTTTATATTTTAATTATAATCACTAATATCCATTTAGTCAATCATATATTATGTGAAATTTGGAATAAAGAATATTTGTTTTCAATTGATGATAGTGGTCTCTTCTTGATATTTCAATTAATAATCTAAATTTTCTTTTATGTTTGACTTTTCTTATTTTATTTAGATTGATGATTAGTGTAGGTAATGATAGGGACAGTAATTTAATTTATTTTATTTTTTGACAAATTTGAACAAAGTATGAAAAACTATGAAATGATATATCCATGAAGTGATAAATTAAAACCGCTTCATTTTGACTTTTTATTAGGAATTAATGAAAATATCGGTTAGTTTTAAAATACCATTATTTTACTACAAGAGAATAAGGTTTCAGAGACGGAAATTCATCGATGGAAAAAAATCCGTCTCTATTTTTTATTAATTAGATATGAATTAGCGATAGAAATAAATTTTGTATGAATTTAATAAAATAATTTAAAATTAAAGATGGATGACCAAAGACGAATTTAAATTTTGTCTAAAATTTTAAAAAATAATAGAGAAATAAAAAAGTACAAAATAGAGACAAACATATAGACGAAATTAGAGATGCAGATATTTTCCTACACTAATTCATGGAATTGTTTTATAGAAAAATTATATGATATTTGAGACGAAATAAATCCATCCCAGAAAAAAAAAAAAAAAAAAGCAAGAAAATTTAAAATCAGAGATGATTGATTTGAGATCCATTTTATGTTGATTTAAAATAAAAAAGAAATTGTTAGACTTAAGGGCCCGTTTGGTTTCATTTTCAAAGTCCATTTTTACATTTTCTATTATTCTAAAAATAAAACACTTCACTTTTTATACATTTTCACCAAACATCATTTTTATTTTCATTTTCAAAACACATTCCCCAATAACCTATATAGCTTCTCTCCCTATTCCATTATTTCTATCTCTCTTTACATGTAACCTACTAAAACCAATATAATTATTATTTTCCAACAATCTATCCAAATACAAACTTATATTCAACTCATATCACTAGCTACTTTCCAACATTTTGAAAATGATGGAAATGAAAATTGAAAATAAAAATAAAACCAAACAAGCTCTTAAATTGCCCCAGCCTCACTTTTCCAAAAATTATCAATACTAGGGCTGTTAATGGGTCGGATTCAAATTTGGATCTAGCATGATCTGAATCCAAAATCCAAAAGTAATATGTCAGATTCGAATTCAAAATTCAAAAGTAATATGATTTAGGTCGGATCATGCTGGATCCAAGTTCGAATTTGAAAGTAATATATCATATCCAAATTCTATCCAAGATCCATTAGATCTGTAGCTGGTATAACCATATCCGGATCCAAATAAAAGTTGGATATCCGTCGGATATTCAAAAAAAATCAAATTTGAATATTTCAAAAATCATTATATATTTATTATTTTTCTAAAAATTTAGTAGAATCTAAATTCAAAACAATCATCCTTAAAAAAAAATACACAACAGATTAATGAATAAATTTTCAAGTCTATTGATCACTTAAAAGCAACATTAGAATTTAACTTAATCACGTTCATTCACAAAATCATTACATTTTAGGTTACGTTGATGATAATAGTACTTATTTGGTATTATAAATATATAGTTATACTTGGTTACTCAATCAACTAACTATAGACAAAAGTTTTATAGAAAAGAAACTTATTTTGATCAAATCGAGATTTACATTGCATTCTTGCCATATTATTGCATTTGACTCCTACTCATTATTCTTCCCGCATCATTTTTTGTTATAAAAATAGAAAAACAAGTGATATAATTATGATGTAAATAAGCTCAAAATCTAACAATTTACATGAGTTTATATATTGTATAGGAGTTCATTACTTCCTTCATCTAAATATCTATATTGACATTATTATAGGACCCTGTGTATATATATATGTATAATACTAAATATATTTGGATTTGGATTATTAATGGATTGGATCGAGCCATATCCATTTTCGCTCTATTTATTTCGAATTACGAACTTTTTTAATCGAATCATATCCATTGAATCTTTTATCTATTAAAGATCCTAAATAATCGAATCGAATTTGAATTGAATTTGAATTAAAATTCGTTCCATTGACAGCAATAATCAATACAAGTTATATTCCTAAGCCTCGACTTTTGTACAACCCCACTATTGCAGCGATCGTCGCTCAGCTGTAGTGTCTCCACCAGACTACCACGTTGTTGTTGGGTCTCAACCATTACAATGGTCACTACTGTGCCTCTACCACTGGGGTAGCCGCTGCTCCGCCATTGTGCCCCTACCACCACAACAATCGCCACTTTGCCATTGCGCCTCACTATTAAGCAATTGCCGTCTCCACCACTGCAACCACAACCACTACATTACTACATTTTCACCACCACAACTCTCTCATTCTCTCTCTTTTCCTCCCCCTCTCCCTCTCCCTCTCCCTCTTTTGTGTTTGTTGTAGGAACTATTGAGACTAAATGGCGAGCCACTGCATGCTCTCGTGGATTCTCAATATGGTCTTGCACGATGATGTGACTTGTGTTGCTCATCTTGAATTTTTTACATTTATCAAACTCCATTTATGTGGTTATTCCAATAGATTGTCTTCCTTCCGCATTAATTTAGGAATTTTTTTGTTAAAAGAAAGTCTTGTTGAGGAACAATTTTCACTAAGTATCTCCTCTCATGAGTAGACGATATAACTTTTAGCGTTTTTTATAATCAGGCTTTTCAAATTTCAAATTCTGCTATGCTTGTTTACTATTTAATTTATAGCCAAAAATTTCCTTGCATTCTCTTAAAATGAGGGGCAATGCAATGAAATGCTTGCCTTGCGTTCGCATTTTTGTACCAATGCGGAAGTAATTATACTATACATATATTTATATATAAATTTTACATATATTTTTAATAGTATACTTTGATTCTTATTTTTTATTTGAATTTCAGATATTGCTACAAAGTTTCTTCTCTTTAAAAAAATTTATTTAATTTACCTGTTGACATTAAAATTTTATTGGAATAAATTACCATTTGATAGCCCAAATAAATTAGCTATTGATTTGGATACCAAATTAAAGTCCATAATAAATTTGGACTTTACATAATGGGCCAATCCAAAATAAATTTTAAAATCCTCATTTATTTTGGATTAGTTAATTGGGCCTAATATATTTAAATATGATCCATTAGCAAATTAAGCATTTCTCAAGTAGTATTCAAGCCCAGGGAGAGACTAAAGCTTTAAGTCACCAGAACCTAATTTGTACCTATAAAAAGAGATGCTGAGAGACATACCACAGATGAAGAAATTCACACATCAAGAGAAATTCAAGCATTAATGCTCTCAAGTCCAAGCTCTTGCCCCGAAGAAGTGCTGCAACTACAAAGGTTCTACATCTTCTTCAAAAGAATTAAATTTTGAAGACCTTGATATCAAAACAAATACTTGATTTCAAGGAAGTTTGTGATTCCATCCAAAAATCTAGGAGGGAATTACACATTCGATTCAAGAATAAGCGTCAAGCCCTTGAATCAAATCCAAAGGAGAAGAATCAGAGGAATTAGTCTTCAATTATGGAGATATCTCCAGAGATTGTAACCACTTTGTTTTAAATTAAATATTGAATTTGTCCATATTTTTTTTTTATCTTGTAATTCTTTTTGCAGATTCAAAATTTGTGTGAACAAATTTTTGGCACGCCCAGTGAGACCATCTCTGTCTCTCATCTCTTTCTTCTATATCAAAGTTTCAGTTGTCATTTTCGAACTCTCCATGGCACCCAAGAAGAACCAAGTTACTATTATGAATCAGACAAACGTTATGGATATTATTGTTGCGGCCAGTCAATCCTCCATTGGGGGCAAGGTTGTTGATACTACTCCATTAGATGGCTCGAACGCAGCAAGTCCTATGGAGATCAAGTCCAAATCATCTCTTTTTGCTGTGCTGCCTGCGATGGTAACTGAAACAACTATAGTGGACGAACAACTTGCTCAGATAGCTCAAGCCATAGCTAATCTTCAGAAGATTGTGGAAGATAAAGACCTCCGAATTGCCTAATTAATGAACAAGCTGGAGCACTCAGATGTTGGAGAGTCTAGCCAAAATCGTTCATCCTTCTCAAAATATGTTGAAAATGAGAAGCAAATGGATTAGATGCCATCCAAGCAAGACTCAGTACAGAAATCTAATCACTCTACAACATCAGTTGCTGCGCTGTTTGTGCGACAATTGCAAGAGATGATAACTAACATTATCAGAGCCCAGTATGGTAGACCTTCGCAAAATTTGTTTGTGTACTCAAAATCATACACTAAGCGGATTGATGCATTATGGATGCCAATGGGTTACTAGCCACCAAAGCTCCAATAGTTTAACAGAAAAGATAATCTAAAGCAACGTATTGCCCATTTCATAGAGATGCGCAATAATGCATAAACTGATGGTAACCTCTTAGTAAAGCAGTTTGTGAGATCACTCAAGGAAAATGCATTTGATTGGTACGTTGATTTGGGCCTGAGACTATTGACAGTTGGGCAGAAATGGATAGAGAATTTCTAAATCGCTTCTATAGCACCCGTTGCACTATGAGCATATTGAGCTTACCAATGTAAAGCAACGGAAGGACGAGTTAGTCGTTGATTACATCAATCATTGGCGTGCACTAAGCTTGAACTGCAAGGATAGATTATCAGAAGTTTCAGCAATAGAGATGTGCATCCAGGGGATGCATTTAGGGCTTCTTTATATCCTCCAAGGAATCAAGCCACGAAGTTTTGAGGAATTGGTGACCCATGCCTACGACATGGAGTTGAGCATTGCAAATCATAAACATGCTTTTTTGATTGATGATCAAAAGAAAGACAGAAAAAACTTGAAAAGGAATGAGAAGCCTACAAAAAAAACTGTGAAAGAGTCCATGGAAATTAAAATAGTTCATGTTAAGATTTCTACAAGCAGTAACAAAGGAAAAAAGCTTGATCAATTTGTGCCAACTGAAAGGTGTTGACCTACGTTGAAAAAACTGAAGGAAAAAGAATACCCATTCCCTGACTCTGATGTCCTGTAAATCTTTGATGAGTTATTGGTAAGAAAGATGATTAAGCTGCTCGATTCGAAACATTTTGACGAAGTTGGGAAGGTGAATGACCCAAAATACTGTAAGTATCATCGAGTTGTTAGCCATCCTATAGAAAAATATTTTGTGGTTAAAGAGAAAATATGACGTTTGCTAAAATGGAAAAATCATCCTTGATACCGAAGACGCCACAGATGCAAATGTTGTTAGTATCACAGCTGTTATAAATGCCATTTGCAACTAGAAGGACGTTCTTTCTCCACTCATGGAAGCATTGAGGATGCTTCAATTTGGAAGTATATATCTAATCCTGTTTGAAGCTTTATCCGCATATAAAAAGAAAAAGTCGGATACAAGCTCTATTTCTGAAATTGAAGATGATGGCAAGTGGATTCTTGTGACATACCGGCGGAGGCAAAGGCAACGTGTTTACCAACTTCATCCATCATTTTTAAAGAGAAAACATCTCACTAAGTGCTCTCAACCTAAGTTAATGATAGATATGAAAGCTCTTCATGTTAAGTCCAGAAAATTGAGAAGAAATCATTAGGATCCTATTACTTTAGGAGACTTTTTTCTTATGAGATTTTTTGAGCAGAAGGTCAAAACAGTATTTACTGCATTTGGAAAAGTGGATAGCCAGAGTTTTGCGTTTTGTTGTACAGTTATTGCATTTACAGATGAAGGTCTATTGTTAGGATCAAAGCCCCATAATCGGCCGCTCTTTGTTTCTAGATTTATGCAAAATCAGAAAATCAACCGCATCAGCGATTAACATCATGCCAAAATCTACTATAAAACAATTGGGGATCACAACTGAGGACTTATCTCCCAATCGTTTGACCATTCAAGGTTTCAACCAGGGAGGCTAGCAAGCCATTGGAATGATCTGCCTAGATCTTACTATCGGAGAATTAAAAGCGGATACTTTATTTCATGTCATTGATGTAAGGACTTCTTATAACTTGATGCTAGGAAGACCATAGCTTCATGAAAATAGAGTGGTTCCATCTACCCTTCATCAATGCTTCAAGTATTCAAGAAATGATGAGATAATGAAGGTTGATGTTGATACAAAACCATTTACTGAGGCAGAATTATACTTTACGGATGCTAAATTGTATCTAGACTCGAGCTCAGTGCGGGAAGCATTAGCATTAAAAGATCCAGGTAATCATCCTATCGAGAGAAAGCATTTTGAATCTATGACTCTAGAGTTGATGATCAGAAGTCTAAGAGGTCGATTGTTGTTGAAACGATGGCAAGTAAATTCATTGACTCCGAAAGGACGCCCAATTTGCTAGTATTTTGGTATACCCTTCACTTACGTCAGAAAGAAGGATAAAAGTCACCTAAAATATACATTCCATATATCACTGCACAATAAAAGCGAACAAATAAAGGAAGTAGGATCTGATGACTACAAAGTTATGAGAAAAGAGTAAATCATGCCCATCGTCAGTCTGAACTCAAATACCTCAGCTGAATTTTCTTCTAGTGGGACTCAATATCAAAAGTTTCTGGGATGTTTGATCCAAAAGGTTGTAGTTAAGTCTTGCTATGACTTTTCCAATTCATTTGAGTTAAGGGAGTTGAAACTTGAGTTGACCGGAGAAAAGGTCTATGGCCTCAGCAAGGCACAACAAAAATTAAGGAGCGAAGGGTTTCATGTTAATTAGCCAAGGATCGGCTTGGGATTTGCACCAAGTAAGCTAATCAGAATACGTGTGATGAAGAAAGATAAGTACGTCAACATCCAACATATTGCTGTTGATAAAGATGGAAATAATAGAAGTCAAACATCAAGTGATTGTCACATCTCTATATTCGATCGACTAGGCACTCACACCAATCGTCTCTCTGTCTTTGACTGACTTGGTCAGAATCCATTGATTCGTAAAGGGCCTACTACAAGTCGTCATCTACAAGGTTCAGTTCTTAATTGACTTGGAAGTAATGTTGTAGAAAAATCAAGAAAAAGAAATAACTGTGATGAGGATGAAGTGGAGGTTACTATAAGCTCTAACTACACAAGTATTATAGAAGAGCCAAGCCCTTAGTATCTTGGAGAGTTCGAAAGATTGATTATGGGTGGCCTTGTGCAAAATACAAATTATCATGGGTGGAGGACAACACTTGTCCCTATTGTGAAAGCAAATAGAGTTATACACTGGAGGGTCACATTTCAAAGTGTAGAGGTTGTGGATACTATACAGTCTGATGATGAAGAAGATAGTGAGCTGCACTTATGTCATCATGTTGCTGTTAATGAAGATTTTAACTTAGACTTCTCTGAAGATGATATTTAAGAAGCCCCTCCACAACTTGAAGATGGTAGATAGACAATTGTAGATGAACTTAAAGAATTGAATCTCGGCACAATAGAAAACCCACGTCCTATATTTGTAAGTTCTTTGCTGAGTCTTGAAGAGAAAGAATAGTACTTCAAAACCTTTGAGCGAGTATAGAGATGTTTTCGCTTAGACATATAAAGAGATGCTGGGATTGGATCCCAAAGTTGCAATTCATTACCTTGGCATAAGGCATGGAGTGTGCCCGGTAAAGCAATCATAGTGAATTCTCTACCCGAAGCTTGTTCCTTGAATTGAAGCTAAAGTAAACAAGCTCATTGATGTTGTTTTTATTAGAAACGTCAAGTATCTAATATGGATATCTAGCATCATACATGTTAAAAAGAAAAATAGTCAAGTACGTATTTATGTTGACTTTCAAGACTCAAATAAGGCATGCCCAAAAGATGATTTTTCATTGCCTATCATTCAGCTTATGGTCGATGCAACTACTAGTCATGAAGCTTTATCCTTCATAGACGGGTCTTCTAGCTATAACCAAATCAAGATGTCACCACAAGATGAGGAGTGTACAACTTTTTTCACTCCAAAGGTAATATACTATTATAAGGTGATGTCTTTTGAGTTAAAGAATGCTGGTACCACTTACCAACGTGCTATGCAAAACATATTTAATGACATGCTCCATAAAAGAGTTGAATGCTATGTAGATGATTTGGTTGTCAAAAGTAGAGAAAGAAGTGATCACTTGGCAGATCTTCAAGTGGTATTCGATCGGTTCAGAAAATATAACCTAAAGATAAATCCCCTTAAATGTGTGTTTGGTGTTACACCAGGCAAGTTTCTCAGCTTTATAGTTTGTCATTGAGGTATTGAGGTCGATCCCACAAAGATAGATGCTATCCAGAAGATGATTGTGCCAAGGAACTATGGGGCTTGCAAAGTAGCCTTACATTGATAAGAAGGTTCATATCAAACCTTGCTGGAAGATGCCAGCCATTCAATCATCTTATGAAGAAAAATGCCCCTTTTAGATGGGATGAAGGATGGCAGAATGCTTTTGAAAGTATAAAGAATCACCTCTTAAATCCACTGGTGCTGGGAGCTCCTGTACGTAGAAAGCTGCTTATATTGTATATTGCATTACAAGAAAGGTAAATTGGCGCTCTTATGGCTTAAGAAAATGAAGAGGGTAAAGAAAAGGCACTATATTACCTGAGTAGATCCCTGATTGGAAATGAACTGAAATATTCCCCTATTGAGAAGATATGCTTAGCATTATTTTATGCCATTAAAAAGTTGAAATACTATTTTGAAGCATACTCCATACAACTCATCTCTCGTGCAGATCCATGCAAGTTTGTTGTATCAAGACCTATGCTCTCTTAGAGATTGAAGAAGTGGTCTGTCATATTCAACTAATACGAGATAACCTATGTGCCACAAAAAGCTGTTAAAAGGCAAGCTTTTGCTAATTTCCTAGCTGATCATCCTATCCCTGCAGAATAGGAGTTATCTGATAACCTCCCTAATGAAGATGTTCTCTATATTGAAGTTTTCTCGACATAGGCGATGTTCTTCGATGGAGCAGTTAGATCTGATAGATTGAGGGCGGGGATTATCTTCATTTTAACATAAAAGCAAATATTGACATATTCTATTGTTTTGGGCAAGTTGTGCTCCAACAACATTGCTGAGTACCAAGCTTTGATCATTGGACTTCAAATGGCCTTAGAAATAGAAATCATGGAAATTGAGATCTATGGCAACTCAAAGTTAATAATCAATCAGCTTTTGAAAGAATATGAAGTCAAGAAAGAGTATCTCGTACCTTTCTTTCAGCAAGCCTCAGACTTATTGAGGAAATTTGAGAGTATTAGCTTAAATCACATACCGAGAAAAGAGAATATGATGGCTAATGCATTGGCTAACCTAGCAACTACTCTTGCTCTATCTGAAGGAAAAACAACAAATGTTCCTGTATGCAATTGGTGGATCATGCTGTCTTTTGCTGAATCCAATCATGAAGATTCAAATGCCATATGAGTATCGATTAGTGATGATCATGATTGGAGGAGTCCATTGACTGATTATGTGATGCATGAAAAGTTGCCGAATGATCTTCGCCATAAGATGGAAGTACGAAGGAGATCGTCTCATTTTGTTATATATAAAGATACTTTGTATCATCAACCTTTTGAAGGTAATTACCAATATTGCCTAAGTGGTGAAGAAGCAACATAAGCTATGACTGAAGAACATTCTGGGGTCTATGGTGCTCACCAGTCTGGTCCTAAGATCTATTTTCGAATCAGAAAGATAGGTTACTATTGGCCAACGATGGTCAAAGATTATTTGGAATCTACGAAGAGGTGCGAAGCTTACCAACTACATGCAAATTTTATACACCAGCCTCTGGAGCCCCTACATCCTATTGTTGCTTCATGGCTATTTGATGCTTGAGGTCTCGATGTTGTAAGCCCTATTACTCCGAAGTCATCTATCAATCATGCTTTTATATTGGTAGCTACTGGTTACTTCTCCAAATGGGCGGAGGCGATTCCTATTAGAGAGGTAAAGAAGGAGATAGTAGTCGAGTTCATCCATTTGAACCTTATTTTTTGATATGGGGTACCTCGCTACATTATCACTGACAATGAGAAGCCGTTCTACAACAAGTTGATGGATAAGTTATGTGTAAAATTTAGTTTCAAGCAGTATAACTCCTTGATGGACAATGCAACACAAATGGTTCGGCTGAAGCATTTAATAAGACCATGTGCAACCTCATGAAAAAATGGTGTTAAAGTCAAAAAATGATTAGCACAAGAAAGTTGGAGAAGCATTGTGGGCATATAGAACGATACACTGAACCGCTACTTAAGCCACTCTATATTCTTTTGTGTACGGAGTTAAAGCTGTTCTCCCCCTTGAAAGTCAAATACCTTCACTCCGTATCGCAATTCAAAAAGGACTCACCACCGAAGATAATGCTCGCCTTAGATTTGAAAGATTGGAAGCGTTGGATGAGAAAAGGCTTGAAGCTCAATAGCAACTTGAGTGCTACCAAGCTCGCATGACAAGAGCATTCAACCAAAAAGTCCTCCCTCGATCATTTCAAGTTGGGGATCTAATCTTGGCAGTGAGGAAGCCGATTACCATTACCCAACGAATGGGAAACAAGTTTGTATTGAAGTGGGATGGCTCTTATATGGTGAAATAAGCTTACACAACCGGTGCCTATAAGTTGGTGGATAAAGCTGGATTGCGTATTAGCCCCATAAATAGCAAGTTTTTGAAGCATTATTATCCATGAAAAAGTATGCTCCTTGACGCACGAGCCTAAACTTCACGTTACTCCTGACCAATATATGTATAAATTGTGTATAGTGCCCACCAGTGATAGTGTATGTGGATAAACTGTTAACCTATTCCATTGAAAGTATTTCGTGTGGCTATAATATAGAAATACTTCACCTCATCTAGGGTGGCTAAGCTATGGACACTTTTGGCCTGCATGAGTATAAATTGTTTATGGCCCCCCCTCTCAAAACAAAAATTCTTTGAACTATGTGATGACTTGATCCCCTTGATGGGGTACGTAGGTAGCTTGAAATTTATCTTCTAAGTTCAACCAATCTTTCAATAAGTTTGGTTTGTCTTAAAGATAGCCAATTTGTTTGTAAGTTTGAGCCAGTTTATATAATTTTTCAATTATTGAAAGCATGTGGTCGATCTTTGCTTAGTTGGTGTTAATGAGAAAAGTGCAGAAAATAAAGCATAAAAAATAAAAAAGGGAAGTAAAAGATTGATGAAAATAAAAGAACTTTTATTGCATATGAATGTTCTTTTACATTAACTAAAAAAGAAAAGAAAGAGTGCTAAGAAGCTAAATGATCAAGCAAACAAGTTAAAGGTAGCTAAATCCTGGCGAGATTCTTCAAGCAATGTCTCCATCCTTTTCAAGGCTTCAGCCTCTTTATTAGTAAAAAATAGAGTGCTCTCGAGCTTCGAGACTTCTTCCCTCCTAATTGCTATTTCTTTTTGAATGGTGGATAGGTTTTCTTTAGCTTTATGGAGTGATAAGCTTGTAAACTCTTCTTTATTGTTCAACTTGGCAAGTCGCGCCTTCAATTCTTCTTGCTGCTTGGTGATTTAAAGAAGTTCTGCTTTTAAACTATTCACATCCTCAACTCGTTCAATCTTTGTTGCCTCAACCTCAGAAAGATTTTGTTGTGCAAGAAGAAGTGTCTTCTCATGAGTATCTTGTGTTTCTCTCTAGATGGAGTCCAACTTAACTTTTATGTAGTTGGAAGCCCTCAAAGAAAGGTCTTAGATGACTTTCTAAAGATGATGTGTCTTTCGTATATATCCTCATCTTTATGATTAAGTCACAATTGCTGGCTTTACCACTGAAAGCTGCTCAAATGAAGTTATCATAATCTTCTGACATATTTGTTCCCAGTAAAATTTGATTAATATCTGCTCAACTTTAGTCTTTATAATTGTGTGGCAAAATTCAGAAACTTCAGCACATAGAAACAACTAGGATGGAACTTTAAGTGCCTTCTTGGGTTTCTTATGCACATTCTCCTCAACAACCAACTTTTCTGCAATAAAAATAGGTAATACTATTTAGATACTTGCAGAAGGTTTTAATTTTACAAAAAGAGATATTTGATGTATTGTTACCAGAGGGATGGGAAGTAACGTCTTCTCTACATAAGCGAAAAGGATTGACTTCATTTATTGAGCCCATGCTACCTTCAAAATCGATAGGAATTTCTTTTTCAAGGTCTACAAGCTAAAAAAAAAGGAGCGATAAGGTGGGTGAAGGAGAATGATAATGAAAATGATTAAATAATGATAATAATAATGAGCGTATGTACGTATTCTATTAATTCCTCTAAAGGCAATGAAGAACTTGGAGCATCTGCAAAAAATGTTGAATTCACACTAATATTGTCTAAGTTAAAAACCTTTGATCTCTTTTTAAACTGGTACTGGTTGCTGGATTCATCATTAGAGAGCGCCAAGGTAGAAATCACTTCATTTCCTTTAGTTGGATGAGTTGTAGGGACAAGCTTGGGAGTCGAGTCTACATGAAGAGTCTGTTATTTCTTGGAAGGCATTTCTACTGATTCCATGCCAACAACTGAATCTTGAGGAGATGGAGCAACTTCGCCATCCTTGGAACCCTGTCTTAAAGCCCTTTGAGATCTTTTGTGATTCATATCTATGGGTTGATTGAGTTTGAGAATGATTTTTGTGTTTTTTCCTGAATAAGCCGTCCAATGTTTAGCCCACCAATCTGCATATTCCTTTATAACCAAAGGCGATGATGAGGTACTGCTTGGTATAATTATCTTGGAAGATGTGCCCAACAAAGTACACGATTGCTAAAGTCGAAGAGTTCAACCAACTCACATGTAAGAATTTCCCTCTTTAGGTGGCCAGGAATACCTTGACAAAAACCATGTTGCCGACTGAATCGATGAGGACTATAAGCTTCAACAATACGTATTGCTCCGCTCCAGAATGCCAAATAGCTAGACCGCAGAGTCATGAAAAGATCTTTGTAGGTATTGGATATGCCCGCATCATCTGTCACTGAGGTTTATTTTTGTGTGCGCAAGTTTTGAAGCCTTGAGGGATTAATATTGTGGAATAATTCATGTGCCTCAGCAAGTTCAAAGTGTTTAGCCATATTCTCTCCTACATATTTCACCATGTGAGCTCCAACTGATTCAAGTTTGGATGGAAAATATGTTTGAAGATAGCGTCCAATCCAACTGTACACATAATGAATAGGAAAGATGGTGGTAGACTCGCTCGAGCTCTTTGAGGGAGATATCTTTCTCAAACTGCGGTAAATGTTCGCCAATATACTGCTAAAGAAAAACAATCGCCACGAGCCATTTCACTTGAAACTTTGAAAATAGAAGCATCTTATCAACTTTGTGATATGGTAAAATAAAGATGCATAGCCAACATGAAAGGAAAACAGCTAAATATGTTTCATCCCTGATATTCTCTTCAATCTTTAGCATTAAAAAGGGCTCATCATACTCCTTGGTGTGTGATAAAAGAGACATGTTGATGTTCCCACAAGGATTGTAAGATAGCTCTCGCTTGACAAGTCTCTTTCTGGACGACCTTGAAGGCAATGTTGCATATCTAGTCGAGCCTTTAAATCAAAACCTAATGCAGTCAGAAATAGATACACTATTAGAGTTTTTCGGAAGCATGTGGTATGCTATGAATAGATACTTGCAGCTTCGCAGCAAAGAAGGTTGGCAACTATCGACATCAAGTAACTCATTGGTAGATGGAACAACTTCATCGTAGAAATCTCCACGCATCGGCAATCTACAAAGTCCACGAAGATCCCATAAAGAGATTGACAGTTCTCCAATAGCAATTTGCAGTGTGTTTGTAGAAGGGTACCATAGCTCAAGGAATGCTTGGAGGACAATCTTATTTCAAATGTACGTGAATAGGGAGGCATAAACAGCTGCATAGATCTTGGATCGATGAAGAGTGTCTACATAATAGCCCAGCACTTCCTCTACCCACTCCCAATAGCCAGTGTGAAATGTTACCTCATCGAACTTGGATGTTGGAATTCTCCACGAGCCTCTATTAATGCTGAGATAGTGGTTCGGAAGTGAGAATTCTGCATGCATGGCTCTGATGTCATGAAGTGATGATTTCAACAGTAAGATGTCGAAACGAATAGAAATACCGGGACACTGATTAATCATCTCCTTAGTTGTCTCATCGAACCATTTAGCAACATGCATGGAGTGGTTTGATCGAGCCTTAGATGATTGAGTATCCTTGACTGCTTCATACACACACAAAGTAGTACTTTTGGCTTTGGAAAAATCTTTGTCGCCCCGAATCACAATGCATAGAGTCAGTTCGCTACAATCCTTGATATCCACCTTCATGGTTTTACTAAAATTTAAAAAAAAAAAAAAGGAAAGAAAAAATCAAGTCATCAATACAATGTTTTGCTGCAAAGAAAGAAAAACAAAGAGGGCTTCCACCAATATTCTACTTTCACAAATGCTGATTAATAGAAGACTATTATAGTTGTGATCCACCAGCTTCTGATGAATGCTTGTGAACCTGCGGAAAGAAAACAAAGAAAAGATTAGGAATATAATGGATGTGCTTTCTCTTGGAAAAATTCACAAATAGGTGTTGTGCAGGTTTATGTAGGAAGGTTTCATGAAATTATGAAAATAGTATCAACCAATTTATCAACAAGAGATAAGTATTACTGGTACCAAACAAGTAGGTTTGAGGAGAAATCAATATTCTAAACTTTAATTATGAAAATAAAAGCACCAAACATCATTCCCTTATAAATGCTTAACCACAGCTTAAAGGTGGAAATTTTCCATGGCCTCAATTGCTTGGGGGAGGGGAGATACAAGCATGGAAATGCAATCATAAATTTCCATAGGTGCATGCAGTTGAAGATTGTTCTGCATTAAGGATGGCAAGTTGTTCCTGGTACGATATGATGGTATTGGTCTTCAAGGACCATGAATTATGTGGATTTGGAAGCCCATATATTCCTATTAATAAAAAAGGAAAGAAAAAGAAAGAAATAAGAGAAGGAAAAAAAGACAAGAAAACGTATGATTGCCATGGAAACTGTTGCTATAAATATGTTGTTCCCAAGTTAAGGAATTGATATTAGGATGGTTACCACTTTCCAATTGTTTATAGATTTTGGAAGTGAGCCCCCTTCGTATTTTTAGAAAAGAAAAAAAAAGAATGGGGAAAAGACAAAATCCTGCGGCATTATGTGATGCTGCTATCTATTATACACCAAATAAAGTCCACGGTTGGTTTCTTTTTCTTTGTTTAAAGGATAGGAATAAACGTGGGACTGTGTATTTAAAAGTAAAATTGGATTAGTTTTTTAATGGGAAATTGACACGAGCTGTTTGTTCGCAATCTGCAAGGAAAATCAAGATTTATTGCGGAAAGGAATTTTTCTAACTCAAATTTTGAGAACAAGGAAGGTCGTGATTAATTCCCATTGTTGATTGATTGGGTATTAGGTATTCTACTAAGGAAAGAAACTTGTCAAGGATTCACGCTATGAAGCAATTGCCATAAAGAAAAAAGGGAGAGATGGTGATTACTTTAAATCTCGTCTACCTCATGCATGTTAGGCATGTTGTTCGCTGAGCTTTGAAGTGGGGGCATTTGTTGACATTAAAGTTTTATTCGGATAAATTACCATTTGATAGCATAAATAAATTGGCTATTGATTTGGGCCCCAAATTAAAGTCCATAATAAATTTGGACTTTACATAATGGGTCAATCCAAAATGAATTTTGAAATTCTCATTTATTTCGGATTAGTTAATTAGGCCTAATATATTTAAATATGGCCCATTAGCAAATTAAGCCCTTCTCAAGTGGTATTCAAGCTCAATGAGAGACTCAAACTTCAAGTCATCATACTAATTTGTACCAATAAAAAAGGGTGTTGGGAGCCATACCACAGATGAAGAAATTCACATATCAAGAGAAATTCAAGCATCAAAGCTCTCAAGTCCGAGCTCTTGCCCCGAAGAATTGCTGCAACTACAAAGGTTCTACATCTTCTTCAAAAGCATTAAATTTTGAAGACTTTGATATCAAAACAAATACTTGATTTCAAGGAAGTTCATGATTTCATCCAAAAATCTAGGAGGGAATTACTCATCCAATTCAAGAACAAGCATCAAGCCCTTGAATCAAATCTAAAGAAGAAGAATAAGAGGAATTAGTCTTCAATTATGGAGATATCTCCAGAGATTGTAACCACTTTATTTTAAATTAAATATTGAATTTGTCCTTATTTTTCTTGTTTTGTAATTCTTTTTGCAGACTCAAAATTTGTGTGAACATTACCAAACTAAATTTATTGTTCGAAACACAAAATTTGAAGAGCTTGCAATATCAAAATGATGAGAAAGATGTGCTAATTAGATTGTGCTCTAACATTAGAATGCAGTAATTGTACGGTGTTATCTGTATGGTTAGTTTATACACCGGACATGTTGCGACATACTTTATTAAATTACAAAAGTTGGGGCTCGAGCTCATTAAAGAAAAGTTGCGTCTAACTTTTTGGGCAAATGTGGTAAGCTTTGATGTTTCATTTGACAACTCTTCGGTAGACAGTTTCCTAGCAAAAACACCTTTATCCTATGTTTGTCAGCCTAGAATATTGTTAATACATTATATATATTATTATTTGTTCTTTCACGTGTTATTCCCCTTGCTCAATTATCTACAAAAATTTGATTTATTTAGTTTTATCCTCTAGTGGTATTAATTTAATCATTTAGGAGAAATTTGAGGACTCATATAGAATCATATAATTTTTAATGGAGATAAGCGCTGGAATGGCTGAGAAAGAAGCTTAAAGGTAGACCACATATCTTAAAATATGATCATTTCATCTTCATTATTTTTCTTTTCCTTTTCCAAGGATACAGTTTTTATTATGTTGCTAAGTGAGTTCTAGCCATAAAAACTTAATTGCTAGAAATTTTTGTACTTTTCGATAGCTGATGGAATAAGGCGATTGGCAATCAAATTTCAAATAAAGAATATTGTTGTCATCTTTATCTACTTAACTAAGGTACTTGTTTGCCTTTGCACGTGGATTGCATTTATTTTAGATGACTCAATAACAGTTGGGAGTGTTTGTCTTTTCGTCCAAGTTTTGCATTATGCTATGGTTTTCCAATTTCTCTGTTGTTTTTTGAGAAACATATTGATTAAATCCTACAGGACAAGTCAAGAGCTGGCGGAGTGGCCAAAATATATAACTTTCCTGGTGGTCACTTGATGCAACTCTAATTCTCATTACTCTTAAGCCCATCAAGCACCTATAAATAGAGGCGTATATATATTTTATTGCTTTTTATATAAAAGACAAAAACATAAATAAAGAGGTCTTTTTTAATATATTTCTCCTACATTAAACTTATAGTTGTGATGTCATGTTCCTTTTTTCCTGTTTTTTATCTTTTTGTAGGTGATTGGGTTCTCATGCCTGATTATTTTGAAACCCATGTTATTTCTCCATTATAGATTTTTTTCCTTTTAACAAATTTCCATTTTGGTTCTTAAGATAAAGATAGCTTCCCAGCCTCCCTACGTTAGTTGTAGTATGTACTCAAATCATAGTTATGAGCCCTTTACTTATCAACAATAAGATTTTCCCTTGCTCAGTTCTTATTTTAAGCACTAGTTTTTTGAATAGGCAGAGATTGGCTACTGTTGGTAAAATGTGAAAAAAAAAATGGTAAGGTTTTTGTCTCTCATTTAACATGTCAATGAGTTGGTATAAATCTGAAGTGTGGTAAAATCCCCGAGACATTATAAGTGAAAATATAATTTTTGACTCAATGTTTGTATATGTTATAAAGAAAGTTTAGCTTTCTTAATTTCTCACTTCATATGTTCTTTGATGTTTTTTGTGCATATGCTAATTACTTGGAAAAAGGATTTGGCAACTTTAGGAAATATTTTTGGAACTTTAATTGGATGGAATGGTCTTCTATTATCTCTTGGAAATCAACTCAGGTAAGTTATGCGCTGAACTTTAAATTCATCATTTCATCTTTCATCTACTAGGGTATATAGTTATTCTACTCCTTGCACAAACATGCGCATTTATGCACACAAGTATTTATATTTTCATGAACTGGAAATTTTTTGATTCTATGGATGTAAGTCTTATGGCTAGGTTGCTTGCAGAACACTTGAACAACACAATTTATTTTATTTTTTATTTTATTTAGGATTAGTTAAATATAGCAATGATCTTAATGTGATTGCTTGAGATTAAATGAAATTGAGGTTGTAATACAAAAATGTTATGACAATGCTTGATGTTGTTTTGAGATAATTGATCCTTAAGTTCATGAATCTCTTTCGCCAAGGTACTTCAGAGAAGATATGGAAACCCAATGCATAAAAGCGTTCAAAGAGAATAACATGGTGATGACTAATACAAGTGCATGAGGAGTTCTAGGTTATTGACACAAATTGTTCATCTAGTTTCTAAGATGTTGTGTCAATATGAGTTAGTTTATGTTGCTTTAGAGACTTATTTATATTTTTTTATATTGTTATGGATAGTTAAAGTAACTAGTTTTTAATGTTGTCAATGAGCTATATTGTTTGAGGATGATTAATGAGATTGCTTTAAAATTAATTTTAATTGGTTTTATAGAAGTTACATGAGCACGTAATCAATTTGAATTTAAATAAAAAAAGACTATTTAAATTTTAAAATTAATTAGGTGCATGTTAAAAAAGGAATAAGAGGCAAAAATTAATGGATTTAAAGATACAATTAGAGATATAAATAATGATGGAATTAAACATGGATTGTTGGTGAATAGGTTGAATTAGAGATGGATTTTGAGACAAAATTATAGATGAATTAATTTGAAATATTTATAAATTTAGAGACAGAATTAAAGATAGAAAATTTTACGGACTTAGAGATGGATTTAGTAAAAAAAAAAAAAAAAAAAAAAAAGAATTAGAGACATATCTATAGACCAATCTTAACCTTCTCTACTTTAGAGATGGAAAATTTTCAGTCTCCTAAATTTGAGATGGGACTTTCAGCCATAAGTTCAGTCACTGAAAAATAGTCTCTGTTCTACTTTAGAGACGGAAAATCGATCATCAGAGACGGTAAAATCCGTCTCTGAAGACATTAATTTAATCATTTTAGGTTTAAACTTAGAATATCATGTAAAAGTTAGGTTTAATATTATTATTTTATTTAATCTATTACTTATAAAAATCCAAATATTAAATCTTTCATTTGTTGAATAGAAAAAGCAATTTATGATTGATAAAACACTCCGCAATTCGTGGGATCATTTGTAACTTTTTCCCGCTAGTCTTTCAAAATGCATGAATAATGCACTTTGGGACGAATTATCCACAACATCATAAGCTAGCGGGTGTCAATTTTTACCCAGTGTTGTAACGTAAATAGTATTTGCAGTAAAATGAATACCATAAATGTTAAATAAAGCTATACTATAATGATAGATCAAGCTAATTTTAGGACTGATATGTTTAATATTTGCACATTTTGTTATTTCTAACAATAAAATATTAAAAAATGAATAACAATATACAAATTGATAAGTTTCTATTATTCTGACATCAATTTGTGATTCTTTTCCAACTAGTTGTGTAACAATAAAAGTGTAAAGAAGGCCCATAAATGTATATGAAAAGAATACTTTGTTTAATTATTTAACCAAAACAATTAGGTAATAATATACGATGAAAGAAATTGCAGCATTCAAATAAAGAGAAATTAAATCTTTAAGTTTTAATTTTTTCTCTTAATGAAATCACAAAATCCAAAGGTACAAAAAGAAGGATGATAATATATTAACATTTATGGTTTTTTTAAAACTACACTTGATCAAATCCAATTTTTAATACGTTAATTAGTTTTGAGCTAAAAAACAATAACCCACTATCAATTTTTCTAATTAATAATCAATCTAAATGAAATACTCAAGATCAAACATGAAAGAATATTCAGATAATTAATTTGAATAGGTGTAGAAAATAAAACAAAGACACTACCTAAAATGGAAAAGTAAATTTTCCTTGTTTCATATTTTCCACATAATATATGATTAACTAAATGGAGGGTGTATTAGTTATTAAAGTATAAAACTAAAACAATGTTGTCTCGCTAATTAATGAGTAGTTTATAAATTCTTTTATTAAAAATAAGAGTAGAGTACCTTATTAATTTGTTCATTGCAGATATCAACTTAATTCCACTAATTGTATACCTGTGAGTGTATGTACATATATATATATATATATATATATGATAAATGTATGATACTTTTTGAATATTTGTGGAGCTTCACAAAGTTCAATCTCCTCATAAGCGGAATTGGTTTTCTCTAAATATAGTTGGTGTGAAAAAAAGATTAAAGGTGTTGGGTTTTCCCATGAAGAACCTCTGCTGCTTCAGTTTATAATGACTTAATTTGGGAAGAAATTAATGATAGTAAAATAAGATTCTTTAAAAAATATATATATTGGAACTAACAAAATTGACCAAGCAAGTAAAACAAGAAGGTGCTAAATTTCGAGTGGACTAACATATATATAGTTGACATGAGTTTGTTACATGTGTTTTATCTTGGCTTAGTCATGGATAAACGAGATCGGCAAACCAGTAGTTTTAGTGGGCAGCAATTGGTAGTACGTACAGATGAGCTATTATATGTCTTGGCATTTGTGGGATATCCTTTTCTTGGAATGATCATGATTCATGGTCCCTATTGCCTCGTCTTGGGCCCTCTAGCTAGAAGAGTAATGTCAGCTGGGCGGGGCTCCTCAAGCAGCGGCCTATTTATTCTGCACAGAGAATTCACTTAGTCTAACTATATTAAATACCCTAGGCCAGCCTACCTGTGTGGATCTTCTTACTCTTGTTAGGCTGTTTGGCTAACTCGTATTTACGGGCTCAATGTCCAATTAGATAGGCTATTTTTCTTATGGTATCATCACTCCCCTCATCTGACGGGCTAGTTGCAGAGGAGTGCAACGATAGAGTTGGTGATTTTTCACTTGTATTTGTCTTTGTCAAAGTGCTACCAAGACTTGCAATTTTCACAGACTATCATTAGATTATGACCTATATGGACAAGATCCTTGGAAGCCACAATTTATATGAACAAGTTGTTGCATGGTCTGCAACGAAGTTGTCATTAAGTCACATGTCATTAGTTATAACAAAACTTTTATTGAGTCACACCTTGTAATCATGCTATTACTAGCTATGGATTATATGGATAAGTTGTCATCATGCTTGTAACTAAGTTGTCATTAAGTCATTGTTTGTGATTAAGCCATTTCCATGTCAAAACTAATTAACGTGAACAAGTTGTCATCACATATCATAACTGAGTTGTCGCTAGGTCATGACTTACAATCAAGTTGTTGCCCCAACTTATAACGAAGTTGTAATTTTAACAGGGGTTGTAATCAAGTTATTGCATCACAACTTGTTACTACGTTACAACTACTAATCAAGTTGTCATTAGGTCATAATTTGCAATCAAACTATCATTATTGCTTGTAACTAAACTATTTATTAGGCTACATCCTGTAATCAAGTTATTATTAAGTCATAACTTCTATGGACAAATTGTCATCACAACTCATAACCAACTTGTTACTTGGTCACACTTTTAAGCAAGTTATTATTAGATCACAATTTATAATCAAGTTGTTACCAAAATGCAACTTCTATGGAAGAGTTGTCATCATCACAGTTCCTAACCAAGCTATCACCAGGTCCTACTTGTAAGCAAGTTGTCACCAAGTCAGACTTATATAGGCAAGTTGTTGTCACATGATATGTCATGAGCTTTCTTATCAATAGAGAACAGAGCATAACCCTCTTTTCTTATTCATTGGTAGAGAGTAGAGTGTGAAATATGAGGAAACAAGTTTTATTGAGAGAAAGGCCAATAGTGAAAAAGGGTATAAGAGGTGTTCAAGGGATCAATTAAGAAGGTTGAACTAACATAACTAGGAGCATGTGGGTTAGACCTACAACCACTGAGAACACGTTAGGCTTGCCGAAGCGGTCATCGACTAAACTCTTGCTTAAGTAAGTGTAATGTAGAGGAGACAATATGAAAGAAAGATAAAAGCCAAGGGTAAAGGGTTGCATACCTTAGGCGAGCATGTGACCATGTTATTTATAGGATATGCAAGCATCAAGTTTACTATATAAGCCTCATAGAGTGCAAAATAGCAGGGTTATATTGGGTTTTTCCTCTAAAGGACAGTCACATGCCCTTGCTTTATTTGAGATAGATGTGCACCATCATCTTGTTGCTTGACACCTTCATTGTAGATGGAATAGGGCATAGCTCATCACTAAAATAGGAAAGATAGAGAGTGTATTGACAATTAGTCAAAACTTAATGCGGTTGCCTCACATAATGTTGGAGCTTTAGGATTTTAGGGTGCTCCTTGATGACCAGGGCTGACCACATCTAACAATTCAAGTTAAAATGTTGATCAAACCCCAATGAGGTTGTAGGTCGACAAATCACCTAAATCCTGAGTTCCCTAACTTCGAAGCCTATAGAGATACTAAATGGTTGTCAAGGAGGTTGAGGTTGGGTTTGTGAAGTATAGAATGACAGAGCCGTCGACCTAAAGGCCTCAAGAGCTGGTCGACCATTTGCCATCATTGATAATTATCTTGTAGGTTTAGTAGCGGGAGGCTTGAGAGGCATGTCCAAACAGGGTCACCAAAAGTCCTGCCTACAATTGCATAGAGGAAACCAAAAGTCCTACCTAAAATTCCAATCGCTTCAGTTCCATATAAAAGGGGTTTTAAAGGGTTTTCTTCCCTACTCTTGCTTGTGTGCCATCCAAGGCGTTTCTAAGTTTCTGAAGCCTTCATGAGGTTAATTACTTTCTTTATGTTGTTCATCGAGTAGATAGTGCACATTGCACCCGCATTCTCTCAATTTCAAAGTAATTTTTTAATTCTTTATAAACATCTTTATTTTTAATATCCATTCTACAATCTTTTGGGTGCTTCTCTTTCTTAAGTCCATATTAGTATTAATTTTAATATCATGTTTAGGACTTAACAAATAATTTTCTTGTTTAAAAAAATTATAATTCCCTTGCTAATTGGTGAAAATTTGGACTTACAGGAATATAAGTGGAGAAGCTACAAAAGGGGACAAATTGACAAAAGTTGATGAGAATGCTGACACAATGACACCTCATAATCTAATCAAGGATGGGTAGAAAAGTCTTATTTATTTACTCGAGTCCTATTCTAATTAGAAGACTCTTTTAATTAGTTATAAATAGGCCTCTTAGACACTTAGTGGGGGAGGTGGATTTTTCTATTTTGGAGATCAGAAGTATCGCGAGAATTCATGATTCAGAGAAGGACAAAGTGGAGATTAGATTCATCTAGGAATAGAGTTTCTTCTTCTTCCTTTGATTTTGTTTTTAATTCTGGATTTGAAATGATGTTTCGTTTTATTCATGTTTTGTTTGACAATTCAATCATGAACTAATTAATTCGTTATTCTAGGATTATGATGGGTTCTTTTGAATAAATTGATGCATGATTTTCTTTCATGAAGTTAATGGCGCTTAAGGTTATTTCTTCTATTGTGTGCTTTTTCTATTTGATTGCCTGATCAACAGTCAAGTGTATCTTTAAACCCTAGAGGAGTCTTGGAAAAGAAAATCTAAGGATTGATTGACAATAGAAGACCTTAGGATTAATTGTTCAAATTGATGAACTAATTAATTTGTGAGTAGGATAGGAATATACTTGCTTGCCCTAGGGAGTTAGTTGAGTAGTACAACCTTATTCTTAATTTAGTTAATTCACATAGGAATATAGTGAATTGAATAAATTAGAGATTTGATTGCGGGTAATTCGGAAGAACCTCGTAATTGCATAAGACTTAAGACTAATAACCTGTTATTAATTTCATAAGGAGAAAATTATGTAATCAACTTATTCAATTGATGAAATCATAATTCTAGGCTTCTATATCCTGATAGAAATCTTAATCAGTACCGTTTTTCTTATTTTCATTAGTTTAGTTTAAATTCTTATTTAATTGATTTTTTTTGGATAAAACAAGTGTGTGGAAAATTAATAATTAGCACTGAATAATTTAGTTCCTCGTGGGATCGACACTTTTCTCATCATTTTATTACTTGTTGTGACACGTGCACTTGCATATTTGTTTGCATTATTTATCTTTGCACAAAACCATCAACAAGTTTTTGAATACCCCCAAACTTAATATGTTGCTCACCCTCAAGCAACGCAAAGAAAAGACTTAAAGACACTCAAAGAAAAACAAATCAACACAAAAATGCATATACAAAAACATCACTTCTTTTTGCTACTCTCAAAACTACTTCAAAGCTATGCTCGTAGTCAATCAAAATTGCGATCTAATTTCACTTATGCACAAATAAGCAGATACAATGTTCAAATGAATCACCCGTGTATGTGTGTGCTTTCTCTACAAGTTGTTACTGGTAATTCGGATTAATTTATGTACAAGTACAAGACTTTGCTTTAATACTCCATAGGTTTGCTTTTCATCTATATCTCCACTAATGTAGAATACACTCAACAAATGATCATTTAGGACTTTCACAGCTTGTAATGTAGCCTCGGGTAAAGGTAGGAAAAATATGGATAACAATGGCTCAATACCGACATCACTTGTTCATTATCACCTCTTAATTCTCCCTCAAACTTATTGAAAAGTACTTCTCAATTTTTTTTCTTTCTTTCTCCTTTTTTAGAATTTTTTTTTCGGTGCTCATGCCACTCTGTATTTTTTTTTTTTGCTTTTTTTGTTTTTGGTTTTTGTTTTTTGGTTTTTTTTTGCATGTGGCCTTATCTACACCTTTTTTTTTTTTTTTTTTTTTTTTTGAGGAAGAAAATCAAACTCATGGGCATTATACTGTTTGTTCTCACTTCATAAGAAATTCAAATAGATCTAATAAGTAATTGTGGGATTTCTTTGGTGGGATCATGTGTTTAGGCTGGCTGTTGAGTTAGTTGACAAATGAAAAGGATATTTTTAAAAATAGGCTCAACAAGGGACCCAAGGGATATAATATCATTTGGTAAGCTTGAAAGGCTCAAACGGGTCAAAATGGCCTAAGTAATTTCCTTTAATTGAGTGTCTTCTAGGATTTCGCTTTGATAGGGAATCAAACAAATTCTAGAGTTTAAAGTATTACCTATGTAACTCATGCATAAATGTCCTCTAAATTAACCAATAACTAAAAGTGAGAAAGAGAGTGCTTAAAAATAGAGGATGCTATCCTAACATTGCTTCTACTCAAAGTGCACAGTTCCATCATCACACAAGTATAATTTTTCACGAAACATAACATTAAAGGAGTAATATCTTCATTGATTCAAGAAGATTAATTTTTGTACATGCAAGACATCGATTCAATTACTCAGCCCTAATCAAAATCAAAACAACAGAAAATAAAAGAACACAAAGGACTAAAAATTGACACGCAAAGCACCCCCTAAACTCGAGAGGTACTTTGCCCTCAAAGTACTAATACTATCATGACAAATAAAGCAAGAAAATAAGAGACACTAATATGAAAAAAGGACAAAAATAAAAATGAAGACAAAAATAAAAATAAAATAAAATAAAGAAAAAGAAAAGAAAGAAAATACGCCCTGATCAATCGATGATGTCATCGTCCTTCTTGGCCTCTGGGGGTGGAATTACAACAGCAATGTAAGGATATGGTTGTGGTGAGAATTAATTCCAAATAAAATTATTCCCAATAATACCTAAAAAAAATCAAGAAATTCCAATCAATAAATCAACATCCAAAAATTTAATTCAATTTGCATCCAAATGTCCATCACTTCACCTCAATAATCAATCAATTATTTATTGAATAGTCTTATATAATAGCCATTAAATTAAAATTATTCAAAAAATAATCTAACTAATTCCAAACTCTCAAATCAATAAATAGGCCTTTATTAACTAATAAATATATAAAAATTCAAATCAATTTAAAACACTAATATATCTAAAATATGCTAAAAAGGAAGTGATGAGAATGGTGGTGTAGGTAGGTTTGTTTGAGAAAAAGAAGATTAATGTAGAGAGAAAGAAAAAAAAAAAGAAATGAATAGAAAAAGAAAATAGAAAAATGGAAAATGAAAAGAGAAAAAGAAAAGAAAAAGAAATATATATATATATATAAGAGATGGTGGGGGTTGTTTTGTGGGGGCGGGGTCGGCTGGTGGGGGAGGAGTGTATGTGGTGGTGGGGATGGGGCTGGGGCTGGCTTGGGGGTTGGGGGGTAGTCAAAATTGGTTGCCCCCAATTTTGACTTGCTCTTTTTTTTTTTTTGTTTAAAGAGTGTGCGTCAGGGTGCAAGCAACTGCACCCCGGCGGACATGCCACTGAAATGTGGCATCTTAAAAGACGCCTCGTGCGCAGCGGCGCATGTGGACTACCCCCGCTCGGGGGCCACTGCCCCTTTTTTTTATATTTTATTTTTAAATAAAAAATCAGATAACAAATAAATAAATAAATAAATAAACAAATAAAAAAATAAAAACTTGTGTTGCCTCCCAATAAGCGCTTGATTTATAGTCTTCGGCTTGACTTTCAGGCTTCGCTTGATGTTGGTTAAGGTGGTTGTAGATTGTTGATGATCAAATCACTTTCCCAACAGTGTTTGATTCTTTTCCTATTCGCCTTAAACCGCCTTCTTGAACCAATTTCTTCCAACTCCATCATTCCTTGTGGAAAGATTTCAATTATGCGAAATAGCCCCAACCATCGTGATCTTAGTTTTCCTGATAACCACTTAAAATGGAAGTTGTAGAATAGTACATGTTCACCTGGCTTTAATAGGTCTTTCAAAATTTTGCGATCACCCCTATGTTCAGTCTCTCCTTTATGTGACTTGGCTTTTTTATTTACCACACTAACTGCAAAACACTTGTCAATGTCATTAGGAAAATCAAATGCTTTAAACACATTAAAAGTTACCTTTTCATCTTGGACTCTCATGGTTAGCTCACCTTTTTGCGCATCTATGATAGTCCTACCTGTGGCCAAGAATGGTTTCCCAAGGATGATCGAAACTTCAGTATCCTCTTCGATGTCTAACATAATAAAATCTGCAGGGAAAATAAATTTATGAACTTTCACCAATACATCTTCAATTATTCCCTTAGGGTACTTGAATGTTCTATCCGCAAGTTTTAAGGTTACACTAGTTGGCTTGATCTCTCCTAATCCAAGTCGTTGGTCGATGGAATGTGGCATTAAATTTATATTTCCTCCCAAATCACAAAGTGCCCGTCCAAAAAATTTAGTACCAATTTTGCATGGTATGGTGAAACTCCCAGGATCCTTAAGCTTTGGACGTAACTTCTTTTAGATGATTGCACTGTATTCCTCTGTGAGAGCCACTATTTCAAATTAACTCAAACGCCTTTTTTTAGATAAATTGCTTTCATGAATTTTGCATAACTAGGCATTTGTTCTAAGGCTTTAGCAAATGGAATATTTATGTGGAGTTTCTTGAAAACCTCTAAAAATTGTTGAAATTTCTTGTCTAACTTTTGCTTCCTAAGCTTTTGAGGAAAGGGTGGAAGTGGTTTGATAGGATCAACTTCTTCAATTTTCTGCTTCTCATCCTTTCCCTTCTCAACTGGCGATTCTTTTTCCAATTCCTCTGAAGATGGAGGGACCTTCTGAAATTCTTGCAATTCTCTACCATTCCTCAAAGAAACAGCATGCAATGTTCCTTGCCTTCTCGTTTAGGATTTATCTCAGTATCACTTGGCAAAGTTCCTTGCTATCTCATACTCAATGCAGTGGCTAGCTGGCCCATTTGCGTTTCTAATGTTCTGATTGAAGCTGATTGACTCTGAATTGCTGCTTTAGTTTTTGTCATGAACTGCATAAACATCTCCTCTAATGATGACTTTTTTTCTTGAGTTGGTAGATTTATTTGCTGCTAGAAGCCTGGTGGTGAAGGTTTAGGTGTTGAAGTTTGTCCTTGATTATTACTCCAAGAAAAATTGGGGTGTTGTCTCCATCCAGAATTACAAGTATTTGAGTATGGATTACTTTGATTCTTGTTGAAGTTACCAAAAAATTGCACTGATTCCAAAGTATGCTGACACTGATCACTCGAATGTGCATCACCACAAATTTCACAAGTAATAAATTAGCTCTCTTGCTGCATTGGCTGGGTCATGATACTTGCAAACTTGTCCATCTTGTTTATTGAAGCTTCTAACTGTGTAGTTAAAGATGTAGTAGCATTTATCTCATAGATTCCTGCAGTTTTCTTTGGTTGAGTTAACTTATCAGTCGGCCACTGATAACTATTTGCTGCCATATCTTCAAATAACTTAAATATTTCCCCAATCTTTTTCCTCGTAAGTGTACCTCCTACAGCAGCATCAACTATTCCTCTTGTTTGTGCGGTCAATCCAATGTAGAATGTTTGCACTTGAAGCCACTTTTTCAATCCATGATGAGGGCATTTTCTTAGCATCTCCTTATATCTTTCCCATGCCTCATAAAATGTTTCCTGATCAAATTGGACAAATGATGTAATTTCATTCCTCAACTTGACTATTCGTGATGGTGGGAAAAACTTAGCCAAGAATCTCTTGGCTAAATCCTCCCAAGTGGCAATGGTTCCCGATGGCAAAGATGATAGCGAACTCTTTGCTTTGTCCTTTAGTGAAAATGGAAATAGCCTCAATCAGATTGCATCATCAGAAACTCCATTATATTTGAAGGTATCACAAATCTCCAAAAAATTAGCTAGATGAGCATTCGGATCTTCTGTTGGAGACCCCCCAAACTGGACTGAACTCTGTATCATCTGAATGATAGCAGACTTGATTTCAAAATTATTAGCCTGAACAGATAGTCTAGCGATTCCTGTCTGAAAGCCTTGAATTTGTGGAATAACATAATCCCCCAAATATCTATTCTCCTCTGTCATTTCTGCAGTATCCTCGTTTGCTAAAAACAATAAACAAATAAATAAAAAAAATAGATAAAACAAAATAAATAAATAAATAAATAAGTAAAAAAAATTTGAACTAAAACTTGGAGCTTAAAATTAATATTAGCAGAAACAAAATAATTTTAGTTCCCCAACAACGGCACTAAAAACTTGTTGAGGGTTTTGTGCAAAGATAAATAATGCAAACAAATACGCAAGTGCAAGTGTCGCAACTAGTAATAAAATGATGAGTAGATTGTCAATCCCACGAGGAACTAAATTATTCGCTGCTAATTATTAATTTTCCACACACTTGTTTTATCCAAACAAAATCAATTAAATAAGAATTTAAACTAAAGTAATGAAAATAAGAAAAACGGTACTGATTAAGATTTCTATCATGATATAGAAGCCTAGAATTATGATTTCATCAATCGAATAAGTAGATTACATAATTTTCTCCCTATGAAATTAATAATAGGTTATTAGTCTTAAGTCTTATGCAATTACAAGGTTCTTCCGAATTACCCGCAATCAAATCCCTAATTTATTCAATTCACTATATTCCTATGTGAATTAACTAAATTAAGAATAAGGTTGTACCACTCAACTAACTCCCTAGGGCAAGCAGGTATATTCTATCCTACTCACAAATTAATTAGTTCATCAATTTGAACAATTAATCCTAAGGTCTTCTATTGTCAATGAATCCTTAGATTTTCTTTTCCAAGACTCCTCTAGGGTTTAAAGATACACTTGACAGTTGATTAGGCAATCAAATAGAAAAAGCACACAATAGAAGAAATAACCTTAAGCGCTATTAACTTCATGAAAGAAAATCATGCATCAATTTATTTAAAAGAATCCATCATAATCCTAGAATAACGAATTAGTTCATGGTTGGATTGTCAAACAAAATATGAATAAAACGAAACATCATTTCAAATCCAAAATTAAAAACAAAATTATTCCTAGATGAATCTGATCTCCACTTTGTCCTTCTCTGAATCCTGAATTCTCGCGATACTTCTGATCTCCAAAATAGAAAAATTCGCCTCCTCCACTAAGTGTCTAAAAGGCCTATTTATAACTGATTAAAAGAGTCTTCTAATTAAAATAGGAATCAAATAAATAAATAAGACTTTTCTGCCCATCCTTGATTAGATCATGAGGTGTCATCCTGTCAGCATTCCCATCAACTTTTGTCAATTTGTCCCCTTTTGTAGCTTTTCCACTCATATTCCTGTAATTCCAAATTTTCACCAATTAGCAAGGGAATTATAATTTTTTTAAACAAGAAAATTATTTGTTAAGTCCTAAACATGATATTAAAATTAATACTAATATGGACTTAACACTCTTCCCGAGGTTTATTCGATTTGTGTTGATCGTTAAGAAATGGGTTCTAGAGTAGATGAGCATCTTGAGATTGGAGGGAGTGAGGTTAGTCCTACCTCTTCGAGTGAGAAGGTATCTCTATTAGCGCCTCAGGGAAAGGGTATCTCTATTAGTGCCTTAGGGACGACACAAGAGAGATGAGATGTTGATTGGGAGAATGAAGCAATGCCCTCGAGCTCTAAGAGCTATATGTATACCCTTGATCACTTTTCTAATGTTCAGAGTGATGTATCGAAACTGGAGCTGCTGGACATCAGGATGGCCTTTTATATTCCTCCTGAATTTAAGCTTGTGGCATTAGGCCCTACAAACTATATAGAAAGGGCTCTACTAGAATGTCTGGCTATTCACATCCAAATGATGTTGTGCAGGCTTTGCTTCCCTATTACCCTAAAGGTTAGGGAGATTTTTAGGGGATTAGATATTTGTCTTACCCTACTATTGCCCAACTCGTACTCTCTTATATACTCTTTCATAGTCATAATAAAAACCTTTAATCATTCTACCACATTGCCAAATTCTACTAGTTGTTCGATTGTCTGACCTCTCGTAAATTAGGCTGCTCCTCAATCACTAGGTTATACTATCTTACCATCAGGTTGGGGAGAAAAATTATTAAGCCCATTTCCTCTACTTTTGAGAAGGGCTGGAAAAAGAAATTTGTGTATTGTGATCCCCCCTCTCCCCGAATAAGCCCTTTGGCCTGCAGTGCCATTAGAGGTTGGATAAAGTAACTCTAACTTATAGTGGACAGCCTGACTGGGGGATAAATTTCATTGAGGGCCTTAATGAGCAGAAAATTAAAGTTGGGAGATTCCTTGATGAGGAGACGCTTATTGTTGCTGGACTGTCTCACGCCCTTTAGAACTTGACCTTAAGGCATGGCTGGGTAGTACCTCTCTTATTGTTTCATTCTTTTAGGACTATAACACCGTCGTTAATTTTTCATTGTTGTCTTGGTGTTATTATTAATATATATATATTATGCTTTCTTTACAAATCCATCTTTTATCATGTCGAGTTGTGATAAGAGACTTGCCAAGTCCTTGGCTAGATCATCCAACTATAGGTTTACTTCTGGTGAGGGTTCTGGATCCCCTACCATAGCCACTTGGACTTTTTTCGGGACTCTAGCCTTGTCCCCAAAGAGGCATCTATGGTCTTTTCTTGGGACAAGGGGAAAAGACCTATAGAGGTCAAACCTCCAACCTCTATTTTGAAGAAACCTCGCAGCTCCGGCCTGTTGAGGCCCTTGATTGCTCTTTTATCAAGTTGTTAGAATGCATGAAGACCATGTCCCCTCAATCTCATTTAGACATCTATCCTTTCCCTAATCCCTATTTCCTTAATGTTCCCAATGATTATAACATACTCGAGGGAAACTCTAAGGATTGATCATATGCCGAAAAATCTTTAATGCATAGCTGCTTCCCTAGGACATAAACGGACTAATGGAAATCTCGATGTTGGATGCGATGCAACTATTTGCATACCATTATAATCTGATATTTCTCTTGTGTCCTCTCTCTCTTTATGTCGAGAGCTATGCTAACCCCACTGGATTTTTTATTTTCTATAGACTGCCCAAGTGGCATAAGCTTAAGGCCGTAAATGGATATTCAAAAATTCGTTTCCCATTCGCATTCGTATCCATTTATAAAAAATTTATCCACATCCGTTTAAAGCGGATATTATCCATATTCAATTAGTAGATATCCGATTCGCATAATTATTGTTGGTTGACTTTATAATTAATACACTTAAATACCATTATTAATATTAATTAGTACTAATAATCAATTATAAAGTCAATTATTAATTAGAAATTATGCTATTTGTTTGATTGCTTTCTTTTTAATGAAATTGTATAGTTCTTTCTATTAATTAAAATATGTATTTGTTATAGGTTTATAGATTCACGTATTTAGATCTTTGTAAATAGATATCTAAATAATTATCATCGAATATAAATATCAAAAAAATAATTTGAACACGGAATATGAATGCATTTGAATAAATATAATCGAATACGGATATATTCGAATTCAACCGATATGCTATGTATATGAATTCGAATATCATTTTTAAATATCCATCAAATCCGTATTCGTATCCATATATTCAAAAAGTTAAACGGATACAAATATGGAAATAGTGTATCTGATCTATTTAATATCTGTTTACACCCCTACATAAGCTCTATATCACCGTCATACTATAATGATGCAGGATAGGATAAAGTGAATGGATTTGTGTCAGGATCTGGGGGGCCAATCGGCTAACTCTCTACACTAAAATACAGCTCAAGCTGAGTTGCTACAAACAAGGATGGACGAATTAACACCTAAACTTTATGTTCGACTAACTTCAAAGGTCTACCAAAAGAATTTAAAAGAGAAGACCCACCTAACTACTGAGGTAGGTGAGCTACACAAGAGGATTTCTAAGCTCTAGGAGGAGATGAATGTAGCCAAAGCCAGGGGCCTCCTCCTTAAGAAATGAAATTCATATATCACTGCTTTCATCAAGTCCATGGCCTTTAAGGAGGTTTGTCTACGGTTGAGAGGGGAGGACTTGCGTAAAGACTTTAATAAGGTGCTTGAGTAAATGCGAACACTCAGGGTTGAGTTTGAGAAATAAAGTTGAACCTCTTACTTGTTGACAACCGCAAGCCTTTCTTGGACTTTGAGGGTGACGATGAAGTGGTTGTCCATGAGGAGTACAAGTTTGCATTGGATCTAGTAAATGAGCTTATCTAAGAACAAGCGGCCAAGATAGTAGCTTGGCCAGCTCGAAAGAAAGATAATGAGCTATCCACATCTGGAGTAAAGGCCTTTGACACACTGGTTCTGACGCCTAAAGAAGGAGCCTAAATCATATGTTCTACTAACTTGTAATAGAGTCAAATTTTCATATTTTTAAGGTTTCAGTTGGATATTTCTTTGTGGAGATTTGGACATTTTTAATATTGCCACCTTTTGTCATTCAACTACTATCATCTCTACTTGACATTTTGCTTTCCTATTGTCTATGCCTATCCCCTCCCCCATACTTGTTGGGAAGTGATGCTAGAGGGTGAACTTCCTCAATAAGTAAAGTTTGTTGTGTATATACATAGCTTTGGCTGACATTTTTTTGGTTGTTACTAATATATTGAACTTTTACATTTATGTTTGATATGTCGATCTCAATGTGGTTGTTTAGCAAAAACTATTTATGAAGTGGCCCTTTGGGCTGTTAGGTTCGGCGTTCATCATATGATTCTTAAGTTGTATTTGGTTGACCATTCTCATCATAGAGTTCGGGGCAACCATTAGAATGCACTAGGTGACCATTCTCATCGAGGAGTCTAGTGCTTGTTTAGTTATAGTATTTTGACCAACTATTCTTGTTAGGGAGTCCATGTCGTATTCATAAAAAATAGTAGTTAGAATGCCGATACTGTAGGTATGCATTGCCGTTAGGCTTGGTAGATTTGCAGATTAGTTTCGTTGTAGTGATGAATTTCACTTATAAATTACAAGGTCACATTCCTTGACATTTCTTTACAACACACACTTTTGATAGTTAGACTTATTGCTGCTTTGCTCTTTGTTACCTTCTGTGGTTTAGTAGTTAGTTCTTATTCTGAGTTATAAGGGCATATTTTTCTATTGAGATGTAGTATAGCTTTTTAAAACAAGAAATTGTTAAAATAAGATATATAGGAAAAGAAGAGCTTCATTAAGAAGCATGCAATAAATACATATCACAGCCAAAAGAAAAAGAAAGTGCAGATGATTCCTAAGGAACCAACAATTTTCTTGGTAAAGTGAAGCAACTTCCTTGCGTAGCTAATGCCGTCATGGTTACTTGACGCCACACATCAATATGATTACATCTTTCAACTTCTCTTCTTTCCTCTATCAAAGGTGTTAGGAGACAACCTCAAACAATAGAGCACCTGCTCGACTGTCCCCTAATAAGGGCATTCGTGTAGTCTTTATGTTTGAGATCTAGAAAAAACATATCAATACAAGGGTTATCAATTTTGAAAACCTCATTATTGAAACAAGTGAAAGACACCCTTACAGACTCCATTTCATTCTATTTAATTGAATGTAAGTGCGTGCAAGGGAGCTTGGACTTTCTTTTGCTTGCAAATTGATGAAAGAATTTATCACCTAGTTGATCATAATAAAAGATAGACCTTGGCCACAATTTGACAAACCAATCTAATGCAATACCTTGAAAAGTGGAAACAAGCAGCTTAGTATATATATTATCATTGTGTCCATTTAGTTGCATTATGTGTTCAAACTACAATAAATGTTCATGAGGGTCAGTGGATCTACCATAGCGTGGCAATCCTTCTAGTATTTTGTTGTTTGAGTGTATTCTTTCTTTTATAATGTCTTGGATAAAGAGGGACTCTCTATCCTTTCTTCTCTTGTGAGGTTCTGCCCTAACAAAAAATGATCGGAATGCCTCCTGGAAAGATCTTCTAACCTTTTGTTAAGCTATTGAACCTGGTTGCACACCTCTTCCCAGTCATTAGTTTCTACTGATTGATAGCTCCTATTTGGTTGGTCGCGTTCTCGTTCTAGCCCATGGCATTGCTAGGTATAATTGGGCCTTGATATTTCTTGGATGGAGTCTGCAACTTTTTCCTGACCATGAGCTACAAAGGGCCTATCCATTCTTTTGCAGGGGCTTTGTTGGAACGTTGGAAATGTAGTAGTGCATTTTCACTCGTATTCTAGGTAGGTTGCTTTACTGGTAGTAGGGAGGGTATTGTGCTGGTAAGGAACCATGTTGGTTGAGAAGTTCCAGCTACTTGAGAATCGAGCATTGGCCTCTACTCCGATAAGCTGGTACAACTACACTATTGGCAAAGCTACTACTTCTATTGTTGAGGCATTAAGGCCTAAAGTATCTTGCCCATTGTCCGCTAGGTTATTAGTTATTGGATTTTTTATTTGGGCAGGTGGGTTGGGAATGTAATTTTTTTTTACAGACATCATATGCCTTATGTTCACCATATTGGGGTATAGGTCCTTGTGCATGCAGACAGCGCCAGCTGATGAAATAAGTTTTGTTGAGAGGCCCAATAGTGAAAAAAGGTGTAAGAGGTATTCCAGATACCAATTAAGAAGGCCGAACTCAACACAATTGGAGACACATGAATTAGATTTACTACCTCACGAAGTATGTTAAGCTTGTCGAAGTGGCCCTCAACTAAAACCCTCTAATGCTTAAGTCAGTGTAATGTAGGAGAAGGTAATATGAAGTGAAGCTGGAAGCCAAGGGTAATGGGTTGCTTACCTTACACTTTATGTGTAGGAACAATTTGACTCAGCTAAGATAACCTTATTGATAAAAGAGAGATTACTTTTGTTGATTAACTTTATTAATATTTTAAGTATCTAAAATAAATTACTAATTAATTTTAATCAAGAACTAATCATAAATCAACTTTCATTGAGATTATATTAGATTATAATATAAAAAATCCTTCTCTTAGTTTTATACAGCTCGCCTTTCTCTCCCAGAATTAAAATATTTTTATTTTGACTAGCTAGCCTCCTCTGTAGAGGCAAGCTGTTGGTCTCTTGCTAGTCGACCAATATTTTTTTTAATTCTTTTTATTTTTATAAGTTTATTTTTTTTTAATTTCAAATTTGCATTTTTGTTTAATTCAAGGCATCAAAATTTCCAAAATGAGGAAGTAAGAATATTAATCATGAACAGATTGCAGGTCTGATATAATAATTCCTTTTAGTTGCTACTAAAGATCATATCTTTTTGTGCTTAATTGGACATTTAAAATTATTAAGAGATTTTTTTTTCTTTGGAATCTTCTTAGTATTTATATTATCTTGTAGAAGTATTCAAAAGCTTGTTCTTATTCAGCATCTAGTGTATTTTGATGTTTAATTAATGACTAAAATAAATTAGGCATGTTTTGATGTTTGATTAGATACATTTCTTATGGTTAGACAAATTTGAATTCTCATTGAAATAGTTTGACAGGTGAAAATTAATTGAATTATTATAGAGTTGATGGCAAACAATTTGGTTCAAAACTACATATATCTAACACAAATCCATACAACCTACTATTTGATCAAAGTAGGCATCAAAGCATGAGCACTGGGGCACAGGTTACCATAGAGCTTCAAGTTTGACTACCAATATGAGATATCATAAATATAAAACTATCCATCACCAACATGCTACGATGGGTTTCTTATGGAATTTTTGAGATGGGGCCATTTAATTAACTTGTTCTCCAACAAGCAGCTACTTATGTCTCTACACTAATTGTTGATGAAACAACTCTTGGATCGTGCATCATAGTGCAAGTATATATAAATCTAATATTACTTCAAAAAAATTAAGATCCAGACCATGCTGACATATTTTAGGATCCCCATGGCCATGTCCCTCAGTCATATATTTTTAGCCATAAGTTTGATCACAACTATTGGAATCTTTGTCCCTTCATAATTAAATTTAAGATATGAGCACAACAACGCATGTGAAGTACCTTTCCATCTAAGAGCATATCTCTCTCTGTGAAAGCTTATTCAACATGATACTAAGCATGGCATCATTTTTCGAGCAATTATCCATAGTGATTGTGGACAACTTACGATCAATATTCCAATCTATTAATGAATTTACCAACACATTAGCTAAAACTTCTATCGTATGTGGAGCAGAAATATATACAAACCTATATAAAATAATTGAGCAAAAGTGGAACAATTACGTACAGTAAAAGCATCAAACATATGAAATAATGAATTGACAAAATGGAGGACATACCTCAAGATGCAACTTCGTAAAATCCAAGAATCATTAATGTAGTGTGTAGTGATAGCCATGAAGCCTTTCTTGTTATGGCTAGATGTCCACATATCAGTTGTAATAGCAACTCTACACTTTAACTTATCACACAAGCGGTAAAGCTTCACCTTCTTATTTTCATTGATCTTCATAATGCCATTTTTTTAGAGTGCTCCTACATATTATCTTAAAAGAGGGCTGCAAGCTACTAACAAGCCTTTGGAACCCAATGTGCTCAACAATGTTTAGAGGATAATCATGCAATATCACAGCTGCCGCAAGCTCATACCTTGAGGTTTCTTCTTTAAAGATATGAGCAGTAAGATCTTAGCTTCCATCAATCTTTTTGTTTGCACTCAAAAGCTTTATCTTATGTCATACTTTCAACGCCTCTTTTACAAACATTGTCACAGTGTTTTCTTAGATGAATGGTTCCATGGCTACTTGGAGCTATAAGATGAGTTTGGCAATAATTATATTGTGCAATTATTGCATTTTCTATCTTCATTTTCTATAATTCTTCCACCATTCAGATGTTTTCTTTCTCTTATTGCTTTCTCTTGCAGAATTATCATCAACTATTCTTCTATCACCATCTATCTCATTCTCCTCTCCATGTATTGTTTGTGAGTTCATTTCCTTAAGACTGATTGATGGTTGAGAATTATCTCCTTGTTCAAATTACATGTCCATCTACTAAAGAAAATGCCCATATAAGTTTTATTAACATTAGTAAAAAATATAGATTTATAAGATTTATAATATGTACACAAGGAGTAAGTTTGGGAATTATTGATATGTGCAGAAGGAAGGAAAAGTGGATGTGGAAGTAGGAAATTACTTAAATCATATTCACAATTAATTAAAGACAAGTGGAATAACAGAACTCATAATCAACTCAAATAAATTTCATTTTCAAACTTTTTATTGACAGATATATGTTTCAGAATTCAATTAATCCAACTGCAACTCATATTTATTTTAAAACCACATTGAAAATAATTGAGATTATCCAAACACAATCCAATATATATATAGTATATTAGTGTTGTAAGCAAAAACCCATTCTAGTTAGACAGAAGCCAACAAATTCAAGTAAGTACCTGAAAATAATGAAAACATATTGCAACAAATATAACAATAAGAAATCAAAAAAAAATATCTTAAGGAAAAAAAACATAGCATCTTGAATAAGAAGTAGAAATTGAGCATCCAGAGAATATTATCACATTCTCAAATAAAAAAGAGAAATCAAAAAATTACTGAATAAGTAAGAGCCCTTAATAATTGAAAATTGTAAAGTCAACGTAGAAGCGAATGGCTGAATGGTGGGTGATTGGTAAAGATCAGAGGTGAGCGATGACAGTGAGTGAGGCGAATAATAGGGTAATTGGATGAGTAGAAAAGAGAACATCAAGTGAGAAGAGAAGAGAAAGACAAGTGATTGGATGAGTAGAGAATGGACTAGTGGGAACTTTAAATTATTTAAATATTATTCTTAATTTTAAAAAATATAAAAATAAATTATATATAACATATTTATTATTATATGTATATTTTATACGGGTTAGGTAAAACTCATATCATGTTCTAAATCCTTTTGATTATGAAAATCATGCCCCATATCCTGACTCGTACCTTGTTAAGCCACTCCAAACTTGTTCTATTCGAGATGAGTTGAGTGTGGGTATGGGTTTTGATCCACTCCATTGACATCCCTAGTTTCTTGGGCAAGCTTGTCTTTTCCTTTACTCTCTATTTTTCCAACATATTTTGTCATGCTTATTTCATATTTAGATATTTTTCCAATCAAGACAACAAGTTATCAAATTTTTTGAGCAGTTTCTTAGTCAAGGACATAAAGAATTTTCCATTCTACAAACCATGTATAAACTAATGAACTGCTCTACATCATTTTCCATATAGCCATGCCATCTTGCAGGATAATAGCTGGGATGGAGTGAAACTTTCTCCTCTACTTATTACACATGCCGAAGTTATAGGAGTTGACCCGTCTTATTTATCATCATTGTTCACAATGTTCTCTTGTTTGGCCATTAGTGACTTGAATGTTGTTCCCATAAACGGTTCAGTTAATGTAAATAAAATTTTTAATTGAGAATGAAATAAGGACTCCTTGACTTATTACAACTCGATGCAACCTACTTTGCACTTATGTATATCTTCCAAATTAAAAGTTGGAGTCTCCAAAAGTTATCCAATGAAAACTATCTAATGCTTAAGTTAAAATTTGACTGGTAATATGTATAAGTCAAGAAAAATTTAGTGAGAAAGTTTTGTGTCACCTCCCTAATACCTTTGGGCTTTTTATATATATTGGTAGATTAATTTTCAATAGGAGTCTATCTCCTTATTCTTATCGGATTTTGAAATATTTTGGTCATGCCGGTCTATTTTATATCACTTTCTTATATGGGCTTAGATAGTTTTCATGAGCTTTAAAGGTTACTTGATTCCGGTTTAACTTTTTTCATTAGTTTATGACTGACTAAGGTTCATCACTACCCAATGACTGTGACATGCTCCTTTGACTTTCTTATGATCAAAACTCATTGGACCAGAAGCTATTTATCCTATTACTAATTTAATTACTCACAATAATGAATTTTGAATATCTAAATAGCTAATAATAGAATCCATCTAGATAATAGCATAGTTTTGTTGACCAATAATTTTTCAGAAGGACGTCATGCAGCTAAATCTATTTGTGGTTGCTATAAGTTCTGGTAGTAACTATTTTGTATTTATTTTAATTTTTTTAAAAATGATAACAATCCAAATAGCAACTACTTCACATTCATTTTTGTTTGTGAAATGCAACTGGCAATAGGAGTTCATGCAAATTTCCTCCTATAACTGGAAAGATAATAAGATCATCCCTTGTTGAATATACATCGTCCTTACCTATTGAACATAAACGCCCTTATTGCAATCCTATTTACAACTATTCCTAATCCATATCTAGTTTGTCTTGTGCCTCCAATGCCTAAGGTGGTGGCATCATTTTTGCTGCAAAATAGGAACCATAAGTGAGACTAATTTTAGTACAATGATCTCACTTCCTACTTCTCACATGATTTTAGTAACATTCGCCCACTGGCCTAAATTTCATCCTATAGCCTATGGAAATGCTACAACAATTTCCCATTGAGCACACAACATTATCATTACATTTCTTCAAGTATGCATGAGGACCACCACTGCTCCCAATTTATATCTACTCTTATTTAAGCCTTCTCGCTATTTTTATTTGGGATAAAGCTTGAAGGTCCCACAAGGGGAACTCTTCTCATTCAATTTTAGTGAGATAGAGTCATCTAGTGATTGCTTTTTGTTGTTGATTGTTGTCCTTTTATACATTATATTTTTTAAATTAAATGCCGCTCTTTGGCAAGCTTCTGAGTGGTGCAAATGCATACTTATCAACTATGCTGACAAAGCAAGTCCAAGTCGTTCTCGCGGATAGATCACCACATATGATTATTATATTTATAAATATGTTTAACCTAAAAAAAATGTCAATTATAGCCCCTTTTCGGGAAGAGCACACTGCTAACCCTCACATCTCTTTTATTATGTCTTATATACTTTTTGTCAAGAAAAAGTGAAGCCCATGCATGAGCAAGGCCAGCCTAACCTTTTGACAACTAGTCAGCAATATTCATATTTCTAACTAAAAAATTTGACATATTACCCTACCATCCCCAACCTGCACTGACAATTCAAGCAGAAGTAACCATTACAAACATAAGAAAACAAATTCATCCTTGTAGTTTCCAACATTTGCCAATCACAAGATTTCTGCAACTTGCCTTGAACAACTTGGCATTCTTATTCTTTACACCAAAAAATCATATACCCCCAAGATAATTTGAACACACAACTTCATAGTGTCGAGAATAATGCCATTCAAGCATCTTTTATTGACTGAAATTCCTTCAATGATTTGATAATATCGTATCACTTACGTGATATATATATATATATAGAAAAAAGTATAATTAAAATATAATTAGTAGGCATCAAAGTTGTACTGTTCCAGGAGATCTATGTGGATCCACATTTACTACTCACACATGGACATCAATAGGAAGCAAAGATAATAAAAATGTCTCCAAAGATTTGAAAAGAAAAATTCATTATCCCATTCTGCCTTTGGATAAATACTACAATGAACATTCAAGGTTACAAACTTGGATTACAAAAATGATTATTCTCATCTCTTATATCAAATGTCATAGGACAAAAAACTACAACCCAAGAAATGGATTATTTCCCATCTGTCTAGGCTCCTAATTTGAAGACAACTCCTCTCATCTCTTCATTACATACATATACACATAACACATTTGATCATCTAATGGAAAATACTCTAGCAACCCTTTGTTTAGATATTGACATATACATTACTAAACAAATTGTTTCTTTCCCTAAAATCTCTTACTGGTTATCGTTTTTACTTAGAGCTATCTGAATTTGAGGGTTTTGAATTGAAGTGTGTCTATACTAAAGTAGAAATGCCATGATAGTTGAATCCTTTGATCCTTACTAGGGCGGGCTTGGACCTAAAGTTCACCCGAACATAACCTCCAATTTTATGAGTGGATGATGGAATTTTGAGCATATAAGGCAAATGATATCCATTATTTTTTTCAAACTGATTATCTTGGATGAGAGGATTTGAGGCCCTACTTGGTGGTGACCTAGTAAAACATAGTGGAGATGAGGCCACTTGAAAATTGGACCTCTCGGAACCATAACTCCCTTGTTTGGACAGAAAACGTTACTTAAGAATGCAAATGAAATTAACTTATACAACTTATAAATAATGTCATGGAGCAATAAAACATACATGGTAGTAGGGTATAATAGGCATCTTATGCTAGCACCACAGGAATGCAGCGACAGTTAACTCTATATCAGACATACTAGGTCTAACCAACTACCTATTACAACTCTTTTAAGAACTTAATTGCTCTATGTTCTTGAAAGCATATCTACTATTTTTGTCTAGATACGGTTAGACTCTTTGGACAACCCAATCATTGCCACAAACATCACGGGATCAGCAATTGAACCATTTGAATATATAGCATAAAAACTTACGCAAATGAGCCATACCCATGTTGTAGATGCAATTTTTTCAGTAGCTTTATCAAATTAACTCTATAAATTCTCATTCAAACCTTAATAAAAGGTTAATTTCTAGGAATTAATATACGTCTCCTACCAAAACCTTCAACGATATGAGCCTGATTTTGCTGGGTACACTATGCAGACCATAGGAATTACTCTAAAATAAGACCAATTTACAAACAAAATTTTGAATTGTCTAAGAAGGGAAGAGAATAAAATCCTCCCCCCCCCCACCAAAAAAAAATTTCATTTTTTTTTATTTTTTCATTTCCTCTAAGCTGCTTTAAGTTCTTTTAAGCAACATAGAAAATGAAAATATAAAAAGATTATGCATCTACTAATAATTAATTTCTGAACCCGCACAGAGGAAAAACTACAAATCATAAGCAACTAAGTGGATAAGAAAAAAGAAAAACAAAATACCTTTATTTAGATAATATCCAGAAGTTATGTTCTTGTTTTGGCATCACATGCCTCAGCTCGTTGATTACTATTTTTATCAAAAATAAAAAAAGAAGAAACAAAATAAAAAAAACTCAGAAAAAGAAAAGGCAGAAGGAATAGGCCATATGATTAAAGACACAAAACAAAATTTGGAGAGAGAACCGTGTTAGATGTTGAGCAAGCACAACGGTAGTCTCATAGGCTCGTGAATGTGAAGGGGTACACCGATTCTATGAGGCTTGGGGCAAACAACACCGTCTGGAACACAACCCCCCATGAAGGCCTTTTGTTGATATGCCTGCCTGTTCATTTTTTGACTCTCTTATTTCTCAACACAGATCCAAAGGCTAATAAAGAGATGAAAAATGCATAATCAAATCTGTACATGGATTGAAAAGTTTTTTAGACACATATACATATATGCATATATATATATACACATAGATAATATATATATAATAAAACAACATAAATAAGCAGTCAAAAGAGTGAGAGCAAAAGGATATGTTAAGTTACTTGTGTGTTATGACTGTTATGGATGGGTATCTCTTCCAAGCTTGGAAGGACCAGCGATAGAGAGAGATTGAGAGAGAGAGGGATATTTTTTTGGGGGGAGAGAAAAGGAGAAATAAGGAATGGAGTTGGAGGACTATTCATAGGAACATAAGAGAAAGAGAGAGAGAGAGAGATGTGCGATACACTTGGAGCTGTCTATCCACATCTAAGCTGCCATTTTGATAATTTAAACGAATTTTTTTGTCTAAGTTTTCTTTTTCTATTAACTTCACTTTCTCAATTATTCAAATATACTAGTGATTAGCAATCTCATCATCATAATAACAAATGTGAAATTTTGGTCTAATTTGTTAGGTCTTTAAGTCTAAAATGAGGGATTCAATCAAAATATATTAGAAAATATCTTAGAAATATATTGAAATTTTAGTTTGATTATAACTTTTATTATGAATGTCATACAATCAATTTTTAGTTCTTAATTTCTAAATAAGATTAATAGAAGGATTTTGACATTAGTAAAAATGTATTTTTACAAAGTATTTGTAACGCCCAAAACCATGGGTATGAAATTTTTGTTGGAATTCAAAAATTTACAAATTTAATTAGAATATTTAGATTTCAAAATAATAATAATAATAACAATACTAATGGGCCTTGATAAAACATACTAAAATTAATTAGGGCTTTGGTGTGATGTTAGAAATTATAAGGACTAAAGATTTATATAATAAGGACTTGATTGCACGAATTGAAAACTAAGCATGGGCCAATGTATAAGAAAAGAAAGCTTGATGGTTTAATTGGAAAATCAGGGGGCGAATGTGAGGCATTGAGAAGTTAAGGACCTTTATCGAAAACTAGGAAAATTCAGTTAGCCTAGATTAATAAAACCTGAAAATATATATATATATAGCATTCACCCTCGATTTTTCCCAATGCCCACATACAACCACCGTCGCTCTTCCAACACCCAACTCCCACTGGCCTTGGCGAACCAAAGAAACAAGTTGACCAAAACCTTCCTTTCGCCACGAGGAATGTTAATATCGAAACCACCTTGAAAAAACCAACGGAACATCAAAAAATTGAGGGCTAACGGTGGTGGTGGGAGGCACCATTCTAGTGACTATTGGCAGTGGCCAAAGGATGGGTCTAGACAAGCTCACCTAGAGAAACACGACAGTAGCTTCAATTTCAAGAACGGACTACTGGTAGAGGAGTAATTAGAAGAAAACGACGCAGCGACACTGGGTGGTGCTGCACGATTTTTGGCAAAATTGATAGGCCATTTAATGTCAAATTCAGAACTGACCTGGACATTATGCTCGCCTCGACAAGGCACATTGGGTGGTGGTGGCCGCATAAAGTTCCAACTGTGGTGCACGGTAGTAGTCCTACAACATTCGAGTAGAAACTCCAGTTTGACGATTTGAGTGCATGCAAACTACTTCTGTGCAGTGATCTTGTGTCAAACTTGGTCAAATTGGGTAAAACTTTGATTAATTGATTCCTGATTTAATCTGATTGAATTACAAGGCTATTTTCTGATGTAAATACAAGTTAATAGGATGAAAATTGTGAATACAAATTGAAATGATTGAATAAAAATTCGATTATAAGTGATGTATGGACTCGAATTCGATAACAAAAGACTAATAATTATCAATTGAGCTAATTGATTCATTTGGGAAGTCAGAATTGTGGAATTGTAATAAGATTTGAATATTAAGAATACACATGTTAAATTCATGGATGTGGGTAAAATTTAATTAGTTATGGACTGAGAATATTAATTTAAATATTAATAATGAAAATAAGTACTGGCCTAGAACTGATAAAATATTTAATTAGTGAGATTTGACCGAATCGGCATGCTTAGGAAAATAAATGGTAAATTAAGTTCATGGTAAACCCTTGATTGCCTAAACGAGCTAGATGCACAACGAAACTAGTGATACGAACTAGGTGATTGAAGAAAAACAACATATAACTAAGTACTCTAATACGAAGACAAGATAGAACGATAATCGAGTGAATAAGTGGGCTAGAGTAATTAGAACATACGACTAGCCATAATTATTCTTAGTAAATGATATCTTGTAGCACCGTTATTCATATGGCATTTTGAAAGAAAATACGTGATGAGGATCCTGGCATCTCGGACCAGTAAGGGGCTTTTGGCGAACATTAGGACTCGAGGTGAGGTTAATATTATCTTTCTTGCTGGAAAAACATATATATACATATATATGTGTGTGTGTGTGTGTGTGTGTGAGCCTCAGTAAGATTATTTGTCTCTTAATCTATTAGTTTGGCTATGATATCGTTATATGTCTTGAAATTGATATTCGACCTTATTTGATCCTCTTTGAAATTTAATCAAAATTATTTGATTGATTGTACCCTTATTCTATGTCTACTAGTGTCCTTTCAAATCTCTTTGTTGAGTTCTGACACTTTTCTCGCTTACCATATTCTTCAGCCTTGCCAGCTAAATTCCATAGATAGTCATATTATCTTCTGAAATATCATTAGAACGATTTTGTCGACTGATTAAATTATTATTTCCTGAATTTGTTACTTGAAATCCCATATGATCTTTCATCATCATTGTGCTTTTGATGACTTATTTGATAATTCTTACATTATCATATGATATGGTGTTGATATGATTGAGTCTTTGATATATTCATTATTACTTGAGATGGTCTCACCAACTGATAGATTAATTTTTTTTTTTTAGACTCATTGTATTCAGTTGTTTCTTTTTCATAACATTATTTACTTGAAAACTTGTATTGCTGTTGGATTACTTGTTAATGAGGCCCTTAGGGATGCCCATAGGAAGTTTAGACCCGGAGGGATGCCATGGGAAGTGTGGGTCTGGGACTTGGATTAGAAAGATGATCGAGCAGAATGGACCAACAGTGAGGTCTCTCGAACTAGTACCCACTAGTGATCCTATCTCATAGGTAGTTGGAGGTTAATTGTTTGTGAGCAAGGGATCAACATGCAGTCGACCATGCTAAAGTTGTGTGTGTTTGTTCGAGTTGAGAACTTAGAACTTGGAGAGATAAGGTATTTGTTTCTATATTTGTCTTTGGGAGTCATAAGGTTGGAGACCCTTCCCCAACAGCTCCACATGATATATTATTATCTCATCTTCTATTGTTAATTTATTTATGAACTTCTGCTATTTGAGTTTATCAATAATAGTTTTTTGTCACCTGAGTTATACTTGGCCTCATGCAAGCATTTAATACTATCTTGCTTATTTTGATTTCTTTCAAAGTATCTCATTTACCTTCTTCTTATTAGATATATTTATATCTAAATTGTTTACTATTTACTTGACTAAGTTATTAGAACTTACAGCTCCTATATATTTCTTGGTTCTTTTCCCAGATAGATGCTAATGGATACGTTCTGCTTGCACATATGTAAAGAGTGTACATATTTTTATAGATAGGTCACTAGTTGTACAAGCTTGCCGAACTTGATATGTAAATTATTATATGCTAAGTTTGAGCTCTGTTAGGTTTAGTTGACTTTAGAATCTAGTTATGCAGGGCTTTTGTATCTATTGTATAAACCAATGTTTGCTAAGTTACTTATTATGTGGTTGGTCTGTAAATGTTATTTATTAGGAGTAATGTGTTACTAATAGCTCGTTATGTTGACGAGGTGTTGCTGCTTTGTGGAATGTTAATATATAGCAGAATAAATGGTTAGGTTGTTATGGAGCTATTTTAATTGAATATTTTGGGGATGCGCAATTTGCTTTGAGTTAATGTGACATAAGATTAGTGTAGCACCTCGGCCTTAAGTAGGCCTCTTCTAAGCGAGGCACTACAGAAGTGGTATTAGAGCTTAGGTTTTCAGGGACCTAGGTAACTTTAGGAATGATTCCTATAGTTGGAACTGATGGGTCTAGTGGAGGTTAAGTTCATTTGTGGAACTAAATATGATATGAACTTTTAGGATAATACTCAACATTAAGAAAGTGAAGAGTTATGAGTAGGATGGCCAACTTATGTATAACCTCTTACTTCTGGTATATCAGGCATATGATCAATATTGGAGATGATGATACTGTTTGAAATTATAGTATTGCGTGAACAATATCTGTGTAGGTTGGATTTGATAAGTTAAGGACTACTTTAAGAAGAAATGTACTCAATTGGCAAAGAGTTATTTTGAAAATCAATATTGTGCAAGTAGCATTTATGAAAGTTGAATCTGGCAAGTGGAGAACTATCTTAGGAAGAAATTTATATTTGGAAAGTAAATGATTATTTTGGAATGAATAATGATTAACCACGTACATGATCGAGGATTAGATGGTGTGGTTATACAGAAACAGTTTAGTATGATGATGGTGAAATTGATCCGTATGACCATAAGACGACAATAGATTGGAAAGGAGAATTGCACGTGAGATGAAATCTATGAGACACTATTAAAAATTGAGAGGAAAATTGTTGTTCGATTATGACAGTTGACCAATGTGACTGTAGATTTGACAACGAATAGAGGAAATAGAGAGATTGTTTATAAGATATGAAGTTATAAGAAATCATATTGTAAGATCAAAAAGTTGAATAAGGATTCAAAGGATGAGGATGCTTAATCTGGCATTACTGACAATGAGAACTAGGGGTTAGTGTACATGTTATATATGTCTGTGTTTAGTAGCCCATCTATGATAATAGCTTGTGAAAATATTAAACTTAGTATGTGTCTAGGTGACGATTATCCTAGGCCCAATCGTTTTGATTCTTTGACTAGGCAGATAGTTAGCATAGCAAAATTTGAATATGTAAATACCAATGTAAAGGAATTCTTAGTGCTGACTTAACTATCTAATGAAAGATTTTTTTATGTGACTCGCTGAGTAAATAGTATCTTATACGTATAAAAAAATTTTATACTTTAGTTTATTATATATCTAAGAGAAAAAAATAATTTAATGATATTGGGTGTTGTATTGTGATCTTAACTAATTTTCCAGGCCCAGAAGTACCAAAAAATCTGAGCAAAATGGAGATAGGGATAGCTTCACATGAAGGTTCTTAGGCACAATCCTAGGTCCGATCTGGTTGATGCGGGAGACCACCACGTGGATGAGTGAATATTCAAAATATTCCAAAATGACAAGCTTCAAACCCTCAGCAGCAAATTCCTAAGGAAGAAGTATAACAAAATCCTCCAATGAAGCCACCAGTCGTCAGGTAACCGGCAGAGCCTATGTACGCCATGTTGCAACAACTTATGCAGTATTGCCAAGAGCAAGGGCGGGCAAACCAGGATAGGGCCAACAAAAAGTTCACTGAGGATCAAGCACTAGAGTGATTCCTCCGTCTCTAGCCTTCGAAGTTCATGGGAGAGCCCAATAACCATAAAGTAAAAGCATGGGTAGAGGGGCTCAAGAAAATATTTAGCATGCTGCACTATCTTGATGAGCAGAAGGTCAGGTATGCCTCATTTCTTTTGGAAAGACCTGCTTATAATTGGTGAAAGATAGTAGACCAAAGGTGGGGACTAGAAGAAAATCCACAAACTTGGACCAATTTTACACATGAATTCAAGGAAAAATTTGTACCTCAAGTTGTCACGAATGCCTGTGAACGAGAATTCATAGATCTAATCCAAGGGACTACATCGATAGGCTAGTATAAAGCCACCTTTAGTACATTGATCCAATGTGCACCCCACATACTGGGAGACGAGGAGCCTCAAACGTGTAAATTTGTGGAGGTACTCTGACCCGAGATCAGGCGGGCCCTCATCGTATGTGACCTTTTGAATTACAATAGAGCTGTAAGCAAGGCACTTCAGATGCAGTCAAAACTTAGAGAAATCCAAAAGATATAGTAGAAAGGCAAATGAGGAATGACTCTCTAAACTAAAATCCCTCCTGGTGGGGAAAATGAGTTAGGAAAAAAGTAGCTGATGACCTAATCTGGAACGCCAAAAAAGAATTATGGATTTTGTGGCTGCTCTAACCATGAGGAGTTTGAATGCTAGAGAAAGCTAAGAAGGTGCATAGTGTGTAGCAGTGATCAACACCTCATCACAGCTTACCTTAGGCCCAAACCTTCTAAATCTAAGGCGTCTACGAGTAAAGGGAAACAAAAGATGGAAACCTATAAGGCATCAAGCATTCAAGCTCGTGCTTATATTTTGGCTGGGAGAAATGTACCAGATACAGATGACGTATTGAAAGGTACGGCTTTATGTCCATAATATTACCAATAAAGCTTATTATAACCCCGGTGCTGCCATTTTTATATTTATTCCTTTCATACCAAACTGAACTTACCTTGTGAAAATATATCATATTAATGGGAATGGGAGAAATCAACATAGGACTAAGGCAATACAGGAAGGAGAGTAATATATGCGCTAGTATTACCCGAAGTTTTTCCAATCGCAGATGTGAATCTGGTAACCAAATTCTTCTTAAAGGGGGAGGATTGTACCACCCCAAATCGTTGGTACAAAATTTTCATTGGAATTCAAAAATTTACAGATTTAATTAGAATATTCATATTTTAAAATAATAATAACAATATCAATAGGCCTTAATAAAATATACTAAAATTAACAAAGGCTTTGGTGTGATGTTATAAATTACAGGGACTAAAAATTTATATAGTAAGGACTTAATTGCACGAATTGAAAACTAAGAGTGGACCAATATATAAGAAAAGAAAGCTAGAAGATTTAATTGAAAAAAATAGGGGTGAATGTGAGGTATTGAGAAGTTAAGGGGCTTAACCAAAAACTAGGAAAACTCTTGAGAATGAGACTTAAAAAATATATATAACATTTACCCTCTTTTTTTCCCAATTCCCACATGCAACCATCGTCATTCCTCTACCACCCATTTTCCATCGAGGCCGATGAACTAAAGAAAAAAGTTGACCAAAACCTTCTTCTTGTCATGAGGAACATAACCATACCAAAACCACCTTGAAACAACTAATGGAACACTGGAAAACTAATGGTCAATGGTAGCTCGCGGTGGTAGTGGCAGGAGGTACCATTCCGACATCAGTGGTAGCCAAAGGATAGGTCTTAATGGGCTCAGCTAGAGGAACATGATGGTAGCTTCAATTTCAAGAATGGACCACTAGTGGAAGAGTAATCGGAGGAAAGCAATGCAGTGGCGTTAGGTAGCGTTGCAAAATTTTTGGCAAAATTGATAGGCCATTCGATGTCCGATTTAGAAATTAATCTGGGCATTTTGCTCGCATAGGGTAGTGGTGGCCGTGTATAGTTCAAGCAGTGGTGCACGGTAGTGGTCCAACAACTTTCTATCAGAAACTGCGGCTCTATGATCCGAGTGCATGCAGACTACTTCTGCGTAGTGATTGCGTCAAACTTGGTCGATTTGGGTAAAACTTTGATTATTTGATTAACTGATTCCTGATTTAATCTTTTTGAATTATTAGGCTAATTTCTGATGTAAATACAAGTTAATTGGACAAAAATTGTAATTATAAACTGAAATGATTGAATAACAATTTGATTGTAAGTGATGTATGGACCTAGATTTGATAATAAAAGACTAATACTTATCAATTGAGCTCATTGATGCATTAGGAAGTCGAAATTGTGGAACAATAATAAGACTTGAATATTATGAATACATATGTTAAATTCATGGATGTGGGCAACATTTAATTAGTTATGGACCGAGAATATTAATCTAAATATTAATAACGAAAGTAAGTACTGGCCCGGAACCGATAAAATATTTAATTAATGAGATTTGACCGAATCGGCATGCTTAGGAAAATAAATGGTAAATTAAGTTTGTGGTAAAACCCTTGATTGCCTGAACAAGCCAGATGCATAGAGAAAATGGTGATATGAACTAGGTTATTGAAGAAAAAATAATGTATAATTAAGTACTATAGTACAAAAACAAGATAGAATGATAATTGAGAGAATAAGTAGGCTAGAGTAATTAGAACGTGCGACTAGCTATAATTATTGTTAGTAAATACTATAATGTAGCATCAATATTCATATGGCGCTCTGAATGAAAATAGGTGACGAGGATCCAGGCATCTCGGACCATTAAGGGGCTTTTGGCGAACACTAGCACTCGAGGTGAGGTTAATATTATCTTTCTTGACTGGGAAAAGATATATGTATATGTGAGCCTCAATAAGATTATTTGTTTCTTGACCTATTTGTTCAGCTATGATATCATTATATTTCTTGAACTTGATATTTAACCTTATTTGACCCTCTTTGAACTGTAATCAAAATTATTTGACTAATTGCACCCTTATTCTAGTCTACTAGTGTCCTTTCAAGTCTCTTTGTTGAGTTCTAACATTTTCCTTGCCTTTTCTGTATTCTTTAGCCTTGCTGGCTGAATTCCATAGATAATCATATTATCTTTCTGAAATATCATTAGAACTATTTTGTCGACCGATTAAATTATTGTTTCTTGAATTCATTACTTGAAATCCCATATGATCTTTTATTGTTGTTGTGCTTTCGATGACTTATTTGATAATTATTATATTGTCATATGATATGGTGCTGATATGCTTAAGTTATTGATATATTTATTATTACTTGAGATGGTCTTGCCAACCGATATATCAATTATTTTTCTTTATACTCATTGCATTTAGTTGTTTCTTGTTCGTAACATTGTTTACTTGAAAACTTATATTGATGTTGGATTACTTGTTAATAAGACCCTTAGGGATGCCATGGGAAGTTTAGACTCGGAAGGACATCATGGGAAGTGTGGGCCTGGAATTAGGATCAAAAAGACGGCTGGGCGGAATGGACCGATAGGGAGGTCTCTCGTGCTAGTACCTACTAGTGATCCTATCTCACATGTAGTTGGAGGTTAACTGTCTGTGAGCGAGGGATTAGCATGTGGTCCACCATGCTAAAGGTGTGTGTGTGTTTATTTAAGCTGAGCGCTTAGAACTTGGAGGGATAAGGGATTTATTTCTATATTTATCTTTGGGAGTCATAAGGTTGAAGACCCTTCCCTAATAGTTCTACATGATATGTTATTGTCTCATCTTTTGTTGTTAATTTATTTCTAAAATTTTGTTATTTGAGTCTATTAGTAATAGTTTTGTTGTCACCTGAGTTGTATTTGGCCTCATGTAAGCATTTACTAGTTTCTTGCTTATTTTGATCTCTTTCAAAGTATCTCATTTACCCTCACCAAACTATTTACTATTCACCTCACTAGATTTATATCATTAATCTCTTTCAAAGTGTCATATATTTTGCATCTAAACTATTTATTGTTCACCTCAGTAAGTCATTAGAACTTACGCCTTCTGTATATTTCTTGGTACTTTTCCCAGATAGGTGCCAATATATGACAGATGTTTCACTTGTACATATGTAAATAGTGTACATAGTTTTGCAGATAGGTCACCAGTTGTACAAGCTTGTTGAACTTGACATGTGAATTATTATATGCTAAATTTGAACTCTGTTGGGTTTTGTTGACTTGAGAATCAAGTTATGCAGGGCTTTTACCTCTATTATATAAACCAGTGTTTGCTAGGTTGCCTGTTAGGTGGCTGGTTTGTAAATGTTATATAATAGGAGTAAGGTGTTACTGATAGCTTGTTATGTTGACAAGGTTTTGTTGCTTTGTCGAATGATATATATAGTGGAATGAATGCTTATAGGTTGTTATGGGGCTATTTTAATTGAATATTTGGGGGGGGGGGTGTAATTTGCTTTGAGTTAATGTGACATAAGATTGGAGTAGCATCTCGGCCTGAACCAGGCACTTCTTGGGCAGGGTGCTACAATATTAACTGTAGATGAATTAATTTCAGCTAACTAAAATATGACAGGTGTAAAAAAATATACCAGTTATTATATTAAAATTTTCAATTTCTATTTTAGAATATATTAAATTTGATTCTAAAAGTAAATAGTTAATTTAATTAAAACTCGTGTATTTATTTTGTGCAAAAATTAAATATCAACAAGTATCAAGGTAAGGTATTGCAACCAATTATATAAAGTCTTGTAACCTAAAAATCTAAGGTTAACTAAGTTGTGATATATGACATATCTATATTCGTAGAACAATCAAGTCAAAACAATATTTGATTTATCTCTTAGATAATATATATACATAACATAGAAATAAATATTGAAGAAGTTTAAGTCATTAAGTTTCCTATTCAAACATCTATATAAAGGGGGTGATCGGGCTCATCCACATACATAAATACACACACACACACACATAAATACAAACACACTAGTATATACATACATGTATAGACAAGTACACACTTAGAGAAGTACAAGGTAAGTATAAAGTTCAAGATTCAAGTCTTCAAATCTTCAATTCAAAACTCAAATCCCTAAGGCTTCAAGTCTTTAATGCTTCAAGTTCTTGCCTCGATAAAGTATTTCTACTACAAAGGTTTTATACCTCTTCAAGGAGTCAAATCGTCAAGCAAATTTTTGGCATGCCCAGTGGAATAGATCATACCCCTCATCTCTTTCCCTACTTAAATTTTGAAGTTAGTTCCAACCATTTAATGGCACTTAAGAAAGAACAAACTTCTCTGGACTAAGAAAGATGTTGATTTTGCTGCTGATGATGTCAATCAACCCGTAACAAGGGGAGAACTACAAATATTGCTCCATTTGATAATTAGAGCTCTATGTGTCCAAAGGAGACAAGTTTCAATACAAACTAAGAAGTTTAAGTCATTAAGCACTTTCTAGATCGATACCAAAAACTACTTTTTTTTTATCTCTTCTGGGATGGTATAAGCATGAGCAAACTGAAACTAGAATCTATCAATAACTTAGGAGTATAGTGCAAGTTTTTGGCTGAGGGTTCTGGGTGAGTTTCTAATAGAAAAATATGGAAATAATCTACTGCAAAGTTCAGGATACCTTTTGAACTATTTATGGTTTGGCCTTGCTCTTTGATTTCAAAAATTCTTCCCCTAATCTACTTCCTTTTCACCATGCTCTATAAAAATTTTGTATTGCATTCTCCTTCTTGAAGACATTTACATATGGATCTTTGATGCCAAAAATCTTCTTCCATAGGTAATCATTAAGCAAGCAAAGTAAAGCATCTTTTCAAGGTTAAAAGATTTTCAAGAGATAGAGATAGATCATATTCTTTTTTTACTTGGCCAACAGCTTCCTTAACTTCTTTGACTCTTGAGAACACATTTCCAAAAACTTTCTTGTTCCACTCTTTAAGAACCCTCTTTAATCTCATAAGCTTGAGAAAGAATTGGAGCATTCTTTTTTCTCTCATCAACTGATTCCAACTGTTTGTGACCACCTCGTTCAAGCTGTGATGATGCAACACATGTGCTAGAATCTGAAGCTAGATGAGGATGTAACATTAACTTCTAAGAAGGAAATTAGAAGGCTATGATGATTGAAGCAAGCTAGAGCTATGTGCTGCACCCTGGTGGAATTGAACACATTAGGCCAATCTGCTCAGTAAAAAACTTTATTAATTCCTACCTATATAGAGTGGTTGATCAAAGAGTATATAGAACCCTCAAAGCCTGCATCCTCAAGACCATAGTCTATCACCATATCACAAAAGACCTCCATCTTTGTTTCATCTAGAGGAACGCCTCCTTTTTTTTTCTTCTGATTCATGCAAATGTTGAAGTCTCCACCCACAAGCTAAGGAAGCATAGTGTTAGAGACTTGGCACAAATTATCCCACAGTGTCTTCTTTCCGAGCTTGAGACATTTGGTGTACATAAAAGAACAAACCACATCTAAACACTAATTAGCAAAGGACAATTGAACATAAATCATTTTACCAGTGTTGAGCAAGATATTAACCTCTAGAGAACCATCATAAATGCATCAGATTTTTTTATTTACATTTGCAAAACCTCTGTCCAATCCTAATCTCTGGTTCATAAAGATATTTTCCAATCTGATCATCGCTTCAAGGATCATAAGAGGCTTAGTTATATGTTTACTGACCAAATCATGAACAATTTGCTGCAAGAATTCATTTACCATACCTCCTAAATTCCAAATAATAAATTTCATCATTTATACAATGAGGTTAGTTTGCATCTCTTGGATTTCCTTATTATGCCTTTATCTTTCTTTTAATTTCCTTGAGACGAATTACCAATTGATTTGGACCTTGTGGTTTTCTGATAGTTTTCAACGTCCTTAAAAGTATGATGGGATGAGATTGAGGATTTCAAGTAGAGAATAGAATAAAGCCAGTCTTGGATGGATATTAATTGAAGCTGGAGGTTTTGTGTTTAGGTTTTTTGAACTTACTGTGTGAAATTTTGCCTACTGGGGATTTAAATTTGGTAGAAAATTGGGATTTAGGAAACTAGTTTAATATGTTTTAATTCAAGATTTTAGAAGGTAAGTGTTGGTTCTTAATGGGACCATGGGAACTCATATCATCCTTATTGTAAATAAGATTAGTTGAGCTGTGCAAATAAGAGAGTCCATTTCCAGAAGACTTTCTAAATCCCTTCTCAAGCATACAGGGTTCAAGAGTTTCTAAACCTTTGGAATCTACAGATTGCTTGCCAACAGGATCAAGATTGTACCCTGCGGTGTTAGTACCAGTCAACAAACATATGTTCTCATAAGGCTACATAGTCCTACCATTCAAATCCATTTGATTATTGAGCACCTTTACGTTATTTACTACCATATAGTCATCCAGAAATACAGTGTCCTCATTATTTTCAAACTCCAGAGAATTTTTAGCAAAATTTATACTATTTTCTACATAAGAATCAGCATATTCTAACAAAGTAGAAACCATCTTATGCTCAAAACCATTTAGACCAATATCATTGTTGGTTGATGCATCAAGAACAAACACAGACTTATAGCAATTTAGATCAGCTAGGGCAAATGCAAAGTTTGCATTTTCAACACACTTAGCACCTTCTAATCTAATCATAGTTAAACTACAATCCATAACATCAAAAACAACATTAATAGGTTCCATTGGCATGATATTAGCATAACCATAAATAGAAGCATTACAAGATGGGACCCCATCATGCATATTTATTCAATTTAAAATTTATTTTTTGAACATGCTAAAAAGTTTATTTTTTGATTTTGAAGTGTTTAAAATGTGTAAATATTCAAAAATAAATTGATGCCACCAAAGGGATGCTATGGCGCACTGGGTAGTAACCTAAGCGGGTGGCTAGTGGCCTGTGTGCACTCATGTTGTCTGCTTGGGCGGCACGCAGCAACATAGCATATGTTGGCTGCTGCCCGGGCACAACCCATGCATCACAACATATCCTTATACGATCTTTTGGTCTGATAATTTGCTCTTTTACCCTTTTTCAACGTATAAATGTTATGCAACTTTCAAGAATGTGTTGGACACATCTTGCATGCTTGAAATCCAAATTTTAGATTTGTTGTGCTTCTTTAGAATAATGTAAATTTTTCTATGCATGAGTCAGTTTGCTAAAAATTAAGTATTTATGAGATAAACTCTTGATTGTAGACTTTGCCCTCTGCCTAAACCTCAAAGTAACAAATAATGCGGCTCAGTACGAAGCATTAGTTACTCAAATGAAGATGGCCTTGCAATAGGGGTCAAGCGGCTTGTGGGTGTAACAGACTCATAGTTGGCGGTCGAATAGTTAGACAACAACTATGAGGCTAAGGAAGCTTCCATGATTAAATGTTTGCCACTTGTTTGAGAGTTGCAAAGTCATTTCATAGCTTTCTCCCTCAGCCTGGTATCTTAAGCAGAGAACAAGAGGCAGACTCCTTATATAAATTCACTAACGAATAATCACTTTCTTGGTTGCCAACGGTCCAGTTATATAAGATTCAAACCATCTCACTGCTTGTTCTACCTCTAGACCAATGAGAATTTTGTTGGCAAGATGACACAATTGGCCACTTTAAGGATGGCAAGTTATCAGAAGATAAAATAGTAGCTCATCGCATCAAACTCTAAGTAGAAAGGTACTCGATCGATGAGAAGGGCCACCGCTTCAAGAAATCACTCTCGAGCTTTTTGATGCTTAATCGTAACCTAGGATTGAAGGTCCTTTTGGAGATCCATTGGAACTTATGGAAATTACTCAGGAGGTTGAGCGCTCGCCATTTGGTTTTCTATCAAGGTTATTTATGGCCCATACTTGCTAAGAATGCTGTAGGCTTCTTCACAAAGTGCACTTTAAACCTATTTCATTTCAACACTCCTCATCAACCAACAACTTCAATAACCAATGTCGAACTCTCATGACCTTTCGACTAGTAGGGTATTGACATCGTTGGACCATTCCCATGGAAATAAGTTAGCACAGAGTCTTGATTGTTATTGTCGAGTACTTTGCTAAGTAGGTCGGGGTTGAGGCGGAAGCAAAGATTACCAATGCTACTATTTTGGTTTCCCCTGGGAAAAAATAATTTGAAGATTCAACCTCCCGATGTCGATGTCTCGAATAACAACACCCAGGTCCAAAGAAAGAAAATCATATAATGGTGCTAGGCGTCTACTCAGGCACCTTGTGGAGCTTGCTCCAAGTGCCTAGAAGGCACCTCCAAGCACCATAAGTGCTCAAATGCTCAAGGCATAGGTAGTTGGTAACTCCTTAACGGTGACGCTTCTGTTGCCACCCCTTCTTATTTTTGTGGACTCCAACTTTATTTAGGACTTTGACTTGGATTGCGTTCTACTATCCAACATCTTGCTTCAAGATAAAACATGACTACTTTTCAATTTGATGTATTCTAGGAAATTTTTACTGATTCTAAGAAGTTTGACAAAAATTCATAACGAATACAACAAATTAAAAGGAAAAAAGAAAAGAGAAAATATGACCTTGGGAACTTATCTCTTAATTATTTACAAAGTCCACTTCTTACTATCACAAACTTGCCAAAATTTTTCTAAGTCCTTGGACAAATGTAAGGCAATTAGCACTACACCTTCTAAAAACAACCAGACAATGAGACTGAAGAAACTCGACTTAATTAAATGTTGAGTTGTTTCAAAATTTAGCAACAAAAGATATATTAAACACTTTATTAAAGAATTAATAAAATTAATCAAAATAAGGTAAAGTAAAATTGGGAAAAAAAACTTATATTATACTTCAATATATAAATTAAAATTTTAAATTGAAAGTAGAGAAACTTGATAGTATGGAAAATTAAGTCCTTAGGTATAAAAAAATAAAAATTGACTAAAATAACCCAATTAAAAAATTGATAAGTAAAATAAAAGACAATAGAACCCAATTAATCAAACCCAAAGATGGGCATCTAGATTCAAATAGGTCGAAACTCACAAATGGATTAATTACTATAAATATCAACTCCTAAAATCAAATGGGACACAAAAAACCACTTGCAAAAGTTCGAGAGTTTGCCTTATATAAATGAGTTTTCAAGCGAAGAACTTCCCAAATTTGTTGACTTTCGAAAAGAACCATAACTCCATTTTCAAGTAACATTAATGGGCAAAATGGTCATAAATGATTAAAATTCTAAAATTTAGGATTACTTTAAATTAAGTTAAAAAATTATATTTTGGTGTCAATTTGTGCTAAACCCATGGGCTCAAACGCTAGAACCCATGGGCTCAACCCAACCCACATAGTTTTGGGTGGAGTTGGGCTCAACATTTCAGAAATGAGTTTGAGCGGGTTGGGCTTTAGAAGTGTTGTACCAAATTTAGGCTCAAAAAGAATTTTAAATGGGTTCAAAATGAGTCCATTCAAAAAATTTAAATAAAATTTAATAAATTCAATAAAATTAACTTTGAATGAATAATAAAAAATCTTATTATTTTTAATTTTTTAATTTTATCAAAGTCTCATATTTTTTTATTATTAGTAATTTCATAATTAAAATATACATTTTGGGTTTTATACACTATTAATAAATTAATTATCTAAGATTAGGTGCATATAATTTGAAGTTTTCATTCGAATTGAATATCTTGAAATGAAATCAAGTGTCAAGGCTAAACTCGTGTGCACAATATTCTACAAAATTTACCTAAAGTATTATTTCTCTAAATGTCATATCTTCTTGTTAACTAGCTTATATTTCTAATTTTGAAGCATAACATGGCTCCAAAAATTGATACTATTCTTAGTACACAACATATTCAATTGAAAATAGCATCCACCCATATTTAAATAACTCATAATTAATTTTTTCATGAAATAAATACTACTCATAATTAATTTTTAATGCAATTGAATACTATAATATGAATTAATAAAATAAGTATATAATTTAATAAATTATCTCATTATGTTGCAAAATTGTATGTTAAATAGAGTATAGAAGGTATATTAATATTATTATGATTTTTTGAATTAATTTTTTGGAATAAATAAATTAAATCAATTTTTTTATTTTCCATTGGAATCATTTCAAAGTTCAAATTCAACCCAACCCATAATTCAACCGATTTTGATCCCAACCCACTTTCAACCCACCTATCTCAACCCATATAGAACTCAATCCATTTTAAACCCAATTCAACCCGCATATTTGCCACCTTATTCTTAAGTATCAAATAATAAACTAGAAAAAAGAAGTATACAAAAATCTATAATTTTTAATTTTTGGCTTGATTGCCCCGATCCAAGACAAAAACATATATCTAGTTTAAATATTTTATTATTTGTTATTTTTGTATAGCACAATGTTTATGCTAATATTTATTATTCGGTATAAAAATGATTCTTACAAGTTGAGGCTAATATACCAAGGAGCACATTGTACTAGTATAAACCTCGTGTGGTGCATAATATATTCATTTAATTAGATTAAATAGCAAAATATCAATATACAACTAATTTTTGTGTTTTGTGTAAAATATTTCTATATTTCATATATTTCAGTTATGATTTCTTATTAAGGAACTAGATGCAAATATATTATACAATATAAGTAATAGTAGAATTATATTATAATTTAAAAAATTAGAAAATTAAAGGCTCAAGTTATTACTCTATGCCAAGGCACAAGATACAATTTTTTTTGTAAAATATAAAAAACAATGTAATATTTTATTTAAAAAATAAAAAATCAAATGATCGCATTAATATAATTTTTAAAATTATATTGAATTGATTGAGGATTAAATTAGAAAGTAATCCATTTTTAATATTTACGCCATGTTTCTCTTTTCTTTTTCAAAGGGTACAGACGTCTTAGCAAAAACATTTGAGATAAAAAATTTGAAATATTTAAGTGTTTAATATGTGCATAATTTGAGCAACAACGTTTACTTCATTCAAATAAACTTTAATATGATAAATTAAATCCACATAGGTGAAAAAGTTAAAAAGAACTAAAAGGGCCCAACGGATCAAACAACTAAAATGAATGATGAGGTTAGAGAGTCCAATTGGCTATAAATATTAAGCCCTAAAGAAAAATTAGGCACAAAAAATAATTTGCAAGAATTACCAAAATTTCGAGAACTGAGAATTCTTTGCACCAAATTCTAAAGAAAAAGAACCTAAAACTCTACTGACTACCAGAAAGGACCCTAACTCTATTTCTATGTAACATCACATATATACATTAAAAATGGCAAAATAATGGATTTTTTCTTGTTAGAAGTAACATATTATTGCTCTTAAAATTATGAGAAGATTGAACATGCCTAAATATTTCTTTTTTTTTTTTTTTTAAGACGTCTGTGGCCTTTAAAAAGGTAAAAGAAAGATGCATTAAACATTATCCTATTTTTACCTATACTAATTTAAAGTATTATAATGAAATTGTTATTATTCCAATCCATTATTTTTTATTCTTAAATACAATATCACATTATTATTTATATTTTAAAAAAATTATTTGCATTTTGTACCTTGTCATTTGGCTTGACTACTTAACTATTAGAGATAAATTTTTATAGATTTCGAGTATTTTATTAATTAAATATAAAAATTAATGCTACTTTCACTACAAAAAAAAATGTTTTTTACTATGGTTAATTATGTATAGTAAATAGTTATTAACTACGCTTGTGCTACACTTTTCTAGCCGTAGGCATTGCGAGCAAGGTAAAAGCTTTGCTACACTTTTTAGTCGTGGTAATTGACTTTTGCTACGAAATTATCTTCAATTACTACAAATTTAATATGTGGTAAAAAGCTATCAAATACACCACTATTTTTTATTATAGTATAAAAAGTGTAGTATATAGTGGTTAATTGTCACACTTTGAAAAGTGTAGTAATTAAATACTTAAATTATTTTTCACCACAATTAAATGTAGTAAAAACTAATTATTTTGGGGAGTTTACTTTTTTATTTATATACACACAGACATTGGAAGCTTATCAAGATTCGAACTCTTGACCTTATTCTTATGTGTGTGAAAGTGATGCCACTAGGTGTTGTTCACATTGTTAGACTCTAATAAATCAAAGGGAAATTACAAAACGCTATTAAATTTGAAAGTTATAGAGATAAGACTAGGACTTTGGCCCTTTTTTGACGAGTTTGGTCGAGAGTGGTTACCCGCATCTTCCTTTGTATTGGATAAAGTTGAGAAAGAAAGAGTTTGTAAAGTTTTGAAAAAGGTAAAAGTTCCTAATGGATATGCTGCAAATGTGTCAAGGTAGTCACACATTAATGTGACAACTTCTACCAATTGCTTTGCGTAAATTGTTGCCTAGGTTAGTGCATCCTCCTTTAATTCGTCTATGTTGTTATTTTAGAGACTTGTATTCTAAGATATTTTATCAATCTGATTTGGATCGAATGGAGCAAGAGATTGCTATTGTTCTTTGTCAACTTGAGAAAATATTTCCTCTAAGTTTTTCTGATATTACAGTACACTTGACTATTCATCTGATTACTGAGGCAAAGTTAGCTGGGCTAGTAAATTATCGTTGTACATTACTTAGACATTTTCTCAATGCCTGTTGGGAAAAGATATAAAGGCTTTATCATAAATGGATTCCAATTTCACACTAAAGGAACAGAGAAGAGGCGAAAAACTCAAATTAGTGGGGTAATGGTTAATGCTACAACAATGAGTTTTGCAAGCAAAAAGGATCAAATGTCTATCTTAGAGGAGATGGAGTATTATGGGATATAAAAGACATAATTGTGTTAGACTACAATAGTGGCAAGAGGATTGTGCTATTTGATTGTGATTGGTTATCGAAGGGTAAGAGACTAAGAGAAGATGAAGATGCATTTATATTGACCAACTTCTCAAATATAAAGCACCACAATGAGCCTTTTACTCTAGCATCCCAAGTTCAACATGTGTTTTATGTGGAAGATCCATCTGATAAAGATTGGCATGTTTTCATAAAGATTAAAGCTCAAGATAAATTTGATGATGGAAAAGACTTGTGGACATATGGTGTAGATACTATTTTTCAAAGTCATACTTATGTGGAGCATCCAATTAGTTTACATGAAGATGTTATTTGGGTTCGCAATGGGGTACTAGGAATTCTAGTTGATAGTTTAGAAGAAAATATTGCGCCAGTTTAATAAATTAGATGTTATTATTCTCTACATTTTGCTATATAGCATTTCACTGAGTATTATATTTTAGACAACTAATAACTATATTTTTGCATTATAATTTGATTTATATTTCCTCTAAAGGTAGACTAGGTAATTTTTTGTATTGTCCTCTTTGTGTTCCATGATTATTATTTGTTAAGTGGTTTCAATAAGGTAAACAATTTATTTCATACATGTGTTAGTTGTAAGTTTAAAAAAAATTGTGTTTTTATATTTAATATTTATAGTAATTGTTTTTTCATAGCAATGGCAAATACTAAGGGTGGTCGAAATTTGAAGACTAGACTATCAAACCAGCAATGTGATTCGAGCTTGATTGGAATGCCTGATGAGCAAAATAATGATGACCCAAGTATCTTTGTTCTCTTCATTAAATGTTAAAATATGAAAACTAGACTAAAGAGATTTATGTTTTTGGAGTCTTTCATTCTGTCACATTTATTAAATGCTAATTATTAATTTTATTTTAGGCTTAACCTATCAAAGATTTATTTGGCTAGTAGAATAGTTTGTATGTGTATATATTTAATAAATTATATCTTTATATGTTCTTTTTTCTAGAAATAGAAAAAGATAATCAGGGCAGATTAATAAAAAAAGTGTAGGATGCAAAGTTATACCTTATATTATCAAAATTATTTCATTCTAGATGCCTCCATTCTTAGCAATTCCAAATGTTAGTAGTAAAGGTTTTTTGCTATCCATATGAGTTGTTTTGAGCTCACGTATACAATCTCATTGCTGCTTTTCTTCACCCCTCAAAATCAAGAAAGTGCACTATTGGTAGTGACTTTGGTTTTTGTATGTTGTAATACTTTATTTGTCTGTTATTAATCCATTGATTGGAAATTATGTTAGGAGGATAGTTTCTACATGTTTATTGATTTTTCCATCATTTCTAGAGATGGTATTATGTGTTTTTTGTCCAGGTGTTGGTTTTTCGAGAACTAATGGAAAGGTAAGTCATAAAGCCTATGAAAATTTGCAACCTTCATATTATATGGGATTTGTTACCAAGTTCAAATAATCTCCTTGGGCACTTTCCATGTTGTTTCATGATTGAGTAATGGAAAGTTTTCTCTTAATATTGTTGCACCTATTTTCTTTAGCTATCCAGATTAGGTTTTTGCATATACATTTATTGAACTATTACTTTAGAATTTGATCGTTTCATATTTGCAGATAATATGCAAAAGAAAAGAAAAACTAGAGGGAAGACTTATTTGCTGAAGGTTTGGATGGCAAGAAATCGAGAAGAGGTTCAATTTAATGAGTTTGCACAACCTATTGATCCAAATAAGAGTAGATTTGTTAAATTTCTTGGTACTTTAGTAAGAAATGGTAGATTGATTCGACTTGATGTAACAAGTTGGCATAAAGTGCGAGCATCTGTGAAAGAGAATATGATAGGCATTGTTAAGGTAATATTACTTGTTACACTTTTTTGATCTTTAGTTTTCAATATCATATTAAATAATTAAATAACATGTGGATACATGGTTGATAATACAGGAGAAGTTTTGCGGTGCTCCTGGATTTAAGCATTAGATTGAGATGAACTTGGAAAAAATGTGGAAAATTTGGATAAATAGAGTGAAGATAAAGTTCTTTGATCCAGATTTATGATCAAACTTAGCTAAAAGGCCTAACTTAAATGATGAAAGGATATTCCCTAATCAATGGAAGAATTTAGTAATTTATTGGAATACACCAGTTGGAAGACTACTAAGTTTACTATATTTTTCATATCAAATAAAATTATTTATAATGTTGTTGAATCTTTTAATTACGTTTGCCATTTGCATTCAGGAAGAAAATGCATGCAACAAACAAAATAGAGTGAAGGAGATTATGAATCACACTACTGGGAAGAGAATAGGGGTGGCAATTTCCAACACGACACGAGTTCGACACGAAAAATTTGGGTTTAGTTTGACCAATTTTGGGTTCGGGTCCAACTAGGTCTATACGTATAAGAACCCGAAAAAAATGGGTTGGGTTGGGTTGAATTTCAGGTTACACGAACAACCCAACATTTGATTGTGGGTCATACGACAACCCGAACCCACCTGGACCAACTTGACCTAATCTAAATTAAACAAATAAAATTAACATTTTTTTAGGAATAAAAATATAAAATAACAAAATAAAGCTTGAAATTTTGAACTTTAGCAATATCAAAATGACTACTTTGGCATTTTTTGGTCTTATTTATTTTCACAACCATATAGGATGGATTATTAAAATTTTAAATTATTTACAATGGCTATTTTTGTATCCAAGTGGACATGAAAATTGTACTTTAAAGAGTTAAGAAAATATTGCTTTAACGATTGAATTGTTCTAAAAGTTTTTCTTAGGCCTTATACTACGTAAGATTTTGCATATATAAATAGATAAAAATTCTTTCTGTTGAAAGGCTATAAAAAACTCAAAAGATTTAAGCAAGTTTTTATAATAAATTATGTGATAATTTAAAATATTTGTTTTACTTATTTGCTTGATGATATATTTTTATTAATTTATGTATTGCTTAATTGAATCAATATAAAGTTAAAAAATAATAACATTAATTTTAAAAAGTTAAAAGAGAGAATTTAATCAACACAAAAAGATCCAAAAATTAAAGAGAGTGGGTGAGTAAAATTTAAAAAACTATGATATTTTTAAAAGTAAGGCACTTTATGATTTCAATATTTTTATGATACCCATAGATACTAGAAAATGAAAGGAAAAAAGTCCTGAAAATTAATATATTACATGGTTCAATTAAAATTATTTGAGTGCATTTGTGAAGTTATATTGAGAACTCCTTACTCTATTCTAATTTATTAATAATTAAAAATAGACAAAATTAAAAAATAAAAATACCAAAAAGTTTCTAAAAATTAAAACAAATATTAAAAATAATTATTTTAAAAATCAGGTTGACCCGATCCTGACCTGATATAAATCAGGTTGGGTTAGGGTTGAGCACTTTCAGGTTGTCATCAGGTTGGGTTTGGTTCGGATTGAGATAATTAATGTTATATCCCTACTTCAACCCAACTCGAACCTACCCAACTCACCCAAATTGCCACCCCTAGAAGAGAAGTTGCGCTCAAGATAAAGAAGAAATGAAGGTTATTATTTTGTTTATATATAATGATATCATTAACACTATTATGTCATGAATTAGCTACTTTATGTGAAGTTTTTATAGAATGAAGCAAGAGAGGTTGTTGAAAATAATGAAGAGACTGATGAGGATTTAATGGATGACAAACCAAGTAGGGTGGATTTGTTTAAAAGATGTTATACAAAAAATGGGAATATGTCAAACCTAATTGAGGCAAGTTCATTGGTAAGATGTCCTTCATATAATCTAATTATTCATTACATAGTACATTTAATTTTATCTTCATAGTTTTTGATTCAACTTTATGCGCAAGAATTGAGCAGTGAGCTCTCTCCTACTGTAAAAGATTATGGCCCAAATGACATATTTTCTCAAGTCACTGGAGTAGATAAATAGGGGAATGTTAGAATGTATGGATTTGGTGTTACATCATTAGGTGTATTTGATGCAAAATCTAGAAATGGTGGTTGTTACTGCTTAAACAAGGCCTATAAAGAAGAGCTTGAAAAATTAACACAAAGAGTTGATGAGCAAGACAAGAAAATACAAGAACAAAATAGACAAATAGAAGAGCTTCTCAAATTGAACAAGTTTATATTACAAAACTTGGAGTCCTATCCAGAACTTTCATGAGTTCCTTCATCTTCATCTCATAAAAAAAGCACTGCTAGATCTTCAACCTCAAGCGTTAAAAGGATTCATCTTAAGGTAAGACTACTTTAAAAAAATTATATTCACATTTTTAGATCTTGAACTTATCTACATTTGGATTTTGGGAAAATATTGAATCTCGTTTGTTTGCTGCAAATTTATGAATGATGAAAAAAATTAGTTGCATGTATAGATTTGACAATAGTAATTTGATTAGTTACAAGTTTTACAATAATGCTATAGGTATGAAATAATGTCTCTTTGAAAAGTATGTATGACCCAACAAAAATTGTTGCAATTGGTTGCATTGGAAGCTTGGATCCCTTAAAAGAGGTTGACAAATGAAACTTGGGAAAAATTGGTGTGAAGTTCGTGTTGATGTCGGGGTGGAAATGGATGAGGAGTTGATTCGACCTGTTTTAGATTCTACAACTATTGGGGAGCCTATTGGTGGAAGTATTACTTGGCCACAATATTTGGTAACCATTATTTTCTTATTTTGTTACAATGTTCATTTTATTTGTTGAGTACCTAGATTTTGACTTAAAATCCATGCTTTTTGTTTGACTTTACAGGTTTTGTTGGATGAAGAATGATGGAAAGCTTCTTTTGTTGAAAAGAACTACCTTTCAAGTTTAGATGGAGTAAAACATATTATTCTATATTATATTTGAACAGAATATTTAATATTTTGAATTGAAATTTTGACTTATGTCATTTTGAGAGTTGTAATCATGGATGGTAGGAACTTTTTTTAGGTTCTGAATCTTTTTGTTTAAGTTTTACATTTGAACTATATAGAGAACTTTTATTTAATATTTTGTCTATGAGTTTTTATCTTGTTTGATGGACAAATTTGTATCAGGCATCAATGATAAATTTAGTGATATATATATCATAATTATATTGATTTATTGAGATTTTTTTGTTAGATAAATTATAATTTTAAAGAAGGATTTCTTTGTGTGTAGTGACACTTCTGGGTGTAATTAAACATTTAGATTGATATGAAAAATGTCATTATATTACTTTTATAAGACATTTTTAAGTGTAATATAAGTTTGCAGAGACACTTTTAGGTATCTAATAGAAGTCTATATGAACACATTGAAGCGTCTAATATAGGGACAATTTATATTGTTTGGAAATTTTATTTATTGAAACACCCCAAAGTGTCATAATATTATATATATATATATATATATATAAAGACACATTTAAGTGATTGAATACAACTTCTATGGAGGCACATTTCTATGTCTAGAAAGATAGTTTATTGAGACATTCAAAAATATCTTAATATAATATATAGGGACACTTTAAAGTGACATATAAATGATGGTTAAGGTAGTTGAAAATATATTTAGTGACATAATTTAGTGTCACAATAGTATGGTCTGTAGAGACAACTTTATGTGTCATAACAAGCTATGTTATTGAGACATTTCGCGTGTTATAATAAGATATTGAGACCCTTCCCTAAGAGACACCACATAAAGTGTCTTAAGATTGTGACACTTTCTCGTGTCATAATAAACCTTTTTTCTAGTAGTGAAATCAAAGTAAGAATATTATTTGAGTTCGAACTCTAACAAACTCTTGATGTGCCTGTGTGTATATATATATATATATATAAAGTAAGAACATTATTTATATTTACTTGCAACTTCTATTCACTAAAATATTAACATGCTCACTACTTGAATTTTAGATGATTCCACATTAGTTACAACTACAAATATTAAAACTTTGTAAGAAAAAAGATTGTGTTAATGAAATTAACAAAAAAATGAAAAGTACAATTAACTATGCTTATCTTTATGAATTAATTTGATGTAATCATTAGCTGCAACTAATGCCTTTATCACATCAAAAAGTAAACTAGCATATGATGAATCAATAACGTGACCCCCAATAATAAATGCTAATTCTATGCCATGATAGTAGTTGGAATTGCTAAAACATGACGTGCTATTTTTGCGAAAATGGGTAATTTAGGACTATTTGTTCTCCATTAGTCCAAGATGCTAAATGTATGTTCCCCCAAAAATCTAATCTCATCTAATTAACTATCCAATTCTATTTTTTGATTGACTGAAAGTTGTGATTCGTTACACCTTCTATCAAAATTATGTAAAGAATTGCATGTTTCAACACTAGAGCCACTTGTCAAAGTGATTTCATTCACTAAAGGGGTAACACTAACTCCATAAGTAATGAATGACTTAACGAAAGTATGCAAACCCTTTGATTGTATGGATGAACATTTGAACTATAAATTTTAGTGTAAAAATACTTGACCAAATCTATTTTAAACTTGGGATCAAATATGACAGCAACGAATAACACTAAACAGCACTCGTCCTAATATTTATCAAACTTCTCCTTCATGAGACTAGAAATCCTTCTAATGAAATCAAATTCACTATTTTCCACTCAACCATCTTCAACTAAATCTCATAAATATCTGAAAGACACATTAAAGGTTGGATACTTGCAACTACTAAAATAACGAGTAGTGTCATCAAAAATCTGTAAACACTCATGCATAATTTTAGCAATTTCCTATTCTGACTCAAATGGATTAACTTAATAATGCCTATCTATTCTTTGTAATAATAATTAAATGCTTCATTTAATAGTAATGACGTTGCATGCAACTCATATGTTGAGTTCCGCCTATTAGATACGTCCATTGCCACCAGTCTCTTACTCTCTAAGTTACACTAGTTTAATGTAGTGTCAAACTTTTGAGTTGCTGCAACAGACTTATTCAAAAACATTACCATTTCAAAGATTTTCTCAATTAGCCCCCTAATTTGACTCAATTCATCTTATACAATAAAATTTAATATGTGTGCACTATATGTCATATGTAACAAATGAAGGTAAGTAATGCACTGAGATCCAACAATAAAAATTTAAAAGGTTAAATGAACTAGTGCTTTACAAGCTAAAAAGGAACTAATCATGCTAGGGATTTAGATTTAAGTAGAGATTGACCTTGATAAGAAAATTTCCAAGGAGAGAATGATGAAGTTTTCACCAATCTAGAATCTGCCAGAAAGGGGTGCAGCAGGAAGAGAGAAACTTTTGCCTTGGTTAAACTTCTCCAAAAATAGCCAAAACATTCATGTATCCTCTCAACACCTTGAAGAAGATACTTTGAAAATTTTGGATCAAAACATCTTCTAGATCTCCTGGAGAAAATTCGACAAATTGTTGCTCTGTTTCAGTAGATCTCCAAAGTTAGCAAACCAAATGTCTTGCCTCTATTGTGATGATCCACACACCAATTGAACTTCCAATTTCTCCTCACTTTTAGCTAGAGTAAGAGAGGAGAAATACAAGGGTGGAGAATTTGAAGTTGGAGAAGAAAAAGGAAAGCAAAGTTTTAACACATAATGGAATGCTTGGAGAGAGTTTTGGAGGGAAATGTGATAGATTCTAATCTTCACACCAAAAATGCATGTTGGCCAATCCCTCACCTCAATATCTATATATAGAGGGAGGATGGTGTGATGTCAAGGTGGCATTACACCTTTATTAAGGGGGGCGGCCACTTGCAAGCTTAGGCTACAAATTCAAATTCAAATCTAAGTTGAATTTGAGTGCATTTCAATTACATTTGAAATCTAATTTCAAATTAATTAAGATGCTAATTCAAATGAACCTTTCATTTGAATTTTTCCTCCAAAATGTAATCTTCACTTTAATTAAATTAAATACTTTAATTTAATTAATTAACCTTTAACTTAACTCTTAAGTCAAACTAGCTTAACTCTTAAGCTCAATTTTGTTAACTTAACTCCTTAAGGTAACTTGACCAATTGATGATCATTTGGCACCAAATAAGTAACTCCTTAATTATTGGTCTAATTTAACCTCTTAAATTAATTGGTTAATTTAACACTTAAATTAATCAAGCCAAAATTGACCTTCAAATTGGACAACTCAAAATTGGTTCCAATGAGTAATTCTCTAACCCTTAGAAAATTGCTCTATTAACTAGGAAGCCAATTAGCTTTTGTGTGTGACCCAATAGGTTCTACCATTCATTGGACATGGCCTCACAACTCTTTGTGACTTTTGAATATCTTATATTCATTTTAGTTTAAAACACTTTTAAACTAATCGACTCAATTTAATTAATCTCATTCATTGAAGAGTACCAAATCTCCATGATCGATGTCCAACCTTAAGCCCATGGAACCCAACTAATTGGTCGAAATGAATGCTTTTGGAGAACAATTGTAGCTCTACGCTTACCATGCAAATACGGTCATTCCGTCTCCTATCTCTCTAAAGAGGCCTAGGGCAAGATATTTGCCGGCTCCCTAATAGCCTCGATACTATGTCTCTATTCTCAATGTTCAATTCTATTGTATAACCTCATCTTTTGAAAACTCATTTTCCAAATTGTCACACCACCTTGTGCAAGGATTTCTTGAAATCAGTTATTGTAGAACACATAGGAGATGTACTTGCCCTTCACAAAAGTGAGGAGTCGAATTCCATCTTGGATCTCACAAACCTCCATGTTTAGTAGCTTATGTCCGGTCTCAACCCGAGAGGTCTACTATGTGACCAAGGAAGAGTCAAAACACAAGGTTACCATGGATTCTCAGGTCAAATGACTAATAATATGCATTGGCGTAAGCTGGAGAAGTTGCCACAACCGACTTGCTACTACGACTATCTAGTGGATTCTCCGGTGGGTCTTCGGTGCCTTATTCTCTAACAAGCACCCACTGATATGCACCCATATCTCATATGATTGCTCATGAAATGAAGCAACATCCAACTCTTAGATTTATGCATCATTAGTGCAAGTCTATCCGGATCTTAGATGCCCTATCTCATAAGATCCTATAACTTGAAAGATTTAAAATCACGATCGTGTAAGACTTATTCCATGGTCACCAAATGAAGTGCCGTAGTAAAGAGCGTAAGATAAAGATGGTCATATAGAGAATATCATTCAATCAAGATTATTTTACAAGGAAATAGCTTTACAAGGCTAATCCTATTGGCTTGCCGGGCATTATTCCAACAATCTCCTACTTGCCCTAAAGCCAATGCCCCATGGCCTTGAGACCCATCTTCTCAAAATGTCCTTCAAAGACCTTTTGCCTTAGGGGTTTTGTCAATGGATCTACTCTATTTTCTTCTGAGGCAACTCTCTCCTTCGGATGTTGCCTCTATCAATGATCTCCCGGATCAAATGATATTGCCTCAAAATATACTTAGATCGCTGATGAGATCTTGGCTCTTTAGCTTGCGCTACCGCCCTGTTGTTGCCACAGAAGGCAACCATTGGGTCAACAATGCTACGCACTACATTCAATTCTTGAATGAATTTTTTCATCTAAACACTTTACTTTGTAGCTTCCGAAGTCGCAATATATTTCGCTTTCATGGTAAAATCGGCCGCGGTGTCTTGTTTGGAACTCTTCCAACTCTCCGTTCTGCCATTGAGGCAAAATACAAATCCATAAGTAGATTTTAGGTCATCAACATCGGATTGGAAACTGAAATTTTAAAACCCCTCTAGTTTCAATTCTCTATTGATGTATACCAAAAACATGTCCTTAGTTCTTCTCAAGTACTTAAGAATTGCTTTAAAGGCTATCCAGTGACTCTCACTGGGATTGGATTAGAACCTATTCGTAACACTTGGCGAGTGTGCCATATCCGGTCTTGTACATTGAACTGCATATACTATGCTTCCAATGGCGGAGGCATAAGGTATGTGGGACATCCTTTGTCTCTTGTTTTCAGTTTTAGGGGCCATAGACTTGGAAAGACGAATGCCATGTCCCATAGGAATGAATCCCTTCTTGGATTCTTCCATACTAAACCTCTTTAGTATCTTATCAATGTACAAGATTTGGGATAGCCCTAGCATCCTCTTAGATCTATCTCTATAGATATGTATTCCCAATATATAGGACGTTTCTCCCAAATCCTTCATAGAGAATTGAGTAGATAACTACACTTTAGTACACTCTAACATTCCTACTTCATTCCCAATGAGAAGGATGTCATCAACATAAAGCACAATAAATTGTACACTACTCCCATTAGCTTTCTTATACACACATGGTTCATAAACATTTTTGACAAAACCAAACGATTTGACCATTTTTTCAAAATGCATATTCTAACTTCGGGATGCTTGTTTGAGTCTATCAATGGATATATGGAGTTTGCAAACCTTTTGCTCGCTCCCCTTGGATGTAAAGCCTTGTGGTTGCTCCATATAGATTTCTTCTTCGATGTCTCCATTAAGCAAAGCAGTTTTCATATCCATTTGACATATCTCATAGTCATAATATGCAGCTATGGCAGGTAGAATTTGAATAGACTTAGGCGTTGCGATCGGTGCAAAGGTTCACTCAAAAGCGATACTGGGTGTTTAAGTGTAACTCTTTGCCACTAGTGGTGCCTTAAAAGTCACAACTTCTCCATTCTCTCCAAGCTTTCGCTTATAGATCCATTTGCAACGAATGGAACTATTCATTTTGGTAGATCTACCAAAGTTCATACTTTGTTGGAGTACATAGAGTCCATAGCTTCAAGCCAACGTCCCGAATCTATGTCCAACATAGCTTTCTCATTGGTCTTCGGATCGTTATCTGATTGGCATGTCTCATGAAGGAATCCAAACCTTTCGAGTTGCTTTTTGATTTAGTCCGACCTTCTTAGAAGATGTGTGTGAGTCTTTTGTTGCTTGCTTCTTTCCACTGCTTGTGGGATTTCAGGATCATCTTGAACTTCGTCAAGTTCAACAATAATGCCTTTTCTATCTAATAGAAATTACCTTTCTAAAAATGTGGCGTTCCTCAAAATAAACACCTTTTGTTCTGTGGGATCATAGAAGTAATAACCCATAGACTCTTTTGGATAACCCACAAACTTGCACAAGATGAATCTACTGTCCATCTCACATAGGCGGGAGACCCCCAAACCTTGAGATATTGGTAAGAGGGTGCTTTGCCATGACACATCTCATGCGGTGTTTTTGGCACCAACTTTGAAGGAACTATATTTAGTAGCTTCACCACCGTGTCTAAGGTGTATTCCCAAAAGGATATGGGCACATTGAAAAAACGCATCGTGGAACATACCGTGTCTAATAAGGTGCGGTTTCTCCTCTCTGCTACTCCATTATGTTAGGGTGTACCAGTGGAGTCTATTGAGAGAAAATCTCATTCTCCTTTAGATAATCCAAGAATTCGGTGCTCAAGTATTTTCCCTCTCGATCCAATCGAAGAGCTTTAATACTTTGCCCAATTGCTTTTCCACTTCATTCCTATACTCTTTGAACTTTTCAAGGCTTCAAACTTGTACTTCATAAGGTACACATGTCTGGACTAACTACAATCGTCGGTGAAGATGATCAAGTAGGAATAACATCCTCTCTCACTAACTCTTAGTAGTCCACAAACATCCGTATGGATCAAATCCAAAAGACTTATGGAGCACACTATTTGTCCTACAGAAGGAGCCTTGGTCATTTTTCCCTTTAAACAAGATTGACAAGTAGGAAGATCCTCAATGCCACTAACATTTAGTGCTTTGAGAGCTTCTAACTTATTCATCCTATTTTTAGAAATATGCCCAAGTCTTGCATGCCATAAAACGACATCTTCTTAGTTATCTAACTTTCTATTACTTGATTGAATGTGCATTAGTGAAGGTTAAGAATCAAGTATGTACAATCCATTAATTAATGTACATTATGCAATTAAAGAACCATTCTTTAATGCTTTCAACATCCCATTTGATATAGAAAAATTAAATCCTTCATTATCAAGAATGGGAATTGAAATAATGTTTCTAACAAGATGGGGTACATAATAAATTGGATAAAGTACAATGCAAGCATTCCCCAACTCCAACTTGATTAAGGCTTGGAAAGTAGCAGCAACTCTTGCTCCATTTCCTAAGCGGAGGATCATATCCCTTTCACGAAGACTCTTTCTTCTTTCCATCCCCTATAATGAATTACAAAGGTGAGAACCACATACGGTATCAAATACCCATGAGGAATAATTAGTCATCAAGGGCATTTCAATAAAGTAAATAACCTTCTCAAGGGTTGCATGGTAAGCTTTGCAATTTCTTTTCCAATGTCCTTTTTTGCTACAATGGAAACAATTTGCTTCAGTTTTAGCCTTATTCTTAACCCTCCCGGAACTTTTCTCGGGTTGCTTCCCTTTAGAGGAATAATCCTTCTTCATCTTAACTTCTTTTCTAGGATCCCCAGGGCCCTTCGACTTGGAGAAAGATGCAAGCATAAGTGGTTTCTCCTTTCTCATAGCCGTTTCGATGGTCACAAGCATGTTCACCAATTCGTTAATTGTAACTTCTTGGTTGAACATGTTCAAGTTCATAACGAACTGGTCGAATGATGGTGGTAATGATTGGAGGATCAAATCTATGTAGAGGTTGTTGTCCATGACCACATCTAATTGTCCAAGCTTCTCGATGAGTCCTATCATCTTGAGGCCGCGATTATGGGCATTAGACCCCTCACTCATCCTTGATCTAAAGAGCTCCTTTGACAAAGAGAAACTTTCGTGTCTTGATTTACACCATACAACTCTTGTAAGTGTACATAGATCTCTCGAGCGTGTTTCATGTGCTCATGAGTCTTTTGGAGCTCGTTAGACATGGAAGCCAACATGACACATCTTACTAATAGATCATCATCTACAAATCCTGTGAACATTTCACGAGCTTGGTCAGTGGCGTCATTACCAATTGTGTTCACAGGACTTTGATGAAGGACGTATGTCCTCTTTTCAAAGTCAAGAATTATTTTAAAGTTTCTCAACCAATCTTGGAAGTTAAGCCCGGTGACTTTATTGATTTCCAAAATATATGCAAGTGGATTCTTAGCCATTTTGATTTAAAGATTTCAAAAATATACAAGAGGTGGAAAAATAGTATAAGCATGTGATAGACTTTGATATTAAAGACATGTCATGGTCTTCCAAGCATGTTTTCCTCCTACTATTTTATCATATCCTTCACCCTCTAGAAGAATTCGGAAAATCTTATTTTCTAGTGAGAATCAAGATCATAAGGACTTGCAAGTGGACCCGACTCGTGAAACATCCACAAATAATCGAAAGGTAAGCAACTTTTAGTAATTGCATCTCATGCAACTCTTGATATATTTTGCCGCACTTTTCACGTGGACCCATGACTTGTGAGACATCCATACTAATAGGTGTTAAGTCAGACCTACCAATCAAGCTTTGATTCGATACGGGCACCACAGTATCCTACGACTCATGTGATAATGCATGGGCATTCTCAAATCAAAGATGCATTATATGCTAAGTATATGGTCATAGCTTTCCATTATAAGTGTGACCCACGACTCGTGAGACGTCACATAAATAATGGTAGCATCATCATGCCACATACTATTGGTAGAAGGTATGGATTAATTAAAACTTTTTTAATTTGTATTCATTTTGACTTAATATTTTAAAAGCACTTAGACATTTTAAGTGGAGGGTTTTTGCTTGCAAAGATCTCATCATTTTATCTTCTTATTTAGGTTTTCTATATCTTAAACGTGCATCTCATACATCAATAGGATATGAAAGCATAAATAAGTAAATGTGCTTAATATGCTCTTAGGGCGGGATAACCATGAGCCTAACCAAGTGGTTCACGTAGAGCCATTGGTGCACCACCTAGTTGATTTTAAGTGGGTTGATTAAATCTAGCTATTACATGAGTGTATCCCATACATTTATGGGTCTTCAAAAATCTCCATGCCTCCAATGTCTCATTTGCTCCATGTAACATTTACAAAGGAAGGAAATCATCACTCTTAGTGATTTTACTCTCATAACATTATGCAAGCCTCAATTTAATACAATCATTTTCAACAACTTGAAACAAATAAAATCAATATTAAAGGCTCATGATCATCTCTATTCATTCATTATCCATTCAATAATTAAAAGAACAATAAACAAATCTATAATTAACAATTAATTCCAACAATTAAATGCTTATATCATAAACAAGTAATTGGTCAGGCATAAATTTTATACCAATGTAGGAAATTTAACTTTAACAAGTTTTTAAAAGCAATAGAAAATGTCAAACATAATTTTGAAAGCTTGCACAACACTTGTGCATTTAATATGTATGAATCAAAACAGTTTGTAACACAAAATAGAGCAAAAAATTGAGACATTCCAAGCCCTAACAAAAACTGGCTACTGCTTGCCCAAGCTGGGACCACAGCCGCGTGGCAGATACTCACCAGGTGCACCCACTGCCGGCTAGCACCTAGCCGAGGCAGGGCAGCCTGCCCTGTTTTGTGGTTTAGGCCAAGTCTCCTCATTTTAGCTCAACTTTTTGTGCACCAACAAATTTAGAACAACTTCTAAACATGATTTCACACACTATAGATGAGATTTCAGAATTAAAACACCTTTTAAAAGTGAAATTTCAAGCTTCTAAAGTTGCTTTAAATAACAAGTTTAAGTGAGAATCAAATTCTCCAAGAATTTCCAACAAAACTCCAATCAAATTGGATCCAAAAATGACCAAACTATTTTAGTCAATCATCAACATGCTATATCAACATATAACATCAATTAATGCCAAATCAACATTCAACATTAATAGCTATGAATTAAAACACACTAATCATATGAATTAACACTTAAAACACATATTAGCATGCTTTCAATTCATCAATCGAAGATCCACACACAACATCCAAACACTCCAATCGATCATATGAGAATTTGGTGATTTTAATCATTCCATCACATGAATTAATCAATCAAAAAAATCAAATCTAAGCAAGATTTAGGCTCTGATACCACTTGAAGGAATTAATGCACTAGGATCCAATAATAAAAATTCAAAAGCTTAAATGAACTACTACTTTACAAGCTAACAAGGATCAAATCATGCTAGCGATTCAGATTTAGGTAGAGATTTACCTTGATAAGCAAATTTCCAAGGAGATAATGATGAACTCTTCACTAATCCAAAATATGTCAGACAGCGGTGCAGCAGGAAGAGAGCAACTTTTGCCTTGCTTAAACTTACCCAAAAATCACTAAAACATTCTTGTAGCCTCTCAACACCTTGCAGAAGATACTATGAAAAATTCATATAAAAAATTGCTGCTCTGTTTCAATGGATCTCCAAAGCTAGCAAACCAAATGTTTTGCCTCTATTGTGATGATCCACACACCAATTGAACTTCCAATTTCTCCTCACTTTTAGCTGGAGTAAGATAGGAGAAATACAATGGTCGAGGCCGATTTGAGGTTGGAGAAAAAGAAGGAAAGCAAAGCTTCAACACATGATGCAATTCTTGGAGAGAGTTTTGGAGGGAAATGTGATAGATTCTAATCTTCACACCAAAAATGCATGTTGGCTAGTCCCTCACCTCTATATCTATATATAGAGGGAGGATGGTGTGATGCCAACGTGGCATTACACCTTTCTCAAAGGGGCGGCCACTTGCAAGCTTAGGTTGCAAATTCAAATTCAAATCTAATTTGAATTTGAGTGCATTTCAATTACATTTGAAATCTAATTTCAAATTAATTAAGATGCTAATTCAAATGAACCTTTCATTTGAATTTTTCCTCCAAAATGTATTCTTCACTTTAATTAAATTAAATACTTTAATTTAAGTCAAACAAGCTTAACTCTTAAGCTCAATTTTGTTAACTTAACTCCTTAAGATAACTTGACCAATTGAGGATCATTTGGCACCAAATAATTAACTCCTTAATTATTGGTCTAATTTAACCCCTTAAATTAATTTGTTAATTTAACACTTAAATTAATCAAGCCAAAATTGACCTTCAAACTAGATACCTCAAAATTGGTTTCAAGGAGTAATTCTCTAACCCTTAGAAAATTGCACTATTAACTAGGAAGTTAATTAACTTTTGTGTATGACCCAATAAGCTCTACTATTCATTGGACATGTGCTCACAACTCCTTGTAACTTTTGAATATCTTATATTCATCTTAGTTTAAAACACTTTAATACTAATCGACTCAATTTAATTAATCTCATTAATTGAAGAGTACCAAATCTCCATGCTCGATGTCCAACCTCAAGCCCATAAAACCCAACTAATTGTCTGAAGTGAATGCTTTTGGAGAACCATTGTAGCTCTACGCTTACAATACAAATACGGTCATTTTGTCTCCTATCTCCCAAAAGAAGCATAGAGCAAGATATTTGTTGGCTCCCTAATAGCCTCAATACTATGTCCCTATTGTCAATGTTCGATTCAATTGTATGACCTCATCTTTGGAAAACTCATTTTCCAAATTGTCATACCACCTTGCGCAAGGATTTCTTGGAATCGATCATTATAGAACACATAGGAGATGTACTCGCCTTTCACAAAATTGAGGAGTTGGATTCCATCTTGGATCTCACAAACCTCCATGTTTAGTAGCTTATGCCCGACCTCAACCCGAGGGCCTGCTAAATGACCAAGGAAGAGTCAAAGCATAAGGACCAAGCACAAGGTTACCATAGATCCTCTAGTCAAATGACTAATAATATTCACTAGCGTAAGTTGGGGAATTTGCCACTACCAACTTGATATTACAACTATCTAGTGGATTCTACAGTGGGTCTTCAGTACCTTGTTCTTTAACAAGCACCCATATCTCATATGGTTGCTCATGGAATGGAGCAATATCCAAATCTTGGATTTATTCATCGTTAGTGCAAGTCTATCCAGATCTTAGATGCCCTGTCTTATAAGATTCTATAACTTGGAAGATTTAAGATCACGATCGTGTAAGGCTTATTCCATAGTCACCAAACTAAGTCCCATAGTCATGAGTGATCTAAGGGCTTCATCCAATTGCGAGTGAAGTAAAAAGAGCATAAGATGAAGATGGTCATATAGAGAATATCATTCAATCAAGATTGTTTTACAAGAAAATAGCTTTACAAGTCCTATTGGCTTGCCGAGCACAATTCCAACAACAAATCCCCTTCAAAAGCACAAACAAGACATTCTTTCAATTTTTTGACCATAGTATCATTACTTATATCATATCAATAACTCCTGAAAACAACTTCTTTCCAATTTCATTTCAAAATCACTTTCATAAAGTTAAATAAAGTTTCATCATTACGTGGATATGGAATCTTTGTAAATCAAGAATTTATTTTGCAACTCCCAATTGCCATCAATAAAGTGAGCAATCAAACAACAATGTGCAACATGTAAGTGATCTCAAGTCCAAATATATGTAGTCAAAGACACTTTATATCTTATTTAATCTAACAATTTGCTCTTCTTCATATACTTCATGAAATCACTTCTAATGGTGTTTCTACAAGAATACTTAAAATTCTGATTTTCAAACTATTCAAAAAAAATTCAAAATATTTATGCTTATTTATATTGAGGGGATATTTGTGTTTTATGCATACAATTGTGAATTACTTTCGACTTTTAGCTTGGTCTAATATGAATTCACTCCTTGGACTCCTTGAAATCTAGCTTGAATTTTTGACATGCATTCCATAAGTATTTTTCAAATGAGTGGTACCATGTGCAGCATTACTAGGCAAATTTTTTTCAGAGTAGCTGCATTTAGCATGAACGGTATCATTTCTACCTTTGACCTTTATAAGATGCTCCCACACAACTGTTTTGTTTCCTTTTGGACCTTAGATGGATTACTCACTTTCATTCTCAATACTACCAAGAGATAGAAGTTGGCTAGATTGACTGTGTGATGACGATATTACAAAATCTGCAAAAAGATAATAAATTAAATTAATAAGATATAACTTGAGTTTTGTAACTTCATATGAAATCAAAAAAGATAACTCAAAAAACCAATACCTTTTGTATAATCCAAGATAAAACCTTTTGTGATGCGAAAACAAAGATAAAAACCAAGTAAAGAAAACAACAACAATGGGAGAAAGTAAATCAAAAAATGAACAAGACAGATCTACGATTTAATAATCTATTTCTAAACATATTATTCAAAACTTCAAATGAAATAGCACTTATTTCTAAACATCTAACAGAGGTTCCAGGTACTGCTGAGTTTTGACTTATTAGTACAATGCTTAGTCATCAAATCCACCACTTGTCAATGATTAAGACAATATAGAATTGTGTTTGGACTTTCTCCTTTACTATGGATCTGTAGCTTGTATTATTTTTTTGGTTCCAATTTATTGTATGGTTGGTGAATAATTCATAAAAAAAAATGACCAATTTCAGAATCTTTTGCCCTAATTTGGATGTTAAGAAAATTATTAAGCCAATAGTAGAAGCTTGGCCAATGACCATTACCAAAATTATTGGACTTGTAGAAAAATACTCAAAGAACAACAACACCGCGTTTGAAGCCATCACAAAATGAACTAATGCATTCTTTCCTTAATAAAAAAGAAAACAAACAACTGTAACTAATCCAATCAATAAGAAAGATCAAAGCAGATTAACTTCCTCACTTCAATAGGAGAAAGATGGGCAAAGAGAAAATCGACAGCTAAAATATACTTTTGATTAAGCAAGGGAATATGCCAAATAGGCCATCATCTTTCCCTAGTTATCCTTACCGATAATATGATCCTTGAACTAAGACGAAAGCACCTAATGATCACTTTAGTTCTGAACTGGAGAAATTTAAATAATTCGCCAACCCTATTCAAAACCCATGAAAGTTAACAATTTGAAATTCCCAGAATTCTAAGTTCAATCCATAACATGTAACACAAATAAAGTTTGTAAGATATCTATTCCTAAACATAGTCTTTTTAGGAGAAAAAAACTAATGATAGATAAATTCAGTAAAAGAAAAGAGTAATAGGCAGAAATATTAGTTTACAACTGAACCTTAAGAGACATAGAGAGAAAAATGATCCAAAAAACACAATATTTCATGACAAAGCAGCCAGACGTGATAGAATGGATAGAAACAGCAGAGCAAATGGGCACTCTGGACGCAATGGATGCAACAGAGGTACTGGAGATAGATGTGGACGAGTGGTAGAGATGAGTTGTCATCGTTTCTTTGGAACAAGAATGAATCTAGTTGTGAATGGGCAAAAAACCCTAAATATTTTAGACCATTAGATTTACGGTAAATAGGTACTTTATAGGTACAAATCCTACCCATACATATTTAGATTTTTTATCTGGTCTAGCTCTGGGTAAAATATAAATTTGTTGGGCTTGAGTCTGCGTAATGCATTGATTCTGTAGGCTTTGGTAGGATAAAACCCTTGCTATTGACAGTCTTACTAGGTGGAGAGTTCTATTCAGCAAGTGAGTTCTGTTTAGGAGGAGAATATTAGGCATTTGGATAGACTCGATTTGAAGTTATATTCAAGGAAAGACAAGATAAAAAAACCATCATACAACTTATTCCTTGTCAAGAATCTTCCTCTTTTGGTAAGTTATTTTTAAGTCTTAATTATATTGATGATTTGGATAAAACTATTGCTCAAAGGAATAGTGTCCGCTCCTATACCAAAAAACATAACTTTGTTTCCTATGACTCTTTGTCTCTCTCTATTAGAGCACTTGTATTGTCTACTTCCTTTGTGTCTGTTCCACATTATTGGAGAGAAGCTTTTAAATATCCCAAGTGGAATGAAACAATGGTTGAAAAAATAAAACCTCTAGCTAAAATTGAGATTTAAGGAGCTTGCCACTTGTCTATTAGGAAAGAAATTAGTTGGGTACAAGTGAAAGTTCATTGTGAAATACAAAGTTGATGGTTTTATTGAAAGATACAAAGCAACACTAGTTGCTAAAGGATTCACTCTAACTTATAGAATGGACTATCATGAGATATATTCCTTTATTGCTAAGATAAACACACTTAGAATCCTACTATCTTGTGCAACTGACCTTGATTGGGACTTATAGCAATTTGATATTAAAAATGTTTTCTGACATGGAGATTTTGATGATGAGGTGTACATAGACATTCCTTTGGGTTTTGATGATCAAAATACTAAAAAAGAAAAATTGAAAGGTTAAAGAAGGCCTTACATGGGTTGAAATAATCACCTAAGGCCAGGTCTGATAGATTTAATCAAGCTATGCTATGATCTCTTTAGGATACAATAGAGTAATGTTGATCATACTTTGTTTATCAAACGTAGTAGAGGTAAGATTACACTACTCATAACTTATGTTGGTAATATAGTGATGAATGAAGATGACAAAGAAGAGATGGCTCAACTGAAAAAGCTCCTTGCACACAGAAGTCCGAAATCAAGCATCAAGAAAACTTGCAATACTTCATAGGAATTGAAGTTGTCGAATCAGGAAAATGAGATCTTAATTATTTCTTAGAGGAAATATAACCTTGATCTCTTAGAGAAAATTGGTATATTGGGTTGCCTATAGAATCTCTTATTTAGAACAATCATAAATTGCAAGTAGGAACTAATGCATTAAGTTATTCGTGGAGATATCAAAGATTGGTAGGGATACTGATCTATCTCTTTTACACTCCTAGACATAGCATATGCAATTAGCTTGGTAGTCCAATATATGCATGATCCTCGTAAGCCCCATTCACATGTTGTCTCTCGCCATCTGTAGTATCTAAAGTCCATACCAAAAAATGTCTTCTTTTCTTTCAGAATAGCCACCTCAAACTAGAAGACTTCAGAAATGGAGATAGGCTGGCTCTCCAGATGATAGGAGATGTATCGCTTGTTATTGCACACTTTTGGAAGGAAACTTAGTCACTTAGAAAAGCAAAAAACAAAGTGTGGAATCTTAATCAAGTGCTAAAACATAGTATAAAGCTATGGTTCAGGGAGTTTGCGAGCTACTATGGCTAAGAAAACTATTGGAGAAACTAGAGTTATTGGGAAAAGGTAACCAATTCAAGATGACCGAGCAAAGTACATAGAGATTTATTAGCATTTCATTAGGGAGAAGCTGATAGATGGTTTTCTGAACATATTTCATGTGGCCTCTAAAAACATGTTTATTAAAGGGCTTAGCAATAGGATATTTCATACCTTAGTTTGCATGTTAGGTATGTGTGATGTCCCTATACCAACTTAGGGAGAGTGTTGACTAATCAAATTATAATTAGGTACATCTCTATGTTGATTTAAATGGATTAGGCAGATTTTTAGGCCCTAATTCTTTGAAATTTGATTACAAATTATTTATTACCTTACCTATAAATGTGCCTAGTTAGGCTGTATTTTTTGTACATAAATTTAGCCTTGTATATTGTTGTAAACACATCAAATAAAGAGAAATAATAAAGATTTTCTTTCTTCCTTAAAATCTCCATTTATTCTTAGAAGTATCATCGGTCCATAATTATCTTAATATATTCCCTGAATGCAAATTATGCAATACCTATAGTAATAAATTACCAAAATATTTTGATAAATTATTAATAGATATATATGTCTAACACATGTACAACTTAGCAATGGGTTTTAAAATGCCACCTAATATTATGTATTTGATATATGCATCTAGTTCTTGATTTCATCTGCCACTTTAAGTAGTAGCTCTTTAAAAATTTCAAAATTTCTTACTTTTAGTAATAACAAATGTTGGTGGGACGAATTCTAAAAATGGATAGTAGCTTATGCATATTTTGTGTCTGCGAACCATGATATGTGAAAAATTATAAAAATTAATTAAGCATTTTTATATATATCTTCTATTTAATTATTTACTTTCAAATTATTTTCAATCACTACTAAAAAAATGGCTTTTTGCAATGGATTTTGCCAAAAATCCGTCACAAATTGGGATTTGCGACAGAAAAATCCGTTGCAAAATATTTGGTCGCAAAAATTTGCGACGGATTTTTTTGAGACGAAAATTTCCTTCGCAAATCTGTGACGGAATTTCCGATGCAAATTTGCAACGGAAAAAATCCATCGCAAATTTGGTGTTTTGCGACGGATTAAATTTTGTGACGGAAAAATCCGTCGCAAATAGTAATCATAATTAAAAAAATAAATTTTGAGACGGAAATTTTCGTCGCAAAAATTTTAAAAAGTTTTTTAAAAAATATATATATACACGTCCTATCAAATTAAAACATATAATTACCCAATATCAAAAAAATTTTGCATTGCATACTAATTATTCCATACACTAATATTTAAATATTATTTTACATAAAATCACAATAATTTTATAACACAATAAAAATCAAGCCCAATAATATAAAATTGTTCAATATATAAATCAAGCCCTAACTAAAATATAAAATTTACAAAATAATGCAAAAAAAATTATCTTACAAGGTTTATACTAAATTTCAATGCCTTGAGATATCCAAGCCTGCAATATTAAAATAAAAACAAAATTACAATAATAAAAAATAGAAACATAAACTAAACTAATAGACAATTCAACATAATAAACCAATATATAAATTCAATACATAACCAAATCATAATCGAGCACAAAATTCAGAAAATATAACTCAAATCCTAATCAAACATATAATTCACAAAATATAAATCTAACAAAATCTAACAAATAATTCAATGTAAATGTATAATCAAGCACATGTAAATCTAACGCATTATTCAATATAACCAAACATACATCTCATTATAAACCAACGTATAATTTAATATAAGTCCAACATATAACTCAAATCCTATCGCACATATAATTAACAAAACTAACAAAATCTAATACATAATTCAATATAAATGTATCATCTAAACACATATAAATCTAATACATAATTCAATATAATCAAACACACATCCAACATAAACCAACATATAATTTAATATAAGTCCAACATATAACTCAAATCCTAATCAAACATATAATTCACAAAATATAAATCTAACAAAATCTAACAAATAATTCAATGTAAATGTATAATCAAGCACATGTAAATCTAACGCATTATTCAATATAACCAAACATACATCTCATTATAAACCAACATATGATTTAATTTAAGTCCAACATATAACTCAAATCCTAATCGCACATATAATTAACAAAACTAACAAAATCTAACACATAATTCAATATAAATGTATCATCTAAACACATATAAATCTAATACATAATTCAATATAATCAAACACACATCCAACATAAACCAACATATAATTTAATATAAGTCCAACATATAACTCAAATTCTAATCAAACATATAATTCACAAAACATAAATCTAACAAAATCTAACACATAATTCAAAGTAAATGCATAATCTTAACATATATAAATCTAATACATAATTCAATATAATCAAACATGCATCTCATCATAAACCAACATATAATTTAATATAAGTCCAACATATAACTCAAATCCTAATCAAACATATAATTCACAAAATATAAATGTAGCAAAATCTAACACATAATTAAAAGTAAATGCATAATCTTAACACATATAAATCTAATAGATAATTCAATATAATCAAACATGCATCTCATCATATACCAACATATAATTTAATATAAGTCCAACATATAACTCAAATCCTAATTAAACATAAATCAAATTTTAACTAACTTGAATAATTAACTAAAACATAATGAAGATAACTAAAACATAATCAAATATTTTAACTAAAACATAATCCAACATAATCACATTTTAACTAAAATATAATCAAACATAATCAAATTTTAAAATGATTGTGAGAATTACCATAATTAATGGAGATAGCGTAAAATATAAATTCTCCAAACCTGAAACATTAAACAAACAACAACATTAGCATTTTTAAAAATTAAAATTAATTTTTCAAAAAATAAATAAATAAAAAATAATATTCTAGATCTGGCCCACGGCTAGATTTGGCAGGCAGCCAGAAGCTGGTGCGGCCAGCAAGGTGCTAGCCGCACTCGCTTGCACCAGTAGCAAGCTGGTGCGCGAGTGCGCTGCTGGTGCACGCAACAGCAGCAGCTTTAATAATTTGTGTGGCCGGCTGCTTTGATAATTAAAAGAAGAAGAAGAAGAAGAAAAAGAAGAAGGGGAAGGGGAAGAAAAGATTTTGATTTTGAAAAATTTGTGTGGGTGGGGATACAGGGAAGGAGGGTTTTAATTCCCCACATTCGATAATTTGCGACGGATTTAAACATTCGATAATTTGCGACGGATTTAAATCTGTCGCAAATGATTTTTTATTTTTTTTATTTTTCCACTTTTGCGATGGATTTTTCTGTCGCAAGCGATTGTTTATTTATTTTTATATTTTTCCACTTTTGCCTGCGACATTTGCAACGGATTTTTCCGTCGCAATTTTTTTTCATTTTTTTATATTTTTTAACTTTTTGTGACAGATTTTGCTACGAAAATTTTTGTGACAAAAAATCCATCGCAAATTTCCGTCGCAAAACAGCATTTTTTTAGTAGTGAATTTGATTGAGAAAATTAGCTTAATGGAATGTAATGACTGCGTCTTAACTATTAAGCAATTTTTTTTCTCATTCATTAATAATTTATCTAATAGTTGGTTTTTTTTTGCACAAAATGGATAATAAATCAACAAATAGTGAGAATTTTTTATTTAATTACAAGTTTTAAAATTTTAAGAATTAAAAAATTGACCAAAATTATACAATTACAATCAAACTCTGCTATATTATATATAATAATATAGATAATGAAAACACAATTGTGTTACTTGAGCTAAATTACCATGTTTTGAGGCGTAGACTACATAAATAGACATAAAATATAGAATCAAAACATTTTGAAGTGACACCAAAATAATTCAAGATGAATTATGGGATGAAAATATAGGTCCTTGTGAGAAAAGTAGCCATTTGTACAAGAAAATCATGTATAAGGATGTTGTATCAATTAGTGCACTTGGAAACAGTTTTTAGAATGTTATAACAGATTTTTGGTCAACTTGTCGAAATAAACTGCTTTTAATTGGTGATGAACCAGGTGGGAATCTATATATCATTAGAAATCCATGAGTGTCTAGTTTCTAACACAATAAACAGTTCTTGAAAAGCATTTTTCTATAGAGAGTTATGATAAAATTACTGAGAATTACCAGATTGTCTGTTGTTACAGCTACTTTCAGGAATATCAAGGGCCACTCGTGTTCAGATCAATTTTAATGATTTTTTTCACTTTGTGTCTTGGTTACTCAGTTATTTATGCTTTCACTTAATATTTCTCAGTTGAATTTATTAGTTTCTGTATTTTCTAGGTTATGATAAGTGTGTCTTACTTTGGAAATCATTTAATGCTTGGAGGGTTGTTCCCAACCTTATACAACCACCTATTGTAATTATTTTTGTAGACTATTTTTGAAGAATACAAATCATATTTTGAGCCTTGGGCTTGTTTCTAAGAAGTGAAATCTTCTTGTGGTTACTCTAAACTCTTAGGTGGATTCCAGAGTGAAGAGTATTCTTACACAACCTAAGTGGTGTTGTATGGTTCCTTTTACTTCTCCATACATTTTCGGCATCAAATTAGTTACCAGGGCTTTGGTTTTTCAATGGCTGGTCGTCGCAAAAATAGACCAAATGCTGATGATCCTATAGCTCCTCAAAAAGACCTTCGTGATATCAAGCTGGAAGATTTAAAGGGACAAGTGCAACAACTTCAGTAGCATCTTGCTTGCTATGAACCTTTGGGGTGTGATGTTGAGGGTCATGTTTCGATGCTGAATCAAATGGAGTGGATGTCAATCCATTCCATGGCAGTCAAAATAAAGATCCAAGTGAAGATTCTTCACCACATCAAAGACCTCAAAGAAATATGGGTAATGTTCGATCTCACGATTTTAAAGTTTATATTACAGGTTTTTATGGAAGAAATGATCCATATGAGTTCATAGATTGGCTAAATTCTATTGAAAGAATCTTTAAATTCAATGATATTCCTAAAGATTGCAAGGTCAAGCTAGTTGCCATTAAGTTGAAGAAAAATGCTTCTATTTGGTGGGAACACTTGAAGAAGCAATAGGTGCATAATGAAAAAAGTAAAATCAAAACTTGGGAAAAGATGAAAGGTAACTCCACAGAAAATTCTTACCCGAAAATTATCGTCAAGATGTATTTCTCAAGTATCTTAATTTCAAACAAAATGATATATCAGTGGAAAATTACATTGTTGAATTTGAAGTACTCATGATGAGATGTGTGCTGTAAAGCCGGAGGAACAAACTACTGCTTCTTTTTTTTGGAGGTCTACATAATGACATCTACAATGTGATGCAGTTGCAACCTTATTGGACCTTTAATGATGTATATAAGTTGGTTGTTAAGGTGGAAAGGCAACAAAAAGAATCAAGCCAAGGTGGCATTGGATTTTCTTCACATGGAGGTACTTCTAACCAAGGGAGTATATCTACTTCTAAGCCTACACCCACACCAAAAAAAGGGAAACAAAAATTTATTGTAAAGCCAAGTGGGTCTAATACTTAAAAATCATGCTTTAAGTACAAAGGTTTTGGACACTTTGATGTAGATTGCCCAAATCGCAAGATTCTCTCTCTTATAGAAGAGGAAATTGATGATGAACCTTATGTGACAGCACCTATCTATAATGAATCAAATGAATAAGAGGAGATCATCAATGAAGATCATGGAGAATCTTTAGTCATTCGGCACAGTATCAATGCAACATGTATGAAAAATGATTCTGGGCTCCATAATAATATTTTCCACACAAGGTGTACTTCTCATAGAAAAATTCGTAATGTCATCATTGATAAAAGAAGTTGTGAGAATGTTGCTACTACTACAATGGTGGACAAGCTATTTTGGCTTTGCAAGGGGAATAAGCTAAAAGTAAATAATAGATGCCTTGATCAATTTTTCATTGGTCAATATAAAGATGAGGTTTGGTGTGATGTTGTTCCAATGGATGGTTGTCATTTATTTCTTGTTAGACATTTGAATTATGATAAGAGAACTTTACATAATAGTTTTAAGAACACTTATTCTTTTGTCAAAAACAATGAAAAAATTATTTTAGGGGCCATCCGAGATAGGGAGTGATCCTAAACCTTCAAAAGGGGAGGAAAATAATTTGCTCTCTAAATTTCAAGTGGACAAGGCAATTGATGAGTTTATGGAGGCTTTTGCCTTGGTCGTTCTTGAAGAAAATAAGAAAGGTAATATTGTCCCATGGCAAGTAGATTCATTGGTGCAGGACTTTCAGGATGTGGTACTCGAAGAAATTCCACTTGGACTCCCTCTAATGTGAGAAATTCAGCATTACATTAATTTAATTCATGGTGCTTCTCTTTCAAATAAGGCAACCTATAGAATGAGTCTAGAAGAGCATGAAGAATTGCAATGACAAGTTGATGAGCTTTTAACTAAAGGCCTTATGCAGAAAAGTAAAAGTCCATGTGTTGTACTAGCTTTTCTTGTGCCAAAAAAGGATGGTTATTGGCTTACGTGTGTTGATAAAAGAGAGTAAATAAAATCACTATCAAGTACCGCTTTCCTATTCATTATCTTGATGATCTTCTTGATCAACTTTGTGGTTTCAAGATTAGTTCTAAGATTGATCTTAGAAGTGGATGGAAAACATCTTTCAAAGTAAGAGATGGTCTCTACGAGTGGTTCGGTTACGTGATTTGGTCTTTCTAATGCCCCTTCTACATTTATGCGGCTTATGAACCACATTTTTTAAATCTATCATTAGGAAGTTTGCTGTGGTTTATTTTGATGACATTCTTGTCTATAGCTACAGCTTGGAGGAACATTTAAATCACCTTCAACAAGTATTTGAAGTGCTAAGGGAGCAAAAGTTATATGCGAATGTGAAGAAGTGTCATTTTTTCTCAACAAGCCTGGTTTTATTAGGCTATGTTGTTTCCTCGAAAGGCTTCGATATAGATGAGAATAATACTAAGGTGATTTTAAGCTGGCCAACTCCTAAATCTATTTTTTATGTTTGAAGTTTTCATGCCTTAGCTTCCTTTTATTACAGATTTATCAAGAACTTCAACACTGTAATAGCACTTATCACTGAGTGCTTGAGCGATGGCATCTTCAAATGGACAAGAAAGGTGCAAAAGAGCTTTGATATTCTTAAGCGAATGGTGACCGAGGCTCCAATATTGCAACTATCAGATTTTGAGAAGATTTTTGAAGTTGATTGTGATGCTTCAAATGTGGGAATTGTGTCATTCTTAGCCAAAAAAGGAAGCCCATTGCTTTCTTTAGTGAAATGTTGAACAACTCTCGTTGTAATTACTCTACTTAAGACAAGAAGCTCTTTGCTATTGTTCGTGCTTTAAATCATTAGCAGGATTATCTTTTACATAAGGAGTTTGTTCTCTGCTCGAATCGTAAGGCATTGAAGTAGTTGAATTCTCAACAATAATTGAATTCGTGGCATGCTAAGTAGATCGAATATCTACGAGCTTTTAATTTTTTCGTCAAGCATAAATCTAGTGTTCTTAATTGTATGGCAGATGATCTTAGCCGATATTCTTTGCTATCCACTTTGCAAATAAAAGTCATTAATTTTGACATACTTAAAAATCTCTACAAAGGTGATCCATACTTCAGAAAGATTTAGGAAGAATGCTAGAAAGGTTCATTTAATCATTTTTTGATTCAAGATAGATTTCTTTTCAAGGATAAGTTGTTATGTGTCTCAAATTCTTCTCTAAAACAAGCAATCATTTTTAAAGCGCTTAACGGAGGTCTTGCTGGACATTTTGGGTGAGGTAAGATTCTTGAACTTGTTCAAGAAAACTTTTATTAGCCTAGGATGGAGCAGGATGTCAAACATTATGTTGAGAGGTGTAGAACTTGTCACATTGCTAAGAGTCATGAGTAAAACACTAGTTTGTACACTCCATTGTTGATCCCACCAGCTCCTTGGGAAGATGTGATATGGATTTTGTGGTTGATTTACCTCACACTCAAAGGAACAAAGATTCAGTCATGGTAGTTGATTGTTTCTCTAAAATCGCACATTTTGTTTCTTGCACCAAGACTTTGGATGCTACACATGTTGCTGATCTTTATTTTATAGAAATTGTGATACTTTGTGGCATTTCAAGAGCTATTATATTTGATCAAGATTTGATGTTTATGAGCCATTTTTGGTGCACACTTTGGAGGAAACTTAGAACTAAGCTTGAATTTAGTTCTTCTCAACATCCTCAAACGGATGGGTAAAGAGAGGTTGATAATAAGAGCTTGGAAAATCTTTTGAGAAATTTGGTGTAAAAATATTTATCAATGAGATATGATTTTGGCTCAAGCTGAATTTTCTTACAATTGGTCTTATAGCAAAATAATTGAATAAGCCCATTTGAGATAGTCTATGGCAGCAATCCTATTACTCCGTTGGATTTGGCTCCACTTCCAATCACTCAACACTTCAATAGTGATAGAGAGGATCATGTTAAGTACATCAAGAAGTTGTATGAGCAGGTTGAACAAGACATTTTCAAGCACAATAAGAAGTATTAAAATATTTCCAACAAGTATCAAAAGCCGATAGCTTTCAAGTAGTTTGGATTCACCTTTGCAAAGAGCATTTTCCTCATAGTCGTCACGGAAAATTACAACCTACAGCTAATGGTCCTTTTAAGTACTGCAAAGAATTGGTGAGAATGCTTATAAAATTTAATTGCCCGGTGATTATGGAGTTTCAGCAACATTTAATATCGCATATCTTTCTCCTTATATTGAAGATGAGTTTGATCGAAACTCAATGGTGAGTCTTTTCCAAATGAGAGAGAATGACACGAAAATAATTCAAGATGAATTATGGGATGAAGATATAAGTCCTTGTGAGAAAAGTTACAATTTGTGCAAGAAAATCATGCCTAAAGATGTTGTATCAATTGGTGTACTTGAAAACAGTTTTCAGAATGTTGTAACTGATTTTGGGTCAACTTCTTAAAATAAACTACTTTCATTTGGAATGAACTAGGTGGTGATCCATATACCATTGAAAATTCACAGATGTCTAGTTTCTAACACAACAAATTAACGATTTTTGAAAAGCATTTTTCTACAGAGAGTTATGATAAAATTACTAAGAATTACCAGGTTGTGTGCTGTTACGGCTAGTTTTGGGAATATCAAGGGGCACTCGTTTCTTGGTTATTAAGTCATTTATGCTTTTATTTAATATTTCTCAGCTGAATTTATCAAGTTTTACATTTTCTAGGTCATGATGAGTGTGTCTTACTTTGAAAATTATCCTATGTTCGGAGGGTTGTTCCCAGCCTTGTAAGACCACCTCTTGTAATTGTCTCTGCAGACTATTTTTTAAGAATACAAATCATATTTAGAGTCTTTGGCTTGTTTCTAAGAAGAAATCTTCTTGCTGTTACTCTAAACTCTTAGCTAGATTCCTAAAGTGAAGAGTGTTGTTGCACAATTTGAGTGATGCGTTGTAGCTCCTCCTACTTCTCCATACATTTTCTTAATTTCTTAAAAGTTTGTTAAGCGATAAGATAAGACTTCAGATCTTGACACTCTATAATTAATTAAGAGGTCTTAAATTTGAATTTCGCTAAGTGGATGTTTGATTATGCTTGCACTCGAAGAATTTATTAAAATTTTAAAAAAGAAATCGGAAGCTCTTTTTGATTTATATATAAAACTTATAAAATTTTGGTCTTTTATTTTTAGGCTTATAAAATTCTCCTAGTTAATAATTTTACGAAGTACTTTGGAATATTTATAAGTTTCCAACTACTTTATAAAATACTTTAGAGAACATGTAAGCTCACCTAAACATTCATCTAAATAATTTAAAAATCAACTTTGTAAGAATTATTTGAGAATAAAGGTACTTCTTTTAATTTTTGTTTTTTCTTTTCCCCCCATTTTAGGGTACATGGTAGAGAATAAAGGTTTCCGTGAACTGGGTTGAGCCTGGAGCCACTGATTCTGGTCTCGGCGTAAGTGAGTGACCAAGCTATTGGTTTTGAGTTTTCTTTCCTAACGTAGAAGATTTCATTCCTACACATCTCCGAAATGAAAACAAATTTTGGACCTCTTATGGAGAAGAGATGTAATAATAGCTAAAGTTTTCCCAACCACGTAGGTAAAGCAAAACATTTTAAATATTGCAATTTGAGATTTTTTACCAAGTCATAATGTAATAATATAATTAGATAATTTCTTACATTTGTAGGGCCTACTCTTTTTCTATTATCCCCACCCGCCATATATATACACACTCACACGTGTATAATGTACTGATTAATTGATAATTATGTTATGATATTTTGGTAATTTTCTGTATTTTAGATAATAACTAATGAAATTTATAGCAATTTCTTCTTGCTTAGAATCGTACTTTTATCGAATTGCACATATATGCACTCGGGAAATTTTTATCTTTCGTCTTGTAATTTTGCTTATTTTATAGTTTTGTTCTATAACTTGTAAAATTATAGTTTTAGTCATGTATGTATCGAACTTCATTATTTTTAACCCAATCCCTAAAATTGAATGGAAAAATTGAGTTGCCATATTAAAGTGGATCCAATTGGGTGACTTTTACCTTATTGGCACGCCAACTTTTGCTCTATTGGCACACTAGCTTAATTTATATATATATATATAGAGAGAGAGAGCTTAAGTTTCAAATTTACTAGTTAAATATAGCATGAAATTGCGAAATACGCAAAAATTATAGGATAAAAAATGCAATTTCCTTTACACTTCTTTATCTCTTGTATTTGTATTTTATGTAGCTATTTGTGTGTGAACTTAGAGTAGATATTGTTAATACGTGCATTATATGCTAAATGAGATGTATAATATGGAAAACACACAAAAATAGAGGGAGAGATTCTAGAAAGGTGAGTGCGGACTGTAGAAGCAGCAAGTACAGGAAAGTTGCAGTTAGGATTGAAAATGTGGATGGTTTAATGACCAAAAAGAAGAAAGAAGAGCAGTGAAGTACTGACGAAGATGCATCGAGCTTTCAGAACAAGACTTTAAAAAGACGGAGACAGTCTTATGGTTTGGTGAACATTTTAACCACCCCCAATAACCTCTCTCAATATTTTAATTGTTCATTCATGCACATATATGTGTATATATACTTTCCCAATATCACAATTTTAACTAATAAAAAACCTCGTATTATTCTGTAGTTTAAACTTTAACTCACGTCTCAATTAAAATTAATTATTTCTCACGTGTTTCAGAAAAGGATCTATTTTTTTAAAATAAAATATTAAATTATTTTTCACCTAAAATAATACAATGTTGTAAAACTACTAATTCTCAATTACACCATTTTTTGAGCAAAAAAAATGGTATAAAAGAATAACACATTTACATTCTTTTCCAATATTCGTACAAAATATACAAAACTATATATTATAATGATTAAAGCAGTCCTATAATTTTGGGGTGAATGAGTGTGATAAAGAGAGATTAATATCTGGAATATAGTCTTAATAAAATCTCCTGTTACTCTTTTGTAAGAATTCCTTGAGCATTAAGTTATAAATCAATGCACCGAGTAATAATTAAAAAAAAATTTTGCCACTAATAATAACTTCCACGGATTTTATACTGATACGAATTGAGTTGATATTATCATGTACTGTTAACAATTAAAAAGTCATAGTGACAACACAAAAATTATAACAAAGTTATAGTGTAATCGTTTTTATTAATTATTACTATACTAGGACTTGTATGTATACAATTTCTCAACACATAACATACTTTTGAATAATATATATTATTCGCGCAAATTAGCATATTTATTATATTAAAAGAAGTGACACATATCTAGCATATATATATATATATTGCACAATTATAAAGATAGTAATTATGCAAGTGAAAAATTCATATATAGTCCATCACCAAATTAAAGAAAAAATATGGCGGATATTTGGACATATAAATTTTATTGAACATATAGTGTAAGTAAAATGACAGATTTGGTATCTTAACTTTCATTTTATAAATAAAAGAACCTTTCTTTATATAATATTACTGGCAGTCAGTTTGTTTGCAATTCTCACGCACATAAAATATTTCTGAATAATATACATATTATTTGTATATATTATATATTTTATCATATTAAAAATTAACATGCATTTAAAATTCCTACAAAAAAAGAGTATTAGTAACCGATTGAGTGATCACTAAATAAGCAAAATTCGATCACTAATAAGTTTAGATTTACAGCCCTTGGGTCGGTCACAAAAATTCATCACTAATTTTGAGGATTCAAACACTTGACCGACCACTGATAGAATAACATACTAGCTATTAAAACACACACACACACACACACACATGTATATATATATATATTCAAGTACTAATTTTTATGATATAATATATATCATATATATAAATCAAAAAATAATTATAATTAACTTCCTTGTTAATAAGTTACTATCATTTTTGAGTTTTAGAATTTAATATCTGTATGATTTTTTCTTCAATCTAATAAAGTAAAATATTTATTATTTATAACTATTAATTGTAAATTATAGACATATTTATTATAATATATAAACATTAAAAATATTATACACATACTAATACGCATAGAAATAAATAGTGGTTAGTAATACATTTATATTTTAATAAACGCACGCACTAATATATAATATTATATAAATTAGTATATATTTACTCATAATGTATGTATGTAGAATATATAATTGGCATGTATATATTTAATTGATGCTCACATTATTTCTTTATATAAGAATATTATTCTTATTTTATTTCTTTTTTATCTATGCATGCACTTAAATGTCTAATTATATGAATAGAATATAGAAACATTTAACAATTATATATTTGTTGTTGCATGGAAATAGAGCAAGGTTGTTTCTTATAGACAATAGTGTGTCAGTTCAATTTCTTTAAAACACGTTCAGAGAGATTTTTTACTATAGAATGTTCTCAAAAGTTCACGATTCTTTGTGAATGGTTTCTTCCACCCAAAATTTTTTTGGAGCTTGGTATTTATAGTTTTTTTGGGCTCTTTTCCATGCGATTAATTGTCTTTGGTTTCTCTAGCTTTTTTATTTAATTAATTAATTTAGTCTATTTGGTCTTTTTTTAGTTCTTTTACTAAATTGCCCTTATAGTTATCAATTTACTCACATCATTAAGCCTTCTATTAACAATTTAGAAATCCTATTTTTATATTGAAAAAATATTATATGTCTAAATTTAATGATTACCTTACCATAGTGTTAAAATATGGTTTATATATAATTTGATTAATTTTATGTGCTTACTTTAATCACTCTGTCTAAGTTGAGACCTACTATAGGTTTCAAAATTTGAGCATCTTCAAGAGGTGCTTTGTAAGGTGATTTTAGCATCACCCAAATACTTAGCAAATATTTTAACTAGATTGAGGAGAGAGAAAAAGGAAGGAAGATCTTAAGAGGAGTACTGAGACGAGTCCTTAAAGTTTTCTTCCTTTTTATTTCATAATTCCCTTGTGTTATATTGCTTTCACTTTAAGTCTTTTATTCACAATTTTTTACCCAACTCCTTTGAGTCAGTAAAAATTTTTGGGAACCTATTTAGTCAAAACATGTTTGAGAATAGGTCCTACTCTAAGTTAAAATCTGAAAGAAGTAAAAAAGAAGTCAAGTAGGGGAAGGTATCGGCGAAACAATCGCTGGTTGATTAGGCAGCTAATGGAGCCAGGCCAAACCAGACACAAGCAATGCAGGTGTTGTGTACCCGTGTAATGCTCATCTTAGGTGCCCATGTGGTACCTGGGGTCAACCCCTTAGGGGAGGCTATTTTGGTCACCCGCACAACACTTGCGATAATGCCTCTAGGGTGTTGGGGTAGACATCTTTGGGATACCCGGGGTAGATACCTTTGGGGTACTAGCTATGGATGTTTGGCTGGCGATAGCTGTTGAAGCTTAAGAGAGGGCGATTGTCTTTGGTGGCTGTGGGTTGTCTAATCTTGTTCTTATTTGCGGGGATAGTCCTCATCGTGGTGTTACAGCATATTTAGAGTTTGTAGACCCTTTATCGGGAGCATCATTAAACTAAGTCTTAGAAAATTTAGGTGAACCTTAACAATTGCAAAGTCAACACATAGCTCATGAGTTATTATTTTCATTCGAGTTTGAGCTTGAAGAGGATGATTCTTTTGATGAGGATCCCAAAGATGCTCCTATTATTGATAGTGGCTTTGGTAGAGTCGCAGAATTAGGTGTTTACTTCAGCCAGATGAGTTAGATGTTTTGAGATGTAGGATATGTGTCTCTAATGAGTTTGAGCTTATTTTATGCCTGGAGATAATATGGTGTCACCTTCTAGAGGGTACTTTATTGTTTTTAGCGGTTAGTTCACTTATAGGTTCTCGATACCTTCAGCTCCCCTTTTGTTGGATGTAATGAAAATCTATTAGGTGTGTTTGAGTCAGTTTGTGCCTCACTTTTTCGCATCTTTCCTAGGGTTTCAACAACATATGTTTAACTTGGACTTGCCAATCTTTTTAGACATTTATCATATTTATTTGTGATACATAAGGTGCCCAATGAGCCCTTTTTGCATGCTTTATCCTAACCAAAAAAGTGTATTTCTAAATGGGTTGCCTTTTCCAAGAGGGACTTGGAAGATAAGGGTTGTGGCGTTATATGTTTCCAGTAGGTACTTAGTGTGTGGATCAACAACTTGTCCACAAATAGCTTGTCCTTTTCATGCTAGCAAGGTAAGGATTTTTCTACTATAATTTACGGTGGAGCTACGATATAGAGTCTCACTAGGATGTGGATGAGATTGACTTCAACGTTAATTGCATGTGAGGTTTTGTGAGTGAGTATGATTAGGAGAAGTTGGAATTATACTTCTATTCTCAACTGATTAAGATTGAAGGAGAGTGTAGTGCAAAGATTCAAATAATAAAGCAAAAGTAGCTAAATCAAACTCGGATACACTCAATCCAAGGATCCAATCATGCTTCTAAAATGGATTTGGTTGCAGAAAATTACTTGATTGCTTAAAATCCAAGGTAAGAAGGACGATAATGTTGAACTCTTCAAAATTGTCTCCTACTGGCACAACAGAGAGCCGACAACATTTTCCCTATCAAATCACCTCCGATTTGGCTGAATTTGGATAGAACCTACCCAAAATCCTTGAGGATATTCAGTAAAAATTTCAGCAAAAACAAAAATCAGCAAGTGCACCAAAATTGCCTCCAAAATTTCTACACTGCAATGGATCTTCATGAGCTTAGCTTTCCAAGTGTAAAGCCTCTAATGAAATAATCCACACTCCCAAGGAAAGCTCCAATCAACCTTTGGTGAGATGGAACCCCAAAGGATGAAGAAATGATGAAGGCCGAGTTTAGGTGGAGAAGGTGAGGAAAACATGTGTGAAACTTCAAAAAGACATTAGTGGATAACACTTTTGGAGGGAAAAAGAGAATCTAGCATGAATTAAACATAAGTGTCTAGCCACCTCTATTTATTGATGAGAAGGTGCGATGCAAGTTGGCATCACACCTCCCATGAGGCAGGGTGCCAACTAAGCAAGGCCATTTGCATGTGAAAATATGAATTTCACTTGCATTTGAATTTTAGTTGGAGTCTTCATTTCATCTCATGAAATGTCAACCAAATTAATTATAAATGCACCTCAAATGAACTCCTTCATTTGAATTTCCCTCCAAAATTAATTCCTCCCATTAATTAAATTAACTCCTTAATTTAATTATTTGGTCTTGACTAAACTCCTTAAGCTAGGACGTGTTAACTTAACTTGACTAATTAATTGTCATATGGCACCAATTAAATTACCTCCTTAATTTAATTGATCTAATTTAACTCCTTAAATTATTTTGATCAATTTAACAATTAAATCAATCAAGCCAAAATGACTAAAAAACTAGCCAACTGTTTTCTCCACAAAATCGATCATAGGGAATTTTCTAACTCTTAGAAAATTCCATTCATCAAATAGAACTTCCTTTAGGCTTTTGTGTATGACCTATTAGGTTCTCCCATTCATTGTACATGGGCTTACAACTCTTATGATATTTAGAATATCAAATATTCACATTAGTTTAAACTCCTTTAAACTAATAACTCAATTCAATTAATCTCTATTAATTGAAAGTACTCAATCTCCATGGTTGATGTTCAACCTAAAGCTTATGGAGCCCAACTAATTGGTCGAAATGAATATGCTCTTGGTAAACCATTCTAGCTCTACGCTTGCTATGCAAATACAGTACTTCCATCTTCTATCTTCTGAAAGAGGACTAGAGCAAGATATTTGTCGGCTCCCTAATAGCCTCGATAATTATGTTTCAATTCCTAATGTTCAATTCCCCTTTGTGACCTCATATCTGGAAAACTCTTTTTCCAAATTATCATCCTACCTTGCGCAAGGATTTCTTGGAATCAATTATAGAATAAATAGGAGATGTATTCGCCCTTCTCAACAACGAGGAGATGGATCCCATCTTGGATCCCACAAACCTCCATACCTAAGCAACTCATACCCAAGCTCAACCCGGATGACCCACAGAGTGGTCAAGGAAGAGTTAAAGCAAGAAAACCTAAACACAAGGTTACCACGGATCCTCAGGTCTAAGGACTAATTAAATGAACTAGCGTAAGCTGGAGAACTTGCCACCACCGACTTGCCACTTCTGCTATCTAGTGGATTCTCCAGATGGACCTTCAGTGAACTTGTTATCTAAGGGCTTCAACCAAATGCTAGTGAAATAAAATAAGCATAATATGAAGATGACCATTAAAATATGAATATCATTCAATCAAGATTGTCTCGCAAGTGAAAAAAGTTTACATGCCAATCTACTTGGCTACGGGGCACTATTTCAATAGAGATAACTATTGGAGACTTCGTGTGAGTGAGCATTTGTCTCAACACTTAGTTCTTTTTTATTATTCTTTCTTTCTTTGTGGTAGTGTATAGTTTTTAATATTTTCTTTATGCATGCTCTTGAGCACAGTATTGGAACTTGGTAGAGTAGATGTCTTACCAAGTAGAGGAGACTGAGGCGATGTTGACTCAACATAAGGAAGAGGCCACCAAATTAGCTCGATAGCAAGGTTAAAAGAATGAGGAGTTAGCGATATGAGTAAATGAAGGTGTGATACACCAAGGAAGTGAAGACTATAAAGAAGTTTCTAGAGTCTTCCATGACGAAGACACTCATCAATGTTGCTCACAAGGATGCAACCAAGGAGTTTAAAGATTCTAATGAGTTCTTTGAGGTTGTTCAGGTAGATGCGATGGCATTATCTAAGTAAACTATTCAAGGTGATTGCTGTATTTTGAGTGAGACTAAGTTGTATCTTGTTGAAGAATTGTTGATGTTGGACTCTGCTATTCCAGTCAACCTTTCTATTATAGAGCTTGAAGGGACACCTAAAGCCTACGTAGAAGCGATGGTGGAGGATCCAACTTAGATCGCTCCACAAAAGTAAGGATGTTTCTTAGAGTAAAGTAGTAGATAGGAGTTTTTACTTTCTATTTAATGTTTGGTACCAGTTAGCATTTTTATCTAGCTTAAGTAGTATTTTAGCATGTTTTTTTGAATTTTATTGTACCTTTTAAGACAAATGTTAGCCATATATTTTTTTGTCATTGCAAGTGTCTACCCCCCCCCCCCCCCTTTTTTTTTACCTTGCTTTAGGAATATTTTTTTTTTTTTTTGGGGGGGGGGGGGGGGGAGGCTTATTCATGCTTGCTCAAGCACTTGCCTGAATAAATGACCATCAAGTGATATCATGATGCTTTTTCTTTTTTCTTTACATCAAGTCATTTGACAGATTTATTTTATGCAAACTTTATTATCTTTGTAGTATTGTCAGCATGTCTTTGAACCTTTAGGCTTCACACGGGGGGTTTGCTTGCATGAGGCAATTAGTATTGATCCCATTGCCTAGGTGCCTTATTGTGCTGTTGCGCGCTTGGACAAGTTAAATGAGGAGTTCAAGGTGCAACTCTAGGCGCATGTCCTAGGGAACCTATGCTAGACGCCTATGTTAGATATCTTAGGTGCCCGTGTTAGATGCTCGCCTTAGACATCTTTCACTTTGGCGCTCTACCTTTAATCAATTTTATTTCGATGTCTAAATTTTTTCCAAAGTCGTTGTGGGCGCCTAAGATTTTGTGGCCGAGAGTCGGTGTTCGATCGAGGACTTAGAAAATTTTTACTTAATTAGCATATACATTTAGTTATTTGAGTTTCAACAATTGTTATGCTGTCAAGGTGAGTTCCATGAGTTAAAAGGATGTTTGGGAAAGTCTGGAGCCTCTTTTTATTAAGTTTCATCATAAGTTCCTTTGAAGGGATAGTCTTGACTAACATAGAGTAATTTGGGAAAATGCAAGTGAGACTTATTAAGAAGGTCTTTTCACAATTGACAGTTGATTTACATTAAATTTTTTAGGTGCCTCATTAGTGAGGTATTATTGAAATGCTTAGTCAATGACATTAATTTATATTGTATGCCTTATTGGAGAGGTATTATCACGGTACTTAATGATTTGCCCGAAACTTAGTTATATGCATCTCTAACAAGGGTTTAAAAACTAAGTTTCATGATGATGTTTTGTAAAGGATCTCATCTTAAGGTTTTAACCTCATTGGCGATTTTAGCAATGAAGTTCAACTATGAGCCTTATTTAGAAGGCTTTATCGATCGCGATAAATGTTGAGATGTGGCCAAGGACAACCCTTGTCCAAGGGGTTTTTTGCTGAACATTAAGTGGTTATGACTAGGAGTGGCGAGCAGGCCAACACCCTTAAGAGGGTTCAATAATTGATGTGGGGAGTGTAGCCACATGCCTCATGAGAACCTTCATAGTGCGACTACACTAAATTGATCAAGTATTAGCACATCTTAATTTTTTGAACTATTCAGATGTTGTTGCCTTCCTCCGAGGAGAATTCATGGTGGGTTTTTGCTGGGCTTCCACTGGGGGAATCTTATAGTAGGATAATGTCGAAGAGTTGCCAATCGCCTCCAGGGTAGTTTTATTTTGGGCTTTTATATGCCGACCATGTATCCCCAGTACTCTAAGGATATGCCACCTACCTGGAGGAATCATAGTGAGCTTTTAGATGTGACCACATACCCCTATAAGGCCTATAATAGGATTATGCCGGTGACCACACTCTCCCAGAGGGCTGTATAATAGGATTATGCCTAGATGGTGACCATGTACCCTTAGAGGAGCTTTATGGTGGGATTATGCTAGGATGCCTTCGTGAGTGCTTCGGAGAGTGATGTGCAAGCATCTCAAGTAAATCAAGTCATAGTAAGAAATAATAGAATATGAAAAATTGCATCCATTCAAGTAAGTAGTAGCAATACGTAGGTGCTATCCCCTGGTGGGTTGGGCTTATTCGCATCAAAACAAAATTTAACTTCCTACTTGGAAATGAAATAATACTTCAGAATAAATATGAAATACTTAATCAAAAATTATTTTAAGAAAAATGAGAAATAGTAGAGAGAGCCTTAGATGGCGTGCTGAAGTAATGTAGGGGGTTGTCCTTGGCATGCATACCTCCATAACGCTGGTATCCTATAGTACAGTTTTTCTCTTATCTCTTTTCTTGTTGTCTCACAACTACTTTATTTGATCCATCTTAGAGGCAGGGCTCTTAATGCTCTTTAAGGTGATGGCATAATACTGTTTGACTGCTCTCAGATTGCCAATTGTTTCTCTAATTCCACTCAGTGTGGGAATTTTAACTTTATACGGTATATTGAGACTACTACTTGGAACAAGTTCAATGTGTATATCCCCAGTATCATGTTGTATGCAGATGATTTCTTAAACACCAGGAATCTCACCATCTTCATCGGCCGTTTTGGGTAAGTACCTAATGAAAGAGAGGCAGTGGAACTTCTCCTAGTACCTCTACTATGTCGCCCATGAATCCTACCATGGGATATTGATCTTCTGCAGTTGTGCGTTGTGCACTCTTAAGTGGAGGAATGCATCATGGAACAAGATATCTATTGAGATGCTGCTTTCTACTAATGTTTTCTTTCACTAAAAAGTTGGCGATGCGAAGATCACTAATGCATTGTGTGGCCTTTTCACATGGGCTCCATATCCTTTTCTTCAAAGGAAAAGATGGGTGTTAGTGGACGCACCTTAAAGATTCTGAACATGAGATCCTCTGCATGAGCTTGTTCTTGCCTTACTGTTCGTACAAGCACCTTTCTGGCGTTGGCAGAGTCTCCACGCGGCTAGTTTTTTGAGATCAGTAAAATGATACCTAGCTGTGGGGAGATTCTCAAAGTTACATTGATGTTGATAGTCCTTAGGATTGGAGTGGTCATTATATCATCATTAGCGGTCTTCACTTCCTTTTATCAGCGAGCTCTTCCAATACTGGCTTGCCTTTAAGCAACATGCTTCTTGAGGTGTCCTATCTAAATTAAGGTTTTAATCTCATCCTCGGTATCGACACTCCTTAGTGGTATGTCTGCCATTATGGTGGAAGTGGTACCACTTTTTTGACTTCAGCTTCTTTAGGTCCTCTATTATTTTTTGAAGAGATCGTTGGATGAGACCATGTTGTAGTGCCACAGTTGGAATCTCCACCTTGGGAGAAGTGGCATATAGGTTGTGAGCTCTTGGGGAGGGCTATGTCTATGATCTACTTACTTCGTACTATTATTGCTCCATTTATCATGCATTTTACGCTTATGGGCTCCTAGGTTGTCATGGTTTTTTCAATCATGACATACTTCTTAGCGCACATCAATAGCTCTTCTAGGGTAGCAGGAGTTTTCCCAATAATCGACTCCCAAAATTTCAAGTGCTTCAAGTTCTATTGGATGATGCTAGGCATGAGCTCCTAGCTGATATGGAGGTTGAGGTAAGTTCTTAGGAGCTCTTCATCCTTCTACTTTATGGCGAAGAAGTATCATTTCAGGGTATCTACAGTTGATGGAAAAGTTCTAGAGGAAGCATTATGCCTACACCTCCTATCCAGATTGAGCTATGTCAAAGTATCCTTTGCGTAAATGATGCTGAAAAGCTTGTAGTATGTAGTTTCACTTAAGTCGTAGAGTTTCATCCTCGCTAGGAAATTATCTAAGTGCTCCTAAAGGTTTGTAGTGCCATCAAACTCCAATAATTTATATATCTTTATTCTAAGAGGGAATGCTTCCGCCAAGATAGTTGGAGAAAAAGGGATACGCCTTAAGAAAGCAATAGTTAGAGAGTGATATTGGCTTCCTACTCCTCTTGGTAGGTGTCGCACAAAGAAGCGCGCCTGAACTCCAGTATCAGCTGGCACGTATTGGGTAGAATCTGCTCAAAAATAAGGAGTGTGTGTCTCTTTACTAGGGTAAAAAAGGAGGAGCAATGTTACTTTGGCTCTTTGCTCAGTTAGTTAGTTCTCTCCAGGGCGAAAGAAGCCCCCCTAGCTTTGGTATTTGGATTGCTGCATCTCTTGGCGGTGGTGGTTTTCCTCAACATATTAGGCAATTGTCTTGGCTGCAACTTAGGCAATGGTATTTTTGAGCAGGGCCTTCAACGCATCCTGGGGTATAGGCAGAACAGGATCTTAAGAAGGTGGTGCCTGCTGTGAAGGTGCCTCCTCCGGTGCAAGTTCTGCTTTTAGAGATGGCAGTACCGGGTGCAATGGTACTTCTGATTGGTGACTTTTCGCATTCTCCAATGTCGAGGATACCTAATTGTTGGAGTCGTTAGCTCTTAATCTTATTTGTATTCTCAATGTTCTTTTTCACAATTCAGAGTCTCCTACAAATAGCATCAAAATGATGCAGCATGAAAATGGAGCGAGTTTCTTTTGGATAGCCAACAGTGTGCTAGTTTGTTTTCTCTAGAACGTTCGAGATGCTCTTTGCTCTCGAATATTCTCAAAGGTTCGTAATTCTTTGCGAATGGTTTCTTCCACCCAAGTTTTTTTCATGGCTTAGTATTTATATTTTTTTCTAGTAGGCTTAGGTGCTTAGGGTTTTGTTGCCCTTTTTCATGGGCTTAATTGTCCTTGGGCTCTCTGGCTCTTTTATTTAATTAATTGATTTAGTCCATTGAGTCTTTTTCTTAGTTCTTTTACTAACTTGGCCTTGTAGTCTTAGTTTATCCACATCAAATTTTTTATATAAAATTATATAAATATATATAATTTCACACACACATATAGAGAGATATATATATATTTTTTTATCACTAAAAATACAAAAATATACATGCATATATATATATATGCAATTTGATATATTTATACATTATTTAGATATATAAATATTATTATTCCTAGATATACATAAGTATATATAAAATTATATTTGTATATGTAAAAAAAACTTTATATTTTCATCAATTATTGACTAAAAAAATGTGGGAACTAATTAGTGACTGCATCAATGACTGGAAAAAAAAAATGTGATCACAAATTAGTGATTGAAAAATAATTCAGGCATTAAATAATGATAGCTTTATGCGGTTACTATTATCAATGACTGAAAAAAGTTCGATCACTAATTAGTAATCGTTCAGTTATTAAAAGAAAAATTAATAAATAATTAGTGTCTTACAATTTTCTGGTTTTTTTGATACCATGTTCTTACATTACACATTACATTGACGAAAAAGCCCTGGCCAGATTACAAATTCTCAGTTAGATTCTAGGGATGACAATTTGGATAGGTCTGGTGGGTTCGGATTGGGCTGGAGTATGGGCATAACATTAATTTCCCCAACACGAATACAACCCAACGTGATGACAAACTTGGAAATGCTCAACCCTACCCCAGCTTGAATTATGTCAGGTCAGCCTAATTTTTATTAGGTCAACTCGTCAACTCAAATTTAGCTTATCGAACCTGCCAACCTAATTTAAAATAATTATCACAAATATTTGTTTTAATTTTTTGAAATATTTTGGTATTTTTATTTTTTAATTTTATCTATTCTTAATTATTAATAAATTAAAATAGAAGTGAGGAATTTTCATTATAAATTCACAGTAGCAGCTTTCTAAAAAAATTTAATGGAACCACAAAATATATTGACTTTAGGACTTTTTTTTCCTTTCATTTTGTAGTATTTATTAGCATTATAAAAACATTGAAATCACAAATTGTCTTATTTTTAAAAATAATTTACTTTTTCAAGTTTTATTCACCCGCTCTCTATTTAATTTTTGTATCTTTTGTATCAATCAAATTGTCTTTTTAACTTCTTAAAATGACATTATTTTTTTACTTTATATTGATTCAATTAAGCAGCACACAAATTAATAAAATATATCATCAAGCAAATAAATAAACAAATATTTTAATTGGACACATAATTTATTATAAAAACTTGCTTGAGTCTCTTGAATTTTTTATAACCTCTCAACAAAAAGAATTTTGGTCTATTTATATTTGTAAAATCTTGCATTGCATAAGGTCTAAGAAAAATTTCTAAGGCAATTCCGTAGTTAAAGCAGTGTTTTGTCAATTCTTTGCAGACCAACTTTTTATGTCCACTTGAATACCTAAAAATAACCATTAGAAGCAGTATAAAATTATAATAATCCGTCTTATGTTTGAGAAAATAGATAAGACAAAAAAATACCAAAGTAGTAATTTTGATATTGCTAAAGTTCAAATTTTCAAGTTTTATTTTGTTATTTTATATTTTTACTCCTAAAAAATTTAAATTTTATTTGTTTAATTCAGGTTGGGTCGAGTTGGTTCATGTGGATTTGGATTGTCATGTGATCCAAAGTCAAATTTTGGATTGTTCTGTAACCTAAAATTCAATCCAACCCAACCCAATCAATTTTTTTCAGGTTCTTATTCGTGTCAACCTTATTGGATTAGAATCTTAAATAGGCCGACTCAAATCCAATTTTTTCGTATCGAACTTGTGTTAGGTTACCATATTGTGTTGGAAATTGCCATCCCTACTGAATTCCCCTTTGGTCGAGCCGGTTGGCCAATTGTTTTATTACGTTGACAAACAAAATAGTTGATTTGGGCGCCCTTATTCAACCATAAAAATTGAAATTGGACACGAACGGACTAACTGAAAAGGTCTCAAAGCAAATTTGGAAATTAACCAGTCTTCTGCTTAAGAAATTTAATAATAAAAGAGTGAAACATATTTCTCAAAGCAAAGACAGAGGGTACCCGAATAGAATGTAAGAAAAGGAAGCCATTATTTGTAGATAGTTATTCAAGAGAAATGTTCCTACAGAAAATCTTTCTCATAAGCAAGAACAGAGCTATTAGAAAAGAGGGCAATTCAGTTGCTAAAGCATTAATAGTAGCATAAAGGTGGTAAATGATGTAATCACTGATCGATCATTAAGTAGTCATTAATTCTTTTCTAAAATTATATTCGAATAGGTCACTGATTGACCATTAAAACTCAATTTTTCATAATAAATATATATTTATAATTTTCATAGTTAGCAAAATTGTAGTCACATGAAGCGAAACAAAGTGACACATTTTCCAGCTATGCTTATTGTTGAAACCTAGGATGATCTATTGCGGAAACAATGAAATAATAGTAAAGTAATTCGATGTAAAGTGACAACAAGATTTAACGTGGTTCGGCGATGTGCCTAATCCACCCAACAAGGAAAAGGAATTTTATTGATCTCAAATCAAAGTGCAAGTACAAATTTGAATCCCACAAATCTCACAAGAACACCTAACACCCTCGTTCTAAACTCCGTCTTGAGAGAATTACTCAAAAGCAGTAAAGAAGCCATTTGTGTTATGTTTGTGATACTTTCCTGGAAGAAAAAACACTAAATTTATACCCAAAAACGAAGCCTAAGGCCCGTGAACCTGCGCCGCGTGCTGGAGCGCACAAAACTTGCACCCCAGCGCACCTTTCTAGCACTAGGTCAGAAACTTTGCACTGGGGCGCAAAAGACTTCAGCTCCGGCGCAAATTTACTGTTCACTGCGTGCTGGGGCGCAAAAATCTTGCGCTGGGGCACACGATGTGTCTTTTTGTGCCCTTTTGGCCCATGTACATGCCTTGGCGCAACTTACCTCGCGCCCCGGCATGCGGCGTGCTTCCAACATGCGCCGGGGTGTGTTCTCGAGCCTATTTTGACCACGTTGCTCCGTTTTGCTCCATTTCTTCCATTCCTTGTCAATTTTACCTCAAATTTCAAGGCAAAATCAACAATTCTCCACCTTGACTTGAAATTCCCATTCATCTTCTTTGTCCCTACGCCCAATAGGGCCTGTTATCTGAGTCTGCAAACATTAACCAAATTCAAGCAATGCTCGAATTTGATTCTTGGAACAGCCTTAGTCAACATGTCTGCCGAATTATCCTTAGTCCCAACCTTGTCTACTAAAATGACACCTTGAGACACCATATCCCAGACAAAATGATATCTCACATCTATGTGCTTTGTTCTCTCATGAAATGCTTGATTCTTTGACAAGTGTATGGCCCTCTGACTGTCACAAAATACCTTAGTGATCTCAGAAGTCATACCTATAACATCGATCAACCCCTTTAGCCAAATGCCTTCCTTGTCGCCTTTAGCCAAAGCCATGTACTCAGCTTCTGTTGTGGACAATGCAACTGATGACTGCAAAGTCGCCTTCCAGCTAACCGTACAACTTGATACACAAAACACATAGCCCATTATGGACCTTCTGCTGTCTAAATCTCCTACATAATCCACATCCACATAGCTAATAATTCTTGTAGTAGAATTCGATTGACTATACCTCAAAGATCTGTTTGCAGAGCCTCTCAGATACCTCATAATCTATTTCACAGCCTGTTAATGAGTCTTTCTTGGCTTGTGCATATACCTGCGCACAACATTGACTGCATGTGAAATGTCTGGCCTAGTGCACACCATGGCGTACATCAAGCTACCCACTGCACTAGTGTATGGCACATTTGACACGTGCTCCACTTCCTCCTCAGTACTCGGTGATAGATCTGATGAGAGCCTAAAATGAGCTGCAAGTGGTGTACTAACTCGCTTGGACTTATCCATCCCAAATCGCTCAAGTACTTTCTCAATGTAATGCTGTTGAAACAAGAACAACAATCCTGCGTGTCTGTCTCGGATGATCTCCATGCCCAAAATCTTTTTTGCATCGCCCAAATCCTTCATCTCAAATTCTTCACTTAACTGAGCTTTTAATTGGTTGATCTTAGATATGTTTCTAGAGGCAATCAACATATCATCAACGTACAACAAATATACGAGAAAGCTATCACTACAAATTTTGTAATATACACAATAATCAAATTTGCTTCTAGTATATCCTATCTTGGTAATAAAAGCATCAAATCTTTTATACCACTGCCTAGGGGACCGCTTCAGGCCATATAATGACCTCTTCAAAAGATAAGCTTGATTTTGTTTCCCGGGAACAACGAATCCTTCTGGTTGACTCATGTAGATTTGTTCCTCTAACTCACCATGCAAAAATGTTGTTTACACATCCATCTGCTCCAATTCCATATCAAATAGAGCAACCATGGCAAGTAAAACACGAATGGAAGTATGTTTTACAACTGGGGAGAATACTTCATGAAAGTCAACTCCCTCTCTCTAAGTAAAACCCTTAGGAACCAATCGCGCCTTGTATCTAGCATCTTCAACACCGGGAATCCCTTCCTTTTTCTTGTAGATCCATTTGTAACCTACAATCTTCTACCCTTTGGGTATATCAACAAGCTCCCATGTGCTATTCTTGTATAGAGACTCCATCTCTTCACTCATAGCTGCAACCCATTTATCAGAATCTGGCTTGGAAATTGCCTCTTTATATGGGATTAGATCATCTCCTACAAACTCCTCAGCTGAACTCAAAGCATAAGCTACCAGATCTGAGTAAGCATACCGTTGTGGTGGTTTGATCTGCCTCCTCTCCCTATCGCGAGCCAAGTGATAATTTTGTAGTGGTTCATTTTCCTACTGTTGGTTAGGTGGTAATATGCTTTCACCAGCTTCATCTACCACCTTCTGTTTCCCCTTTGAAACTTGTGGAGGATCAATATGAATCTCCACCTTCTCCTTAACGCCCTGTTAACCGCTTTCCTGCTGCTCCACCTTCTTTATCATTGCAGACTCATCGAATGTCACGTCCCTGCTGATAATCATCTTGGAGCCCTTGTCATCATTACACCACAAACGATAACCTTTGACTCCATCTGCATAGCCTAGAAATATGCACTTCCTAGCCCTTGGCTCAAGCTTCCCATCCCGGACATGAGCATAGGCTGGACACCCAAATACTCTCAGATTTGAATAATCAGCAGGAGACCCGAACCAAACTTCCATTGGTGTCTTGCAGTCCAAAGCAGTTGATGGTGACCTATTCACCAAATAACAAGTAGTGTTAATTGCTTCTGCCCAAAAATCCTTGGACAATCTGGCGTTAAAGAGCATATATCTAGCTCTTTCCAAGATAGTCCTGTTCATCCGTTCTGCAACTCCATCCTGCTGTGGTGCATGTACAACTATGCGATGCCTCATAATTCCTTCATTCTCGCAGAATTCCTGAAATTCCTTGTTGCAAATTCCAATCCGTTGTCAGTCCTCAAGCGCTTGATCTCCTTTCCTATCTGCTTCTCAATTAAGGTCTTCCATGGCTTGAAGTTGACAAACACCTCATCCTTATGCTTCAGTATGTACACCTATACTTTCCATGAGAAATCATCTATGAATGTCAGCATGTACTTTGCACCTCCTTTTGAAGAAACCTGAGAAGGCCCCCAAAGATCTAAGTGAATGTAATCTAAGGTGCCTTTGGTCCTGTGAACTGCAGTACCGAATTTCACCCTATGTTACTTGCCCAGCACACACTGCTCGCAGAAATCCAGTTCTCCAGTCTTCTCTCCGCAAAGCAAACCTCGTTTGCTTAGTTCTGACATTAACTAGAGATGTCTGACATTAACTGGAGATGACATTAACTGGAGACTCTAGCATATGCTAGAGTCTCGTAGTATCATTAATTGATGAAGAAATCGTTGCAGTACCAAAAATCGTGTTTCCCTGCAATATGTAAAGTCAGTTCCGCTTTTCTCCCTTCATGATAAGCAATGCACCTTTGGGAACCCGCAGAACTCCATCTCGAGCTCTGTACTCACAACCATTCTTGTCCAGAGTACCTAGCGATATTAGATTTTTCTTTAGATCTGGAACATGACGCACATCTGTTAGGGTCCTTACTATCCCATCATGCATCTTGATACAAACTGAGCCAATTCCTACAGCCCTGCAAGAAGCATCTTTTCCTATAAGCACCTTACCACCATCAAATTTTTGGTATGTGGTAAACCAATCTTCTCTTGGGCATATGTGGTAGGAGCAGCCACTATCCAAAATCCATTTAGAGCTTAGTAGAGTTTCATCAACGTTGAGAATAAGCCCACCATCAGACTCATCCTCAATAATTCCTGCGACATCACCCCGTTTCTGATCAGAAGTTTCACTTGCATCCTTCGCCTTTCCTCGTTCCGGACAATTCTGTTTCCAATGCCCCGTTCCACCGCACCTAAAACACTTGTCACCATTTCTAGGCTTGGTTCGGGACTTCGATCGGCCTCTACTCCTTCCCCTTTATCTTGGTCTCCCTTTAGCCACCAATCCTTCCCCACTTTCACCATCGTTGCTGCCCAGGACATGTTTTTTCAACTCGTTCGAATTCAATGAGGCCTTCACATCCTCCATTGAAATCGTATCTCTCCCGTACAGCAAAGTAGTAACCAAGTGCTCAAAAGATTTTGGCAGACAACACAAGAGAATCAAAGCTTGATCCTCATCATCAATTTTGACATCTATATTAGCGAGATCCAGAATCACCTTATTGAAAAAATCAATATGTTGAGTGATAGATGTACCTTCCTTCATCCTTAATGTGTATAATCGCTGTTTCAAGTACAGTCGATTTGTCAGGGATTTCGTCATATATAAACTCTCCAGCTTCTTCCATAAATCCGTTGGCATACTTTCCATGGCGACCTCTCTCAGTACGTTATCCGCCAATGATAACACCAAAGTACCGTAAGCCTTCGCCATGAACTCATCCTTCTCCTCGTCCTTCAGCGTTTCCGGCAAGGAATCTCTGCCCTTTAACGCTCTCTATAATCCTTGTTGACACAGGAGGGCGTGAACCTTCATCTTCCACAGCCCAAAGTCGTTCTTCCCATCGAATTTCTCTACCTCGTACTTCATTCCTGACATTTGATCCAACCTGCTCCGATACCAATTTGTTGAAACCCAGGAGGATCTATTGCGGAAACAATGAAATAATAGTAAAGTAATTCGATGTAAAGTGACAACAAGATTTAACGTGGTTCGGCGATGTGCCTAATCCGCCCAACAAAGAAAAGGAATTTTATTGATCTCAAATCAAAGTGCAAGTACAAATTTGAATCCCACAAATCTCATGAAAACACCTAACACCCTCGTTCTAAACTCCGTCTTGAGAGAATTACTCAAAAGCAATAAAGAAGCCCTTGTGTTATGTTCGTGATACATTCCTGGAAGAAAAAAATGCTAAATTTATACCCGAAAATGAAGCCCAAGGCCTGTAGGCCTGCGCCGTGCGTTGGGGCGCACAAAACTTGCGCCCCAGCGCACCTTTCTTGCACTAGGGCAGAAACTTTGCGCTGGGGCACAAAAAACTTGTGCCCCAACGCAAAGTTACTATTCACTGTGCGCCGGGGCGCATGATGCGTCTTTTTGTGCCCTTTTCGCCCATGTACACGCCTTGGCGCACCTTACCTCGTGCCCCAGTGCGCGTCATCCTTCCAAAACGCGCTGGGGTGTGTTCTCGGGCCCATTTCGATCACTTCGCTCCATTTCGCTCCATTTCTTCCGTTCCTTGTCAATTTTACCTCGAATTTCAAGGCAAAATCAACACTTATCCTTTTGTAACTTGAGGGGATGGTGGTGGAGGATGACTTTGGCGGTAGTGGTGCAAAACAAAGCGGCTCGCTATGAAAGTGCTGCCGGACTTCATGGGAATATTCAGTTCTCGTTTATGGAGTCCTTGATGTCCGAGTTGTTAGAAAAAATAAAAGAGAAGATAAAATTTATACCCTATTTTATAATTTCTTATGAAAGAAGAGATAATATATTTTTTAGTTCTACTGATGTGGCATTTGGCGGAACGAAACTGCTGAGATAATGTAGGATTAAAAATAGTTTGAAAATGCCATATTAGCGGAAACAATCACATAAGCCAAGTCTGGCGATGACATAATTTTCCGCCAAGCAAAACCATCTTTTTTTTATGATTTTTAGTTGCCAGCATTCAAAAGTGCCACATTTAATAGTTTCGATTCTACTTTGCTAAATTACCATTTAAACTGCCCTATTTTTGCCACTTTTCGAGGTTCTAAGTATTAGCATCAAGTAGTATTCTTCTTCTTAAGCAATATAAACCAAACATACTAGACAAATTTTACAACTATTTCAAAATTCTAGTTATGCAAGATACGAGTTTTGATCACTTGGCAACTTAAAAGGATGGTGAACTATTAAACTAATAACATATATATAAATATATATACATGATAATATAATTATTTTATTTAATTATAATATCATTAACTATAAGGGTTCTTTAATTTAACTTATTATTAAAATACCCAAATTAAATAAATTGTGTCATATATCCCCAAAATTTATCGTGTCAACAGAAAAATTGGTCTTAATCAATCATTTGTTTAGGTTTATAATCACATCTTGTAAAATTGATTACCTCATTTTCTAGGAAGTTGACAGTTGACACTAATACTCCAAAGCACCATACTAGCTAGCAGTTTAAAACATAGTTTAACTATTGTTACGTATAAACAACTCCTATTGATGCCTACACGAGCCACTCAAATACAAAAATATTTGTTGGCATTGAACAATATAAAGTCTGTAATTTCAAGATGCTCTCAATATATATATGTATGTATGTATGTACTACATCTACCAATAATTGTGATCACTGTTGTAACTTACAAGTGCATCTCACATGTTAATTTGCAATTTTCGAACATCATTAAAAGAATATCATAAGCAAATTTATCTTAAGAAAGGCAAAAAAGGAAAATTAGAACATGAAAAGAAAAAAAAAAGAAAAAAAGACAAAGAAAGATGCTAGGAAAAACAAAATCAGCTAGCTCAAGATTGGCTTCCTGATTTTATACTCTTCTCGCCTTTTAGTTTGGATCCTCTATTTCATTTTATACGTCATCTTCTATTCTAATTTATTGATATATATGAAGTGTGTTAAATAATTTTTTATAAAAATAATTAATTTGAAATCAAATATACTTGACATGTATTTAGTAAGTTGGAATAAGAGATAAAACACAGAATGAAATAAATAATCTAAAATACCCCAAAAAAAAAGAAAAGAAAAGAAGAAAACGGAAAAAGAAAAACCAAAACACACGTGTGGTGCTGGCGGGGTGAAGATAGAGGAGGCAACTAGAATATACAACAAGGAAAATGTGTCAATAGAACATTATGATGATGAGGCATGTTGCAATTGGAGAAGATGAAGGAGGTTAGTCACAGTTTTTGGTGGGCAGAAAATGGGTGAAGGTGGTTGGACCCAGTCACATATCCATAAAACTATATCACTTGTTATTCACACTTTACTATTAATCCTGCTCATTTCATTATTTGCCACTGCTTTCCACCAATATTGCTCCTAATCACCCACTCGCATCCTAACTTTGGTACGAATTTGTGCCTACAATGAAAATACAGTTCTTGGAATATGTTACCGTATAAAAATTTAAATTGAATTTTTATTTATAGTCATAATTAATTTTAGTATAATATGATATTACGCTCTATATTACACTTAATATTTATTAATTAAATGGATGTGGAAAAAATTTATTTTCGTAATTGAAAAATTCTAAATTTTAATTCAACAATAACGCTTGAATTGCCATACAAAATTGATATACCCCAAGATTTTAGGGACATATAAATAAAATGCCTGATTAAAGGTCGCATGTCTAATCCAAATAACCTACTAAGTTCACTTAAGTGGTCATCAAGGACTCGACTAGTATAAATACCAACTTCCACAATCAAAATTATTTAAACACTCATTTTTTCTTGCACGAGTACAGTTTCTCTATATGTGGGCACATTCCTGCAATAAAAGCCTACTATTTAATGATTTTTAAAAGAAATCTCATATCCAATTCCATGCAACATCAATAATAAAAGATTTGAGTAAAATTTTAACTCTAAATTTAATACAATGAGCAGTGATTAACCAAGAAGCACATAGCATATATGCGCATAGTTACAACGCTGAATGTAAAATTTGTTTGCTAGTATCGTATGAAGTAGGAGATTGATTGGGTCATAGCTCAAGGGGCAATCAGTAAATGCAACACGGTAGTCTATTGTAATCCATAAGCATTAAGAAAATGTAAACCTTGATGCACTATCTTTGTCAAAGTGTTAGCTGTAATTATCAGAATAAACAAAGACTTATACTAAGGCCATGGACAGCTTCTTGTTCAAGGATCATCAGATATTAATGAATATAAAAGAGGTGCCGCCATTAATACCTGATCCCTTGCTGCTTCCGTACTTGGTTCGTTTCAGTATCAAAATCTATTTATTCATATCAATCAGTAGCTAGGTTAGGGTGAGGGGAAATGGAGGAAAATCTTCCTCCAGGGTTCAGGTTCCATCCCACAGATGAAGAACTCATCACTTATTATCTTAGTAACAAGGTTTCCGATTTTGAGTTCACCACAAGGGCTGTTGCTGATGTTGATCTCAATAAGTGTGAACCATGGGATCTCCCAGGTATACATACATACATACATACATATGACCGATCATCGAATTGGATTTCTTCTTCTTAATTTCTGTTCTTATTCTTTCAAGTAAAAATAATATTGAAACCACTCTTGTTTGATTCATTATATATTGTCTGAAACAAGATTCCTGAATATTCTTCTTTAAATTAATATATGTCCAGTGTGCAATTGGTTTTCATTTAATTTGTCAGATCATCATGCATGTGAATTCCGGGCAATGTTAGGTGACATATAGCGCTGCAGGTATAAATACTAGTTGAGATTTGGGTTGACAATTAATTAACCTGTGATATATATATCCACACTAAAAAGGAGGGGAAGAGAAAGGAACAAGGAACAGGAGAAAATTGAACTAAGTGATGTGCTGTACCTATGGACTCAAGAAATGTACATGTAAATGAAGCTCTTACATATATACATGCAAATTAACTGAAAATAGATGATGTTGAGTTAAATATTTTCTGAAAAACTCGCAGCCAAAGCCTCCATGGGAGAAAAAGAATGGTATTTTTTCAGCTTGAGAGACCGAAAGTACCCGACTGGCCTGAGGACTAATCGAGCGACAGAAGCAGGCTATTGGAAAACAACAGGCAAGGACAAGGAGATTTTCCGTGGCAGCATCTTGGTTGGCATGAAGAAAACCCTTGTTTTCTACAGAGGTAGAGCTCCAAAGGGCGAAAAAACCAATTGGGTTATGCATGAATATCGGCTTGAAAACAAGCTTGCTTTCAAACCCACCAAGGTAAAACGATTTAACAATTGATTAATTTAGTTTAATTTCTCGTTCGGATCTTCTATCGTTACACTAGAAAAAAACTAATTATGGCATTAATTATGATTAATTCGTAACTGAGATTACAATTTTATAATCTTTATTACATTATTATCCTAGTCCATTCCAAAATAGATGCTCGATCTTATAGCTAATTCTAAATACGTGCGATAAATTCGTAGCATTATTTTTTTTTTTAAACATATTAATTTTCCTCCTAATAATGCATAACTACGTACTCTATTGCACTTCGAAAACATACAAGTTATGAATTGATAACTAACTAATAATATTTGTTGATTATAACCAAAAAAGAGATAAATTTACTACAAAAATTTGTACACATAATTTATTGCTATAGCTTCAAAATTAATTTCATAATAATTTTTTTTGCGGTACATATTTAAATTTTTGGTAATAAACTTTTTGTAATATTCCATGTTCAGGAGGAATGGGTAGTTTGTAGAGTTTTCCAAAAGAGTTCCACAGTGAAGAAGCCTCAACACACACCTTCTTCACCAGCATCCCAAGAGTCCCCATGTGATACCACCGCAATGGTTAACGAGCTTGGAGACATCGAGCTCCCAAATTTTAGCAATAGCATGGCCAATATTTCTTCTTCATCAACTAATATTAATGCTCTACAAAACTACAACAACATTGATGGCAGCATGATGAACTGGACAGAAGCAGCAGCAGCAGCAGCTGCTGCTGCTAACTCTATGCCATCACTTACTAATTGGCCATTGCTGAGTACTAATCTTTCCATGAATTCTTTGCTTCTCACAGCATTACAGCTAAGAGGCCATCAGCCCAGAGGAGCAGAAAATTACTCTTTGGTGCCACAAGGGAATATTAATTCTCAGTTTGGAAATGATTTGATCAGCTCGAATTTGAATTTCAACATGGCTTCTGCCTCTAGGGTTAATATAGATTCAGTCCCCCAGACAGTGCTACCATCAGAGCAACCCTATAATGTAGACTCCAATATTTGGTGAAGAATGGTGAAGAAAACCGACGTCGGATCACAACAAAGTTAATTAATGTTGTGCTATTCTGGAAATATTACAAAAATGTGAACAAATTAAAATTCAAAGAAGGAGCTAATTACAATGTAAAATAGGTAGGTGATGGGCGAAGTCCATTTCCAAATAAATTCAAGTACTTTTCTGATAATAATTAATGATAGCATGCATTGTTAGCAGTGATCCACTTGGAATATATGTCCTGTGTACACTGTTTGTTGTTTCTACCATTTAGGTCTAATCTTAAACTTCAAAACTAGCATATGTAAAGCAAACCAAAATTGTATGATGCCAAACATTGTCTTGAGTGTCTTTATCTTTACCACAAGTTTGGAATTGCATTTACTAAAAAGTGCATGTTAGAAATTGAATTATTCTACCTTAACTAAAATTTTACATGTATAATTAGTTTGTGTTATATACATTATATATATAAGATCTTCAAGTCTACAAATTAAATTTATCTAGATGATCAATTCACACTACACTTTTAACAAAATCTGTGCATTTTTAGGTGGTGTTGTATCGTTGTTCATTAGCATGTACGACTTCACTTCTGTCTCCATCCATAAGTATCCTCATAAGATGACTATAACATAGTTGGCTACTTGAAATTTACTACCATCCATAGGAAGGTCATGAGAAATACAACAATATTTAAGAAAAAGTTGAGCAAAAGATCGGCTGCAATTTTTGAGGAAACAAAAAAAAAAAGGAAAAGAATTTAAAGAAAAACAGAAATATTTTTTAACATCCAGGCCACTACAAAAACAATTGGCTTTTGTGACCGTCAAATCAGTCACAAATTCAACAAAAAATCGATCACTGATACTCGCATTTGTGACCGATCACAACGGCCACAAAAACCCTCATCACAAATTCAACTTTGTGACCACTGAACCATGGGTCACAAATTAGTGACCGCTGGCGCGATTACAAACGATTTAAATTCGGTCACTAATTTGTTGTACAAAATATTGAATAAGCGGTCAAAAAGCAGTCACTAATTGATGACCGCTTAGTGACCACGGTGTGGGTCATTGATAGTTGACTATGTGACTAACTATTCCATTTGTTACTGATTTGTGACCGTCTTAGGGTCACTAAGTCACAAATCGGTCATAGATTTGTGACTACAAGCGGCGGTCACAAATTTTAACAAATGATGAGTGTATTTTCTCCATTTCGTGACCGCCTTTAGGGTCACTAATCGGTCACAGATTTGTGACTGTTGCTTGTGGTCACAAGTTTTCTGTATTTCCTCCATTTAGTGACCGTTTTGGAGTCACTAATCGGTCACTGATTTATTAATTTTTTTTTTTTATAATGTTTAATTTAATATATTTATCCAACCTGTTTTTTGTCCTTATTAAGAACAATTTAAAACCACATCATTTAAAAAACAGTTCACATTCCAAATAACACCAAATAATAACATAAATTCAATAATATTGTATCCCAATCCATAAACTAAACAAAGAACATGGGCAGACAACATCAGTCTCACAGATGTCAATGCCTTAATAGTTACTTTCAAGTCTTTTTCCAGAACCTGTCTGTCCCACAGGTGACAAACACTGCCTCTGCTGGTGAATGCTCTAGCCAACAGGGACTACCTATATGGCCTGAAGGCCAGCTAGCCACTTGCTCTATTGTAAGAGCATCCCAGACAACAGTCTGCAGCACAAACATAAGACCAATCACCAAAAGGCTGAGGTGACAAAATTGGTTTAGCAGTTTAAGAAGCAGAACACACCTCATTGCTTTGTTCATTAACAGATAAAGTATGAATTCCTCTGTTTCACTGAAAACAGCCTGCAATTGAAACTATGGAGCATCAAATTGATTCAACTTTAATCAACATAAATTACGTCAAAACATTCTTATTTAGGCACCAGATATTCCAAACATTATTGGCCATTTTAATGATTTTAAGTGGAGAATACCCAGGGTAGTCATATCATACTTTTATCTTTAGTTTAGAAGCATGATTTCAATCGGAACAACAATACTTTTATTGACCAAAAATGCAGCAAATTTCCATCACTTGTCCATTAAATGACAATACCCAGACTTTATTCTACTAAAATTTGAGCATCGGCCCCATGAGAGATTTCGACAATCTAATAACTATGTGTTTGAAATGTATAATTCATTGAGTTAATGAAGAAAAAGAAGATGAAGGTATTCATAAGTCTCCCACAGTCCTTGTGATGCACTAGTCTACAAACATGAAAATGTTAAGGTAACACTACAAGTGTTATTACATCACTATTAATTTAAATTGCTGTAATTTTTGTACTAAAAGAAGAATTGCCCTTACTGGGGTAAACGTAATATATAATGACAAACTGAAAACCAAGCTGTGTTAAGCAAAAGATTTTGATAGCATATGCTCAAATAGTGCAACAACAATTTTGGAACATTACGTACTTGGCAACGCAGTTGTGTGTGCATGGCTCAAAGATACTGCTTGACTAATCTACCTGTCCCCACGTCCCAGAGATTTTACAGCAGCATTTTTTCCAGAAGAAAGAACATACCTAAGAGTCAACTAAAAAGGTGAGACAAATAGCTAAAAATCCTTACATATGTAATATTACACAGTATGAAAAAGCAAGCAACAATAACTTGACTGATCTCTTGCAACTTGTAAGGAATCTGGTTCACAAGAGAAAGCTTCATATAAGCCCGAACACAGTGAAACTCCTACATTTGATCTTTAGTGAAATTTGCACTAGTAGCTTCTGCTGTTCCATGAGCAGTAAGAATAGAACGGACACACTGGGAAGTTGGCCCATCCCACAACCGAATAGCACCATCTTTTGAAGCTGTTGCATACATGCCACCAGTCGATGAATATCTGACCTGTATGAAAAAGTAACACGCAACATGCGGCTTAATAGATTCAGGAAACATAATAAAAGATACTTCATATCCTTACTCAGAGCCCAACAAGGATAGGTAATACCTGATTTATGGCTCCATTGCTAATCTCTTGAACATTTGCTGACAGATAGCACTGAAAAGTATTGACATCATATAAGCGTGCGATTGGATGGTAATCAGGTAAGACCTTCAGACTAATTTTCTGCAAGAATATTTTCATGTGCATGATAGGAATTCTATAAGTTATCACATATATGGCCAAGAAGAGATTTTGATCTAAAGAGGATGAACTATAACCTGAATAATTTTGAAAGCTTTTCTTGCAACTGTTCTTGAAAAATCAAAGAAACTGCCATTCAAAAAGCATACTATGTAGGTCATTCAGTAAATCTATTGAAGAAAAATGAAATAATTGAAAGTTCAACTTCAATTTTTTTCTTTCTTCTTTTCTTTCTACTTTTTTTGAGCAAGAGGATTGTAGGAAATCCCAAAATGGTCACTTAAAATTAAAATCCTCTAAATCTTTTTCATCAACATGAAGACAAGGAATTTTTGTTTACTGGATTATAAGCATGAAAACAATCTCAAACATGCATGTAACCAGTGTAACCATAATTTATTGTGTGATGTTTGGCCCTAGAAATCAGAATTGTATTTTGAGGATGGAAATCCAAATCATTTATTGGCTGTAGTAGAGAAATAAAGCATTACAAACAGCAGAACACATGCTGCTGTCTTCATTTAAAGCATAATTGTGGGAACTGCATAACGAATCTAAAAGTATGAAGAAAAATTTCCAAACACACTACACTAAATAATTTTGCATTCTTATTGTTATTGACTTTTTACAATGCCCCAAAATGCAAAATTATAACTATAATTCATAATAAACATATTAACTACATAATTCATAAATACAATTCATATAATTCATGTGTAACTTATTGTACATGTGTAAGGAAACATAATAAACAAAATATTGACTACATAATTGATAAACAGAATTCATATAATTATAACCTAACACTAAAATAATTTACCTCTTCACAATGCCCCCAAAATGCAAAATTTCAAACCTGCAAAATTAAATAAAAAATAACTATAATTATATAAAAAGGGGAGGGGGGGTGGTGTTTGTGGTGGCCAGCAGCTATTGGCCCCTCCAGCGGTAGCAACCGGAACCCTTCCAGTTGCCGCTAGGTCTGGATGGGTCTGCAGAGGCAGCTAGAATGGTTCCAGCTGCTGTTGGGTCTGGACGTTTCCAGACCTAGAGGTAGCTAGAATGATTCCAGCTGCTCCTGTTGGGTTTGGAGGGGTCAACACCCCTCCTTGCCAGCGCTAGCACCAGCAACAGGACTCATGAGTCCAGTTGTTGTTAGGTCTCACTGAAGACATGGAGGCTAGCTGCTGTTGGCTCCCGATCATCTCACCTGTACCTTTGCCGGTGACAACTCTTAACAAGAAATATTATTAAAAAAAAAAATAGAAGAAGGAAGAAGAAGAGAGGAAGAAAAGAGTACCAAGGTAATGGCAGCTGGTAACAAGTGTGAGAAAGAATATAAATTGAAATGTAAATAGGGGTTAGGGTTTAATTATTTGGTCACTTGAGTCTTTTATATCTTTTATTGTTTTACATTTTATTTTGATAATTTTTATTAAATTATAGTAATTAATTGTTTTAATTTTTAAATTCAAATTTTAATTTTTCACTAGTTAGTTATATGACTTGATTCACATCTTGATACTTAATATTTTTACATATTATATTTTAATATAATTTTAAAAAATTAGATTTTATGATGGTTATTGAATATTGACATTTAGTTTTAGATATGCAGACATAAGAATGTTAATGAATAAAAATATTCTCTATTATTAATATATTGGAGTTTAAAATTTATAGAGTTGTGAGATTCTAGGATTTAGAGTTTAAGTTTTATACTTAGATAAATTTTATTAGTTTTCTAAATTAATAATAGTACAAATCTACAAAATAAAATTATGAAATAATATATTCATCTTATATTTTATGTATAGAGTATAGTTAGATATTGTAAAACATTTAAAAGTTGTTTGGGTGAGTTTATAATCTTTTCAAAACATTTTATAAGATGTTTGGTAGCTTATAAGATGTCAAAAAGTGTTTCATAATCTTTTTTAAGAAAAGAGCTTATAAAGATTCTAAAATAAAATGCTAGAAACTTATAAGATCTTTTCAAATAAGCAAGGAGTTTTTAATTTATTTTTAAGATCTTAATAAGCTCGCTGAATTTTAATTTTATTAATTATAAAATTATCATTATTAATACCTTATAAGCTCCAAGATCTCTATTTTGGGAGAATGAATTTTTGGGAGAAAAATTAGAGAAAGAGCCAACTGTTTGTTTTTGTTTTGGGAAAATAGAGAAAATTGTTTGAAAATGAGTTGTTAGTTTGTTAGAGGGACAAATTTGACTCTAAATGTCAAATCAATTACCTTTTTGTTGTATTTGTAGGAAGAACTTAATTTTTTATGTAATATATGTATATATATTTATAGTTTGATGATGTGTATGCATATTTATATGTATATATATGTAAAGATTGCAATGAAATGATGTGCAAATAATTTTATTCATAATTTATTTTGACATTTTATATTTTTTTAGAATTATAAATAACAAATGATGTATTACTTTAAAGAAAGCATTCAATAATTAAAATTAAATATATATGAAACCATAATTATATGTAAATATTATTAATATCGACTTACACTAAAAAATTATTAAACTATAACATAATTTCAATTTTAATTAAAATGAACTATTTTAACCATTTATTATTCCAGATTTATGTGTATATAAAGCTTAATTAATTATTAAATAAAGATAATTATTTCATAGGTGAATATATAGTAATAAACAAATTAATTATTTAAAATTAATTATTATTAAATTTAATTTTATATGTAATCGATTATTAAATTAAATGGATTATTAATTAATATATCATATTAAATAGATTAGTAAATTAAATATATTATTAGAATATTTAATTATATATGCAATTATTTATCTATATAAAATATAATTTATATAAATATAATAATTCATTTAGTTAATTAGACAAATAAATTTTATTAATATAATAAGTTATCTAATTAACTTAAGTATTATATAATTGATATGTTATTTGTTAGAAAAATTATTTACTAATGAACAAAATAATTATTTAAAACTATTTTATTAAATTAAATAGATGATTATGTCTATATAAGATGATATTAATTTCTTTTCTTTTAAAAAACTTATTTAAGAATTTCTGACGAATTTCTGACTGCTCTGTACATGGTCCTAGGTTAAACAAATTGGAGAATTAATGACCGCTTTTGTGACTCAAGAAAAAATAGTGACTGCTTTTGTGACCCATTAAAAAATAGTGACCACTTTTGTGACCCAAGAAAAATCGATCATTAATTTAATAATTGATTAGTGACCACCATGTTTGGGGTCACTAATTCCATTATAAATCGATCACTAATCCATCACTAAAGCCTTTTTTTTTTTTTGTAGTGGGTAGATAACGAAGAAGAAGGATGCAAAAGAGCACCAAAACACTTAGAATTATCTTTGTTAATTACAATTTTGAAAATAAGATTGTGCCAATTTTATAGACTCAAGATGATAAAGTAATTTGGGGTTCATGTTGTGTAACACCCGAAAAAATTTATCAATATGAAAATTATAACTTAAACCAAAAAAAATATAAAATAATAATTGTTCGAAAAATTAAAATGTGATGTTTTGAAAAATGTGAGGGGGTTTACATTTAATATTTGGAACTCGAGGGACCAAAAATTAAATTAAATAGGGCTTAATTGAAGAAATTAGGAAACCTATAGGACCATCTGTGAAAAAAAAGAAGGTGAAATGGGTCAATATAAGGCACTAATAAACCTAGGGACTCAATTGAGAGTTGAGAAAAGGTTTTGGGCCTTTCTAAAATTTTTGGAAAAGTAATTTATATAGCGAACCCACCCCCCATTCTTTCAAAAACCTCACATGCAACCCTCCACCACCTTCACTAGCGAGCTCTCATCGGCAACGATAAGCCTCAAGACCAACCTGATAGCAAGTAATGCACTAGGATCCAATAATAGAGCTTCAAAAGCTTAAATAAACTAGTGCTTTACAAACTTACAAGGATTTAATCATACTAGGGATTTAGATTTAGGCAGAGAGTTATCTTGAATAGCAAATTTTCGAAGAGAAAATGGTGGACTTTTCACCAATCTAGAATCTGCCAGACAGTGGTGCAGTAGGAAGAGAGCAACTTTTGCCTCAGTTAAACTTATCCAAAAATCACCAAACAATTCATGTATCCTCTCAGTACCTTGAAGAAGATACTGTGAAAATTTTGGATAAAAACACCTTTTGGATCTCCTGGAAACAATTCGTCAAATCGTTGCTCCGTCAGTAGATCTTCAAACCTAGCAAACCAAGTGTTCTGCCTCTATTGTGATGATCCACACACCAATTGAACTTCCAATTTCTCCTCACTTTTAGCTGGAATAAGAGAGGAGAAAAACAATGGTGGAGGCCGATTTGAGGGTGGAGAAGAAGAATGAAACCAAAGCTTCAACATATGATGCAAGGTTTGGAGAGAGTTTTCGAGGGAAATGTGAAAGATTCTAATCTTCACACCAATTATGCTTAATGGTTTTTCCTCTCTCACCTCTATATCTATATACAAAGGAAGGATGGTGTGATGCCAAGGTGGCATCACACCATCCTAAAATGGGGCGGCCACTTGCCATGCAAAGATGGCAAATTCAAATTCAAATCTTATTTGAATTGGTGTGCATTTCAATTTCATTTTAAATTTAATTTAAAATTAATTAAGATGCTAGTATTCTTCTCTTTAATTAAATTAAATGATTTAATTTAATTAATCTTTGGCTTAACTTTTAAGTCAAACAAGCTTAACTCTTAAACTTAGTTTTGTTAACTTAACCCTTTAAGCTAACTTGACCAATTGATGATCATTTGGCATCAAATAATTAACTCCTTAATTATTAGTTTAATTTAGCTCCTCAAATTAATTGATTAATTTAATATTTAAATTAATCAAGCCAAAATTGATTTTCAAAACTGACACCTCAAAATAGATTCCATGGAGTAATTCTCTAACCCTTAGAAAATTTCTCCATTAACTAGAAAGCTAATTAGCTTTTGTGTGTGACTCAATAGGTTCTACTATTCGTTGGATATGAGCTCATAACTACTTGTGGCTTTAGAATATCTTATATTCATTTCAGTTTAAAACACTTTTAAACTAATCGACTCAATTCCATTAATCTCATTAATTGAAGAGTACCCAATCTCCGTGGTCGATGTTCAACCTCAAGCCTGTGGAGCCCAATTAATTTTCCAAAATAAATGCTTTTGGAGAACTATTGTAGCTCTATGCTTACCATGCAAATACGATCCTTCCGTATCCTATCTCCTAAAAGAGGCCTAGGGCAAGATATCTGTTGGCTCCCTAATAGTCTTGATACTATGTCTTTATTCTCAATGTTAGATTTCATTGTATGACCTCACCTTCGGAAAACTCTTTTTCCAAATTATCACATAACCTTGCGCAAGGATTTATTGGAATCGATCATTATAGAACACATAGGAGATGTACTTGCCCATCACAAAAAATGAGGAGTCGAATTCTATCTTGAATCTCACAAACCTCCATGTTTAGTAGCTTATGCCTAGCCTCAACCAAAAGGCCTGCTAAGTGACCAAGGAAGAGTCAAAGCATAATGACTAAACACAAGGTTACCATATATCCTCATTTCAAAGGACTAATAATATGCACTAGCATAAGCTGGAGAACTTGCCACTATCTACTTGCCACTTCAGCTATGTAGTGGATTCTCCTGATAGGTCTTCAGTGCCTTGTTCACTAATAAACACCTACTAACATGCACCCATATCTCATGTGGTTGCTCATGAAATGGAGCAATATCCAATTCTTGAATTTATGCATCGTTAGTACAAGTCTATTCGAATCTTAGATGCTCCGACTCATAAGATCCTATAACTTGGAAGATTTAAGATCACAATCGTATAAGTTTTATTCCATGGTCACCGAACAAAGTCCTGTAGTCATGAGTGATCTAAGGGCTTTATCCAAATACGAGTGAAGTAATAAAGAGCATAAGATGAAGATGGCTATATAATGAATATCATTCAATCAAGATTGTTTTACAAGAAAATAGCTTTACAAGGCCAATCCTATTCGCTTGCCAGGCACTATTCCAACAATCTCCCACTTGCCTTAAAGCCAATGCCCTATGGCCTTTAGACCCATGTTCTCAAGATTTCCTTCAAAGACCTTTTACGTCAGGGGTTTTATCAGTGGATCTGCTATATTCTTTTCTAAGGTAACTCTCTAAACTTAGACGTCGCCTCTATCAATGATCTCCTGAATTGAATGATATTGCCTCAAAATGTGCTTGGATCGATGATGAGATCTTGGCTCTTTAGCTTGCGCTACTGCCTCGTTGTTGTCACAAAAGACAACTACTGGGTCAGCAATGCTAGGCACTACATTCAACTCTTGAATGAAGTTTTTCATCCAAACACCTTCCTTTGCAGCTTCCAAAGCTGCAATATATTCTGCCTTATGGTAGAATTAGCCATGTTGTCTTGTTTGGAACTCTTCCAACTCACAATGCCCCCATTGAGGCAAAATACAAATCCCGAAGTGGATTTCAGGTCATCTTCATTAAATTGGAAACTTGAATCCAAAAATTCCTCTAGTTTCAATTCTCCATTACCGTATACCAAAAATAAATCCTTAGTCCCTCTTAAGTACTTAAGGATTGCTTTAATGGCTATCCAGTGACTCTCACTAGGATTGGATTGGAACTTACTCGTAACACTTAGCGAGTGTGCCACATCTAGTCTAGTACATTGAACTGCATACATTATGCTTCCAACAGCAGAGGCATAAGGTATGTGGAACTTACTTTGTCTCTCATTTTCAATCTTAGGGGCCATAGACTTGGATAGACTAATGCTATGTTCCATAGGAATGAATCATTTCTTGGATTCTTCCATACTAAAACTTTTTAGTATTTTGTTAATGTACAGGGTTTGGGATAGCCCCAGCATCCTCTTAGATCTATCTCTATATATACGTATTTCTAATATGTAGGATGCTTCTCCTAAATCCTTCATGGAGAATTGAGTAGATGACCATGCTTTAGCACACTCTAACATTCCTACCTCATTCCCAATGAGAAGGATGTCATCGACATAAAACAAAATAAACTGTACACAACTCCCACAGGCCTTCTTATACGCACATGGTTCATATACATTTTTTGACAAAGCCAAACAATTTGACCATTTTGTCAAAACATATGTTCAAACTTTGGGAAATTTATTTGAGTCCATAAATGGATTTCTAGAGTTTACAAACCTTTTGCTCACTCCCCTTGGATGTAAAACCTTGTGCTTGCTCCATATAGATTTCTTCTTCAATATCTCCATTGAGGAAAGCGATTTTCACATCCATTTGTCATATCTCATAGTCATAATATGCAGCTATGGAAAATAGAATTCGAATGGACTTAGGCATTGCGATTGGTGAAAAGGTTTTCTCTAAATCAATACTGGGTCTTTGAGTGTAACCTTTTGCCACTAGTCGCGCCTAAAAAGTCACCACTTCTCCATCTACTTCTAGCTTTCGCTTATAGATCCACTTGCAACTAAAGTCCATACTTTGCTAGAGTACATGGAGTCCATTTCGGATCTCATGGTTTCACGCCAACGTCTCAATTCTATGTCCAACATAGCTTTCTCATAGGTTTTCGAATCATTATCTAATTGGCTAGTCTCGTGAAGAAATTCAAATCTTTTGGGTTATTTCTTGATTCAGTTTGACTTTCTAAGAGGATGTGTGTCAGGCTCTTGTTGCTTGCTTGTTTCCACTGGTTGTGGGATTTAATGATTATCTTGAACTTTATCAAGTTCCACAATGCCTTTTTTATCTAATAGAAATTACCTTTCTAAAAAGGTGGAGTTCCTTGAAACAAACACTTTTATTCTTAGGGATCATAGAAGTAGTAACCCATAGACTCTCTTGAGTATCCCACAAAATTGCATAAGGTAGATCTACTATCAACTTATCTCCCATTGTCTGTCTCACGTAGGCAGGAGCTCCCCAAACCTTGAGATATTGGTAAGAGGTTGCTTTGCCATACCACATCTCATGAAGTATTTTTGGCACCGACTTTGAAAGTACTATATTTAGTAGCTTCGTCGCCATATCTAAGACGTATCACTAAAAGGATATGGCCACATCGAAAAAGCTCATCATGGAATGTACCATGTCCAATAAGTTATGGTTTCTCCTCTCGAATACTCCATTATGTTAGAGTGTGCTGGGTGGAGTCCATTAAGATCTAATCTCATTCTCCTTTAGATAATCCAAGAATTCAATGCTCAAGTATTCTCCCCCTCGATCCAATTGAAGAGCTTTAATACTTAGCCCCAATTGCTTTTCCACTTCATTCCTATATGCTTTGAACTTTTCAAAGGCTTCGGACTTGTACTTCATAAGATACACTGTCCGAACTGATTATAATCATCGGTGAAGGTGATGAAGCAGGAATAGCCTTTTTTTCTCACTAACTCTTAGTGGTCCACAAACATCTGTATGGATCGAATCCAAAAGATTTATGGAGTGCTCCGTTTGTCCTACAAAAGGAGCCTTGGTCATTTTTCCCTTTAAACAAGATTAACAAATAGAAAAATCCTCAAATGCCACTAATATTTAGTGCTTTAAGAGCTTATAACTTGTTCAGCATGTTTTTAGAAATATGCCCAAGTCTTATATGTGATAGAATGGTGTTCTTTTGGTTATCTAATTTTCTTTCACTTGATTGAATGTGCATTAGTAAAGGTTGAGAATCATGTATGTACAATCCATTAATTAATGTACCTTGTTCAATTAAAGAACTATTATTTAATGCTTTCAACATCCCATTCGATGTAGAAAAATCAAATCCTTCGTTATCAAGAACGGAAATTAAAATAATGTTCTTAATAAGATGGGTACATAATAAACTGGATCAAGTACAATGCAAGCATTCCCGAAGTCCAACTTGATTACGCCTTGGAAAGTGACGCCAACTCTTGCTCCATTTCCTAGGAAGAGGATCATATTCTCTTTATGAAGACTCTTTCTTCTTTCCATCCCCTATAACAAGTTACAAAGGTGATAATCACATGCGGTATCAAATACCCATGAGGAAGAATTAGTCGTCAAGTGCACTTCAATAAAATACATACCTTTCTCAAAGCTTGTAAGGTAAGCTTCGCAATTTCTCTTCTAATGTCCCTTGTCACCACAATGGAACAACTTGCTTTAGTTTTAGCCTTTTTCTTAACTCTCCCAGAACTTTTCTCAAGTTACTTCCCTTGGGAGGAAGAACTCTTCTTCCTATTACCTCCATTTCTAGGACCCCTAGGGCCCTACAACTTGGAGGAGGATGTAAGCATAAGAGGTTTCCCCTTTCTCATAATCATCTTGGTGGTCACAAGCATGTTCACTAATTCGTTAATCGTAACTTCTTGCTTGGATATATTGAAGTTCAAAACGAATTGTTCGAACGATGGTGGCAATGACTGGAAGATCAAATCCACATAGAGGTTATTGTGTATGACCATATCTAATTGTGCAAGCTTCTTGATGAGTCCTATCATCTTGAAGTCGTGACCATGGACTTTAGACCCCTCACTCATCGTTGATCTAAAGAGCTCTTTTGACAAAGTGAATTTTTTGTATCTTGATTGTACACCATACAACTCTTACATGTGTACATAGATCTCTCGAGCGTGTTTCATGTGCTCATGAGTCTTTTGGAGCTTATTAGATATAGAAGCCAACATAATATATATTATTTGTAGATTATCATATACAAATCTCATGAACATTTCACGAGCTTGGTCAATGTTGTCATCACCAATTGTGTCCATGGGACTTTGATCAAGGACGTTTCTCAACTAATCTTGGAAGTTAGGCCCGGTGAGTTTATTGATTTCCAAAATACATGCTAGTGGATTCTTAGCCATTTTGATTTGAAGATTTTGAAAATCTACAAGAGGCGAAAAAGAGTATAAGCATGTGATTGAATTTGATATTAAAAACATGTTTATGGTCTTTCCAGCATGTTTTCCTCCCACTATTTTATCAAATACTTCACCTTCTAGAAGAACTCGAGAAATCTTATTTCCTAGTGAGAATCAAGATCTTAAGGACTTGCAAGTGGACCTACGACTCGTAAGATTTCCACAAACAATCGAAAGGTAAGCAACTTTTGTTAGTTGCATCTCATGTAACTCTTGATATATTTTGCCTCACTTTTCATGTGGACCCAGGACTCGTGAGACATCCATACTAATAGGTGTTAAGTCAAACCTACCAATCAAACTTTGATTCGAGACATGCACTACAACATCCCACGATTCGTGTGACAATGCATGTGCACTCTCAAATCAAAGGTGCATCATATGCTAAGTATATGATCACAGATTTTCATTATAAGTATGACCCACGACTCGTGAGACATCACACAAATAATGGTAGCATCATCATGCCACATACTATTGGTAGAAGGCATGGGTTAATTAAAACTCTTTTAATTTATATCCATTTTGACTTAATATGAGAAAAACACTTAGACATTCTAAGTGGAGGGTTTTTGTTTGCAAAGATCTCATCATTTTATCTTTTTATTTAGGTTTTCTATATTCTAACCATACATCTCATACATCAATAGGATATGGAAAGCATAAATAAGTAAATGCGCCTAGCGTGCTCCTAGGGTGGGATGACCATGAGCTTAACCAAGTGCTAGACTTAGAGCTATAGGTGCACCACTTAGTTGATTTTAAGTGGGTTGATTAAACCTAGCTATTACATGAGTGTATCCCATACGAATGGGTCTTCAAAAGTCTCCATGCCTCAAAGGGTCTCTTTGGCTCTATGTAACATTTATATGAGAAAGAAATCCTCACTCCTAGTGATTCTACTCTCATAACATTTACAAGGTAGAAAATAAGAGGCATGCAAGCCTCAATTTAATACAACCCTTTTCAACAACTTGAAACAAATAAAATCAATATTAAAGGCTCATGATTATCCCCATTCATTCATCATCTATTCAACAATTAAATAAACAACAAACAAATCTACAATTAACAATTATTCCAACAATTAAATGCTTATCTCATAAACGAATAATTGGACAAGCATAACTTTTATGCCAAAAATTGAAGATTAACTTTAATCAATTTAAAAAGCATTCAGAAATGTCAAACATAATTTTAAGACCTTGCACAACACTTGTGCATCTATTACATGTGATTAAAATGATTTTGATCATGAAAGGAACACAAAATAATGGCTCAAAACTCACTAAACCAAAATTAGGTGCTGTCTGGCCTAGAGTGCTTGCAGTTGGGCTGTGATTCTCGATCACTGCCCTAGCGTGCTCGCCTGGCTCAGTAGCTGCCCTATTTTTGGGTTTCGCCCGAGTTAACCCAATTTTAGCTCAACTTTTATGCACCAAAAATTTTAAAACACTTTCTAAATATTAAATCACACATTATGGATTAATTTATAGATTCAAAACACCTTTTAAAAATGGAAATTCAAGTGCTCAAACTTGCTTTCAAAAACTAGTTTAAGTAAGAATCATATTCTTCAAAAATCTCCAACAAAACTCCAATCAAATTAGATCCAAAAATGACCAAACTATTTTAGTCATTCACCAACATGCTATATCAACATATAACATTAATTAATGCCAAATCAATATTCCACATTAATAGCTATGAATTAAAACATATTAATCATATGAATTAACATTAAAGACACATATTAGCATGCTTTCAATTCATCAATCAAGAAGCCACATACAGCATCATCCAAACACTCAAACCTATCATATGAATCAAGAATTTGGTGATTTTAATCAATCCATCACATGAATCAATCAATCAAAAATTTCAAATCTAAGCATGATTTAGGCTCGGATACTACTTGATAGCAAGTACTGTACTAGGATCCAATAATAAAACTTCAAAAGTTTAAATAAACTAGTGCTTTACAAGATCAAAAAGATCTAACCATGCTAGGAATTCAGATTTAGGTAGAGGGTTACCTTGAATAGCAAATTTCCAAGGAGAAACTGGTGAACTTTTCACCAATCTAGAATCTACCAGACAGCGGCGCAGTAGGAAGAGAGCAATTTTTGCCTCAGCTAAACTTCTCTAAAAATCACCAAAAAATTCTTGTATCCTTTAAATACCTTGAAGAAGATGCTACAAAATTTTTGGATCATAACACTTTTTGGATCTCCTAAATTTTTTTTTTTTCAAATTGCTGCTTTGTTTCAGTAGATCTCCAAAGTTAGCAAATCAAGTATTTTGCCCCTACAGTGATAATCCACACACCAATTGAACTTCCAATTTCCCCTCACTTTTAGCTAGAGTTAGAGAGGGGGAAAATAATGATGTAGGTTGATTTGAGGTTGGAGAAGAAGAATGAAAGCAAAGCTTCAACACATGATGCAATACTTGGAGAGAGTTTTGAAGGGAAATGTGAAAGATTTTGATCTTCACACCAATTATGCTTAGTGGCCGATCCTCTCTCACCTCTATATCTATATATGGAGAGAGGATGGTGTGATGCCAAGGTAGCATCACACCTTCCTCAAGGGGGGCGGCCACTTGTCTTGCCAAGGTGGCAAATTCAAATTCAAATCTTATTTGAATTAGTGTGCATTTCAATTATATTTGAAATTTAATTTCAAACTAATTACGATGCTAATTTAAATGAACCTTTCATTTGAAATTTTTCTCCAAAATGTATTCTTCTCTTTAATTAAATTAAGGGCTTTAATTTAATTAACTAACATTTGACTTAACTCTTAAGTCAAACAAGCTTAACTCTTAAGCTTAGTTTTGTTAACTTAACCATTTAAGCTAACTTGACCAATTGATGATCATTTGGGACCAAGTAATTAACTCCTTAATTATTGGTTTAATTTAGATCCTCAAATCAATTGATTAATTTAATATTTAAATTAATCAAGCCAAAATTGACCTTCAAATTGAACACCTCAAAATCGGTTCCACGGAGCAATTCTCTTACACTTAGAAAATTCCTCTATTAACTAGGAAGCTAATTGGATTTTGTGTGTGACACAATAGGTTCTACCATTCATTGGATATGGGCTCATAACTCCTTGTGACTTTAAAATATCTTATATTCATTTTAGTTTTAAACACTTTTAAACTAATCGACTCAATTAATTAATCTCATTAATTGAAGAGTACCAATCTCCACAGTCGATGTCCAACCTCAAGCCCATGGAGCCCAATTAGTTGGCTAAAATGAATGCTTATGGAGAGCCATTGTAGCTCTACGCTTACCATGCAAATTCAGTCCTTCTGTCTCCTATCTCTCGAAAGAGGCCTAGCGCAAAATATTTGCCTGCTTCCTTATAGCCTCCATACTATGTCTCTATTCTCAATGTTAGATTTCATTGTATGACCTCACCTTTGGAAAACTTATTTTCCAAATTTTCACACCACCTTGCACAGGGATTTCTTGGAATCATCATTATAGAACACATAGGTAATGTATTCGCCCTTCACGAAAGCAAGGATTCGGATTCCATCTTGGATTTCACAAACCTCTATGTTTAGTAGCTTATGCTCGGCCTCAACCCAAAAGGCTTGCTAAGTGACCAAGGAAGAGTTAAAGCATAAAGACTAAACAAAAGGTTACCATGGATCCTCAGGTCAGAGGACTAATAATGTGCACTAACGTAAGCTAGAGAACTTGCCACTCTGGCTATCTACTAGATTCTCCTGATGGGTCTTTAGTGCCTTGTTCTCTAACAAGCACCCACTAACATGCACCCATATCTCATATGGTTGCTCATGTAACAGAGCAATGTCTAACTCTTGAATTTATGCATCGTTAGTGCAAGTCTATCCAGATGTTAGATGCCCTATCTCATAGGATCCTAGGACTTGGAGAATTTAAGATCACAACCGTGTAAGACTTATTCCATGGTCACCAAACCAAGTCCCACAGTCATGCGTGATCTAAGGGTTTCATCCAAATGCGAGTGAAGAAATAAAGAGCACAAGATGAAGATGGTCATATAATGAATATCATTCAATGAGGATTGTTTTGCAAGGAAATAGCTTTACAAAGCCAATCCTATTGGCTTGTCGGGCGCTATTCCAAGACAACCATACCCTTACCTCCCTTTCAGTTCAAGTAACATGCATGTACCAAGAACTCCTGAAATTGATTGGCAGAATAACCAGAATTTGAACCTTAAAGCACACGGCGATGGGTATTTGCGGTAGTGGTGGCGAGTAGTAGCTTTTGAGCTCGGACCAAGGGAACAAAATGACAAGTTTAGCTCATAGAAAAATTTGGTGGCTTCAATACTACAGATTGACCACCGGCGAAGGAAAAATCATCACGATGGCTTTGGGTGGCATAGCACTATTGTTCAGCAAATTAAATGGCCAATTGAAGGAATCTCGTAAAATTTATTGGGGCATTGTACTCTTGATAGTGAGATGCACATTTGGATGACGGGTGCGCCCAACTTTGGTGGTAGCTATGGTGGATCGGGGTAAAAACTTCCTGTCGATGTCATGAGATAATGTGTGGTAGTCTCGACTGTGAATAGGCTTCATATTTGAGCAATTTGATAAAAACCCAGTTGAAACAATAAATTGTTACCCATTTGAGTTTGGATGAATTGTTGAGATATATTTCAATGTATTTTAGTATGCTTGGGATGAGATTTATGATTTTAAACCGAAATGTTAACTTGGATATATATAAGTTGTGTGCATTACTAGTGGGCCTGGATTGGTAATTAGACATATAACTCTTGCTAATTAAGTTAATCAGTATCACTAGAACTCTAATTTTGTGTAATGTTGTAAGGGCTATTTGTTAAAAGAAAGTTTGAGAAATTTCCATGAATAGACTAGATTTATTAAACACAAGCTTTAGATGTCAAATTGTGTATTATTGATGTTGAGATGAAATAGTACCTCAAAAATGATAATCTCCTCATTAATACTATTTGGCGACGCTAGTATGCTTTAGGGAGGTCGATGTACATTACCTTTGGAACAAAATTCATAATTGTTTATACAAACCAGAAATATGTTAATTCTAGTAAAATAGCTTTGACGGTTGAAATAATAAAAAAAATTTAGCATGAATTGCCATTCTCGAACTAGATCGAAGATCTAATTAAGAAAGACATTCCTCGAAATTGGTAATTTATGATATTAAGATGTTTTAGTAGTCTAATTACTGTTGAAAGAGTACTACGTAAGTCTATTGATATTTATGTGTGTTTTATTGGAATAGGTGACAAGGATCATATGGCGTAGATAGCACTGCTGTGGAGTTTAAAGGTGAGGTTTTAGCCATGTCATTTTGGGAAAAGAATCATCTCTCTGTTGATTATACATCCTTGCTTATTTTCTCATGTGTGCTTGTTTGCAATCGTTCTGGTGTCCAGAACATTCTGTTATGATTACATGTTTTTGTCCCTTGTACCTCATAACCTTGTCGACTAACCCCATATTAGTTGTTGACTTTCTATGAATATGTCGTTAAAATGGTCTTGCAGACTCATTTACCTTACCATGCTTCCGAGCCTATTGTTATTCATGTTATTAGAACAGCTTTGACGGCCAAAATATTACATAAGTTCATTACGATTTAGCATTCGATTATGTTCGTGTTTAGGATTTTGAATTGTACTCCTATTTTAGCATTATGTTATGTCACCTTTGGGACATTTCTTACCCGTAAGGATGCCACAGGAAATTAGGCCTCGGACTAGGTCCAAAAATGGCGGGATCCGGCATGAAGTTTACTGTGCGCTCGAGAAATGGAGAGATAAGAAAGATTTTATGATACGTTAATTTCTTATTATGTTTGTTATGTTTTGTTGGTGGGAGTAATAAAGTTGGATTTTGCCAACAATTCTACTCTGATTTGAAAATGGCTTCTGTTATGATGTATTTTTTTATGTCATGTTTTCATTATTAATTGTATCGTTCATACGAGTCCCTGTGCTGTCAATACATTACTTATCGCTTTTGATTATCTTGGCTTTTCCACTATTTTATCTCATTTGTGTATTGATTTTGTTAGAATAAATTTTATTAGTTCCCCTTGACCCGACATGGTATCCCTCACTAAGGCCTTAGGACTTACACCTCTTGTTGGCTTCTAATTCTTTTCCCAAATAGGATCTGACGAAAGGACAAAGGTCTGATGCTTGCCCAATATTTGATGTATATAGTTTTGTAATAGGCTAAGTGTTTATGTAATCAAGGACTTGAAATGTTTTACATTCGACTCTTAGTTGTGCAGGACTTTTGGGATATATTATGTAAACCCAACTGTATAAGCTTGAAGTTACCTCATCTATGTAAATATCTATGTACTTTTGGATCTTGTAATTTTGGGTTATTTGGATTGTTATCTTTTGGTGCTGCGCATTAGGATTAAATTAATACTATCTTAGATCAGGCCCCTAACTTGGTTGGGGTGCTACAAATGTGGTATTAGAGCTTAGTTTTAGCGATAACCTAGGTACATGTGTTTGTGTACATGATTCTTATGTCGATATCTATGGGATAAGTGAAGAGCAAACGTGATTTAGGGAATTAGCTAGGATGTGAAATCTTGGGGAAATGTATTTGATACTAGTAGGTATGAGATTATACCTGGGACAACCAACCAGTCTATAATCTTCACTTCTAAGAGTTGAGCATATGAGTTTAGAATGGGAATAAATCCTTTAAGTATTTTGTGTGCTAATTAAAAGGCCCTGATGTGATTTAGAAATGTTGGAAAGAAAATTTAATTAGTATGGTATTAATAAGACAACTTATATATACTATGTATATATATATATATTACAGGATGATAGGTGGTCATAGGAAAGGAAATGAGCCTTGGGAGGTAGGATTGAGGACCTAGAGCTAGAGGTATACTGACTCTAGGGGTTATATCGAGTTTATGCGGAGTGAATTGAAAAGATGGCTTGGGAATTAGAGATGAGATGCAATGAGAATTTTCACCTGAAGGGTTTGACCCGATGGCAAGAGGATGTGTTAGCAAAGCTTGCTGAAAAGAAAGAAAGGGAGAATGAGAGAGTAAAGATAGTTGAAGGTCATATTGAAAAGTTTTGTATGGTGCGGGCTCAAATGGAAAATACCTTTGGGTTCCTGGAGTCAGAACATCCAAAGATGGTCTGTATGACTCATATTATTGTGGATGTGGTTAGAAAAATGTTGGCACCATGGGAGCTTCGTGGACCAGATTACCGGTGGTGGGCTAGTGCCAGAGGCATGACCCTTTGGAATGCATCTCTCTCCAAAGCTAAGAATGGGAGGAGGCATCCGTATCGGATAAGAGTTGGGGGGAACCCAAAGGGAGGTCCTTAGGGAAACCTTGAGGATATGCCGACTAAGGATCCTGAAGAGGATCTTGAGGAAGAGCCGCTATAGAAGACAGCACCATAACTAGTTAAGGCACCGCAAGAGGATGACCCACTAGTTGAGGCACTATAGGAGAAGCACTCCCCAGTTGAGGAGCCGTATAAGGAGGACTTGGATGATGAGATTATAGGGTATGGGGAGATGGATATAGAATTCAAGGAAGAACAAGTTAACTTGACCAATTGATAGTCATGTGGCACCAATTAAATTAACTCCTTAATTTAATTGGTCTAATTTAACTCCTTAAATTATTTAGATCAATTTAATAATTAAATTGATCAAGCCAAAATGACCAACTATTTAGTCAACCGTCCACTTCCAAAAATCGGTGAAGGTAGAATCTTTCTAACTCTTAGAAAATTCTCCTTCATCAAGTAGGATTTCCAATTGAATTTTTCATGTGGCCCATTAGGTTCTATCATTCATTAGACATGAGATCACAACTCTTGTGATTTATAGAATATTATATATTCAAATTAGTCTAAACTTCCATAAACTAATGACACAATTCAATTAATCTCATTAATTGAAGAGTACACAATCTCCATGGTCGATGTCGACCCTCAAGCCCATGGAGCCCAATTAATTGGCCGAAATGAATGCTCTTATAGAACTATTCTAGCTCTATGCTTACCATGTAAATATGGTCTTTTCGTCTTCTATCTCCTAAAAGAGCGTAAGATAAGATATTTATCTGCTCCTTTGTAGTCTCGATACTATGTTTCTATTCCAAATGTTATGTTCCTCTTTATGACCTTATCTTTGAAAAACTTATTTTCCAAATTATCATACTAACTTGCCTAAGGATTTTGTGGAATCAATCATTATAGAATACATAGGAGATGTAGTTGCCTCTCACAATGACAAGGAGTTGAATCCTATCTTGAATCTCACAAACCTCTATGTCTATGTAGCTCATACCCAATCCCAATCTAAAAGACCTGCTACGTGGTTAGGGAAGAGTCAAAGCATGAGGAACTAAACACAAGGTTACCATGGATCCTCAGGTCAATGGACTAATAATATGCATAGTGTAAGTTGGAGAATTTGCCACTACCGACTTGCCACTACAGCTATCTAGTGGATTCTCTGGGCGAGCCTTCAATGAACTTGTTCTCTAACAAGCACCTACTAACATGCATCCTTGTCTCACATGGATTGCTCATGAAATCAAGCAATATCCAACCCTTGGATTTATGCATCATTAGTGCAAGTCTATCCGAATCTTAGATGCCCTGTCTCATAAAATCCTATAACTTGAAAGATTTAAGATCATGATCATGTAAGATTTGTTTCATGATCACCACCCAGTGCGTGACCAAATTCCATAGTCTTATGTGATCTAAGGGTTTCAACTAAATGCTAGTGAAATAATATAAGCATAAGATGAAGATGGCCATGTATAATGAATATCATTCAATCAATATTGTATCACAAATGGAATAGTTTATTATATGCCAATCTAATTAGGTTTCGGGGCACAATTCCAACAATATATTCAAACTATCAAATCTTAAAAGCCACAGGAAGAGTTATCAAAGAAACTATCAAAGGAATATGGTATCTTTATTGCCTTTAGGAAGTAGAAGATAATCCCCAAATAGCAAGCCAATAGATTGTCTTGAACTTTGAATATGTAATGTAAAGAAAACTTGGCAACAAATAAACAATATTATAGCAATGGTCGCTATCGGCCAACGCCCCCTCCCCCTCCCCCCACTCTACTAAAAATGTCAAAATAAATTACTACAAACCAAAAATTTGAAGGGGTTAATCAGTTGCACTTCAATCTTCAAATGAAATAGAGTAAAAAAAGAAAAGCAAAAAGGTCTGAAATCATAAAATTAGGTCAAAGTCCTACTCTCATTTTGCTAATCCTCTAGGCATCTTTAAAAATGTTGTCGCACCAGAAACATTTGTATTAGAAAACTCAAGAAAAGACCAACACCATTTCAAGGAAAATATTTTTCCTTGCACTAAATTTTCAAGAAGCAGACACTAATTTCCAAGGCAACAACAATCTTAAGAAAATTAACATACAAATCAATCCCAAAAAAGAAAAACCAAAAAAAGCAAAAAGTGAAAGTGGTACAAACACTCATATTCCACCAGTAAATTACCAAGACCTGAATTGTAATGCCCCAAAATTTTACTTCATATTTAATTGATTAATTTACCTTATTTTATTTTATTTATCATTTAAATTAAAAAAATGTAGTGCCTTAGAATTTTATTTTTTTTTATCTCATGTTTACCCATAATTACATTTAATTTTAATTATTATTTGCTATGTTAGTTAGAAGATGATTTTTATATATTTGATGTTTTATTTAAAAAAAAAGGTTATAATTTTCTTATGATAATAAGATATTATTACTAGGAAGTAATAATTGGGACCTTAGAAATTAGTAATTGGAACATCAGATCTATTATACGGTTAGTATAGTAAAAAAAAAAAATAATGCTAATTAGAATTCTAGTTGAAATATAACACTTCTATATTTGCAGTCCCTATAATTCAAGCCCTAGCCTCACAAATAAAAAATAAAAAAAAAAAAAAAAAACAGAGAGAGAAAGAGTGAGAGAGAGAAGCGGACGAGAGTAGAGAGAAAACAAAAAAAAGGGGGAGTTTGATGACGGCAAACCTCGAGCAAGACATTAGGTAAGAGATTTTCATAAAAATTGTGGTGAAATTTTCATTATATGATTTTTTTGCTATCTATTTAACCACAAAGGTGAGCTGCCATTGTTGACTGCATAAGTTTCAATTTTGAATTGCATTGATTCTCCTCCTTCATGCATGCATGAAGAAACCGAGTGCAAAAGATGGAAATTTTGATGGAAATTAATTTGTGGGTTCTTGTAGCCGTCAATTTTGACCAAATAGGTTAATTTTGAATTTGAAGTCACCACTATTCGGTGCAACTGTGCAAGTGTTGGTTTATAATTTACAAAACCACAATTATTGACTTGTTATGAGAGTAGAAGGAAAATAAATAAATAAAAGGAAGAAAAGGTTGCAAAGAGTGAGAAAACCGAGAGTGAGAAGAAGACTTTACCAGCATGTATGTTTGTGTACACCTATATACACATCAACCTTGCAAACTATTTTTATTTTGTCTTCTTGCACTTAAAGCTTGTTAGGGAGGATATTCTCATATATATATATATATGTATATAGATAGATAGACAAATATCTTGTAAATATGTGCTTATTTCAAACATGCATGTGTGGCCTAGAAAGTTGTACCCTGTTGGCAAATCCAAATTATATATGTGTGTATATATTTATGCTTCCAAATTCATGAAATTGATTTTCACGAATTTAGACAATAGAAGTAGATACCAATTTAGGTTGAATGTTAGTTAATTGGTGATTAATATGCTAATTAAATGAATCAGGTAACTCGACTACTTATTCGATTGACTCTGAGATAGGGGATTGAATTCTAAGAATGATTTTGAAGGTGAGTGCCTAAACTTACAAATACTATATATTATTATGTTTCAAAACCCAAAAGGATATATGCTATTATATAATTGTTCATGAATTGTTTTCAATATACACTGCACCATATATGTACTCCACTGCGCACAAAAAGAACTCTTTTTCTTGTTTTCATTCTGCACAAGAGAAATCTTTTTCTTGTTTTATTTCCGCACAAAATGAAATATTTTTTCTTGTTTTAATTCTAGAAAAAGAAATCTATGCTTTATGATTTTAATGCTTCTAGACTACCAATTAAATTCGATGATTAACTGATTACTGTTATTGCTACTGTTACTGTTAGTTGGATCCAACTTGGTCTGGGTGTGCGAGGGACTTCACTGGGCAGCAGCGGGCTAGCCGGTTGAATACCAAGCCCCTATGGCCCAATCCCCCCAGTGCACAACAGAAGCCGTTTGTGGCTGAGGTGGGTCGTAGGAATTCCCGAGGACGCTCGGGCACTGTTTGGTAAGGTCGCACCTTACTCGGAGTGATAAGGGACTGTTACGGTGGGAGCCATAAGGTTGTCTGGCTACAGCAAAAATTGACTGATCATCGTATTTAAGTTGATAGTTTAGGAAATCGTTTAATAAAATTATGATTGGTTACTGCTTGCTCGTTTATAGTTTTCTCAACTGTTACTGTTAGACTGTTTTATGAGTTCCTTTTTATAATACTCAAAATTTCTACTGTACAAAAAATAATTTTTATTTAATAACTCACTCTACACACACTTAGCACTCACTGAGTCCTTACTCACACTCTTCTCTTTTCTCTAACTTGCTTCTGGCAGACATAGATCCTAGTCCTAGTGAGGAGGTGGATCCTGCATGATGAGAATCAAGAGTGAAGACGTAGTTTTGGAATTTTTAGTAGATTAGTATATTTTATATTAAGTTCATTAGTTTTGTTTTATTTGTTTTGGATTTCATTGTGTTTAGTTTCGGAAAGATTTCGATACTTGGAGTTTCATGTTGTGAGTTTGCTAGGATTGGGATGAGTTCTTATCTAACCTCATGATTTTAGATTGTTAGGTTCATTTTTTTTGCATTAAATTTCATGCTCAATTCTAGTATAAATATGATTTAATTTTAGGGCGTGACAAATGGTATCAGAGCCTAGGTTTTGAACTTAGGCTACGTCGGGATAGGATCCTCGGACTATGGAATTTGGGTATAGAGCTTTTAGGAATTTATTTGAGTATTTTGGTTCAATTACCAAAATGATTGATCGAATTTTATTTAGTATCGAGGTTGTGGAGGGTTGTTATTAGGTTTGCCAATTGATAAGATTGAATAATTCTGGTACTTGACGATAGGATTCATGACATACTAAGAGACTTAGCTCGGAAGTATTTTAGGATATGATAGTTTTCTCCCCTTTGAGAATTGTGAATGCTTGCTATCTTCTTTTTGAATGACTACTTAGCATACTTGGATATTTTCTTTTATTGATCTAGGCTTACTTTGATAAGATGGTGAGTCAAAGCCCGCATAAATCGTTTCATGATTTAGATGTTTCACCCTGACAATCAAGGTTAGTTTTCAAGAGCTTAGGTTATAATTTTAGATATGAAGTAGGCATATGATATTGGGATAAAAACCTTAGGTCAATAATCGAAATTTGTTTGGATTATGAGAAAATTATTTTATTAGAATGAGGAGGATTTGAAAAGTGGAAGGGAATAAGTGAGAATCTTTACCGCAAAGAGTGACATCTATTTAGGAAGCAGGAGCGAAGACCACCACGGAATGTGAATTGTAAAACTTGGTGTACAAATTCATACATTTTTTCATATACATTAGATATACTGCCACTAAGGATTGAGGGTTTTAGTAGGAATTGACAGGGTAACAATGTGTATGTACATACAACTTTCTGAAAGTTAGCAAGGTATAGTAAACATGGTGCACAAGATTGAACCTTATGTTACTTATGGTTGCCCCTATCATGAAAGCGTGAGAGAGTCAATTTACAAGCAAGAAAATCTTACATCAATAAACTCATGGGAGGATGAACCTTGCAAATCCATTTCAGTTGGACTTGATTTATTAAACTTTTGAGACTCCTCAGATATTTAAGTCACTAGAAAAATATATATAATAATTGTACCAGAATATTTTTGCAGTCCCTATTTTGAGATATGAATCAACTAGGACTTTGGGTGGACTTAAAATGTTGAGTTAAAGGTTTTTGGATATATTTGGCATAGAGGATAACTATTTGACTTTTGGAAAGGAATGCTACATGAAACAATGCTCCCCTAGGATTCTAGTTTTACATGGCCAGTTTTTCTAATGGATTTTTCTCATAGTTATTGATTGAATCTGAAAAGTTTATGAACACAAAAATAGTGGGTCTGTTCGTTAGGTGTTTATATACACTTGAATCGCCTCATTCTGACATCTATAGAGTAAGTTATCACCAAAATATTAAGATGTGTCCAGTCAGAAGATACAGAACTTTGATTTTTTTTCCAAAAATGGATGTTGGTGACAGATTTACTACTTCTTAATGATATAATTAAGAACAATTACCAACATAAAAATTTTAGGTCCACATCTTAGGTTTCTAATTCCTCATATACCAACTCAATCTGATTTATATAGAGAAAGTTATGACCAAAACATTCAGATGTGTCCAGCGACAAGATACAGGACTTTGGTTTCTTGAAAATGGATATTTGTGTCTCCTTTACTACTTCTTCCCTATAGAATTAAGTAAAATTATCAACACATGGATTTCAATTCTGTTTCTTAGGTTTTCAATTCTTCCTAAATCACCTCAATCCAATAAATATGGGAAGAGTTATGATAAAAAAAAAAAAAAAAAAAAACTAAGATATATCAAGTCTGGAAATACAGGATTTTGATCTTCCGAGAATAAATAGTTTTGACTCTTTTACTACTTGATCTTGATAGAATTAAGTAACATGATCAAAATAAGATTTGTATCTCTATCTCTTATATATTTATACGCATCTGAATCACTTCAATTTGATAATTAGGGAGAAAGGTATGAGTAAAATACAAAGGTATGGCAAGATAGAAAATACAGGACTTTGATTTTCGTAGAATAGAATATTGTGACACCTTTTAGTATTTGATTTAGCTTGAATCTGAAGAAATGGTCAACATAAGAACTGAATATCCATGTCTTAGGTTTTTACAGCCTTTGTAATGACTTTAATCCGATGCATAGGGAGAAAGTTATGGCTAAAATACTACGGTGTGGCAATATAGAAAATATAGGACCTTGATTTTCTTGGAACAGAATATTATGACAACTTTTACTACTCGATTCCAATTTGATTGGGCAATATGGTCAGCATATGAATTGTATATATATACCTTAGGTTTCTATATGTATGTGAATCTCCTTCATCAGATGTATGCAGAGAAAGTTATGACTAAAATACTAAGATGTGTTAAGGTAGAAAATACAGACTTCGATTTTTCGATAGCAAATATCTGTGATGCTTTTTATGGTTTGATCCTGATGGAATTAAGAAAAGTGGTCAACATATGATTTGTAGCTCTATCGGTTAGGTTTCTATAGGCACTTGAATCACTCTAGTCCGACATACATGGAGAAATTTATGGCTAGAATTCTAAGATATATCAAATCAAAGACTTCCTAGACTTTGATTCGAATTTTTCATCACACTTATGAATCTTAGACTCGAATTTTATTCCTTAATATACTGACTTATTTGGACAAAGGTGTCAACATAAAAAATTTTGGTCTCTCTCTTAGCTTTTCAATATTGCAAGAATCGCATCAATTGGGTCTCTAGAAAGGAAGATACAAGCATATCACAAGAGAAGTTACCTACAAACCTAGGGAATTCACTTTGCTACACCAAGATCGTGAAAAGAAATCTTCCATTGAGGTCCCTCCAGGAATAAATCCCAAAATCTAAGGCATTATATATGATGGTACAAGTAGAAATTGGTGTACAGTTGCAAGAACTAATTGAAAATACATTATTTGACCAAGTTCATCTCCTTGGGAACCTTAGTGTTTCTTTGCAAAGACAAATTATGGGACTTTGAGATATGTATGGACTATTGGGCTTCAATAATGCTATGATTAAGAATGGTACCTAAGGCTCAATTTTACACCTCAATGTCGGCTTACTTGGACTGCGATATCAATATAAAAGTTTTAGTTCTTTTTCTTAGTTTTCCAATACCTAAAGGAAATCAAAACTATATGAACAAAATTATCCAACTCATGACTTGGAGCTAAGCAGATGATAGAAGAATATTTTTGGATTTTAGTGTTGGAGATATAGAGTTTCTAAATTGTCACTCAAAAAAGGATCTGCGATGATCGGAGTAGTAGCTTGTCGACTTATTTCTCTATCAAACTTTATGAAAATACATAATATCTTCTATGTGTCACAACTATGTAGGTATCAAGAAGATCCTTAGCATATCATAGAATATAAGAATTTGTTACTTCAATAAGAGTTGACGCAAGAAGAGCAACTAGTCCAAATCCTAGATTAACAATACATATATTATGCACAAAAGAGTATCCTACAGCTATGGGGATGCCATAAGATAGAGAATTTGACTTGGGAAAACAAGGAGGAAATGCAAAAATATCACTAGGACTCTTCCCTAACTCAAGTTAGAATTTGGGGACCAAATTCTTTTAAGGGGGGTGGGATGTAATGCCCCAGAATTTTACTTCATATTTAATTGATTAATTTACCTTATTTTATTTTATTTATCATTTAAATTAAAAAAATGTAGTGCCTTAGAATTTCTTTTTTTTTTTTTTATCTCATGTTTACCCATAATTACATTTAATTTTAATTATTATTTGCTATGTTAGTTAGAAGATGATTTTTATATATTTGATATTTTATTTAAAAAAAAAGGTTATAATTTTCTTATGATAATGAGATATTATTACTAGGAAGTAATAATTGAGACCTTAGGAATTAGTAATTGGAACATCAAATCTATTATACGGTCAGTATAGTAAAAAAAATAATAATAATAATTAGAATTCTAGTTGAAATATAACACTTCTATATTTGCAGTCCCTATAATTCAAGCCCTAGCCTCACAAATAAAAAAAAAAAAAAAATCAGACAGAGAAAGAGTGAGAGAGAGAGAAGCGAACGAGAGTAGAGAGAAAACAAAAAAAAGAGGGAGTTTGACGACGGCAAGCCTCGAGCAAGACATCAGGTAAGAGATTTTCATAAAAATTGTGGTGAAAATTTCATTATATGATTTTTTTGCTATCTATTTAACCACAAAGGTGAGCCGCCATTGTTGATTGCATAAGTTTCAATTTTGAATTGCATTGATTCTCCTCCTTCATGCATGCATGAAGAAACCGAGAGCACAAGATGGAAATTTTGATGGAAATTAATTTGTGGGTTATTGTAGCCGTCAATTTTGACCAAATAGGTTAATTTTGAATTTGAAGTCACCACTATTCGGTGCAACTGTGCAAGTGTTGGTTTATAATTTACAAAACCACAATTATTGACTTGTTATGAGAATAGAAGGAAAATAAATAAATAAATAAATAAAAGGAAGAAAAGGTTGCAAAGAGTGAGAAAACCGAGAGTGAGAAGAAGACTTTACCAGCATGTATGTTTTGTACACCTATATACACATCAACCTTGCAAACTATTTTTATTTTGTCTTCTTGCACTTAAAGCTTGTTAGGGAGGATATTCTCATATATATATATATATATGTATATAGATAGATAGACAAATATCTTGTAAATATGTGCTTATTTCAAACATGCATGTGTGGCCTAGAAAGTTGTACCCTGTTGGCAAATCCAAATTATATATGTGTGTATATATTTATGCTTCCAAATTCATGAAATTGATTTTCACGAATTTAGACAATAGAAGTAGATACCAATTTAGGTCGAATGTTAGTTAATTGGTGATTAATGTGCTAATTAAATGAATCAGGTGACTCGACTACTTATTCGATTGACTCTGAGATAGGGGATTGAATTCTAAGAATGATTTTGAAGGTGAGTGCCTAAACTTACAAATACTATATATTATTATGTTTCAAAACCCAGAAGGATATATGCTATTATATAATTGTTCATGAATTGTTTTCAATATACACTGCACCATATATGTACTCCACTGCGCACAAAAAGAACTCTTTTTCTTGTTTTCATTCTGCACAAGAGAAATCTTTTTCTTGTTTTATTTCCGCACAAAAAGAAATACTTTTTCTTGTTTTAATTCTAGAAAAAGAAATCTATGGTTTATGATTTTAATGCTTCTAGACTACCAATTAAATTCGATGATCAACTGATTACTGTTATTGCTACTGTTACTGTTAGTTGGATCCAACTTGGTTTGGGTGTGCGGGGGACTTCACTGGGCAGCAGCGGGCTAGCCGGTTGAATACCAAGCCCCTATGGCCCAATCCCCCCAGTGCACAACAGAAGTCGTTTGTGGCTGAGGTGGGTCGTAGGAATTCCCAGGGACGCTCGGGCACTGTTTGATAAGGTCGCACCTTGCTCGGAGTGATAAGGGACTGTTACGGTGGGAGCCATAAGGTTGTCTGGCTACAGCAAAAATTGACTGATCATCGTATTTAAGTTGATAGTTTAGGAAATCGTTTAATAAAATTATGATTGGTTACTGCTTGATCGTTTATAGTTTTCTCAACTGTTATTGTTAGACTGTTTTATGAGTTCCTTTTTATAATACTCAAAATTTCTACTATACAAAAAATAATTTTTATTTAATAACTCACTCTACACACACTTAGCACTCACTGAGTCCTTACTCACACTCTTCTCTTTTCTCTAACTTGCTTCTGGCAGACATAGATCCTAGTTCTAATGAAGAGGTGGATCCTGCATGATGAGAATCAAGAGTGAAGACGTAGTTTTGGAATTTTTAGTAGATTAGTTTATTTTATATTAAGTTCATTAGTTTTGTTTTATTTGTTTTGGATTTCATTGTGTTTAGTTTCGGAAAGATTTCGATACTTGGAGTTTCATGTTGTGAGTTTGCTAGGATTGGGATGAGTTCTTATCTAACCTCATGATTTTGGATTGTTAGGTTCATTTTTTTTGGATTAAATTTCACGCTCAATTATAGTATAAATATGATTTAATTTTGGGGCTTGACATGAATTGTGTGAAGTGATCAAATTATAATTACCAAAGTAACATAACTTGTAGAGGAAAAATTTTGGAAAATTGATCAAATTAGATCTAATGAGTAATGATAAATAATAAAGCTTTGATTTAGAAAAGTGATTGAATAAATTGAGATTTCAGATAATTCAGACCCAAAAATATAATAAACCTTACAGCTTGGCTCATGACTATAGATAAGAGCTTTTAATTTTCTCTATTTCCTTTCTCTAATATTCATCAGCTACTTCTTCATCTGGTCGGCCATCAAAGTCCTTAGCTTCAACATAAGGTTTACACCAGTAAATTTCCAAATAATTTCAAACATCAATATATTAATCCATGGGAATAAATTCTCAAACCACAAACCTTCTTCACAAAATTATTCATCATATCCCATATCATTCAGGCACTAAATTACACAAGAAATTTCCTCAAGTATTTAATCACACAAGAAATTTCCTCAAGAGTTTAGGTAGCTTCATAGATTGATTTCCACATCACGCTCACCACCAGAGCACACACAAATCATTAATTTTACAGAACTTACAAACCTCAAAAACTTAGATATGAGTCGCGGCTGCTACATGCACCCAAAACAAAAAGCTTCAAATTTCAGTACATTGTGTGTGTGGGTGCCTTATTTCCACATTACGCTCACCACCAGCACACACACATACACAAATCATTAATTTTGGCCGCTGCACGCAGCCAAAACAATTTAGGGGATGAGGGATGAGGGATGAGGAATTAGGGATTAGGGGTCAAGCTGTTCAGATTGTGTGCGCGGGTGCCTGAACAATTGAAAACACAATCCCAACTCCAATTTTTATTTTTTATTTTTTATTTTTGGATAAAAATCCCAACTCTGGTTGATTCACCGTGTTCTATTGTTAGGTGTGTAAATGAAAAATATATATATATATATATAATTCAAAAAAGGAAGTAGGCAATTATAATGTGAGATTTAATATTTTAAACATAGTTGCAAAATATCTTTTAATTCTTTTATTGGGAAGAGAGTAAAAATTATAATAAGTTATTCACACTCAAAATTTTATATTTTTAAATATATATTTTTTATATAGACATTTTCTGAAATGTTAAATTCTAATAACAACATTAGGTGTTGAATTAACATATTTAATTAAAATTGTGAGTTTGGGACTATCTAAATTGTTTCTAAGTATATCTAAACTAAATTGTGTATGTCATGTTATCAAAACTTTCTAAGGCTTAAATTTGATTAAATAAAGATAAGCTTAATCTTCAAGTAAATTCAATAACAAAAATTTAATTTAACAACATTTTCATGGATAAAAAATATGTCATGAATTAGAAGGTGGAAGATTCAGATGTCCTGTCTTTCATCTTAAAGTGCATTAAATTTAAAGAGGAAATTTTAGAGATCTTGTTTTTTCTTAATGCATTCAATAAAAATTAAAATGAAATTTTTATTTACAACGTGTCAATATTTTTACTATTATTTTTTTACTTTGAAATAAATATAAAAAGAAGAAAATAAGTAATTAATATATTCTAGTTAGGAGTGCCAATTCGATAAAATTGATTTAAGAATTACTACTTTTACTTAAGATAGTTCAATTGATTTTTCAAACCATGGACAATGCTACTTTTATTTTAAATTAAAAATTTTGTTTTTTATTATCAAAATATTTCTCTTAAAAAATGCCACTTTTTTCTTGAATTGAAATTTTATTTATTATTATTAAAATGTTTCTCCAAAATTTGACTAAATTATTTAATATATCCAAAAAATTACCAAACTAGCTAGTCAACTGATACTTGTACATTGAATTTCAGATGAGATAAGTTAATATATTTCATTTCTAATGTTATCAAAATTAAATGAATTAAACATTAATAGAGTAGTTTTCAACCTCTAAAAATAAATAAATATAGATTGACTTCTATTAGATAAGCTTGCAACTTACGTTACTTTAGATTATCAAATTGAGTTTGAAACTTAGATATACATCCAACTTGATAAGAGTTTTTAATTTTAATTAAGAATAAGCTTTCCCAAACAATTATTGTATACGACTCAAACTGAGTCTACAAATAAATAAACACTTTATATTATGTCCAAATAATTGATTTTTTTTATTTATACTATTATTAATAAAATAAATTTAATTTATAAAATCAAACAAATATAAATTTTAAAATAGTTTAAAATTTAGATTCATATTTCACGTACTGAATGAACAATTTATTTAAAATTAAATATCACATAAATCTAATATGTAGTTTAAAATTGACCCATGCTGAGAATCAATAATAAAAGCTCCATCAATAACTTATTATGGCAAAAAAAACATAAAAAGTTTAGGTTAGAAGTTTATATTACGTAATATATATATATATAAAGATATATCTATTATAAGTAAATTGGATTTTGTTTGAGATTTATTTATAAATTAAGCTTTGCTTTGGCATCCTTCTAAATTAGGTGTGAGGCTTTGAATTATTTCATTTTATACGTTATGCCTATAATATTTTACCTATTAATTGCTATTTGGGTAATTTAAGGATATTATAGTAAATATTTATAATAGATTTAGGCTTTAGGAAAACTTATCTCGACTGACATCAATCTATATTAATTTAAATTCATAATCTTAATCAAAATAAGTGTATTGTTCTTCTCTTTATCCTTATGTAAAAGTCAAACCCAAGAAATGCTTGTTAATAATTAATTTTTCATATATATTTACCATTGAGGACAACTTAATAAAATATAAAAATAAAAAACAAGGATGAAATTTTGATAACATATATTATACTTTTGCTTGTTGAAATTCATCAAGTAGTATCAAATATACGAGTTTATACATAGTATAATATTTGTACATATTAAGCAATTACAATAAATTTACTCTAACTTTTTAGATCACAAGTGAATTCTTGCAATATCTTAGGATAAATTTCTATGTAGAAAGATTCATGAAACTATTTTTCAATCCAAAAATTTATTCCATTGGCTTTTCATTTAAGAAAATTCTATCGGTAATCTTATTCCATTTTTAGAAGAAAATAGTTTTGAAGTTTTTCTTTAGTTGTACTCATTATGTGTAGTAATAACTCTTACAAAATTTAATTTATGAACTTTGAAAATTTTAATATTTTTATTTAGTTCATTTAGATATATAAATAAAAATTGTCCCTATTAGTATAATTTTTATGTCCCAAAAGATAGAAAATAATATTTTGTAAATATTTAGTTTATTAAAATTAAAATATCATTGATAAAATAAATTCAAAACAACCTAAAGAAAATTATTTATTGAAGCCAAATTCATTAAATATTTTAAATCAAGAACTTGTAATATGGTTAAAAAAATTAGCATTATCAAAATTAAAATTCAACCTAGAGCTAAAATGATTCTTTTTTCTAAAAAAAATAAGAAAGAGAATTTCAAATTTTATAAAAATGTTAATAATATTATATCCAATGAAGTTAAAAAGTAAGACGAGCTGGTGGAAGCCTAAGATACCGACCGAGAGAAATCATAGCTATTCGTAATGCCGCTGATTTTTACCTTGTCTGTCAAAATTGATATTGAGATAATGTTTTTGTCAAAATTTGGAATATTTGATTTGGGGACCCGCCCAAAATTATGTAAAATGATGTGGAAAGAGATTTTCCGCCAAAATAATATGGAAATTGATATGGAAAGAGATTTCCGCCAAGATTATTTAGAGATTCATTTGGGAAGAAAACTATTAATAAGCATGACATATAACAAGTGGGTTTTCACATTTCAGTCATTTTTTATTCTGGTTCTCTTCTCTTCCAGATGACGTTCTCTCTAGTAAGCATTTCTTTCCACTTGCGAAATAAAGCCCATCTTTTTCATTTTTTGTTTTATTTTTCCTGTGACTCTTTATATTTTTTGTAAAACTGATCCTAGGTGGGAAGAATTCTGCTATAGAATTGTAGGTATTTGGTGTGAGGACCCCCTCATTTATTTTCTATTTCCTCTCTCTCTCTCTCTCTCTTTTTTTTTTTTTTTTTACTTTTGATTGGGTTTATTGATGCTTTTTTATAGTGGCTTGTTTATTTACTCAAATATTATTAGAATATACTAGTTTCGTTCCATCTTAAATTTCAGACTATCAAACAATAGAATTATATCAGCTTATTTATTGATGAAGGCAATTGGAGCGACTGATAAGAGTAAAGCAGAAGAATTTGTTTCTCATATTGCAACCTTAGAAGGGGAAACAATTGAGGCAAATGATGTGGCTGAGGCTGTAATGTTTCTGGGGAGTGATGAGGCGATGTAAGTAAGCTGGTAATCGATGGAGGTTATAATCTCACTAATGTTGCTCTGAAAGAAGATCTCAAGAAAGTGTTGAGTTGTTGATTCTTTTGCTTGACAAGATCTATGTTTTATGTTTGACGCTTGTTTTAATTCCTTGTTTGTCCAATGACAGCAATATTGCTGATATGTCTTCTTGTGGCATTTTCTATCTGCTGATATAATTAAAATGGATTTGGGCTTTGTGGGATGAGTAACATATTGAGATAAAGCCTGTATTTAGTTGAGATGACCAGAATGTTTAGTTGGCATGTCTACCAAGATGCTATAATTAGCATTACAATAGTACTATGTTGAATGGTAGAACCAAAATAAGAATCTTGCTGATATAGAAATTAATGCACTTGGGCTTTTTGTGGGATGACAAAAATATTGAGATAAGCCTATCATTGTTTCAGTTGCCAAGCCTACCATGATGTCATAGTTAGCATGTAGTGGTACCTTGAATGGTTGAACCAAAGGAGTGCAAATATGACTAGCTTTAATACTTGGTTTGAATTTTCTGATGGAAATTGTTGAAGCTGGGATTTAGTCTTGGGGTTGGATCTTTTGCTTTGAAGTGCTCCTGGAAAATCTTACTGCAAATTGCTGGTTTTGGGAGTTGATACCGGCTGCATGTTGCGCCCATTAAATGCTGAAACTTTGCTAGAGAGAGGGTTCGAACTTGGCCACCTGCTGCAAATCTGCTATATTATGGACTCCATCCTGATCATTTGCTGGGCATTTTAATGCTGAAAACCTACTAGAATGGTCACTTGAAATTCAATGATAACTGTAATTGATGGAAATTCAACTGGAATGGGATATAGAACCTTGCACATTATGATCATTTTTAGAGATATGCTTCTCTTTTCTTTTTTGATATGATGAAAATGAAGTACTTTGTAATTTATTTTGATTTAAACACTACTGTGATGTAACCTATTTTGTTTTAAAATATATTCTAAACCTCATTTAAAAAAATTCACTCATTGTAAATAACTTAATGCACTCACTGTATGTAATTTAATTTTTGGGATTAATAAATAGTTTGGGGTCATGGCCTTAACATCCATCTATTGCTCATTTTTATAAAAGAGTAAAAAAACTATATTGCATATTCCACTAAACATATTTTAAAGTAAGTTACCCAATTAAACATATTTTAAATAGAAAGTATTCTGAATTAAAGATACAAATTTAAATTAAAATATTAATAATTCAAATAATATTATAATGATTTTTATTAGGATTATAATATTTTTTAATATTTAAATTAATCTTTTAAATTAAATTTACCTTAAAATCAAATTTACTCTTTAAGTTCAAAAGAGTTAAATCTAAAGTTTATATATATATATATACTTTCACAATAAATAATTAGAAATAAATTCTATTATATTGTGTTATTATGAATAACTTATTGGCAACCATGTAAATTTGCTATATCTTTAGCAACCAAATTTATTGGTCATTGATGACCATTTAAAAGGCTTATTGTGACCATTCAATATTTTGTTGCTAAATTGGTCGCAATTAGTATTCATATATAGCGACCACGAAATTTTTTGCTAAAAACTCCAAATTTGGTCGTTATACCACAATCTAAGGCTGATTAATTATAGTGACCATTTATAGCACTAAGTTATTGATTAGTCATAGAAAAATTTATGTAATTTAACTATTGTGACCGTATCACTTTTAATTCCTAAAAGTATATATTTAGCAACCATTTTATTCTAATAGCTAAGATTTTGGTTACTAAAACTACTTTTTCTTGTTGTGGACCTTACTTTTGAGTATATCAAAGTGATTAGTATCATATGTATAAAGTCACAATATCCATAAAATTTAGTCAATATTTAAGAATTATTCATCTAGATAGCAGTTAAAATGAATGTAAGATACTCCAGTTTAGTGCTCAATCTCATTGGCATACACCAATATACTACTATATTTGGAGTCACCATTCCCATGCTAAATATAGATCATGACATATATTAGATTATAGTCTTTAGAAATAATAAATTATTCTTATCATGGGATACAAACTCGAATGTTTTATGATTTTCACCATTTATGTCTTTTCACGGAAAAACATTTCTATTTTAGAATACCCCAGTACGATATTAAATAATATGAAAATCAAATGGCCAAAATTATAAAATGCGCATAATTAGCAATAATATTTAGTTTTAAAAATAAAATTATATAAATGTATGATACTATTAGGTTTTAGGGCACACAAACCCTAACAACTATGACATAGGGTTATAATTCTGAAAATCCGTTGCTTTAGTAGGAGCAACATTGGCACAATTAATAGTGAAAATGACAAATAAATTATTTTCTTTAACTAATAAATTTCATGTTATGAATAAATGCTTTGAAAAGCCACATCAATTAATAAATTTAATAAAAAACGTACTTCTACAACTTTGTTGGAAAGTGAGCATTGAAGTTTAGTGACGAATATATCACTTGAAAGTTACTATACATAGAGTAAGAAATTAGTAGCATAATTTTATTTCACAATGACCTAATATAGCAAAAATCTTAATATTTAACAATTCATTAACATTGAATTATTGCATTATCATTGTCAGTCTCTCTCCATGAGAGTTTAGTCTCTATCTTCGAGTTTTCTTCTTCTCCTTTGTATAGAGGTTAATAGCGATTTTCTGGCAGTTATCGCTTGTGTCAATCTATGATCTATGGATCTGGATATCGAAAAACTTTTAGCATCTCTGGTTCTCACAGAAGAGAAAGCTTCAACTCTTCTTGTTGCGGATGAAGGCTAGAGCAAATCTTCATTTGATTCAGATTTGGCTTTAGTGGGGTGTGAGTTCTCTTTGAAGTCTTTTAATTTTCAAGCTTTTCGTACATTGTTAAACAAAATTATGAACCACAGGCATGGTGTTGATGTTAGATTAATCAGTGAATTTCGATTACTCCTTATCTTTAAACATGTGTGCGATAAAGAGAAGGTATTACATGGACCTCCATGGACATTTGATAAGAATTTAATGGTTATTAGCAAACCAAGTGTAGATCAAGACTGGGTCTCCATGAACTTGGATTGTAATGATTTTTGGGTTCAAATTTGTGTTGGAATAGTGCCCCGCAGCCAATTAAATTGGCGTGTAAATTATTTTACTCGTGATACAATCTTGATTGAATGATATTCATATTTCAATGGCCATCTTCATCTTATGCTTAATTTACTTCACTAGCATTTGGTTGAAGCCCTTAGATCATATAAGACTATGAGACTTGGTCATGTACTGGGTGGTAATCATGAAATAAGTCTTATACAGTCGTGATCTTAAAAAATTCCAAGTCGTAGAATCTTATGACACAGGACATGTAAGATTTCGATAAACTTGCACTAACGATGCATAAATCTAAGGGGTTGGATATTACTCTGCTTCACGAGCAATCCATACTGTACATAGGTGCATGTTAGTAGGTTCTTGTTAGAGAACAAGTTCACTGAACGCCTGCCCAAAGAATCCACTAGATAGCTATAGTGGCAAGTTGGTAGTGGCAAGTTCTCCAACTTATGCTAGTGCATATAATTAGTCCTTAGACCTAAGGATTCATGGTAACCTTGTGTTTGGGTTCTCATGTTTGATTATTCCTTGATCACTCTACGGGTCATCTAGGTTAAGCTTGGGTATGAGCTACTTAGGCATAGAGGTTTGTGAGATCCAAGATGGGATCCATCTCCTTGTCATTGTGAAGGACGAGTGCATCTACAATGTAATCTATAATAATCGATTCCACGAAAATCTTGTGCAAAGTAGTACGACAATTTAGAAAATGAGTTTTCCAAAGATGAGGTCATAAAGTGGAATTGAACATTGGGAATAGAAATATAGTCATCAAAGCTATTAAGAAGCCGGTAAATATCTTGCCATAGGCCTCTTTTGGGAGATAAGAGATGGAATGACAGTATTTGCATGGCAAGTGTACAGCTAGAATAGTTCACCAAGAGCATATTCATTTCGGCCAATTAGATGGGCTCCATGGGCTTGAGGTTGGACATCAACCATAGAGATTGGGTACTCTTCAATTAATGGAGATTAATTAAATTGAGTTATTAGTTTATAGGAGTTTAAACTAATGTGAATATTTTGATATTCTAAATATCACAAGATTTGTGAGACTATGTCCAATGAAAGGTAAAATCTAATGGGTCCACACAAAAGCCTAAAGGAAGTTCTATTTCCTTATGATTGATTTTGTGGAGGAAAATTGTTGGCTAATTTTTGGTCATTTTGGCTTGACTAATTTAATTGTTAAATTAATCAAAAGAATTTAAAGAGCTATATTAGACCAATTAAATTAAGGAGTTAATTTAATTGGTGCCATATGACTATCACTTGGTCAAGTTAACAAAAGGGGTTACGTTGACACCTTCTAGCTTAAGGACTAAGCTAGTTAACTTAAGGAGTTTAGTCAAGACCAATTAATTAAATTTAAGGATTTAATTTAATTAATGTGAAGAATTAATTTTGATGGAAAATTCAAATGGAGGAGTTCATTTAAGGTGTATTTAGAATTAATTTGGATGATATTTCATGATATAAAATAAAGACTCCAAATGAAATTCAAATGCAAGTGAAATTAACATTTCACATGCAAGTTGTCTTGCTTAGTTGGAACCCTACCTCATGGGAGGTGTGATGCTAACTTATGTAACACCTCCTCATGTATATATAGAGGAGAGGGCGGCCATAAGCAAGACTAATATGCTAAATTCTCTTTTTCCCTCCAAAAGTGTGATCCACTTATGTGTTGAAGTTTCATACACTTTCTTCGCCCTCCCCTCCTATAATCGGCCTTCATCACTTCTTCTTCCTTTGGAGTTCCAACTCTCTAGAGGTTGATTGGGATTTTCCTTAGGTGTGTGGATCATTTCATTAAAGGCAAGACATTTGGATAGTTTTGCTCTTGGAGATCCACTATAGAGGCAGAAAAGTTGGAAGCATTTTTCCAGTATTTGCCGATCTTGATTTTTGCTGAATTTTTTACTGGATATTCCTCATGGTGTTTTTGAGGTTGTATCCCAATTTTAGCAAATTCTGAGGTGTTTTGACAGGGCAAGCATTGCGACTTTCCTACTGTGGCAGGAGGAGATAGCTTGAAGAGTTCATCCTTATCTTTTCCATACCTTGGATTTTGAGCAATCAAGGTAATTTTTTTCAACCAAATCTAAATTAGAAGCATGATTTGATCCTTGGATTTAGTGTAACCGAGTTTGATTTAGCTTTTTCTTGCCTTATTACATGGATCCTTGTGCTACACTTGACTTCAAGTGGTCAGAGCCTATTTCATGCTTTAATTTGGATTTTTGTTTCATTGATTCATGTGATGAATTGATCTAGATCTCCAAGTACTTGATCCAAGTCATGTATTGGAGTGTTTGGCAGTTGTTGCTTGTGGCACCTCTAATGATGAATTGAATTATGCTAATACGTGTTTTAAGAGTTAATTTATATGTTAGTATGTTTTTGATTCATGGATGAATATGTTAAATTTTGATATGGCATGATGATGTTATATGTTGATATAACATGTTAAATTTGGCCTTAAGGTGTTTTGGTCATTTTTGGATCCAATTGGATTGGAGTTAATTGGAGATTTTTGAAGAATGGTGATTCTTACTTAAACTTGATTTTTGAAGCATGTTTGAGCACTTGAATTTCCATTTTTAAAAGGTGTTTTATATATGGAAATTTGTTTATAATGTGCGATTTAGTGTTAAGGTGGTGTCCTTAATTTTTTGGTACACAAAAGTTGAGCCAAAAACACCTTGACTCAGTCCTCAACCCAAAATAGGGAAGCTACCGCATGCTGGCCAGGCAGCGGGTGCGCTTGCTGCCCCCCGCCTAGGTATCAGTACCCCATTTAGGTTTTGGGCGAGTTTTAAGGAGTTTTTGGGTTATTTTTGTGACCAAAATTAATCTAAATCATGCTACATAGTGCACAAATTTTGTGTAAGTTCTCAAAATTATGTTTGACATTTTTTGATTGCTTTTAAAATCTTGTTCAAGTTAATCTTCAACTTGTTGCAAAAATAAGATGCATAAATGTTATGCTTATTTTTGCTAGCTAATTAATTGTTTTTTAGATAAGCATTTAATTGTGGAATTGAATGTCAATTCTTGATTTATTATTCATTTAATTGTTGAATGGATGATGAATGAATGGGGATGATCATGCGTCTTTAATATTGATTTTATTTGTTTCAAATTGTTAAAAAGGGTTGTTTAAATTGGGGCTTGCATGCCTCTTAATTTCTATCTTATAAGTGTTACGATAGTACAATCATGAGGAGTGAGGATTTCTTTTCTCATGTAATTGTTGTAAGGAGACAAGAAGACCATTGGAGGCATGAAGACCCATGAATATATGTGGATACATTTATGAAATAGCTATATTTAATCAACCTACTTAAAATCAACTAAGTAGTACATCTATGACTCTAAGTGCAGTACTTGGTTAAGGCTCATGATCATCTCATCCTAGGAGTATTCTGGGCACATTTACTAATTTATGCTTTCCATATCCTATTGATGCATGAGATGCATGGTTAGGATATAGAAAACCTAAATAAAAAGATAAAATTGATGAAATCTTTGCAAGAAAGAAAAACCCTCCACTTAGAAGAGTCTTAGTACTTTCAAATATTAAGTCAAAATGGATACAAATTAAAAGGAGTTTTAATTAATCCATGCCTTCTACCTATAGTATGTGACATGACGATGCTACTATCTTTTGTGTGATGGCACACGAGTCGTGAGTCACACTTAAGGTAGAAAGCTGTGATCATATACTTAGCATATGATGCACCTTTCACTTGATGCTTCCCATGCATTGACACACGGGTCGTGGGATGACATAGAGTGATCTCGAATCAAAATTTGATTGGTAGGCCCAACTTAACACCTAGTAATGTAGATGACACATGAATTATGGGTCTACATGAAAAGTGAGGCAAAAAATATCAAGGATTGCATAGATATGCAATTAGCAAAAGTTGCTTACCTTTTGATTGTTTGTGGATTACACACGACATGTGGGTCCACTTACAAATCTTTAGGACCTTGATGCTTACTAGGAAATGAGATTTATCGAATTCTTCAGGGGGGTGAGGAATTTGATAAAGTAGTGGAAGAAAAACATGCTTGAAAGCTCATAAACATGTTTTTAATATAAAATCCAATCATATGCTTATACTCTCTTTTTCGCCCTTGTAGATTTTTGAAATCTCAAACAAAATGTCAAAGAATCCACTCAATGCAATTTTGAAAACCAATAAACTTACCAAGCCTAACTTTCGTGATTGACTTAGAAACCTCAAGATTATTCTAGATTCCAAAAAAAGGACTTATGTACTTACGTGAAGTCCGCCGGACACCATTTGCGATGATGCCATCAATGAGGCCTGTGAATTGTTCATAAAATTTATGGATGATGATCTACAAACAAGATGCCTCATGATGGCTTTGATATCCAATGAGCTCCAAAAGTCTCACGAGCATATGAAAACTGCTCACAAGATCTATTTGCACTTACAAGAGTTGCATGGTGTTCAAACTAGACATAAAAGGTTCTCACTATCTAAAGAGCTCTTTTGAACTAGAATAAATATGGGCTCGAGTGTCCATGATCATGGCCTAAAGATGATTGGTCTCATTAAGAAGCTTGGTCAATTAAACGTAGATATGGACAATGAGCTCTATGTGGATTTGATCCTTCAATCATTGCTTAGCTCTTTCGACCTCTTCGTTATGAACTTCAACATAACGAAGCAAAAAGTAACAATTAATGAGTTTGTCAATATGTTGGTAACCACGAGGTAACAATGAAGAAAGACAAGCCTCATATGCTTGCTTCCTCCTCCAAGTCTAAGGACCCTAAGAATGCTAAGAAGGGAAGAGTTCTTCCTTTAAGGGAAAACAACCATTGAAAAGTTTGGAGGGAATTAAGAAAAATAAAAAGGCTAAAGCTGATGCCACTTGTTTCTATTGTGGCGAGAAAGGCCATTGGAAAAGGAATTACAAGGAATACCTTGGCACTCTTGGGAAGGGTATGTACTTTATTGAAGTGCACTGAACGATAAATTCTTCCTCATAGGTATTTGATAGCGCATGTAGTTTTCACCTTTGTAATTGTTACAAAGGATGGAAAGAAGAAAGAGTCTTGATAATGGGGCTATGATCCTCTGCTTAGGAAATAGAAAAAGTTGCAACCATGGTTGAAGGCATAATTAAGTTGGACTTAGGGAATTCCTACATTATACTTGATCCTTGCTTTTATGTATCCAATCTTCTTAAGAACATTATTTATATTCCTATATTGGATAATGAATGATATGATTTTTCTATATCTAATAGGAAGCTGAAAGCATTAAACAATGGTTCTTTAATTGCACAAGGTACATTAAACAATGAATTGTACATTTTGGATTCTCAACCATCATTATTTCACATTCAACAAAATAAAAGAAAATTAGATAACCAAGAAGATGCCATCTTGTGGCATGCAAGACTTGACCATATTTCCAAAAAAAGGATAAACAAGATAGAAGCTCTCAAAGCACTAAATATTAGTGGCATTGAGGAACTTCCTACTTATGTCTTGTTTAAAAGGAAAAATGACCAAAGCTCCTTTTGTAGGACAAACGGATTGAACCACAAGGTCTTTAGATTTGATCCATACAAATGTTTGTGGACCACTAAGAGTTAGTATGAGAGGAGGCTATTCCTACTTCATCACCTTCATCGATTATCATACTTGGTTCGGACATATGTATCTTATGAAGTCAAGTCTGAAGCCTTTGAAAAGTTCAAAGAGTACAGGAATGAAGTGGAAAAGCAAAAGGGACTAAGTATTAAAACTCTTTGATCGAATCGAGGGGGGAATACTTAAGTACTAAATTATTGGATTATCTAAAGGAAAATGGGATTATCTCTCAATAGACTCCACTCGGTATACACCAACAAAATCGAGTAACCGATAGAAGAAATCGTACCTTGTTAGACATTGTATGTTCCATGATGAGCTTTATCGATGTGCCTATAATCCTTTTGGTATGCGCCTTGATATCAGCAGTGAGGCTACTAAATGTAGTACAGTCAAAGTCGATACCAAAGACACCGCATGAGATGTAGTATGGCAAAGCACCTTCATACTCTTTTTTAAGAGTTTGGGGGTCTCTTGCTTACATCATGTAGTTAGTGGGAGACAAGTTGGATGCTAGATCTACCTTGTGCAAGTTTATGGGATACCCAAGGGAGTCTTTAGGTTATCATTTTTATGATCCCTTGGAACAAAAGGTGTTTGTTTCAAGGAATGCCTATTTTTTGGAAAAGAAATTTTTATTAGATAGAAATGACGTTGTTGTTGAACTTGATGAAGTTCAAGATGATCAACAAATCTCACAAGCAGTAGAAACAAGTGAACAATAAGAGCCTTGCACACAACCTCTGAGAAGGTAGGAACAAATCAAGAATCAACAGATTCCTTAATGAGATAGACCAATTGGATAGTGATCTGAAGACCTATGAAGAAGCTATGTTGGACATAGGTACAGGGCATTGGCTACATGCCATGAAATCCAAAATGGACTCCATGTACTCCAACAAAATATGGACTTTGGTAGATTGAGGGTATAGTTCCCATCGGTTGTAAGTGGATCTATAAGTGAAAGCTCAGAGTCAATGGAGAGGTTATGACCTTTAAGGCATGACTAGTGGCAAAAGGTTACACCTAAAGACCCGGTATTGATTTCGAGGAAACCTTACCATCGATCGCTATGCCTAAGTGCATTAGGATTTTACTTACTGTAGCCATATATTATGACTAAGGGATATGACAAATGCATGTCAAAACCACTTTCCTTAGTGGAAACACTGAAGAAGAAATTTATATGGAGCAACCACAAGGTTTACATCCAAAGGGAGTGAGCAAAAGGTTTGTAAACTCAAAAGGTCAATTTATGGACTCAAATAAGTGTGCCGAAGTTGGAACATACATTTTGATAAGACAGTCAAATTGTTTGGCTTTGTCAAACATGTAAATGAACTTTGTGTGTACAAGAAGGCTAGTGGGAATAGTGTGCAGTTTATTGTGCTTTATGTCAATGACATTATTCTTATTAGGAATGAGAGAGAAATGTGAGAATGTACTGAAGCATGATTATCTACACAATTCTTCATAAAGGATTTGAGAGAAGCATCCTATGTATTAGGAATACGTATCTATAAAGATAGATTGAGGATAATGTTGGGGCTGTCCTAAATACCGTACATTGACAAGATACTAAAGATGTTTAGTATGGAAGAATCTAAGAAGTGATTCATCCCTATGGGACATAGTCTTCAAGTTTATGGCCCCTAAGATTGATTACGAGAGACATAAATGTCCCACATACCTTATGTGTCCACTATATGGAGCATAATGTATGCCATTCAATGTAAAAGGTCGGACGTAACACACTCTCTAAGTGTTACAAGCCACTTTCAATCCGACCCAAGTGAATGTCACTGAAAAGCCATTAAAGTAATCCTTAAGTATTGACAAGGACTAAAGATTTGTTTTTAGTATACGACAATGGAGAATTGAAGCTCGAGGAGTTTTCGGATTCTAGTTTCCAATCCAATTTAGATGATCTAAAATCCACTTTTGGATTTATAATTTGCCTCAATGGCGGCATGGTAGTTGAAAAAGTTCCAAATAAGATACCATGGTCGATTCAACCACAGAGGCAGAATATATTGTGGCTTCGGAAGCTGCAAAAGAAAGTGTTTAGATGGAAAACTTCATCCAAGAGTTGGATGTAGTGCGTAGCATTTCAAAGCCTATAATTGTCTTTTGTGACAATAATGGGACGGTGGCACAAGATAAAGAACCAAGATCTCATCAGCGATCCAGGCACATTTTGAGGCGATATCATTTGATCTGTGAGATCATTAATAGAGGCGACATCCAAGTGGATAGGGTAGAAGAGAATATAGTAGATCTAATAACAAAACTTCTGATGCAAAAGGTCTTTGAATGACATTTTGAGAAGATGGGTCTTGCAACTATGGGGAATTAGCTTTAAGGAAAGTGGAAGATTGTTCAAATAGTGTGCTATAGCCAATTAGATTGGCATGTAAACTATTTCACTTATGATACAATCTTGATTGAATGATATTTATATTTCAATGGATATCTTCATTTTTGTTTAATATACTTCATTAGCATTTGGTTGAAGCTCTTAGATCACACAAAACTACGGGACTTGGTCATGCACTGGGTGGTGATCATGAAATAGTCTTACACGATCATCATCTTGAAATATTCCAAGTCTAGAATCTTATGAGACAGGGCATCTAAGATTCGGATAGACTTGCATTAATGATGCATAAATCTAAGGGGCTGGATATTGCTCCATTTCATAAGCAATCCATGTTACACATGGGTGCTTGTTAGAGAACAAATTCACTAAATGCACGCCCGGAGAATCCACTATATAACCGTAGTGGAAAGTAAAGTCAAGTGTAGCATAAGGATCTAAGTAATAAAGCAAAAAATAGCTAAATCAAACTCGACTACACTCAATCCAAGGTTCAAATTAGGCCTGTAAATGGGTAGGGTAATACCCTACCCAGACCCAAAATACCATACCCATACCCATACCCGTACCCATACTTATTAAATATAATGTAATGGGTATGTGTAGGGTCTATACCCATACATTACCCATGTACCCATACCCATACATTACCCATTACTTTATATTTAAATTTAATTTATGAACCTAAAAATTGTTTATACCGAAATCAAATTTATATTAATGATAAACTTTTTATATATAAAAATTATAAATATGTGAATGAGCAGTAACAATTAAATAAATTTTTTTATTAAAAATTAAACTAAATTAATAAAATTAATAAATTGAGATTGCAATTTTTTTTAAAAAAAATTGAAATAGCATAGCAACAGTTGAACACTTTTTATTAATAAAATTAATAATGGAATAAATATTTTTATAAAAATAGTTAATAAAATTAATTTTGCTAATGAATAAAGTTTATTAATATAGAAATTAACTATTTTTATAAAATTAAATATAGAAAAAGTTTTTGCTCTTAAACTGTTTTTATTAACTATTTTTTTAATAAACTGTATATAAACCGTATTTTTTTAATAAAATGTTTTTATTCACTATTTTTTTAATAAACTGTATGTTTTTTTAATAAACTATTTTTATTAACTGTTTTTTTAATAAACTGTTTTTTTAATAAACTGTTTTTATGAACTGTTTTAATTAACTACTTTTAAACTGTATTTTTTTTTAATTAGCAAAAAGTTTAACTGCTAATAATATTAATAAAGTTTAACTATTATATTAATAAAATAGTTAATTTAATTAGCAAAAAGTTTAAAATTATTTAATGATTAAATTTAATGATTAAATTAAATATAGAAAAAAAATTATTTTTTGTTGTCATATGCAAAATAATATTTTTAGTATATATTAAGAAAATTAGTGTATACATTAAAACATAAGTCTAATAAACTAGACCCAATGGGTCTTGGGTTAGTTAGGGTAGGGTAGGGTAGGATTAGAGTCTCATTCGTTTGGGTATTTTAGGGTAGGGTAAAAATTGGGTATTTTTGTTTGGGTATTTTAGGGTATGGGTATGGGTAGGGTGATACCCTACCCATTTACAGGCCTAGTTCAAATCATGCTTTAGATTTGGTCTCAGAAAATTACCTTGATTGCTCAAAATCTAAGGTACGAAGGAAGATAAGGTTGAACTCTTCAAGTTGTCTCCTCCTAGCGCAGTTGAAATTCGGCAGAGTTTTCCCCAATAAATACCTCTGAATTTGATGAAATTTGGATAGCAGCTCAAAAACACCTTTAGGAATACCCAATAAAAAATTTAGCAAAAAACAAGATTGGCAAGTGCTAGAAAAATGCCTCCAAAGTTTTTGCCACTGCAGTGGATCTCCAAGAGCAAAGCTATCCAAATGTCTAGCCTCTAATAAAATGATCCACATACCCAAGGCAAGCTCCAATCAACTTTTAGTGAGCTGGAACACCAAGGGATAAAGAAATGATGAAGGGCAAAAAGTGGAGGAAAGGTGAAGAAAAGTGTGTGAAACTTCAACACATGAATGGGTCACACTTTTGGATGGAAAAAGAGAATCCAGCATGCTTGTCTTGCTTGTGGTCACCCACTCCTCTATATATAGATGAGGGGGTGTGATGCAAGTTGGCATCATACCTCCCATGAGGTAGGGTGCCAACTAAGCAAGCAAGTTGCATGTGAAATGTGAATTTCACTTGCATTTAAATTTCATTTGGAGTCTTTATTTCATCTTATGAAATGTTATCCAAATAAATTCTAAATGCACCTCAAATGAAGTGAATTCCTTCATTTGAATTTTCCTCCAAAATTAATTCTTCAAATTAATTAAATTAACCCTTAATTTAATTAATTGGTATTGACTTAACTCTTTAAGTTAGAAGGTGTTAACTTAACTCCTTAAGTTAACTTGACCAATTGATAGTCATATGGTACCAATTAAATTAACTTCTTAATTTAATTGTTCTAATTTAACTCCTTAAATTCTTTTGATTAATTTAACAATTAAATTAGTCAAGCTAAAATGACCAAAAAATAGCCAACCATTTTCCTCCACAAAATCAGTCACTAGGAGTTTTTCTATTCTTAGAAAATTTCCTTCATCAAATAGAACTTCCTTTAGGCTTTTGTGTGACCTATTAAGTTCTACAATTCATTGGGCATGAGCTCATAACTCTTTTGATATTTAAAATATCAAAATATTCACATTAATTTAAACTCCTTTAAACTAATAAGTCAATTCAATTAATCTCCATTAATTGAATAGTACCCAGTTTTCATGGTCGATGTCCAACCTCAAGATCATGGAGCCTAACTAATTGGCTGAAATGAATATGCTCTTAGTGAACCATTCTAGCTCTACGCTTGCCATGGGAATATAGTCCTTCCGTCTCCTATCTCCCAAAAGAGGCCTAGGGCAAGATATTTGTTGGCTCCCTAATAGCCTCAATAACTATGTTTCTATTCCCAATGTTTGTTTTTCCTTTATGACCTCATCTTTGGAAAACCACTTTTCCAAATTATCATACTATCGTGCGAAAGAATTTTGTGGAATCGATAATTATAGAATACATAGGAGTTAAATTAGATCAATAATTAAGGAGTTGATTATGTGGTGCCAAGTGACCATCAATTGGTCAACTTAAAGAGTTAAGTTAACAAAATTAAGCTTAAGGAAAAGCTTGTTGACTTAAGAGTGTCAAAGGTAAATTTATTAATTAAAGTGTTTAATTTAATTAATGAGAAGAATTATTTTTGGAGGGAAGAATCCAATGAAGAGTTGATTTGAGTTGGAATTTTAATTAATTTTAAATTAGATTCCAAATTAAATTAAAATGCACATGAAATTCAAATGAGATTTTAATTCAAATTTGCTGCTTTGGCACCCCGCTTGGCTACCTCCCATCATGGAAGGTGTGATGCCAACTTGACATCACACTATCCAACATCTATATATAGATATAGAGAGGGAGAGTTTACCCAACCTTGCAAAAGTGTGAAGAATTAGATTCATTCACAACTCCCTCCAAAACTCTTTTTCAAACATTGCTACATGTGTTGAGGCTTTGTTTTCTCTTCTTCTCCTACCTAAAAAAAAAACCAGCCTTCACCATTGATATTCAGCTCATTTTCTCCAGCTAAAAGTGAGTGGAATTTTAAGGATCAATTGGTGTGCGGATCATTACAATAAAGGCAAAGCATTTGATTTGCTAGCTTTGGAAATTCACTAAAACAAAGCAATCATTTGATGAATATTTTTTTAGTGATCCATATTAAGTTTTGATCCAAAAATTTTATAGCGACTTTTTCAAGGAGCTGAGAAGATCCAAATTTTTTTTTGTGATTTTAAGAGTACTCTAACCAAAGCAAAAGTTACCAATTCTCCACTGCGATAGAGTCAGCTAGAATTTGGATCGGTGAAGTGTTCACCTTTGTGACCTTGGAAATTTGCTCTTTGAGGTAAATCTCTAACTAAATATGAATTGAAAGCATGAATAGATCCTTGGTAGGTTTTAAGAACTAGTTATTTTTGAGCTTTTGAAGTTTAATTATTGTATCCTACTGGTATACTAACCTTCAAGTGGTATCGGAGCTTTTTTCATGCTTTGATTTGGATTTTTTGTTTTTGATTGATTCATTTTATGAATTGATTTTATTATCCAAATACTTGATTCATGTGATGGATTGGAGTGTTTGGATGATTTATTGTGAGGCTCCTTGATCGATGAATTGAAAGCATGCTAATATGTGTTTTAAGTGTTAATTCATATGATTAGTATGTTTTAATTCATAGCTATTAATCTTGAATGTTGATTTAGCATTAATTGATGTTATATGTTGATATAGTATGTTAAATCTGACCTTAATGTGCTTTGGTCATTTTTGAATTCAATTTGATTGGAGATTCATGAAGAATGTGATTCTTACTTAGACTAGCTTTAGAACCCTGATTGAGCACCTGAATTTCTACTTTTAAAAGTTGTTTTAAATCTGGAAATTTCATCTAAAATGTGTGATTACATGTTTAGGAGGTGTCCTAAATTTTTTGATGCATAAAAGTTGAGCCAAAAATGAGTTGACTTGGTCCTCAAGCTAAAAATAGCAAGCTACCGCACATTACCGAGTGCTGGCCGGGTAGCCCACACACGTCATGATCTTGTAGGCCCAGGTCGTGCACCCAGCGTGAACAATAATGAGTGTTTTGGCTTGGGATGAGTTTTGGACATGTTTTTGTGTCTCTTTTGGTGCTCAAAATTGTTTTGTATCGCACTAGAAGGTGCACAAGTGTTGTGCAAGTGCTCAATAATTTAAGCTCCTAAAATCTTGTTAAAGTTGATCTCCATGATGTTGCTATTGGAATAGTGCCCGGCAAGCCAATAGGATTGGCCTTCAAAAGCTATTTCCTTGTAAAATAATCTTGATTGAATGATATTCTTTATATGGCCACCTTCATCTTATGTTTTATATTACTTCGCTTGCATTTGGATGAAGCCCTTAGATCACACATGAGTACGGGACTAGGTTTGGTGACCATGGAACAAGTTTTACACGGTTGTGATCTTAAATCTTGCAAGCCATAGGATCTTATGAGATGGGGCATTTGAGATCTGGATAGACTTGCACTAATGATGCATAAATCCAAGAGTTGGATATTGCTCCATTCCATGAGTAATCTGTATGAGATACGGGTGCATGTTAGTGGGTGCTTGTTAGAGAACAAGGCATTGAAGACCCTCTGGAGAATCCACTAGATAGCTGCAGTGGCAAGTCAGTAGTGATCAACTATCCGGCTCACGCTAGTGTATATTATTAGTCCTCTGACCTGAGGATACATGGTAACCTTTTGTCTGGTCTTCATGCTTTGACTCTTCCTTGACCAGTTAGCAGGTCTTTTAGGTTGAGATTGGGTATAAGCTACTTGGCATGGAGGATTGTGAGATCTAAAATGGAATCCGACTCCTCGCTTTTGTGAAGGGCGAGTGCATCTCCTATGTGTTCTATAATGATTGATTCCAAGGAATCCTTATGTAAGGTGGTGTGACAATTTGGAAAAGAGTTTTCCAAAGGTGAGGTCACATAAGGGAATCGAACATTAAGAATAGAGACATAGTATCGAAGCTATTAGGGAGCCGGCAAATATCTTGTCCTAGGCCTTTCTGGGGAGATAGGAGACGAAAGGACCGTATTTGCATGGTACTCATGAGTTATGATGGTTCTCTAGAATATTCTTTTGGGCCAATTAGTTGGGTTCCATGGGCTTGAGGTTGGACATCGACCATGGAAATTGAGTACTCTTTAATTAATGAGATTAATTGAATTAAGTCGATCAGTTTAAAAGGAGTTTTAAACTAAAATGAATATAAGATATTCAAAAGTCACAAAGAGTTTTGAGCCCATGTCCAACGAATGGTAGAACCTATTGGGTCACACACAAAATCCAAATAGCTTCCAAAATTGGTAGAGTAATTTTCTAAGTGTTAGAAAATTCACCTCTTTGGTGACCGATTTTCAAGGGTCCAATCCAACGATCAATTTTGGTTTGATTAATTTAAGTGTTAAATTAATCAACTAATTTAAGAGTTAAATTAGACCAATAATTAAGGAGTTAATTATTTGGTACCATGTTGACCATCAATTGGACAAGTTGACTTAAAGAGTTAAGTTGACTAAATTAAGCTTGTTTGATTTAAGAGCTAAATCAAAGGTTAATTAATTAAACTAAAGTGTTTAGTTTAATTAATAGGGACAATATATTTTGGAGGGAAAATTTAAATGAAGTGTTCATTTAAATTAGCATCTTAATTAATTTGGAATTAGATTCCAAATGAAATTGAAATACACATGAAATTGAAGTAAGACTTGAATTTGAATTTTGCCAACTTGGCATGCCACTTGGGCGGTCACCTTGAGTTGCATCACACCTTCCACCTTCTATATATAGATATAGAGAGCATGCAAAATTCGAAATTGATTGCTAAAAAGTGTGAGAATTTGATTCTTGGATTCCCTCTAAAATCTTTCTCTCCATGCATTGCATCATGAGTTGAAGCTTTGCATTTCTTCTTCTTCCCAACCTGAAAACTGGCCTCCTCTACATAATTTTATCCTCTCTGACTCCAGATTCTAGTGAGGGGAAATTGGAAGATTGTTTGTTGTGCAGATCATATCAATAGAGGCAAGGCACTTGACTTGCTTGGTTTTGGAGATCCACTTGCAGCAACTTATGGTTGGTGAATTTTTTCGGAGCGTCCCAGAAGTATTTTTTGCTCCAATTTTTCAAAGTATCTTCCCCTATGTGTGAAGGTGTTCCATATTTAATTTCGTGATTTTTGGAGCAGTGTACCCTGGGAAAACCTTGCCATCTTTCCACTGTGCCAGTTCCAGGCAGTTTCTGGACTCGTGAGAGGTAGTTGATCTTTTCCTTGATTTTGAGCGACAAGAGGTAATTCTACATTCTAATCTAGATCTATATCATGACTAGATCCTTGGAAGCTTGAGTAGCTTAGTTATTTTCAAGCTTATGAAGTTTTGATTTATAGATCCTAATGCTACTTTTGCCTTCAAGTGGTATCGGAGCCTTTTCATACTATGTTTTGGATTATTGTTTGATTGATTCATGTGATAAATTGAACAATATCACCAAATACTTGATCCAATCCATGGATTGGAGTGTTTATATGATGATGCTTGTGGCTCTATTGCTTGATGAATTGAAAGCATGCTTTTATGTGATTTAAGTATTTATTCGTGTTTTAGTATGTTTCAATTCATAGTGATAAATTTTGAAAATTGATTTAGAATTTATTGATGTTATATGTTGACATAGCATGTTGACATTTGATCAAAAGAGTTTTGGTCATTTTTGGATCCAATTTGATTGGACTTTTATTGGAGATTTTGAAGAACATGATTCTTACTTGAACTTGATTTTTGAAGCTTGATTGAGCACTTAAATTTGTAGTTTTAAAATGTGTTTTAGATCTAAAAATTGGTCCGTAATCTGTTATTTAATGTTTAGAATGAGTTCTAGCATTTTTGGTGCACAAAAGTTGAGCTAAAAATGGCCTAACTTGCCTTTGACCCGAAACAGGGCTGCTGCCGGCTTTGGTGCACATTGGCAGGGGTGTAACTGAGACTTACTGCCCAGCCATGTGCTTGCCTTGGCCAGCAGCGCCCGGTCATGGGTTAGGTGAGCTTTTGTGCAATTTTTGGGCTCCTTTGGTGACTAGAAATGATATTAAATCATGTGTTATGGATGCACAAGTGTTGTGCAAGTTCTCAATATAATGTTTGACATTTTTCAAGCTCCTTAAACCTTGTTAAAGTTCATCTCCGATAGTTGCATATGTGTTATGCTTGTTCAATTATTTGTTTATGAGATAAGCATTTAACTGTTAGAATTAATTGTTAATTCTAGATTTATTTATTGTTCATTTAATTGTTGAATGAATGATGAATGAATGGGGATGATCATGAGCCTCTAATATTGATTTTATTTGTTTCAAGTTGTTGAAATGAGTTGTATTAAATTGAGGTTTGCATGGATCTTTATTTCTACCTTGTAAATGTTATGAGAGTAGAATTACTAGGAGTGAGGATTTCCTACTCATGTAAATGTTATTTGGAGCAATGGAGGTCAATGGAGGCATGGAGACTTTTGAAGGCCCATGAATATATGGGATACAACTATGTAATAGCTAGATTTAATTAACCTAGCTAAAATCAACTAGGTGATGCACCTATGGCTCTAAGTGCACCACTTGGTTAAGCTCATGGTCATCCCACGCTAGGAGCATGCTAGGCACATTTACTTATTTATGCTTGTCATATCTTATTAATGTATGAGATGCATGGTTAGGATATAGAAAACCTAAATAAGAAGATAAAATAATGAGATCTTTGCAAGCAAAACCCTCTACTTAGAATGTCTAAGTGCTTTTCAAATATTAAGTCAAAATGGATACAAATTAAAGGAGTTTTAATTAATCCAAGCCTTCTACTAATAGTATACGCCATGACAATGCTACTGAATTTGTGTGATGGCACTCGAAGCAAGGGTCACACTTAGGAGGAAAGCTGTGAGCATATACTTTGCATATGATGCACCTTCGATTTGAGAACCTCCATGCATTGGCACTTGAAGCAGGGGATGACATGGAGCCATCTCAAATCAAAATTTGATTGGTAGGTACGACTTAACAGTTAGTAATGTAGATGCGCTCGAAGCATGGTGTCTACATGAAAAGTGCGGCAAAATATATCAAGAGTTGCATGAGATGCAATTAGCAAGTGTTGCTTACCTTTTGATTGTTTGTGGATGGCACTCGAACCAGGGGTCCACTTAAAAGTCCTTTGGATCTTGATTTTGACTAGAAAATATGATTTCCCGAATTCTTCTAGGGGGTGAAGAATTTGATAAAATAGTGGGAGAAAAAAATGCTTGAAAGACTCGTAAGAGATAGTTGATCTTTTCCCTATTTTTAAGCTACAAGATGTAATTCTACATCCTAAACCAGATCTATGGCATGGCTAGATCCTTGGAAGCTTGAGCAGCTTAGTTATTTTCAAGCTTATGAAGTTTTGATTTATGGATCCTAATGCTACTCTTGCCTTCAGTTGCATAATTATTATGCATGGCCAATTATTTGTTAATTTGATTAGCATTTAATTGATGGAATTAATTGTTAATTCTAGATTTATTTGTTGTTCATTTAATTATTGAATGGATGATGAATGAATGGGGATGATCATGAACCTTTAATATTGATTTTATTTATTTCAAGTTGTTGAAATAGGTTGTATTAAATAGGGGCTCGCATACCTTTTGTTTCTACCTTGTAATTGCTATGAGAGTAGATCCCTAGGAGTGAGGATTTGTTTCTCAGGTAAATGTTGCATGGAGCAAAGAAGATCTTTGGAGGCATGGAGACTTTTGAAGATCCATGAATGTATGGGATACACTTCTATAATAGCTAGATTTAATCAACCCACTTAAAATCAACAAGGTGGTGCACTTATAGCTCTAAGTGCATCACTTGGTTAGGCTCGGGTCATCCCACCCTAGGAGCATTCTAGTTGTATTTACTTCTTTACACTTTCCATATCTTATTGATGTAGCATGGTTAGGATATAGAAAGCCTAAATAAGAAGATAAAAATGATGAGATATTTGCAAGCAAAAACCCTCTACTTAGAATGTCTAACTGTTGTTCAAATATTAAGTCAAAATAGATACAAATTAAAAGAGTTTTAATTAATCCATGCCTTCTACCAATAGTATATGGCATGACGATGCTACCATTATTTATGTGATGTCTCATGAGTCGTGGGTTACACTTGTAGCGGAAAGCTGTGACCATATTCTTAGCATATAATGCACCTTTGATTTGGGAACGCTTATGCATTGTCACACGAGTCAGGGATGTTGTGGTGCCCATCTCGAATTGAAGTTTGATTGGTAAGTCCGACTTAACATCTCGTACTGTGGATGTCTCACGAGTCGTGGGTCCACATGAAAGTGAGGCAAAATATATCAAGAGTTGCATGAGATGCAATTAGCAAAAATTGCTTACCTTTCGATTGTTTGTGGATGTCTCATGAGTTGTGGGTCTACTTGCAAGTCCTTAGGATCTTGATTCTCCCTAGGAAATATGATTTCCTAAATTCTTCTTGGGAGTGAAGGATTTGATAAAATAGTAGGAGAAAAACATGCATGAAAGGCTATGGGCATCTTTTAAATATCAAAATTCAACCATATGCTTATTCTCTTTTTCACCTTTGAGGATTTTTGAAATCTCAAGGATGGCTTAATGTACCACTCAATGTTATTTTGGAAATCAATAAACTAACTGGGCTAAACTTCCACGATTGACTTAGCCTAAAAATCGTTCTAGATTTCTAGAAGCGGATATATGTCCTATGTCAAGGTGCTCCTAATCCCATTGGGATTAAAGTAGATCAAGAGACGTGAAAAATTCATGAATTGGGTTTAGGATCGTCCTATCCCATAGTCTCACGATAGCATCTACAAACTTTAAAAGTCTCAAAGATATATGAATAGTACCTTGGTTAAAGCTTACAAGAGTTGTAAAGCAAACAAGTTATGAGAAGTTCATCTTGTTGAAGGAGATTTTTCAAGCTAGGATGGATGTGAAGTCATGTGTCATCAACTAACATCGTGATGGATAATGATCTCCATGAGAATTTGATCCTCATATCCATACCGAGTTTTATTGACCAAAGTGCTGGTCTAGAAGGAGACTACCATGACAAGAGCAAACCTTTGACACTTGTTTCCTCCTCCAAGTCCATAGGCCTTAGGGATGCTAAAAAGGGAGGTAAAAGGAAGAAAAGTTTTTCCTCCAAGGAAAAACAACTATTAAAGGCATCCGGAGGAGTCAAGATTATAGAGGATATAGTCGATATTATTTGTTCCTACATTGGCTAGATAGGTAATTAAAAATGGTTTTGCAAGGAATACCTTGCAACCCTTTGGAAGGGTATGTACTTTATTGAAGTGCATTTAAGGATAAATTCTTCCTCATGGATATGAGATATCGCATGTGGTTCTTATCTTTGTAAGTTGTTATAAAGAATAAGAAAGAAGAATAAAACTAAGTCATGTGGATATGATCCACCGCCTTGGCTAAACAACAAGAGCTGTGACCAAACCGAAGGCATATAATAAGTTGGACTTAGGGAAATCCATAATTGTAGTGAACCCTTGCTATTGTGTGCTATATATTGTTAAGAACATTATTTCAATTCCCGTTTTGGATAGCGAAGGATTTGATCCTTCTATATCAAATGGGAGATTGAAGACATTAAAGAATAGGTTCTTTAATTGCTTATGGTATACTTAACAAAGGATTATACATATTGGATTCTCAACTATCACTAATGCACTTTCGATAAAGTAAGAAAATTAGATATCCAAGAAAATATGATGTAATGACATGCAAGACATGGATATATCTCTAAAAAATAAGATGAGCAAGTTAGAAGCTCTCAAAGTACTAAATGTTAGTGGCATTGAAGAACTTTTTACTTCTAAATCTTATTTAAAGGGAAAATAACCAAGGGTCCTTTCGTAGGACAAATGGGGTGCTCCACAAGTCCTTTGGATTTGATCTGTATCGATGTTTGTGGGCCACTAAGAGTTAGTGGGAGGCTATTCCTACTTTATCACCTTCATTGATGATTATAGTCAGTTCGGACACATGTATCTTATGAAGTACAAGTCCAAAATGTTTGAAAAGTTCAAAGAGTATAAGAATTAAGTGGATAAGCAATTGGGGCTAAGTATTAAAGCTCTTCGATTGAATTGAGGGAGAGGATACTTGAGTACTAAATTCTTGGATAATCTAAAGGAGAATGGTATTCTCCCTCAATGGACTCTACCCGACACACTCCAACACAAACGAGTAGCCGAGAGGAGAAACCGTACATTGTTAGACATTGTAAGTTCCATGATGAGCTTTTTCAATGTGCCTATACCCTTTTAGGGATACGCCTTACACACGGCGGTGAAGCTACTGAATATAGTACTTTCAAAGTCGGTGCCACAAACACCATATGCGATATGACATGGCAAAGCACCCTCTTACCAATATCTCAAGTTTGGGGATCTTCCGCCTACTTGAGACGGACAATGGGAGATAAGTTGGATAGTAGATCCACCTTGTGCAAGTTTGTGGAATACCTTAGAGAGTCTGTGGGTTATTACTTCTATGATCCCTTGGAACAAAAGGTTTTTGTTTCAAGAAACGCCACCTTTTTAGAAAGATAATTTCTATTAGATAGAAAAGACGTTGTTGTTGAACTTGATGAAATTCAAGATGATCAACAAGTCCCACAGGCAGTGGAAATAAATGAGCAACAAGATCCTTACACACAACCTTTGAGAAGGTCAGACCGAATCAAGAAGTAACCCAAAAAGTTCGGATTTCTTTATAAGACATACCAATCGGATAATAATCAGAAGACCTATGAGGAAGCTATGCTAGATATAGACTCTAGATGTTGGCTTGATGCCATGAGATCTGAAATGGACTCCATATACTCCAACAAAGTATGGACTTTGAGATCCTTACACACAACCTTTGAGAAGGTCAGACCGAATCAAGAAGTAACCCAAAAAGTTCAGATTTCTTTATAAGACATACCAATCGGATAATAATCAGAAGACCTATGAGGAAGCTATGCTAGATATAGACTCTAGATGTTGGCTTGATGCCATGAGATCTGAAATGGACTCCATATACTCCAACAAAGTATGGACTTTGGTAGATCCATCGAAAAGAATAGTTTCCGTTGGTTGCAAGTGGATCTATAAGTTCAAGCTTGGAGTGGATGGAGAAATGGTGACTTTTAAAGTGCAACTAGTAGCAAAAGGTTATACTCAAAGACTCTATATCAATTTTGAGGAAACTTTTTCACCGATCACAGTACCTAAGTCCATTCGGATTCTACTTGACATAGCCACATATTATGACTATGAGATATAACAAATACATGTGAAAACCACTTTCCTCAAAGGAGACATTGAAGAAGAAATCTATATGGAGCAGCCACAAGGTTTTACATCCAGAGGGAGTGAGCAAAAGGTTTGCAAACTCTAGATATCCATTTATGGACTCAAATAAGTGTCCCAAAGTTGGAACATACATTTTGACAAAATGGTCAAATCATTTGGCTTTGTCAAAAAGGTTTATGAACCTTGTGTGTACAAAAAGCTAGTAGGAGTAGTATAGAGTTTATTGTGCTTTATGTCGATGACATTCTTCTAATTGAGAATGAGAGAGAAATCTTAGAGTGTACTAAAGTATGGTTAGCTACTCAATTTTCCATGCAAGGATTTAGGAGAAGCATCCTATATGAATACGTATCTATAGAGATAGATCTGAGAGGATGCTGGGGCTATCCCAAACCCCATATTTAATAAGATACTAAAGGGGTTTAGTATGGAAGAATCTAAGAAGGGATTTTTCCTATGGGACATAATATTCCTTTCTCCAAGTCTATGGCCCCTTAAGGCTGACAATGAGAGACAAAGTATGTCCCACATACTTTATGCCTCCACTATTGGGAGTATAATATATGCTGTTCAATATACAAGATCGGATGTGGCACACTCGCTAAGAGTTACAAGTAGGTTCTAATCCAATCCCAGTAAGAGTCACTGGATAGCCGTTAAAGCAATCCTCAAGTACTTGAGAAGGACTAAGGACTTATTTTAGTATACGGTAATGGAGAATTGAAACTAAAAGGTTTTTTGAATTCCAATTTCCAATCTAATGTAGACGACCTGAAATCCACTTCTGGATTTATATTTTGCCTCAATGGTGACGCAGTGAGTTAGAAAAGTTTCAAATGAGACACCACTTTCGATTCCACCACAGAGACATAATATATATTGCAGGTTCAGAAGCTGCAAAGAAAGGTGTTTGGATGAAAATTTTCATCCAAGAGTTAGATGTAGTGTCTACCGTGCATAAACTTAGGGTTATCTTTGGAAGACAACTTTAGACTTGAGCCAAGATCTCATCAATGACCAAACATAGTAAATGTGTTATCATATGATATATGACACAAATTGATGAAGTAACAACTGAGTAGATAAAGTTGCCTCAGAAAAGAATTTAGCATAACCACTGTCTAAACCCCTAATGCAAAATATCTTTAAAGGACATCTTGAGAAGATAGATCTCAAGGCCATAGGGCATTAGCTTTAAGTGGGATATTGTTGGAATAGTGCCCAGCAAACTAATAGGATTGGCCTTGTAAAGCTATTTCCTTGTGAAACAATCTTGATTGAATGCTATTCTTTATATGGCCATTTCATTTTATGGTCCCTATTACTTTACTCCCATTTGGATGAAGCCCTTAGATCACTCATGACTATGAAACTTGCTCAGTTCACTGGGTGGTGATCATGGAATAAATCTTACACGATCGTAATCTTGAAACCTTCCAAGTCATAAGATCTTATGAGACGGGGCATCTAAGATCCGGATAGCCTTGCACTAACAATGCATTAATCCAAGAGTTGGATGTTGCTCCATTCCATGAGCGAACCATATGAGATATAGGTGCAAGTTAGTGGGTGCTTGTTTGAGAAAAAGGCACTGAAGACCTACTGGAGAATCCACTAGATAGCCGTAGTGGCAAGTCGGTAGCGGCAAGTTCTCTCGCTTATGGTAGTGCATATAATTGGTCCTTTGACCTGAGGATCCATGGTAATCTAGTGTCTGATCCTCATGCTTTAACTCTTCATTGACCACTTAGCAGGTCTTTCGCGTTAAGGTTGGGTATAAGCTACTTGGCATGGAGTTTGTGATATCCAAGATGGAATCCAACTCCTCGCTTTTGTGAATGGAAAGTACATCTCCTATGTGATCTATAATGATTGATTCTAAAAAATCCTTGCACAAGGTGGTGTGACAATTTGGAAAAGGAGTTTTCCAAAGATGGGGTCATATAAAGGAATCAAGCACTGAGAATAGAGACACAATATCGAAGCTATTAGAGAGCTGGCAAATATCTAGCCTAGGCCTCTTTTGGGAGATAGGAGATGGAAGGATCGTATTGCATGGTACGCTTGAGTTATAATGGTTCTCCAAAAGCATTCATTTCGGCTAATTAGTTGGGCTCCATGGGCTTGAGGTTGGACATCAACCATGGAGATTAGGTACTCTTCAATTAATAAGATTAAAAGAATTTAGTCGATTAGTTTAAAACTATTTTAAACTAAAATGAATGTATGATATTCAAAAGTCACAAGGAGTTTTGAGCCCATGTCAAATGAATGGTAGAACTGATTGGGTCACACACAAAATCCAATTGGCTTCCAAAGTTGAAGGAGGAGTTTTTCTAAGAGTTATAAAATTACTCCCAAGTGACTGATTTTGAGGTGCCAAATTAAAGGTCAATTTTTGGCTTGATTAATTTAAGTGTTAAATTAATCGACTAATTTAAGGAGTTAAGTTAGACTAATAACTGAGGAGTTGATTATGTGGTGCCAAGTGACCAACAATTGGTTTTGTTAACTTAATGAGTTAATTTGACAAAATTAAGCTTGAGAGTTAAGCTTGTTGACTTAAGAGTTAAGTCAAAGGTAAATTAATTAAATTAAGTATTTAATTTAATTAATGAGAAGAAGTATTTTTGGAGGGAAGAATCAAATGAAGAGTTCATTTGAGTTGTCATTTTAATTAATTTAAAATTAGATTCCAAATTAAATTAAAATGCACATGAAATTCAAATGAGATTTGAATTCAAATTTGCCACCTTAGCACCCCACTTGGCCGCCTCCCCTCATGGAAGGTGTGATGTCAACTTGGCATCACACTATCCAACATCTATATATTAATATACAGAGGGAGAGTTTAGCCAACCTTGCAAAAGTGTGAATAATTAGATTCATTCACAATTCTCTCCAAAACTCTTTTTCAAACATTGCTACATGTGTTGAGGCTTTGTTTTCTCTTCTTCTCCTACCTCAAAAAAAAAAATTGGCCTTCACCATTGATATTCTACTTATTTTCTCCAGGTAAAAGTGAATGGAATTTTGAGGATCAATTGGTGTGTGGATCATTACAATAGAGGCAAATCATTTGATTTGCTAGCTTTGGAGATCTACTGGAACAGAGCAGTCAATTGCCAAATTTTTTTTGAGCGATCCAGACTGGGTTTTGCTCCAAATTTTTAAAATGATTTCTTCAAGGACTTAAGAAGTTCCACTTTTTTTTGTAATTTTTGGAGCACTCTAACCAAGGAAAAAGTTGCTGGTTCTTTGCTATGTCGGAATCTAGATTGATGAAATGTTTACCTTTGTGATCCTGGAAATTTGCTCTTTGAGGTAAATCTCTAACTAAATATGAATTGAAAGCATGAATAGATCCTTGGTAGGTTGTAAGAACCAGTTATTTTTGAGTTTTTGAAGTTTAATTATTGGATCCTAGTTGCTTACTAACCTTTATTTTCTGCAATCAAATTTATATTGGCCTTTCTTATATAACGTTATGATTAAACTGGGTTTTGCAAGAAAATTCATAGACTTAGTCATGCAATGCGTTACTTCAGTGCCTTATTTGGTTGTTCTTAATGGTGACAAGTTTGGTTATTTTCATCCTGAGAGGGGCCTACAATAGGGAGACCCTTTATCTCCGTATCTTTTCTTATTTTTTTGCCGAGGCTTTAAGTTCTCTTCTTAAGAGGACTGAGGAGGACAATTGGTGTATTGATATCTCTATAAGTAGGAATGCACCTCGAATCTCTCATTTGCTATTTGCAGTTGATACACTATAATTCTATCAAGCATCCACGAATGCAGTAGCCACTTTGCTTGTAGATATTCTTCATCGATATGAGCTTGTTTCCGGTGAACACATAAATTTGGAAAAGTCTTTCATTATTTTCAACAATAATACCGATTTGGCTTCTCAAAGATCTATTCAACAGATTTTGGGCATGAAGGTAGTAGAAAAGCATAATAAGTACTTGGGACTTCCTTTTGTTGTTGGCAAAGCGAAGAAAGATATTTTTGCTTTCATTCGTGAGAGGGTGTGGAGCCGAATTAGCTATTGGAGTGAAAAAACTCTTTCCCTAGCTGGTGTAGAAGTTCTACTAAAGACGACGGTCTAAGCCATTCCTACATATGTCATGAGTTGCTTTAAACTTCCTAATGATCTTTTTGAAGACATTGAATTAATGATAGCCTCTTTTTGGTGGAATAACAAGCACACTAGGAAGATCTATTAGTTCACATGGGAAAAGCTTGGATGTAGTAAGCATGTTGGTGGTATGGGCTTTCGAGATCTCTATTCATTCAATAAAGCTTTGTTGGCTAAACTATTGGAATAGTGCCCCGCTGCCAATTAGATTAGTGTGTAATACTGCTTCACTTGTGATACAATCTTGATTGAATGATATTTTTTATTAAATGGTTGTCGTTATCTTATGCCTTTTATACTTTACTTGGATTTGGTTGAAGCCCTTAAATAATATAAGACTATAGGATTTGATCACGCATATGATAGTGATCATGAAACAAGTTTCTAAGGTCATGATTTTAAAATATTTCAACTCATAGAGTCCTATGAGACGGGGCATCTAAGATTCTAATAGAATTCCACTAATAATGTATATTCTAAGAGGTTAGATATTACTCCATTTCATGAGCAATCTATATGAGACATGAATGTATGTTAATGGGTATTTGTTAGAGAACAAGTTCACTAAAGACCCACATGGAGAATCCACTAGATAGCCACAGTGGCATGTTAGTAGTGGCAAGTTATCTAGTTTAAGATAGTGCATATAATTAGTCCTTGAACTTGAGTATCCATGCTAACCTTGTGCTTAGGTCCTTTTGCTTTGACTCTTGCCCGATCACGTAGCGGGTCATATAGGGTTGAGATTGGGCATGAGCTACTTAAGCATGGAGGTTTATGAGATCCAAGATGAGATCCATCTTCTCGTTGTTGTAAAGAATGAGTGCATCTCCTATGTATTCTATAATGATCGATTCCAAGAAATCCTCGCACAAGGTAGTATGACAATTTGGAAAAGGTGTTTTCCAAAGTTGAGGTCATAAAGTAGAATCGAACATTGGATGTAGAGACATAGTTATCGAGGCTATTTGGAGCCGACAAATATCTTGCTTTAGGCCTCTTTTGGGAGATAGGAGATGGAAGGATTGTATTTGCATAGTAAGCGTAAGTTATAATGGTTTATCATGAGATAATTTATTCATCCAATTATTTGAGCTCCATGGGCTTGTTGCTAGACATCGACCATAGAGATTGGGTATTCTTCAATTAATAGAGATCAATTAAAAGAGTTATTAGTTTAAAGGAGTTTAAACTAATGTGAATATTTCAGTCTTCAAAATATCACAATGAGTTGTGAGCCTATGTCTAATGAATGATGAACCTAATATAGGTCACACACAAAAGCCTAAGGAAACTTTTATTTGATAGAAGGAATTTTTTAAGGAGAGCCTAGGCGTTTTGGAGAAGAGGAACGATTGACTATTTTAATTGATCATTTTTGCGTTGATTAATTTAAGAATTAATCAAAATAATTGAAAGAGTTAAAATATGCCAATTAAATTAAGGAGTTAATTTAATTTGTGCAATATGACAATTAATTAGTCAAGTTAACTTAAGGAGTTAAGTTAACAATAATTAACTTAAAGAGTTAAGTTAATTAACTTAAGGAGTTAAATCAAATTAATTAAATTAAAGAGTTTAAATTGAGGATTTGAATTTTGAAGGGAAATCAAATAGAACAGTCCATTTGAATTTACTAAGTGGCATTTTCAGTTAGAGAAATGAAATGCAAATGCAAATGAAATTCAAATGCACTTGCAAGTTGGCAAGTTGATCAACTAGCATGGGAGGTGTGATGCTAGCTAGCATCCCTCTCTTCTATAAATAAGGCCACATGGACGGCCACCTAAGAATAATTGGCATCCTCACATTTGCCCTCCAAATGTGATATAGTTCATATGTTGAGTAATCACACAAAATTCTCTCATACCTCTCTCCTCCAAAATTGCCACTCCTCACATTCTTCCTCTCTTGTTCTAGCATAAGTAAGATTAAATTAGAGCTTACCTAAGGTGTGTGGACTTGATCATTAGAGGTCGAACACTTGGGGGACTTAGAAGAACCTTGGTGATCCATTTTGAGGCTGAAATCGGTTAATCATTTGGAGGATCTAGGATTCGAGTTTTTGGCTGATTTTTGGTCTGTACCTTTCTGTTCCATAGATGATTTGGTGGTCCAAATTTGCCAATTTTTGGAGCTTGGTAAGGGGAGCAATCGGATCAATCCGCTGCTACGCGTAGATCATCCATTGGAGGAGTCCTTAGTGTGATCTCACCAAATCCTTCGTTTCCATTTACAAAGGTAAATATTATGCATCCAAATCCTCATTTAGAGCATGATTATTATCCTTGGGATGGATTTTATTAGTTATATTTTCCTATTTTTTATTTTAATATTTGGATCCCAATCCTATACCTTATTTCAAGTGGTATCAAAGCCATTTTCATGCCTAAATTTGAATTTTAGTGAATTGATTCATGCGGTGAATGATTTTAAATCTCCTAACACTTGATTCAATTGATGAATTTGAGTGTTTGGATGATTTTGTATGTGGCTCTATATGTGTTGAATTGAAATATGTCAATATGTGTTTAAGTGTTATTTTATATGTTGGCATGATTTTGATTCAAATATTATAATGTTAAATGTTGATTTAGCATTGGATAATGTTATATGTTGATATAGAATGTGAATTATAGCTTTAAAGTGTTTTGGCTATCTTTGGATCCAATTGGATTGGAGTTAATTGGAGATTTCAGGAGAATATTGATTATCACTTAAATTTGATTTTTGAAGCATGTTTGAACATTTTAATTTCCAATTTTTAAAGTGTTTATAATATATAAATTTGTCAAAATGTTTGTGAAATTAATTCATGGAAGTGTACATGGTGTTTGGAATGCAAAATTGCACAAAATAAGCTCAAAATGCACAGTAGCACACATACCGGCATGGCGGATGGCCCTGTGGCAGTGACTGCTGCACAGTAGGTGCGTTGTGAGAACATCTGCCACGCGGTTGGGTGCACACCAGGGCAGTGGCCCACTGGTAAGTGGCTAGGGGTGTTTGTTGGCCTTTTAGTGCAATTTTGGTCTTCCTTTTAAGGTCATTTCATACTATTTTGATGCACAATAGTTGTGTTAGTGTTCAAAATAATGTTGAACATTTTTGCTTGCTTTTAAAGTCAATTTCAAGTTAATCTTCAATTAGGTACAAAAATGCGATGCATAAAGAGTTATGCTTATTTTTGCCAATTGATTAATTGTTTGTGAGATAAGCTTTTAATTGGTGGAATTGAATATCAATTCTTGTTTATTATTCATTTAATTGTTGAATGAATGATGAATGAATGGGGATGAACATAAGCCTTTAAATTGGTTTTAATTGTTTCAAAGTTATTTGAAAATGGTTGTATTAAATAAGGGCTTGCATGCCTCTTGATTTTCTACTTCGTAAATGTTGTGAGAGTAGAACTCTAGGGGTGAGGATTTTTTTTTCTCTTGTAAATGTTGCAAGGAGACAAGAAGGCTAGGAGGATCAAGGAGACTTGAAGAGACATGAATGTATATGATACATTTATGTAATAGAAAGGATTTATTCAACCCACTTAAAATCAACTAGGTAGTGCACCTATAGCTCTAAGTGCTAAGTGCACTACTTAGTTAAGGCTCATAGTCATCCCACCTTAGGAGCATGCTAGGTGAATTTACTTATTTATGCTTTTCTTTATCCTATTGATGTATGTGATGCATGGTTAGGATATAGAGAACTTAAATGAGAGACAATAATATTGACGAGATCTTTCAAAGCAAGAAAAACCCTCAACTTAGAAGAGTCTAAGTTTTCCAAAATATAAAGTCAAATTGGATACAAATTAAAAGGAGTTTTAATTAATCCAAGCCTTCTACCAATGGGAGGTGACATGAGATACTACCCTAATTTGGCATTGGCTCACGAGTCGTGGGATGCTTTATTAGAGGAAAGCTATGCTTACTTCTCGGCATATGATGCACTTTAATTTAAAACTCATTATGGTGTTGTCTTATGAGTTGTGGAATGACATAAGTGGAGTTTATAATTAAAGATTAATTGGTAGGTACGACATAACACCCAGTAGTGTAAATGTCGCAAAAATTGTAGGTCTACATGAAAAGTAACGCAAAACACATCAAGGGTTACCTTAGGATTGTTTATGGATGTCTCACAAGTCGTGGGGGTCTACAAATAATGCCTCTTGGACCTTGATTCGCACTAGGGAATGAGATTTCCCAAACCTCTCTAGGGGGTGAGAAATTTGATAAAATAGTGGAAGAAAAACATGTTTGAAGGTCTATGAACATGTTTTTTAATATCAAAATTCAATCACATGCTTATATTCTCTTTTTCACCTTTGCAGATTTGCGAAATCTCAATCAATGGCTAAAAATCCACTAAATGTTATTTTGGAAACCAATAAACTTACCGAGCCTAACTTCTGTGATTGGCTAATAAACCTCAAAATTATTGTTGACTTTGAAAAGAGGAAATATGTCCTTATTCAAAGTCCATCGAAGACCATTGGTGATGATGCCATGATGAGACATGCAAAACGTTCACCAAATTGGTAGAAGATGATCTTCAAACCCGTTGCCTCATGATGGCATCTATGTCCATAAGCTTCAAAAATCTCATGAAAATATGAAGACTGCTTCTAAGATTCATATGCACCGACAAGAGTTGTATGGAGTGCAATCTAGACATGAGTGTTACTCATTGTCTAAGGAGCTCTGTAGGATTGGAATGTTTGAAGGTGCAAGTGTACATGACCATGGCCTTAAGATGATTGTTTTCATTAAGAAGCTTGCTCAATTGGATTTGGTCATGGATAATGACCTTTATGTGGATTTGATCCTCCAATTGTTTCCAAGTTCATTTGACCAATTTATTATGAACTTCAACATGTCCAAGCAATAGGTAATAATTAATAAATTGGTCAATATGTTGGTGACCGCTGAGTCGATAATGAAAAAGTACAAACTGTTAATGATTGCATTCTCCTCCAAGTTTAAGGGCCTTATGGGTAATAAGAAAGGAGGTAAGGAGAATAAGAGTTCTTCTTCGAAAGGGAAACAACCATTAAACCCTCTAGAGTAGTTAACAAGATAATTGAGGATAAAAAGGATGCAACATGTTTCTACTGTAGCGAAACCGACCATTGGAAGTGTAATTGCAAGAAATATCTTGCAACCTTTGGGATGGGTATGTACTTTATTAAAATGCATTTTACGACCAATTCTTCCTTATGGGTATTTGATACCTTATGCAGTTCTCACCTTTGTAATTCATCACAGGGGATGAAAAGAAGAAGAAGTCCTACACCTTGGCAATGGCACAAGTGTTCTGACCAAAGTTGAAGGTGTCATAGTGTTAGACATAGGGAACTCCATAATTGTATTAGATCATTGTTACTATATACATAATGTTTCAAAAAAATATTATTTCAATTCCCATTTTGAATAGTGAAGGATATGTGTTTTCAATATCAAATGGAAAATTGAAAGCAATAAATAATTATTCTTTAGTCACAATGGGTACACTTAGTAATGAACTATACATTTTGGATTCTCAACCATCACTTATGCACATTCAACAAAGTAATAAAACAAAATTAGATAACCAAGAAAGTGCCATTTTGTGGTATGCAAGACTTGGACATATTTTCAAAAATAGAATGAACAAGATAGAAGCCCTCAAAGCACTAAATGTTAATGGCATAGAGGATCTTCCTATTTGTGAACCTTGTTTAAAAGGAAAAATGACCAAGGCTCCTTTTGTAGGACAAATGGAGCGAACCACAAGTCCTTTGGATTTAATCCATATGGACGTTTGTGGACAACTAATAGTTAGTGCTAGAGGAGGCTATTCTTACTTCATCATATTCACCTATGATTATACTCGATTCGGACATGTTTCTCTTACGAAGTACAAGTCTAAAGATTTTGAAAAGTTCAAAGATTATAGGAATGAAGTAGAAAAGCAACAAAGACTAAGTATTAATGATTTTCGATCCGATTAAGAAGGAGAATACTTAAGTACCAAATTCTTGGATTATCTAAAAGAGAATGAAATTCTCTCACAATGAACTCCACCCGGCACAGCCCAACATAATAGAGTAGCCAAGAGAAAAAGTTGTATCTTATTAGATATGGTCCATTCCATGATGAGCTTCACCAATATGCCTGTATCCTTTTGGGGATACGCCCTCAATACGGCAACGAGGCTACTAAATGTAGTACCCTTAAAGTCCATGCCAAAGACACCGCATGAGATGTAGTATGGTAAAGCACCCTCTTACTCCTATTTAAAAGTTTAGGGGTCTCCCACATACGTCAAGAGACTAGTGGTAGAGAAGTTGGATGCGGGATCCACTTTGCACAAGTTTGTAGAATACCCAAAAAAGTCTTTACGGTATTTTTTCTATGATCCCTCGGAGCAATAGGTGTTTGTTTCAAGGAACACCAACTTTTTCAAAAGGAGTTTCTATTGGATAGAGAATGTATTATCATTGAACTTGATGAAGTTTAAGATAATTATGAAATTCCACAAGCAGTAGAAACAAAAGAGCATCACGGGCCTAGCACACAACCTCTAAGGAGGTCGGATCAAATCAAGAAGCGGTTTGGATTTCTTCATGAGATGGGTGAAATAGATAGTGATTCAAAGACCTATGAGAAAGCTATGTTGGACTTAGATTTAGAACATTGGCTTGAAGCCATGAAATTCAAAATGGACTCCATGTACTCCAACAAAGTATAGGCTTTGGTATATTCACCTAAGGGTATAGTACCCATTGGTTGCAAGTGGATCTACAAGCAAAACCTAGTAATTGATGGAGAGGTGAAAACCTTGAAAGCTAGACTAGTGCCAAAGGGTTATAATAAAAAACTTGGTGTTGATTTTGAGGAAACCTTTTCACCGATCGCTATGCCTAAGTCCATTAGGATTATGCTTGCTATAACCATATATTACAACTATGAGATATGGCAAATAGATGTAAAGATTGTTTTCCTCAATGAAAACATTGAAGAAGAAATCTATATGGAGCAACCTTAAGATTTTACATCCAAAGGGAGTGAGCAAAAGGTTTGAAAACTCCAAAGGTCCATCTATAAACTAAAGCAAGCATCCTAAAGTTGGAACATTTATTTTGATAAGACAGTGAAATCGTTTGGCTTTCTAAAAAATGTGTATGAGCTTTGTGTGTATAAAAAGGCCAGTAGGAGTTTGATATAGTTTATTGTACTTTATGTCGATGACATTTTTCTCATTGGGAATGAGAAAGAAGGGTACGGGTAGAGTGTATTAAAGCATGGTTATCTTTGCAATTCTCTATGAAAGATTTGGGAGAAGCATCCTTTGTATTGAGAATATGGATCTATAGAGATTGACTAAAGAGGATGTTGGGGCTCTCCTAAATCGTGTATTTTAACAAGATACTAAAGAAGTTTTGTATGGAAAAATCCAAGAAAGGATTCCTTCCCATGAGATATGGTCTTCGTCTCTCCAAGTCTATTATCCCTATTGTCCCTAAGATAAATATAGGAGAGAAAGAATATCCCACATACCTTATACGTCCATAATATGGAGCATAATGTATACCGTTCAATGTAATAGACTAGATATAGCATATGCTCTAAGTATTACGAGTTGCTTTCAATCTAACGACGGTGAGAGTTACTAGAAGGCCGTAAAAGCAATCCTCAAGTACTTGAGAAGAACTAAGGATTTGTTTTTGATTTACGATAATAAAGAATTGAAACTTGAAGGATTTTTGGATTCTAGTTTCCAATCCAATGAATATGACCTTAAATCCATCTCAAGAATCATATTTTGCCACAATGGCTATACCGTGAGTTGGAAGAGTTCCAAACAAGACACCACGATTGATTCTACCACCAAGACATAATATATTATGGCCTCAAAAACCACAAATGAGGGTATTTGGATGAAAAACTTCATTTAAGAGTTAAATGTAGTGCCCAGTATTGCAAAGCCAGTTGTTTTCTTTTGTGACAATAGTGAAGCCATTCTGCATGCAGAAGAACCAAGATCTCATTAGTGATCTAAGTACATTTTGAGGCATTATCATTTGATCCGTGAGATCATTGATAGAGGTGATATTTGAGTGGAGATGGTAGCCCCAGAAGAAAATATAGCAGATCCACTGGCTAAACTCCTAACATAAAAGATCTTTGAAGGGCTTATTGAGAAGGTGGGCCTTAAGACTATGGGGAATTGGCTTTAGGATAAGTGGAAGATTGCTTGGATAGTACCCTGACGCCAATTAGATTGGTGTGTAATACTATTGCACTTGTAATACAATCTTGATTGAATGATATTCTTGATTAAATGGCTGTCTTCATCTTATGTTTTTTATATTTCATGTGCATTCGGATGAAGATCTTAAATCATATAAGACTATAGGACTTGGCCATGAATATGATGGTGATCATGAAACAAGTCTCCACGGTCATGATTTTAAAAATATTCCAAGTCATAGAATCTTATGCGATATGACATCTAAGATTCGAATAAACTTGTACTAATGATGTATATTTCAAGGGGTTGGATATTGCTTCATTTCATAAGCAGTCTATGTGAGACATGGATACATGTTACTGAGTGAAAGAAGGAGTAAGCTTGAGATCCAAAATATAAAACCATAAATAGGAAAAATATAACCGATGTACTATATTCCAAGGACATATTGATGCTCAAAATAAGGATTTAGTTGCAGAAAATTATCTTTGAAGATCAACACAAAGGTGAAGAGAAGATCACTCCAATGAACACTTCAATGGAACATCTACACACAGTAGAAGGTTCCAACGGTTGGATCCCTTCCGATCTCCAAAAAACAAAAAAATTGGCAGGCTATTCCACCACAAATCTTGGTAGTTGCTGCCAAACTTTAGTTCCAATCAAAAACTCCTTGGTCCTTCAAATCAGCTCCCAAAACTGGTGGACAACAATGATTCTCCAAGGAATTCTAAGTTCTCCAAGTGTAGAACCTCTAATGACAAAGTCCACGCACCTTAGGCAAGCACTAAATTAACATAACTTGTGCTAGATCAAGTGAGGAAGAAGGTGAAGGGAGGTTGCAATGGAGGAGAAAGGGAAAGGAAAGAATTTAGTATGAATCTTCAGCACATGAATATCACACTTTTGAAGGGAAATGAAGAACGTGCCAACTATCACTACAGGTGACCGGCCATGTGGCTATTTATAGAGGAGAGAGAATGAAAGTTGGCATCACACCTCCCATGCTAGTTGGCCAACTTACCAACTTGCATGTGAATTAGAATTTCACATGCATTTCCATTTAATTAACAGTTACATTTCATCTCATGAAATGAAATGCTAATTAACTCTAAATTAAATTCAAATTAACTCTTCCATTTGATTTCCCTCCAAAATTCAAATTTTCATTTTAATTAAATTAACTTTTTAATTTAATTGATTGGACTTAACTCATTCAATTAACTTAACTCTTTAAGTTAATTAGTGTTAATTTAACTCCTTAAGTTAACTTAACTAGTTAATTGTCACATGGCTCTAATTAAATTAACTTCTTAATTTAATTGGCCAAATTTAACTCCTTAAATTATTTTGATTAATTTAACTTCTTAAATTATTTTGATTAATTGAACACTTAAATTAATCAACCCAAGGTGACCAATTAAAATAGTCATTCATCCTTTAGAAAATTCCTCTTATCAAATAAAAGCTTCCTATAGGCTTTTGTGTGTGACCTATTAAGTTCATCCATTCATTGGATATAGGCTCACAACTCATTGTGATATTTTGAATATCGAAATATTCACGTTAGTTTAAACTCCTTTAAACTAATAACCCTTTCAATTAATCTTTATCAATAGAAGAGTACCCAATCTCTATGGTCGATATCTAGCGACAAGTCCATGGAGCCCAACTAATTGGATGAATAAATTATGTCTTGATGAACTATTCTAGCTTATGCTTACCATTCAAATATGGTCCTTCCATCTCCTATCTCCCGAAAGATGCCTAGGGCAAGATATTTGTCGGCCCCCTAATAGCTTCTGTAACTATATCTCTATATCCAATTTTAGATTTCCCTTTATAACCTCAACTTTGGAAAACTCCTTTTCCAAATTGCCATACTACCTTGCGCAAGGATTTCTTGAAACTGATCATTATAGAATGCATAGGAGATGCACTCGTCCTTCACAAAAATGAGAAGATGGGTCATATTTTGGATCTCACAAACCTCCATGCTTAAGTATCTCATGCCAAATCTCAACCCCGGATGACCCACTACGTGGTCGGAGAAGAGTCAAAGTATAAGGACCTAAACACAAGGTTACCATGGATCCTTAGGTCCAAGAACTAATTATATGCACTAGCGTAAGCTGGAGAACTTGTCACTACTGACTTGCCATTGTAGCTATATAGTGGATTCTCTGGGCGAGTCTTCAGTGAACTTGTTTTCCAATAAGCACCCACTAATATGCATCCATATCTCACAAAGATTGCTCATGAAATGAAGCATGAAGCATGAAGCATGAAGCATGAAGCAATATCCAACTCCTTGAAATATGCATCGTCAGTGCAAGTCTATCCAAATCCTAGATGCCTCATCTCATAAGATTGTATGACTTGGAACATTTGAAATCATGACAGTAGAGACTTATTTTATGATCACCATCATATGCGTGATCAAGTCCCATAGTCTTGTGTGATATAGAGGTTTCAACCAAATACAAGTGAAGTATAATAAGCATAAGATAAAAATGGTCATGTTATAAGAATATCATTTAATCAAGATTGTATCACAAGTAAAATAGTATTACATGTCAATCTAATTGGCTATAGAATACTATTCCAACAATCTACTCGTCCTAAAGCTAATTTTCCATAGTCTTAATGCCCATCTTCTCAAGATATCCTTCAAAGACCTTTCGCATTAGGGGTTTAGTCAGTGGATCTACTATATTCTCATCTCAGACTACCCTCTTTACTCAGATGTCACCTCTGTCAATGATCTCATCGATGAAATGATGACTCATCAAAATGTGCTTGGATCGTTGATGAGGTCTAGCTCTTTCACCTGCACAACCGCTCTTTTAGTATCATAAAAGACAACAACTGACTCTACAATGTTAGGTACCCCATCTAACTCTTGGATGAAGTTTTCATCCAAAGACCCTCCTTTGCAATTTTTGAAGCCATAATATATTTTGCCTCGGTAGTAAAATCGACGGTGGTATCTTGTTTGGAACTCTTCCAACTCATCATGCTGCCATTGAGGTAAAATATAAATCCTAAGGTAGATTTAAGGTGACCTTTATCGAATTGAAAACTAGAATTTGAAAACCATTCATGTTTCAATTCTCTGTTATCGTATACTAAAAACAAATCCTTAATTGTTCTCAAGTACCTGAGGATTGCTTTTCAGCTTCCTGGTGACTTTCACCGGGGTTGGATTGAAAGCGTGTCATAACACTTAGAGTGTATGCTATATCCGATCTAGTACATTGAACAGCATATATTATGCTCCCTATCGCGAATGCATAAAATATGTGGGACATCCTTTCTTTCTTGCCTTTAGGAGCCATAGACTTGGAGAAACAAAGATCATGTCCCATGGGAAGGAATCCTCTCTTCGATTCTTCTATACTAAACTTCTTCAGTATTTTGTCAATGTTCGGGGTTTCGGAAAGCCTCAACATCCTCTTTGATCTATGCTATAGATCCATATTCCAAATACATAGGATATTTTTCCCAAATCTTTCATAGAGAATTGCTAAGATAACTATATTTTAGTATACTCTAATACTTCTGTCTCATTTCTAATGAGAAGAATGTCATCCATATAAAGCATAATAAACTGTATTAAGCTTCCACTGGACTTTTTGTATGTAAGATTCATACACATTTTTGATAAAGCCAAATAATTTGCATGTCTTATCAAACGTATGTTCCAACTTTGGGATGCTTATTTTAGTCTATAAATAGACATTTGGAGCTTGCAAATCTTTTGCTCATTCTTTTTGAATGTAAAATCTTGTGGTTGCTCTATATAGATTTCTTCTTCAATGTTTTCATTGAGGAAAGTGGTCTTTACATCTTTTTGCTATATCTCATAGTCATAATATATAGCTATGACAAGCATAATCCTAATGAACTTAGGCATAGTGACTAGTGAAAAGGTTTTCTCAAAACCAATACCAGGTCTTTGCGTGTAACCTATTGCCACTATCTAGTCTTAAAAGTCGCCACCTCTCCATTGACACCTAGCTTTCACTTGTAGATCCACTTGCAACCATCGGGTATTATACCCTTCGATGGATCTACCAAAGTTCATACTTTGTTGGAATACATGGAGTCCATTTCGAATTTTATGGCCTCAAGTCAATGTCCTGAATCTATTTTCAATATAGCTTCCTCATAGGTCTTTAGATCACTCTTGGCCCATTTCATGAAGGAATTCGAACCTTTTGGGTTGCTTCCTGATTTGGTCCGACCTTTTTAGAGGTAGTGTGCTAGGGCTCATGATGTTCTCTTGTTTCTACCACTTGTGGGATAATATGATCATCTTAAACTTCATCAAGTTCAATGATAACATCATTTCCATCTAACAGAAATTCCTTTTCCAAAAAGTGGCGTTCCTTGAGGCAAACATCTTTCATTCTAAGGGATCATAGAAATAATAACCTAGAAACTCTCTAGGGTATCCTACAAACTCGCACAAAGTCGAAAGACCCTCAAACTCTTAAATAAAAAAAGAAAGTACTTTGCCACACCACATCATGCGGTGTCTTTAGCCCTGAGTTTGAGGGTACTACATTTAGTAGCCTTGCTGTTGTTTCTAAGGTGTATCACCAAAAGGATATAAACACATCGGTGAAGCTTATCATGGAATGTGCTATGTCTAACAAAGTACGATTTCTCCTTTTGGTTACTCCATTATATTAGATTGTGCCGGGTGGAGTCCATTATGAGAGAATCCCATTCTCTTGTAGATAATCCAAGAATTAGATATTTATTCTGCTTCTTGATCTAATTGAAGAGCTTTAATACTAAGCCCTTATTGTTTTTCTACTTTATTCCTATACTCTTTGAACCTTTCAAAAGCTTCGAACTTATACTTCATAAAACACATATGTTCGAACCGAGTATGACCATCGGTGAAGGTCATGACGTAATAATAGCCTCATCTTGCACTAACTCATAGTAGTCCACAAACGTCCATGTGGATCAAACCCAAAGGACTTGTGGTTCGCTTTGTTTGTCCTACAAAAGGAGCCTTAGTCATTTTTCCTTTTAAATAAGATTCACAAATAGGAAGATCTCTATGCCACTAATATTTAGTGCTTTAAAGGCTTTCATCTTGTTCATCTTATTTTTGAAAATATATCCAAGTCTTGTATGCCATCGAATGGTATCTTCTTGGTTATCGAATTTATTTGTTTACTCTGTTGAATTTGCATCAGTGATGGTTGAGAATCTAAAATGTATAATCCATTGTTACTTGTCCCAATTGCAACTAAAGAATCATTCTTTATTACCTTCAATTTCTCATTTGATGTTAAAAAATCGTATCCTTCACTATTTAAAATGGAATTGAAATCATATTCTTAACAAGATTCAGTAATAATAACAAAAATCCAATGCAAGTAAGGAGTTCCTTAAGTCTAACTTCATGGCGCCTTCAACTTTGGCCGCAACTTTTGCTCCATTGTCAAGGCATATGATCATATCCCTATCACTTAGACTCTTTCTTCTTTCTATGCCCTATAACAAATTACAAAGGTGAGAGCCGCATATGGTACTAAATACTTATGAGGAAAAAATTATAGTTAAGTGCACTTCAATAAAGTACATACCCTTCCCAAGTGTTGCGAGGTATTCCTTGCAATTCCGTTTGCAATGGCCTTTCTCACCATAGTAGAAACAAATAACATCGACTTTATCCTCTCTCTTTTTTTCCTTAACTACTCAAGAGGCTTTAATGGTTGATTTCCTATCGAGAAAGAACTCTTCTTTCTCTTACCTCCCTCCTTAGCACCCCTAGGGCCCTTAGACTTGGAGGAGGATGAAAGCATCAACGGTTTGTCCTTTTTCATTGTCGCTTCGGCGATCACCAACATACTGACCAGTTCATTAATCATTACCACTTGCTTTGTCATGTTGAAGTTCATAATAAATTGATCAAATGAACTTGGTAATGATTGGGGGATCAAATATACATAAAGGTCATTGTCCATGACCACGTCCAAGTAAGCAAGCTTCTCAATGAGACCAATCATCTTAAGGCCATGGTCATGGACACTCACCTTCAACCATTCTAGTCCTGAAGAGCTCCTTAGACAAAGAGTAGAGCTCATGTCCAAATTGCACCCCGTACAACTCTTGTAGGTGTAAATAAATCTTAGAAGTGATTTTCATGAGTTCATGAGATTTTTGGACCTTATTGGATATAGGAGCCATCATAAGGCAATGGGTTTGAAAATCATCTTCTACCTATTTAGCGAATGTTTTGCGTACCTCATCATTGGTATCATTACCAACGATGTTTGATAGACTTTAAGTAAGGACATATGTTCTCTTTTCGGAGTCAAGAATTATCTTGAGGTTTCTAAGCCAATCGTGAAAGTTAGGCCCAATGAGTTTATTAGTTTCCAAAATCATGTTGAGTGGATTCTTAGCCATTTGATTGAGATTTCACAAATTTACAAAGGCAAAAAAAATAATATGAGGATATGATTGAATTTTGATATTAGAAAACATGTTTATAGACTTTGAAGCATGTTTTCTCCCACTATTTTATCAAATTCCTCACCCGCTAAAGGAATTTGGAAATTTTCATTTCCTTGTGAGAGTTAAGGTCAAAAGGCATCATTCGTGGACCCACGATTCGTGAGACATCCACAAACAATCCTATGGTAAGCAACTTTTGCTAATTGCATCTCTATACAACCCTTGATGTCTTTTGCCTAACTTTTCATGTAGACCCACGACTCGTGCGACATCTACATTACTAGGGTTAAGCTGAACCTATCAATCAATCTTTAATTATAAACTCCACTATGTCATTCCACGACTTATGAGACAATGTCATAGTGACTTTTGAATTAAAGTACATCATATGCTAAGTGAGTGAACGTAACTTTCCTCCATAAACATTTGGTAGAATCCCATGTTATAAACTACTAGTAGAATGCTTGGATTAATTAAAACTCCTTCTAATTTATATCAAAATTGACTTAATATTTTGAAAAAACATAGACTCCTATAAGTTGAGGGATTTTCTTATTTTGAGAGATATCATCAATTTTATCTTCTTTTATTTAGTTTTCTATATCCTAACCATGCTTTTCATACATCCATAGGATAAAGAAAGTATAAATAAATAAATGCACCTAGCATTCTCCTAGGGTGGGATGACCATGAGTTTTAACCAAGTAGTGCACTTAGAGCCATGGGTGCACCACTTAGCTAATTTTAAGTGGGTTGATTAAATCCTATCTATTATATAATTGTATCTCATACATTCATTGGTCTTCAAGCCTTCTTAATCATCTTGGCCTTCTTTGTCTCCTTGCAACATTTACAAGAGAAACGAAATCTTTATCCCTAGAGTTCTACTCTCATAACATTTACAACGTAGAAAATCAAGAGGCATGAAAGCCTCTATTTAATACAATCCTTCTGAACTGCTTGAAACAAATAAAACCAATTTAAAGGCTCATGTTCATCCCAATTCATTCATCGTCCGTTCAACAATTAAATGAACAATAAATAAGAATTGGCATTCAATTCATCTAATTAAATGCTTATCTCATAAACAATTAATTAATTGGCAAAAATAAGCATCTGTTTATGCATCTCATTTTTGCACCTATTTATAATGTTATTAGGAGGCTTTTGGAAGCGTCCATCACATTTTTCTCACATTGCCAACTCGCATGCCTAGTTGGATTTTAATTTATAAAATTAAAATGCCAAGCCATTAATTGAAAATGGACTCTCCCATGTTAATTTTTCCTTCAAAATTAGATTAATTAACTCTTTTAGTCAATTGAATCAACTTAACTCTTTAAGCTGACCTTAACTAATTAAATTGCCACATAGCATCAATTAAATTAATTTCTTAATTTAATTGGTCTAATATAACTCTTTAAATTTTTTTATTAATTTAACAGTTAAATTAATCAAGCTATTGTGACTTACTATTAATTGTCAACTTGGTCTCTTTCAAACTTGACCATTTTAGTTATCTAACTCTTTAGGTTATTCTCCAATTTATCAAATAGAGTGCTCTAGGCTTTTCTGTATGACTCTTTCTATTTACCAATTAATTAGACATTGACTCACAGCTCTTTGTGATTTAATAAATATCAAATATTCTAATTAGTTTAAACTCTTTTAAACGAATCCCTCTATCAATTAATCTTTATTAGTTGAAGAGTACTCAATCTCCATAGTCGATATCTAGTGCAAGCCTATGGAGACCAACCAATTGGATGAATTAATTTTGGTTGAACCATTACCGCTTAAGACTACCATATAAATACAGTCCTTTTGTGTCATGTCTCCCAAAAAAGGCCTAAGGCAAAATATTTATTGATTTCCCAATAGCCTCGATAACTATGTATCGATTCTTGATGTTCAATTCCTAATTATGACCTCAACTTTGGAAAAACTCCTTTTTCAAATTGTCATAGTACTTTCCATAAGGATTTCTTGGAATTGATCACTGTAGAGTACATAAGAGACCAACCTGTTCAACATGGACGGGTGAAACGGATCTCATCTTGGAACTCACCAACCTCTATACTTAGGTAGCTTATGCCCAACCTAATCCTAGGGCGACCTGTTACATGGTCGGAGTAAAATCAAAGTACAAGGACCTAATACTGAAGTCACATGTAGCACTAAGATCCAATTATCAAAGCTAAAAAATGCTAAAATAACTAGGCTACATATGAAGTCAAGGATCTAAACATACCCATTCAGATTTAGAATGAGAATTATCTTGATTTTTAGAAAATCAAACAAAGGTGGAATAAGATCTCAACTCTTTGAAAACTGTCTTCCAGCAGCACACCAAAATCCCAGCAACTTTTTCTCAACAAAATGAACTCCGATTTGAGTGAAATTTTTACCAAACGAATAGTAACTCCTTGATATATCTTCATTAAAAAATCAACTTAAAATGGATCCAAAAAGACCTCTAAAAATTGCTCCAAAGTTACTACCTGAAATAGAGGATTTCCAAAGGCAAGCAATTCAATTGTCTTGCCTCTAATATAAAGATCCACACACCAATTCCCAATCCTTTTCCTCTTAATATTAGCTGAAAATAATGAAAAGAAGAGCTTGGATGAAGGCTTGATTTGGAGATACGAGAAGAAGATAAGTGAAGCTTCAACACATAAGGCAACACTTGAAAATTTGGAGGGAAATTGAGAGAATCTAATTTTTGCTTGCAATCCATATGTGCCGCCCCCTTCACTCTCTACATCTATATATAGAAGGAGGATAGTGTGATGCCTTCCTCAAGGTGGCTGCCCACTTGCTCTAGCAAGCTGGCATGTGAATTTTGAATTTCATTTGGAATCTGTATTTCATCTCATGAAATGTCATCCAAATAAATTCTAATTCACACCAAATGAAAATTTCATCTGAATTTTCCTTATAAAATTAATTCTCCATTTTAATTAATTAAATACTTTAATTTAATTAATTAAGTTTGACTTAACTCTTTCAGTCGATTTGCTCAACTCCTTAAGCAAGACATTGTTAACTTAACTCCTTAAGCTGTCGGAAGCTTGTGGAACATAGAATCCAAAGATTCAACTATATAATCAGACTATTAGATGAGTATTTGAACGAATTTGTGTCTTTATTAAGGAGGGATTCCAGTAGTTGCTTAACACTAGTTTTATCATAGTATATAGATACCACAAATAGGTGGCTAGCATTATCCTAGTAATCAATCAAAATGAGGAAAATAGATTTTAAGGACCTAAATATAGCATCCCCAAAAGATGAGTACACTATATGCTAATGGCAAATATTCTCATACACCAATGTTGGTAATGCATTCCTCATTTGTGTTCATGGTAATGCAAGCTATAATCAAATATTCATGGCCAAGGTGTTAGAATAGTGCCTCGTAGCCAATTTGGATTGTCGTGTAATAACTACTCCAATTGTGAGATAATCTTGATTGAATGATATTTTATAAAATGGCGATCTTTATCTTATGCTTCTTACACTTCACTTGCACTTGATTGAAACCCTTAAATCATACAAGACTATGGGACTTGATCACACAAAAGATGGTGATCATGAAATGAGTCTCTAAGTTCATGGTTTTAAATATTCCAAGTCATAGAATCTTATGAGAAGGGGCATCCAAGATTTGGATAGACTTGCACTAACGATGCATACTCAAAAGGATTGGATATTGCCTTGTTTCATGGGTAATCTATGTTAGATATGGATGCATGTTATGTGTGCTTGTTAAAGAATAAGTTCATTGAAGGCCTGCCTAGGGAATCCACTAGATAGCCATAGTGGCATATCGGTAGTGGCGAGTTCTCAAGCTTACGATAGTGCATATAATTAGTCCTTTGACTTGAGGATCCATAGTAACCATGCATTTAGGTCCTCATGCTTTGACTTTGCCTTGACCATGTAACGGGTCATCCAGAGCTTAGATTGAGCATGAGCTACTTAAACATGCACTACAAGAAAAGCAGTTAATTATAGTATATATTTTGTGGTGGTTTGTCACAATCGCCGCAAACTATATCATTTGAAGGCTGTTGCGCAGGGATTTTCGGCTTTTTAATATAAACCACCACGAAATTAATACATATAGCGGCAGATTATTTAAACCGCCACAAAATTACTAATATTTGGCGGTGGTTATCTTAACCGCCACAAGATGAAGAAATTTCGCTGAGGTTCTAACCACTGCGAAAGCAACAAATTATCTATATGAATTTCTATAGTATTGTCCCTTTGGCTTGTTGGCTTAGCCTTTGTTTACTTTAAAGGGTTTAGGTCCATAATTTAATATATATATATATATATATATATGTAGTCCCTATATAAATATATAATGCCAATTATTTTTGATATTTTTTTTTAATAAGTTCCTAAAATAAAGTGTTTTATAATATAAGCTCTTCTATAAAATGTAAAGAGGTGTTCCCTTATTTTAAATTTGAACATACTCCTGTAATAACTTAGACTGTATGAATTTTAAGTTTTTATTTTATTCATACACTTCAAGGCTTATTTTAAAATATAAAGCTTAATATTTTTATAAGCTTCAAAAACTCTTTATAACAAAATCATGTAGGAGACAATAACATCTTTTTAGTAAAAACTTAGCCAAACACCCACTTAGTCTAGGTTTTTACTAGTTTGTTAATATTATATATTTCGATTAATGAAATGAATTATTATAGTATTTTCTTTACCCAAAACTCACAATGCAAAAATATTACTCATATACCTACAAATTTATACATGTAATAAAATTTCTTTGCTTCATGTAGCTATATTATGTTATCCCACACTTTGTGTTTATTTCTTTTATTTCACTATTTGATGCTCCTATTTTATTTATTCAAATGTCAATTACTATTTTATTTTTACAAATAAATAATATTATTCTAAAATATTCTTATCAACTAATTATGTCATACCATTGATTTTCAAAACTTATTTTTAATAATGTAAACAACTTCAAACCTTTTACTCTTTCAATTAATATTTTTTATAATTTTATTTTATTTACATTAAAAACTAAAGACCTTTTTGTCACTTCCATGATTTTTATTTTCAATTACTAAAGAATTTTTTCCTTTTACACACACACACACACACACACACACACACATACACATATATATATATATATATATTGTATTTTTTAAGTTATCTGATTTTTCCTAATAAATCATATATATACAGAGGTTTGTGAGATACAAGATAGGATCCATTTCCTTGTTGTTGTGAAGAACGAGTGCATCTCATATGTATTCTATAATGATCGATTTCAAGAAATCCTTGGGCAATGTAGTATGACAATTTGAAAAAGGTGTTTTCCAAAGTTGAGGTCATAAAGTGAAATCAAACATTGGATATAGAAACTTAGTTATCGAGGCTATTAGGGAGCCGACAAATATCTTGCCCTAGGCCTCTCTCGGGAGATAGGAGACGAAAGGGCAATATTTTCATGGAATGAATAAGCTATAATGGTTCATCAAGATTTAATTCATTCATCCAATTAGTTAGGCCTTGGGCTTGTTGCTAGAGATCAACCATGGATATTGGATACTCTTCAATTAATAGAGATTAATTGAAAATTTATTAGTTTAAATGAGTTTAAACTAATTCGAATATTTCAATATTCAAAATATCACAAAGAGTTGTGAGTCCATGTTCAATGAATGGATAAACCTAATGGATCACACACAAAAGTCTAAGGAAACTCTTATTTAACAACATAAATTTTCTAAGGAGTTAGAAAATTGCTTAGTGGGCAAGGTTTGTCTAAGGAGCGAAAAATGAATTGACTAATTTCTAATTGGTCATTTTGACTTGATTAATTTAAGTGTTAAATTAATCAAAATAATTTAAGGAGTTAAACTAGGCCAATTAAATTAAGATGTTAATTTAATTGTTTTCATATGACACATTAGTTAGTCATGTAACTTAAAGAGTTAAGTTAGCTCAATTAACTTAAATAGTTAAATTAATTAACTTAAGGAGTTAAGTTAAATTAATTAAATTAAAGAGTTAATTTAATTAAATAGGGAATGCAAGTTTTGGAGGAAAATCAAATGGAAGAGTCCATTTGAATTTGTGCAAATTGGCATTTCAAATTATGAAATGAAATGCGAATTTTAGCTAAATGTGAATTTAGCAAGTTGGCACACGTGTGGAGAGTGTGAAGGCTTCCATCCTCTCCTATTTAAAGACCATGTGGCCAGCTACTTGAGAATAATTGAGGCTCTCATTTTTCCCTCCAAAAAGTGCTATAATTCATTCATATGTTGAATAACCACCTCCTAGATTGCCTTCTCCTTCTCTTCTCCTCCAAAATCACCAACCTCCATCATCTTCTTTCTCCACTTTTCTCTAGCAAAGAGTGTGTGGATTGAGAGGCATTCCTAGGTGTGTGGACTATTCATTAGAGGCTTCCCGCTTAGGTAGCTTAGGATTGGTTGATTGAACCTCCTTGTGGCCAATTTTGTAGTTCTTTTAGGCGATCATTTGAAGCTATTTTTCCTCCAATTTTTCTGTCATTTAAGGGCTTTTTTGGTGATTTTGTTGGAATAGTGCCCCAGAAGCCAATTAGATTGGCCTTGTAAACTATTTCCTTGTAAGACAATCTTGATTGAATGATATTCATTATATGGCCATCTTCATCTTATGCTCATTATTTACATCACTAGCATTTAGATGAAGCCCTTAGATCACATTAGGCTATGAGATTTGATCACGCATTTGATGGTGATCATGGAATAAGTCTTACACGATCGTGATCTTAAATCTTCCAAGTCATAGGAACTTACAAGATAGGGCATCTAAGATCCGATAGACTTGCACTAACGATGCACAAATCCAAGGATTGGATGTTGCTTTATTCCATAAGCAATCCCATATGAGATATGGATACATGTTAGTGGTGCTTGTTAGAAAATATGGCACCGAAGGCCCTCTCAGAGAATCCACTAGATAGCCAAAGTGGCAAGTTATCCAGCTTATGCTAGTGCATATTATTATCCTTGAGGATCCATGGTAACCTTGTGTTTGGTCCGTATGCTTTGAATCTTCCTGGGTCACTTAGTAGGCCACTTGGGTTGAGATTGTGCATGAGCTACTAGACATGGAGGTTTGTGAGATCCAAGATGAAATCCGACTCCTCAATTTTATGAAGGGTGAGTGCATTTCCTATGCATTCTATAATGATCGATTCCAAGAAATCCTTGCGCAAGGTGATGTGACAATTTGGAAAGGTGTTTCCAAAGATGAGGTCACTAAGGGAATCAAACATTGAGAATAGAAGCATAGCATCGAGGTTATTAGGAAACCGACTAATATCTTGCCCTAGGCCTCTTTTAGGAGATAGGAGACAGAATGATCGTATTTGTATGGTACAAGTAATGCTAGAATGGTTCTCCAAGAGCATTCATTTCGGCCAATTAGTTGGGTTCCATAGGCTTGAGATTGGACATCAACCATGGAGATTAGGTACTCTTCAATTAATGAGATTAATTGAATTGAGTTGCTTAGTTTAAATGAGTTTAAACTAATATGAATATTTAATATTCCATAAGTCACAAAGAGTTGTGAGACCATGTCCAATAAATGGTAGAACCTAATGGGTCATACACAAAAGCCAATAGCTTGACCTATTGAAGGAAGGAAAACTCCCTAAGAGCCAGAAAATTCACGACCAAATTATGAAGGAGGTGAAAATTGGAGTCATTTTTGGTTTGATCAATTTAATTTGAAAGTTAAATTAAGATCAATCAATTAAGAGTTAATTAATTGATTCCACATGACTATCAATTGGTCAAATTAATTTATTAATTTGACCAATTGATAGTCATGTGGAATCAATTAATTAACTCTTAATTGATTGATCTTAATTTAACTTTCAAATTAAATTGATCAAGCCAAAAATGACTTGAAAAGTTAAATTAATTTTGACTAGCTTAAAGAGTTAAGTAGTTTGACCTAAGAGTTAAGTCAAAGGATTATTAAGTAAATTAAAGTGTTTAATTTAATTTAATTGGAGAGTTTATTTAGGAGAATATTATTAAATGAAGGGTTTATTTAATATGAAATTGGAATTTAATTGGAAGACATTTCTTAAGATGAAATGTAAGCTTCAATTAATATTCTTATTCATTAATCACTAAATGTTAGTGGCCACCTTGGCATGGACATTTGGCACCTTTTCCTTGAGTATGGTGTGTGACCACACACCATCCCACTCCTATATATACATATGGAATGGGGATAGGCAGCCACTTGGTCTTCCAAGCAAGGTGTGATTATTCTCCCAACAAATTTGAGTAATGGGCATCTAATTTGTTAGCATCCCTATTATTCTCTCCAACCTCCCACACATTCCACCTTCATTCTTCCAAGCCTTCTCTTCCTCTCTCTCTGCAAATGTCTCTAGCTATATTGTAGAGATAAGGTCCTAGCTATGGTGTATGGACTATGTCATTAGAGGCTAACCGTTGCTATTGCTCTTCTTTGAGGCAGTTTCTAGTAGCTGGTTGTGGGCAATTCTAGGAGGCTTTTTGATCTTCTATTTTGGATGATTTTTAGAGTTTTATATCCTCAGGGTGTGGTGACATTCCAATAAAAATTTCAGCTTAAAAGGAGGAGTCCAACCTTAGGAAAAATGTTGGTGAATCCACTACGCCAGTGAAGAGTTTCTTCAATGGTTGAAGAAGAATTTTCTTGCTCCCTGAATTTTTTGTTTTCTCCAAGGTAATTCCCACTGTAAATCTAATTCCTATGCATGTCTTGATCTTAGGGGGTGTGTGGGCTCGTTATATTCATGTTTTTTGAAAATTAGTGCATCCTAGTGCCAACATACCTACAACAATTATGTGCAAAAGTTGCTGAATTTTGGAGGCCTTGAAGTGGAGAAATCAAATCAAGGAAGAGTAGCTTGTTGATCTTCATTTGGAGGTGTCATTCAGAATATCTACGTGATTCGTTTGATTCCTTCTTCAAAGATAATTCAAGCCTTCAAATCCTAATGTAGAGCATGTTGTTAGATTCTTGGGATGGAGATGACTAGTTTAATTTTGCCTTATTTTGGTTTTTATTTTGGAACCTAGTCCATCTCCCACCTTCAAGTGGTATTAGAGCCATCTTCATGCCTAAATTAGGATTCTAGTGAATTAATTCATGTGATGGATTGATTCCAGATCTCTAAATACTTGATTTAATTGATGAATTTGAGTGTTTGCAGATATCGTATGTGGCTCTTGATGTATTGGATTGAAATATGTCAATATGTGTTTAAGTGTTAATTCATATGTTGGCATGAGTTTTTGATTTAAATCTTTTAATGTTAAATATTGATTTAACATTGGATGATATTATATATTTATATAGCATGTTAATTACAATTTTAATGTGTTTTGGCTATTTTTAAATCCAATTGGATTAGAGTTTATTGGAGATTTTTGAAGAATATTGCTTCTTACTTACATTTGATTTTTGAAGCATTTTAAGCACTTAAATTTCCAATTGCAAAGGTGTTTATAATCTGGAAATTAGTCATAAATTGTGTGAATTTGATTTATGGAAGTGTCTATAAGTTTAGATGCACAAAATATACCTTAGTTTCATCCTAAGCGGCCATTGGTTAGGTTGATGCCCTGCTGCCAGCGCCTGATTGAGCATTAGTGTGTTGTGTGCGCACCTGCCGCATAGCTGGGCGGCATGCTAGGTAGTGGCTAGCCGGGCTGACTAAGGATGGCTTCGAGGCCTTATTTTGTGTAATTTTGTGCTCTTAACTTCTCTAATTCGTGTAATTTTTGTGCATAAAAGATGTGTAAGGGTTCAGAATAATGTTAGACATTTTTGCTAGCTTTTAAAGTCAGTTTAAGTTAATCTTCAAGTTAGTGCAAAAATGATATGCATAAAGAGTTATACTTATTTTTGCCTATTAATTAATTATTTATGAGATAAGCATTTAATTGGTTAGATTGAATGTCAATTCTTGTTATTCTTCATTTAATTGTTGAATAGATGATGGATAGTGAATGGGGATGAACATGAGCCTTTAAATTAGTTTTATTCATTTCATAGTTCTTTGAAAAGGGTTGTATTAAAGAGGGACTTGCATGCCTCTTAATTATCTACCTTGTAATTGTTACGAGAGTAGAACTCTAGGGGTGAAGATTTCTTTTCTCTTGTAATATGTTGCAAGGAGACAAAGGCGGCGAAGAGAATGAAGGAGGCTTGAAGACCCATGTGTGTATGGGATACATTCATGTAATAGATAGGATTTCATCAACCCACATAAAATCAACAAAATAGCGCACCTACGACTCTAAGTGCACTACTTGGTTAAGGCTCATAGTCATCCCACCCTAGGGCATGCCAGGCGCATTTACTTATTTATGCTTTTTTTATCCTATTGATGTATGAGATGTATGGATAGGATATAGAGAACCTAAATAAGAGAAGATAAAATTGATAAGATCTTTCAAAGTAAGAAAAACCCTCAACTTAGAAGAGTTTAAGTTTAATATAATATTAAGTCAAATTGGATACAAATTAAAATGAGTTTTAATTAATCCAAGCCTTATACCAATGGGTAGGTGACATGAAATGCTACCTTAATTTAGTGTTGGCACACGAGTCGTGGGACATTTTATTAGAGAAAAGCTCACTATGACATTGTCTCACGAGTCTTGGAATGTCACAGTGGAGTTTATAATTAAGATTGATTGGTAGGTATGACTTAACACCTACTAGTGTAGATATCGCACGAGTCGTGGGTCTACATGAAAAGTGAGGCAAAACATATCAAGTGTTGTATAGAAATGCAATTAGTAATAGTTACTTATCTTAGGATTATTTTTTGATGTCTCATGAGTCGTAGGTCTACATGCCTTTTGGACCTTGATTCTCACTAGAAAATATGATTTCTAGAATTCCTAAGAGGGTGAGAAATTCGATAAAATAGTGGGAGAAAAACATGCTTGAAAGTCCATTGACATGTTTACAAATATCAAATTCATTCATATGTTTATATTATCTTTTTCTCCTTTGTAGATTTTTGAAATCTCAATCAAATGGCAAAGAATCCACTTAGCATTATTTTGGAACCAATAAACTCACCGAGCCTAACTTCCGCGATTGGTTAAGAAACCTCAAAATTATTCTTGACTCCAAAAAGAGAACTTATGTCCTTAGTTAAAGTCCACCAAATACCATTAGTGATAATGCCGACGATGAGGCTCGTGAAACATTCGTAAAATAGGTAGAAGATGATTTTCAAACTCGTTGCCTTATAAACGTTATATGGGGTACAATCTAGACATAAACATTACATGTTGTCTGGAGAGCTCTTTAGGACAAGGATGACTGAAGGGGCAAGTATCCATGACCAAGGTCTTAAAATGACCAGTCTCATTGAGAAGCTTGCTCAATTGGACGTGGTCATGGACAATGATCTTTATGTGGATTTGATTCTCCAATCATTACAAAGTTCATTTGACCAATTCATTATGAACTTCAACATGTTAAAATAAGATGTTATGATTAATGAATTGGTTAATATATTGGTAACCGTTGAGTCAACTATGAAAAAGGATAAACCATTGATGCTTGCGTCCCCCTCTAAGTATAAAGGCCTTAGGGGCAAGAAGAACGAAGGTAAGAAGAAGAAAAGTTCTCCTTCAAAAGGTAAGCAACCATTGAAGCTATCTGGAGGAATTAAAAAGAAAAATAAAGAGGGTAAGAAGGATGCCACATGTTTCTATTGTGACGAAATAGGTCATTGGAAGTGCAACTACAAGGAATACGTTGCGACCCTTAGGAAGGATATGTTGTTCGTTGAAGTGTACTTAACGACAAATTCTTCCTCATGGTATTTAATACTGCATGTGGTTTTCACCTTTGTAATTCGTTGCTAGGGATGGAAAGAAGAATGACGCTCAATGATAGGGATATGATCCTCTACCTAGGAAATAGCACAAAGGTTGTAGCCAAGGTCAAAGGCGTTGTTAAGTTAGACTTAGGGAATTCTTATATTGTACTAGATCCTTGCTTTTATGTACCTAATGTTGTGAAGCATATCATTTCAATTTCTATCCTAGACTCTGAAGGATATGATTTTTCAATTAGTGATGGAACATTGAAAGCAATAAAGTTAGGTTCTTTAATTGCATGTGGTATTTTAAACAATGGATCATACATACTAGATTCCCAACCATCACTTATGCACATTCGAAGCAACAAAAGAATATTAGATAACCAAGAAAGTGCCACTGTATGGCATGCTAGACTTTGGCATATTTCTAGAAATAGGATGAACAAGATAGAAACCTTTAAATCACTAAATGTTGGTGGCATAGAGGATCTTCCCACTTGTGAATCCTATATAAAAGGAAAAAAGATCGAAACTCCATTTGTAGGATAAATGGAGCATTTCACAAGTCCTTTGGATTTGATCTACACGGACGTATGTGGACCACTAAGTGTTAGTGCAAGATGAGGCTATTCTTACTTCATCACCTTCACTGATGATCACACTTGATTCAGACATGTGTATCCTATGAATTACAAGTCTGAAGCTTTTGAAAAGTTCAATGAGCATAGGAATGAAGTAGAAAAGCAACAAGGACTTAGTATTAAAACTCTTTGGTTGGATCAAGGAGGGGAATACTTAAGTATTGAATTCTTGAATTATCTAAGAGAGAAAGGGATTCTCTCACAATAGGACTCCACCCAGCACACCCCAACATGATCGAGCAGTCAAAAGGATAAATCACACCTTGCTGGACATGGTACGTTCCATAATAAGCTTCATCAATGTGCCTATCTCCTTTTGGGGAATCGCCTTAGAATCGGCGGCGAAGATACTTAACTTAGTACCTTCAAAGTCGGTGCCAAAGATGTCACATGAGATGTTGTATGGCAAAGCACCCTCTTATTCTTATCTAAGAGTTTGGGGGTCTCCTTCATACATCGAAAGACTAGTGAGAGAAAAGTAGGATGCAAGATCTAAACGTAAGTTAGGCACCAAGATCCAATTATAAAACTAGAAAAGCTTAATAAACTAGTGCTTACATGCTAAATAGGATCAAATCATGCCTAAAATTCAGATTTAGACAGAGTGTTACCTTGAAATGCCAAAATCCAAGGAGAAAGTGGTGAACTTTTCACCAATCCAGAATCTGCCAGAAACCGCGCAGTAGGAATAGAGTGATATTTGACCACGTCAAAAATACTCCAAATATCACGAAAAAAATACTAAAACCTCTCAACACCTTGGAGGAAACACAATAAAAAATTTGGACTAAAAAACTTTCTGGATATCCCTGGAAAAATTCACCAAATCGGAATCTGTGCAGGTGGATCGCCAAATCGTAGCAAACTAACTTGTTTACCTATATTGATATGATCCACACACCAAAAAGATCTTCCAAAATATCTAGTCTATAAACTGGAATAAGACCAGATATTAGCTATGGAGGAGGCCGATTTTAGGTTGGGAAGAAGAAAAAGAGAGCAAAACTTTCAACACATTAATGCAATGCTTGTAAGAGGTTTTGGAGGGAATTTGCAAAAGAACTAATTCTTTCACACTTTTAGCAGTATGCAATCCACACACCCCCTATATCTATATATAGGGTGAGGTCCTCAAGGTGGGCGGCCACTTGCATTGCCAAGGTGATAAATGCAAATTCAAATCTAATTTAAATTTCATGTGCATAGTAATTCAAATGAACATTTCATTTGAATTTTTCCTCCAAAATGTGTTCTTCCCATTAATTAAATTAAACACTTTAATTTAATTAATTAATCTTTACTTAGCTCTTAAGTCAAACAAACTCAACTCTTAAACTTGAATTTTGTTACCTTAACTCTTTAAGTTAACTTGATCAGTTGATGATCATATTAGCACCAAATAATTAACTCCTTAATTATTGAGCTAATTTAACTCCTTAAATTAATTGATTAATTTAACACTTAAATTAATCAAGCCAAATCGACCTTCAAAATTGATACATTAAAAATGGATTTAGTCCAAAGTACAATAGTTTCAGATTTACTATTGAAACGTAAGTCAAACATCCCTCACATGTTGATATTTTTCAAACATCGTAAAAAATCATGCTATTACTAGTAACTTAATCAGTACAACAACTAGAAGAATTAAAGCCATAAGTATGATAAAGATGATACATCCACATAACGGGATAAATAGGGATGATCTGGTGAAGCCAGAAAATGTAGCATGTGATGGTCCCATGTGGGTATCACTGCTGAATCCACTGTTGATGTCCATATGCATAGGAGCACTCCCTGACAAAGGCTGCGCAGAACTACAGTCATTTGAATAACATTGTGATCCATCCAATAAAGGTATTGCTACTGCGCTGTCTGCAAGACTGACGACTCTGAGTCCATGAGTCCACCCATATGAAAAAACATACGTGATCCCTCCATAGGACATCTATAGAAAAATTACCGTAGTTTGCAAGTGTCTTGGCCATATATACCCTCATCGGTCCTACCCTGCAAGCATATAAGGGAAGGTTGGTGTACGCATCACTGCTGACATAAGTTAAATAAGCTACATGAAATATACACATGATTATTATGATACATAAAAAAATGCCAAACATGTAATCACACAAGGCACAATAGTTTGTCTAATACAACATAACAAACAGACAATCTCCCTAAACACATAAATGAGTAATACAACAAACACATCATAAGTAGTGGACATTACATACGATAGGATACTTTATACCTAAGTACTCTTAATTCTACGCACTAATATAACCCACGATTATGTCAATTCATGTTGTCGTTCCACAGTTTGCATTACTATCTGATCCTTGAACGCATATTGTGCATTGATCTCTTCTTAACTTAGATGACCTCTATGGTAGAAGGTATGCCAATCTGTCTCCTCGTTTGTCAACGACTCATTAAAAATTTTATTATTACGATTGAACATACAAATAAAATTGTGTAAAACACAACAAGCAATGACCAAATCCCTTTGATGATTGAGTAAGTAGTTAGGCATGCCCCATGCTACAATAGGAAACCTCTTTTTTAGAATCCCAAATGAGCGCTCTATGTGGTTCCTCAATCTTGAATGTGCATGATTGAACATCTCTCTAGGACTATTTTAGGTCATAGAATTTCTAAACTCTTGCAGATGGTAACGTGACTGTCTATATGGTGCAAGAAAGCATATGTAGTTTGTAAATCTGGCATCTACAAGATAGTACTTTCTTGAGATGGGGAAAATGACACCATTTAAATCATCATTACCAATGTAGAGACTACTAGTAATCGAATGATACAATATAGATGATTCTAATATAATAGGTAACTTGGTAGAGGAAATAGGAATTGTGGGTCATTTTGAATCACCGTGAGCAATACCCTTGAATCATTTGCGATGCCCCCCATCCAACATTCACGTACGTGAACATAAGGTCAAAATTGTATATAGCAAAAACATTCTAGCATGTTTGCCCATTGCGTGACCTATATGCATTTTGTTGAGAATGAGGGACCCACGCCATGATGAGAGGGCCATCAATCTCTCCAAAGGCTCCCTATATTGTCAAAATATGGTTATGCATAAGGAATTGTGACAATAGATTTATTAATACGGACAACGAGTATTGTTCGTAATTAAGTGAGCCTCAAAATAAGGATAAAAACCATGATTCAACTTAATTTGAGGTGGGACTTCATTAAATTGTGGTGAAGATATTATCTCAGGTGCCAACTAGACTAGCGTATGTAAAACTCTTCTTATGTGGCGATTCACCGTCGACAGGGAATATTGGAACCTCTTTATGCTATTACGTTGTCTTTGGTACATCCTTACCGTTTGCATGAACATAGCGACCTCTTCAACAAATAGATACTCATGAAGTAAGAGTCTATGTTATAGGCTGCGAGACGTCATTAACTCAACCAAAACTTCAAATACAGGTTTGGTCACGTGGATGTTAATGTAAAACCTCTGCGGGTGTGCATTCAATATTTTAGCTATCCAGTCAGCACCTTGCATCTAAGAGTTATTACAGGGCATCCTTTATAGTGACAGGTTTGGTGCGATAATCTCCATCACGAAAAGTAACTCCTTCGTTCCATCAGAATGTCACTTCCTGGGGTGTCCGGACTACTATCACCTTCACTTTCTGAGGGATGATACATTGAACTTAAGGCACTTGCCACATTATTTCAAATGAAAGCATAAATTGTTGACTTCATATACTCAAAATTAGCATAGGAAACGTATACGAAAATAGAAACATCAGTGAAATAAATATTAAGCAACAAAAAAGTTCTTACAACAGTACAATTCATAAGCAGGATCATCATAAACATCAAATATAATGTCTATTACGGTATAATAAAGTGCATAAATTAAACATAGATAACATAAAACACATGAAGCGGGAGAAGCAACGATGGAAGACTAGTAGAGCAGCATTAGATATGGGCACATATGGGATGACGATCATATGTACTCTTAGGACTCAACCTAAATCCATTTATCATGATCATCAAGCCAAGTGAAGAAAGAATCATGTGGTACTCTGCAATGCATTAATAACTTTCGCAAAAGGCTATTGGAGAGTCCTTCCATACATCGAAGCGCTTTAATACAATTCTCTATTGACTTCTCAGCGTTAGTCTAGATCCTATTGGACTTTGCATCTATCAAGTCGTCTCATTTTTCAAGGGCCTTAGTTAGATAAGTTTCTTTCTTTACTTGTGGCATCATTTTTCTTCAACATGAAGAACCACTGGAGGTGTTGGCTGTGTCTATGAAGTCTTCACTGCGATTGCCAAAAGTCTAGAATGACTACCTTATGTAGAATTTATACTGATGCTAGGAACCCTATCTTCCTCTGAAGGATTGATTGGCTGCGAAAAAGATCGAGACTGTGAACTCATCACCATAGAACCTTGGAACATCTCTGTACAGTAGCCATAATATGGTAGGCTATGCTCGATGACGTGTGCATTATTTGGATGCTCCCATTCCATTAAGAGCATTGTGAATATAAAGCAGGAGAAAGGTAAAGGGACGGATAAATAAAGAGATAATGAAAAGAATAACAATAGAAATTACCACCATCCAATGTTGAATTCGAGAGGGGGATCCCGTTACAATATTTCTTTCATAATCCCAGCCTAAACCTATCTCTTTAGTAACTAGTTGATGGAATAAGCGCCATGATATTCAAAATCAATTCCATTTAATTTTATACTGCTAAACAGTATAAGTAAACTGACCATTAGTACTGGCATTTAATTTGTTGCAAATTCTTCCCCAAGTGAAACTCGAGAAAGTAGTACTCAACAACTGACCATTAAAAAACTCTTCACATCACAGCTCAATGAACGCTATCTCATTCTCACGAGGCCAATGCGTGCTACTAGACCTTCCATGCCCGCGGTTGGACATGTTAGAAAGTTATTGCTCGTTTGGATCCATCTGAGTGCCACATGATATTTTTGAACAGAAAATTAAATTTCTTACAGTCAAACTAATTTTAGAGTAACTAAAGCATGAGTGTTCAAGATGTATAAATCTTTCTTAGTAGTATACTCGTGTTGTACATCACAATATCTCAAAGTGTAACCGAAGTCACATGTAGCACTAGATTCTAATTATCAAAGCATACAAATGCCAAAATAACTAGGTTATATATGAAGCTAAGGATCTAAGCATGCTATATATTTAGATTTGGTATGAGGATTACCTTGATTTGCTCAAAATGAAAGGAAACTAGGAAGAACAATTCAACTCCATGAACTTGTCTCCTAGCGGCACAGCAGTTTTATAGCAACCAAAATTGAGTGAAACTTGGACCAAAAGATCATCAACTCCTTGATGATTCTCCATTAAAAATTTCACCTTAAGAGTTTTAGCTACATCTCCAATGGACGCTCCAAAGTTACTGCCTGAATAGAGAATTCCAAAAGGCTAGCAATCCAATTATTTTGCCTCTAATGATAAGATCTACACACTGATGCACAATCCAATTCCTCTCAATGTTAGTTGGAGAACAAAGAGAAGAAATGCAAGGATGAAGGCTTGATTTGGAGGTAGGAGATGAAGAAATGTAAAGCCTCAACTTATGAGGCAACACATGAGAAATTGGAGGGAAAATGAGATAATCTAACTCTTACATCTAGATTGCTTGTAATTCATACCAAGTGGCCGCCCACTCTCTCATTCTATATTTATATATAGAGGGAGGACAGTGTGATGCCAAGGTTATTACCTCTCCATCGACTCCTAACTTTTGCTTATAGATCCACTTGCAACCATCAAAAACTATTCCCTCTAGTAGATCTACCAAAGTCCATACTTTGTTGGAATACATGGAGTCCATTTCAGATTTCATGGCGTCAAGCCAATGTCCTGAGTTTATGTCTAACATAGCTTTCTCATAGGTCTTTAGATCAATATCCAATTGGCCCGTCTCATAAAGGAATCTAAACCTTTTGGGTTGCGTTTTGATTCGGTCCGACCTTCTCAGGGTTGTGTGTAAGGTTGTTGTTGCTCATTTGTTTCCACCAGTTGTGGGATTTGATGATCATCTTGAACTTCATCAATTTCAACAATAACGTCATTTCCATCTAATAGTAATTTCTTTTCCAAAAAGTGGGCATTCCTTGAAACGAACACCTTTTGTTCCGAGGGATCATAAAAATAATAACCTAAAGACTCTCTTGGGTATCCCACAAACTTGCACAAGGTAGATCTACTATCCAACTTGTCTCCCACTAACTGCTTGACATAAGTGGGAGACACCAAAACCTTAAGATAATGGTAAAGGGGTGCTTTGCCATACCACATCTCATGTGGTGTTTTTGGCATCAAATTTGAGGGTACTACATTTAGTAGGCTCGCCGCTATTGTTAAGGCGAATCCCCAAAAGGATATAAGTATATCAAAAAAGCTTATCATAGAACGTACCATGTCTAACAAGGTACGGTTTCTCTTCTCAGCTACTCCATTATGTTGGGGTATGTCGGGTGGAGTCCATTGAGAGAGAATCCTATTCTCCTTTAGATAATCTAAGAATTTGGTACTTAAGTGTTCTCTCCCTTGATCCAATCGAAGAGCTTTAGTACTAAGTCCCTTTGCTTTTCTACTTCATTCCTATGCTCTTTGAACTTTTCAAAGTCTTTGGACTTGTACTTCATAGATACACATGTCCAAACCGGCTATAATCATCGGTGAAGTTAATGAAGTAAGAGTAGCCTTCTCCTGCACTAACTCTAGTCGGCACAAACATCCATATGGATCAAATCCAAAGGATATGTGGTACATTCCGTTTGTCCCACAAAAGGAGCCTTGGTTATTTTCCCTTTCAAACAAGATTCACAAGTAGAAAGGTCCTCATTACCACTAACATTTAGTTCTTTAAGAGCTTCTAACTTGTTCATCCTATTTTTGGAGATATGTCCAAGTCTTGCATGCCATAGGATGGCATCTTCTTGGTTATCTAATTTTCTTTTACTTGATTGAATGTGCATTAATGAAGCTTGAGAATCAAATATGTACAATCCGTTATTCAATGTACCTTGTGCAATTAAAGAACCATTCTTTAATGCTTTCAACATCCCATTCGATATAGAAAAATCATATTCTTCACTATTAAGAACAGGAATTGAAATAATGTTCTTAACAAGATTGAGTTCATAATAACAAAGATTTAATACAATGCAAGCATTCCCTAAGTCTAACTTGACAACGCCTTTGACTATGGTGGCAATTCTTGCTCTATGTCCTAGGCGGAGGTTCATATCCCCTTCATTAAGACTCTTTCTTCTTTTCATCCCTTGTAACGAATTACAAATGTGAAAACCACACATAGTATCAAATACCCATGAGGAAGAATTAGTCATCAAGTGCACTTCAATAAAGTACATACCTTTCTCAAGGGTTGTAAGGTAAGCTTTGCAATTTCTTTTTCAATGCCCTTTTTCATCACAATGGAAATGACTTGCATTGGTCTTAGCCTCTTTATTTTTCTTGACTCTTCTTGAACTCTTCAAGGTTGTTTCTCTTTAGATGAAGAACTTTTGTTTCTTTTATCTCCCGTCCTAGGACCCTTAGGGCCTTTAGATTTAGAGGAGGAAGCAAGCATAAGAGGTTTTTCCTTTTTCATCGTCACCTCGGTGATCACCAATTTGTTCATCAATTCATTAATCGTCACCTCTTGCTTGGACATATTAAAGTTCATAATGAATTGGTCAAATGAGGAGGGCAGTGACTGTAGGATCAAATCTATGTAGAGGTCATCATCCGGGATCATATCAAGTTGTCCAAGCTTCTCGATGAGTCCAATTATCTTGAGCCCATGATCATGGACACTTGAACCCTCAACCATCTTTGACCTAAAGAGCTCTCTAGATAAAGTGAACCTTTCATGTCTTATTTGAACATCATACAACTGTTGTAGGTGTGTATAGATCTCACTAGCATGTTTCATATGCACATGAGTCTTTTGGAGCTCATTGGTCATGGAAGCCATTAGGAGGCATCTCATTTGTAGATAATCACCTACAAACTTAGTGAACAATTCACGAGCCTCATTGGAGGTGTCATCGCCCAAGGTGTCAGGTAGATTTTGATCAAAGACATATGTCCTTTTTTTGAAGTTTAGAAGTATCTTGAGGTTTCTCAATAATCGCGGAAGTTTGGCCCGATTAGATTATTAGTTTCCAAACTAATGTGGAGTGAATTCTTAACCATTTTGTTTTTGAAGATTTCAAAAATCTATAAGAGGTGAAAAGAAGAGTATGAGCATATGATTGAATATTGACATTAAAAACATGTTCATGGTCTTTCAAGCATGTTTTTTTCCTATTATTTTATCAAATCCTTCACCCCTAGAAGAATTCGAAAAGTCTCATTTCCTAGTGAGAATCAAGATCCCGAGGACTTGCAAGCGGACCCCCATGACCAGTGCCATCCATAAACAATCGAAGGGTAAGCAACATTTGCTAATTGCATCTCATGTAACTCTTGATGTGTTTTGCCTCACTTTGCATGTAGACCCACGTGACCATGTGCCATCTATATTACTAGGAGTTAAGTCAGACCTACCAATCAAACTTTGATTCGAGACTGCTCCATGACATCCCCCATGATCGAGTGCCAATGTATAGGAAGCCTCAAACCAAAGGTGCATCATATGCTAAGTATATGCTCACAGCTTTCCATCTAAGTGTGACCCCCGTGACCGAGTGCCATCACATAAAGATAGTAGCGTTGTCATGACAGATACTATTGGTAGAAGGCATGAATTAATTAAAACTCCTTTCAATTTGTATCCATTTTGACTTAATATTTGATAGCACTTAGACATTCTAAGTGGAGGATTTTTGTTGCTTGCAAAGATCTCATCATTTTTATCTTCTTATTTAGATATCCTAACCATACATCTCTTACATCAATAGGACATGGAAAACATAAATATATAAATGCGCCTAGCATGCTCCTAAGGTGGGATGACAATGAGCCTTAACCAAGTGGTGCACTTAGAGCCATAGGTGCACCACCTAGTTTATTTTAAGTGGATTAATTAAATTTAGCTATTACATGAGTGTATCCCCATACATTCATGGATCTTCATGCCTTCAATGGTCTTCTTTGCTTCTTGTCTCATTTACATGAGAAAGAAATCCTCACTCCTAGTGATTCTACTTTCATGACATTTACAAGATAGAAATTAAGAGGCATCAAATCCCAATTTAATACAACCCTTTTCAACAATTTGAAACAAATAAAATCAATAATAAAGGCTCATGATCATCCCCATTCCAACAATTAAATGCTTATGTCATAAACAATTAATTGGCCAAGCAAGAACAAGCATAACAATTATGCATCATTATTGAAGATTAACTTTAACAAGTTTTTAAAAGCAATAAAAAATGTCAAACATAATTTTGAAAACTTACACAACATTTGTGCATCTATTATGTGTGAAATAAAACACTTTTGGTCACTAAAGGAACAAAAAATAATACTTAAAACTCATCTCCATTCAAAACAACCACTGCCGACGCAGCCTGGGGGCACGGTTATGCAGCAAGAACGCGCATGGCACTCCCGCTGCTTGGTCAGGGCCTGGCAAGGGCTGGCAGCAGCCTCTGTTTTGGAGTCATGACCGAGTCAAGTGATTTTAGGCTCAACTTTTGTGCACCAAAAATTTAGGACACCTCCTAAACATTAAATCACACAATATAGATAAAATTTCAAGTGCTCAATCATGCTTCTAAAAACAAATTTAAGTAAGAATCATATTTTTCAAAACTCTGCATTAAACTCCAATCATATTGGATCTGAAAATGACCAAAATACTTTGAGGCCAAATTTCACATGCTATATTAATATATAACATCAATTATGCCAAATCAAAATTCAACATTAGCATATATGAATTAAAACACACTAATCATATGAATTAACACTTAAAACACATATTAGCATGCTTTCAATTCATTAAGCAAATGAGCCACATACATCGTCATCCAAACACTCCAATCCATAAGTTGGATCAAGTATTTGGAGATTTAGATTAGTTCATCACATGAATCAATTAATGAAAAAAAAACCAAATCATAGCATATATTAGGCTCTGATACCACTTGAAGTCACATGTAGCGCTAGGATCCAATTATCAAACCATAAAATGCCAAAATAACTAGGCTACATACGAAGCCAAGGATCTAAACATACCATAGATTCATATTTGGTATGAAGGTTACCTTGATTTGCTCAAAATGAAAGGGAACTAGGAAGAACAATTCAACTCCTTGAATCTATCTCCTAGCGGCACAACAACTTTCCAGCAAATTTTGCCCAATCCAACAAACTCGGAATTGAGTGAAACTTAGACCAAAAGATCATCAACACCTTGATGATTCTCCAATAAAAATTTCACCTCAAAAAAGTTTCGGCAAAAACTTTAATGGATGCTCCAAAGCTATTGCCTGAACAAAGGATCTCCAAAGGCTAGCAATCCAATTGTTTTGCCTCTAATGATAAGATCCACGCACCGAAGCACAATCCAATTCTTCTCAATGTTAGTTGAAGAACAAAGAGAAGAAATGCAAGGATGAAGGCTTGATTTGGAGATAGGAGATGAAGAAATGTGAAGCTTCAACTCACGAGGCAGCACATGGGAAATTGGAGGGAAAATGAGAGAATCTGACTCTTAGATCTAGATTGCTTGTAATTCACACCAAGTGGCTGCCCACTCCCTTACTTTATATCTATATATAGAGGGAGGATAGTGTGATGCCAAGGTGGTATCACACCTTCCTCAACTTGGCACCAACTTGCAATGTCATCCAAGTAAATTCTAATGCCACACCAAATGAGCTCTTCATTTGAATTTTCCCTCCAAAATTAATTCTTCATTTTAATTAAATTAAATATTTTAATTTAATTAATTAACCTTTGAATTAACTCTTAAGTCAATTAGCTTAACTCTTGAAGCTAGATATTGTTAACTTAACTCCTTAAGTTAACTTGACCAATTGAAAGTCAAGTTGCACCAAATAATTAACATCTTAATTAATTTATCTAATTTAACTCCTTAAATTAATTGGATTAATTTAACAATTAAATTGACCAAGCCAAAATGACCACAAATTGCATCAATCATCTACCTCCAAAATCGGTCATCAAGGAATTTTTCTAACTCTTAGAATTGACCAAGCCAAAACTCCTTTTCCAAATTGTCATACTACCTTGCGCAAGGATTTCTTGGAATCAATCATTATAGAATATGTAGGAGATATACTCTCCCTTCACAATGATAAGGAGTTGGATCCCATCTTATATCTCTCAAACCTCCAAGTCTAAGTAGCTCATACCCAATCTCTACCCGAAAGACCCGCTAAGTGGTCAAGGAAGAGTCAAAGCACGAGGACCTAAACATAAGGTTACCTTGGATCCTTAGGTCAAAAGACTAATTATGTGTACTGGCGTAACCTGGAGAACTTGCCACTGCAGCTATCTAGTGGATTCTTCGGGCGGGCCTTCAATGAACTTGTTTCCTAAAAAGCACCAACTAACATACACCCATATCTTATATGACCTTGCTCATGAAACAGAGGAATATCTAACTCTTGGATTTATGCATCGTTAGTGCAAATCTATCAAGATCTTAGATGCCCTATCTCATAAGATCCTACGATTTGAAAGATTTAAGATTACAATCGTGTAAGACTTATTTCATGATGTACCACCTAGTGTGTGACCAAGTCTCGTGGTCTTGTGCGATAGGGGTTCAACCAAATGCCTAGTGAAGTAAATATAAGCATAAGATAAAGATGTTCATTTAATGAATATCATTCAATTAAGATTGTATCACAAGTGAAATAGTTTACATGCTAATCTAATTGGCTTGCAGGACACTATTCCAATAATAACCTTACTTTGCATTTTTGGTCCCTTCTTTTTTCCACCTAAAATTGTATACACCATTCTTATAGGAATGAAAATAAGTTCATTTCTTGATATTTTAATTAAATAAAATTTAAATAATTTTGCAAATTTAATTACTATTTTCTTATTGCAATTGAAATAAGTTCATTTGTTGCAATTTTATTTAAATAAAATTTAAATAAATTTGCAAAATTTAATTACATCTTTCTTATAGAAAAATAAGCTCATTTGTTGCTATTTATTTAAATAAAATTTAAATAATTTAATTAAATAACTTTGTAAAAATTACTTACTATTTTCTTATTGGAATGAAAATAAGTTCATTTCTTGCTATTTATTTAAATAAAATTTAAATAATTTATTTAAATAATTTTGCAAAATTTAATTATATCTTACTTATAGGAATGAAAATAAGCTCATTTGTAGCTATTTCATTTAAATAGAATTTAAATAATTTATTTAAATAATTTTACAAAATTTAATTACTATTTTCTTATTGGAATGAACATAAATTTCATTTGTTGCTATTTATTTAAATAAAATTTAAAAAAATTGCAAAATTTAATTACATCTTTCTTCTAGGAATGAAAATAAGTTCATTTGTTGCCATTTTGTTTGAATAAAATTTAAATAATTTTGCATAATTTAATTACTATTTTCTCATTGGAATGAAAATAAGTTCATTTATTGCTATTTATTTAAATAGAATTTAATTAACTTTGCAAAATTTAATTACATATTTCTTATAGGAATGAAAATAAGTTCATTTGCTGCTATTTTATTTAAATAAAATTTAAATAATTTTGAAAAATTTAATTACATCTTTCTTATAGGAATGAAAGTTGATGAACCTACTTATAAATTATTCAATTACGTTCATGTCCATATTAAATTTAAATTATTTAATGCTTCCAATAAAATTAAATTTAAATTAAACTTTTAATTGAATTAATTTGTCTAAAATGCATATATATATATATATATTGTAAATATAATAGACACTTTGTTAAAATAGTAGGCAAATTAAGTGGTGTCCAAACCACATTTTAATATAATTTACATGAGCCGAGCACTAATTCAAAAAAACAGAAGAAGAGGAATATTGAAAGGATAAAGTCTAGATTGCATATAATAAAAATGAATAATAAATCGTATATTACCAAACATCCAAATCATTCTTGAAGGGAATCATAACTATAAATATAATTTATACACTTCTTGTTCATAATTAATATAAAAACATTAACTAACGACAATGTCTATTTATAACAATATGATTTATACACTTCACTAATAATGTTCCAACATAATTTAAAAAAAAAAATGCTAACTAAAGACAACAATAAAGCAGCAACACTACAAAATGGTGAACTCATCCTTTAGTTATAGCCCTTTCCTATCAAAAGGGACAGAAATTAATAGATTGCAGCTGAAAATTTTAAGTGGTTTGCTTGGGATCATGACATAAGAAGCCACTTCCTTTCATGTGCACTCCCACCTTTGTTTTCAATGTGTTATCACTCCATACATACATCAAATACCTTAAACATGGTTTGACATAGTTTTAAATTCTTCTTGACACACATGGACTAATCTAATCAACTATATATGTGAAGAAACAGCCAACCACTCCAAAAAAACATTGTAGAAATGCCAATATGATATTCACCACACATCCCTAACTATAACCGCCAAACACCTTAGATTGACTGCACATCAAAGCCACAACCAGACATTAAAGACACAAAAAGAGTGCTAATAATAGGTCACATTACCATCTAGACAACAACAAATACCCTATATGGAGTGCTAATAATGCAGACAGAAGGCTCCATTGGTAGATTGAATTATGAGCTAAAAAAGACCACATATGGAGTGATAACATAAAAGACTTAACACTCAACACTTAAGACCCCAAAGTGATTGACTCTATATACAAAGCCTAACGGCGCACAAGATTGCACTAGTGCAGTTAGCAATAATTGTCTCATGGCAGTTAGTTTTATGCTAAACAGAATTAAGTCAGACTAACAAGGTGGCTGTATAAAATAGAAGCAAATTAGTTGTCTCCAATAGCATCACGTAATGGTCACCATGGAGGTATACTTACTTTTCCACACAAGGGGTGGAGAGACCCCAAGCATAGCACCATTGCATTAATAGTTTGCATGTATCAGACCATTCAAGCAAGTTAGCAAGCAACTAAGAAAAGAAATTTGAAGAAATCATACCCTATTGCATATATAGTGAGCAAAGTATGTGAAACAACATTCAAACTAGCATATAATCTACTTAGAGGTAAGCATCATAAAACTCATAAAGTATTCAGAATCATTCAATTTACAAAACAAGTCATGATTTACAACATATATAAGTAACTTCAATAAAGAAAGAAATTTATAAAATCTCACAGTAGAACTAAGAGTAGAAGATAGAGATGAATCTTTCAAATATCCCTTTCCAAAATCAACATCCACACTCCCAGTAGCCCCCAAATTGTCCCACAGCTGGAAGATGTTTGGTTAGCCATTGTGCAAGTGTGTGCAATGTATGAGTAATTCAAAAGATAGTGTGCTGTTTGCTATGTGCAATGGTAAGATAGTTTGAGAATTGTTAGGAAATATAGAGATCAAATTTAGGTCATAGGTCAGGGACATGAAGCCATAAACCATGAATTTCTTGTTCCAAAATTTTAAATTGGATGTGATTTCACAAGTTGCGTTTGTCAGCCTTACTTAAAGAACATAAAAGCAGGTTGCCTTGTTCAGGATAAAGTTAGTGCATATCATGTGCAAAAAAGTGACAACCATATATTAGCAGCATACAGTAACATTATATAAGCCCCAATAAATAGAGACTAAGGCGAAATACCAAAACCAAAACATGGTAATGTAAATCTTTATAAACAAGACAAATAAGTGTCTTACAACTACTCAAATACATTTAATAACATGTTCAACTCAAAATTCTTCAAAAGTACAGAAAAAATTTACTTGGAACCCCATCATACCCAACTGGATCAATTAAACAAAGGATCAACTATACAGCTAGCATAAATTAAGGTAAGCAAAATCCAACTTTGCATAATTAAATTACATAATAAAAAAACCTTATTAACTCATACACATATAGGTAAACAACATATATGACAAGATCCATCGAGCCAATTTCAATACTCAAAATCACATAATACATGTACGCCTACCCATGCACTGAAGGCATTCACAGAAATAAATAAAGGAACTACAAAAAATATATCATAATAGCTAGAAGGTAATCCCCATCCATAGTCATTTGGCACACAACTACATCGGCAACTCAGACCGCATGAAGATTAGACATAAAAGAAAAGAACATAAGAGTTAATATTGTCAGATAAAACGATAAATAAAGATGAACAAAGTCTAAAGTACCCATTCTAGTCAAACCCACCAACACAATATTCAGACTAGAATGGAAAATATTTAGCCACAAATCGAAGCCCATGGAACCCTTTTTCTGAAAAATCAATACACGTACCACAATGCAAAATAAAGGCACACGCGATTTACAGTAAGCCTAAAACCAAAACTGAAAATCATGACTTTCAATTGATGTATATAAAAGGATAGACGCATTTTTACAGCAACCTTCAATTGATGTATATAAAAGGATGAACGCATTTTTTTTTTCTTACAACCCAAAAAAATCAAGTTGAACCATGTCGATCAATGAGAATGAATGGGTTTATACAGCAAAACATGGATAACGAGTGAGGAAAATAGGGGTCTGGGGAAGGAGGGATGATGAGAGGTTTAGGGGAGTGAAAAGACTGGAAGGAGCGAGGATGAGGGGTAAACAAGAGTGTTAGGGGGTGTTAGGGTAGGGTTCAGGGTAAGTTTGGGTATTTGAAATTATTTTGGGAAGGGTTTTTTGGGAATAAAAGTTTTGTTCTTTGGGAGAATAATTGGGGAATGTATACACATTTTGGGATTATTCTGGGAGTTGGAAAATATTATGGGAAAACATAAAAGAATAGAGCCTTAGTTATTTTACATTGATCACTATAGAGGATACTGCATCTTGCTCATAAGTGAGCTTGAACAGTTAAATAGGTGCTGGTACCTAATAGTTCGATATGCCCATAGGGCATTTGAGATCAATTAGTGTCAAACATGGGATTAGCCTATACTATTCTTTAGATAATTTCATTGAGGGTTTTATTAGTTGACTCAACCTACCCAATGCCTTGGCCATAATAAAGGGTTGAAATGCACCAATTGGAAGTCGTATTCTTTGGCAAAGCTTTGAATTTTCTCTCTGTGAACATTGTGGATTGATATGTCTCATTATCTAAGGTATCTTGAAACAGATCAAATATTCCTTTATGAATTAGATGATTTCAACATGGTACATTTATTTCAATAACATAACTTCTACCAACTTGGTCAAACAATTAGTAGGGATGGTATTGTGAATATGCTACATTAATGATGGTGGATAAATGACTCTAATCAAGTGGATAGCCAACATTGAAGTAGTCATGCCTTTATAATCATGCTCATTTCCTCCATGGATACTCTTTGAATTGCACCATGCAGTTGGCAATTTTCATAACCTTTTGCCAGTTTGTGGCTTCTTATAATATCTTTGGCCAATAATATCCATATTGTTTAATGAATCAAGATATTTTGCAACTACTTTAATGAGCACCACTAATCCTGTATGGTTTTCCATCATGACACTTATGGCCTCTTCTTAACTTATGAATTGCAACAACACTTTGATGTGGCTCATCTTTATATCAATTTTTTGTGCAGAATAACATAGTGTGTTTCCTCGAGGCAAAACTAATGTAAGTCATAATTGATCTTTTAAGTAATTAAATATTGGCATCTACCAATCTTTTAGCTTGTATATAGTGTTTCTAGTTGAGAAAAAATTGACTCAACTCAAGTGCGATGCGTAATCTTGCTGTGTACATATCATGCTCTCTAATCCCTTTAGGAAGGATAGAAGGATGACTTCAATGGCTATATGAGGTAGCTTGGTCTTTTTTTTTTGGTTCTCGTTCCTGGATACAAAGTATAACGATATTCATTGAAATCCAACAACAATGAGAACAATATGGTAATATATCCATCTTGCATAGGATAATTAAATTGATAAGATCCATTTACTTACTTGCTTATGAATTTAGAGTCCTTCACGACATCTACTATCGAGGTCCTAATTCTTGTACAAGTTCTAATTCGTTAATTAAGGATGCATATTCAGCTTGATTGCTGATATATTAGAAATAAAGTTGAAATACCATCTTGATTTTTATGTCTGATAGGGAAGTTATTTCCACACCTGCTTTTCTTAAATTGTTGAGCATTAAGGTCTATACTTTGAGAAACATAGAGAGCATCTCAATTTTATAATGAACTTTCTCTTGTATTTCTAAACTTGGTTGGTATGTAAGGAAATCCACCAAGTTTTGTCCTTTTGCAAATTTTTATGATACAGATTGTAATTGATATTCCATTAAACAAATGGTCTACTAGTCAATTCTTTATTTTATGATTGACCTTGAAAGCACATACTTGTCAAATTTACAATTGATATTACTAACACCTCACTAGACAACATGTTGTGTCTCAATTTTATGCAAGCAAAATATAACATTGAATAAAGCTTTTCAATAAAGTGATGCGTTTTCTCTATTTGAGTAAGGTGCTTACTCCAGTAGTGTAGAGTGCATTTGTGACATTGATTGTCATCCTAGACAAAGAATGCTTGATTGTATCTTATTCGAAAAAAATGTATAATTTGAGTATCTATCCATTTCCATCTTAGCATGAACACTGGAGGATTGGTCAGGGATTGCCTTATCTTTTCGCAAGCTTAGTCATGCTCCTTATTTTAAGTGAAATCATCTTTCTCTTTTAACTCATGGAATAGAGAGAATACTCTTGTCCCGTCTGGTGAAGTTGAATGTAAAATTCTAAGAAAACTGACCTTTATAAAGAACTGTTTCAACTATTTCTTGGAACACTGAGGCTTGGCCACTAATACGGCTTTCTACTTACTTTTATCCACCATAATAGCTTTTTTAGTGAACTGGGATCTAAGAAAAAGGGCTAGGCAGCCACGACTTCACATTTCAGGGCATTAAGTTTTAAGTAGTGCTTCTTTGTTTGCTCAAATTTTTTCTTGAGGTCTTTTAGGTGTTCATTGAAGTTCTTAGACCTAATAACTAAGTTAACAATGTATATCTTGACAAATTCTTCAATATAATCATGAAAAAAACAATTTGTTGCCCATTAATAGATTTGACTCTAGAGTTTTTCCAACAAATTGGCTTAACCTTCTATTGGAAGGTACCAATAGCCCTAAGCATTACAACATAATCCAAAATAAGGCAAAATTAAACTGGTCATCTCCATCCCAAGGTTCCAACAACATGTTCTAAATTAGTATTTAAAGGCTGGAAAATTACCTTCAAAGAAGGAATCAAAGGAATCAAGTAGATCTTCCAAAGGACATCTCCAAATGAAGATTAAAAAGCTAATCTTCCTTGATAATTTCTCCGCGTCAAGGCCTCCAAAATTCAGCAACTTTGCACACAATTGCATCACCAAAACACCCCTTAGATGACGGAAAAATTGGAGGAAGAATAGCTCCAACTGGTCACCCAAAAGTGCTGCAAAATCGGCCGCAAGGAGGTTCAATCAACTAATCCTAAGCTTCCTAAGCGTGAAGCCTTTAATGAATAGTCCAAACACCTAGGAATGCCTCTCAATCCACACATGTTTTTCTAGAGAAGAGGAGGAAGATGATGATGGAGGTTGGCGGTTTTGGAGGAGAAGAGAATAAGGAAATCTAGGAGGTGGTTATTCAACACATGAATTGTACCACCTTTAGGAGGGAAAAATGGTAGCATCAACTATTCTCAAGTGGCCGGCCACATGGTCTTTATATAGGAGAGGGTGGAAACTTTTCACACTCTCCATACATGTGTGCCAATCTGCCAACTTGCTAAATTCATATTTAGCTTAAATTTGCATTTCATTTCATAAATTGAAATGCCGATTTGTATAAATTCAAATGGACTCTTCCATTTGATTTCCCTCCAAAACTTGAATTATCTATTTAATTAAATTAAGTCTTTAATTTAATTAATTTAACTTAACACTTTAAGTTAATTGAGCTAACTTAACTCCTCAAGTTAACATGACTAATTAATGTGTCATATGGCACCAATTAAATTAACATCTTAATTTAATTGGCCTAGTTTAACTCCTTAAATTATTTTAATTATTTTAATATTTAAATTAATAAAGCCAAAATGACCAATTAGAAATTAGTCAATTCATTTTTCTTTCCTTAGGCAAAACTCATCCACTAAGCAATTTTCTAACTCCTTAGAAAATTCATCTTATTAAATAAGAGTTTTCTTAGACTTTTGTGTGTGACCCATTAGGTTCATCCATTAAGTGAACATGGGCACACAACTCTTTGTGATATTTTAAATATTGAAATATTTGAATTAGTTTAAACTCATTTAAACTAATAAGTCTTTCAATTAATCTCTATTAATTGAAGAGTACCTAATCTCCATGATCGATGTTTAGCAACAAGCCGATGGAGCCGAACTAATTGGATGAATGAATTATATCTTGATAAACCATTATATCTTACGCCTACCAACAAATACGATCTTTTCGTCTCCTATCTCTTGAAAGAGGCCTAGAGCAAGATATTTGTTGGCTCCCTAATCATCTCGATAACTAAGTCCCTACATCCAATGTTCGATTCCACTTTATGGCCCAACTTTAGAAAACACTTTTTCCAAATTGTCACACTACCTTATGCAAGGATTTCTTGAAATTGATTGTTATAGAATACATAGGAGATGCACTCGTTCTTCACAACAATGAGGAAATGGATCCTATCTTGGATCTCAAAATCCCCTTTATGCTTAAATAGCTCATGCCAATCTAAGCCTTAGATGATCTGCTACGTAGTCAAGACAAAGTCAAAGAATGAGGACCTAAACACAAGGTTACTATGGATCCTCAAGTCCAAGGACTAAGTATTGCACTATCGTAAGCTTGAGAACTTGCCACTACGGCTATCTAGTGGATTCTCAAGATGGGCCTTTACTAAACTTGTTTTTTAACAAGCACCCACTTACATGTATCTATGTCTAACATAGATTGCCCATGAAATAGGGCAATATCCAACCCTTTGGAGTATGAATTGTTAGTGAAAGTCCATTCGAATCTTAGATGCCCTTTCTTATAAGATTATGTAACTTATAATATTTAAAATCATGTTCTTAAGGATTTGTTTAATGATCAACATCATATACGTGACCAAGTCCCATAGTCTTGTATGATTTAAGGGCTTCAACCAAATGCAAGCGAAGTGCAAAAAGCACATGATAAAGATGGCCATTTTATAAAATATCATTCAATCAAGATTGTCTCACAATTGGAGTAGTTATTACACATCAATCCTAATTGGCTGTGGGGTACTATTCCAACAATCTCCCACTTACCCTAAAGATAATTCTCTTTAGCCTTTAAGCCCATGTTCTCAAGATATCCTTCAAAGACTTTATGCAATAGGGGTTTAGTTAGTGGATTTGCTATATTATTTTTTGAGGATACCCTCTCCACTTAGATATCGCCACTAATAGTGATCTCACGAATCAAATGATAAAGCCTTAAAATATACTTGGATTGCTAATGAGATCTTGGTTCCTTTGCTTGCGTAACGACTTCATTATTGCCAAAAAAGACAACTACTGGATGTTAAAATAGTATCCCACAACCAATTAGATTGGTATGTAAACTATTTCACTTGTGATACAATCTTGATTGAATGATATTCATATTAAATGGCTATCTTCATCTTATGCTTATTTTACTTCACTGGCATTTGGTTGAAGCCTTTAAATCATACATGGCTAGGTCACGCACTGCGTGGTGATCATGAAATAAATCTTACACGGTCGTGATTTTAAACATTCCAAGTCATAGAATCTTATGAGACGGGGCATCTAAGATTCGAATAAACTTGCACTAACGATGCATAAATCCAAGGAGTTGGATATTGCTTCGTTTCATGAGTAATCCATGTCAGACATGTGTGTATGTTAGTGGGTGCTTGTTAGAGAACAAGTTCACTGAAAACTCGCCCGAAGAATCCACAGATAGCTAGAGTGGCAAGTCGGCAGTGGCAAGTTCTCCAGCTTATGCTAGTGTATATAATTAATCCTTTGGCCTGAGGATCCATGGTAACCTTGTGTTTGGGTCCTCATACTTTGACTCTTTACCGACCACATAACGGTCATCCAGGTTGAGATTAGGTATGAGCTACTTAGACATAGAGGTTTGTGAGATCCAAGATGGGATCCGTCTCATTGTCGTAGTGAAGAGTGGTGCATCTCCTATGTATTCTATAATGATCGATTCCAATAAATCCTTGCACAAGGTAGTATGACAATTTAGAAAAGGAGTTTTTCAAAGATGAGGTCATGAAGGGAAATTGAACAATAGAATTAGAAACATAGTTATCGAGACTATTTGGGAGCACAAATATTTTTCCCTAGGTCTCTTTTAGGAGATAGGAGATAGAAGGACTGTATTTGCATGGTAAGCGTAGAGCTAGAATGGTTCATCAAGGCATATTCATTTCATCCAATTGGTTGGGCTCCATGGGCTTGTTGCTAGACATCGACTATTAATGGAGATTAATTGAAAGAGTTATTAGTTTAAAGGAGTATAAACTAATGTGAATATTTTAATATTCAAAATATCAAAATGACTAGTGAGCCCATATCTAAAGAACGGATGAAATTAATGGGTCTCACACAAAAGTTTAAAGGAAGTTCTTACTTGATGCGAGGAATTTTCTAAAGAGTTAGAAATTTCTATCTAAGCGTTTTCGAGAGAAAAATTGGTTGACTAAATTTTTTGGTTATCTTGTCTTGATTAATTTAATTGTCAAATTAATCAAAATAATTTAAGGAGTTAAATTAGATCAATTAAGAAGTTAATTTAATTGGTGTCATATGACAATTAATTAGTCATATTGACTTAAAGAGTTAAGTTGGAACATCTTAACTTAAAGAGTTAAGTTAATTGATTTAAGGAGTTAATCAAAGCAATTAATTAAATGAAAGAGTTAATTTAATTAAAATAAGTATTTGGATTTTGGAGGAAAATTCAAATGAATAGTTCATTTGAAATTAATTTAGAATTAATTTGCATTACATTTCATAAGATGAAATGTAGATGCTAATTAAATGCAAGTGCATGTGAAATTCAAATTGAGAAAAAGCATGGGAGGTGTGATGCCAACTTGCATCACACCATCCTCTCTATAAAAAGCCAAGGTGGCCGGCCATTATATGATCATTAACAAGATTCCCTTTTTCCCTCCAAAAGTGTGACATTTCAAGTGTTGAAGGTTCACACTCTCCAAACACTTTCCCTCTCCAATTCCTCTCCAAAAGCCACTCCCTCACCTTTATCCTCAAGTGTTCTAGCATATTTGAGCCTGAATTATGACTCTTCTTGGCTATTTGTACTAATACATTAGAGGTCCAACACTTGGGGGACTTGGTGCTCCTTGGTGAACTGTTGTTGTCTAGTAACTTTCAGAGAAGATTTGAAGGACTTTGGAAATTTTGATTTGCACAAAATTTTAAATAATATTCCTTGGTGTATTAAGGTGGTCTATGTAAATTTTGAGCAATTTTGGAGTTGTGGAACATAGTCAACTATTGGCGACTTTTTGCTATGCGCAATTGCTCCTTTGAAGAGTTCATTGGAGTCTTTCTCCTCCCACCTTTGATTTAGCATTCAAGATAAATTTTTTGGATCTAAATCCCTATTAAATGCATGATTATATTCTTGGAGTGGAGTAGCTAAGTTATATTTATCCTCTTTATGGTTTTATATTACGGATCCTTAGCATACTTCTACTTTCACTAGCTCTGCAATGCTAGGCACTACATCTAACTCTTGGATGAAATTTGGATGAAGTTTTTCATCTAAATACCTTCTTTTGTGATTTTTGAATCTGCAATATATTTCTACCTCAGTAGTAGAATTGGCTGTGGTGTCTTGTTCGTAACTCTTCCAACTAACTGTGCCGCCATTGAGGCAAAATATAAATCCTGAGATGGGTTTAAGGTTATCTTCATTGGATTGGAAACTAGAATTGGAAAATCCTTTAAGTTTGAATTCTCCATTGCTGTATACTGAAAATAAGTCCTTAGTTCTTTTTAAGTACTTTAGGATTGCGTTAATGGTGGTCCAGTGACTTTCACTAGGATCGAATTGAAAATAGCTCGTAACGCTTAAAGCGTGCACTACTTCTAGTCTAGTACATTGAACGACATACATTATGCTCCCTATAGTAGATGCATAAGGTATGTGGGACATCCTTTCTCTTTCATGGCCATAGTTTAGAGAGATGAAGACCTGTCTGAAGGTATGCATAGCACTAGGATCCAAATGTTTTCAAAAAAACTAAATGTAACTAGCCCACACACATCCCCAATGATCAAGACATGCATAGGAATCAGATTTATAAGAGGGAAACACCTTGGTGACAATAGAAAATTCAAGGAGCAAGAAAAACTCTCTTCAACCGTTGAAGAAGCTTCTCATTGGGACAATAGAATCACCACCAATTTTCCCTTGGTTGGCTTCTTCTTTTGAGCTAAAAACTTTACTAGAATGTAACCATACCTTGAGGATACAACACTCAAAAAATTAGCTAAAACATAACACCAAAAGGCCTCCCAGAACTCGGTGCAAATAGCTACCAAAAACGGCCTCAAATAAGAGTAATAACAACCAAACGATTGGCCTCCAATGACATAGTCCACACACCATAGCTAGGACCTATTCTCTACAATATGGCTAGATATATTTTCAGAGAAAACAGAAAAGAGAAGGCTCAGAAATGGAAAAGAATAATGGGATCCTAATAATTAGATGCCTACTATCTAATTTTATTGGGAGAATATTTGACACCTAGCAATTCTTCACCATCTAGACGCCCTCTCTCCTCCTATATCTAAATGTAGGAGTGGGATGGTGTGCGGTCACACACCATCCTCAAGGAGAAGGGGTACCAACTATCCATGCTGAGGTGAGGTGGCTACAAGCAATTAGTGTTAACGTGAGTTTGAAAGTCATTTAGAATTTACATTTCATCTAATGAAATGTCTTCCAAATGAATTATAATTCCATATTAAATGAACCCTTAATTTAATAATATTCTCCAAAATCAGCTCTCCAATTTAATTAAATTAAACATTTTAGTTTTATTAATAATTCTTTGACTTAACTCTTAAGTCAAACTGCTTAACTCTTTAAGCTAGTCAAAATTAATTTAACTTTAAATTAATTTGATCAATTGAGAACCATGTGACATCAATTAATTAACTCTTAATTAATTGATTTTAGTTTAACTCTTAAATTAGATTGACCAGTTCAACACTTAAATTGATCAAGTTAAAATGACTACAACTTTCGCCTCCTTCAAATTCGGTCATGAATTTCCTAACTCTTAGAAAATTCTCATTCTCTTAGTAGGTCAAGCTATTAGCTTTTGTGTATGACCCATTAGGTTCTCCCATTCATTGAACATGGGCTCACAACTTCTTGTGACTTATGGAATATCAGATATTCACATTAGTTTAAACTCCTTTAAACTAAGCAACTCAATTCAATTAATCTGATTAATTGAAGACCACCCAATCTCCATGGTTGATGTTTATCCTCAAGCCCATGAACCCCAACTAATTGGTTGAAATGAATACTCTTGAAGGACCATTCTAATATTACGCGTACCATGCAAATACAATCCTTCCGTCTCCTATCTCTCAAAAAATCCCTAGGCCAAGATATTAGTCGGCTCCTTAATAGCCTCAATACTATGCTTCTATTCTCAATGTTCAATTCCCTAAGTGACCTCATCTTTGGAAATACCTTTTCAAATTGTCACATTCCTTTGCACAATGATTTCTTGGAATCGATTATTATAGAATTCATAGGAGATGCGCTTGCCCTTCACAAAAGCGAGGAGTCGAATTCCTTCTTGGATCTCACAAACCTCCATGTCTAGTAGCTCATGCCCAATCTAAACTCGAATGGCCCGCTAAGTGACCAAGGAAGAGTCAAATCATAAGGAACAAACACAAGGTTTCCATGGGTCCTCAGGTCAAAGGACTAATAATATATACTAACATAAGATGAAAAACTTACCACTACCGACTTGCCACTTTAGCTATCTAGTGGATTCTCTGAGTGGGCCTTCAGTGCCTTGTTCTCTAACAAACATCTACTAACATGTATCCATATCTCATATGGAATTTCTCATGGAACAGAGCAACATCCAACCTTTGGATTTATGCATTATTAGTGGAAGTCTATTCAGATCTTTGATGGCCTGTCTTGTAAGATCCTATGACTTGGAAGATTTAAGATCACGACCCTATAAGACTTATTCTATGATCACCATCCAATACGGGATCAAGTCCCGTAGTCTAATATGATCTAAGGGCTTTATCCAAATGCTAGTGAAGCAAATAATGAGCATAAGATGAAGATGAGCATATAATGAATATCATTCAAACAAGATTATCTTACAAGGAAATAGTTTACAAGCCCATTCTAATTGGATTGCGGGGCACTATTCCAACAATCTCCCACTTTCCCTAAAGCCAATGCTCCATGGCCTTGAGACCCATATTCTCCAGATGTCCTTCAAAGACCTTTCGCGATAGGGGTTTAGTTAGTGGATCTGCTATATTCTCTTCTGAGGCAACTCTCTCAACTCCGATGTCATCTCTATCAATGATCTCCTAGATCAAGTGATATCGCCTTAAAATATGCTTGGATTACTGATGAGATCTTGGCTCTTTAGCTTGTGCTACCGCCCCGTTATTGTCACAGAAGACAACTACTGGCTCAACAATGCTATGTACTACATTTAACTCTTAAATGAAGTTTTGCATCCAAACATCTTCCTTTGTAGCTTTCGAAGCTACAATATATCATGCCTCAGTGGTAGAATCGGCTGTGGTGTCTTGTTTAGAACTTTTCCAATTTACCATGCCCCTTTAAGGTAAAATAGGAATTTAGAAGTAGATTTCTGGTCATCTATATCGGATTGGGATATAGAATCTAAAAACCCCTCGAGTTTCAATTCTCTACTATTGTATACCAAAAACATATCCTTAGTCTTTTTCAAGTACTTAAGGATTGCTTTAATGGCTATCCAGTGACTCACCGGGATTAGATTAGAACCCACTCGTAACACTTAGCGAGTGTGCCACATCCGGTCTTGTACATTGAATTGCATACATTGTAGTTCCAATCGCAGAGGCATAAGGTATGTGGGACATTCTCTGTCTCTCATCTTCAGTCTTGGGGGCCATAGACTTGGAAAGACAGATGCCATGTCCCAATAGGAAAAAATTCCCTATTGGATTATTCTATAATAAACCTCTTTAGTATTTTGTCAATGTACAGGGTTTGGGAAAGCCCCAACATCCTCCTCATTCTATATCTATAGATAGTATTCCTAATATGTAGGATGCTTCTCTTAAATCTTTCATGAAGAATTGTGTAGATAACCACGCTTTAGTATCATCTAACATTCCTACCTCATTCCCAATGAGAATGATGTCATCAACAGAAAGCACAATAAACTGCACACTACTCCCACTAGCCTTTATATACACACATGGTTCATACACATTTTTGACAAAGCCAAAAAATTTGGCTGTCTTGTCAAAACGTATGTTCCAACTTTCGGATGTCTGTTTGAGTCCATAAATGGATCTTTGGAGTTTGTAAATCTTTTGCTCACTCCCCTTGGATATAAAATCTTGTGTTTCTCCATATAGATTTCTTCTTCAATGTCTCTATTGAGGAAATCGGTTTTCACATAGATATGCCATATCTCATAATCATAATATGCGGCTATAGCAAGTAGAATCTGAATAGATTCGGCATTACGACTGGTGAAAAGGTTTTCTCAAAATCGATACCGTATCTTTGAGTTTAACCCTTTACCATTAGTCGTGCCCTAAAGGTCACTACATCTCCATTAACTACTAGCTTTCGCTTATAGATCTACTAGCAACCAATTGGGAACTTTTCCCTTTGGTGGATCTACCAAAGTCCAGACTTTGTTATAGTACATGGAGTCAATTTTAAATCTCACGGGGTTAAGCTAATGTCCCAGTGTATGTCCAACATAGCTTCCTCATAGGTCTTCGGATCAATATTCGATTGGCCCGTCTCATGAAGAAATCTGAACATTTCGGGTTGCTTCTTGATTTAGTCCGACCTTCTTAAAGGTTGTGTGTGAGGCTCTTGTTGCTCGCTTGTTTCCACAGCCTGTAGGATTTGATGATCATCTTGAAGTTCATCAAGTTCAACAACAATGCCATTTCCATTAATAGAAATTCCTTCTCCAAAAAGGTGGAGTTCCTTAAAATAAACACCCTTTGTTCCAAGGGATCATAAAAGTAATAACCCATAGAGTTTCTTGGGTATCCTACAGACTTGCATAAAGTGGATTTACTATCCAACTTGTCTCCTACTGTCTGTCTCACGTAAGCAGGAGACCCCTAACCCTAAGGTAGTAATAAGAGGGTGTTTTACCATACCACATCTCATGCGGTGTTTTTGGCACTAACTTTGAAGGTACTACATTTAGTAACTTCGTTGCCGTTTCTAAGGCGTATCCTCAAAAGGATATGGGCACATCAAAAAAGCTCATCATGGAATATACCATGTCCAATAAGGTATGGTTTCTCCTCTCGGCTGCTCTATTGTATTGGGGTGTGCTGGGCAAAGTCCGTTGTGAGAGAATCCCATTCTCTTTTAGATAATTCAAGAATTCAGTAATTAAGTATTCTTCCCCTTGATCCGATCGGACAGCTTTAATACTAAGTTCTAATTGATTTTCCATTTTATTCCTATACTCTTTGAACTTTTCAAAGACTTCGGACTTGTACTTATAGGATACATGTGTTCGAACCGACTAAAATCATCGATGAAGGTGATAAAGTAAGAATAGCCATTTCTCACACTAACTTTTAGTAGGCCACAAACATCCATATGGATCAAATCCAAAGGACTCGTGGATCGCTCCGATTTCCTACAAAAGGAACCCTAGTTATTTTTCCTTTTAAATAAGATTCACAAGTAGGAAGGTCTTCAATGCCACTAACGTTTAGTGCTTTGAGTGCTTCCATCTTGTTCATCCTATTCTTAGAGATATGCCCAAGTTTTGCATGCCAAAGAATGACATCTTCTTGGTTATCTAATTTCCTTTTACTTGATTGAATGTGCATTAGTGAAGATTGAGATTCAAGTACGTATAACCCATTAATCAATGTACCTTGAGCAACTAAGAAACCATTCTTTAATTCTTTCAATGTCCCATTTGATATAGGAAAATCATATCCTTCATAATCAAGAATGAGAATTGATATAATTTTCTTAACAAGATTCGGTACATAATAAACTGGATTAAGTACAATACTAGAATTCCCCAAGTCTAACTTGATAACGCTTTGGACCATGGCTGCAACTCTTACTCCATTTCCTAGGCAGAGGATCATATCCCCTTCACGCAGACTCTTTCTTCTTTCCATCCCCTATAAAGAATTACAAAGGTGAGAACCACATGCGGTATCAAGCACCCATGAGGAAGAATTGATCGTTAAATACACTTCAATAAAGTACATACCCTTTTCAAGGGTGGCAAGGTAAGCCTTGCAGTTTCTCTTCCAGTGCCCTTTTTCACCACAGTGGAAACAACTTGCATCGATTTAACCTTTTTCTTGACACCCCCGAAATATTTTACGGGCTGCGTCCCTTTCGAGAAAGAACTATTCTTCCTCTTACCTTGCTTTCTTAGGCCCTAGGGCCTTTCGACTTGGAGGAAGAAGCTAGCATAAGGGGCTTCTCATTTTTCATAGTCACCTCAGTGGTCACAAGCATATTCACTAATTTGTTAATCATAACTTCTTACATGGACATATTAAAGTTCATAATGAATTGGTCAAACGATAGGGGTAATGACTGGAGGATCAAATCCAAATAGAGGTCATTGTCTATAATCACGTCAAGTTGCACAAGCTTCTTGATGAATCCAATCATCTTAGCCCATGATCATGAACACTTGTCCCCTCATTTATCCTTGACCCGAAGAGCTCCTTAGACAAAATGAACCTTTTGTGTCTAGTTTTTACACCGTACAACTCTTGTAGGTGCAAGTAGATCTCTCTAGCATGTTTCATATGCTCGTGAGTCTTTGAAGCTCGTTGGTCATGGAAGCCAACATAAGGCATCTAACTTGTAGATCATCATGTATGCATTTCATGAACCTTTCACGGTCCTCATCGGTAGCGTCAACACCTAGTGTGTCTATAGGACATTGATCTAGGACATAAGTCCTCTTATTGGACTCTAGAATTATCTTAAGGTTTCATAACCAATCGTGGAAGTTTGGCCCAGTTAGCTTATTGGTTTCCAAAATGCTTGCGAGTGGATTTTTAGCCATTTTGATTTTGAAGATTTTGAAAATCTACAAGAGGTGAAAAAAGAGTATAAGTATGTGATTGAATATTGATATTAAAAACATGTCATGGTATTTCAAGCATGTTTTTCTCCCACTATTTTATCAAATCTTTCACCTTTTAGAAGAATTTGGGAAATCACATTTTCTAGTGAGAATCAAGATCCTAAGGGCTTGCAAGTGAACTCACGACTTACGAGACATCCACAAACAATCTAAAGCTAAACAACTTTTGCTAATTGCATCTCATACAAACTTTTGATGTATTTTGCCTCACTTTTCATGTAGATCCACGACTCGTGAGATATCCAAATTACTAGGTGTCAAGTTGTAACTACCAATCAATTTTCAATTCGAGATGGGCCCACGACATCCCATGTCTCGTGTGCCAATGCATGGGCGTTCTCTAATCAAAGTGCATCTCATGCTAAGTATATGGTCACAACTTTCCACTATAAGTGTGACCCACGACTCGTGAGACATCACACAAATAATGGTAGCATCGTCATGCCACATACTATTGGTAGAAGGCATAGATTAATTAAACTCTTTTAACTTGTATCCATTTTGACTTGATATTTGAAAGCACTTAGACATTCTAAGTGAAGGATTTTTGCTTGCAAAGATCTCATCATTTTATCTTCTTATTTAGGTTTTTTATATCCTAATCATACATCTCATACATCAATAGGATATGGAAAGCATAAATAAGTAAATGCGCCTAGTATGCTCCTAGGGTGGGATGACCATGAGCCTAACCAAGTGGTGCCCTTAGAGCCATAGGTGCACCACTTAATTGATTTTAAGTAGGCTAATTAAATCTAGCTATTACATGAGTGTATCCCATACATTCATGGGTCTTCTTGCCTGCAATGGTCTTCTTTGCTCCTTATAACATTTACATGAGAAGGAAAACCTCACTTCTAGTGATTCTACTCTCATAACATTTACAAGATAGAAATAAAAGAGGCATGCAAGCCCTAATTTAATATTACCCTTTTCAACAACTTGAAAAAAATAAAATCAATATTAAAGGCTCATGATCATCCCCATTCATTCATAATCCATTTTACACTTAAATGAATAATAAATAAATTAAGAACTGACATTCAATTCCATCAATTAAATTCTAATCAAATTAACAAATAATTGGTCAAGCAAAAACAAGTATAACATTTATGCATCTTATTTTTTCCATAATTGGAAATCAACTTTAACAAGTTTTAAAAGCAACCAAAAAGTGTCCAACACAATTTTGAGAACTTGCACAACCCTTGTGCATCCATTGTGTGTGTTTCAAACAAAGTTTGGTCACAAAAGGAACCAAAAGAAAAGCTCTAAACCCATCCCAAACCCAACTAGGCGTTGTTGGCTATGGCTTGCACACTGCTAGGCAATAGCTCTTGGCCACTGCTCTGCTGTGTGTTGCCATGTGCCAGCTCCCCTGTTTTTGGGGCCATGAGCGAGTTAAGCCTTTTTCGGCTCAATGTTTGTACACCAAGAATTTTAGAACAACTTCTAAACATCAAGACACACAACATGACTAAAAATGTTAGATTAAAACACCTTTTAAAATTGAAATATCAAGTGCCCAAAGATGCTTGAAAAACAAGTTTAAGCAAGAACCATATTCTTCAAAAAGCTCCAAATATATTCAATCTCATTGGACCCAATCTATTCATAACATGCTATATCAACATAAACCACCCACCAATGCCAAATCAAAATTCAACAATAGGTAAAATGAATTAAAACATACTCATCACATGATTTAACACTTAAAGCACATAATAGCATGATTTAATCTATTAATCAAAGCGCCACAAACAAGATCATCCATACACTCCAACCTATCATATGGATTGAGCACATGGTGATATTGATCAATTCTTCACAAGAACCAATCATCCATGTTGGAATAGTTCCCCGCAAGCTAATTACATTGGCCGTGAAAACTATTTCCCTGTAAGACAATCTTGATTGAATGATATGCATTATATGGCTATCTTCATCTTATGCTCATTATTTGCTTCACTGGAATTTGGATGAAGCCCTTAGATCACATTAAACTATGGGACTTGATCACGCATTGGATAGTGATCATGGAATAAGTCTTACATAGTCATGATCTTAAGTTTTCCAAGTTATAGGATCTTACGAGACAGGGCATCTAAGATCCAAATAGACTTGCACTAATGATGCATAAATCCAAGGGTTGGATGTCACTTCATTCCATGGGCAATCCCATATGAGATATGGATGCGTGTTAGTGGGTGCTTGTTAGAGAACTTAACACTGAAGACCTGCCCAGAGAATCCATTAGATAGCTAAAGTGGCAAGTCGGTAGTGGCAAGTTTTCTAGCTTACGCTAGTGCATATTATTAGTCCTTTGACATGAGGATCCATGGTAACCATGTGTTTGGTCCTTATGCTTTGACTTTTCCTTGGTCACTTAGCGGGCCACTCGGGTTGAGATTGAGCATGAGTTACTAGGCATGGAGGTTTGTGAGATCCAAGATGGAATCTAACTCCTCGCTTTTGTGAAGGGTGAGTAAATCTCCTATACATTCTATAATGATCGATTCCAAGAAATCCTTGCGCAAGGTGATGTGACAATTTGGAAAGGTGTTTCCAAAGATGAGGTCACTAAGGAAATCGAACATTGAGAATAGAAGCATAGTATTGAGGCTATTAGAGAGCTGACTAATATCTTACTCTGGACCTCTTTCGGGAGATAGGAGACCGAATGACCGTATTTGCATGGTACGCGTAATGCTAGAATGGTTCTTCAAGAGCATTCATTTCGTCCAATTAGTTAGGCTCCATGGGCTTAAAGTTGGACATTGACCATGGAGATTTGGTACTCTTCAATTAATGAGATTAATTGAATTGAGTCGCTTAGTTTAAAGGATTTTAAACTAATGTGAATATTTGATATTCCATAAGTCTCAAGGAGTTGTGAGCCCATGTCCAATGAATGGTAGAACCTAATGGGTCACACACAAAAGCCAATAGCATGACCTATTGAAAGAAGAACTTTTTAAGAGTTAGGGAATTTGTGACCGAATTTGTGACCGAATTTGGAGGAGGTGAAAATTGGAGTAATTTTTGGCGGATCAATTTAAGAGTTAAATTGGTCAATTTTATTTAAGAATTAAATGGATGTCAATTAATTAAGAGTCAATGAATTGATGCCACATGACTATCAATTGGTCAAATTGATTTAAGAGTTAAATTAATTTTGGCTAGTTTAAAGAGTTAAATACTTTGACTTAAGAGTTAAGTCAAAGTATTATTAATTAAATTAAAGTGTTTAATTTAATTTATTTAATATGAATTAGAATTTAAATTTATTTAAATTTATTTAATTTAAATTAAAGTGTTTAATTTAATTTAATTGGAGAGTTTATTTTGGAGAATATTATTAAATGAAGGATTCATTTAATATGGAATTAGAATTCATTTGGAAGACATTTTATTAGACAAAATGCAAATTCCAAAGGACATTCAAATTCACATTAACACTAATTATTAGTAGCCATCTAAGCATGAACACTTGGCACCCTCTCCTTGAGGATGGTGTGTGACCGCACACCATCCCACTCCTATATATAGATATCAATGGAGAGGGGGCTACCACATGCAAGATTGATTGCTAGGTGTCAGTTATTCTCCCAACAACTTGGATAGTGGGCATCTAATTGTTAGCATCCCCATTACTCTCTCCAACGTCCTTCGTCTTCCACCTCCAGTTCCAAGCCTTCTCTTCTCCTTTCTCTGCAAATATCTCCAGCCATATTGTGGAGAATAGTTCCTATCTATGGTGTGTGGACTATGTCATTAGAGGCTAATTGTTTGGTTGCTATTGCTCTTGTTTGAGGCAGTTTCTGGCAGCAACTTGGGCCGAGTTCTGGGAGGCCTTTTGTTGTTCTATTTTGGCTGATTTTTGGAGTTTTGTATCCTCAGTATGTGGTGACATTCCAGTAAAATTTTCAGCTTAAAAGGAAGAGTCCAACCAAGGGAAAACCGGAGGTGAATCTTCTGCGCCAGTGAGAAGCTTCTTGAACGGTTGAAGAGAGTTTTTCTTGCTCCTTGAATTTTCTGTTTTCACCAAGGTATTTCCCTTAACTAAATTTGATTCCTATGCATGTCTTGATCCTTGGGCATGTGTGTGGGCTATTTACATTGATGTTTTCGGAAAATATTTGGATCCTAGTGCCATACACACCTTCAAGTGGTATCAGAGTCATATTCATGCATGGATTTGGATTTTTCTTGGCTTGGATGATTGGTTCTTGTGAAGAATTGACCAAAATCACCATGTAATTGATCCATATGATGGGTTGGAGTGTATGGATGATCTTTTTTGTGGCTCCTTGATTAATGGATTAAATCATGCTATTATGTGCTTTAATTGTTAAATCATGTGATGGGTATGTTTTAATTCATTTTGCCTAATGCTGAATTTTGATTTGGCATTGGTGGGTGTTATATGTTGATATAGCATGTTTTGAATGGCCTCAAGTTGTTTTGGTCATTTTTGGGTCCAATATGATTGGATATTTTTGGAGATTTTTGAAGAATGTGATTTTTGCTTAAACTTGTTTTTCAAGCATCTTTGGGCGCTTGATATTTCAGTTTTAAAAGGTGTTTTAATCTGAAATTTTCACCTATGTTGTGTGTTTTGATGTTTAGAAGTTGTTCTAAAATTCTTAGTGCACAAAAGTTGAGCCAAAAATGGCTTGACTCGGCTGTGACCCCAAAATAGGGGAGCCGCCGGCACTTGGCAGCCCACAGCATGCAGTGGCCGAGAGCTACTGCCCAGCAGTGTGCAAGCCTTGGCCAGCAGTCCCTAGTTGGGTTTGGGACGGGTTTGGAGCTTTTCCTTTGGTTTCTTTAGTGACCAAACTTGTTTTGAAAGACATACATTGGTTGCACAAATGTTGTGCAAGTTCTCAAAATTGTGTTGGACACTTTATGATTGCTTTTAAACCTTGTGAAAGTTAATCTCCTATTGTGGCAAAAATAAGATGCATAAATGTTATGCTTGTTTTTGTTTGACCTATTATTTGTTAATTTGATTAGCATTTAATTGATGGAATTGAATCCCAATTCTTGATTTATTTATTGTTCATTTAAGTGTTGAATAGATGATGAATGGATGGGGATGATCATGAGTCTTTAATATTGATTTTATTTGTTTCAAGTTGTTGAAAAGTGTTGTATTAAATCGGGACTTACATGCCAATTAATTTCTATCTTGTAAATGTTATGAGAGTAGAATCACTAGGAGTGAGGATTTCTTTCCCATGTAAATGTTACAAGGAGCAAAGAAGACCATTGGAGGCTTGAAGACCCATGAATGTGTGGGATACACTCATGTAATAGCTAGATTTAATCAACCCACTTAAAACCAACTAAGTGATGCACCTATGGCTTTAAGTGTGCCACTTGGTTAGACTCATGGTCATCCCACCCTAGGAGCATACTAGGTGCATTTACTTATTTATGTTTTCCATATCCTATGGATGTATGAGATGCATGATTTGGATATATAGAACCTAAATAAGAAGATAAAATGATACGATCTTTGCAAGCAAAAAACCCTTCACTTAGAATGTCTAAGTACTTTTCAAATATTAAGTTAAAATGGATACAAATTAAAAGAGATTTAATTAATCCATACCTTCTACCAATAGTATGTGGCATGACGATCCTACCATTTTTGTGTGATATACATCTGGTCAGGGTCACACTTAGATGAAAAGCTGTGACCATATGCTTAGCATAAGATGCACCATTGATTTGAGAATGCCCACACATTATTCGCTTGCTCATGGGGGATTTTGTGGTGCCCGTCTCAAATCAACGCTTGATTGCTAGGTTCGACTTAATACCAAGTAATGTAGAGGTCATCCTTATAGGAGATCTACATGAAAAGGTGAGGCAAAATATATCAAGAGTTGTATAAAATGCAATTAGCAAAAGATGCTTACCTTTGGATTGTTTGTGGATATACATCTAGTCATAGGGGTCCACTTAAAAGTCCTTGGGGTCTTGATTCTCATTAGGAAATGAGATTTTCCAAATTCTTCTAGGGGGTGAAGGATTTGATAAAATAGTGGGAGAAAAAACATGCTTAAAGACCATGAACATGTTTTCAATATTAATACTCAATCACATGCTTATATTCTCTTTCTCGCCTTTGAGGATTTGCGAAATCCTAAAAGTGGCTAATAAACCACTCAACATTTTTCGGAAACCAATAAACCAACTGGGCCAAATTTCCACGGTTGACTTAACCTCAAAAATCATTCTAGATTCCTAGAAGCGGATATATGCCCTAGATCAAGGTATTCCTAATCCCATGGGGATTATTATAGATCAAGAGACATGTGAAAAGTTCACAAGTTGGGTTTAAAGGATCGTCCTATCCCTTAGTCTCATGATGGCATCTACAAAACTTTTAAAAAATAAAATCTTAAGGACTATGAATAGTATCTTGGTTAAAGTTTATAATAGTTGTAAAGCAAACGATGTATGAGATGTTCATGTTGTCAAAAGAGATTTTTCAAGTTAGGATGGATGTGAAGTCATGTGTCATCGACTACGTTCTAAAGATGATTAAGCTTGGAGAAGCTTTTTCAACTTGGACGTAGTGATGGACGATGATCTCCATAAGGATTTGATCCTTACATCCTCGCCGATTTTTATTGATCAAAGTGTTGATCCAAAAAGGAGACTACTATGACAAGGGAAAACCTTTGGCACTTGTTTCCTCCTCCAAGTCTATAGGCCTTAGAGGTGCTAGAAAGGGAGGTAAAAGGAAGAAAAGTTCTTCATCCAAGGGAAAGCAACCATTAAAGGCATTCGATGGAGTCAAGAAGATTATAAAGGACATAGTCGATATTAATTGTTTCTACTTTAGCGAAATAGACCATTGGAAGCGGTATTGCAAGGAGTACCTTGCAACCCTTAAGAAGGGCATGCACTTTATTGAAGTGCGTTTAAGGATAAATTCCTCCTCATGGATATATGATATCGTATGTTGTTCTTATCTTTGTAAGTTGTTACAAAGAATAGAAAGAAGAATGAATCTAAGTGATGTGGATATGATATATTGCCTTGGCCAAGAAGCAAGAGTTGTCACCAAAGTTGAAGGTGTACAATAAGTTAGACTCAGGGAATTCCATACTTGTATCTTAACAAAGAATTATACACATTGGATTCTCTATCATCACTGTTACACTTTCAACAAAGTAAAAAAAGTTAGATAATCAAGAAGATGCCATTCTTTGGCATGAAAGACTTGGGCATATCTCCAAGAATAGGATAAGCAGGATGGAAGCTCTCAAAGCACTAAAAGCTAGTGGCATTGAGGACCTTTCTATTTGTGAATCTTGTTTGAAGAGAAAAATGACTAAGGCTCTTTTTGTAGGACAATTGGAGTGCTTCACAAATCTGTTGGGTTTGATCTATACAGATATTTGTGACATACTAAGAGTTAGTGCGAGAGGAGGCTATCCTACTTCATAACCTTCATCGTTGATTATAATTAGTTCGGACATGTGTATCTTATAAAGAGCAAATGCAAAGCCTTTGAAAAGTTCAAAGTGTATAGGAATGAAGTGGAAAAGCTATTGGTACTTAGTATTAAAGCTCTTTGATCGAATCGAAGGGGAGAATACTTAAGTATCGAATTCTTGTATTATCTAAAAGAGAATGGGATTCCCTCTCAATAGACTCCACCCAACACATACCAACACAATAGAGTAGCTGAGAGGAGAAACCATACCTTGTTGGACATGGGATGTTCTATGATAAGCTTTTTCGATGTACCTATATCCTTTTAGGGATACGCCTTAGAAACAGTAGCAAAGTTACTAAGTGTAGTACCTTCAGAGTTGGTGCCAAAAATACCACATGAGATGTGGTATGCCAAAGCACCATGTTACCACTACCTTAGGGTTGGGGGTCTCCTACTTACGTGAGATGGATAGTGGGAGACAAGATAGACAACAGATCCACTTTGTACAAGTTTGTGGGATACCTAAGAGAGTCTATGGGTTATTACCTCTATGATCTCTCGGAAAAAAATGTGTTTGTTCCAAGGAATGTCACCTTTTTGGAAAAGGATTTTCTATTAGATAGAAATTGCGTTGTTGTTGAACTTAATAAAGTTTAAGATGATCATCAAATCCCATAAGTGGTAGAAACAAATAAATATCAAATATCCTTACACACAACCTCTGAGAAGGTTGGATCGGATCAAGAAGTAACCCGAAAGGTTTGGATTCCTTCATGAGATGGCACAATCAGATATTGATCCGAAGACCTATGAGGAAATTATGTTGGACATAGGCTCGGGATATTAGCTTGACGCCACTCCATATACTCCAACAAAGTATGAACTTTGGTAGATCCACTAAAGGGAATAGTTCCCCGTTGGCTGTAAGTGGATCTATAAGCGAAAGCTAGGAGTCGATAGAGAGGTAGTGACCTTTAAGGCACGGCTAGTGATAAAAGATTACACTCAAAGACCTAGTATCGATTTCGAGAAAACCTTTTTACCTATCGCAATGCCTATATCCATTCGGATTCTACTTTCCATATCCGCATATTATCACTATGAGATATGGCAAATGGATGTGAAAACAACTTTCCTCAATGGAGACATTGAAGAAGAAATCTATATGGAGCAACCACAAGGTTTTACATCCAAGGAGAGTGAGCAAAATGTTTGTAAACTACAGAGATCCATTTATGGACTCAAAGAGATATCCCAAAAATGGAACATACATTTTGATTAGAAAGTTAAATTGTTTGGATTTGTCAAAAAGGTGATGAACCATGTATGTATATGAAGGCTAGTGGAAGTAGTGTACAATTTATTATGCTTTATGTCGATGACATCCTTCTCATTGGGAATGAGGTAGGAATGTTAGAGTATACTAAAATGTGGTTATCTACATAATTCTCCATGAAGGATTTGGGATAAGCATCCTATGTATTGGGAATATATATCTATAGAGATAGGCCGAGGAGGATGTTGGGGCTTTCCCATATCCTGTACATTGATAAAATACTAAAGAGGTTTAGTATGGAAGAATCCATTTGGGGATTCCTTCCCATGGGACATGGTATTAATCTCTCCAAGTCTATAGCCTACAAGACTGAAGATGAGAGATAAAGGATGTCCCATATACCTTATGCATCTATTATAGGGAGCATAATGTATGCAGCTCACTGTACAGGATCGGATGTGGCACACTTGCTAAATGTTACCAGTAAGCTCCAATCGATCCTAGTGAGAGTCACTGCACAGCTGTAAAAACAATCCTTAAGCACTTGCAAAGGACTAAAGGACATGTTTTTGGTATACAGAAATGGAGAAATGAAACTCATGGGGTTTTTGGATTCTAGTTTCCAATATGATGTAGATGACTTGAAATCCACTTCTGGATTTATATTTTGCCTTAATGGTGGCATGGTGAGTTGGAAGAGTTCCAAACTAGACACCATAGCCGAGATAACCACTGAGGTGAAATAATTTGTGGTTTTGGAAACTGCGAAGGGAAGTGTTTGAATAAAAAATTCATCCAAGAGTAGGATTTAGTGCCTAGCGTGTATGGGCCTATAGTTGTCTTTAGAAGACAGCTCAAGACTTGAGCCAAGATCTCATCAGCAATCCGAACATAGTAATATGTTATCATTTGATATATGATATCAAGTGATAGAGGTGACAACGAGTGAATAAAGTTGCTTTAGAAGAGAATATAACAGAACTACGATTTAAACCCATATATGCAAACGGTCTTTGAAGGACATCTTGAGAAGATGTGCCTTAAGGCTATGGGGAATTGGCTTTAGGGCAAGTGGAAAATTATTAGAATAGTGCCTCGCAAGCCAATTAGATTGACCTTGTAAACTATTTCCTTGTAAGACAATCTTAATTGAATGATATTCATTATGTGACCATCTTTATCTTATGCTCATTATTTGCTTCACTAGCATTTGGATGAAGCCCTTAGATTACATTAGACTATAGGACTTGATCATAGAATAAATCTTACATGTTTGTGATCTTAGATTACATTAGACTTTAGGATCTTACGAGACATGGCATCCGAGATCCAGATAGACTTGCACTAACAATGCATAAATCCAAGGGTTGGATGTTGCTCCGTTCCATGAGCAATCCCATATGAGATATGGATGCGTGTTAGTGGGTACTTGTTAGAGAACAAGACACTGAAGACCCGCCCAGAGAATTCACTAGATAGCCAAAGTGACAAGTCGGTAGTGGCAAGTTCTCCAACTTACACTAGTGTATATTATTAGTCCTTTGACCTGAGATCCTTGGTGACCTTGTGTTTGGTCCCTATGCTTTGATTCTTTCTTGGTCACTTAGCGGGTCACTCGGGTTAAGATTGAGCACGAGCTACTAGGCATGGAGGTTTGCGAGATTCAACATGGAATCCGACTCCTTATTTTTGTGAGGGTCGAGTGCATCTCCTATGCGTTCTATAATGATCGATTCCAAGAAATCCTTGCGCAAGGTGATGTGATAATTTGGAAAGGTGTTTTCCAAATATGAGGTCACTAAGGGAATCGACATTGAGAATAGAAGCATAGTATTGAGGCTATTAGGGAGCTGACTAATATCGTACCTTAGACCTCTTTCGGCAGATAAGAGATGGAAGGACCGTATTTGCATGGTACGCGTAATGCTAGAATGGTTCTTCAAGAGAATTCATTTTGGCCAATTAGTTGGGTTCCATGGGCTTGAGGTTGGACATCGACCAAAGAGATTGGGTACTCTTCAATTAATGAGATTAATTGAATTGTGTCGCTTAGTTTGAAGGAGTTTAAACTAATGTCAATATTTGATTTTCTATAAGTCACAAGGAGTTGTGAGCCCTTGTCCAATGAATGGTAGAACCTAATGGGTCACACACAAAAGCCAATAGCCTAACCTATTGAGAGAAGGAGAATTTTCTAAGAGTTTGAGAATTCATGACCGAATTTGGATGAGGTGAAAATTGGAGTAATTTTTGCCGGATCAATTTAAGAGTTAAATTGATCAATTTAATTTAAGAGTTAAATTAAGATTAATTAATTAAGAGTTAATTAATTGACGCGACATGACTATCAATTGGTCAAATTGATTTAAGAGTTAAATTAATTTTGACTAGCTTAAAGAGTTAAACACTTTGACTTAAGAGTTAAGTCAAAGTATTATTAATTAAATTAAAGTGTTTAATTTAATTTAATTGGAGTGTTTATTTTGGAGAATATTATTAAATGAAGGGTTCATTTAATATGGAATTATAATTCATTTGGAAGATATTTCATTAGATGAAATGCAAATTCCAAATGACATTCAAATTCACATTGACACTAATTTTTGGTGGCCACCTAGGCATGGACACTTGGCACCCTCTCCTTGAGGATGGTGTTTGACCACACACTATCCCACTCCTATATATAGACATTGGTGGAGAGGGGGCTACCACATGCAAGATTGATTGCTAGGTGTCAATTATTATCCCAACAACTTGGATAGTGGGCATCTAATTGTTAGCATCCCCATTATTCTCTCCAACCTCCTTCATCTTCCACCTCCATTTCCAAGCCTCCTTTTCTCCTTTCACTTAAAATATCTCCAGCCATATTGTAGAGAATAGGTCCTAGCTATGGTGTGTGGACTATGCCATTAGAGGCCAACCGTTTGGTTGCTATTGGTCTTGTTTGAGGCAGTTTCTGGCAGTCACTTGGGCCAAGTTTTGGGAGGCCTTTTGGTGTTCTATTTTGGCCAATTTTTGGAGTGTTGTATCCTAAGGGTGTGGTGACATTCCAGTAAAAATTTCAGCTTAAAAGGAGGAGTCCAACCTAGGGAAAACCGGAGGTGAATCTGCTGCGCCAGTGAGAAGCTTCTTGAACGGTTGAAGAGCGTTTTTCTTGCTCCTTGAATTTTCTGTTTTCACCAAGGTATTTCCCTTTTCTAAATCTGATTCCTATGCATGTATTGATCCTTGGGGATGTGTGTGGGCTAGTTACATTCATGTTGTTTTAAAATATTTGGATCCTAGTGCCATACACACCTTCAAACCAAGCTAAGTGAAATCAAATCCATGCATGAATATGGCTCTGATACCACTTGAAGGTGTGTATGGCACTATGATCGAAATATTTTCAAGAAACCTGAATGAAACTTCACACACCTCCCCAAGGATCAATACATGTGTAGGAATCAAATTTATAAGAGGGAAATACCTTGGTGACAATAGAAAATTCAAGGAGCAAGAAAAACTCTGCTTAACCGTTGAAGAAGCTTCTCACTGGCGCAGCAGAATCACCACCAATTTTCCCTTGGTTAGACTTCTCCTTTTGGGCTAAAAACTTTACTGGAATGTCAGCACACCTTGAGGATACAGCACGTAAAAAATCAGCCAAAATAGAATACCAAAAGGCCTCCTAGAACTCGGTCGAAATGGCTGCTAGAAACAGCCTCAAACAAGAGCAATAGCAACCAAATGGTTGGCCTCCAATGACATAGTCCACACACCATAGATAGGACATAATCTCTAAAATATGGCTAGAGATATTTGCAGAGAAAAAGGAGAAGAGACGGCTCAAAGATTGAGGAGAAAAGCAAGGAGGTTGGAGAGAATAATGGGATGCTAACAATTAGATGCCCACTATCCAAGTTTGTTGCGAGAATATTTGACACCTAGCAATTCTTCACCATCTAGCTGCCCCTTCTCCTCCTATATCTATATATAGGAGTGGGTTGGTGTGTGGTCACACACCATCCTCAAGGAGAGGGTGCCAAGTGTCCATGCCAAGGTGGCCAGTAACAATTAGTGTTAATGTGAATTTGAATGTCATTTGAAATTTACATTTCATTTAATAAAACGTCTTCCAAATAAATTCTAATTCTAGACTAAATGAACCCTTCATTTAATAATATTTTCCAAAATCAACTCTCCAATTTAATTAAATTAAACACTTCAATTTAATTAATAACCTTTTACTTAACTCTTTAGGCTAGTCAAAATTAATTTAACTCTTAAATCAATTTGACTAATTGATAGCCATGTGACATCAATTAATTAACTCTTAATTAATTTTAACTCTTAAATTAGATTGACCAATTTAACACTTAAATTGATCAAGTCAAAATGACTACAATTTTTTAACTCTTAGAAAATTCTCCTTCTCTTAATAGGTCGAGCTATTAGCTTTTGTGTGTGACCCATTAGGTTCTACCATTCATTGGACATGGGCTCACAACTCCTTATGACTTATGGAATATCAAATATTCACATTAGTTAAAATTCCTTTAAACTAAGTGACTCAATTCAATCAATTTCATTAATTAAAGAGAACCCAATCTCCATGGTCGATGTCCATCCTCAAGCCCATGGATCCCAACTAGTTGGCCAAAATAAATTCTCTTGAAGAACCATTCTAGCATTACACATACCATGCAAATATGGTCGTTCCGTCTGAAAGTGCTATGGCCGAGATAAGCCAAAAAAATTCAAAATTAAATAGCAGATCTCGATCCAAAGCAACATCCCCAGGCATATATCATATAACATAAATGGATTAATCAGAGGATACCAACCTGAATCGATCAAAATCCAAGGAGATGATGGATGATTCTTCCTATCACAGATTTCCGGCAGTTTCTGGCACAGCGGAGAAAAAGGAGAATATCTTCCAATTCCGATCTTCTGGGAAAAATTCTACAGAAATCTAACTCAAATTCCGATATTCTGGGAAAAAATTGGCTCAAATATCCATCGGATCTATCCAAGAGAAAATCGTGAAGTGGACTGTTCTGCAGAAACCTTTTCTGGAATTGAGTGGTCTCACTTGTGGTCACCTCCAATGCAAGTCCACACACCTTAAAGCAATCCTATAACGTCCAGATCTTTAGCTGGAGAAGATATGGAGTTGTTTGGTGAAAAAGGAGGTTTTTGAGTGAGAGAGAGAATGGATGGAAGTTAGATCTCTACTAACTTTGGAGAGAATTTTGGAGGAAGAATTTAGCTTGCAAAATTCAGAATTTTGGCTAATGAATCTGGACTGATTTTCGGCCACTCCACCTCCCCTTATATAGAGTTGTGAGAGGTGTGATTCCAAGGTGGCATCACACCTCCCATGCTAAGGGGGGGACCGAAAATTCCAAGGGCATAATTGTAAGTTCGTAATTCCACTATCATGTGGTCTTGCCAACTTGCTTAATTGGAATCCAATTCCAATTAATTCAAATCATATTTGAATTATTCCCTCCAATAATATATTCTCCTATTAATTAAATTAATCCAATTAATTTAATTAATTCAACTTGATTTAACAATTAAATCAAGTAAACTTAACTCTTTAAGTTTTCTTTAGTTAACTTAACTCTTTAAGTCAACTTCAATTATTCAACTATCAATGTGGCTCAAATAATCAACTCCTTAATTATTTGCCTAATTTAACTCCTTAAATTAGTTGATCAATTTAACACTTAAATCAATCAAGCCATAATTGATCTTGAAATCTCTCTCTCAAAATCGGTCCCTTAAGAAGGACGTATTTTCTAACACTTAGAAATTCTTCTTTCACCACTTAGAAAAGTTCAAGGCTTTTGTGTGTGACCCATTGGGTTCAACCATTCATCGGACATAGGCTCACAACTTCTTGTGACTTTTGAATATCAAATATTCATTCTAGTTTAAAACTCCTTTTAAACTAGTCGACTCGATTCAATCGATCTCTATCAATTCAAGAGTACCTAATCTCCATGGTCGATGTCCAACCTCAAGCCCATGGAGCCCAACTAATTGGTCGAAATGAATGTCTCTGTATGAACCTTTTAAAGCTCTACGCGTTCCATGCAAATACGGTCCTTCCGTCTCCTATCTCCATGAAAAAGGCCTAGGGCAAGGTATTTGCCGGCTCCCTAATAGCCTCGATTCTATGCTTCTATTCTAAATGTTCAATTCCGATGTATGACCTTATCTTTTGGAAAACTCTTTTCCCAAACTGTCATACCACCTTGCGCAAGGATTTCTGGAATATGATCATTATAGAATGCATAGGAGATGTACTCGCCCTTCACAAAAGCGAGGAGTCAGATTCCATCTTGGATCTCATAAACCTCCATGCCAAGTAGCTCATACCCAATCATGCCTCGAACGGCCCGCTGGGTGACCAGGGATAAGTTAAAGCATGAGGACCGGACACAAGGTTACAATGGATCCTCAGGTCAAAGGACCAATTAATATGCACTAGCGTAAGCACAAGAGCTTGCCACTACTGACTTGCCACTACGGCTACCTAGTGGAGTCTCCGGTGGGTCTTCAGTGCTTTGTTCTCTAACAAGCACCCACTAACATGCACATGTATCATATACAGTTGCTCATGGAACGGAGCAATATCCAACTCTTTGGATTTATGCATCGTTAGTGCAAGTCTGTCCGGATCTTAGATGTCCCATCTCGTAAGATCCTATGACTTGGAATATTTAAGATCACGACCATGTAAGACTTATTCCATGATCACCACCCAGTGAACTGACCAAGTCCCGTAGTCATGTGTGATCTAAGGACTTCATCCAAATACTAGTGAAGTAATATAATGCATAAGATGAATGTGGCCATATGTAAGATATCATTCAATCAAGATTGTCTCTTTAGAAAATAGTTTTACAAAGCCAAAATCATTGGCTTGCCGGGCATTATTTCTAACACCGTATCCTATCTCCCAAAAAAGGCCTTGGGCAAGATATTAGTCGACTCTCTAATAGCCTCAATACTATGCTTCTATTCTCAATGTCTGATTCCTTAAGTGACCTCATCTTTGGAAACACCCTTTCAAATTGTTACATCACCTTGCGCAAGGATTTATTAGAATCGATCATTATAAAATGCATAGGAGATGCACTCGCCTTTCACAAAAGTGAAGAGTCGGATTCCTTCTTGGATCTCACAAACCTCCATGTCTAATAGCTTATGCCTAATCTAAATCCGAGTGGCCGGCTAAGAGTCCAAGGAAGAGTCAAAGCATAAGGACTAATCACAAGGTTACCATGGATCCTGAGGTCAAAGGACTAATAATATGCACTAGCGTAAGCTAAAGAACTTACCACTACTAACTTGCCACTTCAGCTATCTAGTGGATTCTCTGGGCGGGCTTTCATTGCCTTGTTATTTAACAAGCTCCCACAAGCATGCATCCATATCTCATATGGGATTGCTCATGGAACAGAGCAACATCCAACCCTTGGATTTATGCACAGTTAGTGCAAGTCTATCCGGATCTTAGATGCCATATCTCGTAAGATCCTAGACTTGAAAGATTTAAGATCACGATCGTGTAAGACTTATTCCATGATCACCATCCAATGCGTGATCAAGTCCCGTAGTCTAATATGATATAAGGGCTTCATCCAAATGCCAGTGAAGAAAATAATGAGCATAAGATGAAGATGGCCATATAATGAATATCATTCAATCAAGATTGTCTTACAAGGAAATAGTTATAAGGCCAATCTAATTGGCTTGTGGGGTACTATTCCAACACTATCCCATGGGATTGAATCCCTTCTTGGAATTTTCCATATTAAACCTTTTTAGTATCTTGTCAATGTGCCTAGTTTGGGAGAGCTCCAACATTCTCTTTGATCTACCTATATAGATTCGTACTCCTAATACATAAGATGCTTCTCCCAAATTTTTCATGGAGAATTGAGTGGATATTTATGCTTTAGTACACTCTAACTTTTTTCTCACATTTCCAATGAGAAGAATGTCACACAATAAACTGAATCGAACTCCCACTAGCCCTTTTATACAAATAAGGGTCATATACATTTTTGACAAAGCTAAACGATTTAACTATCTTATCAAAATGTATGTTCCAATTTTGGGATGCTTGCTTCAGTCTATAAATGGACCATTGGAGTTTGCAAACCTTTTGCTCACTTCCTTTGGCTATAAAACCTTGTGGTTGCTCCATATAGATTTCTTTTTCAATGTTTTCATTGAGGATAATGGTCTTTACATCCATTTTCCATTTTCATAGTCGTAGTAAGCAATTATGGCAAGTATAATCCTTATAGACTTAGGCATTGCAACCGGTGAAAAGGACTTTGGGAAGTCAATATTAGGTCTTTGAGTATAACCCTTTGCCACTAATCTTACCTTAAAGGTTGTCACCTCTCCATCAACTCTTAGCTTATGCTTGTAGATCCATTTACAACCAATGGATACTATACCCTCCGATGGATCTATCAAAATCCATACTTTATTGGAGTACATGGAGTCTATTTTGAATTTCATAGCTTCAAGCCAATGTCTCAAATTTATGTCCAACATGGCTTCCTTATAGGTCTTCGAATCACTATCGGTTTGTCCCATCCATTAGGTTACTTCTTGATTTGGTTTGACCTTCTAAGAGGTTGTGTGTTAGGCTTAGGATGCTCTTTTGTTTCTATCGCTTGTGGGATTATATGATCATCTTAGACTTCATCAAGTTTAATGACAATGCCTTTCCTATCCAATAGAAACTTTTTTTCCAAAAAAAAGCGGCATTCCTTGAAACAAACACCTTTTGTTCTGAGGGATCATAGAAATAATAACCTAAAGACTCTTTTAGGTATCCAACAAACTTGCACAAAGTGGATCTTGTTGGAATAGTGCCCGGGAAGCCAATTAGATTAGCCTTGTAAAAGTTATTTCCTTGAAAAACAATCTTGATTGAATGATATTTTTTATATGACCATCTTCATCTTATGCTTGTTATTATTTCACTTGCATTTGGATGAAGCCCCTAGATCACTCATGACCACGGGACTTAGTTTGAGACCATGGAATAAGTCTCACACGGTTGTGATCTTAAATCTTCCAAGTTGTAGGATCTTACGAGATAGGGCATCTAAGATCTGGATAGACTTGCACTAACGATGCATAAATCCAGGATTTTGATATTGCTATGTTCCATGAGCAACCGTATGAGATATGGGTGTATATTAGTAGGTGCTTATTAGAGAACAAGGCACTGAAGGCCCATCGAAGAATCTACTAGATACCTGTAGTGGCAAGTCGGTAGTGGTAAGTTCTCCAGCTTACGTTAGTGCATATTATTAGTCATCTGACCTAAGGATCCATGGTAACCTTGTGTCTGGTCCTCATGCTTTAACTCTTCCTTGACCACTTAGCGAGTCTTTTAGGTTGAGGTTGGGTATGAACTACTTGGCATGGAGGTTTGTGAGATTCAATATGGAATCTGACTCCTCACTTTTGTGAAGAGAGAGCACATCTCCTATGTATTCTATAATGATCGATTTCAAAAAATCCTTACACAAGGTGGTGTGACAATTTGAAAAATGAGTTTTCCAAAGATGAGGTCACATAAGGGAATCGAGCATTGGAAATAGAGACATAGTATCGAGGCTATTAGGGAGCCGACAAATATCTTGCCCTAGTGCTCTTTTAGGGTGATAGGAGATAGAATGACTGTATTTGTATGGTAAGCGTAGAGCTTTAATGGTTCTCTAAAACATTCATTTTGGCCAATTAGTTGGGCTCCATGGGCTTGAGGTTGGATATCGACCATGGAGATTAGGTACTCTTCAATTAATGAGATTAATTGAATTGAGTCGATTAGTTTAAAAATATTTTAAACTAAAATGAATATATGATATTTAAAAGTCAGAAGGAGTTGTGATCCCATGTCAAATGAATAGTATAACGTATTCGGTCACACACAAAAGCTAATTAGCTTCTTAATTAATGGAGAAAATTTTCTAAGTGTTAGAAAATATGTCCTAGTGGGCCGTTTTTTAGGTATCAATTTTGAAGGTCAATTTTGACTTGAGTAATTTAAGTGTTAAATTAATAAATTAATTTAAAGAGTTAAATTAGACCAATAATTAAGGAGTTAATTATTTAGTGCCAATATGACCACCAATTGGTCAAGTTAACTTAAAGATTTAACAAAATTCAAGCTTAAGAGTTGAACTTGTTTGACTTAAGAGTTAAGTCAATGATTAATTAATTAAATTAAAGTGTTTAATTTAATCAATGGGAAGAACACATTTTGTAGGGAAAATTTGAATGAAATTTTCATTTGAATTAACATTTTAATTAGCTTGAAATTAGATTTCAAATGTAATTAAGATGCATATGAAATTCAAATTAGATTTTAATTTGCCTTTGGCACCTTGGCAATGCAAGTGGCCGCCCACCTTGAGGAAGGTGTGATGCCAACTTGGCATCACACCAACCCCATCCTATATATAGATATAGTGGGTGTGTGGATTGCATATTGCTGAAAGTGTGAAAGAATTAGATTCTTTTGCAAATTCCCTCCAAAACCTCTTGCAAGCATTGCATTCATGTGTTGAAAATTTTGCTCTCTTCTTCTTCTTCCCAACCTAAAATTGGCCTCCTCCATAGATAATCTATGGTATTATTCCATATTATTTACTAGATATTTTGGAAGATCTATTTGGTGTGTGTATCATATCAATAGAGGTAAACAAGTTGTTTGCTACGGTTTGAAGATCCACCTGCACAGAGTCTGATTTGGAGAATTTTTCTAGGGAGATACAGAAATGTTTTTGCTCCAATTTTTTTACTGTGTTTCCTAAAATGTGTTTAGAGGTATCATTATTTGTTTAGTGATTTTTGGATCAGTTTTGACGTGGTTAAAAACCGATCCATTCATGCTGTGCGGTTTCTGGCAAATTCTGGATTGGTGAAAGGCTCACCACTTTCTCCTTGAATTTTGGAATTTCAAGGTAACACTCTATATAAATCTGATTTTTAGGCATAATTTGATCCTAGTTATCATGTAATCACTAGTTTACTAAGCTTTTAAAGTTTTATAATCGGATCCTAGTGCCTTACTTGCTTTCAAGTGGTGTCGAAGCCTAAATCATGGTTAGATTTGGATTTGTTTGATGATTGATTCATGTGATAGATTGATAAAAATCACAAAATTCTCAATTCATATGATGGATTGGAGTGTTTGGATAATGTTGTGTGTGGCTCCTTGTTTGATGAATTGAAAGCATGCTAATATGTGTTTTAAGTGTTGATTCGTATGATTAGTATGTTTTAATTCATAGCTACTAATGTTGAATGTTGATTTTGTATTAATTGATGTTATATGTTGATATATCATGTTGATAATTGATCAAAAGAGTTTTGGTCATTTTTGGATCCAATTTGATTGGAGTTATATTGGAGATTTTGAAGAATTTTATTCTAGCTTTCTCTAATTTTTGAAGGCATGATGGAGCACTTGAATTTCCTCTTTTAATAGAGGTTTTAAATCTGAAAATTCATCTATAATATGTGTTTAAGTGTTGAGAACATGTGCTAAAACTATTGTTGTATGAAAGTTGAGTAGAAAAACAACTTGATTCACTTTGAGCACTTGAATTTCCATTTTTAAAAGGTGTTTTGAATCTGGAAATTCATCTATTATGTGTGTTTTAATGTTAGGAACATGTGCTAAAATTATTGGTGCATGAAATTTGAGTGGAAAATGCATTTGGCACACTTTGAAGCCCAAAAACAGGGGCTGCCACTGACAGCCGGGCGTTGGCTGGGCGTTGTGCGCACGTTGTGTGCGTGGCCTGCCCAGCCGTGCGCCCAGGCTGGGCGGCAGTCCAGCTTTTTGAGGTTTTGGTGTGCTTTGACTTGCTTTTCCAAGTCCTTTAACGCTCAATAAGTTTTTGCATCACACATATTAGATGCACAAGTGTTGTACAAGTTCTCAAAAATATGTTTGACATCTTTTAATGCTTTTGAAAATTGGTTAAAGTTAATCTTCCAATTATGGCATAAATGTTATGCTTATTCAATTATTTGTTTATGAGATAAGCATTTAATTGTTAAAATTAATTGTTAATTCTACATTTATTTATTGTTCATTTAATTATTGAATGGATAATGAATTAATGGGGATGATCATGAGCCTTTAATATTGATTTTATTTGTTTCAAGTTTTTGAAATGAGTTGTATTAAATTGAGGCTTGCATGCCTCTTTATTTCTATCTTATAAATGTTATGAGAGTAGAATCACTAGGAATGAGGATTTCTTTCTCATGTAAAAGTTACATGGAGCAAATGAGACCATGGAGGCATGGAGACTTTTTGAAGACCTATGAATGTATGGGATACAATTATATAATAGCTAGATTTAATCAACCTACTTAAAATCAACTAGGTAGTGCACCTATAGCTCTAAGTGCACCACTTGATTGGGCTCAGGTCATCCTAGCCTAGGAGCATATCGGGCGCATTTACTTATCTATGCTTTCCATATCCTATTGATGTATGAGATGCATGTTTAGGATATAGAAAACCTAAATAAGAAAATAAAATGATGAGATCTTTGCAAACAAAAACCATCAACTTAGATGTCTAAATGTTTTTCAAATATTAAGCCGAAATAGATATAAATTAAAAGAGTTTTGATTAATCCAAGCCTTCTACCAATAGTATGTGACATGACGATGCTACCATTATTTGTGTGATGTCTCACGAGTCGTGGGTCACACTTATAATGGAAAGTTATGACCATACACTTAGCATATGATGCACCTTTGCTTTGAGAATGCCTATGCCTTGTCACATGAGTCGTGGGATGTCGTGGTGCCCGTCTCGAATCAAAGTTTGATTGGTCAGTCCAACTTAACACCTATTAGTGTGGATGTCTCACAAGTCGTGGGTCCACATGAAAAGTGAGGCAAAATATATCAAGAGTTGCATGAGATGCAATTAGCAAAAGTTGCTTACCCTTCGATTGTTTGTGGATGTCTCACGAGTCGTGGTTCCACTTCCAAGTCCTTGGGATCTTGATTCTCATTAGGAAATATGATTTCCCAAATTCTTCTTGGGGGTGAAGAATTTGATAAAATAGTGGGAGAAAAACATGATTGAAAGACCATAAACATGTTTTAATATCAAATTCAACCACATGTTTATACTCTTTTTTTGCCTCTTGTAGATTTTTGAAATCTTCAAACAAAAATGGCTAAGAATCCACTCGCATCAATTTTGGAAACCAATAAACTCACCGGGCCAGATTTCCAAGATTGGTTGAGAAACCTTAAAATCATTCTTGACTCTAAAAAGCAGACTTACGTCCTTGATCAAAGTCCCGTGGACATACCTGGTGACAACGCCACCAGCGCGCAATGTGAAATGTTCACAAAATTTGTAGATGTTGATCTCCATGTGAGGTGTGTCATGATGGCATCCATGTCCAATGAGTCCAAAAGACTCATGAGCACATGAAACATGCTCGAGAGATCTATATACACTTGCAAGAGTTGTATGGAGTACAAAGTAGACACGAAAAGTTTGCTTTGTCCTTGGAGCTCGTTAGGGCAAGGATGAGTAAAGGGTTAAATGTCCATGATCATGGCCTCAAGATGATAGGACTTACTGAGAAGCTTAGATAGTTAGATGTGGTCATGGACAACGACCTTTACGTGGATTTAATCCTACAATCATTGCCAACATTATATGATCAATTCGTTATGAACTTCAATATGTCAAAGCAAGATGTTATGATTAATGAATTAAACAATACGGATGTGATCGTGGAGGTGACTACAAGAAAGGTAAAGCTCCTTATGCCTGCATCCTCCTCCAAGTTAAAAAGCCTTAGGGGTCCTAGAAAGGGAGGTAAGAGGAAGAAAAGTTCTTCCTCAAAAAGGAAGTAACTCGAGAAGAGTTTTGGGATGGTTAAGAAGAAAGGTAAAACCAAAGCTAGTTATTTCCATTGTGGCGAAAAGGGGCATTGGAAAAAAAATTGCAAAGCTTACCATGCAACCCTTGAGAAGGGTATGTAATTTATTGAAGTGCACATGACGACTAATTCTTCCACATGGGTATTTGGTACTGCATGTTGTTCTCACCTTCTTAATTTGTTATAGGGGATGGAAAGAAGAAGAAGTCTTCGTGAAGGGGATATGATCCTCCGCTTAGGAAATGGAGCAAAAGTTGTGGCCACTTTCCAAGGCATTATCAAGTTGGACTTGGGGAATGCTTGCATTGTACTTGATCCCATTTATTTGTACCCCATATTGTTAAGAACATTTTTTTAATTCCCATTCTTGATAATGAAGGATTTGATGTTTCTATAACAAATGGGATGTCGAAAGCATTAAAGAATGGTTCTTTAATTGCGCAAGGTACACTAATTAACAGACTGTACATACTTGATACCCAACCTTCACTAATGCACATTCAATCAAGTAAGAGAAAGTTAGATAACCAAGAAAATGCCATGTTGTGGCATGTAAGACTTGGACATATTTCTAAAAATAGGATGAACAAGTTAGAAGCTCTAAAAGCACTGAATATTAGTGGCATTGAAGATCGTCCTACTTGTGAATCTTGTTTAAAGGGAAAAATGACCAAAGCTCCCTTGTAGGATAAATGGAGTGCTCCACAAGTCTCTTGGATTTGATCCATACGGACATTTGTGGACCACTAAGAGTTAGTGGGATAGGAGCCTATTCCTACTTCATCACTTTCACCGATGACTACAGTCGGTTCGGACACATATTTCTTATGAAAAACAAGTCTGAAGCCTTCGACAAGTTCAAAGTGTGTAGGAGTGAAGTAGAAAAGTAATTGGGGCTAAGTATTAAAGATCTTCGATCGGATCGAGAGGGAGAATACTTAAGCACCGAATTCTTGGATTATCTAAAGGAGAATGGGATTCTCTCTCAATGGACTCCATCCGGCACATCCCAACACAATGAAGTAGCTGAGAAAAGAAATCGTACCTTATTGGACATGGTGAATTTCATGATAACCTTTTTCGATGTGCCCTTATCCTTTTAGGGATATGCCTTATTAATAGCAGTGAAGCTACTAAATATAGTACCTTCAAAGTCAGTGTCCAAAGTACCATATGAGATATAGCTGGTAAAGCACCCTCTTACTAATATCTTAAGGTTTGGGGATCTCCTGCCTACGTGAGACTGATAGTGGGAGATGAATTGCATAGTAGATCTACCTTGTACAAGTTTGTAGGATACCCTAAAAAGACTATGGGTTATTATTTCTATAATCCCTCGGAACAAAAGGTGTTTGTTTCGATGAATGCCACCTTTTTGGAAAGGCAATTTCTATTAGATAGAAATGGTGTTGTCGTTGAAGTTGATGAAGTTCAAGATGATCAACAAATCCCACAAGCGATGGAAACAAATAAGCAATAAGAGCTTCACATACAACCTCTAAGATGGTCGGACCGAATTAAGAAGCAACCCAAAAGGTTCGGATTCCTTCATGAGATAAGCCAATCAGATAATGATCCAAGACCTATGAGGAAACTATACTGGACATAGATTCGGGATGTTGGCTTGAAGCTATGAGATCCGAAATAGACTTCTTGTATTCAAGCAAAGTATGGATTTTGGTAGACCCACCAAAAATGAATAGTTTCCATTGGTTGCAAGTATATCTATAAGCGAAAGCTTGGAGTAGATAGAGAAGTGGTGACTTTTAAGGCGCGACTACTGGCAAAGGGTAACACTCAAAGACCCAGTATCGATTTTGAGGAAACCTTTTCACCAGTCGCAATGCCTAAGTCCATTCGGATTCTACTTGCCATAGCTATATATTATGACTATGAGATATGGCAAATGGATGTGAAAACTGCTTTTAATCAATGGAGACATTGAAAAAGAAATTTATATGGAGTAACCACAAGGTTTTACATCTAAGGAGAGTGAGCAAAAGGTTGCGAACTTCAGAGATCCATTTATGGACTCAAACAAATATCCTAAAGTTGGAACATACGTTTTGACAAAACGATCAAATCACTTGGCTTTGTCAAAAATATATATGTACCACTTGTGTATAAGAAGGCTAGTGGGAGTAGTGTACAGTTTATTGTGCTTTATGTCGATAGCATCATTTTCATTGGGAATAAGGTAGAAATGTTAGAGTGTACTAAAGTATAGTTATCTACACAATTCTCCATGACGGATTTGGGATAAGCATTATACATATTGGAAATACGTATCTATAGAGATAGATCTAATAGGATGTTGGGGCTATCCCAAACCCCGTATATTGACAAGGTACTAAAGAGGTTTAGTATGGAAGAATTCAAGATGGGATTTCTTCCCATGGGAGATGGCATTCATCTCTCCAAGTCTACGACCCCCAAGATAAAGGAAGAGAAACGAAGGATATCCCATATACCTTATGCCTCCGCTATTGGTAGCATAATGTATGCAGTTTAATGTCCAAGACTGAACGTGGCACACTTGCTAAGTGTTGCGAGTAGGTTCTAATCCAATCCTGGTGAAAGTTACTAGATGGTTGTAAAAGCAATCCTTAAGTACTTGTTTTTAGTATACGACAATGGAGAATTGAAACTAGAGGGGTTTTTGGATTCAAGTTTCCAATCCGATGTAGCTGACCTAAAATCCACATCTGGATTTATATTTTGCCTTAATGGCGGCGTGGTTAGTTAGAAAAGTTCCAAATAAGATACCATGGCTGATTCTACCACAGAGGCAGAATATATTGGGGCTTTGAAAGCTGCAAAGGAACGTGTTTTTGGATGAAAAACTTCATTAAAAAGTTGAATATAGTGCCTAGCATTGCTAAGCCAGTAATTGTCTTTTGAGACAACACCGGAGTAGTGGCACAAGCCAAAGAGCCAACATCTCATCAGAAATACATGCATATTTTGAGGTGATATCATTTGATCAGGGAGATCACTGATAGAGACGACTTCCGAGTGGATAGACTTGCCTCAAAAGATAACATAATAGATCTACTGAAAAAACCCCTAACGCAAAAGGTCTTTGAAGAACATCTTGAGAAGATAGGTTTCAAGGCCATAGGGCATTTGGCTTTAGGGCAAGTGAGAGATTGTTAGAATAGTGCCCGGCAAGCCAATTAGATTGGCCTTGTAAAAACTATTGGCTTAAAAAATAATCTTGACTGAATGATATTCTTTATATGGCTATCTTCATTTTATGCTCTTTATTAGTTGTATTTGGATGAAGCCTCTAGATCACTCATGGCTATGAGACTTGGTTTGATGACTATGGAATAAGTTTCACACGGTTATGATCTTAAATTAAATCTTCCAAGTCATAGGATCTTACGAGATAGGGTATCTAACATCCGGATAGATTTGCACTAATAATGCATAAATTCAAGAGTTGGATATTGCTCCGTTCCATGAGCAATCGTATGAGATATGTGTGTATGTTAATGGGTGCTTGTTAGAGAACAAGGCACTGAAGGCCCACTAGAGAATCCACTAGATAGCTATAGGGGCAAGTTGGTAGTGGCAAGTTCTCCAACTTACGTTAGTGCATATTATTAGTCCTCTGACCTAAGGATCCATGGTAACCTTGTCTCTGGTCCTCATCCTTTGACTCTTCCTTGACCACTTAGTGGGTGTTTCATGTTGAGGCTAGGTATGAGCTACTTAGCATGGAGGTTTGTGAGATCAAAGATAGAATCTGACTCCTCACTTTTGTAAATGGCGAGTGAATCTCCTATATATTCTATAATGATTGATTCCAAGAAATACTTGTGCAATGTGGTGTGAAATTTTGAAAAATGAGTTTTCCAAAGATGAGGTCACACAAGGGAATTGAGAATTGGGAATAGAGACATAATATCGAGGCTATTAGGGAGTCGACAAATATCTTAGCCTAGACCTCTTTTGAGACATAGAAGATAGAAGGACTGTATTTGCAAGGTAAGTATAGAGCTATAATGGTTCTCCAAAACATTCATTTCGGCCAATTAGTTGGGCTCCATGGGCTTGAGATTGGACATCAACCATTGAGATTGGGTACTCTTCAATTAATGAGATTAATTGAATAGAGTCAATTAGTTTAAAAGTCTTTTAGACTAAAATGGATATATAATATTTAAAAATCACAAGAAGTTGTGAGCCCATGTTCAATGAATTGTAGAACCTATTGGGTCACACACAAAAGCCAATTAGCTTCCTAATTAATGGAGGAAATTTCTAAGTGTTAGAAAATATCTCCTAGTGGCACTTGACTTGCTCAATTTTGGAGAACCACCTGCAACAACTTTTCTTTGGCGAATTTTTATGGAGCGATACAGAAGGCTTTTTATTCCAATTTTTTTACAGTAGCTTCTAATGTGTGTGAAGGTGTTCTAGATTTCATTTTGTGATTTTTGGAGTAGTATAGCCAGGGAAAAGGTTGCCACATTTCCGTTGTGCTGCCGATTCCAAACAGTTTCTAGATCCAAGAGAGATAGTTGATCTTCTCCTTGTTTGAGCTACAAGAGGTAATTCTTCTTCCTAATTCAGATGTATAGCATGAATAGAGCCTTGTACGCTTGAGTAGCTTAGTTATTTTCAAGCTTATGAAGTTTTGATTTATGGATCCTAACGCTACTCTTGCCTTCAAGTGGTATCAGAGCCTTTTTCATGCTATGTTTGGGATTATTGTTTGGTTGATTCATGTGATAAATAGATCAATATCACCAAATACTTGATCCAAGGGATGGATTGGAGTGTTTGGTTGATGATGCTTGTGGCTCTATTTCTTGATGAATTGATAGGATGCTATTATGTGATTTAAGTGTTAATTCATGTTTTAGTATGTTTCAATTCATAGTGATAAATGTTGAATGTTGATTTAGCATTTATTGATGTTATATGGTGATATAGCATGTTGATGTTTGATCAAAAGAGTTTTGGTCATTTTTAGATCCAATTTGATTGGAGTTGTATTGGAGATTTTGAAGAATATGATTCTAGCTTTTTCTAATTTTTGGAGACATGATTGAGCACTTGAATTTTCTTTTTTTTTAATAGAGGTTTTAAACCTGGAAATTCATCTACAATGTATGTTTTAATGTTGGGAACATGTGCTAAAACTATTGGTGCATGAAATTTAAGTGGGAAATGACTTGACATACTTTGAAACCCCAAAACAGGGGGCTACTGATCATTCCTGGGCATTGGTCGGGTCTTGCGTGCATGCTGTGCACATGGCCTACCCAGCCGTGCACCCAGGGTGGGTGGCAGCCCCCTGTTTTAAGGTTTTGGTTTGTCTTTAGCCAATTTTCAAACTCCTTTGTGCTTGAAATGTTTTTGCACCACACATAGTAGATGCACAAATGTTGTGCAAGTTCTCAATATTATGTTTAATATTTTTGAATGCCTTTGAAAATTGGTTAAAGTTTATATTTCAATAATGGCATAAATGCTATGCTTGTTCAATTATTTGTTTATTAGATAAGCATTTAATTGTTAGAATTAATTGTTAATTCTAAATTTATTTATTGTTCATTTAATTATTGAATGAATGATGAATAAATAGGGATGATCATGAGCCTTTAATATTAATTTTAATTATTTCAAGTTGTTGAAATGGGTTGTATCAAATTGAGGCTTGCATGCCTCTTTATTTCTACCTTGTAAAAGTTATGAGAATAGAATCACTAGGAGTGAGGATTTCCTATTAATGTAAATGTTGCATAGAGTAATAGAGACCAATGGAGGCATAGAGACTTTTGAAGACCCGTGAATGCATGGGATACAATCTTGAAATAGCTAGATTTAATCAACCCACCTAAAATCAATTAGGTGGTGCACCTATGGCTCTAAGTGCACTACTTGGTTAAGCTCATGGTCATCCCACCCTAGGAGCGAGCTGGGCGCATTTACTTATTTATGCTTTCCATATCCTATTGATGTATGAGATGTATGTTTAGGATATAGAAAACCTAAATAGGAAAATAAAATGATGAGATCATTGCAAGCAAAAACCCTTTACTTAGAATGTCTAAGTGCTTTTCAAATATTAAGTCAAAAGGAATACAAATTAAAAGAGTTTTAATTAATCCAAGCCTTCTACAATAGTATATGGCATGACGATGCTACCATCTTTGTGTGATATACATCCGGTCACGGGGGTCATTCTTAGGTGGAAAGTTGTGACCATACACTTTGCATGAGATGCACCTTGATTTGTGAATGCCCACACGTTATACACTCTGTCACGGGGATGTTGTGGCGCCCTTCTCGAATCAAAGTTTGATTGGTAGGTTTGACTTAACACCGAGTAATGTAGAGGTCATCCATCAAGGGATCCATATGAAATGGTGAGGCAAAATATATCGAGAATTGCATGAGATGCAATTAGCAAAAGTTGCTTACCTTTGGACTGTTCGTGGATATACATCCGGTCACGGGGATCTACTTACAAGTCTTTAGGATCTTGATTCTCACTAGAAAATGTAATTTCCTGAATTCTTCTAGGGGGTGAAGGATTTGATAAAATAGTGGGAGAAAAATATGCTTGAAAAACCATTAACATGTTTTTAATATCAAATCAATCACATTCTTATACTCTTTTTTTGCCTCTTATAGATTTTCAAAATCTTGAATCAAAATGGCTAAAAATCCACTCGCAAGCATTTTGGAAATAAATAAACTAACCGAGGCAAACTTCCAAGATTGGTTAAGAAACCTTAAAATCATTTTTGACTTTGAAAAGCAGACTTACGTCCTTGATCAAAGTCCTGTGGACACACTTGGTGATGATGCCACCAACGCACAATGTGAAATGTTCACAAAATTTGTAGATAATGATCTACAAGCGAAGTGTGTTATGATGCCATCCATGTCCAACGAGCTCCAAAAGACTCATGAGCACATGTAACATGCTCAAGAGTTCTATATACACTTGCAAGAGTTGTTTGGTGTACAAAGTAGACACGAAAGGTTCACTTTATCCAAAGAGCTCTTCAGGGCGGCCTTAAGATAATTGGGCTCATCGAGAAGCTTGGACAGTTAGATGTGGTCATGGACAATGAACTTTATGTGGATTTGATCCTACAGTCATTGCCACCGTCATATGATCAATTTGTTATGACTTCAATATGCCTAAGCAAGATGTTATGATTAACGAATTGATCAATATGTTTGTAACCATGAAGGCAACTACAAAAAAGGAGAAGTCCCTTATGCTTGCATCCTCCTCCAAGTCAAAGGACCCATAGGGGTCCTATAAAGGGATGTAGGAGGAAGTAAAATTCTTTCTCAAAAGAGAAGCAACCCAATAAGAGTTTCGGGAGGGTTAAGGAGAAGGTTAGAACCGAAGCTAGTTGTTTCTACTGTGGCGAAAAGGGGCATTGCAAAAGAAATTGAAAAACTTACCTTGCAACCTTTGAGAAGGGTATGTAATTTACTGAAGTGCACATGACGACTATTTCTTCCACATGGATATTTGATACCGCATGCAGTTATCACCTTTGTAATTCATTACAGGGGATGGAAAGAAGAAAGAGTCTTCGTGAATGGGATATGATCCTCAGCTTAGGAAATGGAGCAAGAGTTGCAGCCACTTTCCAAGGCGTTATCAAGTTGGACTTAGGGAATACTTGCATTGTACTTAATCCAGTTTATTATATACCCCATCTTGTAAAGAATATTATTTCAATTTTCGTTCTTGATAAGGAAGGATTTGATTTTTCTATATTGAATTGGAAGTTGGAAGCATTAAAGAATAGTTCTTTGATTGCTCAAGGTGAATTAATAAATGGATTGTACATACTTGATTCTCAACTTTTTCTAGTGCACATTCAAGCAAGTAAAAGAAAATTAGATATCCAAGAAGATGCCATTATTTGGCTTGCAAGACTTGGTCATATCTTGAAGAATAGGATGAGCAAGTTAGAAGCTCTCAAAGTACTAAATGTTAGTGGTATTGAGGACCTTCCTACTTGTGAATCTTGTTTAAAGGAAAAAATAGCCAAAGCTCATTTTGTAGGACAAATGGGAGTGCTCCACAAGTCTCTTGGATTTGATCCATACAGATATTTGTAGACCATTAAGAGTTAGTGGAAGATGAGGCTATTCCTACTTCATCACCTTCACCGATGACTATAGTCAGTTCAGACACGCATTTGTTATGAAAAATAAGTCCGAAGCCTTTGAAAAGTTCAAAGAATATAGGAGTGAAGTGGAAAGAAATTGGAGCTAAGTATTAAAGTTCTTCGATCGGATCGAGGGGGAGAATACTTTAGCACCGAATTCTTGAATTATCTAAAGAAGAATGGGATTCTTTCTCAATAGACTCCACCTGGTACATTCCATGATGAGCTTTTTCGATGTGTCGCCCATTTACTTTTGGGGATACGCCTTACTTACGGTGGCAAAACTACTAAATATAGTGCCTTCAAAGTCGATGCCCAAAATACCATATGAGATATGGAATGGCAAAGCGCCCTCTTACCAATATCTTAAGGTTTGGGGATCTCCCGCCCACGGGAGACGAGTAGTGGGAGATAAATTGGATAATAGATCCACCTTGTGCAAGTTTATGGGATACCCTAGACAGTCTATGGGTTATTACTTCTATGATCCCTCAGAACAAGAGATGTTTGTCTCGAGGAATACCTACTTTTTAGAAAAGCAATTTCGATTAGAAAGAAATGGCGTTGTTGTTGAACTTGATGAAGTTCAAGATGATCATGAAATCCTACAAGCAGTGGAAATAAACAAGTAAGTAGAGCCTAGTACACAACCTCCACGTAGGTCAAACCGAATCAAGAAGTTACCCGAAAGGTTCAGATTCCATCATGAGATAGGCCAATCAGATAATGATCCAAAGACCTATGAGGAAGCTATGTTGGACATAGATTCAGGATGTTGGCTTGAAGCCATGAGATTTGAAATGGACTCCATGTACTCAAAAAAAGTATGGACTTCAGTAGATCCACCAAAGGGAATAGTTCCCCGTTAGTTGCAAGTAGATCTATAAGCAAAAGCTTGGAGTTGATAGAGAAGTGGTGACTTTTAAGGCGCGACTAGTGGCAAAGGGTTACACTCAAAGACCTAGTATTGATTTCGAGGAAACCTTTTCACTGGTCGCTATACCTAAGTCTATTTGGATTCTACTTGCCATAGCCGCATATTATGACTATGAGATATGACAAATGGATGTGAAAATCAATTTCCTTAATGGTGACATTGAAGAAGAAATCTATATGGAGCAACCACAAGGTTTTACATCCAAAGGGAGTGAGCAAAAGTTTTGCAAACTCCAAAGATCCATTTATAGACTCAAAAAAGTGTTCCGAAGTTGGAACATACGTTTTGACAAAACGGTCAAATCATCTGGCTTTGTCCAAAATGTGTATGAACCATGTGGTACAAAAAGGCTAGTGGGAGTTTAGTAGAGTTTATTATGCTTTATGTTGATGACATCTTTCTCATTGGGAATGAGGTAGGAATGTTAGAGTGTACTAAAGCGTGGTTACAACCTACCAAATATCTAATCATGCTAGGAATTTAGATTTGGTTAGAGTATTACCTCAAAAAGCAAATTTCCAAGGTCACAAGGGGGAACAATTCACCGATCCAGTTTCAAGCAGACTCTAGCACAGCGGAAAAATAGTAACTTTTGCCTCAGTGAGAGGGCTTCAAAAATTACAAAAAAAAAATTAGAACTTTTCAACTTCTTTTAGAAAAGATCTGTAAAAAATTAAGAGCAAAACTTGATCTAGATCACTTGAAAAAATATTCAGCAAGTGACTGCTCTGTTCCAGTAGATCTCCAAAGCTAGCAAATCAAATGCTTTGCCTCTATTGATATGATATGCACACCAATTGATCATCCAAATTCCACTCACTTTTAGCTGGAGAAAATGAGCAAAATATCAATGGTGAAGGCTGATTTTTGAGATAGGATAAGAAGAGAAAACAAAGCTTCAACACATGAAGTAATGTTTGAAAAAGAGTTTTTGGAGGGAAGTATGAATGAATCTAATTCTTTACACCTTTTGCAAAGTGGCTGAACCCTCCCTCTCTATATCTATATATAGATGTTGGATGGTGTGATTGTTGGAATAATGCCTAGAATGCCAATTAGATTGGCCTTGTTAAAACTATTTCCTTGTAAAATAATCTTGATTGAATGATATTCTTTAAATGGCCACCTTCATCTTCTGCTTTATATTACTTCACTTGCATTTGGATGAAGCCCTTAGATCACACTGACTACGGGACTTAGTCAGTTCACTAGGTGGTGATCATGGAAAAAGTCTTACACGGTCTGATCTTAAATCTTTCAAGTCATAGGATCTTATGAGATGGGGCATCTAAGATCTGGATAGACTTACACTAATGATGCATAAATCCAAGGCATTGAAGACCCTCCGGAGAATCCACTAGATAGTTGTAGTGGCAAGTTGGTAGCAGTTAATTCTCCCGCTTACTTTATTAGAACTATAACTTGAGGATCCATGGTAACCTTGTGTCCGGTCCTCATGCTTTGACTCTTCCTTAACCACTTAACGGGTCTTTCGGGTTAAGCTTGGGTATGAGCTACTTGGCATGGAGGTTTGTGAGATCCAAGATGGAATCCAACTCTTTGCTTTTGTTAAGGGCGAGTGCATCTCTTATGTATTCTATAGTGATCGATTCTAAGAAATCCTTGTGCAAGGTGGGGTGATAATTTAGAAAAGGAGTTTTCCAAAGGTCAGGTCACACAAGAGAATCGAACATTTGGAATAGAGACATAGTATTGAGGCTATTAGGGAACCAACAAATATCTTGCCCTATGCCTCTTTTCGGAGATAGGAGACGGAAGGACTATATTTGCATGGTACGCGTAGAGCTATATGGTTCTCCAGAATATTCATTTCGGCCAATTAGTTGGGCTCCATGGGCATGAGATTGGACATCGACCATGGACATTGGATACTCTTCAATTAATGAGATTAATTGAATTGAGTCGATTAGTTTAAAAGGAGTTTTAAACTAAAATTAATATAAGATATTCAAAACTCACAAAGAGTTGTGAGCCCATGTCCAATGAATGGTACAACCTATTGGGTCACACACAAAAGCCAACTAGCTTGCAAAATTGGTAGAGCAATTTTCTAAGTGTTAGAAATATCACCCCTTTGGTGACTAATTTTCAAGGATCCAAATTAACGGTCAATTTTGGTTAACTTAAGAGTTAAATTAGTCAACTAATTTAAAGAGTTAAATTAGACCAATAATTAAGTAGTTAATTATTTGGTACCATGTTGACCATCAATTGGACAAGTTGACTTAAAGAGTTAAGTTGACTAATTTAAGTTTAAGAGTTAAACTTGTTTGATTTAAGAGTTAAATCAAAGGTTAATTAATTAAATTAAAGTGTTTAATTTAATTAATGGGAAGAATAGTTTTTTGGATGAAAGATTTAAATGAAGTGTTCATTTAAATTCAAGTAAGACTTAAATTTGAATTTGCCAACTTGGCGTGCGACTTGGGCAGTCACATTGAGGAAGGTGTGATGCCAACTGGCATCACACCTTCCACCCTCTATATATAGATATAGAGTGCAAGCAAATTCGGATATATCACATTGTTGAAAGTGTGAGAATTAGATTCTTGCATTCCCTCCAAAATCTCTCTCTCCATGCATTGCGTCATGTGTTGAAGCTTTGCGTGCCTTCTTCTTCCCAACCTGAAAATCGGCCTCCTTTACTGAATTTTCTCCTCTCTAACTCCAGCTTCTAGTGAGGGGAAATTGGAAGATTTTTTGGTGTGTGGCTCATATCAATAGAGGCAAGGCACTTGACTAGCTCAGTTTTGGAGATCCACTTGCAGCAACTTCCGGTTGGCGAATTGTTTTGGAGTGATCCAGAAGGCTGTTTGCTCCAATTTTCTGACATTAGCTTCCCCTATGTGTGCATGTGTTCCATATTTAATTTGGTGGTTTTTGGAGTAGTATATCCAGGGAAAAGGTTGCCGCCTTTCCGTTGTACAGATTCTAGACAGTTTCTGGATCCGAGAGAGATAGTTGATCCTCTCCTTGTTTTGAGCTACAAGAGGTAATTCTTCTTCTTAATTCAAATATATAGCATGCATATATCCTTGGACGCTTGAGTAACTTAGTTATTTTCAACTTATGAAGTTTTGATTTATGGATCCTAATGCTACTCTTGCCTTCTGTGATGCCAAGGTGGCATCACAGCTTCCGTGAGGGGGGATGGCCAAGTGGAGTGCCAAGGTGGTAATTTTGGATTCAAATCTCATTTGAATTTCATGGGCATTTTAACATTTGCAATCTAATTTCAAATTAAGTAAAATGCTAATTCAAATGAACCTTTTATTTGAATTTTTCCTCCAAAATGTATTCTTCTCTTTAAATAAATTAAACACTTTAATTTAATTAATTTATCCTTGACTTAACTCTTAAGTCAAGAAGCTTAACTCCTTAAGCTTGATTTTGTTAATTTAACTCTTTAAATTAACTTGAACAATTGATGGTCACTTGGTACCAAATAATTAACTCCTTAATTATTGGTCTAATTTAACTCTTTAAATTAGTTGATTAATTTAACACTTAAATTAATCAAGCCAAAAAAATTGACCTTCAATTTGATACCCCAAATTTGGTCACCAATGAGTAATTTTCTAACTCTTAGAAAATTGCTCCATTAACTAGGAAACTAATTGGTTTTTGTGTGTGACCCAATAGATTCTACCATTCGTTGGACATGGGCTCACAACTTCTTATGACTTTTGAGTATCATATATTTATTTTAGTATAAAACACCCTTTAAATTGATCGACACAATTCAATTAATCTCATTAACTGAAGAGTACCCAATCTCCATGGTTAATGTCCAACCTCAACCCATGAAGCCCAACTAATTGGCCAAAAAAAATGCTTTTGTAGACCTATTATAGTTGTACGCTTACCATGAAAATACGGTGCTTCCGTCTCCTATCTCTTGAAAGAGGCTTAGGCAAGATATTTGTTGGCTCCCTAATAGCCTCGATACTATGTCTCTGTTCTCAATGTTTGATTTCTTTGTATGACCTCACCTTTGGAAAACTCCTTTTCCAAATTGTCATGTCACCTTGGGCAAGGATTTCTAGGAATCGATTATTATAGAACATATAGAAGATGTACTCGCCCTTCACAAAAGCAAGGAGTCGGATTCCATTTTGGATCTCACAAACTTCCATGCCAAGTAGCTCATACCCAACCTCAACCCAAAAGATCCGCTAAGTGGTCAAGGAAGAGTCAAAGCATGAGGACCAAACACAAGGTTACTATAAATCCTTAGGCCAGAGGACTAATAATATGCACTAGCGTAAGCTGGAGAAGTCGCCACTACAAATTTGCCACTCCGGTTATCTAGTGGGTCTTCAGTACCTTGTTCTCTAACAAGCACCCGCTAACATGCACCCATATCTCATATGGTTTGCTCATGGAACGGAGCAATATCTAACTCTTGAATTTATGCATTGTTAGTTCAAATCTATCCGGATCTTTGATGCCCCATCTCGTAAGATCCTATGACTTGGAAGATTTAAGATAACGATAGTGTAAGACTTATTTCATGCTCACCGAACCAAGTCCTGTAGTCATGAGTGATCTAAGAGCTTTACCCAAATGCGATTGAAGTAATAAAGAGCATAAGATGAAGATGGTCATATAAAGAATATCATTCAATCAAGATTGTTATACAAGGAAATAGCTTTACAAGACCAATCCTATTGGCTTGTCAGGCACTATTCCAACACAATGTGCCTATATCCTTTTAGGGATACGCCGTAATATGGCGGTGAGGCTACTTAACATGGTTCCCTCGAAGTTGGTGCCAAAAAACACCACATGAGATATGGTATGGCAAAGTACCTTACTACTCTTTCTTAAAAGTTTAGGGGTCTCTCGCTAATGTCAAGCAGCTAGTGGGAGACAAGTTGGATAGTAGATCCATCTTGTGCAAGTTTGTGGGATACCCAAGAGAGTATTTGGATTATTACTTTTAAGATCCCTCGGAACAAAAGGTTTTTGTTTCGAGGAATGCCCACTTTTTGGAAAAGGAATTTCTATTAGATAGAAATGGTGTTGTTATTGAACTTGATGAAGTTTAAGATGATCAACAAATCCCACAAGCAGCGAAAATAAATAAACATCAAGAGCCTTACACACAACCTCTGAGAAGGTCGGACCAAATTAAGAAGCAACTCGAAAGGTTCAGATTCCTTCATGAAATAGGTCAATTGGATAATGATCCGAAGATCTATAAGAAATCTATGTTGGACATAGATTCAGGATATTGGTGATGCCATGAAACTTGAAATGGACTTCATGTACTCTAATAAAGTATGGACTTTGGTAGATCCACCAGAAGGTATAGTACCCATTGGTTGCAAGTGGATCTATAAGTGAAAGCTAGGAATAGATAGAGAGGTTATAGCCTTTAAGGCACGACTAGTGGCAAAGGGTTATATCAAATACCGGGTATTATTTTTTGAGGAAATAATTGGCTTGCGGGGCACTATTCCAGTATTGCTTATAGATCCACTTGCAACCAACGGGTACTATACCCTTTGGTGGATCTACCAAAATTCATACTTTGTTGGAGTACATGGAGTCCATTTTGGATTTTATAGCATCAAGCTAATGTCCCAAGTCTATGTCCAACATAGCTTCCTCATAGGTCTTCGGATCACTATCCGATTGGCGCATCTCATGAAGTAATCTGAACCTTTATGAATGCTTCTTGATGCGGTCCGACCTTCTTAAAGGTTGTGTGTAAAGGTCTTGTTGCTCACTTGTTTCCACCACTTATGGGATTTGCTGATCATCTTAAACTTCATCCAGTTCAACAACAATGTCATTTCTATTTCATAGAAATTTCTTTTCCAAAAAGTGGCGTTCCTCAAAACAAACACCTTTTGCTCTGAGGGATCATAAAAGTAATAACCCAAAGACTCTATTGGATATCCCACAAACTTTTACAAGATGGATCTACTATCCAACTTGTCTCCCACTTGCTTGCCAATTTGCAAGCAAATTGCATGTGAATTTAATATGCATTTGAATTTCATTTGGAATCTTCATTTCATCTCATGAAATGCCATTCAAATAATTTCTAATGCATTCCAAATGAACTCTTTATTTGAATTTTTCCTCCAAAATTAATTCTTCATTTTAATTTAATTAAACATTTTAATTTAATTAATCTCCCTTTGACAAAGTTTAAGTCAATTAGCTTAACTCTTTAAGCTGGTTATTGTTAACTTAACTCCTTAACTTAACTTGACCAATTGATAGTCATGTGGCACCAATTAAATTAACTCCTTAATTTAATTGGTCTAATTTAACTTCTTAAATTATTTAGATCAATTTAACAATTAAACTGATCAAGCTAAAATGGCCAACAATCTAGTGAACTGTCTACCTCCAAAAATCGGTAAAGGTGGAATCTTTCTAACTCTTAGAAAATTCTTGTTCATCAAGTAGGATTTCCAATTGGCTTTTGTGTATGACCCATTAGGTTCTACCATTCATTAGACATGGGCTCACAACTCTTACGATTTATAGAATATCATATATTCACATTAGTCTAAACTAATGACTTAATTTAATTAATCTCATTAATTGAAGAGTATCCAATCTCTATGGTCGATATCCAACCTCAAGCCCACGGAGCCTAACAAATTGGCTGAAATGAATGCTTTTAGAGAACCATTCGAGCTCTACGCTGACCATGCAAATATGGTCATTCTATCTCCTATCTTCTGAAAGGGGCCTAGGGCAAGATATTTGTCGGCTTTCTAATAGGCTCGATACTATGTTTATATTCTAATGTTCAATTTCCCTTTATGATCTCATCTTTGGAAAACATCTTTTCCAAATTGTCATACTACATTGTGCAAGGATTTTGTGGAATCAATCATTATAGAATACATAGGAGATGCACTCGTCCTTCACAACAACGAGGAGTTGGATCCTATCTTGGATCTCCCAAATCTCCATGTCTAAGTAAGACATACCTAACCTCAACCTGAAAGACCTGCTAAGTGATCAAGAAAGAGTCAAAAACATGTGGACTTGTACACAAGGTTACCATAGATCCCCAAGTCAAAGGATTAATAATATGCACTAGCATAAGCTGGAGAACTTGCCACTACCGGCTTGCCACTATGGCTATCTGGTGGATTCTCCGGGTGAGCTTTCAGTAAACTTGTTCTTACACCTACTAACATGCACCCAGGACTCACATGGATTGCTTATGAAATAGAGCAATATCCAACCCTTGGATTTGCATCATAGTATAAGTCTGTCCGGATCTTAGATACCTTATCTCATAAGATCGTACGACTTGGAAGATTTAAGATCATGACCATGTAAGAGTTGTTTCATGATCACACCCAGTAAACTTGTCCCGTAGTCTTGTGTGATCTAACGGCTTCAACCAAATGCCAGTGAAATAATATAAACATAAGATGAAGATGGCCATATAAAATTAATATCATTCAATTAAGATTATATCACAAGTGAAATAGTCTATATGTCAATCTAATTGGCTTACGGAACACTATTGCAACAATCTCCCATTGCCCTATAGCTAATTCCCCATAGTCTTAAGACCTATCTTCTCAAGATGTCCTTCAAAGAACTTTTGCAATTGGGGTTTAATCAGCAGCTTTGCTATATTTTCTTCCAAGGCAACTCTTTCCACTCTAATATTGCCTCTATACAATGATCTCCAGATCAAATGATATTACCTAAAAATGCGCTTGGATCATTGATGAGATCTTGGATCCTTAGCTTGTGCAACCGCATTATTGTTGTCACAAAAGACAACTGCGGGCTCAACAATGCTAGGCACTATGTCCAACTCTTAGATGAAGTTTTTGATCCAAACTCCTTTCTTTGTAGCTTTCTAAGCCGCAATATATTATGCCTCTATGGTAGAATTGGCTATGTTATCTTGTTTGGAACTCTTCTAACTCATTGAGCCGCCATTAAGGCAAAATGTAAATCCAAAAGTCAATTTCAGGTCGTCTGCATCGAATTGGAAACTAGAACCCAAAAACCCCTTGGGTTTCAATTCTCCATTGTCGTATACCAAAAAAAAATCCTTAGTCCTTCTTAAGTCTTAAGGATTACTTTAACGGCCATCCAGTGACTCTCATCGGGGTTGGATTGAAAGCAGCCTGTAACACTTAGAGCATGCACTATATCCAATTTTTTACATTGAATGGCATATATTATGCTCCCAATAGCAGATGCATAAGCTATGTCAGATGTCTCACGTCTCTCTTCCTCTATCTTATAGGCCACAGACTTGGAGAGACGAAATATGTGTCCATAGGGAGGAATCCCTTCTTAGATTCCTCCATACTAAACCTCTTTAGTATCTTGTCAATGTAAGAGGTTTAGAAAATCCCCAGATCCTCCTCGATCTGTCTCTATAGATACGTGTTCCTAATACATAGGATGCTTATCCCAAATTCTTCATGGAGAATTGAGTAGATAACCATGCTTTACAACACTGTAACATTTCTCTCTCATTCCCAATGAGAAGAATGCCATCGACATAAAGTACAATAAACTGTATTCTACTCCCATTAGCCTTCTTGTCTACATAAGGTTCATATACATTTTTTGGAATAGTGCCCAACAAGCCAATTAGATTAGACTTGAAAAGATATTTCCTTGTGAACAAATCTTGATTGAATGATATTCTTAATATGGTCATCTTCATCTTATGCTCTCTATTACTCACGCACATTTGGATGAAGCCCTTAAATCACTCATGACTGCGGTACTTGGTTCGATGATCATAGAACAAGTCTTACATGGTCGTGATCTTAAAACTTTCGAGTCATAGGATCTTATGAGACGGGGCATTTAAGATCTGGATAGACTTGCATTAACGATGCATAAATCTAAGGATTGGATATTGCTCTATTCCATGAGCAACCATATGAGATATATATGCATGTTAGTGAGTGCTTGTTAGAGAACAAGGCATTGAAGACCCAACAGAGAATCCACTAGACAACTATAGTGGCAAGTTCTCTAGCTTACGCTAGTGCGTATTATTAGTCATCTAACATGAGGATCCATGGTAACCTTGTGTTTGGTCCTCATGCTTTTACTCTTCCCTGACCACTTAGTGGGTCTTTCGGGTTGAGATTGGATATGAGCTACTAGGCATAGAGGTTTGTGCGATCCAAGATGGAATCTGACCCCTCGCTTTTATGAAGGCCGAGTACATTTCTTATGTGTTCTATGGTGATCAATTCTAAGAAATCCTTGCACAAAGTGGTGTGACAATTTGGAAAAGGAGTTTTTCAAAGATGAGGTCATATGAAGGAATCGAACATTGAGAATAGAGACATAGTATAGAGGCTATTAGGGAACCAACAAATATCTTTCCCTAGGCCTCTTTCGGGAGATTTGTGGCGAAAGGACCGTATTTACATGGTACGCGTAGAGCTATAATGGTTCTCCAAAAGCATTCATTTCGGCCAATTAGTTGGGCTCCATGGGCCTGCGGTTGGACATCAACCATATAGATTGGGTACTCTTCAATTAATGAGGTTAATTAAATTGAGTTGATTAGTTTAAAAGTGTTTTAAACTAAAATGAATATATGATATTCAAAAGTGACAAGGAGTTGTGAGCCCATGTCCAATGAATGGTAGAACCTATTGGGTCACACATAAAATCTAATTGGCTTCCAAAGTTGAAGGAGGAATTTTTCTAAGAGTTAGAAAATTACTCCTTGGTAACCGATTTTGAGGTGCAAAATTGAAGGTTAATTTTTGGCTTCATTAAGTTAAGTGTTAAATTAATCAACTAATTTAAGGAGTTAAATTTGACTAATGATTAAGGAGTTAATTATTTGGTGTCAAGTGACCATCAATTGGTCAAGTTAATTTAAGGAGTTAAATTAACAAAATTAAACTTAAGGAGTTGTGCTTATTGACTTAAGAGCTAAGTCAAAGGTAAATTTATTAAATTAAAGTGTTTAATTTAATTAATACAAAGAATCAAATGAAGAGTTCATTTGAGTTGGCATTTTAATTAATTTGAAATTAGATTCCAAATTAAATTAAAATACATAAGAAATTCAAATGAGATTTGAATTCAAATTTGCAACCTTGGCTCCCCACTTGGCCACCCCCTCATGGAAGGTGTGATACCACCTTGGCATCACACCATCCAACATCTATATATAGATATAGAGAGGGTGAGTTCCGCCACTTTGCAAAAGGTGTGAAGAATTAGATTCATTCATGCTTCTCTCAAAAAAAGAAAAGAAAAGAAAAGAAAAACTCTTTTTCAAACATTGCTTCATATGTTAAGGCTTTGTTTTCTCTTCTTTTCCTACCTCAAAAATCAGCCTTCATAATTGATATCCAGCTCATTTTCTCCAGCTAAAAGTGAGTGGAATTAGGAGGATCAATTGGTGTGTGGATCATTACAATAGAGGCAAAGCATTTGATTTGCTAGCTTTGGAGATGTACTGAAACAGAGCAGTCACTTGCCGATTTATTTTTGAGCGATCCAGATCAAGTTTTGCTCCAAATTTTTTACAGAGACTTTTTCAAGGAGTTGAGAAATTATATATTATTTTTTGTGATTTTTGGATCACTCTAACTCGGGCAAAAGTTGCTGGTTCTCCACTATGCCAAAGCCTATCAGAACTTGGATTGGTAAAGTGTTCACCTTTGTGACCTTGGAAATTTGCTCTTTGAGGTAAATCTCTAACTAAATCTGAATTGGAAGCATGAATAGATCCTTGGTAAGTTTTAAGCACTAGTTATTTTTGAGCTTATGAAGTTTAATTATTGGATTCTAATGGCTTACTAACCTTCAAATGGTATTAGAGTCTTTTTCATGCTTTGATTTGGAGTTTTTGTTTTTGATTGATTCATTTGATGAATTGATCTTATCATTGAAATACTTGATTCATGTGATGGATTGAAGTTTTTGGATGATTTATTATGAGGCTCCTTGGTTGATGAATTGAAAGCATGCTAATATGTGTTTTAAGTGTTAATTCATATGATTAGTATGTTTTTAATGTTGGAATGGTGCTCGGCAAGCCAATTAGATTGGCATTTTCTAAGTTGTTTCCTTGTAAAACAATCTTGATTAAATGATATTCTTTATATGAACATCTTCATCTTATGCTCCTAATTACTTCATTTGAATTTGGATGAAGACCCTAGATCACTTATGACTACGGGACTTGTTTCGGTGACCATGTAATAAATCTCATACGGTCGTGATTTTAAATTTTCCAAGTCGTAGGATCTTATGAGATAGGGCTCCAAGATACGGATAGACTTGCACTGACGATGTATAAATTAAAGAGTTGGATATTGCTTCGTTCCATGAGCAACCATATGAGATATATGTGCATGTTAGTAGCTGTTTGTTAGAGAACAAGGCACTGAAGACCTACCTGAGAATCGACTAGATAATCGTAGTGGCAAGTTCTCCAGCTTACGCTAGTGCATATTATTAGCCCTTTGACTTGAGGATCCATGGTAACCTTGTGTTTGGTCCTCCTGCTTTGACTCTTTCTTGACCACTTAGCGGGTATTTCTAGTTGAGGTTGGGTATGAGCTACTTGGCATGGAGGTTTGTGAAATCCAAGATGGAATCCGACTCCTCGCTTTTGTGAAAGATGAGTGCATCTCCTATGTATTCTATAATGATCAATTCCAAAAAGTCCTTGCATAAAGTGGTGTGACAATTTGGAAAAGGAGTTTTCCAAAGATAGGGTCACACAAAGGAATCGAGCATTGGGAATAGAGATATTGCGGCTATTAGGGAACCGACAAATATCTTGCCCTAGGCCTTTTTCAGAATATAGGAAACCGGAAGGACAACATTTGAATGGTAAGCATAGAGCTATAATGGTTCTTCAAAACATTAATTTCGGCCAATTAGTTGGGTTCCATGGGCTTGAGGTTGGACATCGACCATGGAGATTAGGTACTCTTCAATTAATGAAATTAATTTAATTGAGTCGATTAGTTTAAAAGTGTTTTAAACTAAATTGAATATATGATATTCAAAAGCCACAAGGAGTTATGAGCCTATGTCCAATGAATGGTAGAACCTATTGGGTCACACACAAAAGCTAATTAGCTTCCTATTTAATGGATAAAAGATTTCTAAGTGTTAGAAAAAAATCTCCTGGTGGACTGATTTTACTTAAATTAATCAATTAATTTAAGAAGTTAAATTAGACCAAGAATTAAGGAGTTAATTATTTGGTGCCAATATGACCATCAATTGGTCAAGTTAACTTAAAGAGTTAAGTTGACAAAATTCAAGCTTAAGATTTGAGCTTGTTTCACTTAAAAGTTAAGTCAAAGGTTAATTAATTAAATTAAAGTATTTAATTTAATTAATGGAAAGAACACATTTTGGAAGAAAAATTCAAATGAAATGTTTATTTGAATTAGCATTTTAATTAACTTGAAATTAGACTTCAAATGTAATTAAAATGCAAATGAAATTCAAATTAGATTTAGATTTGCATTTGCCACCGTGGCAAAATGCAAGTTGGCCGCCCCTGTTCCTCATGGAAGGTGTGATGCCACCTTGGCATCACACCTTTCAGCATCTATATAAAGATATAGAGAGAGAGGGCTGGTCATTATTGTCAAAAGGTGTGAAGAATTAGATTCCGACTATTCCTTCCAAAACTCCTTGCAAGCATTGCATTCATGTGTTGAAAGCTTTACTCTCTTCTTCTTATTCCCTACCTAAAATCGGCCTCCACCATAGCATATCTCTGGTCTTATTCTAGCTTATATACTAGAGATTTGGAAGATTCAATTGGTGTCTGGATCATATCAATAGAGGCAAACAAGTTAGTTTGCGACGGTTTGGAGATCCACTTACACAGAGTCCAATTTGACGATTTTCTCCAGGGATATCCAGAAATCTTTTCGATCTGAATTTTTTATTGAGAGTTCCCCAAGGTGTTGAGAAGCTCCAGTAATTGTTTCATGATTTTTGAAGGAGATTTGAGGGTAGTAAATATTGCTCCATTCTTGCTGCGCAGTTTCTGGATTGGTCAAAGGTTCACCACATTCTACTTGGATTTTGCATTTCAAGGTAACACTCTATCTAAATATGAATCTTAGGCATGATTTGATCCTAGTCAGCATGTAAGCACTAGTATATTAAACTTTTGAAGCTTTTATAATTGGATCTCAGTGCCTTACTTGCTTACATTTAATTCATAGCTATTAATGTTGAATGTTGATTTAGCATCAATTGATGTTATCTGTTGATATAGAATGTTAAATCTGACCTATGTGTTTTGGTCATTTTTGGATCCAATTTGATTGGAGTTTAATTAGAGATTCATGAAGAATGTGATTCTTACTTAAACTAGTTTTTAGAAGCTTGATTAAGCACTTGAATTTCTACTTTTAGAAGCTATTTTGAATCTAGGAATTTCATCTAAAATATGTGATTACATGTTTAGGAGGTGTCCTAAAATTTTTGGTATATAAAAGTTGAGCTGAAAATGTGTTGACTCGGTCCTCAAGCTAAAAATAGCTAGCTTCCGCACACTATCGGGTGCTGGCCAGGCAGTGTACGCATGCCGCATGTGCGCACATGCCTAGGCCATGCACCTAGCGTGCACAACAGTGAGTGTTTTAGCTTGAGATGAGTTTTTAAAGGGTAGTAAGCTACTAAGATCTAATAATTAAACTTCAATAGCTCAAAACTAACTAGTGCTTACAACCTAACAAGGATCTATTCATACCCCTAATTCAGATTTATCTAGAGATTTACCTCAAAGAGCAAATTTTCAAGGTCACAAAGGTGAATGCTTCATCGATCCAGATTATGGCAGACTTTAGCACAACATAGAACTAGCAACTTTTGCCTCAATTAGAGTGCTCCAAAAATCATGAAACAAAATTTGGAACTTCTCAACTCCTTGAAGAAGTCGCTGTAAAAATGTTGGACTGAAACTAGGTCTGGATCGCTTGAAAAATTTTTGGCAATTGGCTACTCTATTCTAGTGAATCTCCAAAGCTAGCAAATCAAATGCTTTGCCTCTATTGTAATGATCTACACACCACTTGATCCTCGAAATTACACTCACTTTTAGCTGGAGAAAATGAATAGAATATCAATGGTGAAGGCCGATTTTTGAGGTAGGAGAAGAAGAGAAAACAAAGCCTCAACACATGAAGCAATGTTTGGAAAGAGAGTTTTGGAAGGAAGTGTGAATGAATATAATTCTTCACACCTTTTGCAAGTGGTTGAATTCTTCCTCTCTATATCTATATATAGATGTTGGATGGTGTGATGCCAAGGTGGCATCACATGTTCCATGAGAGGGGGGCGGCTAAATGGGGTGCCAAGGTGGCAAATGCAAATTCAAATCTCATTTGAATTTCATGTGCATTTTAATTTAATTTGGAAACTAATTTCAAATTAATTAAAATGCCAACTCAAATGAACTCTTCATTTGATTCTTCCCTCCAAAAATAATTCTTCTCATTAATTAAATTAAACACTTTAATTTAATTAATTTACCTCTGACTTAATTCTTAAGTCTACAAACTTAACTCTTAAGCTCAATTTTGTTAACTTGACCAATTGATGGTCAATTGGCACCAAATAATCAACTCCTTAATTATTGATCTAATTTTATACCTTAAATTAGTCAATTAATTTAACTCTTAAATTAATTAAACCAAAATTTAGCCTTCAATTTGGCACCTCAAAATCAGTCACCTAGGAGAACTATTATAGCTCTACACATACCATGCAAATATGGTCATTTCATCTCCTATCTCCCGAAAGAAGCCTAGGGCAAGATATTTATCTGCTCCATAATAACCTTGATACTATGTCTCTATTTCCAATGTTCGATTCCACTTTATGACCTCATCTTTGGAAAACTCCTTTCTCAAATTGTCATACTACTTTACGCAAGGATTTCTTGGAATCGATCATTATAGAATACATAAGAGAAGCACTCGCCCTTCACAAAGACGAGGAGTCGAATTCCATCTTGGATCTCACAAATCTCCATGTTTAAGTAGCTCATACTCAACCTCAACCCGAGACCTACTAAGTGGTCAAGGAATAGTTAAAGCATGAGGACCTAGCACAAGATTACCATGGATCCTTAGGTCCAATGACTAATTATATGCACTAACGCAAGCGGGAGAACTTGCTACTACCAACTTAATACTATGACTATCTAGTGGATTCTTTGATGGGTCTTCAGTGCCTTGTTCTATAACAAGCATCCACTAACATGCACCCATATCTCATATGGTTGCACATGGGACCAAACAATATCCAACTCTTAGATTTATGCATTGCTAGTGCAAGTCTATTCGGATCTTAGATGCCTTGTCTCATAAGATCCAAGATTTAAGATCACGATCGTGTAAGACTTATTCCATGGTTATTGAACCAAGTCCCATAGTCATGAGTGATCTAAAAGCTTCATCAAAATGCGAGTGAAGTAATAAAGAGCATAAGATGAAGATGGCTATGTAAAGAATATCATTCAATCAAGATTATTTTACAAGGAAATAGTTTTTCAAGTCCAATCTAATTGGCTTGTCGAACACTATTCCAACAATCTCCCATTTGCCCTAAAGCCAATTCTCTATAGCCTTAGGGTCCATCTTCTCAAGATGTCCTTCAAAGACCATTTGCTTTTAGAGGTTTAGATAGTGGTTCTACTAAATTTTCTTCTAAGGCAACTTTGTCCACTTAATTGTTGTTTCTATCAATTGATGTCATATATCAAATGATAACGTATTTACTATATTTGGATTACTGATGAGATTTTGGCTGAAGTCCTAAGTTGTCTTCCAAAGACAACTGTGGGCTCATGCACGTTAAGAACTATATCCAACTCTATGATGGAATTTTTATCCAAACACCTTCTATTGCAGTTTCCGAAACCACAAACTATTTCACCTCAGTGGTTGCCTCGGCCGTGGTATCTTATTGGAAATCTTCCAACTCACTATGCCGTCATTAAGGCAAAATATAAATCCAGAAGTGGATTTTAGGTCATTTACATCATATTGGAAACTTGAATTCAAAAACCCCTAGAGTTTCAATTCTCAATTGTTGTATACCAAAAATAAATTCTTAGTACTTCTTAAGTACTTAAGAATTATTTTAATAGCTATGCAGTAACTTTTACCGGGATTGAGTTGGAACCTACTCGTAACCTTAGTGAGTGTGCCACATCCGGTCTTGTACATTGAACTGCATACATTATGCTCCCCATAGTGGACGCATAAGGTATGTGGGGCATCCTCTGTCTCTCGTTTTCGATCTGAGGGGCCATAGATTTGGACAGACGAATGCCATGTCCCATGGGAATGAATTCCTTGTAGGATTCTTCCATACTAAATTTCTTTGGTATCTTGTCAATGTACGGGGTTTGGGATAGCCCCAGCATCCTTCCAGATCAATCTCTATAGATACGTATTCCAAATATATAGGATGCTTCTCCTAAATCCTTTCTGGAGAATTGAGTAGATAACCATGCTTTAGTAGACTCCAACATTCCTACCTCATTGCCAATGAGAAGGATGTCATCGACATAAAGCACAATAAACTATATACTACTCCCACTAGCCTTCTTATACACACATGGTTCATACATATTTTTGAAAAAGTCAAATAATTTGATCGTTTTGTCAAAATATATGTTCCAACTTCTGGATGCCTGTTTGAGTCGATAAATATATCTCTAAAGTTTGCAAGCCCTTTGCTCACTCCCTTTTGGATGTAAGACCTTATGGTTGCTCCATATAGATTTTTTCTTCAATGTCTCCATTGAGGAAAAAGGTTTTCACATCCATTTTCCATATCTCATACTTATAATATGTCGCTATGACAAGTAGAATTCGAATGGACTTAGGCATTGCGACCGGTGAAAAGGTTTCCTCAAAATTGATACTGAGTCTTTGAGTATAACCTTTAGCAACTAGTCTCACCTTAAAAGTCACTACTTCTCTATCCACTCCAAGCTTGCGCTTATAGATCCACTTGCAACCAACGGGAACTATTTCCTTTGGTGGATATACCAAAGTCCATACTTTGTTGTAGCACATGGTGTCCATTTCAAATCTAATGGCATCAATCTAACGTCCCGAGTCTATGTCCAACATAGTTTCCCCATAGGTCTTCAGATCACTATACGATTAGCCCATCTCATGAAGAAATTTGATCTTTTCAAGTTACTTCTTGATTTAATCAAACCTTCTCAGAGGTTGTATGTAAGGCTCTTTGATATTTATTCATTTCTATTGCTTGTGGGATCTGATGAACATCTTGAACTTCACCAAGTTCAACAACAATGCCTTTTTCTATATTATAGAAATACCTTTTCCAAAAGAACGCGTTTCTTGAAACAAATAGCTTTTGTTTCAAGGGATTATAGAAATAATGACCCATAAACTCTCTTGGGTATCCTATAAACTTGCACAAGGTGGATCTACTGTCCAACTTATCTCCCACTAACCATCTCACGTAAGTGGGAGACCCCAAAATCTTTTAAATAATGATAAGAGGGTGCTTTACCATACCACATCTCATGCGGTGTCTTTGGCACCAACTTTTGAAGGTATTACACTTAGTAACTTCGTCAATAGTTTTTAAGGCATATCCCCAAAAGGATATAGGCACATTGAAGAAGCTCAACATGGAACGTACTATGTCCAACAACGTATGATTTCTCCTCTTAGCTACTCCATTATTTTAGGGTGCACCGGGTGGAGTCCATTGTAAGAGAATCTCATTCTCCCTTAGATAATCCAAGAATTCGGTGCTTAAGTATTCTCCCCCTCAATCCGATCAAAGTGCTTTAATATTAAGTCCTAATTTCTTTTCCACTCTATTCCTATACACTTTGAACTTTTCAAAATCTTTGGACTTGTACTTCATAAGGTACACATGTCCGAACCGACTGTAATCATCGATGAAGGTGATGAAGTAGGAATAGCCTCCTTTCCCACTAACTCTTAGTGGCCCACAAACATTCGTATGGATCAAATCTAAAGGACTTATAGAGCGCTCCGTTTGTGATACAAAAGGAGCCTTGGTCATTTTTTCCTTCAAACAAGATTCACAAGTAGGAAGTTCTTTAATGCCAGTAACATTTAGTATTTTGAGAACTTCTAACTTGCTTATCTTGTTTTTAGAGATATGCCCAAGTATTGCATGTCATTACATGGCATTTTCTTGGATATCTAATTTTTCTTACTTTGTTGAAAGTACATTACTGATGGTTGAGAATCTAATATGTACAATCCTTTGTCAAGTGTACCATAAGAAACTAAAGGACTTATTCCTTAATGCCTTCAATCTTCCATTTGATATAGAAGGATCAAGTCCTTTGCTATCCAAAACAGGAATTGAAATAATGTTCTAAATAATACATGGTACATTATAACAAAAGTCCAATACAAATATGGAATTCTCTAAGTCTAATTTATTATATGCCTTCGGCTTTGGTCACAACTCTTGTTCCTTAGCCAAGATGGTGGATCATATCCACATCACTTTGTTTTATTTTTCTTTTTTATTCTTTGTAAGAACTTACAAAGATAAGAACCACATGCGATATCATATATCCATGAGAAAGAATTTATCCTTAAATGCGCTTCAATAAAGTACATACCCTTCCAAAGAGATGCAAGGTATTCGTTGCTAAACCACTTCCAATGGCCTATGTAGCCAAAGTAGAAAAAAATAATATCAACTATATCCTCTATAAACTTCTTGACTCCTCCGAATGCCTTTAACAGTTGTTTTTCCCGTGGAGGAAGAATATTTCTTCTTTTTACCTCTCTTTGTAGCACCCCTAGGGCCCATAGACTTGGAGGAGGAAACAAGTGTCAAAGGTTTGCCCTCGTCATGGTAGTCTCTTTCTAGATCAACACTTTGATCAATAAAATTTGGCAAGGATGTGAGGATCAAATCCTCATGGAGATCATTGTCCATCACGACGTCCAAGTAGAAAAAGCTTCTCCAAGCCAAATCATATTTAGATCGTAGTTGATGAGACATGACTTCACATCTATCCTAGCTTGAAAAATCTCTTTCGACAACATGAACTTCTCATACCTTGTTTGCTTTACAACTCTTGTAATCTTTAACTAAGGTACTATTTATGTGTCTGTGAGACTTTTAAAGCTTGTAGATGCTATCAGGAGATTATGGGATAGTGTTGGAATAATGCTCGGCAAGCCAATTAGATTGGCCTTGTAAAAGTTATTTTCTTATAAAACAATCTTGATTGAATGATATTCTTTATATGGCCACCTTCATCTTATGCATCATATTACTTCACTTGCATTTAGATGAAGCCCTTAGATCACACATGACTACGGGACTTGATTCGATGACCATGGAATAAGTTTTACACAGTCGTGATCTTAAATCTTCCAAGTCATAGGATCTTCAGAGACGGAGTATCTAAGATCCAGATAGACTTGCACTATCGATGCATAAATCTAAGAGTTGGATATTGCTCCATTCCATGAGCAATCTGTATGAGATACGGGTACATGTTAGTAGGTACTTGTTAGAGAACAAGGCACTGGAGACCCTCCAGAGAATCCACTAGATAGCCATAGTAGCAAGTCGGTAGTGGTCAATTCTCCTGCTAACGCTAGTGCATATTATTAGTCCTCTGACCTGAGGATCCATGGTAACCTTGTGTTCGATCCTCATGCTTTGACTCTTCCTTGACCACTTAGTAGGTCTTTTGGGTTGAGCTACTAGGTATGGAGGTTTGTGAGATTCAATATGGAATCTGACTCTTCATTTTTGCAAAGGGCGAGTGCATCTCCTATGTGTTCTGTAATGATCAATTCCAAAGAATCCTTGCACAATGTGGTGTGAAAATTTGGAAAAGGAGTTTTCCAAAGGTGAGGTCACACAAGGGAATCGAACATTGAGAATAGAGATATAGTATTGAGGCTATTAGAGAGCCGACAAATATCTTGCCCTAGGCCTCTTTCGGGAGATAGGAGATAGAAGGACCGTATTTGCATGGAACACGTGGAGCTATGATGGTTCTCCAAAACATTCATTTCAGCCAATTAGTTGGGCCCCATGGGCTTGAGGTTGGACATTGACCATGGAGATTAGGTACTTTTCAATTAATGAGACTAATTAAATCGAGTCGACTAGTTTAAAAGGAGTTTTAATCTGAAATGAATATAATATATTCAAAAGTCACGAAGAGTTGTGAGCCTATGTCCAATGAATGGTAGAACCTATTGGGTGTCAAACAAAAGCCAAATAGTTCTAAACCTGGTAGAGCAATTTTTCTAAGTGTTAGAAAATTCACCCTTTGGTGACCGAATTTTCAAGGTTCCAATCTAATGATCAATTTTGGTTTGATTAATTTAAGTGTTAAATTAATCAATTAATTTAAGAGTTAAATTAGACCTGTTAAGTCTATATTAGTATTAATTTGAGTATCATATTTAGGACTTAACAAATAATTTTCTTGTTTTAAAAGTTATAATTCCCTTGCTAATTGATGAAAATATTGGAATTGTAGGAATACAAGTGGAGAAATTGCAAAGTAGGACAAATTGACTCAAGTTGGTGGGAATGCTGATTGGATGACACGTCATTATCAAAGAAGGGCAGAAGATTTTTTGTTTATTTAAGTCATATTCTAATTAGAAGACTCTTCCAAGTAGTTATAAATAGGTTTCTCAGATACTTCGAAGATGGATATGGATTTTTCTATTTTGGAGATCATAAGTATCGCGAGAATTTGGGATGCAGAGGAGGACAAAGTGGAGATAAGATTCATCTAGGAATAGAGTTTCTTTTTCTCCCTTTGATTTTTTTTTTTATTCTGGATTTGAACGATGTTTCATTTTATTCATGTTTTGTTTGACAATTCAGTTATGAACTAATTCGTTACTCTAGGATTATGATAGATTCTTTTGAATAAATTCATGCATGATTTTCTTCCATGAAATTAATAATGCTTAAGGTTGTTTATTCTATTGTGTGCTTTTTCTATTTGATTGCCTGATCAACAGTCACGTGCATCTTTAAACCCTAGAGGAGTCTTGGAAAAGAAAATCTAAGGATTGATTGACAATAGAAGACTTTAGGATTAATTGTTCAAGTAAGACTTGAATTATAATTTTGCCAACTTGGCATGCCACTTGAACAGTCACCTTGAGGACCTTCCACCCTCTATATATAAATCTAGAGAGTGTGCAAAATTTGAAGAAGCATTGCTGAAAGTGTGAGAATTAGATTCTTGCATTCCCTCCAAATTCTCTCTCTCCATGCATTACATCATGAGTTGAAGCTTTACATTCCTTCTTCTTCCCTACCTGAAAATCCACCTCTTCTACCTAATTTTCTCTTATATAACTCTAGTTTCTAGTGAGGGAAAATTGAAAGATTGTTTGGTGTGTGGATAGTTTCAATAGAGGCAAGGCGATTGACTTGCTCAGTTTTGGAGATCTACTTACAGCAGCTTCCGGTTGGAGAATTTTTATGGAGCGATCCAAAGGTATTTTTGGCTCCAATTTTTCATATTAGCTTCCCCTATGTGTGTATATATTCCATATTTAATTTCGTGAATTTTGGGGTAGTTCAGCCTGGGAAATTGTTGTCATATTTCCATTATGTCAGTTCCAGACAGTTTCTGGACTAGTGAGAGAATGTTGATCTTCTCCTTGATTTTGAGCTACAAGAGGTAATTCTTCATCCTAATCCAGATCTATAGAATGTCTAGATCCTTGGGAGCCCGAGTATCTTAGTTAATTTCAAGCTTATGAAGTTTTGATTTATGGATCCTAGTGATACTTTAGCCTTAAAGTGGTGTCAAAGCCACTTTCATACTATGTTTTGGATTATTGTTTGATTGATTCATGTGATGAATTGATCAATATCACCAAACATTGATCCAAGCTGTGGATTGGAGCAGTGTTTGGATGATGATGCTTGTGGCTCTATTGCTTGATGAATTGAAAGCATGCTTTTATGTGATTTAAGTATTAATTCATCTTTTAGTATGTTTCAATTCATAGTGATAAATGTTCAATGTTGATTTAGAATTTATTGATGTTATATGGTGATATAGCATGTTGATATTTGATCAAAAGAGTTTTGATCATTTTTGGATCCAATTTGATTGGAGTTATATTGGAGATTTTGAAGAATTTTATTCTAGCTTTCTCTAATTTTTGAAGGCATGATGGAGCACTTGAATTTCCTCTTTTAATAGAGGTTTTAAATCTGAAAATTCATCTATAATATGTGTTTAAGTGTTGAGAACATGTGCTAAAACTATTGTTGCATGAAAGTTGAGTAGAAAAACAACTTGATTCACTTGGAAGCTCTAAAATAGGGGGCTATCGAGTAGCAGCCGGGCACTGGCCTGGCCCGCCTAGCCATGCGCCTAAGCTAGGCGGCAACCCCTGTTTTGTGGTTTTGGTGAATTTTGAGTAATTTTTCCAATTCCTTTTGTGCTTAAAATGTTTTTGCACCACACATGGTAGATGCACAAACATTGTGCAAGTTCTCAAATTATGTTTGACATTTTTGAATACCTTTGAAAATTGGTTAAAGTTCATCTTCCAATAAAGGCATAAATGTTAAGCTTGTTCAATTATTTGTGTATGAGATAAGCATTTAATTGATGGAATTAATTGTTGATTCTAGATTTGTTTATTAGTCATTTAATTGTTGGATGGATGATGAATGAATAGAGATGATCTTGAGCCTTTAATATTGATTTTAATTGTTTCAAGTTGTTGAAATGGATTGTATTAAATTGAGGCTTGCATGCCTCTTTATTTCTACCTTGTAATTGTTATGAGAGTAGAATCACTAAGAGTGAGGATTTCCTATTCATGTAAAAGTTACATGGAACAATGGAGGCCAATGAAGGCATGGAGACTTTTGAAGGCCCATGAATGTATGGGATACAATCATGTAATAACTAGATTTAATCAACCTACCTAAAATCAACTAGGTGGTGCACCTATGGCTCTAAGTACACTACTTGGTTAGGCTCATAATCATCCCACCCCAGGTGCATGCTAGGCGCATTTACTTATTTATGCTTTTCATATCATATTGATGTATGAAATGCATGTTTAAGATATAGAAAACCTAAATAAGAAGATAAAATGACGAGATCTTTGCAAACAAAAACCCTCCACTTAGAATGTCTAAATGTTTTTTCAAATATTAAGTCAAAATAAATACAAATCAAAAGAGTTTTAATTAATCCAAGCCTTCTACCAATAGTATATGGCATGACGATACTACCACTTTTGTGTGATATACATCCGGTCACGGGGGTCATACTTAGGTGGAAAGCTATGACCATATACTTTGCATGAGATGCACCCTTGATTTTGGAATGCTCACACATTATACACTCGGTCATGGGGGATATTGTGGCGCCTGTCTTGAATTGAAGATTGATTGGTAGGTTTAACTTAACACCGAGTAATGTAGAGGTCGTCCATCAGGGGATTTACATGAATGGGTGAGGCAAAATATATCAAGAGTTACATGAGATGCAATTAGCAAAAGTAGTTTACCTTTAGATTGCTTGTGGATATACATCCGGTCAAGAAGGTCCACTTGCAAGTCTTTGGGATCTTGATTCTTACTAGAAAATATGATTTCCCAAATTCTTCTAGAGGGTGAAAGATTTGATAAAATAGTGGGAGGAAAACAAAAGACCATAAACATATTTTTAATATCAAATTAATCACATGCTTACACTTTTTTTTCGTCTCTCGTAGATTTTCAAAATCTTCAATCAAAATGGCTAAAAATCTATTCGCAAGTATTTTGGAAACCAATAAACTAACCAGGCCAAACTTCCAATATTGGTTAAGGAACCTTAAAATCATTCTTGACTTTGAAAACAGACTTACGTCCTTGATCAAAGTCCTGTGGACACACTTGGTGATGATGCCACCGACACACAACATGAAATATTCACTAAATTTGTAGATGATGATCTACAAGTGAGGTGTGCCAAGATGGCATCTATGTCTAATGAGCTCCAAAAGACACATGAGCACATGAAGCATGCTTGAGAGATCTATGTGCACTTATAATAGTTGTATGGTGTACAAAGTAGACATGAAAGGTTCGTCTTGTCCAAAGAGCTCTTTAGGGCAAGGATGAATGAAGGGTCTAATGTCCATGATCAGGGCCTCAAGATGATAGGACTCATCGAGAAGCTTGGACAGTTAGATGTGGTCATGGACAACGACCTTTACGTGGATTTGATCCTACAGCCATTACCACTGTTATATGATCAATTCATTATGAATTTCAATATGTCCAAGCAAAATGTTACGATTAATGAATTGATCAATCTGGTTGTGATCGTGGAGGCAACTATGAGAAAGAAAAAGCCCCTTATGCTTGCATCATCTTCCAAGTCAAAGGGCCTTAGGAGTCCTAGAATTAGAGATAAGAGGAAGAAGAGTTCTTCCTCAAAAGGGACGCAACCCGAGAAAAGTTTTGGGAGAGTTGGGAAGAAGGTTAAAACTGAAGCCAATTGTTTCCACTGTGGCAAAAAGGGGCATTAGAAAAAAATTGCAAAGCTTATCTTGTAGCCCTTGAAAAGGGTATGTACTTTTTTGAAGTGCACATGACGACTAATTCTTCCACATAGGTATATGATACCACATGCGGTTCTCACCTTTGTAATTTGTTACAAGGGATGGAAAGAAGAAGGAGTCTTCATGAAGGGGATATGATCCTCCGCCTAGGAAATGGAGCAAGAATTGCAGCCACTTTCCAAGGCGTCATCGAGTTGGACTTGTGGAATGCTTGCATTGTACTTGATCCAGTTTATTATGTACCCTACTTTGTTAAGAACATTGGTTCAATTCCCATTCTTGATAATCAAGGATTTGATTTTTCTATATTGAATGGGAAATTGATGGCATTAAAGAATGGTTCTTTGATCGCTCAAGGTACACTAATAAATGGATTGTACATACTTGATTCTAACCTTCACTGATACACATTCAATCAAGTAAAAGAAAATTAGATAACCAAGAAGATGCCATTCTTTGGCATGCAAGACTTGGTTATATCTCTAAGAATAGGATGAACAAGTTAGAAGCTCTCAAAGCACTAAATGTTAGTGGCATTGAGGACCTTCCTACCTATAAATCTTGTTTAAAGGGAAAAATGACCACAACTCCTTTTGTAAGACAAATGGGACGCACCACAAGTCTTTTGGATTTGATTCATATGGATGTTTGTGGACCACTAAGAGTTAGTGGAAGAGGATGCTATTCTTACTTCATCACCTTTACCGATTACTTTAGTTGGTGCAGACACATGTTTCTTATGAAGAACAAATCTGAAGCGTTTGAAAAGTTCAAAGAGTATAGGAATGAAGTAGAAAAGCAATTAGGGCTAAGTATTAAAGCTATTCGATTCGATTGAGGAGGAGAATACTTGAGCACCGAATACTTGGATTATCTAAAAGAGAATAAGATTCTCTCTCAATGGACTCTACCCGACACACCCCAACTCAATGGAGTTGCAAAAAGGAGAATCGTACCTTTTTGGACATGGTGCATTCTATGATGAGTTTTTTTTATGTGCTTATATCCTTTTGGGGATACGCCTTACATACGTCGGCGAAGCTACTGAACATAGTACCTTCAAATTCGGTACCCAAAACACCATATGAGATATGGCATGGCAAAGCACCCTCTTACTATTACTTAAGGTTTGGGGAACTCCCGCGTACGTGAGACGGACAATGGGAGATAAGTTGGATAGTAGATCCACCTTGTGCAAGTTTGTGGAATACCATAGAGAGTCTATGGGTTACTACTTTTATGATCCCTTGGAACAAAAGGTGTTTGTCTTGAGGAATGCCTATTTTTTTGAAAAGTAATTTCTATTAGATAGAAATGGTGTCGTTGTTGAACTTGATGAAGTTTAAGATGATCACGAAATCCCACAAGCGGTGGAAATAAGTGAGCAAGTAAAGCCTTGTACATAACCTCTACATAGGTCGGACCGAATCAAGAAGCAACCCGAAAGGTTTGGATTCCTTCATGAGATGGGCCAATCGGATGATGATCCGAAGACTTATGAGAAAGTTTTGTTGGACATAGAATCGAGACGTTGGCTTGAAGCCATGAGATCCGAAATGGACTTTAGGTACTCAAACAAAGTATGGACTTTCGTAGATCCACCAAAGGGAATAGTTTCCGTTGGTTGCAAATGGATCTATAAGCGCAAGCTTGAAGTAGATGGAGAAGTAGTGACTTTTAAGGCACGATTAGTAGCAAAAGGTTACACTCAAAGACCCGGTATTAATTTTGAGGAAACCTTTTCACCGATCGCTATGCTTAAGTTCATTCGAATTCTACTTGCCATAGCTACACATTATGACTATGAGACATGGCAAATAGATGTGAAAACTACTTTCCTCAATGATGACATTGAAGAAGAAATCTATACGGAGCAACCACAAGGTTTTACATCCAAGGGGAGTGAGAAAATGGTTTGCAAACTCCAGAGATGCATTTGTGGACTTAAACAAGCGTCCTGAAGCTAGAACATATGTTTTGACAAAACATTCAAATCATTTAGCTTTGTCAAAAATGTGCATGAACCATGTGTGTACAAGAAGGTTGGTGGGATTTCAGTACAGTTTATTGTGCTTTATGTCGATGACATCCTTCTCATTGGGAATGGGTAGGAACGTTAGAGTGTACTAAAGTATGGTTATCTACACAATTTCCCATGAAGGATTTGGGATAAGCGTCCTAGGTATTGGGAACACGTATCTATAGAGATAGATCTAAGAGAATGCTGGGGCTATCCCAAATCTCGTACATTGACAAAATACTAAAGTGGTTTAGTATGGAAGAATCCAAGAAAGGATTTCTTCCCATGGTACATGGCATTCGTCTCTCAAAGTCTATGGCCCCCAGGACTGAGAAAGAGAAACGAAGGATATCTCATATACCTTATGCCTCCACTATTGGTAGCATAATATATGTAGTTAAATGTACAAGACCGGATGTGGCACACTCGCTAAGTGTTATGAGTAGGTTCCAATCCAATCTCAGTGAGACTCACTGGATAGCCATAAAAGCAATCCTTAAGTACTTGAGAATGACTAAGGACTTGTTTTTAGTATACAAGAATAGAGAATTGAAACTAGAGGGTTTTCATATTCAAGTTTCCAATCCGATGTATCCGATGTAGATGACCTCAAATCTACTTCTGGATTCATATTTTGCCTCAATGGCAGTGCAGTGAGTTGGAAGAGTTCCAAACAGGAACCACGGCTAATTCCACCACTTAAGCAGAATATATTATGGCTTCAGAAGCTGCAAAGGAAGGTGTTTAGATGAAAAACTTCATTCAATAGTTGAATATACTACCTAGCATTGCTGAGCTAGTTGTTGTCTTATGTGACAACATCGGAGCGGTAGCACAAGCTAAAGAGCCAAGATCTTATCAGAAATCCAAGCATGTTTTGGGGTAATATCATTTTATCTGGGAGATCATTGATAAAGGCGACATTCGAGTGGAAAAAGTTGCCTTGGAAGAGAATATAGCAGATCCACTGACCAAATCCCTAATGCAAAAGGACTTTGAAGAACATCTTAAGAACATGGGTCTCAAGGCCATGGGGCATTGGCTTTAAAATTATTGGAACGTGCCCGGCAAGCCAATCAGATTGGCCTTGTAGAAGTTATTTCCTTGTAAAACAATCTTGATTGAATGATATTCTTTATATGGCCACCTTCATCTTATACTTCATATTACTTCACTTGCATTTGGATGAAGCCCTTAGATCACACATGACTATGGGACTTGGTTCGATGACCATGGTATAAGTCTTACACGGTTGTGATCTTAAATCTTCCAAGTTATAGGATCTTTGGAGACGGGGCATCTAAGATTCGGATAGACTTGCACTATCGATGCATAAATCCAAAAGTTGGATAGTGCTCCATTCCATGAGCAATCTGTATGAGATATGGGTGCATGTTTAGTGGGTGCTTGTTAGAGAACAAGGCACTGAAGACGCTTCAGAGAATCCACTAGATAGCCATAGTGGCAAGTCAGTAGTGGTCAATTCTCCTGCTTACGCTAGTACATATTCTTTGTCCTCTGACCTGAGGATTCATGGTAACCTTATGTCCGGTCCTTGTGCTTTGACTCTTTCTTGACCACTTAGCTGGTTTTTCAGGTTAAAGCTGGGTATGAGCTACTTGGCATGGAGGTTTGTGAGATTCAAGATGGAATCCGACTCCTTGCTTTTGTGAGGGGCGAGTGTATTTCTTATATGTTCTATAATGATCGATTCCAAGGAATCCTTACTCAAAGTGGTGTGATAATTTGGAAAAGGAGTTTTCCAAAGGTGAGGTCACACAAAGGAATCGAACATTGAGAATAGAGACATAGTATTGAGGGTATTAGGGAGCCGACAAATACCTTGCCCTAGGCCTCTTTCGAGAGATATGAGACGAAAGACCATATTTACATGGAACGCGTAGAGCTATGATAGCTCTCCAAAACATTCATTTCGGCCAATTAGTTGGGCTCCATGGGCTTAAGGTTGGACATTGACCATAGAGATTGGGTACTCTTCAATTAATGAGATTAATTGAATCGAGTCGACTAGTTTAAAAGGAGTTTTAAACTAAAATGAATATAATATATTCAAAAGTCACAAAGAGTTGTAAGCCCATGTCCAATGAATGGTAGAACCTATTGGGTCACACACAAAAGCTAAATAGCTTCCAAAACTGGTAGAGCAATTTTTCTAAGTGTTAGAAAATTCACCCTTTGGTGACTGATTTTTCAAGGTTCCAATCCAACGGTCAATTTTAGTTTTATTAATTTAAGTGTTAAATTAATAAATTAATTTAAGAGTTAAATTAGACCAATAATTAAGGTGTTAATTATTTGGTACCATGTTGACCATCAATTGGACAAGTTGACTTAAAAGAGTTAACTTGACTAATTTAAGCTTAAGAGTTAAGCTTGTTTGATTTAAGCGTTAAATCAAAGGTTGATCAATTAAATTAAAAGGTTTAATTTAATTAATGGGACGAATACTTTTTGGAGGGAAAATTTAAATGAAGTGTTCATTTAAATTAGCATCTTAATTAATTTGGAATTAGATTCCAAATGAAATTTAAATGCATTTGAAATTCAAGTTAGAATTGAATTTGAATTTTGCCAACTTGGCATGCCACTTAGGCGGTCACCTTGAGGAAGGTGTGATGCCATATAGCATCATACCTTCCACCCTATATATATAGATATAGAGAGTGTGAAAAATTCGAAGAAGCATTGCTGAAAGTGTGGGAATTAGATTCTTGCATTCCCTCCAAAATCTCTCTCTCCATGCATTGCGTCATGAGTTGAAGCTTTGCATTCCTTCTTCTTCCCAACCTGAAAATTGGAATCCTCTAACTTATTTTCTCCTCTCTAACTCCAGCTTCTAGTGAGGGGAAATTGGAAGATTGTTTGGTGTGGGGATCATTTCAATAGAGGCAATGCGATTGACTTGCTTAGTTTTGGAGATCCACCTGCAGCAGCTACAGGTTGTCGAATTTTTATGGAGCGATACAGAAGGATTTTTGCCTCCAATTTTTCATAGTAGCTTCCCCTGTGTGTGAAGGTGTTCCAGATTTAAATTGGTGAATTTTTCAGTAGTTTAGCTTGGGAAATTGTCATCATCTTTCTGTTGTGCCAGTTCCAGACAGTTTCTGGACTCGTGAGAGATAGTTGATCTTCTCCTTGATTTTGAGCTACAAGAGGTAATTCTTCATCCTAATCCAGATCTATAGCATGTCTAGATCCTTGGGAGATCAAGTAGCTTACCTAATTTCAAGCTTATGAAGTTTTAATTTATGGATCCAAATGCTAATCTGGCCTTCAGATAGGACGATCACAAACCTAATTCATGAACTTTTCACATGTCTCTTGATCTACTTAAATCCTCATGGGATTAGGAGCGCCTAGATATAGGACATATATCCGCTTCTAGGAATCTAGAACAATTTTGAAGTTAAGTCAATCGTGGAAGTTTGGCCCAGTTGGTTTATTGGTTTCCAAAATAACGTTGAGTAGAACATTAAGCCATTCTTTAGATTTCACAAATCCACAAAGGCAAAAAAGAGAATAAGCATGTGATTGAATTTGATATTAAAAAAAAAAAAATTATGGTCTTTCAAGCATGTTTTTCTCCCACTATTTTATCAAATCCTTCATCATCTAGAAGAATTCAAAAAATCTCATTTCCTAATGAGAATCAAGGCCCCGAGGACATGCAAGTGCACCCCCGTAACCGAGTGCCATTCACAAGCAATTGAAGGGTAAGCAACTTTTGCTAATTGCATCTCATGCAACTCTTGATATATTTTGCCTCATTTTTCACATAGACCCACGCAACCGTGCGCAATCTATGGTACAAAGTGTTAAGTCAAACCTACCAATTAATCTTTGACTCAAGACGGGCACCACATCATTTCCCATAACCAAGTGCTAATGTGTGGGCGTTCCTAAGTCAAGTGTATCTCATGCTAAGTGCATCCTCATAGCTTTCTTCCTAAGTGTGACTCCCGTAACCGAGTGCCATCACACAAAATTGGTAGCATCGTCATGGCATACACTATTGGTAGAAGGCATGGATTAATTAAAACTCTTTCAATTTGTATCCATTTTGACTTAATATTTAGAAAGCACTTTGACATTGTAAGTAGAAAGCTTTTGCTTGCAATGATCTCATCATTTTTATCTTCTTATTTAGGTTTTCTATATCCTAAACATGCATCTGATACATCAATAGGATATGGAAAGTATAAATAAGTCAATGCGCCAAGCATGCTCCTAGGGTGGGATGAATCTAACTATTACGTGAGTGTATCCCATACACTCATGGGTCTTCAAAAGTCTTCATGCCTCTAAGGGTCTCCTTTACTCCATGTAACATTTACAAGAGAAAGAAATCCTTACTCCTGGTGATTCTACTCTTATAACAATTACAAGATAGAAACAAGAGGCATGCAAGACCCAATTTAATACAACCCATTTCAACAACTTGAAATAAATTAAATCAATATTAAAGGCTCATGATCATCCCCATTCATTCATCATCCATTCAACAATTAAATGAATAATAAATAAATCTATAATCAACAATTAATTCCATCAATTAAATGCTACTGAAATTAACAAATAATTGGTCATGCATAACACTTATCCAACATCATGGAGATCAACTTTAACAAGATTTTAGGATCTTGAAAAAATGTCAAAAAACTAATTGAGCACTTGCACAGCACTTGTGCACCTTCTATGTGTGGTACAAAACAATTTTGAGCACCAAACGAGATTGAAAAAATGTCAAAAACTCATCCTAAGCCAAAACACCCAGTGCCATGCACACTAGGCGCACGGCATAGGAAGGGAGCCTTGGTCATTTTTCCCTTCAAACATGATTCACAAGTAGAAAGGTCCTTAATGCCACAAACGTTTAGTACTTTGAGAGCCTCTAACTTGTTCATCCTATTTTTAGAGATATGTCAAAGTCTTGCATGCCAAAGAATAGCCTTCTCTTGGTTATCTAACTTTCTTTTACTTGATTGACTGTGCATTAATGAAGGTTGAGAATCAAGTATGTATAATTCGTTATTTAATGTACCTTTTACAATTAAAGAACCATTTTTTAATGTTTTCAACACCCTATTCGACATAGAAAAATTATATCCTTCATTATCAAGAACGAGAATTGAAATAATATTCTTAACAAAATTAGGTACATAATTAACTGGATCAAGTATAATGGAAGCATTCCCCAAATCTAACTTGATTACACCTTGGACCAAGGCAGCAACTTTTGGTCCATTTCCTAGGTGGAGGATCATATCCCTTTCACGAAGACTCTTTCTTCTTTCCATCCCCCGTAATGAATTACAAAGGTGAAAACCACATGCAGTATCAAATGCTCATGAGGAAGAATTAGACATCAAATGCACTTCAACAAAGTATATATCCTTCTCAAGGGTTGCAAGGTAAGCTTTGCAATTCCTTTTCCAATGTCCCCTTTCGCCATAATGGAAACGACTTGCATCAATTTTAGCCTTTTCCTTGACCTCCCTGGAACTTTTCACTGGTTGCTTCCCTTTAGAGGAAGAACTCTTCTTCCTTTTACCTCCCATTCTTGGACCTCTAGGGCCTTTCAACTTAGAGTAGGAAGAAAGCATAAGAGGTATCTCCTTTTTCATAGTCACCTTGACGGTCACAAGCATGTTCACCAATTCGTTAATCATCACCTCTTGCTTGGACATATTAAAGTTCATAACGAATTAGTTGAATGATGGGGGTAATGACTGGAGGATCAAATCTACGTAGAGGTCATTGTTCATGATCACATCAAGTTGTCCAAGATTCTCGATGAGTCCAATCATCTTAAGCCCGTGATAATGGACACTTGAACCCTCTACTATCCTTGATCTAAAGAGCACTCTCGACAAAACGAACCTTCGTGTCTCGTTTGTTCACTATATAACTCTTGTAGGTGTTTGTAGATCTCATATGCATGTCTCAAATGCTCGTGATTCTTTTGAAGCTCATTAGTCATGGAAGCCATCATGAGGCATCTCACTTGTAGATCATCATCTACAAATTCAGTGAACAATTCAGGGGCCTCATCGGTGGGGTCATCACCCAATGTGTTTGATGGACTTTGATCTAGGATATAGTCCTCTTTTCAGAGCCAAGTATGGTATTAAGGTTTCTTAACTAATCGTGAAAGTTAAGCTAGGCGAGCTTATTAGTTTCCAAAATGCTTGCAAGTGGATTTTTAACCATTTTATTTTTGAAAATTTCAAAAATCTACAAGAGACGAAAAAAGAGTATAAGCATATGATTGGATTTTGATATTGAAAACATGTTCATGGTCTTTCAAGCATGTTTTTCTCCCACTATTTTACCAAATCCTTCACACCCTAGAAAAATTTGGGAAATTGCATTTCCTAGTAAGAAGCAAGACCTCATGAAAGCAAACCCTCGTAATTGAGTGCCATCCACAAGCAATCGAAAGGTAAGCAATTTCTGTTAATGGCATCTTATACAACTTATGATGTATTTTGCCTCACCTTTCATATAGACTCACGTAACTGTGCGCCATCTACATTACTAAGTGTCAAGTCCAGCCTACCAATCAAACTTTGACTTAAGACGGGCACCACATCATCCTCCATAATCGAGTGCTAATGTGTGGGTGTTCTTAAGTCAAAGGTGCATTTCATGCTAAGTACATGCACACAACTTTCTTCCTAAGTGTGACCCCTATAACCAAGTGCCATCACACAAAATCAATAGCATCGTCATGGCATACACTATTGATAGAGAGCATAGATTAATTAAAACTCTTTTAATTTGTATCCATTTTGACTTAATATTGGAAAACACTTAGACATTCTAATTGGAGGGTTTTTGCTTGCAAAGATCTCATCATTTTATCTTCTTATTTAGGTTTTCTATATCCTAACCATGCATCTCACACATCAATAGGATATGGAAAGCATAAATAAGTAAATACGCCTAGCATGCTCCTAGGGTGGGATGACCATAAGCCTAACCAAGTGGTGCACTTAAAGCCATAGGTGCACCACCTAGTTGATTTTAAGTGGGTTGATTAAATCTATTTACTACATGAGTGTATCCTCATACATTCATGGGTCTTCTTAGCTCTCTATGACTCCAATGGTCTCTTCACTCCTTGTAACATTTATAAGAGAAAGAAATCTTCACTCGTAGTGATTCTACTCTCATAACATTTACAAGATAGAAGTTAAGAGGCATGTAAGCCCCAATTTAATACAACCTTTTTCAACAACTTGAAACAGATAAATCAAAATTAAAGGCTTATGATCATCTCCATTCATTCATCATTCATTCAACGATTAAATGAACAATAAATAAATCTAGAATTGACACTCAATTCCAACAATTAAATGCTTATCTCATAAACAAATAATTGGCCAAGCAAGAGGAAGTATAACAATTATGCCATAAATTGAAGATTAACTCTAATGAATTTTGAAAAGCATTCAAAAATGTCAAACATAATTTTGAGAACTTGCATAACATTTTTGGTCACATAAAGGAGCACAAAAAACAACAAAACTCGTGCCAAAAGAAAATTGCTTGCTGCCCGCCCAGGTTGGGCACACTGCCGTGCAGTAGGCACGTGCCTGGTGCACCGCTTCTCAGCCAGCACCCGGCCAGGCAAAGCAACAGCCTGTATTTTCACCTTTTGCTCGAGTCAAGTGCTAATTGGATCAAGTTTTGTGCACCAAAAAATTTAGGACACTTCCTAAACATTAAAACACACATTATAGATAAAATTCTAGATTCAAAACTCCTTTTAAAAATAGAATTTCAAGTGCTCAATCATGCTTTCAAAAATAAGTTTAATTAAGAATCACATTCTTCAAAATCTTCAATAATTTCCAATCATATTGGATCCAAAAATGACCAAAATAGCTTAAGGTCAATCAACATATGCTATATTGCCATGTAACATCAATTAATGCCAAATCAACATTCAACATTAATGACAATGAATTGAAACATGCTCAACATATGAACTAACACCTTAAAACACATATTAGCTTCATCTCAATTCATCCATCAAGGAGCCACACACAACATCACCCAAACACTCCAATCCATCATATGAATCGAGAATTTGGTGATTTTGATCAATCCATCACATGAATCAATCAATCAAAAATACAAATCAAACATGAATTAGGCTCTGATACCACTTGAAGGCAAGTGATGCACTAGGTTCCAATAATAAAACTTCAAAAGCTAAAATTAACTAGTTCTTCACAAGAAAACAAGGATCTAAACATGCTTATGATTCAGATTTGGATGGAGAATTACCTTGATTAGCAAAATCCAAAGGAAAGATGAAGAACACTTCTTCAATCTAGAAACTGTCAACCAGCGACGCAGCAGATTTGGAGCATCTTTTGCCCGATCCAAAAGCCTCCAAAACTTCTGGAAAAATTCTAGTAGCCTGTCAACTCTTTGATGAGTCTACGATGAAAGTTCTAGATCAAAAATCATTCTAGATCTCCTAGAATAAAATTGCCAACTTACTGTCTTGATTGGTGGATCTTCGAAGGCCAACAATCCTATTGTTTTTCCTCTATCAATATAATCCACACACTAATGCTATTTTCTATCTCTCCTCAATATTAGCTGGAATAGAGAGGAGAAATGAAAGCTAGATGGCCAATTTCGGCATTGGAAAAAATGGGATAAGTGAAGCTTCAACTCATGAGCTAACACTTGAAGGAAAGAAAAATGTGATAATCTAATTCTTCACATAGAGAAGCAATGTGCCGTACACCCTCACCTCTATATCTATATATAGAGGGAGGATGGTGTGATGCCAAGGTGGCATCACACCTTCCTTAAGGTGTGGGACTGCCCACTTCCTTGCAAGCTGGCAAATTTAAATCAAATTTGAATTTTGTGTGCATTTCAATTACATTTGGAATCTAATTTCAAATTAATTAAAATGCACACCAAATGAACCTTTCATTTCAATTTTCCCTCCAAAATAGATTTCTCTCATTAATTAAATTATACACTTTAATTTAGTTAATTAATCTTTGACTTAACTCTTAAGTCAATTAGCTTAATTCTTTAAGCTAAGAATTGTTAACTTAACTCTTTAAGTTAACTTGACCAATTGATGCTCATATGGCACTAAATAATTAACTCCTTAATTATTAGACTAATTTAACTCTTTAAATTAGTTGATCAATTTAACAATTAAATTAATCAAGCCAAAGTTGACCTCAATGTTAGACCACCCTAAAATCGGTCACTTAGAGTGAATTTCCTAACACTTAAAAAAATTCCTCTATCAATTAGGAAATGCAATTAGCTTTTGTGTGTAACCCGATAAGTTCTACCATTCATTGGACATGGGCTCACAACTCCTTGTGACTTTTGAATATCATATATTTATTTTAGTTTAAACTCCTTTAAACTAATCGACTTAATTTAATTAATCTCCATTAATTGAAGAGTACCCAATCTCCATGGTCGATGTCCAACCTCAAGCTCATGGAGCCCAACTAATTTGCCGAAATGAATGCTTTTGGAGAACCATTATAGCTCTACACATACCATGTAAATACAGTCATTTCGTCTCCTATCTCTCGAAAGAGGCCCAAGGCAAGATATTTGACGGCTCCATAATAACCTCCATACTATGTCTTTATTCCCAATGTTTGATTCCATTTTATGACCTCATCTTTGGAAAACTCCTTTTCCAATCGATCATTATAGAATACATAGGAGATGCACTCGCCCTTCACAAAGACGAGGAGTCGATTTCCATCTTAGATCTCACAAATCTCCATGTTTAAGTAGCTCATGCCCAATCACCACTTCAATGGCTCGCGAAGTAGCCAAGGAGGAGTCAAAACATGAGGACCAAAACACAAGGTTACCATGAATCCTCAGGTCAAAGGACTAATTATAGTCACTAATGTACGTTGGAGAGCTTACCACTACCAACTTACTATTTCAGCTATCTAGTAGATTCTCCGGGCAGGCCTTCAGTGCCTTGTTCTCTAACAAGCACCCACTAACATGCATCAATATCTTATATGGGATTGCTCATGGAATGGAGCAATATCCAATCCTTGGATTTATGCATGATTAGTGCAAGTCTATTCAGATCTTAGATGCTTTGTCTCATAAGATCCTATGACTTGGAAAATTTAAGATCATAACCATATCAGACTTGTTTCATGATCACCACCACCTAGTGCGTGATGAAATCCCATAGTCTTGTATGCTCTAAGGGCTTCAATCAAATGTTAGTGAAGTAATAATAAGCATAAGATGAAGATGGCCATTTATTGAATATCATTCAATCAAGATTGTATCACAAGTGATATATTTACAATGCCAATCTACTTAACTTACGAGGCACTACTCCAACAGCCACTACTGACTTGTCACTATGGCTATCTAGTGGATTCTCTAGGCGGGCCTTCTGTGAACTTGTTCTCTAACAAGCGCCCACTAATATGCACCCATGTCTCACATGGATTACTCATGAAAAGGACTAATATCCAACCTTTGGATTTATGTGTTGTTAGTGCAAGTCTATCTGAATCTTAGATGCCTTTTCTCATAAGATCCTACGACTTGGAAGATTTAAGATCACAATCATGTAAACCTTATTTCACGATCAGCACCCAGTGAAGTGGCCAAGTCCCATAGTCTTATGTAATCTAAGGGTTTCAACCAAATGCTAGTTAAGTAATATAAGCATAAGATGAAGATGTTCATGTATAATTAATATCATTAAATCAAGATTGTATCATAAGTGAAATAGTTTACATGCTAATCTAATTGACTTAAAGGGCACTATTCCAAACACATATTGACCAATTCGTTAATCGTCACTTCTTGTTTGGACATATTAAAGTTCATAACAAATTGGTTGAATGAGCTAGGCAATGATTGAACGATCAAATCCACATAGAGCTCATTGTCCATGATTATGTCTAATTGACCTTGCTTTTCAATAAGTCCGATCATCTTTTGCCCATGCTCGTGCACACTTGTACCCTCATTCATTCTTAACCTAAAGAGCTCCCTAGATAAAGCTAACCCTTCGTGTCTAGTTTGAACACTATATAACTCTTGTAGGTACAGATAGATCTCGTTAGCATGTTTCATGTGCTCATGAGTCTTTTGTAGCTTAATAGTCATAGATTCCATCATGATGTATCTTGTTTGTAGATCATCATCGACAAACTTCATGAACAATTCAATTGCTTCATTGGTGGCATCATCGCCAATAGTGTTCGATGGACTTTGATCAAGCACATAAGTCCTCTTTTCAGAATCTACAATTATCATAAAGTTTCTCAACCAATCACGGAAGTTCGGCTTAGTTAGTTTATTGGTTTCTAAAATAATGTGGACTGGATTTTAGCTATTTTGAGTTTGAGATTTCAAAAATCTACAAAAGGCGAAAAGAAGAGTATAAGCATGTGATTGAATATTGATATTGAAAACATGTTCATGGTCTTTCAGGCATATTTTTCTCCCACCATTTTATCAAATTCTTCACCCTGTAAAAGAATTCGGGAAATCATATTTCCTAGTGAGAATCAAGATCCTGTGGACTTGTAAATGGACCTATGCCTAGTGCGCCATCCATAAACAATCGAAAGGTAAGCAACTTTTGCTAATTGCATCTCTATGCAACCCTTGATATATTTTACCTCACTTTTCATGTAGACCCATGCCTCGTGTGACATCTACATTACTAGGTGTTAAGTTGGACCTACCAATCAAACTTTGATTTGAGACCACTCCATGTCATCCTATGCCTCATGGCCAATGCATGGGAAGCATCAAATCAAAGGTGCATCACACAAAAGATAGTAGCATCATCATGTCACATATTATTGGTAGAAGGCATAGATTAATTAAAACTCTTTTTAATTTGTATCCATTTTAACTTAATATTTGAATTCACTTAGACTTTCTAAGTGGAGGGATTTTCTTGCTCACAAAGATCTCATCAATTTTATCTTCTTATTTAGGTTTTTCATATCTTAAACATGCATCTCATACATCAATAGGATATGGAAAGCATAAATAAGTAAATACGGCTAGCATGCTCCTCGGGTGGGATGACCATGAGCCTTAACCAAGTGTTTCACTTAGAGTCATAGGTGCACTAATTTGTTGATTTTAAGTGGGTTGATTAAAACTAGCTATTACAAAAATGTATCATCATACATTCTTGGGTCTTCATGCATCCAATGGTCTTCTTGTCTCCTTGTAATGTTTACATGAGATAAAAAATCCTTGCTTCTAGTTATTCTGCTCTCATAACGTTTACAAGATAGAAATTAAGATGCAAGCAAGCCCCAATTTAATACAACTCTTTTCAACAACTTGAAACAAATAAAATCAATATTAAAGGCTCATGATCATCCCCATTCATTCATCATCCATTCAACAATAAAATAAATAATAAATAAATCAAGAATTGACATTCAATTCTAATAATTAAATGCTTATCACATAAAAAATTAATTGACCAAGCAAGAATAAGCATAACATTTATGCCTCATTATTGAAGATTAACTTTAACAAGATTTAAAAGCAATAAAAAATGTCAAACATAATTTTGAGAACTTACACAACACTTGTGCATCTATATAGCATGATTACACTTTTGGTCACAAAAAGAACACAAAAATAGGCTCAAAACTCATCCCTCCCTAAATTGGCTACTGCTGCCCCAGCCAAGCTGCACGGTAGCTTCCCTCTTTTAGGTAGGGAATGAGTCAAGCCTTTTTGGCTTAACTTTTATGCACCAAAAATTTTAGGACACCTCCTAAACATCAAATCACACATTATAGATGGAATTCTAGATTTAAAACACCTTTTAAAACTGAAATTTCAAGTGCTCAAACATGCTTTAAAATCAATTTTAAGTAAGAATCACATTCTTAAAAATTTTCAATTAAGTCCAATCCAATTGGATCCAAAAATGACCAAATCACCTAAAGGCCAAATTAAAAATGCTATATCAACCTATAACATCATCCAATACTAAATCAAAAATTTAGCATTAGCAATTCATGAATCAAAACATACAAATATATGAATTAACAATTAAAACACATACTAGCATAATTTCAATTCATGAACAAAGAAGCCACAAGAATCATCATCCAAACACTCCAATCCATCAACTGGATCAAGTATTTAGAGATTTTGATCAACCCATTACATGAATCAATCAATTAAAATCCAAATTAAAGCATGAATTTAGGCTCTGATACCACTTGAAAGAAGGTGTATGCCAAGGATCCAATTATAAAACAATTAAAAACTGAAATCAAACTTGATTACACCTCTCCAAGGATCTAATTAATGCTAATAAAGTGGATTTAGGTCATATAATTACCTAGATAGCAAAATCCAACCAAAGAGATGAAGGCTTGCTCGAACTCTTCAATGCAGTCTCCTCCTGGTGCAGCCGCTTGTAGGCAACTTTTTCCCAACCAAATCACCTCGGATTATGCTGAAATTTGGATCAAAGCTCCTCCACACCTTGGAGAGTTTCCAGTAAAAAATTCAGCAACAAATAAGATCTTCAAGGTCTCAAAAAGTTGCACTAAACTTTCTGCTCTGCTGTGGATCTTCCAAGTGTAAAGCAATCCAAATGTCTTGCCTCTAATGAAATAATCCACACACCAACTACAAGCACTAATCAACCTAAATATCAGCTAGAACTGTTGAGGAAAAAGGTACAGTGATGGCCGATTTGGGAGGGAGAGGTGAAGAAGGTGTGAAATCTCAACACATGAGAAGATCACACAAAATTGGAGGAAAAGTGTGTATCTAACAATTAGATATGAAAAGCATGTGACTAGCTCATTATGGTCAGCCACCTATATATATATATATATATAAATGGAGTGAAGGTGGGATGCTAGTTGGTATCATACCTCCCTTGAGGTGCCACTAAAGCAAGCAAGTTGCATGTGAAATGTGAATTTCACTTGCATTTGAATTTCATTTGGAATCTTCATTTCATTTTATGAAATTAAAAGCTAGTAAGGCATTAGGATCCAATTATAAAAACTTCAAAAGCTTAATAAACTAGTACTTACATGCTAACTAGGATCAAATCATGCCTAAGATTTAGACTTGGATAGAGTGTTACCTTGAAATTGCAAAATCCAAGGAGAATGAGGCGAACCTTTCAGCAATCCAGAAATTGCCAGAAAATGCGCAGCAGGAGTTGAGCGATTTTTACCACCATCAAATCACCTCCAAAAATCACAAAAAATTATTGGAGCTGATCAACACCTTTGGGAACTCTCAGTAAAAAATTTAGACCAAAAATCTTTCTGGATCTCCCTGGATAAAATCGCCAAATTGGACTCTGTGCAAGTGGATCTCCAAACCGTAGCAAACAAACTAGTTTGCCTCTATTGATATGATCCATGCACCAAATAGATCTTCAAAATCAATAGCCTATAAGCTAGAATAAGGCCAAAGATTAGCTATGGTAGAGGCTGATTTTTGGTTGGGAAGAAGAAGAAGAGAGCAAAGCTTTCAACACATGAATGCAATGCTTGCAAGGATTTTGGAGGGAATGGTGGAGAATCTAATTCTTCACACCTTTTGACCTAATGACCAGTCCTCTCACTCTATATCTATATACAGAGGCTAAACTTGGCATCACACCTCCCATGAGGAGAAAGGGCGGCCAACTTGCATTTTGCCAAGGTGGCAAATGCAAATTCAAATCTAATTTGAATTTCACTTGCATTTTAATTACATTTGAAATCTAATTTCAAGTTAATTAAAATGCTAATTCAAATGAACATTTCATTTGAATTTTCCCTCCAAAATGTGTTCTTCCCATTAATTAAATTAATTATCCTTTGACTTAACTCTTAAGTCAAACAAGCTTGAATTTTTGTTAACTTAACTCTTTAAGTTAACTTGACCAATTGATGGTCATATTGGCACCAAATAATTAACCCCTTAATTATTGGTCTAATTTAACTCCTTAAATTAATTGATTAATTTAACACTTAAATTAATCAAGCCAAAATTGACCTTCAAAATTGACACCTTAAAATCGGTCCACTAGGAGATAAGTTTCTAACACTTAGAAAATATTTTCTCCATCAATAGGAAGCTAAATGGCTTTTGTGTGTGACCCAACAGGTTCTACCATTCATTGGACATGGGCTCACAACTCCTGGTGACTTTTGAATATCAAATATTCATTTTAGTTTAAAATAATTTTAAACTAATTGACTTGATTCAATTAATCTTATTAATTGAAGAGTACCCAATCTCCATGGTCGATGTCCAATCTCAAGACCATGGAGCCCAACTAATTGCTCAAAATGAATGGTTTGGTGAATCATTATAGCTCTACGTTTACCATGCAAATACGGTCCTTTTAACTCCTATATCCCAAAAGAGGCCTAGGGCAAGATATTTATTGGCTCCCTAATAGCCTCAATGCTATGTTTCTATTCTCAATGTTCGATTCCCTTGTGTGACCTCATCTTTGGAAAACTCCCTTTCCAAATTGTCACACCACCTTGCGCAAGGATTTCTTGGAATCAATCATTATAGAATACATAGGAGATGTACTCGCCATTCACAAAAGTGAGGAGTTGGATTCCATCTTGGATCTCACAAACCTCCATGCCAAGTAGCTCATACCCAACCTCAACCCGAAAGACCTGTTAAGTGGTCAAGGAAGAATCAAAGCATGAAGACTAGACACAAGGTTGGCATGAATCCTCAAGTCAGAGGACTAATAATATGCACTAGTATAAGCTGGAGAACTTGCCATTACGACTACTAATGGGTTCTTCGGTGGGCCTTCAGTGCCTTGTTCTCTAACAAGCACCCACTAACATGCACCTATATCTCATACAGTTCCTCATGGAATGGAGCAATATCCAACTCTTGGCTTTATGTATCGTTAGTTCAAGTCTATCCAAATCTTAGATGCCCCGTCTCGTAAGATCTTATGACTTGGAAGATTTAAGATCACGACCGTATGAGACTTATTCCATGGTCATTGAACCAAGTCACGTAGTCATAACTGATCTAGCGACTTCATCCAATGCAAGTGACGTAATAAAGAGCATAAGATGAAGATGGCCATATAAAGAATATCATTCAATCAAGATTGTTTTACAAGGAAATAGCTTATACAAGGCCAATCTAATTGGCTTGCCAGGTACTATTCCAACAAAAATGTCATCCAAATGAATTCCAAATGCATGCCAAATGAACTCTTTCATTTTAAATTTTCCACCAAATTAATTCTTCACATTAATTAAATTAACCCATTAATTTAATTAATTGGACTTTGACTTCACATTTAAGTCAACTAACTTAACTCTTTAAGTTAGCAAGTGTTAGCATAACTCCTTAAGTTAACTTGACTAGTTAATTGTCATATGGCACCAATTAAATTAACCCCTTAATTTAATTGGTCTAATGTAATTCCTTAAATTATTTTGATTAAATTAACAATTAAATCAATCAAGCCAAAATTACAAAAAATTAGCCAATATTTTTAACCTAAAAAATCGGCCACTAGAGGAACTTTTCTAACACTTAGAAAATTCCTTCACCAAGTAGAACTTGCAATTTGGCTTTTGTGTGTGACCTATTAGGTTCTCTCATTCATTGGATATGGGCTCACAACTGTTGTGATATTTTGAATGTCGAATATTCACATTAGCTTAAACTCCTTTAAACTAATAACTAAATTCAATTAATCTCTATTAATTGAGGAGTACCCATTCTCCATGGTGAAAGTCTAGTCACAATCGCACGAAGCCCAACTAATTGATCAAAATAAATATGCTCTTGGTGAACCATTTTAGCTCTACGCATACCATGAGAATATGGTCATTCCATCTCCTATCTCCTGAAAGAGGCCTGGGGCAAGATATTGACCGACTCCCTAATAGCCTCAATACTATGTTTCTATTCCTAATGTTCGATTCCGATTTATGACCTCATTTTTAGAAAACTCTTTTTTCAAATTATCATATTGCCTTGCGCAAGGACTCCTTGGAATCGATTATTGTAGAATACGTCAGAAATGCACTCGCCCTTCACAACGACGAGAAGTTGGATCCTATCTTGGATCTCACAAACCTCCATATCTAAGTAGCTTATACCCAAGCTTAACCCGAGAGACCCGCGAAATGGTCAAGAAAGAATCAAAGCATGAGGACCTAAACACAAGGTTACCATGGATCCTCAGGTTAAAGGACTAATTATGTGCGCTAGCATAGTTGGAGAACTTGCTACTACTACTATCTCGTAGATTCTCCAAACAGGTCTTCAGTGAACTTGTTCTCTAACAAGCACTCACTAACATGCACCCATGTCGAGCATGACTTACTCATAAAATAGAGTAATATCCAACCCTTGGATATATGCATCGTTAGTGTAAGTCTATACAAATCTTAGATGCCCTTTCTCATAGGATTCTACGACTTGAAGGAATTAGGATCATGACCGTGTAGGACTTATTTCATTACCACCACCCAATACATCACCAAGTCCGTTGTCTTGTGTAATCTAAGGGCTTCAATCACATGCCAGTGAAGTATAATAAGCATAAGATGAAGATGACCATTTATATTGAATATCATTCAATCAAGATTGTATCACAAGTGAAATAGTTTACATGCTAATCTAATTGGCTGCAGGGTGCTGTTCCATCAATCCGACACACCTCAACATAATGGAGTAGCCGAGAGGAAAAATCATACTTTTTTAGACATGGTATGTTCCATGTGAGCTTTTTTGATGTGTCTATACCCTTTTGGTGATATATTTTAGAAACGGTGGTGAGGTTACTTAACGTGGTACCCTCAAAGTCAGTGCCTAAATCCCTGTATGAGATGTGGTATGGTAAATCACCATATTACTCTTTCCTAAGAGTTTAGGGGTCTCCCGCTTATGTCAAACGGCTAGGAGGAGACAAGTTGGACGCTAGATCCACTTTGTGCAAGTTTGTGGAATACCCAAGAGAGTCTTTGGGATATTATTTCTATGATCCCGCAAAATAAAAAGGTGCTTGTTTCAAGGAACGACTACTTTTTGGAAAAGCAATTTTTATTAGATAGAAATGGTGATGTTGTTGAACTTGATGAAGTTCAAAATGATTAATAAATCCCACTAGTGGTAGAAATAAGTGAACATCAAAAACCTTACACACAGCTTCTAAGAAGGTTGGATCGAATAAGAAGCAACTCAAATGGTTCGAATTCCTTCATGAGACGTGCCAATCAGATAGTGATCTGAAGACCTATGGGAAAGCAGTGTTGGACATAGATTTGGGACATTAGCTAGATGCCATGAAATTCGGAATGGACTCTATGTACTCTGACAAAGTATGGACTTTGGTAGATCCACCGGAGGGTATAGTATCCATTAGTTGCAAGTAGATCTATAAGCAAAAGTTGGGAATCAATGGAGACGTTATGACTTGTAAGGCGCGACTAGTGGCAAAGGGTTATACTCAAAGACCTGATTTTAATTTGAGGATACCTTTTCGCCGGTTGCTATGCCCAAATCTATTAGGATTTTATATGCCATAGCCACAAATTATGACTATGAGATATGGCAAATGGATGTGAAAACCACTTTCCTCAATGGTAACATTGAAGGAGAAATCTATATGGAGCAAACACAAAGTTTGACATCCAAAGGGAGTGAGCAAAAGATTTCCAAACTCGAGAGATCCATCTATGAACTCAAATAAGCATCCCGAAGTTGGAACATACATTGTGATAATATAGTCAAATTGTTTGGCTTTGTCAAAAATGTGTATGAACCTTGTGTGTACAAGAAGGCTAGTGGGAGTAGTGTACAATTTATTGTACTTTCTATCGATAACATTTTTCGTATTTGGAATGAGAGAGAAATATTAGAGTATACTAAAGCATGATTTTCTATTCAATTCTCCATAAAGGATTTTGGAGAAGCACCCTACATATTAGGAATATGTATCTATAGAGATAGATTGAAGTGAATGCTAGGGCTTTCCTAAAAACCATATACTGACATACTAAAGGGTTCTAGTATGGAAAAATCCAAGAAGGGACTCATCCATATGGGACATGGTATTTGTCTCTCTAAGTCCATGGCCTCTAAGATTGATGTTGAGAGACATAAGATATCCCACATACCTTATGCGTCCACTATAGGAAGCATAAGGTATGTCATTCAATATAAAAGATCAGATGTAGCACACGATCTAAGTGTTACGAGTCGCTTTCAATCTGACTTCAGTGAATGTCACTAGAAAGCCGTTAAAGTAATCCTGAAGTACTTGAGAAGGACTAAGAGTTTATTTTTGGTATATTTTTGGTATAAAGCAACGGAGAATTGAAACTCAAGGGGTTTTTGGATTCTAGTTTCCAATTCGATATAGATGACCTAAAATCCACTTCTGGATTTACATTTAGCCTCAATGGTTGTGCAGTGAGTTGGAAGAGTTCCAAACAAGACACTACTGCCAATTCAACCATAGAGGTGGAATATATTGTAGCTTTAGAAGCTGCAAAGGAAGATGTTTGCAAAAAATACTTCATCTAAGGGTTGGATGTAGTGCCTAACATTGCTAAGCTTGTAGTTGTCTTCTATGACAACAACGGGACAGTGGCGCAAGCTAAAGAGCCAAGATCTCATAAGTGATCCAAACATATTTTGAGGTAATATCATTTGATCCATGAAATCATGGATAGAAGCAACATCTGAATGGAGAGAATAGACTTAGAAGAGAATATAGAAGATCTACTGACAAAACCCCTAACGCAAAAGGTCTTTGAATGACATCTTGAGAATATGGGTCTTAAGACTTTAGGGAATTGGCTTTAGGGCAAGTGGGAGATTGTTGGAATAGTGCCCCACAGCCAATTAGATTGGCATGTAAAATACTTCACTTATGATACAATCTTGATTGAATGATACTCATAAAAAATGGCCATCTTCATCTTAAGCTTAATTTACTTCACTAGCATTTAGTTGAAGCCTAAGATCACACAAGACTATAGGACTTGGTCACACACTGGGTGGTGAACATGAAATAAGTCTTACACAATCGTGATCTTAAAATATTCCAAGTCGTAGAATCTTATGAGATATAGCATCTAAGATTCGGATAGACTTGCACTAACGATGCATAAATCTAAGGGGTTGGATATTGCTTCGTTTCATGAGCAATCCATGTTAGACATGGGTACAATTAATGGGTATTTGTTACAAAACAAGTTCATTGAAGGCCTACCCAGAGAATCCACTAGATAGCTATAGTTGCAAGTCGATAATGGCAAGTTCTCCAGCTTACGTTAGTACATATAATTAGTCATTTAACCTGAGGATCTATGATAACCTTGTGTTTAGGTTTTCATGCTTTAACTCTTTCTTGACTACTCTGCAGGTCATCTGGGTTAAGCTTGGGTATGAGTTATTTAGGTATAAAGGTTTGTGAGGTCTAAGATAGGATCCATCTCCTCGTCATCGTGATAGGCGAGTACATCTTCTATGTATTCTATAATGATCGATTCTACGAAATCCTTACAAAAAGTAGTATGACAATTTGGAGAAGGAGTTTTCCAAAGATGAGGTCATAAAGGCGAATCGAATATTGGAATAGAAACATAGTTATCAAGGCTCTTAGGGAGCTAACAAATATCTTGCCTTAGGTCTCTTTTGGAAGATAAGAGATGGAAGGACCGTATTTGTATGGCAAGCATAGAGTTGGAATGGTTCTCCAAGAGCATATTCATTTTGGCCAATTAGTTGGGCTCCATGGACTTGACGTTGGACATCGACCATGGAAATTAGGTACATTTCAATTAATGGAGATTAATTGAATTGAGTTTTTAGTTCAAAGTAGTTTAAACTAATCTAAATATTTTGATATTCCAAATATCACAAGAGTTGTGCGCCCATGTCCAATGAATGGTAAAACCTAATAGGTCACGCATAAAAGCCAATAGGAAGTTCTATTTGATGAAGGAAATTTTCTAAGAGCTAGAAAATTTCTTGGTTACCAATTTGTGGAAGTAAAACGATTGGTCAATTTTTTGGTCATTTTGGCTTGATTGATTTAATTATTAAATTGATCAAAATAATTTAAGGAGTTAAATTAGACCAACTAAATTAAGGATTTAATTTAATTAGTGCCATATGACTATGAATTGGTCAAGTTAACACTTTCTAGCTTAAGGAGTTAAGTTAGATAACTTAAGGAGTTAAGTCAAGACTAATTAATTAAATTAACTCCTTAATTTAATTAATGTGAAGAATTTACTTTGAAGGGAAATTCAAATAAATGAGTTCATTTGAGGTGCATTTAGAATTTATTTGGGTGACATTTCATGAGATGAAATGAAAATTCCAAATGAAATTCAAATGCAAGTGAAATTCATATTTCACATGCCCCATGCCTTGCTTAGTTGGCGCCAACCTCATGGGAGGTGTGATTCCAACTTTCATCACACATCCACCTCTATAAGTAGAGAAGTGGGCGGCCAAAGCAAGCATTCATGCTAGATTCCCTATCTCCCTCCAAGTTGCGTGATTCACTCATATGTTGAATTTCACACCTCTCTGCTTCACCTTCCCTCCTCAAATCAGCCTTTAATATTTCTTCATACCTTGGTTTTCCTACTGACTAAAGTTTGATAGGATCTAGCCTATGGTGTGTGGATCATTTCATTAGAGGATAGACAATTTGATAGCTTTGCTCTTTGGAGATCCACTGCATGGCAGTCTGGTTAGAGGCACATTTGGAACACCTTTCAATTTCTGATTTTGGTGAAATTTTTATTAGACAATCGTCAAGGTGTTGGAAAGGTTCTATCCAAATTTCATCCAAATTGGAGGTGGTTTGATAGGGCAAAAGTTGCCAGAATTCTGCTGCGCCGACTGGAGATAGCTTTGAAGTGTCTGAGCTTCTCTTGATTCTTCCTTGGATTCTTGAGCATTCAATGTATTTATTCTCTTCTAAATCCTTATTAACAACATGATTTGATCCTTGAGAGGTGCATAGATAAGTTTTAATTTAGCTTTATTTGCTTTATTTCATGGATCCTTATGCTACACACTTCATTAGGTCTTTAGTGAACTTGTTCTCTAACAAGCACCTACTAACATGTTGGAATAGTGCCCCTCAAGCCAAATTAGATTGACGTTGTATACTATTTCACTTGTGATACAATCTTGATTGAATGATATTCTTTAAATGGCCATCTTCATCTTATGCACATATTTACTTCACTGGCATTTGATTGAAGGCCTTAGATCATATAAGACTACGAAAATTGGTCACGCACTAGGTGGTGATCATGGAACAAGTCTTACACGATCGTAATCTTAAATGCTTCCAAGACATAGGATCTTATAAGACCAAGGGCATCTAAGATCCGAATAGACTTGCACTAACGATGCATTAATTAAGGAGTTGGATGTTGCTCCATTTTATGAGCAATGCCATATCAGATATGGGTGTATATTAGTGGGTGCTTGTTAGAGAACAAGGCACTAAGGACACGTCCGAAGAATCTACTAGATAGCCATAGCAGCAAGTCAGCAGTGGCAAGTTCTCCAGCTTACGCTAGTGAATATAATTAGTCCTTTGACCGGAAGATTCATTGTAACCATGTTTTAGGTCCTCATGTTTTGACTCTTCCCTAGCCACGCAGCAGGTCGTTTAGGTAGAGATTGGGTATGAGCTACTTAGATATGGAGATTTATGAGATCTAAGATGGGATCCGACTCCTCATCATTGTGAAAAGCGAGTACATCTCCTAAGTATTCTATAATGATGGATTCCATGAAATCCTTGTGTAACGTAGTATGACAATTTGGAAAAGGAGTTTTCCAAATATGAGGTCATAAAGGGAATCGAACATTAAGAATAGAGACATAGTATCGAGGCTATTAGGGAGCTGACAAATATCTTGCCTTAGGCTTCTTTTAGGAGATAGGAGATGGAAGGAACTTATTTACATGGCACGTGTGGAGCTAGAATGATTCTCTAAAAGCATTCATTTCGGCTAAATAGTTGGGCTCCATGGGCTTGAGGTTGGACATCGACCATGGAGATTGGGTACTCTTCAATTAATGGAGATTAATTGAATTGAGTCCATTAGTTTAAAGGAGTTTAAACTAAAGTGAGTATTTGATATTCTAAAGTCACAAAAAGTTTTAAGCCTATATCCAATGAATGGTAGAACCTAACGGGCCACATACAAAATCCAATTGTGTATCCTAGGCGATAAAGGAGAATTTTCTAAGAGTTAGAAAAATTCCTACATGACCGATTTGGAGGTGACCAATTGACACAATTGTTTTGGTCATTTTTGGTTTGATCTATTTTATTGTTAAATTGATCTAATTAATTTAAGTAGTTAAATTAAGACCAATAATTAAGGAATTAATTATTTGGTACCACATGACTATCAATTGGTCAAGTTAGCTTAAGGGGTTAAGTTAACTATTGCAAGCTTAAAGTATTAAGCTAATTGACTTAAAGTGTTAAGTCAAAACAATTAATTAAATTAAAGGAGTTTAATTTAATTAATATAGAGAATTAATTTTGGAGGAAAATTCAAATCAAATGTGCATTTGGTGTGAATTAGAATTTATTTGGATGATATTTCATGAGATGAAATGAAGATTCCAAATGAAATTCAAATTCACATGCCAACATGCATGCTAGTTGGCGCCATCCCTTGAGGAAAGTGTGATGCCAACTTGGCATCACACCATTCTTCCACTATATATAGATATAGACAGGGGCATCCAAGCATATGCTTGCTTTACATTCCATGTGAATTTAGATCTAAGAAGGGAGAATTAGATTCTCTCCATATTTTTCCCTCCAATCTTTACGTGTTGCATCATGTGTTGAAGCTCCACTTTCCTTTCTCCTCCTACCTCTAAATTAGGCCTTCATCGTTGTGTGTCTTCTCTACATTCTCCAGCTAAAGTAGAATAAGATAGGTTACTGCATTGGTATGCGGATCTTAACATTAGAGGCAAGATGATTGGATTGCTTGTCTTTGGAGATCCAATTTCCGGCAGCAACTTGGAGATATTCTGGGTGGACTTTTTGAGTTTTGATCGAGCTAATTTTTAGACAGTAGATCCATCAATGTGTTGTGGAGCTCCTATAAAATTTTCAGCTCTAACAAAATTCATTTGGTTGGGAAAATCTGGTCGCTACTTTGCTGTGCCGCAGGAAGATAGTTTTAAGAGTTAAATGCTTTCTTCATGCTTCCTTGATTTTTTGGCAAAACAAGGTAATTATCCATCTAAATCTGAATCAATGGCATGTTTAGATCCTTGTTATCATGTAGCCTGTTTAATTTCCATTTTTAATGTTTTGATTATTGGATCCTCTGGCTATATATGACTTCAAGTGGTATCGGAGTCTAATTCATACTATGATTTGGATATTTGATTAATTGATTCATGTGTTGAATTGATCAAAATCACCAAATACTTTATCCTTGTTATGGATTGGAGTGTTTGGATGATGTTTTATATGACTCATTGATTGATGAATTGAAATTATGCTAATATGTATTTTCATGTGTTAATTCATATGTTGTGTATGTTTTAATTCATAGATGCTAATGTTGAATGTTGATTTGGCATTAGTTTATGTTATATGTTCATATAGCATGTTGTTAATGGCCTTAAGGTGTTTTTGTCATTTTAAGATCTAATATGATTGGAGTTTGTTGGAGATTTTTGAAGAATATGATTCTTACCTAAACTTGATTTTGAAAGCATGATTGAGCAGTTGAAATTCCATTTTAAAAGGTGTTTTGAATTTCAAATTTCATCTATATTGTGTGATTTAATTTTTAGAATGTGTTCTAAATTTTTTGGAGCACAAAAGTCGAGCCAAATCCACTTGATCCATGCAAAATCGTGAAATAGGGCAGTTGCTGCCCATGGCTGGGTGCGTCAGGTGCACGCTTGTCGCATGGCCACGTGCATGGCAGTTTCGGTTTTGAGGTTTTTGAGTGTTGATTTTTGGTTCCTTAAGTGATGAAAAAGTGTTTTTCATCACACATAATAGATACACAATGTTGTGCAAGTTCTCAAAATTATGTTTGACACTTTTTATTGTTTCTAAAAATTAGTTAAAGTTAATCTTGAACAATGTGGCATAATTGTTATGCTTCATCTTTCTTGGCCAATTAATTATTTATGAGATAAGCATTTAATTGTTGGAATTGAATGTTAATTTTTGATTTATTTATTGTTCATTTAAGTGTTGAATGGATGATGAATGAATGGGGATGATCATAAGCCTTTAATATTGATTTTATTTGTTTCAAGTTGCTGAAAATGGTTGTATTAAATTGGTGCTTGCATGCCTCTTTATTTCTATCTTATAAATGTTATGAGAGTAGAATCACTAGAAGTGATGATTTCTTTCTCATGTAAATTTTACAAGGAGTAAAGAAGACTATTGAAGGCATGGAGACCTAAGAAGAGCAATGATATGGGGATACACTTATATAATAGCTAGATTTAATCAACCTACTCAAAATCAACTAGGTGGTGCACCTATGACTCTGAGTGCACCACTTGGTTAGGCTCATGGTCATCCCACCCTAGGAGCATGCTAGACGCATTTACTTATTTATGCTTTCTATATCCTATTGATGTATGTGATGCATGGATTAGGATATAGAAAACCTAAATAAGAAGATAAAAAATGATGAGATCTTTGCAACCAAGAATAACCCTCTACTTAGAATGTCTAAGTGCTTTAAATATTAAGTCAAAATGGACAATTTCCTACATGATTGCATAAGTGTTATGCATGGCCAATAATTTGTTTATGAGATAAGCATTTAAATGTTGGAATTGAATGTCAATTCTTGATTTATTTATTGTTCATTTAAATGTTGAATGGATGATGAACGAATGGGGATGATCATGAGCCTTTAATATTAATTTTATTTGTTTCAAGTTGTTGAAAAGGGTTGTATTAAATCGAGGCTTGCATGCCTCTTAATTTCTACCTTGTAAATGCTATGAGAGTAGTATCAGTAGGAGTGATGATTTCTTTCTCATGTAAATGTTACATGGAGCAAATGAGGCCATTAGAGACATGGAGACTTTTGAAAACTCTTGAATGTATAGGATACACTCATATAATAGCTAGATTTATTTCGAGATAACACTAAGTAATGTAGTGGTCGTCCTTATAGGGGATCTACATGAAAAGGTGAGGAAAAATATATCAAGAGTTGCATGGGATGCAATTAGCAAAAGTTGCTTACCTTTAGATTACTTGTGGATATGGGTCCACTTGCAAGTCTCTGGGGTCTTGATTCTCACTAGGAAATATAATTTTCCGAACTTTTTGTTGGGGGTAAAGGATTTGATAAAATTGTGGGAGAAAAACATGCTTCAAAGACCATAAATATGTTTCCAATATCAAATTTATCACACGCTTATACTCTTTTTTTGCCTCTTGTAGAATTTCAAAATCTTCAAACAAAATGGCTAAAAATCCACTTGCAAGTATTTTGGAAACTAATAAACTCACCGTACCTAACTTCTAAGATTGGTTGAGAAACCTTAAAAAAATTCTTGACTTTGAAAAAAGGACATACGTCCTTGATCAAAGTCCTATGGACACAATTGGTGATCACGCCACTAACGAGCCTTGTGAAATGTTCATGAAATTTGTAGATGATGATCTAAAAGTAAGATGCGACATGTTGGTTTCTATGTCTAACGAGCTCCAAATAACTCACTAGTACATGAAACATGCTTATGAGATCTTTAAACACTTACAAGTGTTGTATGGTGTACAAACTAGACATGAAAGGTTTGCTTTATTGAAGGAGCTCTTTAGATAAAGGATGGGTGAGGGGTCAAGTGTTCATAATCATGGCCTCAAGATAATTGGTCTCATTGAGAAGTTGGACAACTTGATGTGGTCATAGACAATGACCTCTACATGGATTTGATCCTCCAGTTATTGCCACCATCGTTCGACCAATTCATTTTGAACTTTAATATGTCCAAGTAAAAAGTTACGACTAACGAATTGGTTAACATACTTGTCACCATTGAGGTGACTATGAAAAAGGAGAAACCTCTCATGCTTGCATCCTTCTCCAAGTCGAAAGGCCCTAAAGGTCCAAGAAAGAGAGGTAAGAGGAAGAAGAGTTCTTCCTCCAAAGGAAAGCAACCGGAGAAAAGTTTTGGAAGGGTTAAGAAGAAGGCTAAAATCGAAGCAAATTGTTTCCATTGTGGCGAAAAGGGATATTGGAAGAGAAATTGCAAAGCTTACCTTGCAATCCTTGAGAAGGGTATGTACTTCATTAAAGTACACTTGACGACTAAATCTTCCTCATGGGTATTTGATACTGCATGTGGTTCTCACCTTTATAATTCGTTATAGGGGATAGAAAGAAGAAAGAGTTTTCATGAAGGGGATATGATCCTCCGCCTAAGAAATGAGTAAGAGTTGCCATCATCTTCCAAGGCGTAATCAAGTTAGACTTGGGGAATGCTTACATTGTACTTGATCTAGTTTATTATGTACTCCATCTTATTAAGAACATTATTTCAACTCCTATTCTTGATAATGAAGGATATGATTTTTATATATCGAATGGGATGTTGAAAGCATTAAAGAATGCTTCTTTAATTGCTCAAGGCACATTAATTAACAGATTGCAGATACTTAATTCTCAACCTTCACTCATGCACATTCAATCAAGTAAGAGAAAGTTAGATAACCAAGAAATGCCATTTTTTAGCATGCAAGACTTGGGCAAATTTATAAAAATAGGATGAACAAGGTAGAAGTTCTCAAAGCACTAAATGTTAGTAGCATTAAGGATCTTCCTACTTGTGAATCCTATTTAAAGGGAAAAATGACCAAGGCTCCTTTTGTAAGATAAATAAAGCGCTCCACAAGTCTTTTGAATTCGATCCATACGCATGTTTGTGGGCCACTAAGAATTAGTGGGAGAAGAGGTTATTCCTATCTCATCACCTTCACCGATGATTATAGTCAGTTCGAACATGTATATCTTATGAAGTACCAGTCCGAAGCCTTTGAAAAGTTCAAAGAGTATAGGAATGAAGTGGAAAAGCAATTAGGGGCTAAGTATTAAAGCTCTTTGATCGGATCGAGGGTGAGAATACTAGAGCATCGAATTCTTGGATTATCTAAACGAGAGTGGAATTCTCTCTTAATGGACTCCACTTGGCACACCCCAACACAATAGAGTAGTTGAAAGGAGAAAATGTACCTTGTTAGACATGGTACGTTCCATGATGAGCTTTTTCATTGTGCCCATATCCTTTTGGGGATACACCTTAGAAACAACGGCGAAGCTACTAAACATAGTATCTTCAAAGTTGATGCCAAGGACATCGCATGAGATGTGGTATGGCAAAGCACCCTCTTACCAATATCTCAAGATTTGGGGATCTCCCACCTACGTACGACGAACAGTATGAGAAAAGTTGGATAGTAGATCTACCTTGTGCAACTTTGTGGGAGACCTAAGGGAGTCTATAGGTTATTACTTCTACTATCCCTTGGAACAAAAGGTGTTTGTTTCAAGGAATGCCTACTTTTTGGAAAAGCAATTTCAATTAGATAGAAATGGCGTGGTGGTTGAACTTGATGAAGTTCAGGATGATTATGAAATCCTACAAGTGGTGGAAACAAGCGAGCAACAAGAGCCCCACATACATCCTCTTAGAAGGTCAGATTGAATTAATAAACAACCCGAAAGGTTTGGATTTCTTCATGAAATAGGCCAATCAGATAATGATCCAAAGATCTCTGAGGAAGCTATGTTAGACATAAACTCGGGACATTGGCTTGAAGCCACGAGATCCGAAATAGACTCCATGTACTCCAACAAAGTATGGACTTTGGTATATCTATCAAAGGGAATAGTTTCCATTGGTTTCAAGTGGATCCATAATCGAAAGCTAGGATTAGATGGAGAAGTGGTGACTTTTAAGGCACGATTAGTGGCAAAAGGTTACACTCAATGACCCGGTATCGATTTTGAGGAAACCGTTTCACCAGTTGCAATGTGTAAGTCCATTTGTGTTGGAATAATGCCCGGCAAGCCAATCAGATTGGCTTTGTAAATGTTATTTCCTTATAAAACAATCTTGATTGAATGATATTCTTTATAGAACCACCTCTATGTTATGCTTCATATTACTTCACTTGTATTTGGATGAAGCCCTTAGATCACACATGACAATGAGACTTAGTTCGATGAAAATAGAATAAGTCTTACACGGTTGTGATCTTAAATCTTCCAAGTTGTAGGATATTTGGAGTCGGGGCATCCAAGATCCGGATAGACTTGTACTATCGATTCTTAAATCCAAGAGCAGGATATTGCTTCGTTCCATGAGCAATCTGTATGAGATATGGGTGCATGTTAGTGGGTACTTGTTAGAGAACAAGGCACTGAAGACCCTTCGGAGAATCCATTTGATAGTTGTAATGGTAAGTCGGTAGTGGCAATTATCCCGCTTATGCTAGTGCATATTATTAGTCCCATAGTAACCTTGTGTCCGGTGCTCATGCTTGGACTCTTCCTTGACCACTTAATTGGTCTTTCAGGTTGAGGTTGGGTATGAGCTACTTGGCATAGAGACTTATGAGATCCAAGATGGAATCCGACTCCTTGCTTTTGTGAATGGCGAGTTCATCTCCTATGTCTTCTATAATGATCGATTCCAAGAAATCCTTGCGCAAGGTAGTGTGAAAATTTGGAAAAAGAGTTTTCCAAAGGTGAGGTCACATAAGGGAATCGAACATTGAGAATAGAGACATAGTATTGCGGCTATTAGGGAGCCAACAAATATCTTGCCCTAAGCCTCTTTCGGGAGATAGGAGACAAAAGGACTTGTATTAGCATGGAACGCATAGAGCTATGATGGTACTCCAAAACATTCATTGCGGCCAATTAGTTGGTCTCTATGGGCTTGAGGTTGGACATCGACCATGGAGATTGGGTACTCTTCAATTAATGAGATTAATTGAATCGAGTCGACTAGTTTAAAAGGAGTTTTAAACTAAAATAAATATAAAATATTCAAAAGTCATAAAGACTTGTGAGCCTATGTCCAATGAATGGTAGAACCTATTGGGTCACACACAAAAGCCAAATAGCTTCCAAAATTGGAACAGGCATTTTTTTTCTAAATGTTAGAAAATTCACCCTTTGGTGACCGATTTTTCAAGTTTCCAATCCAATGTTCAATTTTGGTTTAATTAATTTAAGTGTTAAATTAATCAACTTATTTAAGAGTTAAATTAGACCAATAATTAAGGTGTGAATTATTTGGTACCATGTTGACTATCAATTGGACAAGTTGACCTAAAGAGTTAAGTTGACTAACTAAAGCTTAAGAGTTAAACTTGTTTGATTTAAGAGTTAAATCAAAGGTTGATTAACTAAATTAAAAGGTTTAATTTAATTAATGGGAAGAATACTTTTTGGAGGGAAAATTTAAATGAAATGTTCATTTAAATTAGCATCTTAATTAATTTGGAATTATATTCCAAATGAAATTGAAATGCACTTAAAATTCAAGACTTGAATTTGAATTTTGCCAACTTGGCATGCCACTTGGGTAGTCACCTTAGGGAAGGTGTGACGCCATCTAGCATCACACCTTCCACCCTCTATATGTAGATATAGAGAGTATACAAAATTTGAATAAGCATTGCCGAAAGTGTGAGAATTAGATTCTTGCATTCCCTCCAAAATCTCTCTCTCTCTCTCTCCATGCATTGCATCATGAGTTGAAGCTTTGCATTCCTTCTTCTTACCAACCTGAAAATTGGCCTCATCTACCTCATTTTCTCCTCTCTAACTCCATCTTCTAGTGAGGGTAAATTGGAAGATTGTTTGGTGTGTGGATCGTTTCAATAGAGGCAAGGCGATTGACTTGCTCAGTTTTGGAGATCCACCTGCAGCAGCTTCCGATTGGAGATTTAATTTTCTGGAGAGATCCAGAAATATTTTTGGCTCAAAATTTTCATAGTATCTTACCCTATGTGTGGAGGCATTCCATATTTAATGTTGTGAATTTTGGAGCAGTTTATCTTAGGCAATTGTTGTCATCTTTCTGCTGTGCCAGTTCTAGATGGTTTCTGGACTCGTGAGAGATAGCTGATCTTGTCCTTGATTTTGAGCTATAAGAGGTAATTGTTCATCCTACTCTAGATCTATAGCATGTATAGATCCTTGGGAGCTTAAGTAACTCAGTTAATTTCAAGCTTATGAGTTTTAATTTATGGATCCTAATGCTACCCTAGCCTTCAAATGGTATTGGAGCCATTTTCATGCTATGCTTTGAATTATTACTTGATTGATTCATGTGATGAATTGATCAATATCACCAATAACTTGATCCAAGCCCTGGATTGGAGTGTTTGGATGATGATGATGCTTGTGGCACTGTTGCTTGATGAATTGATAGCTTGATGTTATGTGATTTAAGTGTTGATTCATGTTTTAGTATGTTTCAATTCATAGTGATAAATGTTAAATATTGATTTAGCATTTATTGATGTTATACTTGATATAGCATGTTTATATTTGATCAAAAGAGTTTTGGTTCATTTTTGGATCCAATTTGATTAGAGTTGTATTAGAGATTTTGAAGAATTTGATTTTTGAAGGCATGATTGAGCACTTGAATTTCCCTTTCTAATAGAGGTTTTAAATCTAAAAATTCATCTATATTGTGTGTTTAAGTGTTGAGAACATGTGCTAAAACTATTTTTGCATGAAAGTTGAGTGGAAAAACAACTTGATTCACTTAGAAGCCCCAAAATAGGGGGTTGCCGAGCAGCAGCCGAGCGCGTCGCGCACGCTGTGCGCGCTGCCCGCCCAGGCTGGGCGGCAGCCCCTATTTTGTGGTTTTGGTGAATTTTGAGTAATTTTTCCAATTCCTTTTGTGCTTAAAATGTTTTTGCACCATACATGGTAGATGCGCAAACGTTGTGCAAGTTCTCAAAATTATGTTTAACACTTTTGAATGCCTTTGAAAATTGGTTAAAGTTCATCTTCCAACAAAGGCATAAATGTTATGCTTGTTCAATTATTTGTTTATGAGATAAGCATTTAATTGTTAGAATTAATTATTAATTCCAGATTTGTCTATTGTTCATTTAATTGTTGAATTGATGATGAATGAATGGGGATGATCATGAACCTTTAATATTGGTTTTAATTGTTTCAAATTGTTGAAATGGATTGTATTAAATTGAGGCTTCCATGCCTCTTTATTTCTATCTTTTAATTGTTATGAGACTAGAATCACTAGGAGTGAGGATTTCCTATTCATATAAAAGTTACATGGAGCAATGGAGGCCAATGGAGGCATGGAGACTTTTGAAGGCCCATGAATGTATGGGATACAATCATGTAATAGCTAGATTTAATCAACCCACCTAAAATCAACTAGGTGGTGCACCTATGGCTCTAAGTGCACCACTTAGTTAGGCTAACTGGGCCAAAATTTCAAGTTTAATTAAGGAATCTTAAAATCATTCTTGACTCTGAAAAGTGGACTTACGTCCTTGATCAAAGTCCTATGGGCACACTTGGTGATGATGCCACTGACGCACAACATGAAATGTTCACTAAATTTGTAGATGATGATCTACAAGTGAGGTATGTCAAGATGGCATCCATGTCCAATGAGCTCCAAAAGACTCATGAGCACATGAAGCATGCTCGAGAGATCTATGTGCACTTACAAGAGTTGTATGGTGTGCAAAGTAGACACAAAAGGTTCGCTTTGTCTAAAGAGCTCTTTAGGGCAAGGATGAGTGAAGGGTCTAATGTCCAAGATCACGACCTCAAGATGATAGGACTCATCGAGTAGCTTGGACAGTTAGATATGGTCATGGACAACGACCTTTACGTGGATTTGATCCTACAGTCATTACCATCGTCATATGATCATTTTTTTATGAACTTCAATGTGTCCAAGCAAGATGTTACGATTAATGAATTGATCAATATGCTTGTGACCGCAGATACAACTATGAGAAAGGAAAAGCCACTTATGCTTGCATCCTCTTCCAAGTCCAAGGGCCCTAGAGGTCCTAGAAAATGAGGAAAGAGGAAGAAGAGTTCTTCCTCAAAAAGGAAGCAACCCAAGAAAAGTTTCGGGAGAGTTAGAAAGAAGGTTAAAATCGAAGCCAGTTGTTTCTAGTGTGGTAAAAGGGGCATTAGAAAAGAAATTGCAAAGCTTATCTTGCAGCCCTTGAGAAGGGAATGTACTTTATTGAAGTGCACATGACGAGTAATTCTTCCACATGGGTATTTGTTACCACATGCGGTTCTAATCTTTGTAATTCGTTACAGGGGATGAAAAGAATGAGTCTTCGTGAAGGGGATATGATCCTCCACCCAGGAAATGGAGCAAGATTTGCGGCCACTTTCCAAGGCGTCATCAAGTTGAACTTGGGGAATGTTTGCATTATACTTGATCCAGTTTATTATGTATCCCACCTTGTTAAGAACATTGTTTCAATTCCCATTCTTGATAATGAAGGATTTGATTTTTCTATATCGAATGAAAAATTGATGGTATTAAAGAATGGTTCTTTGATCACTCAAGGTGCATTAATAAATGGATTATACATACTTGATTCTCAACCTTCACTGATGCACATTCAATCAAGTAAAAGAAAATTAGATATCCAAGAAGATGCCATTCTTTGGCATGCAAGACTTGGTCATATCTCTAGGAATAAGATGGACAAGTTAGAAGCTCTCAAAGCACAAAATGGTAGTGGCATTGAGGACATTCCTACCTGTGAATCTTGTTTAAAGGGAAAAATGATCAAAGCTCCTTTTGTAGGACAAACGGAGTGCTCCACAAGTCCTTTGGATTTGATCCATATGGATGTTTATGGACCACTAAGAGTTAGTGGAAGAGGAGGCTATCCCTACTTCATCTCCTTTACCGATGACTTTAGTCAGTACAAACACATGTTTCTTATGAAGAACAAGTCTGAAGCCTTTGAAAAGTTCAAAGAGTATAGCAATGAAGTAGAAAAACAATTAGGGCTAAGAATTAAAGCTCTTTAATCGGATCGAGGATGAGAATACTTGAGCACCAAATTCTTGGATTATCTTAAATAGAATGGGATTATCTCTCAATGGACTCCACCCGGCACACCCCAACTCAATAGAGTTGTCGAAAGGAGAAACCGTACCCTGTTGGACATGGTGCATTCCTTTTAGGGATACGCCTTACATACGACGGCGAATCTACTGAACATAGTACCTTCAAAGTCAATACCCAAAACACCATATGAGATATGGCATGGCAAAGCACCCTCTTACCATTATCTTAAGGTTTAGGGATCTCCCGCGTACGTGAGACAGAAAGTGGCAGGTAAGTTGGATAGTAGATCCACCTTGTGCAAGTTTGTGGGATACCCTAGAGAGTCTATGGGTTACTACTTTTATGATCCCTCAGAAGAAAAGGTGTTTGTCTCGAGGAATGCCTACTTTTGGAAAAGCAATTTCTATTAGATAGAAATGGCATTGTTGTTGAACTTGATGAAGTTCAAGATGATCACGAAATCCCACAAGCGGTGGAAACAAGTGAGCAAGTAAAGCCTTGTACACAACCTCTAGTAGGTTGGACCAAATCAAGAAGCAACCCGAAAGGTTCAGATTCCTTCATGAGACGGGCCAATCGAATGATGATCCGAAGACCTATGAGGAAGCTATGTTGGACATAGATTCAGAACGTTGGCTTGAAGCCATGAGATCCGAAATAGACTCCATGTACCCAAACAAAGTATGGACTTTGGTAGATCCACCAAAGGGAATAGTTCCCATTAGTTGCAAGTGGATCTATAAGCAAAAGCTTGGAGTAGATGGAGAAGTAGTGACTTTTAAGGCTCGACTAGTTGCAAAGGGTTACACTCAAAGACCCAGTATTTTCACCTGTCGCTATGCCTAAGTCCATTCGGATTCTACTTTCCATAGCTGCATATTATGACTATGAGATATGGCAAATGGATGTGAAAATCGCTTTCCTCAATGGTGACATTGAAGAAGAAATCTATATGGAGCAACCACAAGATTTTACATCAAACGGGAGTGAGCAAAAGGTTTGCAAACTCCAGAGATCCATTTATAGACTCAAACAAGCATCTCGAAGTTGGAACATACGTTTTGACCAAACAGTCAAATCATTTGGCTCTGTAAAAAATGTGTATAAACCATGTGTGTACAAGAAGGCTAGTGGGAGTTCAGTACAGTTTATTGTGCTTTATGTCGATGACATCCTTCTCATTGGGAATGAGGTAGGAATGTTGGAGTGTACCAAAGCATGATTATCTACACAATTCTCCATGAAGGATTTGGGAAAAGCTTCCTACGTATTGGGAATACGTATATATAGAGATAGATCTAAGATGATGCTGGGGCTATCCCAAACCCCGTACATTGACAAAATACTAAAGAGGTTTAGCATGGAAGAATCCAAGAGGGGACTTCTTCCCACGGGATATGGCATTCGTCTCTCAAAGTCTATGGCCCCCAAGACTGAGGAAGAGAAACGAATGATGTCTCACATAACTTATGCCTCCGCTATTGGTAGCATAATGTATACAATTAAATATACAAGACCGGATGTGGCACACTCACTAAGTGTTACGAATAGGTTCCAATCTAATCTAGGTGAGAGTTACTGGATAGCCGTAAAAGAATCCTTAAGTACTTGAGAAGAACTAAGGACTTATTTTTGGTGTACGGCAATGGAGAATTGAAACTAGAGGGGTTCTTGCCTCAACGACAATGCGGTGAGTTGGAAGAGTTCCAAACATGACACCACGGCTGATTCCACCACTGAAACAGAATATATTGCAGCTTCAGAAGCTGCAAAGGAAGGTGTTTGGATGAAAAACTTCATTCAGGAGTTGAATGTAGTGCCTAGCATTGCTGAGCTAGTTGTTGTCTTCTGTGACAACATTGGGATAGTAGTGCAAGCTAAAAAGCTAAGATCTCATCAGAAATCCAAGCAAATTTTGAGGCGATATCATTCAATCCGGGAAATCATTGATAAAGGTGACATTCGAGTGGAGAGAGTTACCTCGAAAAAAAATATAGTAGATCCACTGACCAAACCCCTAAAGCGAAAGGTCTTTGAAGAACATCTTGAGAAGATGGGTCGCAAGGCCATGAGGTATTAGCTTTAGGGAAACTGGGAGATTGTTGGAATAGTGCCCGGCAAGCCAATCAGATTGGCCTTGTAAAAGCTATTTCCTTGTAAAATAATCTTAATTGATGATATTTTTTATATGGCCACCTTCATCCTATGCTTCATATTACTTCACTTGCATTTGGATGAAGCCTTTAGATCACACTGACTACGGGACTTGGTTCGATGAACATGGAATAAGTCTTATACAGTCGTGATCTTAAATCTTCCAAGTTATAAGATCTTTGGAGACGGGGCATTTAAGATCCGGATAGACTTGTACTATCGATGCTTAAATCTAAGAGTTGGATATTGCTCCATTCCCTGAGCAATCTGTATGAGATATGGGTCCATGTTAGTGTGTGCTTGTTACAGAACAATGCATTGAAGACCCTTTGGAGAATCCACTAGATAGCCGTAGTGGCAAGTCGGTAGTGGTCAATTCCCCCACTTACGCTAGTGCATATTATTAGTCCTTTCACCTAAGGATCCATGGTAACTTTGTGTACTCTTCCTTGACCACTTAGTGCGTCTTTCGGGTTGAGGTTGGGTATGAGCTACTTGGCATGGAGGTTTGTGAGATCCAAGTGGAATCCGACTCCTCGCTTTTGTGATTGACGAGTGCATTTCCTATGTGTTCTGTAATGATCAATTCCAAGAAATCCTTGCGCAAGGTTGTGTGACAATTTGGAAAAAGAGTTTTCCAAAGGTGAGGTCACACAAGGGAATTGAACATTAAGAATAGAGACATAGTATTTAGACTATTAGGAAGCTGACAAATATCTTGCCCTAGGCCTCTTTCGGGAGACAAGAGACGGAAGGACTGTATCTGCATGGAATACATAGAGTGATGATTCTCCAAAACATTCATTGCAGCCAATTAATTGGGTTTTATGGGCTTGAGGTTGGACATCGACCATGGAAATTGGGTACTCTTCAATTAATGAGATTAATTGAATCGAGTCGACTAGTTTAAAAGGAGTTTTAAACTGAAATGAATATAAGATATTCAAAAGTCACAAAGAGTTGTGAGCCCATGTCCAATGAATGGTAGAACCTATTGGGTCACACACAAAAGCCAAATTGCTTCCAAAATTGGTAGAGCATTTTTTTTCTAAGTGTTTGAAAATTCACCCTTTGGTGACCGATTTTTCAAGGTTCCAATCTAGCAGTCAATTTTAGTTTGATTAATTTAAGTGTTAAATTAATCAATTTATTTAATAGTTAAATTAGACCAATAATTAAGGTGTTAATTATTTGGTACCATGTTGACCATCAATTAGACAAGCTGACTTAAATAGTTAAGTTGACTAACTTAAGCTTAAGAGTTAAGCTTGTTTGATTTCAGAGTTAAGTCAATGGTTGATTAATTAAATTAAAGGGTTTAATTTAATTAGTGAGAAAAATACTTTTTGGAGGGAAAATTTAAATGAAATGTTCATTTAAATTAGCATCTTAATTAATTTGGAATTAGATTCCAAATGAAATTGAAATGCACTTGAAATTCAAGTAAAGCTTGAATTTGAATTTTGCCAACTTGGCATGCCACTTGGGCAGTCACCTTGAGGAAGGTGTGATGTCACCTAGCATCACACCTTCCACCCTCTATATATAGATATAGACAGTGTGCAAAATTTGAATAAGCATTGCTGAAAGTGTGAGAATTAGATTCTTGCATTCCCTCCAAAATCTCTTTCTCTCTCTTCATGCATTGCATCATGAGTTGAAGCTTTGCATTCCTTCTTCTTCCCAACCTGAAAATTTGCCTTATCTATCTCATTTCTCCTCTCTAACTTCATCTTCTAGTGAGGATAAATTGGAAGACTATTTGGTGTGTGGATCGTTTCAATAGAGGCAAGGCGATTGACTTGCTCAATTTTGGAGATCCACCTATAGCAGCTTCCGGTTGGTGAATTTTTCTAGAGAGTTCCAAAGTATTTTTGGTTCCAATTTTTCATAGTAGCTTCCCCTGTGTGTAGAGGTGTTCTAGATTTAATTTCTTGAATTTTGGAGCAATTTAGCCTTGTTGTCATCTTTCCACTATGCCAGTTCCAGACAGTTTCTGGAGTCATGAGAGATAATTGATCTTTTCCTTGATTTTGAGCTACAATAGGTAATTCTTCATCCTAATACAGATTTATAGTATGTCTAGATCCTTAGGAGCTTGAGTAGCTTAGTTAATTTCAAGCTTATGAAGTTTTGATTTATGGATACTAATGCTACCCTAGCCTTCAATTTGGATTCTACTTGCCATAGCCGCATATTATGACTATAAGATATGGCAAATGGATGTGAAAATCGCTTTCCTCAATGGAGATATTGAAGAAGAAATCTATTTGGAGCCAACACAAGGTTTTATGTCCAAGGGGAGTGAGCAAAAAGGTTGCAAACTCTAGAGATCAATTTATGAACTCAAACAAGCATCCCAAAGCTAGAACATACATTTTGACAAAACGTTCAAATTGTTTGGCTTCATCAAAAATGTGTATGAACCATGCGTGTTCCAGAAAGCTAGTGGGAGTAGTGTACAATTTATTGTACTTAATTTCGATGACATCCTTCTCATTGGGAATGAGGTAGGAATGTTAGAGTATACTAAAGCGTTGTTATCTACTCAATTCTCCATGAAGGATTTGGGAGAAGCATCATACGTATTAGGAATACGTATATATAGAGATAGATCTAAGAGGATGTTAGGTTATCCCAAACTCTGCACATTGACAAAATAGTAAATAGGTTTAGTATGGAAGAATCCAAGAAGAGATACCTTCCCATAGGACATAGCATTCATCTCTCCAAGTCTATGGCCCCTAAGACAGAAAACAAGAGACAAAAGATGTCCCACATACGTTATGCCTTTGTCATTAGAAGCATAATGTATGCAGTTCCATGTATAAGACAAATGTGGCACACTTGCTAAGTGCTACAAGTAGGTTCCAATCTAATCCCGGTGAAAGTCACTGGATAGCCGTTAAAGCAATCCTTAAGTACTTGAAAAGGACTGAGGACTTTTTTTTGGTATACAGCAATGGAGAATTGAAACTCGATGGGTTTTTGGATTTAAGTTTTAAATCAGATGTAGATGACCTAAAATCTACTTCTGGATTAATATTTTACCTCAATGGCAGCATGGTGAGTTGGAAAAGTTCCAAACAAGACACCATGGTTGATTCTACCATAGATGCAGAATATATTGCAGCTCCAGAAGCTACGAATGAAGGTATTTAAATAAAAAACTTCATTCAAGAGTTGAATGTAGCGCCTAGCATTGCTGAGCTAGTAGTTCTCTTCTAAGACAACAATGGAGCGGTAGCGCAAGCTAAAGAGCCAAAATCTCATCAGCGATCCAAGCACATTTAGAGGCGATATCATTTGATCCAGGAGATCATTGATAGAAGCGACATCCGATTGGAGAGAGTTGCCTCGAAAGAGGATATAGCAGATCCATTGACTAAACCCATAATGCAAAAGGTCTTTGAAGGACATCTTGAGAAAATAGGTCTCAAGACCATAGGGCATTGGCTTTAGGACAAGTGGGAGACTATTGGAATAGTGCTTGGCAAGCCTATAAGATTGGCCTTGTAAAACTATTTCGTTGTAAAAAAATCTTGATTGAATGATATTCATTATATGGCCATCTTCATCTTATGCTCTTTATTACTTCAATCGTATTTGGATGAAGCCCTTGCATCACTCTTGGCTACAGGACTTGATTACGTATTAGATGGTAATCATGGAATAAGCCTTACGCAATCATGATCTTAAATCTTCCAAGTCATAGGATCTTACGAGACCGTGCATCTAAGATTCGGATAGACTTGCACTAAGGATGCATAAATCCAAGGTTGGATGTTGCTCCATTCCATGAGCAATCCCATATGAGATATGGATACATGTTAGTGGGTGATGTGCTTGTTACAGAACAAGACACTGAAGTCCCACTGGGAGAATCTACTAGATAGTTGGAGTGGCAAGTTAGTAGTGGCAAATTCTCCAGCTTACGCTAGTGCATATTATGACTACTCTGACCTGAGGATCCATGGTAACCTTGTGTTTGGTCCTTATGCTTTGACTCTTCTTTGGTCACCTAACATGCCCCTCTAGTTGAGGTTGGGCAGAAGTTACCAGAGATGGAATCGAACATTGAGAATAGAGACATAGTATTGAGGATATTAGGGAGCCGGCAAATATCTTGTCCTAGGCCAATTTTGGGAGAAAGGAGATGGAAGGAATGTATTAGCATGGTAAGCGTAGAGCTATAATGGTTCTCCAAAAGCACTCATTTCGACCAATTAGTTGGGCTCCATGGGCTTGAGGTTGGACATCGACCATAGAGATTGGGTACTCTTCAATTAATGGAGATTAATTGAATTGAATGGATTTACTTTAAAGGAGTTTAAAAACAGCTTCATCAAAAAGCTAGGATCTACTGGAAGTTTTTCAGATTTTTTGTAGTCCTTTGGATCGTGCAAAAGTTGCTCTCTTCTAGCTACGCCACTGCATGGCAGATTCTGTTTTGAAGAAAGTGTTCTTCAATCTACCTTTGGATTTTGCTAATCAAGGTAACTCTCTATCCAAATCTAAATCCTAAAGCATGTTTAGGTCCTTGGTTGCTTGTAAGAACTAGTTTATTTGAGCTTTTGAAATTTTATTATTGGATCCTAGTACCTTACTTGCCTTTCATTTTGAAGACAACATAGGACTTGAGCCAAGATCTCATTAGTAATCCAAACACAAGTAAATGCGTTATCATTTGATCTATGAGATCAATTGATAGAGGCAACAATTGAGTGGATAAAGTTGCCTCATATGAGAATATAGCAGAACCATTGTCTAAACCCCTGAATGCAAAAGGTCTTTGAAGGCATCTTTAGAAGATGGGCCTTAAGACTATGGGAATTAGCTCTAGGGCAAGTGGGACATTGTTGGAATAGCGCCCCGCAGCCAATTAGATTGGCATGTAAACTATTTTACTTGTGAAACAATCTTGATTGAATGACATTCATATCAAATGGCCATCTTCATCTTATGCTTATTTCATTTCACTAGCCTTTAGTTGAAGCCCTTATATTACACATGCTCTAGGACATGGTCACACACTGGGTGGTGATCATGAAACAAGTCTTACATGGTCATGATCTTAAAATATTCCAAGTCGTAGAATCTTATGAGACAGGGTATCTAAGATTCTGATAGACTTGCACTAACGATGCATAAATCCAAGGAGTTGGATATTGCTCCATTTCATGAGCAATCCATATTAGACATGGGTGCATGTTAGTGGGTGCTTATTAAAGAACAAGTTCACTAAAGGCCCATTCGAAAAGTCCACTAGATAGCTATAGTGGCAAGTGTTGGAATAGTGCCCCACAAGCCAATTAAATTGGCCTTGTAAACTATTTTCTTGTCAAACAATCTTGATTAAATGATATTCTTTATATGACCATCTTCATCTTATGCTCATTATTACTTTACTGGCATTTGGTTGAAGCCTTTAAGATTATACAAGACTATGGGACTTGAAATAGCTGCGAGATATATTGAAGACAAAAGGGGTGTGATTACAATGTTTAAGCATTAAAGCTATTTAAGCTGGGATGAACATCCATCCCTTACATCATAAGGTAAGCAAAATACAAGAATAGAAACCTATGACAAAATTAAAAATTATGCACAATTACAGAAAAGGAGATTGTTGGCGTGATGCCAAAACTATACAATGTAGTATGCGCATAAACAAAAAAGAGAGCACAACCTTTGAAACACCATTTTGCAATTGAAGATCGACGTGGCAAAATGTTCACGGGTGGCAGAATGCTCGCGGGTCCCTTGCATCCAAAAAAACTGATCGCGGGAAAGCACAAAAAAAATTTGCGGATCCCTTGCATTTTCTGTAATGGAAAGATACGTGCCAGCTCGTAACCAACAAAAATTGATGTGGGGCCTCCAATTAACCCAATTAAGAGAAAAATCCATGTTTCTGAATCCCATGCACAACCTTTAAATATTGACATAATTAATCCACAAAAAAAGACTTTAAAAGGCCACAAAGACTCTTCCGTCAACCAGGGGAACATGGATTTGCGTGGCAGAAACTTAGTGGAATAGCCGCATATCCAAGCTGAACCCAAAATAAAATTAACTAAAGTTTGCCATAAAATATTAGTCCAACAAAGCCAATAGCAAGCTGTAACAGTCCAGCAAGTTAGCAGAGGCAACAGTAGCATATTCAGTAAACAGTAACCTTCCAGAAAATCAAAAGCACTCCTCAGCAAAATAGATAGACTAACTAGCAAGAAAATAAACCAAAGATACATCCAACCACCACAACACAAACTCATGCAGCCAATAAAGCTATTTGAACCTGAAATTTGGAAGCTGAAGCTCATCCATTCTAAGCAAAACTTGGACCTTATGAGGGAGTTGGGGCTCTTCAAAGATAACACAGTTGGGAGCTTCACAAGCTAGTGTAGCAAGAAAATCCACAGCAGAGTTTCCTTCCCTATATATGTGGACAAGAGATACATTCATAACTGAATATAATTTCTAATCCTTCCAATTGTGTGAGCAAGAATCCAATGATGGGGTTGGTGGTTGGTTATGAGATGAATAACGGCAAGGGCATCTGATTCAACAATAATATCATGAATTTGTTTTTCTTCACAGAGCTCTAGACCTCTCAATAAAGCATCAAGTTCAGCGAGAATGTTAGAAAACTGTCCAAGTGGCTGAATAAATGCAAAAATGACTCTGCAGTTACTGTCCCTCAGAACACCTACTGCTTTGGCTAGATTATTTTGTGAGACACCGTCGGTATTTAATTTGAAGTGGCTAGGGCTCGGCGGTAACCATTTGACTGGAATACACATGGGAGTTGGCTGCTGGGAAAAGGAAATATTCAACAGTGCAGCCGTTGAATGATCCCCCACCAAATGGCAATGTTTGGAAAGGCCTGCTTTGAAAACTGTAAGAAGGTGTTTGTATCCTCCCAATGACTTTTTCAGCTGTGCATTTGAGGCCTTCGTGCTTTATATCATTCCTTCAGCACCATAAAAACCAACAAACAATCATCGGAATAATGGTTCAGATATGTACCTATGTACCTGCAAAAGATCTAAGTTTTCAAGCTTGAAATAAAAGAGAAATAGTATCTGGCATGTTGAAATGAAAAATATATGCAAAAATTTTCCAAACTTTTTGAGCAAGCTCACAAGAAATGAAAAGATTGGAAGTACTCTCAAAATGATTGCATTGCTGGCACTTAGAGACAAGAACCATGCCCTTTTCCTGAAGCTTTTGGTCACTGGGAATGAGGTTGTTGAAAAGGCGCCTAGCAAAGATGGAGATAGTTGGAGTGAGAATTTTGTTCCAAGCAGTGTTACATAGGGAGGAAGGAAGTTTGGTTTGTCTAATATGATGCTAGGTGCTCTTGAAAGAAAAGTTACCAGAGGGTGAAAGTTTCTAGAACGTAGAATCTTTGGAAGAAAGAAGGATGGGGGTACAACAGATTCAGTTTAGTAAATCTGATGGAAGCACATCCTCCAGTTTAGATCTACACCACTCACCATTCTCCCAAAAAGAGTTGATTGGAATATTGGAAAAAGTGATTGTTATTGAGCAAACCATTGAGAGAGTCTTCACCAATCCAACAATCATGCCAAAATGAAACTTTTCCTTGACCAATGGTCCAAAAGATATGATTCTCCGCCTCATTTCTAATAACACAAAGTCTCTTCCACACATATGAGTTTTTAGATTGGGCATGAGCTACTAGACATAGAGGTTTGTGAAATCCAAGATGGAATCCGACTCCTCACTTTTGTGAAGGGTGAGTGATGTTTCCAAAGATGAGGTCACCAAGGGAATCGAACATTGAGAATAGAAGCATAATATTGAGGCTATTAGGGAGCCGACTAATATCTTGCCCTAGGCCTCTTTCATGGAGATAGTAGACGGAAGGACCGTATTTGCATGGTACGCGTAATGGTAGAATGGTTCTTCAAGAGCATTCATTTTGGCTAATTAGTTGAGCTCCATGGGCTTGAGGTTGAACATCGACCATGGAGATTGGGTGTTCTTCAATTAATGAGATTAATTGAATTGAGTTGCCTAGTTTAAAGCAATTTAAACTAATGGGAATATTTGATATTACATAAGTCACAAGGAGTTGTGAGCCCATGTTCAATGAATGGTAGAACCTAATGGGTTACACACAAAAGCCAAATTGAATGACCTATTGAAGGAAGAAGAATTTTCTAAGTGTTAGAAAATTCATCTTAACCGATTTTGAAGGGGGTGAAAATTGGAATCATTTTTGGTTTGATCAATTTAAGAGTTAAATTGGTCAATTTAATTTAAGAGTTAAACTAATATCAATTAATTAAGAGTTAATTAATTGATGCCACATGACTATCAATTGGTCAAAACTAATTTAAGAGTTGGCTAGCTTAAAGAGTTAAGCAATATGATTTAAGAGTTAAGTCAAAGAATTATTAATTAAATTAAAGTGTTTAATTTAATTAAATTGGAGAGTTAATTCTGGAGAATATTATTAAATGAAGGGTTCATTTAATATGGAATTAGAATTCATTTGGAAGACATTTCATTAGATGAAATGCAAATTCCAAGTGACATTCAAATTCACATTGAAACTAATTATTAGTGGCCACCTTGGCATGGACATGCGGCATGCCCTCCTTGAAGATGGTGTGTGACCATACACCATCCTCCTCCTATATATAGATATAGGAGGGGGCGCCCACAAGCTACCATTTTATGCAAGGTGTGCATTATTCTCACAACAACTTTGTTAGTGGGCATCTAATAGTTAGAATCTCCACAAATCTCTCCAACCTCCTTCATCCTCCCCATCCATACTTGGCCTTTTTCCTTCATTTCTCTGCAAATATCTCTAGCCATTTTGTAGAGAAAAGGTCCATCCATTTGGTGCGTGGACTATATTGTTAGAGGCAATATGTTTGGGTTGCTATTGCTCTTGTAGAAGCAGTTTCTGGCAGCCACTTGCACTGAGTTCTGGGAGGACTTATTTTGTTCTAATTGAGCTCAAATTTTGACTGTAGCATCTTCAAGGTGTTGAGAGATTTCAGTACAATTTTCAGCTCAAAAGGAGGAGTTTAACTTGGGAAAATCAGTTGGTGTTCCTGCTGCACCAATGAGGAGACAACTTCAAGAGTTGAAGGGGGAGAAAAATTAACTTGCGCAGGTTGAAACACCACCACCTTGTCGTCTTCCACCACCAAACAGTTGTGCATTGGCCAAATTTTGATCTCTCTTTTGTTGTTGTGTGCGTGTTCACGTGAATTCCCGTATGTGTATTTGTTTGTGTGCATACAAGTTGTGGGAGGTTTTCGTATTATAGGAGTTTATGTGGGATTTGGTAATTTTGATAAGAGACAAAAATAAAAGAGCGCATTGTTTCAAGGGTCTGGGTGAGAGGCGTGTGTTTTCACTTTAAATCGGTGCTTGTTATCAATATTTCCAATATTACTTTTGCATTTAAAAAATTAAAGCATAAGGAAAAGATTATTTTTTGATGATGCAGATTTTTAAATTATATTTTTCTTGTTGACATATCATCGAAATTTTTTAAATTTAATTTCTACTTTAACATGTAATTGACTTAGTGTGAACTTTTTAAATCTTGAAACCTAATTGACGAAAAAAAAATTGAACAACGAAAAAAAATTCACGAAATAAAAAATATTTTATGATGAAAATAAATTTTTATTATTTTTAATGAAATAAATAAATTCAATAACAAATTTGAATAATTTATTTTTACCATTTTTAATTAATATGATCAATTTGAAACTTTTTTAAAACTAAATTCATGGATATCTACATAAACTTTCTCTTGGTTAGAATTTAATTTTACTCAATTTAGAAAATATTTAATTGTTTATTTTGTAATAAATGATCAAAATATGAAATATATTAAATTTATGTTTTTATTTAATTTTTTAACATACCTATTCTCAATTTCAAACAATTCAAAAATACAAATTTCATAAATTCAAATCTCACATCACATCACATCACATCAATCAATTAAATCACGATAATCATTACACTTTATCTCACAACCAATCACAGCCTTATTTCTCATTGTCATATATCTTAAACACCAAAACAATCCCAAAATCTTATTAACATGAAAAATGAATCATTGTCCCACAAGCAATCACGGCCTTAACTTTTTTCTCAATGCTCAAATCAACTGCAATCAACAAGGTAGAAGAATTCTAAAGTACAAAATCAATGATGTGTGTGATATATTCTACCCAACCTTGGATAAAATTGAGTGAAAGATAACTAAACCAAATGATCACTCTGCCCACAAGAACTCCAAAGGAAAGTATCCAGGAAACACCTCTAGCACATGAAATAGCATATAATTGCGTTAAGTCATTTTTCATTCAAGATCAATATAATACACATACCTGCTCCAATCATATTCATTTCAAAGTTGTAAGCCCATATAGCTAAGCAACGAGGCTCAGAAACAAATTGGGATTGAGGTAAGATACCAAATTGTATAGATTGTACAGCTTGATCACTTTATATTACTGAGATTAATGACAAAGGTAGCCCAGTTTGTGCGCTAAGAAATGCAAACATTTTACACTCCACTATCAAAGAGACTATCTTGTGATTTGTCTCTTGTACAAACCAATTACCTTCCCGAGCAACCTGCTAAAGGAAAGGGAGTTATTATTCATGTTCCACTGGAATTTCATTCCAACATCATGAAGAACTATTTGCTAAAGTGTATTACTATTTGACATGAATAATGTGAAAAACATTACTTACTTAGATGTGAGAGAAGTACTTCAAATATATATCCAAATAGGACAAAGTAAAGCTCTGATTGACTTGCAGCATCAGCTACTACTAACTCTTCGACATTTATATAACTAATTTATTTTCTGATTTCCTATTTATCATGGATTGGCGGGAGTGTTGTTTTGTGATCACAAATATTTCTAGAGTGCCACATATAAAATATCTTAACAGAGATAGAAAAAGGCTACCTCTGAGGAGCCTATTTAAACAGAGAATAATGTATAACGTTGTTGATCTATGGTTTTACATTCCTTCTTCTTCCCAGCTAAACCAGGCCAACTAGTCGAAGCGTTTATATTAGATTTGGTTAATGAAAATTCCATGGGAAAAAGTACATTGGTATTGTCGCAAACTACTTTCTGAAAATATATGCTAATCAAATTATGCAAATCATGATCCCATATTCAAATCAAATAAGCAAACCCATTATCCATCTCAATCCAACCTCTACTCATCACCAATGTCACATTTTACAAAAATTTATAAAATGCAAACCTCAATTTCACTCCAGGCAAATATGCAAATGCATTCCCCTTCTCAATTCAGACGTCGTTTTACAAATTTATCACCATTTTGGACTTTCAAAGATTTTTGGAGAAGAAGATGTTTTGCATACAAAAAAGGAAGAGAAAAACAAGTAGGAGAAAAATTAACTTACGCACGTTGAAATACCACCCCTTGTCGTCTTCCACCACCAGACAGTTGTGCATCAGCCAATTTTTGAACTCTCTTTTGTTGTTTTGTGCGTGTTCGCGTGAATTCCCGTATGTCTATTTGTTCGTGTGCATACGAGTTGTGGGAGGTTTTGGTATTATGGGAATTTAGGTAGAATTTGGTAATTTTGATTAGAGGCAAAAACAAAGAAGCGCACGGTTTTAAGGGTCTGGGTGAGAGGCATGTGTTTTCACTTTAAATCGATTCTTGTTATCAATATTTCCAATATTACTTTTGTATTTAAAAAATTAAAGCATAGGGAAAAGATTATATTTTGATGATGCAGGTTTTTAATTCTTATTTTTCTTGTTGACATATCATCGGAACTTTTTAAATTTAATTTCTACTTTAACATGTAATTGACTTATTGTGGACTTTTTAAATCCTGAAACCTAATTGACAAAAAATAAAATTTGAACAGTGAAAAAAGATTCCACGAACTAAAAGATATTTTATTATGAAAATACATTTGTATTATTCTTAATGAAATAAAGAAATTCAATAACAAATTTGAAAAATTTATTTTTACCATTTTTTAATTAATATGCTTAATTTGAAACTTATCAAAACTAAATTCATGGATATCTACAAAAACTTTCTCTTAGTTAGAATTTAATTTTACTCACTTTAGAAAATATTTAATTGTTTATTTTGTAATAAATGATCAAAATATGAAATATATTAAATTTATCTTTTTATTTAATTTTTTGATATAACTATTCTCAATTTCAAACAATTCTAAAATACAAATTTCATAAATTTAAATCTCACATCACATCACATCAATCAATTACGCCACATAATCATTACACTTTATCTCACAACCAATCACAACCTCATTTCTCATTCTCATATCTCTTAAACACCAAAACGATCCCAAAATCTCATGAACATGAAAAATGAAGCATTGTCTCACAAGCAATCACATCCCTAACATTTTTCTCAATGCTCAAATCAACTACAATCAACAAGGAAGAAGAATTCTAAAGTACAAAATCAATGATGTGTGTGATATATTCTACCCAACCTCGGATAAAATTGAGTGAAAGATAGCTAAATAGAATGATTACTATACCCATAAGAACTCTAAAGGATAGTATCCAGGAAACACCTTTAGCACAAGAAATAGCTTATAATTGTGTTAGGTCATTTTTCATTCAAGATCAATATAATACACATACCAAGTCCAATCAGATTCATTTCAAAGTTGTAAGCCCATATAGCTGAGCAACAAGGCTTTGAAACAAATTGGGATTGAGGTAAGATACCAAATTTTACGGATTGTACAGCTTGATCACTTTCTATTATTGAGGTTAACGACAAAGGTAACCTAGTTTGTGTGCCATGAAATGCAAATTTTTTACACTCCACTATCAACGAGAGTATCTTTACGATTTGTCTCTTGTACAAACCAATTGCCTTTCCAGAGCAATCTGCAAAAGGAAAAGGAGTTACTATTCATGTGCCACTGGAATTTCATTCCAACATCATGAAGAACTATTTGCTAAAGTGTATTACTATTTGATATGTACAATGTGAAAAACATTACTCACTTATATGTGAGATAAGTGCTTCAAATATATATATATATATATATATCCAGATAGGACAAAGTAAAACTCTTATTGACTTGCAACATCATCTACTACTAACTCTTTGACATTTATATAATTAATTTATTTTCTGTTTTCCTATTTATCATGGATTGGCGGAAGTGTTGTTTTGTGATCACAAATATTTCTAGAGCACCACATATAAAATATCTTAACAGAGAGAAAAAAAAAAAAGGAGGTACCTCTGAGAAGCCTATATAAACAGAGAAGGATGTATAATGCTGTTGATCCATGTTTTTCCTTTTCTTTTCCCCCCCAACTAAACCAGGCTAACCTATCGAAGCGTTTATATTAGATTTGGTTAATGAAATTTCCATGAGAAAATGTACATTGGGGTTGTCCCAAACTATTTTTTGAAAATATATGCTAATCAAATTATACAAATCATAATCCCATATTCAAATCAAATAAACAAACCTATTATCCATCTCAATCCAGCCTCTACTCATCACCATTGTCATATTTTACCAAGAATTATAAAATGCAAACCTCAATCTCACTCCTGCCGAACAATCAAACGCATTCCCCATCTCAATTCAGACACCATTTTACAAATTCATCACCATTTCAGACTTTCAAAGATTTGTGAAGAAGAAGATGTTTTACATACTAAAAAGGAAGAGAAAGGAAAAGGAAAGAAAAATTAACTTACGCATGTTGAAACACCACCACCATGTCGTCTTCCACCATCGGACACTTGTGCATCAGCCAATTTTTGAACTCTCTTTTGTTGTTGTGTGCGTGTTCGCGTGAATTCCTGTATGTGTATTTGTTCGTGTGCATACGAGTTGTATGAGGTTTTGGTATTATGGGAGTTTAGTTGGGATTTGGTAATTTTGATTAGAGACAAAAATAAAAGAGCGCACTATTTTGAGGGTCTCGGTGAGAGCCATGTGGTTTCACTTTAAATCGATACCGGTTACCAATTTTTCCAATAGTACTTTTGTATTTAAAAAATTAAAGCATCAGGAAAAGATTATTTTTTGATGATGCATATTTTTAATTTATATTTTTGTTGTTGACATATCATCGGAATTTTTTAAATTTAATTTTAACCTTAACATGTAATTGACTTATTGTGCACTTTTTAAATCTTGAAACCTAATTGACGAAAAAAGGTTTCACGAAATGAAAAATATTTTATGATGAAAATACATTTTTATTATTCTTAATGAAACAAAGAAATTCAATAACAAATTTTAGTAATTTTTTTTTTACCATTTTTTAATTCATATTATTAATTTGAAACTTATTAAAACTAAATTCATGGATATCTACAAAAACTTTCTCTTAGTTAGAATTTAATTTTACTCAATTTAGAAAATATTTAATTGTTTATTTTGTAATAAATTATCAAAATACGAAATATATTAAATTTATCTTTTATTTAATTTTTAATATAACTATTCTCAATTTCAAACAATTCAAAAATACAAATTTCATAAATTCAAATCTCACATCACATCAATCAATTACATCACTATAATCATTACATTTTATCTGACAACCAATCTCAACCTCATTTCTCATTCTCATATTCCTTAAACACCAAAACAATCTCAAAATCTCATAAACATAAAAAATGAAGTATTGTCTCACAAGCAATCACAGCCCTAAATTGTTTCTCAATGCTCAAATCAACTGCAATCAACAAGGAAGGAGAATTCTAAAGTACAAAATCAATTATGTGTGTGATATATTCTTCCCAACCTCAGATAAAATTGAGTGAAAGATAACTAAACGGAAAGATTACTCTGCCCACAGGAACTCCAAAGGACAGTATCCAGGAAACACCTCCAGCACAAGAAATAGCATATAATTGCGTTAGGTCATTTTTCATTCAAGATCAATATAATACACATACCTGCTCCAATCATATTCATTTCAAAGTTGTAAGCCCATATAGCTAAACAACGAGGCTCGGAAACAAATTGGGATTGAGGTAAGATACCAAAATTTATAGATTGTACAGCTTGATCACTTCATATTGCTGAGATTAATGACTAAGGTAACCTAGTTTGTGTGCCAAGAAATGCAAATATTTTACACTCCACTATCAAAGAGAATATCTTGTGGTTTGTCTCTTGTATAAACCAATTACCTTTCTAGAGCAATCTACAAAAGGAAAAGGAGTTAGTATTCATGTGCCATTGGAATTTCATTCCAACATCATGAAGAACTATTTGCTAAAGTGTATTACTATTCGATATGTACAATGTGAAAAACGTTACTCACTTAGAAGTGAGAGAAGTGCTTCAAATATATATCCAAATAGGACAAAGTAAAGCGCTGATTGACTTGCAGCACCAGCTACTACCAGCTTTTTGACATTTATATAATTCATTTATTTTCTAATTTCCTATTTATCATGGATTGGCGGGAGTGTTGTTTTGTGATCACATATATTTCTAGAGCACCACATATAAAATATCTTAATAGAGAGAGAAAAAGGCTACCTCCGAGAAGCCTAAATAAACCGAGAGGGATGTATAACACTGTTGATCTATGGTTTACTTTCCTTTTTCTCCGTAGCTAAACAAGGCCAACCAGTCGAAGCGTTTATATTAGATTTGGTTAATGAAAATTCCATGGGAAAAAGTACACTGGCATTGTCCCAAACTATTTTCTGAAAATATATGCTAATCAAATTATACAAATCATGATCCCATATTCAAATCAAATAAGCAAACCCATTATCCATCTCAATCCAGCCTCTACTCATCACCAATGTCATATTTTACCAAGATTTATAAAATGCAAATCTCAATCTCACTCCAGGCTAACATGAAAATGTATTCCCCATCTCAATTCAAACACCGTTTTACAAATTCATCACCATTTCAGATTTTCAAAGATTTGTGAGGAAAAAGATGTTTTTATGTATAAAGAAGGAAGACAAAAACTAGGGAGAGAAAAATTTACTTATGCACGTTGAAACTCCACCACCTTGTTGTCTTCCACCATCAAACAGTTTTGCATCGGCCAATTTTTTAACTCTCTTTTGTTGTTGTGTGCGTGTTCGCATGAATTCCCATATGTGTATTTGTTCATGTGCATATGATTTGTGGGAGGTTTTGGTATTGTGGGTGTTCAGGTAGGACTTGGTAATTTTGATTAGAGGCAAAAATAAAGGAGTGCACGGTTTTAAGAGTCTGGGTTAGAGGCGTGTGTTTTCACTTTAGATCAATGCTTGTTATCAATATTTCCAATATTACTTTTGTGTTTAAAAAATTAAAGCATCAAGAAAACATTATATTTTGATCATGCGGATTTTTAATTTATATTTTTGTTGTTGACATATCATCAGAATTTTTTAAATTTAATTTCTACTTAAACATGTAATTGACTTATTGTGCACTTTTTAAATCTTGAAACCTGATTGACGAAAAAAAAATTGAACAATGAAAAAAACTTTCACGAAGTAAAAAATATTTTATGATGAAAATACATTTCTATTATTTTTAATGAAATAAATAAATTCAATAACAACTTTGAATGATTTATTTTTACCCTTTTTTAATTAATATGATTAATTTGAAACTTATTAAAACTAAATTCATGGATATCTACAAAAACTTTCTCTTAGTTAGAATTTAATTTTACTCAATTTGGAAAATATTTAATTGTTTATTTTGTAATGAATTATCAAAATATGAAATATATTAAATTTATCTTTTTATTTAATTTTTTAATATAACTATTCTCAATTTCAAACAATTCAAAAATACAAATTTCTTAAATTCAAATCTCACATCACATCAATCGGTTATATCACTATAATCATTACACTTTATCTCACAATAAATCACAATCTCATTTCTCATTCTCATATCTCTTAAACACCAAAACAATCCCAAATCTCATGAACATGAAAAATGAAGCAATGTCTCACAAGCAATCATAGCCCTAACTTTTTTCTCAATGCTCAAATCAACTATAATCAGCAATGAAGAAGAATTCTAAAGTACAAAATCAATGATGTGTGTGATGTATTCTACCCAACCTTGGATAAAACTGAGTGAAAGATAACTAAACAAAATGATCACTCTGCCTACCCGAATTCCAAAGGACAGTATCCCAGGAAACATCTCTAGCCCAAGAAATAGCATATAATTGCGTTAGGTCATTTTTCATTCTAGATCAATATAATACACATACCTGGTCCAATTAGATTCATTTCAAAGTTGTAAGTTCATATAGCTAAGCAATAAGGCTTGGAAAAAAATTGGGATTGAGGTAAGATACCAAATTTTATAGATTGTACAGCTTGATCACTTTATATTACTGAGATTAATGACAAAAGTAGCCCAGTTTGTGTGCCAAGAAATGTAAATGTTTTACACTCCACTATCAAAGAGAGTATATTGCGGTTCGTCCCTTGTACAAACCAATTACCTTCCAGAGCAATATGCAAAAGGAAAAGGAATTATTATTCATGTTCCACTAGAATTTCATTCCAACATCATGAAGAACTATTTGCTAAAGTGTACTACTATCTGATATGTATAATGTGAAAAACATTACTCACTTAGATGTGAGAGAAGTGCTTCAAATATATATATCCAGATAGGACAAAGTAAAGCTCTTATTGACTTGCAGTATCAACTGCTACTAACTCTTTGACATTTATATAATTCATTTATTTTCTGATTTCCTATTTATCATGGGTTGGCAGGAATGTTGTTTTGTGATCATAGATATTTCCAGAGCACCACATCTAAAATATCTTAACAAAGAGAGACAAAGGGTACCTTTGAGAAGCCTAAATAAACAGAGAAAGATGTATAACGTTGTTGATCCATGGTTTTACTTTCTTTTTTCTCCCCAACTAAACCAGGCCAACCAATTGGAGCGTTTATATTAGATTTGGTTAACGAAAGTTCCATGGGAAAAAGTACATTAGTATTGTCCTAAACTATTTTTTGAAAATATATGCTAATCAAATTATACAAATATGATCCTATATTCAAATCAAATAAGAAAACACATTATCCTTCTTTATCCTATATCTACTCATCCCCAATGTCATATTTTACCAAGATTTATCAAATGCAAACCTCAATCTCACTCTAGGTAAACATGCATGCGTATTCCCCATCACAATTCAGATGTCCTTTTCCAAATTCATGACCATTTCAAACTTGCAAAGATTTGTGAAGAAGAATATGTTTTATGTTAAAAAAAAGGAAGAGAGAAACAAGAGGGAGAAAAATTAACTTACGCACGTTAAAACACCACCACTAGACAGTTGTGCATCAGCCAATTTTTGAACTCTCTTTTGTTGTTGTGTGCGTGTTCACGTGAATTCCCGTATGTGTATTTGTTCATGTGCATATGAGTTGTGGGATATTTTGGTATTATGGAAGTTTAGATAAGATTTGGTAATTTTGACTAGAGGCAAAAATAAATGAGCGCACTGTTTTAAGAGTTTGAGTGCGAGGCATGTGTTTTCACTTTAAATCAGTGCTTGTTATCAATATTTCCAATATTATTTTTGTATTTAAAAAATTAAAGCATGAGGAAAAGATTATTTTTTGATGATGCAGATTTTTATGAGGAATGGGATTGGGGTCGAATGCTTCAAGTTTGGTGGGTCGACCTGCAATACTAAGCAAACATTAGGCTTGCTGATATGCCCTCGGTTGAGGCCCTCCAATATTTATGTCTGTACCGAACTAGGAGGAAGTAGAAAGATAGGGCTAAGTGCGTGTGGAGATTGCATACCATGAAAGTGCTATGGCCGAGATAAGCCAAATGAATTCAAAATTAAATAGCAAATCTCGATCCAAAGCAACATCCCCAGGCATATATCATACAACATAAATGGATTAATCAAAGGATACCAACCTGAATCGCTCAAAATCCAAGGAGATGATGGATGATTCTTCCTACCACAGATTTCCGGCAGTTTCTGGCACAGCAGAGAAAAAAAAGGAGAATATCTTCCAATTCCGATATCCAAATGAAATGAAGAAAAATTCTCCAGAAAGAAAACTCAAATGCTGATCTTCTGTGAAAAAATTGGCTCAAATCTCTATCGAATTGCTCCAGGAGAAAATCGTGAAGTGGACTGTTCTACAGAAACCTTTTCTGGAATTGAGTGGCCTCACTTGTGGTCACCTCCAATGCAAGTCCAAACACCTTAAAGCAATCCTAGAATGTCCAGATCTTTAGCTGGAGCAGATCTGGAGTTATTTGGTGAAGAATGAGGTTTTTGAGTGAGAGAGAGAATGGATGGAAGTTAGATCTCTATTAACTTTGGAGAGAATTTTGGAGGAAGAATTTAGCTTGCAAAATTCAGAATTTTGGCTAATGAATCTGGACTGATTTTCGGCCACTCCACATCCCCTTATATAGAGGTGTGAGAGGTGTGATGCCTAGGTGGCATCGCACCTCCCATGCTAAGGGGGGGACCGAAAATTCCTAGGGCATAATTGTAAGTTGGTAATTCCACTATCATGTGGTCTTGCCAACTCACTTAATTGGAATCTAATTCCAATTAATTCAAATCATATTTGAATTCTTTCCTCCAATAATATATTCTCCTATGAATTAAATTGATCCAATTAATTTAATTAATTCAACTTGATTTAACAATTAAATCAAGCAAACTTAACTCTTTAAGTTTTCTTTAGTTAACTTAACTCTTTAAGTCAACTTCAATTATTCAACTATCAATGTGGCTCAAATAATCAACTCCTTAATTATTTGCCTAATTTAACTCCTTAAATTAGTTGATCAATTTAACACTTAAATCAATCAAGCCATGATTGATCTTGAAATCTCTCTCTCAAAATCGGTCCCATAAGAGGGACGTATTTTCTAACACTTAGAAATTCTTCTTTCACCACTTAGAAAAGTTCAAGGCTTTTGTGTGTGACCCATTGGGTTCAACCATTCATCGGACATAGGCTCACAACTCCTTGTGACTTTTGAATATCAAATATTCATTCTAGTTTAAAACTCCTTTTAAATTAGTCGACTCGATTCAATCGATCTCTATCAATTGAAGAGTACCTAATCTCCATGGTCGATGTCCAACCTCAAGCCCATGGAGCCCAACTAATTGGTCGAAATGAATGTCTCTGTATGAACCTTTTAAAGCTCTACGCGTTCCATGAAAATACGGTCCTTCCGTCTCCTATCTCCATAAAAGAGGCCTAGGGCAAGATATTTGTCGGCTCCCTAATAGCCTCGATTCTATGTTTCTATTCTAAATGATCAATTCTGATGTATGACCTTATCTTTTGGAAAACTCTTTTCCCAAACTGTCATACCACCTTACACAAGGATTTCTGGAATATGATCATTATAGAATGCATAGGAGATGTACTCGCCCTTCACAAAAGCGAGGAGTCGGATTCCATCTTGGATCTCATAAACCTCCATGCCAAGTAGCCCATACCCAATCATACCCCGAATGGCCCGCTGGGTGACCAGGGATAAGTCAAAGCATGAGGACTGGACACAAGGTTACAATGGATCCTCAGGTCAAAGGACTAATTTATATGCACTAGCATAAGTAGGAGAGCTTGCCACTACCGACTTGCCACTACGGCTACCTAGTGTATTATCCGGTGGGTCTTCAGTGCCTTGTTCTCTAACAAGCACCCACTCACATGCACCCGTATCATATACAGTTGCTCATGGAACGGAGCAATATCCAACTCTTTGGATTTATGCATCGTTAGTGCAAGTCTATCCGGATCTTAGATGTCCCGTCTCGTAAGATCTTATGACTTGGAATATTTAAGATCACGACCGTGTAAGATTTATTCCATGATCACCAGCCAGTGAATTGACCAAGTCCCGTAGTCATGTGTGATCTAAGGACTTTATCCAAATGCTAGTGAAGTAATATAATGCATAAGATGAATGTGGCTATATGTAAGATATCATTCAATCAAGATTGTCTCTTTAGAAAATAGTTTTACAAAGCCAAAATCATTGGCTTGCCGGGCACTATTTCTAACATACTGAAGGCTAGATTTTGATTAGGATATTTTTAGATGCCAAGATAGAGGTCTAATTTACTCTTCTATCATGTCCCTAAGCGATACTCGCGTCCTTGTTTGGAGGGTAGATACGGTCTTGTCACCTTCCCAACCAGCATGACATACTTCTGGTGAGTAGTACTCAAAGGTGGCAGGAGGTGGCGCCATGAATGCTTCCGTATTTAATGTGGAGGGCGCTTTGGGAGACAGCATTAAATGCAGCAAATCTTGCCTTACATCAGTGCAGAGCCACATTGAATGCGGTAAGCCTAGCTCGGGCTTTGTCCCTGACCTCAAGCAAGTTCAGTTGAGTCTTCGAATCCACTAATAGGGTTGGAGATTGATTTGCAAGCAATCAAAACTATTCGATCAGGTCAAAAAAAGGACCTTCAATATTATTACCCATCTTATGAGGTCAAAAACCTTGTCAATTTTGCCTTTCACATTCTAGGAGTACTTTGATCAACATTCTTGGATGGCATACAGTCCCCGTAACTAGCAATTGGCTATTTAATGCTCTAACAGTCGATTGCCTACAATGTTTGGCATACCTCGGGAAAGGCACTATATATTTTGCGAGTGGTCACTTTCACTTCCTATGTTTCCAGAATTCTCTGAACTCTCTCCACACTAGGTAGATTTTTTAAGCTCGAGATCGAATTAAAAGTGCCTTCATCCTTGAAGCTCACAGTTCTTAGGTAACTTCGTTGTCCTTCTTTACAGTCGACCTCTTCTCCTTTTTCATTTTTTTTTATTTTTTTTGTCACTCTTTGATGGGTTCCACTAGTGATAGTGAGATCAAGAGGGTTAGTGGGGATAGCGGGTCTGAGCCGAGGATGAACCTAGAACCAATGAGTTTGAATGTACCGATTGAAGTAAGGAGTAGCCTAAGGATCTAATAATAAAATCAAAATTAGGCCAAATTAACTTGTCTACTCCATATCCCAAGGATCTAATCATGCTACTACAATGGATTTAATGGCAGAAAATTAACCTTGAATGCTTAATCTAAGAAAAAAAAGAATGACAAGTATGAACTCTTCAAAATTGTCAATCTATCACAACAGAGTAGCGACAACAATTCCCCAATCAAATCAACTCTAATCAAGCTCAAATTTGTATAGAAACACCTCAACACAGTTGAGGATATCTAGTAAAAATTTCAGCAAAAAAAAAAAATTGGCAAGCCTCCAAATCATCATTCAAAGTGACTGCACCACAATAGTCTTCAAGAGCAAAGCTCTCCAAGTGTGAAGCCACTAATGTTATGATCCACACACCCAAGGAAAGCTCCAGTCTACCTCTAATCAGATAGATCACTAGAGGAGAAAGAAGAAATGGAGAGACAAAAATGTGGAGATGAAGGTGAAGATGGTGTGAAACTTCAACACATAAGTGAATCACACTTTCTGGATGGAAAAATGGAATCTAACAACTTGCTTGCATAATCATCATGTGGCCGCCCACCTCTCCTCTATTTATAAAGTTAGAGGTGTGATGCAAGTTGGCATCACACCCTCCATGAGGTGGTGTGCTAAGTGGACAATCTATTTGCATGTGAAATGTGAATTTCACTTACATTTGGATTTTATTTGACTTTACATTTCATCTCATAAAATGTCTTTCAAATTAATTTCAAATTAACCTTAAATGAATGCTTTCATTTGAATTTTCCTCCAAAACTAATTCCTCATATTAATTAAATTAACTCTTTAATTTAACTAATCAATTTGACTTAACTCCTTAAGTCATCTAACTTAACTCTGTAAGCTAGAAAGTATCAACTTAACTTCTTAACTTGAGTAATTAATAGTCATATGGCACTAATTAAACTAACTCCTTAATTTAATTGGTATAATTCAACTCTTTAACTTCTATTGATCTATTTAACAATTAAATGAATCAATCCAAAATGACTGAGAAATTAGCCAATCGATTTTCTCCACAAAAACGATCAAGGTGAATTTTCTAACTCTTTAGAAAATTTCTCCCATCAAATAGAACTTCCTTTAAGCTTTTGTGTGTGACCCATTAGGTTCTCTCATTCATTGGACATGGACTCACAACTCTTGTGATATTTTAAATATTGAAATATTCATATTAGTTTAAACTCCTTTAAACTAATAACTCTTTCAATTAATCTCTATTAATTGAAGAGTACCCAATCTCCATGGTCGATGTCTAGCCTCAAGCCCATGGAGCTCAACTAATTGGTTGAAATGAATATGCTCTTGGTGATCCATTCTAGCTCTACGCTTGCCGTACAAATACGGTCCTTCCGTCTCCTATCTTCCAAAAGAAGCCTAGTGCAAGATATTTGTCGGCTCCCTAATAGCCTCTATAACTATGTTTCTATTTCCAATGTTAAATTTCTCTTTATGACCTCATCATTGGAAAACTCCTTTCCCAAATTTTCATACTACCTTGGCCAGGGATTTTCTGGAATCGATCATTATAGAATACATGGGAGATGCACTCGCCCTTCACAACAACGAAGAGACGGATCCCATCTTGAATCTCACAAACCTCCATGTCTATGTAGCTCATACTCAATCTCAACCTAGAAGATCCGCTAGGTGGTCAAGGAAGAGTTAATGTATAAAGAGCTAAACACAAGGTTACCATGGATCCTCAAGTCAAAAGACTAATTATTTGCACTAGTGTAAGATGGAGAACTTGCCACTACCGACTTGCCACTTTGGCTATCTAGTAGATTCTCCAGGCTGGCCTTTAGTGAACTTGTTCTCTAACAAACACCCACTAACATGCACCCATGTCTAACATGGATTGATCATGAAATGGAGCAATATCCAACTCCTTGGATTTATGCATCATTAGAGCAAGTCTATCCGAATCTTGGATGCCCCGTCTCTTAAGATTATATGACTTGGAATATTTTAAGATCACAACCATGTAAGACTTATTCCATGATCACCACCGAGTGCATGACCAAGTTTCGTAGTCGTGATCTAGGGGCTTCAACCAAATGCTAGTGAACTAAAATAAGCATAAGATGAAGATAACAATTTAATATGAATATCATTCAATCAAGATTGTGTCACAAGTGAAATAGTTTACATGCCAATCTTATTGTCTACGGGGCACTATTCTAATAATCTCCCACTTGACCTAAAGCCAATTCCCTATAGTTTTAAGACCCATCTTCTCAAGATGTCCTTTAAAGACCTTTTATGTTAGGGGTTAAGATAGTGGTTCTGCTATATTCTCTTCTGAGGCAACTTTATCCACTCAATTGTTGCCACTATAAATTGATCTCATAGATCAAATGATAACGTATTTACTTGTGTTTGGATCACTAATAAGATCTTGGCTCAAGTCCTAAGTTGTCCTTAAAAGACAACCATAGATACTTGTACGCTAGGCACTCTATCCAACTTTTGGATGGAGTTTTTCATCCAAACATCTTTCTTTGCGGTTTCCAAAGCCACAATATATATTCTGCTTCAGTGGTAGAATCATCCGTGATGTCTTGTTTGGAACTCTTCGAACTCACCATGACACCATTGAGGCAAAATATAAATCTTGAGGTGGATTTTAGGTCATTAACATTGGATTGGAAACTAGAATCCGAAAACACCTCGAGTTTCAATTCTCCATTGCCGTACACCTAAAAAAAATTCTTAGTTTTTCTTAAGCACTTAAGGATTGCTTTTATGGCTTTCCAGTGACATTCATTGTGGTTGAATTGAAAGCAGCTGGTAAAACTTAGAGCGTGTGCTACACCCAGCTTTGTATATTGAACGACATACATTATGCTCCTAATAGCATGCATAAGGTATGTGGGACATTCTTTCTCTCTCATAGTTAGTCTTAGGGGGCTATAGACTTGGAGAGACCAAGACCATGTCCCATCGGGATGAATCCCTTCTTGGATTCCTCTGTGCTAAACCTCTTTAGTATCTTGTTAATGTACGGTGTTTAGGAAAGCCCCAACATCCTCTTCGATCTATCTCTATAGATTCATACTCCTAATACGCATGATACTTTTCCTAAATCCTTCAATGAGAAGAATGTCATCGGCATAAAGCATAATAAACTGTATACTACTCCCACTAGCCTTCTTGTACACGCAAGGTTCATACACATTTTTGATAAAGCCACACGATTTGACTATCTTATAAAAATGTATGTTCCAACTTTGGGACACCTGTTTAAGTCTATAACTAGACCTTTCGAGTTTGCAAACCTTTTGCTCACTCTCTTTGGATGTAAAACCTTGTGGTTGCTCCATATAGATTTCTTCTTCAATGTTTCCATTGAGGAAACAAGTTTTCACATCCATTTACCAATCTCATAGTCACAATATATGGCTATGCAAGTAAAATCCAAATGGACTTAGGCATGGGGACGCTGAAAAGGTTTCCTCAAAATCAATACTAGGTCTTTGAGTGTAACCTTTTGCCATTAGTCGTACCTTAAAGGTCATAACCTCTCCACTGACTCCTAGCTTTCGCTTATAGATCCACTTGCAACTAATGGGTACTATACCGTCTGGTGGATCTACCATAGTCCATACTTTGTTAGAGTACATGGAATCCATTTTGGATTTCATGGTGTCTAGCCAATGTCCTAAATCTATGTCCAACATAGCTTCATCATAGGTCTTCAGATTACTATCTGATTAGGCTGTCTCATAAATAAATTCGAACCTTTTGAGTTGCTTCTTGATTCAATCTAACCTTCTCAGAGGTTGTGTATTAGACTCTTGATATTCACTTGTTTCTACTGCTTGTAAGATACTTTGATCATTTTAAACTTCATCAAGTTCAACAACACCATTTCTATCTAATAGAAATTTCTTTTCTAAAAGGGTGGCATTCCTTGAAATAAATAGATTTTGTTTTTGTTTCGAGGGATCATAAAAGTAATAACCCAAAGACTCTCATGGATATCCCACAAACTTGCACAAGGTGGATTTACTATCCAACTTGTCTCTCACTAACTGCTTGACGTAAGTAGGAGACCCCCAAACTCTTAGAAAAGAGTAAGAAAGTGGTTTGCCATACCACATCTCATGATGTGCCTTTGGCACTGACTTTGAGGGTACTATATTTAGTATCCTTGCCACCATTTCTAAAGCGAATCCCCAAAAGTATGTAGGCACATTGGTGAAACTCATCATGGAACATACCATGTCCAATAAGGTACGATTTCTCCTCTTGACTATTCAATATATTGGGGTGTGCGGGTGGAGTCCATTGAGAGATAATCTTATTCTCATTTAGATAATCCAAGTATTCGGTACTCAAGTATTCTTTTCCTTGATCTGATCAATGAGCTTTAATAGTTAGTCCCAATTGCTTTTCTACTTCATTCCTATACTCTTTGAACTTTTCAAAAGTTTCAGACTTGTACTTCATAAGATACACATATCCGAACCGAGTATGATCATTGGTAAAGGTGATGAAGTATGAAAAAACACCTCTCACACTAACTCTTAGTGGTCCACAAACATACGTATGGATCAAATCCAAAGGACTTGTAGTTTGCTCCATTTGTCCTACAAGAAGAGCAAAAGGAGCCTTGATCATTTTCCTTTAAATAAGATTCACAAGTAGGAAAATCCTCTATGCCACTAACATTTAGTGCTTTGAGGGCTTCTAACTTATTCATCCTATGTTTGAAAATATGTCCAAGTCTTGCATGCCACAATATGGCATCTTATTAGATATCTAATTTTCTTACTTTGTTGAATATGCATTAGTGATGATCGACAATCCAAAATGTATAATCCATTGGTAATTGTTTCAATAGAAACTAAAGAACCATTCTTTGATGCCTTCAAATTCCCATTAGATATAGAAAAATCACTTCATTATCCAAAATGGGAATTGCAATAATGTTCTTAATAAGATTTGATACATAATAACAAGGATCATATACAAATAAGGAGTTCTCTAAGTTTAACTTATTTTACACCTTTGGCTTTGGCTGCAACTTTTGCTCCTTTGCCAAGATGGTGGATCATATTCCCATTACTAAGTTTTATTCTACTTTCTATTCTTTGTAACAAATTATAAAGATAAGAACCACATGCAATATCATATATCTATAAGAAAGAATTTATCCTTAAATACACTCCAATAAAGTACATACCCTTCCCATGGGTTGCAAGGTATTCCTTGGAATAACGCTTCCAATGGCCTTTCTCGCCCAAATAGAAACAAGTAATATTGACTATACACTCCATATTCTTCTTGACTACTCCATATGCCTTTAATGGTTGCTTTCCCTTGGAGGAAGAACATCTCTTCCTTTCACCTCCCATTCTAGCACCCCTAGGGTCCTTAGACTTGAAGAAGGAAGCAAGCATCAAAGGTTTGTCCTTGTCATGGTAGTCTCCGTCTAGACCAACACTTTGATCAAATAAACTTGGCAAAGATGTAAGGATCAAATCCTCATGGAGATCATTGTCCATCACTACGTCTAAGTTGAAGAGCTTTTTAACAACCCTAATCATCTTTAGACCATAGTCAATGACACATGACTTCTCATCCATCTTAACTTGAAAAATCTCCTTTGACAACATGAACTTCACATACCTTCTTTGCTTTACAACTCTTGCAAGCTTTAACCGAGGTATTATTCATGTGTGCTTGAGACTTTTGAAGTTTGTAGATGCCATCATGAGACTACGGGATAGGAGGCAATCCTTAACCCAATTCGTGAACATTTCACACGTCTCTTGGTCTACATTAATCCCTATGGGATAAGGAACATCATGATATAGGATATATAACTATTTCTTAGAATTTAGAATGATTTTGAGGTTTAGCCAATCGTGAAAGTTTTGCCCGGTTGATTTACTAGTTTCCAAAATAATGCTTAGTGGATATATAGCCATTCTTGAGATTTTGCAAATCATTGAAGGCGAAAAGAGAATATAAGCATGTGATTGAATATTGATATTAAAAACATGTTCATGGATTTTCAAGCATGTTTTTCTCCCAATATTTTATCAAATTCCTCACCCCTTAAGGAATTTGGGAAATCTCATTTCCCAGTGAGAATCAAGGCCTAAAAAGGCTTATAGTGGACCCATGACTCGTGAGGCATCCACAAACAATTCCAAGGTAAGCAACTTTTGTTAATTGCATCTCTATGCAACCCTTGATATGTTTTGCATCACTTTTCTTATAGACCCACGATTCTTGCGACATCTACACTACTAGGTGTTAAGTCATACCTACCAATCAATCTTTGATTCGAAACCACATTATGGCATTTCACGACTCGTAAAACAATGCATAGGAAGAGTCAAATCAAAGGTGCATCGGATGCTAAGTATGTGATCACAGCTTTCCACCATAAGCATGTGACCCATGACTCGTGAGACATCACACAAAGATAGTGGCATCGTCATATCACATACTATTGGTAGAAGGCATGGATTAATTAAAACTCATTTTAACTTGTATCTATTTTGACTTAATATTTTGAAAGCACTTGAACTCCTCTAAGTGGAGGGATTTTCTTGCTTGCAAAGATCTCATCAAATTTTATCTTCTCTTATTTAGGTTTTTTATATCCTAACTATATATCTCATACATCAATACAATAAAGAAAGCATAAATAAGTTAATGCACCTAGCATGCTCCCAGGGTAGGATGACCGTGAGCCTTAACCAAGTAGTGCACTTTAGAGCCATAGGTGCACTACTTAGTTTATTTTAAGTGGGTAGATTAAACCTAGCTATTACATAAATGTATTCCATACATTCATGGGTCTTCATGCCTCCAATGGTCTTCTTGTTTCCTTGTAATAATTACATGAGAAAAAGAAATCCTCGCTCCTAGTGATTATACTCTAATAACATTTACAAAATAGAAATTAAGAGCCATGCAAGCCTCAATTTAATATAACATTTTTCAACAACTTGAAACAAATAAAATCAATATCAAAAGCTCATGTTCATTCCCATTCATTCATAATTCATTCAATAATCAAATGAACAATAAATAAGAATTGGCATTCAATTCAATAAATTAAATGCTTCTCATAAACAATTAATTAACTAGCAAAAATAAGCATAACAATTATGCATGTCATTTCTGTACAAAATTGAAGATGAACTTGAACAATATTTTAAAAGCATTAAAAAATGTCAAACATAATTTTGAGGACTTCCACAACACTTGTGCATCTAATTAGCATGAATTAGTTTAATTTTGAGTACAAAAACAACACAAAATAAGCCTCAAAATGCATCCAAAACCAAAATGGGCACTGCTGCCTAGCCAGGCCGTACAACCGTGCAGTCGGCGCGCGCCCAGTATGCCCGCTGCTCAGCCAGCGGCTAGCCAAGGCGCGACAGTTGCCCTATTTTATGTTGAGCACCGAGTCAAAGCTCTTTTGGTCCAATTTTTGTGCATCAAAAAATTATGGACACCTCCATAACCCTAAATCAAATATATTAGATAAATTTTCATATCTAAAACACCTTTAAAAATGGAAATTCAAGTGCTTAAACATGCTTCAAAAACAAAGTTCAAGTAAGAATCAACATTCTTCAAAATTTCCAATCAAACTCCAATCCAATTAGATCCAAAAATGACCAAAATACCTTAAGGCCAAATTAAACATGCTATATCACTATATGACATAAATCAATGTTAAATCAACATTTAACATTAACATCTACGAATTAAAATCATAATAACATATGAATCAACACTTAAGATACATATTAGTATATTTCAATTCGTGAACAAAGGAGCCACAAGCAACATTAACCAAACACTCAAATCCATTGATTGAATCAAGTATTTGGTGATCTAGATCAATTCATCACATGAATCAATCAAACAAAATCCAAATTATAGCATGAATTAGGCTCTAATACCACTAGAAGTAAGGAGTAGAGTAGCCTAAGGATCCAATAATAAAACCAAAATTAGGCGAAATTAACTTGTCTACTCCCTATCCCAAGGATCTAATCATACTACTAAAATGGATTTAATGGCAAAAAACTAACCTTGAATGCTTAATCCAAGGAAGAAAAGGATGACAAGTGTGAACTCTTCAAAACTATCAATCCTAGCACAAGAGAGTAGCAACAAAAATTGCCCAAAAAAAAAAAAAAACTCCGATCAAGCTCAAATTTGGAAAGAAACACTTCAACATACTGGAGAATCTTCAGTAAAAATTTAAGCAAAAAACAAAATCAGAAAGACTTCCAAATCAGCCTCCAAAATGACTACACCGTAGTGGATCTTCAAGAGCAAAGCTCCCTAAGTGTGAAGCCTCTAACGTTATGATCCACACACCCAAGAAGAGCTCCAATCTACCTCTAATCAACTAGATCACTAGAGGGAGAAGAATAAATAGAGAGGCCAAAAATATGGATAGAGAGGTGAGAATGGTGTGAAACTTCAACACATGAGTGAATCACACTTTTTTTAGGGAAAATTGGAATCTAGCAACTTGCTTGCATAATCATCATGTGGCCGCCCACCTCTCCTCTATTTATAAAGTTGGAGGTGTGATGCAAGTTGGCATCACACCCTCTATGAGGTGGTGTGCCAATTGGACAATCCACTTCCATGTGAAATGTGACCTTTACTTGCATTTGAATTTAATTTGACATTACATTTCATCTCATGAAATGTCTTTCAAATTAATTCCAAATCAACCTCAAATGAACTCCTTCATTTTCCCTCAAAAATTAATAACCTCACATTAATTAAATTAACTCTTTAATTTAATGAATCAACTCGACTTAACTCTTTAAGTCACTTGACTAATTAACAGTCATATGGCACCAATTAAATTAACTCCTTAATTTAATTGGTCTAATTTAACTCTTTAAATTCTATTGATCAAGCCAAAATAACTAAGAAATTAGCCAACTGATTTTCTCCACAAAAATGGTCAAGGTGAATTTTTTAACTCCTTCAAAAATTTCTCCCATCAAATAAAACTTCCTTTAGGCTTTTGCGTGTGACCCATTATGTTATCCCATTCATTGGACATAGGCTCACAACTCTTGTGATGTTTTGAATATTGAAATATTCACATCAGTTTAAACTCCTTTAAATTAATAATTCTTTTAATTAACCTCTGTTAATTGAAGAGTAGCCAGTCTCTATGGTCGATGTCTAGGCTCAAGCCCATGGAGCCCAACTAATTGGCCAAAATGAATATACTATTGAAGAACTATTTTAGCTCTACGCTTGCCATCAAATATGGTCCTTCCGTTTCCTATATCCCAAAAGAGGCCTAGGGCAAGATATTTGCCGACTTCCTAATAACCTCGATAACTATGTTTCTATTCCCAATGTTTGATTCCTCTTTAAGACCTCATCTTCGGAAAACTTATTTCCTAAATTATCATACTACCTTGGCTAAGGATTTCCTAGAATCGATCATTATAGAATATATGAGAGATGTACTCACCTTTCACAACGATGAGGAGTAATGAGGAGATAGATCCCATCTTGGATCTCACAAATCTCCATGTCTAAGTAGCTCATACCCAATTTGAACCCAGAAGACCTGCTAAGTGGTTAAGGAAAAGTCAAGGTATAAGGACCTAAACACAAGGTTACCATAGATCCTAAGGTCAAAGGACTAATTATATGCAATACCATAAGCTGGAGAACTTGCAACTACTGACTTGCCACTTCGGCTATCTAGTGGATTCTCCAAGCGGGCCTTTAGTGAACTTGTTCTCTAACAAGCACCTGCTAACATGCACCCATGTCTAATATCCAACCCCTTAAATTTATGCATCATTAGTGCAAGTCTATTCGAATCTTAGATGCCCCGTCTCTCAAGATTTTATGACTTGGATTATTTTAAGATCACGATCGTATAAGACTTATTTCATGATAACCACATAATTCATGAACAAGTCCCATAGTCTTATATGATCTAGGGGTTTCAACCAAATCTAGTGAAGTAAAAAAAGCAAAATATGAAGATGACCATTCAATATGAATATCATTCAATCAAGATTGTGTCACAAGTAAAGTACTTTACATGCTAATCTTATTGGTTGCATCGCAAGGCACTATTACAACACTAATGGCATTGATCCCAACTAAATGAGTAATGTCAAGGTCGATAAGAGGAGGATGAGGCCAGTTGCATGGAGTTTGCTGAGGTATTAGCTGATGAGGGCGAGGATGATCTATAGAACTTGGAGGGCACGAGCCCGGTCAATCCTTCTGATGTCAATTCATCTAGAGTAGCAGAGGAGTTAGTCAATTCAGGTTTGGCAGACCCCTTGGTCGATCTGGATGCTAGGCCTTCAACCTTTGCTAAGAAATGAACCTCTTACCAACTCCAAGCCTCATATAGAGAGAGCAAGTCTGCCATTGAAATGGTTGAGCGCTCGATCCCTATAGTGCAAGAGATCGTTGTTGTTGCCTTGGGGAACCTCGACCCCTCTTCAGCCAAGAGCCCCCTAACAGTAGAGTCGATATAGCTGGGCCCTCGATATTAGCTCTTTCTCTTCCAAGCTTCCTAAATAGTTTGACTTTTGGTGCTTCTACTACTGACGATGGCCCCTCTACTACCTCTGGAGATGCTACTGCTGCTATAAGTCCATTTACTACTCCTAGATGAACCTCAACCTTTGAGATTTGAAGCTTTAATATTTTTAAAGTTTTTGCTCATTTATTTCCGATCACGATATGAAGACGTGGTCAATGATTTTTTATGTACATTTTCCAATTTCTAATGTTTTTGTTTTTCTTAACCTTATGATCAACATATGTAATTGAACATCATTAATAAATTTTTTACTTTTTGTTTGGCCTTCGTTGTAGTGCTTTGACTTTTTGTTTAGTTTGTGCTTTTCAATTTTTAACTTGCCTCGATTTCATGGCTATGTTCTTTTTTACTCTCCTTCCTACACACTTACCCCATTATGATCGAAGAGCAACACACGTCAGGGTGTTGAGTAAGCAGTACTTAGCTGCTCGTGGGCTAAGATAGGGAAATGTTAATTGGGCATTTTTTATCGAAATTGTTCTTTTGGCATTTCTTTCATTATAGTGATTGGTACATAGGCTACTTTTGGTCGAAGATGATGTTTGATTACATCAATCTCTACATAGGTGATTTTTTATCCAAAATAATTTTGATTATATTGACTGTTATATAGGTGATCTATGGTCGAAATAACCTTAATTACATTGATCGCTATGTAGACAATTCGCAGTCAAAATGACCTTGATTACATTGATCGCTATATAGGCAATTTGTGGTTAAAGATGACCTTAATTATAGATAAAATTTCTTAAGATTTGTTGCATTCTACGTCTTTGGGAGCTCAACTCCTTGCTCATCTACTAGTTTGTAGGCATTATTTTCGCAATTTTAACAATCTTGAATGAACCTTCCCAATTGGGGTGAGTTTTCCAACATGCCTAGTTACATCAACTCTCTTGAGACCTAGGTTGCCAACTTGGAAGCTTCGAAGCCGAATGTTCTTGTTATAGGCCACTGCCATTTGCCCCTTGTAGTGTTGAATCTTGAGGTAAGACTGCTGCCTTTTTCCTTTAAGCAGACCGAGCTCAAAGGTTCTCGTCTATCTATTTATTGCTAACTTGTAACTTAGCACTATTGCTATTTCTTCGATAATTTTAATTGGAAGCACGGTGTTGGACTCGTAAACTAGGCTATACGGTATCTCGTCTATTGTTCTTCTTTAAGTCATGCAGTAAGCCCACATCACCCAATGAGATCATATGCCCGTTTACCTTATACCCCATGTGGTATCTTTTTGATGTGGTCAACGATAGCCTTGTTAGTCACCTCTGTTTGCCCCTTTTTTAGGGGTTGCCAACTGACGTGAAGTGTTGCTGAATTCCTAGGTCTTGGCAACACTCGATGATTTTCATACTTTGAAATTGGATGTCGTTATTAGATATAAGTGATCTTAGGAGTCTGAACCTACATATGATATTCTTCTTGATGAAGTCTCGAACTGCAGTGTTAACGATCTTAGCTAATACTTCGACTTTCACCTACTTAATAAAATATTCGATCACTACGATGAGATATTTTCATTCGATGGTGGATGGGGAAAACAACCCTACGATGTCGATGCCCCACTAGTCGAATGGCCACGAGATTCTAATGCCCACCATTGGTGCAGCTGGTTGATATGGAGTATTTGCATGGAATTGATAGGATTTACACCTAAGGCAAAAGGCAATAGCATCCTTGGTCAATGTTGGCCAAAAATAACATTATCTTAGCATTTTGTGAGCTAGTGCCTTACCTCCCAAATGGTTTCCACAAATACCATTATGATGCAATCTTGATTGAATTATATTCTTATTAGAATGGTCATCTTTATCTTGTGCTTTTTACTCTTCACTTACATTTGGTTGAAGCCCTTAAATCATATAAGAGTGTGGGACTTGGTCACATATATAATGGTGATGATGAAATAAGTCTCTACGGTCATAATTTTAAAATATTCCAAGTTATAGAATCTTATGAGACAGGGCATCTAAAATTTAGATAGACTTGCACTAATAATGCATAATCTAAGGGGTTAAATATTGCTCCGTTTCATGAGCAACCTATGTGAGACATAGATCCATGTAAATGGGTGCTTGTTAGAAAACAAGTTCACTGAAGATCCACTAGATAGCCGTAGTAGCACATTTGTAGCGGTAAGTTCTCTATCTTACGATAGTGCATATAATTAGTCCTTAGACCTAAGGATCCATGGTAACCTTGTGTTTAGGTCTTTACGCTTTGACTTTTCCTTGACCAGGTAGAGGGACATACGGGATTGAGATTGGGCATTAGCTACTTAAGCATGGAGGTTTGTGAGATCAAAAATGGGATCCATTTCCTCGTTGTTATGAAGAACGAATACATCTCCTATGTATTCTATAATGATCGATTCCAAGAAATCCTTGTGCAAGGTAGAATGATAATTTGGAAAAGGTGTTCTCCAAAGGGGAGGTTATAAAGTTGAATCGAATATTAGATATAGGGACATAGTTATTGAGGCGATTAGAGAAACGACAAATATCTTACCCTAGGCCTCTTTTGGGAGATAGGAGAGGGAAGGACCATATTTGCATGTTAAGCGTAAGCTATAATAGTTCATCAAGACATAATTCATTCATCCAATTAGATGGGCTCCATGGGCTTGTTGCTAGACATCAACCATGGCGATTGGGTACTCTTCAATTAATAAAGATTAATTGAAAGAGTTATTAGTTTAAAGGACTTGAATGATTTTCCATGTATCATATATGTTACTCATGCTTTTTTTAATATGTATAACATAAAGATTTATAGTTATGGAAGTATGATGAATCATATTCATTATTTATGCAAATGTAGGTGGTGCTATGAGCCGACGTCGATCATTAGATGCTCTTGCTTCTCATACCTCTAACGTGTGGGGTTCGGATGTGGATGAGAGATTTATCCACAAGTTGTTAGATGCTAACACCATCGAGTCCTTGATTAATGACATATACATTGAGATATGTATGCCAGAATTGGCATATAAGTTGAGGCAACACTTCCAGGGGCCTTTCACCACAAAGTTCATTGCTAAGCAGTTCTATGAATTGAAGGATATGTACGAAACAATGACCATAATCATGAAACACTACGATACAATGAACATATAAAAGAGATACATGTGCCGTCTAATTTGCATGATAGGTTTTCTTGAGTAAGAATATGTTCAATATGACAAATTATTTCTTCAAATTAATTTTTGTCTTTATTTGTACAACAATCTAATAATGTTTCAAATATTTTTCCTTTACAGATCAAGCCTTCATCTTTGCATTATTTTGAGCAGGGAGAGCCCGGTATGATTTATTATGCGAGATTTTTGCAGAGCCGATACCAACTGACAATACATCTAATATGGAGGATGTTGTTGATGCTGGAGTACAATTGGGTAGGGATCACCTTCACCTAATTATTGTTGCGGATTCTGATGCATTTGAGTTGGAAGAGGCCAATTTTCAGGTTGGGAAAAAGAAGGAATGCAAAGCTTCAACACATAATGCAATGTGTGGAGAGGGGGAGAGAGAGAGAGAGAATGCAAGAATATAATTCTCACACTTTCAACAATGTGATATATCTGAATTTGCTTGCACTCTATATCTATATATAGAGGGTGGAAGGTGTAATGCTAGTTGGCATCACACCTTCCTCAAGGTGACCGCCCAAGTGGCATGCCAAGTTGGCAAATTCAAATTCAAGTCTTACTTGAATTTCATGAGCATTTCAATTTCATTTTAGATTTTGGAATCTAATTCCAAATTAATTAAGATGCTAATTTAAATGAACACTTCATTTAAATTTTCTCTCCAAAAAGGTATTATGCCCATTAATTAAATTAAACACTTTTATTTAATTAATGAACCTTTGATTTAACTCTTAAATCAAACAAGCTTAACTCTTAAGCTTAAATTAGTCAACTTAACTCTTTAATTCAACTTGTCCAATTGATGGTCAACATGGTACCTAATAATTAACTCCTTAACTATTGGTCTAATTTAACTCTTCAAATTAGTTGATTAATTTAACATTTAAATCAATCAAACCAAAATTGACTATTAAATTGGATCCTTGAAAATCGGTCACCAAAAGGGTGATTTTTCTAACACTTAGAAATTTGCTCTACCAATTTTGGAAGCTAGTTGGCTTTTGTGTGTGACCCACTAGGTTCTACCATTCATTGGACATGGGCTCACAACTCTTTGTGACTTTTGAATATCTTATATTCATTTTAGTTTAAAACTCCTTTTAAACTAATCGACTCAATTCAGTTAATCTCATTAATTGAATAATACCCAATCTCCATGGTCAATGTCCAACCAAAAGCCCATGGAGCCCAACTAATTAGCCAAAATGAATATTCTAGAGAACCATCATAGCTCTATGCCTACCATGCAAATATGGTCTTTCCGTCTCCTATCTCCCAAAAGAGGCCTAGAGCAAGATATTTGCCAACTCCCTAATAGCCTCAATACTATGTCTCTATTCTCAATGTTCAATTCTTTTGTGTGACCTCACCTTTGGAAAACTCCTTTTCCAAATTGTCACACCACCTTGCGCAAGAATTTTTTGGAATCAATCATTATAGAATACATAGGACATGCACTCGCCCTTCACAAAAGCGAGGTGTTAGGTTCCATCTTGGATCTCACAAACCTCTATGCCAAGTAGCTCATACCCAAGCTCAACCCGAAAGACCCGCTAATTGGTTAAGGAAGAGCCGAAGTATGAGGACTGGACACAAGGTTACCTGGATCTTTAAGTCAGAGGTCTAATAATATACACTAGCATAAATGGGGTAATTAACTACTACCGACTTGCTACTATGGCTATCTCACTACAAAAAAAGGGGGCTTTAGTGACCAAATTTATGGTCACTAATTAGCGACTGATCAATGACCGATTAATGACCGATTTAAAAATAAATTTTTAAAAAAAAATAGTGACCACTTAGTGACCGATTAATGACCACATTAGTGACCCCCTTTCATCAGTCACTAATTCGGTCACTAAGTTGGTCACTTTAAATTTTTATCGGTCACTAATTTTAGTGACCACTAATTAGGGTCACTAATTCGGTCACTAAAATATAATATATCATAAAAATATTTAGTACACAAATATGCATTTTAAAGTCATACATTAAACTAGTGAATATTTAAATATTGAAATTAAAGTGTTTAAAAATTTTACCATTTAAAATATAAATTATTATGACTAAATAAAAGTTTAGAGTTTAAATATAAAATAAGTATTATATAAAATATTAAAAGAAAAGAAAAACAAAGTAAAAGGAGTAAAACCTACTTTGTTCATTTGCACTCCCCTGCCCATCAGCTGCCTTGCCTGCTCTCTCACAACAGCCCTTGGTAATTTTTATTTTTTTTTTCATTTCTTCTAAATCTGCCGGCAAACCTCTGCTGTCCGGCGAAGGCCGGCCGGCTCCACAGTTAGGCTGAGAGGCCAGCAGCAGCAGCTGGCCTCCCCATAGAGACTAGTAGAGCAGCGGATCTACTGCTGCTCTACTGGTTTCAACGGGGAGGCCAGCTCCCCGTCGAGACCAGCAATTGGCCTCCCTGTCGAAACTAACAGAGCAGCAGCAGATCCGCTGTCTGATGGTCTCGACGGGGAGGCTAGCTCCCCGTCGAGACTAGCAATTGGCCTCCCTGTCGAAACTAGCAGAGCAGCAGCAGATCCGCTGTCTGATGGTCTCGACGGGGAGGCCAATAATCGAGACCAGCAGAGCAGCGGATCTGCTGGCTCTGCTGGTCTCGATGGGGAGGCCAGCAACAGTTGGCCTTGGTTGGTGGCTCCCACTTCCTGCGGGGAGCCACCTATATTTTGCTTCTTTTTTTTTTAATTTGGTTAGAATTTTTTTATAGTTATATAATATTTTCATTTAATTGTGCAGGTGTGGAGACTGGATTTTTGTGTATTTGTGGCATTGAAAAAGGTAATAATTTTAGTGTGAAGTTATAATTATATAAATTGTAATTTTGAATTACTTATTAGTTAACACTTTAAGTTAAATTGTATGAATTGTGTTTTTTAATTATCTATTGATCAATACTTGAATATGTTGATTTTTTTTTATTGTTCAATTTTTGAGAAACAAAGTGAGGAATTATGTATATGTTCAAGATTTTTCTCCCACAAAAGATATGATATTTTGATTTTGTTTATTTGGAATTTTTGTATGTATTTAAGATTGTTATCTCTATTGTAGCATGTTTTTTGATTGTTTATTGTTGTGTTTTTTGCAAGATTATATTATGCCATATATTTAATTGTTATTTTAATAAAATTGTATAATTTTTTTTTATTAGTAAAAATATGTATTGTATTATAGGTCAATTAGTTGTTAGGAGAGTCATGACTTAAAAGAAGAGTGAAACAAAAGGGGTTTTGAGGGGAAGAATGTGATGATTATGATATCTTGTGAGGTGGGCTCTAAGCATGGATATCCCATACGGTTTTTATATGTATTTTAATAAAATTGTATAACTTTTTTTATTAGCAAAAATATGTATTTAAGATTGTTATCTCTATTCTAGCATGTTCATTTGATTGTTTATTGTTGTGTTTTTTGCAAGATTATATTATGCCATATATTTAATTGTTATTTTAATAAAATTGTATAATTTTTTTTTTATTAGTAAAAATATGTATTGTATTATAGGTCAATTAGTTGTTAGGAGAGTCATGACTTAAAAGAAGAGTGAAACGAAAGGGGTTTTGAGGGGAAGAATGTGATGATTATGATATCTTGTGAGGTGGGCTCTAAGCATGGATATCCCATACGATTTTTATATGTATTTTAATAAAAGGGGCTTTTATCTATATTAAGTGTGTTGGACATACTTAATATTGAAAGGTTGGAATATGGTTGTAAGTGTGTTGGAGTGTTAGAGTGATAATATTTTTGGTTTCTTTATAACACCTTTTTTCTTGGATTAAGTTGAGTGTTTTTTGGTAATCATTTGGCAATTGTTTGGATTTATAGGAACTTTTATTTTCAGGGTGAAGATACTATATTGGTGCAGTTATAGGATATAGAAGAAGTGAATTTAGTTATTTTTATAAATTATTGATTTTGAGTTTTATTTAGTTATGTGCTTTTTGTAAAAGTTGATGAAATCCAATATTATTAGTGAATCCTATGCTCTTTCTAAAGTGTACTACTCCTGTTAGAAGTTCTTTTGTTGTTGTAGATGTTATGTCTTGTAGAATATGATTCACTTAAATAAGTTAGAGATTTTGAAAGAGGAATGATATATATGGTTGATTCTCTCAAATAATTGGACATTTAAAAGAAATATGACATATATATAGTTGATCATTATTACCAATAATTATTATACCAAGTTCATGTTACTTAATGATTTCTTTTCAAAATAAAGAAAGGTGACAACCTTTATACAACATCAATGTGAAAATGTTACATGACTCTACCAAAGGAAATAAAAAATGCTACATTATTTGCTTCTTTCATTTTCTCTGATCCCCACTGTAATAGTTAGAGCATGTTTGGTTGCAAGTAATGGTGATAAGTTGTGTAGGAGGAGTATGGAGCATATACAAGTAATCTTGACAGTAACTCAACTCCAGAAAGCTCCTTTGATGCACAAAAATAGATTGAGATTAGTGGCGGTGCTATAAAGGGTAGGGTGTATGGTTATGGGAATACATTTCATTGTCGTGATATTGTCGCTACTAGGACCTCTTCAAGATCAGTCAACAACCATGTTACACGTGACTATTTGCAAGAAACAATTACAAAAGTTGTTGATGAACATTTGGCTAAGGAGAAGGAGACAGCTGCTAAGGAGAGGAAAGCGGCTGCAAATAGGGAAGCAATTTTTATAAAAATAATTGAAGATGCAAAAGCGAGGGAGCAAGATTTAATGGTGACATTGACAACATGCATGGAAAAGTTGAATGCAGTGCACCGTGGTAGTTCAAATGACAATAACGGAGGTCACAATGAGAGTTAGTTTATTGGTTATTTGCCTACTTTTGTGCTATGTATTGTTGTTGATATTGAAACTTATGTTTGGATGGCTTGGTTTAAACGTATGATTTTGGATTATGGTTGTATGAATTGTTATTTTTATCCTTACGCACTGGTGTTATGGATTATACTTTTAGAGTTATAAATTGATGATGGGTTATGATTGTGAAATATTCATAATATATTGTTTTGAAATGGTATTTAAATAAATAAAATAAAATATTTTATGTGCAAATAAAATTTTGTGACCGAATTTCGGTCACTAATTAGTGACCGAATCTTGATATGTTGTGACTGCATTTCGGTCACTAATTACTGACTAATTAGTAATCGATCACTAATTAGTGACCGACTCTTGATATGTTGTGACTGAATTTCGTCACTAATTAGTGACCGAATCTTGATATTTTGTGACCGAATTTCGGTCACTAATTTGTCACTAATTAGTGACCTAATTGTGACCACCTGATGGATTGCCTTGAAAAAAATTAGTGACCGACACTTTAAAATTAGTGACCGATAGGCGGTCACTAATTAGTGACCGATTATAGTTTCGGCCACTAATTTAAATTAGTGACAAGGGTTTTAGTGACCGCGTATTTCGGTCACTAAAAGTCTGTTTTTTAGTAGTGTCTAGTGGATTCTTCGGAGGGCTTTAGTGCTCTGTTCTCTAACAAGCACCCACTAACATACGCCGTATCTCATACAGATTGTTCATGGAATGGAGCAATATCCAACTCTCAGATTTACGCATCGTTAGTGCAAGTCTTTCAAGATCTTAGATGCCCTGTCTTATAAGATCCTACGAATTGAAAGATTTAAGATCACGCCCGTGTAAGACTTATTCCATGATCACCACCCAGTGAACTAACCAAGTCCCGTAGTCATGTGTGATCTAAAGGCTTTATCCAAATGCAAGTGAAGTAATATAAAACATAAGATGAAGGTGGCCATATAAAGAATATCATTCAATCAAGATTATTTTACAAGAAAATAGTTTTTACAAGGCCAATCTAATTGGCTTCCCGGGCACTATTCAAACAATCACGCCATCCAACATCTATATATAGATATAGAGAGGGAGAGTTCAACCACTTTGCAAAAGGTGTGAAGAATTAGATTCATTCAAACTTCTCTCCAAAAACTCTTTTTCAAACATTACTTCATGTGTTGAGGCTTTGTTTTCTCTTCTTCTCCTACCTCAAAAATTGGCCTTCACCATTGATATTCTACTCATTTTCTCCAGCTAAAAGTGAGTGGAATGTGGAGGATCAATTGGTGTGTAGATTATATCAATAGAGGCAAAGCATTTGATTTGCTAACTTTGGAGATCCACTGTAATAGAGCAGTCACTTGCTGAATTTTTTTCAAGTGATCCAGATCGAGTTTTACTCTAAATTTTTTATAGCTCTTTTCTCAAGGAGTTGAGAAGTTCCAGATTTGTTTTCGTGATTTTTGGAGCACTCTAACTGAGACAAAAGTTGTTGTTTCTCGGTTGTGCTAGAGTCTGCCAAAATCTAGATCGGTGAACCGTTCACCTTTGTGACCTTGAAAATTTGCTTTTTCAGGTAACACTCCAACCAAATATGAATTCCTAGCATGATTAGATTCTTGGTAGGCTGTAAGCACTAGTTAATATGAGCTTTTGAAGTTTTATTATTGGATCTTAGTGGCTTACTAACCTTCACATTGAAAAAGCTCTTCATAGAATGTACCATGTCCAACAAGGCATGATTTCTCCTCTCGGCTACTCTATTGTGTTAGGGTGTGTCGGCTAGAGTCCATTGAGAGAGAATCTCATTCTCCTTTAGATAATCCAAGAATTTGGTACTTTAGTATTATGTCCCTCGAACCGATCAAAGAGTTTTAATACTTAGTCCTTTTGCTTTTCTACTTCATTCCTATACTCTTTGAACTTTTCAAAGGCTTGGACTTGAACTTCATAAGATACACATGTCCGAATCGAGTATAATCATCGGTGAAGGTGATGAAGTAGGAATAGCCACCTATCGCACTAACTCTTAGTGACTCACAAACATCCGTATGGATCAAATCCAAAGGTGTAGTTTGCTTCGTTTGTCCTACAAAAGGAGCTTTGGTCATTTTTCCCTTTAAACAAGACTAACAAGTAGAAAGATTCTCAATGCCACTAACATTTAGTGCTTTGAGGGCTTCTAAATTGTTTGTCCTATTTTTGTAAATATGTCCAAGTCTTGCATGCCATAACATGGCATCCTCTTGGATACCTAATTTTCTCTTACTTTGTTGAATGTGCATTAGTGATGGTTGAGAATCCAAAAATGTATAATCCTTTGTTAAGTGTACCATGAGCAACTAAAGAACCCATTCTTTAATGCTTTCAATCTCCCATTTGATATAAAAGGATTAAATCCTTCGCTATCTAAAATGGGAATTGAAATAATATTTTTAACAAGATATGGTACGTAATAACAAGGGTCCAATACAAGTATAGAGTTCCCTAAGTTTAACTTATTATATGCCTTTAGCTTTGGCTGCAGCTCTTGCTTCTTGGTTAAGGCGGTGGATCATATCCCCATCACTTAACTTTATTATTCTTTCTATTCTTTGTAACAAATTGCAAAGATAAGAACCACATGCGATATCATATATCTATGAGAAAGAATTAATCTTTAAATGCACTTCGATAAAGTACACACCATTCTCAAGGGTTGCAAGGTATTCCTTGCAATACTGCTTCCAATGGCCTTTCTCGCCAAAGTAGAAACAAGTAACATCGACTATATCCTTTATAATTTTCTTGACTCCTCTGGATGTCTTTAGTGGTTTCTTTCTCTTATAGAAAAATTTTCTTTATTTTACCTCCCTTTCTAGCACCCTAGGGCCCTTAGACTTGGAGGAGGAAGTAAGCATTAATGGTATGCCCTTGTCATGGTAGTCTCCATCTAAACCAACACTTTGGTTAATAAAACTCGGCAAGGATGTAAGGATCAAATCCTCATGGAGATAATTGTCCATCACTATATCCAAGTTGAAGAGCTTCTCAACAAGCCTAATAATCTTAGACCTTAATCAATGACACATGACTTCGCATCCATCTTAGCTTGAAAAGTTTGCTTTGACAACATGAACCTCTCATAACTTGTTTGCTTTACAACTCTTGTAATCTTTAACCAAGGTATTATTCATATGTCCTTGAGAATTTTGAAGTTTGTAGATGCCATCACGAGACTATGGGATAGAACGATCCTTAACCTAATTTGTGAACATTTCACATGTCTCTTGATCTACACTGATCCCCATGGGATAAGGAGTACTATTATATGGGTCATATATCCTATTCTAGGAATCTATAACGATTTTGAGGTTTAGTCAATCATGGAAGTTAGTCCCGGTGAGTTTATTAGTTTCCAAAATAGCATTGAGTGGATTCTTAGCCATTTGATTTGATATTTCAAAAATCTACAAAGGCGAAAAAGAGAGAGTATAAGCATGTGTTTAAATATTGATATTGAAAACATCTTTATGGACTTTCAAGCATGTTTTTCTCCCACTATTTTATCAAATTCCTCACCCTTAGAAGAATTCAAGAAATCTTATTTTCTAGTGAGAATCAAGGCCCTAAGGACTTGTAAGTGTACCCCTATGATGAATGCCATTCACAAACAATCAAAATATAAGCAACTTTTGCTAATTGCATCTCTATGCAGCCCTTGATATATTTTGCCTCACTTTTCATATAGATCCCCTTGATGAGCGAACTCTACATTACTACATCACTACATGTTAAGTCGAACCTACCAACCAAATTTTGATTCAAAACCACTCCAACTCATGCCACGTGATGTGAGCCACACATGGGAAGCATCAATTCAAAGGTGCACCATATGCTAAGTATATGATCGCAGCTTTCTAGATAAGTCCCGTGATAAGTGCATCACACAAAGATAGTAGCGTCGTCATGTCATATACTATTGGTAGAAGGCATGGATTAATTAAAACTTCTTTTAATTTGTATCCATTTTAACTTAATATTTTGGAAGCACTAAGATTCTTCTAAGTGGAGGGTTTTTTCTTGCTTGCAAAAATCTCATCAATCTTATCTTTTTATTTAGGTTTTCGTATCCTAACCATGTTTTTCATACATCAATAGGATATGAAAAGCATAAATAAGTAAATGCGCCTAACATGTTGTTAGGGTAGGACAACAATGAGCCTTAACCAAGTGGTGCACTTAGAGCTATAGGTGCACCACCTAGTTGATTTTAAGTGGGTTGATTAAATCTAGCTATTCCAAAAATGTATCCCCATACATTCATAGGTCTTCATGCCTCTAATGGTCTTCTTTGCTCCTTATAACATTGACATGAGAAAGAAATCCTCACTCCTAGTGATTCTACTCTCATAACATTTACAAGATAGAAATTAAGAGGCATGCAAGCTCCAATTAAATACAACCCTTTTCAACAACTTGAAACAAATAAAATCAATATTAAAGGCTCATAATCATCCCTATTCATTCATCATTCATTCAACAATTAAACAAACAATAAATAAATCAAGAATTGACATTCAATTCCAACAATTAAATGCTTATCTTATAAATAATTAATTAAGTGGCAAAAATTAGCATAACATTTGTGTATCTCATTTTTGCACCAATATTGAAGATTAACTTTAACAAGATTTTAAAATCAATAAAAAATGTCAAACATAATTTTGAGAACTTGCAACAACACTTGTGCATCTATCAAGCATATTTAGTTCGCTTTTGGTCACAAAAAGAACACCAAAAAACACACCAAAACTCATCTATGACCGAAACAGGCCACTACTGCCCGACCTAGGTGAACAGCCACATGCTAGGCGCACTCGCTGCTCGGCCAGTGCCCGGCTAGGGTTGACAGCTTGCCCTGTTTCAAGGTTAGGACCAAGTCACATGGTTTTTGGCTTAATTTTTGTGCACCAAAAAATTTAGGACACCTCCCAAACACTAAATGACACATTATAGATGAATTTCCATATCCAAAACACCTTTCAAAAATGGAAATTCAAATGATTAAATATGCTTCAAAAATCAAGTTCAAGTGAGTGAGAATCACCATTCTCCAAAAATCTCCAATAATCTCCAATCCAATTGGATCCAAAAATGACCAAAATACCTTAAGGATAAATTTAGCATGCTATATCAACATATAACATCATCCAATGCTAAATCAATATTTAACATTAGCAACTATGAATCAAAACATATTAACATAGGAATTAACTCTTAAAACATATATTAGCATAATTTCAATTCATCAATAAAGGAGCCACATACATCATCATCCAAAACTCCAATCCACAAATTGGATCAATTATTTGGAGATATAGATCAATCCATCACATGAATCAATCAATCAAAAATCCAAATTAAAGCATGAAATAGGCTCCAATACCACTTGAAGTCAAGTGTAGCACAAGGACCCAATAAATAAAGCACAAAATAGCTAAATTAACTTGGCTACACTCAAAACCAAGGATATAATCATGCTTCAAATTCAGATTTGGATGAAGAATTACCTTGATTGCTCAAAAATCCAAGGTAGAATGGAGAATAGCTTGAACACTTCAAAACTTTCTCCAGTCGGTGCAGCAGCAACTCGGAAACAATTTCCCTACCAAAACATCTCCAAATTTGTTGAAATTTGGAAAAAACATCCTAAACACCTTGGGTAAGCTCCAGTAAAAATTTTAGCAAAATTTGACATTGGCGAGATCTGGAAAAATGGCTCTAAACTTTCTGCCCTTGGAGTGAATCTCCAAAAGCCAAGCTATCCAATTGTCTAGCCTCCAATGTGAAGATTCACACGCTAATGGCAAAATTACAAATCACTTCTTAGTTAGCTGGAAAAAAAAGAGAGAAGAAAGAGATGAAGGCCGATTTTTAGGAGGTAGGATGAAGAAGAAGTGTGAGACTTCAATACATGAATGAATCACACAAAAATTGAAGGGAAAAATGGAATTTAACAATTAGATGTGCAAACTTGGCATGGCTAGCCAGCTCTTTCCTATTTATAGGAGATGAGGTGATGCAAGTTGGCATCACACCTCCCATGAGAAATTTTAATTTCACTTGCATTCGAATTTCATTTGAAATCTTCATTTCATCTCATGAAATGTCAACTAAACAAATTATAAATGCACCCCAAATGAACTCTTTCATTTTGAATTTCCCTCCAAAATAATTCTTCAAATTAATTAAATTAACCCCTTAATTTAATTAATTAATCTTGACTTAACTCCTTAAGCCAATTAGCTTAACGTTTTAAGCTATAATTGTTGGAATAGTGCCCGCAAGCCAATTGGATTGGCCTTGTAAAGCTATTTCCTTGAAAAACAATGAGTTGTGAACCCATGTCTAATGAACAGAAAAACCTAACGGGTCACACACAAAAGTAGGAAGCTCTTACTTGATAAGAGGAATTCTCTAAGGAGTTAGAAAAATTCATGCTAGGCGTTTTTGGAGAGAGGAACAATTGACTATTTTAATTGGTCATTTTTTACTTGATTAATTTAAGTGTTAAATTAATCAAAATAATTTAAGGAGTTAAATTAAGTCAATTAAATTAAGGATTTAATTTAATTAGTGCTATATTACAATTAACTAGCAAGGAAACTCCTCCAAAATGAGACAAAAACAGCAGCAAAAATGTGCCAAGAGCACTATGGCCACCATAAAATAAGACAAAAGAAAAGGAGAAATACATTACCCTGAGAACTTATCTCTTAAATCGCCGATGAGATACTGTCCTCACATTCGTACACTTGAAATTTATCTAAGCCATTGGATGAATGCAAAACAACCTATCAAACCTCAACCTAAACAAAGTTGAGTGAATGCACTTGACTGAATTAATGAAGCAATCTTGAAAAGGCTTTTAGGCATAAAATGCCCAATCCAAAATTCCTAAGTTGCTTGCAGGATAAAAACTTTTGACAAACGTCATGAACATCCCTTAGAATGCTAATCATAGCCTTGAAAAACTTTCCTAAGTCCCTTAAAAACCTCAAAAAATGCAAAAATCCTCCGCTGAGCGCAGAGTATTATTGACTACCACAGAGAATTTCTGAAGTAGAAAAACCTCATGACAAACCTAAGACCTACAAGGATATAGAACCTGGTAGGTGCCCGACAAATGTTGGGAGGTCACCCAAGCAAGCAACTAGCAGGCTCCCAGCACAGACACTCAACATCAATGCTTAGCGGACACTGATATGAATATTTTTCTTGCTACAATCAACCTCGATCGTACTTTGAATCGGGTCCCACTTCCCAATATGTCACTCCTTAAAATTTTACTTGAAAATTCACCTAAGTCCTGTAGTAAGTACTATGTAAAAAAAAATTAAATCCTCAGATGATAGCAACATGGAATTTTCCCTAAGTCTCTCAACCAAATGCAAAACACGTGTACATCACACATTATCCAATGAAAATTGATTAAATTAAGGGTGAATTACATCCAGCCCCCCTAAGATTTGGCCTAATTACAAAAAACCTCATTGTTTTGAAAATTACATTTACCTACCCCCTTATGTTTGTCGTTGTCCAACATTTAACCCCTGTCATTAGTCGCCTTTAAGGTTTTGACCTGGTGCCATTAAAAAAAATATAGGTGAAAATTTAAAAATGCCTTTATTATATCTGACCTTATTTTTTACCAGGTTTGACCTTCTCTGTGGATGAAATTACCTTCAGGGGTAGTATTGTAAGATTTTAAATTTTTTAGTGTTTTCTTTGTAATTAATTCTCTTTTAGGACTAAAACATACTTAATTAATTAGGATTTAAATTACATACTTAATAATATTAAATAATAAAGATTTAAAATAATTAATTAACTATATTTATTGATTAAAAAATATATAAATAAATAATTTATAAAGAAGGATAAGAATTTATTCTATATTTATTTGTAATTAATAATTTTTTTAGGACTACAACATATAATTTGAATTTTAAATTACATACTCAATAATATTAAATAACAAATATTTAAAATAATTAATTAAATATATTTGTTAATTAAAAAATAAATAAGTAAAAATTGAAAACAAAAAAAATATTAGTAAAAAATTTATTAAAATCTATTCTTTAAAATTCATTAAAGAATAAAAAGAAATCCAAGGTAGGGTAGTAGCCAGTCTCTGGCTATAGCCAGGCCACAGCTGGCCCCTAGAGATGGTAGCAAGTGGCCGACCATCGCCAAATTTGGCCGCTTGGTTAAGCGGCCATTGGCCATGGTTGGGTACCATCTCGGGATGCGGGTGAGGGTGGGGTGGTGGGGGTGGTGGGTGTTGTGTTTTATATATAGATAAATATATATACATGTATGTATATTTACATATATATGTATATATATGCACGTTTATATTATAGTAAGTTTAATGATTTAAATTTTTATTTTTTATTTAATTATTTTGTTTTTAAATAATAAATGAATTTAATTACATTATTAAAGTAATTCACTCGTAAAATTATTAAAATTATGTAGTATAAGATAATATATTTAAATTTTTATTTTTTTATTTTTACTTATTTTATTTATTTACTACTAAAATTTAATAAATTTTTTTATATATGTTTACTATTTTATCATTATTAAATATGTAACTCAAAATTAATAGAAATATATTATCAAATGTTATAAATTTAAATTTTTTAAAAAATTGAAGGTGATAAGATATATGAAATAAACCCTCATAAATTCAAAAATATTACAAATAGGTCCTATGGTATTTCTCTCTTTTGATATTCTATCAGTTTTTTTATTTTTTTATTTTTAATAGAAGGGTGTTTTGGTCATTTCACACTTTCATTACTATTACATTTTAGTTTCAAAGTTTAGAGGGTAAATGTAAATTTCAAAACAATGAGGATTTTTTTTTTCGGTAATTAGGCCAAACCTTAGGGGGTTTGGATGTAATTCACCCTTAAATTAAAATAATTTTAAAATAAAGAAAAAATAGCAAATTAAAATTATAATATATTTTTTTATGTGAAATTAAAAAATCCCAAATAAAAAGCAGGGGGTTTGATGTTATTGACAAAAATTGAATATAAAGAAAATTCAATAAATTGACTAGAAATGATAATGAACCTAAGCTAATTAACTAGGTAAATGGGCCAAAGAACCCAAAGTATAAGCCTAGCTCATAAAAGAGGAGCAAAAAAACCATAATGGGCCTAAGCTCATTATGATTAAAATCTATAAATACCAAGTCTTGCAGAGAAATGGGCATGAGAAATCATTCGCAAAACATTCCAAAGTCGGAGAACTTTGGGGAAGAGAGGACTAGTATGCTTGTGTTTAAGAGGAAAATGAACTGACACACTATTGTCTCTTGAAGAAGACCCTAGCTCGATTTTCGGGCAGCATCAATTACAATTATATCATGTAACAAAATTCAAAATTAAAATGTGGGATAGAAATTTCAAGAACAACACCTTCAAAATATATAAATATTTTAATCAATGGAACATTAGATTGACCATCCTTAAATGTGAAAATAAAACTAATAAAAATATACAAACACTTTACGTGCATCTTCTATTAATAAAATTAATAAATCTTAAGGCATCAATGATAAATTTATTGTCCTATATTTGTTCCGTTTCTTACTTATATTATTAAATTTATTTTCACGGGTTTGATTTTGAATTTTCCTTTCACTATTTTGAGTTAGTACATTTGGTTTTGAATTTTGTCATTCTTTTATTTTTTTTCCCTAAGTTTGATTTTGAGTTTTCCTTGACCATACTTTATTTATATTCTTCAGTTTTGTTTTAAATTTTCCTCTGATTATTTTAAAGCTTGTCTATTGGTTTTAATTTTTTTTCTTTTTTTTTAGTTATCGAGTTACTTTTCCTTTGAATCTTTTTATAATTCAAACGCCTTTTTATCGATTTTCATTTTTTTCTATGGGATTGAGTTAAATCTATTTCTCCAACGAAATGAATCTATGCAGATGAAAGTCATATGTATATGGGAGTTACCTTTTAGATCTACCAAACAAAGTATCTTGTATTTAGAGCCACCTCTTGAATTTGCAGAAGCTACATCTGGAATCACTATAATAACAATGCCTTGTTGTTATGATTTTCTTTTTAAATGATCATAGTACTATTCCAAAAATTATTTTACCATGGAAAAATTTTGGTTTCATAGAAGTAGTAAAAATGACGTTAAATTAAATTTTTACCATGCCAAAAGTAGGGTAATAAAGATATACTTATTTACAATCCAATAGCTCGCATAATAAAAAACATATTTGCAAAGGATTGGACTAATGAGTGTTCTTCCCTTATGTCGAGTTGCTTGGACTCACTGACTGATCTAGAGAGCTCAGATTGAGACTAACGGTTACGTGCCGGTATGAGTGAATACCATCATCGAATTGAGGAATTCCACCTTTCCAATAGGTAAAGAGTCTTATACTTCACCACTTTCAACATTACAGAACTAAAGTAACTATAGGAGCGGGTGTAGCAAGGCCTCGCTACCATGGAGATGCCTTTGGTTGAATAAAGACTATTTATTCTCAGATGAAGCTCAAGACTTGGTACATCAAAGAAGGAAAAGTCAGCTTCAAAAGAATTGGAAGAAAAAATAGATTTCTCTTGGGTCCATGCATAACATCCTATAATGTGCCTAAAGCCTTTCACAAATTCATGATAAAAAGGAAACTTTCCTCTTCGAATCTTCACCCTCCATCTCTCATGGTTGGGGGTTCATTTTTCCTTATCCTAACTCTCGTCCAAGTTCAATAAAGGGTGATAGAATTCTAGCTTCCAAAATAGATCAATGAAAAGAGTTAGGAATCTTTGAACTGGTAGTCTAAAGTAGGGATAGGACCATCCCGCTCGTGGATATCAACTTCTTTGCTTTTGCTTTGTTTTTTTGGTCCACATTCTCCAATACTTTCACTTTTAGGTTTGGAACCATAACCGTAACTCTCTCCAAGACCTAGTGGAACTGGCTTGCTACCAATAGGTGACTTTATTAACGCCACTTTAGCATAATAAGAAAAAAATCCCCTAAAACTGGGAACTATACTATTTTCCACCTTTTGTACCACCGAAATTTTTTTAGCTCAACTTTTTTCCTTTCCAAAAATTCTAGCAAACACAAAATGTGATTTTAGGTAATCAACACTTTGATCAATAAAACTGGGCAAGGATGTGAGGATCAAATCCTCATGGAGATCATTTTTAGACCTTCTCAACAAGCCTAATCATCTTTAGACTGTAGTCGATGATACATGATTTCTCATCCATCCTAGCTTGAAAAACCTCATTTAACAACATGAACCTCTCATACCTTGTTTCCATTACAACTCTTGTAGACGTTAACCGATGTATTTATTCATGTGTCATTGAGATTTTCGAAGTTTGTAGATTCCATCATGAGACTATGGAATATGACGATCCTTAACCCAATTTGTGAACATTTCATGTATCTATTGATCTACATTGATCCCTTTAGGATAAGGAGTGCCATGATATAGGACATTTATCATTTTCTAGAAATCTAGAAGGATTTTGAGCTTAAGTTAATCTTGGAAGTGAGGCTCAGTTGGTTTATTGGTTTCCAAAATAACATTGAATGGATTCTTGAGATTTTGAAAATCGTCAAAGGCAAAAAAAAAAAAAGAATATGAGCATGTGATTGAATATTGATATTGAAAACATGTCCATGGTCTTTCAAACATGTTTTTCTCTCACTATTTTATTAAACCCTTTTCCCCCTATAAGAAATTGAAAAATCTTATTTCCTAGTGAGAATCAAGGTTTTAAGGACTTGTAGCGGACCCACGACTCGTGAGACTTCCACAAACAATCGAAAGGTAAGCAACTTTTGCTAATTGCATCTCTATGCAACCCTTGATATATTTTTCCTCACTTTTCATGTAGAGACATCTACACTACTAGGTGTTAAGTCGGACCTACCAATCAAACTTTGATTCGAGACCGCTCCATGTCATCCCACGCCTTGTGGCCAATGCATGGGAAGCATCAAATCAAAGGTGTACCATATGCTAAGTATGTGGTCACAGCTTTTCACCATAAGTGTGACCCACAACTCGTGAGACATCACACAAATGTGGTAGCATCGTCATGCCACATACTATTGGTAGAAGGCATAGATTAATTAAAACTCCTTTTAATTTGTATCCATTTTGACTTAATATTTGAAGCAGTTAGACTTTCTAAGTGGAGGGATTCTCTTTCTTGCAAAGATCTCATCAATTTTGTATTCTTATTTAGGTTTTTGTATCCTAACCATGTATCTCATACATCAATAGGATATGAAAAGCATAAATAAGTAAATACACATAACATGTTGTTAGGGTAGGATGACAATGAGCCTTAACCAAGTGGTGCACTTAGAGCTATAGGTGCACCACCTAGTTGATTTTAAGTGGGTTGATTAAATCTAGTTATTCCAAAAATGTATCCCTATACATTCATAGGTCTTCATGCCTCTAATGGTCTTCTTTGCTCCTTGTAACATTTACATGAGAAAGAAATCCTCACTCCTAGTGATTGTACTCTCATAACATTTACAAGATAGAAATTAATAGGCATGCAAGCCCCAATTTAATACAACCCTTTTCAACAACTTGAAACAAATAAAATCAATATTAAAGGCTCATGATCATCCACATTCATTCATCATCCATTCAACAATTAAACAAACAATAAAGCAATCAAGAATTGACATTCAATTCCAACAATTAAATACTTATCTTATAAACAATTAATTGGTCAAGAAAAAGTAAACATAGCAATTATGCATCTCATTTTTGTACATAATGTTGGAATAGTGCCCCACAAGCTAATTAGGTTGGCATGTAAACAATTTCACTTGTAATACAATCTTGATTGAATTATATTAATTTTACATGACCATCTTATCTTATGCTAATATTACTTCACTGGCATTTGATTGAAGCCCTTAGATCACACAAGACTGCGGGACTTGGTTACGTACTAGGTGGTGATCATGAAACAAGTCTTACATGGTCATGATCTTAAATCTTCCAGGTTGTACGATCTTATGAGATAAGGCATCTAAGATCCAAATAAACTTGCACGAACGATGCATAAATCCAAGGGCTGGATATTGCTCCATTTCATGAGCAAACCATATGAGATATGGGTGCATGTTAGTAGGTACTTGTTAGAGAACAAGTTCACTGAAGGCCCCCCAGAGAATCCACTAGATATCTATAGTGGCAAGTTCTCCAGCTTACGCTAGTGCATATAACTAGTCCTTTGACCTGAGGATCTATGGTAACCTTATGTTTAAGTCCTCATACTTTGACTCTTCCTTGACCACTTAGCAAGTCTTTTGAGTTGAGGTTGGGTGTGAGCTACTTAAACATAGAGACTTGTGAGATCCGAGATGGGATCCGACTGCTTGTCATTGTGAAGGGCGAGTGCATCTCCTATGTATTCTATAATGATCAATTCCAAGGAGTCTTTGCGCAAGGCAGTATGACAATTTGGAAAATGAGTTTTTCAAAGATGAGATCATAAACCGAAATCGAACATTGAGAATAGAAACATAGTATTGAGGCTATTAAGGAATCGAAAAATATCTTGCCCTAGGCCTCTTTCAGGAGATAGGAGACGGAAGAACCATATTTTTATGGTAAGCGGAGAGCTAGAATGGTTCTCCAAAAGCATTCATTTCGGCCAATTAGTTGGGCTCCATGGGCTTCAGGTTGGACATAGATTATGGAGATTTGGTACTATTCAATTAATGATATTAATTGAATGGAGTCATTAGTTTAAATGAGTTTAAACTAATGTGAATATTTGATATTCAATAAATCACAAGAGTTGTGAGCCCGTGTAAAAGGAACGGTAGAACCTAATGGGTCACACACAAAAGCCAATTGTAAATCCTACTTGATGAAGATGAATTTTCTAAGAGTTAGAAAGATTTCTTCATGACAGATTTGAGGAGGTAGTCGATTGATACAATTTTTAATCATCATGGCTTGATCAATTTAATTGTTAAATTGATCTAAATAATTTCAAGAGTTAAATTAGATCAATTAAATTAAAGAGTTAATTTAATTGGTGCCACATGACTATCAATTGGTCAACTTTAATTTAATTGGTGCCACATGACTATCAATTGGTCAACTTAAGGAGTTAAGTTAACATTAACTAGCTTAAAGAGTTAAGCTAATTGACTTAAGTCAAAGGTTAATTAATTAAATTATAGTATTTAATTTAATTAAAATAAAGAATCAATTTTGGAAGAAAAATTCAAATGAAATGTTCATTTGGCGAGAATTAGAATTTATTTGGATGACATTTCATTAGACGAAATGAAGATTCCAAATGAAATTCAAATTCACATGCAACTTGCTTGCAAGTTGGCAAGCAAGTAGTGCCCCCCATGGGAAGTGTGATGCCACCTAAGCATCACATTTTTCCTTCATCTATATATAGACATAGAGAGGGGCAGCCAAGCACATGTGGTTACAAGCAAAGTTAGATCTAATTGTTAGATTCACTCATTTCCCTTCAATTTTGCATGTATTGCCTCATGTGTTGAAGCTTCACATTTTTTTTCATCTTCTACATCCATTTTCAGCCTTTATCCTTTCTATTCTCTCCTTTGTCTACCAGCTAACATAGGGGAGAATTTGATAGTGCATTGGTGTGTGCATCTTATCATTAGAGGCAAAACAATTGGATTGCTAGCCTTTTGGATATTTTCTGTGGGCAGAAATTTTGGAGCATCCATTAGAGGTCTTGCTGGAACTTTTTTGAGGTAAAAATTTTATTGGAGAATTATCAAGATGCTGATGATCTTTTGGTCCAAGTTTCACTCAATTCTGAGGTCATTTGGTTGGCCAAAACTTTCCGTGAAGCCTCTATGCCGTTGGGTGACAGATTCAAGGAGTTGAAGTCTTCCTCCTAGTTTCCTTTGATTTTTAGCAAATCATGGTAATCCTCATACCAAGCCTTCCTCCTAGTTTCCTTGGCTTCATATGTAGCCTAGTTATTTTGGCATTTTTGTGCTTTGATAATTGGATCCCAGCGCTACATGTGACTTCACATAATTGAAAATTAACTTGAATAAGTTTCTATGTAGCATGATTTAGATCAATTTTGGTCACAAAAATAGGGTCAAAACTCCCCAAACCCATGACCGAGCGCTACTGCCCTTGCCCTACTGCACGACCGTGCAGTTGGTGTATGCCGCTGCTCGGTCGGTGGCTGGCCGAGTGTGGCAACTTGCCCTGTTTTGAGGTTTGCTCCAAGTCATGTCAATTTCAGCTCAATTTTTGCACACCAAAAAATTTAGGACACCTCCTAAACACTAAATCACACATTATAGATGAAATTCCAGATTCAAAACACCTTCTAAAAATGGAATTTCAAGTGCTCAAACATGCTTCAAACTTCAAGTTCAAGTAAGAATCAAAATTCTTCAAAAACCTCAAATAATCTCCAATCCAATTGGATCCAAAAATGACTAAAACATCTTAAGGCCAAATTTAACTTGCCATATCAACATATAACATCAACTCATGCTAAATCAACATTCAACATTAGCAACTATAAATCGAAACATGCTAAACATATGAATTAATACTTAAAACACATATTATCATAATTTCAATTCATCAACAAAGAAGCCACCTACATCATTATCCAAACACTCCGATCCATAAACTGGATCAAGTAATTGGAGATTTTGATCAATCCATCATATGAATCAATCAATCAAAAGTCCAAATTAAAGCATGAAATTAGGCTCCGATACCACTTGAAATCAAGTGTAGCGCAAGGATCTAATAATAAAACCACAAAAAGGCTAGATTAACTTGGCTACACTCAAAACTAAGGATCTAATCATGCTTTAAATTCAAATTTGGATGAAATATTACATTGAATGCTCAAAAATCCAAGGAAAGAAGGAAGAACACTTCAACACTTGAAAGTTGTCTTCTAGTGGCGCAGCAGCAAGATGGCAACAATTTCCCTATCAAATCTCCTCCAAATTGGCTGAAATTTGGATAAAAGATCACCAATACCTTGATGAAGATCCAGTAAATAATTCAGCCAAAAATGACTTCAGGAAGACACTCCAAAATTTCTGCCCTTGATGTGGATCTCCAAAAGCCAAGCAATCCAAATGTATTGTCTCTAATGATATGATCCACACACCAATGGCTAATCCAAATCTCTCTTTAATTAGATGGAAAATCAAGGAGAGAAAATGAGGATGAAGGCCAAAATTTTGGAAGGGAGAGGTGAAGAAAGTGTGAAGCCTCAACACATGAGAGAATCACAAAATTTGAGGAGAAAATGAAATCTAACTTTTAGATCTAGATTTTGCCAACTTAGCTTCCAAGTGGCCAACCACTCTATATCTATATATAGAGGGAGGGAATTTGTGATGCTAGTTGGCATCACACCTCCCATGAGGTGCCACCTAAGCAAGTAAGTTGCATGTGAAATCACATTTCACTTGCATTTGAATTTCATTTGGAATATTCATTTAATCTCATGAAATGTTATCCAAATATATTCAAATGCACTCTAAATAAACTCTTTCATTTTGTATTCCATCCAAATTAATTCTTCACATTAATTAAATTAAACCCTTAATTTAATTAATTAACCTTGACTTAACTCTTTAAGTCAATTAGCTTAGCTCTTTAAGCTACAAGGTGTTAACTTAACTCCTTAAGTTAACTTGGCCAATTGATAGTCATGTGGCACCAATTCAATTAACTCCTTAATTTAATTGGTCGAATTCAACTTCTTAAATTGTTTAGATCAATTTAAAAAATAAATTAACCAAGCCAAAATGACAAAAAAATTTGACAACCGTTTCCCTCCAAAATTGGTCAAGATGGAATTTCTCAACTCTTAGAAAATTCCCTTCATCAAGTAGGATTTTCAATTGGCTTTTATGTGTGATCCATTAGGTTCTACCATTCATTAGACATGGGCTCACAAATCTTGTGACTTTTAGAATATCAAAATATTCACATTAGTTTAAACTCATTTAAACTAATGACTCGATTCAATTAATCTCCATTAATTGAAAAGTACCCAATCTCCATGGTCGATGTTCAATCTCAAGCCCATGGAGTCCAACAAATTGGCCGAATGAATATGCTCTTGAAGAACCATTCTACCTCTGTGTTTACCATGCAAATACGGTCCTTCCTCCTATCTCCCGAAAAATGCTTAAGACAAGATATTTGCCGACTCCTTAATAGCCCCAATACTATGTTTCTATTCCCAATGTTCAATTTCAATTTATGACCTCATCTTTGGAAAACTCCTTTTTCAAATTGTCATACTACCTAGCGTAAGGACTCATTAGAATCGACTATTATAGAATACATAGGAGATGCATTCGCCCTTCACAATGACGAGGAGTCGGATCCCATCTTGGATCTCACAAACCTCAACTTCTAAATAGCTCATACCCAAGCTCAACACGACAGACCTACTAATTGGTCAAAGAAGAGTCAAAGCATGAGGATCTAAGCACAAGGTTACCATGGATCCTCAGGTCAAAAGACTAATTATGTGCACTAAAGTAAGCTGGAGAACTTACCACTACCGACTTACCACTACAGATATCTAGTAGATTCTCCGGATGGGTCTTCAGTGAACTCATTCTCTAACAAACACCCACTAATATGAACCCATGTCTCACATGGTTTGCTCATGAAACGGAACAATATCCAACCCTTGAATTTATGCATCGTTAGTGCAAGTCTATCCCAAATCTTAGATGCCCTGTCTCGTAAGATTCAATAACATGAAAGATTTAAGATCACGATCGTGTAAGACTTATTTCATGATCACCACCCAATGCATGACCAAGTCCTGTAGTCTCGTGTGATCTAAGGGCTTCAACCAAATTCCAATGAAGTAGTATAAGCATAAGATGACGATGGTCATTTATAATGAATATCATTCAATCAATATTATATCACACGTGAAATAGTTTACATGCCAATCTAATTGGCTGTAGGGCACTATTCCAATATCTACATCCGATCTCGTACATTGAACGACATATATTATGCTTCTAATGGTGAATGCGTAAGGTATGTGGGACATTCATTTTCTCTCATCCCCGATCTTAGGGAATATAAACTTGGAGAGACGAATGCCATGTCTCTTTAAGAGGTATCCTCTCTTGGATTCCTCCATACTAAACCTCTTTAGTGTCTTGTCAATGAATATTGATTGGAAAAGCCCCAACATCATCTTTGATCTATCTCTATAGATCCATATTCCTAATACAAATGATGCTTTACCCAAATCCTTCTTGGAGAATTGTGAAGATAACCTTGCTTTAGTAAACTCTAACGCTTCTTTCTCATTCCTAATGAAAAGGATGTCATCAACATAAAGCACAATAAACAATATCGAACTTCTACTAACCTTTTCGTATACACACGGTCCATACACATTTTCAATAAAGCCAAACAATTTGACCATCACATCAAAATGTAAGCTCTAACTTTAGGATGCTTGCTTTAATCTATAAATGGACCTTTGGAGTTTGCAAACCTTTTACTCACTCCCTTTGGATGTAAAACCTTGTTGTTGCTCCATATAGATTCCCTTATCAATGTTTCCATATAGATTTCCTTATTAATGTTTCCATTAAGAAATGTGGTCTTAACATCCATTTGCCAAATCTCATAGTCATGGTAAACGGCTATGGAAAGCATAATCCTTATAGACTTAGGCATAGTTACTGATGAAAAGGTTTTCTCGAAGTCAATACTGGATTTTTTAGTATAACCTTTTGCCATTAGTCTAGCCTTAAAGGCCGTAATCTCTCCATCAAGCTTATGCTTATAGATGTACTTGCAACCAATGGGTACTATACTTTCTGGTGGATCTACCAAAGTCCATACTTTGTTGGAGTACATGAACTTCATTTCGAATTTCATGGCCTCAAGCTAATGACCCGAATCTATGTCCAACATAACTTCCTCATAAGTCCTTAGATCACTATTCATTTGGCCTATCTCATGAAGAAATCTGAATCTTTTTGGTTGCTTCTTGATTCGGCCTTCCCTTTTAGGAAGTTGTGCGCTAGGCTCAGGATGCACTTTTATTTCTATTCCTAGTGGGATAGTATGATAATTTTAAACTTCATCAAATTTAATAACAACATTTTTTCTATCTAATAGAAACTCTTTTTCTAAAAAGGTGGCATTCTTTGAAACGAACACCTTTTGTTCCAAGGGATCATAGAAGTAATAAACCAAAGACTCTTTTGGGTATTCCACAAACTTGCACAAGATGGATCTCACATCCAACTCTGCTATGGTCTCTTAAAATATGTGGGAGACCCCAAACTTTTAAATAAGAGTAGGAGGGTGCTTTGCCAAACCACATCTCATGTGGTGTCTTTGGTACTGACTCTAAGGGTACTCTACTTAGCAGCCTCACCGCCATCACAAAGCGTATCCCCAAACAGAGATAGAGACATCAGCGAAACTCATCATAGATTGTACCATGTCTAATAATGTACGATTTCTTCACTCGGCTACTCTGTTATGTTGGGGTGTGCCGAGTGGAGTCTATCGTGAGAGAATTTCATTCTCTTACATAATCCAAGTACTTGGTACTTAAGTATTTATCTCTTTGATCCAATCAAAGAGCTTTGATAGTAAGTCCAAGTTGTTTTTCTACTTTATTCCTATACTCTTGAACTTTTCAAAGGCTTCAGACTTGTACTTCATAAGATACATAGTCCAAACTGAGTGAAATTAGCGGTGAAGGTAATGAAGTAAGAATAGCCACCTCTTGCACTAACTCTCGGTGGACCACCAATGTTTGTGAAGATCAAATCCAAAGGACATGTACCTCCACCGCACAATGATGATCACCATCAAAGTGATTAGGCCTCCGTGGATGGTCAAGCAAGCATATGGCATGGACTCCTACCAAACATGAAGAGACAATGTGCATCTTGTTCCACTCGTACTAGTGAGGTCAGCACTGCACGGTGCAAACCGCGCAATCTACCATCCCCATAGTAAGTCGTTACATATGGACATCTTTAGACCTCATTGCTAATTAGTAAGTGAAACTATGAACCACCTTATATATGTCGTAGTACTAAGATTAACTCATATTAGTCGTGATGAAAAACATTGTAAACTTACTCTGCGACTTCTCAAGTAACGTATTACTTGGCAAATAAATGAGTATTGCTCATTAATGGATTGGTAGATTTAATTAAATCAAAATTTCTTAAAACTATTAATTAGATTGATTTATTTCTCTCTTTATTAAACTTCTAACTTAACTACATTAATACGTTTATTAATCTAACGAAATTAAATTCAATTAAAATAAGTATAATAAATTAACTAGATTAATACATTTATTTATTTAAATTAATAATTACATCATATATTTAATTTAATTATATGTTGCATATTTGAATAATTTTAATAAAACAGTTATTTAATACGTTACAATTAAAATAATTTTGGGTTTACACATAAAGTATATATTATCTAATCGTGTATTAATATAATTAATTTAATTAATTAACTGGAAATTATCACCCTTATTAAATATAATTTATATCGATAAATAGTACATATATATTTTTATCTGATATTTTAATTGTTAAATTATTAATATGTACAATATAATTATTTATATAATAATATGTTTATTTTATTAATTCAATGACCTTAAATTTAGAAAATTAATTTGATTTATTACTAATTATTATTAATACTTTAATTTTAATTTATTACTAATTAGTTATCTTTTAATTGATGAATACTTTGTACAAAGTAATACATCATATGTCATTTCTTAATTTAAATAACATATAAAATGTGAAAATAAATTAATTACACCTCACTTCATTACAATCATATTTCAATCATTACACACACATGTATACACACATCATCCAACTATAAATATATATACATACATTACATAAAAAAAATCATTTTCAGCCAACAAATCCAACAAAACTTCAACTAATTTGACCTCTATAGTCAAGTTCATCTCCTCCTAAAACAAAAAGAAACAAACAACTCATTCTCAATTCATTTTCCCTGTTTTCCCAAAACAAAAGGAAATATTTGGCACATTCACCAAATTTTCTCCCAAAAACCCATTCTCCAAAAATATTTTCCAAAAAACACCAAAAATGTAAAAGAGCAAAGCCTAAGAATTCCAAAGCAAGGTGCTTTAGTCTCAACAGTCTACATAAAAAAGATGATCTTGGAGTTAAGATAACATAGGCCAAACTCTGCAATATGTTGAGGCTGTTGATCACACCAAGGCAAGGAGGGACAAAATAAAAACACAGTGGAATGCAAAATTAATTGCCATTAACTTGGCATTACATAGAGAACTTTTCAATAAATAACACTAATCCTCCAAATACCAACTAAGGGATCTCTATGCTTTTAATATGGATTTAAGTATGGATCTATTTTATCTTTTTGCTTCTGGTTGAGAAGATATAGACCAAGTGGGTTCCAAATCCACCTTTGAACTCTTGATGATTTACTCTTCAAATAGGTCGCCTTATAGGCCTTATTGAAGATATGATGGAAGACTCTGTTTTTTACTTCAATGATGAAGATCACAAATAACACACTATAAATCCAAATATTTTTCTCTCTACAAGGTCCCACACACTCAAGCTCACACAAGATGTATCCTTATGCTAGATTATAGACAAGCGTATGAATATGTACGGAAAACAATGAGAGAATGGAAGAATTTTGTGACCTTTGTAATAAAACAAAGCAATGACAATGCTTCTTGAAAACAAAGAAAAACAAGGCAAGAGAATGGGCATCAAAAGAGGCATGAATCTCTATATCTATATATCAAGTGCCCAAGTGTGTGAAGAGTGTGATATATAGATATAAATGTATCTAATAATATTTCCCAACTAGATCTCAACAAGTAGGCATAGTGGGAATATTGTATAGATATAATTTATAAATTCATGTTCCCAATGCACTTGATTTTGACCACCTAGCGGGCATGGTCTACAAAATTTGCCTTGCAAGTGATCAATTGATTTGGCCAAATATTTTGACTAAGTGGGCCAATTTCAAATTAATTAGTCTTTACTAATTAATTATCTCTCTATAGACTAATTAAATAAAGAATTTATTTAATTAATTTAACTCATTAAATTAATCAAGCCAAGAATCAATTAGTCCAATTAATGAACTCCTCTCATGTAACTCTGTAGATGATATTATCTAACACTTAAATAATACTCCACACATACCATGTGAGTTCTTGAACACTTGTGTGTGACTTTCAAGTTCACCATTTAATTAGTTATGTCTTGCAATTCCTTGCGATTTAATTTTTGAATAATTAACTAATTTAGTTATTCCAGTTAATTAAACTCTTGTAAGTGACCACTCTAAAGTATTCTCTATTAATTCAAGACTACCCAATCTTCATAGTCAATTTATAGCAAAAATTCTATGAAGCCTAATCAACGAGTGAATTAAATATGTGATTTATTCCACTTATAAGTATCATGCAAATATGGTCATTCCATTTTCTATGTCCTGATTGAAGCCTAGGACGAGGAAATTTATCAATTTCCTAATAGCCTTAATAATTATATATCTATGCTTACTGATTGGCTCAAGTGGCCTCAACTTTGGGAAGTTCTTTTAAAATCATCACACCACCTTGCACAAGGATTTTCAAAACTGAACATCATAGAAAACATAGAAGATCAACTCATTCAACAAAATGAACAATGATCCTTTATTGGTTTTCACAAACTTCTATACGCAAGTAATGTATACCCAACATAAACTCCATACAACCCACTACATGACCAGGGTAGGTATCAAAGCATAAATATCGGGGCACAAGGTCACCATGGAACCTCAAGTTTAAGGACTAATAATAAGTACTATTGTAAGTGTGAGAATCTCGTGTGAGAATCTCCAGTACCAATATACTGCTATGGCTTTTTTATGCAGTTCTCAAGGTGGATCCATTCAGTGAATTTGTTTTCCAACAAGTACCCATTAATATACACTAATATGTCTACATTTGATTGCCCATGAAACAGATGATCCTCCAACTCTTAAAGCATGCATCCTAGTGCAATTCTATTTGAATCTAGCAATGTACTACCTCAAAATATTCTATGACTTGGAATAATTTAAGATCAATACCATAGAGACATATTTTGTGATCACCATATGCATGACCATGTCCTGTAGTCATACATGATCTAAGAGTTTCAACCTCTACAAATGATCTCTCAGATCAAATGGTATCATCTCAAAATGTGCTTAGATCACTGATGAGATCATGGCTCATTTGCTTGCATTACGGCTTCATCATAATAGATAACAACTGTTTCGATAATGATAAGCACTACCTATAACTCTTAAATGAAGTTTTTCATCCAACACTTTACTTTGCAGCTTCTGCTACTGGTGTATATTTTGTCTTAGTGGTTGATTTAGAACTGATCTTCCAACTTACCACATCGCCATTAAGGAAAAATATAAATCCAGAGATAAGCTGGAGTCATCCACACCAAACTGAAAATTAAAAACCAAAAATCTCTCAAGTTTAGCTTTTTACCCCAGCAAACTAAGAACATCTCATTCATCCTTCTCAAGTACTTAATGATTATCTTCACGCACTCCATTAACTTCATCGAGGTTAGCCTTATAACAACTCGTGACACTTAAAGCATAATATTTGGTCATGTATATAGCATAACATATATTATGCTTCCAATAGCATATGCATAAGGTATGAGAGATATTCTTTTCCTATCTTCTTTAGTCTGTGGCACCACAGACTTGAGAGAGAAAGAGCATGTCTCATAGGAATATATCCTCTCTTAGATTTTTTTTTGGTACTAAACCTCATTAGTATTTTGTCTATGTACAAAATTTGGATAGCCCTAACATTATCTTTAATTTATCTCGGTGGATTCATATTCCCAATATGAAGAACGTTTCTCCGAAATCTTTCATGGACAATTATATTGAGAACCATGATTTAGTTTGCTCTAACATTCCTACCTCATTCTCAATGAGAATGATGTTATCAACATGAAGCAATAAAAATTGAACTAAACATCCACTAGTCATCTTGTACACACATGGTTCATACACATCTTTGATAAAACCAAACCCCATGACTTTTTCATCAAAAACATATGTTCTAACTTCAGGATGCCAATTAAAGGCCATAAATGAAACTTTGGAGTTCACAAACCTTTTGCTCACTCCCACTGGATGTGAAACACTCATTTGGTCCAAGCTTTCACTTATAGATCCATTTACAACTGCCAGATATTATACACTCTAGTGGATTTATCAAGGTCCATAACTTGTTGGAGTACATAGAGTCTATATACAATCAGACATTAAGCCAATATTCGGAATCTATATCGAACATAGCTTAAAAGCTTTCTCATAGGTCCTTAGATTGTTGTTGAATTGGCTGATTTCGTGAAGAGACCAAAACCTACTGGGTTGCTTCTTTACTCGATTGGACCTTCTAAAAATGTGTGTACTTGTAGATTACTGTGCATATTTTTCCACTATTTGTGGGATCATTGGCATAGTACGAACTTCATCAAATTCTACAACACCAACATTTCTAATATAATAGAAACTCCTTCTCCAAGAAGGTGGCATTTCACAAAATAAATACCTATTATTCTAAGGGATCATAAAAGTAATATCCAATATACTCTCTAAGGCCTCCTGCAAACTTGCGTAAGATGGGTCTCATATCCAACTTATCTCCTACTTTTGTTTAACATAAGCAAGAGACCCCCATATCCTTAAATCGAAGTATGAAGGTGTTTAGATATGCTACATCTCATATGATGTTTTGGGCGCTGACTTTGGAGGTACCACATTTAGTAACTTCATTATGGTTTCAAGCATGCAAAAATATCTAACATAACCTTGAAAAGTTGTATAACACTTATACATCAAAATAAAGCAAAATAAGACAATTTTGCAAGCAAAAAAACCAATAAAATACAAAGGAAAAAGCTCCACAAGGCCCATGGATGGGTAGCAGCCCTTGTCAGCTGCCTAGGCACACGGCAAGTGTACTCATAATGCACCCGCTGCAACAGCAAGTTGCTGGCCTGGTGGTAGCCGCCTTTACCGTGCCTTAGGTGCCCATTCCTTGCAACGTTGGGCCACTTTTACAAGGTGAAAATTCTTGGACACCTCCAAATCAAATTTGACCCATATTTTGATAAATTTGCAAAGCTTAAACAATTTAAAATTTGAAAACTAAACTCTTCAACATGCTTCAAAAATAAAAAATTAAATTGAATCTCTATTCAACAAGATACTAATTCAAGAAAATCCAATCTAAATGAACCCAAAAATTATCAAAACACACTTTAGCAATATAAAAACATGCCAAATCAACATTTAACATCATCAACATCTAGCAAAATATTCAAATTCTCATCAAAATAAACTAAATCACTGTCTAGCAAAACATTAATAGAATTCAATTCAAAGCACCAAGAGCCATACGTAAAAACTTCAACTTCTCCAATTCATCAATTGAATTAAGAACATGAAGTCAAAAATCAATTCAGCATATGAATTAACTTTTATCAAATCCAAAATTAAGGCCTAAAATTAGCTCTGGTACCACTTGAAAAAGATGGTGAATCAAGGATTTAGGCATAATAGAATTCAAAAAAATTTCATCACTTGAAACTTACTTAATTCACCATCTAACCAAGGATCATTTTATGCTAAAACAATGTATTTAAAGGAAGAAACATTTACCTTCAGTGTTCTCCCAAATTAATGAGATAGTGACACCAATTAACTCCTCAATTGTGGACCAACTATCCTCCAGCTTTGATCAACTTTCAGCTACTTCAAAATTGGAATTACAACATTAGAATCAACCAAAAAATTGCCCAAAATAGGGGCAAAAAATAGCAACAAAATAGTGGCTAAAATCGCTTCCAATCTCCAGAAAAGGATGAAAAACCTTTCTTCAAATTTGGACTCCTTTTAATCCACACAAAGTGCTCCAAATGTAGCACCTCTAATCAAGTTCAAACACCTTTAGGAGCACTCTTATTCTTTCTACCTTCAGCTAGAAAGATGGAAGAATTGATGGAAGATTAGAGAAGAAAGATGAGGATTGAAAGAAGAGAGGTTAAAGAAAATTTAGTAGGGAAGTTTTTTGTCACACCAAAATGAAAGGAGGGAGTGTTTTCACACTTGATGGTTGGTTACTTAAGTGGTCCCAAGGCCTTTTGTATGATGTGATAGTTGCATTAAAAAGTCTCTAGATACTTCCTTTCCACTATTGGTCCAAGTGGATGCCTAAGTGTCATACAGGATTTTAATTCAACTAATTAAAATCACTATTTTAATTAGCAAATTAAATATTCCTACATATTTTATATGGAATCTTCTGTTTATGTTTTCCCTCAAAAAATTAGAGCTCTTTAATATCAATTAAATTAACTCTTTAATTTAATTGATCCAACTTAACTCCTTAAGTTGGCAAGACCAATGAAATATAAATTAACGCTTTAATTTAATTGGCCTAATTTAACTCCTTAAATTAATCAAGCCATAGTGACCAATTTTTAATTTGTCACTTAATCTCTTCCAATATTGACCAATTTGATTATGTAACTCTTTAGATAATTTCTCCAACTCTTTGTGATTTATAGAATATCAAATATTCTGATTAGTTCAAACTCTTTAAACTTATCTGGCTTTAATTAATCTCTATTAATTGAAAAGTGTTTAATCTTCATAGTCAATGCCTAACACAAACCAATGGAGCCTAACCTATTGGATGAATTAATTAGTGCAAACCTTTCCCCTTATGGTTGCCATGCAAATACAGTTCTTTTGTTTCCTATATCGCAAAAGGCACTAAGGGCAAGTTATTTTTTGGTTCTGTAAAACCTTGATAACTATGTATCTATTCTTGATGTGCGAATCCAATATATGATCTCAATTTTGAAAATACAATTTTCAAATTGTCATACCACATCACGTAAGGATTTCTCATAACTGATATTTGTAAAATATGTAGGAGATTAACTCATTCTCCACAATGAGCAAATGGATCCTCTATTGAAACTCACCAACCTCCATACATAGGTAGCTTGTGCCCAAGTGGATCGAGATAGAATGAAAGCATAAGGACTTAAGTACAAGGTTACCGTAGATCTTCTAATTAAAAGACTAATTATATGCACTATCATAAACTAGAGAGTTTACCATTATCGACAAGCTACTCTGTTATCTTATGGATCTTACAAGCGAGTCTTCAATGAACTTGTCCTCTAACAAGCACCCACCAATGTGTATCCATGTCTCCTACACAGATTGCCTATGAAATGGAACAATATCCAACTTCTTGGAGTATGTATCACTAGGGAAACTCTATCTGAATCTTAAATGACATGTCTCTAAGATTTTGTGACTTGGAATACTTTAAAATCATGACCACAGAGAGTTATTTCATGATCACCCTAATAGGCAAAACCAAGTCCGGTAGTCTTGTATAATTTTAGGGCTTCAACCAGATACATGTGAATAATATTATAAATGCATAAGATGAAGATGATTATTTATACAATATCATTCAATTAAGCTTATATCATAGGAATAGTGATGCAGCTAATCTAATTGGTTGTGGGGTACTATTCCAATAATTTTGGTCAATCTATGTATGAGATATAGATCTATGTTAGTGGATACTTATTAGAGAACAAGTTCCCTAAAGATTCATTTAGAGAATCCATAAGGTAATGATAGTGCATATAATTAGTCATTTGTCTTGATGTTCCACAGTAACCTTGTACTTAGGTCATTGTGCTTTGGTTTTGTCTCGACCACTCAGTGGGTCGCCCGAATCTTAGGTTGGGCATAAGCTACTTATATGTGGATATTAATAAGTTCCAATAAAGGATCTATTTGCTCGCCGAGAAGAACGAGTTGATTTCCTATATATTCTATGATAACCGGTTTCAAGAAATCCTTGCGCAAGGTGGTATGACAATTTAAAAGGGTATTTCCAAATTTGAGGTCAATCATTGGAATCTTGCATCAAGAATAGATAACTATTAGGAAACTAACAAATATCTTATCATATGCCTCTTTTGAAAGATAAGAAATGAAAGGACCGTATTTGCATAGCAATCATAAGTGGAAATGTTCACACTAATTAATTTCATCCAATTGGTTGGCTTCATAGGCTTGTGCTAGGCATCGACGTTGGAGATCGAGTTTTTTTTTTATTAATGAAGATTAATTTAAGAAAGATTAGTTTGAAGGAGTTTAGACTAATTGAAATATTTGATATTTAGTAAATCACAAAGAGTTACGAGCCCAAGTCTATTAATTGGTGAGCCTATTATAGAAAAGCATTTAGGTACTCTAGTGGATTTGAAAAAATTATCTAAGGAGTTAGATAATTAAATTGATCAAGATTGGAAGAGACCAATTGACTAATCCAAAATTGATCATAATGGCTTGATTAGTTAAGGACCAATTAAAATAAAGTGTTAATATAATTGGGCTATGTGACAAGTTTAATTAGCCTTGTCAACTTAAGGAATTAAATTGAATCAATTAAATTAAAGTGTTAATTTAATTAAAATGCTACCCCCTATCTTCTTTTTGGTGGTGATAAAAAACTACCTCCTAAATTATCTCTATCCTCTCATCTTCCAATCTCCTACTTCCTCCCCAATTCCCCTTCATTTCTTCCATCTTTTTTGGCTCAAGATAGAAAGATCAAGAGTGTTTCTAAGGTGTGTGAACTTTATTAGAGGTGCAACATTTGGAGCACTAGTGTTAAATAAGAAGGAGTCCAAGTTGAAGAAGAGTTCTTCATTCTAAGTCACACCTTGCGGCTATTCTTGTACTAGTTTTTTGCTGCTGTTTTGGACATCTTTGGGGATGATTTTGGAGCTAATTTGCTGCTGGAAATTGAGGAGAAATAATGGCTAAAAGTGGGCTAAGAAAGGAGGAGTGTTGGTGAACCATTGAAGAGTCATCTTTAATTTGGAATATCTCTTAAGGTAATTGCTTCTTCATTTAAATCCATTGTTTTGATATAAAAAGACCCTTGGTTAGATAGTGAACCAAGTTATTTTCAAGTGTTGAAAAATTTTAAATTCTATTGCACTTTAAGTCCTTGATTCACCGTCTTCTTCAAATACTGTAAGCGTAGCCACCACTCTGCTTCTAGTTGATACTTAGCTATTTAAGGGAAAAAATGGGGACTCATGGAAACCACGATCATTGTGAGACCCCTCAAAGAACCTCACTAAGAGACATTCTTGACAATGGGATCAAAATCACGCTTAATAGAAGAATCTTTAAAGCGCAAAATATCATTTCACTACAAGACGTCGAAAGGTCATGCAAAGTGCTATGTTAGAATAGTACACCCCAAAGGATCCCTAAAGAAACACCTCCACGAGATACTCTAAAAGGCTCCCAAAACAACTTAACTTTACAAGAGAACCTAAGAGTTATTTGAAGCATGGAACTCTACCAACAAAATCTCTAAGTTGTCTACTAAGTGCAAAATTTGGCCAAAAATCATGAGGGATCTCCAAAGTGCCAAGCACTACAAGCAATTCTAAGTCATGCTCTAACACCTCCTTAAGTTCCCATCGAGCAACTGACCATGACATCAGTCATCAAACACCTTTCCTTGTGCCTGAGCGCATCCCTTGGTGCCTTATTGCATTGCCGAATGCTCGACCAAGTGAGTGATGCCTCTTTGCACCTAGCAAGCGCCACCTCTGCATTGAACTTAAAAACTCTAACCCCAACTTAGTTAGAGACTCTAACTTGCCAAAAGGAATGACTTGACGTCTCAAAACATCTAACTCTCTTGGTAGGAGTAAATGCTCAATGCAAAAATGCTAACAACAAATATTGACTCATAAATTTAGAAAGTGAGAAAACATAAAAAAAAAAAAAAAAAAAAACTTGCGATGTGATCTTGAGGAAACTCTAAGATAAAAAGCTCCCAGAAAAAAACTTAAGTCTTCCATGGGACGCGAAGCGAGAAATGTCCCAACCTCACAACAACATGATCAACAAATTCTAAGTCAGCAGGAGAGAACTCACTCCTCATGGACACTGAAAAATACCTCCTAAGAGTTGAGACTTGACAAAGTACACCCAAGCACGAAATATTCAAACGAAGTTTTCTAAGTTGTTTACAAAATGCGAACCTTGGACAAACGTCCTCAACTTCCTTCGAGGCACAAATATGGTTTTTAACAAATTTTTCTAAGTCTTCTTGTGATGTTATGCTGATTTCCAACACTCATCTATCATAAAAAAGAATAAGGGTTGCGTTCGTCGAGAGAATGAGTGCCGAACTATGTTTGACAAAATGCTTAACTCAAACACTGAAGAGACACTAAAAGCCTAACACGAGTGCCTAGGATGGGTGCCTAGCGGACGGCCCTTCACAAACACTTGCTTAGCTGCATTTAGTGGGCTACCAACAACCCTCCGACAATGATGCTCTCAACGCTTCCCTTTCTCTTTCTCTCTTTTTTTTTAGCAAAGTTTAATTCAACTTCAATCATAATTTGACTTAGGTCCTACTCCTTAACTTTCTTATATTTACAATTCACTTGAAAGTTGTCTACATCCTTATATGATCATGACACGAAACTTTCCTAATCCTTTAGACACACAAGGCATGAAATTCATCTAAATCCTTAGATGAAAACAACAAATTTTTTTGCCAAGTCTTTAAGCAAATGTGAGTATGCACTGACTTAATTTAACTAGTAAAAATCGATCAAATTGATAATCTTATTAAGGTAAGGTAAACATCAAAATTAAATCTTATATTATATTTTAATATAAAATAAGGTTTCCAAATTTAAAATAGGAGGCTTAATGATGTGGATAATTTTACTCTAGCCCAAAATCAATTAACCCCATGAAGGAGGGTAATAAAACTCTAACCAGCCTAAGCTTATAAAAAATAAACTATAAATATTAAGATTCAAACAGAATTTGGGTGTAAAAACTCATTTATAAAGAACCGCAAAAATTGAAGAACATTCGAGGGCTAAGAAAGGATCTCGCTTGAATTTCATACAGTATCATCAAATAATAAATTATACAATTAACTCAAGTATTATAGGAAATTAGCACTTGAGATAAACATCTGAAAGTATATTGAAAGTCTACTACTACTGCTGTTGCTGATGCTGCTATTATTATTATTTGCTTATGGTTAAATTATATGTTAAAATTATTCTATATCTGCCTCCACATAATTTGTATAATTATCACACAATGTAGAAATAATTATTTAAAACTAATTCAATATGAAAAGCTAGTATCTTTCAATTGTGTAATATTTAATAATATAATATCTTAAATTATAATAAGTCCAAAATATTATTTGTCACTAATTTCAAAAATATGAATATAATTTCTTAATTTTAAAATACCTTTGAAAATTGACTGTATCTTGGAGTTGTTGCCCCATATATGCATTTACACGGGTGCAATACCCCATTTTGTATTGTATCATGCCATGTAGACCATCTATCGTCTCGAAAGTAAATTCCTTCGAACTCGAACCGAGGAAAATGGCAAACACGAACGCCTTCAGACAAAAATATCCAACCGCATTTTGAAACCTACAAAATTTTGAAGAACCCTTTGATCCTTTCGGCTGCGTCTTCTGCTACAACCCACTTTTTCATAAGAACAACTGAACTGGCGCGAGGCCAGCTCTAGCTTAAGGTCAGTTGATTGACTATTGAATTTCCACTGATTTTTTGCTTCACTCTCGTATACCTATCATTATGTTAGGTCCTTTCTATTGATGCTCTTGTACTTCTTGTACTTCTGCGAATTTACAATTGGAATACATCTTAATTCCAAGAAATTGTTGGAAAAGCCGATTTTTTGGGGGCTGGAAATTCTTTTTGTTTCTGTGTTTGTTAAGTCTTTTCATTTGTTGTGTATGTAAATCTTTCATTATTTGGTTGCTGACTAAATTGTTGTAGTTCTTTTATTCTGGCTTTTTTTTTTTTTTTTGGTTTGTTCGTGGGTGGGTGTGGGGGTGGGGGTGGGTTATTTATTCTCGTTCCATCTTGAATCCCTTTTGCGCATATTATTTTGTGAAAGGAATTATTTTGCTAATTATTTATCTAGTATAAGTGACTGATCAGTGAAGAGTAACATGTTTCCTATGAGTCTTATGACTGATGCTCAATTGGATATTTTGTTCCGTATGTTATCTGTTACATATAGTTTTGAATGAAAAGGTGGAGGAAATATTTGTAGCATCATAGTCATAATGGAATTTGTTGATTTGTAAATCTCTTCTCACTACTTTTTCCAGATGCTCAACCAGATCCAGATAGCATTTAGCATTGATACGTCTTTGCCTCAAAGGAAAATTTGAGTTCCAATATTGTTTACTTTTCCTCATTTTAGTTTGTGGAAAATGTGTTTATAAATCCATTAAAGTTTTTCAAGCAGTCCTTAGAAAGTTCTTTTTTCTTTTTCTCTCGCGAACTTCGAGAAAAATATCATGTTCTCCTGAAATTTTTTAATCTTATTTTTATGTGACTCGTCGCTGGTGTTTATTGTGTTTATTAAGGACCCCCTTGTAATTAATTTTTCCCCTGTGTTTATGTTGTTTCTTTCTGATCTGGAACAAACAACTTTCATGTTTTCTTTGGTAAGAAGCTGCCTAAACATGTTTAGTAGCTTAAAAAATGCACCAGCCTTCATAGACCTTTTATGTTTTTCTTTTTCCCTCTCTTTCTTGCTTTTCTGCTTTCTGGCTTTCCGGCCTGCCTTTCTTCTCTTATGGTCTTACCAGGTTGCTGCTCCTTTCTTAAATCATGAGAAGAACTTCCATTTCCATTGGCAAAAAAACTGTCTAAATATGTTTAGTAACTCAAAAATTGCACCAGGTTTAGTGGCCCTTTTTTCTTTCTGCTGCTCCCCTTTTTTCCTGTTAAAATCACAGTACGGCAGCATTGATTCAAATCCATTTCTACTGCGAAGCCTTCTTTTCAAGGTTAAACTCAACAGCAACATCAGTATCCATTCAGGAGTTTATTGGCATTTTCCCCCTCCGTGAACACCCCCCCCCCCCCTCTTCCTATCGTTCCAGGCTTTTCAGGAAGACCTGTGACTTGCCTATTAGAGGACCCGCGCTAACGTTCGCCCGAGCCCTTATAGGTCTCTGGTTCTCTCACGCAGGCACCCGCCTTCCCCTGGACTCTTTATGTGTGCATGCTTACTGGCTTTAGAATGATATTGCTCTCATGCCTTTTAGGCCTTACGGGCAGTCTCTGGTTAGCCATCCAGCAAGCACACTACTGTAGACCTACCGACTAGGCAGTCCATCGCTGCAGCCTCAGAAAGAAGTCCTTTTCAAGCAAGCAAATCCGCGTTCTGGTCTCTATCGTTGACAGCACTTTCCCATGCACTGTTCTTATCTCAATTGTTTCCTCAGAGCCCCAGGGGATTTCAAAACTTTGGTCTAAATCCAACCTAAACAAGTAGAGGATTTGATGAAAAATGATTGGGCGGACTTTTTCTATTTGGTTAGAAATGGCGCTGAGCTTACAATGGATTCCCCTATGGGCACTATGCAGGACATTTTTGCTGACATTAGGGATTTAGAACAGAAGAAATTTTGATTGTCGATTTTTGAGTGCAAAGCTAAGCTATTTAGTGAAAGAGGCTGATGTACCAATGGCGAAGCTGATGGCTGAGATTCAAGAAGGAGAAGAGTATATAGAGAGATCGAAGAAATCTTATGAAGAGTTGGTGAACTTAACTTAGAAGCTAAGAAAAAGGAGAAGGAACAATTGAACAAAGAGATTCAAAAATTGATTGATGGGGTCAAAAAGCTGGATAAGGAGATGAAATCACTGGAAACTAAGAACAAACTGAAGAAGGACGTTGCTGGTGCAACTTAACTATAGCAAAGAAAGAAAATAAAGGTCTATTTTGCGGATCCGTATTCCACCTTAGTGGTAGAAGGGGCAACTCCACCTCGTCTTTCTCTTTGGGCTGGGAACGCAGAAAGGGCTCGCAGTCCTTCAACGGAATCAATGGCATTCCTTTCTTACTAGTCCTTACAAACTGTACATTGCTTACGCGGTTGAATTGCGGAAACCTTAGCTACTTCAATCTCTGCTTTCCTCATATTTGAGCGAGGAAAGTTGTACAAAGGAAAAGGTATTTTAAAGACTTGTTTGCAAAAAAATGCCAAATCTCTTACTTAGATAAAGTACCTGCAAATTCCTGCCCCAAATCAACTGCTATTGAATCTAAGCCAATTGAATTGAATCAGATCATCCAGGGTACAAGTCCAAGCAGATATAAACTATGTAAGAAGCTCCTTCAAAGTACCTTATCTAGAGTAAGCTCTCCCAGACATACTTCTCTATATACCCTTTATAGTCCTGCAAAAGGTCTATTACCCAAGCAACATTCTTTTATAATGTACACCTAATTATATTACACACTCAGGTACTTTAATGATAACAGAAGTTAGCACAATAAAACAACAAATCTCTGCAGGCCTTGGACTGAGCCTATCGTTTCTAAGTATTCACCTAGAAGCCACAACTAAAGAACAGCAATAACTCAAGCATTTACCAACATGTTTGGGTAGTGGGGAGATCATGTCTTGATGTGGAAAACAATAGCGAGCTCATTAGAGAATCAAAAAACAAATGTCACCGAAAATTTCTCAGCCTAAGTTGAAGACTGTTTGTTAACAGAAATGGCAAACCTTAGAAACCATTCAGAAACTTCAATGTTCTTGGTTTTTCTGTTTTCTCTCACAAAAATAGCATTTTGGTTTTTTTTTTCTTCTTTAAAGAATTGCTCTCACAACAGCAAAGCCAATTACCAGAACACACTTAAACAATAATCCCAAGTTATCAATCTTTCTTCAATCAGCTTAGTCACCTTTTTTCCTAATCTCAAATGTATCTCAATTCTCAACCATATGACCATTGACCACCTAAGGTAGTGACATATCCCCCGTCATGAAACTATTACAACTACCATCAGTTTCAGCTGTCCAACCATCTCTAATGTACACCCATCTTCACCTCCAATTATTCATATTTCTCTTACTATGCATATTTATTGGGATCTTGTTTGAGATTCTCAAAATTTTCAAGAAGGTCAATGATGCGATTAAATTTTTCGAAATTCAGCTATATCTAATATGAATTCAAGAATGGCAAATATCATAAACATGCTTATTTTACGTGGTTATACAAACCATGGGTGATTGACTCCCTTTATGTGAGTGGAGGTTCCTGTAGAGTGGTGGCGGAACAGGGATGAACAATTGATATTGGTCTGACGTGGAAAGGACATAAATGTTGAAGAATTTCTTTATATTTGATACATGGAAAAGTTAATAAGATTGTTAAAAACTTTGAAACTTGTACTACTGAACTCTCGTTCAGTTCTCAAGTTAATTTTGCTGCCAAGAGTGCTTTGCCATATTGCAATGAGAACTTTGTTTAGATTTCACTTATCGGTGCATCTCTCCAATTTAAGAATCATGCAAATATATAGTGGATTAAGAAGGTAGTCTATTGTCTTTCTCATGTAAGAATTTGGTTGGCTTGTTTAGTTGTTTGTCTGGTTCAGATTCTTCTCTAACCTATGCAGTGTGAATCATAATATTCCTTTTGTAATTTAACACAATTATCTTTAAGTATCATACCATATTGCGGATCTTACTTTCTTGTCCTTCTATGACATTTTAATCACTTAATCAGCTAGAACTATCAGATAAATCAGCCTGCCTTCTTTCAAAAATCAAAAATAGAATTCTAAAATTTCACTTAACCCTGAGCTTCTCATACTTACAGACTATAATAGAAACAAATCAATAAATTTATGGAATTATTTTCTCATTGATGCATCACTTCAATAAGATTCGATCTGAATGACAATGGTAGTTTCTTGTCCTAAAATGGGTCTCTTTCATCTTTATTGGTTTACGCATCTTATGGTAAAGATCTGTCTGATTTGGATTAGCAGTGCATCCACAAAATAATGTTGAACTAGATAATCACTCTGTGGGAATAAGATTATAGTACATTCACTCTATGAAACAACAGGCTTACAAATGCATATAGACCTTAAAAAATTACTTGATTGGGATGATGTCTCCAGATCTGTCGGCCTTTGTTTATACCGTTAAGGTTAATTTAAAAGACAAGTTCACAGCATGAGTACAAATAATCACTTTGGAACTTATTTACCATCATTATAAATACTTAATCGACCTGTTTAATTATTTATTATTCTTCTATCTATTCATGGCCAATCCCAGATTATGAATCTTCTCTGGTAATTATCCTATATGCTTCTCGATGTATAACCTGTTCTAAGTATTGTTGATCTGCTGATGATGCTCAACTTGGCTCTTGTGCTTTTATGTGCTTTCTCATGCTAATTATCGCATCTTCATTAAGTATTCTGGATGAATAGCTTTTGATGCTTTATTAATTGTGGAGATTTTCTGCTATTCAGTATGATGTGTTTTCCCTTTCAACAATTTAGTTGTCTATATCTCTTGTTTCATTTCTTCTTCTGTTTTGTCGTTAGTTTGCTTTTGCTGCATGCATTTCTGATTTCCAACCTACCTTCGCATTTAATCACTTTCCATGCACATTGTTGAGGTTTCTTTTCTGAGGACGGATACTTTTGGTGAAGTTAGTTGAAGAAAATTGACCAGAAAAACATGAAATATGAGGCAAAATTGCACTAAAACTAAAGTAATCTTTTTCCTTTTACATTGAGAACCGTGCTTCTTTCAAAACATGCCCATTGTTAAGATTTTCCAAAGTCGACTGACTTACGATCCACATAATCCTCATTGTCAAATACATGAAAGGAATACGTCGTTTTAGGGTTTGAAACATTCTACATTAGTCGCTTTGTAGTAGGGCATAGTTAGTTCCTATAATTCCAATATTTCTAACTTTATCTTTGCTTTTAACTTGTGCAGTTGCCGCAGAATGTGACTGGCGCATATTATTGAATCATTAATTCACATGAATTACAGCTTTGTTTTCTATTTCCTTGAAATAAAAACCTTGCTGAATGTACTTGTCATCTACACATAGTCAGAATGAGGTGATAATGAAATTAAAGAAAAGGGAAAAATGCTAAAATTTATTTATCCGACTAGATATTGCCTCCAAAGTATGATGTTGCGGGCCATTTTTTTTTCCCCCCTTTCTCTTTCTTTCTTTCTTTCTCGCTAATTTAATATTCTTTGCAGTCTACTTCTCGGTGGTTAGAAGTTTTGTCAGCATAATTATGGCTCAGGATACTGTTCCTAATGCTGAATCACCAAGGAGACGGTCAGGACTATTAAGAGATCAAGTTCAATTAGTTAAGAGAAAAGATTCTGATCGTTATGAGATTGTTCCAATCCAAGATCCTTTGTCATTTGAGAAGGGGTTCTTTGTGGTTGTTCGTGCATGCCAGTTGTTGGCTCAGAAGAATGAAGGGATGGTATTAGTTGGGGTAGCAGGTCCCTCTGGGGCTGGAAAGACCGTTTTTACTGAGAAGATCCTCAACTTTATGCCTAGCATTGCTATTATAAATATGGATAACTACAATGATGCAAGCCGTATTATTGATGGCAACTTTGATGGTAAATTATGCCTACATTGTGTTTCTCTCTTTTGTTACATCTTGTGAAACAAAGGCTGGTTTTGTAACTTTTTTAGCATCCATATCAATCTGTTAGTGTGCCTTGATCTAAATCCCATGACCAAAATTCTAATTTGAGGTACCCTTATTCTCCTTGATTCGGCTACTGGCATATAGCTGTTGTATTGTTGGGATAATTTGGATCAATCCAGGAAAATCTGGTCATTTTCACATCAAAGGTAATATTTATGAATTTCTGAAGAATAAGGGATGGCCTCCTGCTCCTGTTTCTAAGAATAATATGCATTGTAATGCTTCTGTTATGCTTAAGATTGCTTATTTTTAAAATAAAAAATTTCAACTTGTTACCTCAACAGTGTGCATTATTTAATCTAACATGCTTTGTGGTTTTGATATGTATTGAGTGCATTAATATGATAGTATAAGAAATTAAAAATTTAAGGAATATGGAAGCCCTAGAAACAGCAATTTTCTTGATGTTGGTTAGTGGAAATGTATAAGTGCTAATACAATCAATGAACAATAGATGTCTCTGTACAGATAGATACATCAACCTATTGCTAGTGATGATGTTCTGTGAGTGAGAATCCAAGCGATTAAGGAAGGAGCACATGTAGTTGTTGCAGCACCATTGTTGCAATATTCACTTGTAGAATGATATGAACAGATTTTTTATTATTTGATTCTGATCAAGACAAGTGATTAGAAATGAATCAAAGAGGGATTCTTAAAGCCAACTATTGTTATTTCTTCCGAACATTGGAAATCAAGCACCAAGTATCTGATACCAAATGAAGTGTAGAAGTTTAGCCTGGAAAAAAGTATTACCTATGTGTTATCTGTGGAAAGTTTAACAATATTTGCTGCGTCATACTGTTCGATATCTTCATAGAAGTTACTTATTCTTTTCACATGTACTTACTAAAGCATACTATTCTGTATGCCTTAGTCCTGGATCTCAGCGATTTCTATTAGGAACTGTCCAGAAAATAATTTCTGGACAATTTGATTATTTTGTTCCCCTCAATGATATAGAGGCATTTGAGTTGTGTCAGGATCCTGTATAAGTTGTGCTACATCCAAGCATTTTCTTACTACTACTTGGAAACCAAACTGCTGCCCATATTTTGCATGCATGTAATATATTTTTAATTGACTTACAGTCTGGACCTGTCCCAAGTTTTGAAGAAAAGTTGTAAATCCATGAGATCAAGCTAAGGCCGGAATTCTAGCTCTTGGTGACCAAAAAAATCATCAATTTCTTTTTTTCCCCTTCTCTTTTTGTTGCTTTTGTAGATACTATATAGTCATAAAAAGCTTTTGATAAATTAAATAACCAGCAACTTATTGTCTAAACCAACAAGGTCTTTCTTAGAGCCTGTGTTTGTCCCAATAAACTGAACTTGTATAGCTTTTGTCACTGCAAGGAAAGCTTTTTCTTGAAGCATGTTTTTTTTTGGCATCCAATAGTACTTCCATTGCTTCTGTGGCTGGGAAGCAACGACAAATTGCCATGTTCCCATGAAGTTTTCTGACAGCAGAGCAGCATCTCAGTTAGTTGTCATTTTGTTACTATGGATTTACCTTATGCAACATAAAAAAAGTAATACTAGCACATATAAAGAATGTCAAGCATGCTTAAGCAACTGAATATCCAGTGGCATTACCTTATACTCTTTATCCTGTTGAGACCTTGTCACTTTGGGCTTATGTTGATTCATGAAGTTGATCATCCTGTACCAACCCTGTAGAAATCCCTACTCCCTCTTAAAATATCAGTGCTTCGATAACAATTTTTTAGGGAGATGATATATAGTGTTTGGACAAACATCACCCTTTTTCACCTTCCATGATAGTGATGGGGAGACTCGTTAAAACAACGTGGTATACTTGTAAAGTCAGTTACTAAAATAAGGGAGTTTGTCCATATCAAGCAGCATTTGAACAATGATTGTGGCTTTCCCATCAGCATATTTGTTCTTTCTCGTTATCTATTTCATGCACAAATAAAAGCAAACTTTTGCTTGACATTCATGGTAACATTAGTGGTGCGGTGTTTTGTAGATAGACAACCCTAAGTTGTAATCATTTCCCATCCTTGTCCTTTTCCTTTTCTTCATTGTTGTTCTTTGAAAATGTTCACAATTTTACGCTGTTATTTGCATGACCGCTAAATTTGGTTAATGTTCTTCTGTACATTTGAATTGTAGGATGTGGTTTGATATGGTAACACCATAAAGAAATTGGACCATGTCTTTTTCTTTTTTATTAGTGAAAAGTGCAGAGATCAGTAAATGGGTGGATCATGTTGTGATCACAACATGATCATGTGGATCATATGTGATGTACTTCCAATTCTGACTCAAGCTTGCCGTTCTTTAACCATTTCTGAAAAAGTACTAAGCTGTAGCTACATGCAGATTATCCAACATGAGGTTCCTTGATATAACTATAGTGCTTCATATTCTTTTGAACAGATCCGCGCTTGACAGACTATGACACTCTGCTTGAGAATATCTGTGGTCTGAAAGCAGGGAGCCCTGTTCAAATTCCCATATATGATTTTAAGTCTAGCTCTCGCATAGGCTACAGGTTAAGTACTTACCAACTTTGTGGCTGATTCTGCATCCTTCCTGTTAGTTTCTTTATTGATGTTTCTTCTTTTCTTTTCTAAGTATACTAATATGACTAATCATGGAATTTGGGTTAGTAGTTGTACTAGTATTTGCAGCAGCATGTGTTACATTGTTAGCACATATTAGATTATTCAAACACTTAAATACCAAGCTTTAACTTTAAAGTTTCTGGAGACCTCTGAATATCTTCTACCTTCTTAACCATAAATGCTATTCTTATGGTCAATCATCTCATAAGGATAGCAGCAGTTGAAGCACTAGTGGTAGTAATCAGCAGTAAGAGTTGCTATGGAAGGGCATAAAGATAATTGAAGTAAAAAATACCTGTTTGATGTTTTAGAGGTTCGAAATCTAATTGACACTGCAATGACTTTGGAAACTCTACTCATAATGCCGTGAATTTTGAAGTCTTAAGAATATTTGTTACTTTACCAACAATGGAAAGGGTTTAACCTTTCCAGTCACTTCTGTTGTCAATGGACACTTAAGCCTTGTCATCCAGGATGATGATCCATTAAATGCTGGAGAACTTTGCTTGATATAAATATGACTTGATCATGTTAAGGATGGTTTGGTAAAGGAATCTATTTTTTCAACAATGAACAAGCAAATGACAGTGTGCAACTGTGAAAGCTGATGAAATTAGAAGACCTGATGAATATCAAAGATTGTCTCTGTAGGAATTAATGAAAAGAGGAAGTGATAGGTGAAACAAGGCCAATATAGTCCTGGGTGTTAATAATCATACAGCAAGAGGGAGAATATAAAATACATATTAAAGAAAAAGTTCCATCATGTGTTAGAAACAAGTTGTGGATAGCCTATTGAGTAACAGAATTAGGGATTCAAGTAATCTGATTTTTGTTAATTATCAGAAGTAGAAAAGCTTACAACTTGTGACACTAAAGTTCTTTGCTCGAGCATGTTCATGATTCCTACCGATTGTTATAAGTTGAGTAAGCTGAAACTACTAACTTTAATCTTGTGATTCAGAAATCTAACTGAAGGTAATATTGTAAATAAAACCTAATTTAGTAGGAAAAGAATTTACTGATAACTCCTGACACAAAACAGAGTGAACAAGGTTACAAATTCTAATATGGAACTAATATACTTTTTTTTTTTTATCCAGTTGGAACTAATATACTTTGAAAACATAAACTTAAACACATATACCTTTCAAAATCAGCTACTTCCTGCAGCAGTACCTCAGTACAGAATAATATTTGTCTGTGATTATGAACCAGGGAAATTATTCAGCTGTCCAAAATCTTCTCCATCTCTTATTCGTTGAGCATTTTTACCTAGCCCTATCGTAAAATCTCTTCGTAGCTTATATAGAAAGCATCTTATTGGACAAAATACCTCATAATGATTCTCAAATCCCGGAAGAAACTTTTCTATGGCAAAAGTCACATGCATCCAATAATTTCCCCGGCATTTCATGTTTGAATTGCATAAAATTTCCGTGCATATCTAGCATCTAGATCTTAGTATAGTTAGTTTTATGAATTTCTATAAAAAAATTTAACAATGCGTTAGCATGCCAAGATACTACAAAGAATTTAGGCTATTATGATCCTTTTCTAATGTCTTTGTGTTCTATTACTCACACATAGATTAGCGACTATAATACTTCGAGGCTACATAGTTATTTCTCATTCTTCAAAGACTACAAGTGTAATAGGGGCATCCATCGACAAAAGAATCACCTTAAGATGATCGTTTCATGGCTATTGAGAATGAATTAAATTAAGATCATTCTATTTCTCAATCTTTTGATGCTCCTACGGAACCAAGGTTGAAAAGATTGAAAAGTTAGTCATTCACAGCCACTAATGATGGATGCTTTGAAAAGTTAAGGATTAGCAATATCTTTTAGAAATTGAATGGTTTCGGTCTTCTATATATGTGAGGAAGTTCAAAAAAGAAAGAAAATGAGTTCTTTCTTTTATAACTTAGGTTGTCTGTTCTCACTCCGTGGGGTGGTTATCTGTAATTGCATAATGACTTCCTTGATGTGTCCTCAGTGCTGGAAAATCATCTTACATTCAACCTATCATGCTTAAGAATATCATTAAATACTTAAGAGTTCCAACTAATGGTTTGCCAGATCGGTGCAAACTGGAATGGCTTAGTTGGAACTGGAATGGAGGCTAGCATTCCAGAGTTCCTAGTTATAATGTTAACAAGCATGGAACATGATTGTATTGGATTTAGATCAGTAGAATGGCCAAGAAATCAGTTTGGTGTGGGATTTGCCGATTTGTTGGATTGTAATGGAAATAATTGCAAGAGGAATGAGGCTTTAAGAGGAGGCCATGGCCGTGGCGGCATGGAGGTGTTGTTGGTGTCGTGGAGTTGGTCGTCTCTCGCTGTTGAGAGATGGCAAGCAACGATGATTTTGGCCCGAGAAATTTAGGTACAAGTACAAATCAAATGCAATATCTGTAGCACCACATTGTAAAGCGTCCAAACAAGACATGGAAAAGAATCACGGTCCCTTAGAACGCTCAGTGTCATGACAAAACTTATTTAATATATTATATTAATTATGGTACTTAATATTATGTAAATTACCAATATAAGCATTAATAGGCATTCCTATATAAGGGTGAGCAAAATTATTCATTAACCGAAAAAACCGACTGAACTGAAACCGAATTTACCTAACTGTTCTGTTCAATTGATTTTCGGTTTGGTTACTGTTTTTTTTTTCTTCATCAATTTTCGGTTAATGGTGTTATTCAGTTAATTTGTATAAAAACTCGGTTCTTAGCGAATTTTCATAAATTCTCAGCCAGTGCGTGGGTTGCTCGAGCTTTTCTTTATAGGTTGTATTACTATGGGAAGAAGAATATAAGCACTAAAAATAATGAAGAGTAGCTTTAAATTTATGGAGTTCATGTTGTATTCTTGCTAAATTGTTTGCTAGAAAACTACTTATGCAAGTACATTTTCAACTAAATGAAGTTTTAATTTTTGGATTGAATCCATTTAATTCTAGATTTTTCTTACTATACTCTAATTAAAAGATGTTCAAAAGTTTTCCAGAAGCTTGCTAAGCAGGGGTAGGGGTATGACAAATTTTAGACATTCTGCTTACTGGTACATGTTACTTGTTCTATGGTATTGAAAGTTCTTTACTATGATTATAAAAATTATCATATTGCTTTTTGGCCTGAACTGCAATAATTAAGTTTCTATTACAACTATAATAATATGTTGTCATATAATGATGCTGAAAAAGAAAAGATCAAATAAAAATTGGTCAATTGGCAAATTATCCGAATCGAACTGAAATTTTTCGGTTAATTTCATCTGTTAATCAAAAAATTCGGTGTGGTAAATGGTTAATAATTTTTTCATGCGTCTCGGTGAATTAATCGATCGGTTTGCTCAGTTAATTTAACGAACCGACCGATACTCTTCCCTACTTCTATATGTGTTAATATTTTTCAGAATTTTTTTGAGTATTTTAAACTACAAAATGCGTGGAATGGCTGCAGTAGTTCCTGTGAACCATAAATAAACTCTTGCTGTAAAGTCCTGAAGACACAATAGTGAAAGTATTCAATAAGAAACTATCTTCACTGGGGTGAACATCATGTGCAGTTGGAGGATCCAAAATTTCCTTCTTATCCAAGAAGAGATATCTGCACATTTTAAATTAGTATCCTGTTTCACACAAAAGTGCCATGTCCTTTAGTGTCGATGAACTTTTAATCCTTTTGGTTGATGAGTTCTACCGGTTGTGTAGAAGCCCAAGTTGATTCAAAATCTTCTACTTCTTTCCTGTTTTCTAGCAGAAATGCCTTGCAAAGCTGTGAAAGAATTTTCTTTTTACCCCAGTCCTGGTTGAAATCTTATTTTCTTAGGAGAAAACTGATAAACAGCCATAGTAAATCTTACTGTTCAGTTCATGAACTAAAGCAAAGGTTGATCTTCAGAAACGTTTTATACTATTCTCAACAGGGTTGGCAATAGTGATTCTTGTTTCCTAGTCAATTAAGGCCCTCATCAAAGTTGATCCACGACAAACTCACTTTTTTTTTATCTGTAACTCTAGGTTTATTATCAATACTATATCCATTACTTGCCTATATAGAGTATATAACGCATGCAGACCATTTTAATCTGCTCCCCTGAGATAAATTTTAATTGATGCAATGTCCACCATTTCATAGCTTTTTTCGTTCCTTGTCCTATTATTCTCCTTTTGTTACAAATCCATCTTTCAATTCTCATCTCAGCTATACTTGAATTGTTCTTGAAAAGCCAATATGTGGACTCACATAGTACCATCTCTGACTTCATTGTTTCTATGTTCATTTTTAGTCTTGGAGGAATTTGTCTATTAGCAAAACCTAATACACCCTTGGCCACTTAAACTAACCACCATAAATACTGTGAATAACATCCCCAATTTCAAACCCCCTGTTGGTAACAGAGCCTCTTGACATTTCACAGCTTCAACATTGGCTGTTTTAACAGATGCAACTGGCGATTGAGAAGTTGCATTCTAATACAGGCACACCTGGCTTTATACTTTCCCGAGGTGGCTGAAGATAAGTTACTATCCCGCTGACCATCTATAGGCACCACTAAACCTAAACTTTTCAAGCAAGAAATCCCATAAAAATGGAACATAACGAGACCTATATCCTGAACAGAGAAAACAACTAATAGTTTCTAATATGACTTGAAATCAAGAAACTGAACAGCAAACAAGTTACCCAGATTACAGCTTTTGAATTTGTTTACTCATTCCGACTGTTTCTCATTCATGTCGTGTATGAGAATAATATTTCTTCATTTCCATTTTCTATACTTATAGAGGTATTTGTATCCTAAAAGGTTATGATAGTATAGCAGATGAAAAACCCAGATCTGTAGCTTTTGCATTTCATTATATGCTGACTTTTCTGCATCGTTTGTACTTCGAAGAATGCTAGTATTTCCTCTCCATTTATTTCTTCTTTATACAGTGTGTCATAAGCTTCTTTTTTCTTGTTTTGCTACATCATTTGCTATTTATTTGTGTTGTATGTATCTAAAGTTCATGTAGTTGGTCACAACTCAAAAAATTTACTATTATTAACTTCTCATGTTAAGCAGGACTTTGGAAGTTCCCAGCTCTCGAATTGTTATTATTGAAGGAATATATGCATTGAGTGAAAAGTTACGGCCATTGCTAGACCTCCGTGTTTCTGTTACTGGTGGAGTGCACTTCGACCTTGTAAAGCGTGTTCTGAGAGACATTCAGCGTGCTGGACAAGAACCTGAAGAGATAATTCATCAGATATCAGAAACAGTACACCTCTGTGCTTTTATATATTTCTTCCTATATATATATATATATATATATATCTGAATGGCAATATAAATCTTAGTTTAGTGGTTTTGAATATCCTTTCATGCAGGTATATCCTATGTACAAAGCTTTTATAGAGCCAGATCTACAAACAGCACATATAAAAATCATTAACAAGTTTAATCCATTCTCCGGTTTTCAAAACCCCACGTATATATTAAAGGTGAGTCTTTTGCTTCTGGGTACAGTTAGTCTAAAAAGTGTTAAAACATGTATATCTCACCTTCTCACAGTGGTTTTTCCTTCTTCTTTAGTCAACAAGGCCAGTGACTGTGGATCAAATTAAGGCTGTCCTTTCCGAAGATTGTAAAGAAACTACAGAGGAAACTTATGATATTTATCTTCTCCCACCTGGTGAAGATCCTGAAGCATGCCAGTCATATTTGAGGATGAGGAACAGGGATGGCAAGTACAATCTCATGTTTGAGGTTGGCTGGCAACTTAAGTTTCCCTCTTATCTTTCTTCCTTACTCAAAGCCCTAGTATAGCTGTTATTCTTTTTTCTTCCTTATTCGAAAGCCTGCAGCAGTACTCATAGAAAATTCCGACATATGCATGATCCAATCTTTCCTATTTCCATCTTTTAAGCCTATTTAATGATTTTATTTTTTGTTTGATGCTTAGGTAGAAAATTTAGATTTTCAAGATTCCTAGCTTCCCTCTCTCCCCATTCTCTTACCCTTTATTTGTGAGGGTCTGTGCTGCATGCGTGTGAGGTTTTTTCTTGTGTTTCTTGTTGAAAATGATGCTTGTAATATCACATATATACCATTATATGTACCTCTACTCTAGCAACTTGGATTATTGGAGCATCCCTTAAAGGAACTTCCACTCCATGGCTCATTGGAAATATGAGGAGTTCAATTTATAATGAGAAGATCAACCTACAGTTAAAAACTCCCCACCAGTTTGTTTTGGACTATAATGTTACAACCTTAGAATTAAGATGCATGTCGCACTTGCTGTAATATATGCAGTTTGCTTTAGTTTCATAGTTTGTGGCAGCCTTTTGTTTTTAGTTTCTAGGGATAGTGTTGGAGCTTTATTATGGCCTATATTTCCATAGTTGTTTATTGCAATGGATAAAGTGGTATCAAAATAATAAGTTCATGAATGTTGACCAGTAATGTAAATTGCATTCAGGAATGGGTCACTGATAGCCCCTTCATTATATCACCAAGGATTACTTTTGAAGTCAGTGTTCGTCTTCTCGGTGGACTGATGGCACTAGGATATACAATTGCATCCATCCTGAAAAGAAGCAGCCATGTCTTCTCCAATGAGAAAATTTGTGTAAAAACCGATTGGCTGGAGCAACTTAATCGCAAGTATGTCCAGGTTGGTATCAGTCTACTAGTTTGCTCTGAGTGGTATCCAGAATATTGTTTAGGTTCGTCAATATTGTAGAAGCTGGGATCCACATGATATTCCAATTTTAGTTTGTTGCAATGTGTTGGACCTGTTGTTTACAAAATTTGAATTGATGTACTTTTGAAAAGCAGACATTCATTTTGTTCAAAGTGGAGCTAAGACAGTCATCACATACATTTCCGCTGGAAATCAAGCATGCATTTGTTTTCATATTTAATCTTTTGAGATGCCAATGACTTGTTTAATTGATTTATATTTGAAACCATATCATCTCCCTTTGATATCTGTTGGCTCTGATTGCTATTTGATTTAGCTAATTTTTCACACAGGTGCAAGGAAGAGATCGTTTATATGTCAAATATGTTGCTGAGGAGCTGGGCTTGGATGGTTCCTATGTTCCACGCACATATATAGAACAAATTCAATTGGAGAAACTTATAAATGATGTTATGGTTTGGCACCTTTGAAATAATTAAGATTTATTTATTATTCATTCTTCATTATCTTTCGTCTCATCCCAAAATCCACAGGCACTGCCTGATGATTTGAAGACAAAGCTCAGCATAGATGATGATTTGGTTTCAAGTCCTAAAGAAGCTCTATCCCGAGCCTCTGCAGATAGGAGAATGAAGTTCCTCAATCGGTATGTTTTGCTTGTTTGCATAAGCATGTATTTTGACTTTTCTGGTTTCATTACCTATTTAGTGATTCCTTTGAGCTTTTCTCGGTCATATATTCGAAACTTTTTGTGCTCCTAGCAATTTTGGGCAGAATTGCTTCAGGAGTTTTATCACCTTCTGAAGTGTAATTCATTCTTTTACTATCCACAGTGGTATTTCTCAGTCGTACTCAACGCAGCGTGATAAAAATCTAACCAAGCTGACAAAACTTGCTGTTAACAATAGGAGGTATGATGGAAGAACCCCAGATTCACCAGCTGCACTAGCTAATCAGGTGACTCATGGATTTGGTGGCTACGTATTATCTTTAATGTTATTTGTGATTGGTTAGTTGCTATATAGAATTTATCAACTTTGAATACTTCAGGATTTATTTTCCTGGCTTTAGGGAAGTCAATTTGAAACTTTTAGTAATTTTTTCATTTTTATTCTTTTTCATGGTAACCTAGATTTAATTCCTCTCCTAATGTACTAAAATGCCAAAATTAACCATACTTATCCAATTATGCAGAACAGTGAAGTGTGAAAGTTATCATCCATTATTTCCTATGCCACAGTTGATAGTGCTGCTAGAGTTTGTCTAAAGTAGCTGATAAATTACAGTTTGGAGAATCTAAGTGAAATAGTGGGGATTTTAGAATTTATTTTTATGTGATTCTGAAAATTAGTAACTTTAAACTACCTACTATAAGTGCCCAAACAAATGAGTGATAAAGGGACAGGCATAGCCCATTGGAAGACCTCATCATAAAATGGAGATTTAGGAAATGGCACAATGCTCATGTAACTCATAGTGCTTCTATATTTCTCTCATTAGGTATCTTGTAGTTTCAATTATTAATTTATGGCAAAGTTGCCTCGGTGTATTGCACACCACTAATAACTTGATCCATGATACTACTATCCTTGACCATTTTTGTACCAATGATAATATTTATTTAGGTGTCATATTGCTCAAAATTTTGTATTATGCAGTATTGTTGATGGTATGGTGGTGATATAAATAACAAAAAAGCACAAAATTAATTCTTAATGGCACTTCGACATTGTCTCCTCTTTTTGTTTCAAATCATTCTTCTACTTCTCTAGTAGTCATATCTGATATCATTTTTCACTGATCAGTGTCGATAAATATTTCAGGGCATCGTTACTCAGCTATCTGAACAAATTTCCACACTGAATGAGCGAATGGATGAGTTTACATCACGAATTGAAGAACTAAACTCAAAAATTTCAATGAGGAAAGTTTCTGCTAGCCAACAAAATTTGGCATTACAAGCTGAAGCATGCAATGCAACAGCACCCTCTTCTCTTTTTGTTTCTGGCGTAGGCAATGGCCTGACTGGTTCACTTCTACCCAATTCCTCTTCATCTTCCCAATTGGCGAGGGAGTCTCCTCTCATGGATGAGGTAATTCCAAAAACATCATTCTTTTATTGTTCGAAGCCCTCCTTGCTCTAAATTGAACCCTCTGGTGAGAGGGGAAGAATACTGAAGAAACATAAGAAAAGCGGCACTTCTTTTCAATTTTATGGTTAGAAACAGCACTATTTAGCTTTTCCAGAGTTGACTAAAATGCAATATCTTTAGAACAATTCTGTGCTCAATATTGTAATTGAAAAGATGCATGCTTGAGTAAACCTTTGTATATTAGTTGCTTCTTTACTTCAACTGAACCTTGTATCACTGCTTAAGGCCGTGCATGCATTCTAGAAATAGAAAAGGAGATGATTATCAGTTAAATCTAGTGCCTGAAAGAAGCAAGAGACATACATTTAGTTGGTCAACGTCAAGAAAAATGTCATTCATTACAACCACTGTTGAGGGGTTCATGGGGATTACTAAATTTTGTTTGTTTTTTGGGCAATGCTTTATTGCTACCTGTTTCATAGACCTTTATAACTAGATCCGCATTGGACCTTTTAAAGAGTTTGGTTGCGAGACAGCATAGAAAAAATAAATGGAGCCTCCAGCTCAAAATACAAGAAGATCAAAGCATGATCATTTAGGTGACATTGAGAAAAAGGAGATTAAAGAGTGTGGGGGTGGGAATGGAGGTATGATTTTTGTTTTCATAAGGGCCTGGAGAAGGTGTAGACCCAAATGGATTGAGGTAAAAGTAGGAATTTGAAGTTCAGAGAGAAAGGGCTTGTTCGTACATGCACATTAACTTCTTGAATTCTAGTTTTAGAAAGCAAGAGATTGTTCATGCATGCACATTAATTGCATGATTTCTAGTTTTAGAAAGGAAAAGATTGTTCATACATGCACATTAACTGCTTGATTTTTACGAGTGTATATCAAAGTTTCATTACTCTTTTTATTTATGATAAGAGAAAAAAGTTTAGAAGAAAGTGGATAAACGAAATAAATAGAAAAGAGATGTTAAAAAATGGTATAAATGTCAACTTCTAAGAGTTTGTCACTTGGCAGATCATTCTTGTTATTAAGCCACTCTTCAATGATGCCATGAATGCTACAGAATATTAATCACCTTTCAGCATCTATTTTAGTAATAGCATCATTTAGCGGTGAAGAAAAATACCATTTCCAGCATGCCACCCCTTTATCATCACTGATTCATCTACTGAACAATTTTTTATCCCTTGTCTAAAATTCTTTCTGAAAATCCGTTCTTAATTTCTATGCCTGTCCTGTGGCTAGACCTCAAAGATTATCTTGTTTTAATAGGCTCTGTAGCTAGAAATGGTGCATTCTGATAAAGACTAATAGTACTGAATGGCGAAATGCTTTGGATTGGAGAAAGACAGTATCAGGAGGATCCAATATAAACTGCTTGGTAGCCTCCCTAAAGAGGAAATTGCAACAATAGGATCATTTGAATGGTCGTCTGGCAAATGAAGATCGACATTGTTGGAGGTAGTAATGTAAGACTGCAATAATTAAATAGTTGAAAGGAAAAAGCCTTTGGGGGAAAACTAAAGCCCTTTTTTGTTTGTTTGTTTGTTTGTTTTTTTTTTTTTTTTTTTGTTACCGCCCTACATTGCAAATTCCAACAATTTTGATCTTCATTTGACAAATGACATTTAGACAAACCTATTTTTGCAATTTTCCCTATTTCTAATTCTTTTTCTGCCTACTTAATCACTTGTAGCATACCAAATCTCTGCCTTTACAGTTGAAGCACTCAACCATGTCCTAATGCAACTAGTGAGACCTTCACTCATGTGTTAAGGAGCCTTAATGGGAAAAGAGAAAGAAAGCATATTGCTTGTGGTGCTTTTATGTGGAGATCTCAAAATTATGTTTACGAGCTGGCTTAAATTCTTCCATCAAAAATCACATACATCAAATTCTGGTCATGGTCTATTACAGAACATTTGAAATAATCAATTATTTGATTTGGACACAGGTATTACTTATTGCTCGGGGACAGCGTCAAATCATGCATCAGATAGACAATCTGAGCAGCCTCCTCCATGAATATTACGGGGAAAGGTCTCATCAAGGACAAGGACGAACACATCACACAGATGTAGGATCATCATCCATTGCCATTCCTTTACTTGTCTCTTTGGCTGTTGCTGGTGTAGGACTCCTCTTGCTTAGAACTGTGTCGTCTCAAAAATAAATAAATGGTAAGATGTATGTATCACTTAGCTTTCTTAGTAGAAGAAGGTGTAAGTAAAGTTTGCAGAAAAGGAAATATGCATGACATAGCAGTGGAATGCCATAATAGGCCTTCTTTTTACTGGGGAACGAGATAGTCGTGTTCTGAGATCTAAGTATATATCTAATAATATTTAAATAGGATTCTCATTTTATATTGATGCCAATTTCGTATTTGTAGTTTTGTAGAGCCTGAGACTGTAAGTGTCTCAAAATCTTATCTGAACAACTTTGATGTATGAAAACGAGTTATCTGGACCATGCATGCCACCAGTTCTTGACATGCAGACTGTTTGAATTTTGCTGCAGGAAAAAGAAAAAGAAAAATATCATTTCTTTCTCGACCTTGATCTGTCAATATTTTTTTTCTTTCATTTTTTTAATTTTGGTAGTTAAGGTAAATTGCAAGTTGATACCAGATGATTCGGAAGATTGGGAGAGGGATACAATGTAAGCTAATAGCTGAAGTGCTAGAATCAACTATGAACACTTCCAAAGCCCTAAACTCAGACAATGAGAAAAGGAAAATGATTCAACAGTTTTTCTTTTGTAGCTCCTGGCAGGGTTGTTGCTATGATATAGTGATGAAGCCTGCAGTGTGTGATAAGCCTAAAGGATTGGCCAGCCAGCCACTAAAGTTCTACCAGCTTTGGAACCGTGTATTGAACGTTAGGTTAAGAAAACAAATCCTTGATTATCTCTTTTACCAAAACTGATCCATAACTATCTCTAACTAATTGTTCTTTACAGTTTCTGGAAATCGTATTGACTTAAAGAAGTGCTCTTAACGCCTTTCTATTTGCTGTGACGGATAGTCAAGCTTCTACTACCAGAAGTGTCTCATTTATTCTCACGTTTTTCTGGTTGTTAACGTTCTCCATCAAGGTCAATTAGCTTCTCCTTTCTTCATTCATTCATGGCATTTGATTGCTTCCTTACCAGCTTGCCACCTTTATTCTTCATCTCTGCTTGCATGAGCTGCCCATTTGTTGAGAAGATCCTCGACCACAAGGATCAAAGTGTGGAAACTATTTCTGCATCTCATGCAATCCTTCCTATGTATTATTGTCTTCCTCCAGTGTGCTGGACTACTTCAATAGGATTTGAGTAAATGGTCTATTATTCTTCTTTATTAACCTACACTCAAGAACACAATCAGGTTCAAGCAAAAGGTTCCCCTTTTATGGTGACTGGTGAGTGTGGTGGGTAAGTGAGGGGTAACTTGTTTCGAGCCAGTTTTCTTTTCCAGTTGAGAGGCATGAAAGGTTGGGTGGATTCGAGTCTCTGTGTAATGCCACTGTCACAATCTTCTTATCTATATTTATCTATTTATACAGGAAAAAAATATTCCTCTCTAGTAAAAATATCACATTTAATACATATGGTTAATTGGTAATGCAACCAAATTAAATTTAATTTTAATTAGACTCATAGAAAATCATAACTATAATTAATTAAATAAAGTCTTTCAATGCACATCAAATATATATACATTGTATTTAGACTCATAGTAAATAATAACTATAACTAATTAAATCAAACTTTTCATCTTAATTAATGTATGTACATCAAATGTGTATCATTGTATTTATTATATTTGTTATAATTTAAATATACTTTTAATTTAAATATACAAAATAATAATTACATTACTTAGCAAACGTAATTACATATATTGAAATTATCGTGTTTAATACATAGAGTTTAATGGTAATTACAACCAAATCAAGTTTTTTTTTTAATTAGACTCATAGAAAATAATAACTAAAATTAATTAAATCAAGTCTTTGCACTTAATATATATATATATATAACAAATGTATATACCTTGTATTTATTAATTAATTAATTTCAAATTAAGTATATTTTTAATTAGACATCTAGAAAATGAAAATTATATTAAAATTAATTAAATTAAAAAAAATTAACTTAGCAAATATAATTATGTATATTGGAACTTATCTTTCTACCAAAAGTATAAATGAATATAATGATTTCTTCCCTTTTATGTGAAGACAAAAGTATCCCTTTCTAATAAAATTATTACATTTAATATATATGGTTAATTGGAAATTGCAAACAAATTAAAATTATTTTTAACTAGACTCATAGAAAATAATAACTATAATTAATTGAATCAAGTGTTTCAATACACATCACATATATATATACACACATTATATTTAGACTTATAGAAAATAATAATTATAATTAATTGAATCAAGTCTTTCAATATATATCAAATATGTATATTGTATTTAGACTCATAGCAAATAACAACTATAATTAATTCAATCAAACTTTTATCTTAAATAATGTATATACATCAAATATATATCATTGTATTTATTACATTTGTTACAATTTAAATATATTTTAATTAAAATATACAAATTAATAATTACACTAAAATTAAATAAGTAAATTTTCCACTTAGCAAATGTAGTTACATATAATGAAATTATAATATTTAATACACAGAGTTTAATAGTAACTACCATCAAATTAAGTTTATTTTTAGCTAGACTCACAGAAAATAATAACTAAAATTAATTAAATCAAGTCTTTCCACTTACTATATATATATATATATATATATATCAAATGTATACACATTGTATTTATTAATTAATTTATTTCAAATTAAGTGTATTTTTAATTAGACATATAGAAAATAATAATTATATTGAGATTAATTGAATTAAAATTTTCAACTTAGCAAATATAATTACATATATTGAAACTTATCCTTCTACCAATATATTTAATTGAGCTTATAGCAAATAGCAATTAAATTAAAATCAAGCAATTAAATTATATCCCCATCTAATGTGACTATTACTGTCACATCTACATATGGTTGTATGGTAAATTATGACCAAATTAAATTTATTCTAATTAAACTCATAGAAAATAATAACTATATTAAAGTTAATTAAGAAAAAATTAATTGATGAGAAAAAAATGATACTTCATAAATACATTTGTATAGATATTCCTTCTATGCTCTCCCTCAAAAATAAAGAAAAAAAAATATTTTTTTAATGTCAAAATATGCATCCAATTCAAATGTAATAGTAAATTTAACATGACAATCAACAAAAATAGATTAAGTCTTACAATCACATATTTAATTGATGAGAAAAAACAATGGGAGTGTTTGGTTATGTTTCCGTAGAACAATTTTGTTTTGGGGTAACATAACCAAACATATGCTTATTTTCTCTCCAAAACACTAAAATAAAATTTTCTAAAATACCCTCTCCTATCCTTCATTATTTTCAAAACTTTCCAATTTTTTAATATCTACAGACATATATATCATATATCATATATATTTTAATATTTTTTTACAATAAAAAATTACTCAATTTCATTTTCACCCAAAAAAACTCAATAAAAAAGCATTGATTCGACTGCTATAGCCAAAAATATCTCCCCCCCAAATATAAACAAACATATTAAAACTCTTCAAAATAAATTTTTAACTATTTCCCAAACATAACCAAAATTCCATCACATTCTCTAACACAACTTTCACATTCTCCAATCCTAGTTTCAATATTCATTCTCCCAAAACACATGTTAAAATCACAGAAAAAACATAATCAAATATTGCCAAGGATTTTTCATAAATACATTCATACAAATATGGATTCTTACTGAAAAATAAAAAGAGAAAAATATTTATTATATATCAAAATAAATTATGTAATATTATTGATATGGGTATAGCCTACAAGCCTAACAAAAACGCCAGCCCAATGTCAAGTCCAAACAAACTAGGTCCTAGGCCCAAGCAGGTCTACCAGCGTCAAAGATTTTGGAAGTTTAGATCGACCTCAGAGGTCGAGCCTTCCTAACCATAGAGATTGAAACGTGCAGATGGTGAGGTGTCCACCTAACAATAGAAGCATTAATGGCAGTGTCTACCACCCTTCACATCCGCATTAAATGCAATCGAACCACCCTCTTGTCTGCATTTAATGGCCCTGATGCACATCACCTCCGTATTAATTGTGGTAAGGGCATTCCTTATGGCCGACCAGTCACAAACATGACACTAAGCTAGGTTGAAAAGGCCTAGATTGCTCCTACCCAAGGAAGAGAAGATCTAATCCATGTTAGGGGAAAGATTGTCTTTTCCACTTCTTACAAAGAACTATAAATACACTCTTCTCGGTGTCTAAGGTATGTTTTTTAATTCATTCCAAGTTGTTACTCTGCCAAATTATCTTCTGATCAAGAACTGACTTAAGCATCAGAAGGTCTTAACCGACGACCCTCTCAGCTAGCTTAACGTTTGTTCACTGGTTGTAGGATTCTATCTGCACCACATTCTCTCAATTTATTTTTTAGGTCAATTTGAACTGCCAGGTCAAAACCAAGGAACTTATCTCACCAAAAAAATACATTATCATTTGATGTTGTCTGTGAGACATAGAATCTACAATCAAAAATGGTGAACACTTGGCGAACTACTTTAGAGAGGTAGAGTGATCGCAGGTCACCACCACCACCCCCACTGCCACCACAACCTCAGCTGGATCAGTATCAACAAGTTGAGGGCTCGAGCTCTCAACCAAACAGATGGTCACTTTAACCATCCCTTAGCTCATACAAATGACTAGTGACCAGATATCCGCACAGCTCTCAGTACAGTTATCTACCGTCTTGCAAAGGCACAATAACTAGCTCATGGATATAGCTAGCACCACACCGCACCCCTCCTACTAGGAAGAAAGACCCCTGCGTGAGGACAAAAAAGGAATGAAGCACGTCCCAACCCTAGCAGATGAGATGTTAGCCTTAGTCGTTTCCCGTGAGATGAAACTCGCTATCAACCTCGCGAGGAAGTAGCAGATTCAGTCGAACACTTCACCCGGCCTAATCGAGCCCAGCAGCGCGAGAGGGTAGAGCGCTAGAGACCTCAACCAAGTAAGGACTTATCTCGAGCAGATCGAGATAAATAGCAGAAGGTGCCACACTAAGTCTAACAACTAAATAGATGGTTGAAAGAAATCTTAAGAAGAAACACTAAAAGAATCCAACTCGACAACACCCCCAGGCTCCAATGAGAGAGGGAATCTCCATTCATTCAAGAGATAACTAAAGATGCATAGCGGTCAATGTAAAAATCACGACAAGACTGCCCAAAAATGATAGATCAACCGACCATAATGAACACCTTCTTCAGTTCGAGCACATGATGTAGCTCTGTGGCTACAATGACCATATTTATCCCAAAATGTAGTCACCACCTTCTAGGGTGTAGTGCTCGAATGGTTTGTCAAGTTAGAACCTACATCTGTCTTCTCCTATGATTAGCTCTACGATAAATTCCTCCACCAATTTGCCAGCAGGAAGAAAGCAAAGCTCCCTTATACTCACCTCTACAGTGTGAAACACAATGAAAGAGAATCTCTTAGGGATTTCTTAGCCAAATTCAATATGAAGGTGCTAAAAATTGATAATGCCATAATCGAATTTTTGATCGCCATGTCATTCCTTGGATTGAGGCACAAGGAGTATGCCAATGCTTTAGTCAGAGAGAGACCACGAACAATGGAGGAGCTCCTCGACCTTGTAGAGAGGTACATAGCCCAAGAAGATATGAATAAGATGAAATTTGGAAATGGGGAGAACGATAAAAAGAAAGAAAAAGGGAAGGATAATAAACATCAAAAGGACAGTCACCAATCCCCAATAAAGAGGTTTTTGAAGGTTTGTGTGGCACTAGGATCCAAATATGTTCAAGAAAAAAAAAACACTGAGTAAAACTAGCGCGCACACATCCACAAAGATCCAGACATGCATAGGACTCAGATTTCGAAAGGGAAATACCCTGATGAAATCGAAAATCAAGGAGCAAGAGAAAACACCCTTCAACTCTTGAAGCTATTCCCTCACTGGCTCAGCAGGATCACCAACCAATTTTCCCAAGTTAAACACCTCCTTTTGAGCCCAAAATTTTACTGCACACTTTCAACACCTTGAAGATGCTACAGCCAAAATTTTAGCTCAATCAGAACAAAATAAGTCCTCCCAGAACTCAGTGCAAGCGGCTGCCAGAAACTGCTTCGACAAGAGCAATACCAACCCAAACGTATTGCCTCCAATGAGATAGTCAACACACCAAATGAATGACATTTTCTCTACAAAAATGGTTGAAGATAATTGCAAAGAAATGAAGGAAAGAAGGCCAAGTATGGATGGGGAAGATGAGGGAGGTAGGAGAGATTTATGGAGAATCTAACTATTAGATGCCCACTAACAAAGTTTGTTGTTGGGAGAATAATGCACACCTTGCACGACAATCACCTTGTGGCTGCCCCCTCCTATATCTATATATAGGAGGAGGATGGTGTGTGATCTTCAAGGAGGGGATGCCACATGTCCATGCCAAGGTGGCCACTAACAATTAGTGTTAATGTAAATTTGAATGTCACTTGGAATTTACATTTCATCTCATGAAATGTCTTCCAAATGAATTCTAATTCCATATTAAATGAACACTTCATTTAATAATACCCTCTAATTTAATTAAATTAAACACTTTAATTTAATTAATAATCATTTGACTTAACTCTTAAGTCAAAATGCTTAACTCTTTGATCTAGTCAAAATTAATTTAACTTTTAAATTAATTTGACCAATTGATAGTCATGTGGTATTAATTAATTAACTCTTAAATTAAATTGACCAATTTAACTCTTAAATTGATCAAGCCAAAAATGATTCCAATTTTCACCTCCTTCAAAATCGATCAAGATGAATTTTCTAACACTTCGAAAATTCTCTTTCCTTCAATAGGTCATTCAATTTAGCTTTTATAGGCTTTTGTATATAACCTATTAGGTTATACCAATCATTGGACATGGGCTCACAACTCCTTGTAACTTGTAGAATATCAAATATTCACATTAGTTTAAACTCCTTTAAACTAAGCAACTCAATTCGATTAATCTCATTAATTGAAGAGTACCCGATCTCCATGATCGATGTCCAACCTCAAGCCCATGGAGCCCAACTAATTGGCCGAAATGAATACTCTTGAAGAACCATTAGCATTACGCGTACCATACAAATAAGGTCATTCCATCTTCTATTTCCATGAAAGAGACCTAGGGTAAGATATTAGTTGACTCCTTAATAGCCTCAATACTATACTTCTATTCTCAATGTTCGATTCCCTTAGTGACATCATCTTTGGAAACACCTTTCCAAATTATCACATCACCTTGCGCAAGGATTTCTTGGAATCGGTCATTATAGAATGCATAGGAGATGCACTCGCCCTTCACAAAAGTGAGGAGTCGGATTCCATTTTAGATCTCACAAACCTCCATGTCTAATAGCTTATGCACAATCTCAACCCAAGTGGCCCGCTAAGTGACCAAGGAAGAGTCAAAGCATATGGACCAAACACAAGGTTACCATGGATTCTCAGGTCAAAGGACTAATAATATGCATTACCGTAAGCTGAAGAAGTTGCCACTACCTACTAGCCACCTCGGCTATCTGGTGGATTCTCCGGGCGGGCCTTCAGTCCTTGTTCTCTAACAAGCACCAACTAACATGTGTCCATATCTCATATGGAATCACTTATCGAAATGAGCAATATCCAACTCTTAGATTTATACATCGTTAGTGCAATTCTATTCGGATATTAAATGCCCTATTTCGTAAGATCCTACGACTTAGAAGATTTAAGATCACGACCGTATAAGACTTATTCCATGATCACTTTCCAATGCGTGATCAAGTCCTATAGTCTTGTGTGATCTAGTGGCTTCATCCAAATGCGAGTGAAGTAAATAATGAGCATAAGATGAAGATGGTCATATAATGAATATCATTCAATCAGGATTGTCTTACAAGAAATAATTTACAAGGCTAATCTAATTAGCTTGTAGGGCACTATTCCAAAAGTTTCACAATTGTGCCCCACTTAACACTCCCAGAAAAGAGGTCTTGCTTGCAACCCAAAATGACAACCTTAAAGACTTTCAGCATGAAGTTTAATCCTAAGAAATGCACATTCGGAGTATGGGATGGAAAGTTCTTATGCTACATGGTCAACCAGAAAGGTATTGAAGCTAATCCACAAAAGATATAGGCAATTCAAGATATTTCACAATCTAAGATAATCAGAGATGTTCAGAGACCGGTCGGGAGGATCATTACTCTAGGACGATTTATTGTCCAATTAGCAGATAAAAGTCTACCATTTCTCAAGGTCCTAAAAAATACAAGGAAATTTCAGTGGACAGAAAAATACGACCAAGCCCTGGTTGACCTAAAGCAATATCTAACCACCCCACCATTGCTTGCTAAACATATGGTTAGAGAGGCCTTGTACCTATGCTTGGCAGTTTCCACAGCTGTCAGTTTGGCTTTGGCATCCACTCAGCAGGGCTCGCACGAACCAATATAATATACTAGCAAAGCCCTACAAGGCCTCGAGCACAATTATCTAGGATTGAAAAATTCACCTTCGCCTTGATCATTGCAGCAAGAAAACTAAGACCTTGCTTCCTATCACACACTATTATTTTTCTAACAAACCACTTCAGGCTGATGCTATCTAAGCCAGATACTTCAGGAAGACTAACCAAATGTGCCATTGAACTGGGAGAATTCGAAGTCAAGTTTTAGCCCTGAATAGCTATAAAATCCTAGGTGTTGGCAGATTTCACAGCAGAACAGGTCAACCTCCCTACAATGGTCAAACAAAAATAGCCAGCTTGGTCCTTGCCCATCGACGAATCAACCACATCCTCCAAGGTGAAACAGGAATTTCCTTATGCTCCAAGTTGAAGAGTATGATTTTTCTATCAAACTTGACTGCCCAATTACAAACGACAAAGTAGAATACGAAGCCTTTATCGCAGGTATGAAGATGGCCCTTGATAGGGGGTCGAGTGTTTGGCAGCTATCATAGACTCGCAATTGGTCGTGAAATAATTTGGAGGGATTTTTGAAGTGAAAGAAACAACTATGAACACATACTTAGTAGACGTCAAGAGGCTGGAATGACAGTTTAAGAAATTTGCACTTAGCCAAAAACTCAGGTCAGAAAATGATAAAGCTGGTGCACTATTTAAATTTGCAAGCTCGACCAAAGGTACCAAATAAAGAGCCATAACCTTTTTTTATCTCAAATAAGCCCACCATAAGTTACGTCCACTAACGCTAGATCTTAGCTATTAAGGAGACAAGCCCTAGTTGGCAAGATGAATTAAAATCTTATCTCAAAGAAGAAAAATTACCACAAGACAAAGCAGAAGCCCGAAGATTAAGGGGATGAGCAGCTAAGTTTGCCCTCGACGAGTTTGACCAATTATATAAAAGATCCATCTTTGGTCCTCCATTAAGATGCCATACACTAGAACAAGCACAAGAGGTCTTGCTGGAGATCCACAACAGTATTTGTAGAAACCATTTTGGGGGATGGGCGTTAGCCCACAAGGTTATCAGGCAAAACTACTTTTGGCCAACTTTACTCAAGGACGTGATAAACTTTTCCTGAAAATGCCCATCCTGCCAAGTACACACCAACGCCTCTCATCAACCAACTATAGTCCTCATCCCAATCCAACTTAGTTAGCCTTTCGACCAATGGGGGGCCAACATCGTGGGATATTTCCCAAAAGCAACAGGCCAAAGAAATTACATACTAGTCACAATAGAGTATTTCACTAAGTGGGTCAAGGCGAAATCCGTACCAAAGATAATAGATGTAGCGATAAAGAGTTTATTATGGAAAACATCATTTGTCATTTTGGTCTACCGAAAGTGCTCGTCTCTGACAATGGCACCCAATTCGAGAGCAAGAAAATGAGAGATTGGTCCAAAAGCTTGGGAATCAGACAACACTTCACTTCAGTAGGAAACCTACAAGCGAACGATCAGACGGAGGTCACAAACAAAACAATCCTGAACCTTATCAAGATTCGTTTGGAAGGATCTAAAGGTAGCTGGGCAGATGACCTCCCAATCATCCTTTGGGCCTATAGGACTATCCCAAGAACAGCCACTGGACAAAGCCCTTACTGCCTGGTCTATGGCTCAAAAGCAGTAGTCCCAACGAGTTAATTCAACATACAGCTAGGGTAATTCATTATAACCCGATGAGGAATGAAGCGGAAAGACAATTCAACCTCGAGACAATCGACGAGCTATGACAACAAGCATTCACAAAAATGCAAAGGTGCAAGTCAATCATGGACAAACACTATGACAAAAGTGTTAGGCCAAGATGTTTTAAAGTAGGTGATCTAGTCCTCAAGAAGCTAAAGTCTCAAAGAATGTCAGGAAACTTGACCTAAAATAGGAAGGCCCATACTTGGTAGCGAAAGTGGCAAAGCACTACTCTTATCGACTAGCAGATATAAGTGGAAATGAGCTCCCTCGACCATGGAATGCAACAAACTTGAAAAAGTTTTATGTGTGAATTGAGATCCCGTGTATAATGGGAACAAGCCTTTTCAATGTGTATAATATTGCAACCACACAATCACATGATCAAGTTGGTTTCTGACCAATTAGTAAAGAATATTAAAGGCAACCCCGCAATCACATGATCAAGTTGGTTTCTGACCAATTATTAAAGAATATTAAAGTCGATCCCTCAATCGTATAATCAAGTTGGTTTCTAACCAATTATTGAAGAATATTAAAGTCGATCCCGCAATCGCATGATCAAGTTGGTTTCTAACCAACTATTAAATAAAGTTAAAGTCAACCCCACAATCAAACAATAATGAAAGCAAATATAAATCTACCTTGTAGTCAAACTAAAGTGACTTGATATGCACATGATACAATTAGCAAAAATATATGAAATCCACAAAAAATACAGTCGAGATTAACACTAAAACTCCCAAAAATATCCAACATACATTTAAAAATAAAAGTGACATCATTCAAACGCCCATTTGGGCTTTACATCATCCAAAAAAGATTACAAAGCAGAAGAATTTTTCAGCTCGAGCCAACAACCTCTCATCGCCTCTCTCGAGCAAAAACTTCTACAGCAATCTCATCAACAACTTTGTTAAGCTCATCAGTCGTATCAACACCAACATCCAGAGGCAGGCCCTCGACCTCTTACTATGGTCCATAACGAGGCGCTCCCGTAGGTCAGGAAGGATCAACTTTATCTAGTAGGAAGGGCCATTCGACGGAAGGGAAAAACTTTGCCATATCCACTTCATTATTTTTTATATCCAAGGCAAATTCACAGACGAACGAAAATCCCTTTCCCATCTCAATAGCTTTGGGATGCGGCAGAGCTGCGGCCTCCTCAATAGGAGAATTCTCATCGTAGTCCTCTAGGCGCTTATTTTCCATACCATTGAGTCAAGCCTTATCTTCTGCTCGAATCTTGTAACCAAGGAACTCGAGTTGCTTCATGGCCTTCTTAAATGTTTCTTTGGCGTCATCAATATTAAAGGTTACACTAGCATCAGTGAATGCCAAACTCAACATAAACTGCTGCATGGCCTCCTTTCGGATGTCGGGCAGCACTCTAAAAAACTCGCCCCTAGCATAGCAAAAACAACTCTCATATCCTTGGGCTCGACCAGACAATGAAGCCTTCTGGACCACAGATATCGACTTCTTTAGTTGCTCTTCCAAATGGATTTTTTCCCCAATGGCAGCTAAGAGCTCAGCATCTTTCTCGTCGAGTTGCTAGGTCAACTCCGCAACTTTTGACTCTAGAGACTTAACATAAGTCTTAGATAAATCATTCTGCTCCTTCTCCAGCTCATCACATTTCTCCTCCAATCTTTGTTGTGTAGTTTCGCAAAGCTCAAACCGCCGATGGAGGTTATACCTCCATTGGTCGACTTGTGAGTGGAATAGTATATATCAAAACAAAACAAAAATAGCAACAAAAATCTCAGAAATCAACCACACTTAAAATCGAACAGTTCAATTAGTAGGAACTTTACCATGTTTGTGTGATACACAAAAGCCTTTAATGCATCGACCTGCTCATAGACCAAAGAGACTAGTGGTAAGGACGGTAAAGGAAGTCACTGTCGTTGAGCCTGTACCTATCTTTGTTACAGTATTTGATACCTCATTTTTCGAGCCAAAATGCAGTTCTAGAAATATGGGTAAATTGCACAACCGCTTATCGAGAAACATCTCGTAAGCGGCTGCATTGGGATTAGTGGCCTTCTTATTTCTCTTTATCTACTGCACTTTTCTTAGAAGTACCCTGTCCCTCGACCTTTGGTTTTCCTCTTTGGTCGAGGGGCCGGGCTAGTCACTGCTCCCACACTCTAAGCGATGGGCGACACACTAGCTAGAGGCACTTGTTCAGCCCTACCAACCAGAGACAGGACCTCCTAATGATCGACTGCAGCCTCACAGTGCTCCTGGGCCTTTTGCTGCTTCTGCATTGCTGTTTTCCATGCCCGGTTCATGATGGATTAACCAGTGAGAACACACATTATATCGATCAGAAACTATAAAATGCAACACATACCGATAAGAGTTCAAAAAGGTTAGTTCTACCTAAACGAGCGTTAGCTTGCAACCTCAGTGGAGGCGGTCGACAATCCCGCCAAAACTAAGTTTCATTCCCCAGCAAACTCATATGCATTCATCTCTCCTAATTCAAGCATATCTCGAATGAAAGTGTTGTTCCAGGATGGGTTCTCATCATTGTTTATCTCGATCTTACACATCCACCAACCTTTGGGGAGATATTAAAATCGACCCCATTGGGGGCTCGAACATAGAAATACCTCTTCTTCCAAGTTTGACAATGGGAAGCATAGGGGGTCATAAAAAAATTTCCTCTGAGGTCGAGCAGTTAAGTAATAAAATCCTGACTCTCCAGTACTCCCCGACTTTTGAGACATCAGGAGATGAAAAAGACTGCTAAAGTTAGCCCAAGAAGGGGGTTGGTCATAGATCATGATCAAAACAACAAAATTGTACATGAGGTAAAAATAATTGGGCAATAACTGAGTTATACATACACGAGACCTCTCAATAGGTCGACTATAGGCTGAGCAAAAGGAAACTAAGCCCATACTTTAATGCATCTTCAAAAATAGTTACACATCCTTCAGGAGGTGTATGCATCATGTCCCTTCCCCCAGGCCTAAATAGTTCAAACTCCTCAGGAATATAATATTTTGCCCTAATCGACCTCAAATCATTCGCGGTCACCTTAGATATGATTTCACTTAATAGGCGGCTGTAAATAGCATACATCTTGACCGAGGAAACTGGTCAACCTCTCTAGAAGACCTCGCCTCATCAATCACAGGCACATAAGGACCAGCATGGTCGACAATAGGACTGAAAGGCCCAACCCCCTCATCAACCTCTAATTCCACCACGATGATATCCACTCCCTCAAGCCCACTAGAAGAACCTAACCTATCACTTGATGTCTCACCCAAACTACCATTCTCACTAGTTGAAGTATTTAGCGACTGCGTCGCCTTAGATTCGGAGCTGTCAACTCTACCCTCTTCGTCAATCCTAGACATTTCTATAAATAAAAATAGGCGAACGAAAAATGAAACAAATGAACTAAGTAAGAGGACAAGGGGACTTACACAAGATAGATGCATAAAGCAAGAATTGCATAATGATGAAACTAGACCAGAATTCTCCAAAGCTTGACCTCTCAACAATACGGTAAAAGTGGTAAATAGGCAGTAAAAATAACTATTTATAGGTCGGGCCCAATATGCTAACTAATTAAATTGACCGACTATTGGCTAATTAATGCCTAATCAGCACACAAATATCAGCATAACCGTCCAAAAATAATTCCCACCTCTAAAACCTCGATCGAGATTCAAAATCGGTCCCGATTAAGACTCAATAATGGTTCATGCCTCTGAAATCCTGGTCGATGGTCAAAAGGTTTGAAATAGTGAAACACGCTACTCCTTACACCGACCTCCACAGGGTCTATCGAACTATGGAGTGGAGGGACTTATGATATGGGTATAGCCCACAAGCCCAACAAAAATGCCGACCCGATATCAAGTCCAAACAAACCAGGTCCTAGGCCCAAGCAAGTCTATGGGCATTGAAAATTTTGGAAGTTTGGATTGACCTTAGAGGTTGAGCCCTCCTAACCATGAGGTTGAAATGCGCAGACGGTGAGGCGGCTGCATGCTAGGGGGAGCATTAATAGCAGTGCCGACCACCCTTCGCATCCGTATTAAATGCAATCGAAGCACCCTCTTGTCTGCATTTAATGGACCTGACATGCATCACCTCTGCATTAATGGCAGTAGGGGCACTCCTTATGGTTGGCCAATCGCAAACATAATGCTATGCTAAGTCGAAAAGACCTAGATTACCCTTCCCAAGGAAGAGAACATCTAACCCATGTCAGGGCGAAGATTATCTTTTCCACTTCTTACCAAGCACTATAAATACCTTCTTTTCAGAGGTTAAGCTACATTTTTTAACATATTCCAAGTTGTTATTCTACCAAATTATTTTCTGGTCAAGAACTAACTTAAGCATAGAAGGGTCTTAGCTAAGGACCTTTTTGCTTAGCCTAACGTTTGTTCACTGGTTTTAGGATTCTACCCACACCATATTCCCTCAATCCATCTTTCAAGTTGATTTGAATTGCCAGGTCAAAACCAAGGAACTTGTCTCACCCAAAAAAGACATCATCAATTATATTTAATATGATAATATAAAATAAAAAAAAAACTAAGTTTATTTATTTTTTTATCTTTTTATTGATTTGTTATTTATATATATATATATTTTTGAAATATATTTTGGTTAATTTATACACATATAATGATGTGTATATTTTATTTTCTTGAAAACTAATAGCAAAAGATGCTTTCATGTTGTATAACAAACCCGAAAATTTTCTTAACCTTATTTATTTAAGTTAAAAAAGGTGGGTCAAAAGAAAAAAGAATATAGTTGATAGCTTTATTAGAAGCTGTGAAAAAGAACCAACTAAAATTTTATTTCTTTAAATAGTCTTTTTAAATAAATTATTTTTCAATTAAAATAATATTGTGGCATTACTAACTTTCAATAATTATTTTTCAAAGGTAATAGATATATATATATATATATAATTTGTTTCTATCAAATAACTTTTTGAATGATCAAACTAAATTTTTTATTTGGGGCGTGATAGAGAATGAGGAAGACCTTGTGAAGACCAAGTTTGATAAGACTTAGCTAATAATATGATAAATATTGTTAAGGTATACATCAACGGCATAACAAGTACAATTCACCCATTATATAATTAACTTGAGCTTGATCATATTTAATTAAGATTTGAATTTTTCAAAAAGTATGTATTGCTGGATTGATAGATATGTAATTCAAACTATTAAGCTTAAAATATATTTATTCAATGTTAATAATAACATTAATATGACATAGGGAAATATTTTCTATCAATATATGTAATAGAACATCAATAAATGCATTTCAGTGGATAGAATATCACATTAGCCCTATGTGTCCACCATACCCTACAATATATATACCCTTAAGTGTGAAGTATAGACCCTATTAATACATAGTATAGAACAGTCAATAATCGTTCTTTTTATGTTTCTATACATTAAATAATTAATAAATTACAAATATTTATTTCAAACAATGAATTTCATTTAACAATTCAGGTATATATTATATTAATAGACAACTTAATTTATAATCCAACTCTTACATATTTATAAACTAGTAAACTTTTAAAGAAATAATTTTCACACTTTTTTTAACAAAAAAGAAAGTTATAGAATATATATAATATTTTTATTTTACACAATGATATTTAAAGGTTTAAAATTGACTAAAATTTAACTTCCTCTATTTTTGGCTTAACTAAGAAGAGACGGAAATGATAACAAAATCATTATAAAAAAATCAAACACATGAGAATTTTTTTTTTCTAATTTTAGATTAAAAAAAGTGGTCCATTAAAAATTTAAGATTAAATAAGTAATATAAGTTTTATTTATTTATCTAAATTTAGAGGAAACTAATTTTTAAATTGCTCTTAATCATTTTGAATCATATTTTTTAGTTTTATTTCATAAAATAACAATTGAAAATTATTGTTTAAAAAACCAAAAAGAAATTTTCAATTAATAAAAAATAAAAATAGAAATTCAATTAAAATTATGGAATAACAACTGGCACAAACTTAATTCATGAGAATGATGATAAATTAAAAAATAAAATCTTCTTCAAATGTCACCCAAGAATGAAAGAATTCAATAGTTGGCTGCTATTAGTCATTATATTGTAAAAGATAGATATAATCATATTTTTTAAATGTTCAAGTTTTTAAGATATACTTTATTTTAGTCATTATTCAATTCACATGTTTTTATTGTTCCAATTTTCAATAAAAGGTTCTTATGGTAATGAATCGATAAATTTTATCTTGAATTAACTCCATGTTTAGTTGATCTAATATTAGATATTCTGATATATATTTAAACCATCATCGTATACAACTATTTAGAAAATTTTCACCTATATTTTTAGATACATAGACATTATTTTCTAATAGTATTATTATAGCATATTTATTTTGACTATGAAGAGGAAACATGTTGCATTGAGCATTATATTATAGAGAGACAGATATAGATAGATAAACTTAAAGAGCTCGAGAAAACGAAAAAGTCAATTAAATCATTAAAAGAGAAAAAATATAAAAGTTAATAAGAGCACCTCTCTTTCAACATCGCTTTGAATTAAAAAGAGTTGATTCATAAAGAATTCAATTGTCAATATTCACCAATTTATAGCTTCTAGGAGCATAGATGATTTCTTATCAATAAAAATGTTAGTACTTTTTCAGTAAATATGTACTCTATTATTTTTCAATAAATATCATATATGTGGGTAAACATTGTCATATGCTGAAATTTTAAACTTTAATCTCATTTTTTAATTAGGTTTGAGAATTTATAATTATGTATGCTCAAAGGCTCTTGAATTAAATAAGGTACTTAATTACATCCATTGCAATGCCGTAAGATTTAAAAGAGCCTTGCATATTTCACTATGGCAATAAAAAAAATTAGACGTGATTCAGTTTAAATGTTAAATAAATTGCATAAGTTGTTTATTTCTCTATCAGAAGAGATTATGAACTTTCAAAAAATAGTCTTGAACTGCATATTCTTTCTTCATTTAATGTGAAATTAGTTTTAAAAAAAAAAAACATTGCATTTACAAGGGTGGAGTTATATTTTAGAACACTCCATGGTATATCATGATCTTTTAGGTTAATTTCCAACAAAAATAGGCATGATAACTTTTAGTTGTATTTTGCCAAAATAGAAAATGAGCTTGAGAATAGAAATAAAATACTAACTGAATTAGATTTATCTGAAACAATTATGTAAAAGATTATGAAATTTATGGAGACAAATTCATATGCAAAAATCTTTTAAAAGGTTAAATAATTATTTTCAACAAACGATATTCAACTCCATAAATTAAAAAACATGAAATTAGACTAATTTAATTTATAATTCTCTAAATATTTATCAAGTTGCTATAATTATGGTTGAAGGAAATAATTATAATATATCAGTGGAACAAGATATTGTCCATGCACGTGAAGTTATAAACATAGAATAACACATTATTATGAGTGTTACGACTTACTATAATATCCACTTCTTTTTCCAAGAGGGGATATAGTATGACACTTAAACATTCAGAGAAAGGTACCAAAATATCTAATGATAAAATCCAAAAGAATGAGTCTGTCCAAGTGACTCTTTCAAGTAGCACAACAATTGTTGGAAGACAATAATTAGGTTTTATATCTTATAGTTTATTTCATTGTTATTACTCTTATACTGGGAAGAGATATTTGTTTTCCTTTTGCTATTAACATACAAAGTTTAACCTATGTAAAAAAAATAGTTCGTGAAGCACTTATGCAATTAAAATTTTGAAGTTTTAAACTAATGTGAATATATATTTATCCATTCCTTATTATCAAAATTTTAAACATTTTTCATATGGAATTTTTCATACTTTGCAAATTATAATTTAGTTATACAGAGATCAAGCGTCTGTTATCGATCCTACATTAATTCCATTGGGGGAAAAATTCGATTGTTGGTTTTTCAACTTAATGGCATAAAACTAAAAACGACAAGATTGATTACAATCACCATAACCTATCAAATTCAAGATTTGAATTACAATAATGAATAATGGATATCACCCCAAAAGGAGAGACAAGGGGCAGTCAAATTGGAAAAATGTTTTTTCTTCAACATCTTTTATTCAAACAATGTAAATATAGGTAAAATCTATGTTTGGGACAAACAACTATTACCTTTAGATTGTTCTTAAACTATATTAGAGGCTATCATATTTTACAATTTCAAATGATAATTTTTTTTTTTCTTATTTGTCTATGTAATAAGCATTTGGATCAGATATAAATAGAAAATAATTTATAAAACAAACAAACGTATGTAGGAAAAAAAAATTAACAAGCCAAGTGCATTGCACTTGTGCACCTTTCTAATCAGCTAAAACATCCCAAAATATTTGGGAGAGTGTTTTTGGTAAGCATTCCTTCTTACAGAGACTTGTCTGTGAGGCTCAACTTCATAAAAACTGAATCACCTACTTCAAATGACCTCTCACTTCATTCTTATGAGCCTACAGTTTCATCCGATTTTGAGCAATAGCATGATGATGCTTAAGAAGCCCTGTTCCTGCCTCTCTATGATGTGAACTTTAATCCACCACCTAAAGGGGAGAATTGTAGGCAATATAGTGCACATGTATTGGTTGGGGGTGGCAATATACTGCTTCAAATGACGTCATCTTGATGGAGAAGAAAAGACGATGTTGTACCACCATGTAGCTTTAAGACATAATCCAAGAAAAGTTTAGCAAATTCAAGTGTTGAATAAGAGTGTTTTAATGGAATAAATTGAGCATACTTGCTCAACCTCTCTACTGCCAACATAATAGCATTCCTCCCAATAGAAGATAGCAAACCCTCAATGAATTCATAAAAGCATCTTTCCACACTATTTGGAATTGGAAGGGCTGTCTTAACTTGGGGTGGCTATATTTCAGCTTTATTCTTTTGACAAGTAACAAAATTCTTGATGAATTGATAAACATCTTCTTTCATTGTTTTCCAATGTATGGTTTGCTTGAGCACGTGAGAGTGTTTTCTATCTGAGTGATTTCTTACTGGGCTGTTGTGGAGAGCTGTAAAAGTTCGTTTTTCACTTTTATCATTTCTACTCACTACTAGTCCCCCTTTCTCTTTAGAGCACAATTCTGTCAGCAGTAATTTGGTCTCTTTTCATGAGTGGTTGTTATTTGCTAAATAAGTCTCTAAATTTTGGGATCATTGTTCCATCCTTCAGTGGCTTCTGCATTAAATCAGTGTTTAAGCTGATTAGCAGGAATAGATATCCTTCCTTAATCACTTGCATTCTTTACTCACCATTTGTCCTTCTGGATAGAGCATCTGCCACCATATCTTTTCGCCACTTTCTTGCGACTGATACTTTAGTCATATCCCATCAACTTAGCAAGCCATTTTTGTTGGTTTGAAGTCGATATTATTTGTTCCACCAACTACCTTAAAACTATTTCTGCTCCATGCACTCTAAATCGCATCTTGTTGCCATCTACTACAGCCACTGAGAGAGGTGTTGTGGCTTCCAGCTTCCGTCCAAGTCTTTCGGCCACATTAACGTCTAGAAAATTATGAATGCTTCTTGTGTCAATTAATATGTTTAGTGCGTTTCACTTGCTGCTTTCAATGAGTTTCATTGTATACAAGGTAAGAACTCCATTGCTAGTGGTTACTGATATGTGGTACTTCTCTGTTTCCTTCTTTTCCGCCATAGCTTCTTACTCAATTTCACATTCTTGAATTTCTGTCTCTTCCTCCTCTTTGGTGACTTCCATAATGTACCACTGCTTCTTCTTGGGACATTGGTGGCCAGGTGGAAACTTCTCCTCACACCAAAAGCACAATCCCTTGGATCTTTTCTCATCAAACTCTTGGGAACTCAATCTTCTTGATCTCTCTCTACTCTTGAGCTGTTAGGTTTGGAGTTGTTTGCTGGATTCTTCATTTTGCTAGTTGTGAATTTAGTAGTATAGAGTTGTTTCTCATAATTTCAGATTTTTAGTGGAAATGCTGTGATCTTTGGAGATGAGTAACTGGCTGTTCTTTTCAACCGGTTGGCTTGCTCTTGTAATTTAGCCAGATTCACAGCCTCCTCGGTTTGAACGTCCTCACAGGCATTGCAGCCTCCGTCCTTATTGCTCCCCCCAAAAATAACAAATAGCATAGGCTTCTGAAAGTTCTACAAGATTCATTAGCTCATCAAACTTATACAAGTACTTTCAGATGCTTCCAGTATGTTTTATATTCACTAGTTCTGCCATTGGATCTTTCAAATAGAAGAGATTAAATCTATTACTTAGTGGTCTTACATATTCCTCCCATATAGGTGCCTCCCTAGTCCCTAGTCAATTTAGATTTCAATTTCATGTACATTTGATGCCAATGTAAGGCTCTCCCTTCCAAGTGAATGCAGCCAAGTTAACTTTTAACTGACCTCAAAAGCTAATCACATCGATATACCTAATCCGTAGGGTTTTCTCCACTGAATTTAGGAAAATCCACCTTAGATCATTGGGTGGTACCTGATCGCCTGTGTGGGATTCTCCTGCATTGTAACGTCACTTGTAGAGATCCGTGTGACTGCGTTGGTTGGCTGCTAAGGTAGCAATCAACACTTGCAATTCCTCTATGAATTTGTCTTGTTTTTTGGGTCTTCAACCTGATGAATTTCTTCAATCCATCCACTCGCTCTACCATTCTGGTTCTATCTGCCACCTCATCAACTGCCATTGCCACTTGATACCAGGTGTATCAGAAGATCGGGAGAGGGATATTATGGAAGCTAATAGTTCATTCATTCGTTCATGGCGTCTGGTTGCCTCCTTTCCAGCTTGCCACCGCCTCTATTCTTCACATCTGCTTGTGGCACAAGTCCTAAATTTGCCTTCCTTAAAACAAAAGGGTGCCTTGTTTTGATCCCGCTAGAAAATCCTCCATATCTTAGGAGGGGTTCCTATACAAATTTGATCCTATTCCTTCTTGAGTTGATTGATTGGGTTATAGAATTTGTTTTCTTTTTTTCAGTATAGTTACGGGACCCTATTTGTGAAGAACCAATCACTTGATAACCTTCAACAAATTTATTCGAATCATATATATCATTTATATATTTAGTTGGAAAGCTTTCTCAATTATCAACCCCAAACTCAAAGATTCAGTTTGATAACTTCAACGTTTTGCTCAATAAAGAGACATTTCTTGACGAGAGGTAGGAATTCTAAATGAACTTGTCAGATGTTTTAACTGTCTTGAATATGAAGCTCTCTCTAAACAAGTTTCTCAAAAGTTGTCTCCGTCCTCGATTTTATGTAGAGACAAGTGCCAGTTTAGGGGTGTCAATGGGTGGGTCTCTATCCTAACCAAGCCCACAAAATCAGACCTAGGCCCAGACCCAGGCCAAGACCCAATAAAAATATTTGAATGGTGGGTAAGACTTGTACCCATAAGATACCCATTTACCCTAAATATTGTTAACTGTTAAATTTTATCAAATCCAACGGTATAGATTAATTTAAAAACAAAACTAGTTTTCTGTTGCTATTCACGATTTGTCACAGTTCATTCTTGCGTCCGCCACCGCCACCACCTCCACTGCGCTCGCATCCGCCACCACCACCTCCGCCGCGTCTATCGTCGTCCACCGTGCTCATCTGGTTCCTACTTCCATCTAATCCGTTGGGTCTACTTGCTCCACCATTGTAAGCCTTGAGTCTCAGTGCAATCCCTTCAATTCTATTGAAATCTTGACTCCAATGTTGGTACTAATCTCATTTCTCTTATTCCCTCACATGGATCTCACTGATTTACTCTATTTTACTTTACTTTTAGGGTTTAATTTTGCCCTTTTAATATATATATATATATATATAGCTCGGTATAGCTAGCTAGAAATAATCCTTTAGTTTCTTGGAAATGATATGATTCCATTTTCACAGGCAGTTGGGAGAGCTAAGGGAGAATTAGGACTCTTGCTGTCATATAAATTTTTTTTTTTTTTTTTTTTTTTTGTTAAAAATGTATTTTTACATTCTTTGAATATAAGAATTTTCTTGAATATGCGAGATAGAAATGAACAAAAAACCCTATTATAATTATGCTGCTATACATTTTTACAACAAATGTATATTTTTTTTATAATTGTGTTTGAAAATTTATGTAATTGTAAATTAAGTTGTGTGTGTGTGTGTGTTTAAGTTATCAAAATTGAAAATGAGATGATTTGAAGATTATTTTAGTATTAGATTGAAGAAAATTTTTGCAAAACAGGAGGAGGTTCTTTTGGTATCAGCATGTAGCAACACTTTCTGTCCCTACCCCAAAGAAACAGCAGGAGCAGGAGGAGGCCCCCCACACACACACACAAAAAAAAAAGTCGGGTCTGGACCCAGCCTGAAAATAATGGGTCTGTGCAACAGACCCAGTGCACAGGCCCAATGGGTATTGGGCCTGATTGGGCAGGGTAAATGATAGGGTATAGAATTTGGGTAATTTTGGGGTTTGGGCCTGGGTAGGGTTCTACCCTACCCATTGACACCCCTAGCCTGTTGAAGGTTCTACACCGGACTTGCAATCACTCAATGTCTCGAAGATATTTAGAAGGGATGAAGACCAACAAACTTTACAATAAAATTCAGCTCCAAATACAGTAACACCAACATCAAGCAAAATTAATCAGACCACCTTCCAAGCAACAGCCCAGCCCCCCAAGTTCGAATAACTACAATCTTGTTATAGCTCTAAAATGAAAAATCAAATGTTACATAGAATCAATCATCAGTGTATTTCTTATCAGTGTACATAATTGCATCATGATGGCAAATGTTACTTATTGCAAATGAGCGGACAAATTTAACAAAGACAAAAAAGATGATTAGACAGCATATGATCAAAGGGATCTTAAATAATCTTTTATCTGCATCAAGACAGATTTGGCACAAGTAGCACCCTCCAATTTCTCAAACAAAATGCCATCCATTCTTGCTTGAATTGCATCACAAGATGCCATCTCATGTATCAACTCTTCAACTACTTCATCTGCTTCAGCAAAGGCGTTTCCCATGTTCCTCAAAATTTCAAGTGGGGATGGAGACGACCTTGACAACTCAACAAGAGTCACCTGATGATATTTGAAAACGCATTAGAAATGACCAAGTCCTGGAAGTAGTGGACAAACAATTCGATACACAACTCAGTAGCATAGAATATTGACTAAACTGAAGTTCCACAAAGATGTAACGGCCAGTATCACAGCCGTAGCAAAAGGTACTTCAGCATAATAAGCGTCTTACAGCATAAACACTTTTTCTTCCAATATTGTTGCAGATCATTTTCCCCATTTCCTGCAAGTTATGTAGCCTAAACACTAGCCACCCACATGTGAGAAAACACAAAGAACGTTGCTGCACCAACATGACAACTTTTGATTGTACCCAGAAGTGCAATTGTTTAAGAATGAGTTAGACTACTCTTCTTTGACCCTAAGCATTTTAGTAGCCATGTAAAAGAAATGCTTTACAAAACAGATGGAAAAATATCAAATATACTTTTCGAAATGACTAAGAATCTTGTTTAATCCTAGGTTGTTTGCCAGCCATGTACTCATGACGACTTTATGTAGAGCAGATTGTCACGTCCCAGCTAGAGACGTGCGAAGGAGCAAGATGATAGAGGTTGAGGAAGGTCCAAGAGGACTCTAGAACATTGTACATACTTGCAGAAATTTGTAGAAGTTGTGTAGAAATTTCTAGAGTAGGTTCTCAAAATTTCTAGTCTTAGGAAACTTCTAGAGTTGTAATCTAGACCGTAGGATTGAATCCATCTCCACTGTCCATTTGGGAGAAGGATAGTATAAATAGGTGTAGGACCTCATTTGTAAATCAAGAACCAAGAAAACCAAGAAGAAATGAAGTAAGAAGTTGAGTTAAAATAATATAAAGCCTCTTTGCGACTCTCTCGAAACTCTCCCTTGCTCTTAAAACTTGGCTAACTCACTTTGCACACACAGCACTTGAAAAAGGCGAGGCTAACTTAGCTAGTTTCATAGGGGGGTGAACGAGCAGCTAAATGCCACACGGGCATTTGTGAGGGACAAGTCCGTGACAGGAGGTATCAGAGCCAGGTTGGGCTTGGTGCTATGAAGAAGTTGATATAGCCAACAACAACGTTTCAACCGTTACCCACAAGAAGAAGCAGCAGCGAGATCAAAGCAAAACTCGTGAAGGTGCTGCTTGGGAAGGTGCCATAGGCAAGTTAAGCGAGAGGGTGGAACGAGTTGATTACACCATCAAGATGTTGGAGGAACACGCCCTTGGACAGCTCAACATGTACAAGGGAGACCTTCGGACTTGCTTAGATGTCGGCACTATAATAGAGGAACGGCTAGCACGGATCGAGAAGGAGGTAGAAGAATATTTGGCATGCATGGAGGAGATTCCACTCCAAGCAAGCATTGAGCGGATATGTGAGGAGATCACAATATGCAGACGGGTGGTAGCTAGCGGGGCTAGCACTGTGGGGGGTCGTCACGACAAAAGTTAACCAAACCCAAGTCATTTGACGGAAAGAGAAACACACAAGAAGTTGAGAACTTCTTGTGGCCAATGGAGACCTACTTTGAGGGTCTCAGCCTTAACAATGAGGCGACAAAAGTATGAACAGCCTCTCTCTACCTTACTGGCATTACTACAATATGGTAGCGAAGGAAACAAGCCGACGTGGAAAGAGGAGTGAGTTAGGTAGACACTTGGGACTATTTCTAGCAGGAGTTGAAGAAGCACTTCTACCCAAAAAACGTTGTGTATGAGGCCTAGAAGAAGTTGCGGGAATTGAATCAACCACGTCCATTCCGAAGTATGTGAAGGAGTTCACGACGCTCATGCTACAAATACCCAACATGGCAAAGGAGGACTTAATGTTCTGTTTCATTGACGGCCTCCAAGGTTGGGCAAGGCAAGAAATGCGCAGAAGGAACGTGACGATGTTGGATGAGGCTACTGCAGCAGCCAAGTCTCTTGCCGAGTTCCAAAGGAACATCGACCCCAACAAGCTGAAGAATGAGAAGACTAACCTGGCTAAAGATTGGGGAGATAAGAAAGACTACAGGGGTGGACACGACAAGCCTTTGTCAGGACAGAAAGACTATGAGGACAAGAAAAAGGCGTTTGCTCCTAATGGCAATTGCTATGTGTGCAAGGGGCACACGCAATGAAAGATTGTCTGAACCTTGGATCCTTGACGGTTATTGTCGAAGAGCATGAGGCAGCAACTAGTCCAGAGCAAGGTACAAGCCACATCGAGTCTTTACAACTGCTAAACGCCCTTAACGCCAAGGCAGTACCCACGACGACGAGCAAGGGGCTGTTGTATGTGGAAGCAAGCATCAATGGCAAGCCCGCTAAGGCAATGGTAGACATGGGGGCGACACACAACTTCATGGATGAGCAAGAAGCAAAGTGGTTAGGCTTACGCATCTTGAAGGGGGACAGTTGGCTCAAGATAGTAAATGCGAGTGTTAAACTACTAAACGACACCACTAAGGGTGTGGACATGAAGCTGGGCACTTGGAAAGGCCAAGTGGACTTTTCAATAGCACCGATTGATGACTACAAGGTCGTGCTAGGGATGGACTTCCTACATAAGGTAATCGCCATTCCTACGCCCTATTTCAATTCCGTGTGCATATTGGATAGAGATACGATTTGCATAGTACTTGCCTCGAGTGCACCCGAGAAGAATGTAAGGACACCACAACTGTCGGCTATGCAACTTGCCAAGGGGGTCAAGAAGGGTTAGGCTGGTGAGCCGAATTTCTTGCCAACCATGAAGTTGGAGGAATAAACAGACGGGGCACTAAGGTACAATACACCACCAATCACAAGGGAAGTCCTCAAATAGAACATGGACGATGCCAGCGGAACTACCAAAGAAACTTGCACCTAGGCGAGAGGTGGATCACCATATCGAGCTGGAGCCTGGCTCCAAACCACCAGTTATGGCACCTTATCAGTTAGCACCACCAAAGTTGGAGAAGCTAAGGAAGCAACTTGAGTTGCTGAACACGAGGAGGATTTGACTCTCCAAGTATGGCGCAATAGTACTACTCCAGAAGAAGCATGATGATGGGTCATTAAGGATGTGCGTGGATTACCTGGAGCTCAACAAGATTACAGTGAAGGACAAGTACCCCATCCCGCCCATAGCCGACTTATTCGATAGACTTGGGAGTGCCAAGGTCTACACTAAGATGGACTTGCAAAAAGGCTACTACCAAATCCGTGCTGCCGAAGGAGACGAGCCTAGGACGAGTGTATAACATGCTATAGCACCTTCGAGTGGTTACTTATGCCATTCGGCTTGACTAATGCCCAGAAACGTTTTGCACACTCATGAACAAAATCTTCCAATTGTACTTGGACCAGTTTGTGGTGTTCTATCTGGATGACATAGTAGTGTATAGCAATACTTTGGAGGAACATGCCGACCACCTATGCATCGTCTTTCAAGTGTTAAGGGAAAACGAGTTGTATGTAAACAAGGAGAAGTGAGCATTTGCGAAAGAGGAGGTGCCATCCTTAGGCCACATCATCGGGCATGGCAAGCTAAGGATGGACATGGCAAAGGTCAAGGCTATTATGGACTGCAACCACCAACTAAGGTTACGAAGCTGCGGTCTTTCCTTAGGTTGGTGAATTATTACCGACGATTCATCCAGGGTTACTTAGCACGAGCCGCCCCATTAGCAAACCTATTAAAGAAGAAAGTGACGTGGGAGTGGACCGCGAAATGCCAAGATGCCTTTCAAGCCTTGAAGGTAGCCATTAGCAGCAAACCGGTCTTGGCATTGCCCAACTTCGATAATATTTTTGAGGTATATACTAATGCCTTAAACTTTGCCACTAGAGGGGTGATAATGCAAAACGGGCATCTAATAGCTTTTGAGAACCACAAGCTTAACGAGGTAGAGCGGCGCTACACAGTGCAAGAGAAAGAGATGACGGGCATAGTGTATTGCTTGCAGGCATGGCGGCACTACTTGCTGGGATCCAAGTTCATGATCAAGATAGACAACATAGCCACCAACTACTTCCAAACACAAAAGAAGCTAATGCCAAAGAAAGCTAGGAGGCAAGACTTCGTGGCGGAATTTGACTACGAGCTGGAGTACAAGCCCAGCAAGGCGAATGTGGCGGCCGAGCACTAAATTGGAAGGTCAAGCTTGCAACCATTAGCCTAACCAAAGGGACCATGACAGACTCAATCAAGCAGGGATTGGAAAATGATCTCGTGGCTAGGGAGCTTAAAAGTTAGCCGAAGTAGGAAAGACCCGGCGGTTTTGGGTGGAGGACGGTCTACTCTACACAAAAGGGCGACGTTTGTATGTGCCTAAGTGGAACAACTTGAAGTAGGAGCTTATTTAGGAATGCCACGACACCAAGTGCGCAGGACTTCCGGGCAAAAAGAGAACTTCACTGCTACTAAAGATGGCGTACTTTTGCCCCAAATGAAGGATGACGTTGAGGTGTACGTGCGGATGTGCCTCATATATCAACAAGATAAAGCAGAGAATAAGCAACCCACAGCACTACTTGAACTATTACCGATTCCCAAGCGTCTATGGGAACCTATCTTCATGGACATCATAAGTGCCCTGGCGAAGTTTAAAAGGTTCAGTTCGATCATAGTTGTAGTAGACAAGTTTTCCAAGTATGAAACCTTCATACCATGCTCAAAGGACTGTACGGCAAAAGAGGCGATATGAGCATTCTTCAAGAACATTGTGAAGTACTGGGGGCTGTCGAGGAGTATCATAAGTGATCGAGAGCCCAGCTTCACGAGCAAGCTGTGGACGAAACTATTCAAGTTACTAGGGATGGAGTTATGTTTCTCCACAAGCTTCCACCCGCAAACCGATGGCCAAACCGAATGGGGGAATGCATTGTTGTAGTGTTACCTGAGGCACTTCATAAGTGCCTACCTAAGGGATTGGACAATGAAGATAGCTAAGTCGTGGGAAGAGCAGGCCAACTCAGCACGTTCAAGCTTGGAGCAAGCCCACAAAAAGATGAAGAAATAGGTAGAGAAACAGAGCCCGAGGGAGTTTAAGATTGGTAATCAAGTCTTGGTGAAGCAGCTACCTCAACAATTCAAGGCGTTACGAGGGATGCACAAAGGCTTGACGCGCAAGCATAGTTGTTAGTAGAGCAAAGCGCAGCGACGCGCAAAGGGATGCTGGAGCTATAGCGCATAGTGCAACGCACAGCGCGCGCTTTATTGAAATAAAGCGCACAGTAATTATATATGTATATATTTCTAATATATGCCTAAATACCAATATATTTTACCTATTATAAGCAATAAATAACTAAATAATCATAAAAAAATAAAGAAACTTTTGAACACCAAACCAACTATTCAGCATTAAAAAAAAAGATTAATAAATTAAATTCGACATTTAAGCACAATAATTAAGAAATTAAAATTTTTAACACTTCAACAACTACATAAATTTAGTAAATCAAGAATTTACTTCAAAGTCCTCAAATCCTTTTTACCCAGGAGTTAATATTCAGCTTTTGCCTACCATTGGAAACCAAAATTAGCATTTAATTACCTAGTAATTAATATTCAATTTTTACCCACCATTGAAAATCAAAACTAGCATTTAAATACAGTAAGATGAAAGGACAAAGAAAGCAAAAATAGAATAAAATAAAGACTTGGAAGAAGAAGATGATGGAAACAAGAAATGAAAGAATTAAAAAAAAAGATGAAGAAGAAGATGGCGGTATTGCAGAGAAGAGAGCTGCTGTTGCTTGTCACATGAAGAAGAAGGCTGTTACTTCTCGTTTCTTGCTGGTGGGAAGGGCAGAAGAACCGAAGAAGCTGCTGGAGAAGAGCCCATGACGTCGCTGCTGCTGGAGGGAGATGAGAAAGGCAGAATGTTGCTCGTGGGGGGAGGGCAGAATATTTCTGGAGTCTGGAGACTTTGGGCAAGCATTTTATCCCTTTTTTTCCTTTTTTACCTGCTTCTTTAAATCATGTTTCATTCCTTTTTTTTTTTTCTTCTTCTAAAGAAACACAACTTCAGTGTAGCGCGCACTTCGCTGCGCCACGCTACAGCGCGATAGCGCCCATAGCGCAGTGAAGCGCGCGCAACAGTAAAATACGTTGCGCAGCGCGACGCGAAGCGCAGAGGGTGCGCTTCGCGTCACGCCGTGCTATAGCGAGCGCTACGTGCGCTTTTGACAACACAGCGCGCAAGTATGAATGGCTGTTTGAGATCACTACACAAATAGGTAAGATGTCTTACCGATTGGACCTACCAAGTACTTTGAAGATTCACTCGGTCTTCCATGTGAGTATGCTAAGCCATACCAAGGGGACAAGGAAGACCCGAGCTAAGCAGAATCACACTAAGCACCTCCTGCTATGACTAAGTCTTATGACAAGGAGGTGAAGAAAGTCTTTGACTTCCCAAGTCATGAAGCCGCGAGGCGTGCCACCAAGTACACAGTACTTGATCAAATGGAAAAGATTGCCCGAGTCTGAAGCAACCTAAGAGACTAAGGAAGACTTATGGCAGTTCCAAGACCGACTCCAACACTTCGACGCAACGAGGGTGTCGCTAACCTACGTGGGGGAAGATGTCACGTTCTAGCTAGAGACGTGCAAAGGAGCAAGACGGTAGAGGTTAAGGAAGGTCCAAGAGGATTCTAGAACATTGTACATACTTGTAGAAATATGTAAAAGTTGTGTATAAATTTCTAGAGTTAAGTTCTGGAAACTTCTAGCCTTAGGAAACATCTAGAGTTGTAATCTAGATCGTAAGATTGAATCGATCTCCACCTTCCATTCGGAAGGAGGATAGTATAAATAGGTGTAGGACCTCATTTGTAAATCAAGAACTAAGAAAACCAAGAAGAAACCAAGTAAGAAGTTGAATTCAAATAATAGAAAGCCTCTTTGCGCCTCTCTCTAAACTCTCTCTTGCTCTTAAAGCTTGGCTAACTCACTTAGCACACACAACACTTGAAAAAGCCAAATCTAACTTAGTATTGCAGGGGGCTAACAAGCAGCTAAGTGCCGCACGGGAGCTTGTGAGGGACAAGTCCGTGACAAAATGGAACCTTGATAGAATTTACATGAACTATAGTAAGAAACAAGAATGAAGTTTGGAGCAACAGATATGCTATGGAGTTATAAATTAGCATCAATGACTTTGTGCAAAATTGATTCCCTACCGTAATCTTGAAAAACCTCAAGTATCATATATCCTATTCTATTTGATGGCACTCAATAGATTGTTATGAAAATATCTTGAAATACTTAATAGATGATTCAATTAGTACGCATATCTAAACAATTGACCGCTGCATTTACCTGTTTCTCTAGGGGTATATTTGCCTTTTGTTTTGCTATTGCTATAGCCCGGGAGAGTCCCCCAATAGCATCAACTAGACCAAGTGAAGATGCTTCACAACCAGCCCAAACTCTCCCCTGTGCAGCCTGTTCCATCTGGTCCACCTGCGAAATGCTTATTTGAATTTCTAAGAACACAAGGAATTTTGTATTTCCCAAGTTAGATGATATTGTGTTGAATAGCGTACTGTCATTGATCTTGAAAAGGCTGCCTTGTCTCGAAAATGTTTATACATATCCTGTGCTCGCTTGGCAAAAAGTTCTGCTTCATCTGCTCTACACATCAAATACACACAATCAAATTGGAGTTAACTATTGTCTATATGAAAACAGGAATGAGTCACAGAAGCAACCAAAAGTTTCTCACTTTGAAGGATAAGGTCCAAATGTCTTAATTAAGATTAATCCAAATCATCGAGATACAACTTGATTTACTACATAAGAGGCATCGCATAAATCCAAAGCATGGCACAGAGAAATTTATTTTAGAGAGAGGGGCACAGAGAGACCGGGGGGGGAGCAAGAAAAATGACTCTAAGAGGCATGTTATAGTCCCCCAGTTTTGCCTTTGAAACAGAACACAATGAATCACAAAAATAATCCACACAAGGTTTCTTTAAACAGTCACTACTAGGACATTCTAGTCCCAATTTCATAATTCATACCAAAGAAGCCACAAAAATAGTGGGGAGCACCTTCCAAAGTGGTCATTCCCTTGTAGAAAACATTCTGTGTGGGTTCAAGCCCCATAACTGTCTAATTTAGCATGTGTAGACTTGTTTGATGACTTTGAATAGATTCAAAGTCCAAAGGGACTTTCTACCAGCATTAGTCCTCATGGAGCACACAAACCTTTTTTAACTCTTTTAGTTTGATGGATAGTTGCAATACTGTCTTCTCTGAATAAATAAACAATTCTAAACTCATGCATGATGCAAACAGGAGAATTTCCATTGTCCTTTCCCCTCATTTGTCCTTACAAATTTTCTACCATTCAAACCTTTAAGTTACATAGCCACTTCTCTAATAAGAAGCAACTTAATTGGCACGGCTATCCAAATTCCCAGCCATGGTATTTAGGATGCTACAGCCTCCAAACTCAATACACTCTCCTTCACTAGTAATACGACCGCCCTTATATCTCATTTTGCTTGACCTGTTTTACATTTAAACCTCTCAAGTCTTCCTGTTAAAATCCCTTCTTTTCTAATATTTTAACCACTTCCCTGGTGAGGCCCTGCGGGCACAACCATAAATTCCCATCATAATTCTTCTTATGTTATTGACTGGTGGTAACAACACCATGAAAATTTTCTGGCCCAGATTACTTTGGAGTTTGATAAGTATATGAAAAAAAATAAAACCACTGTGGAATTGGTGAGTCCTTTTTATTAGTTTGCAATTCTATGGTACACAAGCCAAAATCTGTAATGTTAACTTGTCAACTTTGAGACAAACTGGCTGAATGGTCAAATGGCCTAGCGCTATTGCCCTCACGCTTATATGTGCAGCCTGGGCGTCCAAGGTTCGAACACTCGATACTCATGTGTGTGCATAAAAAAAAAAAAAATGGTTCATTTCAAGACAAACCGAAGCTAAGTTTCATATGTAGGAGTAGGGCAGAATAACACCCTAAAGATAGTAACACCATACATGCTCTATACAATGTTCTATCAGCAACTAAAAAAATCAGAAGTTAATTGATAAGTTTAATTCGTACAAGAAATTCTCTTTCTATATGTTATCTTCCTTCTTGATACTGTTTTCAATTAAATGTTTTAACATATGATTTTAGAGAAACATAAGAACTCATATTCAAAGGCATGCTCTTAACTTGAGCTAAAATTAAACAAAAGCTTACAACCAATATGAAGCGAAATAACACTCGAGTTTGCTGGTTTCTCAAATTAATTTTCCAGACACAGAAATCTGTAGACGAGCATGGCTAAAACAAGAACAGAATCTTTAAAGCTAAACAAAACAGATTTTGAACACGCTTAATAATTGGGAGTGTTGATGCTGAATGGTGGCTGTTCCAGATAGTATATTTGAAGTGTAACCCAGTCACTAAAAAGTAAAAGCTATGCATCACAAAGCCAACAAACAACTAAAATCTGCCACCCCTCCCACGCATTTATAGATATCTGTATTATTTGTGTAGATATATCAGCTATTCGAACTAAAAAAATTGATGTAAACCCACCCCCACACTCCCTGCTCTTCTTAGAGTGAAGGGGGTTTCCTGAGATTGGCCTTCTTCATGTTAGAGTACAAGACGTGTTCACATATATCATCTTCAACATAACAGGGGAATACCTGAATGGTCGATGTTCAGCTGCAGCAAGTTCTGCATATCTTCCTCTTGATATGATCTCCTTATTGAAGCCAACATACTCATATAATTTCCCCAAATTGACCTTACCTACAAGCAAAAGTTGACTAAATATCGTTCATTCATAACTTATAGCAAAAGATGTCTAGTTTCTAATTAGCCCAAATTTCATATCTTCTTTGGTTATTAAATGGGACAGAAAAGAAATGTAATAATAAAGAATGCACTGAAAACAGTAGAACTAAAATGAAAATTATTCAAATGGAAGAGAAATCAAAATAAAATAACCGATGATAAACTGACTCCAGTTCTCTTGCCGATGCTGCATAATACACAATAGCCTCTGTTGCTCAATTTATCCAAGGGGATAAACCAACTAGGAACATAGTATGACGATATGAAGGAAAAATGTTATACCAACATATCACATCTCACAGATATTTTTTTAAAAATAATGACATCCCTTTACATTTTCTTCCCAAGTTTTTTAATTCACAATATTAGCTTCCACAAAATGTTATATTAAAAGGAATAGCTAGTAATGCTTTCTTCAGTTTCACTTCAATCCGTCAAATTTTCTGCACATCTTACCCATCATTTATATAACACACAGCTGGGTTGACTTTTCCCGGTCAAATGATTTTCTCATATAAGTATACTTTACATTGAAACACATTTAAAAATAAACGTAAAATAAATTCTAGCAGCCTGATTTACCAATAAAATGAAGCCAACCATCTTTACAAAACAGATGGAGAATTTAGTTTCCAACAGACAAAAAGCTAAAGAAAACACGTAAACAAATTGTTTTAAAGATACTAACAGTGGCAAAAGGTCAGCTCATGTTCAGACCATACTCTGGCCAAAAGTCCAATGAATTACATGGAAGATGCAGCCAAACTAAGATAAGACACGGGTTAAAACTCAATTTATGCTTCTTTGCAGCAAAAGATCCACCTGTGGTGCATGTCATATTGCTCAGTTCTTTGTCTTTAATAACTGTAGTCAAGGTGTGATACAGTAATCTAACGAGATATTCATCACATAGTCCGAATGCACTTTTCATCTGAATGTTTCATGCTAAATCTAGCTTCTTTAAGATTTAGCAACTCTCTGTCCAAAAAACCTGTTCTTGTCAATTACAGTTGCAGATTAACACACTTAAAAGGAATGAAAGTTCAGTTAGTACTCAGATTCCAACCAACTTCAGTTCAGGACATGTTTCTGTGAGAACAAGATAGTTCTGTTCTGAGGTTTCACCTGTTACAACTCCAATTGAACCGGTTAAGGTAAGGTTCTCTGCAACTATAGTATCTGCAGCCATTGCCAAATAGTATCCTCCACTAGCAGCTACATCAGACATTGATGCAATAACAGGCTTAGTAGCAGCCAAAAGTTTGATTTCCCTCCACATTCTGTATATAACAGGCACAATAATCAATAAAATGATGAATTGTTCGATTTGTTCTCCATCCATATCAGCCTGATTTATTTTACACCAAAGTTTGAGAAACAACCAACCTCACCCACTCCACCACCAACCCCCACCCCTAACCAAAAAAAAAAGAGAAAAGAACAACAAAAAGCAATTACAAAAACACCTAATCAGCAAAATTAATCCAATGTCACTTTAGCTGGTAGAAAGAAAAAAATAGCATAAAGTATTTGTTGAGATATGCTTAGATTTGTTATGATATATCTGTAAATTAGGAATGCTTATCTTTTAGGATCTTAATATATCTTTTGTACCTAATCCTACTCTCACATACTCTATAGCTATGAGATGGATGCTATTCAATAAAAGATAGAACAATCCTTTCTCTGTTAACATGGTATCAAGCATGTTTTCATATTATTAAAAAATAATAATAATTAAAAAAAATAAAATTATCTTGCAAAACCCTAGCCAGTGCACCATACTTACCTACCCATTACCCAACCCCAGTCGCTGTTGCCGCCGCCGCTGCCCATCCTCATTGGCGCCGGCTGTGCCCTCACTGTGCACAATCAAGGCACCTTCTTGTCACTTCTCATTTCGCCGCATGTGATTCCATCTTCTGGTTAGTTCAAACATCTGATCTCATCTTCTAAGGAATAATCATCACATTCTTCCTGTTTTCTGCCGCTATCCCGCTCTCCAACCACAATCTCAGGTAGCCTTCTCTCCCCCCCCCCCCGGGTCTCCTTTGGTTGTTCAGGCTCTATCTTCCACCTAGTATTTCACTTTTTTCTTCTTTTCCTTTTTTTTTTTTTTTTTTCTCGCTTATTCTTTTCCTTTTCTTTTCTTTTTATGCCTAATTAAATCTATTATAAACCTTTGTGCCCATTAAGGAAGATTATGCCCATTGAATCGTCTATTTTTGTTTTAGAGTGTGTCTTGTGAGTTGAGAAAGCATCATCGTGATTCCTTTCCATCTAGAGTTGATAAACGTAGTTCTTGCCCTTCTGAACTTGTTCATTCTAATATTTGGGGTCCATGTCATGTCACATCTTTTACTGGTTTTAAATACTTTATCACTCTTATTGATGATTATTCTAGGATGACTTGGGTTTATTTACTTAAAGATAGAACTAAGGTTCCCCATGTGATCACTTCTTTTTATAATGAAATAAAAACTTAGTTTTCTATTGGTATTCGTATTCTTCGCACTAACAATGCCTTAGAATTTGTACAAAAAGATGTTTCTATTTTTTGTGAGAATCATGGCATTTTACATCAAACAACTTGCCCTCACACTTCTCAACAAAATGGTGTTGCAGAACGAAAACATTGCCACCTCTTAGATGTTGCCCGTACCCTTATAACTGAGATGAATGTACCCAAATGCTTTTAGGGGGATGCTGTTCTTACTGCATGTTTTCTTATTAATCATATGCCTTCTAGTGTTCTTCATGGGGATATTCAATTTTCTTGTCTTTTTCTAATTGCCCTCTATTTGGTGTCACTCCTCGAGTCTTTGGGTGTGTTTGTTTTATTCACGATTTTTCTCCTGGTCATGACAAATTATCCCCTAGGTCAATTAAGTGTATTTTTCTTGGTTATTCTCGCTGTCAAAAAGGGTATCGATGTTATGATCCTATTTCTCATCAGTTCTTTACTTCCGTAGATGTCACTTTTCTTGAATCTACACCATACTATTCCAAAACTCACCATCCTTCTGAGATTACCTCTACTCCTTTACCATTACCTATCCCTTCCTCTTCAACTATCCCTTTACCCATCACTCCACCCAAGCCATTACTAGCATATTCCCGCCGTTGCACTCATCAAACTACCACGCCTGCTACCGTTACTAGTCTCCCTCCTGTTGTGGATCCCTCATCGTATATACCTTCCACATCAGACAGGGACCTTCCTATTGCTCTTTGGAAAGGTAAACGATCATGTACGGCATATTCTTTGGCTAAATACCTATCTTTTACTAACCTTTCTTCTAGGTTTCGTAGTTTTGCTGTGTCTCTTTCCTCAAAATCTATTCCCAAGAATTATCAGGAGGCACTGCGACACCCTAAGTGGAAGATGGCTATGGATGAAATGTCTACTCTTATTTCTCGAGAGACTTACGAGCCTATGCCAGCCGCCTCCAATGCTAATGTTGTTGCTTGTTGATGGGTGTTTACCATTAAGTATGGGCCCGACCAGACCATTGATCGGTACAAAACCCATCTAGTTGCAAAAGGTTTCACCCAAACTTATCGTGTTAGCTATCTAGAAACTTTTTCGCCAGTTGCTCGTGCACATGTATCAACTAGATGAGAAGAATGCTTTCTTGTATGGAGATTTGCACGAAGCCATTTTCATGGAGCAACCACTGGGGTACGTTGCTCAGGGGAGGAAACAGCATATGGTGTGCAAATTAAAGAAAGCAATTTATGGTTTGAAACAGAGTCCTCAAGCTTGGTTTGGCAAATTCAATCATGTCATTTGTGATTTTGGCTTTTAAGAGGTGCCAGTCAGACCATTTAGTTTTTGTGCTTAAAGGACATGCAGGCATTATCATTTTGGTTGTCCATGTGGATGATATTTTAATCTCTGGTAGTGATTATGAAGGCATAGAACAAACCAAGGCATATTTGCAACAGCACTTTGTCACTAAGGATATGGGACATCCTAAATATTTTTTGGGTATCGAGATAGCTCATAGCAAATTTGGTATATCTCTATCTCAAAGGAAATATGCTCTTAATCTGCTTCAAGAAGTTGGACTACTTGGCACTAAACCAATCGACACTCATGTGGACTGGAATCCTGCTTTTTGGGATGATGCTAGTGATTTTTTTTAGGATAAGGCAAAGTACAGACGACTAGTAGGGAAGCTAATATATTTGAATGTGACTAGACCAGATATTTGTTTTGCAGTTGGAGTAATTAGTAAGTTTATGGACAAGCCACGAACTATTCATTGGGATGCTGCTCTTAGAATCTTAAAATATATTAAGGCCTCCCCTGGAAAAGCTTTGCTATTTAAGAAGTAAGGGCATTTGAATATAGAATTTTATTCTGATGCGGATTATGCTAGTTCTAGAAATGACAAGAAGTTTACCTCTTGCTACTGCACCTTTGTTAGAGGAAATCTGGTAATTTGCGTTGTAAGAAACAAACAACAGTGGTTAGATCCAGTACAGAAATCGAGTATAGAGCTATGGCACATGCTGCAAGTGAAATGTTGTGGCTTAAAAATTTATTAACTGAATTGGGGTTTAATTTCAGTGATCCTTTACCTATGTACTGTGACAATCAGACAGCCATTCATATTGCTAATAATCCAGTATTTCATGAAAGGACTAAGCATATTGAAGTCGACTGTCACTTTATCTATGAAGCTGTGATAAACAAGAAGATTAGTACACCGTCCACTCCATCTTCAGGACAAATAGCAGATATACTTACTAAAGCTTTAGGCGGGAAGCAATTTAACACTTTATGTAACAAGCTGGGCATGATTGATATATATGCTCCAGCTTGAAGGGGAGTGTTGAGATATGCTTAGATTTATTATGATATATCTATAAGTTAGGAATGTTTATCTTTCAGGGGATGGATGCTATTCAATAAAGGATAGAACAATCCTTTCCCTGTTAACAGTTTAATGTTGAAACATGCAGAGATTCAATTTATCTGAATTGCATGTTCATACAATTTAGAAAGAGATAATGACTGCCATGCCAGATCTTAACCAACTAAACAAAAAGGTCATTTCACGGAGGCTTCCATAAATCACATTGACACGAGTTTTGGAGGCGAAAGGGTACAACAATGTTTGCTTTTAACTGAAATTCCTTCATTAGTATTCAAAAAGACCAGTTCACCATCTGTTTGTCGCATTTTTTACGAGTATACTAAATGGTTAACTTTCGTGAAACATTCCATGTTCCTAACTAGGATTAAGAAGTCTAATGGTGCATTCATAAAAGCAGCCTTCTAATTGAGTGAGGAAGGACTCTGATTTGGTGCATGACTTGCAAATCTATGATGCATTGTTTCATCTTAATAGCCTTTTGAAATTGAAAGATCACAAGCCCCATCCTACTCTTTTGATAATGGTATCAGTACCACAAAAGACTAAGAGAAAAATAAGGAAAAAAGTAGTTGCAACCAAATCTAAGATAGGTATATATTGAGTTATTTGCATGGTGCGGAAAATAATCTGGCATTAAAATGTGATGACAAGAATAAAGATATATCTTCAAGAACTCCCAGGTACACAATCCGAAGTGCTTAGGGATCTTTTTAATGGCTGATGGCAAATAAAGAAAAACCTGGTTTTACCAAAGCATCCAGTTATTAGGAAAGCAGAAACAATAGTGCAGATTGTCAAAGGGTGAGCTCCAGATAATGGCTTAAATATGTGGTCTGACAAGAAATTAACTACATCAGTGATCTCTAACCGTAGATAAGCAAAACTAATATAAAGGAATCTTCCAACTTCTTTGTCCGTCATTCATATCCAAACTGTCAAGATTCAAGACTGCATCAAAAACCTACTAAGATACTCATGGGGTACTAACAGTACAGAATTACTCTTCAAGGCCACATGAACAAGACATAAGATTAAATACTCCCTACCAAACAAACTAAGATACTTTATTTCATCACATGCTATCTGCTAGTTGAAGAAATATTAGACTGCTAGCACATCAACATCCAGAAAAGAAAGGGAGGAAATAATTAGAGAACAGCACTCACAAATCAGAAGCAAGGGCATCTCCTCCAGGGCTATCAATTCGAATGATGACAGCTTTATATTTTTTCGATTCTGCAAATAACTTTCAGTAATAATTAGAGCACACCCAAAAAAATATACAATAGGATTGAGGTAAATAGTGCTAAGTGTAGAAAAGTAGGAAAAAGATATGTTTTTATTCTAATGTGCTTGTCAGAAAATTCATACATATATATAGATAAACTGAATTTAAGGAAATCCTAAATTTCCTAAATTGTATCCTGATTTCCTCCCTAATATATCCTGATTTACATCCTAATTTATCACCTGCTTTTAAGTGTAATATTTACATACTTTACTTATGCTACTTGCTTTATTTACAACACTCTCCCTCAAGTTGAAGCATAGATATTGATCATGCCCAACTTGTTACAAATATAATCAATTCGTGGACCACTTAGAGCTTTTGTGAAAATATCACCCAATTGGTCCCCAATTTTGACATAGCCAGTAGAAATCAATGCTTGCTTAATCTTTTCTTGAATAAAGTGACAATCAACTTCAATGTGTTTAGTCCTCTCATGAAACACTAGATTAGATGCAATATGTAAAGCCGCTTGATTATCACACCACAACTTCATAGGTAATGATTGCTCAAAACCAATCTCATTTAACAATTGAGATATCCACATAAGTTCACATGTAGCCTGTGCCATAGCTCTATACTCTGATTCTGCACTAGATCCAGATACTACGTTCTGCTTCTTACTTTTCCAATGACAGTTCCCACCAACAAAGACACAGTATCCTGTAGTTGACCGTCTATCAATTTAGAACCTGCCCAATCTGCATCTAAAAAACATTCGATACAAGAGTGGCCATGATCACTATATAGTAGACCTCGTCCTAGAGTCCCCTTTAGGTAGCATAAAATTTGCTCTAAAGTTGTCCAATGAGTAACACGTGGTGAGGACATAAACTGACTCACACTACTAACCAGACATGCAATGTCAGGGCGAGTTATTGTGAGATAATTCAACTTGCCAACCAATCTTCGGTATCTCTCAGGATCATCAGACAACTCCCCATCTTCAGTTGTAAGATGTTGATTTGTCCCCATTAGTACGATACAGGTTTTAGCACCTAACTTCCCAATTTCTTCCAATAGATCAAGAGTATACTTTCTCTGAGATAGAAAAATACCCTTTTTGGATCTACTGACTTCAATACCTAAGAAATATTTCAAGGGACCTAAGTCCTTTGTTTGAAAATGTGTTTGGAGAAACAACTTTAGCTCAGAAATACATGCACTATTATTCCCAATAACAACAATATCATCAACATACACAATCAACAAGATAAAACCACCTTCAGATTGCTGGAAGAAAACAGTATGATCAAAACTACTTTTCTTCATGCCGAATTCTTGGACTACTGCAATAAACCATCCAAACCAAGTAAGAACTAGTTGTCTGGGTATAGATGTAGGTACTACTTGCTGGTATGAGTTGGAACTGGTTGTATAAGCAACATTAGCAATTGAAGGTTTGCCATGTAGTTTCCAGCAGGTACGTTTTGTATGTCCAGGCTCACCACAATGGTAACATACTAGTACTTTGCCATTGCCACTATTTCAAGCCTTATTACCATTCTGACCTCGTCCACTTTTTCTACCATGATTTCCTTGATTAGTCTCACTCCTAAAGCCATAACTCACAAGGGCACTAGTAACACTAGAAGGAGGAGGTCGAGATCCCTCCGCACGTAATACTCAAGAAAAGGTGTCATTAAGGGAGGTAATTTCCTTGTTATAGAGATTTTGTGCTCGGGCAGTATCAAACTCTGATGGCAAACCTGCAAGAAAACTCATTGCAGCCATCTATTCTCGTGAGATTGTTGCATCTTCACATCAGTGCAGAATGGTAGCAAGGTATTTAACTCCTCGTAAACTCGTTTAAAATCCATAAAATACTCAGTAAGAGATTTTTCCAAGTTTTCTTGACGATAAAATGTCTTGCATACATCATATATGTGAGATAATTTCATTTCCAGAATATATAAAAGGCTAAATAATCCATAAGATCTTTAACAAGTTCACAATGATTAACCAACCCGATTACCTCATTATCAACAGAGTTTCGAATTTGCATCATCTCTCAACCGAGCCTTCTTTGCTGCATAATCAGATGGTGGATCATCAGTTAAATGATCATCCTCATCAATGCTGTGAAGGTAAACTCTCACTGTTTTGCTCCATTCGAGATAATTTCTGCCATTGAGCTTGTGTTCAGTGATCTGTGTTGTTGTAGGGACAACATCAGAGATCACAGTCTTCATCTCTTTTTCGTCCGCCAAAAAATAAGAAAATTCAGCCTCTTAACTCGCAAAAGAAAGTTGCAGCAACAGAAATATTTCTGCACCAGGCTGTTCACTAGGGCAGTCGTAACAGAACAGGAAAAAAAAAATGCCTAAGAGAAAGAAGTCCTAAGGCTCTGGTACCATGTAGAAAAGTAGGAAAAAGATATGTTTTTATTCTGATGTGCCTGTATAGAAAATTCATACATATATATAGATAAACTGAATTTAAGGAAATCCTAAATTTCCTAAATTGTATCCTGATTTCCTTCCTAATAATATATCCTGATTTACATCTGGATTTAACCTGCTTTTAAGTGTAATATTTACATACTATAATTATGCTACTTGCTTTATTTACAACACTAAGGAAGGGAAGAAACAACCTATAAGCCTGTAATCCAATAGAATCCTTCACAAAAATAAAATGGAAATAAGGTTGGCCAAACTGTTAGATTCATCAATCCAATATCAGAAATACTCGTGTATTTAGCCTTCAGCATTTTCAAAAGGTACCATTGGAATTGGTACCAGATCATTTGGTTGTAAATCAGGCAATACTTTTCAAATGAAACAAACTCTTCCAGTTTCTATTGGCACTCTAGAGACTCAGTTTGTTTCTCCCTTATTTTGTATGCTTGTTTCAAGTTTCCATAACTAGGTAGCAGTCTGCCTAACCAAACCTAAAAAAGGTAAATGCAATTAATCCAAATATCAACAAATAAAAAGCCAAAAAAAATTTGATTTCCATGCCTTCTCAAATGGCAAGAAACCTGCCCAATCGATTTGTTTAGAGATTATTAATAATCATCATGAGTGCTAATGTACAAGTTGGGGACATGAGTTCTTTAAGAAAACTCTTCACTACTCTAGCATCCTGTCTTTTCTTTTCAAATTTCTCTTATGTACTTCTAGCCTAGCATAAGAAAAAGTATTTTTCGCTAATTTTTTAAGGAAATTTGACTTGGTCGCTGTCCATGCCAAAGATTGGGTTGTTACAAGATAACTCATGCAAAATGAATTCAGTATTGTTAATCTCCCTTTGGTTTGTGCAAGTTCCAAAAGAGGGGCTCAATTTCAAGAATCAATTGAATTCTTATGCCTCCTTACTGGAAGGTAGATACCTCAAGGCCTTTGATGGAAATCTTCTCCTAGAACATTTTATTCACTTAGTTAGAAGTTGAAGGAACAGATGAGATTGCATTCCTCGGTTTCAAATTGACAAAGAAAATAAATTAAAGAAAATAATAAATGGAATATGGTAAACGGAGGGAAGCTAGAAGGAAAGAGAAACTGATGGCTCACACCGTTATGAACTTCAGTTCTAGTATATTCAGTACATACTGCATAGTTCTCTTGTTTAATCACATATCTTCACCATTTAGGAGCGTTGTGTGTAAGGAAAAACAAGAATATTATGTCTTCACCAGCACACACAATATACCTCTTAAACGTCGAATCTTCTCAATGAATTGCTCAGCAATAATTATTGAGCTGGGTGTCTTAAATCGGCCTTGTGTCCAGCTAATGGTCCCAGAGGCTCTAATTATAGCTATCTGGTCTTCATAGCCAGTCAAGCCTAGAGTCCATCTCCTGACATTACAGTACTTCCTGCATGCATTACAAAACCCATGCATCATAACCACCATCATTTATTAAATAATGTGAAAATAATAATACACAGGAATCAGCAAGTGAAACAACACACTTACAAATGAACAACCACAATTCAGGAACACTCCCATGAAGAAGTATATAACCCAAACCCATACCAAGATATATACAAAAAACTAAAAAATTAATCAAAAGGTAAAGATATTGGATCACCAAAATCAAGGATCCTCTTTGGTTTCACTTCTTAAGTAATAAGTGTATTTATTGGATAAGCATTTTAATACGGGCTTCTCAAGAAGTGCTTATTGCTATTGCCAAATGTTTGGCAAACACGTCCTTCAATGACCATCCAACAGAAGTGCAAGAAAAAAAAATTCAAAAACCACAAATAGACACTCCTCCAAAATTGAATTGTAGAGATGTGACTTATTCCAAAATTCCATTCAAAATTACCAGCAAATGCACAACAATAATCCAAATGGAATTTCGTATCTAGAAGTTGACTCGGGGGTTATCAAACACCCTCAAAAACAACTGAAAATATAAGAAGCCTCTTTAAAGAGGTCGTGGGACTTTTGGGTACATTTTGACCAGCCTATACTCATGAGTCAATATGTAGGGTGAAATATGAACAGGTTTTAGCACTAGGTGCTTGTCCTACAAACATTTCCAAGTGAATCATCTTTATTCACTAAATTTCTGCCTCTGAAATCTGAATCCTAAACCCTACAACTGTCCAAACCAAATGAATTTGCGAACTGGTAGTTAGGGGCTTAAGATAACAAACGAGGCTATAGAGCCTAATTATATGACCCCTTATTATGAGGAAACAGTAGTTTCATAAGTCCACAATATGCTATGGCCACCAACCAAAATCATGTGAAAATTAAGCTAGAAAGATACCTGTAGCCAATGATAGGAAGTGTTTTAGTGCTTGGGATTCCCAGGCGTGTTTTCAACAAGGACATAACCTGAAATTCAAGAATCTGTAAAAAGTAAGTGGATGGACAGAGTAAGTTTGATTTAGCATACAAAAATTCCAATACCGACTATTTCTGCCACCTTTAGTTACCTTGTTTCTAGAGCCACCAAGCCCGCAAAAAAGTAAAATTTTGAACAGAAGTCAAACCAGGAATTTTATATTTTCTCTGTGAAAGCTGAGTCATGATTTTTATATTTTTTGAAATAGATCCACATAACAAAAGGTGCAGAAATTCTGTAAAATTTTGCCTTTTCCCAAAGAATACGAGGATTAGACTGATGTTGACTAGCTATAATTGGAATGAAATATTTGTTTGAGCTGTAAATTGATTCTCATAGCTGTAAATTAGTTAACTGAATCAGCGTTGTCAAACGTGCGCATAGCGCGCGCTATCGCTCTGCGAGACGCAAAGCACACCCTCTGCGCTTCGCGTCGCGCTGGGCACCGCAGTTTAGTGTAGCACGCGCTTCACTGCGCTATGGGCGCTATCGCGCTGTAGCGCAGCGCAGCGAAGCGCGCGCTACACTGCGGTATTTTAAGAAAACAAAAAAAAAAAAGAAAAAGAAGGAGTGAAACGTGATTTTAAAAGCAGGGAAAGAAGAGAAAAAAGAATAAACTGCTTGCCAAGACTCCAGAGTCCAGAAAACATTCTGCCCAGCCCCCGCGAGCTTCAAAACATTCTGCCCTCCCCACCGCGAGCGACAATCTGACTTTCTCAGCTTCCGCCAGCAGCAGCAACGATACGGGCTCTTCTCCGGCGTCCTCATCAGGTAATTTCTGTTGTTTTCACTTCTTTTTTTTTTTCCTTCCTTTTCTCTCATTTCTGTGAGGAGTTATTTTGGTTCATTTGTTTTGCCCTTTTTCTTCTCTTAGTTTATTTATGTTATTATCTAATTTTGAAGTTAAAAATAAGCAAAAAGTTATTATTAATTGTTGGGCATTCCTCAAAATGTATGTTAGGGCTTGGGCTAAATTGATTTTTGTTTCTTCTATCATTAAATCATTTTATTTGACTTATACTTATGGGGTTATTATTCTTTTCATTATTTCATTTCATTATGTTTATTTGTTAGTTATTGTGTTTAAATATTGAATTTTAATTATTTTGTTCAAATGTTGAATTTAGTTTATTTTTTGTTTTTTAGAAACAAAAAATGGAGAATTCTGAGGCTATAGATAACAATAGAAAGGATCCCGGATGGAATCATGGCGTATTGGTGAATCCAAATAGAACAAGTGATGGGATTAAATGCAATTACTGTTCTAAAATCACAAAAGGAGGGATTTCTCGACTTAAAGAACATCTTGTTGGAGGATTCAGAAATGCAACTGCTTGTAAACAAATTCCTGAATTTGTGAAGATTGAATTGAGAGAGTTCATGAATTCAAAGAAACAAGCAAAAGCAGCCATGGATTCAATTCCTCACTTTGATGATATTGATGATGTACAATATGAAGAAGAGAATGAACAATTACGAGGGAAGAGACCTATATCTACCTCAGAATCCTCAGTTCAATCAAAAGCCCAACAACAAAAAAAATCCAAACAAATGGGGCCAATCAATTGGTATTTCAAGAAGGATGCCGAAGCAACAAAAATGAAGCAGCAAGGTGAGGCCAAAGCACAGTATGTCAATACTCAAAAGAAATTGCGGGATGATGCGGTTCAAAAATTTGCCAAATGGATGTATGATGCTGGGCTACCATTCAATGCAGTTAAATACGATAGTTTTGGGCCTATAATTGAGGCAATTAGACGATATGGTGCTTGCATGAAAACTCCAACATACCATGAGATGACAGTGACGAGTCTAAAGAAAGAGGTGGAACACACTAAAATGCTTTTAAAAGGGCATGAGGAAGATAAGGAAAAATCTGGTTGTAGTCTCATGGCAGACGGGTGGAGAGACAGAAAAGGAAGATCACTTATTAATTTTTTGGTGAATACTCCTAGAGGAAGCATGTTCTTAGAGTCAATTGATGCATCAGGTTACTCTCATACGGCTGAAAAAATGTTTGAGCTATTTGACAAATTTGTACAACGTGTTGGAGAGAAAAACGTTGTTCAAGTTGTCACCGATAGTGCTAGTTCAAATGTTGCAGCCGAGAAGATGTTGATGGAGAAATATCAACACTTGTATTGGTCCCCATGTGCAGCACATTGTTTGGATTTAATGTTCGAAGATATTTTCAAAATGCCAGAATTGAAGAGGACACTTGAACGGGCAATAAGTGTCAGTGGCTACATCTATAATAGAACTCAAGTCTTGAACATGATGAGAGAGTTCACCGGTCAAAAAGACATGATTCGGCCAGCAAAAACTCGCTTTGCCACTGCTTTTTTGACTTTGAGGAGCTTCCATAAACACAAGTTGAGTTTGAAAAAGATGTTCACTTCCGAAGAGTGGAACAAAAGTAAGTTTGCAAAGGAGCAAGGAGGTAAACATGTGCAAAGAATCATATTAATGCCTTCTTTTTGGAATACCATTGTTTATTGCATGAAGTTTGGTGGGCCCTTGATTGAGGTTCTTCGGTTGGTAGATGGTGAGAAGAAGCCTCCCATGGGCTATATTTATGAGGGGATGGATAAATGTAAGGAGAAAATTGCAATTGTTTTTGAGAAGAATGAGACAAGATATAAAGAAATTTTTGATATTATTGACAAAAGGTGGAATTGTCAGCTCCATCAGCCCTTGCATGCAGCCGGCCATTTTTTGAATCCCGAATTTTTCTATAGCAATCCAAATATAGAACAAGATGCAGAAGTTATGTCTGGTTTATATGATTGCATAGAACGGTTAGTGTCAGAAATTTCAGTGCAAGATGAAATTAACAAGGAGCTAGCAATATATAAGAGAGCTGAAGGTAATTTTCGATCTGCTACAGCAAAAAGGCAAAGAACACTACTAGCACCAGGTAAACAATTACTTTATGTAATTATCTTATTATGTTAATGACTTAAACTTTATACTATAACTTATTATTACACAAAAAATATTAACTTTCATATAATTTCTTGTTTATTGTTAATTGATAGCTGAATGGTGGTCTTCCTTTGGAGCCTCAACACCAAATCTGCAGAAGTTAGCCATCAAAATTCTAAGCCTTACTTGTAGCTCTTCCAGTTGTGAAAGAAATTGGAGTGTTTTTGAGCATGTAAGTAATTTTTTACTAAATTATGCATTTATAAGTTATTTATGTTGTGCACTAATTATTAATTATATTAACTTATTATTCTATAGCTTCATTCAAAAAAAAGAAATCGGTTGAAGCAACAACGCTTAAATGACTTGGTGTTTATCAAGTATAATAGAGCTTTGTTGCGGAGATTTGACAAACGTGATCGAATTGATCCCATTATTTTGGAGAGTCATGCATTAGATGAAAGTAATGAATAGTTGGTGGGGAGAATGCAAGAGGAAGATGAGGATGAGCTTGTGTTTGATGATGAAAATTTGACTTGGCGTGATGTTGATGAAGATGCATATGGTTTTAGATCTCGAAGTTCTCACTCTACGGTTCCAGGTTCATCAAGAGGAAATAGAGGCGGGTCATCGACTTCCAAAGCAATACAAAAAAAGAAAACATCAAGTTCATTTAAGTCCAAGGTGCTACAAAATGAAGAGGAGGAATTTGACATCAATTTAAGTGATATGGAGGAGGAAGAAGAGAGGGATAATGAGGGCTATAAATCTCCCATTGATGATGAGGATGATGATATTGATCTTGATGATGATGATTTGAATGATGATTAATAAAGTTGGGAAAATTTGGAGTTTAGAACTTTGGAAGAATGGAAACTTTAGTTGTTTATTTTTGAATTTGGTTACTTATTGTGCATTTGTGCTTGATTTTGAATGATATTTTTGTATGAACTATGAACTTATTTGATATATATATGTACTTGTTGCGCAAAGTTAGGAAATTATCATTATTCTTGTGATAATTTGGTTGTTTATTCTTTACAACATGTAAAACAAATTGGTATTTTAAATGCATAGTAGAAATATATACATATATATATGAGGTGAGCTTTATTTCGATAAAGCATGCGCTATGCGCTATAGCTCCAGGGCACCTTTGCGCGTCGCTGCGCTTTGCGCTCCTAACAACTATGAACTGAATTAGCCTTAGATGTAAATGATCCTTTCCTAATTAAGCATAGAATTTTCTGTATAAATACCCATGTTTATGGGATGTAAAGAACACACATAGAAATACAAGAAATTCTCTTTCTCAAAAATCTTCATGGTATCAGAGCCATTGCTGCCTTTTTGAGGTGAGTTTTCTCCCTTTGCTGCACTAGAGTTCTTTTTCCTGCAAATTTTTTTTTTTTTTTTTTTTGAGAAACTGTCCTCAAAGAGGTTGAGTTTCCTCCCTCTTCTTTCGTCACCTCCCTCTTTTCTGCTTTAATTTGTTATTTGTTCAAGTGTTTAAAAATGGGGGACACTAAGGCAATAGATAATACCTCTCTTTCACAAATCAGTGTTGTTAAATTGAATGGGGCTGGTACGTATCTTGCTCGGTCTCAGGCTTGTTTGTTGTTTATTAAATCTCGAAAACTGCTAGGTTATATCACTGGAGAGAAAAGACCACCTGATATTTCTGATCCTGCCTATAGTTAATGGGACTCTGAAAATTCACTTGTTATGACATGGCTTTTGAATACTATGCACCCTCGCATTTCCAAACAGTATTTACTGCGTGATACTGCTGAGAAAATCTGGAATTCAACCAAACGCACTTACTCTCGCAAAGGGAATGATGGCCAGATCTTCGAAATTCGAAATAAAATCCATGGCACAAAACAAGGTGAGTTGACCATCACTGATTATTTTTCTGATTTAAGTGGGCTATGGCAAGAGATAGACTATTATCAGGATCTCTAAGCACATTGTACTGAAGATGCAGTTTTATTTCAAAAACTGGTTGAAAAGGAGCGAGTCTATGATTTTCTGACTGGTTTGAATCCAGAGTATGATCAAATCAGGGTTCAAGTTCTTGGTAAGATTCCTTTTCCTTCTCTTGAGGATCCCTACTCCCATGTCCAACAGGAGGAAAGCCGCCATGGTGTTATGCTTTACCCAACCCCAACTGAAAAATCTGGGTTAACTGTCTCTCATGAGCAACCAAAGGCGAATTCTTCTGATAAAGATCACCTGCACTGTGACTATTGTGGGAAACCAAGGCATACTAAGGAGACTTGCTGGAAACTACATGGTCGACCAACCAAAGGTCTTGGGGGAAAACGAGTCAGTTCATATAGGCCTCAAGCAAACATGGCCGAAACTGGGGAGACACCCAATGAGATGGGCTCTGGTGAAACTTTGTCTTCTGATGAAATTCAGCATCTTTGCCGACTTCTGACCAAGCTTGACTCCTCCACTGTTGCCACATCCAAATTATGTGCAATCAGGGACTGCCTTTACTGCTCATCTTAACTCCTGGATTTTGATTCTGGTGCGAATAGACACATGACAGGCTCTTCTAAGGGCTTTCAAAACTACTCTCCATGTCTTCAAAGGGATAATGTCAGAATAGCCAATGGCTCTTTAACCCATATCTCTAAAACAGGTTCTGTTGCTTGTACACCTCATATTCAACTTTCATCTGCTCTCCATGTGCCTGAGTTTCCTGTTAATCTTTTATTTGTTAGTTCCATCACCAAAGCTCTCAACTGTAAAATCGAGTTCTTCCCTGATCATTGTGTTTTTCAGGATCTTCAAACCAGGAAGAGGATTGGCAATGGTAGATTGCATGATGGCTTATACATGATTGATGGAACTCGAGACTCTAGCCAAGCCTTTTTTGGAGATAATAAGGGTGTCAACCGTGAAATTTTTCAGTGGCATAAATAGTTAGGGCATCCATCTTTCTTTGTTTTAAGGAAGTTATACCCTAGTTTATTTTCGAGGACTCAGTTTGAATCATTGTTTAGTGATGCTTGTGAGTATGCTAAGCATACTAGAAACTCCTATCCTTTGAGTAATAATAGAAGTACTATTGCTTTTGAGACTATTCATTCTAATGTATGGGGTCCTACTCAAACAGTTTCTTTATCTGGTGGTCGATGGTTTGTTACTTTTATTGATTGTTGCACTAGGATGACTTAGGTATATTTGTTAAAAGCCAAAAGTGAGGTGTTTTCTTGCTTTCGGTCATTTCATAAGATGATTTGTACTCAATTTGATGCTAAGATGAAAATCCTTAGAACTGACAATGGCACAGAATACATGGATAAAAGCTTTGGTGCTTATTTGGAGTCTAATGGGATAATCCATCAAACTAGTTGTTCTTACGCTAGTGCACAAAATAGGGTAGCTGAAAGGAAAAATAGGCATCTGTTAGAGGTAGCACAATCTCTTATGTTCACCATGAATCTACCAAAACCTTATTGAGGGGATGCTATTCTAGTAGCTGCCTACCTTATCAACAGAATGCCACTCAAAAGCCTTGATTTTCAGAGTCCTCTAGAAACTTTAAAGGGTAAGAATGAATACGTTGTTCCTCCAAAGGTTTTTAGGTGTATATGTATTGTTCACACTAGGAATGCTGGGAAACTTGACCCTAGAGCCCTGAAATGTGTTTTCCTTGGATATTCTCCTACACAGAAAGGTTACAAATGTTATCATCCTCCTTCCCGGAGATCTTTTGTCAGTATAGATGTTACCTTTCGAGAATCTGAGCCCTATTTCAGCCTTACCTCATCACCTCTTCAGGGGGAGAACAATAAGGCGGAAGAGGTGTCTTTTCCTAGTTCCATTGTTGAACCTCTTGATGATATTGCCACAAGGCAGAGTGAAATTGGAGACAGAGTCCAGGGGGAGACTATTGGGCGTTTAGATAGACCTGATTTGATAAGATATTCAAGGAGAAATAAGGCAGAAAAAGCCATCATGCAATCTACTGCGTCCTCCCCTACTGGTGAGTTATCTACATTTCCTAATGAATTAGATTTGCCTATCGCTCACAGAAAAGGAGTCAAGTCTTGTACTAAACATCCTCTATCTAACTTTGTCTCCTATGGTTCCTTGTCTCCCTCTTATAGAGCCTTTGCCTTGTCTATTTCCTCTGTGTCTATTCCACAGGATTGGAGGAAGGCTATCATGGATCCTAAATGGAAGCAAGCTATGATCGAAGAAATGAAGGCTTTGTCAAAAAATGAGACTTGGGAACTTGTCCCTTCTCCACTAGACAAAAGATTGGTTGGCTGCAAGTGGGTTTTCACTGTGAAACATAAAGCTGATGGTTCAATAGAGAGATTCAAAGCAAGATTGGTGGCTAAGGGATTCACTCAAACCTATGGAGTGGATTACCAGGAGACATTTGCTCCAATTGCTAAAATGAACACTGTCAGAGTCCTGTTATCATGTGCAGCTAACCTTGATTAGGACTTACAACAGTTTGATGTGAAAAATGCATTTCTTCATGGAGACTTGGAAGGGGAAGTGTATATGGAGATTCCTCTTGGTTTTGATACTGAACAGAGTCAAGGGAAGGTATGTAAGCTGAAGAAAGCCTTGTGCGGACTGAAACAATCCCCCAGAGCTTGGTTTGATAAATTCAGCAAAGCCATGATCTCCTTTGGCTATCAACAAAGCAATGCTGATCATACCCTCTTCATAAGATATCAAAAGGGTAAACTCACTCTTCTCATAGTTTATGTTGATGACATAGTAGTGACAGAAGATGACAGAGAGGAGATGGCACGATTAAAGAAGTTGTTGGCACAGGAATTTGAGATCAAGGATCTAGGAAAATTGCAGTACTTCTTGGGAATTGAGGTTGCCAGGTCAGAAAAGGGGATCTTTATTTCTCAAAGGAAGTATATTCTAGATCTCTTGAAAGAAACCGGTATGATAGGTTGCAAACCAGCAAAATCGCCCATTGAAAGCAATCACAAGTTACAAGCAGGGGTCGGAGAGTCAGTTGATAAAGAGAGATATCAGGAGATGGTTGGAAGACTCATCTATCTCTCTTACACTAGACTAGACATAGCCTATGCAGTCAACTTGGTGAGTCAGTTCATGCATGATCCTCAGATTCTCATATGAAAGCTATCCTCCGCATCTTGCGGTATCTAAAGTCTGCTCTAGGGAAAGGTCTACTTTTTGCCAAGCATGGTCACCTCCAAATAGAAGCCTTTACAGATGCAGATTGGGTTAGATCTCTAGATGACAGAAGATCTACATCCGGTTATTGCACTCTTGTAGGAGGGAACTTGGTTACTTGGAGAAGCAAGAAGCAAAGTGTAGTCGCTAGATCAAGTGCAGAATCAGAATATAGAGCCATGGCCCAAGGTGTTTGCGAGCTTCTTTGGCTACAAAAGTTACTAGAGGAATTGAGACTATGCGAAAGAGGAAAACTTTCCTTGTACTGTGACAACAAGGCTGCCATCAGTATAGCTCATAATCCAGTTCAGCATGACCGGACAAAACACATTGAAATTGATCGACACTTCATCAAAGAAAAGGTTGCAAGTGGTGTCTTAAGTTTGTTTCATGTGTCATCGGAAAAGCAGCTAGCTGATGTGTTCACAAAGGGTCTCAACAAACAAAACTTTTCATACACTAGTTTGCAAGTTGGGCATGTGCGACATCTTTGCACCAACTTGAGGGGGAGTGTTGACTAGCTATAATTGAAATGAAATATTTGTTTGAGCTGTAAATTGATTCTCATATCTATAAATTAGTTAACTGAATCAGCCTTAGATGTAAATGATTCTTTCCTAATTAAGCATAGAATTTTCTATATAAATACCCATGTTTATAGGATGTAAAGAACACACATAGAAATACAAGAAATTCTCTTTCTCAAAAATCTTCAACTGATAAATGATATTTCCATGTTTGGAGTCAATGTGTTAAAGCCAGCAGATCCCTAATTCATAGTCCTTGAAAGATTACAAAAAATTAAAGCATTGCCTATCAAAACATATCCAACAAGAGCACATATCAGTATATAACTAAACCATAACAAACTAAAATTGGCTCACTGGTCTTAGAAGAATTACAGTTTCACATGCAGCATAATCCATTTCATAGACAATCGTACCATCAAGTCTTCCTGGAGTCTGGGCTATGGTGACGGTAACCACACAAAATTTCCTCCGTGGAATTACAAAACTGTTGAGACTAGGTTATGTTCCTCCATTAACTACAAAATATTTTCTTCTTTACGTTACAATCATGTTGAGAGTCAGGGTACACTTTTGCATGCCTTGTCTGTACTTTTTATCCTTTTGGTTAGGTTTCCAATAAAGTAATCTAGTGAGTTGATGTGCTGACGTAATAGGTATCTGCTTTTACCAGTAAAATAACTCCATGAATCCCAAATTTATACTCACATTTCCTTTCTGTGAAATCCCAAAATATGACTCCATTTCCTAAAATGAATATTTTTTTTCCAAAAATTACTTATAAACTTCTAAGGGCAATAGAGTAAAAGTTCACAAAACTATACTTTTTGAATTTTTATCTAAAACTCGTATTGGGTCAAACTGCACACTTAATTTTGGTATGGTGGGAGTATAAAATATAATGAAGTGTCAATTCATCAAAATATGTTCACGAATGGCAAACATATAAGCTATGTTAGGCAAAAGGCCCAAGACAATAGTATAGGTAGAAGCACCAAATTACCAAGCTGCTAATTTAACACAATCATCTGCAACAGTTTGATTGTTTGAGATTAAGCAAACATAAGAACTCGTCTGGCAAATTCCTAATGCCCCAACTTCTCAGTAGGAAATGTTAAGAGTACCTCATCATCATATTTAATATCCGTTATTAAGCCTTCTTCTTTCATTCTCTCAACTTGATACACTCCTTCATTGATAAAATTTGCAATATCTTCCTTTTTCTTTCCTGTAGAAGACAAGAAATCAATAATCAAGTCTGTCACCAATCACCAGCCCATAAATACAAGGGCAATACCACCTTTTGCAAGTGAAATTGTGTCAAGCCAATTTCCATAGATGTTGTCGAGCAGAGCAGTCAGCATCTCACGGTTCTCGTCAGACATACTTTTACGCGTGAGTTGATCTCCTACACTCTTGTATTTACCAATCCGTTCAACCTGTGCTTCAATCCCAACTTTCTCAAGCACACCTACAAAATGATTTTTTATGCCACTCTGTTGCAGTTCAAAGAGACTGCAATTTAAAAGAATCATTAAATAAAACTCTTTCTATCTTAATTTCAGTTTACCATCCTCAAAAAGTTGGTTTGACATTTTCCATACCACTGAAATCATTTTCCATTTTTTACTGTTGGAAATAGGTTGAAAATATAAGCCATCTAATTAATGAAACAAATACATTACTTTGAAACAGCAGTAAAACTAGATAACTTTCAACTTTCACAATGTGAGGAATTAAAAATTGTAGTTATGTAATCCAGAATTTTATAGAAAAACTGAACCATTTTACATCTGATTCTCAAAGAAGCCACATGCAACCTAGATGGCTTCAGTAAATCTTTCAATGGAATCTCCGTGTGAAGATTATCATAAAGGAAATCGTCAGTTTTCCTCCAAAGGCCTCATACTCACTTGGGTTCATTTCAAAATGTAGATATAACCACACAGAACTATGGTTCATTCCACAGGATAGCTACAATCACATATTACTATATAGACAAGAGGTTGGGTCAGCACTAAATTTGATTAGCATCCTGCAAAACCTGGTGGGACCTCATGGCAGAAATTTTATAAAAACTACAGGAACTTTTCTTTCACCATGAATGAGCATAACTTTGACAAAAAACACATACACATATTCTGCAAAATTTAGTCTGTTGTCACAAAATTCCACTCCCCCACAAGTTCACCTCCTGGGAGCTAATTAGATATCAAGCCACATCAGATCATTGTTTGGAGTTTTGTTTAAGTAAAAATAAAATATTTTTCGAAAGCCATCTGTAATAAACTCACCTCCAAGAAATGATGCCTGAACAAGCAACCCATACAATCCAACATAGGCACTTGGAGGAGCATAAAGCTCTTCACAAGCAGAGCCAATGTAATACTCTTTCACTCCACATGCAGGCACATAGCCTATGATGAACTTACCTACAAATTGCAACCTGCATATTAAGAGAAAGAACTATCCAGTGTCCATCTTCAGACTATAAATACTTGAAAAAAGGTAAAAGAGAATGCAATTGTTGAAAGAAATAGAGCTTTCATGAATCATATATCACGGAAGACTGGATCATCTGGTAACTGTGGAAGTACGAGATAGGTCCAGTATCAAAGCTGAAGAATAAACTGTCTTAAAGATTTACATAATTGTTTTTTCAATAAGAACGAGTAGAAATTCTTGCACTCAGTACAAGACAAATGGAAGGACAAATGGGTTCACCTAAATAATTTTACAAATATCCATGAAGGTATGCGGACTTAAATTCCTTTTACAAAATATTCACTCACAGAGCAGTGTGATAATCCAAAATCACTGCTAGCTATGAAATGCTCACAACCAATAGTGTCAGTTCAGTTCAATGATGCCAAGCAAAATGGCAAACTTTGTCATTCTCAAACAGATATATTACTAGATGCACATACACTTGATCTCGAGTAAGTTTGAAGCAACAAAAGATATTAATACAACAAATATTTAAGTCAGAGAGACATCTCCAGCTAGGTAGCTGCCAAATTGGTGACGGCAATTGGTAAAAGTTTTACTTACTGGATTTGCAGTATCAAGTTTAGATACTCTGTCCTAAGAGAGTATGGAGCAGACTAATCCCACACTAAAGAAATGCCTCAAATAATTGTAGTTGCTAATTTTCTTAAATTGATTATTTCAAGGGTCAGATTCACCCTAGACCAATCAAGTGGAAATAAATAAAATAGCTTCACCCATCCCGCAAGAGAATTATGCACTGAAGTGCTTCTATTCCATAGATTGGTGCTTCAAGATTCATCCAATTTAAGCCTGGCACTACTCTATTCACAATACCATTAGAGATCAGAGGCACAACTCTTTTGGCTTCATCATTTTCATAGTTTGAATTTTTAAGAGTTGAGACTATATGCATAAATAAAATATGTTTGCACTGGTTGAGTTGAAAAGAATTACTGACTTGACATGTAGATTAGTTTTCTAGACAGTTTTGGTTTGACATGTGACAACCAGAAAATGTGTTTGATTTACTGTTTTTCTCAAAATTTGTTATTATAAAGTGTGGGAGAAGAGTTCTTGGAAAATGGGACTTAGGCTTTAGCAAACATGGCCCAAGCTTCAAGAAATTGCACAATAAACAAGCAGGCCATTGTATTATCAAAGTTTGTAAATGGGTAAAAAGAAAATGAAAATGAAACCAACCAGGGCCTTTCCAGATTCACAATTCAAGAAGACAAGCATGAAACAGATTAAGCACATAAACAACAGAAAGTTCGAAGGAGGTACCTGAGATCTTAAAATCCAACATATGCCTCCGAATTTCTTCTAGCTTTCCCCACCCACAATTCAATGTATCGATATGGAGGTAAAGACCCACTACACGAGGATCATAAGCTGCTTTTTGGAAATTCTCACAAATTTGAGGTAAAGATGGTGCTCTGGAAAAGCTCTTTAGCTGATCAGATATCTGACATAAAACCACGCACAAGTTTGAACTTACTACCGCAACAGCCAACCAACATATGATAAACAAGAGAATTAAATGCACTACTTGATCAGCACATATTCCTATTCATTTTCTTCCCTTGATGATGAAGCTTAATTTGTAATCTTAAGCTTCAAAAATCAAGATTTCCTGCTTTTCAAGAATTACATAACACATCTCTCTCAACAATATTTAAAATCCAAAACCTCATTTGGGACTTTAAAACTCACCATAGAAATGAAAAAGACCACATTGAGCAAAAATTAATTAAAAATCATGACAAAAGCAGACATGAAAACCAACAATTTAACATCATAACAATCATAAAAACCGTCAGGGATCAAATTTATAACCTCTCCGCGCAGTATCATCTTTAGAACGCTGCCCTTCTCGAAGCGTTCCCAAGGCAAAGCAAAGAAAAGCCTAGTCTTCACCAGAAAGTTTTCCCACGCAGTGCGCTGCTTGAAAACAAACTCGCCACTCGGATACTTGTCGTCATTATGGCCGCCGCCCCCCACGCCCCCATAACCACCACTCTGTGCCGTCTCCACTTTGGTTTCTCCGTTGCTGGCAAATGTTCGTAAATGGTGAGTGTTTAGAGAGAAGCGTCCACATTTAGCGGTCCCCAATTGATCATATGAGAGTGAATTGAAGCGTCGACTGTAACGAAGAAGAAGCTTCGACATTGTACTTTCTCTGCTTGAGAAGACAAAGGCCCCAACTCAGTTTGGCATTTAAATATTTCAGTCTACCTACATTGGTGCTATGGGTAAAATATGTACTTTCCATTGTCAAATTAATTTTAAATGTTGCTCTCTCCCCCACTTTTTACTGGCAGGTATTTCTATGGTCATTTATTATAAATTACCAAAAGTAATTTATTTTGGGGCCACTTATTTAAAAATACCAAAAGCATTTTTTAAATTTATGATCAGTTCCCACTTGATTTTCTTTATAATAAGCTTTCTATTTTTGTTAAAACTTTAAAGATCACTCCCTACTCACTTGATTTGATAAAAATGCCCTTAAGTATAAAATTTTTCACTCATTTTTTTCACTTCTTCATCATCCACACAAGCAAACAATAAACTCTAGCATAAGTACTTTCATTACCAGAAATAGAAAGAAAAGAAAAAACGCAACAAGCTCAACGGCGGGAACGAGAATAATCGTCGGAGCCAACAACCACCAACCCGATATCTGCATTGTCTTCTTCTCTTTTTATTTTCATCATTTTCTGGTTTCTTCTTCTTCTCGGTTTCTTCTCAGTTGCTTCTGAGTTTCTTGTATTTTTTCGACGATGTCAACCAGTAGTGAAGCAAGAATGTTCAATCAAGCGTTGGAGAGTTGCCACTACAAAGAAGAGCAATGATGTTTTAAGGTAATACTTCAATAGAATCTAACTGTACTATAGTTTATAAAGTTTTGTACTTGAAGTGATCTGAAATTGTACTCTGTTTATTTGAAAATCTTTCTCTGCTTGGAGTGTTCTACATTATACTTCATTGCAATTAAAATTGTACTTCATCTCACAAAAATTGTACTCTATTATGTAAGTTATATACTTCAAGTGTGCTACTAATGGATTATCCAAAATTGTACTACAACTTCTACCGGTTTATACTTAAAGTGTTCCCAAACTGTACGTCTTCTATCTAAAATTATATTTTTGATTTTCTAAAATTATACTTCATTTTACCAAAATATGTACTCCATTCATTGAAGTTTTATACTTCAAGTGTTCTATTTATTGATTATCCAAAATTGTACTGCAGTTGCTAGGGTTTTATACTTCAAGTGTTCTGAAATTGTACTTCAGTTTATCTAAAATTGTACTTCTATTTTCTGAAATTATGCTTTATTTTATACTTTATTTTACCTAAACATGTACTCTATTCATTGAAGTTCTATACTTCAAGTGTTCCGAAATTGTACTTCATTTTATCTAAACTTGTACTTCAGTTATCTGAATATATTATTTAAGTTTTATACTTCAAATGTTCTACTAATGGATTATCAAAAAATTTACTGTAATTGCTAAGGTTTGATACTTCAGGTGTTCTGAAATTGTACTTCACTTTATTTAAAATTGTATTTCATTTTATCTAAACTTGTATTTCAATTATCTGAATCTATTATTTAAGTTTTATATTTCAAGTATTCTACTAATGGATTATCCAAAATAGTATTGCAATTGCTAAGGATTTATACTTCAAGTGTTCTGAAATTGTACTTCTATTTTCTGAAATTATGCTTTATTTTATACTTCATTTTACCCTAAATATGTACTCTATTCATTGAGGTTTTATACTTCAAGTGTTTTGAAATTATACTTCATTTTATCTAAACTTGTACTTCAGTTATCTGAATCTATTATTTAAGTTTTATACTTCAAATGTTCTACTAATGGATTATCCAAAAAAAATTCTATAATTGCTAAGGTTTTACACTTCAAGTGTTTTGAAATTGTACTTCACTTTATTTAAAATTGTATTTCATTTTATTTAAACTTGTATTTCAATTATTTGAATTTATTATTTAAGTTTTATATTTCAAGTGTTCTATTAATGGATTATCCAAAATAGTACTGCAATTGCTAAGGATTTATACATCGAGTGTTCTGAAATTGTACTTCTTTTTATATAAAATTGTACTTCTATTTTCTGAAATTATACTTCATTTTACCTAAATATGTACTCTATTCATTGAAGTTCTATACTTCAAGTGTTCTGAAATTATACTTCATTTTATCTAAACTTGTACTTCAGTTATATGAATCTATTATTTAAGTTTCAAGTGTTCTACTAATGGATTATCCAAAAATTGTACTACAATTGCTAAGGTTTTATACTTCAAGTGTTCTAAAATTGTTCTTCTTTTTATATAAAATTATACTTAACATTTTACATAAAATTGTACTCTATTATTTAAGTTTTATAAAGTTCTATTAATTTTATACTTCATTTTATCTATAGTTCTATACTTCAAGTGCTTTACTTATTGATTATCCAAAATTGTACTGCAATTGATAGCATTTTATACTTCTATTGTTCTGAAATTGTACTTCGTTTATTTGAAATTACACGACCATACTGAATTATTCTACATATTGTACTTTATTTTACCTAAAATTGTACTTCATTTGTCAACCTCAAGGGATGCAGTTGAGGAGGAAATTGGTTCGACCAATGCATCGTACAATGAATTGGCTTTAATTAGCAACTCAATTGATGCATGGAGGAATTGCATATATAGAGAGGGTCAGGCATTCAAGGATGCTTAGGAGTTCAAAATTATGCTTAAGAATTATGCAGTGTCTACTCTGCAGTCATTTAAATACAAGAATTATGTTGTCCGAGATATTAGCTATTTTGTACCCCAATCTGCGAGAATTATACTTGATTTCATGACATTTGTACTTCATTTCGACAATTATGTATTTGATTTAGTGTGAAATTAGCATTTTTACATGTTATTCGAGATATCGGTTATTTTGTACCCTAATATGGGAGAATTACACATGATTTTATGATATTTGTACTTCATTTCGGCAATTATGTATTTGATTTAGCTTGAAATTAGTATTTTCTGCATGTTATCTGAGATATCAGTTATTTTGTAACCCAATCTGGGAGAATTATACTTGATTTCTTGACAATTGTACTTCATTTAGGCAATTATGTATTTTATTTAGCGTGAAATTAGCATTTTTGCATATTGTCCGAGATATCAATTATTTTGTACCCCAATCTAGGAGAATTTGAAAGTGCTATGGCCGAGATAAGCCAAACGAATTCAAAATTAAATAGCAAATCTCGATCCAAAGCAACATCCCAAGGCATATATCATACAACATAAATGGATTATTCAGAGGATACCAACCTCAATCGCTCAAAATCCAAGGAGATGAAGGATGATTCTTCCTATCACAGATTTTCGGCAGTTTCTAGCACAACGGAGAAAAAAGGAGAATATCTTCCAATTCCGACCTCCAAATGAAATGAGGAAAAATTCTCCAGAAAGCTAACTCAAATGCCGATCTTCTGTGAAAAAATTGGCTCAAATATCCATCGAATCGCTCCAGTAGAAAATCGTGAAGTGGACTGTTCTGCAGAAACCTTTTCTGGAATTGAGTGGCCTCACTTGTGGTCACCTCCAATGCAAGTCCACACACCTTAAAGCAATCCTAGAACGTCCAGATCTTTATCTAGAGCAGATCTAGAGTTGTTTGGTGAAGAAGGAGGTTTTTGAGTGAGAGAGAGAATGGATGGAAGTTAGATCTCTACTAACTTTGGAGAGAATTTTGGAGGAAGAATTTAGCTTGCAAAATTCAGAATTTTGGCTAATGAATTTGGACTGATTTTCGGCCACTCCACCTCCCCTTATATAGAGGTGTGAGAGGCATCACACCTCCCATGCTAAAGGGGCGGACCGAAAATTCCAAGGGCATAATTGTAAGTTGGTAATTCCGCTATCATGTGGTCTTGCCAACTTGTTTAATTGGAATCCAATTCCAATTAATTCAAATCATATTTGAATTCTTCCCTCCAATAATATATTCTCATATTAATTAAATTAATTCAATAATTTAATTAATTCAACTTGATTTAAAAATTAAATCAAGCAAACTTAACTCTTTAAGTTTTCTTTAGTTAACTTAACTCTTTAAGTCAACTTCAATTATTCAGCTATTAATGTGGCTCAAATAATTAACTCCTTAATTATTTGCCTAATTTAACTCCTTAAATTAATTGATCAATTTAACACTTAAATCAATCAAGCCGTAATTGATCTTGAAATCTCTCTCTCAAAATCGGTCCCTTAAGAGGGACGTATTTTTCTAACACTTAGAAATTCTTCTTTCACTACTTAGAAAAGTTCAAGGCTTTTGTGTGTGACCCATTGGGTTCAACCATTCATCGGACATAGGTTCACAACTCCTTGTGACTTTTGAATATCAAATATTCATTCTAGTTTAAAACTCCTTTTAAACTAGTCGACTCGATTCAATCGATTTCTATCAATTGAAGAGTACCTAATCTCCGTGGTCGATGTCCAACCTCAAGCCCATGGAGCCCAACTAATTGGTCAAAATGAATGTCTCTGTATGAACCTTTTAAAGCTCTACGCGTTCCATGCAAATACGGTCCTTCCGTCTCCTATCTCCATGAAAGAGGCCTAGGGCAAGATATTTGTTGGCTCCCTAATAGCCTCGATTTTATGCTTCTATTCTAAATGTTCAATTTCGATGTATGACTTTATCTTTTGGAAAACCTTTTTCCCAAACTTGCATACCACATTGCGTAAGGATTTCTGGAATATGATCATTATAGAATGCATAGGAGATGTACTCGCCCTTCACAAAAGCGAGGAGTCGGATTCCATATTGGATCTCATAAACCTCCATGCCAAGTAGCTTATACCCAATCATACCCCGAACGGCCCGCTGGGTGACCAGGGATAAGTCAAAGCATGAGGCCTGGACACAAGGTTACAATGGATCCTCAGGTCAAAGGACTAATTTATATGCACTAGCGTAAGCAGGAGAGCTTGCCACTACGGCTACCTAGTGGAGTCTCCGGTGGGTCTTCAGTGCTTTATTCTCTAACATGCACCCGTATCATATACAGTTGCTCATGGAACGGAGCAATATCCAACTCTTTGGATTTATGCATCGTTAGTGCAAGTCTGTCCGGATCTTAGATGTCCCGTCTCGTAAGATCCTATGACTTGGAATATTTAAGATCACGACCGTGTAAGACTTATTCCATGATCACCACCTAGTGAACTGACCAAGTCCCGTAGTCATGTGTGATCTAAGGACTTCATCCAAATGCCAGTGAAGTAATATAATGCATAAGATGAATGTGGCCATATGTAAGATATCATTCAATCAAGATTGTCTCTTTAGAAAATAGTTTTACAAAGCCAAAATCATTGGCTTGCCGGGCACTATTTCTAACAGAATTATACTTGATTTCATGACATTTGTACTTCATTCCGGCAATTATGTATTTGATTTAGCTTGAAATTAGCATTTTTGCATGTTGTCAGAGATATCAATTGTTTTGTACCCTAATCTGGGAGATTTATACTTGATTTCATGACATTTGTACTTCATTTCGGCCATTATGTACTTCATTCCTTAATATTTTTACTAATATTGTTGAATTGAAATTTATTCAATGATTTGCTTTTTAAGTCTTGGTAATTAACAACCAAAGTCTAAAAATGTGTGTAATATTTATCATATGAATAAAATAATGTTAAAGTTTTAAAGTGTTAACTATTAGTGTTCAACGAATGAATGTTATCAATCGCAGTAATGTAAAGAATACTTATGCTTTCAAAGATGTAAACAAATGAGCATTTGACGTTAATATTTACCCGTATAAATATGTATTTCGCATGATCCGATAATCTCAAAATATTGTACTTGATCATCGCTATAATTATTAGAGACTAATTATTCAATTGCAATAAGTATACTTCAATATAACACCATTTATACTTTTTTTGTTCTACATTTGTACTTCATTTCCATCATATTGTACTCAAATTCACTGCTTAGTTTCAATTTAATTGAAGTGTACTTCAACATAGCACTATTTATACTTTGTTTGTTCTAAGTTTATACTCCATTTCTCTCATATTGTATTCAAATTCACTGCTCAGTTTCAATTTAATTGAAATGAAGTTTGTACTTCATTTCTCTCATATTGTACTCAAATTCACTGCCCAATTTCAATTTAATTGAAGTCTACTTTAACATAACATCATTTATACTTTGTTTGTTCTACGTTTGTACTTCATTTCCATCATATTGTATTCAAATTCACTGCCTAATTTCAATTTAATTGAAGTGTACTTTAACATAACACTATTTATACTTTATTTGTTCTACGTTTGTACTTTATTTTCATCATATTGTACTCAAATTCACTGCCCAGTTTCAATTTAATTGAAGTGTACTTTAATATAATACCATTTATACTTTGTTTGTTCTAAGTTTGTACTTCATTTCCCTCATATTGTACTCAAATCATTGCCCAGTTTCAATTTAATTGAAGTGTACTTCAACATAACACCATTTATACTTTATTTGTTCTACGTTTGTACTTCATTTTCATCATATTGTACTCAAATTCATTGTTTAGTTTCAATTTAATTGAAGTGTACTTTAACATAACACAATTTATACTTTTTTTGTTCTAAGTTTGTACTTCATTTCCCTCATATTGTACTCAAATTCACTACCCAGTTTCAATTTAATTGAAGTGTACTTTAACATAACACCATTATTGCCCTCGTATTATACTCAAATTCTTTTACTGAAATATGAGCATGACCTCTATAATCAGTCCTTCCTTGATAGGGATTAGGCTAGGCATGACAATGAGTCCGGGTAGACTGGGTCCCAGCCTCTAATGGGGCGGGTTACAGGTCCTAATTTTATGGACCCGACCGAGTTCGGGGCGGGTTATGGGTTTAAGTAAATCCGCCCCGTATAATTAACATATAATATATGTACATAAAGCATAAAAAAATAGGATTATAATAGTGTATATATATATTTCATCAAATAAATAATAATTTTGTATTCATTCAATCATCATAAAAATGGTAAAAAATATACTAAAATAAATTAATATGGATATTTTATTTTAAATTTTGAAAAATAGTGTTAGAAACTTATTGGATATTGGATTCTAATTTTCTATACATGTATGCATATTATTTGTGTATGTATATCTTAATCAATTTTGAAAATATAAGAGTTGTAAAATTATATATTTTAATAAGAAAAGAAAAAAGAAAAAAAAATGGTTTGGTGGGTTAGACCAACTGGGTTAGAAGTCTAAAGCGGGGCGGGTCCTGGGTCCAAATAGAAGTAGGCGGGGCGAATTTTGGGTCCTGTCAAACCCGCTTCATTGCCACCCCTAGATTGCGATTCAATCTTTGAGTTGGGTAGTTCATCTGCTACCTAGATTATGTTGATGTCTTCTGTCTCCTGGGGTATAAAACACCAGCACATTAGATACGAAGTATCAACTATTGAAGTACAAAAGATCAGTACGTTAAGTACAAATATCACCAAATTAGAGTACAAAAGATTAGGACATTAAGTACAAATATCACCAACATGGAGTACAAAATATCAGCACATTAAGTACAAATATCATCAATATGGAGTACAAAATATCAGCACATTAAGTACAAATATCACCAACATGGGGTACAAAATATACTACAGGCTTGAATGTTTTATACTACAGTTGCTTCTAAAATATACTGCAGATACACATATTATATACTACACTTTCATTTAATATATACTGCAAGATTAAATGTTTTGTACTAAAGTTGCTTCTAAAATGTACTGCAAATACACAGATTATATACTACACTTTTAGTTAATGTATATTGTATGCTTGAATATGTTTGTACTACAAATGCTTCTAAAATGTACTGCATGTACACAAATTATATACTATAATTTCATTTAACCTTAAGGTTTGAATGTTTTGTACTACAGATGCTTCTAAAATGTACTACAATTACACAGATTATATACTACATTTTTGCCTAATGTGTACTGCAAGCTTGAATGTTTATACTACATTTGCTTCTAAAATGTACTGCAGCTACACAAATTATATACTACAATTTTGCCTAATGTGTACTGCAAACTTTGATGTTTTATACTACATATAATATATTACCACTTTCAGATAATTTCACCGTATAATTTTACTATATAATTTCAGGTAAAAAAAAGTATAAATCCCAAAAAGGTGAAGTACAACTTTTATGCATTTCAAGTACAAATCAGAAACTTTCCATCTCACAACAAAAATCATATATATCAAATGGGTTCAAGTGTTTAACAACTAAAAAAGGAATAAAAACTCTAAACATGAGAAAATAGACAAGAAATAAGTGTAACACTAAAAAATCACGGACATTTAAAACTATAAATGCAGAAACATACCTTTGTTTCTTTTGATCACTTCTTTTTGTACTTCGCTTCTTGTTGCCACTGTTTCTCTTTCCATTATCGTAGAAAGATGGCAGAATTTTTGGTGTCTTTTTTTTTCTTTCTCGCGTCAATGGCAGTAGAATGGTTTCGCGCCCTTTTGTTTGGAAAAAAAAAAAAAAAAAAGCGTTCTTCCTGAAGAGAAAAAGGCATTTCTCATGTATTTTTGTTGTTTTTTCTAGCTACAAGGATATATAGGTCTTTCTAAAAGATATGGGGAGTGATTCCTAAGTTTTGTGAAAAAGTGGGGAGTTTAGTGTGTAAAATTTCAAATGGGGACTGATCACTACAATGAAAGTACCGTTCGTTTTTTTGTGTTCAATTCCCACTTGATTTTCTTTAGAATGAGCTCTTTAGTTTTGTTCAAAATTTAAAGACCACTCCTTACCCACTTGATTTGGCAAAAATACCATTTAAGTATAATATATTTCACTCATTTTTTCTTACTTCTTCACTATCCACATAACCAAACAGTAAACCTTAGCATATGTACTTTCATTACCAAAAATAGAAAGAAAAATCGCAGAAGGAAACCAAGCTCCACAGTGGGAACAACAACCACCAACACGACATCCACATTTTCTTCTTCTCTCTTTATTTTCATCATTTTCTTCTCAGTTGTTTCTGAGTTTCTTCTCAGTTTATTTTCATCTCACCCCGACCATTGCATTTTCTTCATCTCTCAATCTTGTAGTTTTCCGAAAATGTCTACCAGTAGTGAAGGTGGAGTGTTCACTCAACTCCTGCGGAGTTGCCGCTACAAAGACCAACTCCGTATAATGTCAATTAAGGATAGTAAAACTTTAATGGACATGTACCTTTATCTCGTAAGAAAATGAAGTGAGATTAACCCCCAAGCTCTTCACTTTGCAATACATAGCTCCACATCAAAGATTGTATGTGACTTTGACTGATGACGATAATGTCATGAATATGATCTTACTGCATTTGACATTGAAAATGAACATTATTGACATTCTGATACACCGAAAGGATGAATCGATCGAGTAGCAATAGAAAGAAGAGCAGTGATGTTTTAACGTAATACTAAGGTTGTAAACGGATATTAAATGGATTGGATATGCAGTATCCGTATCCATATCCGTTTAAGTTTTATCGTATCCGTATCCATATCCAACAAATATTTTTTTATAACATCCGAATTCGTATCCGCCGAATATTATCCGAATTCAGATATATCTGTATCCGATTATAATATTCTGAATATCCATTTATAAATATCTGAATATCCGTTTATGAATATCCGAATATCTGAATCCGTTAATTTATAATAAAATGTATATTTTTTTTCTAATAAATTTCATTAAAAAAATAATCATATAAATAACATAATAAAATCTAGAAAAAAGACAACAAACAAACAATAAAATTAGCTTACTCCAAAGATGAAACAAGCATACCAAATACTTTTTGATACCTTATAAACTCTTAACATCTTACCTTAAGAGCTTATAAGATGTTTTAAGAAGCTTATAAGCTAACTCAAACACCCTCTTAAATCTTAATGTCCCCTTAGCTAGTTCATAATTTTAGTATTTTACTATTTTATTTTAGAATTAAAAAGTTAATTATTCTTAATTTAGTTAATTTTTTTATAATTATTGATTCACTTTATGATTAATTAATATTATTAAAATGACACCAATATAAATTAATTATAAAGTAAAGCAACAATACTTTTATATTGATTAATTTTATCATTTATATATTAATTTTTCAATTTTTTTGATTTAATACTATTTAATTATCATTATTACCGTCTAATTTTTTTATTAATTCTTTAATTACTAATTTATACATATATTCATTTATATATAGATTATGAAATTTAATAATCTATAAATAAAAATAATTTATTATGTATAATAATATATTATATATGGTAAATATTTAAAATATTATTTGTATATATATTAAAATACATAAAATAGAATATATTATATATAATAATTTTTTAAATATTATTTATCAGATATAGATAATAGATTTAATTAAATTACGGATAATTGAATATATAAACGGATATATCCAACGGATATATATTCGAAGTAGATATTAAACGGATCAAATAGGCATTTACCATACTCGTATCCATTTACAGTCGGATGTTTACTAATCGGATACGGATAATATCTGCTTTAAATAGATACGGATAATAGCCCTATAAACGAATTTGGATGTGAACGGTAAACGAATTTTCAAATATCCATTTACAGCCCTACGTAATACTTCTACAGAACCTAAATTGTACTACAGTTTGTAAAATTCTGTACTTGAAGTGTTCTTAAATTGAACTTAATTTGTTTGAAAATCTTTCTATACTTGGAGCGTTCTACATTATTCTTCATTGCAATTAAAATTGTACTGCATTGCTAATGTTACTTGAAGTGTTCTACAATTGTACTTCGTTTATTTGAAATTGAACTACAATGCTGAATTAATTTTCTTCGACTATTCTACATTTATACTTCATTTTACATAAAACTATATTGCATTATTAAAGTTTTATATATAAAGTGTTCTACTAATTAATTATCCGACATTGTACTCAATTACTGGCATTTTGTACTTAAAGTGTTCTGTTCTTGTACTTCGTTTACCTAATATTATACTTCGTTTATCTGAAATTATACTACAATGTTGAATTATTTTTCTTCAACCATTCCACATTTATATTTCATTTTACATAAAACTATACTGCATTATTTAAGTTTTATTCTTCAAGTGTTCTACTATTTGGTTATCAAAAATTGCATTCCAATTGCTAGTGTTTTATACTTGAAGTGTTACATAATTGTACTTCGTTTTATCTGAAATTGTACTTCATTTTTCTGAAATTGTATTTGGATACTAAATTATTTTTCTTCGATTATTCTACATTTGTACTTCATTTTACCTAAAATTGTACTCTAGTATTGAAGTTTTATACCTCAACTATACTACTAATTGAATATTCAACATTGTATTGCATTGCTAGTATTTTATACTTGAAGTGTTCGGCAATTGTACCTCATTTATTTGAAATTGTACTACCTTATTGAATTAATTTTCTTCACCTATTCTACATTTACACTTCATTTTACATATAATTGTACTGCATTATTGAAGTTATATACTTCAAGTGTTCTATTTATTGATGATCCAAAATTGTACTGCAATTGCTAGCGTCTTATACTTGAAGTGTTTTGGAATTGTACATTTGAAATTGTACTTTATTTATACTTTATTTTACATAAAATTGTACTCTATTATTGAAGTTCTATACTTAAACGCCATGTTTGATACAACATATTAGCCACAATTGTGACTACTAATAAGGGTTAATCTTTGTTTGATATTTGATATAGGAAATGTGAGCCGGTTCATAATTTGGGACGGCCCATCATTATTCAGCCGATTAGCTTATATTGTGATCGCGTCCTAAGGGTGCGATTAATAAATACCCCTGAAGCTGTTTGATTTTTAATTAAAAATTCATATTTGCCCCTGGATGATGTTGTGATTAGACATTTATGCCCTTTGTTTTAACGTTCTCAACACCAGCAGTGAAGGAAATCCCATTCTCCCAAATCTAATTTCCTTTCTCAGCAGCAATCTGGAACCCTAAAACCTCTCTGATACTCCCTCAAACCTTCTGCCAACTAGTTCATGTGTAATATTTTACTCCTTTCATTTATGTTTATATTTTCGGTTGCCATTGTCAAGCTAAAAAGATTACGGCTTATTTTGCAAGGTTGTGTATGGTATCATTGTTGGTAGGGACTTTCGTTTTTCGAAGACTCTGGTGACTTGAGCACATAACAAAAAGCACATAAAAATCCTCAAATCAATTCAGAGCTAGTTCTGAGAGAGGTATGGAACCCGTACCAAATTAGCTTTGTTTTTTGCTTCTTACAATACTATTTCACGTTCGAATTAAGTGGATGATTGATGTTTGATATGGCATTGATGCTTCTTCATCTCGAAAATGGATTTACCTCTTATTCCGATTCATGTGACGAGAAACCAAGTTTATATAGTAATAATTGAAGATAATACAAGGTGGTTTAAAGAAGAGAATGCTGCTTCTGTCGGAAAATAGGTGTATAGATTAGAGTGGCTAATGTTGACATGGGAGTTAAAAAAAAAATTAGCTGTCTGAATAGTTTGTAGATTGTCTACCAACTGTTTACAATCCCTCTGCAGTTTTTTCCGACTCTTTTGTGCCTTAATTCAATGTGAAAAGATAATTATGTCTTTAGTTTTTGGTTGTGTGTCATGGCTTGACAGTAGTTTGTGCCAACATAGAGGGGATAAGACGCCAAAATAGTAAATATTGTTGCTCGAATATGACTGGCACATTAACTTTACGTTCCCTGTCACACATGATTCTTAATCCTCTTTTTAATCCTACTAACCATAACCCTTTACTTTTGTTTTTATTCAATTACATGATTATTTGATGTGTTTTGTATGTTTAACTTTTGATGAGTTATACTGAATAGTATATGTACCCCATGACACTACGGGATTCAGTTGAACATATGTGTGATTCCATAATATATAGTCATTTTATACATTTATTCACTTGGGCCACGTATCCTTCAAGATTTTTTGCAGGACAATTACATGGATTGGCTTACCAAAATCCATATCTTGATGTGAATTTATGTTTTTATGATGCGACGAATTATTTGTATGTATTTGTTTTATCGTGCTTACCTTATACATGTTGGGAGACGTGGTGATAGATGTAGTTGGGTTCCTAGAAGTTGGAGCGTCATATCTAAGATTTCGAATCAATTAAAACACTTGAGAGAGATTGTAGAGGACAATGATCGGGCATGTTTAGATAATCTTCGTATGGATAGAAGTTCATTTGGAGGCTTTGCTATTTAATGGAGCATGTGGGTGGTCTTCGATTTGAAAATTTTGTTGGCATCCTTGAAAAAGATATGTAACTCCTTACGAGAAAGGCTTTCTAAGCTGGGAAACAATTTGAAGCCACAATTGTAAGAGACTATTTGAACCCAAATCTCATAATACGTAGCCCAATGACTAGTGATCATATATAGCTCTTTTTTTTAAATGAGTAATTAACTTACTTTTTCTCTTGTATTAAAAAAAGCCAAAATACACTAGAAGATCAAAAAGGGATGATTGAAAAAGGGAAAAAATAATCATTGTATGTCACTTTTAAAATTTAATGTGAAAATATATATGAACTAATAGTAGGTGTATTCAGATTAGTCTAGAGACTATGAATTTTATTTCATTAAAAAAAAATCAAGACCTTTAATCTTGTTGACTAAAAAACTATTATATGTAATAAAGAATTGTTTAAGTTGGAGCATACTTAAATATTATACCTCGAAAATAGGAAAATAAAAGATTAGTCATACATGATAAAACTAATTAATTATTTCAAGACCAATAAATTTATTTTTGGTGGAATATAATTGTGTATTGATTATAATATGTAATATTGGACAATATGTAATTTTGTAATGTTGGAAAATATTGATTATTTGTAATATTGGAAAATAATTAAATTTTATTTAGCTGGAAAATAATAAACACTAAGGCATTATATGTAACTAGATTCTGGTGACTATGTAAACCTCTAGAGCCAAATATCGGATAGATTTTTAAATCAAGGACCATGGTTTTTTTTATGGATTCATACACCTGCCGTGATTAAGCCAAAAATGATTACGAAAAAATGCGAGGTGTACATAAGCCAAGAGGTATATCAAGGACCATAAATAATTGGATTTTTTCAAATGCATCTACAGAGAAAGATGAGGTGAACATAAGACAAACCCGATTACATTGAATTTAGATAATAAACATTTATCAAACATACCCAATGCGGAAATATAACAAACATTGACACCAATCATGACATGAGCGAGAGGACACATTCTGACTGAAACTCGCGCAATGATACAATTGACATTAAACGCTAAAGCAATAATGTCATTTATCGCTTATTTTTCACACAACATCAACAGTAATAGAAATAAACTGCAACCTCATTACCCCATATCAATTTTGGGCAACAAAGACCTCGCTTCTTGCCTTGGTGATTGGGAGTGTTGTTAGTAGACGCACTAGAGCTCGCTGGACCCCTACTTGAGGATGGATTCAAAAGTCCAAACAACTCCATATCATCCATTTCTGTCCAGAGATTATCATACCTATCAGGCAATGGAGGCATGTGATTGGTGAACTTAACTGAGTCTTGACTTGCATCGTCATGCTTGTGAATTTTGGCCAAGTTACTCCAAAAAGAAGAATCCAAGAACATGATTTTGCAAGGTAATGGGAAGGCCACGACCACATTAACATTGTTGTTCATTGGAGGAATCAGAGTTTTCGTACTATCATCAGAGATCTGTATGACATCCGTCTCTGTAAAAACATCGATGGGCTATGAAGGGTAAAATATCTCACATAACTCAAACTACTGAGATTCTCCTTTGCACATGTATGCTTTCAAAAATGGATACTTCTACAAAAATAAAAAATAATTTAGAAAAATAAATAAATAAAATACATTAATCAAGATTATGTGAATGATAATGTAAATATTGCAATGGTAATGTAGTCCCAAATGTATGCTTCCATTGTGGCGACATTTTGGCACTCGTCATAAGATATCGGAGATAGAGAAATCAAAAACCCAAGTACAACATGTCGTTGCTGCTGATACTTGAAACGAATGCTCGCATCTTTATAGGTAAAGTTAGTCCTGAATTTAGCATTCACATCATGAATGCATGAATGACTGACAACAACATTGGAGCGACATAGAGATCTTCCATCTAGCCTAGCATACTTCGTATGAAGTCTTTATCGATTTCCTCAACCCATGGTGCCACATATAAAATTTGTGCTTGAGATCGGGAATTTCTTGGAGCTATGTGGTGAAGATATAAACTTATGTATTTTCTACTTACTCAAAATGAGAGACTTTATGCAATTGAAACTAATTATTTGGGGCATAGGTAATATTCGATTCACGTATATAAATCACACAATTTGAATATAGAACCCGTGATCCAAGATGACATGCACAGTGAGCTATTTTATCAGTTGACAGGAGATACTTTGAAATCAAAAGAAAGCTGGGTAATGGAGTAAGTAATGAAAAAAATTGGTCATCCTCATAGTCGGGATTCTGGGATAGGATAATTATAAAAATAAGAAGGTACTCAAGCATGCACATTGATATATGATATATTGTTGAGACTATACATTTGAAGGCTAGTGTTTGTCAGAAGAATCTTTGGCCTTTTGGAATCCCTTAGCAGTTGGAAGAAATAAATTGGTCAAACATACTACTGTTATCGGTAAGGGATAGATAATGCGTGCTGTACGTTTCTTTTCGGTGTCCACATGTCTAGTTAAGCAAACATTGATATGTATTGAAGAAAAGCACCTCGAGCGTGGATAAGCAAATAATTATGTTATTAATTGGTGAATACATCACCTAATTCAGAATCTCATGGGGCAGCCATTATATATAGTACATCCAGCCACAACAACTCATTTGGGTAATGCCTAACACTCAATTTATACCATTGTTACTGGCATGATTCCATTAATCTGACGTGAGTCATATACATATATTACACAATGGCTGGAGATGTGAAATGAAACATTGATAACACCTCAAGGAAAATTTATGGTGTTGATAGATAAGCGAGATGACTAACACAAGTGCGACACAAAAAGGATAGTTAATATTATCACAATAAGCAACATACGAGATTCAAATGGAATATTAGGGGCATATGATAATGTAACCCAAATCAATCACAAGGCCATGGAACGAGATCAAACATATATAATAAGTTTATAAAAACCATACAAAAGCAACAGGCTAAATTCGATTAAAGTATCTGAGGAAATCATAAAAGGAATAACCATAGGACATTAAGGGAAACAAATTACAAAAGCATCTACTAATTGTTTAGTACTTCAACGTTTTATATGGAACCTCACATACTCTACAATTGAGAATTGATTAACTATGCATAAACGAATGTCACTACAACATCATCTTCCCTATCAATAATCCCAACAAAGCAACGACCATAACACAGCCACAACTAACACATCCGCCAAAGATGATTGCACTTTTCATTGTAAATGGGGGGCCATTAAATAGCTCATGTCGTGTATTAAGAGGAGTTTGCATTGAAGGACCTATGAGAAAACTTGCACTTTTATTTGTATGATCATTATTGGACCTTCATAAGACGTTGAAGCTATTTTGGTTGAAGGAGAATGAACATGTCCACCAGGACTAAAAGTCCTCGAGAATGACTTGGCGAATCCATAATTATCATAGGATTTCTGCCAAGGGACTCCCTGATAAACATCCAACCATATGAAGTAGCCATCGTGATTAGATCTCTTAGGACACTTGTAGAACCACCTGCCAGGATTCTGAGACATGTGAGATTGATGTACTACCATTGGGCCTGCACCGTAAAGACATTGCGACGATGACTTTATTTGCATTGGACCCTACAAAATTCATCAATTGACTGTAATTCTTAACTGTACTTCACTTAACCCATACCAAATTCAAGTATAATTCTTCATTTACGAAAATTAATTTATCACAACAACCATGCAATTATTTTTGGAGAAATTAGTGGATAAATTGCAAGAGATGTTGTGATTCGAATCAAGACCCCAACCACGTATGAAACTACAAAACCTAGACCAAAATGTGTAGAAGATGCACAGGGATGAAAAGGAACATTTAGCATATCAAACTAATATATTCTCCAGGTTGATGGTTCAAATAGTTGAAATGCCCATACCTTCCAAGCATTAGGTTTCCATATGAAATCCTCAAAATAAACTACTTCAAGCGTGAAGAGGACGGACAAAGTTGCAGTAAAATAGTAGTTGTTCATGTTACACTAATTACAATCACTAAAATTATGTTTTCCTGGATAGGGAATGTTATTCATTTGCCAACAAAAATAAAAAAATAATAATTCAAAAATAAACCTATACTTACACTAATGTTGTGATGGAAGTGTGATCGACCTATGCCAGCAAAACTAATAAGTAGTTTAAAATTTTAGATAATAGTTTAGCCATAATGAGAGAGCAAAAATTAATAGACAGAATGTTTCTTCAGGGACAACATATTCTTTTCATAATCTAAGAAAGGATCAATTGCCAAACAACAAAAGACTACATGTGGAGAGCTTGAGAAAAACTCTTATTACAAATTACCAATACCAATTCCAAAACTAGGTAAGTGAAAAGAACAATAGTATGATGAAGGAGCTATAAATCACCGACGGGCAAAAAGTAAGTGTTACAGGTGGAAAGAAAATGTCACATTAGCAAAAGAAAAGTGCACCCAGCAAATTGACTCCCTCACAGGAATTGTGGGTTGACAACAATCCGGTCAAAAAGCTTATTTAGTAGCAATGTGTTCATGGAATCATTACCATCGGAATTTCCATTCTCTAAAAAATGCGGCAAAATAGAGCAACATTTGTATTAGAATAAAGAACAAGTCAGAATAAGAGATTTAATATGACAGTGTACAACATTCTTGCATTCAAACCTAAGAAAAGTAATTCTGGAGCGCAATCCATTGTATCAGTGATCTATGGGCTAGGGTTTTTATACAATGACTAGAATTTGTAGGAGGGGGGAGGGTAGAGACATTGTAGTGGTTATATGATTGGGCAAAATGTTTTAAGGGCAAAACAGTTAGGCATAGGATAGTAGAGTGTGTCAAACACATTATTTGATATTAGTAGAGATTTGTATGGTAACTTATGGCTATACCAATCTAACCTATCAAACAAGAGAATAACTTATCTAATCTCTCCAAATTAACCAAGATTACAATAGCATCTACTACCCAGATTCTATATCAAATGTGGCCAAAAGTTCTATTTATTGATTATCCAAAATTGTACTGTAATTGTTAGGGTTTTATATGTACTTCGTTTTACATCAAACTGCACTCTATTATTGAATTTCCATACCTCAAGTGTTCTATTTATTTATTATCCAAAATTGAACTGTAATTGTTAAGGTTTTATACTTCAAGTGTTCCGAAATTGTACTTCTTTTTATATAAAAATGTACTTCGTTTATCTGAAATTGTACTTCATTTTACCTAAAATTGTTCTATATTATTTAAGTTTTATACTTCAAGTGTTCTACTAATTGATTATCCAAAATTGTACTACAATTGCTAGCGTCTTATACTTTGTTATCAGAATTGCACTTCATTTTACATAAAATTGTATTCTATTATTGAATTATTGAAGTTATATACTTTAAGCGTTCTGCTTATTGATTATCCAAAATTGTACTGCAATTGCTAGCGTCTTATACTTGAAGTGTTTTAGAATTGTACTTCATTTTATATAAAATTGCACTTCGTTTATCTAAAACTGTACTTCATTTTATACTTTATTTTACCTAAAATTGTACTCTATTATTTAAGTTTTATACTTCAAGTGTTCTGCTAATTGATTATCCAAAATTGTACTACGATCGCTAGCGTTTCATACTTGAAGTGTTCTGGAATTGTACTTTTTTTTCTAAACTTCTACTTTATTTATCTGAAATTGTACTTCATTATATACTTCATTTTATCTAAAATTGTGTTCTATTATTGAAGATCTATACTTCAAGTGTTCTTTTTATTGAATATCCAAAATTGTACTGCTATTGCTAGCGTTTTGTACTTGAAGTGTTCTAAAATTGTACTTCATTTATCTAAAATTGTAATTCATTTATCTAAAATTGTACTTTATTTTATACTTCATTTTACCTAAAATTGTACTTTACTATTGAAGTTTTATACTTCAACTGTTCCACTAATTGATTATCCAAATTGCTAACGTTTTATACTTGAATCGTTCTGCAATTGTACCTCATTTATTTGAAACTGTACTACCATGCTGAATTATTCTTCATTTATAATTCATTTTAGTTAAAATTGTATTGCATTTGTCAATCTCAAGGGATGCATTTGAGGAGGAAATTAGTACGACCAATGCATCGCACAATGAATTGACTTTAGTTAGCAACTCAATTGATGCATGGAGGCATTGGATATATGAAGAGGGTCAAACATTCAAGGACGCTAAGGAGTTTAGAACTATGCTTAAGAATTATGTGGTGGCTATTATGTAGTCAATTTAATACAAGAAAAATAACAACAAAAAAATTATAGCCGTTTCCATTGATAAAAATTGCAAATGGAGAATCTATGCATCAAGGCATGAGGCTAATAAATTACTTGGCATTCAAAAATGAAATCTAGAGCACACAAGTGGTGAGGCTAATCTTCGGACAAGGGGACATCCTAAAGCTGATTTCGCTTGGGATGCTAACATAATGAGGATAAATTGAGATAAAAGCCATGTCATCGGCCTTTTACCATATTGAAAGATATCCACAGAGAATACGGTGTGGAACTTAGTTATCATAAAGCATGGATAGATAAGGAATTCGCTATGCATGACATCCTTGGAGCTGAGAAGGGATCTTATGATAAGTTGAGGTGGTACTATGATGCTATGAAGAGGACAAACCCTAGAAGTATTGCAGACTGTGAGATTAACCCAATTAGTCAAAAATTTCATCGGCTATTTATATGTTTCAATATCTACCTTATTAGTTTTCTCAAGGGATGCAGGCCATTGATATTCTTAGATGGCATCCATATTAAAAATAAACATAAAGGAAGCTTACTCAGTGCTGTTAGCAAGGATGCTAATGATGGCTTATTCACACTAGCATATGCAGTTGTTGACTCTGAAAATGATATTAATTGAAAGCGGTTCTGCTTTAGGCTAAGAAGTATCTTAGATTCTCAATATCTATCTGGCTTATCAAGGTTTACTTTATTCTCTGATCGACATCCAGGTCTTCTTAAAGCCCTCTCCATGATATTTCCCAATAGCCACCATGCATATTGCTTGAGACACTTAGTGGATAACTTCAAGAAATAAGTAAGAACTTTATCTTTACTTGTGAAATAATTATATGAAATAAACTCTAATTCATAACATATAGAATATTACAATCATATTATTTTAAATTCAGGTATTAATGAAGTACCCCCTACATAACAAGAAACATTGGGCTTTTGTTTTTATGAATGCTGCATATGCGCTTACAAGGCAGGAGTATACCTAACATATAGACAACATAGTGGGGTCAATGCCACTTGTCTGAGACTTTATTAAGCAATCTGACCTATAATGTTGGGCAAATTCCTTATTCAATGGAGATCGACGGGCGGTAATAAACTATAATCAAGCAGAATGTTGAAATAATTGGGTGAAACTGGTCCGATTTATGCCAATTGCAGCCATGGTTGATCACATATACATGAAATAATGGTTATGATGCATGATTGACGATAAGAATTTCACAAGATGGTTGGTCAATTATGTCCTAAGCAAAAGAAGAAGTTAGCAATCAATTATATGCTTCTCGTACCTTAAAAGTTGTCATGTCTAGTGGTTAGAACTTTGAGGTGATTGAACATGGCAAATTGTATGCTGTAGAGCATGGCAGATTGATAAAATACCATGCAAACATGCTTGTGCTTGTATCAAGTCAAAGTCACTTTCACCATATGACTTTACTGATCAATACTATCGAGTTTAGATGTATCAACAAGCATATCAAGCAGTGATAAACCCTATTCCTACTTATGATATGCATATGTTCCCTCCAGATGACAATGGTGTCATTAATGCACCTGATTGCCGATCTCAGCCTGGGCGTAGAAAGACACAAAGGATTTCATCACAAATAGAGAAATGTGTTGTTAAGTGTACATAGTGTGGCAGGACATGGCATAATCATCAAACTTGCAAATAATCAGTAAACTAGCTAAATTAGCTGAACTGTGTAGTTGGAGAAGAATTTTGAAGAACTTTAGATTGTTAATTTATACTAAAATTTTATTGCATTTGTGGATTACTTTGGATTGTTGAATTGAACTTTATCATTGTACTTTAACATGGCAATTATGTACTTGATTTCCAGTGAAAAGGTAGCATGTGTATGTTGTCCGAGCTATTAGTGCTTTTGTACTCCAATAAGGGAAATTCGTACTTGATTTTGGGACATATGTACTTCATTGAGGCAATTATGTACTTGATTTAGCATGAAAAGGTAACATGTGCATGTTGTCCGAGGTATTAGTGATTTTGTATTTCAATAAGGGAGATTTATACTTTATTTTGGGATATATGTACTACATTGCGGCAATTATGTACTTGATTTAGCATGAAAAAGTAGCATGTGCTTGTTGTCCGAGATATCAATGCATTTGTACTTTAATAAGGGAGATTTATACTTGATTTTGGGATATATATGTACATCATTGCGGCAATTATGTACTTGATTTAGCATGAAAAGATAGCATGTGCATCTTGTATGAGATATCATTGTTTTTATACTTCAATAAGGGAGATTTATACTTGATTTTGGGACATATGTACTTCATTGTGGCAATTACGTACTTGATTTCTTAGTTTTTGTACTAATAGTAATGAACTTAGTTTTGTCCCATGATTTGCCTTTTATTTCTTGGTAATTAACAACCAAAACTCTAAAATTGTATATAATATTTAGTATGGTATGGATAAAATAATGTTAAAGTACTAAAGTGATAACCACTAGTGTTCAATGGATCAAAATTATCATTCACAGTAGTGTAAAGTATATTTATGCATTGAAAGTTGTAAACACAAGAGCATTTGACAATCATATTCATCCTATCACCTATACAAATATGTACTTCACATGGTCTGATAGTCTCAAGATATTGTACTTGACCCTCACTAAAATTATTAGAAACTAATTATTCAATTGCACAAAGTATATTTCAACATAACACCATATGTACTTCGTTTGTTCTATATTTATACTTCATTTATACTAAAAATATATTATCAGAGCATGAACAAATGCATAAGATATTACTTCAATGAGGGAGATTTATACTTGATTTCGGGACATACGTACTTCATTGCGGCAACTATGTACTTGATTTCTTGTTTTTTCTACTAATAGTGATGAACTTGAGTTTTGCTCCATGATTTGCCTTTTATTTCTTGATAATTAACAACCAAAACTCTAAAAATATGTGTAATATTTAGTATGGTATGAATCAAATAATGTTAAATTATTAAAATGATAACCACTAGTGTTCAACTGATCAAAGTTATCATTCGCAATAGTGTAAAATATACTTATGCATTGAAAGTTGTAAACACATGAGCATTTGACAATCATATCCATCCTATCACCCATACAAATATGTACTTCACCTGGTCCGATAGTCTTAAAATATTGTACTTGACCCTTACTATAATTATTAGAGATTAATTATTCAATTTCACAAAGTGTACTTCAACATAGCACCATATAGAGTTCGTTTGTTCTGTATTTATACTTCATTTTCTGCCTATTATATTGAACCTCGCTACAATGTTTCACTTTAATTGAAGTATAATTCAACATAGCACCATATATACTTCATTTGTTCTATATTTGTACTTTATTTCTATCATATTGTACTGAACCTCGCTACAATGTTTCACTTTAATTGAAGTGTACTTCAACATAGCACCTTATATACTTCATTTGTTTTGTATTTGTACTTTATTTTCCACATATTGTACTGAACCTTTACTTTAATTGAAGTGTACTTCAACATAATACCATATATACTTCGTTTGTTCTGTATTTGTACTTCATTTTTTGTATATTATACTGAATCTCACTACAATGTTTCATTTTAACTGAAGTGTACTTCAACATAACACCATATATACTTCGTTTGTTCTATACTTGAACTTCATCTTCCGCATATTGTATTGAACCTTGCTATAATGTTTCTATTTAGTTGAAGTGTACTTCAACATAGCACCATATATACTTCATTTGTTGTATATTTGTACTTCATTTCCCGCATATTGTACTGAACATTGCTACAATATTTCGCTTTAATTGAAGTATACTTCAATATAGCACTATGTACACTTCGTTTGTTCTGTATTTGTACTTTATTTCCCACATATTGTACTGAACCTCGCTACAATGTTTCAATATAACAATATATGTACTTTGTTGGGTGATATTTTTACTTCAATATAACAACATATGTACTTTATTGGGTGATATTTGTGCTTCAATATAACAATATATGTACTATGTTAGGCGATATTTGTACAAAAGATAAATTTTAAATACACTTCGATGGAAACGTATACTTACATACAAAATAACCTTAATAAAATATCCAAAATGTCAATTAAATTCAAATTAACTTCTAATGTCACTGAAACTTAAACCCTCGCATTTTTATGACTTAAAAGGGTGTATGCCATATGTGCACGAACCGTATCCATAGAGCATTTTCTAGCATACCTTCAGAAATTGCTGGTGTCTCTAGCAAAAGATTTTTCCCAAAGGCAAACAAAGACACATAATCCAACGACCCCTGTTGTTGTTTGCATTTTCATACTATCATGCTTTCGTCCACACGACACCGCAGTGAAAGCTTTAGGTACCGAAAATAGAACGTAGCCTACAAAAATATTGATCAGTTGTTGACTCCATACTTTATGAAGAAATTTTCGGGAAAGGAAGCAAACTTACAGTGGCAGTAGCCACTGGCTTGTATCAGGGAGCCATTATTGAATTCATGTACATGAGAGCACGAGTTGAAGTGTTGAGGATAATCAAGAACCAGTGATGGTCGCTGTAGCAGTATGTAACCACACGTGGTTACAACATCCAAGGTGATCTCTTCCAAATCTTTACATGTGAAAGAGTCAAGTCCAAGTATGAGCTCAAAAAGTTCTTTATCTTTTATATCTTGGATGTTGCATCCCTCGAGTCGGTTTAAGATATCAAACTATGAAGTTTAAAACAAATGGTTAGTCTCACTTATAACGTGAACTAATTTAAGTTAGGAAACCACCACGTACCTGTGCTATCGTGGACGTAAACTACACATCTTGGTGACAGTATTTCCTGAAAGATGGGCCATGTAATATCGACATGTAGCACTCCAATACGTCACCACAAAGGTACTCCCCAAATAACAGCTTGCAAAGGTATCTTCCCTCTAGAATGTATTTTCCTCCCACCCAAACAGTCACCCTACACAAGTATAGGTTTTAATTGTCAGTTCAGACACCAATTTATTAAAAAGAAAATTCATAAGCAAATTTCATTACCTCAAATCATCTCTTTGGAGAAAGTTGTCAATGACTTCTCGCTCATGTTGTGGAATACTAGAATGACCTTTATAATCAGTTATTCCTTTATAATGATCAAGTGTTTCCCTATTTGGGGTGCTTGATTCATCTCTTATTTGGATCGGGCTGATGTCTTTTGTCTCTTGGAGTACAAAATATCAGCACATTAGGTACAAAGTATCAACCATTGAAGTATAGAAAATCAATACATTAAATACATATATCAACCAATGAAGTATAAGACATTAGTATATTAAGTACAAATACCAACCAATGAAGTATAAAATGTCTGCACATGAAGTATAAATATCAACCATTTAAGTACAAAATATCAGCACATTAGGTACAAATATCAACCAATGAAGTATAAAACATCAGCACATTAAGTACAAATATCACCAATATGAAGTATAGGACATCAGCATATTAAGTACAAATACACACCAATAAAGTATAAAACCTCTTCACATGAAGTACAAAAGATCAGCACATTAAGTACAAATATCAACTAATGAAGTATAAGACATCAGCACCTTAAGTACAAATATTACCAACATGAAGTATAAGACATTGGCACATTAAGTACAAATACAAACAAATGAAGTATAAAACCTTTGCACATGAGGTACGAATATCAATCATTGAAGTACAAAAGATCAACACATTAAGTACAAAATATAAATCAGTGAGGTATAAAATATCAATCAATGAAGTATAAACATATAGTGTACAAATACCTGTAAACTGAGTACAAATATCAACAAATGAAATACAAATAGTAAAAAAGCAATACATTAAGTAGTTCACAACACCTTCTTCTCTTCTTATTCTTAGTCTTTTTTTACACGAGGACAATAAGTTTTTGTCACTTGTCTTTCGTGTTTGGCTGGTGTGGTGCTTGGGAGGTTGACAAAATCTATTGCTTTCTTTTTTGGTTTCCTGTTATCTCGACTACTTACATCTGTAATAATCGATGACACGACATTTGCCACTTCAAGTTCAGATTCTTCAAACTCTGCTTCATGAATTGATGCATGAGTTCTGTGGTCAAAGGGATGATGAAAGATGTGGGATCATGACGGTGTTTTGTTCGACTTTCTTCATCCAAACTATCTTCATCTTCATCACCAACATCATCATCAATCCCTAAATCAGATTCTTCTGCATTTTTCTTCCCTAAATCATCCCATTCTTTCTCTATATCATCTACCAAATTATGTTCCCCCTTATATAGATACTCACAAGCTTCATCATTATGCTTTCCTTCATCAGTCTTATCCTGAGCAACATTCTCCTCCTGACCCTGCTCTTTGATTGCTATCATCTCTATTGAAGCAATTTTTTCCTTCAATGATTTAATTTCTTCATCTTTCACTGTAATAATTGCTTCAAATACTGTATGATCACAAATATGTACTTTAGTGATAGCAGTAGTGGCGGCCTCTGATTTCTTGATCAAAACTAGCAAGTGTAACTCCTCTGGAGCAAGATTGAGGGCTACGACCTATTACAATAAAAATAATTATCAAATTCAAATTATTATCAAAAAAATTAATAATGAATTATTACCATATCTCTTGTAACTTGTTTCAATTTATTCTCTGCCTCATTCAAATTATTTGGGAGTTTGCTATCCTTCCACTGGTAAAAGCATAGAAAATCAAACAAATTTTTTGGTGAACCCGATGATAGGATGCGTTCGTAAACCCATGCTTGTCATTCATAAATGGAAAAATTATACTCACTTAAATACAAGTATGATCAATGTTATTAGTAAAATGAAAATAACTTACCATCAAAACAACTGTGCACCCATCAAGGTACTTCTTCTTGCTACTTTCTCCACCTACTCCTCCCACATGGTTCCTTTTACTTCAACAAAAAAGTTGTATGCAACTATGCCCCATACATACAAACCGACTATTGAAAAATCGTCCAAGTATAGTAGGAGAAATTGTGGAGTCCAATAATTAGAAATTGGAAATAGAAAATAATTAAAACAAAAAGTATATACAACCTGCAAAATCATTTAAGTTCTCTTCACTATCCTTATACACATACCCCTCAAACATTTTTGCTATTTCAAATCTTGTTATATTTTTCAACTTTTCGAAAAAAAAAGTGGTCCATAATTGAAGACTTCATCTTCAATCTTATACCAACTGATTGCCCACATGTGACAATCCTAAAGCTATAGAAAATTCGGCTGCAGAAAATTGAACTTCAACCCCCTTCGCAAAAAGAAAAGATAGATTTTTCGCGTCAAACCTCCTAAGTATAGCTTCAAACCAAATAAAGCTAGAACTTGACTTAGACATATCCATGTATATATAAAAAGGAGTCTTCTTCAATGCATCAAAATATTTTGACCCCATCTTGAATTTTACATGCTCCAATTTAGTTTTAAAATATTGGAGGGAGCAACGAGAGCAGACCTCATTATGCCTTGCCTTTGTTGCAATCAAATAAAGAAAAATTAGTATATAAACATGTTATATACTACCACTTTCAGATAATGTGCATTGAAAGGTTAAATATTTTGCACTACAGTTGCTTGTAAAATGTACTTTTGATGCACAGATTATATACTACCACTTAGACAATGTGTACTGAAAGGATGAATGTTTTGTACTATTGTTGCTTGTAAAATATACTTTAGATATGCAAATTATATACTACCATTTTCAGATAATGTTTATCTGAAAGGTTGAATGTTTTGTACTATAGTTGCTTGTAAAATGTACTTCAGATACATAACTTATATACTACAATTTTCAGATAATGTGTACTAAAAGGTTGAATATTTTGTACTACAATTGCTTCTAAAATGTACTTCAGATACGCAGATTACACACTACTACTTTCAGATAATGTGTACCGAAAAGTTGAATGTTTTGTACTACAATTGCTTGTAAAATATACTTCAGATACGCAGATTACACACTACTACTTTCAGATAATGTGTACTGAAAAGTTGAATGTTTTGTACTACAATTGCTTGTAAAATATACTTCAGATACGCAGATTACACACTACTACTTTCAGATAATATGTACTGAAAAGTTGAATGTTTTGTACTATAGTTGCTTGTAAAATGTACTTTACACAAACAGATTATATACCACCACTTTTTGATAATTTCAAGGTATAATTTCAGGTGTAACAAGCATAAACCCCAAGAAAACAAGTATAACTTTCATGCATTTCAATTACAAGTAAGAGATTTTCAAATATTACAACAAAAATTATATATATAGTAAATGGATTCAAGTTTTTAACAACTAAAAAAGAGTTCAAACAAAGAAAGATGAGAATCTACCTACAAAACTTGTAAAAATGAAAAGTACGCACATTTGACAGAAAGCAAAGTCCACGAAATGAGTAGCAAAAAACATACCTTTCTGAACCATGTTCTCTTGCTTCTATTCATCGTTCCTTGTTGGTGCTCCTGATTGTTTTCATTTTTGCAAGTTGTAGAGAAATAGGGTTGTTTTGTTCTTCTTGCGTCGATTTCGTTTTGCCTTTTTCGTTCTCTTGTCCGTTCGCACCCTTTTGTTGGTAAACAAGAGACCATTTTACATGCATTTTTAACTACAGAGGAGAAGATAGTTTTCAAAAAAAAACAAAAAAAAAAAACATACTTTTGAAGAGAAGTTGTCATTTGAGAGAGTGGGGAGGGAAAAAAACCGCCATTTGCTATTTTTTTTTATTTTTTTTGTTATTTTGGCTAGGTACAAGGGTATTTAGATTTGGGGAGTGATTCCTAAGGTTTTGAAAAAAGTAGAGAGTTTAGTATTTAGAAAATCGAGTGGAGAGTAAAGTATAAAATGAAAGTAGGTAAAGGGATTTAATCCTAATTAACCATTATTTTTATTTTATGATTCAGTTTTCACTTGAAATATCTTATTTTGCACTCCCAAATGAAAAAAAAAACCTTTTGATTCACTTTCTAATTCAGCTAAAAATACCAAAATACCCCTCACTTGTATTAAAAGTCAAAAGAAATCCTCCACAAACTATTCAAATATATTTTCTTCAAAATGTCAGATCCATTCACCCTTTTTTTTCCCTTCCCCTTCCCTCTATTTTCAGAAACCATACCCCTCTCTCAAGCTGACCCTCAAATCGACTTCTACTCGTGCTGTTGCAATTATCCTTCTTCTTTGTTTCTAAATCCGACGTGTGTTATATCTTCTAACCTATTTTCCACCAATTTATGTTGCCCAATTAAACTAGAAGGGTTTCATTTTGTAACTTGAATCTATCGTCATATTATATATAACTAATGAAAATAATTTTAATACCGCAATATTTTATATTATAATAATATTTATTTTAATTAATGCAGTTAAAAAATGAACAGTAATTATTTTTGATATTTAAAGAAAGAAAATCTATTACTAATAAATAAAATAATGTCAATATTTTAATTGATGATATCACATTTATGTACTTAAATAAGTTGTAGAATGTCAGGAATTGCTAATTCTAGATTTAAAAATTATACATAAATTTTTAAAAGAATAAAATTTTAAAACATAAATGAAAGAATTAAAAATATAAAAATGGAGCAAAATATTTTACTCAATACTCTTTTTAAGTTAGGTCTATATTTATATATACATATTTTGATATGATAAATAAGCAAATGCGTTTTTCTGATATAAATTTTTTTTTTTGTATGATTTCTTAACAATGTTGAAATCACAGTTACAATTTTCATAATATTAAATTTTTTAAAATGTCAAGTATTTGTTGTTAAATTAATTAAATATATACTATCTTTATACTTCATCTTTAAAAATAACTTACTTTTTTTTTTTTAATAATCAAATTTGTAAGTAGTTTGTAACATGTATTGTTTTATAAATTAAAATATTTCTTAATATTTCATATAATTTTGATAAGTAAAATTTATTTATTTTTATTTTTATTTAGTTATGTTATTGATTTTAAAATCATCAAATAACATGCATTATTTAAGTGGCCATAAAATAATAGCTAAATTTTTATTATTCAATTCAAAATAAAATATCGATCTCTCTTTTTTATATAAGTTAAAATATACAAATAATTTAATGAATACTTACTTTCAATCAAAATTTTACACTATTAATCCATGAAAAAAATACCTTTTTATGAATCATTATAAGCAAAAATATAAAAATAAATATACACAATATAAATACAAAAATATGTAACTAGATGTACCAAAAAATAAAAAAAATTAATATTATTTTGATATTTAAGTTGTCATTTATCAAACTTTTGACAATTTTCAACTATGTCAAATATATATATATATATATATCCCCTGTTAAAAAAAAAAAAAAAAGGTTACTTCAAATAATTGAAAATGAATCCTCCACTATTATATTGCAAAACACTAAAATAATTTAAATTTATAACATTTTATATTTGAAATAAATTCTTCAAATTAAATATTTTGTTATATTCTATTATATGATTTTATCTAAAAAATTATTTTACATACATAAAAAATATTATTACAAAAATAATCAAAATTTAAAAACTTAGATAAATTGAAGACTTACATATCAATTAATTTATAAATATTCATTTATCAAATTTCTAACACTTTAATAAGGAAGTGATGATTTGATATTCCAAATAAATATGTACCTATCCTTTTTCATAAGTAATAGATAAGTTGTAAAAGTTTTTAAAATAATTTAGAATATTAAGAAATAATATGGTGGTTAAGTATATATATATTTTTTTACTTTTAAAGTATATTTAATATAAATTACTTAAGAGTTCTATATATTTCGAATTCGAAGTTATTGAGGAAATAATTGTTTAATTAAAATATAAAAATATTTTGAATATTTTGTTATTTATTTAATGATTTTTTTTATTAGAAATAATTAAATAATGTATTACTTTAATTAAAAATAAAGTGATTATATTATATAAATATAAAAGAATTTAATTAATATGAAAAATTGGTTGTTGTATTGAAATAGTTTAGTTATCAACTACTTTATGTGGATGAATTTTGAATTTTTTTGAATAAGAATGAAATTAAAAAGTAAAAATACTTATCTCTTTAAATGAAAAAATTAAGTTTAATATTTTTAAAGCTCATATTTATTATATGATTCTATTACTTCATATATCCATTAATTTTTAATATTTAACATTATCAAAGTGGATATAAATTACCAAAATATGAAACACATTAATTATGTAAATATTTATTACCAATGAAATTTGGATTTCGACATGTATATACACAATATTCTATAAATAAGTTATTTATTTACTGAAAGAGAAATAAAGTTATTTTCTTATAAAAATATTATAAATAAGTAAAGATTCGATTAATTGAAATAAACTTACAAAGGCACATGACGTTATATATAGAAAATAAAATATCTCTTTCTTATGCGCACATAATTAGAAATGAATAAATCAAGTGCTACTAAATTTAATGAATCTTTCAAAAAAAAATATATAGTATCTCTTCATTCATTTGATAAGAAAATTGGACAATTTCAACAACTTAGTAAAATATTGCAATACTTTTGAATATTTGAAGACATCTCATTATTTGAAGTACATTACTCAAATATGATGTAAACACAATTCTTTTTATCTAACTAAATCGGGACAGTTGTAATTAAATAATATTGAAATAAAAATTCAACACGAAGGATAAATTCTTAAATGAACATACAAAAGTATTTGAAATAAGTATTGAAAATAAATACATAAATACAATTGAAAATAAAAAAATATTGCATGATGATATTTTCAAGTAATATAAAAATTGCAACCCTAAGTTGATCCTACAAACTTTATTTTAAATAAATATTAAGGAAATAATAAAGTAATGACATTAATAAAGTTGTTGTGACTAAAAATGGACATAAGGACATTTTGTTAATTTGACTAAATATGAAAAATCAATCCTAAAATTAATTAACTAAGTAAACGAGCCAAAGAGCCTAAAGGGCAAGCCAAGACCATCAAGAGCGCAAAAAAGCATTAATGGGCCTAAGCTCGCCAAGACTAAAATTTATGAATATACCACTTCCTATAGAGAAAAGCTACATGAGAAATCATTTGGCAAAATTTTTGAGAATAGAAGAATTCTGGAGAAGAGCAGATCTCTCTGGACGCATTCCTGAGAAGATAAAATAACACTATTGTTTTCCAAAAGGACCTCTCTCCATCAAGCAATATCATTTTGGCACCATCTGTGGAAGACTTAAGAGGAGAAGAAGGGACGCTAAGGATTCAAATGAGGTCAAGAGCTCGTGAACTCAGTAATCAAGTGATCGTTGCATCGAAAAATGTGGAGAGTCACCTGCGAGAATCACACACAGTTCGATGTCAGATCCTACTCCTAACGCAAGTTCAATACTCAAGGAGGTACCCATGCAGCAGAGAAAGCATGGAGAAGGGGCTTGATCTTCCTGGAAAAGGTCTGAGCAAAGAGCCGACTCAAGGGGTGATGTCTCTCCCTTTAAGGAGAAACTTACTCTTCAATTTGGGTGGACCCTGTGTAGAATGTACCTAAGCATACATGAGTCCAAACGCATTCTTTGACATTGCAGCCATCTAGAGGAATAGGGAGCTAGTACCATCTATTGGCTATAGCACTCCCAAGATGTACTCCTTTCTCTCTAGTGGTTCTAGCAGAAGCACCCCCCATGGGATAAAGATAACCCAGTTGTCAAAGTTTGACAGTTCTATGACCCCAAGAACACTTGAATAACTTCTTAGCAAAGAGGGAGTTGTATGACCTGAGTGAGGCTACCTACTGCAAGCTCTTCCGCATCACCCTCACGAAGCGAGCCTTGACGTGGTTCAACCATATGCCAACAAGCTCTATTAATAGATGGGAAGTGCTAGCACTGCTTTTCCTCCAAAACTTTTCCATCAACCATAAGTACCCTAAGATAGCAACATACCTATTCAATATCAAGCAGCAAAATGGAGAGTCTTTGAGGACTTACCTCAATCACTTTGTACAAACTATCCTCTAGATCCCGCATGTCAGCTAGGAGCTTCTTCGCAGTATCATTCGAAAAAATCTAAAGCATCTTAAGTTCTGGGAATCAATTGTTAGAAGGCCACATGCTACTCTAGAAGAGCTCTTCGTGCATACTTAGAAATACATTGGCATAATGAAAGTAGGGATTCTTCAAAAGACCTATAAGTGTAAAACGCACAACGTTGGGAATAACCACACGAAGAGACAAAGAGACCGAAGGTATAGCCTTCCTCACACTCATGCCACACACATGCCCCTCATTGTATCTCAAACAGAAATCCTAAATATCAAATTATAGTGCAATCTTATCCAATGACCATTGCAGAAGACCTCGTTTAATCCTAAGAAGCCTAGATCGAATAAAACGGTACCGCACCACCGTGTAAGCAGACATGGTATGGAGGAGTGCCACTATCTAAACAATGTTGAGAAGTTGATCCAAAAAGGATATCTTAGGGAATACGAAGCTCAAAAGTTTCCAAGTCCAAATATGAATTGGGGTTAAGTAACAACTCAATTCTTAAGGAGCATCAGCATCAGAGTGACCCCAAAAATCTCTCTATAGCAGAAGTTATCTCAGTATTATCTGAAGGGCCATCTAGAGGAGACTCCTTCAATGTAAGAAAAGCAATAGTGCAAGCACTAGGCAAGCACAAGCCCATGTTGTTGACCCTATCCTTGGTGTATTTGAAGTGCGCCCGCCAACACCTCGTATCACCTATGGAAAGAAAGTCATGAAGCTCTAACAAGGATAACATAACGATGCCTTAGCGATCTCACGTCACTTGCCAACTTCTGGGTCAAGAAAATATTGATAGATAGTGGCAACTCCGTAGACATTCTATTTCATGATGCATTCTTCTAACCTAAGGTGGATAATGCTCAACTACAGAAAATCAACACACCATTCGGTGGGGTTCATGGGAGATATCTTGGAAGCACTCAGAAAAGTACAATTGCCTATTTCCTTAGGCACACATCCATAAAAAGAGATGAACATGGTGAAGTTCTTGGTGGTGAAGACCCTTGCGTACAACGCGAACCTAGGAAGGCCTAAATAAACTTATTCCAAGTTTTGATCTTTACATGCCACTGGAAGATGAGGTTTCCCATACCAAATGGAGTTGACAAAGTGGTAGGTGATTTGAGAGTAGCAAGAGAATGCTACACCAACACTCTAAAGAGCATGAAGTTGCTTATCTTCTAGGTCAGTTATGCGAAAAATCCCCCGAAGAAGCAAGACAAATGCAAAAGAGTACTATTTAATGCAGACCTTGGAGAAACACGTGTGCCTTACCATGGCATTTGAAGCACTTTGCTAACAATGCTTTGCCATGATAAGTAGTTTGGTTTGATTTCTTCTATATTTTAGTTTCTTTTACTAGCTTTTTTCGAACGAAGCGTACCTACTCGAGGACGACATTAGTTCTTCATTAACATTTTCCCAAATAGTGTGAACTTTCCATGTTCTACTTATTATGTCTCTTCTTTCACTTTGAATTCCGCAAAATTTATAAAGAGTATTTGGAAGCAACTTTAGACATAAACATATTATGAGGCTCTTTGAGGAGTGCTAAGAGTACATGGCAGTCACTGGGCATAAACCCACTATAAAGGAAACCTTAAGGAACATAGTAACTGATGCAATCCTATTATTAGTCCCCAAGGAGTATGTGGTAGGCAACCACTGAAACAAATTCTCTATCAGCTCCCTTCAAGAGTACGAGGCATCTTAAAAAATTCCTCTATCAACTCCGTGTATAAGACATTCTGAAAAAAGTCTACTATCGACTCCCCACGGGAGTATGTGGCGTTTTTTGAAAAAGTCCACTATTGCCCCCCTTCAGGAGTACATTGCGACCGCCCTGAATGCACTCTTTAAAGAATACCTCGAAAGACACGTGTTATTAAGCAAAGGAAATCCACCTCAAAAGTGACAACGCCTCAATACTTCAAAAATATTCCAAGAAAAATCTTTGGGTCCATTGACTCCACATGTCGTCAGGCACTTATTGCAGAAAGTCCTTAAGTTTGGTCGTCCTCCTCTCCACACTCAGTCTAAGCTCAACTTGAGCACAAAAATGTCAATCTCCCACCATTGGAGAATTCTACTTCACATAAAGTGAACTAACAAATATGCTAAGAGAGGGCTCCACACTGCCCTAAAATAATATTATCGCACCTAATGCTTATAATCACTCCTACTTCATGAACATACTAAAGTACCTATCATGCTTATTTACTTAAAAATTCTCTAAGTCCTAATACAACTGTTGAAGGCATTGCACAATCCTAGATTCAGTAAAAAGTATAAAAAAGAAAAAAAAACTTCGATGTCCCAATGTCGTGTGCCTAGCAAGCCCTTGGAAACTCCAGCAATGAGGTACCATAATCGAGAACCCAATAGGTGCTCAGGACCTCCTATGCTGGATGCTCGGTGTGCACCACAACTTCGAGTGTTGGGATTGTTCACGAGGGGGTGCCTCACAAGCACTTGGGAATAACCACAAAGAGACGCTCCACCATAGGTGTCTCACAAGCACTTTTGCACTTTATGGTGATGATTTCATATCTTTTACTCTTGAATTCACAAAATACGAGCATATAATGTTAATAAGCTATACAATTAACAATGCGCTTACTTGGACAAAAAATAAACATACATGAAAATATTTTTTATTGTAATCAAATGAGAAAAATATCAAGATGTCCGACTAATACTTAGCCTCTAAAAGAGAACATTAATATGAAAGGAAGAATACTAAACAACTTTCTAGAAATAAGTCCTACTAACTACTGCTATCATATATATATATATGTCTTTATCCCACAGAGCTATATTTGATGGCTCATTTGTTGCAACCTTTGCTCCATTATCAAGGCCTTTGTTAAATTCTCTTGCAGCTGCGTTTACTAGGACAATAGGATCTAACATCAATAAATCTTTTTCAGACTGTTGCCTAGTTTCACCCAAAACATAGCGATAGCTCTGAATGGTCTACTCGTAAATCACCATCGCTTCTGCTTCCACTACTTCAAACAATTCATCAGAACCTCTAAACTACTTGACTGCCTCTTTAATAGTAGTAGTAATGAAGATTTTCCCAGCATTAGAACTCTTGAAGTTCTCCCCGCTCTTACCTCCTTCACATACTTTACCTTCAAGCGCTCATGCTCTTTAAATAGCTGAGCTAACTCCTCTTTCTTCTGGCTACACTACTTAACTACTTTGGTAGCTTCTTCTTTAAGTTGTCTCATAGTAGACAAAGCTCCCTCTAGTTGATGAGATATTTGCTCAACTAAGTTCCATCCTTACAATGGAAAAATGCGAAAATTCTCCAAAGTCATGGCAAAAGCAATGGAAACAAAAAAAGAAAAAAGAAAAAAAAAGAACCAAAACAAAGAGGTGAATTGATGCTCGAACAAAATAGCCACAGTTATCTCAACTTATTAGGAAGAAGAGAATAACTCCGACTTCCCTTGATCATATTCGCATTCCACACCCCATATGTGGTCAACACTAAATTTGGTCTCATTAACATCCCAGTGGGAGTCCACTCGACAACTCCGCTGCAAACCATAACGAAAGAGCCTTTTACCTTCACCAGCATGAAAAGGACAAGAAGACTACAGGCAAGTAGTATTAGATCTACGAGCACACTTTCGTGTAGGGCCAAAAAGCAACACCTCAACCTCATCACACGAAGCAACGACGCCCACCGCTAGAGTTCATGGGGTAGCCTCACTCGACCACCCACTTAGGGGCTAGGGTAAAGCCCACTTAATAGTACTTCTCACAATGCTTCTCCATGATGCATCCTCAGCTACTCCTTCTACTCTTTGAGCGTGAATCTTGGTGAAGTCAACCTTCTTTCTTGTCCGCAAATAATGTGCAAAAGCATATAAAAATGTGTAAATGAGCATAGCAAGAGCCATGAATCTAAGAACAACTAAGTATCAACCAGAAACATATAAGTGATATTAAAAGAAAATCAAACAACAATCCAGCAAAATTTGTGCAAAGGTCACGATGCAGTCGACCAAGACAAACCAAAGAGGGGGAACTACTCCACTTTTGGGGGGTATGTTCCTACCTTTGTCCCTAACAAAGAAGAATCTATCCTTCCAAGGACCCTTGGACGAAGGCAACCCACATAAAAACTTGTTGTGCAGCTTAGGAAAGAAATGAAAGAAAGGTTTGTTCGGTACCTTACACATTCGGAACAAGGTGTGGCAGTTACAAAAGATACCAACAAACCCAACTCACTTAGACACTGTCTAAACCCCACGAAAGACGCAAAAAAGTGAGACACGAACTATCTTAAACACACACCATAGTTGCATGCTATTTCTAGCAAAGGAGGATCAGAATGAATGGAGAATCCACAAGTGAAACAACTACTAAAAATTGTGAAGTACCCTTTAGAAGGTGACATCATGTTATGTTCAAGTGAAGAAAGAAAAAAATTGAATTCATCAAAAACACATATCCGATGTCTCATGATATCTAACTTTGACTCAAGTAAACACCCAATCCTTGCTTGCCTTGAAAAATTATCATATCCAATAGGAATACCCTATGGCATTTTATCAAAAAAAGCTTTTACTTCTAGAATCATAAACAATGAAGACGACTCTATAGTATTACTTTCACCTGAAAATTCCTAAAAACCTTCTAAAGCTTGGATTGATTGCACCTTCAAAGGAAATTGTGGTATGCTGCAATACCCTATGTAGGATGATCCCCACGAGTATGAACCAATCCATGATGTGCCGCCGTAGGTCTTGGCCAGCACCCTATGGTCGATAGCCCTAGGGGCCGCACCTAAGGCGGTGCCTTGTGGGTACCCCAACGTAATTCCCAGTGGGTAGCTAACTCCACCGCTGCATAACGCACAGTCAGTTGGCCACCGGGCCACCACGTTGGCTCCTTCTCTACCTCCATTCGACTGACGTGTTGAAGACCTCTTTCTTGAACTGAACTGGGAGGTAGATATTTTTTGGTTCAACTAAGGACCTTGGGACACTCACTAACTCTAAAAGAGATGTAGTAGATTTCGCAAACGCATAAACCAAGAAAAAAGAAATAATAGTCTCGGGTAAAAAGAAGACTTTGCCTTAAGGATTCATCTTGGTGCTCCTTAGCCAAAGTAAAATTTCTCTCTTTTTTGCTGACTCTTAGTTGTCAACAAAAACCATCTCTATGGAGCACCTCTCAAAAGAGCAAAAACTTTGAGGCTTATTCAAACTCTACTTGAAAGAAAGCTAAGAACCCACAAACTCCTAAGCCAAGAATAATTACTCAAAAATTAACGTAAGATAAATTTAATAAAGTAAACTTAAATTATATTTTTGATATAAAGTTAATAATTTTCCACAAAAAATAGGAGCTTAATGTTGTGACTTAAAATGGACATAAAGACATTTTGGTGATCTGACTAAATATGAAAAATCAACCCTAAAATAAATTAACTAAGTAAATGGGCCAAAGAGCTCAAAGGACAAGCTAAGCCCATCCTTTAGGCCTAAGCCCACAAAGATTAAAATCTATAAATACCGAATCCTAAAGAGAAAGGGAACAGGAGAAATCATTTGGCAAAATTTCTTAGTGGACGAACTCTAGAGAAGAGTAGATCTCTTTGCACACATTCCTGAGAAGACAAATCGGCACTCTACTGTTTTCCGAAAAAGGCCTTACTCCATTTCCAAGTAGTATCAGAAATATTTAAATATATTAGAATAATATTAATTAATTTAGAATGAAAACAAAACAAAAATAATATGAAGATGTGTTATAAAAAAATATTAAAAACTTAGTACAAAATGAAGTTTGAAATAAAAAGAAATAAATATCATTATATTATGGTAATTTGGGAAAGAGGTTCTAAAATTAAATAAAACTATATAAAAATATAGTAGCATGAATAATATAGAAACAAAATATAAAAAGAATAATTTGTAGAGTAACAAAAATGATATATAAAATAAATGAAAGATGTTTTTTGTTAATCTTATAATAAATTAAATTTATAAGATAGAATTTAGTGATAACAATACCTAATATAGTGCTTATAAAATATCTTTTAAATTCTACATTTATCTAATGAGCTAAAAATATCATTATGGATATTTTGGAATTATCTTATGAAATGAAAATTTGTATTCCAATTTTTAATAAATACAATATGATATTTTAATTATAACCAATGAGTTGGTTGTATTCAAATAAAATTAAAAATAATTAAACAAATCCATGAGAATTTTTTTAATTTAATTAAAAACTCAAAATTCCAATAATTCAACATTTAGCCAAAACTACGCTGTTGGATCAACGGAAAACTGTAATATACGTAATATATAGTATAGATAGTATAGAAATATAGATATTACATGAGTTTCAACTAACAGTGGTTATAGCTTTGATCTGTATTTTAATTTGTTAATTAGCTGTTAACTATTTTTTTATTAATATAGTTGTAATATGAATAGGATAATTGGTAAGAAAATAGAAAAATATAAAAAATTCACAATCACGAGGAATGATCAACTTAAATTATTATTATTTTATCATACAAAATCCTCCACATGTCCAAATTTCGAAGTCTAATTTTGTATGAATTTAATTGTATTTTGTATTTCATAGTATTAAAAGATTACGATATAAAAATAAAGATTGTCTACAACTAAAATGAGTTTGAGCTTAAAATTAAAATATTAAAAAAACCTAGTTTCTGATTGATGTGGCTGGACCTTCTCAGCCGGCGACTGCCACTGTTCCTGTTGCTATCGCCATGCTCGAGCCGATTCTCATTCCTATTCCTTCGAGTCAAAAGCTCGAACAAGCAATCGATGAGGGCACTCGAAGTGGGAGCGACGAGGGCGCCGGGTCGAGCTGATGCTATTTTCTATATATATATTTTTTGGATTGATGTATTCGCTTTGATATATGTAATGATGATTTTCTGAATGTGAATGAGATGTTCCTCTAAATCTTCTGAATTTGAACGACTTTGCTTGGTTAAATGAATGAATTTGCAGTTGAGTGTTCACATTGTTAAATTTTTGCAAGATTAGTTTAAGATCCTCGTCGAGTGAATTGTGATCGATGTCCAATTTAGTGACTCGGAGGTTTATTGCAACCTAACACATCAATTGCTTAATTTAACAAGATAATTAATGATAAGCTCGTGTAATTTAGTGACTATGAGGTCGGCATTAAAAATTTTAGGGTTTAACATGGTGGCTAGAGGCCTGCTTGGTCAAGTTTGTCTTGGCTGGGAAGCCTTGACTTGGCGGCTTGAAGCTTACTTGGTCGATTACGGGGTCAACAGTGAATAATAAACTTACGTCAATAGGTATTTGCAAGAATTTCCATGAACTTTTCATTTCTACGAGGGAATACAATGGAGGCTCACGGCCTTTTTATACATAGAATTTCTTTAGGTTTATAGCATTCCAAGGTCGTGGTAGTTCGTTGCCTTGCGTGTCTGCCAGTTGGTATGTATTGTGCTTTGAAACTTTGACCACAGAGTAAGGTCCCTCCTATTTTGGGATGAGTTTTCCCACATTCCTCGACATTTCGACCTTCTTCAGGACTAGGTCGCTGACTTTGAAATTGCGGGGTCGAACTGCTTTGTTGTAACGTTCCATCATTTTTTATCAGTATCGTTGCACCATATTATAGGCTGTGTGGCGCAGCTCATCGATGGTGATTAGGTTTAGGGTCCTTTCTGTTGCATTTGTGACCAAATTATAGTGAATCACTTGGGCTGTGTGTTGGACTAGCTCCAATGGAATTACTACTTCAGAGCTATAAACCAAGCTGTAAGGGTTGCGGCTTTTGGCTGTTCGAGGAGTGGTCCTATATACCCATAGCACTCGTGGGAGGTCGTCTGCCCAACTTGCCCATGTGCCAGCTATTCGAGCTTTGAGGTGGTCGAGAACTGTCATGTCCGTGGCCTCCGTCAGACCATTAGCTTGAGGGTTCCCTACTGACGTGACGTGTTGGCTGATTCCCAATGTCTCACACCATTTTCTCGTGCTCTTGCTCTATAATTAGGTCCCATTATCCAAAATTAGGACCTTGGGCAAACCGAATTGACAAATTAAATTCTTCCAAATAAAGCTCTTGATGGCTGCATCGGTGATCTTCGGAACTGCTTCGGCTTCGACCCATTCAGTAAAGTACTCGACTGCCACGATGATGAATTTTCGTTGACCCGATGTCTTTGGGAGAGAACCTACTATGTCGATCCCCCATTGGTCAAATGGCCATGTGATCTGGACGTTCACCATCGATGTGGCTGGTTGGTGCAGTATGTTCGAGTGGATCTGACACGATGGGCATTTTCTGGCGAAGTCGATCGAGTCTTGCAATAAGGTAGGCCAAAAATAATTGTAATAGATAACCTTGTGGGCCAAGGACTGAGTTTTTCAATAAGGTGTGCCGCAGATGCCGGCGTGAATCTCGTGTAGCACTTCGTTTGCCTCTTTGGGTGTCAGGCATTTAAGTGGTGGTCTTGATATGGACCTCCTGTAGAGCTGTCCGTGTTCGTTGAGGGCAAACTTGGTTGTCTATCCTCTAAGCTTACGGGCCTCCTTCTCATCGTCGGGGACCGTCCCCTGGCTCATGTAGAGCTTGATTGGGTCTTGCCAGGAGGACGCTGTCTCTTTGACCCATCCGACATGGCTCTGATCGATGACCTGGATAAATGGTTTGCTGGCCACCAAGAATGTTATAGTTCTTTCCCTAGTTCCTTTCGTCTACCTGGCTAACTTTGAACGTGCGTCTGCCCATTCATTTTTCGCTCGGGGTACCTGGCTCAGGGTGAAGCTCTTGAATGACCGTTCTAATTGTTTTACTTCAGTCAGGTACTGGCTCATTTTGGTTTCCTTGGCTTCGAAATTCCCTTCAACTTGCTCCACTACCAACTGGGAATCAGTGATCGCTACTAGTTGTTCAACGCTCCAAGCTGCTGCCATGTTCATTCATGCTAAGAGAGCTTCATATTTTACCTCATTGTTGGTAACTGGGAAGTCGAGCTTTATTGCGAAATCATACTCTTCGGCGAGCGGGGAATGGAGAGAGATACCAATTTCGCCCCCTGATACAGTTGCCTACCCGTCGACGTGCAATATCCAAACGGAGGGTTTTTGGTCAGGGTGGTCTAGAAGGTCGGGTCTCTCGACGACAAAATCAGCTAGTAATTGCGCTTTGACAGTTGTTCACGGTTGGAACATGATATCGAATTCCCCGAGCTCGATTGCCCATTTTGTGAGTCGTCCTGACGTGTCTGGTTTTGACAATACTTGTTTTAATGGCTGATTGGTCAGGACTACGATCGCATGGGACTAGAAGTAAGGTCGTAACTTTTGTGCTACTATGACGAGGGAGAGAGCAAATTTCTCAATTTCCATGTAATTATGTTTAGGTCCGTGCAAAGCCTTGCTGCAGTAATACACAGGTCAGTGAGTTTCGCCTCTCATAGATGCCAAAACCGAACTGATCGAGGCGGTGGATACAGCTAGGGAAATTTGTAAAACTTCTCCCAGCTCGGGTTTTGCGAGGACAAATATTGCTTAAGCTTGATCAAGGCTTGATCGCACTGCTGAGTCCACTGAAACCTTGATTTCTTTGCATTTCTAAGTATTTTGAAGAAAATGGACTCTTGTCGGCTAGCTGTGCAATAAACCTGCCGAGGGCTATGATCCTGCCGACCAAACGTTGTACATCTCGAACAGTGCGTGGCGGGGCGATGTCCAGAACTGCCTGGATCTTATGCGGGTTTGCCTCGATCCCCCTCTAACTGACCATATAGCTGAGGAACTTGCCTCCTCGAACTCCGAAGGTGCATTTATTAGGGTTGAGTTTCATGTCGAATGCCCTTAGTATAGAAAAGGTGTGGTCGAGGTCGATGAGATGGTCTTCGGCTTTCTCTGTTTTGACAATCATATCATACACGTAGACCTCCATCGATCTTCCAATGTTGTTTTTGAACATAAAGTTAACCAATCTTTGGTACGTTGCTCCGGCGTTCTAAAATTCGAAGGACATGACTAGGAAACAGTATACACCATTGAGGACGACAAAAGAGGTCTTGTCCCTATCCTCAGGCACTATGAATATTTGATAATAACCTTGGAAGGCATCCATCTTGCTCAACAACTCACAACCAGCTGTGGAATCGACTAGTAAATCTATACGAGGCAGGGGGTAAGGATCCTTAGGGCAAGCTTTATTTAAATTAGTGAAATCGTTACACATGCACCATTTTCCCTCATTCTTAGGGAGGAGCACAACATTACAAAGCCAAGAGAGGTACTAAATTTCTACAATATATCATGCCTCTAGTAGCTTGTTGACCTCCTCTTCGATGGCTTGGGACCTCTTTGCATTGAAAATTCTTGTCTTTTGTCTCACTAGGTTGTAGGCAGGATCCACATTGAGTCGATGGATGATAACACTTAGATTGATTCCTTGGAGGTCGGCAGCTTTCCAGGCAAACACATTGATGTTTCTAGAAGGAAATCGACCATGAGGTATTCCAAGCGGTCGCCCATATCGCTCCCGACCCAAGTGGTTTTGTCGGGATTTCCAGGTTCCAACTCTATTATTTTGAACTCCCCGATGGGCTTGACCCGAGTGTCTTCCAACTTCCATTTCTTAAATGAAGGTCCCTCACCGGGTTTCACTACAGTGGCGTCCCCCGAGGGCTTCAGTTGAGGTCTTTTCTTCTGTTTGTTGGACTCGACGGAAATGGTATAGCGGCACCATGTGTCCTTAAGATTGCATAAAAGTTCACCTACTCCTGCTGGGGTCGGGAACTTGATCTTCATGTGGTAAGTGGAGACAATAGCTCTGAAGTCGTTCTGGGTCAGTCGGCCAATGATGACATTGTAGGCGAAAGGAGCGTTGACTACCAGGTAGTTGATCATCAATGTTCTGCTTTGGGGCCCCTACCCGAATGATGTGGATAAGTTTATAGATCCCTTCAAAATGATTTTAGATCTCCCGAACTTGACAAACGACGTTCGAACTGGCTTAAACTTTAGTTGCCCCAAATTCATCCTGGTCAAAGTGGACAAAAATATGATGTTTGCAGAGCTGCCGTTGTCGACCAGGATCTTCCTCACTTCAAAATTGGCTATTTCGAGCATTACCACCATGGGGCAGTCAATCTTTTTGTCAACTCCTCTATTCTCCAGATGGTCGAGGTCGGAGTCGGTGAAGGAGATTGGTTTCGCGCTAGTAGAGAGCTGAAAAACAGTTTCGACCTTAGATAATTTGGTCGACTCCAGTTGCCTCTGGGTTTGCTTTCTGGCGGATGTTGAGTCCCCACTAGTAGACCTTCTGCGATCATGTCGATGATCCCTCGAACAGGTGGGTGGGCCTCCTGGGCTGGTCTCTTTCCTTTATCTTCTCTCCTTGGGCTAGCTGACCTTTCTCTATGGGGAGTTCGGTCGATTTTGCCCTCTTCGCACCTGACACGCTCGTCGAAATTTTTTTTCAGATGGTCCTGCCTGATCAGTCTTTCTATCTCGTCATGTATGTTGAAGCAATCCTCAGTGTCATGCCCTTTTTGTTTATGGAAGTGGCAGTATTTCTTTGATTTTTTCATGGCTTCCATCTCAGTCAACTTCCTAGGCCTTTTAAGAAGATTGTCATGCTGAATGGCGAACAACACATCTTTCCTTGGGTGGGAGGTTGAGTGGGGTGTAGTCATGGAAGCGTTTGATGGAGGATCAACATCCCTCCCTGACTTGGCGGTCATCTTTTTCCTTGCTCTTTTTCTTCTCGGCCTCGAAATTGCCATATTTAAGTTTATTCATCTCTTCTTGAGTCATGTATCTCTCCGCGAGGTTAAGGAGCTCCTTCATCGACCTTGGCTTCTCATGTACCAATGCATTGGCACACTCTTTGTGCTTGAGGCCAAAAAACAACACGTCGATCAGAAATTCGATCCCTGGGCTGTCGATTTTCAATACCTCCATGTTAAATCTGGTAAAAAAGTCTTGGAGGGATTCCCCTTCATTCTGCCTCACGGTGTGTAGGTGAGTATGTGGGAGCTTCGTCTTCCTCCTACTCGCGAACTGGTGCAAAAACTTGTCACACAACTAATCTTATGAATGTATCGACACTGGTTCCAACTTAAAAACCAGTCCAGCGCTATCCCTTGGAAAGTGGTTACTAGAATCTTGGTGTGGATGTACTCGTTGTGCCCGTGCAACTGTATCATGTACACGAACTGCAACAAGTGCTCGCTTGGGTCCGACGAGCCGTCATATCGGGGCAGACTGGTAGGAATCTTAGCATCAACGGCGATGCACTCGTCGATAATATCCTAGACAAAGGGTGAATCTCTCTCTCTTTGGAACCTCTGTGGCCCCTCCGAATAGCAATTCCTCTCTGTATTTCTCCTTGAATCGTCGGTTCAACTGTTGGACTTGGTGAGATACTTTCTCCCATTATTTTCTGTCGATGTGGGATGCATTTTTGTTCGGGTGAGGTCTTGAGCGCTCGACCCTATCATGTCAAATGGGTCAAATTTTATGATCGATGTAGATGCCGAGAGCTATCCAACGGTTCAAGCGGCAAGTGATTTAGATGTCGGGAGATAAAGTTGCAAAAATGTATACATGCTCAGCATTTCAATGTCTACTGTGGGCATAATAGAAATCTTTTTTAAGCATATTATAAGGGGGACAGGCATGTCTGAAGGCTGTTGGGACGGTGGGAAACTGGCCGGTCCTCCCCATGCTGTTAAGGCACTAAACGGGCAACTCGTTGAAGGTGATTGGGAGCCTTCAAGGGTCGACTCTAGACATCTCAAAGGAGTGTTTAGAGTCCCCGGACGGGTCGGGAACCGAATGGGCGGCGTGGGGCTAGGTGGGCCTGCGTTGGGTCCAGAAGGGTGCCGAGAGGTTTGAAGGCGGAAACACTATTGCCCCGTGGGCTTCGAAAATTATGGGGCAACACCTCTAGGCCGATTGAGTGATCGAGATGAACACCTAAATGTCTCGTGAACTAACTTGCTAAGCATGCGCTATGGGTTCTAGCCTTGCTGCGGGAGTTCGTTAGCTTAAGGCATGCGGTCGTGGGACGACGCCGCATATCGGGCAAGTTGTGGCATGTTGATAGCAAGCAGGAAAGATGTCCAATGCTTCGTGCGGGACTAATCTAAGATGATGGCACATCACATAAGCCTTGGACTTACATGTGGCCCTACTCGAGCGAGGCACAAACGAAGGGCGCTACGGCACGGCCTAAGCGCTCCGAGGGGGGCCTTTTGGACTCTGGTCTATCCAGGTTCTCCATCGGCGGTTTTTCCTATGGGGCCGCTGGTTGCGGCATTGCATTGGCAGCTGGCTCCAGCTGCATGGTATGCCTATTTAAAGCCGCTGAAAGTTGAGTTGAAATCTAGGCAGATATCTGCTCGCTAATGAGCTGCATCAGTTGAGGCATGGTCAGGGTGACCACTTGTTCTGACGGGGCGCTCGATCTTGGTACACCAGTTTCTAGCTAAGGTCGAGTGGGGGGAGAGCTAGACCTCATGCTTTCTTCTTTTTCCTAAGGTAGCTCGCCTGGTGTTCACCATTTTCGATAGCAGACTTGTGATTCCCACAGACGACACCAAATGATGAGGGTGAAATCCTTTGGTAGCAGGATCAGGTAATGATTTTGGATTGGTTCGACCTCTCTGGTCGATATATGGATATAAATGGGCTGAGTCCTGCAATCACGAGCAAACATCAGGCTAGCCGATGAGCCCTTGGCTTAGGCTCTCCGACGCTTAAGTCAGTGTAGAGTCGATCAGATATAATGAGCAGTAGAGTGAGGGCTTTGTGTATATAGAATGGCATACCTTTGAGAGGCTGGAGTGGGGGTATTTATAGCCTTCTCTCAGGGGGAATTTGTCAGAGATGCCCTTGACATGTTGTAATGGTCTTTGCCCTTGTACTATTCCAAGTGGCCACCTCTCTAGGTTTTAGGGACATAATAGGATACTGTAGACACACATCCTCCTTAGTGCGGCAGCATGGGTGGTACTGAAGCGGCATGCACCATTAATGCGGAGGCATGCTTCCTGTCAGAGCATTAAATGGGGCAAGGAAGGTTCCGCTCTGGGTCAACGTCCCTGGTCGGCAGACAGGTCGACCTAACAATGCACAGGCGCGCAGCGTATGGGGTGGACGAGCGATGCGGTTGAAGTATCAATCAGCGGCCCTGCCCGCAAACGACATCGATCTGAGTGGTCGATTGGGCCCAGAGCATAAGGTGGGCCTGTGGTCTATGGGCTGAGCCTATTGGGCTATCCCATATCACTTACATTAGATGTAATGTCAGGTGAGAAATATTGTTTTTCTTTTATTAGCACACATTATAAGAAGCATTAGTTAAAATCTAAATCCCAAATATCATATTTTATGTATAAGGGGCTTAATTCGGGTGGGTTAGGTTGGTTTGAGTTGAGTTAAGACATGGTATAATATAAAAATACAAAATCCTAACACAACTCAACCCGATGTTAAACATAAAAAGTTCAACCCTAACTTGACATATAAAAGATCGAGTTAGGTTCAGGTTAACCTAATTTTAAACTAGGTCACCTAATAATTTGATAAATCCAATCCAACCTGATAAATTTGATCCAGCCTGGTTTATATATTTCATTTTTTTTTATATTTTCAATTTTATTCTACATGTTTTAAAATTACATTAAAATTAATATTCAAATTAAGTTACCAACCAATATCATCAATAATTAAATCTATCAGTATTCAAATTAATATTGAAATTAATCAATTAATCATTATCAATGTCAAATGAAAGAACATATGCCATTCAGCAAGTGACGCGATAGTGGTATTAGGTCGTCGTGATAGTTGTGGCAATAATGGTGGCAGACTGTCCTTGGTGGTGGGGGAGGGGGGGTTTCATTCAAAAAGTTTGGTCCATTAGATAATTGGATTTAGATTTTGAGTATTGAGTTTTTATTTTATAACTAATAATTTTGACACACTCGATGTCTATGAAAAAAATTTGGAGTATAAAATAAATAGAGCATTCATTTATTTTCTTATATTTTAGGACAATATTTAATATTTTAATATATTTATTAAATTTTTATGAGTAAAGAAAAAATAAAATAGAAGAAAAAAATAGTAAACAATTGGAGAGAAAAATATAAGATAAGGGAAAAGAAAATTAATTTAGTAATTATAAAGTTTAAAAAATAATAATAAAGACATTATAGGAAAATAAAAACATACCAAAAGAGACTAGGTGCTTTATATATAATATATTATTCCAATTATTTTTAGATTGGTCAGATTGGGTCAGGTTTATCGGATTATTTAATGACATGCTTATTGTTTTTGTTTTCAGATTTAGTGAGTTGACCCAATTGGAGAGAAAAATATAAGATAAGTGAAAAGAAAATTATTTTAGTAATTATAAAGTTTAAAAAATAATGATAAAGACATTACAAGAAAATAAAAACATACCAAAAAAGACTAGTTGCTTTATATATAATATATATTATCCTAATTATTTTCAAATAGGTTGGGTTAGGTTAGGTTTATCAGATTATTGAATGACTTGGTTTTTTTTTTTCAAATTTAGTTAGTTAACCCAAAATCAAGCCAACCTTATTTTTTTCCCTCGTGTCAATTTTGGGTTCAACCCAAACCTGATTTTTTTTGGGTGGGTCATGATCGGGTTGTTGAGTTGAGTTAAATTTTGACACCCTTATTTATGTATGTTGGTAATATCGTTGGACCAATTAACCAGTCGTAAGTCATGAACTAATTGATTACATGAGTAAAACATTAATTATATTACCTTAGAATTGAGAATAACATTTCTCACAATTAACAATTACAAAGTTAAAAACAACCCATAAAATTAAAAAATATATATATATAAAATAAAATAAAGTTAAAAACAATCTTTATAATGCCGGATTCTCAAGTTCCAACTTGCAAAAATTAGATTTCTCATATAAAAGGGGAGTTTCTTTTGAAAAAATCACATGCACAATTTCTGGATGAATTACAATATGGTAAACTCTCAAACTTTAAAAACTAAGCAGTACTATCTATCCAACCAGCAGAGTAGTTCCACTTACAAATAAGCCCTAGCCAATATAACTCCACCCCCTGGTAAAACTCACAACTTTAGCAACACAGATTTGTATTGGAATTATGTATACGCCCACTTTGATTGAGTAGGAAAACAAGGAAGACTTCAAACATACACTAGAAAGATCGATTCGGCTCGGCTAGACTCAACTCAAATAACTTTTGAACAAAGTGAAGATGATGTTGGCATAAGAAGCTCCTCCTCCATCAGCCAGTTGTTCCAATATGATTCCATCCATACGAGCTTGGATTCCGTCAGATGACGCCATGATCTGTAGCAACTCTTTGATTGCTCTGTCAGCTTCAGCAATGGAGCTACCTAATCCTCCCAAGATCTCAGGTAGGGAAGTAGAAGGTCTTGACAGCTCAACAAGGGTCACCTTATTGATGTATTACAAATGCAGAAAATATTATGAACTCGTCCTATAGCAAGCAAGCCACAATTGTACAAACAACTGATAATCCTACCTAACTACTTGCACTTTACTTGACAAGCAAACAAACGACATTGGGATTACTATGGAAGTTGAATAAATTTGTGTTAGCCTAAGGGCCATTTAAATGGTTTTACAATGATCTTAAGATTTTACAAAGCTTAGGGAATTAAACGCATTTTGATTAAAGGAAAAAAAGTTAATTCACAGAATTTGTGACATTTCTCTACCACAAACTTTTAAGTGAGATCAATGCCAAGGCACCATTGAGTTTTCATTGATTTTTCTTTTTCTTTTCTTTTTTTTGGGGTGGGGGTGGGGGTGGGGGTGTTTGTATCATTATTTTTGTAAACGATGATAGACATAGAGGGAAGAGAATGTAATGACCCAAACCAAAGGGGGTGTACCCATATTTACACCAAACTCAAGAGAGATTTTTGTTATTATCTCTAGTTTACATGCTACTGTTTTATAGACGATCCTACAAATCATTATAATTTTGTTTTGTTCTTAAAAAACATTTTGATTTATTTTGTGGTGCCCTTTAGTCATTTTATGTTTGGCACATGTTTTAACCAAAGCTTACACCGTTGCTAGAAATATTCAACAATTCACAGGCACAATCATAGAATACTATAGAAGTAACCTGTTGGTCCATTGGTAAATTAGCCTTCTGTTTTGCTATTGCTACAGCTCGAGATAGTCCACCAATAGCATCAATTAGACCACATGAAGCTGCATCATTCCCAGTCCAAACTCTTCCTTGAGCAACCTCCTCCATCTTGTCTACCTAAAAACATGCATCAAAAGAACTTGATAATATAATTATCTGTTATGATGATATTATTTTTGTCTTTGGAAAATGTTGGCATCCTATGAGATGTCTATGTTACTGAATTCCATACAGTCATTGATCTAGAAGAGGCTGCCTTGTCTCGGAAACTTCTATATGCATTCTCTGCTGACTTTGCAAAAAGTTCTGCTTCATCAGCCCTAAAAATGACAAAAAGCAATGTTTTGTAACCAGTCTAAAGATCACAAGCATGAATCTTATTAAAAGAGAGATGAAATAATTCCATAAATTGGAATAACAAAAATTTGGCATTTTAGGTCCTGCATTTCTCCCTTCTGTTTAAAACTATCTGTCAAAAGAACCTTTTTTATCCCAAAGTCATAATAGATTTACAATATAAAAAATAGAAATGGTGACAATGGAGCTGGGCAGAGAGAGAAAGAGAGAGAGAGAGAGAGAGAGAGAGAAGGTGAAGAGAGAGGGAGGAGGAAAATTGCAATGGTGCAACGAATATAAAAAATAAATTTAGGGAAAAGGTGCTCAATTTCTAATTTTAAGTAAAATGGTGAATAGAATGCGAGTTTTATTTTCAGAAATTCAGAAAAAAAGGATTTTCTTGGGGCTTGATCATGGTGATAGCCGTGACATTGATTTTAACATGTTAAAATTAGAATGGTCCATGTAAGAGCATTTAACCGGCTATTCCAGCGGATTTCTTCGGAGTCCTAATGATCTTGTAATATCTATCAATTAAACTGTCTAAACATGTAGTCAAGGTAACCAGAAGTTGACAGTAATAGGACCTCGTTTGTATCATATAATGTCCTTATATGTTATGCATATTGTTACCTAGTAGTGATTCCTAGAGCTTTAGCTTCTTTTACTGTTCGAGATATAAGAACTTATCTGCCATTTTAAGTGTTAAACCTTATAACTATACCAGTTCCATAGTTAGTAGTAGCTTGATCAACAAATTGAACAAATTATCCCATCACACTCCAAAGCCCTCAAACTCCATAGACATTGTTTTGTGCATGGTTGATCAGTGATGTAACAACCTCTAGTTCATTGTTCCCTGCCTATTTTAGTAATGTTACATAGTCGCCCGATGTATTACTCCCTGTTAGGACCCTCATAACATACCACATTGTACCTCACATTATGAATGCAAAACCCCATAAATATCAAAGATCCAATGCCCCTGTGTATAGTAATGATAATAAGACCACAACAGTGTGGGATAAAGGTTGCTAATGGTGCTGGCAAGTGGTAAGGATAGAAAGATGAAATGACAATAATTATGGTAGAAGCTTGTGCATAAACTGCACCAAGTTGAGGCCCATTTGTGAAATTAATATGACATACACATTGGTATATCCTTTCCAACATAACATTCGACATACCTGAATGGTCGTTGTTCAGCTGCAGTAAGCTCTGCATATCTTCCCCTGGATATGATTTCCTTATTGAAGCCGATTTTTTCATAAAGCCTCTCCAAATTAAACTTTCCTAGGAGCAAAGTAGCAAAAATATTAAAACACTTTAACCTACCGTTTCAGAAGGTTCGTCTTAATTGTTGACCTTAATTTCACAGCACAAGCAAATATCTATGGACAAGTTGTGACAGATTAAGCAATCATTGCTCAAGTTAATGGAGTCTAGACATCACAGAAAAATGATATACAATAAAGAAAATTAGAAAGAAGACAAAGGGTATTAATGAAAAGAGGGAAATCGGAATGGAAATCATACCAATGGAAGACAAATCAAATCAACTTAAAAGCATTCTTATTTGTGCATTCTTCTAAAAACATTCATATGTTTCCACAAGAATTAGGCAACCATATAATATATTTTTGTGTATGTTAATGAAGAAGAAGACGCTCATGTTATGTTCAAAAAACTCAACTACAGGACTCATCTGTTATATTCAGTAGAATATTTACTTTCACCATTAACTTGAGTTCTCCCTCACTAGATTTTGTGAGAAGATGTTTCTTGTAGGAACTTAAAACAGAAAACTGAACTATGATGTAATTAGGAGAGAGGGGCCTTAAGGTAACTATACAAATGACACATGGTTTCTTTTTTAAGTTATAAAAGTTCATGTTCTTGATATTTGAGTGTGTCAAAAACTACTTGTGGTCTCTCTCTTATACTTGATAACAAAAGATGCACAGTGATCATCTGAACCGCAAAACATTTCCAATTTCTTGCAGACCCAACATTTCCAATTTCTTGCAACAGACTGATAAAAGGAGTTGTTAGACCTCACCTGTCACAACGCCAATCGAACCAGTTATTGTAAGATTTTCTGCAACTATAGTCTGTGCAGCCATCGCCATGTAATATCCTCCACTAGCAGCAACATCAGCCATTGATGCAACTACAGGTTTTGAGGCAGCTAAGAGTTTGATTTCTCTCCACATTCTGTTGAAACACTAGAACACGAATCAATGAAATGACTACTTCCTTTTGATACAATGCTATTCTACTGAACCCAGATTGCTATTTTTTTCTTGGTGAACTTTCCATCATTTAAAGTGGTAATAAATGGAATAGATTAGATTCATAAATTGATGACAGAACCATGCCATTGCCCGCACCTGGATTTGACTTATTTAAATCACATGCTTTAATACAATCACAACAAATTCTGCATATCCTTTGAGACAGTAAACTAAAGAGATAAATATATTGATACCACCAAGGTTTCTATGTTGAACTTATAATACAAGTTTAAAAAGTGACAGTACAGACAAGCAAGGCTTCAGCAAAACTTTCTTCACTAATATCCAAAGAGGCCAATTTACTTCTAGATGAGGCAACTTGCTCTCAGAGGTTAACATTCATAAAAGCTCATGGTAACTTCATATACTCATACAGCATTATATGTGAATATTAGGCCTCAGAAGCTTGTGCATTTCATTATGTTGTGGCACATACTAAGATAATAATTGCTAGTACCAGAACTTGTCCTTGATATGAAAATTAATTTAATGTTCACTTCCCAGAAGGTAATCTTATCTAATGATAAAATGATTCACTGAAGCATCTCTTCTCCATCTCCACCATTGCTGTCAGACAGGAATATTCTACTGAGTACAGTCTGATGAAACTGCAGAAAGCATTTCAAAGAGAAAGCACAACCTACAATTCAAGTTTAAGAAAAAAGTTGGGGGGGGGGGGGGGGGGGGGGAGGGGATGGAAAAGAAAACTCTAGTAAAATTATGATTCCCCACCCCCAAGAAAACCATAAATTACCAAAAAAATCCATATCACAGAAGTAATAAAAAGACATTGGCTTCTCAAGCTTGCTTTAGTTCATTATATATATTTTCAAGGATTCTGCCATGCTACTTTCCAGTCACAAACAGGGTTTACCATAAACATTGCAAGAAAATAAGATTTCTTTGAAACGACATGGACATTACGAGAAATAACTGTACGTCGAAGGCTTGGTGCTAACTACCTCAATGAAGTGAAGTAAATTACATAAACCTTCATCCAGATTTTTTTCCTCAGTAGTCTGGCATATTTTTCCCCATCAAATGAGAAAACAAAACCAATGATGAAGCACATGATTACTGCACTTGAGAGGTGAATTGTTTCTACCTATATGATTCAACACCAACCACACAATCCCATTTGTAATAACAAGCATATGTTTGAAGGTCCTAAAATTATTTATTTATTTATTCTGCCTCAAAGGAAGAGCAAAATTTTGGTATTTGTTGGTATTTGTGGGCTCCTCTTTTACAGAAGCACTGTTGATTTCATCACGGTTAGTTCTTGTGTGAATATGTTGGCTGTTTCTAAACTTTTAGAATTCAGGAGCCCATACATTGTTTTTCCATCTATAAATCTCTCCCATGTTTAACGTGCGTCAATGTTTTAGACTGACTTGCATTTTTGTTAGCAGCATCCACAACTGTCTAACAATGAGAACCTCCAATAGGGCTAGAGCATGGGAGAGGGGTGATTACTAACTCGATGCTGAATCTTCCTTTTTTAAGACCTAGATTCCCAGTCATTGTTGAGAACATCTTGTCTTCAGGAGAATCTTGATTCTGTTTTTTCCATATTTGGCATTTTGGCTTGTCAATTATACAAACAGGAAAATCTTTTTGAAATTTACTAGAATGAATTTACTGGAAGAATTTGCCCATAGTTTTGTTAAACAATGTAGCGGGGCTAATTGCTGTGTAATTCTTATGAACTTTCCAAGCACAATTTGTCATTTTATACTGAAGATCACAGTAGTCTCTCTGCTACAGTTAACGCTCATCCAGATGCAAGAAAATCTTCTTTGGTGGTTTCTTTCTCAGGGATGTATTTGCTTAATTATTTATACGAACCATTCTCACAGTGGCTTCAGTTATGTATTCCATCACAACAATGGGGTGCTGTTTATATCAAATTTTTAAATGAAAAGGGTACAGACATAACGAGGTTCTAGAAGTAGAATTCTTTACAGCAGCACTACAACCAACTTTACCCAAATGAGATAACCTTAAGTGAAAAATAAAACTATTTATACGCTGTAAAACAAGCGCGATCTTTAATTGCTTCGCAAATTTTAGAACACAGATAAAATTGATTATATATCGTCAATCTACTAGATTAAATAAAATATTAGATAACCACCAAGAGATAAGAAACAAAACACAACCATACAACAGCACTTACAAATCAGAAGCAAGGGCATCCCCTCCAGGACTATCAATGCGGAGGACAACAGCCTTGTACTTCTTTGACTCTGGAAAAAACCATATATTAAAAATCAGATGAATAGACGTGTGATCAAATCCTAACGGCGAAGGAACAAAAGAAGCCATGAATTAGACTGCAGTAGGACTTCTTTTTCCTTTCTGATAGAGAAACAAATCAAATGATAAAACAATAAACTAGGTGGAGGATGTGAGAATCAATGTTTTTCTTGGAAACAGTTCTCTCCGCCCATGCTTTACATCTGATCAAGCTTGAATAGTCAGAGATCCAATTGCCGATGACAGTTTCTCAGTCACTGAATATTACAAAGTCGACACCAAACATAAGATAATAAAAGGCTTTCCTGGTCTATTTCTCCTTCTAATGTTGCACAATCTGATGCATGGGTGCTGGAAAACCAACAGATGATTCTTACAGATTTTTATTTTCTTTTCTTTGAATTGATTGGACAAATCAAAAAGATGATAATAGTGAAAACTTTTTGAACTAGTGATACCGTCCTAGCAATGTAAGTAACCATAGTTCAAAAAGAGTAAATGCTTATTCACTCTCAAATCAAGTGATAAATGGGTTGTCTACTAATAGTGTGAACTACCAGCTAGAAACCTAATGGACCCCAGCATACTGGGTATTTACCCCATAAAAGTATCAATTCCTCCCAGTTAACACTCATGTACCTCTCTTTCATATCTCCCTTACATTTTGCACAGTAAAACAGGCAAACAGAAAAACCATCATCACGAACCAAGACCTACAAAGAGTCCCTTGCATGAAATGTTTCATGTGGTACGAAGACCCAAAAAAACAGACCAAGCTTCTTGTGGTCTCACCAAACAGTCACATTAGGGATCTCTAAGCTCAATAATGATTCGGCAATTAGGCCCATATCTATCTTTTTCTAATGTATCTAGAGTATTAGTTTTCCATCTGCATTTGTCAAGCCCTTCTCCACTTGAAATAAGTTGAATGAATTAATATACATACCGATTACTAGGTAGGAGTCTCTAAACATTGAATAACTAGCTCCTTAAAAGTTTAAGCAATTTGGGAATCAGAAATATAATATTTATTGCTGCTAATACACTGTGTAAAGTAGGTGATACATTTAATTAAGGCCCCAATGGCCATATTCTTTTTTTTTTTTTTTTTTTCTGTGGATAAGTAGGTGGTGATATGGTTTGATTTCATGATTATCGCTGCTATTGAAATAAGAGAGTCTCTGAGTCTAGACTCTATTTTTAAACTACAATGCAGGAAAAGAAATGCAAAAAGTCATCTAGACAAATTTCAAGGAAGCTTGAAAATTTACCAGACTATTGCTGAAGTCTCAAAATATATCAGATTATTGCTGTTTCTTCACTGTCTTGATTATTTGTTGCCATGTCTTATTTCAGTAAAGCTAGTTGAACAGACCCACTCATATGTTCATCTGAAATTTTCTAACACATAAACTGGTATGTTAACACAAAATGCACTATGTAATAGTTGTTTGTGTGCATTTCTTAATTGAAGTTCAGCTGTATAAGTTAACATTCTAGCTTTGCTAAAAATTATCCATTTGGTAGGGTCATATGGGCATTTTGCATGTCTTTAGAGTTGATTAAGGATTTCGGGTTTCAAATGGTATTTTGTATTTGAAGGGTTTATTCACAGAGTCTGCTGAAGTTGAAGTTTTAGAGTTGAATAAGTGAAACCCAAAGCATAATGGGAATACCACAGCAGTGATTGTTGGGTACAAGACATTTTGTTAGAGCCACAGCAACTGCTCCAAAATTTTTAGGAATTCAAGCACTAGAGGCTAGTATTTGAAGGATCGACCTAGCCGTCAATTCCACCAACACAGCCATGCATTCAACAGGCTAGCAAAATTAACTAATTTTCTCTCTTCTTCAGAGGATTCATAATTAGAAATTTCGAGGTTTCAGCTTAATTTGGAGAGTTGGGTGCTATAGGTAAACTTATATACTAGAAAATAAAAAACATTACTGATATCAACAGTTATGTGTTACAGTTTCGTGCTGCTTTACTGAAAGTAGAGATATTTTTTACCATTCTGTAGTGTTCATTCAGGAACTACAGCATTGTTCAGCTTTCAGTTCTCACCAATTGCATGCTTTTTGGAGAAAGAAAGAGAACAGGAGATAATGTAACTTCTTCTTCACATAAGACAGACAATAAATGTACCTCTGACACTGCGAATCTTTTCAATAAACTGCTCAGCAACAATCCCTGAGCTGGATGCACTTAGGGGACCTCGTACACGGCTAATGCTTCCAGAAGCTCTGATTATGGCTATCTGATCTCTATAACCAGTCAATCCTAAAGTCCATTGCTTAACACGGCTGTATTTCCTACATGTGTTGGGAAAGAAAATACTATAATCACAGAAAGGCATCCATTCTAAACACAAAAGAACAAACATAACACATAAACAAAAGTAATTCCCAGACATATCTGATCTTTTCTGCCAGGGAAAAGGGACAGTTTTTTCAGAAATTCATTCTGTTAACCTATATGACTTAGGTTAGTTACAAAGATATTATCTTCCGAATTTATGGAGACAAATAAACTGGTTTTAGCACTGGTTACCCGCTGATACAAGAAATTCCAGATTAATCATTTATGTCAACTTTAGTAACACTATATTCAAAATTTCCAAGTACAACTTTCCCAGAAACTGATTTAAGAACAAAGACTGCAGATGATAATTGAGTGTGGGTTTATTAACCATCAGGATTATTTAATTGATGCAAAGTCCCAAAACTTTTCCCAATAGAAGTCCTGAAAGAGTATAAACCCATGCAGAAACCATCCAAAACTGAAATAATCAAAATTGAGGATCTGATAAACATATAATTCAATAAAATAAATACCTATAATCAACTGTAGGAAGATTTTTACTACTAGGAATCGCCAAGCGCTCTTTTAGCACTGAAATAACCTGAAATGTGGGAACTTACTAAAAAGATATGAATTATCAATATAACAAAGAGAAACTAGGATTCAGGAAAACATAAAATGTTCCCAAATCTTTTTTTTTTTTTGCCCAAAAAGTTCCTGAGTCCCACCTCCATGTGGAAAAATGATTCACATAGAACACAACGGTAAATTGCACAACAAAGGGTAATTTAATTATGTTAGTCTTAGAACTGGTTAATACCATGAAGCAGAAAACATTACAAATGAACACTCAGAAAAGATCGATTGTTCTTATTTCCTTTCAGTGGAACAAGATCACGACTCAGTAAAGATTGACTGTTTTTATTTCTGGTCTAGAACAGGATCAGGTCAGAAAGGGAGATAGATTATTTGATGGCTCTTGTTTTCCAAGATTAACATTGATAGGCACAATTGAATATTTCATAAGTGAGTCAGCAAAGAAATTATGTTTCTTGGAACACTAATAGAAACTTTAACTTAGTTAGCTAACACAATAGGTATGCTTCCTCTTCTTGAATCACATTGCGTTGTTCACATTAGCATTGTCTTATATAGTTATCTCTAAGATAATGCAAGGATGCAACATATGAAATCCATATACTGCAATAGGTTCAGTACTAAGGCCAAGCTCAGCCCCAACACTATCTCGGGTTACAATACTTCATGCATGTGTCAGAGGTATTGTTTTCTCCGATTAGCTTTTTGACCTAATACTCTTTTCATATACCATACATCCTCTTTATCCATTTATTCAAGTTTTTCAAATTATTTTTTTGCGCATAAAGCAGACAAATATTAAATCAAACAAATATTAGCTAATCCAAAAGTTGTGAGACTTTGTTCCTCCTAATAGTATTAGTTAATTAAATATATTCTCTAAATCCTTTTACAGATGTTGCATCTCAGAGAATATAAATTAAAATGCTTTTACAAGTCCGTCCATATACTAAAAGCAAATAAACAGGTAGAACCACTGCTTGAATGTGTTTATTTGAGTCGAGTGTCTCTGTGCTTGGAGATTAACCAAACCTAGGAACTATCTGGTGTATCAACAGGGTCCCAACATTCAAGTAAGAGATATACAACTCATTGTACCTCATCATCATATTTTATATCCGTTATCCAGCCATCTTCCTTCAGCCTCTCAACTTCGTATACTCCTTCATTAATAAAGTCTTTAATATCTTCTTTTTTCTTTCCTTCAGAAGTGAACAAGACATTAGATGACAGAATATCTTGCCCAGTGTAAACAAGCCACACATTGCATGATTACCTTTAGCAAGTGAAATTTTTTCTAACCAATTCCCATAAATATTGTCAAGCAAAGCAGTCAGCATCTCACGGTTTTCATCAGATATGTTTTTACGCGTAAGTTGATCCCCAGCACTCTTATATTTACCAATCCGTTGAACCTGTGGCTCAATCCCAATTTTCTCCAGTACACCTACAAAAAAATCATCGATGCCACTCCACTGCAGTTAAAAGAAGATCATAAGGATATGGAAAAGTGCACTGTAAGATGCTCATAAGTCTTTCTGTTCTAATTGAATACTTAAAGATTCAGTAAGATGCTTTTTGTATACAACCAATGGATAAAGTACTTTCCTCATTTTCAGGAATGGAATCAGGTACTCAATTTAATGTTTTAAATAAAATAAAAAAATGAAAAATGAATCAGTACATTTATTAGTCACTGAAACTGATTTTTAACTACTGAATCTTGAAACATGAGGGCTTCCAAAATTTTAATAAGCTACATGATATATATAAAGGAACAATCTTTTAAATATCTGAATCTCACTACAAATCCACACATTGTGGAACAGAAGAAAATTATACTGGATTAAATTATAAATGAAGTTATACTTTTATGCATATTTTACAACCTATGCCAGTCTGGATATATTTTTCTTTATGTCATGCCTGAAATTATAGGTGACCCAATAACTTGGAAAACAAACAGCTTGGAATAGAGGAGGTGATAGAGAACTCCCTACTACATGAACAAGGCTCATCCCAACATCATACAATGGAAAAGTAGGAGGAATTACTCTCCAAGCTCCAACTGAGGTCATATCATCAACCAAAGCATGAATACAATATAGGTTGTGATTTCATGCAATAAACAAAGGCAGACCATAACCTACCAGGTTAAGTCTAGCTATGTGACTCGGGTTGCCCTATGTGATATGGCATTTTATGTGGTAGATTTTTCACAAACTGAATGATTAACTTGAGGCTCATCTCCAACTAAACTATTGGTATTCTTTATAGAATCGTTAAATTACTTTGTTCGATTTTTTCATAAAATCAAATGTTTCTTTTCTACCTTTTGATCACCTATTTTGGGGGGCTCAGTATTACTGGACTATTTAAAAGTTCTTCTCTGGGTATGAAACATCCTGTATGGGTCTGAAATTCTGATGATCCACGGTACCTTTAGTACATACGAATTGAAATTTAGTAAAAACAATTATGATTCCAAAACTGAAATTTGACCAAGTTGAAAAATCTATGCCACCAGGGACGGAGCCAGAATTTTTCTTTATGGGGGGCGAAATTCTGAATTACCAAAAATATGATTTTTTTTTTTTAAATTTCACATATATACTAATCATTCAAAACATGTAGTTTCAAAACAATCGATACCCAAATAAAAAATAAAAAAAAAAGGGAAGACAAAAAAAATAATATTAAGTGATCACAACCCAACAATAAAATTACGAAATTTAGAGTAACGTAACTAATCATTAGTACATGACATTTATAAAAAGTTGATAAAATATCATTAACTACAAAATCCACCAAATTTCCCAAAAAAAAGTACAAAGAAGTACAATGGCAAAAGGCATACTTTCAATAAAAAGAAGGGCAATTATATAATTTGAGATATGGCAAAATTGTAATATTTTAAAATTTTCAATATAAAAAATCAAGTTTCAATATTTTGAGTGGGGGGCGGCTGCCCCTGTCAGCCGCCCTGGCTCCGTCTCTGTATGCCATACATACCAATCTAACCATCTTATGCTCAGAAATAAAGAGGCTATACAATTGCAGGCCCTTTGTTTAACAAAAGAATAAGCCCTTTCCGTTGCCACCAGAAACAACTCACCTCCAAGGAATGATGCCTGAACAGTCAAGCCATACAACTGGAAGTAAGCACTTGGTGGGGCATAAAGCTCTTCACAAGCACTGCCAATGTAATATTCTTTCTCTCCACATGCTGGAACATAGCACACAATGAACTTTCCTGCATAGTGCAAGAAAGATTTTATTCAGTGAACTTCTTAAGACTGAAACGATTCCATCAGACTTGATGGAAGAATTTCTATATAGGAAAATTCATTATACATCATAGGAGCCTCAATCTACAAATTTGACCTATTAAATCATGCCCTGTTAACAGCCTTATCCTGTTAAGAAACTAAAGAAACTATCTACAACTTCACAATTACACAATTTATTTCAGAGTTTTGCCATGAGAATTTCAGAAGTCCTGACAAAAAAATGCCAAAACTATAAAATGATGCACCTAATTTATAAAATAAAAATAAAAAAGGAAAATAATACATCTCAGAAATTTTTTTGTCATCACATAGTAGCATATGCTAATAGGTGGGAAATGTGTTCATTATAGTTTTTGCTTCACTATATGACAGGAAGAAATAATGAAAAAGACCCTGGCATAAAGATTTTCATTAATGTGGCATTAAGTCTTCAGCTACTGGCACATCTAGAAGTTTCTATCACTGTGTTCATCCAAAAGACATTATTCATCTGATATTGATTCTTCTGAGTAAAGAAGACAGTATTCATCCAAAAGAGAGTATTCATAGTGAAGGACAGCTATGATATTAATTCTTCTGAGAAAAGAAAGTGATCAAAAGTATGTTTACTTTTTGGATGAACAACTATTCAGAACAGCATTGAAAACACAGAATTCAAACAAGTTTTCTTGATAATGCAGCAAAGTTGTGAGAGAAATAAGAGTTAATCCTACAAATAGAAGTTAACTTCGTATTCTTAACGCACATGAACAAAAGTACCGAGAATAAAAAGATATAACTCCAAATAAACTCATTAATAAGTTAAGACAACATAAATATCTAACAAAAAAGAATCAAAGAAACTCGCTTGCAAGTATATCGGACCAAGTCCTACATAAAACATTACTACCCTCCAAACTTGTATGTAAGCCAGGCAAATCTTGCTATCAATTCATCTTGAGATGGATGAAAAACATGGGTATCATAGCTGGATAGGGAGGTATGATTTCACTAATTTTTATTGTTTACCCACTTTGTTTGTTCTATTGGATTCAAATTGAGTCAGTTGTTCCCGTTTCTAGACTTCTGGTAGTTGCACCATGTTCATTCACCTCTCCAAGTGCAAGCCAGTTTGCATCATGAAATGCAGAAAGATATACTCTAGTACAGCCAGCTATTTTGGTTAAGTAAAGATCAACTCGATGTGCAATTTCTGCTTGCTAAATAGTGCATCCACCTCAATGTGTGCCAACCGACAATGATGTACTGGATTATGGGAAACAGTAAATATTGCTTATTGTCAGAGTACAGAATTATCGACTCAACAAATTAGAATGGGCAACACCTCTAGTATATTTTAGAGACAAATAGTTCAAAATCAGCATGAGAAACAGCTCAAAACTCAGGATCTGCACTGGATCTTGCTACAAAAAATTTCTACAGGTCATCAAATTCTTTCCTTTTATCCACTGTAAGTATCTTTAGAAAACAAATATAATGCACACAAGAATACTTGGAGGACTTTGTGATGACAAGCTGAGTAGTTTCATCAGCCAATCTACAGTTTCTGAGCTTCTTCATGAATAATTTTAAAAATTATGTTCCCTTTCCAGAAGCACCCTCTAGATGCCATGATATACCATAGACAACCTCCCTATGAGATTCATCAAGAGACTGACAAATCGCCGTCCCACTGCATAACCAATAACTTGGCAAGTACCTGGTCAACAAAAGCTTACCAAATTACCTCTAGTACTCAACTCTATCTATTGTAATATCGATATGGTTTTTGCGGAGCCTCAGGTTTCACAGAATAGGTCATACCAACTGGTTTAGTAGTTCAGGTCTAAAAATTATTCACTATACTAAGCAAAACTCACGATTTCAAGTTTTGCCCTAAAAAACAGATAAAATTTAGCCCTAATCAGATGTCATGTGTAGCATAAATGATATTCACAAGTCTGTAGTGAAATATAACAAAGAAAACAAAGTAGGGCTGGACATTTACGATTAAACTTTTTACTTAAGCATACAGGTGGATTCTACCTCATGAAAACAATGAACCCAAAAATTAAAATACTTCTGACAAGGTATAAGTTTGAGAAGAGATGCAAATTAAAACAAAAATCAACAATCCCAAGTTAGGTATCAATTAAATGTATTAAAGAATAGACCTTGGGCCTAACTCAACCCCAAAAGCTAGCTCAAGATGTGAGGATTGCCCAATACCATATATAGAGACCACAACTTATTTATTTCACCGATGTGGGACACTAACACACCCCGCGCACGCCAAAGAATGAACATCTGGAGCGTGGAATAATATGAAATGGGTGGCCCAACAACACTGGGTAGCCCAACATGGGGAATAGGTGGCTCCGATACCATGTTAAAGAATGGACCTTGGACCTAACTCAACCCCAAAAGCTAGCTCATGAGGTGAGGACTGTCCAAGACCATTTATAGAGACCACAACATATTTATTTCACCGATGTGGGACACTAACAAGATGCAAAACAAGAAGAGCTTCCCCATGATTATGACTCTGTGGATTCACCCATGTGAAATGGTATTTTATGATTGAAAGATTGAAATGCACGGAAATTGCAGAGATCAATATTCTATATCTTGATAGGAGCAATCAAATTATTTGGTCATTGTGACTTTACAGAAACTCAAACAAATACACTATGGCGTACTTTAGTTATTTGTGGAAGGCAAATCACAAGAGTGCTTAAAAGAACTAGTCCATCAAACTGGAAGAGAGAGAGAGAGAGGAAGAAGAAGAAGAAGAAGAAGAAGAAGAAGAAGAAAAGAAGAAGAAAAAGAAAAAGAAGAAGAGGATAGCAATCATTTAATATTACTTTTCTATGAGCATCATAAGAATGACCAAGAAACTAGTCTAGTGATATTTTCCTGTCATAGCATAATTGTTAATCTGTGAAGTTACTTACGCTGTTGAAAAATCAGAAGAAGTAGACATTTTTCCATCTAACAAGCTATACAATATAACAAACTGATTCTAGCATGTTTCACGAATAGCCATACCAACTTTAGATACAAAATATTTAGATTTATCTAATGGATATAAAGACACGTAAACTGCCACTTCTGCAATGTGCCTCATAATTACGTTTTTTCAGTTGCAGGTGGAGGAGAGAACAGAAAACAGTAGAAGGAAATTAAGACGGATATTTAATGAACCAAGGCCACATGATACAAGCACAAAAACTGCTGTCGAATATACAGCTAGTTTTAGAATTTCAAGCCCAACTCACAGTTCAGATGCTCCATTCGAACCCTACGAAAGATAAGGAATCCAATATTTTCTTAACTTTATGAGACACAAAATACAAGAACAAATTTCAGGTATAGCAGAATCCCTCAAAATCTTTATAGTGGTACCTGATTTCTTAAAGTCCAATATGTGCCTGTGAATTTCTTCAACTTTTCCCCACCCACAATTCAATGGTTCAATGTGGAGATAAATACCCGAAATACGGGGATCATAAGCTGCTTTGATTAAATTCTCACAAATTTGCGGTAAAGACAATCCTGAGGAGAAGCGGCTCTTCAGTTGATCAGATATCTGACAAGAAAACGGGGGAAGAAATTCTCAATTTTGTCAGGGGTACTAAACCAAAATCTTGAACAACACAATGAGGATTTTAATACAACAAATGCAAAGTGTTTTCACATCTCCACCAAGCCATACTGGTTTTTAGTGGCAAGCTCCGCCTTTTAATACTTTTAAGACCAAGCCAATGATCCAATGTGGTTCCAGCCCCTATTCTTTCTTTAGCCACTTTGATAGAGTTGCAAAATAAGCAAACAACACATATATTTAAAGAAGCAACTAGGGTACTCCAGCCTTTCTCTGTGATTATTCAACCCAAAAAGGATAAGCGACAACCTAAGGGATAAAAGAAAGGAGTGACTTAGGAGCAATCAAAGTGCACTAGGTACACATTCAATATCAATTTTTACCAGAAGACTTAATCAGTCTAATTTTAGAAAGCATAAAGCCATATGGAGTAACTTTTCTTTCTCTAAACCATACAAGCACACTATGCCATCAATACAAACAAAAAACTAAGACGCTACCCTTATCATTAAGAGCTTAATTTCCTCAACAGAATCTCTCTTTCATCTCTCTGCTATTGATTCTAATATTACATATCATTACAAGCAATTAACTTAGCCAGGACATTTTGTGCATCTTTGGTGAACACATACCAAATACCATCACTCTCCAACAAGTGTTTGATACTACACTGGCTGTATCCAAAAGCAAATATATAAGAAAAATTCAGATACATGTTGGAGACTTCTCAAGAACATAATCATGGGCACTTCTTGGACCATGTTCAAGAATAAACAACTATTTTTTTCCTTGAAAATTGAAGAAAGGATATTGTTCTGTTGGCAAAATGGGATTGAAGCTAAACAAGTGATAACACAGTTTAGAACCTCCACTAGCTAAGAGTAACAAAGGGTAGGAGTACTTGTCTTATTTAGGATTTAGAAATGTAATTTATGTAAATATCAACAGGTATATGACTTGCATATATGACATCACTTTTTCATAAAATATATTCATTCTTATTTATTTCTTTATCCTTATGATATGGCGTCAAATCTGTTGAAAGATTTTCATATCAAGCATACCCATGTACGACATCAGCATCATGCTTCTTAGGATCCACGTACATTAAAGTTCACCATTTTTTTCCTCAACTTCAAAAGATGCAGAATAAATAATCATCACTGAGTAGCAGTAGCATAAATGCAAACCCAGACCATCATGACAGCAAATGCTTGGAAGTTAAATCTCACTGATATCCGATAGAGCACTTTGGTCCGAGAAAATTTACAATAATATAACAGCTCTTAGCAGCAAACACAAAAACCCAATAATAATCCATTACTACGGAAAGCGCAAATAATAGAGAGAATTGTCCACCTCCCCTCGTATTTTCATCATGAGCACACTGCCCTTCTTGACACGCTCCCAAGGAAATGCAACTAACATTTTAAACTTCACAAGCAAACTCTCCCAAGGATCGTACTCCCTGTAAACAAACTCACCACTGGGGTAGTTATCATCATCAACAAACTCATCGACCAACTCAGCTTTCCTTACCCCTCCCTCTCCAATCTTCTGATATTCATTGGACAATTTCTCATCGCTCTCTGTATCAAAACCCCTGGTCGAGAACCGCCGAAAACTGCGGTTCTTGTGGCGGAAAGAGAGAGAGTTCCTCAGAAGAACTGGAGTAAGCGAGAAGTGAATTGAGAAAGCGGGTCGGCATTCAACCAAACAGGTGGCATGCAGGTGGATTGAAGTAAAGCGAGAGGCATGTAGGAGCTGAGCCATTGCCGGAGTAGAGGAGAGAGAGGCTCAGAAATCAGAGTTCAGTTGCAAGAGAACATTACGGATAATGTAATGATGCAACTCATTCTACAGCGTAAAGGATATGAATTCCAAGGTGTAGGATTAACCTTGATACCATTTTTATTTTTATTTTTGAAGTAACTTTTAAGTGGTATCCGGCGGGTAGGAAATAAAAGAAATTCAACCCCTTGAATTTATTGGGATTATTTCATGGGGCACTTATTTAAAAATACCAAAAATATTTTCAAATTTTGTGATTAGTCCCCACTTAATTTTTGTTAGAAAAAACTCTATAATTTTGTTAAAATTTTAGATATCACTCTCTATTTACTTGATTTGACAAAAATGCCCTTAAGTATAATATTTTTCACTCATTTTTTCTCACTTCTTCTTTATCCAGACAAGCAAACAGTAAACCCTATCATACACTCATTACCAGAAACAGAAAAAACGCAACAAGCTCCACGATGGGAATGAGAATAACGCCAGAGCCAAAAACCACCTACCCGACAGCTGCATTATCTTCTTCTCTTTTTATTTTCATCATTTTCGGGTTTCATCTTCTTCTCAGTTTCTTCTCAGTTGCTTCTGAGTTTCTTATATTTTCCGACAATGTCAACCAGTAGTGAAGCAAGTGTGTTCAATCAAGTGTTGGGGAGTTGCCGCTACAAAGACCAGTTCCAATTTGCAATATATAGCTCCACATCAAAGATTGTACGTGAGTTTAACTGATGACGACGATGTCATGAATATGGTCTTACTGCATTTGACATTGAAGATGAACATTGTTGATATCCTGGTAAACCGAAAGGATGAATCAAGCAGCAGAGAAAAGAAGAGCAGTGATGTTTTAAGGTAATACTTCTACAGAATCTAAACTATACTATAGTTTGTAAAGTTTTGTACTTGAAGTGTTCTGAAATTGCACTCTGTTTATTTGAAAATCTTTCTGTACTTGGAGCGTTCTACATATACTTCATTGCGATTAACATTGTACTTCATCTCACAAAAATTATATTATATTATGTAAGTTTTATACTTCAAGTGTTCTACTAATGGATTATCTAAAATTGTACTGCAACTTGTAGCGGTTTTATACTTGAAGTGTTCCCAAATTGTACGTATTCTATATAAAATTATACTTTCGATTTTCTGAAATTATACTTCATTTTACCAAAACTGTACTAAGTTGCTAGGGTTTTATGCTTCAATTGTTTAGAAATTGTACTTCATTTTATACAAATTTGTACTCCATTTATCTGAAATTGTACTTCATTTCACTAAAATTGTACTCTATTATTTAAGTTTTATACTTCAAAGTGTTCTACTAATTGATTATCCAAAGTTATACTGCTATTGCTAATGGTTTATACCTAAAGTGTTCAAAAACTGTACTTCTTTTTATCTAAAATTGTACTTCAATTTTTTGAGATTATACTTTATTTTACAAAATCTTTACTCTATTTATTGAAGGCCTATACTTTAAGTGTTATATTTATCGATTATCCAAAATATACTACAGTTGCTAGGGCTTTATACTTCAAGAGTTTGAAATTGTACTTCACTTTATCTAAAATTGTACTTTTATTTTATGAAATTATAATTTCTTTTGTACTTCATTTTATAGAAACATATACTTCATTGAAGTTCTATACTTCAAGTGTTCATAAATTGTACTTCATTTTATCTAAACTTGTACTTCAATTATCTGAATCTATTATTTGACTTTCAAGTTTTCCACTAATAAATTATCCAATTTGTACTGCAATTGCTAAGGTTTTATACTTCAAGTGTCTGAAATTGTTCTTCACTTTATCAGAAATTGTACTTCTATTTTTTATAATTATACTTTATTTTATACATCATTTTACTTAAATCTGTACTCTTGTCATTGAAGTTCTATACTTCAGGTGTTCTCAAATTGTACTTCATTTTATCTAAACTTGTACTTCAATTATCTGAATCTATTATGTAAGTTTTATACTTCAAGTGTTCTACTAATTGATTATACAAAATCGTACTGCAATTGCTAAGGATTTATATTTCAAGTGTTCTGAAATTGTACTTCTTTTTATATAAAATGGTACTTCTATTTTCTGAAATTATACTTCATTTTATATAAACATGTACTCTATGCATTGAAGTTATATACTTTAAGTGTTCCAAAATTGTACTTCATTTTATCTAATTTTGTATTTCAGTTATTTGAATCTATTATTTAAGTTTCCAGTGTTATACTAATGAATTATCCAAAAATTGTACTGCAATTGCTAAGGTTTTATACTTCAGGTGTTCTGAAATTGTACTTCTATTTTTTGAAATTACACTTCATTTTATACATCGTTTTACCTAAACTTGTACTCCATTCATTGAAGTTCTATACTTCAAGTGTCCGAAATTGTAATTCATTTTATCTAAACTTGTACTTCAATTATCTGAACCTATTATTTAATTTTGAAGCGTCTACTAATGGATTATCCAAAAATTATACTGCAATTGCTAAGGTTTTGTACTTCATGAGTTCTGAAATTGTACTTCAATTTATCCAAAATTGTACTTCGATTTTTTGAACTTATACTTTAGTTTTTACATAATTTCACCTAAAACTGTATTCTTTTCATTGAAGTTCTATAATTCAGGTGTTCTGAAGTTGTACTTCATTTTGTCTAAAATTGTACTTCTATTTTTTGAAATTATACTTCATTTTATACATCATTTTACCTAAACTTGTACTCCATTCATTGAAGTTCTATACTTCAAGTGTCCGAAATTGTACTTCATTTTATCTAAACTTATACATCAATTATCTGAACCTATTATTTAATTTTGAAGCGTCTACTAATGGATTATCCAAAAATTATACTGCAATTGCTAAGGTTTTATACTTCATGTGTTCTGAAATTGCACTTCACTTTATCTAAAATTGTACTTCGATTTTTGAACTTATACTTCAATTTTTACATAATTTCACCTAAATATGTATTCTTTTCATTGAAGTTCTACACTTCATGTGTTCTGAAATTGTACTTCACTTCTTTTACTTCTGTTTCTTCAAATTATACTTCATTTTATACATCATTTTACCTAAATCTGTACTCTTTTCATTGAAATTCTGTACTTCATATGTTCTCAAATTGTACTTCATTTTATCTTAACTTGTACTTCAATTTTCTGAATCTCTTATTTAATTTTCAAGTGTTCTACAAATGAATTATCCAAAAATTGTACTGAAATTGCTAAGGTTTTATACTTCATGCATTCTGAAATTGTATTTTTTTTATATATAAAATTATACTTAAGCTTTTACGTAAAATTGTTCTCCATTATTTAAGTTAATAAAGTTCTATTAATTTTGCACTTCATTTTACCTAAAGTTCTATACATAAAGCGCTTTACTTATTGATTATAAAAAATTGTACTGCAATTGCTTGCGTTTTATACTTCTATTGTTCTGAAATTGTACTTCGTTTATTTGAAATTATACCACAATGCTGAATTATTCTACATATTGTACTTTATTTTACCTAAAATTGTACTTCATTTGTCAACCTCAAGGGATGTAGTTGAGGAGGAAATTAGTTCGACCAATGCATCGCATAATGAATTGGCTTTAATTAGCAACTCAATTGATGCATAGAGGAATTGCTTATACAGAGAGGATCAAACATTCAAGGATGCTCAAGAGTTCAGAATTATGCTTAAGAATTATGCAGTGTCTACTTTGCAGTCAAATACAAGAAAAATGACAACAAAAAAATATAGCCGTTTGCAGTGATGAAAATTGCAAATAGAGAATCTATGCATCAAGGCATGAGGCTGATAAATTATTTGGCATTCGAAAATGCAATCTAGAGCACACATGTGGTGAGGCTAATCTTCGGACAAGGGGACATCCTAAAGCCGATTCCACTTGGGTTGCTAACGTAGTGAAGGATAAATTGAGATCAGAGCCATGTTATCGGCCCTCTACCATATATAAAGATATCCACAGAGAATACGGTGTGGAACTTAGGTACCATAAAGCATAGTTGGGTAAGGAGTTAGCTATGCATGACATCCATGGAGCTGAGAAGGGATCTTATGATAAGTTGAGGTGGTACTGTAATGCTCTAAATAGAACAAACCCTGGAAGTATTGCAGACTGTGAGATTGACCTAATCAGTCGAAAATTTCATTGGCTATTTATATGTTACAATGCTTACCTTCTTGGTTTTATCAGGGGATGTAGGCCATTGATATTCTTGGACGACATCCATATTAAAAATAAATACAAAGGATTACTCAGCGCTGTCAGTAAGGATGCTAATGATGACTTATTCACGTTAGCATATGTAGTTGTTGACTCTGAAAATGATATTAATTGGGAGTGGTTCTGCTTTAAGCTAAGAAATGTCTTAGATTCTGAATATCTGCCTGACTTATTAAGGTTTACTTTCTTCTTCGATCGACATCCAGGTCTTCTTAAGGCCCTCCCCATGATATTTCTCGGTAGCCACCATACATATTGCTTGAGACACATAGTGGATAACTTTAAGAAACAAGTAAGTGTACTTTATCTTTGTTTGTGAGACAATTATGTGAAATAAACTCTAATTTATAACATTTAGCACATTACTGTTTTATTATTCTAAATTCAGGTATTAATGAAGTACCCTCTACATAACAAGAAACATTGGTGTTCTGTTTTTATGAGTGTTGCATACGTGCCTACAAGGCATGAGTACACCCGACATATAGACAGCATCTTGGAGTCAATGCCACTTGCCAAAGACTTTATTATCAGTCTGACCCACCATGTTGGGCAAATTCCTTATTCAGTGGAGATCGATGGGGGGTAATAAATAATAATCAAGCAGAAAGTTGGAATAATTGGGTTAAACCAACCCAATTTTTGCCAGTTGTAGCCATGGTTGATCACATACGCATGCAAATAATGGTTATGATGGATGATCGATGAGAAGAATCTCATAAGATGGTTGGTCAATTATGTCCCAAGCAAGAGAAGAAGTTGGCAATCAATCATATGCATTCTCATAACTTAAAAGTTGTCATGTCTAGCGGTTAGAGCTTTGAGGTGATTGAGCAAGATAAATCGTATGTTGTAGATTTACATAGCAGGGTTTGTTCGTGCAGAGCATGGCAGATTGATAAAATACCATACAGACATACTTGTGCTTGTATCGAGTCAAAGTCACATTCACCGTATGACTTCACCGATCAATACTAGCAAGTTGAGATGTATCAACAAACATACCAAGCAGTGATAAACCTTATTCTTACGTTTGATATGCATATGTTCCCTCTAGCTAATGATGATGTCATTCATGCACCCGATTGCCGATCTCAGCTTGGGCGTAGAATGACACAGAGGATTCCATCACAGATTGAGAAGCGTGTAATTAAGTGTAAAATGTGTGGTAGAACAGGGCATAATCGTCGAACTTGCAAAGAATCAGTAAACTAGTTAAATTTTGTACCTCAATCTGGGATAATTGTACTTGATTTCTTCACATTTGCACCTCACTTGGGTAATGAAGGAGGTGGTTAAGCGTGAAATTAGCATTCTTGCATGTTGTTCGAGACATAGTTAAATTTTGTACCTCAATCTGGGATAATTGTACTTGATTTCTTCACATCTGCACCTCACTTGGGCAATGAGGCAGGTGATTTAGCGTGAAATTAGCATTCTTGCATGTTGTCCGAGATATAGTTAAATTTTGTACCTCAATCTGGGATAATTGTACTTGATTTCTTCACATTTGCACCTCACTTGGGCAATGAGGTAGGTGATTTAGTGTGAATTTAGCATTCTTGCATGTTGTTCGAGACATAGTTAAATTTTGTACCTCAATCTGGGATAATTGTACTTGATTTCTTCACATTTGCACCTAAATTGGCCAACTTTGTACTTAATATCTTAATATTTTTACTAATATTTTTGAATTGAAATTTGTTCAAAGATTTGCTTTTTAAGTCTTGGTAATTAATAACCAAACTATAAATATGTGTCTAATATTTATCATATGAATAAAATAATGTTAAAATTTTTAAGTTGTTAATCACTAGTGTTCAACAGATGAATTTTATCAATTGCAGTAATGAAAGAATACTTATGCTTTCAAAGATGAAAACAGATGAGAATTTGACGATGATATCCACCTTATCAAACGTACAAATTCGTACTTCATGAGATCCAATAATCTCAAATTATTGTACTTAACCATCATTACAATTATTGGAGAATAATTATTCAATTGCAATAAGTGTACTTCAACAAAACACAATCTATACTTGGTTTGTTATGAGTTTGTACTTAACTTCTCCAGAATTGTACTGAGTTTATACTTCGCTTCCCCTGAATTGTACTCAAATTTCCTGCCCAGTTTCAATTGAATTTAAGTGTTCTTAAGCGAAACACATTTTATACTTTCTTTGTTTTGGGTTTGTACGTCATTGCCCTCAAAATGCACTCAAATTCGCCTCCCAGTTTCTAAACTATTTAAGTGTACTTCAACGAAGCACATTCTATACTTTGTTTATTCTGAGTTTGTACTTCGTTTCCCCTGAATTGTACTCAAATTCCCTGCCCAGTTTAAATTGAATTTAAGTGTTCTTCAGCGAAACACATTTTATACTTTCTTTGTTCTGGGTTTGTCAATCATTGCCCTCAAAATGCACTCAAATTCGCCTCCCAGTTTCAATTGAATTGAAGTGTACTTCAACGAAACACATTCTATACTTTATTTATTTTGAGTTTGTACTTCGTTTCCCCTGAATTGTACTCAAATTCCTTGCCCAATTTCAATTGAATTTAAGTGTTCTTCAGTGAAACAAATTTTATACTTTCTTTGTTCCGGGTTTGTACGTCATTACCCTCAAAATGCACTCAAATTCGCCTCCCAGTTTCTAAACTATTGAAGTGTACTTCAACGAAGCACATTCTATACTTTGTTTATTCTGAGTTTGTACTTCGTTTCCCCTGGATTGTACTCAAATTCCCTACCCAGTTTCAATTGAATTTAAGTGTTCTTCAATGAAACACATTTTATACTTTCTTTGTTCTGGGTTTGTACATCATTGCCCTCAAAATGCACTCAAATTCACCTCCCAGTTTCAATTGAATTGAAGTGTACTTCAACGAAACACATTCTATACTTTGTTTATTCTGAGTTTGTACTTCGTTTCCCCTTAATTGTACTCAAATTCCCTGCCCAATTTTAATTGAATTTAAGTTATAAATAATTAATGGGAAATTACACTTAATTTAAGTACAATTATCACCAGCATGAAGTATAAGATATCATCCATTAAGTGCAAATATCAACCAATGAAGTATAAGATATCATTACATTTATTACAAACAGATATTTTACAAATGAAATGCAAATAGCAAAAAAATAAAACATTAAGTAGTGTACAACACCTTCTTCTCTTCTTGTTCTTTGTTTTTTTTGTGCACGAGGACGAGCACGATAGGTCTTTGTCACTTGTCTTGCTCTTTTGGCTGGTGTGGTGCTCGGGGGGCTGACAAAATCTGGAGATTTCTATTTTGGCTCTTGTCTTCTCGATTGCGAACATTTGTCACAATCGAGGACATGATATTTGCCACTTCAATCTCAGATTCCTCGAACTCAACCGCTTGAATTGGTATATAATGTTCTGTCTTCAAAGGTATGGGGGAATATGAAGGATCATGACAGTGTTTGGTTCGACTTTCTTCATCCACCATGTCTTCAGAATCATCCCCTTCTTTTTGTGCACCATGTACCAAATCAAGTCCCCCCTCATGCACATACTCACCAGCTTCTTGCTCAAGCTCCACCCCATCAGTCTTGTCCTCAGCTAGATGCTCCTTCTCACCCTGCTCCTTCATTGCCATGTATTCGAATGAAGCAATTTTTTCTTTTAATGATTTAATTTCTTCAATTTTCACTGCAATAATTGTTTCATATATTGTATGATCACAGACATGGACTTCATTGATGGCAGTACTGGCAACCTCTAATTTCTTGATCAAAACTGCCAATTCTAACTCCTCTTGAGCATGGTTGAGGGCTACAACCTATTACAGTGGAAATAATTATCAAATTCAAATTATTATACAAAAAATTAATAATGAATTATTACAATTATTACCATATTTGTTGTAACTTGCTTCAATTTATTCTCTGCCTGCTCCACATTATGTGGGAGTTTGCTATCCTTCCACTAGTAAAAGCGTGGAAACTCAAACAAACTCACTGGTGAAGCCAGTGACAGGATGCGTTCATAAACTTATACCTGTCATTGATAAATCAAAAAATTATACTCACTTGAATATAAATATAATCAATGTTATTAGAAAAATGAAGCAAACACTTACCATCAAGTCGACTGTACACCCATCAATGTACTTCTTGGTTCTTTCTCCACCTACTCCTAAATGGTTCCTCATATCTTGGAAAAGAAAATTGTATGCATTTATGCCCCATGCATACAGACCAATTCTAGACAAATTGTCCAAGTATGGTAGGAGAAATCGTGGAGTCCAATAATTAGATGTTGGAAACAGAATACAATTAAAAACAAAAAGTATGTACAACCTACAAAAATTATTCAAGTCTTCCACACTATCCTTATATACATACTCCTCAAACTTTTTTGCTATTTTAGATCTAGTTATATTCTACAGCTTTCCAGAAAAAAGGCGGTCAAAGGTTGAAGACTTCATCTTCAATGTTATATCAACAAATTGCCCCACACGTGGCAACCCTAAAACCATAGAAAATTCAGCTACAGAAAAAGGAACCTCAACCCCCTCCGCAAAATGAAATGACAGCTTTTTTGGGTCAAACCTCCTAAGTATAGCTTCAAGCCGAATGAAGCTTGAACTTAACTTAGGCATATCTATGTATATATAGAAATAGGTCTTCTTCAATGCATCAAAATGTTTGGACCTCATCTTGGACTTCACAAGCTCCAATTTACGTTGAAAATATTGGGGGGAGCAACGAGAGCAGACCTCACAATGTCTTGGCTTTGCTGCAATGAGAAAAAAAATTAGTATATATACAGATAATAAACTAACCCTTTTAGATAGAGTGTACTAAAAACTTGAATGTTTTGTACTAAATATGCTTCTAAAATGTACTTCAGAAACACATAATATATACTTCACTTTCAGTTATTCTATACTTCAGGCTTGAATGTTTTATACTACAGTTGCTTCTAAAATATACTGCAGATACACATATTATATATTAGAGTTCCATTTAATGTATATTGCAGGCTTAAAGGTTTTAGACTTCAGTTGCTTCTAAAATGTACTGCAGATGCAAGGTTATATACTACATTTTCAGTTAATGTATAATACAGGTTTGAATGTTTATGTACTAAAGATGCTTCTAAAATGTACTGCAGCTCTACAGATTATATACTACACTTATGCCTAAAGTGTACTGCCAGTTTGAATGTTTTATACTATATTTGCTTCTAAAATGTACCGCACCTACATAGATTATATACTACACTTTTGCCTAAAGTGTACTCCAGATGCTCCTAAAATGTACTGCAGCTATACAATTAATACTACATTTTGCCTAATGTGTACTACAAGCTTGAATGCTTTATACTACATATATTGCTTCTAAAATGTACTGCAACAACACATATTATATTCTACACTTATGCCTAAAGTGTACTGCCAGTTTGAATGTTTTATACTACATTTGCTTCTAAAATGTACTGCAACTCTACAGATTATATACTACATTTATGCCTAAAGTATACTGCCAGTTTGAATATTTTATACTACATTTGCTTCTAAAATGTATTGCAGCTCTACAGATTATATATTGCCAGTTTGAATGTTTTATACTACATTTGCTTCTAAAATGTACTGCACCTACACAGATTATATATTACACTTTTGCCTAATGTGTACTACATGTGCTCCTAAAATGTACTGCAACTATACAGATTATATACTACTCTTTTGCCTAAAGTGTACTGCCAGCTTGAATGCTTTATACTACTTTGCTTCTAAAATGTACTGCAGCTGCATAGATTATATACTACACTTATGCCTAAAGTGTACTGCAAGTTTGAATGTTTTATACTACAATTGCTTCTAAAATGTGCTGCAACTACACAAATTATATACTACAATTTTGCCTAATGTGTACTGCAGATGCTCCTAAAATGTACTGCACCTACACATTATATATAACAAACTTTTGCCTAATATGTACTCCATGCTTGACTTTTTATACTACATTTGCTTCTAAAATGTACTGCACCTACACAGATTATATACTATACTTTTGCCTAATGTGTACTGCAGATGCTCCTAAAATGTACTGCAGCTATACATATTATATACTATACTACCCTTTTGCCTAATGTGTACTGCAACTTTGAATATATTATACTACATTTGCTTCTAAAATGTATTGCGGTTACCCAGATTATATACTACACTTTTGCTAATGTGTTCTGCATGCTTGGATGTTCTGTACTACAGATAACACACTACCACTTTTAGATAGTTTTATCGTATAATTTCACCATATAATTTCATGTACAAAGAAGTATAAACCCCGAAAAGGTGAAGTGCAACTTCCATGCCCTTCAAGTACAAATCAGAAACTTCCCATCTCACAACAGAAATCATATATATTTCAAAGGGGTTCAAGTGCTTAGTGACTAAAAAAGGAATAAAAACCCTAAATATGAGAAAATAGATAAGAAATAAGTGTAACACTGAAAAATCACGGACATTTGAAATTGCAAATGCAGAAAACATACCTTTGTTTCTTTTCATCACTTGTTTTTGTACTTTGCTTCTTGTTGCAACTGTTTTTCATTCCATTGTCGCAGAAAAATTGCAGAAATTTTGGTGCCTTTTTTTTCACTTCTTCTTCTTCTTCTTCTCGCGTCAATGGGAGAGGAACAATTTCGCTCCCTTTTTTTTTGGCGCTTAGAGAAGTCAATTTTAGAAAAGAAAAAAAAAAGGAAAGCGTTCTTCTTCAAGAGAGAACGCATTTTTCAGGTATTTTTGGTATTTTTTCCAGCTGCAAGGGTATATGGGTCTTTCTAAAAGATATGGGGAGTGATTCCTAACTTTTGTGAAAAAGTGGGGAGTTTAGTGTGTAAAAATTCAAATGGGGACTGCACACTAAATTGAAAATAAGGTTAGGCATTTTTTCCTAATTAACTATTATTTCATCGGTTAATTTAAAAAAAATTCCTAATTATATTTTTAGTTTATTGTTCAATCTCCATTTAAATTTTTACACACTAAACTTTCCACTTTTTCACACAATTTAGAAATTACTCCCCATATCTTTTAGAAAGATCTATATACCTTTGTAGCTAGAAAAAAACAACAAAAATATCTAAGCAATGCGTTTTTATCTTCAAGAAGAACGCTTTCCCCTTTTTTTCCCCTGAAATCGATGACTTCTTCAAGTGGCCAAACAAAAGGGCGCGAAATCATTCCTCTGCCGTTGACGCGAGAAGAAGAAGAGAAAAAAAACCCAAAATTTCTGTCATTTTTATGCGACAATGGAAGGAAAAATAGCGGCAACAAGAAGCGAAGTACAAAAAGAAGTGAGCAAAAGAAACAAAGGTATGTTTTCCACATTTAAATTTTTAAATGTCAGTGATTTTTCAGTGTTACACTTATTTCTTGTCTATTTTCTCATGTTTAAGGTTTTTATTCCTTTTTTAGTTGTTAAACACTTGAACCCATTTGATATATATATATATACACACATATATATGATTTTTTCTGTGAGATGGAAAGTTTCTGATTTGTACTTGAAAGGCATGAAAGTTGTACTTCACCTTTTGGGGTTTATACTTCGTTTTACCTAAAATTATATGGTGAAATTATGCGGTGAATTATCTGAAAGTGGTAGTATATTATCTGTAGTACAAAACATTCAAGTTTGCAGTACACATTAGGCAAAAGTGTAGTATATAATATGTGTAACATTAGTACATTTTAGAAGCAAATGTAATATAAACAATCAAGCTTGCAGTACACATTAGGCAAAAGTGTAGTATATAGTACAAAACATTCAAACCTGTAGATTAAATGAAATTATAGTATACAATATGTGTACATGCAGTACATTTTAGAAGTATCTGTAGTACAAAAACATTCAAGCCCGCAATATACATTAACTGAAAATATAGTTTATAATCTGTGTATATATAGTACATTTTAGAAGCATCTATAGTACAAAATATTCAAGCTTTCAGTACACATTATCTAAAATTGTTAGTTTATAATTTGTTTATATACTATTTTTTCTTTATTTGATTGCAGCAAAGCCAAGACATTATGAGGTCTACTCTTGTTGCTCCCCATAATATTCTTAGAATGAATTGGAGGTTGTGAAGTCTAAGATGGGGTTAAAACATTTTGATGCATTGAAGAAGACCCATTTCTATATATACATGGATATGCCTAAGTTAAGTTCAAGCTTCATTCGGCTCGAAGCTATACTTAGGAGGTTTGACCCAAAAAAGCTGTTATTTCTATTTACGGAGGGGGTTGAGGTTCCTTTTTCTACAGCAAAATTTTCTATAGTTTTACGGTTGCCACATGTGGGGCAATCTATTGATATAACATTGAAGATGAAGTCTTTAACCTTTGACTGCTTTTTTTTCGGAAAGCTACAGAATATAACTAGATCTGAAATAACAAAATAGTTTGAGGAGTATGTATATAAGGATAGTGATGAGGACTTGAATGATTTTTGTAGGTTGTACATACTTTTTGTTTTAATTGTTTTCTGTTTCCAACATCTAATTGTTGGACTCTACGATTTCTCCTACCATACTTGGACAATTCGTCTAGAGTTGGTCTGTATGCATAGGGCATAGCTGCATACAATTTTCCTGTCCAAGATATGAGAAACCATTTAGGAGGAGGTGGAGAAAGAACAAAGAAATACATTGACGAGTGCACAGTTAGTTTGATGGTAAGTATTTGCTTCATTTTTCTAATAACATTGATTATATTTATATTTAAGTGAGTATAATTGTTTGATTTATGAATGACAGGCATGGGTTTACGAACACATTCCATCACTGCGTTCACCAAAGAGCTTGTTTGAGTTTCCACACTTTTACCAGTGGAAAGATAGCAAACTCCCAAAGAATGTGGAAAAGGCAGAGAATAAATTGAAACAAGTTACGGTAGATATGGTAATAATTGTAATAATTCATTATTAGATTTTTGTATAATTTGAATTTGATAACTATTATCATTGTAATAAGTTGTAGCCCTCAATCCTCCTACAGAGGAGTTAGAATTGGCAGTTTTGATCAAGAAATTAGAGGCTGGTAGTACTGCTATCAGTGAAGTCCATATTTGTGATCATATAATATATGAAGCAATTATTAAAGTAAAAGATGAAGAAATTAAAACATTGAAAGAAAATATTGCTTCATTCGATATGAAGGCAATGAAGGAGTAGGATGAAGAGGAGCATCTAGCCGAGGAGGGGGAGCATGAATAGGAAGCTGGTAGTATGTACATGAGGGAGGGCATGATTTAATAGATGATGCAAAGAAAGAAGGGGATGAATATGAAGATACGGCAGATGAAGAAAGTCGAACAAAACACCATCATGATATTTCAGATTCCCCCATCCCTTTGAAGGCAGAACTTAATGTACCAATTCATGTGGAGGAGTTCGAGGAATATGAGATTGAAGTGGCAAATGTCATGTTCTTGATTGTAACAGAAGTGCGTAATTGAGCTCACATGAAGTCAAAAAGGAAATCTATAGATTTTGCCAGCCCCCCGAGCACCACACTAGCCAAACGTGTTAGAAGAGTGACAAAGACATATCATCCTCGTGCTTGTGCACAAAAAAAACAAAGAACAAGAAGAGAACATGGTGTTGTAAACTACTTAATGTTTTGATTTTTTGCTATTTGCATTTCATTTGTAAACTATTTATTTGTACTAAATATAGTGATATCTTATACTTGATTGGTTGATATGTGTACTTAATGTGATGATATCTTATACTTCATGTTAGTGATATTTGTACTTAATGTGCTGATATTTTGTACTCTATGTTGGTGATATTTGTACTTAATGTGATTATATCTTATACTTCATGTTGGTGATATTTGTACTTAATATGTTGATATTTAGTACTCCATGTTGGAGATATTTGTCTTAATGTGCTGATATTTTGTACTCCATGTTGGTGATATTTGTACTTAATGTGCTGATCTTTTGTATTCCATATTGGTGATATTTGTACTTAATGTGCTGATCTTTTGTACTCCATATTGGCGATATTTGTACTTAATGTGCTGATCTTTCGTACTCCATGTTGGTGATATTTGTGCTTAATGTGCTGATCTTTTGTACTCCATGTGATATTTGTACTCAATGCACTAATATTTTGTACTCCATGTTGGTGATATTTGTACTTAATGTGCTAATCTTTTGTACTCTACATTGGTAATATTTATACTTAATGTGCTCATTTTTTATATTTCAATAGTTGATACTTTGTACCTAATGTGTTGTGTTTTGTACCCCAGGAGACAGAATACATCGGCCCAATCCAGGTGGCAGATGAACCACCCAACTCAAAGATTGAATCGCCTGATCCCTATAAAGGAAGGACTGATTATAGAAGTCGTGCTCGTATTCCAGTAGAAGAGCGAGAAGTCATCGACAACTTTCTCATAAGAGATAATTTGAGATAACAAAATGTGTGTATTATTTTTCTTTTCGATAAATTGGTGTTTGAACTAACAATTAACAATTGTATAGGGTGACTGTCTGGGAGGGACAAAGACACTTTCTAGATGGAAGAAACTTTTGTGAGCTCTTATTTGGAGGTGAACTTACCGATGACATATTAGATTACTATATGTCGATATTATGTAGCCCATCTTTTGGCAATGAAAATCACCACAAAGTGTGGTTTACGTCTACAATAGCGCAGGTATGTGGCGGTTTCCTAATACTTCATAGGATGATATATTAGACCGACTTGAGGGACACAATAACTAGGATATTACGGATGTAGAATTTGTGGAGTTCATAAATACACTTAACTCCTTCACCTGTAAAGATTTGGAAAAGCTCACGTTGGATGTTGTAAACCAGTGTCATTTCATAATCCTACCAATTTGTCGGCACCATCAATAGTTCTTAGTTGTCCTCGACACCTCGACTTGTTTTTTCGTGTACATGAATTCAATAATGGCCCCCCGATACAAACCGATAGCTAGTGTCATTGTAAGTTTGCTTCTTTTCCCTAAGATTTCTTCATAAAGAAGGGAGTCAACAACTAATTAATAATTTTGTAGGCCGCAATCTATTCTCGATACATGAACTTTCATTGGAGTGTCGTGTGGATGAAAACATGAGAGTAAAAAAAAGCAGACAGCAATAGGGTTTAGTGGATTGTAGTGTCTATATGTGCCTTTGGGCAGAATGTTTTGCTATAGACACCATCGAGTTTTGGAGGACTGCTAAAACAATTGACATTGATGAATATCGTGGACATATGGCATATAACATTTTAAGTCATGAAATACCAGGGCTTGAATCATACTTCGTATGTAAATACATATGTAAATTGAAGCATACTTTGTTTATAATATTATTTTTTATGTAAGTGTAATTTTCCATCAAATATTTATAATATTTTGATTTCAGTACAATATGATGAAAATAAAGTACAAATGTAGAACAAACAAAGTATAAATGGTATTATTTAGAAGTACACTTCAATTAAATTGAAATTTGATAGTGAATTTGAGTACAATATAAGAAAAATGAAGTACAAATCTAGAACTAACAAAGTATAAATGGTGTTATGTTGAAGCACACTTCTATTAAAATGAAACTGAGCATCGAATTTGAGTACAATATGATGAAAATGAAGTACAAACGTAGACAAACAAAGTATAAATGGTGTTATGTTGAAGTACACTTTAATTTAATTGAAACTAGGCAGTGAATTTGAGTACAATATGATAGAAATGAAGTACAAACGTAGAACAAACAAAGTATAATTGGTGCTATGTTTAACTATACTTCAATTCAATTGAAATTGGGCAGTGAATTTAAGTACAATATAAAGGAAATGAAGTACAAACGTAGAACAAACAAAGTATAAATTGTGCTATGTTAAAGTACACTTCAATTCAATTGAAACTGAGTAGTGAATTTAAGTACAATATGATGGAAATAAAGTACAAACATAAAACAAACAAAGTATAAATGGTGCTATGTTGAATCTTATAATTTAAGCTAATATTCTTCCACCACATCAAGGCGCTGAAAGAATAACTATTATTAAGAACATAAACACATTCGTCAAGACAAGATTCAAATTCTAACTTTGTTGGTGGAACTGTTTCCTTTTCACGCACAATGCTCATGATTTGATCGAATCCAGTTACTATTGAGGATTTACATGTAGACATAGAGGTGGATGATGTGCTGCCTTGACTAGCATTCACTTCATTGGTAAAGGACAATTCTCGAGCACTTAATGCAACGTACTCATTGTATAACTTTTGCAATAAAGTCAACACCTTATTCGTATTTTTTTTAGCAACTTTAGGTTCACACATCAATAGAAAACATATATTGACATGAAATTTGCAACTGGGATCGAAATCACTAGCAATGGCCATCAACAAGTTGCATTCACCCCAATATTTATCAAATTTCACTTTCATTAGAGCTGTCATTTCTGTTATAAGGAGATCCTCATCCCTTGATGCATTATCAATTACTTGTTTCACTATATAAACTTCAGTAAGGTATAAACTATAAGTTGGATAATCACTACTTGAAATAACATGAGTTGCTACATTGAACACTTCTAAAAGTTGACAAACTTTCTCAACCTTCTCCAAATCCTCATCCAAAAGCACATAGTTAAAATATGATTCTCTTTCTTTATAAGTTGGAAAGGCAGTCTTGTTGAATTCCATCTTATTGAGTAATAAAGAATCAGCTTTTTTTTATTTCAAGTGCTTTTGTTCAACAACATAACAAAATGCCTTTAACCTTGAATCATTGTGACTCATATACTTGACACTTTCATGAACATTGTGAATCATATTCTTCATTTTATCAAGACCATCTTGCACCAACATATTGAGTATATGTGCATAATATCGAACATGAAATAGAGCACCATCAAGAACTAACGCATTTCTCAATGATAAATTATCTTTTAGATTCTTTATGCACAAGTCATTACAACAAGCATTATCAACTGAAACCAAGAACATGTTGTTTTCAATTCCCCCATGCTTTCAAACACTTGAAAATAGCATCAGTCACATCAATTCCGCACCTTGGAGCAGGTACTTTCACAAAACTTAAAACCCTCTTTTAAAGTTGCCACCTCACATCAATGAAATGAATTGTAATAACCATATATTTAGCTATTTGGTGAATTGACTTCTACATATCAATGGTTATACTGATCATACTTACATTTTTCAACTCTGCCTTCAAATTATTCTTCTCTACCTCATAGGTTGCTAAACAATCATTTCTTGCAGCTTTATGAGTAACTTTTTGAAATTTCAAATTGGCATATTGGATGCCTACATCCAAACTTCATTCTCAACAATACTGAAAGATTGTTCATGCACCATAATTGCAATGGCAATAATTTCTATCATCTGTTCATTAGAATACCTAATTCCAGAAGTTATAAAAGGATTAATACCTGACCTAGAAGGTTGAAATGAAATTGTGGATTGAACCTTTTCTTAAGCCATGTGCATTTTCCTTTTCAAGCAATTTTCTACATGTATCGTTAGATAGCTTGTGCTAGCTCCCTTTTCACCAGTAGTTAATTTACTTTTACAAAATTTGCATACAACTTTCTTGGCATCTCCAGTCTATTGAATCTCATCAAAATCATTCCAACAGATGATGTTTTCTGCCTCATTTTCTTAATAACACAACTAGCAAGCATATTTTCTTTGAGTTGACATAAATTTTGTTGAAAAAATTGCGACCTTAAGTTTTCTCTCTAGGAGGATCAAGATTAGATGAAGGTTCTTCATTAATTTCTAATGAAGAAGACATTATGTAACACAGTAATATATAGAAAATAAATTATTAATAAAATATAAAAATAAGAATAAAGCATGCTCTATAATATAAAAATGTAAACTTCAATACAAAAAATTACAAGTAAATAACAAGTAAAACTAGTCCCATATTTGTGCATGAATAATTTTATCTTTGCCCATTTATTATAGATTAAATAGTTATAACTCGTAATTTCTAACTTTGCAATATGAGAATGATGATTCTTTTTTCCTGCAAATCAAAATTATCTATATTTGTAAAAATATACAAGTTCAATTATAAAAAGATTGAATCATGAGTTCAAGAGTAATGATCTCTTAATTATAAATTTTCAATTTTTTTATTGATACATCAAAGATGTATTAGAATACCCATAAGCTTTCAAAGTGGCCCAGTATTCTCATGCAATCAATTTAATTAATTCATAATCATCCGACTCATGTGTAACGCCATCACTCATACTGACACACACATGGTTAAAGAATCAGATTTGCAAACTTTTACATTTTTCAATTAGAAAAGACAAACAATAGAATTAAAAACTTAATAGAGAATTTTTTTTTTAAGCAAAGCAAATTGAACTAAGAAACATTATCAACCAGAGTATGCACTGGGCGTAATAATTGTCAAGAAAATAAAATTGTCCAGTAAGTATCATATCAAACATCTGTCATGGACCAAACAATAAGAACATACGCTGACGATTGTAGATTTCCTCTAATTGAATAATATGAGCTTGACCAATTGGGTGGTTTGGTCTCAAAATTAGGAGGCTACTTTAAAAGGTTCTCTTGGTAGATAATTGTGGAGAATATCTTATATCTGTTTCCAATTCTCACAAGTCTTCATTCTACTGACTGCATTTGCCATGGAAGAGATGACATCTGACGGGTTAAGAGAACTAGAAAGACTACAATTAGTTCATAATTATATTTTTAATTACTTTTGCTTTTACTTGAATGTACTATATATTTAACTATTTATTTTGCTTTTTCAAAACAAACATTTTAAAGAAAATAAAAAAAATTGAAATAAAATGGTTATGCATTAATCAAGAACATAATATATAATTATATAAAGTTGATAAAATTAATTAATATAAAATACAAAAGCAATAATATAAGTATTATAAATAATTAAACATATATTAGATAATATAATTAAACTATACAAGCTAGCCTAGTAGGTTTCATAGACTTTTTTAAAAGTCTATATCTAACATTTTTAACTAAATAGACTCTTTAAAAGTCCTAACCTACCTATTTACTAACTAGGCTAGGCTACGTCAAGTCATATGCCATGATGCGAGACTTAACTTATTCCCATCCAACTAAATATGCTAGGCTAAATTAGACTAGAACATGCCACCAAGTTAGGCTAGATCAAGCCGCCCATCACTTATTTCCATCCCTAGCAAAGAGCCACGTGCAAGGATAGCTAGTAGTAGTAAACCATCAAAGTTAAAAAAAAAAAAAAAAGAGTAGTAGAAGTACTACTACAATAGTAATATATGGAGGCAAATGTTTTTGCCTCTAAATGCCTAAAAATTGCCTCTAATATGTACGAAGGCAATTTGGTATAAAAACCTCCACAACCGCGGTTGCAAAAAATATAGAGGCAATTATATGGACTGCCTCCATATGAAACTGATGGCGGCAATTTTTCTACATTTAGGGGCTATTATTAAAGCCTCCATTTCTTAATTTTGAGGGCTTTAGATAGAAAAAAAGCCTCGAAATCCTATATCAAAAAAGGCACTCATCAATCAAGTGCCTTAAAAGGAAAAACATAGATATGTATTCAACCATACCCTACAAACATTACGATAACATATTTCTAATAACCATACAATTGTAACTTTTATCAACCAATACAACCCAATAGTCAAAATATCTCCAGAAGAATTCAATCAACATTTATTTCAACTCACAATATCCATTTTCAAAGAACAATCGTACAATTATCTACATTTAGTAAAGAATACACACCTTGACCCTTTGCTAAGTAAAACCAAAATCTTCTCTCTAAAGTAATAACCCATGCCTAATTCTAGATTTACAGCCCTTTTATTCAACCAATCCAAGCAGAAATCTAACAGTTTTAGGAAAAAGGAAAGCTATCTTCATACTCCATTAGTCTATTATCTCCATCTTGTCATTTTACAGCCTCAGTCTTTTCAGCCACATCAGCTGCTGCAGATTCTTGATAAATCAGCAAGCTAGCAAAATCGTTCGATAAAAATTAATTACTTCAATATGTATGCTCATGGTTGAGAAAACAAACTAGCTCTATTAACAAGCATATTGCAACAATACTATATATAATTCTGGACATGACAAGAAAAGTAGATGGCAAACAATTCTTAATTTCTGACAAGGTTGTCTAGCTCAAAGGCAAACAAACCTAGGATGAGCGTAGCTAGTATCCAACCACCAGTTTTTGACCTTTTAGCTGGGAATCCCTTGTAGTCCACTGCATTTGCAACTGTCAAACTCATCTTTCCCTCCTACAAGAAGAATGTAAAACAAATGTTGTGTGAAGGGCTACATATAATATTGTTCTGGTTATGTTCTAAGATGGTGATAAATGAATATTGTAGCTAGCTAGCTGCTAACCTTTTCTTTCTTCTCCTTTTCTTTGGTTGGCAATAATCTCAGAGATAATAGAAAAAAGAGCTTAAAAGAGGTTGAAGAATTAGACCAGACTTTGCAATCTCTTGATTGCAATGTATAATTTCATCCATAAAATTCTAAGCTGCAACTTTATATTTCTTTTGGGATGCACTAACTACCAAGTACCAAGAACACAAGCAAGATCTCATATGTAAAATGTTAAAGAAATTGCAGTACTTTAAACAAGTAGTGATTTCAAGCATCATGAAAGTGCATCTTGCAAGAATTAATTTTCAAGTTGTAATCACAACAAAATTAATCATAATTAATGTATACTAAGTAGCTAGATTCAATTTGCTTGTTGGAACTTAATAAACTTACACAGACATATATGCATGTTCCAAGAGAGCTGCTGCTGCTTACGTACTTCAAAAGAGGGTGGAAATATAATCCTGCTACCAGCCCCCACCAAAACTAAAAACAACCAAGGAATATGTACAATAAATATGTATACAAATTTCAATAAAATTAATTAACCAAGTTGCAACTAAATTAATTTCAAGAACGCATCAGGAACTCGATTGCATCGATCAAAGTCTTCATTGAGTAGGGCCTTATGTAGTACCATTATATACCTTCTCTTTAGCAAATCTACAGTTTAATGATAAAGAAGAAAATCTATAGCTCATGTAAATAATTTACTCCTTTTCAAGAAAAAAATATTTCTATTAATTTCTCTCATTAATTGGTAGTGCATTATTTATTACTCAAGTACTCCTTTTTTTATTTTTTCTTCCTGACAATTCAATCTTTAAAATTGTGTTGGAACAAAAGGATAGGATTTGAGTAAGAAATTTGAAATTAAGAATCATACATAATATTAGGCAAATTTTCAAAATCACTAAGTTAATGAAAAAAGAAAACTAGCTCAAAGTAAGTATTAAAGTATTTGAAATTTTCAGTATAATTTAAAAGTATCTAATAAACTTAATGAAATTATAGTAATAATTTAAAATTTATCTCTCCAAATACATCAATCAGAATACAACATAAGATTCTTGAAACAAAAGGTCCAATAATTTAAATAGTAATAATTTAAATTCTCTGCCTCACCAAGTTTGACAATTAATTTGTCCAACTTAATATGCCTATATTTTGGTAGTTTATCTAATAGCTAGATAACTAAAGCTCCATTATTGATAATATATTCTGCAGTAATTCAATAATCTTAGCAACACCCACACAATACATAGGCCTAAAAAATACAAAAACAAAAAGAAGAAGAAGAAGAAGAGGAAGAAGAAACACACAAAACCAAACGAAACTCATTTACCTGTGCAATTTTTTTCTTTCCTCTTTTCTTTTGCATCTTCCAATAATTCATCATTTTTCTTTCCAGTGATATTTACATTTCACATACCAAACACTCTCCAAACCAAAAAAACAAAGAAAAAAAATACATGAATCTACAAGTAATTCTTTTTCTCATTTGAACAAGTACTCAACATAGTTAGTTTGTTGCAGTTAGTTCATTATTGAATTTTAGATTTCAAAACTGCCAGGAAATAACTCTACATCCGGCCCAAAGTTTGTCATTTTTAACTTGGGCAATTATCTCAACGTCTATTAGCCCCTAACATAAATAATTCCCAATGAGTCAAGTTCATGAAAAAGAAAAAGGATAATCCCTACTATTAGTTAAGTCAAACCCTTTGTTCTTCTTGTTGGCAATAATGAGAATGTATTTACATCATTTCCAGAAAAATTCTATCAAAAAACTAACTTTTTGATAACACTACCTCAAACACTAATTTATGCACAAAGTTTAAGCAAAGGTTTCTACATTTGATTTTCTACTCTTATATGTAAAAAATCTTGATGCCTGGTTTAAAAATGACTTCTGAATTTTGGAAAATTTACTTTGATGAATATGATGATAGAAGAATGCTTAATGCTATGAAATGACATGATCGAAGATTTAATATGATGCTTTGGCTGATTGCATTTTATACAATGTAGAATTTGGATAGGCTGACTGCATTACCTAATCACCACAGAATTTTTTCAAAAATTTTTGTATGTGACATAAACTTCACTAAGAGCTTGTTGGTAACTCTTTGGAGACACTCTTTGTATTAATTTGGCAAAGAAGTTAGATATCTGAAAGTAGACTATAGATAATGATCCTTTAGTAGAGTGTGAACATTTAATTTTTAGTTTGCAAACCACATAAGATCTCCTTCAATATAACAATTCACCTGGGGTAAGGAAAGCTTGTGAGCAGCTTTTGTCGATACGTCTCCAAGCATGAGGTACCTGAGACATATGGACGTTTCTAAAGTCGAATGTCTTAGATATTGTACTTCTCCATAGTAATGCTAGTTAATGTCAATGTAAATCCTCCACTTCAAAAACATACCTTAAAGGACCCAAGAATTATGCTCCTTCTCAATTACCTACATATCAAACATGATTTTTGTCATTCTACAAGGAGAAAAAAAAAAGTAATTACAATCAAATCCTTTTCTAGTGACTATTGTTAAAACAAATTTACCTTAGTTGATGGCCATGCAAATGTTGACCCAACTACTTCTTTAATCGTTGAGAAATGACCCCAGGGCCTTATAAAAAATTCTTATTCTTTGATGGCTATCTCAATGTAAACTTCCCAAAAGTCGGGTCCTAATTGAATCCTGCAACTTCTTTATTAGGATCCTTACTAATTACTCTACTTTATGCCACAACTTCTTCTGGAATCTTGAAATTCATCAAATCAATGCGCATTGCCTGAGCACACTTCACACAGTCAATATATATAACTAAAACTACAAGAAAATAAAAAGATTAACCATCAGTATATGCTTGAAGCTATAGTATCTATATCAACCTTAACCTTGGGCCTTTTGCTTTCAAGTCTTTTCGTTCTTTTTAGTAATGTCCTTTGCAACTAACATATAGAAAACATATTACTTATAAGATTTGAAAAAAGAATAAAAGATAGAGTAATAATTTTAAGTAAATATTAGATAAAAAGAAAAAAGGGAAAAAAAACCATATCATGCTTCTTAAGTTGGGTTGATGGTGAAGGTTGAATTGAATGTGGTTGTGAACATATTCCTTTCATAGTCGAGATGCCTGAATCCTATATATAGACATAAGAGAAGAAAAAATAAGAAAAATTTGGAGCAATGAAATAAGAAGTGGCAAAGGAAGAAGATAGTACCAAAACAGTAGGTTGTACATGCTGACTTGATGTTCTGCTTAAGTGAAGAGGTTGTATCAGTTGTTCGGAGTGTAATGCTTGCATTTTTATAATTGTTGACTGCATAACTTGCATTTGTGCAGTCATTTCTTCAATGCTTTATTGTATACCATGCACCTATATGCATATATAACATGTATATCAAATATTTTATCAAGAAAAAAAAAAAAAAAAGAACATTCATTAACAAAAATACTCATAAAGAATACATTAACCTGTGTGGTAGTAGTAGTATTAACCCGTACACTTTGCATTTTTTCCATAGCCATCTTCATTGATTGCATTTTCATTGTCATCTCTTCAATTATCTTTTTCATGCCTAACATTTGTTCTTCCATATCATGTACACGCTCATCAGGAGATCTAATAGCCTACTCTGCCATTCTTTTATACTCCATTCGAGTTGGTTGCGGCCCAAAAGCATCAGAAGGCGATGGACCAAGCCTATATGTAAGCACATGTCCATGATAATCTTCTCCTAAGACCTGGGATAAAGAGTTATTTTGAGAAGCAGCAGACTGCGAAGGTTCTAAATGATCAAGTTCTATAGTAGACAATTGGACCTTGAAACAAAAATAAAGTATGGCATTACAAGTGGAAGTCAAAAAATTATACCACCAATTGAAATATTTGTAACCTTAGTAATATAGTGAAAACATACCATTACTTCAACAGATCTTCAGTCAACGGGCTATTAGTTTTACTTTATGTGTGTTAAACGGAATATTTCAGCATGTGATGGAACTAATCCACCTCTCTTTGTCATCTATATATATGGAAAAATTATTGTCAAGCACACAAAATATTTTCATGTTAGTGAACGTTAACTTAAATAATCGACAACCTCATTAACACATATTCATGCAAAACTCTTTCTTCTAGCTGTATGACTCATCTTGAGGTTTGAATAGTTAGCTCTACTAATTATGCTGCATTTCTATAAAATATAAAATGATATAATTTAGTAATAAATGTATAAATAATTCTAGAGATAGTCCAAATTTCGGCACTCTTAATATATAACAAGTTACCTTTCCTTTCTAAAAACCCTAGTATTGATTGATGACCAACCATTGATCTTCATGAACCCTAGGAGGTAAGTTAGCTTCTTGCTCACCGAAACTTAATTTCGGATCATAATGAGCAGTTTTTACTCTAGTTTTTAGTCTTATAATCCTTCCACTTCTTGCCAATGGACTTGAAGATGTGCCTCTTCATATTTAGACCAACATTAAAAAAATTCTGCACCAAAAAATGAAACAAAGAACACTATAAATCTACTACGAATAATTAAAAATTATATTTTTAAGAGAAAAAATTTATCATACCTCGACTTCCAACCACATAAGTTGTTTGAGATCCAACGGAATAGCTTTTCAATCACAAAATGTTAAGAGAGCTAATTGAGTGTTTCGAGGTAATACTCCCAAATATGTCTCAAGTTCAACAAACTTATCTCCAATTGGTTGATCCCATTCATTGCTTTCAATACTTATTGGCTCACCAGCTCTCTTCCATGTCTTCAACCTTAAAGTTGGGCCTCGAGTTCTTGATGCACAAGTAGGACCTATAAGCAAAAGAATTAGGTGATTACTTATAAATAAAACAACAAATATTACATTGAAAAATATATAATGATAAAGATTTTACCAAGTGGAGATTTGTCAGGGCAAGCTTCAGGTTGAGACAGTACCGAATTGCGGTCAACTGCACTTGTTTGTTTCTTATTTATGCCACTAGTCATCCATCCTACAAGTCATTCTCGCACCGATCTACTATGTACCGTGATTTTTAATGTATTATCTTGCATTAATCAATAAATATAATTAGAAACTTAGAAGAAAAAAAATAGAAATAAAAATGCATGCATCATTAATCCATAAATATAATTAGAAACTATAAAGAGAAATAAAAATAAAAATGCATACATCATTAATCCATAAACATAATTAGAAACTAAAAAGAGAAAGAGAAATAAAAATGCATGCATCAACACAAAAGAGAATGAAATTAAAACCTTAGAGAAAGTAGACACATGAAGATTTAATCACATTTACAACTAACTCTATTTCGCATTATCTTCAATATCTAGCTCAAAATGATAAGCTCTTTCCCACAAAGTAATATCATTAGTTGATTCATGCCCAAGAATGTCATAGAAACCTCTCAACAATGCTTTATTAACTACATGTCATCTTGCATCAATAGGATCTTGTACATAAAATACTTGCTCGGCCTAAGAAGCGAGCACAAAAGGATCATTGGAAAGTTGTTCATGTGAAACAACCGAAAGAAGTTCACAAGCGTGAATCCCTGCTCATCTTCATGTTTTCCCTTATCGATATCTACCCAATCACATCTAAACAATACAATTTTATAATTTTCATAATAATCCAACTCCACAATGTCAGTCAAAACACCATAATATGTAACTATTCCTTCAATAGGATTCTTGTCCTTAGAGGATGAATAACTTAATGTTTTAGCATTCACTGTGACTCCACTAGTTTGTGTTCTTCCATTTAGCTCATAGGTTTTTGTGTGAAATATGACACCATTCATAACAAATCCCTTGAGTCTTTTAGCCATATCTTTAGGTCCCCGAGCCAACCATCTTAACTCTTCATTCATTGATCCATTGCTTTCTTGCTCTAATTTCTCAACCTAACCATGAAAAAAAGTCTTTTCATTATATATTATAAGAATTTTAAGTTTTCACTTACTTCATTCTTCAACCAAGTATGAAAAGTTTGTTGGTGAATTTGGTTAATCTTCATTTTCTGCGCATGTGGCCTTTGTATTCTAACTATATTATGATACTCCCTATAAATCATTTTAGTATAATTAGAAAAAATAAAATGGGTGCATATATTCCACTTAAAATAAAACTAACTTACTCAAGAAAAGGCCGAACAATGTAGGAATTAAATAGAACATATCTATGTGCTTGCATCCACGTTATTTGATCGAGAACGAATAACTCTGTCTTTCCAAGGCTATATCCAACTTATGGGAAAATATAAGTTTGATTTTCATTAAAGCTTTCATTTAAATTATGGCCCCTATTCAAAAATAGTGAGCAAAAGTTTAAGCATTCTTCAGCCAAATATCCTTTTGCAATTGAACCTTTTGGATGACTTCTATTGCGCACATAACTCTTTAAATTACCTAAGTACCTAAATTTACAGAAAGCATTTAAATTTAGTTAAATAACACTTTTATTTGAATAAAAATATAATATAGAAAAAGTTTCAATCAACAAGTATCTTTCAATTGGATACATCCAACGATAGTACACCGATCCAGCTATCCTTGCCTCCTCAACCAAATGTAGGACCAAGTGAACCATAATATTAAAGAAAGATGGTGGAAAGAGTTTTTCATGTTCACAAAGTGTCATTATTGTATGAGACTTGATTCTTTCAAACTCAAGTACATCAAAAACCTTGGAACACAACTCCTTAAAGATGCTACATAAATCAATCAATATAGATCTCTCATTCTTGGGCAATGTTTTTCTAAGAGCTATTGACAATAACTGTTGCATAAGTACATGGCAATCATAGCTTTTCATCCCTTGAAGCTTGTGATCTGTCATATTCACACAACATGAAATGTTTGATGCATATCCATTATGAAGCTTTCTAGTTTTGAGAACCCTACAAAATGTTTCTTTTTTCTACCACAACGACATTGTATATTGTGATAAGGACATCTGTTTCCTCTAGTTTTGATGCTGTAGTGGATGAACTCTTTTCCTTGTCCCCATACCTTGCAAATCAAGCCTAGCCTTTAGACTATCCTTTGATTTTTCTTCAATTTACATTATAGTCCCAACAAGGCTGTCGCACACATTCTTTTCAATGTGCATCAAATCAAGATTATGACACAACAAAAGATGTTCCCAATACGGCAACTCAAAGAAGATACTTCTCTTCTTCCACCCTCCATTTGAACTTGTACATATTTAATCATTGAGCCTACTTATTTTATTCCTAGGATGAGTGCTTTTTCCAAATTTATTTTCAATACCCCATGTTTGATTCCACAAGTCAGATCCATTTAATAGAGAAGGTGGGACATCTGTTTCTACTGTTCCATCAAAATGCCTTGAATCTTTACGATATTTATGATCCATTAGCAAATATAGATAATGCCCCATATAACAAAATTTTCGACTATGATTCAACCAACACGACCGTGTCCACATTTTACAATAAGGACATGCCCTTCGTCCCTTGGTTTTCCACCCAGACAAATTTCTATATGCTAGAAAGTCACTGATAGTCCACAATAATGCAACCCTCATTTAGAAAGTTTGATTACTTGAGGCATCAAAGGTTTAAACACCAATTTCCCATAATTCCTTCAACTTCTCTATTAATGGTTGTAGGTATACATCAATGTTATTCCCAGGTGAAGAGGGGCCCCTCAATAAGTAAAGACATAATCATAAAACATTTTTTCATGCATAATGATGGAGTCAAGTTGTAAGGGACAAGAAGAACAGGCCAAGTGCTATGTGTAGTGTTATTTTTCTTGAAAGGGTTGAAGCCATCAGTTGCAAGCCCAAGCCTAATGTTACGTGAATCATCACCAAAAATTGGATATTTCTGATCTAAAGTTTTCCAAGCGGGAGAATCTACTGGATGTCCTAACTTCCCATCTTTGGATCGACCCTTATATGCCATCTTATGTTTAAGGCTATCTCTGATGCCATGTATAACCTTTGCAACCTTGGTGCTAATGGAAAATGTCGTAGAACCTTAGTAGGAATTTTGTGACTAGTCCCTTCTGAAAGCAAGAGTAATGTTAGGATCCATAAATCAAAACTTCATAAGCTTGAAAAATAACTAAGCTACTCAAGCATCCAGGGATCTATCCATTGTATGGATCTGGATTAGGATGAAGAATTACCTCTTGTAGCTCAAAAATAAAGAGAAGATCAACTATCTCTCACGAATCCATAAACTGTCTAGAATTGGCATAGTGGAATGACGGCAATTTTGCCCTGGCTATACTGCTCCAAAAATCACGAAATTAAATCTAGAACACCTCCACATTTAGAGAAAGCTACTGTGAAGAATTGGAGCCAAAAACCATTTTGGATCGCTCCAGAAAAATTCACCAACCGGAAGCTACTGCAAGTAGATCTCCAAAACTGAGCAAGTCAAGTGCCTTGCCTTTATTGATATGATCCACACACCAAACAATCTTCCAACTTCCCCTCACTAGAAGCTGGAGTTAGAGAGGAGAAAATTAGGTAGAGGAGGCCGATTTTTAGGTTGGGAAAAAGAAGAAATGCAAAGCTTCAACATATGATGCAATGCATAGAGAGAGAGAATTTTGGACGGAATGCAAGAATCAAATTCTCACACTGTTAGCAATGTGAATTTCGAATTTTGCTTGTACTCTATATCTATATATAGAGGGTGGAAGGTGTGATGCTATGTGGCATTACACCTTCATCAAGGTGACCGCCCAAGTGGCATGCCAAGTTGGCAAAATTCAAATTCAAGTCTTACTTGAATTTCATGTGCATTCCAATTTCATTTGGAATCTAATTCCAAATTAATTAAGATACTAATTTAAATAAACAATTCATTAAGTTTTTCCTCCAAAAAGTATTCTTCCCATTAATTAAATTAAATAATTTAATTTAATTAATTAACCTTTGATTAAACTCTAAATCAAACAATCTCAACTCTTACGCTTAAATTAGTCAACTTAATTCTTTAAGTCAACTTATCCAGTTGATGGTCAACATGGTACCAAATAATTAACTCCTTAATTATTGGTCTAATTTAACTCTTAAATTATTTGATTAATTTAACACTTAAATTAATCAAATCAAAATTGACTGTTAGATTGGAACCTTGAAAATCAGTCTCCAAAGGATGATTTTTCTAACACTTAGAAAATTGCTCTACCAATTTTGGAAGCTATTTGGCTTTTGTGTATGACCCAATAGGTTCTACCATTCATTGGACATGGGCTCACAACTCTTTGTGACTTTTGAATATCTTATATTCATTTTAGTTTAAAACTCCTTTTAAACTAGTCGACTCAATTCAATTAATCTCATTAACTGAAGAGTACACAATCTCCATGGTCGATGTCCAACCTCAAGCCCATGAAGCCCAACTTGTTCGCCGAAATGAATATTTTGGATAACCATTATAGCTCTACGCATACCATGCAAATACGGTCTTTCCATCTCCTATATCCTGAAAGAGGCCTAGGACAAGATATTTGTCGGCTCCCTGATAGCCTCAATGTTATGTCTCTATTCTCAATGTTCGATTTCCTCGTGTGACCTCACCTTTGGAAAACTCCTTTTCCAAATTGTTACACCACCTTGCGCAAGGATTTCTTGGAATCAACCATTATAGAACACATAGGAGATGCACTCGTCCTTCACAAAAGCGAGGAATCAGATTCCATCTTAGATCTCATAAACCTCCATGCCAAGTTGCTTATACCACCTCAACCCAAAAGACCTGCTAGGTGGTCAAGGAAGAGTCAAAGCATGAGGACCGGACACAAGGCTACCATAGATCCTCATGTCAAAGGACTAATAATATGCACTAGCGTAAGTGAGAGAATTGACCACTACCGACTTGCCACTACGGCTATCTAGTGGATTCTCTAGAGGGTCTATAATGCCTTATTTTCTAACAAGCATCCACTAACATGCACCCATATCTCATACAGATTGCTTATGAAATTGAGCAATATTCAAGTTTTGGATTTATGCATCGCTAGTGCAAGTCTATCCGGATCTTAGATGCCTCGTCTCATGAGATCCTATAACTTGGAAGATTTAAGATCACGACTGTGTGAGACTTATTCCATGGTCACCAAACTAAGTCCGGCAGTCATGTGTGATCTAAAGGCTTCATCCAAATGCAAGTGAAGTAATATAAAGCATAAGATGAGGTGACCATATAAAGAATACCACTCAATTAAGATTGTTTTATAAGGAAATAACTTTTACAAGGCCAATCCAATTAGCTTGTCGAGCACTATTCCAACATCTTTAGCAACATTATCAGTTGCATAAGTTTCATCAAGATGGGCTCTCTACTTTCTTCCACTTAGATGCACCACATATCTTACAAGTTGATTCATCAGCAGACTCCTTCCAAAAAAGCATGCAATCATTTGGACAAGCATGTATCTTATTATAGTGGAGACCTATATCTTTGATGAACTTCTTAGTCTCATAGAAATACTAGGTAATGTTTCACCCTCTAGCAACACTTGCTTCAACAACCTGAGAAGCATAGTAAAGGAGTTATTGCTCCACTTCCCAAGATATTTTATGTGAAATGATTCACAATAAAAGGAAACCTACTAAACTTCTTACATCCTGGGTACAATTCCTTTTTTGCGTCCTTGAGGAGTTCATAAAACTTTTTAGCTTCAAAATCTGGCCCTTCCATGAACTCAGTTTCTCCATCACTAATTTCACAATCTAGACTTGCAACACCACAAACTGTCTCAAGTAAATCATACATATCATTCTGGTCATCCATATCAAAAGTACCGATGTCATTCGGCATAAAAGATGAGGATGACGATGATGTTGCCTCCCCATGTAGAGTCTAGTAGATATAATTTTTGAGAAAACCCTCACATAATAAATGTTCATAGATTTCATTCCATGTTCTCCAATAGCTATTAGCACACTGCTTGCATGGACATAAATTTTTTCCATTTTTCCCCACATTACAAAATACATAATCAAGAAACTTCAAAACACCATCCTCATAAGCAGGAGTATTCCTAATAAATTCATAAAAATAAATATCATATATATATATATATATCAAGGCGTCGAGAAAAAAAAGAGAAAGTAAGAAAAGGATACCTTGGTTTATCAATCCAACTCCTATACATCTTATAATTCCTCTACTCCGATCTCTAAATATATAAGTCAATTCTCCTATTTAATGACGTCACATCTACTGAATTAAAAATAGGTTTCCACAATCTATAAACAATTCACAGCCATACAATAAAGATTATAACATATCTGGGGCAAAAGGTTATAGGCCTAAGGTGCATGAATATAAGAAATAACTAGAATGACTTGAGTTTGTTGCTCACATTGAGATGCCAACATAATGGGTATCACATCAAGAATCCAATTTAATAGGGGAAAAAAGAGAAAAGTAGTTGTTGAGCATTAGTATAAACATAAACAAACCAAAATATATTTGAAGAATTAAAATTCAGTTATAGAAACCCAAAACGAAAGTAAAGAAAGAAAATTTTAATTAAAACAAATTATTTTTCTTGTCAATATATATATATATATATATTGCTTAACAAAATTGATTTTCAATAGATGATTAAGTGCATTATTTCATATCAGAATATTGATTATAATAAACAATCTCTACAATTAAAGCCTATATCAAATAAAAAACACACCCACCCCCCCAAATTAATTCCATATTCAGAGGTGGAGTTTTGTATGAATTTATATTATTATCCTTAAATATAATAGTTGGAAATTAATAGGGCCACATCATTACATTGAAGTGAAATGTATTCTTGAAAAAAATAAATTATAAGAAATTGGGTCACAAATGAAAAAAAGAGTAATATAAAATTAAATTGATTCATACTCACACTGTCAGCTCCTGTTCACTTTGTTTGATTATTTGGAAGGATAAGAAAAATAGTGTTAATTAATTAGCCATTAATCAGTTATATATATTTGTTAAAATGATTGAGGATATACAAATTCTAAGGTAAATCTAAAAATAAGTATAGTTTTAATAACTAATAATTGAAGGATAAGGATACTTTTTTTTAATAAAATATAAAGAAGACTTAATGTTTTTATGTCGCTTCTCTTGAGTTGTGATTAATATATTTAATAAAATATAAAGAAGACTTAAGTTGTACCATCAAGGATCTTCTAGTTGTTCTTGTTCCCTCAACTAAATGCTGAATGCCAAATGGCATATTCCAAGTTTATACCCATGTTTACAAACATGGCTCCACGTGATTTATGCTATTGCATACAACTTGCCCCCAAATATCATGTTCGAGAGATCCATAAACATTATATACTATACTAAGCTCACTTCTTCACATTGATGCATAAGTTTTATGATGAATTCATAATTATCATTTTATCATCAACTCAGTTTGCAATTTGCACAAACCAGAAGATAAAGTTTCATTACCACGTTTCCTCCTCCCTTCATCTCACCATGAACGCGACACATTTACAATAGAGAAGCACAAATTGATATCAGATTATAATGCGGGCTTGACTTCTATAAAATCGAGCATGCTCCATAAAATTAATTTTAAAAAAGTCATACACTAATTATCTTACAACTATTCTAATTATGCATGCAGAACATTTAGCTTTAATATTATGTAAATCCAAAAATCACTAGGTGATGGTATTTATCTTGAATGCAAGCAATTCAGTAAACTCTTTAACTACAAGAAGGGATATGATCAAAGAAGAGTCCAATACGGAGAGGAAAACAAGGCAATTAGATTTGAAACAAAAATTAATACTAAACCACAAACTTTGATACTGTAGCACCTCAAGGTGAAAAATAGATACCTGGAGACAACAATGATCATGTCAAAGGTGGGTTCTTGAATTGTAGTTTTACCCAACAGATTGCGAAAACTGAAGTAAGATGACAAAAGCCAATAATAAGATAACATTAGTCAATGTCAAAATTGTTTGTTTTAAAACAGTGCTTGACTAGTTCAAGTAAATATGCTACTGCTTCCTATATTAACTCCCAAATCAATGTTCTGATCAAATACCAATTTATATATACATAATTAATTTTAAGCACAAAGGACAAGTGAAATGGAAATAACATCTCGAAACAAATGTCAATGATGCAGTACTAATGCAAAAATAATTTCTAAGTAATAATCTTTGTTCCAGCTCAATCATGTTTTGGATGGAAACCATGGCAAGGGCATCACAAAGCATACCTCAATATGAGACCAAGGGAGACATAGCTCATAAATGGTCTCAACCATGGAGGCACAACCAAAAATGAGATATGAAAAGATTAAAATACATGGAGAGAAACATGTTTGAATAAGGAACAATGGTATGCTTCTAGAAAATAGTTGTGGGAGACATGCCTAGTCATTTTTACAAAGGTTTCTAAAAGTACGAACTTGCATTAGCTAGATAAAATGCTTGCTTTTACATTCTTACCTACTACAATTTTATCAGTTGCTTACTTATTACATTGTCTTGGCACATCTCATTATCTAAGTACAGTGGTCTGCGGATACCTGAATATAGGCCATTCTGCATGAACATAAGGAACAACTATAGCACTACGGCCATAGAATAAATTTGTCAAACAGCTATTTAGTCCTACATGAGGGATCATAAAACTTGAACGTTTCAATATTCAAAGGCAATGCATGGACCATGGTAAATAACAGCAATTAGACATTGAGAATGGTTTATTATACCTCCTCCATCAAAAGACATTAAATAAGCAAAACAAGCAAACTACCAAATCATAACTAGATAAACACGTTGCATTTTCAGCCATCTTTAATCCAACAGAAAATTAAAGTTCAAAAATATATTGAAAAAAAGAGACCAAAAACTAGAAAACAAAACCTATAATGTAACTAAGATTCACCTCACTATCCCACTTCAGGAAGCCAAGTTCAATCTCCATTGTCACTTACACAAAGTTTGATTGAAGTAGAAAAACCCTAGGTTGCAACTTTGTTGGATTCAGCAACAATGAACTTGACATGAACAAATTCGAATGATTTTCAACTACAATTGCAAAAAATATTGAAGATTGAAAATGAAAGTGTGATGAATTAATGGATTTGCAGTGGGATTTGCAGTGAGTATGCTTTTTGGGAAGTAAGGATCCGCAGATTTGCAGAGGGAATTCAAGTGATTTCAGGCAAAGTGTATGGTGAGATAAGAAAGGAAGAATTTGGTGTGTGACTTTGTAATGAGTGAGAGCTTTTGGGGAGAATTTTTTTCAATAAAATAAAATCCTAATTTTAATTTCTTTTCTTTTCAAAAGTAAGAAAATTATTAAAGCAAGAAACAACAATATATCAGGTGACATATATGAGTATTATAATATTTTTACTATTTTTACGGGCTAATTTATATTGGGCCTTTGTAGATAGGCCTCCAAAATTATTATGTTTAAAGGTTATTCTTAGTTGGGCCTTTGTAGATAGGCCTCCATAAACATACCACTACCTTTAGTGGCAGTGAATATGATTTGGCCCACTTATATAATTATTGAAGGTTGTTTTAAGATGTGCCTCTATATATTTATCTTCAATTTTATTATTTTGTTGTAGTGAAGAGAAACAACTGGCGATAACAATACTTCAATCATAGTAGAAACTTCTTGTACTGGTAACTGGTAAGGTTGTACTTGCTTGTGAGAAAATTCTCACAAGTAAGCCTGAGAAACAAGTTTTCAGAAAAAACATGTGATTATTTGTGAAAAAAAATTTCACCTCAGAGGATCACTCCCAAAAAACATCTCTTGCCTATCTGTCGCCTAATCTCGGCTCCTCTTTAACTACTCTTCTTTCCATCTTTATTTCTCTTCTAAAAAGTTGGGAGCAAATTTGGCAGATTTTTCTTCAAATTCCCTGAAAATTGAGAGAATCATTGAAGAAAATCTTGAAAGGCTCTCTCTTGGCATGTCACCCCCATTGTTTACTCAATTGCTAGGGTGCTAGGTTTTCATTCTATAGGAAAATCCTTGCCATTTATGTCGGTTGGAGATGTAGAAGATACATACACCATGACCTACACACCTTCACCACACCATCCACACATACGCACTTCATAGGATTGTCTACATATTGTGGTTGATTGGTCAACAACGTCCTCTATCGCTTTCTCGAAAAGTGTTTGTGCATCTTTCCCTCCCCAAAAATGCCGCAAGGTAAATTTTTTTCATTGATTTTGGGTTACCATATGTTGGTGGGTTGGCGAATTTTTTGCTAGTAATGGGTTTAAGTTTTTTGTTGATTTATAATTATGATTTTATTTTAATTCTAACTAGGGCTTTAATTGTTGTCTGATTAGGGCTTACTTTTGTCTCCAAGAGTATGCGTTAATTGTTTTCTGATTAGGGCTCGAATTCATTTCTGGTTAGGGCCTGAATTTGTTTCTGATTAGGACTTTTCTTTGTATCTAGTTAGGTTGGAATCATACCTTGGAAAGATCATGTCCTTTATTAACAAGAAGATGATTCTCAAAAAAAAAGGGAAAAAAATAAAGAAATTATAGTTAACTTTAAGCTTTCTGCATTGAATGCATGATTGACCAGTTTTCTTATTCCCTTCTGCCAAAACAAGCCCACCTCCTAGAACCTTCTTCAGATGACTTTTGACTTCGATTTTCATGAAAAATACCTCTGCTTTAATAATATTCTGAATAGGCTTTAATTCTAGGTCATATGCTTGATTTATCATGTATAATTGATGACTTTAGTTGGAGGTGGACTAATTTGCTATTTTCCATCAATATGTTATCAGAACACCCTGAAATTGGAACAAAAAATAATTAAAAGAAAAAATTTGGGTTGATGTTTTGGTATGTTGTAGCATGGCTTCTGTTTATTGTTTGAGCGAATGGTTTTCTTTGGATTTGGTCATCTTTCAAAAGTGTGGGTAATCTATGTTATGAATTGTCATCTGCAAAATGAGACAAAAGGGACTTTTGGATATGAGTATATGACATTTGGCTCTGATTGTATATTTATGAGCTACTATTAGATTCTTATTCATGTATATTGGAGGTCTTTCTGTAAATGTTTTGTATAACTGAGCGATTGTTTTTTTTCCTTTCCCTTGTGTTTTTTGAACTATGACATCCCTGTGGAATCCATCTGAGAAGTTCTGATTTGCTATGTCTTTTGCCATCATATGTTATGCATTTTAACGTATGTTGAACTTAACATGTATACTTTTATTTAATTATTATAAATGTTCTTAAATTTTTTTGAAATATGTTTTTGTGGCTGAGAATTTATGTTATGCTTATTCTTTATGTCTAGTAGATTTGGTTGTATGTTTTCACTCTAAGGTTTATGATACTTAAGTTGTACTTATGTTTTGATTCTAGCTGTATTTTTGTGATAAATTTAATATAGTTAGTTCTGTTATGTTGCTATTTTAATTTCATTATTTAACCATGCATACACTACATTAGAAGAGGTGCCACGCTTGGGGTTTCCCAGCCATTGGTGGGGAAGTAAGTCATTCCCCGTGGTCACCTATATAGGATATATGTGCATCTTGGAAAATATTCATTCCCACTGGCCTAATTTCTATAGAAATGTCTTGTTGGATATATCCACAGTCAAAGGCTTTCATGTTTGTACCCCATGTGATTGGGTATATTAGATATTCTATTCTCTGGTTTGAGGTAGGTTGTGGCCTTGATTCCATACTTTTTTTATCTCACCCTATATGTTTGTTGTTTATGTGTATGTGTTCCATGTGCTTGGTTGATTTTGTTGTTATTGCAGCTGTTATGTTATGGTGGTAGGCTTCACATTGATGCAATGGTCTCAATTTAAATAGGTATCTATTGGTTTATTTTTCATTGTTGTCCAGTTTATTGGTAGGGACATTTTACATTGAATTTATGTTCATGTCCCAAAGGTTTTTGCATTGTTACAATGTCTATGTTGCATTCGGTTTTGAAATAATTTTAATGTTCATCACATTTAATGCAATTGCAAATTTACACTAGTACTCGATTTTTATATTAATAGATAATTTTATATCTTTAATAACATTATCATTGTAAATTTCTTTGAAATAAAATATTAATAAATATAGTGGAAGTATGTAATAAAATATCAATAAAAAATCAGACATTTTTATATTATATATTATAATTAATTATATGATTATATTATAAATATTAACTATTTTTTAATGGAAAAAAATTTGACTATATTAAATATATTTAATGAATGTTTAGTATATATTTAATATTTATGTAACGCCCCGCACAAGAGGTGCCTGCTTCGCGTAGAGATCCTATTCTGATCCAAATTTAATAATTCATAACAAAACACGCACCTCCAAAATTCAATTTAAATAGTTAATGGCGAACCAAAACCATTTCTTGCCAATTCTTTATCACATCCTACTATATAATAGTCCACATTAACACGAACTTCAAAACTACAAGCTTACATTTACATAATACTCATATCAAATGATTGAATATAAACTTAACATCCTTGAGACAATAGAACAAGTCTTATATATAGATATCGTACTACCTGCTTACAAAAGCAATAATGACTAAAATGGCATAGTAGTCACAACATTACTAGCGCCAAAGTCTGAACAACCCGAATAGGTCCATGCCGAACTGTAAGTTTAATTACATATATCAAAGTCCATAAATACATAAACATCTAGTACTAACTATAAAACTATATACATCATCCCTAGAGCAAGCTTAGGCCTCTAGCTCTTCGATAGATCCTGTCTAGAAAAGAACTAAGAAATAGAAATAGGGGGTAAGTCCAAAGGACTTTGTGAGATGGGAGGTAGATATCTATTAACAAACACATAGGATTAAGGGAATTGAGAAAAGGATTCTAACATAATGGATAAATAAGCAAGCAAAGTACAAGAAAGAATATAGACAATCAAAAGTTGTAAAACAACACTTTAACAGAATAGGGGATCAAATAAATAGTACTTATGAAAATGGGGGTACCCAACAAGATATTACATAGTAATAGAAGCAACTTCAAAACAAATCAAAGAACAACCAAGATGTTAAAAAGCGATAAATAGTGTATTGACAGAATAGAAATTCAAATGAAATTAGACAGGAAAAAAGCTAGACGTGACATAACAAAACATATCATAATAGCAACCATTTTCAAATCATAGCAGACTATTGGCAAAATCTAGCCTTATTGCTCCCAGAATAGAACATAACAAGTAGGATAGGATACAAATACAACATGAACAAATTTCCCTTATCACTCCATTGCTCGAGCACTGAGCTCGGCATGTAATAACTAGACATATAGCATGGCCGGCCGCATGCCAGATCCTGCCACTCACAAGCGGCTACGTCCAACCATCTGCAAGTCAGGATCATGAGTGGGTACTACCCAGGAAACCAGTCGTCGTCGGTCCATTTCGGTCGGTCATCTTTCAGGACCAAATCCCAGGCCCAACTTCCCGTGGTATCCCTTCGAGTGGCAACTCCCTAAGGGTGTCCCCGTGGGTGGACATGGCGTGATGTCAACAGTGAAATATGAATTTCAAAATAACCGTTCATAGGAATGCATATAGAATACTAGATAGAATAGTACAAATCAATAGCATATGGCCAGCAAGGCCGTGCAAATTACTCGTAGAACAATATAACTAGAAGCAAGGAATGAAATTGGTCGGCAAGACCAAAATATCAACATATGCAGGGTCAGTTAGCAAGGCTGTGAGGTATAAAGGATAAGAAACTGATAACATAAAAGGAGTTCTGGGCACCAGAACGATAGGAAATAAACATAGATGAATAGGCAGCAGAGAATTTGAAACAAATGGAAGCAATTCATTGCCCAGAAGAAAAGATAGGCTATACCCTTACCTTAAAGCTCCACAAAAGTGCTATCAACGTCCTACAGTCGTGTAGACCCCAATTCCTCATCACCTATTCCAATAAATTCATATAAATATGAATACATCTACATAGTACTTTCTAATAGTAATTAAATTACTAGTTTGTCTTAATAACATAAATTTTCCATTTCGAGAAGTATCCTTCTTAATTAAATCTTAATCTAGTTAGGGTTAGACAATCTCATGCTACTAGTTTCGATTTCAATTGCCAAAGTTGTGTTGCTAGAATTAATATGTATATATATATCTAGCTTGTACGAACAATTATAAATTTTCTTATTCCAAAGACAAGGCACATCTATCTCCCTAAAGCATATTAGCATCGTTATGGGCATTAATCAGGGTATTTATCAGTTTCGGGCCACTATTTTTTTCTTAACACAAATAATATAAAATTCAATAGTCTGAGTCTATGATCTAATAGTCCAGTCAATCAGTAGAAATTTCTCTTACATTCTCTAATAATAATTATTCCTAGCATGTTACATAAAGTTAGGATTTCAATTACATTAACTAGCTTAATTAACAATGGATGAGCTTTACTTTATCGAATTCGGGTCCACAAGTCACTTTATATCTAAATCACATTTAATTATTCTGGTCCAGTGTCATAATGCGGTCCAATTAACACATGTTTACATCAGAAGCTAACTCAACAATTTAATCAAATAAATTCAAGAAACATTTCAACCCATTAAACTGAAATTACCAAATTCAATGGAGTTTAGAGCCAAATCATAGTCCGACACTAGCGTGCATGTGTTCAAATCGTCATCCCAAAGAAACTACTCGAGAGTCACCAAATTGTCATAAAAAATGGGAGCTAGACCCACCAATTGATGCGTCTCCTTACACCCAATAAACGCCCTCAATCAATTTTAGATTTCGCTGCCATCTCATCGGTTAATTGAGCCAAAAATTGCCACCAATGATGCCGTCCTATTTTTCTCCAATTACTCCTCTCTCCGTCATCAGTTCGCTAAATTGAAGACACCATTATCTTTCTTGCATCGAGCCTGTCAAAACCTATGTCTTGGTCGCCACCAACAGTTGCTAAAATGGTTACACCCGCCACCACAGCTGCAAGCTCCATTTAGTGTTAAATTTTTCAGCGACTGGTTGGTTTTTTCGCAGTAAACTTGGTATAGTTGTGATCATGAGCTGAGGGGAAGGTAGTGGTATAATTAATTTTGAGGTTCGCCAGCCGCTAGTGAGGAATGGCCAGTGATAAGGGTTGTGAGTTACATGTTGAAAATTTGAAGAATTCTGGGGGGTGTTTTGCTATTTATAATGAAGTTTTAAAAATTACAATCGGTCCCTCTAGAGTTTCAGTCAGCTTTCAATTTAGTCCTGAATTTGTTTAGTACCTTAGATAGTTAGATTGACCCAAGGGGTGTTCAAATCCAATCCAATCCAAAAAAAAACCAATGAACTGATCCAAAAAATCGAAAATCGATTAAAACCAATTTTATTTGTTTAAATTGGATTTTTTTTATAACCGATCATTCGGTTCGGTTCGGTTTTTGGTTTGATCCTAAAAAATCGATCCAATCCAAATCGAACCGATTTATATACTAATAAAATAAAATATATATTTTAATTATAAAAATATATAAGTATATTTAAATAAAACTAAACCTATAAGTGTAAAGTGTAAACCCTAAACTTAATTTTCCACTTATTTTGTTTAGATTTAATTGTTCTTTACGTAAATTTTGGACATGTCCAGTTGGTGCATCAACCTTCAAAAACTGATTATGCCTGGAGGTTGCTGAAGGTATTGAATGTATTTGTTGCTGCCATTGTGATTCTAAATGAGAATAGTCTCTGCTAGAATTACCTTGGCTACTTTAATTTTATTTTTTTTTGTTGAACTGAAAATTTGAACCTATGTTGTACTAGAGGCTACAATTTCGTCCCAACTTCTTCTACTATTGCTGGCCAATTACTTTTGTAATTGCTCTTTTGGAAGTCAATTTTGAAACTTGATGAATTTATGAATTATGTTTATTGTTGACTTCTTGTGGACTTATATAATTTTATAATTTAAGTGTTCTTACTTAATTTAGTTCAATTATGTTGTCAAATGATATTATTTTCACTTACTTTTCAAAAAAAAATAATAAATTGAAAAACCGAATAACCGATCCAATCTAAACCGATTTAAAATGGATTGGATTTACAATAAGAACCAAACCGGTTCAAAAAATAGTATATAATTTGGATCGGTTAGCTTTTTACCCCAAAACCGATCCGATCCAATCCAATCCACGAACACGCCTAATTGACCCAGTTGATCCATTTTATTTACAGATTGGCCCTAAGGATTTTCAAATTTCTTTCAATTAAGTCCTTTTTAATTTAAATCTTTGGTCCCTCAAGTTCTTAATATTAACCAAAAAAAACCCATATCTTTCCAAAACAACACACTTTAATTATTTTACCAATTATTATCATTTTCTTAGTCCAAGTTATGATTTTTATATATATTATTTGTGAAATTTTTGGGTGTTACAATTTAATATATATTTTATGAATATACATAAAGAATATATATTTAATATATATTAATAAATAAATAACTAATTTTTAATGAAAAATATTGGACTATATTAAATATCATACTATATTAATAAATAATTAACTATTTTTTGCCTGATAAATATCAAACTATATTAAATATATTTAACAAATATTTAAAATATATTTAATATTTAATACGTGAATAAAAATTTAATATATAATTTTTTAATGGGAAAATATCGGACTATATTAAATATATTTAATGAATATTTTGTATATAATTAATATTTAATATATGAGTAAATATTTAAAATATATTTAATGAATATACATAAAGAATAAATATTTAATATATATTAATAAATAATTAACTATTTTTAACTAAAAACAGCGGACTATTTTAAATATATTAAATGAATATTTATCATATATTTAATATTTAATATATGGATAAATTTTAATATATATATGTTTAATGAATATACATGAAGAACATATATTTAAAATATATTAATAAATAATTAAAAACATATTTAATGAGCAAATATTTAATATATATTACTTATAAATATGTAATATATACTACAAAAAATTAATATAAATATGTAATATATATTACAAAAAATTAATGTATTAATAAAATAAACAAAATTTCATACTAAAAACTATTGTAGTTAATTGGTTTAAGTATGAAAAAGTCTAAAATAATTTATATGAAACTTGCATGAATAAATTTAAATTAAATTTGATAATTGAGGTTAATATGTCAATTTGGGCATTATTACATTGTCTGTGATATAGTCAAATAGAAGTATATGCTAATAATGCTTGTGTTATGTCACCATTTGTTAATTATTTTCTTATTCATGCTTGTGTTATTTGTGCTTTGTCATAGTATTTTAATAAAATATTGGTGAAGTGGCACATAAGTTTAAGTCTCACATTTGAATCCAACTGGAATTAAGAACATCCTGTTGCACATAAATGGAATCCAGTTTACAGCGTAGTCAACATAGCCAAGGTGAGGATGCTGTGTGGACTAAACAAAATGAAACAGCCTTTATCATGCGTATGTATGATGAAGTCTTAAAAGGTACTGTATACGGAGTGAAATACTCGCATTCTCAGTGGATTAACTTGATGGTAAAGATGGAAGTTGCGTGTCTAGGGTATAACTATTCTGTCAGATAACTTCAAGAGAAAAGTTAGAGGTTCAGAGAATAATGGAAGAGGTACCATAAATTGCTTACAAATAGTACGGAATTTGGGTAGGATGATGAGAACAACATCCCGACGGCCTTAGAGGAGTGTTGGGTGAGGTGATTAGTAGTACGTGGGTTTGTTTTCATATTTTTTGCCATGTAGGATTTAATGAGTCGCACATACTTAAATTAACATTATCATCACTAAACTTTCCCTACAAATGTAGGCTAATCTTGGGGACACATCTCTTTAATCAAAGTTATTGTGCCACTATAGAGAGCTTACAACTATTTATGCACCCACTACTGCCACGGGTCGGATGGTGAGGGCATCAACCCAAGGCACGATACCTCAAGGTCAACAATGCTAGCGAAAGGATAACTATTTTAGGACTGGTTCAGAGGATGCTCAAGACATAGGAGATGATTATGATGACATCGGATATTTATCACCTCCAATGTCCCAGGTCCCTCGACCTTAGTGTAGGCCATCCTCCTCCACCTCTATGTCCTCCCACCAAAAAAGAGGTCATGATCCAATAGTTATTTCTGCCATGCATCTTTCACTCAAACTAATGAGGCCATTGCTTTGTAGAGTGATCCTAACTCAGTGACCACGGTGGAGATGTGTGTTCAAAACTTGAGAGAGATTCCCGATCTGCCCAATGACTTATTCTATACTGCTCTTACAAAATTGTAGGACCCAACTCATCGTAGGATGTTCCTTGCCCTCCATCCCGACCGTAGGCGTTGCTACTTAGAGAAGCTTCTGCGACTGTCTATCTACCTAGTTTATCTGCCTACATGCTATGCCATTATGATGTTTAGTTGCGCACTTATCATTTGTTGCTTTTTGTTGTTATGATACAATTTTGATTTATGTGTGTTTGGCCATGTATGTTGCCATTTTATCTATAATATCATCCGTCTGTAGTTAGTTTGCTTACAATTTTGGAGTACTAGTAATTGAATTTCTTCCACGCTGGCACTTTTAAAATTTCTTGGATTGAAATTGTGGTAGGAATGGATAACAAAAACATTGGAAGTATAGCTAATAATGTAGTGGATGATGTAGTAAATGATGTCTTCAATGAAATCTAGAATGAAAATACTACCCAGAGAAATCTAAATCATTCGTTTGAGGGTTTTCTATACTTGTACCAGGGGTATCCTCGCTCCTTTGCAAACCAATTGAAAATATCATTCAGGGATTCGTGATATTGCGACATAGATTGGTGCTAAGTTGTTCCAAGGACACAATGCTCGTTTCTTCAAAAATTGAAGATGAGTAAACATACATTTCGTCTACTCTGTGCTAAGATAAGAGACTGTGGCCTAATTATAGAACACCAACATAGTAAGATCGTGATTGAAGAGAATGTTGTTGGATTTATTGAAATGGTTGCCATGCACCACGTCACAGAAATAGTGCCGAGAGATTCCAGCATACCACTGAGACTATATCACGGCACGTGAAGCTTGACTGTGATGCTCGTGTAGCTTGACACTTGAGTTTATACACCCTCCAGATTTTAATACTGTGTCAGACTACGTACGACACAACAGAAACTTATATCTAGACTTTAAGGTAAGTTACCACTTTATTTTGTTGCATGTCTATTATATGATCATGTGACCTATTCCACCATCTTAGCCAATAGGATTGCATAGGGACAATTGACGGCATTATTATACCGGCATGGGTGTCCTCAAATAAGCACGATACATACTGATGTAGAAAGGCTTTTGTAGCATAATGTGTCATGGCAGTGCATGATTTTAACCTCATGTTCACATTCTTCCTTGTCGGTTGGGCAGGTAGCGCCAACGACGCTTGAATTTTCCTTGATGTACTATCGAAGTTACAAAGGATACCGAGAACCCATATATTATTCTATCTTATGTTCAACAATTAGCTTATAAATTCTTTGTATACAAATACTATGTGGTTGACTCTGGATACACGAACTTTTCTGATTTTATGTTACCATATAGGAGTGAACATTATCATATTTCCAAATGGTCCGGGGCAAACCATGGACCTCGTACAATGAGAGAACTATTCAATTTCCGCCATGCCACGGTCAGGAATCATATCAATCGATGCTTTGGCATTTGAAAAAAGCACTTCCCAGCTATCTAAGGTATGATGCCCAATTACCTAGTGTCCACGCAGTCTGAAATTGTCGTTGCTTATTGAGTACTTCACAACTTTGTGTGTAGATGCAGTTTGCAGGATGATATCTTTAATGAATACGCTGACCCAAACTATATGGATGAGGATGCCTAAGCATCCGTACGACAACAAGCGAGAATTGTTGATATATCTCAAAAAGCCATTGGGGAGTAGAATATCTTGTGTAATGCTATTATCCAAAAAATTTGGACTAATTGTAGATGCTTGTGTTCCACTCATGTTACGTTACTACTTTAGTATTGTTCTCATTGTTTATGTTACATGTATGTTGGATATCTTATGTTGTTCGTGGATCTTCAGTTGACAATTTGCATGTTTGATAATGTGAGTGTTGATCAATTATCTAGTACCTAATATTATGTCTTAATATGAACATCTTTTGGTCAATAATATTTAACATATGCACATTGCAATAAAATATAGCCCTGTAGTGAAGTTCAATTTAATGTGAATTAGCTACTATGGTGCCTGCACTGCATCACATGTGCTTTTGTTGTGGAGGTCTGATGTTGTTGTTTATAGCGAGGACGGAGAGGAATTATGGCCATTGGTTCTACACTTGTCCATTATGTGGAAACCACCGAGGCAATTTCATTTGGATAGAGGATCATCATTCCCAATCCCCTCACACACAGTCATCTGCAAGTGGTTCACAAAAGCATACATCCTCTGTTGCTTCATCTTATGTACCTGCAAGCTTACTTGAGGGTGCTCCATATACGGGTCCCAGCCGCACATCCATATTGGTTGACCATTCAGACCGTGCACCATATCATCTTAGTACTCCAGTTGAATGGATGATATGCGCATGTTGTGGATGCGCATGCATTTTGTTTGTCTTTGTTATTGTCATGCTACTCATTTTACTTGTTTGTATTGTTGGTCTTGTTGGTGATGATTTTGTATTGTACAATACATAACATATGATATTGCACATTTCACCTTACTTATGGTATTATGCGTATGGAATATGAAAAACTTTCTTCTTTTCTTTCATGAGTAGTGTGTGTAGCACAATGTTATTGATGTTTTTCGATATAATTATTATACTGCACATTATTTTTCTTTATTGTCCTAAGCAACCACATTTGTAGGTTTTCTTTGAAAGACTTACATATACAAACATAGTGATGTTGCAATAATTGAATCAATACTCCATTTCAGCTATGCCGCCTCGCACGCATAACCAATTGATGGATGAGTTTTTCTATGATCTGTTCTGGACTAAGAAGGAGGAGACGACATTGCTACGTCTCATTATGGCTCTTATAAGTACCAGTGACCTCTTTAACCATAGAGTCATGTTGTCATTGTGCAATGACCTTTCAGTATAGTTGTCCCGTGAGTTTAGGAAGGAGGTCGCAGTTCAGATGGTGATGATTAAGATTAGATAGTTACGTTGGTGCTACTTCTCATTCCAGGGGCACACCATAACCCCTACTATTAATATAGTGAAGATCAAGAGGCAGTACTCACTACAACAATTTGCACTTCACGTAACAAAAATTTTGGTAACAAAGGTAAAATTCTTTACATATGTTAGATTTATTGTAACAAAATTAATTTTTTGTTACAAATAACATTTTCTTTAGTAACAAAGTAAAAGTCTTGTTACCTTTAACTCAAATTTGTTACCTTAAATTTTTTATGTTCGTAACTAAATAATTATTTGTTACAAAAAATGTTATTTTGTTACATATAGCATTTTCCGTCATATAAGAAGATATATTTGTAACAAAATTTGGTAGCCTTTGTAACAACAAAATATTTGTTACAAATAAAATATATTGTAACAAAGTTTTTAGTTACTAAAGTTTAACTAACTTCCCTCCAAAATTCATTCCCTCCAAATATCAATTGTATACATATGGTAACAATGATTTTCGTTACTAATTATAAACGAATATTAAATTAAATTTTTACTAATACTTGTGGGTTGGGCTTTTGTTCAAGAAATGGACTTCACAATAATGTAAAGAATTTGTTAATTGAGCTTAACCAATTTTTTAGTGAATTATTATTGAACTGGGTTTTATTTTAAAGGGTGAGCTTGAAGAAATTTGAAGTGAATAATCCATTAGTTGGGCCAATTTCTTTAAAATATTGGGTTTTATAAATTTTTTGTGAATTATTCAATGAATTGGGAGTTTTCATTTAGAGGAAAAATGCAAAATTGGTCCCGTAACTATACCATATTGGCAAATTTTGACTTTATGTTTTCGGTACACTAACTTTTGAATTTTGGCAATTTGAGGATAAATCTAGCCCAAATTCATTTGCAGCAGGCCCGATCCACATGGCGCCACATCACATCCTCTCTCCTACGTGGCATGTGGTGTGGCAACCCCTTTTTGCCATGTACTTTACTAGACAAAAAAAAAGGATATTTGCACAAAAAATTAAAAATAGGTACATAAATATTGAAAAAAGTAAAAAGAAAAAGAAGATAAATCTTGAAAAATATTTATATACTTATACATACTTATATATATATTCACATATATAAACACACATACACATGTATCCCACTTGCTAAATTATCAAATTAAATGAATTGAGTCCTAAAAAAAATTTAAAACTTGCACATTAGAATTTAAAATATCAAATTTCCTTCAAATTTATAAAATTTTATTTTCTATGAATTTACCATCTAAATTTTTTTTAAAATCTAATTTATCACTTTAGGCCATATAATTTTAATAATATTAAGTTAAAATATCTAATAATGTTAAAATAGTAAAATATCTAAAAATTTAAATAAATTTTGTTGACTTTATTTATTAAGTTAAAAATGAAATAAAAATTAAACAATAAAAATTTAAGTCTATCCTATTATCTATATAATTCAAAATTACATAAGAATATTAAAATGATAAATACATCTAAAATAATTTTGTTAAATATAAATATATTTTATTTATTAATTCAAATATGACAAAAAAAACTTAAACAATAAAATTTTAAGTCTGTCATCCTAACTATATAATTATAAATTACATAATAATATTAAAATCAAAAATATTCTAAACATTAGAATTTAAAATATCAAATATCCTTCAAATTTAAGTAATTTAAATAGTATCTTAATATTATTTAAATTACTCAGAATAAATTTAAATAATTTTATTAATAATTTTTTTAAATATTAAATAATCTTTTAATTAAAGTTAGATTAAAAAAATAAAAATTTAAAATCATCAACATATGTAAAGTAATTTAATCAAATTTAATTAAACATATTTATTAATTATAAAATAAAAATAAAAATCAAATCCATCTCTTAATTAAATATGATTTTATTTTGAAATTACATCTCAATAATATTAAAAAATAATCATATGTAAAATAATTTATTTATATTAAGTTAAATATATTTATTAAATATAAAAAATATTTATTAACTAAAATAAATAATTTTAAAATAAAAATATCTTGTTCTCTTCTAAAACACAAATAAATAAATAATTTTCTCTCAATTCATTTTTCACCTACCACCCAAAATACAAACAAACAACCATCACATTCTCCAACACCACTTCCAAAAAATCATATTGCTAAAATATTTTGACAAAATGCTCCAATTCATAAACAAACTAGCCCTAATTTAAACTAATTTCATTAAATTTATTAATTAATAAAAATTAAATAAGTCAAAATGTGGGAGATATAGAGTTGGAATCCTGTGAGACCTTGATGTGTGTGTGTGTATATAAATAAAAAAATTAAATTTGTTTATTAATCAAAATAAATAATTTAAATAAAAATAAAATCTAAAATTTTATCCTAACAATATAATTTTAATAATTTTAAATAAATAAATAATTTTAATTATTTTGAACAAAATAATGTAATGATTTTAAATAAATAACATAAGTAAAAAAATTTAATTAAAATTTATTAATTAACAATAAATAAATAAGTATATATATACATTTTTTTTTTCCTTCCTTCTTCCCCATCCCCACCCCCACCCACCCCTACCTCTTCCAACAAGCACCCCCCACCCCGCCAACCCCACCCCAGGCCTGGCCATGGCTGGCCGCTGGCTACTGGCCATTTTTCCATGACCACTCGCCGGCCATGGCCAGACCCAACCGCCGCCGGCCGGGCGGCCGCTGGCCATAGCCGGCAGTGAGGGGTTGGGGGAGAGGGGGTGGGTATTATATATATATATGTATATATTTATATGATATTTATTTTATATATATTTATATTGATATTATACATATATATTTATTTATATGATATTTATATTGAGATATAAATTTTTTTATGAGGATTTTGTTATATATTTTTAAATTTTATTATTATTTTTTTAGAAAAATTTAATGAAGGTTGATTGGGCAATTCAAATTTTGTTAATTTTTTATAAATAAGTCAAAATTTTGAGCTAATGGGTAATGAATTTTTTTAATTTAACAGTTTTGCCTTAATACTAATGGAAGTTGAGGTGCTATTCCAAATGTATTAAAAAAATTTAGAGTTTTGGTCCTATAAGTGTCAACTTAATTACCGAAAGTGCAAACCCCCCATCCAATAAGATCAAAAATATCATTTTTCCAATATAACCAAACACTACATTAGCAAAAAAAAGAAAACTAAGGACTCCATTGAAATGGTAATAATTTTATTGGACTAGTTGCAATTTACCCTAATGTGATTTGTGAAATAAGTGTCAAACCCTTATGTGAAAAAAATATATCCATACAAAACAGCTTCTTTATGTTTTATAAAACCACACACACGCCTCCCCCTCCATATTTATTGCCCATGTAATGTAATTTTAATATAAAAAGATCAGTTTACCCTTAATCATTTCACATATATACAATTCAATTTAAATAACTTTTTATTATCATATTTTATTTATTTTTTCTTTTTTTTCATTCTTTTCTTTTCTTTTTATTCTCATTTCTCTCTTCTATTATTTCATATATTTCTCATTTTATACATATATATAAATTTATCATTGTTTCTCATTTCTCATTATTTCATATATTCTCATTTTACACACACACACACACATATATATATACATATATATAAATTTATCTATAAAATTTTAAATAATTTTTATTTTTATCTTTTTTCTTTCTAATTATTCATACATGTATACTTATTTTTCTATTTATACTTATTCACATAAATATAATATACATATTTATAAATTTATCAACAAAATTTAAATTACTTTTATTTTTATCTATTTTTCTATTTATTCAGTCCGAATTAAATAATATTTAATATTTATAAATATGTATAATATAATTTTTTGTTCATACTTATTTACATATATAGTGTATATATATGCCACAAGAAAATAGGTTAATCACGCCATATACTTTGCGCTGGTTTTTCTAAACTGCCGCAATTAATAATATTATTTCTTTTACTTATTAGATTGCTCTTTATTTTTAACATTAAAGGGTTTTGTACACAATTTTTTAATATCTATATATATATATATGTAATGCCAATTATTTTTTAAAAACAATCTTATTTAATTTTAATTTTTGATTAAAAAATCAATTAAGCTAAGACAAAAAAAGTAAAATAAATCAAAATAAATATATAAAATAATTATAAAGTCAAAATCAATATTAGTATATAAGTTAATAGAAACCTTTTAATTTGACTCATAACTTAGTTATCGAATAATTTAATAAAGAAAAGAGTTTGGCATTAGTCATATAAAGTTAAAACTATAGTAAATTGATAAAATAATTATAAACTTAAAATTGATTTTAAAATATGAATTAGAGACAAAATATGAGGATGAAATTATAATGTAAAATAAAATATATAAAAAACAAATTATTGTATTCATTCTCAAATTTTTGTATAAATATAATTGGATATTCATATTATATTTTGCAAATAACAAAAAAATAGTGAATAACAAAAAAAGTTGTTAACCTTTCAAATAATCAAAATCAAAATTTCTCATTATTTCATATATTCTCATTTTATACATATATATATATATATTTATCTATAAAATTTTAAATAATTTTTATTTTTATCTTTTTTCTTTCAAATTATTCATACATGTATACTTATTTTTTCCATTTATACTTATTCACATATATATAATATACATATATATATATATATAAATTTATCAATAAAATTTAAATTACTTTTATTTTTATCTATTTTTTCTATTTATTCATTCCGAATTAAATAATATTTAATATTTATAACTATGTATATAATATAATTTTTCATTCAAACTTATATACTTATAGTATATATATACACACACACTACAAGAAAATAGGTTAATCGTGGCATATATTTTGTGACGGTTTGTTCCAATCGCCACAAAATATTAATTTGACGGTGTTGAGCAACGATTTATCCAAACCACCACTGAATTAGCCATTTAGTGGCGGTTTTTTTGAAACCGCCGCGGAATTCATAATAAATGGCAGTGGTTAGTGTAACATTCCCTGAATGAATAACTTTGTGCTAATTTTTCTAAATCGTAGGAATTAATAGTATTGTTACTTTTGCTTGTTAGATTGCCCTTTGTTTTTTACTTTAAAGGGTTTTGTTCACAATTTTTTAATATTTATATATATGTAATGCCAATTATTTTTATAAATTTCTAAAATAAAGTATTTTATATTATAAGCTCTTCTACAAAAATATTAAGCCTTTACCTAACAATTTATATATACATATATGTAATAAAATTTCTTTGCATCATGCAGCTATGTTATATAATTATCTCAAACTTTTTTATTTATTTCTTTTAATTCACTATTTGATACTCTTATTTGATTTATTCAAATGACAATTATTATTTTGTTTTTTAATATAAAATAATGTTTGCTTGATAACATGTGAAATTGCTTGAGAGCTCTATATGGAAGAGATGAATAAGTAATTGAGCAAATGCAAATATTAATTTCTGGACATGCAGCCAAGATGGTTAGGTGCTTGTTTGAGGGTGGGCATGGTGCGGGATCGAAACATGATTACAGTAGGTTTTGATGAATTTTTGCTGGGCTTGCGGGTGGGCCTGTGCTCGCGTGGGCCGATAGTGGGGTGGCCGGTGTGTGAGTTGGGCCTTACGGGTGGGCCTGCGCATGCTCGAGTGGGCCGGCGTGGGCGCTGGGCTTGTGCTCGGGTGGCTTGCGGGTGGGCCTGCGTGCGCTCGAATGGGCCTACGCTCGAGCACTGGGCCGGGTGGGTCGGTGTGTGGGCTAGGCCGGCTCTCGGGTGGCTGGTGTGTGAGCTGGGCTTTGCAGGTGGGCCTGCGGGATCGAAACCTGATTCCAGCAGGTTTTGATAAATTTTCGTTGGGCTTGTGGGTGGGTGGGCCTGCGCGCGCTTGGGTGGGTCGGGGCGCTCTGGGCTGGGCCTGCGCTCGGATGGGCCGCCTGTGGGGTGGTCGGTGTGTGAGCTGGGCCTGCGCTCGGGCGACTTGCGGGTGGGCCTGCATGCGCTCTGGTGGGCCGGCGCTCAAGCACTGAGCCGGGTGGCCCGGTGTGTGGGCTGGGTCGGCGTGGGCCAGCTCTTGAATGGCCGGTGTGTGAGCTGGGCCTTGTAGATGTGCCGACGTGGGCGTTGGGCTTGCGCTCGAGTGGCCGGTGTGCAAGCTGGGCCGATGTGGGCCCGCGCTTGGGTGGGCCGGTGTGTGAGCTAGGCCTTGCAAGTGGGCCGGCGTGGCTCTGGGCCTACACTGGTAGCTACTGCCTCTTGCTGGTGGGCCGTGGGCTAGAAGGCGATGGCCCGGGTCGAGCCCAGAGTTCGGCGGCCCTATAGGCATAGGCCTGATGTCAAATGGCCCATCCATATGAATCAGGCCAAACAAGAGCCCATGCACACACATTTGGTAACAAAACTTTTAGTTATTTTTTCCATTAGTAATGAAATGCTTATTTTTGAATTAAAATTTTGTTTAAGTATTTGTAACCAAATATTTTGTTACATAAACAATTAGTAACTATACTTAATTAAATAAATAATATCATTATATTATGCATTGGTAACAAAAAAATAAAATGTAACAAAATTGCCAATGTTTTAGTAACTAAATATTTCGTTACGTTATAAAAATCTATTGTAACTACTACACTTTTTTGTTACTAATATCATATTTTCGTAACGATAAATTTCGTCGCCATAAGTCCATCATTCGTAACGAACCATAAATTTCGTTAGTAAAACCTTTTGCGACGAGCTTTAGGGCACTAAACTTAAGTAACGAAAAATTCATTACCAATATTTTGGGTAACGAATTTCAGCTTTATGGTAACAAAATTATTCGTTACCAAAAGTGTAATTTGTTGTAGTGACTGGAAGCACATACAATATGTATATATTCTTTTCTTATTATATGTCTTTTCTATTGTGATGCATACATCTATCTTTTCTCAAATATGTAATAAGGTATTGAATGTGCATCACCATCTTAACACTCAGACAAGGTCATATTCCTTAACATTTTTTGACACATTTAGGAAAGTCACTATACATCCAGCTGGGATATATTTTCACTTACGTACGAGCTGCTGATTTTGATGGTCATGAGGGAGAGGCCATTCCACTGATCATCATATCAAACTTCGATGATGATCTCGTCCCTGGCCCACTTGTCCTACTTGTGGTTGCACCGCCACCTTATGTTCCACATGCTCCTGCACGTAATCTTCCACGACCTATATAGGTTATTCAGTTGAACGACTCACAGTGTAGCACGAATGTAAATTCCTCTCACGAGGGTACATATGAGAACACTGCTGGGTCACCCTCAACCGATGTTGCTGCTCTGCGTGGACATGGGGGATGGTTAGATTAGTAGGTGTTGATGTTCGATTGGATGTTGTCAGACTAGTTGTTGTGTGTTCTTATTTTACTATGCATTTGACTTTATATAATTTGATTAGATCGCCATTACTGTTTCTATTATGTAGTACTCTGACACTATGACTTACATTACAATCTTTCTAGTATGCTTTTATGGGTGATATACATCTCTCGGCTTCACTCGTGTAACCTTTTTCCTACTAATTACTTGTCTTACATATGCCTAATAAATATATGGGTACTTCTTATACATAAAGTCAAATTATACAAATATATATTTTACATTTATATATAGATAAATATATCAATAAATTTAAGCGCAATTTATTCTTTTACTTATAATTAATTCATAAAATATAATTATATTTGCATGTAATTTATTAATATTTATATAAATTTACTCAACAGTAAATAATAAATATATTGTATGTGCTCATATTAATATGTATTTTACTTTTAAAAATCATCATCTATATAATAAAATTAAAATAATGTATGTTACATTGTTTACAAAAAATTATTTTCATATTTTACAATTATATTTCCACATTATTTTTTAATTTTTAAATGGAATTATTTTCATATTATAATGTCATAGTTATATTTTAATATTCAAAGATAAATTATTTTACAATATAATTATGTACACATATAATTTAATATGTTAAATTTAATTTGGTTTCTGAATGTTTAATTATATAAAAGCGTCATGTTATTTACACTTTAAATTATTTAAAATATTAATAAAATAAATTATTCCATTAATTCAATATTAAATTTCATTATATATATATATTATGGGATATTTTAGATAAAATTAAATTAATGTTAGTTTATTCTACAACAATGTATATATAAATAATATATAATATTCTTTACATAAAAAAAAACTCATACCTTACATAAATCACCATTTCTTAAATTTTTTTCATAAAAAATCTCTGAATCAATCACCACTTCACTAACATTTCCTAATAAAAATCTCACAATAAAACATAATCTCACAAAAAATCTCACAATCAATAATCTCACAATCAATCACCATCTCATAACTTTCACCTGTTATGTTAACAGTAATTATTACACTTTTACCTCACAAACAATTACTTTTTTATAAAAAAAATTTCAATCTTACAAATACAAAAATCTCACAATTCTTTCTTGAAAATTAAAAATAAAAAATGAAATCACAAGCAATCCAGCCTAAGGTTGTGATTGTGTGACACCCCACTCTGGGTAACTCAAAGCTGAAATATCAAAACGTTCCATTCAATAATTTTGAACTTAAAATACAATTAAATAGGCCCATAATCAACATTTCATGCTCATCAGAAATAGCAGCGGATTCAAACTTAAATAAACCTGATAAACCGTAAAGTAAAGGCTAAGATTCACATTCTTACATAACAAAATATTTACAATCCCACAAGTCATCCATATCAACATGACATATCACGACATCTTGCATCCATACTTAGCTATCAGATGATTTCCATATATACATTCAGCATCTGATCTATTACAAAACATACTCATGTCCAGCTTGGAGTTGTAATTCCTCGCTTAGTCCATGTCTGAGAGAATCAAAATAAACAGGGGGATAAGTCCAAAGGACTTAGTGAGGGATAACTGTAAGCATAACAGAAGGAATCTGTTGAGGAAGAATCAACTCAACAGACTGTAAATCAACAGTCAGGCAGAACAGATCATAATACAGTCAGACAGTCGATCAGGCAGGCAGTCAGTCAGTCGCATTCAGTCAGTCAGTCCAGCATGCAATCAGTCAATCAGTCCAAAAATAATCAAAATCAATTAATAAACATATCAGATCAATCGAATCAATCTAACATATCATATCATAACAATCATATCAGTCCCTTAACAGCTCGTCCTACTTTGCAGCTGGGAACAACTATAGTAGATCGGTAATGAATAACAGACAGTCGGATATCAGATCAACAGATAACAGTACAGACGGATAACGGATGTCAATCGAAGGATAACAGTAGATGTTCAGGAATAGCCCTAGCACATCACAGACAAACGGACAGTAGATGCCCAGGAATAGTCCTAGCACATCGCTCATACCTAGGAATAACCCTAGCCTATGGCTGACAAACTAAATACCTAGGGAATAGCCCCTAGCGTACACAGACTTACAGAATGAATACCCAGTGAATAGCACCTAGCGTATCAGACTTACAAATACTTAGGGAATAGCCCCTAACATATCAGACGTACAGATAATTCAGAACAATATAGAAGTGCCAACAGGGCAAACAGTAACAGTACCGAACAGTACAGATATCAGAACAAACAGATAGCAGGACAGATAACAGAACGAACATATAGCATATGTCAGAAAACGTTTTGGGCTCTAGAACTAACAAAAACAGAATCAGAACAGAAATAACCCTCACAGGGGTGTCCGAATCAGATAACAGAATATCAAAGATCTTAACAGATCACAGATTTCAATAACAGTACAGTCAGTTCAGAAACAGTAACCCGCACAGAGGTTTATCACAAATACCAATAAATGAAATGAAGTGCCAGATTGGCAGACCCTCACAGGGGTTCAACAATTAACGAATAGCTATAACCAAAGCAATAACCCAAAGTGGGAGACCCTCACCTCCGTAATCTCAGAAGTGCTATCACGATCAGCAGCCTATTGGTCCGTGGGACCCACTTCGACGTTACCTATCCAAAAAGTAATATTTATAATCAAAATCCATACTTAATTCTATTAATCACAATTGTACCATTAACGATCCATATTAACTAATTTATCAATTAATACGGTATCTCATTCCTATTTCAAGGTCATGGACATAATCCTAATCACGCAATAGGATTAAACTTACATAATCAATTCCTAATCAATGTCATAAAATCTTATAATATAATCCTTAGTACTATAATAAGTCCAAGTTTTGGCATTATGCATAAGTCCGGGTCCACTTAATCCATATTCCATAGCATGGGAAACCAACACACATATATATAGAATATCATCATCCTCAAATTCTATTCTTGGCATGGATACAAACTCAATAAGAAAATATACATATGCATGTACATATATATATACACAACAACTTTCTTCAATCCTTTACCACAACTACGCAACGGAACCTCGGATTCACAAACCAACAACGCCACTGCGTTTGCCACATCGAGAGGAAGAAATTGTCCTCCAGCGTCGGAAAATTCCCAAACTCCGCAGTCCTGATCCTCTCGAGCTCCTGAGTCCAAATATGCTGTCGGTTTTTTGTTTTGAGCTTCAAGGCCACCGAAAAATCCAATTTTCAGCCCCAAAACCAACTCCTCCGCCCAATTCCGATCACCGTTTTTCTTCTCCTCCAACGCGCCTCAACCACATGTAACCACCTAGAACTCTTCTCCACCCCTAGAGCTTTCAAAACCACCCCTCAAACAGTCCAAAATATCATCGGAAAACAAGAGACCCACTTCACCCGAAAATCGGGTCTTCCTCCGCCGTGGAGCTCCGCCGTCCGATTGTGTGCATGGTGGAGGAAATGAAATCAGGGATGGTGGGGGAAGAGATTGGTGAAGTCAGATGGGAGTTTATGGTGGTCGCCGGTGAGAACCGTGGTGGTGTTGTCTTCGGTGGAAAAAGGAAGAAAGAAAATGAGAGAAAAAGGAAGAAGAAAGGAAAGAAAAAGAGAAGGAAAGGAAAACAAAAGTTTCTGCTGCCCGATTTGGTTTTTAAATTCAACTTCCTATTTTTCAATTTAGTCCCTGAAATTATGAGACTCCTCAATTGATTCCCAGAATTTCTGAGAATTGCTCCCAAGCCCTCGTTGACTATGCTTCTTCCATGCGAACCCCTAGGTCAAGAAAATGTGTCAATTGAATCCTTAAAAATTGCAATTCTCACCCCCAAACTTCCAGTTTCCTTGCAATTAAGTGATTTTAATATTAATTATGAGCCCTAAAATCTGATTAACCAAAATCTTAATTTCTAAATCCCAATTTTCTGAAATACTGAATTTTAGGGGTGTTACAGATTGCTTGTGTTTTCATTTTTCCTTTCTCATTTTTTGGAGGAAATAGTGAGATTTTTTTGTTTGTGAGGTGAGAAAAAGTGAGATGGTGATTGTTTGTGAGAATTTTTTGTAAGAGAAAGTTGTGAGGTGGTGGTTGTGTGTGAGATTTGTTTTAGTGAAATTTGTGGAGTGATGAATTATTGTGAGAATTTTTGTGAGAAAGAGATGGTGATTGGTTATGAGTTATTTTAATGTAAGCAAATTTATATATTATTTATATATACAATATTGTAGAATAAATTAACATTAATTTATTATTATCTTAAATATTCCATATATGATAATGAAATTTAATATGGAATAAATTTATTATTTTATTTAATTAAAATTTGTAAATTTTCTGTGAGAATTTAATAATTTATATATTGAATATAAATATAATATATTCATGTAAATTCGATAAACATAGATTAAGTGTTTAATAATAATGTAAAGATTGCATATATACCAAATATTTGTTAAATATATTTAATAATATTCCTATATATTCTGAAAAATATTAATTAATTATTTATTAATATATATTAAAAATAAATTATTTATGTATATCGATTAAAAGTATATATTAACTATCATAACATATATTAAATATTACATATGATGGACATATTCATTAACTATATTAAATACTAAATATATACTACATATTCATTAAATATTTATTTTAAAATTGTACTATAATTTATCCGTTAACATGTTGTTATTTAGTTATTCTTTATATATTCGTAATGCGTATTCATGAAATATATATAAAATTTTAAACACATATGAAATATTAAATGTGTACTATAAATTATTTAACTATGTTTAAAATACTATTATTTTTTAAATATTCAAACAATAGTTCTTATTTCTTTATAAAAATGAAATTTAATATATTCATATTATTATTTATAATATAATACATATATATGTCAGATTTTTTTATTGATCTTGTATTACATTCTTCCACCACATTTATTAATTTATTTATTTAAAAAAAAGTTATAATGATATTGTTATTACAGATACAAAATTATGTATTAATATATAAATCGAGTATTAGTGGAAATTTCCAATCTCATTAAGTGTGTTGAAGATACATGCTTTGAGGATTGGTTGTGAGAAGTTGTCTCATTCTCAATCACAGCTATGTGATTAGAACAAAAGATATTGCACGATCGAAGAGAATAGAGACATTCTTATGTGTCACATAATAAGTAATAGTCCATATAATGGTTCAGATACATATGTTTTAGTATTACACAATGAAGCCAGTAACAGTGATACAATAAAAATAAATAAAGTCCAGTTCATAGGAATTTTAGAAACATAATAACAAGCAGTCATACATCTACCAGGCAGAATATCATGACCTAATCATCTATCCATCTCCCACGGCCACCTGGGGGAGGAGCGTCAGTGGGGGTTGACTTGCCAGTGCTGTCATAAGTACCATCATATGAGTAACTAATGTCCGTGCTACCCTGTGAGTCACTCAATTGAATAACTTATGTCAGTCATGGCTGATTATGCAAAGAGGCACGTGGAATAAGTGGTGGCGGTGCAACCACTGGTGGGATGCGTGGCGACGGGATGAGGTCGTCCTCGAAATCTGATATGACGATAGGCACGACAGCCTCTCCCTCACGGCCATCCAAATCAGCAGCTCGTGCATACGTGAAAATGTAGCCCAGGTGGATGTACAACGACTCTCCCCTGACGCGAAAATGTCACTACCTGGTGGTCTCCTGAAAGTGTTAAGAGGAATTGAATGAATAACACCTTATTGGAGTGTTAGAGTGGTGATAAGCATACACTATCATCTTTACATATTTTTATTTCTATGTATGCATGATGGTATAATTACATATAATAAGATCAAAATACATACATGCTGAATATGCTCCCAGTACTGCATGTCAACGGTCATTACATTAGTAGTTGGGTTGTGGTGCACCCCTGGAATCTCAGTGAACTAAATAAATGCGTAATATCGACGGAGTAGCTGTTCGATCTTAATCCTAACCATATTAGTCGTCACATCCCTCCCAAACTGTCGTGACAACTGTGCCAAAATATAAGCACACAAAGATAACAAGACGTCACGGTCGGATAGGTTGTGTGTACTCACAGCAGCCGTAATGAGCCGCATCAAGTCCTTCTCCTCCGCCTCCATCCAGAACGGATCACGAAAAACTCCTCCAACCGCTGGTTATGCGTACGTGGCGGCATACTTGTAATACACCACTACTACATTATGGCAACATCATAATATTTGTAAATAATTATATGTGAAACAAAAGAAGCAAGTGTGGTTGTCTATGACAATGAAGAAATAATATGTACAATACATCACTAATGGTCAATAACATAAGTGACAATGTGCCCCAGACACACCCTAGTCACGAAAAAGCCTAATAAAGCTTCCTATGTTAGATACGCATAACATCATTAATTACATGCAATGTGCAAAATCTCTTATCATTATCCACCGTACAGTACATAAGCATCACCAAAGAGATCCAACAATACCAAGCAGCAAGATTATGAGCACCATAATAAAAAGACAAATAAAATGTATGCGCATCCACAGCATACGCATATCATCCATCCAAGTGGAGTCGAAAGATGACACTATGCACATCTAGTCTCGCAAATCGATGTGGACGGGTGTGTCTGACCCATAGACTGGGCACCCTCGTGTAAATCTACAGGTACGTAAGATGAACCAGCAGATGATGCATGCATATGTGATGCAGTCGCGCGGGAGTGTGAGTTAGAGGGTTGGGACCGACGTTCCCAATCCTTTGCCCAAATGAAGCTGCCTCGGTAGTTTCCACGTAAAGGACATGTGTAGAACCAATGACCATAATTCCTGTCTATCCTCGCCATTAACAACAGCATCGGTCCTCCATCGCAAGAGCTCATAGGATGTAGTGTAGGGCCATAGTATGGTAGCTGATTCAAATTACAATTGAACTTCACAAGAAATGAGTTGTTTTATTACAATATCATTAAAGATGAACATATATAAACACATTATATTCATAAGAAACACTGGCCATGATCACCAATCGCATTACTAAACATGCAAATCATCAAAATCATGTCCAGGAATAAGATAAAGTCTCTATCACAAATTCACAATGTAAACTACATAACAATATTTAAAGTGTACCGTATATCATTCGTGGAAGCTTCAACAGCAATTCAATGCAAGTAAACGATATCTAAGCATGTCTAGCATTATTCCATATCTGTTGGGCGATGGAGTCACACAGCACATTCTGCTCCCAAATGGCTTTTGGAGATATATCAACAATTCTTGCATGTGCTTCTGCGGATGCTTGGGCATCCTTATCCATGTAGTATGGGTCAGCATACTCATCAAATATATCATCCTCTGCACTGTGTATACGCACGAAGTTGTGCAGGATGCAACAAGCGAGGACAATTTCAGATTGCGTAGACACGAGGTAGTTGGGCATCATGCCACGAACAATTGGGAACCGCTTCTTCAAAATGCCAAAGCATCGCTCGATATGGTTCCTCACCGTGGTGTGTCGGCGATTGAACATTTCTCTCAGTGTACGAGGTCCACGGTTTGCCCTGGACCATTCTGGGATATGATAGCGTTCACCCCTAAATGGTGACATGAAATCAGGGAAGTTCGTGTATCCAGAATCTACCACGTAGTATTTACCTATGAATAATTTATGCTTATCATGCGTTAAATGAATAATATAAGATGCTTACTATTTGGTTCAAGGTACACAATGTAAAATCACCTGTAGGAGGCCAAGGAAAATTGTACTCTAGGGTAGAAAGTGCATCGAGGAAAACTCGAGAGTCGTTGGCGCTACCCTCCCAACCAGCAAGGACAAATGTGAACATAAGGTTGAAATCACACGCTGCCATGACATTTTGTACAACAAAAGCCTTTCTACATTGGTATGCACCGTGTTTATTTGTGGGCACCCATGCCGGTACAATGGTGCCATTAATTGCCCCCACGCAATCCTATTGTGGACATAAGGTAGAAGAAGTCACATAACTACATAGTTAACATACAACATGGGGTAAAAGGTTCAAGCGCACCTTAAAGTATGGATACAAGTTTGTGTTGTGTCGTATATAGTCCGAAACCGAATTAAACTCTGGAGGTCGTATGTACTCCGGTGCTAGTCCACATAGCACATCACACACAAGCTTCACGTGGCGCGATATAGTCGCAGTGGAATGCTAAAATCTCTCAGCACTATTTATGTGGCGGTGCATGGCAACTGTTTGAATAAATATAGCAACGCTCTCTTCAATCACGAGTCGACTACGTTGGTGTTCAACAATTAGTCCACGGTCTCTTATCTTACCACATAGGGTACGAAATGTATGTTTACTCATCTTCAATTGTTCAAAGAATCGGCATTCGTGTCCTCGGAACAAATCAGTCAACCAATCCATGCCTCGATATCGTGAATCCTGAATGGTACTCTCAATTGGTTCGCAAATGAACGGGGCGACGCCTGGTACAAGTATAGAAAACCCCCGAATGAACGATTTAGATTTCTTCGAGCATTGATAGTATTTTCATTATGCATGTCATCGAACACATCGTCAATGACGTCGTCCACTACATCATTAGGTATACCTTTAAAATTTTTGTCGTCCATTCCTACCAAATCTTTAGGAAATCCTGTTAAATATTTTACCATATATGTGGAGGCAGGTAGTTAATTACTGTTACTCAAAAAAATTTAAGCAAACTAATTAAAGATGAAGGATATTATGGATAAAACGAGTACGTACATACTAAAACATGAATAAATAAAAATGATATCATGACAAAGTAGAAAAACCATCGGTTGTAAGTTATTCGTGCAGACAAACATGAAAATAGCACAATGAATGGGCATATAATGTAGGCAGAAAGACAATCACAGAAGCTTCTCCAAGTAACCACGCCTACAATCAGAGGGGAGGGTAAGAAAAATCCTGCGACGGATGGGGTCCTCTAATTTCGCCAAGGCCGTATAACATAAATCATTAGGTAGGTTAGGAATCTCGGTCAATTTTTGAACACACATCTCCACCGTTGTCACAGATGTGGGATCACTCTATGAGGCAATGGCCTCATTAGCTCGGGTGAAAGAGTGCATGGCAGATATAACCGCTGGATCATGACCCTTTTTTCGATGCGAGGACATGGAGTGGAGGAAGTCGGCCTAGAATGAGGGCGAGGGACCTGGGACATTGGAGGTGATGAATGCCCGGTGTCATCAAAATCATCTCCTATGTTTGGGGCAGCCTCAGAACTAGCCCCTACAGAATCATCCTCTCGGTCGCGTTGTTCACCCCGAGGCAATGTGCCTTGGGTCGACGCCCTCGCCATTCGCCCAGTGGCAGTAGTGGGTGCATAAATAGTTGTAAGCTCCCTGTAGTGGCGCAATGGCTTTGATCGAAGCGATGCGTCTCTAGGATGAGCCTACATTTGGAGAGAAAGTTTAGTAATGGCGATGTTAACTTAAAATGCACGAATAATCTCTTCGAGCAACGGTGAAATATATGCAAACAAACACACATACCGCTATCCACCGCGCCTAACACTCATCTGGGGCCGTCGGGACCATGTTCTCGTCGTCCCACCCAAAGCCTGTATCCACAGTAAGTAATGTGTGGTACCTCTTCCACTTCTCTTTCAACCTCTGACTTTTTCCTTGCTATTGCCTGACTGAGTATGTGTACCCTTGGCACGCCATTTCCATCTTTACCATCATGTCAATCTAGTGAGAAGGGGTGAATTTCGCACCGTACACTCCACCCTTTAACACTTCATCATACATAAGCATGATGAACGCCGTTTCGTTTTGCCTAGTCCACACGGCATCATCACCGTGGCTATGTTGACTACGCTATGAACTTGATTCCATCTACGTGCAAGGAGATATTCTTTATTGTAGTTCCATGCAATGGGAAAATGAAAAATACTACGACAGCTAACTAATATTGTTTTTAAATAACATGACAAAATACAAACAACACTACCATGATAAGGACTTAAGATACAACTCGTGACATAATAGTGTACCATATGACCTTTGACAATCAATTGGTCTTTATAGCGTACAATGTAATAATGCCCTAGTGTGGTGACATATTAACCTCCATTGCCTAATCATATTTCTATATCATTTTCTTGAGTATATCAAGTATATTGTAATATATTAAATATTACACATATAGTACTAATTTACAAATATTTTTCAATATTACATATGTACTAAATAGTTGTGAAGTGAGTTGAAGATAGTAATATGTTTATTTGATTATTAATTAGTCCATAAATATATTTATTATTTATTTATACGAGTTAAATATAATATAATAAGTTAAAATACTATAATAAACACATATATATTGCCATATATTAAATATTAAACATTTAACCATAATTTACAAATAATTTTCAATGTTACATATGTACTAAATATTCTTGAAGTGAGTTGAAGTTAGTAATATGTTTATTTGATTTTTAAATAGTCCATAAATATATTTATTTTTTATTTATACATGTTAAATATAATATAAGAAGTTAAAATACTATAATATACATATATATATTATATTGACATATATTAAATATTACACATTGGACAATAATTTACAAATTATTTTCAATATTACATGTGTACTAAATATTCTTGAAGTGTGTTGAAGATAGTACTATATTTACTTTATTTTTTAATAGTCAGTAAATATATTTAATATTTCTTTATACATATTAAATATAATATAATAAGTTAAAATACTATAATATACATATATATTATATATATTGATATATAGTAAATATCACCCATTTAATAATAATTTACAAATTATTTTCAATATTACATGTGTACTAAATATTCTTGAAGTGTGTTGAATATAGTACTATATTTATTTGGTTTTTAAATAGCCAATAAATATATTTAATATTTCTTTACACATATTAAATATAATATAACAAGTAAAAATACTATAATATATATTTATATATATTACAAGTATATTGTAATATATTAAATCTTACACATATAATACTAATTTACAAAAAAAATTCAATGTTACATATGTACTAAATATTCTTGGGTTGTGTTAAAGATATTAACATATTTGTGTGATTTTTAAATGGTCATTTATAATATTTATTATTTCTTTATACATATTAAATATAATATAATAAGTTAAAATACTATAATGTGGGTGTATATATATATTATATAGTGGAATATATTTTAATTCTGACACATATAATACTAATTTACAAAATATTTCCAATATTACATATGTACTAGATATCCTTGAAGTGTGTTGAAGATAGTACTATATTTATTTGATTTTTAAATAGTCAATAAATATATTAATATTTCTTTATACATATTCAATATAATATAACAAGTTAAAATACTATAATATATATATTTATATATATTACAAGTATATTGTAATATATTAAATCTTACACATATAATACTAATTTACAAAAAAATTCAATGTTACATATGTACTAAATATTCTTGGGTTGTGTTAAAGATAGTAACATATTTGTGTGATTTTTAAATGGTCATTTATAATATTTATTATTTCTTTATACATATTAAATATAATATAATAAGTTAAAATACTATAATGTATATATATATTATAGTGGAATATATTTTAATTCTGACACATACAATACTAATTTACAAAATATTTCCAATATTACATATGTACTAGATATCCTTGAAGTGTGTTGAAGATAGTACTATATTTAATTGATTTTTAAATAGTCAATAAATATATTTAATATTTCTTTATACATATTCAATATAATATAACAAGTTAAAATACTATATATATATATGTATAACAAGTATATTGTAACATATTAAATCTTACACATATAATACTAATTTACAAGATTTTTTCAATGTTACATATGTACTAAATATTCTTGGGTTATGGTAAAGATTGTAACATATTTGTGTGATTTTTAAATGGTCATTTATAATATTTATTATTTCTTTATACATATTAAATATAATATAAATAGTTAAAATACTATAATATATATATATTATATGTAGTGGAATATATTTTTTATTCTGACACATATAATACTAATTTACAAAATATTTCCAATATTACATATGTACTAGATATCCTTGAAGTGTGTTGAAGATAGTACTATATTTAATTGATTTTTAAATAGTCAATAAATATATTTAATATTTCTTTATACATATTAAATATAATATAACAAATAAAAATACTAATATATATATATAACAAGTATATTGTAATATATTAAATCTTACACATATAATACTAATTTACAATCAATATATATTTATTTTACTCCATACCATTTTAAATTGCAATCATACAAATGAAATGTACAAATATGTAAATATATTGTCTTACTAAATTTCTATCAATATCATACACTACAACTTTCTCCCCAACTGGCATTTACTCTAAAGAAAGTAAAATATTATAGCAACTGTCCGAGTCCATTTACATGTAACATCTACTTGTCTGATATAGTGGCTAAAATTATTTATCACAATATATTTTTAAATGTCCAATTTGGGTTATAGTGGAACACAAATATATAGTTGTGTCCACTTATGTTAAAAACCCAAATCGATATTAATATTTGTCACCCTCACTTAGGTTGACTACAAAGATAATTTGTAGCCAACAATGCACAATATGCATCAACCTAATGCAATACATAGCTAAGGACCGAATGCAAACGGGACTGTGTAACAATGCAAGGATATGAATGATATGGACATGAATGAAATGCAAACCAGATAAAATAATAACTAATATACACAATCACATGGGGTACAGAGGTTGAAGCCTCATACTATAGATATATCAACCAAGACATATTTAGCGTATATTACGCCAGTGGGAATCATTATCCCCAAATCTGCACGTATGTCCTAAAGGTGACCATGGGGGAATGACTTACTTCCCCGCTCATGGCCAGGAAACCCCAATTGTGGCCCCTCGTCTAATGTAGTGTATGCACAGAACAATAATTAAATTAGAATAGGAACATAATATATACTAACTATATCCAATTTGCCACCAATGTACAACTAAAAAAAAATTAATAACATGAATACAACTTAAGTATGGTACACCTAAGAATCGGAACATATAAGCAAAGCTAGTTAACATTAAGGAAAGGAAAATGACAGAATAATTTATAAGCTGCATATAACATCTCACAAACAAAAAGTACGAACATATATAACAAATGTAAGGGAAGAATGTACTTTTTGCGGTCAACATACCTTAAAATGAACAAATACATGATTGCAAAAGGTATAGCATATCAGAATCTCTCAGATCGAGTCCACATGGGAAGTCATAGTTCACAAATTGCAATGTCAAAAGAAAAAACCGTTGCTTAGTTTTGCTCATCTTTTAACATAAAACCTCAAACCAAATGATTTAAGTACACAAATGTACTAATATATCATGTGGTATAAAGCGAAAAACAAATACTCATAACATTGAAAATACCAACATCATTGCTTTTCCCACCCAATACAATGAAGTGGACAAGCAATATCCCAATTTCCCACAACATGCAAAAACTTCATGCCAACAACAAATGATATGCCACACAAGTGTACCTCAAAGCATAAGTCCATAATTTACAAATGTTCATGCCTTATGCACACACACAGAACCATTCCGAACAGAAAACAAAGATTAAGAAATATTGTAAGGATTAGCTAAGTCAATGCCCATAACAGACTAATCAAACACCTTATCACCCCAACCTACACCAACATTCACATAAATAAACTGCGGGAATTTGTCTAATTCCTAACCAGGACCGTTCACAATATCTAACTGACATGTAATGTTTCCAAACATGAACATAGAGGGAAGGACAAAAGCAACATTTCAGACTATCATTTATTTCAAGCCTTTTAACACAAACCAATATGTTCATTAATCTATTCAGAAAAACCAAAATGCTGTTAGTCAAGCAAATTATGCCCAGAAGAACAAACACAGTTCATATGAAAATCACATAGGCTGTGCTTGCATGGGTAAGAAGTAAAAAAAAATTCTCCACATAACTCAGCTAAAAACAGAGATTAGATGAACAATAATTCAACCTAGCCTTTGCTGCCTCATGGTATAAACAATCAATCTTCCTCAACATAAATCAACATGAAAACAGAAAACTTAGGCCAATCAACAACAAAATAGAAAAATCTTCCTAAGAAGCATAATTCAACACAAAATAGAAAACTTAGGCCAATGAACACGAAAACAGAAAAATCTTCCTGAGCATAAACAACACAAAATAGAAAACTTGGGCCAATCAACACCAGAACAGAATAATCTTCCTCAGCATAAATCAACACAAAATAGAAAACTTAGTCCAATCAGCACGGAAATAGAAAATTCTTCCTAAGCATAAATCAACACAAAATAGAAAACTTAGGCCAACCAACACGGAACATAAATCCTTCCTCAGCATAAATCAACAAAAAACAAAAAACTTAGGCCAAGTTCAATGAGTCGATCTCCATAATACATAACATTAACCAACCAAAATTTTGAACAAAATCAGCATAGGACAAACGAAATACCTTCAGGCGTTTCGGGGAAGGGACAGAGCAGAAGCTTTCGGATGAGGCGACGGAGGATGTCGTCGAACTATACAAACAGTCAATAGAATGCCATGTGTGTGTGCGATGTGGTGAAGGGGTGTGTGTGTGTGACCCATGGTGTATGTATATACACAAACAACCGACGCAAATGGACAAACAAAATGATGTATGATTGAAGCCCTAGAACCAATTTTGTGTAATAAATAATGGGACTGACAAGCCCTCTCAATCCGATTTCAAGATTCCCCCAAGATTTTTGCCCCCTTTTCAGAGAATCTCTCTCAATCTGCCATTATATTCCATCTTTTTAGAGGAAAATTGAATAATCATCAGAGGGTAGGCGAGACCGAGAGAGGGCCGAGAAGAATCGCACTGAGAAGAGACAGAGGGACCCCATGAGATTCCTTCAATTTTTGATCGGTCAGAAAGCAATAGTCAAAGACCATCAGAGAGGCGAGTGGAAAGCACGAGAGAAATGCTACTGTTTTCTCTTAACTTTCTAGACCGAGGACGGAGGGCCGAGGGGGAGAAGGGAGAAGGGAAAAGGGAGAAGAGAGAGCAGTGAGAGAGAGCCCTTTATTTTTTTTCTCACATTTCATAAGCTGAGGGAGAGAGATGAGGGATGGGACAGCACGTGAGGGGGGAGTTGTTTCTGTGCAGTGAAATTTTTTTTCCACAAGCAACCACACCTCTCCCTCAAAAACACATTTTTGAGGGCTTGCTTGTGAGAATTTTCTCACAAGCAAGCACAACCTAACATTCTCAAGCTGTGCTTGCTTGTGAGAAATTCTCACAGGCAAGCCCTCAAAAACAAAGAAATTCTTCCAAGGGTGTGATTGCTTGTGAAATTTTTTTCACCTCACAGAATTTCTCTCAAAAATTCCTCATCTCCTCTTTGAAATTTTTTCCCTCCTTCTCACAAAAAATTCTTACAAACAATCACTCTCTCATAACATATAATTATATTTACACATAATATTTTTATATTAAATAATTTTTTTCATAATATAATTATTTACATGTATATATTAACATTTAAATCAAATTACGTCATAATATGTAGTTATAATTATACATAATATTTTTATATTAAAATATTATTATTTCTTAAGATAGTTATTTTGATGTATTTTCATAATATGTAATTATATCTATACGTAATATTTAATATTTAAATAGAATTATTTTTGTAATAAATAATTATAGTTACAAGTAATATTTTTATATTTAAATATAATTATTCACACATTTTTAATATTTTATAATATTATTTTCATAATATATAATTATATTTACACATAAAAAGTACATTTATATTTTAATATTTACATAAAATTATTTTCCTAATACATAATTATATTTGCACATAATGTTTTATTATTTAAACAAAATTGTTTTCATAATATACAATTATATTTACACATAAAATTTTAATATATTTAAATAAAATTATTATCATATTATATAATTATATTTACACATTATATTGTATTATTAAAATAAAATTTATATCATATTATATAATTATATCTGACATTTATATATATATTATATTATAAATAATAATACAAATATATTAAATTTCATTTTTATAAAGAAATAAGAACTATTGTTAAAAAATAATAGTATTTTAAATATAGTTAAGGAATTTATAGTACACATTTAATGTTTAATATATGATTAAATATTTTATATATATTTCATGAATACGCATAAGGAAAATATATTTAATATGTGTATATATATATAATTTAATAAATGAATAACAACATGTTAACGGATAAATTATAGTACAATTTTAAAATAAATATTTAAGGAATATGTAGTATATATTTAATATTTAATATAGTTAATTAATTTTTCCATTATATATAATATTTAATACATGTTGTGATATTTAATATATATTTAATCGATATACATAAAGAATTTATTTTTAATACATATTAATAAATAAATAATTAATGTTTAACGAAGAATATAGGAATATATTAAATATATTTAACGAATATTTAGTATATATGCAAAATTTACATTATTATTAAATACTTAACATATGTTTATCGAATATACATGAATATATTATATTTATATTCAATATATAAATTATTAAATTCTCATAGAAAATTTACAAATTTTAATCAAATAAAATAATAAATTTACTCAATATTAAATTTTATTATAATATACAAAATATTTTAGATAATAATAAATTAATGTTAATTTATTCTACAATATTGTATATATAAATAATATATAAATTTGCTTACATAAAAAAAAAAACTCATAACCAATCACAATCTTTTCAATAAAATTCTCATAATCAATTACCGCTTCACAAATTTCACTCAAAAAAATCTCATAACCAAACACATTCTCACAACTTTTTTCTCACAAACAATCACCACCTCATAAAAAAAATTTCTACCTCACAAACAAAAAAATCTCACTATTTTCTCTAAGAAATGAGAAATGGAAACACAAGCAATAGATGTGCTTGCTTGTGAGAAATTCTCACAAGCAAGCCCTCAGAAACAAAGAAATTCTTCCCAAGGTGTGATTGTTTCTGAAAAAAAAATTTCACCTCACAAAATTTCTCTAAAAAATTCCTCCTCTCCTCTTTGAAATTTTTTCGAAATTTTTTCCCTCCTTCTCACAAAAAATTCTTGCAAACAATCACTCTCACATAACATATAATTATATTTACACATAATATTTTTATATTAAATAATATTTATATAATATAATTATTTACATATATGTATTAACATTTAAATCAAATTATATCATAATATGTAGTTATAATTAGGGACACTTATTTAAAAATACCAAACACACTTTCCATTTTTGTGATCAGTCCCCACTTGATTTTTATTAGAAAAAACTCCCTAGTTTTGTTAAAAGTTTAGAATCACTCTCTACTCACTTGATTTGACAAAAATGCCCTTAAGTATAATATTTTTCATTCATTTTTTCTCACATCTTCTTCATCCGGACAAGCAAATAGTAAACCCTATCATACTAGAAACAGAAAGAACAGAAAAAACGCAACAAGCTCTACGGCGGCAACGAGAATAATGTCAGAGCCAAAAACCACCAACCCGACAGCTACATTGTCTTCTTCTCTTTTTATTTTCATCATTTTCGGGTTTCAACTTCTTCTTAGTTGCTTTTGAGTTTCTTATATTTTTCCGACAATGTCAACCAGTAGTGAAGCAAGTGTGCTCAATCAAGTGTTGGGGAGTTGCCGCTACAAAGACCAGCTCCATATAATGTCAATTAAGGATAGTATGACTTTAATGGATATGTACATTAATCTCGCAAGAAAATGGAGTGAAATCAACGCCGAGCACTTCAGTTTGCAATATATAGCTCCACATCAAAGATTGTACGTGAGTTTAACTGATGACGATGATGTCATGAATATGGTCTTACTGCATTTGACATTGAAGATGAACATTGTTAACATCCTGATAAACCAAAAGGATGAATCAAGCAGTAGAGAAAAGAAGAGCAGTGATGTTTTAAGGTAATACTTCTACAGAATCTAAACTGTACTGCAGTTTGTAAAGTTTTGTACTTGAAGTGTTCTAAAATTGCACTCTGTTTATTTGAAAATCTTTCTGTACTTAGAGCGTTCTACATTATACTTCATTGCAGTTAACATTGTACTTCATCTCACAAAAATTATACTTGATTATGTAAGTTTTATACTTCAAGTGTTCTACTAAAGGATTATCTAAAATTATACTGCAACTTGTAGAGGTTTATACTTGAAGTGTTTCCAAATTGTACGTAATCTATACAAAATTATACTTTCTATTTTCTGAAATTATTCATTTAACCAAAACTGTACTGAGTTGGTAAGGTTTTATACTTCAATTTTTCGGAAATTGTACTTCATTTTACACAAATTTGTACTCCAGTTATCTGAAATTGTACTTCATTTCACTAAAATTGTACTCTATTATTTAAGTTTTATACTTCAAAGTGTTCTACTAATTGATAATCTAAAGTTATACTGCTATTGCTAACGGTTTATACCTGAAGTGTTCAAAAACTGTACTTCTTTTTATTCAAAATTGTACTTCAATTTTTTGAGATTATACTTAATTTTACAAAATCTTTATTTATTTATTGAAGGTCTATACTTTAAGGGTTATATTTATCGATTATCCAAAATACACTGCAGTTGCTAGGGCTTTATACTTCAAGAGTTTGAAATTGTACTTCACTTTATCTAAAATTGTACATTTATTTTCTAAAATTATATTTTCTTTTGTACTTCATTTTATAGAAACCTATACTCTTTTCATTTGAAGTTCTATACTTCAAGTGACCTAAATTGTACGTCATTTTATATAAACTTGTACTTCAATTATCTAAATCTATTATTTGTCTTTCATGTTTTCTACTAATAAATTATCCAATTTGTATTGAAATTGCTAAGGTTTTATACTTCAAGTGTTCAGAAATCGTTCTTCACTTTATCAAAAATTGTACTTCTGTTTTTTAAAATTATACTTCATTTTATACATCATTTTATTTAAATCTGTACTCTTGTCATTGAAGTTCTATACTTCATGTGTTCTCAAATTGTACTTCATTTTATCTAAACATGTACTCCATTCATTGAAGTTCTATACTTCAAGTGTTCGAAGTTGTACTTCATTTTATCTGAACTTGTACTTCAATTATCTAAATCTATTATTTAATTTAGAAGTGACTACAAATGGATTATAAAAAAATTATACTGCAATAGCTAAAGTTTTATACTTCAGGAGTTCTGAAATTGTAATTCACATTATCTAAAATTGTACTTCGATTTTCTGAACTTATATTTTAGTTCTTAATAATTTCACCTAAATCTGTATATTCTTTTCATTGAAGTTCTATACTTCAGGTATTCTGAAATTGTATTTCACTTTGTCTAATATTGTACTTCAATTTTTTGAAATCATACTTCATTTTATACATCATTTTATCGAAACTTGTACTCCATTCATTAAAGTTCTATACTTCAAATGTCTGAAGTTGTACTTTATTTTATCTGAACTTGTACTTTAATTATCTGAACCTATTATTTAATTTTTAAGCGTCTACTAATGTATTATCTAAAAATTATACTGCAATAGCTAAGGTTTTATACTTCAGTTGTTTGAAATTGTACTTCACTTTATATAAAATTGAACTTAGATTTTTTGAAATTATACTTCAGTTTTTACATAATTTAACCTAAATCTGTATTCTTTTCAATGAAGTTCTATACTTCAGGTGTTCTCAAATTGTACTGCACTTTGTCTAAAATTATATTTCTATTTCTATAAATTATACTTCATTTTATACATCACTTTACCTAAACTTGTACTCCATTCATTGAAGTTCTATACTTCAAGTGTCCGAAATTGTACTTCACTTTATCTGAACTTGTACTTCAATTTTCTGAATCTATTATTTAATTTAGAAGCGACTACAAATGGATTATAAAAAAATTATACTGCAATAGCTAAAGTTTTATACTTCATGAGTTCACAATTGTACTTCACATTATCTAAAATTGTACTTTGATTTTCTGAACTTATATTTCAGTTCTTACATAATTTCACCTAAATCTGTATATTCTTTTCATTGAAGTTCTATACTTCAGGTATTCTAAAATTGTATTTCACTTTGTCTAATATTGTACTTCAATTTTTTGAAATCATACTTCATTTTATACATCATTTTACCGAAATTTGTACTCCATTCATTAAAGTTCTATACTTCAAATGTCTGAAGTTGTACTTCATTTTATCTGAACTTGTACTTCAATTATCTAAATTTGTTATTTAATTTTGAAGCGTCTACTAATGAATTAATCCAAAAATTATACTTCAATTGCTAAGGTTTTATACTTCAAGTGTTTGAAATTGTACTTCACATTATTAAAATTGTACTTCGATTTTCTGAACATATACTTCAGTTGTTACATAATTTCACCTATATCTGTATTCTTTTCATTGAAGTTCTATACTTCAGGTGTTCTGAAATTGTACTTCACTTCTTTTACTCCTATTTCTTAAAATTATACTTCATTTTATACATCATTTTATCTAAATATGTACTCTTCTAATTGAAGTTCTATACTTCAGGTGTTCTCAAATTGAACTTCATTTTATTTTAGCTTGTACTTCAATTTTCTGAATCTCTTATTTAATTTTCAAGTGTTCTACTAATGAATTATCCAAAAAATTGTACTACAATTGCTGCGTTTCATACTTCTATTGTTATGAAATTGTACTTTGTTTATTTGAAATTATACCACAATGCTGAATTATGCTACATATTGTACTTTATTTTACCTAATTTTGCACTTTATTTGTCAACCTCAAGGGATGCAGTCGAGGAGGAAATTGGTTCGACCAATGCATCGCACAATGAATTGGCTTTAATTAGCAACTCAATTGATGCATGGAGGAATTGCATATATAGAGAGGGTCAAACATTCAAGGATGTTCAAGAGTTCAGAATTATAATTATACTTAAGAATTATGCAGTGTCTACTTTGCGGTCATTTAAATACAAGAAAAATGACAGCCAAAAAATCATAGCCGTTTGCAGTGATGAAAATTTCAAATGGAGAATCTATGCATCAAGGCATGAAGCTGATAAATTATTTGGCATTCAAAAATGCAATATAGAGCACACATGTGGTGAGGCTAATCTTCAGACAAGGGGACATCCTAAAGCCGATTTCGCTTGGGTTGCTAATGTAGTGAAGGATAAATTGAGATCAGAGCCATGTTATCGGCCCTCTACCATACTAAAAGATATTCACAAAGAATACGGTGTGGAACTTAGGTACCATAAAGCATGGATGGGTAAGGAATTAGCTATGCATGACGTCCATGGAATTGAGAAGGGATCTTCTGATAAGTTGAGGTGGTACTGTGATGCTGTGAATAGGACAAACCCTGGAAGTATTGCAGACTGTGAGATTGACCTAATTAGTCAAAAATTTTGTCGGCTATTTATATGTTTCAGTGCCTGCCTTCTTGGTTTTCTTAGGGGATGCAAGCCATTTATATTCTTGGACGGCACCTATATTAAAAATAAATACAAAGGAGTCTTACTCAGCGCTGTTAGTAAGGATGCTAATGATGACTTATTCACGTTAGCATATGCAGTTGTTGACTCTGAAAATGATATTAATTGGGAGTGGTTCTGTTTTAAGCTGATAGTGTCTTAGATTCTGAATATCTGCCTGGCTTATCAAGGTTTATTTTCTTCTCCGATCGACATCCAGGTCTTCTTAAGGCCCTCCCCATGATATTTCCCGGTAGCCACCATGCATATTGCTTGAGACACTTAGTGGATAACTTTAAGAAACAAGTAAGTGTACTCTATCTTTGTTTGTGAGACAATTATGTGAAATAAACTCTACTTCATAACATTAAGTACATTACTGTTCTATTATTTTAAATTCAGGTATTAAGGAAGTACCCTCTACATAACAAGAAGCATTGGTGTTCTATTTTTACGAAAGCTGCATCTGCGCCTACAAGGCAGGAGTATACCCGACATATAGATAGCATCTTGGAGTCAATGCCGCTTGCCAGAGACTTTGTTATGCAGTCTGACCCACCATGTTGGGCAAATTCCTTATTTAGTGGAGATCGATGGGGGGTAATAAACAATGATCAAGCAGAAAGTTGGAATAATTAGGTTAAACTAGCCCGATTTATGCCAGTTGCAGCCATGGTTGATCACATACGCATGCAAATAATGGTTATGATGCATGATAGACGAGAAGAATCTCATAAGATGGTTCCTCAATTATGTCCCAAGCAAGAAAAGAAGCTGGCAATCAATCATATGCGTTCTCGTAACTTAAAAGTTGTCATGTCTGCCGGTTGGAGCTTTGAGGTGATTGAGCTAGATAAATCGTATGCTGTAGATTTACAGAGCAGAGTTTGTTCGTGCAAAGCATGGCAGATTGATAAAATACCATGCAGACATGCTTGTGCTTGTATAGAGTCAAAATCACTTTCACCGTATGACTTCACCGATCAATATTACCGAGTTGAGATGTATCAACAAGCATTCCAAGCAGTTATAAACCCTATTCCTACGTTTGATATGCAAATGTTCCCTGTAGATGATGATGACGTCATTCATGCACCTGATTGTCTATCTCAACCTGGGCATAGAAGGACACAGAGGATTCCATCACAGATTGAGAAACGTGTAATTAAGTGTAAAAGGTGTGGTAGAACAGGGCATAATCATCAAACTTCCAAAGAATCAGTAAAGTAGTTAACTGTTGGGCAATGAAGCAGGTGATTTAGTGTGAAATCAGCATTCTTGCATGTTGTCCGAGACATAGTTAACTTTTGTACCTCAATACGGGATAATTGTACTTGATTTCTTCACATTTGCACCTCACTTGGGCAATCAGGCAGGTGTTTTAGTGTGAAATCAGCATTCTTGCATGTTATCTGAGACATAGTTAACTTTTGTACCTCAATACGGGATAATTGTACTTGATTTCTTCACATTTGCACCTCACTTGGGCAATGAGGTAGGTGATTTAGTGTGAAATCAACATTCTTGCATGTTGTCTGAGACATAGTTAACTTTTGTACCTCAATACAGGGATAATTGTACTTGATTTCTTCATATTTGCACCTCACTTGGACAATGAGACAGGTGATTTAGCGTGAAATTAGCATTCTTGCATGTTATCCGAGACATAGTTAACTTTTGTACCTCAATACAGGATAATTATACTTGATTTCTTCACATTTGCACCTCACTTGGGCAATGAGGTAGGTGATTTAGTGTGAAATCAGCATTCTTGCATGTTGTCCGAGACATAGTTAACTGTTGTACCTCAATACGAGATAATTGTACTTGATTTCTTCACATTTGCACCTCACTTGGGCAATGAGCATTCTTGCATGTTGTCCGAGACATAGTTAACTTTTGTACCTCAATACGGGATAATTGTACTTGATTTCTTCACATTTGCACCTCACTTGGGCAATGAGGCAGGTGATTTAGCGTGAAATCAGCATTCTTGCATGTTGTCTGAGACATAGTTAACTGTTGTACCTCAATACGGGATAATTGTACTTGATTTCTTCGCATTTGCGCCTCACTTAGGCAACTTTTTACTTAATATGTTGATATTTTTACTAATATTTTTGAATTGAAATTTGTTCAAATATTTGATTTTTAATTCTTGGTAATTAATAACCAAACTATTGAAGTATGTGTCCAATATTTATCATATGAATAAAATAATATTAAAATTTTTAAGTTGTTAATCACTAGTGTTCAACGGATGAATGTTATCAATCGCACTAACGAAAGAATACTTATGCTTTCAAAGATGTAACGAAATGAGAATTTGATGATGATATCCACCCTATCATCCGTACAAATTCGTACTTCACCAGATTCGATAATCTCAAATTATTGTACTTGCCCATCATTACAATTATTGGAGAATAATTATTCAATTTGAATAAGTGTACTTCAAGAAAACAAATCTTACACTTAGATTGTCCGATTTTGTACTTCATATCTCCAAAATTGTACTTCGTTTGTACTTCGTTCCCCTGAATTGTACTTTGTTTCCTGTGAATTGTACTCAAGATCCCCACCTTGTTTCAATTGAATTTAAGTGTTCTTCAGCGAAACACATTTTTTACTTTCTTTGTTCTGGGTTTGTACCTCATTGCCCTCAAATCTGCAGCCCAGTTTCAATTGAATTGAAGTGTACTTCAACGAAGCACATTTTATACTCTGTTTATTCTGAATTTGTACTTTATTTCCCATGAATTGTCCTCAAGATCCCCGCCTTGTTTCAATTGAATTTAAGTGTTCTTCAACGAAACACATTTTATACTTTCTTTGTTCCGGGTTTGTACCTCATTTCCCCTGAATTGTATTCAAATTCCCTGCCCTATTTCAATTGAATTTAAGTTATAAATAATTAATGAAAAATTACACTTATATACAAAATAATATTATAAACAAATTATTCTTCAATTTACACATGTTTTTACATACAAGTGATTCAAATCCTGACATTTTCATGAGTTAATATTCTATATGCCATATTCGCACGATATTTATCAATATCAATTGTTCTAGCATCCCTCCAGAACTCGGGGGTGTCTCTAGCAAAATATTTTGCCCAAAGGCATACATAGATACCACAATTCACTGTACCCACTTGCTGCCTGCTTTTTTTTGACTTTATCTGTTCATCCACACGACTCCCCAATGAAAGCTTCATGTACCGAGAATAGAATGAAGCCTGCAAAAATATTGATCAGTTGTTGATTCCCTACTTTATGAAGAAATCATAGGGAAAGAAAGCAAACTTACAATGGCAATAACTATCGGTTTGTATATGGCGGCCATTATTGAATTCATATATAAGAAAGAATGAGTCGAGGTGTCGAGGACAACCAAGAACCAGTGCTGGTGCCGGAAAATCGGTAGGATTATGTAACGACACTCGTTTAAACATCCACCGTGAGCTCTTCCAAGTCTGTACAGGTGAAGTTGTTAAGTTTAAGCTTCAACTCCACAAATTCTTCATCCGTAATATCCTTGCTGTTGCATTTCTCTAGTCGGTCTAATATATCAGCCTATGAAGTATAAAACAAATGGTTAGACTCATTTGTCACTGTGAACTAACTTAAGTTAGAAAACTGCCACGTACATGCGCTATTGAGGACGTAAACCACACCTTGTGGTGACACTTCTTCCTGAAAGATGGGCTACATAATATCGACATGTAACAGTCCACTATGTCACCGGTAAGTTCTCCTCCAAATAAGAGCTCACAAAAGTTTTGTCCATCTAGAAACTGTCTTGCTCCTTCCCATACAGTCACCCTACACAATTGTTAATTGTTAGTTCAGATACCAATTTATCCAACAGAAAAATAATAAGCAAATTTTGTTACCTCAAATTATCTCTTCTGACAAAGTTGTCGATGACTTCTTGCTCTTCTACTGAAATAAGAGCAAGACCTCTATAATCAGTCCTTCCTTTATAGGGATTGGCCACTTCAGTCTTTGGGATGGTTGGTTCATCTGCCACTTGGATTGGTTCATCTGCCACCTGGGGTACAAAACACAGCACATTGGTACAAAGTATCAACTATTGAAGTAGAAAAGATAAGCACATGAAGTACAGATATCACCAACATGGAGTACAAAAATCAAGTACATTAGGTATAAAGTGTCAACTGTTGAAGTAGAAAAGATAAGCACATGAAGTACATATATCACCAACATGGTGTACAAAACTCAAGTGTCAACTGTTGAAGTAGAAAAGATAAGCACATGAAGTACAGACATCACCAATATGGTGTACAAAACTCAAGCACATTAGGTATAAAGTGTCAATTGTTGAATTAGAAAAGATCAGCACTTGAAGTACAGATATCACCAACATGGTGTACAAAACTCCAGCACATTAGGTATAAAGTATAAAGCACATGAAGTATAGATATCACCAACATGGAGTACAAAACTCAAGCACAATAGGTATAAGGTGTCAACTATTGAAGTAGAAAAGATAAGCACATGAAGTACAAACATCACCAATATGGTGTACAAAATTCAAGCACATTAGGTATAAAGTGTCAACTATTGAGGTAGAAAAGATCAGCACTTGAAGTACATATATCACCAACATGGTGTACAAAACTCCAGCACATTAGGTATAAAGTGTCAACTATTGAAGTAGAAAAGATAAGCACATGAAGTACAGACATCACCAATACAGTGTACAAAACTCAAGCGCATTAGGTATAAAGTGTCAACTATTTAATTAGAAAAGATCAGTACATAAGTGCAAGTATCACCAACATGAAGTATAAGACATTATCCATTAAGTGCAAATATCAACCAATCAAGTATAAGATATCATAGCATTTATTACAAACAGACAGTTTATAAATGAAATGCAAGTAGCAAAAAAATAAAACATTAAGTAGTGTACAACACCTTCTTCTCTTCTTGTTCTTTGTTTTTTTGTGCACGAGGACGAGCACGATAGGTCTTTGTCACTTGTCTTCCTCTTTTGGTTGGTGTGGTGCTCGGGGGGCTGACAAAATCTAGAGATTTCTATTTTGGCTTCCTGTCTTCTCGATTGCGCACATTTGTCACAATCGAGAACATGACATTTGCTACTTCAATCTCAGATTCCTCGAACTCAACTACTTGAATTGGTATATAATGTTCTGTCTTCAAAGGTATGGGGGAATCTAAATGATCATGACGTTATTTAGTTCGACTTTCTTCATCCAACATGTCTTTAGAATCATCCTTTTCTTTCTGTGCATCATGTACCAAATCAAGTATCCCCTCACGCACATACTCACCAGCTTCCTGCTCAAGCTCCACCCCATCACTCTCTTCATCAGTTAGATGCTCCTCCTCACCCTGCTTCTTCATTACCATGTATTCGAATGAAGCAATTTTTTTTCCAATGATTTAATTTCTTCACCTTTCGCTGCAATAATTGTTTCATATATTATATGATCACAGACATGGACTTCACTGATGGCAGTACTGGCAGCCTCTGATTTCTTGATCAAATCTGCCAATTCTAACTCATCTGGAGCAGGGTTGAAGGCTACAACCTATTACAATGGAAATAATTATCAAATTCAAATTATTATACAAAAAATAAATAATGAACTATTACAATTATTACCATATCTGCTGTAACTTGCTTCAATTTATTCTCTGCCTGCTCCACATTTTGTGGGAGTTTGCTATCCTTCCACCGGTAAAAGCGTGGAAACTCAAACAAACTCATTGGTGAAGCCAGTGACGAGATGCGTTCATAAACCCATGCCTGTCATTCATAAATCAAAAAATTATACTCACTTGAATATAAATATAATCAATGTCATTAGAAAAATGAAGCAAACACTTGCCATCAAACCGACTGTACACCCATCAATGTACTTCTTTCTTCTTTCTCCATCTACTCCTAAATGGTTCTTCATATCTTGCACAAGAAAACTGTATGCAGCTATGCCCCATGCATACAGACCAACTCTAGACAAATTGTCCAAGTATGGTAGGAGAAATCGTGGAGTCCAATAATTAGATGTTGGAAACAAAATACAATTAAAAACAAAAACTATGTACAACTTACAAAAATTATTCAAGTCCTCCACACTATCCTTATATACATACTCCTCAAGTTTTGTTGCTATTTTAGATCTAGTTATATTTTGTAGCTTTCTAGAAAAAAGGCGGTCAAAGGTTGAAGACTTCATCTTCAATGTTATATCAATAGATTGCCCCACATGTGGCAACCCTAAAACCATTGAAAATTCAGCTGCAGAAAAAGGAACCTCAACCCCCTCCGCAAAATGAAATGAGAGCTTTTTTGGGTCAAACCTCCTAACTATAGCTTCAAGCCGAATGAAGCTTGAACTTAACTTAGGCATATCCAAGTATATATAGAAAGGGGTGTTCTTCAATGCATCAAAATGTTTGGACCCCATCTTGGACTTCACAAGCTCCAATTTACTCTGAAAATATTGGGGGGAGCAACAAGAACAGACCTCACAATGTCTTGGCTTTGTTGCAATGAGAAAAAAAAATAGTATATAAACAAATAATAAACTAACCCTTTTAGATAGAGTGTACTACACTTTCAGTTATTCTATACTTCATGCTTGAATTTTTTATATTACAGTTGCTTCTAAAATGTAATGCAGATACACAGATTATATGCTAGAGTTTCATTTAATGTATACTGCATGCTTAAAGGTTTTATACTTCAGTTGCTTCTAAAATGTACTGTAGATGCAAAGATTATATACTACATTTTCAGTTAATGTATAATGCAGGCTTGAATGTTTATGTACTAAGATGCTTCTAAAATGCACTGCAGCAACACAGATTATATACTACACTTATGCCTAAAGTGTACTGCCAGTTTGAATATTTTATACTACATTTGTTTTTGAAATGTACTGCACCTACAGAGATTTTATGCTACACTTTTGCCTAATGTGTACTCCAAATACCCTAAAATGTACCGCACCTATGCAGATTATATACTACCTTTTCCCTAATGTGTACTGCAAGTTTGAATGCTTTATACTACACATATGCCTAAAGTGTACTGCCAATTTGAATGTTTTATACTACATTTGCTTCTAAAATGTACTGCACCTACAGAGATTTTATATTACACATTTGCCTAAAGTGTACTACAGATGCTTCTAAAATATACTGCAGCTATTCCGATTATATACTACCTTTTGCCTAATGTATACTGCAAGGTTGAATGCTTTATACTACATACATTTGTTTCTGAAATGTACTGCAGTAACACAGATTATATACTACACTTATGCCTAAAATGTACTGCCAGTTTGAATGTTTTATACGACATCTGTTTCTGAAATGTACTGCACCTACAGAGATTTTATGCTACACTTTTGCCTAAAGTGTACTCCAAATGCCCTAAAATGTACTGCAGCTATGCAGACTATATACTACCTGTTCCCTAATGTGTACTGCAAGTTTGAATGCTTTATACTACACATATGCCTAAAGTGTACTGTTAGTTTGAATGTTTTATACTACATTTGCTTCTAAAATGTACTGCACCTACATAGATTTTATACTACACTTATGCCTAAAGTGTACTCCAAATGCAGTAATACATATTATATACTACCTTTTCCCTAATGTGTACTGCAAGTTTGAATGCTTTATATACTACACTTATGCCTAAAGTGTACTGCCAGTTTGAATGTTTTATACTACATTTATTTCTAAAATATACTGCACCTACAGAGATTTTATACTACACTTTTGCCTAAAGTGTACTCCAGATGCTCCTACAATGTACTGCACCTATACATATTATATACTACATTTATGACTAAACTGTACTGCATGCTTGGATGTTCTGTACTACAGATAACACACTGCATTGTATTGCGGTTACCCAGATTATATACTATACTTTTGTTGATGTGTACTGCATGCTTCGATGTTCTGTACTATAGATAACACACTACCACATTCAGATAGTTTTATAATATAATTTCACCATATAATTTTAGTTAAAAAGAAGTATAAAGCCCTAAAAGGTGAAGTGCAACTTTCATGACCTTCAAGTACAAATCAGAACTTCCCATCTCACAATAGAAATCATATATATATCAAATGAGTTCAAGTGTTTAACGACTAAAAAATGAATAAAAACCCTAAACATGAGAAAATAGACAACAAATCAGTGTAACACTGAAAAATCACGGACATTTGAAGTTTCAAATGCAGAAAACATACTTTGTTCCTTTTCGTCACTTCTTTTTGTACTTTGCTTCTTCTTGCCGCTGTTTTTTTTTTTTTTCACTTTCACTTCTTCTTTTTCTTCTTCTTCTCGCGTCAGTGGCAAAGGAACGGTTTCGCGCCCTTTTCGTTTGGCACTTAGAGAAGTCGATTTCAGGCAAAAATATAAAAAAAGAAAGCGTTCTTCTTAAGAGATAACGCATTTCCCAGATATTTTTGTTGTTTTTTCCATATGTAAGGGTATACAGGTCTTTCTAAAAGATATGGAGAGTAATTTCTAACTTTTGTGAAAAAGTGGGGAGTTTAGTGTGTAATTATTTGAATGGGGACTGAACACTAAATTAAAAGTAGGTTGAGGAATTTTTTCTAACTAACCCTTATAATTATACATAATATTTTTATATTAAAATATTATTATTTTCTTAAGATAGTTGTTTTGATGTATTTTCATAGTATGTAATTATATCTATACGTATGTAATAAATAATTATAGTTACAAGTAATATTTTTATATTTAAATATAATTATTTTGATAATATAATTATTCACACATTTTAAATATTTTATAATATTATTTTCATAATATATAATTATATTTACACATAAAAATTACATTTATATTTTAATATTTACATAAAATTATTTTCCTAATACATAATTATATTTGCACATAATGTTTTATTATTTAAACAAAATTGTTTTCATAATATACAATTATATTTACACATAAAATTTTAATATATTTAAATAAAATTATTATCATATTATATAATTATATTTACACATTATATTGTATTATTAAAATAAAATTTATATCATATTATATAATTATATCTGACATTTATATATATTATATATTATAAATAATAATACGAATATATTAAATTTCATTTTTATAAAGAAATAAGAACTATTGTTTGACTATTTAAAAAATAATAGTATTTTAAACATAGTTAAGGCATTTATAGTACACATTTAATATTTAATATATGATTAAATATTTTATATATATTTCATGAATACGCATAAAGAATATATATTTAATATGTGTATATATATATATATTAATATATAAATAACAACATGTTAACGGATAAATTATAGTACAATTTTAAAATAAATATTTAACGAATATGTAGTATATATTTAATATTTAATATAGTTAATTAATTTGTCCATTATATGTAATATTTAATATATATTTAAGGGACACTTATTGAAAAGTACCAAATGCACTTTCCAATTTGGTGATCAGTCCCCACTTGTTTTTTGTTAGAACAAACTCCCTAGTTTTATTAAATTTTTAGAAATTACTCCCTACTCATTTGATTTGACAAAATTGCCCTTAAATATCATATTTTTCATTCATTTTTTCTCACTTCTTCTCCATCCGATAAGCAAACAGTAAATCCGATCATACGTTCATTACCAGAAACAGAAAGAACAGAAAAAACACAACAAACTCAACGGCAAGAACGAGAATAACGTCAGAGCCAACAACCACCAACTCGACATCTGCATTGTCTTTTTCTCTTTTTATTTTCATCATTTTTGAGTTTCTTCTTCTTCTTCTTCTTCTCAGTTTCTTCTCAGTTGCTTCTGAGTTTCTTGTATTTTTCCGACAATGTCAACAAGTAGTGAAATAGGAGTGTTCAATCAAGTTAATGGACATGTACATTAATCTCGCAAGAGAATGAAGTGAAATCAACGTCGAACACTTCAGTTTGCAATACATAGCTCCACATCAAAGATTGTACGTGAGTTTGACTGATGATAACGGTGTCATGAATATGGTCTTATTGCATTTGACATTGAATATGAACATTGTTGACATCCTGATAAATCGAAAGGATGAATTAAGCAGCAGTGCAAAGAAGAGCAGTGATGGTTTAAGGTAATACTTCTACAAAATCTAAGTTGTACTGCAGTTTGTAAAGTTTTGTACTTAAAGTGTTCTAAAATTGTACTCTGTTATGTAAGTTTTATACTTCAAGTGTTCTACTAATTGATTATCCAAAATTGTACTGCAACTTCTAGCGGTTTATACTTGAAGTGTTCATAAACTATACGTCTTCTATATAAAATTATACTTTTGATTTTCTGAAATTATACTTCATTTTATCAAAGATTGTACTCGATTTATTGAAGTTATATATTTTAAGTGTTATATTTATCGATTAACCAAAATATACTGCAGTTGCTAGGACTTTATACTTCAAGCGTTCTGAAATTGTACTTCACTTTATCTAAAATTGTACTTTCATTTTCTGAAATTATACTTCTTTTGTACTTCATTTTACATAAACATGTACTTTATTCATTGAACTTCTATACTTCAAGTGTTTCGAAATTGTACTTCATTTTATCTAAACTTATACTTTAGTTATTTGAATCTATTATTTAAGTTTAAAGTATTTTACTAATTGATTATCCAAAAATTGTACTGCAATTGCTAAGGTTTTATACTTCAAGTGTTTTGAAATTGTACTTCACTTTATCTACAATTTTACTTCTATTTTTTGAAATTATACTTCATTTCATACATCATTTTACCTAAACTTGTACTCTATTCATTGAAGTTCTATACTTCAAGTGTTCCGAAATTGTACTTCATTTTATCTAAACTTGTACTTCAGTTATCTGAATCTATTATTTAAGTTTTATACTTCAAGTGTTCTACTAATGGATTATCCAAAATCATATTACAATTGCTAATGATTTATACTTCAAGTGTTCTGAAATTATACTTCTATTTTCTGAAATTATACTTCATTTTACATAAACTTGCACTCTATTCATTGAAGTTCTATACTTCAAGTGTTTCGAAATTGTACTTTATTTTATCTAAACTTGTACTTCAGTTATTTGACTATATTATTTAAGTTTCAAATGTTCTACTAATAGATTATCCAAAAATTGTACTGCAATTACTAAGGTTTTATACTTCAGGTATTCTGAAATTGTACTTCACTTTATCTAAAATTGTATTTCTATTTTTTAAAATTATACTTTATTTTATATATCATTTTACCTAAACATGTACTCTATTCATTGAAGTTCTATACTTCAAGTGTTCCGAACTTGTACTTCATTTTATCTAAACTTGTACTTCAGTTATTTGAATCTATTTTTTAAGTTTCAAGTATTTTACTAATGGATTATCCAAAAATTGTATTGCAATTTCTAAGGTTTTATACTTCAGGTGTTTTGAAATTGTACTTCACTTTATCAAAAATTGTATTTCTATTTTTTGAAATTATACTAATTTTATACATCATTTTATCTAAACTTGTACTATATTCATTGAAGTTCTATACTTCAAGTGTTCCGAAATTGTACTTTATTTTATCAAAACTTGTACTCTCGAGTTAAAGTCACTTTCATCGTATGACTTTACCGATCAATATTGCCGAGTTGAGATGTATCAACAAGCATATCAAGCAGTGATAAACCCCATTCATACATATGATATGCATATGTTCCCTCTATATGATGATGGCGTCATTAATGCACCTGATTGCCGATCTCAACCTGGGCATAGAAGGACACAGAAGATTCCATCACAAATTGAGAAACGTGTAATTAAGTGTAAAAGGTGTGGTAGAACATGACATAATTGTCGAACCTGCAAAGAATCAGTAATCTAGCTAAATTTTGTAAATTAATCTAGGAGATTTATACTTGATTTCTTGATATTTGTACTTTATTTCGGTAATTATGTACTTGATTTAGTGTGAAATTGGTATTTTTGTATATTGTCCGAGATATTAGTTATTTTGCACCCCAATCTGGGAGAATTATACTTGATGTCATGACAATTGTACTTCATTTCGGCAATTATGTATTTGATTTAGCGTGAAATTGGCATTTTTATATGTTGTTGGATATATCAGTTATTTTGCACCATAATCTGGGAGAATTATACTTGATTTCATGACAATTGTACTTCATTTCGACAATTATGTATTTGATTTAGCGTGAAATTGGCATTTTTACATGTTGTCCGAGATATCAGTTATTTTGTACCCAAATCTGGTAGAATTATACTTGATTTCATGACATTTGTACTTCTTTTTGGCAATAATGTACTTGTTTAGCGTGGAAGTTATCAAATGGATATTGTCCAAAATATCAGCGCTTTCGTACCTCAATCTGAAAGATTTATACTTGATTTCATGACATTTGCATTTCATTTCGGCCATTATGTACTCCATTTCTTAATATTTTTACTAATATTATTGAATTGAAATTTGTTCCATGATTTGATTTTTAAGTCTCAGTAATTAATAACCAAACTCTAAAAATATGTGTAATATTTATTATATGAATAAAATAATATTAAAGTTTTAAAGTGTTAACCACTAATGTTGAACGAATGAATGTTATCAATCGCAGTAATGTAAAGAATACTTATGCTTTCAAAGATGTAAATAAATGAGCATTTGATAATAATATCCACCCTATAACCCGTACAAATATGTACTTCACCTTATTCGATTATCTCAAAATATTGTATTTGACCATCACTACAATTATTGGAGACTAATTATTCAATTGCAATAAGTGTACTTCAACATAACACAATTTATACTTTGTTTGTTCTATATTTCTACTTTATTTTCATCATATTGTACTCAATTCACTTCCTGATTTCAATTTAATTGAAGTGTACTTCAACATAACACCATTTATACTTTGTTTGTTTTATGTTTGTACTTCATTTCTATGATATTGTACTCAAATTCACTGTTCGATTTCAATTTAGTTAAAATGTACTTCAACATAACACCATTTATATTTTGTTTGTTTTAAGTTTGTACTTCATTTACATCATATTGTACTCAAATTCACTGTTCAACTTCAATTTAATTGAAGTGTACTCCAACATAACATCATTTATACTTTATTTGTTCTACGTTTGTACTTCATTTCCATCATGTTGTACTCAAATTCACTGTCCGATTTCAATTTAATTGAACTGTACTTCAACATAACACTATTTATACTTTGTTTGTTCTACGCTTGTACTTCATTTTCCTCATATTGTATTCAAATTCACTGCTCGATTTCAATTTAATTGAATTGTATTTCAATATAACACCATTTATACTTTGTTTGTTCTACATTTATACTTCATTTCCATCATATTGTATTTAAATTCACTACCTAATTTCAATTTAATTGAAGTGTACTTCAACATCACACCATTTGTACTTTATTTTTTTCTATATTTGTACTTCATTTCCATCATATTGTACTCAAATTCACTGCTCGATTTCAATTGTATTGAAGTGTATTTCAACATAACACCATTTATACTTTGTTCGTTCTACATTTATAATTCTTTTCCCTCATATTGTACTGAAATAAAAATATTATAAATACTTGATGGAAAATTATACTTACATACAAAATAATATTATAAACAAAGTATGCTTCAATTTACATATGTATGTACATACAAAGTATGATTCAAACCCTATAGGCTTAAATATTTTGTACTACAATTGCTTCTAAAATGTACTGCATATATACAAATATTAAATTATAATTTAATTTAATTTATATGCTTGAATGTTTTGTACTACAAATGCTTCTAAAATGTACTGCAGTTACATAGATTATATGCTACACTTTTGCCTGATGTGAACTGCAAGCATAAATGTTTATATTACATTTGTTTATAAAATGTACTGCAGTTACAGAGATTATATGCTACACTTTCATTTAATGTATATTGCAAGCTTAAATATTTTGTACTACAATTGCTTCTAAAATGTACTGCAGATACACAGATTATATACTATATTTTCAGTTAATGTATACTGCACGCTTGAATATTTTTGTACTACAGATACTTCTAAAATATACTGCATGTACACAGATTATATACTATAATTTTATTTAATCTATAAGCTTGAATGTTTTGTACTACATTTTCGCAACTTCCTCTCCCAGTGTCCAAATCACTTGCCGCTTGAACCGTTGGATAGCTCTCAGCTTATACATTAACTCCACAAAGTTCCAGCCTCGTCCGATTCTTCATGGAACAGTAATTTTCCTCGCAATAAGCTGGAATTACAGCAATGCCACTGCACTGCCGCATTCTAAAGATCTTCGCCGTTTCCTATCCAAACAGAACCGTCTACTGGTGAAACTTGGTGGGAACGTTGCCAACACCTCAAGGAACACCCCACTGAAACAGTTTCACAAAATTCCTTTTCCAAGACACTCTGCTCAATGCATCTTTACACTACCTGCGTGTAGTAAGACCACTTTAGGTCGCCCTCAATGTTCGGTGCCCAAATGGACACGGAATGACTTCAAACTTGGTGGGAAGCATCCTCATAACTCAAGGAATATGCCATTGAAACAGTTTTTCAAACCGCACCTCGTAAGAGTCTCTGCTCATGGGCCTTTTTTGCTTTATCGGGTGAGCCGACAATGCCTTGTCATTCCTAATGCCCCTTCAAGTCACGGTCGCAATTCTTCTCCAATGAGCGACCCATGACATTCTCCCCCACTCGATCCGTTGACGTCCTTGTCAACACATACACAAGGACTCGAAGTGTATGCGGTGCCCTAACTCAACTCTGATCTTTTTTTTGCACCGGATGAGTTTAGTTCCTCTTTACACAGATTATATACTACACTTTCATTTAATATATACTACATGCTTAAATATTTTGTACTACAGATACACAAATTATATACTACATTTTCAGTTAATCTATATTGCATGCTTTAATGCTTTTGTACTATAGCTGCTTTTAAAATATACTGCATGCACACAAATTATATACTATAATTTCATTTAATCTGCAGCTTTGAATATTTTGTACTACAAATGCTTTTAAAATGTACTGCAGTTACACAGATTATATACTACACTTTTTCTTAATGTGTACTGCAAGTTTGAATGTTTATACTATATTTGCTTCTAAAATATACTGCAGTTACACAGATTATATACTACACTTTTGCTTAATGTGTACTGTAAGCTTGTTTGTTTTGTACCACAAATAATATACTACCACTTTCAGATAATTTTACCGTATAATTTCAGGTAAAAAGAAGTATAAACCTCAAAAAAGTGAAGTACAACTTTCATGCCTTTCAAGTACAAATAAAAAACTTCCCATCTCACAATAAAAATTATATATATCAATTGGGTTCAAGTGTTTCACAACTAAAAAGGGAATAAAAACCCTAAACATGAGAAAATAGACAAGAAATAAGTACAACATTGAAAAATCACAGACATTTAAAACTGTAAATGCAGAAAACATATATTTGTTTCTTTCGATTACTTCTTTTTGTATTTCGCTTCTTGTTGCCGCTGTTTCTCCTTCCATTGTCACAGAAAAAATAGCAAAAATTTTGGTGTTTTTTTTTCTTTTCTTTTTTTTCTCTTCTTCTCCTCGCGTCAATGGTAGAGGAACGATTTCGTGCCCTTTTGTTTGGCCGCTTGGGGAAGTCGTCAATTTCAGGAAAAAAAAAAATGAAAGCATTCTTCTTGAAGAGAAGAATGCATTTTCAGGTATTTTTGTTGTTTTCTCTAGTTACAAGGATATATGTGTCTTTCTAAAAGATGTGGGGAGTAATTTTTAAGTTTTGTGAAAAAGTAGGGAGTTTAGTGTGTAAAAATTCAAATGGGGACTGAACACTAAAGTGAAAGTAGGTTTAGGGATTTTTTTCTAATTGACTGTATATTTAATCGATATACATAAAGAATTTATTTTTAATATATATTAATAAATAATTAATTAATGTTTAACGGAAAATATAGGAATATATTAAATATATTTAACGAATATATAGTATATATGCAATATTTACATTATTATTAAATACTTAATATATTTTTATCGAATATACATGAATATATTATATTTATATTCAATATATAAATTATTAAATTCTCACAGAAAATTTACAAATTTTAATCAAATAAAATAATAAATTTACTCAATATTAAATTTTATTATAATATACAAAATATTTTAGATAATAATAAATTAATATTAATTTATTTTACAATATTGTATATACAAATAATATATAAATTTGCTTACATAAAAAAAAAAATTCATAACCAATCACCATTTTTTAAAAATTTTTCATTAAAATTCTCATAATTAATTACCACTTCACAAATTTCACTCAAAAAAATCTCACAAATAATCACCACCTCATAAATTTTTTTTCTACTTCACAAACAAAAAAATCTCACTATTTTCTCTAACAAATGAGAAATGGAAACACAAGCAATCACACCCTCACATTCTCATTCTCCGCTGACAACCTGTGTACTATTTGTTTCTGGCGGGAAAATAGATGGCGAAATTTCATTTTTCAATTTGAAGTCTCTCCGTCTGTCCGTCTGTCCCTCTGTCCCTCGTTCTCTCTCTCTCTCTCTACTGCAAAAGGAATGGAAGGAAGCAACGCCGAGGCGATATTCGAGTCTTTGAATCTGAGCCCACAGCTCTTCATCAATGAAGTCCTCAACATCGTTGACGATCTGGTCGACGAGGCTTTCAGTTTCTTCTTTCTGTAAACCCCTTAACCAGTCTTTTCTCCAGCATACTACTCAGAAAATTTTATCTAGTCTACTTAAATTTCCTTTTCTTTTTTCCCCTTTTAATTCTATTCAATTTTTTGCAGGGAGGCGTCTGCACTGCTGAAAACTGAGGGCACTGAGCGCTCCGCTGAACTGAGCAAGGTTTCTGTTTTATGAATAAATTGTGTGTCCCTTATCGAATTTTTAATTCTGAGAAATTTTAGTTGTTTTTATTTGCTTTTCAGATTAGGGTTTTACAGGTTTATGTCTACTAGCATTAATTTGTTGGAGATTCTTCTTCTGATTGAGTAGGGTGTGGCATATATCCGGAATTTGATTCAATTGACCATCGACCAGCGAATGCAGAAATGGGAAGAATATTGTCTTCGATTTTGTTTTCGTGTACCTGATGGATTTTCACTGCCAAAAGCTGTATGCTTTCTTACACATGCTCAAAATTTTTTTCCCCCTCTTTCTTTCTTTTTAATCCCTTTCAGTGTTCTGTCTTGATTATCTCATGATAGAAATGTGTGAGTTGATGTGCTGAAGATTTTTTATTTTGACACTTTAAAACCATTTTATATGGTTCAGATGTGTTGTTCCTTTGTCCAGCTGCTATAGTGTTTAAAAATTTGCTTTCCTGCCAGAATAATTAGGCTATCTTTCTCATTAAGGGCTCAATAGGTCGAGATGGATGGCCAGTGGCAGTCTCTTTGTGTGCAGATGTGTTGTTTGTTATGGCAGAAACAAAAGAAGAGTGAATGCTTCCACAACTATTTTCACATTTACATGAAATTAGAAATTATATATGTTTGGAATGGAATGAAACACTTTCACTCCATAATTAGGGAATGTAAATTTTCTTCCAAAGTTCCCCTCCAATATTCCAGTCAACTTTCTCTCACACCGAAGATATGCTATCGATTTTATGTTTAGCAATTTTTTTTTTTGGTTGAGGTTGTGTTATGAAATGCCTTTCCTAGGGGTCTATATTTAATTGGTTATCCAAGTCTGATGGTCCATAATTCTTCTTCATGTTCAAAAGTGATCGCATCCATATTTGTTGAGGCACACAAGAGATGCCCTTAGGTGCCAGGCTCAGGCACAAGCCAGTGTCGAGGTGCAAGTCTTCAATAAGGCACGTGCCTTGGCTGCCCTGCATCTTTGGTAACACTCAAGGTACAGAAAAGGCGTGCCGGATTGAAACCAAACCCTTGGGCCCATTGTTTTAATTTGTTACTATAAATTCTCAAAAGAATAATGCCTTTTTCAAATCTAAACAATAGGGGGATTTCTTATTCTCTGGAAAATCCTCCCCCCCCCCCTCCCCCCCCCAACACACACACACCAAAAAAAAAAGGGAAGAAGAAAAGAAAAATGCACTTCAAACAGAGAAAAAGAGAGATCCACTCCATCAAGATGCCCATTTCTCTTATCCCTCATGCAGCTCTTCTGCAGCTTTGCTTTTAATTCCGGTTCTACCAGCCTCTTGGTACTGGTACTATCTTTTTTTTTTGGTTAATTTTCTTTCTCTTCCTTCCTGTTTTTCGCATTATTTTTCTTTTTTCTTTCTCCTCTTCTTCTTTTTCAGCATTGGATATGCCAAAGGACCAGAAAGAAGATTTTGTCTTGGTCATTTTTCTTTCTTGTTTATTCTCTCTTTCTGAACAATCCTGAAACATGTGATAAATCTACTAAATTCATTAATGTTCTTTTGATCTAAGTGATGAAATCCATGGTTTCTTGATTAAGTTACAAAATGAGGGTAATTTTCTTAAATTATTATAATATAACTTGCTGAAGATTTAAAAAATATACTTACATTTGTTCAGAGTAAGGAATCTTTAGTTAAGTGCTAAAACTAGCTTGAATTTGCTGAGGATTGTTGGACTTTATGTTCGTAATGATGTCATGCTTGCTTTTGATACTCTAGAAAAGCAAATTGTGATCGAACCCATATTTGCTCAATGGATACAATCAGCTCATGGTAAAACTTCATATGGGTTTGATGTACTTTTGTCTTCTAATTAGGTGCTGAAAATCAGGAAATTCAACTGGTTGTATTTTAAATATATCTAAGTATTGACAAGACAGCATGCATTTTTGCACATCACTTCAGTAAGGTGTGCAACTAGCTCTGCTTCTTTGCTACTGTGATAGCTTTGCTAGTTGGCCATTTAACAACTATGATCTTCTCATGAACCTATGTATTCTCAGAGCTAGATAAGGTACCCGCTCAAAGCATACCTCTGGCCTTTCCCCTGTCACCATGACAGAGTTTCTTTTGCAGAAAACTTCTACAGAATTGCAGCTTATTTTTTACGCAGCACCAATCTAAGTTTGATCTAGATAGTAGGCTAGATGTCTTTATCAGTTGGGACCAATCTAAGTTTGATCTAGATAGTAGGCTAGATGTCTTTATCAGTTGGGTGCACACAAGGCTAAGCTATGCATATAGTAAGTGTCTTGAGGCAGACAGGTCTAGATATCTTGAAGTTCAAGGTGGCAAATGGTTGTCCTTTGCCTTGCTACATGCTGAAAATACTTGGTATACAGTGTATTGAGTGTAAAAACATAAGTAGAACTTTACGAAAATGAAGAAAACAATAAAATGAAGAGAAAGGAATTGCTTATCAGTACAAGCTCCGGAATGATATAGAAGTTCTAAAAGAACACAGGTATCTGATCTCCCTTGTGTTATGAAGAGTGCTCGAGGATGTGGATAAAGCCTTTCAACTTAGATTGGAGTAAAAAATCCTTTGGAGCAAATAAGTTTACATGATTCTTATATTGTATTAGATATCTTACACCTTTGCTTGAGTCCAAAATTTTGAGATTCTGGAGTACTATTTGAACAACTGAAACTTAACAATGTCTACTGGATGTGATTTAGAATAAATTAGAACTCTTCCTGCTAAATACCTTTCTCCCAAGTCTATAACTAGTTTGAACTGGAGAAATGGGTGTTCTCTTACTTTGTTTGGTGGCATGAAGTGGGGACCTGTGCCTGAGGTCCCTATTGCATGATACTAAATGAAGCTTTTGAATTTGCTATTCTTAAACCTGCAACTTAATTAACTAAGGCGAGTTAAATGGAAAATCAAGGGACTTCAGAATTGTGAAAGTTGCGTCGTAAAAATTGTTGAATAATGAGTAATTATAATTTTTTTAATTTTCTGTTTCTTTCTTTTTTTCCCATGCCATTTGGTCTGAGAATTGAGTGGTTGTCAATCTTAATATTAATAGTATAATCCATTACTCATAATTATTTCATATTTTTTCAACCCAAAAATTGAATCAAATTACTTCTAGTTATATCTCTCTTTTCCATAAAAAATTGTATATTAAGTACTCTCTGAATATGTCATTGTAGAATGAGTTGTCTGGAGATGATTTATCAGATCTTGATGCGCTTACTGATACAGATGTGGAGGCACAGTTGAATTCTGTGCGTGACAGACTTGCTTTGGTAACTGTTATCCTTCAGATTATAAGAATTTCCTTTTGGTTGTATGCAACAGATTTGTGTGTGTGGTTTTTTCTAATGAAACTTTTTAATTTTTCTGAAACAGGTAGAGAAAGAATCTGCTGAGCTTGGCAGAGAACTTCGTGCACTGGAGAAGCAGTCTTTGTCAAGTAATCAATCTGCAGGGTTGATTGATGAGGCATTGCAGCTGTACAAGAAACATGATACCACTCAAATGTTCCAAGGTACCTATAATTTAGCTTTTGATGAGTAATGGTGATGAAACTCTATTTATTTCTTTCATAAGTAGTTGATCAACCACGAAAGCTGCAAATAGCATCGAGTGATGGTTTACTATTCCAAAATGGTGCTTAGCAAGAAACTATCCTTATTTTAGGTAACCTGGATTGTAACTATCCAATCCTTTGATCCATGACCAAAGCACTGTTTAACATTTTCATCATACCTTAATACAATTGCCAACTCTTGTTTTGATTGCGGTAGCTTGATCATATATGGTTTTTGTTTTCTTTCTTCTCTTATTTTACCCCAAGCCAGACTTTGTGCAACTGGAATAACCATTAATTCAATCAATATCACTTTGCGACTTTGAGATTAGATGTCCATACCATTTCAACTACTTATTGATTATGCCGTATTTTGTTTGGATGATTACATGAAATGCATTTAGCCACTTTTTTGGTACCTTTAGTGCTTGGTAGTCATGAAAATTTTAATTCCCTACATTTTAATATTATCAGAAAGTATAATGTGCATCGATGTATAGGGACATAAGTTTAAAGGAAAATGTAATTTTATCTATTATGCTCAATATATTGGATTTTAATTCTATTATACATTTCTAATATTAATAATTATTGCTTAAAATTATAATGTACAAAAAACTGAATCTCCTTGTTTTGTGGATATAGATCTTTTGATGTTTTCTATATTTGATGATACTGTGATATTATAATTCTTCGAATGCTGGATCATTATATTTTATTTTGTCGAATTGCATTATTACATGCAATGTTAACATATAACTTCCAAAAAAGTAGATATGACAAATTCAAATATGAATTTAATAAAATATAGAAGTAATGAATTTGCATCTTAGGGTTTAGGTGGATTCCAATATCTCCAGAAGTTTGTTTGATTTGTCTAATTTTTAATTCATTATAAGAAATTAATTTAATGACTAATTTGAACTCATGAGGTGCTTGGTTAAGTTAACAAGTTTATGAAGAAAGACAATTATTTAAAATATAACTTATGGAAAGTATATAAGTGGGAAATTTATTACATGCAATGTTAACATATAACTTCCAAAAAAGTAGATATGGAAAATTCAAATATGAATTTAATAAAAATATAAAAGTAATGAATTTGCATCTTAGGGCTTAGGTGGATTCTAATATCTCCAAAAGTTTGTTTGATTTGTCTAATTTTTAATTCATTATAAGAAATTAATTTAATGACTAATTTAAACTCATGAGGTGCTTGGTTAAGTTAAAATGTTTATGAAGAAAGAGTTAAAATGTTTATGAAGAAAGACAATTATTTAAAATATAACTTATGGAAAGTATATAGGTGGGAAATTGTAAAAATAAATTTGTTATGAAAATGAATATTTATAAGTGAAATATGTGGCAAATATTTCAAAATTTGATATTCCTTGTACTTCAAAGTTTATTTGTATGTCCATGAATGCATAATAAATTTGATCTTTATCATTCATTACTGAGAATCAGTCTAAACAATATATATTTATCCAAATAATTTTATTTTTGTATCATAAGGCAACATTAAGCATATTCCAATATCAAGTGCTTGAAGTTTTTACTTATTTGTTTTCTTTGTAATATTATTTACCACTCATTCCAATATCTACTTCAATACATTTCTTATACAGTTTCCATTGTTTTTTCTTTTCTTTTTCCTTTTTTTGGGGGGGGGGGGGGGAGTGGGTGTGGGTAAAATGAAATGTTTTGTCTTTCCTACAGCCAATTTATATTTTATACTATTTTACCAGTTTGCCTCCATGATGCATATTCTCATTTCTATAATTGATAAAACCTTTGTTCCAAAATTAAATGTATGTGGCTGATATGAGAGTTGAAAAAGTTCAAGTAATCAAATGTAATTTATCCTTAAAAATAGTGGGGTGAGAATTAATGGTATCATATTAATTTTTCAATTTTATCTGTATTTTTTGTTTGTTATACTTCTCGATATTGTTGTGAATGCACTTTTGTTTATTATAGTTCACAATATTATATTGAAAGATAGTTGATTAAGAAGTAAAAATAACAATGTACAAAGAGTAATTTGACTCTAAAACCAAGTCAATTAATTAGATATTCTGTCTTTCTTGGTTTCAAGAATTAATATCTATTTAATAATATTAACAATACTTTAGTTACAAGTTTTTGGATTTCACTTTGTAATGTTCATTTACTACTTTTTTAAATTTTAGCTTTTTGTTTGTAACAATATGCCCCCTGTGTTATTCTCACTACATCTATTTTACTTATAGCTTTATATTATTTTTATGAATTTTGTGCACATTGGTTCAATTTGTGTTTATTATACATGGCAATAACAAAATTATCCTTTAACATATTGATTTAATAGGAAAAGATAATTGTTTAGTTGCAGTGTATTTCATTTTCTACATACCTCTCTATATAGTTACACTATGTTTGGTTCAAGAATTTTGGTGGGGAAAAGAAAAGAAAATGTTAAGGAAAATATTTTTTATTGTTTGATTGGTGACGAAAATACTAAAGAAAGGAAAACTTAGGGAAAAATATAGCGTGTTTGAGGGAAATGAGTTTTCCTCATAAAATGGTGAAGAAAATGAGGGAAAAGTCCATTTGACATCTCTCTCCTTCTCTACCACATACATCCCTCCATCCATTTCCTCATTATTTTCTTTAACAACCAAACAAGTTTGAAATTTTATATTTGGGAAAAGTCTATTTGACATCTCTCTCCTTCTCCACCGCATACATCCCTCCATTCATTTCCTCATTATTTTCTTTAACAACCAAACAAGTTTGAAATTTTGTATTTCTTTAATTTTGTCCCCCCCCCCCCCCCCCCGAACAACATTTTCCTTTCTTTGTTAAATTCCTTAAACCAAACGTAGTGTTAATGAACTTCAAGTTAAAGAAATACTTAAGAACTTTATCTTTTGGAATAAACAAAAATGAGTATTATTTTATTTTATTTGACCTTTTTATAGGTCCATGTAATGAAAAAATAATATTTGTTAGATTTGTGTGCTGTAGGAATCTGAGTATCTTAAATGTGAGTGGTTAACATTTTATTGGTTATTTATTTCTATTAGATGTATTATTAGTATAGGATTCTATGTTTATTCACTGTGATTGGCCATCATTATTTTTATTATTTATAAGAAGAATATAAATATGTTTTTACCTGAAGAATTTATATATATAAAAGAGGGCGAATGATAGCCTTTTGGGCTTTCTTAATCTAATGATACGCTCTTACCTTGCTTTGGTCAAATTATGGGTCAGCTCCATGTACTGATGTTTGAGGATTTGTAACGGAAACATATACTAACTGATTTGCCTGTTTCTGGCTTTTTTAAGCTGGTTCACATCATCCTCAGTTGAAATTATATTGTTATAAAACACGTGTTCTTCTAAGTGTATTCTTGGTTCCTACAGAGCTGACAACTATGGCTTCAGAATTTCGTGCAAAATTGGGGAATCTGAAAAGGAGAAGGATGGAGGAAATACAACAGGACAGAGCGGAAAGGCTATGTGTAAGACATGGTTATGTGCACAGAATGGCTGGTGGCAATGGTAAGTAGAAATTGGATGTACAAAGCTGCACAAGGTATGTCAATGTTGAATGATTTTGAACAAGGTTTTCGATCAATCTATGGATTTTGCTTTTGTAGGTCTTTTTGCTGCAAAACTGGAAGAACTTGAGGAGTTTTTGGATGAGATAACCGCATCTTAATTAACTGTTGCATCACTGTTGTTATACATAGTAGTCATTGTAACGATTCAACATTACTTTTGTTTTTAACTTGTTTTCAATTTTATCCAACTATTTGCTGAGACAATGAGAATGAAAATTGGAACGAAGATAGTTGGAGGGAAACATTAGTACTATTTGTTACATCACATATCTAAAGAAAAGAGGCCTTGAATTTGATGCACATGAGGTTGAGAATCACTGTACTAACAAGTCTAGGTTGTCTTCTAATATTGATTTTAGTAAGGAAAAAAATATTGAAAATTAAAATTTGTCATACATTCTTTTAGAGAAAATATATGCTAATTTCAAATATTTGTTGAATGAAGTGTAATAAAAATAATATGAATTACTAAATACTTTTCAAAAATATTCACATGTATTCTTTTTGGGTTTTCCTTAAATGCCAGATGGCAAAAGATATGTTGATTCTTGTTTTTTCCCCTAAAAGATTTGCAAATTTAAGATTAGAAATTCGTTCCATCTCAAAATTATATATTTAGCGAAATCTTGTTTGGTTTGTTTGCACTTTACATGACAAACCCTTTAAAGTTTCAACGTTATTCTTCAAATGAAAATTTTGTTAGGAAGTCGTAATAGATGAGATTTATAATTTAAAGAGTTTCAAGTCATTGTCAGGGGCTTGGATGTTCAAAATTGGCCTGGACCATTTCATGGCTGCTTGACTAATTTTCCCTTAACTATAATCTACCATTTAGAATGTCCAAAATCCTACAAAAATAGGTTAATTAATGGGATTGGTATTTATGCATCTTCCGTACGTAATATTCTTCTTAGTCTATTGAACATCTATGATTAGAAGATAAATTTTATTTTATACTCTTTTCATACTTACATTATGTTTTTCAAAATTAACATTTTGGTCAAAAAGAGTCATGAGAAATTGCGTTCCAGAACGTAAATTATCATGCTATTATGGCATACCATAATAATCTAATCATTGAAATTTATGTTTTTCTTTTTTTCTTTCTTTCTTTTTATTTTATTTTATTTTATTTTTGACTCAATGTGGAACTTAAAGTATGATTGACAAGTAAAAATTTTAAATTTACTTTGCAATATTATTTTCAAAAGTAGGAATTTCAATATAGTTGTGCGATATTATTACATAATATAAGATACTAGTTTTAGAAAAAAGTTCCTCTTTTAGAAAATAAAAGCTTAGGAACATTCTACAAAGATAAAGAAACAATACATTTAGGGTTGAAATAATAATTTATGATTTTTAAAAAAATAGGTCAGCTCGAGAAACACATGAAAAATATTCATCGACTAATGTGGAGTAAGTCAAGTAATAATATTCAGACTCTAATTTAACAATTGTGAGAAATTAAGTTGAAATTATAAAATATAAATATTTATGTAATTTGATAGTACTACTTACATTAATGGGCTTTATTGCTTAATTAAGGATTTGAGTATTTTCTTAAGATCTAAAAGGAAAAAAAACATGAAAAATAATTTTTAGAAAATATTACAATTTGGGTTAGACTTTGGACTTTGACCCAATAACGATCCATGTTTTAATGGATCTATCTATATTTAGGATGGATTACAATTTCTATTGGGTTAGAATTCACACTCAAAGAGTCCGCTAAAATCAAGTCATTGACTTTATATCATTAGGCCAAGGAACACTCGACACACACAACTTGAGTATTTTCTCTTTACATATTCGCTATATATTAATAGTTTTTCTCTCTTAATTTTTCTTGAAATATCACAAAATTGTCTCAAAGGGTTTAAGGTATATAAACTTGTGAAAACTTTAGTAGCAAACCTAGAAGGCGAATCATGATTGATAGACAGTCAATCGAGGTTAAATGACACGAAGTTATGCACATTCAAAGTTTGTAGACGAACTTCAATCCACGATAGTATATATAAAACTTCTGTTGATCAAAAAAATAATATTGAACCAATCGTTTCGACATCATGATTTGTATATGATTAATTATACTATACATAAACAGTTATTTTTAACAGTAGTACCAAAGCCAATAGAATTCGATCACATTTTTCAACTAATTGAATGGGTCATATAATTTTCCCATGCTTGAAAATTGAAGTTGTAATTTAAAATATGAAAAAGTAGTAATGGATATAGTGGCTGGGTGGTTATACTCAAATGACTTTCTACATGAATAAAATTGATTTGAATAGTTAGTCAAATATTTGATTATTCATTCAGCTTCAACGCTTTGCAAAAATATGGTGCAATGCAATGTTGTTGGAAATTTTAATATGAGGCTTCAATATCCTGTTGCTTGTGGGTTCAACTAATTGTATGATTGCTTGGCCTTGCAAAGTTTTGATTGGTTGCAACGAAGATTTATCTTTGCAAGTATTCTGTTATCTTTAAAATTGGATTGAAGTTTTGAATGTTGCAATATGCTGCTATTTCTCACTTAGAATTCAAAAGAATGATAAAATTGGTTTGGTTTTGTGTAGTAAAGTGTAATTGCAATCAATTGTTATTTGTAATTACATTTAAGCACATGAAAGGATTATTCAGTTTACGTAAGGTAGCATGTACTTGCAACAATTGTTATTTAATTGTGCTTGATTCATATAGGGTTGTCTTTTAATTGTTAAAGTGTAGTAAATGATTTGTCTAAGGCTTGGTGCCAATAGATAAGGTTAATTGAGGGTTATTAGCGATTCTCAGTCTTTTCTAAGATTTTGATATTGGATCTTGTAGTTTCATTATAATTTGTTTCCACATATACATAGATAGTAAATACTCAAAACATTTAATCATGGATTATTAGTTACTCTATTCTTGAATTGGTAATTTTTTATTGTGATCTTTACTTTGGTAGGAGATGATTACTGGTCTTGATGATAAAAATTTCGATCTTACTATTAAAAAATAATAAAATTTACTGGGGTATGGAATAAAGTATAAGAATAATACCTAACATAAAGGTGCATATCATATGTTTATATACGCTCAAACAACTTTCTTTGACCTTCATGGTAGTCGCAAATTTGATGGCCAAAATTATGTAATGTGGCATAGAAAAATTCAGCATTTATTACACAAAGAAAAATCCTCGATCATCTTACTACTTCCACACCTAAGCTTAATGATCTAGAAAATGGATAAACTGCCAAAATCGTCTTGATATAGACGTGTATAAAAAGTAGGTGGATCAAGATATGAGTACATTCTTTACTATGCTAAGCTGTATGCACAATAATTTGATTCGTAAATTTAAGAAATATTCTACTGCTAATGAGTTGTGGGACGTATTGAAGGTCATGTATGGGTAATACCTCAACTATTAAACTAAGGGCACTCACCCTGAAGTTCAACAAATATGTATTTGACCTGAAGCACTTAATGATCCAACATCTTAATGTGATACAAGATATGATTTGAGAGCTTCAAAATGGTGGATGTAAGCTTATAAATGAACAATAGGTTTTAATTGTCCTTAGGTTACTGCTTAAGTGTACTTGGGGACATGTTAAGCTTGTGCTAACAAATAATGAGAAAATTAAGATGTTTGATAATGTTGCCAATCACCTTAAACTTGAGGTTGACTCTAAAGAGTCGAAATGTGCAAAAGTAGATGCTCTTGTTGCACATACTGGTCAGTATAAGCCAATTAAAGGCAAGTATTAGAACAAGCAAAATGATGCTAGACAAAGCAATGATCAAAATTGAAACTTGGCCCACAAAGAAACAAGGCTATGAAGCACAGTCAAGGAAAGAGGGGTGAAAGAAAGACCCTAGTTCAAGTGCTTTAACTACAAGAAATGAGTCATTTAGGTCGCGACTATACTGAATCGAAGAAGGTAAAGTTTATTAAAAGCTTTTTCAATTCTTTTATTTTCACATTGATATCATTAATTAAATCCACAAGAGTAAAAAAGTAAAGGACTAAAAAAGCCCAATGAATCAAAGAGAATAATTAAAGAAAAAGGTCAGATAGCCTAAATTAATTAAACCTATCAAGAAGGCATCAAAATCTTAATGTGCCTGAGCTCACAAAAGAATAGATTATAAGTACTAAGCTTAAAAGAGAAATATGACAACAAGAAATCATTCATAAGAAATCATGAACACTTAAGAACTGAGAGCTCTTTGGCGTTCCAGAGAAAAAGAAGATCAAAACTTGCTGATTATCGGAAAGGATCCTGCCTATATTTTGTGTAGTGTCATCTTGGCACTGTATGTGGGAACTCAGAACAATAAAAAAGAAACGCTGAGAATGCATACAAGATTTAGAGCTCGTGACTCTAACAACTAGGTAGTCCAAGGTCGGAAAACATGGAGTAGTAAGTCCGAAGCTGAAGGTAGTCCCAAACTCACTATAGACACCAGATGAGATGCCCATACAACAATCACCACTTACTGGAGATCCCATTCTACATATAACCCAAAAGGCATTGAAGACCTTGCTAGAGAATAACACTGGTCAAGCTGCAACCTAACTAGTCGCCTGACTTCTTGTATGGCGCCGCCTTCAGGAGTTGCATCAATTCTCTTGCTAGAGTTAAGGGGCTTTATCCTCCCTGGAGAGAATTAAGCAAAGAGCCAAATCTGAGCTTGACACTAGTCCTTCTCCTACCTCAGCAAGTGGACACATATTCCTCCATATCAGTAGATTTTACTTGGAGAATGCCTGTTGTTACCATAGTTTGGACTCATTTACTGGGGAGAGTAGAGCTTTACAATTTGAGTGAAGTAGCATATTGCAAGTTGTTTCGCGGTATGCTTACAAAGCATACCTTAATTTAGTTTAACTAGAAGCCAGTTAAATCTATCACATGATGAGATTTATTGGCCTAGTGACCATTGATATTTGAAGACAACTGCATATCTACTTACCATCAAGTAGAAAGATGGAGAGTCCTTGAGGAACTACCTTAACCACTTTATCTAGGTAGTACATGAGATTCCTCACATCATTCAAGAGCTCTTGCCTAGCACAAAACCTAAAGCATTGAAGTTCCATGAGTCGATTGCTGGAAAACCCACTACTACTCTAGAAAAGCTCTTAATGTATATGGAGAAACACATCAGAATTGAGGAAGCTGTGACCTCTCAGGATGTTAGCAAGCCGTATGGAGATCGTAGGCTCAGTTTGCTCTGTGCTTTCTCCATCTTCCGCATTTATTACCCTAGAATGGAGATTTTGACTATAGCACCGTAGCGTAGCCTCATTCAACACTCTTCTTAGAAGATAATGGATGACTCGAAGAAGCAAAAATCTGACAAATGGTGTTGCTTCAACTGCAATAGTGGACGTACCACTAAGGAGTGCATGCACTTGAAGGAAAAGATTGAGAGGAAACCTCCCTACAACTGGCATCATTTTGGTAATCACAGGAGGACCATCTGGTGGGGACTCTGTGAATGTGAGGGAGGTGTCGGTACGAGCAGCAAGAAAGATGCAAGTTCATGAAGTTGATGCCATATTAGGAGTTTTTGAAGTGCGTTTCCCAATACCTAGCATTACCTTTGGAGAAAAGGACATGGAGCCTAACATAGTAATGCATCCCTCGGCCTCGATAACTTTTGGATGAAGAATATACTAGTAGATAGAGGTAGCTTGATTAATATCCTATTTCATGATGCATTTCTTTAGCTACGAGTGAGAATGCCCAACTACAGAAGATCAATAGTCTTTTTGTGGGTTTACTGGTACACCGTGAAATCATTGGAAATAGCGTTGTTGCCTCTTTATCTAAGTGTTCATCCAAAGCGAATGACAAAGATAGTGAAGTTCTTGGTGGGTAAGACTCCGTTAGCTTACAATGCAATTCTAGAAAGACCCATTTTAAGCTTATTTTGAGTAGTAATCTCAATGTACCATATGAAGCTAAAATTTCCTACACCAAGTAGAATTAATAGGGCCATTGGCTACCACATGTAACCAGAGAGTACTACCAATACCTTAAAGAGCATCAAAGTTCTTGTTAGGTTAATCAAGCAAAACAGCTGCAAGATAGTTAAAAAAAAAAAAAAAAGGACAAAGGTAAAGGCATGCTCCAAGATACTGATGTTATGGTGATTTCACACTAGAAGACTTAAGACTTCACCTAACATACTTGAATGCGCCACCGCAACACCCTCTTGTTTTATTTCTTTCCTTAGTTATTTTTGATTGAGTAGTTAGGATTTATATTTTCTTTGCTTTGAAGTATAGATTTTTCTCTAAGCTGAAGCTATGTCTTTAGAACCGAAAAAAAACAGCCCGCATGGGGACAACACTCCCGTATTACTATTAATTACATGAATGAATGTTATTTAATTTATATTATTATATCTTATTGTTGAATGATTAATTGAAGAGCTTGCATAACTGAAGCTTTCTAAAGTGACCTTGAATTAATTGAGGCACTTGCACACTATGCTCTCTAGAGTACACTTTTAGTTAAGATACTTTTGCACTAAAGCTCTCTGGATCACACTTGAATTAATTGAAGTACTTGTGCAATAAAGCTCTCTGTAGCTTACTTGACTTATTTTCAATAAACCCAATATTCGGCTTCCCTAGGAGTATGTGGTCACTACATGTAAACCCACTAAAAACCTCTATGGGGTAAGTAGCACTTGTTGGAATAGTGCCCCTCAAGCCAATTAGATTGGCATGTAAAACTACTCCTCTTGTGATAGAATCTTGATTGAATGATATTCTTATTAAATGGCCATTTTCATCTTATGCTTTTTATACTTCGCTTGCATTTTGTTAAAGCCTTAAATCATACATGACTATGAGACTTGGTCATGCATTTGATGGTGATTATGAAACAAGTCTTTATGGTCATGATTTTAAAGTATTTCAAGTCATAGAATCTTATGAGACAGGGCATTTAAGATTCGGATAGACTTGCACTAACGATACATATTCTAAGGGGTTGGACACTGTCCCTTTTCATAGGCAATATATGTCAGACATGGATGCATGTTAGTGGGTACTTGTTAGAGAACAAGTTCATTGAAGGCTCGCTTAGAGAATCCACTAGATACCATAATCGCACGTCGATAGTGGCAAGTTCTCAAGCTTACGATAGTGCATATAATTAGTCCTTGGACTTGAGGATTCATGTAACCTTGTATTTTGGTCGTTATACTTTGACTTTTTCATGACCACATAGCGGGCCATATGAGGTTGAGATTGGGCCTGAGTTACTTAAGCATGGAGGTTTGTGAGATCTAAGATGGAATCTGTTTCTTCATGCTTGTGAAAAATGAGTGCATCTCTTATGTATTCTATAATAATCAATTCCAAAAAATCCTTGAGTAAGGGAGTATGACAATTTGGAAAAGGTCTTTTCCAAAGTTGAGGTCATAAAGGGGAGTCAAACATTGGATGTACATACATAGTTATTGAGCCTATTAGGGAGCCGACAAATATTTTTCCCTAGGCCTTTTTTAGGAGATATGAGATGAAGGTCTGGATCGTATTTGCATGGTAAGCGTAAGCCATAATGGTTCATCATGATAAAATTCATTCATCTATTTAGTTGGGCTTCATGGGCTTGTTGCTAGACATTGACCATGGAGATTGTGTACTCTTCAATTAATAGAGATTAATTGAAAGAGTTCTTAATTTAAAAGATTTTAAACTAATGTGAATATTTTAATATTCAAAATATCACAATAAGTTGTTAGCCCATGTCCAATGAATGGATGAATCTAATGGGTCACACACAAAAGCCTAAGCAAACTCTTATTTAATAGGAGGAATTTTCTAAAGAGTTAGAAAATTCATACTAGGCATCTTTGGAGATAAAACGGTTGACTATTTAATTGGTCAAATTGGCTTGATCAATTTAAGTGTTAAATTAATCAAAATAATTTAAGGAGTTACATTAGGCCAATTAAATTAAGTTGTTAATTTAATTGGTGCCATATGATAATTAATTAATCAAGTTAACTTAAGGAGTTAAGTTCACTCTACTTAAATAAAGAGTTAATTTAATTAAATTGAGAATTTGAGTTTTGGAGGGAAATCAAATGGAAGAGTCCATTTGAATTTAAGATAATTAATATTTCAATTCATGAGATGAAATACAAATGTTAATTAAATGCAAATGCACACACAAGTTGGCCAACATGCATGGACGGTGTGATGGAAGCACCCAAGAGCTTTCATCACGTCCTATATATTTGACAAGTGGCCGGTTATCTAGAGGTAGTTGGCATTCATCACATTTTCCCTCCAAAAGTGTGATATACTTGATGTGTTGAATAATCACACCGAAAATTCTCTCTTCTCTCTCTCCTCCAAAAATGCCATCCTCCTACCATCACCATCTTCCTCTCTTTATCTAGCAAAAGTAAGGTTAATTGACAGCTTATCCTAAATGTGTGGACTTTAAATTAGAGGTTCCACACTTGGGGAACTTAGAAGTTCATTGGTGAACCGTTTTGTGGTTGATTTCAGTGGATCCTTTGGGAGATCTAGAAGCTGAGATGTTTACTAATTTTCGGTCACAAGGCTGCTGTTTTAGAGGTGATTTGGTGTACAAAATTTGTCAATTTTTGGATCATTGGAAGGGGAGCAATCGGATCCAGCCATTGGAGCTTGTAGATCATCCTTTGGAGGAGTCCTTGGAGTGATATAGTAAAATCCTTTGCTTTTGCTCAAAAAGGTAAATTTTCTACCTTTAAGTCCTCATTTAGTGCATGATTATGATCCTTGGGAAGGAGAGGATTGGCTTTATTTTTGCCTATTTTTGATTTTAATATTTGGATCCCAATCCATCTCAAATTGGAAATGAACGAATTACACCAACACCTCATTTGATCTGAGTAAACTACTATTTGGCTCCTTCGGTAGTGCGTGGTTTCTGTGCTTGAGCTCACTGAACACTTTTCTTAGAGGCAAATGGTTGCATCACTATAATGATTAATGAATTACTACAACACTCAGATTGATTTTGCTTAAGCTCATTACGAGGCCTCCTAGGAGGCACGTAGCTTTATCCTTGAATTTGACCATTAAACCCCTCTAGGGGCACATGACCATTGTGACATCCCTCATTGTAATGATTCAACATCCAATGATAAGACCTCTTGAACAGAGATAATACCCAAACCTCATCGAAATACTTAGCATCAACAAAAAAGACCTCATGAAGGAGGCCACAATCAAACTTTGCTACAACATTTGGTAGTACCATAGAGACCTTCTACACAAGACTCATTGTGAAATGCTGTCATCATACTTAATTTTTATAAGCCCTTGACATTGAGGCACCGAACTATATTCAAAGTAGATGACTAAATATTGGGACAAAGCCTCACTAGTAAGCGGTCCAATTGATGTTAATGTGATTGATTATCATGATAAGAACTCACCATTGAAGCTCCCAACGAGTGTTAATTCAATTGATTGATTATTATGAAAAGATTTTCTTAGTAAGACTCACCTGCACTCTTATGTGCCACTCTGTTTGACTTGATAAAACCCTTTCAAGAGGACTTGTGAAAACTTGATATGAAAAGGCCCCGTACATCATTCACGTGCCCTTATCATGTATTAAGCTTGCATTGGTAACTTTATTACACTTTAAAGTTATTCATTTGGCTAAGTGTATGAATAAAAATGAATAAATAAAGAACTTCCATAATAAAAGGGAGTAAATATCTACAATGTCAAAAAAAGAAAAAGAGCATCTGGTTAACACTTGAGCTCAGAAAAGAATGATAAAATCCAAAAGAAGAGCCAAGAAACTACTTAAGCTAAAGATAAATGCTCAGTAGCCTTAAACATAAAAAAAAAGTAGAAACACCTATCTACTACTCCCAATCTAAGAAACCTATATACTCTTTTAGAGCTACATCAATAGGATCCTTCACCATGGCATCTGCGCTAGTCTTGGCGCTCCTTTGGGATCACCAGTAAGAAGACTAACTTAACTGGTAGGTCCAATATCAATAAGTCCTCGACCATGTATAGGTCCAATATCAACAATTCCCAGTAGAAGACTTTAGAAATTTCTGAAAGCAAATAAGGCACTAGGATCCAATTATAAAAACTTCAAAAGCTTAATAAACTAGTGCTTACATGCTAAATAGGATCAAATCATGCCTAAAATCCAGATTTAGATAGAGTGTTACCTTGAAGTAAGAAGACTAACTTAACTGGTAGGTCCAATATCAATAAGTCCTCGACCATGTGTAGGTCCAATATCAACAATTCCTAGTAGAAGACTTTAGAAATTTCTGAAAGCAAATAAGGCACTAGGATCTAATTATAAAAACTTCAAAAGCTTAATAAACTAGTGCTTACATGCTAAATAGGATCAAATCATGCCTAAAATCCAGATTTAGATAGAGTGTTACCTTGAAATGCTAAAATCCAAGGAGAAAGTGGTGAACCTTTCACCAATCCAGAATTTGCTGGAAATCATGCAGCAAGAGTGGAGCGATTTTTAACCATGTCAAAACTAATCCAAAAATCATGAAAAAAATATTGAAACCTCTTAACACCCTTTAGGAAACACAGTAAAAATTTTAGATCAAAATGCTCTCTGGATCTCCCTGGAAAAATCCACCTAATCGGACTTTTTGCAGGTGGATCTCCAAACTGTAGCAAACCAACTTGTTTGCCTCTATTGATATGATCCACACACCAAATAGATCTTCCACAATCTCTAGTCTATAAGCTGGAGTAAGACCAGAGATAAGCTATGGTGGAGGCCGATTTTAGGTAGGGAAAAAGAAGAAGAGAGCAAAGCTTTCAACACATGAATGCAATGCTTGCAAGAGGTTTTGGAAAGAATTGCAAAAGAACCTAATTCTTTCACACTTTCAGCAATATCCAATCCTCACGCCCACTATATCTATATATAAGGTGAGGTTGGTGTGATGCCAAGTTGGCATCACACCTTCCTCAAGGTGGGTGGCCACTTGCATTGCCAAGGTGGCAAATGGAAATTCAAATCCAATTTGAATTTCATGTGCATCTTAATTACATTTGAAATCTAATTTCAAGCTAATTAAAATGCTAATTCAAATGAACATTTCATTTGAATTTTTCCTCCAAAATGTGTTCTTCCCATTAATTAAATTAAACACTTTAATTTAATTAATTAACCTTTGACTTAACTCTTAAGTCAAAGAAACTCAACTCTTAAGCTTGAATTTTGTTAACTTAACTCTTTAAGTTAACTAGACCAAGTGATGGTTTTATTGGCACCAAATAATTACCTCCTTAATTATTGGTCTAATTTAACTCCTTAAATTAATTGATTAATTTAACACTTAAGTTAATCAAACCAAAATTGATACCTTAAAATTGGTCCACTAAGAAATATTTTCTAACACTTAGAAAATTTCCTCTATTAATTAGGAAGCTAATTGGCTTTTGTGTGTCACCCAATAGGTTCTACCATTCATTGGACATAGGCTCATAACTCCTTGTGACTTTTGAATATCATATATTCATTTTAGTTTAAAATACTTTTAAACTAATCGACTCAATTCAATTAATCTTATTAATTGAAGAGTACCTAATCTCCATGGTCAATGTCCAACCTCAAGCCCATCGAGCCCAACTAATTGGCCGAAATAAATATTTTGGAGAACTATTATAGCTCTACGCTTACCATGCAAATACAATCCTTTCATCTTCTATCTCCCGAAAGAGGCCTAAGGCAAGATATTTGTTGGCTCCCTGATAGCCTCGATAATATGTCTCTATTCCCAATGCTCGATTCTCTTGTGTGACCTTATCTCTTGAAAACTCATTTTCCAAATTGTCACACCACATTGCGCAAGGATTTCTTGGAATCGATCATTATAGAATACATAGGAGATGCACTCGCCTTTCACAAAAGCGAGGAGTCGGATTCCATCTTGGATCTCACAAACCTCCACCCGAAAGACCTCAACCCGAAAGACCTATTATGTGGTCAAGGAAGAGTCAAAGCATGAGGACCAGACACAAGGTTACCATAGATACTCAGGTCAGAGGACTAATAATATACACTAGCATAAGCTGGAGAACTTGCCACTATCGACTTGTCATAACGGCTATTTAGTAGATCCTTTGGTGGGCCTTCAGTACTTTGTTCTCTAACAGGCACCCACCGTCATGCACCCATATCTCATACGGTTGCTTATGGAATGGAGCAATATCTAACTCTTGTATTTATGCATCGTTAGTACAAGTCTATTTGGATCTTATATGCCTCTTCTCGTAAGATCCTACGACTTGGAAGATTTAAGATCACGGCCGTGTGAGACTTATTCCATGGTCACCAAATCAGGTGTGGTAGTCAAGAGTGATCTGAGGGCTTCATCTAAATGCAAGTGAAGTAATAATGAGCATGAGATGAATATGGCCACATAAAGAATATCATTCAATCAAGATTATTTTACAAGAAAATAGCTTTTACAAGGCCAATCTAATTGGCTTGCCGAGCACTATTCCAACAATCTTTCACTTGCCTTAAAGCCAATGCCCTATGGCCTTGAGACCCATCTTCCCAAGATGTTCTTGAAAGACCTTTTGCGTTAGGGGTTTTGTCAGTAGATTTGCTATATTCTTTTTCGATGCAACTCTCTCCACTCGGATGTCGCCTCTATCAGTGATCTCCCAGATCAAATGATATCACCTCAAAACGTGCTTGGATTTCTAATGAGATCTTGGCTAATTGGCTTGTGCCACTGCCCTTGTGGTGTCACAATAGACAACCATTGGCCCAGCAATGCTAGGCACTGCATTCAACTCTTAAATGAAGTTTTTCATTCAAACACCTTCCTTTGTAGCTTTCGAAGCCGCAATATATTTTGCCTCTATGGTAGAATCGGCCGTGGTGTCTTCTTTGGAACTCTTCCAACTCATCGTGCTGCTATTGAGGTAAAATATAAATCTAGAGATGAATATTAGGTCATCTACATCGGATAGGAAACTTGAATCCAAAAACCCTTCTAGTTTTAATTCTCCATTACCGTATACTAAAAACAAGTCCTTAGTCCTTCTCAAGTACATAAGGATTGCTTTTACGGCCATCCAGTGACTCTCACCGGGATTGGATTGGAACCTACTTGTAACATTTAGCGAGTGTGCCACATTTGGTCTTGTACATTGAACTGCATACATTATGCTACCACTTGCGGAGGCATAAGGTATGTGGGGCATCCTTCGTTTCTCTTCCTCTGTCTTGGGGGCCATAGACTTGGAGAGACGAATGCCATGTCCCATAGGAAGAAATATTTTCTTGGATTCTTTCATACTAAACCTCTTTAGTATCTTGTCAATGTACGGGGTTTAGGACAACATCCTTTTAGATCTATCTATATAGATATGTATTCATAACATGTAGGATGCTTATCCCATATCCTTTATGAAGAATTGTGTAGATAACTATGCTTTAGTACACTCTAACATTCCTACCTCATTCCCAATGAGAAGGATGTTATTGACATAATGCACAATAAACTGTACACTACTCCTACTAACCTATTTATACACACATGTTTCATATACATTTTTGACAAAACCAAACGATTTGACCATTTTGTCAAAATATATGTTCTAACTTTGGGATGCTTGTTTGAGTTCATAAACGAATCTTTGGAGTTTGCAAACTATTTTGCTCAATTCCCTTGGATGTAAAACCTTGTGGTTGCTCCATATAAATTTCTTCTTCAATGTCTCCATTGAGGAAAGCGATTTTCACATCTATTTGCCATATCTCATAGTCATAATATGCGGCCATGGCAAGTAGAATCCGAAGGATTTAGGCATTGCGACTGGTGAAAATGTTTTCTCAAAATTGATACTTGGTCTTTGAGTGTAATCCTTTGCCACTAGTCGCACCTTAAAAGTCACCATTCTCCATGTACTCTAACTTTCGCTTATAAATCCACTTGCAACCAACGAGAACTATTTCCTTTTGTGGATTTACCAAAGTCCATACTTTGTTTGAGTACAGGGAGTCCATTTTGGATTTCATGGCTTCAACCCAACATCCCGAATCTATGTCCAACATAGCTTTCTCATAGGTTTTCAGATCATTATCCGATTGGCCCGTCTTATGAAGGAATCCGAACCTTTCGGTTTAATCTTGATATAGTCCGACCTTCTTAGAGGTTGTGTGTGAGGCTTTTGTTGTTCATTTATTTCCATCGCTTTTGGGATTTGTTGATCATCTTGAACTTCATCAAGTTCAATGACAATGCCATTTCTATCTAATAGAAATTGATTTTCCAAAAATATGCGTTCCTCGAAACAAACACCTTTTGTTCCGAGGGATCATAGAAATAGTAACCCATAGACTCTCTAGGGTATCCCACAAACTTGCACAAGTTGGATCTATTATCCAACTTATCTCCCACTGTCCATCTCACATAGGGGGGAGATCCCCATACTTTAAGATAATTGTAAGAGGGTGCTTTGCCATACCATATATGATATAGTATTTTTGGCATCGACTTCGATGGTACTATGTTTAGTATCATCATCGCTGTGTCTAAGGTGTATCCTCAAAAGGATATGGGCACATCGAAAAATCTCATCATGGAACTTACCATGTCCAACAAAGTACGATTTCTCGTCTCGGCTACTCTATTGTGTTAGGGTGTGCCGGGTGGAGTTCATTGAGAGAGAATCCTATTCTCCTTTAGATAATCCAAGAATTCGGTGTTTAAGTATTCTCCCTCTTTATCCGATTGAAGAGCTTTAATACTTAGCCCCAATTGCTTTTCTACTTCACTCCTATACACTTTGAACTTTTTAAAGGCTTCGGACTTGTTCTTCATAAGAAACACGTGTCCATACCGACTATAGTCATAGATGAAGGTGATGAAGTAGGAATAACCTCTTCTCCCACTAACTCTTAGTAGTCCATAAACGTCTGTATGGATCAAATTTAAGAGGCTTGTGGAGCACTCTGTTTGTCTTATAAAATGAGCCTTGGCCATTTTTCCTTTTAAATAAGATTCACAAGTAGGAAGATTCTTAATGCCCCTAATATTTGGGGCTTTGAGAGCTTCTAACTTGTTCATCCTATTTTTAGAAATATATCCAAGTCTTGCATGCCACAACATGGCATCTTCTTGGTTATCTAACTTTCTCTTACTTGATTGAATGTGCATTAATAAAGGTTGGGAATCAAGTACGTACAATCCATTAATTAGTGTACCTTGTGCAATTAAAGAACTATTCTTTAATGCTTTCAACATTCCATTCAATATAGAAAAATCAAATCCTTCATTATCAAGAACGAGAATTGAAATAATGTTCTTCACAAGATGGGGTACATAATAAATGGGGTCAAGTACAATACAAGCATTCCCCAAATCCAACTTGATAATGCCTTGGAAAGTGGATGCAACTCTTGCTCCATTTCCTAAGCGGAGGATCATATCCCCTTCACGAAGACTCTTTCTTCTTTCCATCCCCTATAACGAATTACAAAGGTAAGAACCGCATGTAGTATCAAATACCCATGTTGAAGAAATAGTCGTTATGTGCACTTCAATAAAGTACATACCCTTCTCAAGGGTCGCAAGGTAAGCTTTGCAATTTCTTTTCCAATGCCCCTTTTCGCCACAATGGAAACAACTAGCTACAGTTTTAGCTTTTTTCTTAACCATTCCGGAACTCTTCTCGGGTTTCTTCCTTTTTGAGGAAGAACTTTTATTTCTCTTACCTCCCTTTCTAGGATCCCTAGGGCCCTTCGACTTGGATAAGGATGAAGCAAAATGGGCTTCTCCTTTCTTATAGTCACCTCCGTGATCTCAAGCATGTTGATCAATTCGTTAATCATAACTTGTTACTTGGACACATTGAAGTTCATAATGAATTGATCATACGATGGTGGCAATGACTGTAGGATCAAATCCACGTAAAGGTCGTTGTCCATGGCCACATCTAACTGTCCAATCTTCTCGATGAGTCCTATCATCTTGAGGCGTGATCATGAACATTAGACCATTTACTCATCATTGTCCTGAAGAGCTCTTTGGACAAAGCAAACATTTGGTGTCTATTTTGTACACTATATAACTCTTGTAAGTGTACATAGATCTCTTGAACATGTTTCATGTACTCATGAGTCTTTTCGAGCTCTTTGGACATGGAGGCCATCATGACATATCTTACTTGTCGATTATCATCTTCAAATTTCGTAAACATTTCACGTGTGCGTTGGTGGTGTCATCACCAAGTGTGTCCACAGGACTTTGATTAAGGACACGTAAGTCCATTTTTCAGAGTAAAGAATTATTTTAAGGTTTCTCAACCAATCTTGGAAGTTTGTCCTGGTGAGTTTATTGGTTTCCAAAATAGATGCGAGTGGATTCTTAGCCATTTTTGTTTGAAGACTTCAAAAATCTACAAGATACAAAAAAAGAGTATAAGCATGTGATTGAATTTGATATTAAAACATGTTTATGATCTTTCAAGCATGTTTTTCCTCCCACTATTTTATCAAATTCTTCACCCCCTAAAAAAATTTGGGAAATCATATTTCCTAGTGAGAATCAAGATCCCAAGGACTTGCAACTGGACCCCCGTAACCAGATGTATATCCACGAGCAATCTAAAGGTAAACAACATTTGCTAATTGCATCTCATGCAATTCTTGATATATTTTGCCTCACCATTTCATGTAGATCTCCTAATGGATGACCTCTACACTACTTGGTGTTAAGTCAAACCCACCAATCGAACTTTGATTCAAGACGGGCACCACAATATCCCCTGCGGCTGAGTGTATAATGTGTGGGCGTTCTTAAATCAAAGGTGCATCTCATGCAAAGCATATGGTCACAACTTTCCACCTAAGTATGACCACTGCAACTGGATGTATATCATACAAAGGTGGTAGCATCATCATGCCACATACTATTGGTAGAAGGCTTGGATTGCTTAAAACTCTTTTAATTTGTATCCATTTTGACTTAATATTTGAAAAAACACTTAGACATTCTAAGTGGAGATATTTTGCTTGCAAAGATCTCATCATTTTATCTTCTTATTTAGGTTTTCCATATCTTAAACATGCATCTCATACATCAATAGGATATGAAAAGCATAACTAAGTGAATGCGCCTAGCATGCTCCTAGGGTGGGATGACCATGAGCCTAACCAAGTGGTGCACTACCTAGTTGATTTTAGGTGGGTTGATTAAATATAGCTATTACATGATTGTATCCCACACATTCATGGGTCTTTAAAAGTCTTTATGCCTCCATGGCCTCCTTTGCTCAATGTAACTTTTACATGAGAAAGAAATTCTCACTCCTAGGGATTCTAGTCTCATAACATTTATAAGGTAGAAATAAAGAGGCATGCAAGCCTCAATTTAATACTACCCATTTCAAGAACTTGAAACAAATAAAATCAATATTAAAGGCTAATGATCATCTCCATTCATTCATCATCCATTCAACAATTAAATGAACAATAAATAAATCTAGAATTATAATTCTATCAATTAAATGCTTATCTCATAAAAAAAATAATTGAACAAGCATAAAATTTATGTCAAAATTGGAAGATTAGCTTTAACCAATTCTTAAAGGCGTTAACAAATGTCAAACATAATTGTGAGGACTTGCACAATAATTGTCCATCTAATATTTGTGGTATAAAAATATTTCAAGCACAAAAGGAGTTGAAAATAGGCTCAGAGCTCACTAGAATCCCAAGGAAGGGACTGCCGCCCAACGTGGGCACATAGCGCCCGGCAGGTGCTTGGCAGCCTCTGTTTTGGGGTTTTAGGGTTTGCCAAGCTTCTTTTTCACTCAACTTTCATGCACCAATAATTTTAGCACATATTCCTAGCATTTAAACACACATAATAGATGAATTTCTAGATTCAAAACACCTTTTAAAAATGGAAATTCAAGTGCTCAGACATGCCTTCAAAATGAGAAAAAGCTAGAATCATATTCTATGAAATCATCTAATAAAACTCCAATCAAATTAGATCCAAAAATGACCAACACTCTTTTGATCAATCATCAACATGCTATATCAATATATAACATCAATTAATGCTAAATCAACATTCGATGTTAATAGCTACGAATTAAAACATACTAATCATATGAATCAACATTTAAAACACATATTAGCATGCTTTCAATTCATCAATCAAGGAGCCACACACATTATCACCCAAACACTCCAATCCATCATATGAATTGAGAATTTGGTGATTTTGATCAATCATCAATCATCAAACAAATTCAAATCTAAGCATAATTTAGGCTCTATACCACTTGAAAGCAAGTAAGACACTAGGATCCAATTATAAAAACTTCAAAAGCTTAATAAACTAGTGCTTACATGCTAACTAGGATCAAATCATACCTAAAATCTATATTTAGATAGAGTGTTACACTGAAATGCTAAAATCTAAGGAGAAAGTGGTGAGCTTTTCACAAATCCAGAATCTGCCAGAAACCGCACAGCAGGAGTGGAGCAATTTTTAACGACGTTAAAACTGCTCCAAAAATCACGAGAAAAATAATTAAACCTCTAAACACCTTTTAGGAAACACTATAAAAAATTCAGATCAAAAATCACTTTGGATCTCCTTGAATTTTTTTTCCAAATTGGACTCTATGCAGGTGGATCTCCAAACCGTAGCAAACTAACTTGTTTGCCTCTATTGATATGATCCACACACCAAATAGATCTTCCAAAATCTCTAGTCTATAAGTTGGATTAAGACCAGAGATAAGCTATGGTGGAGGCCGATTTTAGGTAGGAAAGAAGAAGAAGATAGCAAACTTTTCAACACATGAATGCAATGCTTGCAAGAGGCTTTGGAGGGAATTGCAAAAGAATCTAATTCTTTCACACTTTCAGCAATATCCAGTCCTCACACCTACTATATCTATATAAAGGGTGAGGTTGCTGTGATGCCAATTTGGCATCACACCTTCCTCAAGGTGGGCGGCCACTTGCATTGCCATAGTGGCAAATGCAAATTCAAATCCAATTTGAATTTCATGTGCATCTTAATTACATTTGAAATCTAATTTCAAGCTAATTAAAATGCTAATTCAAATGAACATTTCATTTGAATTTTCCCTCCAAAATGTGTTCTTCCCATTAATTAAATTAAACACTTTAATTTAATTAATTAACCTCTGACTTAACTCTTAAGTCAAACAAGCTCAACTCTTAAGCTTGAATTTTGTTAACTTAACTCTTTAAGTTAACTTGACCAAGTGATGGTTTTATTGGCACCAAATAATTACCTCCTTAATTATTGGTCTAATTGAACTCCTTAAATTAATTGATTAATTTAACACTTAAGCCAAAATTGACCTTTCAAAATTGATACCTTAAAATCGGTCCACTAGGAGATATTTTCTAACACTTAGAAAATTTCCTCCATTAATTAGGAAGCTAATTGGTTTTTGTGTGTGACCCAATAAGTTCTACCATTCACTGGACATGGGCTCACAACTCCTTGTGGCTTTTGAATATCATATCTTCATTTTAGTTTAAAACACTTTTAAACTAATCGACTCAATTTAATTAATCTTATTAATTGAAGAGTACCTAATCTCCATGGTCAATGTCCAACCTCAAGCCCATGGAGCCCTACTAATTGTCCGAAATAAATGTTTTGGAGAACCATTATAGCTCTACGCTTACCATGCAAATACAGTCCTTCCGTCTCCTATCTCCCGAAAGAGGCCTAGGGCAAGATATTTGTCGGTTGCCTAATAGCCTATATCCCAATCCTTGATTCCCTTGTGTGACATATCTTTTGAAAACTCCTTCAAATTGTCACACCACCTTGCACAAGGATTTCTTGGAATCGATCATTATAGAATACATAGGAGATCTTTACAAAAGCGAGGAGTCGAATTCCATCTTGGATCTAACAAACCTTCATGCCAAGTAGCTCATACCCAACCTTAACACGAAAAACCCGCCATGTGGTCAAGGAAGAGTCAAAGCATGAGGACCAGACACAAGGTTACCATGGATCCTCAGGTCAGAGGACTAATAATATGCATTAGCGTAAGCTGGAGAACTTGCCACTACCGACTTGCCACAACAACTATGTAGTGGATTCTTTGGTGGGTCTTCAGTACCTTGTTCTCTAATAAGCACCCACTAACATGCACCCATATCTCATACGGTTGCTTATGGAATGGAGCAATATCCAACTCTTGGATTTATGCATCGTTAGTGCAAGTCTATCCGGATCTTAGATGTCCCATCTCGTAAGATCCTATAATTTAGAAGATTTAAGATTGTGACTGTGTGAGACTTATTCCATGGTCACCAAACCAAGTCCCGTTGTTAAGAGTGATCTAAGAGCTTTATCTAAATGCATGTAAAGTAATAATGAGCATGATATGTAGATGAACATATAAAGAATATCATTCAATCAAGATTATTTATAAGGAAATAGCTTTTGCAAGGCCAATCTAATTGGCTTGCCGGGCATTATTCCAATAATTTCTTCCTAGTCTTCATCTCCTTTGCATATAGCACCTTCAGTTGCTCATGCTCTTTTGGCAGCTTTGCAAACTCCTCTTTTTTTCTAACCATGTTGCTGAGCTAACTTGGAAATCTTCTCCTTAAATCGTGCTATCATCTCCGTTGCTCCCTCTGCTTGGCGATACATTTATGCGACTGAGTTCCATAGCTGTGCTAAAAAAAGTATAAGGCACGAAGATCAAAACATTATACATTGCAAAGACAACAAATATGGAAAATAAATTAAGTGTAGAAATAAAGAATTTACTTGCGGGAAGTCCTTAGCGACTATCTCAGTCAATTAGGAATAAGAGTATAACTCTAGCTTACCCTAATTGTACTCACTCACTAGGCTTGTTGTCAATGCTGAAAAAGTGGTCTCATCCACATCCTAATGAGAGTCAAAGCTGTAGCTTCATCATAAGCCATAGCAAAAAGTCCTTTACCTTCTCTTGCATGAAAGGGACAAGCTAACTATGAACAAATACCTCCAGCAGTTGACCTATACACATGCTTTTTGACTGACATATAAATTACTAACTTAAGCTCAACATTCGGCACTTTGTTGATGCACTGCTACAGGTAGCGGAGCATGCACCTTACTTGACTATAGGTGTGGGGGCCTTTGGCGCTTCGTGACTGTGATGTGGTGCTGCTCTGGTATACATCTCTCGTGTGTACCTCTTTCCACCCTCCTAGCATAGGTACTTGCTAAGCTAGCCTTATTTCTCTATTAAAAGGTAAAGAATGCAAATAAGCATAAATGTTAAAGAGAATGAAAATGAGAAAAAAATATAGACATATGCGCAAGCAGTTAACAAAAAGAAAAATGCGTGAAGTATCCACTGGAAATATATAAGTGATGTCTATGGGGTACTCGAATAACCCTGTCTCCTCAAAGCTCCTACAAAGGTCATGATGAACTTGACCTAGATGATTAAAGATGGAGAATTACTTTACTCACAAGGGTTGCCTCAACCCTCATCACAAACAAAGAAGCATTTAGCATTCCAAGACCTTCATGACAAAGACAACCTACTTAACAACTTGCTAATTAGCTTGGGGAAAATGTGAAAAAAGAGCTCATTGGGTATCTTATGCATCCAAAATAAACAGAGGAAACTATTTACAGACTCAAGTTAGTCAAACATTGTTGGAACCCCAAAAATTATGCAAAAAAGTTAGGCACAAACTGACTTACACGTACTCTAATAACACCTCACTAAATCCAATAATAAAGGATCCAAGGGGTAGAGAAAACCCACAAGTGAAGTAAGTACTAAACTTGGTGAGGTATTCTTTGGGAGGGAGCACTATTTTGTTACTCAGCGAAGGGAGAAGGAAACCAAACTCCTTAGAGACACATATTGGACATCTCAAAAAATCTAACTCCTCAGATAGGAGTAAACATCTAATCTCTATGACTTTAACAAAGCTACTATTAATGTTAGGAGCCCTTCAGGCTCTTTATCAGAAGAACCATCTGCTTTGGACTCAAAACTTGATTCTGATCAAGAAAATAATTCATGTATAATACGTTAAGTCTTCAACCTTTGAACTTACTTTCAAACACTAACACTTGATCAGATGATGCGCCCAATAAAGGGCTCATGAACTCAGAATATGTTGTAGCACCACGAGATGAGCCCTACAAACTTACACAAGCCCATATGAACTGCATTCGCTCGTGAGCTGGGAGGTGAGCATCCCGAAGCAAACGCTAAGTAAACACCCAAGAAAGGCAACTTTAGTCACCACTACTTATGCCTAGCAAGTGCTCAATGTTGGTGCTACTAGATTTGATCTGGATGGCTAGCGACAGCTTGGCTACGGTGCTACCGCTATCGCCTTCATCACTTTCTTGACTTTTAACTCCATGATGGGACTTGACGTAGAATGAGACTATTGTCTAACATGATTTAACTTAATAAACCTTGGAGAAATTTTGCTGACTCTAAGCGGTTAGGTTAAAAAAATTGCAAATGAAAGAAGTAAGGTAAAAATAAAACAAAGAAAAGATGAAGTGTATGAGAAGTTATCTTGGGGAATCATCATAAAACTTCATCCTCTCTCTCTCTCTCTCCAACTTGGCTAAATTTTCACTAAGTCCTTGAGTGATGACAAAATCAGTAGATGAAGTACTCCCTAAAAACCCTTTAGACTTTGAAACCTATTGAACTTCGACTTAGACAAAAAACTGAGTAAATACAAGTACACACTTAACTTGATCAATATAAGTTAATTAAATTAGTAATCTTATTTTAACAAATTAAGGTAAGGTAAAAATTAAAATTAGACCTTATATTATTTTTGACATGAAAATTAACTTTTCAAATTGAAAATAGGGGACCTTGATGATATGATTAATTAGGTTCATAAGGATAAAAAAATAAAAGGATTGAAAAAGGCCAAATGAGTTAAAGAGAATAATTAAATAAAAATGTCAAAGAGCCTAAAGAAATTAAGCACATCAAAAAGGGCATCAAAATCCTATTATGCCTAAGCCCATTAAGAAAAAGACTATAAATACTAAGCCTTAAAGAGAAATGGGATAATAAGAAATCATCACAAGAAATCGTGAATAATTGAGAATTGGGAGCTCTCTGCATTCCATAGAACAAAAAAAGAAAACCCAAACCTTACTAATTACCAGGAGTAATTCTACAATCTTTGGAATAACAATATGTACATTCTCTATTTATGATATCATCCTCGGGTCTACGGTGAAACAAAATATCTCTCATTTCCCCCTCGAATAGATTTTTTCTTTTTTAGGTTTCCAAAGGGCTCTTGTTATGTTGTTTTGAAGGGGGCACTAATCCTTTCAATTTAGTACCAAGGGGTATCATACCTCCCAAAACAATGTTCTGCCAATAAGATTTCATTCTTGAACAAAAATCCATTTTTTGGTTTAAACTTCCTATAGGTAGTAGGGGTCGGGTTATTGATGTGAGGTGAATAGCGGGTCCCAGAGAAATCCATTGGTCCATGTCCATCCCCCTAACTGAAAACAGAACTAGGTAAGGCCACCTCTCAGATAGAGTACAGCCAATTACTCAACTTTGAAAATAAGGACCTCTTGATTTGGGAGCGGAGACATGACTATTTGTCTCTTTTTTAATAGGTGCTTTCTCAGCATCTTGACATGGCTAAACAGGTAGCATAAGATCCTCAAGAAGCCTTTTATGATAATCATTTGTGCTTGAAACTTATCTTAATGCCTAAAAGTTGGATATGATGGCCCTTACATAAGGATTATATTACCCCTAATTTTTATGAAATACAAGATGCCCATTGAATGATAAGAAAGTAATTTCCTCTACATTGATAGGATTGATGATATTATCGGAGTGAAACAAGAGATCTTACATTGACATAAGAGGGAAAAAATTATCACTGAGATTACACAGAAGTGTTAAGGAGATTGACCTCTAAGGGCTAACCAAAGAAAAGAGCTCGCCAAAGGAAGCCCCTAGTCTGAATGTATCGTTCGACCATGACCTGGTGACTTAATTGGCCATATCTTTTTTTTTTCCTTCATTTTTTTAGACTATGAATAAAGAAAAGAGGATAGGCTCATTACATTCATAAAAAGTGCTATGAGAATTTACCCTAAGTAATTGAGCGTGAGAGCCAAATGAATCGAAAGATTTATATTTGGTTCGGGAAAGGATTATGGAAGTTTTAAAATGAATGGAAAGATAATCTACTTTCATTAAGTGATTCCAATGTATAAAATACAAATTCTAATAGCTTTGTCTACTATAACCTTTCCGACCATGATTTTTTTTTCTTTTTTAGGTATTTTATTGTGAAATACGAAAGAAATAAGAAATTTTCTCTTGTTAGCTGTGAAAAATATAGTAGATAAAGACAAAGAAATATAAATTAAATGGATAAAGAAATAAGCTACTTGAAAAATGGCTACCGCATCTATGCTTTGCTACGATTTGGTGGAGAACTAAAAGCGGTAGAAAGAAAGAAAGTTTAACACAAACTATTTCAATTAGGCATTGCTCTAGCTTCTTTAGGAGTTATAGCTAGCTCTAATTGAAGAGGTTGAGGAGAAGAGCTGCCAAAGCCCTTTTTGGGACTAGTTTATTAGTTTTCCCTTGGTCTAGGATGATCAAGGGCCCATAAAATGAATCTAGGATGCAAACGATCTTGTTCACATTAAGTCAAGCGTGGGATAGTTTATAGATCTTTGGGCTTTGATTAACAAGGAATATAGACTTTACAAATAAAGCCCGAGGATTGACATTCTATTGGTGGGGAAAAGAATAAAAGAAGCATCTGATTACTTCATACATGCTCCACTTGACTCGGGGGATATATCTCAGTTGGTAGAAATGTGGTTGGGTCGATTAAATATTTTAGGACTAATTCGATGATTCGATAGACAGCTTATTAGAGTAGATACAAATGAACAATACCCCCTCACCAACTAGCTAATCAGATACAAGCCCCTCCTTAGGTGGATTCTTCCTTTGCACCAGTTTCAAGACAAAAAAGAGTTACAGCTGCATTGGCTACTCAAAAAGGATAGAAGGTGTATTAACTTGATGGGCTTGCCTAACCATGAAGGAATACCAAACATGCCTTTGAAAGCCTTTTATTGGTGTTCCCAAACAAGAAAACCTAGTATGGCTTCGATCACTCCATTGGAACTTCGATTGATTTTGCCACAGAACTTATCCCATGCCAAGTGGCTCATCAGTTCAAGTCTAATTATCCTTAAACCCAACTTGAGCTTTCCCATTTAGATTTGGTCCCCTGCCGTGATTTAATGAGAATGGATAAGAGGCTCGTGGGATTGATGTGAGGGCACAAGAGCTTGAATTGGAATTGGGTTGGGCTAATCAATACGGAAAAGTCTTCGAAGAAGAGTCTATGTCCTCTATTTACAAAACAAAGCATGTCACATGCAAGTCGGACGGGAAATGGTGTTTTCAGTGGCAGACGGGAGAGTATTGCGTAAGAACCTGCCCTTAGGAAGGGAACAATATCTAGAAATGACTATCAGTTATTTGACAAAGATTTGCCAAGATAAGAAGGAAGGAGACCCAGCCCGGCTCATGTCGTTCCAACAGTTAGGACTGCGGTTAGAAAGACAAAGAGCTAATGATGACTAGCCAGCGCTAGCGAGTCTGTTCATTAGCAAGTTGTCAAAGGGATATTGTATATGCTGAGCTTTATGTCCTAAGAGGAAAGAGAGCTAAGACAAAGCTGAAAACCAAAAGTAATAGAAGAAAGACACTTGTCCTATAAGAAAATGAGGATAAAGACACCACAAGAGATGCATTAAATAAGCCTTATTGGCTCAATGCAATTAATGAAAAGGAACTCTCTCGATTAGTGAATGAAGAGCTTTCTCTTGCATATAAACTTACCTGCCAATAAACACTCCAGCTTATCTAATGACAAGGGCTATAGTGATCCAGGAGTCCCGTGTAGAAGGGCTATTGCTCAACAGATCAAAAATACTTTGGGGATAACAGGCTGATGAGAGGGATCTATGGTAGCTCGTGTATATCTTAGCATCGATGGCAGGTTTACTTTTTACAGCTTGAGGCTTTCTTTACCTTTGAAAGGTTGGAATCCAAGTATTGTGGACTAGAGCCCTTATTCTAGGTTGATGTGCCACCAATACCTTCTACCTTCAAAATTTGGCTTTACATGTGTCGTACGGCAAACTGGTTTTAAGACTTTCCTTACCGCCTAAGCAATCAAATCAAAGAAGCTTGTGCCAATCTCAGTCTTCTAGGGCTCATCCACGAGTGGACATGCCCGATCTCATAAATATATATAAAATTCTATGGAAAATCATATTCGATAAAAGTCATATGTACGGCTTGGAGGGCAACACAAAGGGGTTTGATGTCTTCCTTTCTAGTCGATGTGAAAAATCCCATCGGATATCTCATATAGAGAGAGAACTTATAATTGGGGACTGATAAACTGGAAAAATAGCTATTACTATTGATACCATATTAAACCAAAAGCAATTGAAAGCATGCTTACCCTCTTGGATGCCTTAGCTTTAAGAGAGAGGAGTGGAATTTGAAGATCAATCTTTTTTCCTCCCAGTGGGAAAATCACACCTTTGGGAATTCTTTAAGCTCTAGTAGATGGTACAAAACTACTTTTCAAAGATAATCTTCTTCTATCTAGAGAGGGCCCCCATTCCATATACTAATCAATAGGTGTCTGCTGTCCATAAATTTAAATTTGAAAAGAAGGCTTTAGAAGGGACACCCCCACCTTACACGATCCACCTAAAGAGTGTGGCAAGGTACTTATGCTCCCATACGTTCAAGACTACACTTACCTGCTATTGGACCCTCAAATGGTAACCATAGGCCTTGCAGACACATTTTTACTAAAATAGAGAAGGGAAGGAGCAAAAAACAGCTGGACCAACGCTGTCCCTTAACCCTCTATGCAAAAAGCCTTAGAAAATGACATCTCTTTGAACTAAGTCATTCATTTCTCCACTCAAAGAAAGAGCATTCAACAGATAAATCTTTGGTAAAATCAAGTCTACTGTGAAGACATTCATAAATTGCTCTACCATAGTTTTTAGTAGATAACCCCAATTTAGATTTAATATTACGTCTCAACAGGGGATGATCATACTTGTTCAATTTATCTTCTTTGTTCCTTTCGTGTATGAATGGTACCCAGCAACCACCGATAGCAGGGCACAAGTCCAACTCCTTTATTTACCTTGTTATTAACTGATTGAAACTTTAATACAACCTATTTCGATCCTGCTGCAGAAAGAAAGTCTCATCCCTAGCTACTTTTTTTCGATAATCTTGATACGCTTTTATTAGAGCTATAACTAATCTATTGTTCCTATTAAGAGTTTAGGAGGTGCCAAATTCCAATCCTATAGTATTTGGATTTGTAATACCAAACCCTATCTATTTGCACGATCGTACTATCGAGAAGCTTCCCTTGGGATTATTTTCCCAGGCAGTTTTCCTACCCACAGATAGTGAGACCAATCTTTCTTGGCACGTTCCCTCAAAAGTTATTTGCATTAGATTTGATTTTTTTCATTTTGTTTGGACTACGAATAAAAAAGAAAGGATACGAATCATTACATATAGTATGTCCCCAGCCCACTAGCCTATTTTTTTTATTTTATATCTCATAAATCTTTCTCAACCAGACTTGGGCAGAAGAGACAAGCAAGTAGAAGTATTAGTAGCAACCTAAAGAAAGTATAAATTAAATAAAATTTCAACAAAAGGTGCATAGATACAATCAGAATCTAAGGTTGAATCGATCATCATCAGAAGAATATAAGAAAGAGAAGAACAACAAGAAGAGGATATTCTGTTCCAGTGTGCCTATGATGTAGCACCAGGCAGATTGTTAGCTAGTGTGTATCATCTTACGAGAATAGAGTATGGTATGGATCAACCGGAATAGGTATGCAAATTAGTCTTTGCCAAATAAAGGTACATGGCGAATTTGAATAAAATAAGAAAAAAGCGAACTACCGAAACTACTTCAATAACGAAATTACTTGAACCAACGTATGTGATGGAGGAATCCTAATTTGAGAATCTAATCTTTTACATCATAAAGAGGTGTTCGCATCTGTGTTGTTAAACTAAACTTAAGTACTCAAGATACCGATATTTTGAAGGGCGTTAAGCATACTTTTGGTATTTTGTTTTACCACATACCCCCATCAGGTTGCATAATTCGCTTATGGCATCATATGCCTTATGAATAGGAACTGACCACTCTAAGGCAAGCATAGATTGATGAATACGAAATGCTAAACTAGTGTCTATAGGACCTAAATTATCAATAGGCTCTCCAAGCACGTTGAAAATTTATCCTAGAGTCGCCCCACTAACTGAAACACTTAGAGGAGCTCCCGTATTAGACTCATGGAGCTGCAGTTTGGATTATTGTAGAATAAGAGGGGCCATCTTGTGGCATTCAATGCCACTTGATGTAGACTTAAAAGAAGAGGTTTTTTTGTGGGCTAGGAAAGTAGCCACCCCTTCACTCTCCTTCAACTAATTCAGATCCCGAATCCTATCTCTTGGAGATATGGATATTATGGAAATTAGAAAGCCAGAGAAAGCAAAGTAAGAGCAAGCTTTTTCTTGTGAACCAAACCTCACTACTTGAAACACATTGCGCTAAATATGTATATATTTTTCTTTGCATAGCATTCTAGAGTTGAGATGGGTTAGAGGCAGTACTGTATCAGAGCTACATCAAGCCTCTCAAAGCCTTCTAGAGAACTACAAGTGCTTCTGAAAATAGGCCGGTCTCTATCAAATAATCAAGTGCTAGAGACAACATGGGCAGAAAGATTGATAGATAGATTTCAAATATGAGAAGTGAAGTCAAATGTGAAATTGGGGAGTAGAAACCACTTACTTCACTAGGGGCAAGGAGCAAAAACCACTTAATTCTTTATGTTGTGAAGAGAAGTCTTCTCTTACTATTAGTTGCGGGTGGGAGGGGTTGAAGCATGCCTTAAAGTTACATCTTTTGCATTATTATTAAGAGCGATTTGACATAAAGATCTTCTCCTCAAGCATTCCATTTTTTTGTTTTTAAAACGAGCTTCCTGAGCAACATATTTTATTTAGAAAGAGAAAAGGGATCCAAACTACTAGGCATCATTCGAAGAGAAGTAGACTACTTAAGAATTTCATATTTCATTTATGTTAGAATTGAACAACAAAGAAAAAAAATCCGTCTTATTCTGTCTGGTGCCCATCGGATCATATCCTTCAGTTGTGCCTGCTGCTGTTGTAGCAATTGTAGTTCACGATGTTTTGAACCTAAGTCACATACAATTCGACATAAAAGAAATTTCAAGATATTTCATCGAATCATGTGATGAAGAGATTCTACTTGTCCTCTTGAACTAAACTCATAGAGAAAATTTTCGATCACTTCTTTATCCCACTTACTAGATTTATTTTAGGAGATTTATTTAGAGAATGATAGAGAATGTCACCTCTTTGATATCATTCCTCTTGGAAAAGAAAGCAGTAGGACGAGAGTCTCTCTTGACAAATAGGCTATTACCTAGTGGTTCATCAGAAGTCTGGAAGGCGGTGCCTAAACTAGTTGGATTTGCTTGAATCGATACATTAACTGAGCTTCTATTTAATATTTTTTTTCTCATGATATTCGATAATCAAGACAATTCTCGTGAAAATCATTCATTTCATAGAAGTTCATTCTTAGTCTTACGAAGTAAATATCATTTCCTATTGATTTGGTTGCTAGACTGGGCCCATTTTGTGTCTGATTTTGAATTGGCCATTGCTACGTTGTTCCCAAGGACTAGCAAAATCAAAATAGTGAAATTCTGTTATGTGGCATTTTTAGAAGATATCTGCGATTTCTCTCGATTTCTAATTCAATATACAAATTAATTAGGAGAAGGGGTGCCTCATCACAAAGGCTATTGTAGTGACCAGGCCTGATGATTATTTATCAGAAAGGTACCTATAACTTCCCCCCAGGACCTACTCCCCAACCTAAAGTAGCTATATGGGAAAGCAACATTAATCCTTATTCATACATAGGCTTCTTTGGTATGAAATGAGCCACTTCAAATAAGTTTATTGCTCCGGCCTTAAGTTGAGGTGGTAGATAGAGAGTTTCTTCCTTGAGCAGTAGGTGCATCCATGGCCTTTTTGATGGCTGCCTGTGAGGTCAATTGTAGTAGCATTTGAGCAATCTCTACAGCACTAGAATGTTTGTTTGGCTTTTATCTTCCTCGGTTGCTTGCCCAAAGGAGATAGAAGTGAATAGTAGTATGAAGGTTCCATTTTTCCTGTGGGGAAAGTCCCAGTGCTCTCTATCCTTAGGGCAAAAAGCTCGAGTATCTCAACAGACAGGAAAAAGGGAAAGGTTAGCATCCTTCCAAGAGCAATATAAACTGAAATATACCTTGGATTTCCCAGTGGAGACTGTCAAGGACCATGAAGTTCTCATGTGCATTGATCTTGATCTTCGAAAAGCCTTGAGGTTCCATACCCTGGAGGTGATCTAGCCCTGCCTTCTAATACGACATGACATTGACATAGAACCCTCGATGGTTGTGAGTTGTGATTCTACTTTTATATCTTAGATTGTTATGTAGGAACAAGATTCAGGTCCACTGGTATGTTAGGATGCCTTAGCTACATATATAACTGCACTTGCGCTCCCACTGATTGGAGTTTTCCCGCCAAGAAGAGTAGGAAAAGAACACAAAAGTAGAACTTGCAGGCTTTTTATGGTATAGATCTATAGACAGACTTGCCAAAGAGATCAATGACTCTAGCTCCAAGCCGAAGGGACTACATATCGTACAAGTGACTTCCCATTCTCTACTTAGGAGTGGATACCCCTTTGGTCACCTCCACTCAGAATTACCCGCTTTGCCCTATGGCTTCCCTAATGACTTTTCTTTTTACCTTTTTTCTTCTATACAAGAGGCACTCAATTAGCCAGCCCTTTGAGATGAGTCGCATGCTTTCTTGAGTAGTGTGGGAGACGTTTTAGGAATTTTCCTAAAGAATGACAAATGGAATTGACCACATCAAATTAGTGATCTCTTGGCATAGCTGAAACTCTATGTCTTTCCATAAATTGAGGTTTAGCCGTAGAAGGATCAAATTGTATCCGAAGAACAAGGGGATACAAAAAAGTAATAAAAGAGGCGCACAGACCAATCAATCATTTCAGTTGTATTCTTGAATTGAAATAAAAAGAAGAGCAATGCTTCATAGCATGGGAGAAAGAATTAGACCACTTAGATCAAAATACCATTGTTCTAACATAGTGTGGAATCGAACATTGAAGAGATTCATTGGCAACAGTAAAAAGAGGGTCAGTAACTCTTTCATGCCCTCTATCCCGAACTTCCTCTCCTTCTCCTGACTAAACTATTCCATAGCCTTTAGTTTCCACGCTTGGGGAACATACTTTCTCTAATATATCGCTTATAAAGAAGAGTGAAAGTCAAATATGAATGTTAACCCCCGAAATTGATCTTCATTCCAAAGCCTAAACTAAGAGTAGAAGGAACTAAAGAATTTTGGGCAAATTACACATCACAGAAAAGCTAGCAACTACCATCAGGGTGGGGATAACTTGCTCCAATGAAGGCATAAAAGGTTGAGAGAGATAATAATCTTCATCTTTTGTTTTGCCCCATCATTCCCCACATGTTCGAGTATTGCTGAGTAGTTTTTGTATATCAAATGGTAGAATCCTAAGATAAGAAATTATTTCAGATTGATTAGAACAAATAGATGTAGCAAATTGGGTGTTTTTCTTGGTCAATACCGAAGAATAGTTGGTTGGCGAGAATTGTGGCTTCATTTTGGTTGAAAATTGATTTCTATTCCCTTAACCCATCCTCAAACAACTAGCCCTCACTAGGATCAACCATTTAATTACAAAAAAAATAAATAGTAAATTTGACATAAAAGTCCGGGCCCTTGACCACAAAATCTAGTTTGATGGTTGAAGTTGAATCTAAAGGATCTACTGCTGGATAGATCCTTTTGGCAGATTCCTCCTTTTGCTCTTCAGCCTATTGGATATTAGTAGCCATTTCCAACTATTGCTTCACATGCATATTGTATGGACCTCTGGTCGCACAAGTTGCATAATTGTCAACTTGCAAATAGTTATTTACCAAGATCTGAATATTGGTGTGAACCGATATTGACCTACCTACTAAATAAGATAAGAGATCTCCAGGTTCGAGATACTTTTTTTTTTCAAGCCAATAGGAAGGCATTCAATTCAATTAAGATAGCCTGGGGCTAAGGGAGGAGAGATAGGTTAAGGAAAGGAAGAAAACTCGTGAATCAGTCTTCTTTAAAACTCTATGGCCTATTAGAAATAGAAGACACTCTAGTGGGATCTTCACGGACAGAAAAAGATTGCAGTCCATTTGATAATGATTGAGTTACATTGCTTCCTTGGTTTAAATCGAGGAATCCCTTAGATATGATGCAAAATGAAGGGTCAACATGTAAAGTTTTACTATAATTGCTTGAAATGCATTTGGATAACATCTTTTTTTGATTGGTATGGCTTCGACTATTGCCACAGCCGGCCAACTAGTTAACCATAGATATATTTTATTGGTGGAATTCTCATAGTTGGTACTGCTAAATAAGAAAAAAGGATCCCCTGTTGGGAATGAAGCTCCCCGACACTACTCAACTCCAACATAATAGCTCTGATATAACTAGCCCTTTTAGGTACTTGAATATTACCTAGCTATTTGGGTCAGTCCGGACCCCTATTAGCGAGCAGAAAATGGAAGAGGAAAGAGGCCTTGGTGAACCGTCATAATTAGTGAATAAGTGTAAGCTTCGCTCCATTGAAATATGGTATGCCACCAGTGAATATTTACCACAAGAAATCAATCCTAATTTTTGGATAACTGACCTACGGAGAGAGAGAGGAAGCAAAGCATGCTGTTCGTAATGGAAAGAAAGATACACTATTACACCTCTTTATTGGACCGCCGATGCGAACACAGTGGACTTTGACCCAAGAAAGGCTTTTGAAGGTTCAAAATGCTTACTTTCTCTTCCCTACTATGAACCAAAGAATTCACATGTTGGAATAGTGCCCACAATCTAATTAGGTTGGTGTGTAAAATGACTCATCTTGTGATGCAATCTTGATTGAATGATGTTCTAATAAAATGGTCGTCTTCATCTTATGCTTTTTTATTCTTCACTTGCATTTGGTTGAAGCCCTTAAATCATATAAGATTGTAGGACTTGATCATACATATGATGGTGATCATGAAGCAAGTCTCTACTAACATGATTTTAAAGTAATCTGAGTCATAAAATTTTATGAGACGGGGCATCTAAGATTCAGATATATTTGCACTAAAGATACATATTCTAAGGAGTTGGATATTGCTCTATTTCATAGGTAATCTATGTAAGATATGGATGTATGTTAGTGGTGAAGGTATGTGTGGCACTAGGATCCAAATATTTTAACATAAAACTGAATAAACTAGCCCACACAACACCCCCAGGATCAAGACATACATGTAATTCAGATTTATAAAGGGAAAAATACCTGGGTGATGACAGAAAATCAAAGAGCAAGAGAAAACTCTTAAAAATCGTTAAACTGTCTCTTCACTGGCGCAGCAGGATCACCACCGATTTTACCTTGGATGGACTCCTCTGTTTTTGCTGAAATTTTTACAGGAACTCCTAAACCCCTTGAATATTATTCAGTCCAAAATCCAGCCCAATCAGAACACCAGAGGTCCTCCCAGAACTAGCAAAACCGGATGCCAGAAAACTGCTCCAGTCAAGAGCAAAAGCAACCAAATTAGATTGCCTCTAATGTAAAAGTCCACACACCAAATATATGGTCTATTCTCTACAAAATGGCTGGAATATCTGCAGAGAATGAGGGTAGGAAGGCTGGAAAGAAGGATGAGGAGGAAGTTGGAGAGAATAATAGGATGCTAACAAATTAGATTCCCACTACACAATATGTGGGGAGAAATCACACTAGTCATGCACACACTTGCTCTCACTCACCCTTGGCCGGCCACACTCCTATATCTATATATAGGAGTGGTCCATGAACATCCCCAAGGAGATGATGCCAAGTGTCCTTGCCAAGGTCGCCACTAACTAGTAATTAGTGAATAAGAATATTAATTGAAGCACAAATTTCATCTTATGAAATGTCTTGCAATTAAATTCCAATTCACATTAAATGAACCATTCACTTAATTATTCTCCCAAAAATAATCCTCCAACTCAATTAAATTAAACATTTTAATTTAACCAATAATAATTTGACTTAACTCTTAAGTAAAAAATGCTTAACTATTTAAGCTAGTCAAAGTCAATTTAACCCTTAAATTAATTTTGCCCAATTGATAGTCATATGACATCAATTAATTAACCCTTAATTAATTGATCTTAATATAACTCTTAAATTAATTTGATCAATTTAACATTTAAATTGATCAAGTCAAAATGACAACAATTTTGCCTTATCTAAAATGGTTATGAATTTTCTAACTCTTAGAAAACTCTAATTCCTTCAATTGACCATGTCATTGGCTTTTGTGTGTGACCCATTAGGTTCTACCATTCATTGGACATGGGCTCACAACTCCTTGTGACTTTTGGAATATCAAATATTCACATTAGTTTAAACTCCTTTAAACTAAGCGACTCGATTCAATTAATCTCATTAATTGAAGAGTACCCAATCTCCATGGTTGATGTCCAACATCAAGCCCATGGAGCCCAACTAATTGGCCGAAATGAATTCTTTTGAAGAACCATTCTAGCATTACGCGTACCATGCAAATACGGTCCTTCTGTCTCCTATCTCCTGAAAGAGGCCTAGGGCAAGATATTAGTCGGCTCTCTAATAGCCTTGATTCTATGTTTCTATTCTTAATGTTCAATTCCCTTTGTGACCTCATCTTTGGAAACGCTTTTCCAAATTGTCACATCACCTTGCATAAGGATTTCTTGGACTCGATCATTATAGAACACATAGGAGATGTACCCGCCCTTCACAAAGACGAGGAGTCAGATTCCATCTTGGATCTCACAAACCTCTATGCCAAGTATCTTATACCCAATCTCAACCCAGAAGACCCACTAAGTGGTCAAGGAAGAGTCAAAGCATGAGGACCAGACACAAGGTTATCATAGATCCTCAGGTCAAAGGACTAATAATATGCACTAGCGTAAGCGGGAGAACTTGCCACTACTGACTTGCCACTTGGGCTATCTAGTGGATTCTCCAGGTGGGTCTTCAGTGCCTTGTTCCCTAACAAGCACCCACTAACATGCACCCGTATCTCATACAGTTGCTCATGGAACAGAACAATATCCAACTTTTGGATTATGCATCATTAGTGCAAGTCTATCCGGATCTTAGATGCCCTTGTTCTTTTAAGATCCTATGACTTGGAAGGTTTAAGATCACGACCGTGTGAGACTTTTTCCATGGTCACCAAACCAAGTCCCATAGTCTTGTGTGATCTAAGGGTTTCATCCAAATGCCAGTGAAGTAAATGAAGAGCATATGATGAAGATGGCCATATGATGAATAGCATTTAATCAAGATTGTCTTACAATGAAATAGTTTACAAGGCCAATCTAATTGGCTTGTTGGGCACTATTCCAACAAGTAGGTGCTTGTTAGAGAACAAGTTCACTGAAGGCCTGCTAAGATAATCCACTAGATAGCCGTAGTGACACGTTTATAGTGGCAAGTTCTCTAGTTTATGGTGGTGCATATAATTAGTCCTTGGACCTGAGGATCCATAGTAACTTTGTATTTGGGTCCTTATACTTTGACTTTTCCCTGACCACGTAGTGGGTCATACGAGGTTGAGATTGGACATGAGCTATTAAAGCATGGAGGTTTGTGAGAACCAATAAGGGATCCATTTCCTCGTTGTTGTGAAGAATGAGTACATCTCTTACGTATTCTAAAATAATATATTCCAAGAAAACCTTGCACAAGGTAGTATAACAATTTAGAAAAGATATTTTCCAAAGTTGAGGTCATAAAGGGAAACCAAACATTGGATATAGAGACATAGTTATTGAGGCTATTAGGGAGCTGATAAATATCTTGCCCTATGCCTTTTTTGGGAGATAGTAGCCGAAGGACCGTATTTGCACGGTAAGCTTAAGCTATAATGGTTCATCATGATATAATTCATTCATCCAATTAGTTAGTAGGCTCCATGGGCTTGTTGCTAGACATCAACCATGGAAATTGGACACTCTTCAATTAATAGAGATTAATTGAAAGAGTTATTAGCTTAAAGAAGTTGAAACTAATGTAAATATTTTAATATTCAAATATTACAATGAGTTGTGAGCCCATGTCCAATGAATAGATGAACCTAATAATGGGTCACACACAAAAGCTTAAGGAAGCTCTTATTTCATAGGAGGAATTTTATAAGGAGTTAGAAAATTTCATGCTAGGCATTTTGGAAAGAGAGTCGATTGACTGATTTAATTAGTTGTTTTGGCTTGATTAATTTAATTGTTAAATTAATTAAAATAATTTAAGGAGTTAAATTAAGCTAATTAAGTTAAGGTGTTAATTTAATTGGTGTCATATGATAATTAATTAGTCAACTTAAGGAGTTAAGTTAGCTCTAATTAACTTAAAGAGTTAAGTTAATTAACTTAACGAGCTAAGTTGAATTAATTAAATTAAAGAGTTAATTTAACTAAATTGAGAATTTAAATTTTGGAGGGAAATCAAATGTAAGAGTCTATTTGAATTAAGTTAATTAGTATTTCATTTCATGCGATGAAATGTAGATGTTAATTCAAATGCAAATGCACATGAAATGTAAATGCACACCAAAGTTGGCAAGTTAGCCAACATGCATAGAGGTTGTGATGGAGGCATCCAAGAGTTTCCATCACCTCCTATAAATATGCCAAGTGGCCGGCCACTTGTGCTAGTTGGCATTCCTCACATTTTCCCTTCAAAAGTGTGATATAATTCATGTGTTGAATAAACACACCAAAAATTCTCTCATCCCTTTCTCCTCCAAAACCGCTACTTCTACCATTATTAGGTGTGTGGACTTCACATTAGAGGTTCAACATTTGGGGAACTTAGAAGTTCATTGGTGAACTGTGTTGTGGCTTATCTTGGTGGATCATTTGGATGATCTAGAAGTTGAGATTTTGAGTGATTTTCAGTCACAAGCTTGCTGTTCTAGATATGATTTGGTGTGACAAATTTGCTAATTTTTGGAGCTTTGTAAGGGGAGCAATTGGATCCAATTGTTGGAGCTTGTAGGTCATCCATTAAAAGAGTCTTTGGAGTGATCTAGTCAAATCCTTTGTTTTCATTCACGAAGGTAAATTTTTTGCCTTCTAATCCTTATTTAGAGCATGATTTTGATCCTTGGGATGAGATGATTGGTTTTCTTTTTGCCTATTTTATTTTTTATATTTGGATCGCAATTCATCTCTATCTTTCATCACAGGCACTGCCTTGAAAAGTAAGGCATATATGCTTCTTCGCAAATAAATAAAGTTTCTTTCTTTCAGAGTGCTCCACTCCAGAAACACTTCCTATAAAATTGGCAAAAGGAAAAAAGGAAGTAGCTATTAACTTGTTCAGCACCACCAAAGGTCAGATGGATCGACTTATTTATAAAGACCACATAGTTCGTAACCATATTCTAAAGCTTTGGCATGCTATTTACACTAGTTCTCCAACTTCTATCTCAAAGATAGAAGATAAGAGAAGTGTGTGGTCCCTTTCTCTTGTGACGATGGAGAGTGTAGTGTGGTGAGGCCTTAGAGAAGGAATGGGGAAAAGCTTTGCGAAAGGGATTTGAACAACCAATTCAAATATTCATGACTAAGAAATACTGGATTCTTTTTCAGATAGGCCCTGAAAGGAGAAGGAATGGTGGAATACCAACTGGCATCCATATGCTTTTGCAATCATTCCCAGCCTTTGAGTTTTCCTACCAATCTAGGAGTATCACAAAAATAGGTATTAGCATTATTGACCCAATTATAACTAGTAAGACCTTCCTCGTTGGGACACTGTGTAATGAGAAAATGCTGAGGTGATGAGAAAACTAATGCTAGATTCTCATAACGAGGCACTTTGAGTTAGCGAAATGCTGTAGTAGCATTGAAGCCCTATGTGTTATAATGCTAAACCAAGGATTGACAAGTACAAGAGGCAAGGCTAACATTTTACTACGAGCTGGTGCTGCAACTATTCAATAATTCTTTTGAACCCTCATCGAGAACCTTTTCTCATAGATTCCCTTCACCAAGTCATTGTCAGCACTATTATCCCTTACTGTCGACTCGCAATAGATAGAAGGGAATTTATTCAATCACATAGTTTGGGCTCCTAGAATATGGCGCCCTTGGGGCTTTCTATTTGATTGCATCAAAAGGCCCAATGAATTGGGATTTCCCTATTGTGTTAACAATTATTTAGGTATGGTTATAGAAATGATCCCTACGAGCATATCCAGCTTAGGATATATTGTGGGAATTTGGAGTTGATCGAGCTTGGTTTAGTCGCCCTAAGCTGAATAAGTGAATCGAGTCTGTGGTATGGTAATATACATACTCAAGAACTAGTAAGGATCTCGATGCTTATTCCCCAGTTACCATCATTGCTTTTTATTTGGGAAAAGAAGTTCACATCCCGTGGGCCTTCTACCTCCTTGCGGTATTACTCCGTCAGGCTTTTGTCCATTGCAAAAATTTTCTCACTACTGTCTCCCGTAGGATTCTGGGATCGAGGTTGTAGATTATCTTATTTTCCTCCATTAAATAATATTTAACTATTTGAAAAGTTTGTTTTAAATTGTTAAGTTGCAAATAATTATTTACCAAGATAGTTGCAGGTGGAGAGGTAGTTTAAATTTCACTATATCCTGCAAGTATGTCAAAAGCAGTTCAATCAAGCTACTTTATGGACTTGGCCTGTAAATGGATCTTTATGAGCTTCTAAAATATCTTTTATACCATGACCAATGCCCTAGTTGGTCCCCATATATGTGATTTGAACCTTCTCTTTAAAATTTAAAGTAGATGTTTCTGCGCGATTCTCAGCAATCACTTGTTTTGATTCTATATGTTGATTATTTTGAACTAAAAGAAAATATGATTGTCTTTGTTTGATATGTTCATTCAGTACTAATACAAATGAAAACTATGTTAAAGTGGAAGGGCAAAAAGAAGAGACATCATTGTACTCACATAGGGTTTGCTTAACCGTCTGCTCTCCTGTCGGTGAAGATGTGAATTTCCTAGTTCTTTGACCTAATACTTGCTGAATGGGAATTGTTTGATGACTTGAACCAATTTCCCTATCTCCCAAATGGAGATCCCTTTGGCATTCATGTGAAAAGACCAATTAATTGATTCCAAAAAATAGCCCAGGTACAATGATGCAATTTTCAACGTACGAGCCTCACACTGAGGTCCCTCTATGCCAAAAGCAAGAGAAGCCCTATCATTTTCTTTCCTTTTTTTGCCCCCATGTTTCCCCCATGTCGCCACATGAGGAGTCATGGGAACGGAACAAAAGGGATCCTATCAACTTGTCTCTTAGCCTAGGTAGAGAGCTTATCCTCTAGTCATCCTATTTTTTGATGAGGTTAGACCTCATGTTTGCACTCACCAAATGATGAAGTGCGAAGTTAATATTTGATTACTCTTCGATCAAAGAAATGATAGCTGTTTAGATGTTTAGTAATAGACCTTTGACGTATTCTGTCCTCTAAGCTTGTGCTTGTGAGGCCTGATGACAGATCATTAGGAAAGAAACGAATCCGAAAGTTACCATGCCCTGGTCCAAAGAATGATGATGGAGAGCTCTTTCTTTCTTACTTTCTAGACTAAAATATAGTAGAAAAAAGTAAGAATTGACACATTATGGAAGCTTTATTTTTGACTTTTTCTTGACGGACGAGATCTAAAATGGCAGGAATTAGTTCAAACTTTAGTATAGGCTCATGAACGCACACCTTTAGCTTATTTGATTCGATGTAGAGATAAACCTGTGGTCTAAGTTTAGCGCGATAAATTGAACAAGTATGGTCGTCCTTGTTGGGATGTAGGAAAAGGTAAAAAAGTTCCCTTCTTCAAGCATTTATGTTAATGTCAGCTAAAAACTTTATTTGTAATAATGTGGTAGAACCTTCTTTTTCTCCTGCTTGAGCTGTCTCCAAGCCATACATATGACTTTCATCTAATACGGTTCCCCTTTAAAGAGTCGAGGGATCTTCAACTTAAAATATGATACCACCAAAGGAAACAAAACTTCATCAACTATTAGCTTTCACATCATTCTATCTTTCTCAAGGAGGAACTCCCTTTAAGCTAAGGTTCATTCCCCACCTAAGTCCTAATTCAAAAAGCTTATTAGTTCAGTCAACTCCTTTTGAAGCCCTAAAAGCAAGAAAAATCAACATTACTTTGCTACTGTTGATATAAGTGGGCTGGTTTGATTTGCTAGAATTGACTTGCAGGAACCAAATCTATCCTTGCTTGGAGCTTCAACACCTCTATTAGTTGGGGGAAAGAGAATTAAATCAAAGGAAAATTGAAAAGACCAATACTGTCATTCTTTCTTTGGAGGGAAAAGAAGTTCACGGCCCGTAGGCCTTTTGATAGATGGCGAAAAGTTACTTTCTGAAGAAGATTGAGTAGTAGCTCTGCACCTTTCATCAGGTACATAGTAATATTTTGTTAGCTGCTTATTCGGTGCCTTTGCCCCTGATTCTTCCTTTCTAATGCCCTCTAAAGTTTTTGGCTTTTTGGCTGCTTTATGATAATGAAACCAACCAGCAAAGCTCGGGAAGGGTCACTAGTTGGGCCTCAATAGGTTTGGGAACTTGTTTTATGCGCCAACTTATCAGTAAACCTAGAATACCTTGTTTTGATTGTATCGCATTATGTATCAATTATTAACCCCCAAAATCTTTTACTTTCAAATCAAAAAGGAAATAATAATAAAGTTGAACGCTTTTAATTTATGCAGCAAAGACCTTATCTTCATTGGTCCCCAATAGAAAGCAAGATTCCTATTCGACTGTAGAGCTATAGAGGCTAGCCTTCTCTATTCTTAGTGGTCTATAACTTGGGACATATCATGACAGCCAACTAAATCACTCGATGTTTACACTTCTCAATACAAAGGCCATCATGGACCAGGAGCCAAAGGGGTCTAGTCTCGATCTCACTTGGTGGTGCCCTTCTTCATGATTGTTGACTTAACATTGATTTCATACTTGAGCTAAAATCTCAATAATATTCATTCCTTAAAGTACTTCTTTCAATCATTCATCAAAAGGAGGCACTTGTTAAATAGATATTATATTCCTGGAGTAGGATGCACTTTCAAGGTGCCTTGGTGGTGAAATGGTAGACACGACACAAAGAGAAAAAGATGGTGAGAGCAACGGGGGGAACTCTTCTTTACCCCATCATTTGATAATGCACATCTAATCTAATAATGATTAGATTTCTGAGCACTTAGATATTCTCGTGAGTCTATTGTATATAAAGCAACTTTTTCTTTTTCCAAAACTATTAATTGAATTTCCATTGCCCACATTCAAGCCCTTGGGGTACTCAAAGTTGTATCCCATGTTTTTCATGATTCTCTTATTCTAGTGTTGGTTCTTGTTTGGTATAAATCACTTCACTTTGAGTTGGCTTTCCTATTCCATCTACTCCATAATCCGTACCACATAATCCTATGCCAGTCCTGTAGAGCGAGTTCCTTTGTTAAGTTCCTGACTTTGTTGTGTCACCAAGGCTTGAAAACATTTGATTCTTTCTTTATTTCTCTCTTTCGTGGATTTTCCTATGTAAGAAGCATTGTATTAGGTAATGCCATTGCCTTAGGCCAGCCAAATTCTTTTCCTTTTGCTTGATGCTTTGAAATTTTTTGGGTGTGTTCCCATAGTGCTTGCTTATTCGTAGTTGGAGAAGGTTTTGTTGTTTCATAGAAAAGAGATAAAAAGAAAAGGTTAGATACTTTTTAGCTCTTTTTAAGTGGTAGTTGTCCTTTTCTTCCCCATTCTAAAAAGGATTTGATGCATTTTAGGAAGCTTATAGACAAAGTGAATTCAACCTCGAATGACTCTTCACACTGAGAAAGCAGAATGCTCTCACTATTAGAATAGTACCCCATGAGCCAATTAGATTGACATGTAAACTATTTCATTAGTGATACAATCTTGATAGAATGATATTCTTTAAATGGCCATTTTCATCTTATGTTTATAATAATTTCATTAGCAACTGGTTGAAGCTATTAGATCACCCAAGACTATTGGACTTGGTCAGTACACTCGGTGATGATTATAAAACAAGTCTTACATGGCCTAATTTTAAATCTTTCAAGTCATAGGATCTTATGAGACATGTCATCTAAGATCCAGAAAGACTTGCAGTAATGATACATAAATTCAAGGGTTGGATATTGCTCTATTTCAAGAGCAATACCATATGAGATATGGGTGCATGTTAGTGGGTGCTTGTTAGAGAACAAGGCACTGAAGGCCTGCCCGGAGAATCTACTAGATAGCCAAAGAGGCAAATCAGTAGTGGCAAGTTCTCCAGCTTACGCTAGTGGATATACTTAGTCCTTTGACTTGAGGATCCTTAATAACCTTGTATTTAGGTCCTCATGCTTTGCCTCTTCCTTGACTATATAGCGGATCGTTTAGGTAGTGACTAAGCATGAGCTACTTAGACATAGAGGTTTGTGAGATCTAAGATGAGATCTAACTCCTCTTCATTATGAAGAGAGAGTACATCTCCAATGTATTCTATAATAATCGATTCCAAGAAATTCTTGCGCAAGGTAGTATGACAATTTGGGAAAGGAGTTTTCCAAATATGAGGTCATAAAGGGGAATCAAATGTTGAGAATAGAAACATAAAATTGAGGTTATTAAGGAGTTGACAAATATCTTGTCCTAGGCCTCTTTTGGGAGATAGGAGATGAAATGACCGTATTTGCATGATAGGCGTAGAGCTAGAATAGTTCTCTAAAAGCATTCATTTCAACCAATTAGTTATGCTTCATGAGCTTGAGATTGGATATCAACCATGGAGATTGGGTACTCTTAAACTAATGGAGATTAGTTGAATTGAGTCGATTAGTTTAAATGAGTTTAAACTAATGTAAATATTCGATATTCTAAAGTCACAAAGAGTTGTGAACCTATGTCCAACAAATGGTAGAACCTAATGGGTCACACACAAAAGCTAATTGCAAATCCTAGTTGATGAAGGAGAATTTTCTAAGAGTAAGAAAAACTCCTACATGACCGATTTGGTGGTTGACCGATCGATATAAGTTGTAATCATTTTTTTTTTGGCTTGATCAATTTAATTGTTAAATTGATCTAATTAATGTAAGGAGTTAAATTAAGACCAATTAATTAAAGATTTAATTATTTGGTGCCACATGACTATTAATTGGCCAAGTTAACTTAAGAAGTTAAGCTAACAGTATCTTGCTTAAGAAGTTAAGCAAATTAACTTAAAGAGTTAAGTTAGGTTTAATTAATTAAATTGAAAGAGTTTAATTTAATTAAAATGGAGAATTAATTTTGGATTAAAAATTCAAATGAAATGTTCATTTGATGTAAATTACAATTTATTTAGATGATATTTCATAGGATGAAATGTATATTCCAAATGAAATACAAATTCACACAAATTTCAAATTCACAATGCCAACTTGCAAGAGCAAATGGGCGGTCACTTTGAGGAAGGTGTGATGCCACCTTGGCATCACACCATCATCCCTCTATATATAGATATAGTGTGAGGGGTGGCCATATTCATTGAATGTGTGATTTGCAAGTTTGAATTAGATTCTCTCAATTTCCGTTCAAATTCTCAAGTCGTGCCTCCTCTGTTGAAGCTTCACTTCTCTTCTTCTACTACCTCCAAATCAAGCCTTCATCCAAGCTCTTCTTCTCATTATTCTCTAGCTAATATTGAGATAAAAAGGAATGTGCATTAGTGTGTGGATCTTTACATTAGAGGCAAGACAATTGCTAGCCTTTGGAGATCCTCTATTTTAGGCAGTAAATTTGGAGTGACCTTTGGAGGTCTTTCCAAATCCTATTGAGCTGATTTTTTTATTGAAGATACCTCAAGTAATTGGCGTTATCGTGGTACAAATTTTGCTCAAATAAGAGTTTTTTTGGTTGGGAAAAGTTGCTTGGATTCTGCTGTGCCGTTGGAAGACAGTTTTCAAGGAGTTGAGATTTTCTTCCACCTTCCTTTGATTTTCTAAAAATAAAGGTAATTATCTTTCCAAATCTGAATCTATGGAATGTTTAGATCCTTGGATTCATATGTAGCCTAGTTATTTTAGCATTTTTGTGCTTTGATAATTGGATCCTAGTTCTACTTGTGACTTCAAGTGGTATTGGAGCCTAATTCCTGCTATGATTTTGATTTTTGATTGAATGATTTATTTGATTAATTGGTCAAAATCATCAAATAATTGATGCAACCTATGGATTAGAGTGTTTGGATGATGTTATGTGTGGATCCTTGCTTGATGAATCAAAAGCATGCTAATATGTGTTTCAAGTGTTAATTCATATGATTAGTATATTTTAATTCATAGTTGCTAATATTGAATCTTTATTTGGCATTAGTTAATGTTATATGTTGATATAGTGTGTTTAAATATGACCTTAAGGTGTTTTTCTTTATTTTTGGATCCAATGTGATTAGAGTTTACTGATGATTTTTGAAGAATGTGATTCTTATTTAAACTTGTTTTTAGAAGCATAATTGAGCACTTGAAATTTCATTTTTAAAACGTGTTCTAGATCTAAAATTTCATCTATAATGTGTGTTTTAATGTTTAGAAGGTGTCCTAAATTTTTTGATGCACAAACAGGGCAAGTTGCCTAGCTTAGGCAGGCTGCAACCTAGATTGATTGGGCATGAGTTTGGTTGTGTTTTTAGCTCCTTAACTGACCAAAATTGTATTATTTCACACACAATAGATGCAAAAGTGTTGTGCAAGTTCTCAAAATTATGTTTGACATTTTTGATTGCTTTTAAAAACTTGTTAAAGATAATCTTCAATATTATGGCACAATTGTTATGGTTTCTCTTGCTTGGTCAATTAATTGTTTATGAGATAAGCATTTAGTTGTTGGAATTAAATGTCAATTCTTGATTTATTTATTGTTCATTTAAGTGTTGAATGGATGATGAATGAATGGGGATGATCATGAGCCTTTAATATTGATTTTATTTGTTTGAAGTTGTTGAAAAGGGTTATATTAAATTAGTGCTTTCATGCTTCTTGATTTCTATCTTGTAAATGTTATGAGAGTAGAATAACTAGGAGTGATGATTTTTTTCTCTTGTAAAAATTGCAAGGAACAAAGAAGGCCATTGGAGGCATGAAGACCCATGAATATATAGGGATACATTCATGTAATATCTAAATTTAATCAACCCAATTAAAATCAACTAAGTGGTGCACTTATGGCTTTAAGTACATCACTTAGTTAGGCTCATGCTCATCCCACCCTAGGAGCATGCTAGGCGCATTTACTTATTTATGCTTCCCATATCCTATTGATGTATGAGATGCTTGGTTAGGATATAGAAAACTTAAATAAGAAGATAAAAATGATGAGCTCTTTGCAAGCAATAAAAACCATCAACTTAGAATGTCTAAGTGCTTCAAATATTAAGTCAAAATGGATATAAATTAAAAGGCGTTTCAATTAATTCATGCCTTTTGCCAATAGTATATGGCATGAAGACGCTAACATCATTGTGTGATGGCACTTGAAGCAGGGGTCACACTTAGGTGGAAAGCTGTGGTCATATACCTAGCATATGATGCGCCTTTGATTTAAGGCTTCCCATGCATTGGCACTCAAAGCGAGGGATGATATGGAGCGATCTCGAATCAAAGTTTGATTAGTAGGTCAGACTTAACACCTAGTAATGTGGATGGCACACGATTAGTGGGTTTACATGAAAAGTGAGGCAAAATACATCAAGAGTTTCATGAGATGCAATTAGCAAAAGTTGCTTACATTTTGATTATTTGTGGATGTCACTCGAAGCAATGGTCCATTTACAAGTCCTTAAGTTCTTGATTCTCATTGGGAAATAAGATTTTCTGAATTTTTCTAGGGGTGAAGGATTTGATAAAATAGTGGGAGACATACATGTTTGAAAGATTATGAACATGTTTTCAATATCAATATTCAATCACATCCTTGTACTCTTCCTTTCGTCTCTTGTAGACTTTCGAACTCTTCAAAAAAAAAAATGATTAAGAACCCACTCCACACTATTTTGGAAACCAATAAGCTTACCGGGCCTAACTTCCATGATTGGTTAAGAAACTTAAGATAATTTTAGGCTCCGAAAAGAGGACCTATGTCCTTGATTAATGTCTGAGGACACATTGGGTGATGATCCTACTGATGAAGCTCGTGAATTATTCACTAATTTTGTAGATGATCTTCAAGCGAGATGCCTCATGATGGCTTCCATGACTAATAGACTTCAGAAGACTTATGGGCATATGAATCATGCTTGTGAGATCTACAAACACCTACAAGAGTTGTATGGTGTTCAAACAAGACACAAAAGATTTTATTTTTCAAGAGAGCTCTTCAGGTCAAGGATGATTGAGGGTTCAAGTGTTCATGATCATGGGCTCAAGATGATTGGACTCATCGAGGAGTTTTGGACAACTTGATGTGATCATTGACAATGATCTATACGTATATTTGATCCTACAGTCATAACCTCTTCATTCGACCAATTTATTATGAAATTTAACATGTCCAAGCAAGAGGTGATGATGAATGAATTGGTGAATATGTTGGTGACCACCGAGGCTACAATGAAAAAGAAAAAGCCTCTTATACTTGCTTTCTCCTCTAAGTCCAAGGGCCCTAGGGGACCTAGAAAAGGAGGTAAGAGGAATAAGAGTTCTTTCTCCAAATGAAAGCAACTCTTGAAGGGTTTGGGGGGAGTCAAGAAGAAGACAAAGGCTAAGATCGATACAAGTTGTTCCTATTGTGGCGAAAAGGGTCATTGGAAAAGAAATTACAAAGCTTACCTTGCAACCATTGAGAAGGGTATGTACTATATTGAAGTGCACTTAACGACTAATTCTTCCTCATAGGTATTTGGTACTGCATATGGTTCTCACCTTTGTAATTCATTACGGGGGGATGGAAAGAAGAAAGAGTCTTAATAAAGGGGATATGATCCTCCGCCTAGGAAATAGAGCAAGAGTTGCCACCATGGTCCAAGACATTGCTAAGTTAGCCTTGGGGAATGCTTGCATTGTATTAAATCCTTGTTATTGTGTACCCAACCTTGTTAAGAACATAGTTTCTAGTCCTGGTATTGATAATGAAGGATATAATTTTTCTATATTGAATGGGATATTGAAAGCATTAAAGAATAGTTCTTTAGTTGCACAAAGTACATTAAATAATGGATTATACACACTTAATTCTCAACCTTCATTAATGCACATTCAATCTAGTAAAAGAAAGCTAGATAACCAAGAAGATACCATCCTATGGCATGTAAGACTTGGACATATCTCTAAAACTAGGATAATCAAGTTAGAAGCTTTCAAAGTACTAAATGTTAGTGGCATTGAGGACCTTCTTACTTGTAAATCTTGTTTGAAGGGAAAAATGACCAAGGCTCCTTTTGTGGGATAAACGGAGGACACCACAAGTCCTTTGGATGTAATCTATACAGATATTTGTGGCCTACTAAGAGTTAGTATGAGAGGAGGCTATTCTTACTTCATCATCTTTACTGATGATTATAGTCAGTTCGAACATGTATATCTTACGAAGTGCAAGTCTAAAGCTTTTGAAAGGTTCAAAGAGCATAGGAATGAAGTAGAAAAGCAAAAGGGACTTAGTATTAAAGCTCTTTGATCAGATCGAGGGAGAAATACTTAAGTACTGAATTCTTGAATTATCTAAAGGAGAATCAGATTCTATCTCAACGGACTCCACCGGTACACCCCAACACAATGGAGTAGCCGAGAGGAGAAACTGTACCTTATTGGACATGGTACATTTCTTGATGACCTTTTCCAATGTGCCTATTTCCTTTTGGGGAGATGCCTTACATATGGTGGTGAAGTTACTAAATGTAGTACCTTCAAAGTCGGTGCCAAAAATGCCGTATGAGATGTGGTTTGACAAAGAACCTATTTACCATTATCTAAAGGTTTGGGAGTCTCCCGCTTATGTCAAGCGGTTAATAGGAGACAAGTTAGATAGTTGATCCATCTTGTGCAAGTTAGTGGGATATCCACGAGAGTCTTTGGGTTATTATTTTTATGATCCCTTATAACAAAAGGTGTTTATTTCGAGGAACACCAACTTTTTGGAAAAGAAATTTCTATTAGATAGAAATGACGTTGTTGTTGTATTTGATGAAGTTCAAGATGATCATCAAATCCCACATGCGGTGAAAATAAATGGACATCAAGAGCCAAACACACAACCTCTAAGAAGGTCTGACCAAATCAAGAAGCAACCCGAAATGTTTGGATTTCTTAATGAGATGAGCTAATCAAATAGCGATCCGAACACCTATGAGGAAGCTATATTGGGTATAGACTCGGGATATTGGCTAGATGCCGTGAAATTTGAAATGAACTCCATGTACTCCAACAAAGTATGGACTTTGGTAAATCCACCGGAGAGAATAATTCTCATTGGTTGCAAGTGGATTTATAAGCAAAAGCTAGGAGTCAATGGAGAGGTAATGATCTTTAAGGTGTGACTAGTAGCAAAAGATTACACTCAAAGACCTCGATATCAATTTCAAGAAAACCTTTTCACCGATTGTAATGCCTAAATCTATTAAGATTTTGCTTGCCATAGTCGCATATTATGACTATGAGATATGGAAAATGGATGTGAAAATTGCTTTCCTTATTGGAAACATCGCAGAAGAAATCTACATGGAGCAACCTCAAGGTTTTACATCTAGAGGGAGTGAACAAAAGGCTTGCAAACTCCAAAGATCCATTTATGGATGAAAACAGGCATCCCGATGTTGGAACATTCGCTTTGATAAGATAGTCAAACCGTTTAACTTTGTCAAAAATGTGTATGAACCTTGTGTGTACAAGAATGCTAGTGGGAGTAGCATACAATTTTTTGTGCTTTATGTCGATGACATTCTTCTCATTGGGAATGAGAGAGAAATGTTACAGTGTACTAAAGTATGGTTATCTACTCAATTCTCCATGAAGAATTTGGGAAAAAGCATCATATATGTATTGAGAATGCGTTTCTATAGAGATAGATCAAAGAGGATGGTGGGGCTTTCTCAAACCCTATACATGGACAAGACACTAAAGAGGTTTATTATGAAAAAAATATAAGAGTGGGTTCCTCTCTATAGGATATGGCTTTCATCTCTCCAAGTTTATGGCCCTTAAGATTGATGACGAGAGATAAAGAATGTCCCACATAACTTATGCGTCTGCCATTGGGAGCATAATATATGCCGTTCAATATATAAGACAGGATGTGGCACACGCTTTAAGTGTTACGAGCAATTTTCAATCCAATCTAGGTGAAAGTCACTAGATAGCTGTTAAAATAATCCTTAAGTACTTGAGAAGGACTAAATACTTATTTTTGGCATATGAAAATGGAGAATTGAAACTCAATGGATTTTTAGATTCTAGTTTCCAATCCAAGATGACTTGAAATCCATTTTTGGATTTATATTTTGCCTCGATGGCGGCGCGGTGAGTTGGAAGAGTTTCAAATAAGACACCATGACCGATTCAACCACAGAGGCAGAATATATTGTGCGGCTTTGGAAGATGCAAATGAAGGTGTTTGGATAAAAAGCTTTATCCAAGAGTTGGATGTAGTACCTAGCATTGCTGAGCTAGTGGTTGTCTTCTGTGATACTAAAGTGGCAGTAGTGCAAGCTATTGATTCTATTAGCAATCAAAGCACATTTTGAAACGATATCATTTGATTAGGGAGATCATTGATAGAGGCAACATCCGAGTGGAGATAATTACCTAGGAAGAGAATATAGTAGATCCACTGACTAAACCCCTATCACAAAAGGTCTTTGAAGGACATCTTGAGAAGATGGGTCTTAAGACTATGGGGAATTAGCTTTAGGGCAAGTGGGAGATTGTTGGATGTTGTTCCATTTCATGAGCAATACCATATGAGATATAGGTGCATGTTTGTGAGTGTTTGTTAAAGAACAAGGCACTAAAGCCTCAGCTGGAGAATCCACTAGATAGCCAAAGAGAAAAGTCGCTAGTGGCAAGTTCTCTAGCTTATGTTAGTGCATATAATTAGTCCTTTTACTTGAGGGTCTATAGTAACTGAAGGAACAATCGACATTAGGATGCACAATAATTCAAAATTAAATCACCAAATCCAATGCCAATCGGTCATCCCAGGGTCATACCATGCAGTATATTCAGAACTAGAAGAAGATACTTACCTTTAGAAGCAAGATCCAAGGAGGAAAACCAAATCTCCAAGTGTTGGCAGATTCACGATTGGATCTGGCGCAGCAGATTCAGATCCGAATTTGACCAACCAAAACTCTCAATCAATTTGAAAAAACAATCTGGGAGATACTTAACACCTTAGGCTATCTTCAGTAGAAAATTTGGATCAAAAATTGCATCACAACTTCCAGAAAAAATTCTCAAAGTGAGACGATCTGCAGGAAACTGTGAAATAGTGATCTCACGCGAAATTGCCTCCAACGTTGATCCACACACCAAAGATGAGATCCTAAATCTATAGATCCTAAGTTGGATTAGATCTAAAGATGGAGATGGAGTATGATCGGTTTTTGGAGAGTTTTGGCAGGGAAGAAAAAAAGGAAAAATTCAACACATGAATATCTTGCCAAGGTGGCATCACACTTCCTTTGAGGATGTGGGGACCAAAAATTAGTTATGTGCAAGTTGGCAATTTGAATTTCATCTTGCCAACTTGCCAACTTGGAATCTTATTCCAAATTAATTCAAATCCAATTTCAATTTTCCCTCTTAAAATCCTTGTTCTTTCATTAATTAAATTAATCTAATTAATTTAATTAATTAACCTTGACTTAACAATTAAGTCAGGTAAACTTAACTCTTTAAGTTTACTTTAGTCAACTTAACCCCTTAAGTTAACTTTGATCAATTGATGATCAATGTGACACCAAATAATTAACTCTTTAATTATTTTCCTAATTTAGCTCCTTAAATTAATCAAGCCAAAATTGATCTTCAAAAGTCTCCCAAAAATCGGCCATGGAAAAAGGTTATCTTTCTAACACTTAGAAAATTTTCTCCATCAATTAGGAAGGTCTTTTGGCTTTTGTGTGTTACCCATTGGGTTCTACCCTTCATTATACATAGGCTCACAACCTGTTGTGACTTTTGAATATTTAATATTCATTCTAGTTTAAAACTCCTTTTAAACTAGTCGACTTGATTCAATCGATCTCATCAATTGAAGAGTACCTAATCTCCATGGTCGATGTCCAACCTCAAGCCCATGGAGCCCAATTAATTGGACGAAATGAATGTCTATATGAGAATCGTTTAAAGCTCTATGCATTCCATGCAAATACGGTCCTTCCGTCTCCTATCCCCCGAAAGAGGCCTAGGGTAAGATATTTGTCGGCTCCCTAATAGCCTCGATTCTATGCTTCTATTCTAAATGTCCAATTCCTTTATCTGACCTCAACTTTGGAAAACTTCTTTCCCAAATTGTCACACCACCTTGCGCAAGGATTTCTTGAAATCGATCATTATAGAATGCATAGGAGATGTACTCGCCCTTCACAAAAGCGAGGAGCCGGATTCCCTCTTGGATCTCACAAACCTCCATGCCAAGTAGCTGATACCCAATCTCACCTCGAACGGCCTGCTAAGTGACCAAGGATGAGTCAAAGCATGAGGATCGAACACAAGGTTACCATGGATCCTCAGGTCAGATGACTAATAATATGAACTAGCATAAGTAGGAGAACTAACCACTACCGACGTGCCACTACGGCTACCTAGTGGAGTCTCCGGTGGGTCTTCAGTATCTTGTTCTCTAACAAGCACCCACTAACACGCACCCGTATCACATACGGTTGCTCATGGAACGGAGTAATATCCAACCCGTTAGATTTATGCATCGTTAGTGCAATTCTATCCGGATCTTAGATGTCCTGTCTCTGAAGATCCTATGACTTGGAATGTTTTAAGATCACGACCGTGTAAGACTTATTCCATGATCACCACCTAGTGCGTGACCAAGTCCCGTAGTCTTAAGTGATCTAAGGACTTCATCCAAATGCCAGTGAAGTAATATGGTGCATGAGATGAATGTGGCCATATACAAGATATCATTAAATCAAGGTTGTTTTTACAAGAAAATAGCTTTACAAGGCCAAATCTATTGGCTTGACGGGCACTATTTCCAACAGTAACCTTGTGTTTAGGTCCTCATACATTGACTCTTCCCTAAACACGTAGCGGGTCGTTCGGATAGTAATTGGGCTTGAGCTACTTAAACATAGAGGTTTGTGAGATCTAAGATGGGATGACTCCTCGTCATTGTGAAGGGCGAGTACATCTTCGATGTATTTTATAATGATCGATTTCAAGAAATCCTTACACAAGGTAGTATGAAAATTTAGAAAAGGAGTTTTTCAAAGATGAGGTCATAAAGAGAAATCGAACATTATGAATAAAAACATAGAATCATGGCTATTAGGGACTCGACAAATATCTTGGCCTAAGCCACTTCGGGAGATAGGAGACGGAAAGACTGTATTTGCATGGTATGCATAGAGTTAGAATGGTTCTCCAAAAGCATTTATTTCGGCCAATTTGTTGGGCTCCATGGGCTTGAGGTTGGACATCGACCATGGAGATTGGGTACTCTTCAACTAATGGAGATTAGTTGAATTAAGTCGATTAGTTTAAATGAGTTTAAACTAATGTGAATATTCAATATTCTAAAGTTATAAAGAGTTGTGAGCCTATGTTCATTCAATGAATGGTAGAACCTAATGGATCACATACAAAAGCTAATGGAAAATCCTAGTTGATGAAGGAGAATTTTCTAAGAGTTAGAAAAACTCCTACATAACGGGTTTAGAGGTTGATTGATTGATATAAGTTGTAGTCATTTTTTTGGCTCGATCAATTTAATTGTTAAATTGATCTAATTAATTTAAGGAGTTAAATTAAGACTAATTAAGGAATTAATTATTTGGTGCCACATGACTATTAATCGATCAAGTTAGCTTAAGGAGTTAAGTTAACAATATCTTGCTTAAGGAGTTAAGCTAATTAACTTAAAGAGTTAAGTAAAGGTTAATTAATTAAATTAAAGGAGTTTAATTTAATTAAAATGGAGAATTAATTTTGGAGGAAAAATTCAAATGAAATATTCAGTTGATGTGAATTTAAATTTATTTGGATGACATTTCATAAGTTGAAATGTAGATTTCAAATGAAATTCAAATTCACACAAAATTCAATTTCAGAATGCCAACTTGCAAGAGCAAGAGGGCGGTCACCTTGAGAAAGGTGTGATGCCAAGGTGGCATCACACCATCCTCCCTCTCTCTCTCTATATATATATATAGTGTGAGGGGTGGCCACAATCATTGAATGTGTGATTTGCAAGCTTGAATTAGATTCTCTCAATTTTTCTTCAAATTCTTACGTGTTGCCTTATGTGTTGAAGTTTCACTTCTCTTCTTCTCCTATATCCAAATCACGCCTTCATCCAAGCACTTGTTCTTATTATTCTCAGCTAATATTTAGAGGAAAAGGATTGTGCATTGGTGTGTGGATCTTTACATTAGAGGCAAGACAATTGGATTGCTAGCCTTTGGAGATCCTCTGTTTCAAGCATTGACTTTGGAACGACCATTGGAGATCTTGAAGAATCCTTTTTGAGATGATATTTTTTTCATAGATACCTCAAGGAGTTAGCATTCGTTTGGTACAAATTTTTCTCAAATTGGAGTTCATTTGGTTGGGCAAAAGTAGCTTGAATTCTGCTGTGTTGCTGGAAGATAATTTTCAAGGAGTTGAGATCTTTTTCCACCTTCCTTTGATTTTCTAAAAATCAAGGTAATTCTCCTTCCAAATCTGAATCTATGGCATGTTTAGATCCTTGGATTCATATATAGCCTAGTTATTTTAGCATTTTTGTGCTTTGATAATTGGATCCCAGTTCTACTTGTGACTTCAAGTGCTATCAGAGCCTAATTCATGCTATGATTTAGATTTTTGATTGATTGATTTATGTGAAGAATTGGTCAAAATCATCAAATACTTGATGCAACCTATGGATTAGAGTGTTTGGATGATTTTGTTTGTGGCTCCTTGCTTGATGAATCGAAAGCATGCTAATATGTATTTTAAGTGTTAATTCGTATGGTTAGTATGTTTTAATTCATAGTTGCTAATGTTGAATCTTGATTTGGCATTAGTTGATGTTATATGTTGATATAGCATGTTTAAATCTGACCGTAAGCTGTTTTGGTCATTTTTGGATCCAATATGATTCGAGTTTATTGAAGATTTTTGAAGAATATGATTCTTATTTAAACTTGTATTTTGAAGCATGATTGAGTACTTGAAATTTCATTTTTAAAAGGTATTTTAGATATGAAATTTCATCTATAATGTGTGTTTTAATGTTTAAGAGGTGTCCTAAATTTTTTGGATTACAAAAGTTGAGTAAATTGACACATGACTCTGTGCGAACATGAAAACAGGGCAAGCTGCCAGCCTGACCTGGCGCTAGCTGAGCAGCAACCTAGTTTGATTGGGCACGAGTTTGGTTGTGTTTTTAGCTCCTTAACTGACCAAAATTGTATTATTTCATACATAGTAGATGCACAAGTGTTGTGCAAGTTTTCAAAATTATGTTTGACATTTTTGATTGCTTTTAAAAACATGTTAATCTTTAGTATTATGGCATAATTGGTATGCTTCCTCTTGCTTGGCCAATTAATTGCTTATGAGATAAGCATTTAATTGTTGGAATTGAATGTCAATTCTTGCTTTATTTATTGTTCATTTAAGTGTTGAATGGATGATGAATGAGTGGGGATGATCATGAGCCTTTAATATTGATTTTATTTGTTCCAAGTTGTTGAAAATGGTTGTATTAAATTGGGGCTTGCATGCATCTTAATTTTTATCTTGTAAATGTTATGAGAGTAGAATCACTAGGAGTGATGATTTTTTTCTCTTGTAAAAGTTACAAGGAGCAAAGAAGGTCATTGGAGGCATGGAGATCCATGAATGTACGGGGATACACTCATGTAATAGCTAGATTTAACCAATCCACTTAAATAAATAAAGTGGTGCACCTATGGCTCAAGTGCATCACTTGGTTATGCTCATGGTCATCCCACCATAGAAGAATGCTAGGAGCATTTACTTATTTATGCTTTCCATATCCTGCTGATGTATGAGATGTATGGTTGGATATAAAAAACCTAAATAAGAAGATAAAAATGATGAGATCTTTGCAAGCAATGAAAACCCTCCACTTAGAATATCTAAGTGCGTCAAATATTAAGCTAAAATGGATATAAATTAAAAAGAGTTTTAATTAATTCATGATTTCTACCAATAGTAGATAGCATGATGATGCTACAATCTCTGTGTGATGGCACTCGAAGAGGGGGTCACACTTAGGTGGAAAGTTGTGATCATATGCCTAGTATATGATACACCTTTGATTTGAGGCTTCCCATGCATTGGCACTCGAAGCGAGGGATGACGTGGAGCGATCTCAAATCAAAGTTTGGTTTGTCGGTCTGACTCAACACCTAGTAATGTAGATGGCATACGATTACATGGGTCTACATGAAAAGTGAGTCAAAATACTTCAAGAGTTGTATGAGATGCAATTAGCAAAAGTTGCTTACCTTTTGATTGTTTGTGGATGTCACTCGAAGCATGGGTCCACTTACAAGTCCTTAGGGTCTTGATTCTCACTAGAAAATTTGATTTCTCGAATTCTTCTAGGCGGTGAAGGATTTGATAAAATAGTGGGAGACAAATATTCTTGAAAGACTATGAACATGTTTTCAATATCAATATTCAATCATATGCTTATACTCTTCCTTTCGTCTCTTGTAGATTTTAGAAATCTTCAAAAAACAAACATGCATGAACCATTTCATGAAGTATGTGTCTGGATATTCCAAAGTCTTGATAGTTAGCCCTCAGTCTTCTTGTCAAAAATAACGGCAATGAAGACATGTAGGTGCACTATTCTGTGGTGGGGATTATAAATTTCCATAAAATTTCCAAGGGAGATTTTACTCATTGGTGTCAATTAGGCGGTCTGTGGACTTTTCTTGCTCTGCGTGGTGCTTTCGGGGCTATTTTGATCCTTTAGAACAACCCAATGAATTTAGTAGATCATTTTAAGAGGCTCTGACTTTTTTGAACCCTTGAGTAGATCACAGGAGACTTGCTGTGAGACGAATGAGACCTTACTTGAGATATCACACTTATCACTCAATTTAAGTTGGGAAAAGAATGGCTTTTTCTTATCAGGAAGGTGGCCTCGCTAACCTACTTATCCCTCAGAAATAGCTGCATTCCATTGAGAAACTTTTGGGATGGGAAAAAGATATTGAATCAAAAGCGGACATGCTGCTCACTAGCTAGATCGGACTACCATGCTTCGTGTCTGTGGAATTTTCACAATACGGTGTTTGCCAGTAATGCCATCATTCTCACTAGCTGTATGGGCAGGTTGTCCCTTGGTTGGGAGACATCTACCTTATCTCGATCACAAGGAGAGTTTTACTATAATGGGGTAATTTTTGCCCTTCCGAAAAGAATGAAATGTATAGAGGACCATCCTTTTATTGTGACATACTCATTAGATTTATGGATTCTGTTAACTATTAGATCTGCTGCAATCTAAACCTCAATTCTAAGAGCTTATTCGATAACAGTTTGCTTTGAACTAATTTACTAAGATTACAACTCCAACTCGTTTTCGTTTTCAAAGTATTTACAACACACTTCTTCACCCTGATAACATCATTTATATGGATTACATATTTCACTTTTGTTTTGGATCTGACTTGACTTCTACTTCCTCAACCCAATCTAATTTCAATAGTCATTCGATAGGCAAAAATTCACCAATCTTTACTTTAGGCAGAAATAAGTGCTCTGTTACCTAATCAAGTAACCAAGACCAACAAGATCGAACACAAGATTTGTGAAATGTTTTAAGATGTTAATGGGTAAAAGGATTAGGGTTGGTTGAATATATTTCTCAAAATAACTTAATATGTACCCAAATGAGAAAAGAATATTCGAAGAAAAAATTGTACAAGGAAAAAAGTAATTGATGTTGGAATAGGGCCTCATAGCCAATTATATTGGCGTGTAATACTATTTCACTTGTGATATAATCTTGATTGAATGATATTTTTGTTTAAATGGCCATCTTTATCTTATGTTTATTATACTTCACTTGCATTTGGTTGAAGCCCTAAATCATATAAGATTATGGGACTTGGTCATAAAATGGTGATTATGAAATAAGTTTCTACGGTCATGATTTTAAATATTCCAAGTCATAGAATCTTAAGAGATGGGGCATCTAAGATTTGGATAAACTTGCACTAATGATGTATATTCCAAGGGATTGGACATTGCTCCATTTCATAAGCAATCTATGTGAGGCATGGATAATATTAGTGGGTGTTTGTTAGATCACAAGTTTACTGAAGACCCACTCGGAGAATCTACTAGATAGCCGTAGTCGCATATCGATAGTGGCAAGTTCCCCAATTTATGATAGTGCATATAATTAGTCCTTAGACTTGAGGATTCATGGTAACCTTATGTTTAGGTCCTTATGCTTTGACTCTTTTCCAACCACGTAGTGGGTCATACGGGGTTGAGATTAGGTTTGAACTACTTAAGCATGAAGGTTTATAAGATCTAAGATGGGATCCACTCCTCATTGTTGTGTAGGACAAGCACATTTCCTATGTATTCTATAATGATCGATTCCAAAAAATCCTTGCGCAAGGTAGTATAACAATTTGAAAAAAAGAGTTTTCCAAAATTGAAGTCATAAAGAAAATCGAACATTGGATGTAAACACATAGTTATTGAGGTTATTAGGGAGTTGACAAATATCTTGCCCTAGGCCTCTTTTAGGAGATAGGAGATTGAAAGACTGTATTTGCATGGTAAGCATAAGCTATAATAGTTTATCAAGACATAATTCATTCATCCAATTAGTTAAGTTCCATGGACTTGTTGCTAGACATCGACTATGGAGATTGAATATTCTTCAATTAATGGAGATTAATTGAAAGAGTTATTAGTTTAAAGGAGTTTAAATTAATGTGAATATTTTGATATTCAAAAAATCACAATGAGTTGTGAGCCCATGTCCAATGAATGGATAAATCTAATGGGTCACACACAAAAGCCAATAGGAAGAGCTTAAGGAGTTAATTTAATTAGTGCCATATGACAATCAATTAGTTAGCTTAACTTAAGGAGTTAACTCTAATTGACTTAAAGAGTTAGGTTAATTAACTTAAGAAGTTATGTCAAATTAATTAAATTAAAGAGTTAATTTAATTAAAATAAGAATTTAGATTTTGGAGGAAAATCAAATGGAAGATTCCATTTGAATTTGAATTTGAGTTAATTAGCATTTCATTTCATGAGATAAAATGTAAATGTTTATTAAATGCAAATGCACATGCAAGTTGGCCAACTAGTATGGGAGATGTGATGCTAACTAGCATCCTCTCACCTCTACAAATAGGCCACTTGTCCAGCCACCTCATGTGGTTGTTGCATATTCACATTTTTCCACCAAGTGTGATATAATTCATGTGTTGAATAATCACACAAATTCTCTCAGCTCTTTCTCTCCTGCATAGCTACCTCATCTCACCTTCATCCTCTCTTGTTCTCGCACAAGTAAGGTTGATTAAGAGCTTTCATAAGGTGTGTGGACTTTGTCATTAGAGGTTCTACACTTGGAGGACTTAGAATTCCTTGGTGGATCATTGTTTGCACTGATTTTTGAGAGCACATTTAGGTGACAAAGGGGTTTTGATTCTAGTGAAACTTCTCCAGCAAATAACTGTGCTGGTGATGTGGAAGCCTACCAAATTTGGTGATTTTTGGAGCTTGGAAAGGGGATCAACCATTGGTATTCGTTGCTTCGTGTAGATCATCCTTTGAAGTGTTCGTTGAAGTGATCTTCTCGTTTCCTTTGTTTTGATCTACAAAGGTAGTTTTTCTAAATCCAAATCCTTATTTAGTGCATGATTATGATCCTTGGGATAGAAAATTTGGTTACATTTTGCCTATTTTTGGTTTAATATTTGGATTCCAATCTTACTCTTTCTTTCAATTGAATGTACTAATTCTGGATTTTGCAAATCTGGAAGTAGAGGCTCTCTTTACTTCTTTTGTCCCATTGAGTACTGGCTAGCTCCTTAAAACTCTTCAAAATTTACCTTTCTTAACTACTTCTTCTCCTAGTTTGGATGGAAACCCACTCTTCATTCAACAGGATTGTCAGCCAATGGTCGGCTATGATGCTTCCCTTGATTACTTTGAGGGTGACATACTCAATGTTGAACTCTGAGAGGCTCACTCAGGTATTTTAACTAGATATCTAGAGGGAAGGAATCACTATACTACTTACTAAAGTAATTCGAGAAATTTTGATTTAAGTATGATAGAAAGAAGAGAAAGATTGAATAATCATTCTATGATGAAAATAGAATAACCACCTATTTTTTATGTTGTGTACATAGCATGTATACAATTCACTAGAGCAATTGACTAGTTGCTTTCCTAGTTTCCTACGGGTTGATGGATTAAGCTTGACCATGCTTTACCAGTGACCCTTTAGCTGCTTTACGTCCATCTTTACACAATTTCACCAGAAGGGAATATGTACGGCAAAGGTAAAAGAAGAGTCTACTGCTAGGCATGCCAAGCATCTCCTTTATTTTGCTAGCATGTCGATGTATAGCTTCTACTTCTACTTAGCAGCTAAAATCTAAATTGTAATGTGTCTCACAACTGAGAATTTTTATTTTGGGGGTTATTTTGGTTTTAGATCTAGGGCGAATTGGTTTAAGAGATGAGAGAATTATGGATATCCACAAGAAAGACTAACCCAATCTATAATAAAGTACTGGAAGAAATAATGTTTTGGTAATTTGCAAGAGCAAAAGTTGTTTCATCTGTGGAAAGGAATACGGGAGAAGGTTTTACGACTGAATAGGTAGGGCTTTCTTTCATTGCATAATTAATTTTTGAAATATGCTCAAATACTAAGCTTATTAAGCCATGGACTTAGGAGAAAGAGAGCGAAAGTAACTCCGAATGGGTTTGGCTCTGCCTTCGCTATTCTTGTAGTCATTAGGGCAGTGCTAACCCTTAACTTTGAGATCCTGAGCTTTGACCTTTCCCTTCTTTCATCGAGCCCCAAACTTGTGGTCCTCTTTTGAGTATGGATTCAATTGGATTAATCTATCAAGTCAAGGAAAACATAGCAGGGAAAGAAAATGAATGCTCGGCTTCCTTTGCTCTTGCTTTCAGGTGAGGTCTATAAGGTTAGGAGTTTGATTTCCCTAATAATATGTGGATTGAAATCAAAAGGTCAATCAAAATTTTATTTGATCCTATAGAATTAAGAATTAGTTTGATTGGTCAAAACGACTGAACAAGTTTGTTTTTTTTTTTTGTTCTATCAATGGATAGAAGGGAAAAACAATTAAAGTTTATCTACCCCAATGATACTATTGTTCCGCACCACTATGGAAGAAGATTCGGGTAAGATATACAATGGGATTGACGTGAGGGGACAACGATGGCTATATTTTTGGCACTTACGACCCATGTAACAAGCTACACCAAGTAAGAACTGTAGAATAATTAGTTCATAAGGATCACCTTGTAGCTCACCTTGGGTACTCCAATCCTTGGCTCTTCTACTTTAGAGGTCAAGTTGACGCCCTAAGCGGGGTTATAAAATTAAGTCCTCCATTTCTTTCGGAGGTGCTGACCCTCTTCCTTTAACCAACACATGACTTAGAGAAAGGGACTGAAAGTCCTGATAGCTCAATTGGTTCGAGGAAAGGAAAATCCTTGTGTCAGTAGTTCAAATCCACTTCTAAGCGAATGAAGGGTCTAAAGGACACATAGTCAGTCAAAAAAGAAAAAAGAGTTTTGAGCAAAGAGGTAAGCTCTAATACAAAACTCCTTAGCAAGACCGTTAGTGGCTATCAAGATCACTTTGTTAAGCAGTGACCTTAATAACCGAGAGTTTTCTAAAACTCTCTGCCACAAACTAAAGAATTGAATTACCTTGCACGGATATCATTTTTTACTAGGAAGATTGTTTCCAATAATCGGGAGATAATAAAAAAATAGCTTTATTTCTAACACTCCGGATAGGCGAAAAGATCTATGTTCATTCTTTGTTTTCATAAGCACATACTTCTATTAATGATTTTTTTTTTTTGCCCAAGAGTCCTGCTCTCATGCTCCTAAGGCATGTTGATAAACTATTCAATCTTTATATTTTATTTCTACTTTAGGTGAGTCCTTCTTGTTCTTGACTTGAGTTGAGCCTTCTTTTCTTTTGACTTATGTCGCTCCATCCCACAGGGCAGAGAACCCGTTGTTGTCTTGACTGTGCTACCAAAAGCTCTGGGAAAGTCAGAATAAAAGAGCAATTATCTTGGGGTGGGCTTAATACTTAGATACTTTTAGCTATTATCCACTCCGCACTTGGCTACCTAGTGCTGGATAAAATAATTGGTACACCAGAGGTGCGTCCTAGGAGTCTTCACTGACCTGAGTGATTTCGATCACCTAGTAGGCTTTAATTAGACCGACCACGAACAATAGCAGTTGAGTCGTTGTCCTTCTTTTTTTCCCATTAGTCTAGTCAGGAGCAGCTACTGGCTTGGATAAACAAAAAAAGCCAAAAGGCCACTAGAAAAAGGATTCCTTTTTAGAGTCTCTTTCCTTCTAAGAATGGACCGTTCATCAATCTTATTCTATTTCTTATCTTATTTCAGATTCTCTATCAGTTGTAAAAAAATCTCCTTGACTGGAGTGGTAACGACTCGAGCATTAAATGGGAAAAAGGTTTTGCCAATTCAATAATTCTACAGAGACCAAACCACAACAAGTAGAGCCAAACTAATTAGTTGGCTCGATCATCATGGCGATAAATACATTAGTGAGATAATGGGGAATGATTCAAGGAACACCGAGCCTCGTCAAGGACACCGCAATAGGCATTTGTTCTTAGACTACCCTTAGGTCATGGATCTGTTATCGAAAAAATGAGCCTAATTTTCGATGATAGAAGATACCTATTCTTGGGCCTTTTGGCCCCGAAGGCCTACCCATGCAGCAACAAACCCATTTAAGGGACTTGGCTACTAACCACAGGTTTAGGCTTGAGGACCTAGTTTGCCTATCTACTCTTATAGTTGTTGGTGTAAGTAGTTAAACTAGAATAAGTTGCTTGAGAATTTAGCTATTTCCAGATTTAACGTCTAGAGAGTCAAAAGTGAATATACCAGCAGAAGGTTCTAGTCCTAAGGGTAGTCTTAAAGATGAAGGGAGATGCAGCGTAATTGAAATTACATATGTTAAATATAGCCCTGTGCTTCCTCAGTTTAGTTAATCCAACGTTGAGTAAGAAAAATCTTATATTTTATGGTATATCTTTTTTGATTGGATGAGTCTTTTTGATAGGTATTCTTAATTCTCTCATATCTTTAACCTCTGATATTCACCCATCACTTATAGTTTAGACGTATTGTGCTGGTTCTTTTGAGTAATATATCTGGAAATACCTATTGAAATTCGAATTAGCTCTGCATCTTCTGGAACTAAAGAAGTTGCGAGGTCTTGGTGATAAGATAATCCCCTCTTATAGTTATAGTGGTGGGTAAGCATACTTTGAAGGGGTAAGAACTAATTAATATTAAGCACTTCTATATCCTTTAAGGAACTTTTTTAGGTCCCCCGTCTCTTTGTTTATTCTTGGTATGAAAAAGGAGAAATAACTTTCGACTAAAGACGCAGATAGAACCTCATCATATGAGGCATCCTCCTCCTTGCGGTTAAGGTAATGACTTCAGACATGGCCAGCTCCCATAGTGTGACGAGAGGTGTGTACAAGACTTGGGGAATAAATTCATTGCTTTATGGCTGATCGGCGATTACTAGCAATTCCTAGTTTGCGAATCTTTGATGAAATAAGAACAGTGCTATAGAAGATCGGCCTTTTCTTTCAAATACTGACACTAAAGGGGTATTAAATGAATAGAATTGGGATATGGATATAATATAATGAAATAGAGCGAAATAATTCATAAACTGGTTCCTCACTATACGAAAATAATAGATTATACTACATCGAAGACTGTTACCACTTGTACAGTTTTTTCTGCTAATGGAAAGCTTATATTATTGGAATAGTACCCAGTAAGCCAATTAAATTGGACTTGTAAAAGCTATTTCCTCGTAAAACAATCTTGATTGAATGATATTCTTTATATGGCCATCTTCATCTTATGCTCCTTATTACTTCACATGCATTTGGATGAAGCCCCTAGATCACTCATAACTACAGGATTTGATTTGATGACCATGGAATAAGTCTCACACGTTCGTGATCTTAAATCTTCCAAGTTATAGGATCTCAAGAGACGGGGCATCTATAATCCGGATAGACTTGTATTAACGATGCATAAATCCAAGAGTTGAATATTGATCTGTTCCATGAGCAACTGTATGAGATATGGATGCATGCAAGTGGGTGCTTGTTAGAGAACAAGGTACTGAAGGCCCACCAGAGAATCCACTAGATAGCCATAGTGGCAAGTCGGTAGTGGCAAGTTCTCTAGCTTACGCTAGTGCATATTATTAGTCCTCTGACCTGAGGATCCATGGTAACCTTGTGTCTAGTCCTCACGCTTTGACTCTTCCTTGACCACTTATTGGGTCTTTTGGGTTGAGGTTGGGTATGAGCTACTTGGTATTGAGGTTTGTGAGATCCAAGATGGAATCCAACTCCTCACTTTTGTGAAGGTCAAGTGCATCTCCTATGTATTCTATAATGATCGATTCCAAGAAATCCTTGCGCAAGGTGGTGTGATAATTTGGAAAAGGTGTTTTCCAAAGGTGAGGTCACATAAAGGAATCGAACATTGAGAACAAAAATATAGTATCGAGGCTATTAGAGAGCTAACAAATATCTTGCCCTAGGCCTCTTTCCTGAGATAAGAGATGGAAGGACCGTATTTGCATGGTAAGCATAGAGCTATAATGGTTCTCCAAAATATTCATTTCGGCCAATTAGTTGGGCTGCATGGGCTTGAGGTTGGACATCAACCATGGAGATTGGGTACTTTTCAATTAATGAGATTAATTGAATCGAGCCGATTAATTGAAAATTGTTTTAAACTAAAATGAATATATGATATTCAAAAGTCATAAGGAGGTTTGAGCCCATATCCAATGAATGATAGAACCTATTAGGTGACACACAAAAGCCAATTAGCTTCCTAATTAATGGAAGAAATTTTCTAGGTATTAGAAAAGATCTCCTAGTGGACCGATTTTAAGGTATCAATTTTAAAGGTCAATTTTAGCTTGGTGCTAATATGACCATCAATTGGTCAAGTTAACTAAAGTCAAGCTTAAGAGTTGAGCTTGTTTGACTTAAGAGTTAAGTTAAAGATTAATTAATTAAATTAAAGTATTTTATTTAATTAATGGGAAGAACACATTTTGGAGGAAAAATTCAAATGTAATTAAGATGCACATGAAATTCAAATCGAATTTGAATTTACTTTTGCCACCTTGGCAATGCAAGTTGGCTGCCCACATTGGGGAAGGTGTGTTGCCAACTTGGCATCACACCAACCTCACCCTATATATAGATGTAGTGGGCGTGAGGATAGGTTATTGTTGAAAAAATGAAAGAATTAGATTCTTTTGCAATTCCTTCCAAAACCTCTTGCAAGCATTGCATTCATGTGTTGAAAGCTTTGCTCTATTTTTCTTTTTCCCTATCTAAAATTGGCCTCCACCATAGCCTATCTCGTGTCTTATTCCAGCTTACAGACTGAAGATTTTGGAAGATCTAGTTGGTGTGTGGATCATATCAATAGAGGCAAACAAGTTAGTTTGCTACGGTTTGGAGATCCACCTGCACAGAGTTCGATTTGGCAAATTTTTTTAGGGAGATCTAGAAAGCTTTTTGATCCAAATTTTTTACTGAGAGGTTGTAGTATTTTTTTTGTGAATTTTGGAGGAGTTTTGACGAGGTTAAATTTTATTTCATTCCTACTGCGCGGTTTCTAGTAGATTTTGGATTGGTGAAAGGTTCACCCCTTTTTCTTTGGATTTTAGCATTTCAAGGTAACACTCTATCTAAATCTGAATTTTAGGCATGATTTGATCCTAGTTAGCATGTAAGTACTAGTTTATTAAGTTTTTGAAGTTTTATAATTTGATCCTAGTGCCACTTGCTTTCAAGTGGTATCGGAGCCAAAATCATGCTTAGATTTGGATTTTTTTTTATGATTGATTCATGTGATGGATTGATCAAATTTATATGATGGATTGGAGTGTTTGGATGATGTTATGTGTGGCTCCTTGATTGATGAATTGAAAGCATGCTAATATGTGATTTAAAGTGTTTATTCATATGATTTGTATGTTTTAATTCATAGCTATTAATGTTGAATATTGATTTAGCATTAATTGATGTTATATGTTGATATAGCATGTTGATGATTGATCAAAAGGGTTTTGGTCATTTTTGGATCCAATTTGAATATGATTATAGCTTTTTCCTAATTTTGAAGGCATGTTTGAGCGCTTGAATTTCCACTTTTAAAAGGTGTTTTGAATGTGAAAATTCATCTATTATGTGTGTTTAAATATTGGGAATATGTTCTAAAATTATTGCTGCATGAAAGTTGAGTAGAAAAATGGCTTGGCACACCTTGAAAGCCCAAAACAGGGGCTGTGGGGCGCTGGCTAGGTGCTGCGTGCACGCTGTGCGCCCAGGCGATAGTCCCATGCTTGGGATTTTGGTGAGTTTTGAGCCTATTTTCCAACTCCTTTTCTGCTTGAAATATTTTTGCACTATACATATTAGATACACAAATGTTGTGCAAGTCTTCACAATTATGTTTGACATTTGTTGATGCTTTTAAAATTGGTTGAAGTTAATCTTCCAATTATGGCATAAATGTTATGCTTATTCAATTATTTGTTTATGAGATAAGCATTTAATTGTTAGAAATAATTGTTAATTCTAGATTTATTTATTGTTCATTTAATTATTGAATGGATGATGAATGAATGTGGATGATCATGAGCCTTTAATATTGATTTTATTTGTTTCAAGTTCTTGGAATGGGCTGTATTAAATTGGGGCTTGCACGCCTCTTTATTTCTACCTTGTAAATGTTATGAGAGTAGAATCACTAGGAGCGAGGATTTCTTTCTCATGTAAAAGTTACATGGAGCAAAGGAGGCCTTGGATGCATGGAGACTTTTGAAGACCCATGAATGTATAGGATACATTCATGTAATAGATAGATTTAATCAACCCACTTCAAATCAACTAGGTGGTGCACCTATGGCTCTAAGTGCACCACTTGGTTACGCTCATGGTCATTCTACCTTAGGAGCATGCTAGACGTATTTACTTATTTATTCTTTTCATATCCTATTGATGTATGAGATGCATGTTTAGGATATAGAAAACCCAAAAAAGAAGATAAAATGATGATATCTTCGCAAGTAAAAACGCTCCACTCAGAATGTCTAAGTGCTTTTACAAATATTAAGTCAAAATTGATAGAAATTAAAGGAGTTTTAATTAATCTAAGCCTTTTACCAATAGTGTATGCCATGATGATGCTACTAATTTTATGTGATGACACTCATGTATGGGGGTCACGCTCAGGAGGAAAGCGGAGAGCATACAATTAGCATGAGATGCATTTTAACTTAGGAATACCCACACTTAGGATGATGTGGTGCCTGTCTTGAGTCAAAAATTGATTGGTAGGTACAACTTAACACTTAGTACCATATATGGCACACAGGTATGTGGGTTTATGTGAAAAGTAAGGCAAAATATATCAAGAGTTGCATAAGATGTAATTAGCAAAAGTTACTTACCCTTTAATTGCTTGTGGATGGCACTCGTGCACGGGATCCACTTTCAAGTTCTTGGGATCTTGATTCTCACTAGGAAATATGATTTCCCAAATTCTTCTGGGGGGTGAAGAATTTGATAAAATAGTGGGAGGAAAACATGTTTGAAAGACCATGAACATGGTTGTAAATATCAAATTCAATCACATGCTTATACTTTTTTTCGCCTCTTGTAGATTTTTGAAATCTTCAAACAAAATGGCTAAGAATCCACTCGCATCAATTTTGGAAACCAATAAACTCACAAGGCCAAACTTCCAAGATTGGTTGAGAAACTTTAAAATAATTCTTGACTCTGCAAAGCGGACTTATGTCCTTGATCAAAGTCCCATAGACATACTTGGTGATGATGCCGCCAACGCACAACATGAAATGTTCATGAAATTTGTAGATGATGATCTACAAGTGAGATGTGTCATGATGGACTCTATGTCCAACGAGATCCAAAAGACTCATGAGCACATGAAACATGCTCAAGAGATCTATGGACACTTACAAGAGTTGTATGGTGTACAAAATAAACATGAAAGGTTTGCTTTGTCCAAGGAACTCTTTAGGATAAGGATGAGTGAAGGGTTTAATGTCTATGATCACAACCTCAAGTTGATATGACTTATCGAGAAGTTTGAATAGTTAGATGTGGCCATGGACAACGACCTTTACGTGGATTTAATCCTACAGTCATTGCCACTATCGTATGATCAATTAGTTATGAACTTCAATATGTCCAAGCAAGAAGTTACAATTAACGAGTTGATCAATATACTTGTGACCATGGAGGTGACTATGAGAAAGGAGAAGCCCCTTCTGCTTGCATTCTCCTCCAAGTTGAAGGGCGTTAAGGGTCCTAGGAAGGGAGGTAAGATGAAGAAAAGTTCTTTCTCAAAAGGGAAGAAACTCGAGAAGAGTTATGGGAGGGTTAAGAAGAAGACTAAAACCAAAGCTAGTTATTTCCATTGTGGCAAGAAGGGGCATTGGAAAGGAAATTGCAATGCCTACCTTGCAACCCTTGAGAAGGGTATGTATTTTATTGAAGTGCACATGACGACTAATTCTTCCACATAGGTATTTTGATATTGCATGTGGTTCTCACCTTTGTAGTTCATTACAGGAGGGGATATGATCCTCTGCTTAGGAAATGGAGCAAGAGTTGCGGCCATTTTCCAAGGCATTATCAAGTTGGACTTAGGGAATGCTTGCATTGTACTTGATCCCGTTTATTATGTACCCCATCTTTATAAGAACATTATTTCAATCCCTGTTCTTGATAATGAAGGATTTAATTTTTCTATATCGAATGGGATGTTGAAAGTATTAAAGAATAGTTCTTTAATTGCACAAGGTATATTGATAAATGGATTGTACATACTTAATTCTCAACCTTTACTAATGCACATTCAATTAAGTAAAAGAAAGATAACCAAGAAGATGCCATTTTATGGCATGCAAGACTTGGACATATTTCTAAAAATAGGATGAACAAGTTAGAAGCTCTCAAAGCACTAAATATTTGTAGCATTGAGAACTTTCCTACTTGTGAATCTTGTTTAAAAGGAAAAATGACCAATGCTCCATTTGTAGGACAAACAGAACGCTCTATAGGTGTCTTGGATTTTATCTATACAGATATTTGTGGACTACTAAGAGTTAGTGGGAGAGAAGACTATTCCTACTTCATTACCTTCACCGATGACTATAGTCGGTTCGGACACGTGTTTCTTATGAAGAACAAGTCCGAAGCCTTTGAAAAATTCAAAGAGTATATGAGTGAAGTGGAAAAGTAATTGGGGCTAAGTATTAAAGCTCTCCGATCGGATCGAGGGAGAGAATACTTAAGCACCGAATTCTTGGATTATCTAAAGGAGAATGAGATTCTTTCTCAATGGACTCCACTCGGCACACCCCAACATAATAGAGTAGCTGAGAGAAGAAATCGTACCTTATTGGACATGGTACGTTCCATGATGAGCTTTTTTGATGTGCCTATATCCTTTTTGGGATACACTTTAAACATGGCGGCGAAGCTACTAAATATAATACCTCCAAAGTCAGTACCCAAAACACCATATGAGATATGGTATCGCAAAGCACCCTCTTACTAATACCTCAAGATTTAGGGATCTCCCACCTACATAAGACGGACAGTGGGAGATTAGTTGGATAGCAGATCCACCTTATGCAAGTTTGTAGGGTACCCTAGAGAGTCTAAGGGTTACTATTTCTATGATCCCTCGGAACAAAATGTGTTTGTTTCAAGGAACACCCACATTTTGGAAAAGAAATTTCTATTAGATAGAAATAGTGTTGTCGTTGAACTTGATGAAGTTCAAGATGATCAAAAAATCCCACAAGTGGTGGAAATAAATGAGCAACAAGAGCCTCATACACAACCTCTAAGAAGGTCGGACTGAATCAAGAAGCAATGGAAATGTTCGAATTCCTTCATGAGGCGGGCCAATCGGATAGCAATCTATAGACCTAAGAAAAAGCTATGTTGGACATAGATTCGAGACGTTGGCTTGAAGTCATGAGATTCAAAATGGAATCCATGTACTCAAATAAAATATGAACTTTGGTATATCCACCCAAGGGAGTAGTTCTCGTTGGTTGCAAGTGGATCTATAAGCGAAAGCTTGGTGTGGATGGAGAAGTGGTGACTTTTAAGGCACAACTAGTAGTAAAGGGTTACACTCAAAGACTCGGTATCAATTTTGAGGAAATCTTTGCACCAGTTGTAATGCCTAAGTCCATTCGGATTCTACTTGCCATAGTTGTATATTATGACTATGAGATATGACAAATGGATGTTAAAACCGCTTTCCTCAATGGAGACATTGAACAAGAAATTTATATAGAGTAACTACAAGGTTTTACATCCAAGGGGAGTGAGCAAAAGGTTTGCAAACTCCAGAGATCCATTTATGGACTCAAACAAGCATCCCGAAGTTGGAACATACATTTTGACAAAATGATCAAATTGTTCGGCTTTGTCAAAAGTGTGTATGAACCATGTGTGTATAAGAAGGCTAGTGGGAGTAGTGTACAACATATTGTGCTTTATGTTGATGGCATCCTTCTCATTGGGAATGAGGTAAGAGTGCACTAAAGCGTAGTTATCTACGATTCTCTATGAAGGATTTGGGATAAGCATCCTACTTATTAGGAATACTTATCTATAGAGATAGATCTAAGAGGATGCTGGGGCTATCCCAAATCTCATACATTGACAAGATACTAAAGAGGTTTAGTTTGGAAGAATCCAAGAAGGGATTTCTTCGTATGGGACATGGCATTTGTCTCTCCAAGTCTATAGCCCCCAAGATAGAAAAAGAGATACGAAGGATGTCCCACATACCTTATGCCTCCGCTATTGGTAGCATAATATATGCAGTTCAATGTACAAGACAGGATGTGGTACACTTGCTAAGTGTTATGAGCATGTTCCAATCCAATCTTGGTAGAGTCGCTGGATGGCCATAAAAGCAATCCTTAAGTATTTGGGAAGGAATAAGGACTTATTTTTGGTATACGGTAATGGAGAATTGAAACTTCCGATGTAGATGACCTAAAATCCACCTCTGGATTTATATTTTGCCTCAATGACAACGTGGTAAGTTGGAACAGTTCCAAACAAGACACAATAGTTGCTTCTACCACTGAAGCAGAATATATTGCGGCTTCAAAAGCTGCAAAGGAAGTTGTTTGGATGAAAAACTTCATTCAATAGTTGAATATAGTGCCTAGCATTGCTGAGCCAGTGATTGTCTATTTTGATAACACTGGGGCAGTAGCACAAGCTAAAGAACCAAGATCTCATCAGAAATCCAAGCATATTTTGAGGCGATATCATTTGATTTGGGAGATTAGTGATAGAGGCAACATTCGAGTGGAGAGAGCTGCCTCGGAAGAGAATATAGCAGATCCACTGACTAGATCCCTAATCTAAAAGGTCTTTGAAGAACATCTTGAGAAGATGGGTCTCAAGGCCATGGAGCATTGGCTTTAGGGCAAGTGAGAGATTGTTGAAATAATGCCCGGCAGGTCAATTAGATTGGCCTTGTAAAATCTATTTTCTTGTAAAACAATCTTGATTGAATGATATTCTTTATATGACCATCTTTATCTTATGCTCTTTACTACTTCACTTACATTTGGATGAAGCCCCTAGATCACTCATGACTGTGGGACTTGGTTTGATGATTATGGAATAAATCACACTGTTCATGATCATAAATCTTTCAAGTCATAACATCTTAAGAGATGGGGCATCTAAGATCCGGATAGACTTACACTAACAATGCATAAATCCAAGAGTTGGATATTACTCCATTCCATGAGCAACTGTATGAGATATGGATGCATGTTAGTGGGTACTTGTTAGAGAACAAAGCACTGAAGGCCCACCGGAGAATCCACTAGATAGCCATAGTGGCAAGTCGGTAGTGGCAAGTTCTCCAGCTTACGCTAGTGCATATTATTAGTTATTTGACCTGAGGATCCATAGTAACTTTGTGTTTGATCCTCATGCTTTAACTCTTCCTTGACCACTTAGCAGGCCTTTCGGGTTGAGGTTGGGTATCAGCTACTTAGCATATAGGTTTGTGAGATCTAATATGGAATCGGGCTCTTCGCTTTTTTGAAGGCTGAGTGCATCTCATATATATTTTATAATAATCGATTCCAAGAAATCATTGCACAAGGTGGTGTGACAATTTGGAAAATGAGTTTTCCAAAGGTGAGGTCACCATAAAGGAATCGAACATTGAGAATTGAAACATAGTATCGAGGCTATTAGGGAGCCGACAAATATCTTGCCCTAAGCCTCTTTTGGGAGATAGGAGACAGAAGGACTGTATTTGCATGGTAAGTATAGAGCTATAATAGTTCTCCAAAATATTCATTTCGGCCAATTAGTTGGGCTCTATGGGCTTGAGGTTGGACATCGACCATGTAGATTGGGTACTTTTCAATTAATGAGATTAATTGAATTGAGTCAATTAGTTTAAAAGTGTTTTAAACTAAAATGAATATATGATATTCAAAAGTCCCAAAGAGTTGTGAGCTAATGTCCAATGAATGGTAGAACCTATTGGGTCACGCATAAAAGCCAGTTAGCTTCCTAATTAATGGAGGAAATTTTCTAAGTGTTAGAAAATATCTCCTAGTGGATCGACTTTAAGGTATCAATTTTGAAAGTCAATTTTGGCTTAATTAATTTAAGTGTTAAATTAATCAATTACTTTAAGGAGTTAAATTAGACCAATAATCAAGGAGTTAATTATCTAGTGCCACTATGACCATCAATTGGTCAAGTTAACTTAAAGAGTTAAGTTAACAAAAATAAGCTTAAGAGTTGAGCTTGTTTAACTTAAGAGTTAAGTCAAAGGTTAATTAATTAAATTAAAGTATTTAACTTAATTAATGGGAATAACACATTTTGAAGGGAAAATTCAAATGAAATGTTCATTTAAATTAGCATTTTAATTAGCTTGAAATTAGATTTCAAATGTAATTAAGATGCACATAAAATTCAAATTGGATTTGAATTTGCATTTGCCACCTTGGCAATGCAAGTTGGCTGCCCACCTTAAGGAAGGTGTGTTGCCAACTTGGCGTCACACCAATCTCACCCTATATTTAGATGTAGTGGGCGTGAGGATAGGTCATTGCCGAAAGTGTGAAAGAATTAGATTCTTTTACAATTCCCTCCAAAACCTTTTGCAAGCATTGCAAAATCGGCCTCTACCATAGCCTATCTCTTATCTTATTCCAGCTTATGGGCTAAAGATTTTAGAAGATCTAATTGGTGTGTGGATCATATCAATGGAGGCAAACAAATTAGTTTGCTATGGTTTGGAGATCCACTTGCATAAAGTCCGATTTGGTGAATGTTTTTGGGGAGATCCAGAGAGTTTTGTGATCTGAATTTTTTGCTGTGGTTCCTCCAAGGTGTTGAGAGGTTGCAATATTTTTTTTGTGAATTTTGGAGGAGTATTGACAAGGTTAAAAATTGCACCATTCTTGCTACACGATTTCTAGCAGATTCTGGATTGATGAAAGGTTGATCACTTTCTACTTGGATTTTAGCATTTCAAAGTAACACTCTATCTAAATCTGGATTTTAGGCATAATTTGATCCTTGTTAGCATGTAACCACTAGTTTATTAAGCTTTTGAAGTTTTATAATTGGATCCTAGTGCCATACTTGCTTTCATATATCTACTATATGCCCATTCACTAAAAGCCTACATCTGAACAAGAAACGCCCTCGTATATAGTAGCAAGGAAATATGATTCTTTCCATTTTTTTTCAAACCGCCTAAACAAGTATCCCCAGGACGAGGGTCAACTGAAGTGCATGAGCGCTTACATTTTTTAGTGTACAAAAGAGCTTTTGACCCACTACAGTGGCACGCACTACGGCCATCTAGTAAGGCAATCTCGCTTTCTATAATCTTTGGTGCAGTCTTCATACTCAACATATGACTGCCATTTTGGGGTCTGGATTTAGGTAGAGTTAGCTAATGAGCAAAGAAGTGATGTCGGAGCACCAAAGCTTTAGCTTAAGTAGATGCATGAGCTTGTCTTATCCAATACTATCTCTCCAATGATCTGTCTTGCAACCAATTAGCTTTATTACATAATATAGGTTCGCTTCAGTTCGCTATATGGGATATTGGATTCGGTAAGTGGTTCGGGAGAGGGCGACCGTGGAAATTCATCAATTTCTTACTTGTGCGAATGAACTATCCAATCCGATTGATTGACTACATCAAAAGCCAAAAGGACGAGCTTGAGATTCATGTCAATTTGGATTAATATTTAGGTAGAGAGAGGGAATAGGGCAATAGTGATAGACTTGCCATTCACTCGCCACGAACCACGTGATTGACCCAATTCTGGATCAACTTCTGGAATTGTTAACTGTCAAAAGTGAGTTAATGTTCATCAAAACTATTATAGTCTGACTACTCATGAGTCTAATACCATTCATGTCCATTACAGAAAAAAAAAGAAAGAAGATAAGTAAAATGATCAAAATTCAATCTTTTATCTTATAATTTATTAAAAAAATTAAAAAATTGAATAAAATTTAAGTAAAATTAAAATAATTTAATCTTTTAAAGAAATTTAGAAGAAAATAGTAGTGGCCCAAAATCAAACAAACAATTGATCAAGCTTTCTCTAAAAAAGAATACAATTGATTACTAGAGTTTGAGAATTGAGATTTGCAGATTCGGGAGTGGGTTCGAATTGAACTTTACCACTGGTGCTAAGGTTTTCCCATAATAAAGCCCATACTCTTGAGTGAGTGGACCTCTGGGCTACCAATCTATCTTCGTATCTATCAATGGACCCATCTGCTTTGATTTTGACTTTAGCGCACTTTGCAAAACACAAAAGAAACCACGGATTAAATGAAAAAGAATTGCCAAAATGCCTTGGCTTTTCAATTGTCATAGGTAGAATACCTTCTTTATGGAATAAGCCCGGTGGCATTTAAGCTCTCAGAGAATACCAGGGTAGTCTCTTTTACTGCTATTCCCTTTCTCTCTGACTTAGGCTATTCTTCTGGTCAAGCAAGTATGATAGAGATGATGAACTCCTAAAAGCAGCCGTGATCAACTATACGATAGACTAACTAGGGTAAGAGATGAGGAAACTAATACCCCAATCTCGACTGAAAAGAAAGGAAAGAGAGATAGCACTTCTCCCCAGTCCTCCTACATGCATTAAGCGACGGTAGCTATCAAACGAAGCAAATTTCTCATAGGAGAATAGAAAATCACCAAAAATATTTGATTAAAAGTGACTAGAAAAGAAGAGATCAAGAAGAAATGAGTGGAAACTATGTTGATTGAGTGCAATTTCTAAATTAGGAAAGATCAGATAGAATCGTACCAGTCTAAATTAAAGTTTCCAATAGTGAAATGATGCCCCTATCAGCGGGTTGCTTAGGTCAAGTATTAAGGAAATTTCCCCTTATACGATTCGAAGTCTTTAGATCTAACCAAATCCCATACCTTCGCTTTAAAGACTTCAAAGAACTAGAATCCTTATCCAATTGATAGATAGAGATAACATATACTATAGAAAAGAGAAAATCCGCTCTAAAAGCAGCAAGTTTTTCATTCTCGCTTTCTTGACTCGATTGGAGTGGAATGATGAATCTATTTTGTTGCCTTTTCGCCTTCTACCTAAGCTGTGCAAGAAAGGCCCAAACCTAATCCCAGGGAACAGTCAAGCTTTGTAGGGTCTTTCTGTCCAGGTGCAGGTAGTTTGCATCTTCACAGACATGTCCCACAAGCTGAATATCCATTGTTATTGAATTACAAAGGAAGAGCAAATCCAAATAGAAAAACTCAAAACAGATGTTGTGTCATCTGCATAGCCAAGTTTTTTTTTCTTTGAGGAAGAGGTAAAATAGAATCATCTTGAATTCGGGACTGCTATTCGAAATCTTAGTGAAACACGAGATTTCCTATCTTATATCTTTAGCTCGGATCTTTAGTATTCTCTTATTTATTACCTTTGTCTACTATTGAGGCAGATTACCATCACGTATTCTTGCTAAGAAACTAAAAGAAACCTAAAAAATAAAAAAAGTGTGGAAAGTCCGAGTATTCCTTGATCATTTTGTCCAAGAAGAGGATTTTTTATAATTCTATGAACTTTTCTAGAATACTTTTTTCTTCGATTTCATCTCCTAGGGTACGCCCTTGCTCCTTTAATTTATATTTTCTTGCAAGTATCAGCAATCAGCAGTAAGCAGTTTCTTAGTGCCCTTCCATAAGCGTACTCTATGGCTACAACTTAGTACCTCCTTGCTGCCCTGGTCTCCCTTTTTGCTTCCACTGCTTTATTTTTTGCTCTCTAGGCTTGAAGGTATAGACACCAATCATACAAGAGGCTTTCATACCACTCATTGATCGATCTCATTCAGTTCCTGATCGCTAGACTATGAAAGGGCATCATTGAAGAAAAGCCTAACATCGTTAATACATAGCCCTATGTCGACCCATCAATATCTAGAAAGATTTTTGCGAGCGCTATTATTTTCCCTTTGATGCTATCTAGTTTACTGGACTAGTTGAGAGCCGATCGATTCTCAGATTTCATTCTCTCAACTACCACTACTAGGGGATTCCTAGATGTGCTCTCAGATCACATGTTGCTTCTAGTCTTCAATCAAATGGAATAAAAGTAGAGATTGATTGGCTATAGTAGCTGTAAACAAATCTTGGACTAAGGTAAAGCATAGTATCATACCAAAAACCCATACGCTTGCTTAGGCGAGCATACGGAATAAACTACCATATATAAGTAATGGTAGTTTGAGTGCAATTCCCTTTGTCATCAGCAATTTGCGAAGGTCATTATAGCCATTTGTTGAGGTCACCAACTATGAATCCGAGCATCTAGATAATCAGTCTACCTATGCTACATTGTAGAAAGACCTTTTGCATATGTGGTTGGTGTATTTAGTCAATTTATGCACTCTCCCTATATAGGTGGGGTATAGGATAAACCTTATATCGCAAATTCTAAATTTATCTATGAAGAGCGCTGGCTGGATTGGCTCAAGGGCATGGACTAAACCCTATCGAAGGCGTCGGGAAAAGACTCACTATTAACTAGATACCTATTGTAATGATAAACGACTCGTCTCACCATGACGGGCCTGCTTACAAAGAAATAGGTTAAGCCGAGCTTCTCTACTTGAACTACTGATTGGCATTTCCCAAAGATCCAAAGGAAGGGTAACCTTTTTGAAAGCAGACTACATGCTGTGAAGAGTACTAACTTATATATACTTGATGCCTCGCCCAAGAGAGAGAACCAAGTCCTAGTAGCCGCTAAATGGTGATTCAATATAGATTCTACATCTTGAAACCAAGCCAATTTGGGGGTGGGTTTGAATGGGAAATTGTCAAGGATGACTTCTTTGTTGGCAAAATGAAGGGCGCCAAAGCCTAAATAGTAGAATAGGTATTAGAAATGTGTTTGATTGATTCAATATCAATGAGTCTAGAAAATAGTATAATATGGGTAGGTAGATAATACCTAGGGGTGCGAGACAACTCTCTATAAAGAACTCAACAAAATAGCCCCATAACTTTGAGAGAAGGGGTGTCTTCTCATAAAGGGGGTCATAGTGACCAAGCCCGGGTGACTATTTACCAAAGGCACAGGTCTTCGCTAAGTCGTAAGACCATGTATAGGGGCTAACACCTGCCCAATGTTGGAAGGTCAGGAAGTTGGTGACTTGATGACCTCAAAGAGCCATTCTCTCTCATACCTTACTTGATGGAGCATGCATTAAGTGCTGCAAATAAAACTTCTATCCTTATGCCCTGACTTGGAAACCAACCTTTCGTCCCTAAACTCCCGATTTAGACATGAAAATAGGCCATTCCAGACCTTTTTGAGGATTCATGCATGGATGCCAATAGTCGCACCTTACACAAAACATAAGAGAAATAAGTGAGGAAACAAGCATTGGTTCGATAATCCTTATAGGATGTGGTCAGCAAGAATTAATTATTGGAGACAAACTGACTGGTAAAAAAATAGTAGCCATAGATACGATTCTCAATCAACAAGGTCAAAATGTAATAACGAAATCGAGTACTAACTTGCATTTCTTATTGAATTAACTGATCGACGCGCTATTAGACGTTTATTTTGAATTCGATAATTTTCATAAAAAATAAAATTTGATGTACTTATTTATTTATTTATTATTATGAGAATTAATCATACTACTTTTGGTTATGGGTTTTCCACACCTAAAAAAAAGACTTGGGGCGTATCTTCCAAATCATTGGTCTAATAATAGATGTAGCCTTTCGGTCGGGCAAGATGCCAAGCTATCAAGTTCGTAGAATGATCGATGGAAGCTATCAAATATTCAAGATCAATCTGATTGACTAATATGTCTGCCAGAAGGAACTGAAATAGAATATGCATTGTGCTACAAACAACATTAGTCAATACCACCCGATCGGGAAGAATTTTTCATTCGTAGGCCTCACTGCTATTAGTCCAAAAATATCAGCAAGAGATTGCTCAAAGAGATGCCGTCATCAATAGCTAAGCTAGTAGCTCATGAAGATGGGCAAGTCAGCCTCCATCATTTAGTGGTTTAGGACATCTCTCCTTCAATGAGGCAGCAAAGATTCAAAAAGCAGGATAGCATTTTGTGCCTATATGTTTGAATTTGAGAGTAAAGAGCTTACTTGTCATACGAATGAGCAAAATTACTTCTTGTAATCTCATGCTTATTATGTTGTGCCTAGTAGTACCTAAAGCATTGACATTTTCAATTCAATTTAGAAACTTCTTGTTGAATTTTTTTCCTTTTTCTTTATTGGGAGAGGAATCCATTTATGCTCGTTCTCCAGGAGAAGGTATGTGGTTGCCTTCTCTTATTGTTGAATGGCTTAATTCATCTGCATCTGTTGGAGGAATGGGGACAGAATGATAAAGCTAAGGCAGGAAAGCAAAGAGAGAGGTAAATCGAATTGCTGCATACAACTAACGCTCTTCCCAAACTGCTCGTAGGAGTCTTTCTCGACTATATTGGCCACTCAAAAAAATTTATACCCTTTCATTTCATAGATGAATTCCACCTATTTACACATTTAGGATTTACATATACAATATATATCATTGTCAAGCGGGAATTTCTTATTAGTTAGGTTAGGTATTTCAATTCCAAAAGAGGTTAAAAATCAAAATGGGGTTGCATTAGATGTACACTGCTTTAAATATAAAGTGTAATGTAAGATCCCCGAACGTCAAGCCATCCAGTCATGAAAGATAGAGGGTGAAGATTCAAAGAGGTAAGTTTCCATTTTGTCACGAATTTGTGACTGAACTTATCTCTCTACCTATCATTTGTTGGTTGATTCGGCTAGCATCTTCTACATATCTACAGGGGCCCTTTATACAAGTTTGTTGAGTTTGACCTTGTCTTGGGGCATCTTTAGCTTTATGACTGATAAACTAATGGACAATAGGGAGATCCATATAAGGGCCAAGCCCAGCTCTTGGCATCCGTCATCTCTCATGACTACTTGACCATGCAAAAGATAGGATAATTGTAATACCTAATCAGAACCCAACCCAGTCGGCTTGTTTGACCACTCAGCTATCCAAGTTATGTAAAAGACACATTTTGAACCTTACCTCATGATAAACTCACACTAACCCGTCAATTTGGGATCCAATTCAAGATTTTCCTTGGGAGGTATCGGGAAGGAATTGGAATGTCAATTTCCTTTGAGAATTCGCTATTTCTTGTTCTTGGCAATGCTGTCAAAAATTTTGATAGCGACTTGCTCGGCTTTGTCAGTCATCCGCAATGCTTTTTTCATAATGATCTACATTGTATGGAAAACTTGATATACGATGCGTCTGTTTTGATCGACATATGAGTTTAAAAATTTAATTAGGGTAGGGCGAGCAGTTCCCATTAGAAAGGCAGAAAGCAACTTAGAGAAAAGAAAGGGCGGTATATGATAATGAGAAAGACACCGTGTTTGAACAGGTAGGCAGAAATAATGGTGTTTTGCTCGAGCGAGGAAGATGCACGGATGCTAATTTTGGCGAAAATGATTGAAAACACTCGTACGTGTACTGCGTTCTTACTCTCGACAATGGAGCTTATCCCCCATCATCCCACTAGCCGACCTTAACCCTTGTTATTTTGAGGTCATATCTAGTATCCAGAATTTACGTCGATCTGGTACCGCTCTCGCGGACCGCACTAAAACAGTACTTTACCCCTAGATGTCCAGTCAATTGTTGCATCTCAATGCATTTAAGGGAAAACCAGCTAGCTTTAGATTCGAGTGGCATTTCACCCATTTCTTTTAGGTCTGAATTCTAATAAGATCCCTATGCTTCATTGGCCCATACTGTTCTAGAAAGAATTCTTATGGTTAAAAGGATAAATCCTAGACTAATAACCCAATAACTCCAATAATGTAATTATTGAATCAATAGCTTGTTGTTCTTTGCTAGCACAAGAGCTAAACAATCAATAAGCTTAATTAAATATGAACTATTTTATTGAACCCAGAGCTAGCTAGTTCTTCTTGAAATACATTAAGGCACAACAATTAACTGGACATATAGGGGTAAGGTACTGTTTTGGTGTAGGCCGCGAGAGAGGTACCAAATTGAGGCAAACTTACCGAGACAAGAGCCTTTTTTAGTAATCAACCGAGCGAGAAGCCAGCCCTTAGCTATCTTTATAGTTCCAATTGCGTTGATTGAGGAAAGATTGACTCTTTGACTCGTAATACTGCACTGTGGGGCTTTCTATAGCTTTTCTATGACCATGGAAAGCTTAGCAGAAATTGCCCAGTAGGAACGCCTGAAATATTAAGCCCCTTCCGCCCATTAAAGCCCGTGTGCCGTTGAGAAGTGATGCACGCTCTGGAAACTTGCTTTGTAATTTTTCCCTTCTTCTACTTTCTTTATTCAATAGTAGATAAAGATGGAATTGAATTATGTTGGAGAAAGGGAAAAAGCCCTGTTAGCAAGAAGAATTAGACAAATAAATACTGTTTGCGATGAATCCACTATTTTCGCACCTCACAGAATAGGTCTTGGTAGGAAGAAAGAGCTTGTTAGGGGAGCTCTTCGCTAATCTAGATTTTCACTTCTGATTTCATTTTCCTTTTTTGAGTGCCACTTGGAAAACGGGTGCCACCATTTTGAAAGATTTTGAGGGACTATTGTCGGACGGGCAGACCTCTAAGGATCCGATAAAGAGGGTAGCTCCAGGTACGCTTGGGGCTGGATTAAATCCTTTTTCCTAGGTAGTGAATATCCTGCTCAAGCATACCTTTTGATGTAAGAGAAATAACTTTGGCATTGGAATGCCTTAGCATACCAACTCATTTTCATCATTCTCGTTCGTAGTCCAAGGGAAACTCTTTTTACGAGGTGTTGCAATACAATAATCAAGGGGTAGTTCATACTTTATAACTCAAATATTTTTTGATTCGATTTCAAAAAAAAGAAAAGAATCAAGAAGATGGGAATAAATCCACCGCTGTGTGGCTGACCGACAATTACTAGCGATTTTAGCTTCATTCAGGCGAGTTGCAGCCTGCAATCCAAATTGAGTATTGGACCTAGCAGTTCATATTATTTGTTGACTAGAATTCAAGAACTAAGTTGGCATAGAGAACATAGCTGAATGCCAGTATAAATAATTAAATCAGAATACACAGCTTGAGAATCTAGCTATTTCCTGCCTTATTGTCTGGGGTAAGCCGGTTCACGGCATGGTTTAAGAGGGCAAAAGGAGAAGTCCACTATTCGAGTATAGATGTTATGCCTTTAAGGCATGCTAGGGCTATAGAAAAGACCAGATAAGAGTTGGATTTAGGCAAGGTGACTTTAGGATTCGATCCTTGCCTAGTGATCCAGGGCTGTGACCGCGTGCTTATTGAAGTATTAGCCGCATCGAAATCCAAGATAACCCTTGCTATTGGACAAGAAAACTCATTTTCACACCTATTTGCTAGTCGGAATAGGGTTATATACATTCGTAAGGGTTCATTTGAGTGCAATCTATTACCACTTTAATGGCTAAATAAGCAAAAAGAAAGATTCTTTGTATAGTCTTGTCACATAAGGTAAGCACGCCACCTGTCTGCTAGCCGAGTGCCCGAAATTCCTCTTTTTCTAAGCTGACTATTTCTTTGTTCAAGATCTCTCTTACTAACTGGAATCAAAGAATTCGTCGAACTGTTCTGACCAAAACGGGAAAGGGCTAGGGTTATGAACTTACAATCTGATGGTCGAGTCGATTCCATAATTATAAGTTCATTTCATATCAGATAGTCCTTTGCTATGAGGAAAAAAATCTATCAGATGACAAAATTCTCGATTGAACAGGAGATTAGATCTACATCAGCACCCTAACATGAGTTCTAATCGCCCGGCCCAAAAATGGCCTGTCAAAAATATTACTCTCCCACTTAATCAATGCTTGGGGTAGTGGATTGGTATTTTGTTCGACAAATCCAAGAATCTAGATTTTATTATGATGTCGTAAGAAAAAAAATGAATCAGTAAATAAAAGATATCTTTTATGAATGTGTTCTTAGGGAAAAAAAAGGGAAAACAAGAGACTTCATCACATAACACACCTATGAGGGCACTTGCTACTAGAATAAGAAGATGAGATCAGCATTACTCAACTAAATAAATTTGAAGAGCTAGAAAGTACATAAGGAAATGGAATTTTTTATTTTCCAAATGGGCATGCTAGATTCTATATACAGATAGATAGATTGATTCGTAGATTCACACTTGAGATCTTTCTTTTCGGCTAATTGAACCTTCACAAACTGTTTTTTTAAGAATCAAAAAGATTTATGCCAAAATAACAAATGTACAGTTTTGGAACGGAGATTTTTTTAATTGAGTGGCAACCATAATAGTTATCAACTCAATTTGAAGAAAATTATATAGAAGCTTTGCAGAATTATTATGAAGTTATGCGACTAGAAATTGATCCCTCCTGAATAGACAAAATATTCCTATTATGGCATTGCCAATTGAATCAATGTTATTAGCTGTGAATTCGAACTTTTTAGTATTTTTTGTTTCTCAGATTATATAATGGGTAACTCCAAATCATTCTCTTAAAGCTCATCCTCTTCATCATAAATGATCTGCTTGCCCGCTACACCCTTGATTTGTACCTAATCTGTCAACCTGTGGGCGACTAATTTTAGCTGTCAGAATGATTGAGGATTCTATTACATGCTCATATAAAGCGAGGTCTATGGTAAAAGGTTTAAGTCCAATCTACTTAGCTCTTCGGTGTGGCTTTCTTCAAAGAGATTATCCTCCTCTGCAGCTATCTCCTAGAAAAAAAAACTTCTTGTATCAAAGAAAGCATCATTTGAAAAAGGTAAATTAAAAAACCTATAGGACAGAAATAGACACAGTTCACTTATCACGCTGAATTATATTTATTCGATACACTGTTGTCAATGATCTCCTTTCCTTCTATTGATTAGATTTTTTACATTGATGACTAATTCAAGGTCGTTAAGGATGGGGTTGATGGTGGTTAGCTAAAAAGGGAGCAAAGCCCTACGCAGTGGTTGTTTTTCCTTGGCTCACCATTGATCTATTGGAAAAGTAAGAAAGAAGAAACTATATCCAAATCCAGCACAGAAGCCGAGTACCTTTTATTTCAAGGGTGTGGTTTGACTGGTCAACTACCTAAAAGTCTATCTATTATTAGTTACATAAAGGTTCCTACTTCTTACCTATATAGCTAGCATGTATCTCTCTAGGTCATACTTGAGCATCACATTGCCACCCTAACTCTATCTTCTTTATTAGTGAATCAGAACATAGTGCGCAGATACTCTTTAACGCAGTGGGATGAGAGATGTGATATACTACAACCATGTACAAAAGCCCTTAGTCTTATTTGTTTGTCAATCTCCAACTAATGGGATTTCTACAGAAGGAAATGGGATTGAAGTCACACTAGGTTTCTTTGTTTGGGAACGCCAATAAATGGCTTTCAAAGACACGTGTGAGCTAGCCTTGCTACTAGCAAAAAATACTAACGCCCTTCCTTCTTTTAGTGATTGGATCAATTTCTAGTCCCATAGCTTCATAGTAATTCAGTAAAGCTTTCGTGTAATTTCCTTCAGAAAGCATCTTTCTGGAGCTCACCTATTTTATTATATGAGCAGAAGTGGCCCTCCATCACTGTGTCAGCCATACCATCCTTGCTTCTTGTATTTTTCTTTTGCTTGAGAATTTTTTTTCCTGAATCCCAACGGAAAGACCAAAACATATAAAATGTGGTTAATCTTGTTGTGGCTCAAGCTATTAATGCAAAAATGGGTGAGTACAACCAACTATCATTAAAAATTTCACCTTTTGACCGAAAACAAGTAAGATGTGGGGCTTGCGTTTTGGTTTTTGATGCAACAAATAAGGGAAAACAGTTTTTGATTGTTGGTACCAAAAATAAAGTAATTGATTTAGTAGCACGGGTTGGAATAAAGGCCCGATGTCTAGAACCAAAACCGAATGGTTCCAAAAACTCAAAACTAAGAAGGAACGCCACCTAATACTAAAATCTCAGTTTTTGCAATAGTGCGTTCTTATAAAAAAGGTGACCACATCTAGTTTGAAGGTTGGGCTAACCTAACTTGATGACACGTCACTTGAATTCTTTATGAGATTCCCAACTGGCACACAAAGAAAGGGGATACTAAGGAGCCTGCACATCGACATTCTAGTCAACAACATTGTGAGCCATGAAATGTTCTCCTTCATGGATAGATTCTCGAGCAATAGTTCCACAATCCAGACCCCAACTTGGAAAAGGATCCACTAAATTTAAAAGAATTGACTGAGGAGCATTCATCATCTTGAGTGCACATTGTGGCTTGTCTGCGAACTTGTGGTGCAAGGATTAGAAAGATAGAGAGATTAAGCAAACTGTAGTTACTGCGATGGGTCACAAGCTTTCTTTGAAGGATTAGAACTCCTGAATTAAGGATGCGAAGAGTTGTCATGCTTTTTGGTTGAGCAAAGTCATTTTTTGTTAGAATAGATCCTTTGTTGTTCGTATGAGAGCCTCTCCCACCTCAAGTGCTGATTTTCCTAATGTTACTGATATTGTTGATTTTTCTTTCACTAGAATCGGGATATGCTCCTTCGGGGGATTGTAGCCTCTCAAATTGGTCAACCTTGCAGTAATTCTAAATGAAATGCCTGAGGGGCAAAAAGTAGAAATTAGTCGATTTGTCGAAAGCATAGACTGAAGAAGAGCCTTAATACGAACCGCGCTTTAGACTGGCATTTCAAGAAAGAGCAATAAGTACCTTATGAGGGAGGTCGACATAATAGGCATTGCAATGCAAAGAGCTTTGTTTGGAGAAATAGAATGAACATGTATCACAAGTGTAAAATATGGGAACATCCCCATGAATATTCTACTATAATGGTTATTCAAGAATGAGTCAGTAAAGGGGACCTAGTTGCTTTCTCTAAGTGAGTTTGTAGTGGAGCAGGATGAGAAATCAGACCAATCAATTGGTACAACTTTACTTATTCTTATTTATCATAAAATGGCTTTAGTACACAAGGTGATGTGGGAGTAGGTTCATAAATCCCAACGCAAAGAAGCCCTCGCAAAGGCAGGCTAAATAGTTGATATAGCTAATATATGAGTAGGATCTTGAAAGGTCGAATGGAGGTACTTTTAGGAGTCTAAGTTCCAGGAAAAATGAATTAAAGACAAGACTGTCGATTCCCTTTCCCTAGGAGGATGGACATGGACTGATGGATTTCTCTAGAACCCACTAAAGCTTGAACCAATTTTCCTTAAGATAGATAAAGTAAGCTTAAGCTTCGACCTATGAATCTTTCTATCCATTAATCTTTATCTTAACAAAAGGAATTCTCTTTTTCTAGTCGACCTTATCTACTTCTCTTAGAGGAAGTTTCTTGCTCTAACCCTCTACCCTGTAGGAATTACTAGATTTATAGTGTTTGAATCCTTACAACACAAGTTCTTCCTTTTTCTTTTCAGTCTACGAGGTATTAGCAGCCATTTCTAGCTGTTTTTCTTCTTGCCCTTTCATTTCGAGAGTAAAGCTAATGTCTTTCTACCAAAAGAGACTAAACCAATATTCATAACCGAGATCGCTGCACGAAGCTTGACTTCCCACATGCTGACTTCTATCTTATTGGCCGTGGGGAATAAAGCTTAAAAGGGGTTTGGGCTGCCCCGAGGAACTTCTGGATGAGTTTGGGTTGGGTCCCAGTCACATCTTATTACCAGTCATAAATTGAAATTGAAGATATTAATATAGAATATTTATTATAGTCCCTAGTCATCTATTTAGGAAGAAAGCCAGTCCGGGCGGGGACTTCGACCGCTTTGTATCGGAGAGATTGACTTTCCCACATAAAGTTATGCTTAGATGAACTTCTCGATGCACTATCCAAGCAGGCTTCTCTTATTGGAACAATCGCCCTATCTAGGGAAAAAAGGAAATTAAGATCCTTTTTCCGCTTATTAACTTCTATCTTTTTTCATACTTGAGTAAAAAAATATGTAATGATAGATCAAATAGGATATATATTACTATTTGGTGCTAGTACACAGTTGCTATATTGTTATGTGAAATGATGCACGAGAGGAAGTCATTGGAATTGAGACATACTGGCTAAAGCTCTTAGTAATGTGTAATATGCACTTGGTATTTGGTGTAATTTAGTTTCAGTTTTTTCTATTTTTGAGATATGGTTTTTCCTTTTGTTTGAGCACATTAGTTTGTCAATTTTTCTTGGTAAAGACTTTTATGCATTAAGTTTTATGTATAATGAATTTTGGGGGCTACAATTATCACATGACTGTGTTCTTTTATTTTCTTTACTATAGATATTATTTCTGATTCTGTTAAATAGCATGCGAGATTAGGGCGCATAGGGCAAGAGAGGATGACTAAGTTAGCTCAATAATGAAAGGAGTAGGATTGGGTTCCAAATATTAAAATAAAAAATAGGCAAAATATAATCAAACTACTCCATCCCAAGGATCATAATCATGCACTAAATAAGTATTTGAATGTAGAAAATCTACCTTTGTAGATCAACACAAAGGAAACGAGAAGATCACTTTGATGAACATTTTAAGGACAATCTACATACAACAATGGGTACCAAAGGTTGGTCCCCTTCCCAAGCTCCAAAAATTGGAAAATTTTGCAAGCTATACCACCACCAATACAGTGAGTTGCAGCTAAAATTTCGTTCAAATTAGAAACTCCTTGGTCACCTAAATCTGCTCCCAAAAATCAGTGCAAACAATGATCTACCAAGGAATTCTAAGTCCTCCAAGTGTAGGACCTTTAATGAAAAAGTCCACACACCTTAGGAGAACACTAAATCAACCTAACTTGTGCTAGAATAAGAGAGGAAGAAGGTGATAGGAGGCGTTAATGGAGGTGAGAGGGAAAGGAGAAAATTTTGTGTGAATCTTCAACATATGAACATCACACTTTTGAAGGGAAAATGTGAGGATGCCAATAACCACTCCAAGTGGTTGACTATGTAGCCCATTTATAGAGGTGAGAGTGATACTTAGCTAGCATCACACCTCCCATGCTAGTTAGCCAACTTGCCTACTTGCATGTGCATTGCATTTCACATGCATTTGCATTTTATCTCATGAAATGAAATGCTAATTAACACTAATTTCAAATTCAAATAGATTCTTCTATTTGATTTTTCACCAAAGTTTCAAATTCTCATTTTCATTAAATTAACTCTTAAATTTAATTAATTTGACTTAACTCCTTAAGTCAACTTAACTTTTTAAGTTAATTAATGATAACTCAACTCCTTAAATTAACTTGACTATTTAATTATCATATAGCCCCAATTAAATTAACTCCTTAATTTAATTGGCCTAATTTAAATATTTAAATTATTTTGATTAATTTATCACTTAAATTAATTAAGCCAATATGACCAGTTAAAATAGTTACTTGTCTCTCTCTCAAAATGCCTATGCTTGAATTTTCTAACTCCTTAGAAAATCCCTCGTATCAAATAAGAGCTTTGTATAGGCTTTTGTGTGTGACCCATTTGTTTCATCCATTCATTGGACATGGGCTTACAACTCATTGTGATATTTTGAATATCAAAATATTCATATTAATTTAAACTCTTTTAAACTAATAACCCTTTCAATTAATCTCTATTAACTAAAGAATACCCAATCTCCATGGTCGATATCTAGCAACAAGCCCATGGATCCCAACTAATTGGATGAATGAATTACATCTTGATGAACTATTATAGCTTACGCTTTTCACGTAAATACGGTCCTTCCATCTTCTATCTCCCAAAAGAGGCCTAGGGCAAGATAATTGTTGGCTTCCTAATAGCCTCAATAATTATGTTTTTACATCCAATGTTTGATTCCCCTTTATGACCTCAACTTTGGAAAACACCTTTTTCAAATTTTCATACTACCTTGCGTAAGGATTTTTTGGAATCGATCATTATAGGATACATAGGAAATGCACTCATCCTTCACAACAATGAGGAGATGGATCCCATCTTGGATCTCACAAATCTCCATGCTTAAGTAGCTCATGTCCAATCTCAACCCCAGATAACCCGCTACGTGTTTGGAGAAGAGTTAAATCATAAGAACCTAAACACAAGGTTACCATGGATCCTTAGGTCCAAGAATTAATTATATGTGCTATCGTAAGCTAGAGAACTTGCCACTATGGCTATCTAGTGGATTCTTCAAGTGGGTCTTTAGTGAGCTTGTTCTCTAACAAGCACTCACTAACATGCATCCATGTCTCACATAGATTGCCCATGAAACGGAGCAATATCCAATCCCTTGGAATATGCATCATTAGTGTAGGTCTATATGAATGTTAAATGCCCCGTCTCTTAAGATTCTATTACTTGGAATATTTAAAATCATGACTATAGAGACTTGTTTCATGATCACCATCATATGCGTGACAAAGTCCCATAGCTTGTATAACAAGCATAATTTAGAGGCTTCAACCAAATGCAAGTGAAGTATAATAAGCATAAGATGAAAGTGGCCATTTAATAAAAGTATCATTCAATCAAGATTGTATCGCAAGTGAAATAACATTACATGCTAATCTAATTGGCTGCGGGATACTATTTCGACAATCTCCCACTTGCCCTATAGCCAATTCCCCATAGTCTTAAAGCCCATCTTCTCAAGATGTCCTTTAAAGACCTTTCATGTTAGGGGTTTAGTTAGTGGATCTTCTATATTCTCTTCTAAGGTTACCCTTTCCACTCGAATGTCGCCTCTATCAATGATCTCACGAATCAAATGATAGCGCCTCAAAATGTTCTTAGATCGTTGATGAGATCTTGGCTCTTTTGCTTGCCCAATTGCTTTTTTATTGTCACAAAAGACAACAACTGGCTCTGCAATATTTGGCACAATATCCAACTCTTGGATGAAGTTTTGCATCCAAACACCCTTATTTGCAGTTTTTGAAGCTACAATATTTTCTGCCTTGATGGTAGAATCAGTCGTAGTGTCTTGTTTGGAACTATACCAACTCACCGCGCTGTCATTGGGGTAAAATATAAATCATGAGGTAGATTTAAAGTCATCTTCATTGGATTGGAAACTAGAATCCAAAAACCCTTCAAGTTTTAGTTCCCCATTACTGTATACCAAGGACAAATCCTTAGTTCTTCTAAAGTACTTGAGGATTGCTTTTACTGCTCTCCAGTGACTTTCATTGAGGTTGGATTGAAAGCGGGTACATCCGGCCTAGTACATTGAACGGCATATATTATGCTCCCTATCATGGACACATAAGGTATATGGGATATCCTTTCTCTCTTATCTTTAGTCGTAGGGGCCATAGACTTGAAGAGACGAAGACCATGTCCCATGGGAAGGAATCCCTTCTTGGATTCTTCCATACTAAACCTTTTTAATATCTTGTCAATGTACGTGATTTGGCTGAGCTCCAACATCCTCTTTAATCTATCTCTATTGATCTGTATTCATAATACGTAGGATGCTTATCTCAAATCCTCCATGAAGAATTGCGAAGATAACTATGCTTAGTACACTTTAACCCTTCTTTCTCATTCCTAATGAGAAAAATTTCATCAACATAAAGCACAATAAACTGTATCGAACTCCCACTAGCCTTTTCGTACACACAAGATTCATGCACATTTTTAACAAAACCAAATGATTTGACAGTCTTATAAAAATGTATGTTCAACTTCGAGTTGCTTGTTGAAGTTTATAAATAGATCTTTGGAGTTTTCAAATCTTTTGCTCACTCTCTTTGGATGTAAAACCTTGTGGTTGCTCCATATAGATTTCTTCTTCAATGTTTCTATTGAGGAAAGCAGTGTTCACATCTATTTGCCATATCTTATAGTCATAATATGTGGCTATAGGAAGCATAATCCTAATAGACTTAAGCATAGTAACCAATGAAAAGATTTCCTAAAAATCAATACTAGGTCTTTGAGTATAAGTTTTTGCCACTAGTCTAGCCTTAAAGGTTGTCACTTCTCCATCGATCCAAGCTTTTGCTTGTAGATCCACTTGCAACAACGGGTAGTATATCATTTTTTGGATCTACCAAAGTTCATACTTTGTTAGAGTACATAGAGTCCATTTTGGATTTCATGGCCTCAAGCTAGTGTCCTAAACTTATGTCCAACATAACTTCCTTATAGTTCTTCAGATCACTATTCACATAGCCCATTTCATGAAGGAATCCAAACTTTTCAGGTTACTTCTTGATTTGGTCCAGCCTTCTTAGAGATTGTGTGTTAGGCTGGTGATGTTCTCTTGTTTCTACCATTTGTGGGATTCTATGTGTTGGAATAGTACCCCGCAAGCCAATTAGATTAGTGTTGTAAACTATTTTATTTATGATACAATCTTGATTGAATGATATTCTTTAAATAGCCATCTTCATCTTATTAACATATTTGCTTCACTGGCATTTGGTTGAAGCCCTTAGACCACACAAGATTATAGGACTTGGTCATGCACTGGGTGGTGATCATGAAACAAGTCTTATACGATCGTGATCTTAAATCTTCTAAGTCGTAGGATCTTATGAGACAGTATGTCTAAGATCTAGATAGACTGGCACTAACGATGCATTAATCTAAGGAGCTGGATATTGCTCCATTTCATGAGCAATGTCATATAAGATATGGGTACATGTTAGTGGGTGTTTGTTAGAGAACAAGATGCTAAAGACCTGCCCAAAGAATCCACTAGATAGCCATAGTGGCAAGTCGGTAGTGGTAAGTTCTTCAGCCTACGCTAGTGTATATAATTAGTCCTTTGACCCGAGGATCTATTGTAACATTGTGTTTAGGTCCTCATACTTTAACTCTTCTTCGGTCACGTAGAGGGTTGTTCGGGTGGAGATTGGGTATGAGTTATTTAGACATGGAGGTTTATGAGATCCAAGATGGGATCCGACTCCTCGTCGTTGTGAAGGGAGAGTATATCTCCTATGTATTTTATAACGATGGATTCCAAGAAATCCTTGTGCAAGGTAATATGATAATTTGGGAAGGGAGTTTTCCAAAGATAAGGTTATAAAGGGAATCGAACATTGAGAATAGAGATACAGAATCGAGACTATTACGGAGCCAACAAATGTCTTGTGCTAGGCCTTTTTTAAGAGATAGAAGACGAAAGGACCATATTTGCATGGTACGCATAGAGCTAAAATGATTCTCTAAAAGCATTCATTTCAACCGACTAGTTGGGCTCCATGGGCTTGAGGTTGGACATCAGCTATGGAGATTGGGTACTCTTCAATTAATAGAGATTAATTGAATTGAGTCAATTAGTTTAAAGGAGTCAATTAATTGGGACAGTGAAAGTCATAAGAAAGTAGGGGTGTTCATTGAATCAATCCAATCTAATGAACCCGATGATCCAAACCGAACTAATCTAATTGGTTCAGTTTGGATTGGGTAATCGGGTTTGATCGGGAAAAATTCGATCAAACCTGATTACATTTAGTTTAGTTCTTGGATTTCATATTCACCAACCCGACCTGACCCGACTCGATCATTTAATTAAAATAAGTAATAATTTATTTTTTTAAATTATGACTTTTGTTATTTATATTTATATTTAATGTTCAACTTAAATTTGGATTTGAGATTTTATATTATCAATTATGGCTTGTGGTAAAAAAGGAGATAATTTATAATAATTATGACTTGTGGTGCTATGGTGTAATACTGTGTGCTTTTGAATTTTGACGAATATTTTGAGAATAATTTGATTGTCTTAATTTCCCCGTTAAAGAACTAAAGAAATTGCAACTGGTGATTTTCTCTTCCTCCTCCTCCTTCTTCTCCTTTTTTTCTTCTATTTTTTTTCCTTCCTTGTTCTAATTACCCAAACTTGGTTTGCTGATCGAGTTGGTTTGGTTCAGGTTTAGGAATTAAAAATTATAAAAGCCTAAACCAAATCAAACGAATTAAAAATGATCGGTTCGGATTCATTTTCCCCTCAAACCCGAATCAACTTGATCCATGAATACCCCTAAAGGAAAGCAGTTTTAACATCCATTTTCCATACCTCAGTCATAATATGAGGCTATGGCAAGTAAAATCCAAATAGTCTTAGGCATTGCGATTGTTGAATAAGTTTCCTCGAAATTGATATCGGGTCTTTGAGTGTAACCTTTTGCCACTAGTCATGCCTTAAAGGTCATCACCTCTCCATCAACTCCAAGGTTGCACTTATAGATCTGCTTGCAACCAACGAAAACTATTCCCTTTGGTGGATCTACCAAAGTCCATACTTTGTTTGAGCACATGGAGTCCATTTCAAATTTCATAGCATCAAGCTAATGTCCCGAGTTTATGTCCGACATAGCTTCCTCATAGGTCTTTGGATCACTATCCGATTGGCCCATCTCATGAAGAAATCCAAACCTTTTGGGTTGTTTCTTGATTCGATTCGACCTTCTTAGAGGTTGTGTATGAGGCTCTTGATACTCACGTGTTTTCACCGCTTGTGGGATTTTATGATCATTTTGAACTTCATCAAGTTCAACAACAACACCATTTCTATCTAATAGAAATTACTTTTCTAAAAAGGTGGCGTTCTTCGAAACAAACACCTTTTGTTTCGAGGGATCATAAAAGTAATAACCCAAAGACTCTCTTAGGTATCCCACAAACTTGCACAAGGTGGATCTACTATCCAACTTGTCACCCATTAATCGCTTGACGTAAGTGGGAGACCCCCAAACCATTAAATAATGGTAAGGGTGTGCTTTGCCATACCACATCTCATGCAATGTTTTTAGCACTAACTTTGAAGGTACTATAGTATCTTCGCTACCATTTCTAAGGTGTATTCCCAAAAGGATAAGGTTACATCAGAAAAGCTCATCATGGAACACACTATGTCTGACAAGGTATGATTTCTCCTCTCGGTTGCTCCATGATGTTGGGGTGTGCCGGGCGGAGTCCATTGTGAGAGAATCCCATTCTCCTTCAGATAATTCAAGAATTTAGTACTTAAGTATTCTTCCCTTCGATCCGATTAAAGAGCTTTAATACTGTCCTTTTTATTTTTCTACTTCATTCCTATACTTTTTGAACTTTTCAAAACCTTCGAACTTGTATTTCATAAGATACACATGTCTGAACCAACTATAATCATTAGTGAAGGTGATGGAGTAGGAATAGCCTCCTCTCGCACTAACTCTTAGTAGGCCAGAAACATCCGTGTGGATCAAATCCAAAGGACTTATGATTCGCTCTGTTTGTCCTACAATAGGAGCTTTGGTCATTTTTCCCTTCAAACAAGATTCACAAGTAGGAAGGTCCTCAATGCTGCAGTGCTTTGAGAGCTTCTAACTTGTTCATCCTATTTTTAGAGATATGTCCAAGTCTTATATGCCAAAGAATATCATTCTCTAGGTTATCTAACTTTCTTTTACTTGATTGAATATGCATTAATGAAGGTTGAGAATCAAGTATGTATAATCCGTTATTTAATGTACCTTGTGCAATTAAAGAACCCTTCTTTAATGCTTTCAACACCCATTCGATATAGAAAAATCATATATTTCATTATCAAGAACAGGAATTGAAATAATGTTCTTAACAAGTTGGGGTACATAATAACAAGGATATAATACAATGTAAGCATTCGCCAAGTCTAAGTTGACTACGCCTTGGATCGTGGCAGCAACTCTTGCTCCATTTTCTTGGCGGAGGATCATATCCCTTCATTAAGACTCTTTCTTCTTTCCATCCCCTATAATGAATTACAAAGATGAGAACCACATGTGTTGAAATAGTGCCCAACAAGCCAATTAGATTGGCATTATAAACTATTTCACTTGTAATATAATCTTGATTGAATGGTATTAATAATATGGCCATCTTCATCTTATGTTTATATTTACTTTATTGGCATTTGGTTGAAGCCCTTAGATCACTTAAGACTACGGGACTTGGTCACATACTATGTGGTGATCATGGAATAAGTCTTACATGGTCGTGATCTTAAATCTTCCAAGTTATAGAATCTTAAGAGACAAGGCATCTAAGATCCGAATGGACTTCTACTGACAATGCATAGATCCGAGGAGTTGGATATTGCTCCATTCCATGGGCAATACTTATGAGATATGGATGCATATGTCAGTACGTGCTTGTTAGATAACAAAGTACTGGAGACCCATCAAAGAATCCACTAAATAGCCAGAGTGGCAAGTCGATAATGGCAAATTTTCCTGCTTACACTAGTGCATATAATTAGTCCCTTGATCTGAGGATCCATGGTAACCTTGTATTTAGGTCCTCACACTTTGACTCATCCCTGATCACTTAGCGGGCCCTGATTGGGCATGAGCTACTTAGATGTAGAGGTTTGTGAGATCTAAGATGGAATCTGATTTCTTATCTTTGTGAAAGGCGAGTATATCTCCATGTGTTCTATAATGATTGATTCCAAGAAATCCTTACGCAAGGTAGTATGACAATTTGGAAAAGGAGTTTTCCAAAGATGATCTCATAAAGTGGAATGGAATACTAGGAATAGAGACATAGTATCAAAGCTATTAGGAAACCGGCAAATATCTTGCCCTAGGTCTCTTTTGGGAGATAAGAGACGGAAGGACCGCATTTCCATAGCATGGATAGAGCTATGATGGTTCTCCAAAAGTATTCATTTCAACCAACTAGTTGGGCTCCATCGGCTTGAGGTTGGACATCGACCATGGAGATTGGGTACTTTTCAATTAATAGAGATTAATTAAATTAAGTCAATTAGTTTAAAGGAGTTTAAACTAAAATAAATATACGATATTCAGAAATCACAACAAGTTGTAAGCCCATGTCTAATGAATGGTAGAATCTATCGGGTCACACACAAAAGCCAATTACATTTCCTAAGTAATGGAGAAACTTTCTAAATGTTAGAAAATTCTCTCCATGGAGACTGATTTTTGGGTAATTGAAATTGAGGTCAATTTTGGTTTGATTAATTTAAGTGTTAAATTGATCAACTATTTTAAGGAGTTACATTAGATCAATAGTTAAAGAGTTAATTATTTGGTGCCATGCGACCATCAATTGGTGAAGTTAACTTAAAGATTTAAGTTAACAAAATTAAGCTTAAAGAGTTAAGCTAGTTGATTTAAGAGCTAAGTCGATTATTAATTAATTAAATTAAATTGTTTAATTTAATTAATGATGTGAATATTCTTTGGAGGAAAAATTCAAATGATAGGATCATTTTAGTGTGGCATTTAATTAATTTGAAATTAGATTTCAAATGTAATTCAAATGCACATAAATTCAAATTAGATTGAATTTGCCAACTAAGCATGCATGGTATGCATGGTTGGCGGTGGCATCACACCATCCTCACTCTATATATAGATATAGAGTGAGAGAGTGCCAACACACATATTTTGCAAGTGAAGAATTTGATTCTCACTTTTTCCTCCATTTCCGAAGGTGTTCATTCATGTGTTGAAAATCACCTTCTTCTTCTTCTTCTTCTCCCTACCCAAAAATCGGCCACTTTTCTCTCAACTCTTATCTCTTTCTCTAGCTAAAAGGAAGGAGTAGTAGGATTTGGATTGATATGTGGATAATTTCGATAGAGGCAAAACACTTGGTTTACTAAGCCTTTGGAGATCCACATGCAAGACTAATCTCTTGTCGATTTTATTCTAAGAGATCCAGAAGGATTTTCGAGCTAAAACTTGTTCCAGTAGCTTCTCAAGGTGTTAAGCATCTACTTGAATTTTTTCAATATTTTTGGAGAGCTTTGAATTGGTCAAAAATCATTTGTTTCCAGCTGTGCCACTGTCTGGCAGATTCTGTTTGAAATAGAAGTTTTTCAATCTACTTTTAGATTTAAGCTTTTAAGGTAACTCTTCAATCAAATCTGAATCCTAAAGCATGTTTAGATCTTTGATTGCTTGTAAGTATTAGTTTATTTAAAGTTTTGAAGTTTTGTTATTAGATCCTAGTACCTTACTTGCTTTCAACATTGGGTATCAAATACCCATGAGGAAAAACTAGTGGTCAAGTGCACTTCAATAAAGTACATACCCTTCGCAAGGGTGCCAAGGTATTCCTTGTAGTTTCTTTTCCAATGTCCCTTTTCGCCATAGTAAAAAGATGTAGCATCAATTTTGCCACATTTCTTTTTCTTTACTCCCCTCGAACCTGTCAAGGGTTGCTTCCATTTCGATGAGGAACTCTTCTTCCTATTTCTAGGGCCCCTAGGGCCTTTTGACTTGGAGGGGGATGCAAGCATAATAGGCTTTTCCTTTCTCATTGTTGCGTCGGTGGTTACCAACGTGTTCACCAATTCGTTGATCATCATCTATTGCTTGGACATATTAAAGTTCATAATGAATTGGTCGAACGAAAGGGGTAATGACTATAAGAACAAGTCCATGTAGACATCATTGTCCATAACCACATCAAGTTAACCAAGCTTTTCGATAAGTCCTATCATCTTAAGCCTATGGTCATGGACACTTGAACCCTCTACCATCCAAGACCTAAAGAGCTCTCTTGACAAAGCGAACATTTCGTATCTTGTTTGAACACCATAAAACTCTTGTAGGTATATGTAGATCTCACTAGCATGTCTCATATGCTCATGAGTCTTTTGGAGCTCATTGGTCATGGATGCCATTATGAGGTATCTCGCTTGTAGATCATTATCTACAAACTTATTGAAAACTTCACGTACCTCATCGGTGAGGTCATCACCTAAGGTATTTGGTGGACTTTGATCAAGGACATAGGTCTTCTTTTTGGAGTCAAGAATGATTTTAAGGTTACTTAACCAATCACGGAAGTTAAGCCCAATGAGCTTATTAGTTTCCAATATAGATTGGAGTGGATTCTTAGCCATTTTCTTTTGAATATTTTGAAAAATCTACAAGAGGTGAAAAAAGAGTATATGCATATCATTGAATATTTGATATTAAAGAAAACATATTCATGGTCTTTCAAGCATGTTTTTCTCCCACTATTTTATCAAATCTTTCACCCCTAGAAGAATTTGGAAAATCTCATTTCCTAGTGAGAATCAAGATACTAAGGACTTGTAAGTAGATCCATGACTTTTGAGACATCCACAAACAATCGAAAGGTAAGCAACTTTTGTTAATTGCTTCTCATGCAACTTTTGATGTATTTTGCCTCACTTTTCATCTAGATTCATGACTCGTGCGACATCTACTCTACTAGATGTTAAGTCGAACCTACCAATCAAATTTTGATTTGAGACCGATCCACATCATCCTACGACTCATGTGCCAATGATGGGAAGCCTCAAATCAATGTACATCATATGCTAAGTATATGGTCACAGCCTTCCACCATAAGTGTGACCTATGACTCGTGAGACATCGCACAAATGATGGTAGCATCATCATGCCACATACTATTGGTAGAAGGCATGGATTAATTGAAACTCCTTTTAATTTATATCTATTTTGACTTAATATTTGAAGCACTTAAACATCCCAAGTGGAGGGTTTTTCTTGCTTGCAAAGATCTCATCATTTTATCTTCTTATTTAGGTTTTCTATATCCTCACCATACATCTCATACATCAATAGGATATGGAAAACATGAATAAGAAAATATACCTAGCATCTTCCTACGGTGGGATGACCATGAGCCTTAACCAAGTGGTGGACTTAGAGTCATAAGTTCACCTCCTAGTTGATTTTAAGTAGGTTGATTAAATCTAGCTATTCCATGAGTGTATCCCATACATTCACGGGTCTTTTTTGCTCCTTGTAATATTTACACGAGAAAGAAATCCTCACTCCTACTGGCTCTACTCTCATAACATTTACAAGATAGAAATTAAGAGGCATGCAAGCCCCAATTTAATACGACCCTTTTCAACAACTTGAAACAAATAAAATCAATATTAAAGGATCATGATCATCCTTATTCGTTCATCATCCATTCAACAATTAAATGAATAATAAATAAATCTAGAATTAATAATTAATTCCAACAATTAAATGCTTATCTCATAAAAAATTAATTGGCCAAACAAGAGCAAGCATAACAATTATGCATCAAATTGAAGATTAACATCAACAAGTTTTTGCGTGGTAGACGTGCGCCTGGTGCACCCACTGCTCGGCCAGTGCCCAGCCAAGCAGGACAGCTTGCCCTGTTTTCACTTCGGCACCGAGTCAAATGAATTTTAGTTCAACTTTTGTGCACCAAAAAATTCAGAACACTTTCTAAACATTACAATACACATTATAGATGAAATTTCATATTCAAAACTCCTTTTAGAAATGGAACTTCAAGTGCTCAATCATGCTTCTAAAAACAACTTAAAGTAAGAATCACATTCTTCAAAAATCTCCAATAAACTCCAATCAAATTGGATCTAAAAATGACAAAAACTCCTTAAGGCCAATTTAAATATGCTATATCAACATATAACATCAACTAATGCCAAATCAACATTTAACATTAGCAACTATGAATTAAAACATGCTCAACATATGAATTAACATCTTAAAACACATATTAGCATAATATCAATTCATCAAGCATTGAGCAACATACAACATCATCCTAACACTCCAATCTATAGGTTGGATCAAGTATTTCGTGATTTTGACCAATTCATCACATGAATCAATCAATCAAAAAATCCAAATCATAGCATAAATTAGGCTCCAATACCACTTGAAGTCACATGTAGCACTAGGATCCAATAGTAAACACTTTAAAAAGGAAAATTAACTGGGCCACACATGATATCAAGGATCTAAACATGCTGATGATTCAAATCTAGATAGATAATAACCTTGATTTGCAAAAAACCAAGGAGATGAGGAAGATCAGCTCAACAACTTGAATCTGTCTCCTAGAGGCACAACGGAGAGTGAACAACTTTTTCTCGATACAAACTCCTCCAAATATTATGAAAATTTTACAGAACATTCTCAACTCCTTGATGAAGCTATTATAAAAAATTCAGCTCAAAAATATGAAGGTAAGTGCCTAGAAAAAATTCTCCAAACTCGCTGCCCTGACAGTGGATCTCCAAAGGCTAGCAATCTAATTGTCTTGCCTCTAACGTTATGATCTGCACACCAATACTAGATACTATTCTCCTTAATATTAGTTTCAAAATAAAGAGGAAAAATGCATAGATAAAGGCTTGATTTGGAGGTGAGAGAAGAAGAGAAGTGAAGATTCAACATATGAGCAACACCCGAGAAAGGAGGAAAAATATGAGAGAATCTAATTCTTCACACAATGAGCAAGTTCCCACCTTCTCTCCATCTATATCTATCTATAGAGTAAGGATGGTGTGATGTCAAGGTGGAACCACACCTTCCACAAGGGTGACCACCTACTATCTTGCTTAGTTGGCAAGCTTTGAATTTGAATTTTATGTGCATTTTAATTTAATTTGGAATCTTATTTCAAATTAATTAATTAAAATCCCAAACCAAATGAACCTTTACATTGAATTTTTGCTCCAAAATTGATTCTTCTCATTAATTAAATTAAACACTTTAATTTAATTAATTAACTTTTGACCTAACTCTTAAGTAAATTAGCTTAATTCTTTAAGCTAGACATTGTTAACTTAACCTTTTAAGCTAACTTGACCAATTGATAGTTATGTGGCTCCAAATAATTAACTCCTTAATTATTGGTCTAATTTAACTCCTTAAATTAGTTGATCAATTTAATTATTAAATTGATCAAGCCAAAAATGACCTCAATTTTTGCTAACCTCCAAAATTGGTGCGCTAGGAGTAATTTTCTAGCACTTAGAAAAATTTCTTCATCAATTAGGAAATGCTATTGGCTTTGGTGTGTGACCTATTAGGTTCTACCATTCATTGGACATGGGCGCATAACTCTTTGTGACTTTTGAATATCTTATATTCATCTTAGTCTAAACTCTTTTATACTAATCGACTCAATTCAATTAATTTTCATCAATTGAAGAGTACCCAATCTCCATGGTTGATGTCCAACCTCAAGCCCATGGAGCCCAACTAATTTGCCGAAGTGAATACTTTTGGAGAACCATTCTAGCTCTATGCCTACCATGAAAATGTGGTTCTTTCGTCTCCTATCTACCAAAAGAGGCCTAGGACAAGATATTTGTTGGTTCCCTAATAGTCCTAATTCTATGTTTCTATTCAAATGTTTGATTCCCCTTTATGACCTCATCTTTGGAAAACTCTTTTTCCAAATTTTCATACTACCTTTTGCAATGATTTCTTGAAATTGATCATTATAAGATACATAGAAGATGCAATCGCCGACGAGGAGTCGAATCACATCTTGGATCTCATAAAAATCCATGTCTAAATAGCTCATGCTCATCCTCCACCTTAACGACCCGCTACGTGGCCAACGAAGAGTTAAAGCATGAGAACCTAAACATAAGGTTACCATGGATCTTCAGGTCAAAGGACTAATTATGTGCGCTAGCATAAGTTGGAGAACTTACTGCTACTGACTTGCCACCTTAGCTATCTAGTGGATTCTCCAGGCAAGCATTCAGTACCTTGTTTCCAAACAAGCACCCACTAACATGCTTCTATATCTCATATGGCATTGCTCATGAAATGGAGCAATATCTAACTCCTTGGATTTATGCATCATTAGTACTAGTCTATTCGGATCTTAGATGCCAGGTATCATAAGATCCTACAACTTGGAAGATTTGAGATTACGACCATATAAGACTTGTTTTATGATCACCACCCAGTGTGTGACCAAGTCCCATAATCTTTGTGTGATCTAAGGGCTTCAACCAAATGCTAGTGAAGTAGAAATAAACATATGATGGAGATGGCCATTTATTGAATATCATTCAATCAAGATTGTATCACAAGTGAAATAGTTTGCAATGCTAATCTAATTGGCTAGTGGGGCACTATTCCAATACCACAAACTTGCATAAAGTGGATCTCACATCCAACTTGTCTCCCACTAACCTCTTGACGTATACGGGAGATCACTAAACTCTTAAATAAGTGTAAGAAGGTGCTTTGCCATACCACATCTAATGCGGTATTTTAGGTACCAACTTTGAGGGTACTACACATATAGTACTCTCTTTTATTTCTAAGGCATATCCTCAAAAGGAAATAGGCACATCGGTGAAGCTCATCATGGAATGTACCATGTCTAATAAGGTATGGTTTTTCCTCTTGGCTACTCCATTGTGTTTAGGTATGCTGAGTGGAGTCTATTGTGAGAGAATCCCATTCTCTATCAGATAATCTAAGAATTCGGTACTTAAGTATTGTCTTCATCGATCTGATCGAAGAGCTTTAATATTAAGTTGTCGTTGATTTTCTACTTCTTTCCTATACTCTATGAACCTTTCAAAAGCTTCAAAGTTGTACTTTATAATATACACATATCCAAATCGAGTATGATCATTGGTGAAGGTAATGAAGTAAGAATAGCCTCCTCTTGCACTAACTCTTAGTTGTCCACAAACATCCGTATGAATCAAATCCAAAAGACTTGTGCTTTCTATGTTTGTCCTACAAAAGGAGCCTTGGTCATTTTTCCTTTTACAGATAGGAAGATCTTCTATGTCACTAACATTTAGTGCTTTAAGGGCTTCTATCTTGTTCATCCTATTCTTGAAAATATGTCCAAGTCTTGCATGCTACAAAATGACATCTTTTTAGTTATCTAATTTTTTTTTTCACTTTGTTGAATATGCATTAGTGATAGTTGAGAATCCAAAATGTATAATCCATGGTTAAATGTTCCCATTGCAAGTAAAGAATCATTTTTTATTGCCTTCAATTTCCCATTTGATATTGAAAAACCATATCCTTCACTATCTAAAGTAGGAATTGAAATAATATTCTTAAAAAGATTCAGTACATAGTAACAAGGATCCATTAAAAGTAAAGAGCTCCCTAAGTCTAACTTCATGATGCCTTCAACTTTGGCCGCAACTTTTGCTCCATTGTCAAGGCATATGATCAAATCTTCATCACTTAGCCTCCTTCTTCTTTCCATCCCTTGTAACAATTTACATGGGGCATTAAATACCCATGAGAAGGATTTGTCGTTAAGTGCACTTCAATAAAGTACATACCCTACCCAATGGGTACACTTAACCTTCCCAATGGGTGCACTTCAATAAAGGTATGTGTGGCACTAGAATCTAAATATTTTAACATAAAACTGAATAAACTAGCCCACACAACACCCCCAGGATCAAGACATACATGTAATTCAGATTTATAAAGGGAAAAATACCTGGGTGATGATAGAAAATCGAAGAGCAAGAGAAAACTCTTAAAAATCGTTAAACTGTCTCTTCACTGGCGCAGCAGGATCACCACCGATTTTACCTTGGATGGACTCCTCCGTTTTTGCTGAAATTTTTACAGGAACTCCTAAACCCCTTGAATATTCTTCAGTCCAAAATCCAGCCCAATCAGAACACCAGAGGTCCTCCCAGAACTAGCAAAACAGGATGCCAGAAAACTGCTCCAGTCAAGAGCAAAAGCAACCAAATTAGATTGCCTCTAATGTAAAAGTCCACACACCAAATCTATGGTCTATTCTCTACAGAATGGCTGGAATATCTGCAGAGAATGAGGGTAGGAAGGCTGGGAAGAAGGATGAGGAGGAAGTTGGAGAGAATAATAGGATGCTAACAAATTAGATTCCCACTACACAATATGTGGGGAGAAATCACACTAGTCATGCACACACTTGCTCTCACTCACCCTTGGCCGGCCACACTCCTATATCTATATATAGGAGTGGTCCATGAACATCCCCAAAGAGATGATGCCAAGTATCCTTGCCAAGTGAATAAGAATATTAATTGAGGCACAAATTTCATCTTATGAAATGTCTTGCAATTAAATTCCAATTCACATTAAATGAACCATTCACTTAATTATTCTCCCAAAAATAATCCTCCAACTCAATTAAATTAAACACTTTAATTTAACCAATAATAATTTGACTTAACTCTTAAGTCAAAAATGCTTAACTATTTAAGCTAGTCAAAGTCAATTTAACCCTTAAATTAATTTTGACCAATTGATAGTCATGTGACATCAATTAACAAACCCTTAATTAATTGATCTTAATTTAAATCTTAAATTAATTTGACTAATTTAACATTTAAATTGATCAAGTCAAAATGACTACAATTTTGTCTCCTCCAAAACGGTTATGAATTTTCTAACTCTTAGAAAACTCTACTTCCTTCAATTGACCATGTCATTGGCTTTTGTGTGTGACCCATTAGGTTCTACCATTCATTGGACATGGGCTCACAACTCCTTGTGACTTTTGGAATATCAAATATTCACATTAGTTTAAACTCCTTTAAACTAAGTGACTCGATTCAATTAATCTCATTAATTGAAGAGCACCCAATCTTCATGGTCGATGTCCAACCTCAAGCCCATGGATCCCAACAAATTAGCCTAAATGAATGCTCTTGAAGAACCATTTTAGCATTACGCGTACCATGCAAATATGGTCCTTCCGTCTCCTATCTCCCGAAAGAGGCCTAGGGCAAGATATTAGTCGACTCTCTAATAGCCTCAATTCTATGTTTCTATTCTTAATGTTCAATTCCCTTTGTGACCTCATGTTTGGAAATACCTTTCCAAATTGTCACATCACCTTGCGCAAGGATTTCTTGAAATCGATCATTATAGAACACATAGGAGATGCACTCGCCCTTCACAAAGACGAGGAGTCGGATTTCATCTTGGATCTCATAAACCTCCATGCCAAGTAGCTCATACCCAATCTCAACCTGGAAGGCCCGCTAAGTGGTCAAAGAAAAGTCAAAGCATGAGGACCGGACACAAGGTTATCATGGATCCTCAGGTCAAAGGACTGATAATATGCACTAGCGTAAGCGGGAGAACTTGCCACTACCGACTATCTAGTGGATTCTCCAGGCGGGTCTTCAATGCTTTATTTCCTAACAAACACCCACTAACATACACCCGTATCTCATACAGTTGCTCATGGAATGGAACAATAACCAACTCTTGGATTATGCATCGTTAGTGTAAGTCTATCCGGATATTAGATGCTCTTATTCTCTTAAGATCCTATGACTTGGAAGTTTTAAGATCACGATCGTGTGAGACTTATTCCATGGTCGCCAAACCAAGTCCCATAGTCTTGTGTGATCTAAGGGCTTCATCTAAATGCTAGTGAAGAAAATGAAAGGCATATGATGAAGATGGCCATATGATGAATATCACTCTATCAAGATTGTCTTAAAATGAAATAGTTTACAAGGCCAATCTAATTGGCTTGTTGGGCACTATTCCAACAATCTCCCACTTGCCCTAAAGCCAATGCCCCATGGCCTTGAGACCCATCTTCTCAAGATGTCCTTCAAAGACCTTTTACGATAAGGGTTTTGTCAGTGGATCTGCTATATTCTCTTTTGAGGCAACTCTCTTTATTTGGATGTCGCATCTATTAATGATCTCCTGGATAAAATGATATCGCCTCAAAATGTGCTTGGATCACTGATGAGATCTTGGCTCTTTAGCTTGTGCTACCGCCCCATTGTTGTCGCAGAAGACAACTACTGGCTCAGCAATGCTAGGCACCACATTCAACTCTCGAATGAAGTTTTTCATCCAAACACCCTCCTTTGCAGCTTCCAAAGCTGGAATATACTCTGCTTCAGTAGTTGAGTCGGCCGTGGTGTCTTGTTTAGAACTTTTCTAACTTACTGTGCCACCATTGAGGTGAAATATAAATCCAGAAGTAGATTTGAGGTCATCTACATCGGATTGGAAACTTGAATCTGAAAACCCTTCTAGTTTCAATTCTCCATTGCTGTATACCAATAACATGTCCTTAGTTCTTCTCAAGTACTTAATGATTGCTTTTACGGCTATCCAGTGACTCTCATCGGGATTGGATTGGAACCTACTCATAACACTTAGCGAGTGTGCCACATCCAGTCTAGTACATTGCACAGCATACATTATGCTTACTATGGCGGAGGCATAAGGTATGTGGGACATTCTTCGTTTCTCTTTCTCAGTCTTGGGGGTCATAGACTTTGAGAGATGAATGCCATGTCCCATGGGAAGGAATCCCCTCTTGGATTCTTCCATACTAAACCTCTTTAGTATCTTGTCAATGTACGGGGTTTGAGAAATCCCCAACATCCTCTTCGATCTATCTCTATAGATACGTATTCCCAATACGTAGGATGTTTCTCCCAAATCCTTCATGGAGAATTGCGTAGATAACCATACTTTAGTGCACTCTAACATTCCTACCTCATTTCCAATGAGAAAGATGTCATCGACATAAAGTACAATAAACTGTACTGAACTCCCACTATATTTCTTGTACACACAAGGTTTATACATATTTTTGACAAAGCCAAACGATTTGACCGTTTTGTCAAAACGTATGTTCCAACTTCGGGATGCTTGTTTTAACCCATAAATGGATCTCTGGAGTTTGCAAACTTTTTGCTCACTCCCTTTGGATGCAAAACCTTGTGGTTGCTCCATGTAAATTTCTTCTTCAATGTCACCATTGAGGAAAGCGGTTTTAACATCCATTTGGCATATCTCATAGTCATAATATGTGGCTATGGAAAGAAAGATCCGAATGGACTTAGGCATAGCAACCAGTGAAAAGGTTTCCTCGAAATCGATACTGGGTCTTTGAGTGTAACCTTTTGCCACTAGCCGTGCCTTAAAAGTCACCACTTCTCTATCTACTCCAACCTTCCGCTTATAGATCCACTTGCAACCGACGGGAACTATTCCCTCTGGTGGATCTACCAAAGTCCATACTTTGTTTGAGTACAAGGAGTCCATTTTGGATCTCATGGCTTCTAGCCAACGTCCCGAATCTATGTCCAACATAGCTTCTTCATAGGTCTTTGGATCACTATCCAATTGACCCGTCTCATGAAAGAATCCAAACCTTTCGGGTTGCTTCTTGATCCGGTCAGACCTTCTTAGAGGATGTGTACAAGGTTCTAATTCTGTATTTGTTTCCATTGCTTGTGGGATTTCTTGATCGTCCTAAACTTCATCAAGTTCAATGAAAACACCATTTCTATCTAATAGAAATTCCTTTTCCAAAAAGTGGGCGTTCCTTGAAACAAACACCTTTTGTTTCAAGGGATCGTAAATGTAATAACCCATAGACTCTCTTGGGTATCCCACAAACTTGCACAATGTAGATCTACTATCCAACTTATCTCCCACTATTTGTCTCACGTAGGCGGGAGATCCCCAAACTTTCAAATAATGGTAAGAGGGTGCTTTGCCATGCCATATCTCATATGGTATCTTTGGCACAGACTTTGAAGGTACTACATTTAGTAGCCTCGCCGCCGTTTCTAAGGCGTATCCCCAAAAGGATATAGGTACATTGGAAAAACTTATCATGGAACGTACCATGTCCAACAAGGTACGATTTCTCCTTTCGACTACTCCATTATGTTGGGGTGTGCCGGGTGGAGTCCATTGTGAAAGAATCTCATTCTCTTTTAGATAATCCAAGAATTTGTTACTTAAGTATTCACCCCCTCGATCCGATCAAACTGTTTTAATACTAAGTCCCTTTTGCTTTTCTACTTCATTCTTGTACACTTTGAACTTTTCAAAGGCCTCGGACTTGTACTTTATAAGATACACATGTCCATACCGACTATAATCATCAGTGAAAGTGATGAAGTAGGAATAGCCTCATCTCCCACTAACCCTTAGTGGTCCACAAACATCTGAATGGATCAAATCCAATAGATGTGTGGTTCGCTCCGTTTGTCCGACAAATGGAGTTTTGGTCATTTTTCCCTTTAAACAAGATTCACAAGTAGGAAGCTTTTCAATGCCACTAATATTTAGTGCTTTGAGCGCTTCTAACTTGCTCATCCTATTTTTAGAGATATGACCAAGTCTTGCATGCCATAACATGGTGTCTTCTTGGATATCTAGCTTCCTTTTATTCGATTGAATGTGCATAAGTGAAGGTTAGGAATCAAGTATGTATAATCCCTTCATTAATGTACCTTTAGCAATTAAAGACCCATTCTTTAACGCCATCAATGTCCCATTTGATATAGAAAAATCATATCCTTCATTATCAAGAACGGGAATCGATATGATGTTTTTAACAAGATGGGGTACATAATAAACTGGATCTAATACAATTTTAGCATTCCCCAAGTCTAACTTGATTATGCCTTGGAAAGTGGCCGCAACAGTTGCTCCATTTCCTAGGCGGAGGATCATATCCCCTTCACGAAGTCCCTTTCTTCTTTCCATTCCCTGTAACAAATTACATAGATGAAAACCGCATGCGGTATCAAATACCTATGTGGAAGAATTGGTGGTTAATTGCACTTCAATGAATAACATACCCTTCTCAAGAGTATCAAGGTAAGCTTTACAGTTTCTCTTCCAATGCCCCTTTTCACCATAGTGGAAATAATTTGCTTCGGTCTTAACTTTTTCTTAACTCTCCCAGAACTCTTCTCGGGTTGCTTCCCTTTGGAAGAACTTTTCTTCCTTTTTCCTCCCTTTCTTGGGCCCCTAAGGCCTTTTGACTTGGAGGTGGAGGTAATCATCAGAGGCTTTTCCTTTTTCAAAGTCGACTCAGCAGACACAAGCATGTTCACCAATTCGTTAATCGTCACTTCCTGCTTAGACATATTAAAGTTTATGATGAATTGGTCGAACGATGGAGGTAACGACTGTAGGATCAAATCCATGTAAAGGTCATTGTCCATAATCTCGTCAAGCTGTCCAAGCTTTTCGATGAGTCAAATCATCTTAAGCCCGTAGTCATGGACACTCGAACCTTTACTCATCCTTGCTTTAAAAAGCTTATTTGACAAAGCGAACCTTTCATGTCTTGATTGTACACCATACAACTCTTGTAGGTGCGTATAGATTTCTCAAGCATGTTTCATGTGCTCATGAGATTTTTGGAGCTCATTAGTTATGGATGCCATCATGAGACACCTCACTTGTAGATCATCATCTACAAATTTAGTGAACACTTCATGTGCCTCATCAGTAGGGTCATCACCTAATATGTCTGGCGTACTTTGATCAAGTACATAAGTCCTCTTCTTGGAGTCAAGAATTATCTTAAGGTTTCTCAACCAATCTTGGAAGTTAGGCCCAGTTAACTTATTAGTTTCCAAAATACTTGCAAGTGGATTTTTAGCCATATTGTTTTGAAGATTTCAAAAATCTACAAGAGGCGAAAAAAGAGTATAAGCATGTGATTGAATTTGATATATAAAACATGTTCATGGTATTTTAAGCATGTTTTTCTCCCACTATTTTATCAAATCCTTCACCCCCACGAAGAATTCGGGAAATCTCATTTCCTAGTGAGAATCAAGATCCTAACGACTTGCCAATGGACCTCGTCACTGAGTGCCATCCACGAGCAATCAAAAGGTAAGTAACTTTTGCTAATTTCATCTCATGCAATTCTTCATATATTTTGCCTCACTTTTCATATAGACCCATGTGACCGTGTGCCATCTACACTACTAGGTGTTAAGTCAAACCCACCAATCATTCTTCATTTCAAGATTGCCTCACGCCGTCCCCCGTGACAGAGTGCCAATGCGTGAGGGTTCTTAAATCAAAGATACATCTCATGCTAAGTGTATGTTCACAGCTTTTCTCCTAAGTGTGACCCCCGTGACCAAGTGCCATCACAAAAAATCGGTAGCATCCCATGGCATACACTATTGGTGGAAAGCTTGGATTAATTAAAACTTTTTTAATTTGTATCTATTTTCACTTAATATTTGAAAAATACTTAGAAACTCTAAGTGGATGATTTTTTGCTTGCAAAGATCTCATCATTTTTATCTTCTTATTTAGGTTCTCTATATCTTAGTCATGCATCTCATACATCAATAGGATATGAAAAGCGTAAATAAGTAAATGCGCCTAGCATGCTTCTAGGGTGGGATGACCATGAGCCTAACCAAGTGACGCACTTAGAGCCATAGGTGCATCACTTGGTTGATTTTAAGTGGGTGGATTAAACTAAGCTATTACATGAGTGTATCCCATACATTCATGGGTCTTCAAGCCTCCTTGTGTCCTCCTTACTCCTTGCAATTTTACAAGAGAAAGAAAACCTCACTTCTAGTGATTCTACTCTCATAACTTTTACAAGATAGAACAAGAGGCATGCAAGTCCCATTTAATACAACCTATTTCAACAACTTGAAATAAGTAAAATCAATATTAAAGGCTCATGATCATCCCCATTCATTCATCATCCATTCAACATTTAAATGAACAATAAATAAACCAAGAATTGACATTCAATTCCAACAATTAAGTGCTAATCAAATTAACAAATAATTGGCCAAGCAAAAACAAGCATAACGCTTATGCATCATATTTTGCCACAATTGGAGATCAACTTTAACAAGTTTTAAAAGCAAACAAAAAGTGTCCAACATAATCTTGAGGCCTTGCACAACATTTGTGCAACCAATGTGAGTGTTTCAAAACAAGTTTGGTCACCAAAGGAACCAAAGAAAAAGCCTAAAACCCGTCCCAAACCCAACTAAGGGCTGCTGGCCGAGGCTTGCTCACTGCTGGGTAGTAGCTCTCGGCCACTGCCTTGCTGTGGGCTGCCATGGGCCGGTAGCACCCCTGTTTTGGGGTTCATGGCTGAGTCAAGCCATTTTTGGCTCAACTTTTGTGCACCAAGATTTTTAGAACAACTTCTAAACATCAAAACACACAACATAGGATGAAATTTCAGATTAAAATACCTTTTAAAACTGAAATATCAAGTGCCCAAAGAAGCTTGAAAAATAAGTTTAAGCAAGAATCATATTCTTCAAAAAATCTCCAGTTAGATCCAATCCAATTGGACCCAAAAATGACCAAAAAAACTTAAGGCCATTCATGACATGATGTATCATAATATAACATCTACCAATGCCAAAACAAAATTTTAACATTAGCAAAAATGAATTAAAACATACCCATCATATGAATTAACAATTAAAGCACATAATAACATGATTCAATCCATTAATCAAGGAGCCACAAGCAAGATTATCCATACACTCCAACCCATCATATGGATCGAGTACATGGTGATTTAAATCAGTTCTTCACAAGAACCAACCATCCAAGCCAAGCAAAATCTAAATCCATGCATGAATATGGCTTCAATACCACTTGAAGATATGTGTGGCACTAGGACCCAAATATTTTAACATAAAACTGAATAAACTAGCCCAAAAAACACCCCCAGGATCAAGACATACATGGAATTCAGATTTATAAAGGAAAAAATACCTGGGTGATGACAGAAAATCGAAGAGCAAGAGAAAACTCTTGAAAACCGTCAAGCTGTCTCTTCACCGGCGCAGCAGGATCACCACCGATTTTCCCTTGGATGGACTCCTCCATTTTTGATGAAATTTTATAGGAACTCCTAAACCCTTTGAAGATTCTTAAGTCCAAAATTCAGCCCAATCAGAACACCAGAGGTCCTCCCAGAACTTAGCAAAACCGGCTGCCAAAAAACTGCTCCAGTCAAGAGCAAAAGTAACCAAATTACATTGCCTCTAATATAAAAGTCCACACACTAAATCTATGGTCTATTCTCTAAAGAATGGCTGGAATATCTGCAGAGAATAATGGTAGGAAGGCTGGGAAGAAGGAGGAGGAGGAAGTTGGAGAGAATAATAGGATGCTAACAAATTAGATTCCCACTACATAATATGTGGGGGAAAATCACACTAGTCATGCACACACTTGCTCTCACTCACCCTTGGCTGGCCACACTCCTATATCTATATATAAGAGTGGTCCATGAACATCCCCAAAGAGATGATGTCAAGTGTCATTGCCAAGGTGGCCACTAACTAGTAATTAGTGAATAAGAATATTAATTGAAGCACAAATTTCATCTTATGAAATGTCTTGCAATTAAATTCCAATTCACATTAAATTAACCACTCACTTAATTATTCTCCCAAAAATAATCCTCCAACTCAATTAAATTAAACACTTTAATTTAACCAATAATAATTTGACTTAACTCTTAAGTCAAAAATGCTTAACTATTTAAGCTAGTCAAAGTCAATTTAACCCTTAAATTAATTTTGACCAATTGATAGTCATGTGACATCAATGAATAAACCCTTAATTAATTGATCTTAATTTAAATCTTAAATTAATTTGACCAATTTAACATTTAAATTGATCAAGTCAAAATGATTACAATTTTATCTCCTCCAAAACGGTTATGAATTTTCTAACTCTTAGAAAACTCTACTTCCTTCAATTGTCCATGTCATTGGCTTTTGTGTGTGACCCATTAGGTTCTACCATTCATTGGACATGGGCTCACAACTCCTTTTGACTTTTGGAATATCAAATATTCACATTAGTTTAAACTCTTTTAAACTAAGCGACTCGATTCAATTAATCTCATTAATTGAAGAGTACCTAATCTTCATGGTCGATGTCCAACCTCAAGCCCGTGGAGCCCAACTAATTAGCCGAAATGAATGCTCTTGAAGAACCATTCTAGCATTACGCGTACCATGCAAATACGGTCCTTCCATCTCATATCTCCCGAAAGAGGCCTAGAGCAAGATATTAGTCGGCTCCCTAATAGCCTCGATTCTATGTTTCTATTCTTAATGTTCAATTCCCTTTGTGACCTCATATTTTGAAACACCTTTCCAAATTATCACATCACCTTGCGCAAGGATTTCTTGGAATCGATCATTATAGAACACATAGGAGATGCACTCGCCCTTCACAAAGACGAGGAGTCGGATTCCATTTTGGATCTCGCAAACCTCCATGCCAAGTAGCTCATACCCAATCTCAACCTGGAAGACTTGCTAAGTGGTCAAGGAAGAGTCAAATCATGAGGACCGAACACAAGGTTATCATGGATCCTCAAGTCAAAGGACCACTAACGTAAGTGGGAGAACTTGCCACTACCGACTTGCCACTTGGGCTATCTAGTGGATTCTCCAGGCGGGTCTTCAATGCCTTGTTCCTTAACAAGCACCCACTAACATGCACCCGTATCTCATACAGTTGCTCATGGAGTGGAACAATATCCAACTCTTGGATTATGCATCGTTAGTGCAAGTCTATCCGGATATTAGATTCCCTTATTCTCTTAAGATCCTATGACTTGGAAGGTTTAAGATCACGATCGTGTGAGACTTATTCCATGGTCACCAAACTAAGTCCCATAGTCTTGTGTGATCTAAGGGCTTCATCCAAATGCCAGTGAAGAAAATGAAGGGCTTATGATGAAGATGGCCATATGATGAATATCATTCAATCAATATTGTCTTATAATGAAATAGTTTACAAGGCCAATCTAATTGGCTTTCTGGGCACTATTCCAACATGTAAGGTATTCCTTGCAATTCCGCTTCTAATGGTTTTTCTCACCACAATAGAAACAAATAGCATCGACTTTGTCCTCTTTCTTATCTTAACTCCTCCAGAGGGTTTTAATGGTTGTTTTCCTTTCGAAGAAGAACTCTTCTTCTTCTTACCTCTCTTCTTAACACCTCTAGGGCCCTTAGAGTTGGAGAAGGATGCAAGCATTAATGGTTTGCCCTTTTTCATTGTTGACTTGGCGGTCACCAACATATTGACCAATTCATTAATCGTTTACCTCTTGCTTTGACTTGTTGAAGTTCATAATAAATTAGGCATATGAACTTGGTAATGATTGGAGGATCAAATCCACATGAAGGTCATTGTCCATGACCACGTCAACTAAGCAAGCTTCTTAATGAGACCTATCATCTTAAGGCTATGGTCATGGACACTTGCACCTTCTACCATCCTAGTCCTGAAGATCTCCTTAAAGAAAGAGTAGCGCTCATATCTAGATTGCACCCCGTACAAATTTTGTAGATGCATATGAATCTCAGAAATAGTCTTTATATTTTCGTGAGATTTTTAGAGCTCGTTGGATATAGAAGTCATCACGAGGCAACGAGTTTGAAGATCATCCTCTACCCATTTAGCGAACATTTTGTGTGCCTCATCATTAGCATTATCACCAACGATATCTAGTGGACATTGAGTACAGACATATGTTCTCTTTCCAGAGTCAAGAATCATTTTGAAATTTCTAAGCCAATCAAAGTTAGGCCTAGTGAGTTTATTGGTTTCCAAAATAACATTTAGTAGATTCTTAGCCATTGATTGAGATTTCGCAAATCTACAAAGGCGAAAAAGAGAATATAAGCATGTGATTGGATTTTGATATTAAAAACATATTTATGGACTTTCAAGCATGTTTTTCTCCTACTATTTTATCAAATTTCTCACCCCCTAAAGGAATTTGGGAAATCTTATTTCCTAATGAGAATCAAGGTCTAAAGGCATCATTCGTGGACCTACGACTCATGAGATATCCACAAACAATCCTAAGATAAGCAACTTTTGCTAATTCTATCTCTATGATACCCTTGATGTGTTTTGTCTCACTTTTCATGTAGACTTAGGACTCGTGCGACATCTACACTACTAGGTGTTAAGTCGTACCTACCAATTGATCTTTAATTATATACTTTACTATGTCATTCCACGACTTATGAGACAGTATCATAGTGAGTTTTAAATTAAAGTGCGTCATATGCTAAGTAAGTGAGAATAACTTTCCTCCAAGAACATGTTCCACGACTCGTGGGCCAGCACATAAATATGATAGCATCTCGCGTTACAAACTATTGGTAAAAGGCTTTGATTAATTAAAACTCCTTTTAATTTTTATCCAAATTAACTTAATATTTTGGAAAAGTTAGACTCCTCTAAGTTGAGGTTTTTTTTTTTTTTTTATTGCATTGAAAGATCTCATAAATTTTATCTTCTCTTAGTTAGGTTTTCTTCTAACCGTGTATCTCATACATTCATATGATAAAGGAAGCATAAATAAGTAAATGCATCTAGCATGCTCCTAGGGTGGGATGACCATGAGCCTCAGTGTATTTAGAGCCACAAGTGCACTGCTTAGTTGATTTTAAGTGAGTTGATTAAATCCTATCTATTATATAAATGTATCCCACACATTCATGGGTCTTCAAACCCCCATGATCTGCTTTGACTTCTTTATCTCCTTGCAACATTTACAAGAGAAAATAAATTCACTCGTAGAGTTCTACTCTCATAACCTTTATAAAGTAGAAAATCAAAAGGCATGCAAGCTCCTATTTAATCCAACCTTTTTCAACAACTTGAAACAAATAAAATCAATTTAAAGGCTCATGCTCATCCCCATACATTCATCATCCATTTAACAATTAAATGACCAATAAATAAGAATTGACATTCAATTCATCTAATCAAATGCTTATCTCATAAATAATTAATTAATTGACAAAAATAAGCATAACTCTTATGCATTTTATTTTTGCACCTAATTGAATATTAACTTGAATTTGACTTTAAAAGCAAGCAAAAATGTTCAACATTGTTTTAAATCACTTACACAACTTTTGATGCCACTTACACAACTTTTATGCATCAAAATTATATGGAATAATGTGAATTGAGAGGCCAAAAATTAAAATTTGCACCAAATAGGTGCCTAGGAAATCTTTCAGTAGGTTGCCACCTAGCCGCCTAGCCTGGTGCACGGGAGGTGCCCACACAGCACGCCCTTGGCCGGCCAACCTGTCAACAACATTGTCGGCTAGCCACCTTTGGCTCCATTCTGTGCTATTTCTCATTTTTGGCATCTCTAATCACAAGGACACATCCTCATCATCATTCCACACACATTTTGACAAATTTTCATATTCTAAACACTTTAAAAACTGGAAATTAAAGTGCTCAAACATGCTTCAAAAATCAAATCTAAGTGAAAATCAACATTCTCTAAAAAACTTCAATTAACTCCAATCCAATCGGATCCAAAAATACCTAAAATATTTTAAAACTATAATTAATATGCTATATCACCATATAACATCATCCAATGCAAAATCAATGTTTAACATCATCATACTTGAATCAAAGTCATGCCAACATATGAAATAACACTTAAACACATATTGACATATCTCAATTCAACACAAGGAGAGCCACATGCAAAACCATCGAACCACTTAAATTCCTTAATTGAATCAAGCATTTGAAAATTTAGAATCAATTCATCACATGAATTAATTTACAAAATTCAAATTTAGGCATGAAATAGGCTCCAATACCACTTGAAAAAAGGAGTAGGATTGAGATCCAAATATTAAAACTAAAACTAGGAAAAATATAACCAAACTACTCCATCCCAAGGACCATAATCATGCACTAAATAACGATATGGATGCAGAAAATTTACCTTGGTAGATCAACACAAAGGAAACGAGAAGATCACTCCGATGAATACTTCAAAGGATGATCCACATGCAGCAGCGGATACCAACAGTCGATCCCCTTCCCAAGCTCCAAAAATAAAAAAATTTGACAGGTTATACCATCACCAATACAGTGAGTTGCTGCCATAGTTTTGCTCAAATCAGAAACTCATTGGTCACCTAAATCTACTCCCAAAAATCAGTGCAAACAATGATCCACCAAGGAATTCCAAGTCCTCCAAGTGTAGGACCTCTAAGACAAAGTCCATACACCTTAGGAAAGCATTAAATCAACCTAACTTGTGCTAGAACAAGAGAGGAAGAAGGTGATAGGAGGCGTTAATGGAGGTAAGAGGGAGAGGAGAGAATTTTGCGTGAATTTTCAACACATGAATATCACACTTTGGAGGCTCTATGACAAAGTCCATACACCTTAGGCAAGCATTAAATCAACATAACTTGTGCTAGAACAAGAGAGGAAGAAGGTGATAGGAGGCGTTAATGGAGGTGAGAGGGAGAGAAGAGAATTTTGCGTGAATTTTGAACACATGAATATCTCACTTTTGGAGGAAAATGTGAGGATGCCAATAACTACTCCAATTGAAGGGCCATGTGGCCTATTTATAGAGGTGAGAGGGATGCTTAGCCAGCATCACACCTCCCATTCTAGTTAGCCAACTTGCCAACTTGAATGTGCATTTGCATTTAATTAACATTTGCATTCATCTCATGAAATAAAATGCTACTTAATACTAATTCAAATTCAAATGGACTCTTCCATTTGATTTCTGACCAAAATTTAAATTCTCATTTTAATTATATTAACTCTTTAATTTAATTAATTTGATTTAGCTCTTTAAGTCAATTAACTTAACTCTTTAAGTTAATTAATGTTAACTTAACTCCTTAAGTTGATTAATGTTAACTTAACTCCTTAAGTTGATTAGTTAATTGTCATATCACCCCAATTAAATTAACTCCTTAATTTAATTGGCCTAATTTAAAATTTTTAATTATTTTAGTTAATTTAACACTTAAATTAATCAAACCAAGATGACTAATTAAAGTAGTCACTTGTCCCTCTCTCAAAAAGCCTAGGCTTGAATTTTCTAACTACTTAGAAAATTCCTCCTATCAAATAACAGCTTCCTATAGGCTTTTGCATGTGACCCATTAGATTCATCTATTCATTAGACATAGGCTCGCAACTCATTGTGATATTTTGAATATCAAAATATTCACATTAGTTTAAACTCTTTTAAATTAATAACCCTTTCAATTAATCTCTATTAATCGAAGAGTCCTCAATCTCCATGGTTGATGTCTAGCAACAAACCTATGGATCCCAACTAATTAGATAAATGGATTATGTCTTGATGAACCATTATAGCTTACCCTTGCCATGTAAATACGGTCCTTCCATCTCCTATCTCTCAAAAGAGACCTAAGGCAAGATGTTTGCCACCTCCCTAATAGCCTTAATAACTATGTCTCTACATCCAATGTTCGATTCCTCTTTATGACCTCAACTTTTGGAAACAACTTTTTCAAATTGTCATACTACTTTGCGCAAAACGTTTTTGGAATCAATCATTATAGAATACATAGGAGACGCACTCGTCCTTCACAACAACAAGGAAATGGATCCCATCTTAGATCTCACAAACCTCCATGCTTAAGTAGCTCATGTGTAATCTCAATCCCGGATGACCCACTACATGGTTAAAGAAAGGTTAAAGCATAAGGACCTAAACACAAGGTTACCATGGATTCTTGGGTCCAAGAACTATTTATATGCTCTATCGTAAGCTAAAGAACTTGCCACTATGGCTATCTAGTGGATTCTCTTAGCAAATTTTCAGTGAACATGTTCTCTAACAAACACCTACTAACATGCATCCATGTCTCACATGGATTGCTCATGAAATGGAGTAATATCCAACCCCTTGGAAAATGCATCGTTAGTGCAAGTCTATCCGAATCTTAGATACCCCATCTCTTAAGATTCTATTTGGAATATTTAAAATCATGATCGTAGAGACTTGTTTCATGATCACCATCATATGCGTGACCAAGTACCATAGTTTTATATGATTTAAGGGCTTCAACCAAATGCAAGTGAAGTATAATAAGCATAAGATGAAAATGACCATTTAATAAAAATATCATTCAATCAAGATTGTATCACAAGTGAAATAACATTACACGCTAATCTAATTGGCTCGAGGCACTATTCCAACAAATAAGGCCCATTTGGGCCTCTAGATAAAGTTGAATTCTTTGTATGTGAACCATTTTTGGTATGAAAGGCCTACCAGAAGCCTTTTGGAAAGGCTAAGAGCGCTACTCTTTCTCTAGAGTGAGTCCACTCAAACATATGCGAACTTATGAATGTAAGGCACGAAAAGATGCATACTATTTCTTCACTTTTACTGATTAATATTCATGCTATAGGTTAGTATATCTCTTATCTCATTGGTTGAAGCACTTGATTATTTTAAGTGATTTTTGGCATATGTTGAAAATCAAAGAATTGAAAACCTGAGGTTCTACGTACTAATATAGATCAAGAATATTTATGAGATCAGTTTAGGAAAATGTGTGAGGAAAGGAGTATAATAATATAATTAATGATTCCACACACTTTATAACAAAATAGTGTTGCATAGAGGAGGAGTTGAACATCTCTGAATATGGCAAATCAATCATGGTTAGCAAATTATCTAATATCATTATCGGAAGATACAATTTTGACTACAACCTATGTTTTTTGAACCATATGCCCTTTAAATCAGTTCCTGCAACACCTTATGAAACTTGACATAGGAAACAACCTAATTTAGAGGGGTTGCAACCTCGAGGATTGCAAGGTTTGTCTTGGAATAGTACCCCGCAAGCCAATTAGATTGGCATATAGAATTACTCCATGTAACAGTCTTGAGTGAATGATGTTCAATAAAATAGCCACATTTGTCTTATGCGTTTATGATTTTCTTCACATGTATTTGGTTGAAGCCCTTAAATCATACTAGACTATGGGACTTGGTCACATATATGATGGTGATCATGAAACAAGTCTCTACAGTTATAATCTTAAATATTCCAAGTCATAGAATCTTATGAGACAGGGCATCTAAGATTCGCTAATGATACATATTTCAAGAAGTTAGATATTACCTCGTTTCATGGGAAATCTATGTTAGACATGGATGCATGTTGTGGGTGCTTGTTGAAGAACAAGTTTAGTGAAGAATCACATAGAGAATCCACAAGGTAGCCAAAGTGGCACATCGATAGTAGAAAATTCCCTAGCTTTTGATAGTGCATCTAATTAGTCCTTTGACTTGAAGTTCCACAATAACCTTGTATTTAGGTCTTTGTACTTTGATTTTGCTCCAACAACGTAGCAGGTCACCCAGGGCTTAGGTTGGACACAAGCTATCTAAATATAGAGGTTGGTGTGTTCCAAGATGGGATCCATTTTGCTCGTCTGTGGAGAGCAGATTGATCTCTTATGTATTCTACGATGATCAATTCTAAGAAATTCTTGCGTAAGGTACTGTGACTATTTAGAAAATGAGTTTTCCAAAGTTGGGGTCACAATTAAGACTCAAACATTAAGAATAGATACATAGTTATCGAGGCTATTAGGGAATCGGCAAATATCTTGCCCTAGTCCTCTTTTGGGAGATAAGAAATAGAAGGATCATGTTGCATGCCAGTCATAAGTTATAATGGTTCACCCAAGATTAATTCATCTAATTAGTTGGGCTCCATAGGCTTGTGCTAGATATCACTATGGAGATTGGGCATTCTTTATTGAAATAGTGATTAGTTTAAGAGAGTTTAAACTAATTGGAATATTTGATATTTAATAAATCACAAAGAGTTGTGAGCACATGTCTAATTAATTGGTAAACCTAAAGGGTCACACAAAAAAACCTAGATCACTCTAAATTGATAGATTGGAGAAATTAGCTAAAGAGTTACATAATTAAAGTGGTCAAATTTGGAAGAGACAAAATTGACTAATTAGGAGTTGGTCACAATGGCTTGATTAATTTAGTTTTTAAATTAATTAAAATAATTTAAAGAGTTAAATTAGACCAATTAAATTAAGGAGTTAATTTAATTGGTGCCACGTGGCAATTAGTTAAGCTTAACTTAAGGAGTTAAGTTAAATTTAATTAACTTAAAAAATTAAGTTAATGTAATTAGCAAGAGAATCTATTTTTGGAGGGAAGATTAAAATGAAAGAATCCATTTTAAATTAATGAGTTGGCATTTTACTTTAAGAAATTAAAATTTCAAACTAAGCATGCAAGTGGACATGCAAGTTGGCAATGTGAGGGAAGTGTGATGGAAGCTTCCAAGAGATTCCTAATCACACTATAAATACACCATCACCCTCACTTAAGTGGCCGTCCATGCTTCCATTTTTCCCTCCCAAAAGAGGTTACCTCATGTGTTGAAAAATACCTTTTCCCTAAATTCTCTCCAACCACCTTCTCTCGCTTTCAACTTCCTCGCACTTTCTCCCTTCATCCTTCTTTTTCCTCATTCATCTTCTAGCAATTGAATGAGGAGTTAAAGCAATCTTGATGTGTGGATCAACTTTAGAGGCACAACAAGTGGAATGCTTAGAATTGGTGAACTAGATCCTTCAATCAAATAAAGACCCTTTTTGGGGGATTTTTGGACCCGCAGCTATAGTGCTCCTTGCATGTATTTTATTGCTATTTTGCCTCATCTTGGAGGAGATTTCTTGAGCAAAAGTTGTTGTCCTTAGTGGTCTAAGGTGTGGAAAAGAAAATCCAAGAGAAAAGAGAGGTTGATCTTTCATAGAAGAGATTCTAATGAAAGATCTCCATCTTGATTCAAGTTTTTCTTATCAAGATCCTTTGTCTCGATCTAAATCCTTAATTATGGCATGAAATAAGATCTTAGCTAGTGATATTGCAATTTTAATTTTTCTTTATTTTTTTCAATTATTTTGGATTCTTGCAATATTTCTTCCTTTACTTTGTTCATAGTATTTCTCTCTAGCATGAGGAGCTTGGCCCTAGGGCAAGCAAATTCGTCTTTGTAAGAACTTATAAGTACTAAATGGGATATATTATGTACAGTGAACACCTTGCTGAAGGAAAGAATGAAAGTGAGTCACGTGATCTAGATTTCCTCGATGAGGATTTCCCAACTATAAGAGAAGTTAAAGGAGATCTTGAACTATATAAGTTAGGAGATCCTCAAGGCGGCACATCTATCTCTAGCAATGGAAAGGCCTTGCAACCTTATCCAATAATTAATAGGGATGATGGGAGCAATGCTAGAGCTAGTATGAGTGCTTAGAAGAAGTCCCACAAAACCTATAGGTGTAGAGAATTAGACATAGAGCAGATGCTCATAGATGTTATGAAATTGAAAGGGAATCTCTCATGAGCACTTTTGAGGATATTAACGAGATAGCTAATTATAATGAAGTTGTGGCTTCTTCAAATATAAATGAGGGGTTAACTACTAAGGAAGCAAAGATAAGCTCAATTGCTAAGAACTACGTTTGGGAGCTAATTGATATTCTAGCCAAATGCAAGACTATAGGGAACAAGCGAATTCTAAAGGTAAGAAAAATGTAGATTGGTCTAGTGACAAGTACAAAAGCTCGACTTGTGGTGAAGGAGTTTACCCAAAAAATGGGATAAACTATGGGAGACATTATCCCTAGTAGTGAAGTTTGTCTCTATTTGCCTTATTCTAGCTAGTCCTAGCCAATCATCTAAATTTGGAATTATTTTAGATTGACGTTAAGATAGAATTTCCTAAGGAAAACTGGACAAGGAGATCTATAAATACAACCTATAGAGTTTCAGAAAATGGGATAAGAGCACATAGTATGTTGCTTAAAACATCCCATCTATGGCTTGAAACATATCATATTGATAGGTTTAATGATTGTTGAGGAAGACTACTCTATGTATATCAAGAGAAGTAGGAAGAGTTTTTTTATGCTCTCATTGCAAGTGGATGATATTTTGTTGGTAGAAATGACATAGAGTTGATTGATGCCACTCAAAAATGGTTGTCCCTATTTGAAATGAAGGATATATGAGAAGTCAAATACATACTTGGTATTAAGATACATTGAGATTATTGTAAAAGGCAATTGAGTTTATCTTAAGATACCTACGTTAAGAGGATTATAGAAAATCTTGTATGCATAACGTTAATCCAGTAGGCATGCCCATGGACAAAGATGGTGTTCTTAGAAAAGAAATGGGCCTAAAGATAGAAGAAGAAGAAAGAAAGAGCATGCTAAGATTGCATATGAGAGCACTGTAGGAAGTCTAATGTATACTACGATGTGCACTCGACCAAATTTATGTTTTACAGTTGGGATGGTGAGTAGTTATCGAAATTATTTGGGACCCAACCATTAGGCAACATTCAAAAGGTAACTTCGTTTGTCCAACCATGAAGGTGGTCTAAGACTGATTGAATATAGATGCTGATGGATCAATAAACAGAGATGAATGTAAATGGGGATAGTCTTTACTTTCTAATGAATGTTGTTATCACTTGGTACAGCAACAAGTTGCTTTGTATCTCTTTGTCCATCTTGGAAGCAGAATATGTTGCTTGTGCATTAACAGTATAAGAAGCTATCTGATTGAGAAGATTTCTTCAAATTTTGTGCATTTTTCCTGATAATGTAGTTGTCATCTATTATCTAACACAACTAATTTAGCACTAAGGACCCCAGGTACCAACGGACGAGCATGCATGTAAATACCAAATATCACTTCATTCGAATAGTATTATGCAAGGACAAATAATTCTCAAGCATATGCTTACTAGTAGGCCTGTAAATGGACACTCATACCCTAAAATACCTAAATAAAAATACCTTATATTCTACCATACCCTAAAATATCCAAAAGGATGAAATCCTGACCCTACCCTATCCTATCTAACCCAAGACCCACTGGGTCTACTTTATTGGACTTATGTTTTTAATGTAGATACTAATTTTCTCAATATATACTAAAAATATTATTTGGCATACGATAACAAAAAGAAAACTGTATTTAATTTAATTTAAATTAGTTAATCTTTATTTTCAATTTTCATTCATCAATAAAAAATTTATTAACAAAGTTTATTCATTAGCAAAATTAATTTTATTAACTATTTTATAAAAATATTTATTCCACTATTAATTTTAATATTGTTAACTTTATTAATGAAAAATATTCAACTGTTGCTATGCTATTCTAATTTTTTTTTTTAAAAGTTGCTATCCTAATATTTTAACTTTTTTAATTTTGTTTAATTTTTAAATGAAGAAAATTATTTAGTTGTTACTGTTCATTCACATATTGTGGATATGGGTAATTTATGTGTATAGACCCTACCCATACCCATTATATTATCTTTAACAAATATGGGTGTGAGTATAGCATGTTGGGTCTGGGTAGGGTATTAACTTATATGGTTTGATTATTTGCTTGTACGTGCATTTTTTATAATTAATGAAATTATGACATTTGTCATTCTTACGTTAATGTACTGGGTTAATGATATATATATATATATATGAATATCACTGATTTAATTGACCCACTCACACAGGCTATCACTCTAGTATTTTGCTGGTGAGTAGGATGAGACTTAGAGATCATATATGCATTATTGAGATATATGAGAATGATTACGTTTCTTCTTCAAAATGGAGGAAGGTTAAAACACAATTTAAAGTTGCCTTAGCTTGGAGGCTAAGATGACATCATATTTTTTCTATTATCAAGTATGCACAAGCTTCAGAAAATTTTATCTGTATGAGTACTGCTAGAAGATATTTTGAAAAGTGACTGCTCAGTAATCCATAGGCTAGATACTTCTGCAGCGAGGAAATTAAAATTCATATAATGTTAATAGCTTGACATGCCTAAACTAAATTGGAGCTTCATCATAACATGTATTAACACCACATGTACAACATTGGAAGCGGTATTGCAAGGAATACCTTGCAACCCTTGAGAAGGGTAGGTACTTTATTGAAGTGCATTTAAGGATAAATTCTTCCTCATGGATATTTGATATTGGACGTTGTTCTTATCTTTGTAAGTTGTTACAAAGAATAGAAAGAAGAATACATCGAAGTGATGCGGATATGATCCACCGCCTTGGCAAATGAGCAAAAGTTGTGGCCAAAGCTAAAGGCATATAATAATTTAAACTTAGGGAACTCCATACTTGTATTGAACCTTTGATATTATATCCCCTATATTGTTGAGAATATTATTTCAATTCTCATTTTGGATAGCGAAGGATTTGATCCTTCTACATCAAATAGGAGATTGAAGGCATTTAAAGAATAGGTTTTTTAGATACTTATCGTACACTTAACAAAGAATTATACATTTTTGGATTCTTAATCATCACTAATGCACATTCAACAAAGTAAGAAAATTAGATATCCAAGAAGATGCCATGTTATGACATGCAAGACTTGGACATATTTTTAAAAATAGGATGAACAAGTTAGAAGCTCTCAAAGTACTAAATGTTAGTGGCATTAAGGATCTTCCTACTTGTGAATCTTGTTTGAAGGGAAAAATGACCAAAGCTCCTTTTTATAGGACAAATGAAGCACACCACAAGTCCTTTGAATTTGATCAATAAAGATGTTTGTGGTCCACTAAGAGTTAGTGTGAGAGGAGGCTATTCCCACTTCATCACTTTTACCGATGATTATAGTCGATTTGGAAATGTGTATCTTATGAAGCACAAGTCCAAAACCTTTGAAAAGTTCAAAGAGTGTAGGAATGAAGTAGAATAGCAAAAGGGACTTAGTATTAAAGTAATTCGATTGGATTGAGGAGGAGAATACTTGAGTACCAAATTCTTAGATTATCTAAAAGAGAATAGAAGTCTCTCTCACTGGACTCCACTAGGCACACCTCAAAATAATGGAGTAGCCGAAAGGAGAAACCATACCTTGTTGGACATGGTACGTTCCATGATGAGCTTCTGCGATGTGCCTATATCCTTTTGGGAATACGCCTTAAAGACGGCGGTGAAGTTATTAAGTGTAGTACATTCAAAGTTAGTACTAGAGACACTGCATGAGATGTGGTAAGGCATAGCATCCTCTTACCATTATCTAAAGGTTTAAGGGTCTCCCGCCTATGTGAGACAGACAATGGGAGATGCGTTGGATTATAGATCCACCTTGTGCAAGTTTGTGGGATACCCAAGAGAGTCTTTAGGTTATTACTTTTATGATCCCTTATAACAAAGGGTGTTTGTTTCGAGGAACGCCACCATTTTTTAAAAAAAATTCTATTAAATAGAAAATGTGTTGTTATTGAACTTAGTGAAGTTCAAAATGATCATTAAAATTCCACAAGCGGTAGAAACAAGTAAATACCAATAAAAACTTCAAAAGGTTCGAACTGGATCAAGAAGCAACCTAAAAGGTTTTGATTCCTTCATGATACGAGCCAATCAAATAGTGATCCGAAGACCTATGAGGAAGTTATATTAGACATAGGCTCGAGACATTGTCTTGACGCCATGAAAAACTAAAATGGACTCCAACAAAGTATGGAACTTGGTAGATCCACCAAAGGGAATAGTTTCTTTTGGTTGCAAGTGGATCTATAAGCAAAAGTTAGGAGTCGATGGAGAGTTAATGACCTTTAAGGCGTGACTATGGAAAAAGGTTACACTCTAAGACCTGGTATTGATTTCAAGAAAACCTTTGCATCGATCGCAATGCCTAGTTCTATTTATATTTTACTTACCATAGCTGCATATTATGACTATGAGATATGACAAAAAAATGAATGTAAAAACTATTTTCCTCAATGGAGACATTGAAGAAGAAATTTATATAGTGCAATTATAAGGTTTTACATCTAAGGGGAGTGAGGAAAAGGGTTTGTAAACTCTAAAGATCCATTTATGGTCTCAAATACGTGTCCCAAAATTGGAACATACGTTTTGATTAGAAATTCAAATCATTTGGCTTTGTCAAAAATGTGTATGAACCTTGTATGTTCTAGAAGGCAATGGGAGTAGTATACAGTTTATTGTGTTTTATGTCGATGACATTCTTCTCATTGAAAATGAGAGATAAATGTTAGAGTGTACTAAAGCATAGTTATCTACACAATTTTCCATGAAGGATTTGGGAGAAGCATCATACGTATTAGGAATACGTATCTATAGAGATAGATTGAAAAGGATGTTCAGGCTTTCCCAAACTCTTGATATTGACAAGATACTAAAGAGGTTTAGTATAGAAGAATCCAAGAAGGGATTCCTTCCCGTGGGACATGGCATTTGTCTCTATGGCCCTTAAGCGTGACAGCGAGAGACATAGAATGTCCCGCATACTTTATGCAGAGCATATTATATGCCATTCAATGTACAATGCCGGATGTGGCACACACTTTAAGTGTTACGAGTCATTTCCAATCCGACCCCAGTGAGTGTTATTGGATGGCCATCAAAAATAATCCTTTAATACCTGAGAAGTACTAAGGACTTGTTTTTTATATAAGGCAATGAAGAATTGAAACTCGAGGAATTTTTGAATTCTAGTTTTCAATCCAATGTAGATGACCTAAAATCCACTTCTGGATTTATAATTTTGCCATAATGATCGCGTGGTTAGTTGGAAGAGTTCCAAACAAGACACCACGACCAAGATTACCACTAAGGTGAAATAATTTGTGGTTTCGAAAATTGCAAAGGAAGGTGTTTGGATAAAAACTTCATCTAAAAGTTAGATGAAGTGCATAGCATACATGAGCCTACAATTGTCTTTGGAAGATAATTTAGGACTTGAGCCAAGATCTCATCACTTATCCAAACACAATAAATGCTTTATCATTTGATATATGATATCATTTGATGGAGGTGACATCTGAGTGGAAATAGTTACCTCAGAAGAGAATATAACAGAACTACTATCTTAACCTCTAAATGCAAAAGGCCTTTGAAGGACATCATGAGAAGATAGGTCTTAAGACTATGGGCAATTGGCTATAGGACAAATGGGAGATTGTTGGAATAGTGCCCCGCAAGCTAATTATATTGATCTTGTAAATTATTTCACTTGTAATACAGTATTCATTGAACAATATTCATTAAATGGCCATCTCCATCTTATACACATATTTACTTCATTGGTATTTGGTTGAAACCCTTAGATCACACAAGACTACAGGACTTGGTCACACACTGGGTGGTGATCATGGAATAAGTCTTACACGATCATGATCTTTAATCTTTCAAGTCATAGGATCTTACGAGATAAGGCATCTAATATCCGGATAGACTTGCACTAACGATGCATGAATCCAAGAGTTGGATATTGCTCCGTTCCATGAGCAATTCCATATGAGATATGGATGCATGTTAGTAGGTGCTTGTTAGAGAACAAGGCACTGAAGGCTCGCCCGAAGAATCTACTAGATAGTCGAAGTGGCAAGTTGGCAGTGGCAAGTTCTCCAGCTTATGCTAGTACATATAATTAGTCCTTTGACATGAGGTTTCATGGTAATCTTGTGCTTAGGTCCTCATGCTTTGACTCCTCTTTGGTCATCTAGCGAACCGTTCGGGTAGAGATTGAGTATGAGCTACTTAGACATGGAGGTTTGTGAGATCCAAGATGAAATTCGACTCCTCATCTTTGTGAAGGGTGAGAGCATCTCCTATGTATTCTGTAATGATCAATTCCAAGAAATCCTTGCACAAGGTAGTATGACAATTTGGAAAACAAGTTTTTCAAAGATAAAGTCATAAAGTGGAATCTAAAATTGGGAATAAGGACACAGTATCGAGACTATTAGGAAGCCGGCAAATATCTGGCCCCAGGCCTCTTTCGGGAGATAGGAGACGGAAGGATTGTATTTGCATGGTATGTGTAGAGCTATAGTGGTTCTCCAAAAGCATTCATTTCGGCTAATTAGTTGGGCTCCATAAGCTTGAGGTTGGACATTGGAGATTGGGTACTCTTCAATTAATGGAGATTAATTGAATTGAGTCGATTAGTTTAAAGAAGTTAAAATTAAAATGAATATATGATATTCAAAAGTCACACGGAGTTGTGAGCCCATGTCTAATGAAAGGTAGAACCTATCAGGTCACATACAAAATCCAATTGCATTTCCTCATTGATGGAGTAATTTTTTTAAGTGTTAGGAAATTCACTCCAAGTGACCGATTTTGGGGTGATCAAAATTTGAGGCAACTTTGGCTTGATTAATTTAATTATTAAATTGAGCGACTAATTTAAGGAGTTAAATTACACTAATAATTAAGGAGTTAATTATTTGGTGCCACATGACCATCAATTAGTCAAGTTAACTTAACGAGTTAAGTTAACAATTCTTAGCTTAAAGACTTAAGCTAATTGACTTAAGAGTTAAGTCAAGGATTAATTAATTAAATTAAATTAATAAAAGAAATCTATTAGGAAAAATTCAAATGAAAGGTTCCTTTGGTGTGGCATTTTAATTAATTTAAAATTAGATTCCAAATGTAATTGAAATGCACACAAAATTCAAATTTGATTTGAATCTGCCAACTTGCAAGCAAGTGGGCAGTCCCCCACCTTGAGGAAGGTGTGATGCCACCTTGGCATCACACCATCCTTCCTCTATATGTAGATAGAGGTGAGGGTGGGCGACACAATCATTTTTTCATGTGACGAATTAGATTCTCACATTTTTCCCTCCTTCAAGTGTTGCCTCATGAGATGAAGTTTCACTTCTCTCTTCTTCTCCAACTCCTAAATCGGCCATCTACCTCTCATTTCTCCTCTATATCTCTAGCTAATATTGAGAAGAAATAGGAAATAGCATTGGTGTGTGGATCATATTGATAGGGGCAAGACAATAGGATTGCTAGCCTTTGAAGATCCACTAGTCATGGTAGTAACTTGGCGATTTTATTCCAGGAGATCCAGAAGAAGTTTCGATTTGAAATTTTCACAATAGATTCATCAAAGAGTTGAGAAACTACTAGAAAATTTCCAGAATTTTTGGAGGAGTTTGGATAAGGTAAAAGTTGCTCCAAATCCGCTGCGCCATTATTTGACAGTTTCTGGATTGAAGAAGTGTTCTTCATCTTTCCTTTGAATTTTGCTAATCAAGGTAATTCTCCATCCAAATCTGAATCATAAGCATGTTTAGATCCTTTTAATCAAAACATTGAAATTATAGGTCCATTTTAATTTGATGTAGAATTTCAATTACAATAATTTTTAAAACATTATTTTTGAAAACTAGTGGTTTATGTTTGTAGCGACATTATTATTTAAGTGAGATATCATTTTTAGAAAAAGAAATATTTTAAAAATAATTTTTTAATCTAAAAATATTTCAAAAGAAAAATAAAAGTAATAAATTTAAAAAGGTAGTATTATATCATGATTAACCAAATAATTCAACCTAATTAAATAATTAATTTAGGGAAAAACATGAAAAATGCCCAATGACTAATGAGGAGTGACTGAAGCAGCATCAGTTGATTTTAATGTTCTAAAATTATGAATTATTTAGTTCAAATTATAAAAATATAAATATTGATGTAATTTTGTAGTATTGATATCAACGAGCTTTACTGTATAATTAATATATAGAGTCAGCTTTTTTCGAATAATAATAATAATAATAATAATAATAATAATAATAATAATAATAATAATAACACGGAAAGAAGATTATTCTTGAAAACAATTCTGGAAACCTCATTCCATGCCGGCCCATAGTAACATTTATTAAAATTAAAGCCAACAGTGGTGGCAAGCAAGTCACTTGGATAATGTAACAAGTAATCTACCTGTCCGCCGACCGCAATTCAGCATTCGCCAACTGCTATATTATCTTTCCTTGATACCGGAATGTGTGTGCATCGAAGGCTTTTCACAATGCTTAAGAAGGAGAAGAGCTACCCCTCCTCCATTCAAGCTCTATATGACCTTTGCAAAGAAACTTTTACGCCCTCTGCAACTTCCCCACCTTCTCCTCACGCCATTCATAAGCTCTCCTCTTTATTGGGTACTTTTAATTTTCCCATTGTTTTGAGCTTCAAAAATTGATGGCAATATTCGTGTTTGAGTTATTCGAGAGTTCTGTATGGATTCTTTAAGTGGGTTTTTCTTGTATGATGGTATGAATTGTGGGTTTGATCTGGAATCAGTTTGTTAAATCTCATGAAATGGAGTTTCTTGCGGCGTAGATTTAATTTGCTTCTGATTGCATCCGAACTAACATTATTGTATACGCTAATCTGATTTCGCGGACTTCAAAATGTGTAATTTCATGAATGCTTCTCCTATGCACTATGCAGGAGTGAGAAAGGATAGAAATTTTAATTGGAAATTGGCATAATATCTGTTCCTATATGCCATTCTCTTAGATTCACAATTTATTTAACGCAGTTGCAGAAAATAACAAAAATAAAATTTTAAAATCGAATCAATCGGCATAATTATAACATTGCAGCTGAAGGAAATAGTGCTAGTTACAACAGCTTCCGCTCCTTCAAATGATCGAATAATTCTTCAGATTCTTAGACGTCCTGACAACTTGGAGGCTGATTATACTGCTACCATTTAGTGGAATAACATTTTTGTGCTCCTTCATTTAAGTGCTTAAATTAGTTTGGTGGCTTTTGATCATATGCTTCTTGTTTGCACTTATAATTCTTTGTCATTTCTGTCATCATCTTGACATAATTGAACACAGTTGATCATCTTGCATGACACATTAGCTCATTGGTGTGCAGAAGAGGACTCATTTATCAGGATTTGGAGGAATCTATTACTTTCCTAGAATGGGGTGTTTTGTTGTTCATTTTTGGCCAATGTACTTCTGAGAATATAAATCACGCATATTTTTGCAGACTCGATTGGTCCTGCCGATGTTGGTCTTTCTGATGCTAGCAAAGAGGATGATAGGGGTCATGGTCCTTTTGGAATTTTTTCATTCAACAGAGTAGATCGATGGGCTCAACCAATTACTTATGTGGATATACACGAGGGAGAAAATTTCACAGTATGTTTTACTCCTTTTGGCTATTGTTTGCTGTAGAGCTTTGTGTTGAAATGCTTCTCAAAAGATTTCCTTGTTTATTTTGTCTTTTGGGCATCCAACCTCATCATCATCTTAAAAGTTTAACTTTTGAAGCTTATTGAGGCTTGCACTAAGGTCCCTAATCTTAGCTAGAAACTAGCTTTTTGTCCCTTGTAGAAAGGCATTGTCTAATTTTACATTATCTAGATATTATAGATAGGAATTGATGGAATTGATTCCTCTCTCCACTCCACAGTTATGCTTATGACGAGAGTTAGAAGTGTCTTCTGCCAAGTTGGTTGTGTACTAATTGTCTAGAAAATATGATGTAATATGATTCATTCCACCAAACAGTTCGAAGAATAAATATGAATTTTTTTTTTTTTCAATTCTGTAGGTCAGCAGCCTACAGTTAAGAAACATGAAAACCACGGAGAAAAGAAAAGTTTCTGCATGACTTTTTCTTTTACCCCCACCCCCTTTTCTGTACAGCTGTCATTTATTCATTATGAGAGAGTTCCATCGGTGAGCATACAGGACTTTTTATTGCTTGCATGTTGTCCTTTCCCCTTTCTAAACTTTACTTTCTATGTGATCCATGAAATACTTCAAAATTTGGCCAAACTTATTATATGTGTCAATCGAGAGAATTATTAGCTATCCCACTTAACAAGTACACGATAAAAGTAAACTCTGACACTGTCAATCAACATTATTTCAGGTTTTTTTGAATGATTATATGGATTTATTGCAGATGTGCATATTTTGCTTCCCTACTTCTGCTGTTATTCCACTTCATGACCATCCTGGCATGACTGTTTTGAGCAAAGTCTTATACGGTTCCTTGCATGTCAAAGCTTATGATTGGGCAGAACCAGCTCACATCCGAAAAACTGAGGGAACTGATCATTCTGCAGGTCTGATTCTATGTTCAATTGTATCCTTAACTGGCTCCCTGCTGCATGTAAGTTTTTCTGTTCTTGTTGGGAATATCTTCTATTAGGGACACGTGTTGGTCTATTCCAAAAATGAACCATGTGTTCAGCATGAAATTGCTTGTTCAACTCAAGACTAGTGTTGGAAAATTGGAGGCTTATTATTGGCATCACAGATGGTCATGTGCTCAGTATAAATACAGCTCATTCGATTCTTGTGTTTAATGTTAGATGAATTAAAAGTTTCAGGACAAGCGTAAAGGTCCCTCACCAATTTGTTTTGATTTCAATGATTTAGAGGAGTTTGTATATATGATGCATTTAGATCTTGAACTAGTCCATATATTTTTATTGATGTTTAGATGGATGTTTTAACTTGTACTCTAGACAATTTGATGTTTCTGGAAACCTTTCATTGAATTTGACAAAGGACAGGTTTGGAGTACTAATTTTGGCATTGTAATCAATAAAAAAGGTAGATAGTGATTGTTTGCTCTGAATTTAAATATCTTTCCGGAGACATTTAAAGATCTTGAGCACAAGAAACTAAGGAGATAGAAATCAACAGTTACTAAGATGTTTGACACTGAGCTGCATAGATTGGCAACCAACGACGGATCTTCTTTTGTTGTGGGGGGTGGGGGCAAGCAGGGGCCACTGCCCCCACAGGTTTATTACAATATCTCCCTCTCTATATATATATATATATATATTTTAGTATAATTAATTTAAATAATATATTAAAAAGAAGAAGTTAATTAATATTAATTAAAAGTAACTAATTTTAATTTCATTCATTAACTTTTTTTAAAAAATTAACTTTTATTATGGGCCTTAAATTAAAAATTAATTATCTAGATTTATTGAATTGAATTGAATTTATTTTTAATTAAAGATAAATTAAAATCAATTAATGAAATATCTATCTATTTTATTTTTTTAAATTCAAAACAAATTCTTAGGTCCATATTTACAATCAAGTAATCAAGTGAAAACTGTTAAGTTAGGCTAGTTAAGGCATTTCTATTTTATTTGTTTAAGAAAACATTAGGGGAGTTTAGCTGATAGCCGATTATTTTTTAAGGGACTTGTAAAACGATTAAAATCTCTCATTTTAACTTTAATAAGATTGAGATAGGAATAAATGTGAGTGAATATTTTTAAAAAAAAAAAATTAGATTTTTCTTTGTGTTTCAATAGCTACAAATGGGAGAACTTTTTTCATCATGAATATTATAAAGAACATGTTTTAGAAGCAGATGTAAATATGTTTTAGAACTTTTTCTTCGACTTTTTAGTTACTTATATTGAGATAATTATTACTAAAAATTTTGATATTGATTTGATTATTTACAAAAATTTTGATGTAAAGGAGCATCGCGCTCAACTTTGATGAAAATGTGTGTTTTGCATTTACAAATATGAAAATCATTCTTAAATTTTTAAGCTTTATAATTTTTGCCTCCCATACTCTCATTTCTGGATCCGTCCTTGTTGGCAACACTGATGATGGTGCTAGTAATGAAAGAAGCACATAGTAGCTTCAAGAAAGAAAAACTAAAAGAAATTAATCTCTTTGCTGCAGTTTTAACCACTGATCATAAGTATTAAAAAAAAAAAAGGAGGGGGGGGGGGGGGGGAGAGAGAGAAGATGTACTAAGTGCATGCCAAGTAAAATCTCATGGTATACCAATCTTTTGGATTGTGTGATAAGGAAAAAGTTGAAATCTCCACTGAATTTTTCATATAAAATCCTTTGTATTTTAAATTAAGAGTCTGAAAATTTATGTAGCTCCTGGATTTCCTAAAAGTACTTCGATTTGAGATTCTGATTTGACAACTAATGACTGCAAAACCAGTACTACTTACTTGAAAAGACACGTCAAGAATCATTATAAACTATAGATCTCTGATAGTGAAACATATCCCACCTCTAGTATTATTGCAGAAGAAATATAGGATTAAATACCTGCTCCTTATCCCACCCCCCCCCCCCTCCAAACACATACAAAACAAAAGCAAAAAGAAAAAAAAAAGTAAATAGTAAGGAAAGAAAAGTAATAATAAAGGAAACAGAAATAAGTCAAGTGCATAAGTTGATTGGAAATTACTAAAAGTGAATGTGCTTCAACTAACAGTAGTGCGATGCACATATTTAGCTGAAAAATTTGTAGTAATTGGAAACTGATTTAACCTAAAGCAAAGGGCAAACAAACACATGCATCCACCAAAAGGAAAAGGGGAAATCATCACAATGCCAGTGACTAAGTCATAAAAATGAGGAGCATAAGATTGCTGCATGTATCTACACCTAAATATATTCATTCAAGTAAATACTTTTTTAATCATTGTACCTCTCAAATGGAAGAATAGGGGGTGACAAATTCTTGAAAAAATCTAGTTATCATGATTGTAGAACCCAGGTGTTTGTCATTTGCTTTGCAAATTCATTTACTATTGTAGAGAAGTTGAATATGTTCTAATCAGCTTTCCGGAAGCATGCTCAACTGAGGGGACTCAAGTCCATACTGTAGTTTGAAATATCATGATTCAGACGAGAAGTAATGAAACTTGGACCTAAAACATCAATTATGAGTGCGTATTACACTTAATGATGGTAGAAAAGCAGTATTGTTAACCTGATCTCATGATGTGTGTAATTGGTCCGTAGTATGGGTGGCTGCAGCAGTAATCTTAACACAACTTCAGAGCTTCTTTTCATCTTTTAAGGTCGCTTTAGTCCTCATCTTTCAATTGTTGTTGACGAATGGACCTTGGCCTAACTCACCCCAAAAGTTAGCTCAAAGGTGAGGATTGTCCAAGGTTATATATAGAGACGACTGCTTATTTATTTCACTTATGTGGGACATTAACACACCCTACGCAAGCCCAAGAATGAATATCTGGAGAGTAGAATAACATGAAATGGATGGCCCAACAACACTTAATAGTCTAACATCGGGAATGGGTGACTGATACCATATTGAAGAATGGACCTTGGGCCTAACTCACCTCAAAAGCTAGCTCAAGGGGTGAGGATTGTCCAAAGCCAAATACGGAGACCACTATTTGTTTTACCGATGTGGGACACTAACAGCTGTGGCACATCTATATGGCTGCAATTCTGCTGCTATAAAATCCTAAAATGCAGCTTAATTTTAGGACCGGAATTAAGTTGGTGGTGAACTAACTATGTAAAGGCAGCAATCTTTTTATGATGGAATAAATATTTTCAACAGTTGTTTGGAAACCAAAAAGAAAATGAAATGTAGCTTCTTTTGCTTGGGTATAGTTGAATGCTCAACATACTTTATGTTAATTGATTTCTCAATTTTGATTGATTGTCACATGAATTTTGATTCAACTCTGTGTGTGTCAGTTAGACTGGCTAAATTGGCTGTAGATAAAGTCTTGACTGCACCATGTAGCACCTCTATTCTGTATCCAAGGAGCGGGGGGAATCTGCACTGTTTTACTGCAGTCACTCCTTGTGCCGTTCTTGACATCCTTGCTCCTCCTTATAACGAATTTTCTGGCAGGAGATGTTCTTACTACCGTGATTATCCTTATTCTAGCCTCTGTAAGTGGGTTCTTAATCAAAATTTTTATACAACTCTCCAAAGTGCTGGATTTTTGTCGGATGCACGTATTAGCATGAAAGTTGAAGGAACCATGAATGTATTCTCAATTTTTATCTGCAGCGATACAAGACGATGAAAGTGGTATTGGGAAAGAAGAGGAGTCCGCATGGCTTGCAGAGGTTGACACACCCGATGACCTCTATATGCGCCCAGGAACATATACTGGTCCGCCTGTTGACAAATGAATAATGACATCCAAAATGTTCTTTTGTTCAATGGAGTTAAGAGCTCTGTATATCCAGATGACTTTGTAAAAGTAATCACAACACCACACCAACTTTCACTCCCCTAATTTGAACACCAATTTACAGATCCTTGTGTCCGTAGGCGGTTAAGCTGCAATTAGAATAATCAGCGTTGTTTCTCGGTGTTGTAATCTGATTGCTTAATCTGTGAAGTTTTGTACAATGACAAATTTTGCAATTGTCTTTCTACCGATTTCCCTTGGTTTACATTTCGTCTTGATTTCCTTGTTTATTGAAACATTTGACGAATTGGTAGTAATATAGGTTTGTAATATTATGGGATTCGTATGTTCTGGATCTTGGACCTGAGCTCTAGTGAGGCTTCCGCGCCCAACTACAGTTGAAATATTCTCCTTGTGTATTCTGTTGAAAAAGCTGTACTAAAGTTTCTCATGTGAAGACTTGGCAAGAGTTGAACTGAGCATCAGGCCCATGTTATCTACGAGAAGAATTTGACAAGGTTTGATTGGCGTGCAGTGACGCAATAAGGGATGTAAATATTATTACGGATCATTTTTTATTTCTTTACGAGATTCGAAGCTTCAGATTTTTGCACACATCGTTTGTATTCGATGGTATGATTTGTAAATTGGTATAAAGTTATAGAATTCTACTATTTGTTAATGTTGATGATAACTAAAATCATATGTTAAGTAATAAGAATAAAAAATTATTACATTAAAGTACTAAATAATCTCTTGTTCAGAAAGAATCGTTAAATTTTTTATTTCTTTACGAGATTCGAAGCTTCAGATTTTTGCACACATCGTTTGTATTCGATGGTATGATTTGTAAATTGGTATAAAGTTATAGAATTCTACTATTTGTTAATGTTGATGATAACTCAAATCATATGTTAAAGTAATAAGAATAAAAAATTATTACATAAAAGTACTAAATAATGTCTTGTTCAGAAAGAACCGTTAAATAATTTTGATTTAAGCAAATTACCTGATTGTTCCAAGAAAAGTTGTTTTGTGTATAAAATGAAAGTTAATTTTTTTTTTTTCTACATAGTTTGTCCTTTAATTATATGAACAACAAAAGTGACAATGTAGTTTGAACGATAAATTGAAGAATTCAACATAAAAAAAGTAGTTTGATACCAATTTTATCAAATATTTCAAATTTATCCTTTAATTATCCTTAAGAAATATTGATTTGATAAGTTTACAATTGTATTTTTCTCAAAATTTATAAACCCACAAATTCATATTATGAAAGCTTCATCCTCAATTTTTTTTTTACCATGTCAAACGCCCAACACAGCTTTATAATTCAAATTATTTAATACATAAATTTTAAATGACTCAAAAATATTTTTGTGCACACAAAAATTGCATACATTGACCAATCGTAATAAAAAAACACTTTTCTATCCCATCTCCCCTTGAATTGGTTTCGGCCCTTTCGGCCGATGAAGCCTTAAAGCTGGAACAGCCAAACCCAATAAAATGGTATCATCTCAAAATCTCTCCATGACAACCTAGGAAACATGGGTGCATGGATGGGACAAGTGAAATACAAAAGGCCTTCTTGCATGCTATTTCGTTATTTTCTAAATAGTCACCAAGTCATGACACTAATACAGGGAAGGACATGAATGGCTCCATAACTACCACATGAACAAAATTGCCAATAGTTGTAAAGTATGCATTAACACATGCTTCTTATAAGTGGTACTCGAGTTTCACGTTTCCCGCGGTAGTTAAAAAAAAAAAGGCTCCCTTTCCTTCGAAGCGCCTTCCATACGGGGTCATCAACACAATCTAGCTTCCGGTCCGTTTTTGAGGGCCAAGCTCTGCTCTGGTCCACCTCCCAATCCTTAGTTACCTCATAACGAGTTTTTTCTGTGCTTATTAGCCCTTCTTGCAGCCTATACCGATAGTTTAGAATCCTTAAAGCCAAGCTTTTTGACCTATAAGATTTGGATAGATAAGATTTGTATGATTATGCTCTAGATACAGGGGCCAATCCTCTAGCTGCAGTCACCAAAGCTACATAACATACCATTTAGCTAGAGTCGCTTTAGCTACATATCATATCCTATAGGAGGAGATGAGGTATATTCATTTATGCCACTCGCCATCCATATAGAGCTGGGGACCAAAGTTCCCACGCTTGCCTACCATTCCTAACATCCCCCAACCATCGCTAAGTGGTACTCGAGTTTCACGTTTCCCACAGTAGTTAAAAAAAAAAAAAAAGAACACCCACCTTTATTAGAAACCATACATGCATCTAATGTTATCAAATTTGCCAAATCAAGATGAGTCAAATTTGTGTTATTATTAGCTGAAAATCTACTTATATGGACGCACTAAGAGAGGAAAGGGGCATGTGATGCTACCAAGCTCTTGAAAGAAAAATTACAATGATTAAATTTACCCTACGAATACCACACACACTACAAGAGTGTAGGGCTTTAGAGGCGGAAAAATTTGTCTCTATGTTCCAATTTTCCGTCTCAAACTAAACTTTGAGACGAAAATTTTTATCTCAAAATATGTTGGTGATGCCACCGTGGCTAATCCACAAGACGGAAGCAAATTCGTTGGTAAATTCTAAGACGGATTTTTTTTTTTCTGTCTCAATTTCCATCTTAAATGATGACTAATCATCTTCAATTTGGAAAATGTATCTGTCTTTAATTCTGTCTCAAATTGTCTTAAACTCCATCAACACTTTTGTGAGAATTCCGTTGGTAAATTAGTCTTAGAATTTTTCTTTAATTTATCTCAAATTTGTCTCTGAAAGTAACATTTTGATATTCAAACTGTCCATTATTTGTCACAAAATTGTCTTCAATTCCATCTCTAAATTCGTTTATGAACCATCTTTATCTATCTAAAAATTATCTTTAATTCTATCTATAATTTGCCTCTAATCATCATATTTGATGGTTATTTTCTTACAAATTTATAGATAAATTGTTGTTTTTCCAAAATTAATGCTATAAAATAGCATATAGACCAACTCATCATCCAACATCATATTTAATTAGTCAATAAACTAACACAAATAAAATCATTAGTATTTAATCTTATAAGATAACTCTTCCACAAAATAAAACTATGCACATCAACAAAACATTAATAGTCAAAATAAAGCAGTAACCAACCATTATAATATCAATGAAGGGAAAGATCCATTCCTTATGCACAAGCACTTCATATTTCTAACATGGAAAACTCAGCCAGTGTTATTCGTCATAATTAGAGAAAGCATTGGCCTATTGGACTAGACCAGCCAATGCCCTAGAATTAAGACATCAAGATGCTATTAAAATAATAGATCAAATTACAGATAAACTGATTCCAAAGGTTCTTTAAATAGTAAAAATCTTGACAGGATGAAACTCATTCTAAATATGCCTTACGAGGCTTAAAAACAAGATGGCAGAGTTCTGCCGCATCAATCTAAAATCTTAATGCAGTCATATGCTGATACAACCACTGAAAATTGAACATGGTGCTCGAAGGATGGATAGATGGCATTTTGAAGATGTTTTTCTACTTTATATAAACTTTTATTCAACTGGGTCTAACAGCAAATGCATTTCTGCCTACAAAACCAAAAAATTGCATATATTAAGGGATGAAAAGTTTAAGGTTGTTCATGACAAAACAAGAATAAGAAAATAAGTAACCTTAGCCAAACACCGTCTTAATTACACCAATATGTCAAAGATGATAGGTAGCTGAATTCAGATTCAAGGGCAAATATAAGGAAATTACTGTGACATTTGATCTAAGAGACTTCCAAATATAGGCATATACCAAATTATCATAAAGAAACTATCCCGTGTTCTCTATATGGATGATAAAAAAACTCTTGCGAATTAAGCATATTAAACCATTTTAAATATAAGCAGCGGTTGCAAATGCATTAAACAAGAGAATATAACCAAAACTAACCATTGACTCCAAAGCAAATGTACCTCCACAAGGAACATAAATCAATATTTGGAATTGTAGTTTAGCACCAATCTTTATAGAAGAATAAAGCAGCAGCAGCATGTTGTAACTTTCTATCTGCCCATTCCCTGATCCTCCTTTCAAGCTCTAGTCTAAAGTGCCTTATAAGCCCCTGAACTGGTTCAACGTGAATTGGGTGCGGCAAAACAGGTTTTTGGTTTTAATAGAACAAGGGATGGACCTATTAGACCCACACCATATCCGTTCTATCATCATACCTAACAAAAAAAAACAAAAACAAAACCAAGAGATTTTAAAGAACGGGCAAGCACAGCCAACATTATTAACATATCCCATCCAAAATTCACAATTCAATTAGGGTAGATCCAAAGACAATACTGCAATATTAAATGCACGCTAAAATAACAATAATTTTCTTTGAAAGAACAGTTTGTACAATGTCAGCCACCGAGAGAAATAATGAGCTTCTCTGCTAGTCTTTTAACTTGTATGTGTGGTTTTGCCAAATAGTAAGGGATGTTAGACTTTCTTTTTCAATGAGAAGAGTATACCCAGTCCCAAACTTTTATATTCAATCATGGTCTTCCCAAACTCTAAAAATCTAATCAATTCGACCATCCAGCTCCAGCTTATATTTATGTTTCATAATTAAGCCTTGCATTTGAGAATCCAGAAGATCAAGAAACTTGTGATGAGTGAAACGTCATAAATTGTAGATTAGGTTTCTCCAATTTTATGTTATTTATCATCTTATATTATCCTTAGTCCCTCAGTTAAAAAAACTACAAAGTTTTAATTCAAGATGTTTTCATTGCATAAGCATCTTATATATATATATATAATAAATAAGAAATTTGTGTAGACTACAAATAATGCTTGCTGGATTCCTATCTAGAATATCAATAATGAAGACTGAAGGAAAGCGGAATCATCCAATAAAGGAATAGTGGAGGAATATCAATGACAGGCACAAATATCTCCTAGTGTAAGAGATAAATGGAAAGACCAAATGACATCATGGATTCATGGTATACAAAAATTAGCTTCAAACCTGGATTACTGCTCCTCCTGTTCCTTGAGTGGTGTGCTGCACTTTTATCACCTAAACAAAATTCCATTTACATGTTATTTTGAGCCATAATCATAACTTTATAATGAATAGCACACTTAAAAGAACACCATAAAACATAAAAATAAAATTTACTGCTAAAAAATTACCTAGTAAATTTTTCCTGCATTGCATCAACATTCAACAGCAATCCAAAGACCATGTCATAATAAAGCTCTCATCATGGTTTTGCCAAACCAATTTTCATGGCATGTCTAATAGTAGAACTAAGACAACAAACTAGAAAGCATAGAAGACATCACTTATATTTATGGACTGGTCCATTTTCACACCAATATTACTAGAAAAGATTTTAGGATAAAAAGATTTTTAAAGCATAAAAGAGTCAGTTGATTCTTGAATCTTGATCGTAACTCAAGTGACATATTGTCTTTTCATAACTTCTCGAAATGAATACCATCCATGAGCGACAAGATCAGCATAGTCCACTAAAGAAGCATACGACACAGGCCTTGTGCAGCAAGCAAAAATGAAGCACACCCCAAATTTAAGTCTGATGACACTTCCGAGCAACAAGAAAAGTAATGGTTGGCCAGTGACGATTGTCATAAATAGCTTCCTCTAAATCAAGCAGCTCCACACTAAGTACCAGTTTGTGAATGCTGACATTGAAAAAGGAACTTTGACATGATATAGAAAGGGTAATCAACACCATAAAAATGTGATTCTGTGTCTTTGGAGCATTATTTAGCAATCCCAATATGTGTACCAACAATGTATCCAAATCAATTTGCACCAAAACATGCACCAAGAAATATGAATTTCCATGCACCAGAGAGTAAAGCTACCAGGCAGACGTTTCATCAGCCAAACTCATGCAAAGAGTGTCCGATAGAGAAGCAAAAGGTAGCCTCACAAGTGAACCACTATGTGCATTCCCCTTAATAGCAACGATTAAATTCTATATCCCAAAAATTCTTTACTGATTTGTATAAAGGGTCTTCCCAAAAATATGTTTCACAAAACCATAATAAATTGGCATAAAAGTATACAAAATTGATATTTATTCACAAAACAATAATAGAAGTCAACTGAATTGATATATATCGTAATGGTGGTGGCTCCGGTGGAGGACGAGACAGATATGCCTTCAAGTCCTTCCGTGTATTATTTCTAATAAGACAACTCAAATACAACTCTCCATTTCTAATATTATCCATGTTCATCCCTTTCAAACTGTCATTCAAATCCATGGGCTCAAGAAAATAAGTAATACCTGAATTCCAGAAAGCACAGATAACTGATCGAGAGTTAGGGAAAAGAATGCAAGGGAAGTAGTTAGTCAAAGTCTCCTCATCCCCTTTTTCAGCTCCAAAATTTGATTTTGTCTTAATCATTTCATCGAACACCTTTTGTTTTGGATGCACAACAGCCCCTTTGTTTGATACTTCAACATCATTTGCCTTCTCATTGAATTCCTCTTGGAGCAACTTGAGCCTTTTTTCAAGCAAATCCAGTTTCAACCTATGAGATTCTAACTTACTTTGGAATTTCTCCATCCCTTCCTTGATTTTTGAAATTTTTGCTTTCCAAACTGATTTGAATTCTTCAAGGAATTAGCATTTCATCAATTCTAACTCATATGTGGCTACCTCATGTGGATCTTCGATTGATGCATAGTATGAATCCTCCATAGGTGTATAAATTGAACCTACTCCATTGTCATCGAAGGCCGCTCAAGGATCGGACGGCTTCAATACCACTTGTTATAAATGCCGCTAGATCCGTAGAAGCCCATGGCCCAAGGTGATGTAGTCTGGTCCATTCCTCAGGTGCTCGATTGGAATCAAATGATGAAAATATGGTTTATAGAGTGATTATAGATAGGAATTAAGGAAAGATTGATAAGAACATGATAGAGGGATAGAAATACAGATAAAAGAGAAATAACAGAGGAGAGGAGCAAAGAGAGAGAGAGGAAGCAGAACTCCAAAAAGGATTTATCATTTTGCCACCATAATAGTACACCATATTATTTAATTAATTTTGTAAAATTTATAATTAAAAGAAAAAAAATTCATAATTAAACATCTACTCCTAAAATTTATTTAGAAAATGTTCAAAGTGAAAAAATTAATGTAATTATTTTTTTTTCTCAAAATGTTATTGTATCATTCTAAGTGTTGTGATTTACAAATCTAATTGTAATAATAAAAATATTATTATCTATAATTATAAGAACTCAGTTTTAAAAGTATAAATCTTAATTTTATATATTGGAACAAAACATTAAAAGAACTTATTGTATAAATAAAAATCTATAGATGTAATGTCTCCAATGTATAAAAATTAAACTAAGACAGAAAGTTTTGTCTTTAATCTGTCTCAAAAATACATAATTAAGATGGATTATTTCTGTTGGTAAAATAACTTTTAAAAAATTAATAATTTTAACGGATTAATGATGAAAATATTCCATCTGTAATTTTAGTCTCTAATTTGTCTATTTTTTGTCACATTAATTATTTTTTTGTCCTTGTTTTATAAATTTAAGACATAATTAAAATATTTGTCTTATTCCGTCTTTAATATGTTCAAATTGAAGATGAAATCTTTTTCGTCTTAAAAATTTCGTCTTTGATACCCTGTTTTCTTGTAGTGACAGAAGCTCGCATGCACCACTACCTAAAATCAAAGAATTCGTACAGACTTCAGCTTAAATATAGACAAGCCCATTACTAATCGAACTAATCAATTTTTTCAAAATTTGTCACAAAAAACCATATGTAAAATAACGTAAAACTCTTTTGTGACAAACCTTAAGTTGATATGGAACTCACAAATGGAGAACCAATATGTCTTCTTTGTTACACTTAGAGTTGGGGATGAAGCTAAATTGAGGTTTTTGGAGGAAATTTGCCACTTTTTGAGAATGTGATTTGGTTTAGACTTAGGGGCAAATTTATCACATCTGAAAGTGTTTCAAGGTTAAAGGTGTCTTCTACATTTTATTTCCACTAGTTGTAACCTTCAGATTGCACAGTCTCACTCCATGTTCTTGGATAATGATACAAGCACCGGAGAGCAAGATGGTCATTTCAGCATTGGAGGGCAAAATGAAAATTGCAACATGTTGGTGAGACCTATCACAAGAGCATGACCAAAGAGGTTGAAAGATGGCTTTGCAAATTTGGTGAAGTCATTTGTCGAATAGATGCATCAAGAATGGGCAAAGGAAAAAAAAGGATAAGTCAAGAAGTCAAAAGAATATAGTTGGACAACCCATCACCTTGTGTTTGGCGTATAAGGTTTGAAAAGGCCCAAAAAGGCCAAAAGAAGTCCCAAACATCTGGAACTCATGAAGAAAAGAGGAAGTTGTGTCCAAGTCAAAATCTTATTCCTAATTGGATTTGGGCTTGAACTACTATCCTTAGACTTAGTTTATATCTTATTTTAATTAGGGCTTGCAAGGAGAGTATAAATACTCTCTTAAAAATGTGTGTGGCAGATTTTTTATGAATATTGATATATTTTCTGAGTTTTTCTCCCAAGAAAAACCACTACGTTGCTGGTTGTATCAAGAAATTGAATAGACTTTTTCAAGGTACTAATTCCTTCTAGTATTTGTTTAATTTCTAATTCTTATTCCCAATTATTTGCATTTCTACGATCAAGTATCTCAGGGGTTCAATAGAGAGGGTTTTTATTCTAGGGTTTGTTCAATATCAATTTGTGTGTTTGGGGTTTTAGGATCAATATGTCATTGGGGTTCCAAATTAGATAAGTTATCAATTACTACAAAAATTGTGTATTAGGCTGCCCATCAAATAAGCGCTAAGTCAGTGACACTATGCATTTGATAAGCTTTGACAAAATTCTCCATCAAAAAATATCATCCAAACCAAACTAGTCTTAGAGGGATTATATCAATGGTAAGTTTCAATTCTTTTTCATCATCACTTGTCTTATTAGACCATCATATTAAGGCATTTCCTTTGCAAGAAGGAACACAATAACTACATCATTTAGGAGTTAAGAGTTGCTGGTTAAAACAATAAAATCTTGGATTTGGGGCATGCAAGTCTATGTGAACATACATAATAATGAATAAAACAAAATTTTGAATAATAAATATTTTTTAAACATTGAACTTTTTCGAATGACTGATCAAAGTGCATCAAACTAGCATAGATGTACAGAAATGGAGTGAGGTCATTTTCAATAGACCACAGAATATTAGTTCTTTTCTTTTGAAACATGCGCAGAAAGATCTTTGTTTCTCAAAAGTTCTTGAAAGTTTGTGGTTCTTTTTATAATGGTTTCTACTCCCCAAGTTCTTTATGAGATTTAGTATTTATAGTTTTTGTCTTGATGGACTTAGGCCTATCAAGGTTTCTCTATGCTTCTTCATGAGTTTAATTTGTCCTTGAACTTTCTAGCCATTTTATTTTATTAGTTAATTTAATTCAGTGGGTCTTTTTTAGTTAATTTATCGAATTGCCTTTAATAGGAATTTTTTTTATTTTCACATTGAAAATATAACATAAAGTCTAATTTCAATTTTTATCTTATATTAATTAAAAAAAATGACATTATCAATTTGATTAATTATTGTGGGCAAAATTAAGTTTAGTCTGCAATTTGCGTTCACTAGAAGACTTTGGCGAAGAAATTTTCATTGCATTCATCTGAGGGCTTAGATAAATTTTGCATGTTGTATGTCTAAAGGTTTAAGAAAGTCTCATGTTGCATTCATCTAAGGACTTAGACATATTTCTAGGCTATTAATGTAAGGAGTGTGATGTCATAAGGTAGGATAATTCAGACTGGGGCCGAAGTTGAACCTAACTTTGCAGAAAGGAAAGAGAGGGAGAATTAAGAGAGTGTCACTGATAAGAGGCCATTGACTGCCTCGGTAAGGGAAGGCTGGTCAAGGTGGTGACTATGCGGAGTCGATGCTAGCGCCTAAGGTAGGCGGCTGAAATAGGCGCCTAAGGCAGGCAACTAAAGTGAGTGCCCAAAATAGAAGTCCTTATTTTACTTTAATACAGGATTATCTAACCTTTTTTAGAGTTATGAAATTTTTTTCCAACCTTCTCATTTTGTGAAGGACTTAGAAAATTTTAGCCATTTGAATGTTTTTGGCATGTTTTGCTAGTATTAAGATTTGATCATTTCCTTTAAAAGGAGTCTCTTAGTTTAATCAATGTATTTGGCCAATTTGTCAACTTTGAGTATTGTCGTGTCGTTGATAGCAAGGTGTGCATGATGGACGCATGTGATAGTTTGAATTTTTGCTTGAGCCTTCCTAGAAAGGTGTGGTCGTGCTCATGTGAAGAAATGTGCATAAATTTTTATAGAAGCATTTTTAGTTTGGTACTAAGTTATTTATTACAAACGCTGATGGGTGCTCATTCTTTTAACGAATACAGGTCTTTCTTATGATATGGAAAAACATAATGTCATAGGGGGACTCAGAAAATTTTTTCGAGGATGAGAGTGTATCTTTAAAGACGTTGAGGCATTTTTCTAAAGTGTGTATTTTGCATACGACTCGAAAGACTTTATTTGAATATTTCATGTTTGGGTGGACTTTGTCATGTATTGACTCTCAAAAAGTATTTCTTAATGCTTGCCAGGATTATGATCTTTTTTATAGACCTAGAATTATGCAGACTTTGAGTGAAATTTAAAGTTTTGCGTTCATTATGTGTGGATCAGATGTAAGTGCGTAAGCTTACGTATTACAGTGAGGTGGAGACATGTCTCACTCCATGTCTCACGGGGACTTAGGGCTTTCTATGTTGGAGACCCCTCATGGTTGCATTGTAGAGCTTTTTAGGTTGCCGTATAGTTGTAATGCCAGAAATCGAAATATTATTAGGATGCTTGACTACTTTGCTGGGTGTCTGCTAAGCGCCCATCATGGGCAACGGCACTAGGGGCAGGCTCCTATCTTGGGTGCCCACGCTAGGCAGTAGGCGTGCATCCTGGGTGTTTGGCCCTCCGAACTTATTTAGGGCACTTTAGTTCCACCAAATCCATTGGCATTCATTCTTTTAGTAGATATTAATGTTTGAGGGACATTTTGGATTTTTGCCAAAATATGGCACTTCAGCTAATGGCTTAGGAAATTTTATTTTGCTTTATGTTAGGGGAGTTGACTTAGAATATTAGGTACAAGTTTGCATTTTTGCGAATAACTTAGAAAATCCTTTGTTTAGGAGTACTTAGTGTTCTTTTTCTACGTAAATGGTTGCTTGGCTTGCTTTTTTATTTTGTTTATCATCCATACACTTAGTCAAATGAACTTTTAAGTGTTATCAAGTTGCTAATGCTAATGCACAGGGAGGGCGCATGAATGAGGTGCTATGCCTCTTCTTATCAAGGTCTTTTGCAAGTCTCTTTTGAGGGGTTTTCTCAAGTTGTTGTATAGAGGTGTATAAAGGTATACACGAACTTTGTGTAGGAGGTTCTATCTCTATACTCAATCGTTTACTATATATGCAGTTGGATGCCTCTTTGTTGAGGCCTTTGACTAGGCTTACACAGGACGACCACTTATTCTTGGGGAGTTGAATAGTAGTTTTATGCTAAAGAAGTTGAGTATGCTCTAAAGAGCAATACGCAAATGTCTCAAGTAATTTGTTTCATAGAAATGACCACTTGAGAATTCTTGCGAAGATGTTATTTAATGGAAAGAGCTACTTAGGGACTTAGACGAAAAAGTTGCTCCATGGAAATAACCACTTAGATGCCGCAGCAGATTGTTTGTTATATGGAAAGATCCATTTCTGAGCTCCAACAAAAAGGTTGTTATGTGGAAGAAGCTACTTCTAAACTCTAGTGGAAAGGTTGTTCCATGGAAAGAGCCGCTTTTGGACTTTAGCGAAATGATTGTTCTGTGGAAGAAGCCATTTCTAGACTCCAGTAGAAAGGTCGTTCCATGAAAGGAACAACTTTTGGATTTTGGCAGAAAGGTTGTTCTATGGAAGAAGCTATGCTAAACTTCAGTGGAAGGTTATGGAATGAGACACTTTTAGACTTTGGCAAAACTATTGTTTTGCGGAAGGAGCCACATTTGAACTCCAACGAAAAAGTTGTTTCGTGGAAGGAGTTGCTTTTGGACTTTTCTAAAATGGTTATTTTGTGTAAGAGGCCATTTTGGGACTCCAGCAGAAAGGTTATTCCTGTGAATAGGTGTTATGCGGTAAAAGAAGGTGAATGTATATAAAAACTTCATAAAACAGTATTGGACAAATAAAGGGCAAAGAATCATTATCTTCTTAGTAGAACTAGCTTTATTCATGATGGAAATATAAATTTCGCCCAATTAATGACAATAAAACTTCACTTACTGAATAAAACAACTAAAAAGGGAAGACGAAACACTACAAAGCTTCCGAAGGGACATGTTTATTGGAATTTGAGGGATTTCTTGCTCTTGCTACATGGACTGAGCTACTAACTATGGCATCTCTCTCCTTAAATGTTCTTTTGTTTGTAATTTCACGCTACTCGAACGTGTCACTTGGCTCTGACCCTTTGCTAGGTAAGCATGGGTAATCTCTACTCTCTTCTTGTTTGGATCGCTTTTTGGGGTTGTTCTACCTTCATCCCATGTATGATTTCAAGTAGCCGCGCTGGAGTAGCTTTTCCATATCATCTCTCTAATTGTGGCATTCCTCAGTACTAAGCCCCTAGCCATGGTGAAAGTTGCAGTACTTTGGGGATGTTTGCCTTTTAGGGTTCTCTAGGATCTTTGGTGGTCGCTTGAGCAAGCCTTACTATCCAGCAATCAAGAGTATATATGCTCTTTAGACACTTAGGGAAGTGTATTTGAAGGGGTTGTTTACAAGGAACTGCATTTTCATTCCTTCAATTTCTTGTTATTATTAGTTTTTTCCTCTTTCGCCTCGCTCTTGTTGACATCTAGAGGGGTCATAGCCTCCTTGATCTTAATGTGCTTCTCTATATAAACCAAGAGCTCTTCTAAAGTAGCAGGGGCTTTTTCGACGATCAACTCCCAGAGCTTCAAGTGCTTTAGGTTCTACTAGACGATGTTGGATAGGAGCTCCTGGCCAACTTAGAGGATCACATCCACTGCTTGGATGAAGCAGTTGAGGCAAATCCTTAAGGACTCTCCATTTTTCTGCTTGATGGTGAACATATATGCTACTATTTTTGGGGATCTACAATTGATGGAGAAGTTCTAGAGCAAGAATTGTGCCACCATCTGCCATTCAGTGTTGGATCCAGCTAGCATCTAGTTGAACCACGTCAAGGCATACTTAATGAGTGTGGTACGGAACAACTTGCTGTATACAGCTTTGCTTAAGTTATAGAGCCCATCTTTTCTAAAAAATTGTGTAAATGCTCCTGAGGGTCCACACTGCTATCATACTCTGGTAATTGGGTTATCTTCATTCTGAAAGGAAGTGTCTCCATCAGGAAGGCTTAAGAGAAAAGATTGTATCAAAGGAAAGCGACAGCTAAAGAGTAATAAAGGTTTTTTATTCCTCTTGATGGGTATGGTGCTAAGGGATACATTTGGGTTCTGATGTTAGCTATCGCGTGCCGAGTGGAGTCTACTCAAATTAAGGAGTATGGGTCTTCTTAGTGGGGATAACGGAGAAAGAGAGGTGTCATGCTCAAGTTGGCTCTTTGCTTAGCTCTCTCCGAGGAGGAAAAAGCCTCCTAGCTCCAATGTGAGAATTGTTGCAACTCCTAGAGCGGTGCTCCTTAGCATATTAGATGATTACCCTAGCCGCAGCTTGAGCAATGGCATTTTCCAGCAAGGCATTCAACCTTCGTAGGTGGTAGGTAGAGTGGGATCTCCAAATAGTGGTCCCTATTGCGTTATGTCCCTTCCTTTGCAATATATGCATTCAGAGTTGGCTCTGATACTATGTTTAATGATGCTTCGTGTTGGTAACTCTGCATCTTCAATGTCAAGACCATCTGATTGCTAGAGTAGGGAACTCTCGATCTCATCTGCATCCTTAGTGTTAAGTCCCTATTATTATTAATGTTAATATCATATTTAGGACTTAAAAAATAATTTTCTTATTTAAAAATTATTTTGATGAAAATTTGGAACTATAGAAATACAAGTGGAGAATTTACAAAATAGGGACTAATTGACACAAGTTGGCGAGAATGCTGATAGGATGACACATCAGGATCTAATCAAGGATGGACGCAAGAGTCTTTTTATTTATTAGAGTCATATTCTAATTAGAAGACTCTTTTAATCAGTTATAAATAGACCTTTCAGACACTTAGTTAAAAACCCAGATTATGATTTTCTATTTCAGAGATTTGACAATTCAACCATGAACTAATTCATTACTCTAGGATTATGATGGATTCTTTTGAATAAATTGATGCATGATTTTCTTCCATGAAAATAGTAATACTTAAGGTTATTTATTCTATTGTGTATTTTTTCTATTTGATTATCTGGTAAATAGCTAAGTGCATCTTTGAACCCCAGAGGAGTCGTGAAAAAGAAAATCTAGTGATTGATTGACAATAGAAGAGCTTATGATTAATTATTCAAATTGATGAATTAATTAATTTGTGAATAGGATAGGAATATACCTGATTGCCCTAGGTAGTTAGTTGAGTAGTACAACCTTATCCATAATTTAGTTAATTCACATAGGAATATAGTGAATTGAATAAATTAGGGATTTTGATTGCGGGTAATTCGAAAGGACCGTAATTGCATAAGACTCAAGACTAATAACCTGTTATTAATTTCATAGGGAGAAAATTATGCGATCAACTTATTCAATTGATGAAATCATAATTTGAGGCTTCTGTATCCAGGTAGAAATCTTAATCAGTATACTTTTTCTTATTTTCATTAGTTTAGTTTTCATTCCCACATAAGTGATTTTTGTTTGAATAAAACAAGTATGTGGTAAATTAGTAATTAGCAAAGAATAATTCAATTTTTCATGGGATCGACACTCTTTTCATCATTTTATTACTTGTTGCAACACGTGTACTTGCGCAATTAGTTTCATTATTTGTTTTGCACACCAGCACTCACCATTCCTACTTCATTCTTCAGAGTTTCCACAGATGGTGCAAAAATAATGCTACACAAAAATAAAGTGAGGTTCTTTTCAATAGACAGCAGAATGTTGAATCTTTTCCTCTGGAACATGGGCAAAGAGATCTTTATTTCTCGAAAGTTCTTTGAAGTTCATAGTTCTTTCGCAGATGATTTCCTTCCCCCAAGTTCTTTTTGGAATTTAGTTTTTGTAGTTTTGTCTTGATTGACTTAGGTTTATTAAGTTTAATTGCCATTGAGCTTTCTAGGCTTTTTATTTAATTTAATCCAATGGGCTTTTTTTAGTTAATTTACTAAATTACTTTATAGTTAATATTTGTCCGCATCAAGCACTTTTGAGGATTTTTGCCTACTATTAATAGAACTTTTTTAAAATTAATTCTCATGGTTGCGACTAATATTTAAGTAAATATGAGTTAAAAAAATAAAACAAATATAAAACTGCAAGGAAAATCGAACTGAAAAATGCAAACATTTTAGTGCTCAAATGAAATATGGCAAGAGATTCCAAAGCATGTAAAAATAGAGATGCAATAATGCAGAACTTGTTCGTAGAAGATTTATTGCTAGTTAATTGTTTGAGTGTCTCTTTTGTGTTACAAGAATTATTATGCTTAAGTAGAACTAGAGAGATTGACTTCTAGGCTTGTTAATACTTAATCGGGTTTTCCTTTACTTCACAGAGTTTGTGGTTTTTCTCATTGAGATGGGCTCAACTACTCCTTGTGTTGGACCAAGATTGATCTAATTGGATCTTTAATAATTTTGGGCAATATTTTTATGCCCAAATAATCATCCTCGTAAGTTGAAAGCAAAGTTTGATTTAGGCTTACTTTTATGTCTTCGTCATCTTATGGAATCTCCTTTTTGATAAATTTGGTAATAAAAATAAAGGAAGGACTATATTAGAGTCCTTTGAGTTGCCTGCAACCAATGATTAGCCATTCATGGTGTACGTTGGACAAAGCGCTAAGTGTCATCCATCCCTCTTTTCTTTCTCCTCATTCCTTCATCTACTCGAATATTCACCTACTCCATTTCCCATCTTTCTCTCCCCTTTACCAAAAAATAGGTGAAAAACTATAATTTCTTTAACTTTCTGTATGATAATTATTTTTGCTATCCTTTGGGGCTATGACTCCTACACTCTTAGATGTTTCTGCAACTTTTACTTTCTCGACAACTGGAGTGATCTTCAATATGGAGCTGTCTTAGTCGTTTGAGGGCCGAGAAGTTGGTCATGACATTGCAAGCAACAAGACTATGATTGGTTATGACCCTATTATTGGCCATTTTGCATATCAAACCAAACTGGTGGACACAAAAGAGTACGTCCGTTTTTGGTCCCCTTGGCTATTAATACATATTTAGTTCATTAGTGTTTGTGCAAAAATCATGGAGTTCTTTTTAATTGTTGTAACTTTTTGATAGGATAAAAGGATGGAGCTGGGTCTTATAATTTTGGTCTTCATATTTAAGGGCATGAAAAAAATAGCCATCTAGCTGGTCTAAATGTGAGTTCAATCTTACTTTCCTCATTTTTGCTTTGACAAGGAGGTATGCCTTGATGAAGAATGTTAAGTCCTTATTACTATTAACTTTAATATCATATTCAGAACTTAATAAATAATTTTCTCGCTTAAAAAATTATAATTGTCTTGCTAATTGATAAAAATTTGGAATTGCAGGAACACGAGTTGGGAAATTGCAAAAAGGGATAAGTTGGCGTAAGTTGGCGGGTATGTTAGCATGATGACTTCTTTTAATTTGATTAGGGAGGATTAAAAGAGTCTTTTTATTTATTCTAGTCACCTATTCTATTCAAAAGACTCAGTTACCCAGTATAAACAGGCCTTTCAAATGCTTAGTTATGGGGCTGGTTTTGATTTTCTAGATTGGGGATGAAAGTTTTGCGAGAATTCAAGATTACAAGGACGACAAAGTGGAGACCTGATTCTTCTAGGAATAGAGTTTCCTCTTCTTCTTTTGATTTTTTTTTTTTAAAATTTAGATTTGATATGATGTTTTATTTTGTTTATATATTGTTTGACAATTCAATTATAAACTAATTTTTTACTCTAGGATTATGATAGATTCTTTTGAATAAATTGATTACATGATTTCCTTTCATTAAATTAATGGCGTTTAAGTTATTTTTTATATTGTATGTTTTTTCCATTTGATTGCTTGACAACGGTCAAGTGCATCCTAAACTTTAGAGGAATCCTGGAAAGAACTTCACTCTGCTCCTACTAACCTTCTTGCATACATATAGAGCATGCATAACTTTTATGAAATCAGACTTTTTTGCTATTTTATCAAAACATATTTCCAACTTCATGAAGCTTATTTAAGTCCATAAATGGACATTTCAAGCTTGAAAACCTTTTGCTTACTTCTACTAGACCTAAAATTTTGTGGATGCTCCATGTAAATTTTCTTAATTATTGAAAAATGTGGTTTTCACATCCATTTTCCATATCCTATATATGTAACATGACAGGTAAGATTCTAACAAACTTAAACCTCATAACTAGTGGAAAGATTTCCTGAAAGTTGGGTTTATTGGTATTGACATTGATATTTTGGTTGTTGATAATGATATTGATATAGAACTTAAGATTTAGTTATATTGATATAAAAATTAGGATTTGTTGATATTGATATAAAAATTAGTCATCTTAAGAATACTTGCTAGGAACCAAGTTGGAATGTTTTGTTTACACAATTCTCCATGAAAAAACTTTAGAAAATCATCCTTTATGTTAAGGATCAAAACTTTTAAGGATAGATTTTAGTAGGATGCTAGGACCCCTTTAGTCCGCATACATAGATAAGAGTAAAAAGGTCTATTATGGAGAAATCTAAGAGTGGATTTCTTTTTATGAGACAAGGGTTTTTCTTTTCCAAGTATATATTCTGTCAAATCAATATAGAGAGGGAAAGAGTGTCTTGAATCAATTGAGAGTTTCTAGGAAATGTTTTGAAACTTGCTACATGTCAATCTATATTTGCTCATTCTTAGGAAGTGTCAAACAAATTAGGCAAGCCATTTTCACTCGTGAAAACTTTGATATCACAATCCTCTTCAATGATTATAGAATGTATAAACCTCTTGCTAATGCCCTTTCCTTCCACTAGAAGACTTTAGTGCTCAGGCTTAGATTTCCTATTTTAGTTAAATTTGTGAGATCTTATAAGGTTTGGATGTTTACCTTACTTAGCATCTTCCAAATTCTCTTAGGCGTATCTTTGCATGCCTTCACTACAATGATGAGATATTTCCATATGACTCATCTTTGAAAATTTTTTGTATGATTTAATTCCATTTCTTTTCTACCACCAGTAGTGAGGAGTGATTCTTCTATCTAATTACCCAAAGGGCCTTAAGTTTCTAAATTTCTTCTCTTTTTCATTATTGGATTGAACAGTTCATTTTTATCCTACCTTTCCTTTAACACCATTTTAATTTTAGATGTAGATGGCATCTTAGCTGACTAGATCACAGTCCTGAGCCTACCAATCTTGATGAAGATTTTGTTAAGAGATAGATTGTCATTAACTAGCATAATACTAGAAAATTCTTTGCTAATGAAACTATTAACATGGTTAACTTTACATCTCTTGATTTAGTTGGTGACCTGTATCTAGGTACTTTTGTTCTAGTTTCTGATTATTTTTTATTTGTAAACTTGTGCCTATCTAAATACCTTACTTTTATAGGCAAAATCATCATGAACTTGATTGTCATCAAGAGGCTAAAGAAGAGAAAGAAGAAGTTGTTCATGAAGGTTAAAACACGAGCTCATTTGTCTAGCTCATCATCTGTCAAACATATTGTTGTTCCCAATAAGGCTGGGACAATATGTGTTAAAATGTCTATTTCTGCCCCTACTCGACCTTCCACTGGAGGGTCAAAAGGTAAGCAACCTTTCATTATGCCTGAATGCAAAGATAAGGCTCAAGTGACTAATGAACTCATCACAGGGTATGACTTGTCCTCTAACCTGAACCACCAACTAAGAAAGTTAGGGAAGCCCTTCTAGAATTAATCTCTGGTCCTAACATTCCCATCAACATGTTTGATATATTTAAGTCTTATCTTTTTAACACCCTTTTTCCTAGGACCATTCAAATTGCGATGACTTCACATCACCTATTTACACTGGAGAATGCTTATGCTTATGTTGACATAAAGGCAAATCCTTCCTTTCATGCCATTAGGTGTTTAAATTGAATTACGTGTGTAATGGTTTCTTTTCACAGGGTTTTGTTTTGATCTTCCAGTTGCCTCATGATGTTTTACCTGAGAGATATAGAAATTTGAGAGTGCTTCTGAAGTTTTGAGAATGAAATCTTTGGTAGTTGAATTAACTAAGGATGCTAAGAGTTACCAAGCCAAGTGTCGTATTCTACAAACCGAGCTTGTTGAGATGAGGGGTCACCTTCACTTGCCTCGCGAAGAAGCTGTGATTTTTATGTTTTTTTTACTCTAACAAACTAAAGAAAATGCACCATTTTGAAGGTGCTCAAGATTTTAGGCCCTCCATACACTTCAAGGAAGAAATATGTGACAAGATTAGTGATGCTATTTTCCAAGGTTTCCAAAGGTGCCAGAATTAGATTTCACATTTGGAGGGATTTGCCTTAGACTTTATGTTTGCATTAAAGGCTAATACATTGGAGGATTTTCCTCTTCCTACTCAAGTTGAAAAAATTGTGGACCTTTTGATGAGGAGTTTGTTGATTTAGGCCTTGAAGATTCCAATGATAATGAATATGAGACTAGTGCGAAGGTAGCAGTGACAATGGTGCCTCTTTTCAATAAACTATGAAATTGTGTAAGGTTTATTTGACCTTTTTGTCTATTTTTTGTTCCTAAATAAAGGGAAATTGCATGTTGTTTTGTTTCTTTTAAAATGATTGGAAAAAGGACAAATGCCTATTTTTGTTTCTTTTAAAATGATTAGGATGTTGATGCAACTGATTCCAATCTTCATTTGGTAAAGCTACATATGTGCAATATATGAACTTCCTTCTTTTGTTTTTCATTGACTTAGTCTATTTTCAAGTTTGCATTAATCTTTTTAAGATTAAGCATCAATAAGGCGAGTCTTGCTTGCTCTAATTAAAAAAGTTCACATTTTTCCAGATTCTCGTTAAGTATCAAAAGTGGTGTATCTTTCTCAGACTCGCATTAAGTAAAAACAAATGTTTATGTATTTTTCGAAATCATGTCAAATATTAAAATGAAACCTATCTCTCTTAAACTCGTGTGATCTTCAAAAGGGGCATGTCTTTTTTAGTCTTGCATCAATTATTAAAAAAATAAAAAAAGATCATGTCTTACAAACTCACATTGATAAAAAAACTAAAAATAAAAATTATGAGCTATCTTTTTCCTACTCTCTGTTGATAGAAAAAAGATGAGCATTTCCTTTTTAAAATTGACTTGATTTTATAGATTGATCTTTGCTTGGTTGTATAGACTTATTACCTTAAGGAGAAAAGAAATGAACTTTCATTTTATTGTTGTAATCATATGATAGGATACCATTATAAAATAGGAAGTTAAGTATAAAATCTTCAATGCTTATCTACATTACATGATCACGGCAATTCTACTTCCCTTAGTTTCTCGAGTCTGCAGACCCATTCTTTGTTATTTTTACTACTTTGTATAGTCTCTCCCAATTTGGATCAAGCTTCTTGACATGTTCTGAAACTTCAATTTTTTCCATAAACCAAGTTTTTTTCTTTGTTCCTTGGGATGTTCCAACAAACTTTTTCATAGATCTCTGCAAATAGATCAAGCTCTAATTTTCTGCATTATTGTTGACTTGAGGGTTGTAGCAATCTACTTATGTCATCATTATATCTAATTTTCTACCAGAATCATGACCTCAAATGTATGACAAATTAAATGTACTTGTTCTAAAGCTCTTTCTCCCAAATGATTTCGTAACTCCCTTCATGCATTTTTTGATCACAAAGTAAGCTTGCTTGTAGATCAGCATCTGGGCAAGGGTCCAATGAAGGACCTCTAATATAATTTCCCCATCAATCATGGTGAAATGGGATGATCTCATTCTCAACTTGTGATTTGGTCATCTAGAAGTTCGCTCGTCTTCCATTAAATGTTTCATGATTTCATCTTTCAAGCTAGATTCGGCATTCATATTAACATGATCACTTTATCTGAAGGGTCTGGCTAATCTTTGTCAAATTCTATAATGACCTTAATGCAATCATAAGTGTGATCTTCTGGGTCATAATTCTATCCCTATAACGTAGAAATTCAGAGAGAGCATCAACATATTCATTTTCATTTTTAGGTACCTGGTAATATTGGAATGCTAAGAATCTCTATGCAAACTCTCACTAACCTATGTGTTTAGCCATCTCGGCTTCTCTCATTTTATAGATGTCATCAAATTGATTTGCAATCAATTAAGAGTCAGTACAAGCCATAATATTTTCATGTCTGAACTAAGCTTCATTCTAATTATTAATGCATCATATTCAACTTCATTGTTCGTTACTTTGAACTCTAACTTGACAACAACCTAATTTCATCACCTTAAGGTCTATACAGATGCATATCTCTGCCTTACCTTTTGATGCTAAGGAGCACCCATCCATATGTGACATCCATGTCCCTTCTTTCTTTGCTAGCAATAGCGCCATTTCAACCAGAAAATCTACCAAGGCTTCAGCCTTGATTGCTGGCAAATCTACTATCCAATAGCAAACTCCTTCGCTTGATGAAACATTGACCATTCTTTTTGAGACATTAGGTTTTATCAACGTCTATCTTAAAGTTTATTTGGTCATGGCGACTATCAAGTGAGCTGGAATATGGCCTTAACGTTCTAGCAGAGATGACTAATGCCACTCCAATTTCTCAATTTGAATGTAATATTCTCAGCTGCATGTTGTATTTCTGTTCTTTCTCATATCTTCTCAACCAAATAACGCTTATTGCATCAATAAAAATAGCTAAGTACAAATACAAAGGTTCTTCATCAATAAGATTTGCAAGCAAATGAAGCGATATTAAGTATTTCTTAAGTACTTTGAAAGCCTCATCATATCAGGGGTATGTTCAAACCTCTTTAGGTTGCATAGGATCTTAAAAGACCAATAGGACTTTATCAACTAAACGTGAGATGAACCTATTTAGCAAGGCCATCCTACTAGCCAATTTTTTAACTTCCTTGATACTCCAAGGTAGGGGTCATATTCAATATCACAAGGATCTTCTTAGGTTTAACTTCAATCTCTTGTTCAATATCAAGGAATCCTAAGAACTTTCTATTTTGCACTTCAAAAGTGCATCTGTTGTGATTTAGCGCTTTTTACTAGCAGATCATCAACATAAACTTCCATAGTCTTTCCAATCTGATTGAGCATCTTATTGACAAACTCTTAGTATGCGGTACCCACATTTATCAAACCAAAAGGCATAGCATTATAGCAATATATTCCATTATCATTTACAAATAAAGTTTTCATGCAATTTTCCTCTACCATGAAGATCTGATGATATCAGCATCTATCATACTTAATAAAGCACATCCTGAGGTTAATTGACGAACTTGCCAATCCTAGGTTAAGGATAAAGGTCTTTGGAAATTCCTCGTTAAAGTCTGTAAAATTAGTGCACATTCTCCACTTGCTCATGCACTTTTGTATAATGACAACATTTGATAGTCAATCAATAAATTGAATCTCCACAATATACCTAACTTTAAGCAATTTATTCACTTTCTGCTAGATGATCTTGTTTCTTTCTGACTCAAAGTTCCTCTTTTTCTGCCTTACAATCTTTGCTTCAAGGTCTTTTTTCAAGCAGTGCACCATGATCTTAGGACTAATTCCCTCAAACTCTGTCTCACTCCATGCAATCATATCAATGTTCTTCTTGAGAAACTCAATGACATTCAGCTTAACATATGGGGACATCTTTGATCCTATCCTCATGGTTTTTATTAGGCTTACCAAGGACAACCTCAATAGTTTTATATTTGGTCAACTTAATCCTCTCCTATATCTTGTTCTATCTTGCTCATTCATGCTTAGGAGCTCAACAACGCTTATACTTTTCTTTAGGAGAGTTGGTGATAACCTTTTTCCTTGAATGTTAGTGAGATATTGTAGGATTCTCTAGGTACCACTTAGTAGCCTCGTACCTCACTTATCTCATGCCTTGTTGGAAACTTTATTTTAAGTGCAAGGTCATAATACTGCTCTAAATTCTGGTTGGGACATAGTCTGCCGAAGATTATGTGGTAAGTAAAATAAACATCAACATCTAAATATTTTACCATGATAGTTTTTCATAGGGGATTCGCTCCCAAAGATGTTAGACAGTTTATAGTACTAATAGACATGACCTTTGATCCACCGAATCCAATTAGTGGAGTATCTAGTGGTTTTGCTTTTGTAATGGCTAAATGTATTTGCCTCAAAATGTTGAGAAAGATAAATTTGTTAAGTTGTCATCATCCACTGAGACTTTCTTAAGAGTAAAGTTTTCCATCTCTATAGTGACAACCATTAGGTTATTATAGAGGAGACATATCCATATAAGATCCTTATCATCAAAGCTGGTACTCTGTATTTTCTTATTTGTCACAAATAGATTATATGCATATGTAAGGGTTCTATTGATCTTGGGACTAACATATCTTTTCTGGTGCTATGAGAGTTCGCCTGCATGCTCTCTAAGAACGATACTTATCACACCTCTCTTGGATTAGTTCTCCTCTTGTGTGCTTGGATTGATTATGATGATCTTGTGGTTGTTTGCCTTTGTCTCAATGCTCAAAGAGCTCCGTGCTCCCAGATCTAATTTTTTCTCAATAATAATCTTTATTATACTACTGATTCCCATCCTTGTATTGTCTTTTTTTACAAACTATGCCAAGTACCCTTGTATAATGATTCATTCGATCTCATCCTTTAACTAAAAATACTTATTTGTATTGTGGCTGCGATTTTTATGAAAATTGCAATGTTTATTCTATTTCTTCTTTTTTGGAGTAGGCTTTTTGTTCTAGGTATTGGAGTAGCTTAACTTCGATAGCTATGAGTATCTATGCCCCTTGAGGCAACCAAATGCTCATAATCATGAAATCTTTAAAATTGAGAGAAGTATCGTGAGTCTTTTTTCAAATTGAGGCTTATTTCATTCCCCTTTTCTCATAGGATTTTTTATCCTTCTTTTCACCATCTCTATCATTTTTGTTCCATTCTTCATGTTTCATTGGATTATATTTTTGCTTCATGTATGTATATTTTTATCATGACCTTTAAGTTTTCGATATCAATGGGTGGCTCTCTTGCCAAAGCCGCTGCAAATGGTCCATTCCTGAGCCCAAGGATCAGCATATTCTTCATCATATCGACCTTGAGATCAAGGACTTCCAGTACTTTATTATTAAATCAGTTGATAAAGGTTCTCAAAGATTCATCATCATGCTGCCTAATAGCAAAGAACAAATAGGTATCAGATCTTTTCACCATCTTTTTGCTAGCAAAACGAAACAGAATCTTTCAACACAACTTGTCATAGGACACAATTATTTCTAAAAGTAGAGTTGTAAACAATTCCTATGATCAGTTCATCAAGGTTATGATAAAGATATGACCATTTATGGCGTTTGACTGACCATGCAACTACATAATATTATATAAAGCGGTTAGGAGCTTATGTGGATTGGCATCACTACGATATTTGGGAAGATCGGGAACTTTGAATCCATAGGAAAGTTTTCAACAAGAATATCAATACATAATGATGAACCCTTTTTTGCTCTTTCCACTAGCCATTCCACTTGATTCCTCAGTTCTATCAACTTTGACTAAATGGTCTACTAGTTGATTCCTTGGTTCGCTACAGGTCCTATGTATGGAAAAGTTGATACTTTGACCTGGGAGCTTGGTGAGATGCTTTCTCAATTCTCATAATGCTCCTGTTGTGGTTTGCGGTAGACCACCCTTAGACGCGGGCGACCTTTAAAGGGTGGGTTCTATCAATGCTCCAAGGGGAATAAATGTCACGAAAAGATATGCCTTTGTGCCTTTGGCAATCGGAAAGCTAGAACTTGAGCTGGAACAAAGGGAATAATGAATGAGGTAAGAGGTACTCTTGCCCATTGTTCTTCCAACAGCTTGCATCCCCACTCCATTGAATAGGACTGTGCTGTTGATTGGACAGTTGGGCAACGAGCAGCATAAGAGGCATCTTTATTTAAGGAGGAGGTTTTATAAGGTGAGTGAAGAGACAAAGACAGAGCTAAGACTAGTTCTTATGGCACCTTGATTTCTAGTGGAGTTTCCTCTATGAAAACCAACCTTCAACTAGTAGAGAGCTATGCGATCTCCTATTATAATAATAAGGGCTAAGATGACCTCACCTGAAATCTAAGAAGAAAGCCCAAGCCTAAATAATATTGGGCCTAAATAATAAGGGCATTTCCCACGCTATCAAAAAACTAAATACTGAATTTAAAATCATTAAATCGTTAAAAGATATTGGGGTTGACCTAGTAATAACCCTATAATGCTCAAATCAGCATAAGGTATAATAAAACTTGTTGGAATATAAACAAGTATTAGAACATACCTGAAAATTGGAATATATAAATGTGAATTTAAGGTTACAATGCTTGCAAAATCTAAGCTATTAAATAAGTTGATATAAGCCTACTGTAGATGGATCAAGGCCACGATCGAAATAAATATATGGGTCGAGCCCATGATAAAAATTAGGATAAACACCATATCTAAGCCTTGAATAATCCTTAAGGCTGGAAACTCAGTTGATGGTTTATTTTGCTCTTTGGGTGTTTACTCCTCATTATCCTTACGTCGGGCTTCTAAAAATTAAGCTCAATTAGTAGGAGATATTAATCACATTAGTACATCTCCCCCTCCAACTCCAGCTTCACAGTCTTTAGCTCCACTGACATTTGCCACAATTAATTCTACAATTAACACCCTTGCATGGTTTCACATCACTTTTATACTTATATTCATTACAAGTGAAACTTTAAATAGTTTTAAACATTTACTTCACTACCAGAATCTCTAGAACACAAATAGTATCAAACATCCAAATATGATGTCACGGATTTAATTTGCATTCTTTATAACTAGCACCCATGCATAATTTCAAATATTACATACAACACCCTTTTTACTTATATTCATTATAAATGAAGCCTTAAACAGTTCTAAACATTATAAGTACTTCACTATCATAAGAACTAAAATAGAAAATAGTACAAAACATCCAAATACAATGTCACATATTTAATTTGCATTCACTATAACTAGGGTTTTTACTTGGTATAACTGGGGGTGGCAAATGGGTGAGTTGGATTGGGTACGAGTTGGACCTTTATAAGTTGGGTTCAAAATGAGTTGGATTTAGTCGGGTTTGGGAGGGTCCAATAAAAAAATAAAATAAAATAATATAAAAAAGAATCATAATTTTTTGCTAAATATATTACTATATTATTTTGTTAAATTATGATTTTTTATCTTTATTTTACGTATGTTAATTAATTATTATTAACAAAAAGAAGATAATGAATAAAGTGAAAAACTTTAGAATAAGTAAAAAAGAATTCTTATTTCTTATTAACTATTTAGTAATTCTCATTTACTCCATTATAATCTAACTCTCATTTCAATTGAAATTTTACTCTGTTATAATCTAACTCTCATTCCAATTGAATTTCATAAATGAAAGAAAGGTAATCTTAAATACAAATTTTAAAAATTTCATAATAAACCTCCACCTCTATTTCCTTAAAATGGTCTTATTTTCATAAAAAGAAAAAAAAAATTGTGACTTTACTGATATATGTATCTATACTATAAATTGTGACATATAATTGAAGTAATTATAACTCAAATTATATATAAAAATTATAGTTACTTACAGAAATTCTTATTGAAAATTTAATAATTAAGAATACAATAATAAAAGAGCATGTTAAAAGACCTTACTGTTACAACAAAGAGGAGAAGAAATGAAATGGCATAACAAAAATTAATCTTTTGTTTTCGATCATTTGTTGGGTTTTCTTACTGAATAAGTTAGGGTAAATTAGTTTTTTTACACTTTCCGTTATGTTTTTGACAGTAGTTAGCTCTGTGGGAAATAAATGTAATTTTTCAAACCACATAAGATGCAGTTACGCCAAGCTATAGGGGAGGTTGTTGTAGCTAACCCTTTCATTTTCTAAATAATAATGCATCAAGCAGGAGTAAGATTCATGAAGAAAATTCCTTTTACTATAAGAGAACAAATACGAAACAGAGAATTTAATCAAGCCGGTTCCAGAATCAAAACAGAGTCTGTTCTCTGACTCTGCGTGAGCTATCTTTATTCATCTTTAGGCGGTCAGCTTTCATGCATGATCAAGGTTTGATCCCAAGCTGACATCCAATCGTGTTACATTGTACAAAAATGGCTCTACATTGTTACATAGTTTGTATCTCCGTTCGGGCATGGCATATATCATTTTGCATGTGATGTAAATGATCTTTTATGTAAGGGGATCTAAAAGCTTCGCCAGCGTAGCAAACATCTCTGAGTTCCTCTTCAATGCGCAGAAGCTGCCAACAAATCAACAACTCATCGAATCACTCATATTCCAGGACAACTGCTTTTATTTGTAAGAAGGCATTTCATTTTTTTTTTTACCTGTTTGTATTTGGCCAACTGCTCAGTTCGGCAAGGAGCTCCGCTCCAGTCTTGATCTGTAAATAAAGTTGCAGCTCAATACTAGTGAAGAACTAACTATCAAAAAAAAAAATATATACTAGTGAAGAACTGGGAAATATAAAAGTAAAGCTATGCATGCATGTATGTATGTATATTAACAATAGTTTTGAACACCTATCCACTGGCCAAGCCGACAGACAAATCAGCAATGAAGTTGTCCACTGTCTCACCACTGCAATGACTAACCATGACTCCCCATCCAGCAGCTTTTTAGTCAAGCGCCGCTTGAATGGATTCAGTAACAGTACCAATCTGGTTAACCTGCAACATCAGTTGCTGAGGTAAGCCCATCTTTCAGCATCAGAAACGCATCAGCCACGCCCGCCTATAAAATTGAAGAGTTGCCCACATCCAAAAATTTATTGTGAATGATCTATTTCAGTATCTAATACCAAATATCTCTTATTCACTTTGAAGAAAGATGCTTTTTAATCCAGTTGATTGAACAGCCGAACTTTCAGCTTTCAAACAATTCATGACAACTGAAGTATAAATTGTATGGCTAAGTAATCCATCACTACAAAAGCTGGATAAATATCACTACATTTGTTTTTCTTTGCAAACAAATTTTAATAGGAAAATCCAAGGAATTTATCTTCTTTAATTGATTATTTATCTTTTAACAAACAAAATATGGATTGTGGACAGAAACAGTGTAAACTTCTAAATAAGTCTAGACAGCAAGCATAATCCAATTTTGCAGAACCTTTTCATATGCCCATCAAGACTTGTGTCAATTGAAAATCAAAATTGATTTAGTACCAAATAATTAAAGAATCTAAGAGTTGTCTTGAAAAGTTCAAAACCATCAGTTAACTTTCCTAAGTTGGGACCAATCACCAGAATGAAATTTTTTCGTAACAGACTCCAAGCAATTAAGCTCATGAATCTGGGAGAGATTGCTGTAGTATTTATGTCTAGATGTTCAAGGGTCAAAAAGATTAAATTCAGTTTCAAAATTTAACAGGTCAGAATCATACCATACATGGTAGCAGACGAAGTCCACTATGCTAATGTATCTCTGAGGGTATTCCGGTGTAAGCACATACCTTCAGTAGCAAAGCATTGCAGGCTTTCTTCTGAATAACTTCAGCTATTCTTTCCAGATTTATCACTAACAGATCGTCACCAACGAGCTGACTCCAATCATCTTGGTCAAATGGATCCTCAATTGATATAATAGGGAAATCTTGGATGAACTCTTTATATAGGGCACCAAGACTCTGAGCTGGCAGCACATGAGCACCATCATTTGGTTGCTTCTTGAAATTGAGGTCATACTTCCCATCTTTAGTCAAGAACTCAGAAGCAGCAACATCCATCCCTATTTTGATCTAGACCAAATGGTTCCCAACAAAATACTTTTGAGCAAAGACACAATACAAATACAAAGAAAAAAGAAAGCAATTATTCTACCTTTCCTGTGTAACCTGCTTTTTCAATTGCATCCATGAGCAATACCAACCCCTCTCTGTTATCTTGCACATTAGGAGCAAATCCACCTTCATCTCCAACACTGCATGCATCTTGTCCATATTTAGCTTTGATGATTCCCTTGAGAATGTGATAAACTGCTTGCGCCCCAAGTCAGAATAATTAATCTTCTCATCCATATCTCAGGGGTACATTGCAGAAGCTTTATTCGAAACTACAGTAAGTGGCGCCAGCTCTTAAAAAAGAAACAACAATAGCTCAACAAAATCTTAGTGCACAACCAAAAATCCACAAGCTTAGATGTAAATGCACACACATACATAGGGAGGGATCAAAAGATAACTTTTCACATGTTATTGTTACCATACCTCTGGTAGGACTTATTGCAAGACAACAAAGTAGGTCGTCTTTTACCTCTTTATAATGTCACATGCATATAGAGCAAGATTTGACATTGATTTCCATTTCAGTAATTCACAAGCCCAAAAGAAACAGAAAAAGAAAAAGAAACAAATAAACAAATACAAAATGCATAAAGAAAAAATAAAGGGAGAGAAGGCTTAAATTGGAATAAAACATTGGCGATTACTTCACCAAAAAAGTACGCACATTGACAAAGAGAAAAGAAGAGGAAGTATCAATAAGAATTAATATTGACGACAGAAATTAGAAAATTACAAAATTTGGTATAAAAGGTCTGTCTAAATCCTGTACCTAAAGGTCACTCCAACATGCAGATTTGTGAGACAATTCAAGAAGGGTACACTTTTAGATCGTATCCCTTACTTGATTGACTTGGCCCATTTGGTTAATCCATACATTTCCCTTTCTATAACTTTGTATTGTAAGTCGGTTTAATGTGCAAGATTACACAGAGAAAAAGGTACCTCTAATAAAATTCATGTTATACCTTATTTATGCAAGTTTTATGCTTAATTGAGCTACATGATGTCACTAGGTTGTACATAGATGAAAAGGATCTTTTTAAATAATTCAAATGCAGCACTTCATCTCATAAATATAGTGCATAAATGACAGCAAATTAAAAGAGAGAATAAATGACAACAAATTATAAGAGAGATGGTAGTGATAATTTAGGCAGAAGCTAGAAGAAGAAGTTGCAATGAGGACTTATCTATTTCACTAACCTTCACTGCCCATTCGAAGTGCTTCAGAAAATGAGGTTGCTCCTACTGGCAGTATCATGAATTCTTGCATGGCCAGATTATTTCCAGCACGGCTGCCTCCATTTATTACATTAAATGCTGGGACTGGCATAACAAGCTCCTTGGTACTTGATAGTTCCTGGATGTACTTGTAAAGCGGCACTCGCTTTGCTCCCGCACCAGCTCGACACAAACTAAGAGAAACTCCCAGAATAGCATTAGCTCCCAGTTTTGATTTATTTGGGGTCCCGTCAATCTCCAGAATAACCGCATCAACATCAGTCTGATTTCTTTAATGAGAAGAAAAGGCAACCCGATTGTCAATAGCCTTTTCCAATATAAAACATTTTACAGCTAGACCATACAAACATAAATCAAAATTTTGCAAAGAGAACAAGTGGTATTCTACATAATTTAGCTTCTTGCAGAACATAATCTATATATCACCCAACAAATATCAGTTTTCATCCCTAAAAAAAAAAAACGGAGACTTGGTTCCGTTTCTAACTTTCCATTTTGGGATGTTATCAAACAATGCTGGATTTCCTAAACTATTTACCGTCCAAGAATATACTTAAAATAACGATTTCAAGTATATAATAATGATTTCGTTGATGCAGAAGTGCTAACCGTTATTTTCGAGGACAGAACTTCAAGACTAAAAGTTCATCATTGTAAACTATCATCTAAAACTTTCTGATGGTTGTACAAGGATATTCATTTGCCTATGATGGGAGTATATCATTCTGGAATTTAGAAATTACAGCGCAATAGATAGATATTACTATGACATCAGTCAACATTTCCACAGCATCTATTCTATCGAATATCAATAAAATTCAAAGGTACCAGCTCCAATGGAGCTATAATGGTGAGAGAAAGGTTCAAAGCAAAGCCAGGATTTACCTAGCAGCTCAAAGCCACAGAGTGGAATTATATCTCCTCAGAAAATAAGCTGAGCCAAAATTAGTGAAAGCATAAATTCCTATTCCACACATATAATACCTTTTACAGAACGTCTTTGAGTTTATCAAAACTTATCAACAGCTTAGCAGTTATGAGGGTCTCATAGCCTTCTATCCTTACATATCCAAGTAGGATATACCCAAGACTAATGGTTGTTAATGCAGATTTTTGTTTTTCTTTATTTCCGAACCAAGAGAATGTAAAACAACAGCTTTTATTATGAATTTGTGCTGCATAGAAGTTCCTCAACCACGTCACAGAGAGACATGTCATCAATTTATTAAAATAAAACAAGAGCTTGACTTGTGGGAGAGTAGTCCGTGGCTTGAGACTAACCTTTTATTGAATAACCAATGATCTAAAGCTGGCAAATACCATGCACATCTTCTTGAGCAACACAGATGCCAAATGCCAAGCTAAAAAGTTTCGCTAGAGAAAAAATATGCAGATTCTCGGAAGATAGGGAAACTTGTGCTCTAATGGCTCAACATAACTCATCAATTAAAAATGACAAATAATCAACTATGGAAAAGACTCATATTAAGTGGTAGAAAGAACAAAACACACTCTAATTAGATTAAGAGGGTGTCTAGCTAAGTTATTTAATATAGCTTATAAACTCCTAAATCTTATAAGATACTTTTGAAGTTTATAAAATGTTAGATCTTAAATCTTAAAAAATATTTTCGGAGTTCATAAAATGTTATTCTTATTTTAAAAGTAAATCTTTGAAGTGTTCAAATAAAATAAAATTTTAAAACTTATAAGATGTTAGTGATGACAATTTTGTATCATACATAGTTAAAATTATGGAATTTATTAAGAGTTTAAAGATAGTTAGGAATTTCTTACTTTTTTTTCTATAAATTTTACGAGACACTCTATGACATCTAATAAGCTTTCAGACATGTTATAACAAGTTTTGAGAAACTTACTAATTCACGCAAACACCTTCTAAGCTCCCCATATTTGGTGGAACATTAACACAAGACCCTATAATCGATGAGTTCAGACTTGCTACTTGAGATGGCCTCATTAGCATGAAATTTTAAATATTCTAATATTAAGATTATATACTGTATTTAGCAATAATAACAATGTACTATTTCAAATATACTCAACAGAAATAACAAGGCTTCAGCCAGACGTGGCAGTATTCTTCAATTTGATCATAGATTACTAAAGCACATTAGCAACACATTTAGCTCGCGTAAAAGCACCAAAAACACATCATACCCATCAAGGTGAAACCACATATGAAAGTTTAGCATATACTGAAACTAAATTATAGAGAAAAGAAATACTGAGGAGCCACATTTTACCTGACACCAACCCCAATGAGCTTAGGACCCAAGAAGTCATTGATATTTTTAACTGCATTGAGGACCCCTTTACCGCCATACACACTCTTGTCACCATCTCTAAGCTCAAGGGGCCTCATAAATCCCAGTAGAGGCACCGCTCGGTACGGCTGATCGGTAAACCGAGTGATCCTCCGTGATCCGATCAACCTCAACCTTCGGATTGCCTCTGCTGGACACGATCTGACGGGCCTTGATGGACTTCTCCTTGGCAGAGGCTTTTGATGCAACGGTAGGTGACGGCGCAACGGAGACGGAGCTCCGGACTGTGAACGGCCGATATTAGACCTTCTGGATAGTGGGGCATGAAAAGAGAGGTGTTTGTGAAGTGGGTTTAGTAGAGAAAATGAGTTTTGAAAGCTGAGTGGGAGTCAAGGCCATTGGAGCTTCGTGCTTGTGTGTGAAAAAGGAAGAAAAAGAAAGAGGCGATGAAGAAGACCGACTGAGGTTTTATGGGGAAGTCCGCAGAGGAGGCGAAGAGAGCAGAGAGTGAGAGTGTGTTGAAAACGGGGTTGGTGGTTGTTGGCCCCTAATGGAGCGACGTTTGCAATTAGGAGGCAACAGAGATTCGAGAGAGAAGGGCAGATACAAATTTCTTAATAGGTTGTTCGGTTAAGTTTATTTGAAATATTTTATAAATTTTTATGTTTTATAAAATAATTTTAGAATTTAATAGATATTAGATTTTTGTTTTTAAATAATTTATTAAAGTATTTGAAGAAAATAAATTTTTTGAATTTATAAAATATTAGTAATCACAATTTTGTATTTAAAATGATTAAAATTAAATAAACTTATTGTGATTTTAAACATAAATCAGCATCTCCTTAATTTTTTTCTAAAAAAATTATCAAATACTTTTTAGCAGTTTATAAGCTTTTAAATTTTTTATAAAATATTTTAAGAAGCTTATAACTCACTCAAACGCCCTCTAAATCAAATTCTGGATGTGACTTGCTAATTTATCTACTAGTTTTTATTTTTCTTAAAACTAGCATTCATCGTACGCAATTTCTACACATAGAAAATATATAAAAATATGTTAAAAAATAACAAAATGAGATATATATATATATATATTATACATATATCTTTAGCATAACAATATTTGATGTCTAATATGTATGAGATAGTTTTTTAAAGAGATCGAAATAGATTTAAACAATGTGTTTTCAAAATAAACATAATTTTTTCTAAACATAATTTCAACAACAACAAAAAAATAAATAAAAAATAAAAAATAAACAATGCATTTGTTGCACCCAGAAAATGAGAGCAAGCCCGACCCTGCGATGCGGGTGCAAAGTTGATCCAGACCCTCGACCTCACAGTCTCGCGAGGTCGAGGAATGTCGACACCTACCTCAAGATGGTTGAAGATGAGCTCGAAGATCAGATACCAGGCATTGGCCTTTCTAAGGGGCTAACATAATTCTCAGTTTGCCGCATTAAATGTTGTCCCCCAGGCTCGCCCTCCGCATTAAATGCAGAGTCACACACAGTTCCACTCTCTACCACCTTTGAGTAATATTCATCAGAGGTACGTCATCCCGATCGGACGAGTCAAAGAGCAAGGACGGAGCTCTCATCAAGGGAAGGGTAAGAAGGAGAAATTGGCCTCTAACCAAGCAACTATAAAGCTTTGGATCAAAACCCAGACTCAAGTACACAAATTAAGCCCCCTTAGTTCATATTTTCCTATCAGTTTCGTCTCATCAGCTCAATATGACTAAAGCTTCAGAGGGCCTCCGCCAAAGGCACTTTCAATGAGCCTAACATTTGCTAGGCGTTGCAGCTTGACCCATTTCCAGGAAGAACGTCCTACTCGGATCCTCTCAGTTTCCCAACATTGCGAGGATTCACCTTACCAGCATTTAAACTCTAGTATTTCACTTTCTTGTACTTCGATTTACCCTACAATGAAAAAATTAAATTAAAAAGAAAGGCAAATCTGGATACTTATGATAACTAATAATTTAGCAACGGAGGACAGAATTAAAAATTAAAAAATGTACTTGTAGATCATTATGTTTTTTTCTCAAGTAATAAATAATCTAGTAAAGGAGAATGAGCTCTTGGGGATTACCAACATAATATGCGAAAAAGAAGTGAAGAGAAGGTGGGAGAAATAATATAGTAAAGGAGAAGGAGCTCCTGGGGATTACCTATATAATACGCGGAAGAGAAATTAAGAAGAAAGTGAACAGTTGTTGATAGAAATATTTTTATGATTTTACCTTCATTATGTTTTCATATCAACTAATGAGAGAGATATTTTCGGAAATTTGAAAATGGGTATCATAACTACCCAATAGTTAAGCAAAAGTTTCATTTTAACTGAAGAGTTGGAATATTATTGTGCACGTAAATATTTATACCAAAGGAGTTTTACCAAAAATGGTAAAAATATAGTACGATAACCGCCATTTTAGAAATAAAAGTAGGTTTCTTTTTATAATCATATATAGACATAATATTCCAAATTTCTAAAATTATTTGATCGCTTTAAATTATGTTCTAATATAATATCATACTTTATGATTTCATATTGATATAACAAAATAAGAGCCTAAGGGTAAAAAAGTAGAAAGCAAACAAGAGGCCAAATAATCAAATAAATAAATAAGAGTCCTATAAGCCGAACATTTTAAACCCACTAAGACGGGCTCACCAACCCAAGTGAGTCAAAGCCTGTCAAGGACTTAATTAATATAAGTACTAAATTCCAAAGCCAAAAAGGCATTAAATAATCATTTACAAAACTCGGGCTCTAACTTTATACAAAGGCATTCCAGGAATAAAAGCCCAACATCACACTAATTTTTTTAAAAGAACTCTGACTTTATTTCTGTACAATATTATCTTGGCACCATCTGTAGAAAAACTTTTTTTGACATACGGAACACTAAGAATGAAAATGAGATCCAAAGCTCGAGACTCTAGTGTACAAGTGGCCTCTCAAGGCGAGAATACGAAGAATAATCAATCAAACATGTAGTTTCGTCCAATAACACAACAATTGCCCAACACACACCACCACCAAAGTGGTGCTTGAGGACCAAGCTCTTCTCCCTGGAGGGTCAATACTGCAGATGACTTCAGAAATACTATCAACGCTGGTGGAGAATGCCTCCACACAAGCAGTGGCCTAATATGCTGACGAACACTGCCTGCAAGAGAAATCTCAATCCTCTTACCAAAGCCAGAAGTATTGTCATCCCTAGAAAGGACTGAATGTAGCACAAATGAGGGAAAAGGCATGATACCTCTGCTATCTCAATAAGTTAATATATAGTCTTCCCTCTGAGCTGATCAACCACAACAGTTAAATATTACAGCTAGATTTCCTACTCGTTCCATCGTTCCTCAACGCTCAAGAGGCACATGAAGTAAATATCTGTCCCTATCTGTCGCTCTTTCTAGAAACCCATCCTTTTACTCGGCCATCTTGATAAAGTCGCTCACTCATGGCATGAAGATCACCAATCTCCTAGAGTTTGATATACGAGTGAGACCTAGGAGCACCTAGACAATTTTCTATGGGATGGAGCTCTATGACCTGAGCGAAGCTGCATATTGTAAGGTGTTACACACCATGCTAACAACGCGCCTTAACCTAGTTCAACTAGATGTCAGTAGGATTCATCACAGTTGGGAGCATCTGGGACATCACTTTCTCCATAATTTCTCTATCAACTATAAGTACTCCAAGACAATAGTATACCTATTTACCATCAAGCATAAAGATGGAGAAACCTTGAGGGACTATATAAACTGACTTGTCCAAGTAGTCCATGAGATTTTGCATATCAACCAAGAGCTCCATCCCAATAGTATTCAGCAACTCTTAGAGTGCTAGAAATTTCGAGAATCTATCCTATAAAGAACTCTTCATCCAAGCAAAGAAGTACATTTAGATTGAGGAAGCAATAGCCTCAATGGGGAATAATAAGTAGGCATGGGAAGAAAGAGACAGCACTAGCAAGAAGTCGGAGGATTGCTAATACAGCCTTTCTGGATTGATCTCTAGGTACACTCATCTGAATGCCTCAAAGTAGATATGCTCATTATTACTAAGCAACAAGTTTAACACTATCCAAAGAATGCGAACAACCCTAAGAGACAAAAGTCCAAAAAATGATGTCATTTTCACCATAACCAAGGACATATTCTAAGAGTGTTGTTACTTAAAGGATGAGATCGAAAAGCTGATGCAAGGAGGATGCTTAAAAGAATTTAAGGCTTAGCCGTAGGATATCCCTAAGAACTATTCTGTACTTGGAGATAATAGAGACCGTCGGTGCTCACCTAGCGAAGAATAAGAGTCTAAGGTAAAGTGACAACACCATGAGATAACTTACCTACTACTGGCGTCATCTTAGTTATTTTAGGGTAACCCAAAAAAGTGATTTCTCTAGGCAAGCAAAAGTTCATATTATGAGGAACTAACTCTGAGCATATATGAAATGCATTCCTCACTTCCCAAAGTTATCATTGGGAAGACAACATGAGATAGTGTAAGGTGAAAATAGTGACGCACTCGTGATCTTGGCCTCCATCGTTAATTACTAGGTGATGAAAAAACTTGGTGGACGATAAGAGCTCAGTAGATATTATCTTCTATGACGCCATCCTCCAACTTGGTGTATCTAATGGTACTCTTTAAGTAAGATTTACTGGCATGACCATAGAAGCACTCAGAGAAATCTCCGCATTCTCTCCTTATGTACCCATCCTCAAAGTGTCATGAAAATAGTGAAATTCTTAGCAGTCAATGCCATATCCACTTACAACACTATTCTTATGAGGCCTACCTTAAACCTCTTCCGAGTAGTAGTGTCAACTTACTATGTGAAGATGAAGTTTCGTACTCCCAGTGGAATAAGAGAGACGATTGGCGACTAATTCAATACCACGGAGTGCTATGCTAATATTCTAAAATAAGTAAAACTCCCTATTGCGAACCTAGACTACTCCAAAGGGCGCTGCAAGAGCAACTTAGGAGACAAAGGTAATATCCTAGCTCTAGAAGCAAAAATTATTACACCACCTCTATAAGAAGGTAGTCCTCAAAGAGAGAAGTCTAAATAGTAGGAATCCCTAAGGAAGAAGAAACCACACTTAGCAACTCAGACAACACTTTAGAGATGGGAAAAGTCCTCGACCTCAATAAATGTAGACTTTGAGGCACATTACAATTGATTTCAGCACAAATTATTTATTTTGACATATTAGATTTATTTTTCAATGTTTAAATTTCATCTATAGAGACTTAGGCTCATTTTCTATTTATCAAGAATAAAAACCCATCCAAAATTAGAAGATGGTAAATGCTCTTTTACAAATTCAATAAAACTTTTGAATATTCTTCTACATACTTATCTCGTATTATCAAAAAACACTTATTCACAAAAACAACACATATGGGTGGTAGTGTAGTGGCCAAGCACTCTAAGTACCATGAGTTGCGACTTGTGGCATCAAGCAAAGGGATTTAGCAGTTGAGGTTTTTTAAACTATTCTTTATGAGGTGTTCCTCAGATATTTGGGAATCCTTCCACCAAATTTCATTAATAGACAGCTCCGTTTGAGTAGGAAATGCCCAAGATGTTTAGAGAGTAGTAGTGTAGTGACCAAGTCCTCTAAGTTCCATGAATTGAGACTTGAGGTGTTAAGCAGAGTGCTTTGGCAATCTAGTTTCTTGAAGAATTTTCTAGTGAGGTATTCCTTGAAGATTGAGGAATATTTTCACTAAATTTCACCTTTAAATAGTTCTCTTTAAGTAGAAATGCCTAAGATGTTTAAAGAGCGGCGATGTAGTGGCCAAGCACATGAAGTGCCAGGAGTCACGACTTGAGGCGTTAAGTAGAGGGCTTTTTCTGAAACATTTTTTTGTGGGGTTTCCTCAGAGCTTTGTGAATGTTTTCACCAAGTTCCATCGTAGACAATTTTATTTAAGTAGGAAACATCTAAGATGTTTAAAATATGGCAGTGCAATAGCCAAGGACTCTAAGTGCCATGAATTATGGGTGTTAAACTGATGACTTTGGCATTCGAGTTTTATAAAACTATTTATAATGGGGTATTCCTTAGAGCTTTAAAAATGTTTCCATCAAGTTTCACACGTAGGAAGTTCTGTTCAAGTAGAAAACACCAAAGATATTTAGAGAGCAACAGCATAATGGTCAAACTCTTTAAGTGCCACGAATTGTGACTTGAGGCATTGAGCAGAGGGCTTTGACTATCGAGTTTTTTAAAACTATTTTTTGTGGGGTGTTCCTCAGAGCTGTGAGAATATTTCCATCAAGTTTCACCCATAAGCACTTTCATTTGAGTACAAAACGTTGAAGATGTTGAAAGAGCAGCATGGCAGTTGCGACTTAAGGCATTGAACGAAGGGCTTTGGTAGTTAAGTTCTCTAAAACTATTTTTTTATGGGTATTCCTCAGAGCTTTTGGAATGTTTCCACCAAGTTTTACCTATAAACAGTTTCATTTGAGTAGTAAACGTCAAAGATGATTAGAAAGCAGTTGTGCAGTGATCATGCAATCTAACTACCATGAGTTGCAACTTGAGGTATTGAGTAAAGGAAATCAAACATCAAACTATCTGGCCAATCATATATGCGCTACAAAGAAATCTCAGACTATCAAGGGAAATGACATTCAAGGATACATCAATGGTCTCATCAGAACAAAAAAGCATGGTCTGCCTTTCGCTAAGAGTTATTAATGCCTTCAATTAAACTAACGTGACTATATGATATTCTAAAGTCACAAAGGTTGTAAGCCCATATCCAATAAGTGGTAGAATTACATGGGTCACACACAAAAGCCAATTGAAAATCCTACATGATGAGGGAAATTTTCTAAGTGTTAGAATAATTCCAAGGTGACCAAAAATTGAGGGATTCAGTTGACGCAATTTTTAGTCATTTCGGCTTGATCAATTTAATTGTTAAATTGATCTAATTAATTTAAGGAGTCAAATTAAGATCAATTAAATTAAATGTTAATTTAATTTGGTGTCGCATGACTATCAATTGGTCAAGTTAACTTAAAGAGTTAAGTTAACTAAAACTAGCTTAAAGAGTTAAGTTAGTTGGCTTAATGGTTAAGACAAGCTTAATTTAATTAAAGTGAAGAAATATTTTTGAAGGAAAAATTCAAATGAAATGTTCATTTGGTGTGGAATTAGAATTTATTTGGTAGACATTTCATAACATGAAATGTAGATTACAAATGAAATTCAAATTCAACATAAATTCACATGCAATTTGCAAGATACTTGCAAGTTGGCATGCTTAGGTGGAGCCTCTCCTTGAGAAAGGTGTGATGCCAAATCACCCCACCCTCCCTCTATATATAGATATAGAGGGGGGCAACTAGCAATGATTATTCACACATTTTGTGCTTCTAAAAGTTAGATCCAAAATTTCCTCCAAAATTGTGATTCTTTCATGAGTTGAGGTTTCACTCTCTTCTTCGCCTCCTTCATCATTTTCGGCCTCCAACCAAGCTCTCTTTATTCTTAGTTTTTTTAGCTAATTTAAGGAGAAAAAGGATTGTCCATTAGTTTATGGACTTTGACATTAGAGGTAAGATGGTTTTGGATTCTTGGCTTTGGTGATCTTGTATTCCAACAGTGATTTTTTGGACTCTGTTTGAGGTCTTGCTAGAGGTGTTTGGGGATGAATTTTTTATTGGACATTCTTCATTGAGTTGGCAAAAATTTGGTCCAGATTTAGCATGAATCCAAGGTGATTTTTCCTATCAAACCAGAAGTTGTCTGCTTTCAGGAAATGAAGCACAACTTCAAGTTTTTGTTGGATTTTGCTTGAGAGGTAACAATCTGACCTTGATCCATTATATTGGCATTATTTAGATCCTTATGGTGGTGTAAGCTAAGTTAGATTTCAGTTTTTAAATATTTTAAATTAGATCCGTAGTCTTACACCTCTTTCACATTAAACACTATGGATCTCCTTTTGACTTTATTTGAAAAAATAACGCCAATTTGAGGGGTTTGCATCATAATCTCAAATCAAATGCTAAAATTTGATGATTCCAAAATGAATGTTTTGAATGCCGTGCATCTCCTTGAATTTGATTTGGAATATAATGCTAATTCGAGGGCTTTGTATCATTATCTCGAATTAATTGCTATAATTCAATTAACTTCGCGATGAACACCCTAACACCGTAGATTTTCTTAAATTTGATTTGGAATATAATGTCAATTCAAAGGATTTGCACCGTAATCTCAAATCAAATACTAAAATTTGCTGAGCTCCATGATGAACACTTTGAACACCATGGATCTCCTTGAATTTTGTTGAAAGAATTGTTGAACTCTTACAAGCTTTCCCATGTTTGCTTGCTTGAGTTGTTGCTTGCTGCTGTTGTGTGGAAGGAGCTTTAATCGTCCCTTTATATAGATGTTTAGTGGATGACTCCTAGATGACTTGAACTTCTCCGATAGTTATCTTTTCGATAAGATAATATCAAATATCAAGAGATAACATCAAGTATATTTGACTTGATTGATTTGCATCCATAGTCGTGCCACAAGTCACAAATTGGTTGGCTCGAAATTGCTAAGCCATAAGACTTGATTTGATTGGTTGTGACAATTGATATTAACAATTGTAGGTATTTGATTTTAGCTCAAAATAAATACTATAATATTAATTAAAATTACCTATTTATATATAGGGAATTAAATTTAATAAATTCTAAGACATAAATAGAAAATTTTAAATTAATAACTTGCTTATTATTTTACACGTATCACTTTCTAATTGACTCAAGCTCAAATAAATACTATAATATTAATCAAAATTAACTTTTTATATATAGGAAATTAAATTTAATAAATTCCAAGGTATAAATAGAAAATTTTAAATTAATAACAAGCTTATTATTTTACACGTGTCACTTTCTAATTGACTTAAAATTTAGTTGTCTACAAATATCCCCACTTAAAGCTTGGCGAAGGATGTGTTGAGCATCCACAAAGGAGGCAAGACTTGAAGTATTTGGGAATTTTCCCTTTCTCTTTATTTTTTCACATACGTCTGTAGCAAAGACATCATCCAAGCATTCCTGGAGCTATGGTCCCTTTCTACAAACATGATACACACTAACATAAAAAACTATCATCTCTTTATGGAATTTTCATAGACTTTGCAGATTGCCAATATGTGGAGATTTTTATGATGAAGTCCTCCCATGTGCTTGTATACACAATAAAGGAATCCAATCATAATGTGGTTCAAAGTAAACATCCTTTTGAGGGGGTGTCGTACACAGTTTATACTCATGTGGGCCAGGAAGTAATATGTAGTTTAGGCTAATGTATCAAGGAGCATAGTTAACTTGAGTAGACATTTTATATTCATATGAAGGAGTCCACTTGAATTTGATTGATAATTTATACTCATGCCGAAGAGTCTACTTGAGTTTGACTTAATAGGCAATTTACACTCTTATCAAGCAAAGACTCCAATCCATTAGTTGGATATACATCTCAATGGCTAAAACCTCCAATAATTGATCTTTGCAATCAAAACTCAAATTTCTCCTGTAATTGATGTAGTCAATAACCAGCTTTTCTTTCCATTGGCGAGAATTAATGAGTTCAATCATACATACTGTCTTTTGAGTGTGGTAGAAGTGATTGAGAATTTTTTGTTCCAACTACCCCCATCTATTAATTGAGCTCACCTCTAAATTAGCATACCAATCAAAAGCATTGCCCTTTAAAGATCAAACAAATTTCTTAACTAGATAATCTCCATATGCCTCAGCATTATTATAGGTCAAGATGTAATGAGCCATGTGCTGCTTTTAGTTGCTGTTGTCATCAAATTGCTAAAACTTCGGAGGCTCACAACCAATCGACATCTTCAAATTGTCAATCCTTTGAGTATATAACCTGGAGTAAGCCATAAATAACTTAGAACTTCCATCAAGCTTATCTTTGATAGTCCCCATGATAAGCTCCTTTAGTGGATAAATGGAAATTAGTCCATCAATGGAAATTTGCAGTTCTTTTGTTAAAGACTTCTTATTTTCGGCTGACTGTCTCTTAATGGATGTTTCATCTTTGTCATGAACCTAAGCTTTTTCCCTATGATACGACTGGCACCATCATTGTCCGCTTTGCTTATCAACTTGGAGATATTGAGAGTTCCGCTCTTAGATATGCTTCGTGAGTCCTTAAATGACCTTTGTTAAATTTACAATTTGTTCCTTCAAGGTTATAGCATTTATCAACATCATCAGCACCATACATAAGGAACATGATGCTAAGCAAGGAGTGGATGATGTAGACTCTTCCTTTGAGTCTCCACCATCTTTATTCATATCAATAAGATGCGATAATGCCTTTTCCACAGCAAGCGAAGAAGCCACTTTCGAAGATGACTGCAACTTCCTGGACACACTTATTGTGATAATGCCAATACTTTTTGCTCCAACACTTGAGGAACATGAGGTAGTAACTTTCAATGTTGTCTTGTAAGAAGCCATTTGATACTTCAATTTTGATGAAGGGAAGAGATGAGAGGTAGAGATGGTTCTACTGAGCATGCTAGAAATTTGTAGCACAAATTTCATTGTCTACAAAATTGAAAATACATGACAAGAAAATTCATTCAAATAAAAATAAAATCTATTGAAATTTATGAGGTGGATACAATCTCTAATCTAGATCCTCTAATTCTTCTATTCAAAATATAATTTTGAAATTTGATGAGCTCTACTTGAATGCCTTAAACAAATCGTAGATCTCATTTGACTTGATTTGAAAAAATAATGCCAATTCAAGGGCTTCGCACTATAATCTCAAATCAAATGCTAAAATTTGATGAACTCCACGATGAACGCCTTAACTTTGTGGATCTCCTTGAATTTGATTTAGAATATTACACCAATTCGAGGGCTTCTCATTGTAGTCTCGAATAAAGCATTGAAATTTGATGAGCTTCACGATAGATGCCTTGAACATCGTAGATTCTCTTGAATTTAGTTGAGTGAATTGTTGAACTCTTTCAAGCTCTCCCTTATTTTTTGTGTCTTGAGTTGTTGCTTCTTGTTGCTCTGTGGAATGAACTTTGATTATCCCTTTATATAGATGTTTAGTGGATAACACCTAGATGACTTTAACTGCTTCAATAGTTATCTTTTCAATGAGATAATATCAAATATTAAGAGATAATATCAAATATATTTGACTTAATTGGCCCGCATACATAGACATGCCATGTATCGCAACTTGCTTAGCTCACAAGACTTAGTTTGATTAATGGTGACACTTTTTATTGACAATTGTAGATACTTGATTTGACCACAAAATAGGTACTAGAATATTAAATAAAATTAACAAATTTTATATAGGAAATTAAATTTAATAAATTCCAAGATATAAATAGAAAATTTTAAATTAATAACTACCTTATTATTTTACACGTATCACTTTCTAATTGGCTCAAAATTTATTTATCTACAAACATTATAAGGTGTGATCATATGGCCATGCTATATGTGTCAGATTAGATGATATTCATTTATTCTTTGATGTTAAAGACCTGTGAAGGAGTGGGACTTCGCATTACTTGCTTTCATTAGTGAATATTACCAAGTGTAAAGGATAACATACATATTTTGTTCATTTGCTTTTTGATTAATGAGATAGGATGTATACAATATAGTAAAACATAGGAACTATGTAAGAGAGTATTACTCTTTATTTACTACTTTGCTAGATAGAGCCTTGTAAGGGAGTAAGTACTCTTTGTTTACTGCTCCATATATAAGGACATGTATTAGAGTAAGTACTCCTCATTTATTGCTTTTTAAGTGTAAAACCACCACGTAGCAACTTTTTCATATTAATATACATGAAAAGGTTCCATGCCAAACGTCTTACCATAGCAAAAGTGATTTTAACCCAAGGGAAAACCTAACCTTAAAACCCTGAACCTTTGTTCATTAATATTGATTGTTGTCCTAAGGGCATTTAATTCTTGAGCATCTAAATCAACTTCATGCATGCAATTAGTATTTTCATCATTACTTCCTTGCAAAACAATAGTGTCCTAGCATGCCACATATTCATCCAAAATTTCGACAGCATACAATCAAAATTCCCATTTTGAGCTCCAGGCAACCTAGCATTTGCCTGATTGCCATCGGTACAAATATCAAAATTCTCCAGAGGAATTTCACAAACATCATCGCAGAAATATAGATAGATTGTGACTCTTCAAAGTCAATGAAAAGAAAGAAACAAGCCGGGAAAGAAAAGCCCATAAAAATCATCAAAAGATGGATATTCTCACATGAGCCTTGATGATTGAAATAGGGAATCCCAATCTAGATATGCTAAAGAAAGATTTGAGCTTATCAAGAGTAGGGAATGGATAAAAGGAACAAGATTGGTTCCCATTATAATTCAATCTCTTCTCTTTATAAAGATGTGAAGAGGTAAAATAGAGATAACACATATTCTCTTTCATCTTTCTACATTCCAATCTCTAGTTGATTTCTAACTTAATTGTCAGACGTGATCTGAGGGGTCCCAATCACATCCATTTTTTATTTTTTTTTAAACTTAGACATGTAGCATAACATAGATATTTATTTCGGAAAACATGTGATTTTCGCCGAACCTTCATTATAGGGTGACAGAGGGATCGTACCATTCGAGCCTTTTTTTTAATACTTTTCCTGAAGGTCTGGAAAAAGCTGCAATCAATAGGATTTCTCTAATCCTCCCTTCCCGAAAGGAAGAGCGTGAAATTTTTTTCCACAACCTCCTGTGCCCTTGGCCATTGTTTTATAGAATGTTCAAGAAGTTGAAAATGGTTGTATTAGATTGGAGTGCATTGAGGAGTACTTGATTTGTTCTTAGTTAAATCTTGAGAACAATCAAAATGCATGTAATCAAGAATCCAGTTAAAACTAAGCACAATGTTCGTCTTCTTTGCGATGATAAATTAATAATTTAGTTATTTATAAATATTTAATTTATACTACTTATAAAGTCTGAGGATGATAGAATAATTACTTGATATGTTTTTAATATATATATACATACACACACACACTAAATCAATTCTATTTAAACAAAAAATGTCAAAAAATTCCTTTTTTTTTTTCATCTTCTATGTATTATTCTATTTACCTCTCTATTATATTATTTCTTCTCTTTTTAATATCTTTTTTTCTTAAATTAGTTACTCCTTGAAACTAACTAGGGCATGTATATGGTGAGGTTCAATTGTACTTTACTTACATGAGGTACCTCCTAAATAAACAATACATGTATCTTACAAGGAGGCATCTCTAATTTCACAAGAAGTTATTACTTTATATTAGGAATAATTATAACTACCTCCCATGAAGTATGGTATAGATATAATTGAACTCCCTTAGATTTTGAAATTATATTCACCTTCCTTTATATTAATGAATATCCAAAAACCCTAATTGAAAGTGTTAAATGACCAAATCATACCTAAAAAATTGAAAAAAAAAGGAAAAAATAAAAAATTTAAAAGATTCAAATACCTATCTATTATATCAATCTAAAAAATATTTATATATTTATGTATACACACCTACATATACTTTGAAGGGTGGGAGGGAGGGAGTGCGATCGCTATGACCTGCGGCCATTGGCTAGATCTATACTTGATCAGATCTGGCGGGGTAGAAAATAGGCAACCATGATCGCTGCCATGGCCATGGTAGCCATAGTGTGCACTTGGCCACCATGGCCATGGTAGGCTGCCATGGGTTAAGGGTGTAGTGTGGTGGGGTGGCCATGATCGATTACCATAGGTTGGGTTAGAGGGTAGGGTGGGGTGGGGAAGATGAGATAAAAAAAAATGAAAAAATTATTGGAATAATTTAAAATTATTTTAAAATTGATTATGTATTTAAAATTATTAATTATTTTATTATATATTATGTAATGTTTATAAAGTTTTATAAATATTTACATCTATCTAAATTTATTATGAGTAGTTTAAATTTATATCAATTTAGCAAATAATATAGTTGTATCTTTTCAAGAATTATGTTAGAATTGATTATGTATTTAAAATTTCTAGAACTATATTGTTAATATCTTAATATTATTATTTAATATTTGTGAAATTTTATTAATATCCAATATATGTAAATTTATAATGATTAATTTAGAATTGTTAAAAGTATGCTAATTTAAAAATAATAAGTTTGTATTTCTTAAGAATTTTTTTGACTAGATAATTTTAAATTATAATAAGTTTATTTTTATTGATTATTTTTAAGATAATCAAAAGTACTAAATATTGATATATATCACATATAATTAATTAATATTTCTAAATTGCAGTCTATTTTTTCTTTCATTGTTTTAAAAATGAAAATGTATCAAACTATATTAAAATACATTACATATTGATAATGCTTGAATCTGAGAGCAAAAGAATTCTCGCTCAATGTACTCGATCAGGAGGTGTATTGGAGATGATTATGAGGATAGGAGCGGGTCAAGTTCTGCAACGAATCAGCAGACATCAGGCTAGCCAATGTAGCCCTCAATTAAGATACTACAATGCTCAAGTCAGTATAATCAATCAAAATTTAGAGCGGCAGAGTGAGAGCCAAAGTTATAATGATCATACCTCATGAAACAGCTGCAATGGGGCATTTATAGTCTCCCGTGGGGGGTAAAAATGTCTACAATACCCTTGCTAACACATTGAGGACTTTTGTCTCATAAAGGCTTTTTAGGACTTTCTTTGTCTGAAAACCCCTTTCCAGGCGGCATGCCTCCTTCCCTTTTAGGTTATGAAGGTGATCTCCTCATTTAATGCAGAGGCATGATAGTGGTACGGTGGAGATATGCTCCTTTAATGTGGAGGCACGCCGCTTGTCAAGGCGTTAAATGCGGCAAACTGGTGGTTAAACCCTATTTAATGCAACAGTGACTGGGGGCGAGGAAAACCTTCATGTCATACAGGTTGATCTCTTCTAGTCGAGATACCTCCCTGACCACGGGCCTCTCTACCATACTATAGTCAAATGAGAGGTTCCTTCGGGTCGAGATAACTCTTTGGTTGTGGGCCTTTCAACCATAATCTAGTCGATTGAAGGAGAGCTTCTAGCCTATGCTAGTTGATGAGCCCAGTGTACTCTTAGGTCTGGGCTGGTTCTATTGGTCTTATTGGACGCACTTTACTTTTCCATATCACATATAGAATTTAAAAATAATTTGAAGTAGCATAATAAATAGAATAGACCTATTAGCCTTTTTAAGGATATAAAGAAAAAGTTATTTAAAGAAAAATTCAATTTAATGAGTCCAATATATGCATATATATATATATAAAGTATTTAATTGGCTAGATTTCAAATAATAAAAAGAAAAAAAATCTTATTAGATCAATTGCAACCATCATTTTAGTGTAATGCACCATCAATATAGTAATAGAGTTGACTTTAATAGTTTGTAAGTCTTTTTTCATTCTTGCGTAGTTTAGTTCTTTTCTGTTCTTTATTATGATCTTTAAGACCTTAATCATGCTTAGAGTATTTGAGGAGGGTAGTGGGAGGTCAAGTGATTCTGAGGTAACGTGATCATCTAGGGACTTGACCGAAAGAGGCAGTGATTCATCTAGTGGGACTAGTGAATCTTCCATTGAGTGGCCGAGGGATTCTGAGAGCTTAAGTGAGAGCGATGGCAATGAGGTTGAGGCTAGGGTCAAAGGGCTGCTAAACCATCTAGGGAGGCTAGTCGACCTCCAGTGTTTTAGGTTAGGTTATTTATGGTGGATCACTATAGTGATATAATGCCTGAGATTAATAGTAGTGATTTAGAGCTGATTAGGCGTACATATCACGTTCTCCCTGAGTTCGAGTTAATTGTGCTGGGGCCTACTGGTAGGATGGACCGACCTCCTGAAGGCTGCATAATAGTGTTTGAGGAAGCATTCAAGGGTAGGCTTAGGTTTCCCATTACACAACCTATAGTAGACCTGCTTAGGGGTCTTCGGGTTTGCATCACCTAATTGTTGCCCAATTGTTTTTCAATCCTACACAGTTCTGTTATTTTAATTTTGATATGCGACCAGCCTCTTTATTTTGTAAACTTCAGCAACCTATTTCATCTTCCAATGTCCGACAAGTTGGGTAGCACTAAGGATTTAGGCTTTTATTACCTTACCACACGTCCTCGTCGAAAAATATTCTTGACACCAACATCCTCACATGGTCAATCTTGGAAAAGAGATACATGTTTGTACATGCACCTAGTGATGGGGGCTTTAATATCCCAAAGGGATGGTTGAAAGGTCGGGTCGACATGCCCAGTAACAAAATTTTAACCTAGAATAATACCTTCATCAAAGACTTGGTCGATTTTGGAGAAATGGAGGCATTGGGTTTTATGGAAGAGAGGAATATGGTGTTAGCGGGCTTGTCACCTACTCAGTTGGATATGCCAGCTAATGCTTGCCTAGGTAGACTTATTTGTTTTGCATTATTTTTGCCGTTCTTTTGTAGTTTCTGATCGATATTTTGCATTTTTGTTTGTGTATTCCTTCCGATCAAGCAAAAATCATGAATCGCACTCGTCAACAAGCTATGGCTTGCTAGCAAAAAGTGCAAGAGCTCCAAGAGGCAGCCGCCTGTTGAGAGGCCACATCCCAAGGTGCTCTATCACAGTATGCACTTCCAACTACCTCTACACCTGCTCGATCAAATACTACTAAGGCTGCTAGCCCAGCACCTCGAGCAAAAAGAAAGGCTACAGATGATTGACCTTTCCCTACTAAGAGGACTGTTGCTGAAAAAAAGAAGGGGAAAGCTACCAACGCCCCCTCCTCGGACCGCTATCTAACGAGGGATTATTTCCACTGCCCAATTTTTTGAGCCCCAGATTTGGCCCAAATGTGGGCGTTGCAAATATAGCCTCAATGCTGGCTGCGGGATCAATGGGAGTAACCCCTTTGAAGGTCTTTACCGCTGGTCTTTTCCATTCAGACTAGAAGAAGATGTTGGAACTTGGGCAGCTCGACACCCTGAAGGCATTTGCATATCACACAAACATGGTAAGTTTGTGCTCAAGTTGTCTTGTCCTCCAAACATACATACGCATGCATGTTTTTAATTGAATCTTTCCTCCTTGCAGGTTGAACAATGGAGCTACAACTTCTATCACAGTGCTGAGCTCGCCCTGGACGACCGCGAGGAGTTGCAGAAAGAGCAGTTTGACCTCTCTAAGACTTGAATTGAGTCCCTGGAATCAAGGATCCAACAGTTAGAGAAATAGATCTAGGAGAAGGATGCAGTGCTACTGGTCGCCGTTGCAAAGAAAAGTCACCAAACAATCAGTTGAAAAAGGAATGGAAGAGGCCTCGCTCTCTAGTCGAGTGTTGGAGTATAATAGTTGCCTCTACTATGCTCGAGACGAGTTCTTTAAGATGCTGCCAGATATTCGCAAGGAGACGGGTCAATAGTTCATGCTAAGCTCAATCTTCTTTGAGTCCAACGTTGTCTTTGCAATTGACAATGCCAAGGAAGCCTTCCAGAAGGTAGTGAAGCAGCTGGAGTTCCTAGGCTATTAATTTCATGCTGAAGATAAGGCTCAATTGAATGTACTTTAGAATGAACGGCTGGAGGATTATGATGAGAATACACCAGCTGAGGAGGCAGAAGCCCCAATTCATCCCAAGGTAGCGAAAGTGGGGAAGGAGTTTGATTTTGTTGGCGACTTTATGCTCGACCTCAAGAATAGGCAAGTGAATACTGCTGAGTGCTTTCTTGTCATAAGCGACACATTCCTAACCAAGGAGGTTGACTCTTCCTGACCTGTGGGAGCTCCCCGCTCTAGAGTAGACCAAGAAGTCGAAGGTCCACCAATAGTTGTGCCTATGGACTTCGTTGATAAGCTTGACAGGGTCATTGATGAGGTCGTAGAAGGTACTAATAAGGGACGTGAGAGGGGAGTGGGCTGGTTCGAGCTGACGCAGATCGACTTGTTTCGCCTCGAGAGGCATGATAAACCTTTGGATATAACCTTTTGTATAATTTGGAAGGTTTTGCAATACAGTGTCCAATGTTTCCAAGTCATATTGTTGCCTTTTGTTTATTTTGCTTTTGCTTTTCCTTTTCCTCTTTTATTGATACTGTGTGGTTTAGTCAACTCCTTAAAATCGTTTACTAATTTTTATTCAACGAGTTTGAAGTCAATATGAATATCCTTTTTTGATTAGTTTGAAACCAATATAATGGTCAACTGTAGGGTCAATTTTTAATAAATTTATCTTGTGTAATACATCGATCGGTTTAAAACTTCAAGTCGATATGCATATAACCATCGGCTGGTTTGAAACCAACTTTATAGTCAACTACTAGTTCGACTTTGGATAATCATATCTTAAGGCAAGAGTAGCATTAGGATCCACAAATTAAAACTTCATAAGCTTGAAAATGACTAAGTTACTCAAGCGACCAAGGATCTAGTCATGCTGTAGATTTGGATTAGGAAGAAGAATTACCTCTTGTAGCTCAAAACAAGGAGAAAATCAACTATCCCTCTCGAATCCAGAAACTGTCTGGAGTCGGCACAGCAGAAAGGTGTCAACCTTTGCCCCAGTTATACTACTCCAAAATTCACCAAATTAAATATGGAACATATCCACACACTGAAGAAGCTACTGTAAAAAATAGGAGGAAAAAATCCTTCTATATCGCTCCAGAAAAATTCTCCAATGTGGAGCTATTGCAGTGGATCTCCAAAAATTAGCAAGTCAAACGCCTTGCCTCTATTGATATGATCCACACCCTAATCATTCTTCCAATTTACCCTAACTAGAATATGGAGTTAGAGAGGAGAAAATGAGGTAGAGGAGGACAATTTTTAGGTTGGGAAGAAGAAGGAATGCAAAGCTCAACACATAATGCAATGCATCGAGAGAGAGAGAGTTTTTGGAGGGAATGCAAAGAATCTAATAATCACACTTTTCAGCAATGCATATATCTGAATTTGCCCACCCTCTATATCTATATATAGAATGTGGAAGGTGTGATACTAGTTGGCATCACACCTTCCTCAAGGTGACTGCCCAAGTGGCATGCCAAGTTGGCAAATTCGAATTCAAATCTTACTTGAATTTCATACGCATTTTAATTACATTTGGAATCTAATTCTAAATTAATTAAGATGCTAATTTAAATGAACACTTCATTTAAATTTTCCCTCAAAAAATTATTCTTCCCATTAATTAAATTAAACACTTTAATTTAATTAATTATCCTTTGATTTAACTCTTAAATCAAACAAGCTTAACTCTTAAGCTTAAACTAATCAACTTAACTCTTTAAGTCAACTTGACCAATTGATGGTCAATATGGCACCAAATAATTAACTCCTTAATTATTGGTCTAATTTGACTCTTTAAATTAGTTGATTAATTTAACACTTAAATTAATCAAGCCAAAATTGACCGTTAAATTGATTCCTTGAAAATCGGACACCAAAGGGTGAATATTTCTAACATTTAGAAAATTGCTCTACCAATTTTCGAAGCTAATTGGTTTTGTGTGTGACCCAATAGATTATACCATTCATTAGACATGAGCTCACAACTCTTTGTGACTTTTGAATAGCTTATATTTATTTTAGTTTAAAACTTCTTTTAAACTAATTGATTCAATTCAATTAATCTCATTAATTGAAGAGTACCCCATCTCCATAATCGATGTCCAACCTCAAGCCCATGGAGCCCAAATAATTGCCTGAAATGAATATTTTGGAGAACCATCATAGCTCTACACGTACCATGCACATATTCTGTCTTCTATCTCCCAAAAGAGGCCTAGGACAAGATATTTGCCGGCTCCCTAATAGCCTCGATACTATGTCTATATTCTCAATGTTCGATTCCCTTATGTGACCTTACCTTTGAAAAACTCCTTTTCCAAATTGTCACACCACGTTGTGCAAGGATTTCTTGGAATAGATCATTATAGAACACATAGGAGATGCACCCCCCCTTCACAAAAGCGATGAGTTAAATTCCATCTTGGATCTCACAAACCTCCATGCCAAGTAGCTCATACCCAAACTCAACCTAAAAGACCTACTAAGTGGTTAAGAAAGAGTCAAAGTATGAGGACCGAACACAAGATCCTGAGGTCAGAGGACTAATAATATGCACTAGCATAAATGGGAGAATTAACCACTACCAACTTGCCACTACGGCTATCTAGTGGATTCTCCGGAGGGTCTTCAGTGCTTTATTTTCTAACAAGCACACACTAACATGCACTCGTATCTCATATAGTTGCTCATGGAACGGAGCAATATCTAACTCTTGAATTTATGCATTGTTAATGCAAGTCTATCCGCATTTTAGATATCTTGTCTCATAAGATCCTATGACTTGAAAGATTTAAGATCACAACCATGTGAGACTTATTCCATGGTCACCGAACCAAGTCCTATAGTCATAAGTGATCTAGGGGCTTCATCGAAATGCAAATAAAGTAATAAAGAGCATAAGATGAAGATGGTCATATAAAGAACATTATTCAATCAAGATTGTTTTACAAGAAAATAGCTTTTACAAGGCCAATCTAATTGGCTTGTCGGGTACTGTTCCAACATCATTATTGGATGAGTAGGCTAGAAGCCAATCTCTTATTTGTAAAGGAAACGAAGTCCTGATTGTATTCAAAAGTAATGAGTCGACTAAATATAAAGTCGACTTCATTTGTTTGAAACTAGATTACAAAAGCATATTTTTCGAAAAGAGTGGATTTCACGTGACATAAACAGGAGAATTAATACTAAAGTATCTCTCTTCATACATAAAATGTTTTCAAATTCACCACATACCATTGTCAAGGCAACTCACTCCCATCTATGTCTGCTATTCTGTAGGAATTGTGCTTGGCCACTTTGACTATTGAGTAAAGGCCTTCCCATTTAGGATCAAGCTTTCCAACATTTTTTGAGACTTCAACTTTCTTCAGAACAAGGTGGCCAACCTGAAAGCTCCTTGGTTGGAAACCTATGTGTATGCCTATTGTCGCAGCTCATCTATCATGTCGAGGTCCAACTGTCTTTCAGCCGCGTTGGTGATCAGATTATAATGGATCATCCTAGTTGTGTGCTGTATCAACTCTGTTGGGATCATTGCTTCTAAACCATAGACCAAACTGTAAGGGTTGTACTCATAGTAGTTCTAGGAGTGGTTCTATATGCCCATAAGACACCTTGGAGGTCGTCCGCCCATTTCCTTTGGATCCCTCTAGTCAAGTTTTAATGTGGTCCAGAATCGTTCTGTTGGTAACCTAAGTTTGCCCATTCACCTGAGGGTTGCCAACCAAGGTGAAGTGTTGTCGGAGTCCTAACTTTGATACCAATCTCCCATCCTCTTACTTTGAAATTGGGTACCATTGTCCGATATTAGCACTTTCAGAGGACCAAAGCGGCAAATAATATTTTTCTATAGGAAACTTCTTATGGCAGCATCCATTATCTTTGGAATAGCTTCTGCCTCGACCTACTTTATAAAGTATTCCACTACAACTATTATATATTTCCTTTGACCTATGGCTTTTGGGAAGGAACCAACAATGTCTACTCTCCATTAGTCGAATGGCTAGGTGATTTGAACTGGGACAAGTGTCGATGAGAGCTGATGGGGCATGTTGATGTGCACCTGGCAGGATGGGCACTTCCTGGCAAAATCGATCGCATTTTTGAGTAAGATCGGCCAAAAAATATTTGTGCCTAATGACTTTGTGGGCCAATGTTTATCCCCTGGAGTAGTTACCGCAGATGCCTGAGTGGCTTTCCTGCAAAACCTCAAAAGCTTTTTTTGATGTCAAACACCTCAGTGGGATTCCAGAAAGGGATCTCTTGTATGGTTGACCATATTGGTTATGGGCAAACTTTGCTGCCCTAGTTCTTAATCTTCAAGCCTCTTCTTTGTCCTCTGGGACTTTGCATTCCCTTAGATAAGCTTTAATTTCATCTTTCCAAGTGGGAGTTAATTCTTAGATCTCCCAAATTTGATTATGGTTGTGGCCACTTATGATGGTCTTGTTTGAGACCAAAAGTATGATGATTCTTTCTCTTGTGCCCTTCGTCAAATAGGCAAACTTGGATAAGACATCTGCTATTTCATTTTTCAACTTGGAGACCTGACTGAGGGTGAATTTCTTAAACTGCTGCTGCAATTTCTTGACCTGAGCAAGATATTTATTCATGGTGGTTTCCCTTGCTTCAAAGTTCCCTTCGAAGTGCTCCACAACCAATTGAGAGTCTGTATTAGCTGCTAACTGCTCACCCTCTATAGATGGCCATCCTCATGCTAGCAAAAAAGGCCTCATATTCTGCCTCATCGTTGGTAACATGGTTGTTGAGTTTAATTGCAAAGTTGTATTCCTCAGCTCAGGGGGAATGTAGAGAAATTCCTATTCCATCCCCTGTGGAAGATGCTGATCCATCGATGTGTAAAAACCAAAGAGAGGGATTTGGTTAGACCACGGTGGGGAGGTCAATGCGCTTAGCCACAAAGTTTGCCAGTACTTGTGCTTTTATAGTTGTTCGGTGGAAAATGACATTGATCTCTCCCAACTCAATGGCCCATTTAGTCAGTCTCCCTATGGGTTCGATTTTAACGATACCTATTTCAAGGGCTGATTTGTCAGGACAACAATGGAGTGCAACTGAAAATACGGCCTCAACTTCCTAGCTGTAGTGACCAAAGCAAGGGAAATTTTTTTGATCTCAAGTTAATTGTGCTCCAAGCCTTATAAAGCTTTACTGATGTAGTACACTGGTCTGTGTGTGGCCTATTGTGTCGACACCAGAATCGAACTGACCGCCGCCAATGAAACTACTAGGTAAATACAGAAAACCTCCCTGACCGCAAGCTTGGCAAGCATTGGGGAGTGTATAAGTACTGTTTTAAGTCAACCAGGGCCTGGTCACACTCTTTTATCCATTAGAACTTTCTCGCATTCTTGAGAATTTTGAAAAATGGAAGGCTTTTGTCTACCAGTCGGACAATGCATCAACCTAAAGATATGATTCTCCTAACTAACCTCTACACGTCCTTGATCGTTTTAGGTGGTGATATATCTAGAATTGCCTAGATCTTTTGTGGTTTTGCTTTAATGCCCTTTTAGTTGATCATGTAGCCCAAAAAATTTCCACCTCTCACCTCAAATGTGTACTTATTGGGATTAAGTTTCATGCCAAATGCTCAAAATATGGAGAAGGTGTGGCTGAGTTCGGCTGGGTGGTTTTCTTCTTTTTTTATTTTGAAAATCATGTCGTCGACATAAACTTCCATCGTTCGATCGATCTCATTTTTTAACATAAAGTTCACCAATCTTTGGTATATTGTTCCAGCATTTTTGAGTCTGAACAGCATGACTAGAAAACAGTACAAACCATTTGGTACCACAAAGGACATTTTGTCCCTATCCTCAGAGGCCATAAAAATTTGATAATACCCTTGGAAATGGATAAAAGGAACAAGATTGGTTCATCAGAATTCAATCTCTTCCCTTTATAAAGATATGAAGAGGTAAAATAGAGATAACACATATTCTCTTTCATCTTTCTATATTCCAATCTCTAGTTGATTTCTAACTTAATTGTTAGACTTGATTTGAGGGTACCCAATCTCATTCATTTTTTTTAAACTTAGACATATAGCATAACACAGATATTTATTTCGAAAAATATGGTATAGCATGTGATTTTTGCCGAACATTCATTTTGGGTTAACGGATGGATCGTACCATTCGAGCCGTTTTTTTTTCATGCTTTTCCTAGAGGTTTGGAAAAAGCTGCAATCAATAGGATTTTCCTAATCCTCCCTTCGCAAAAGGAAAAGCGTGAAATTCTTTTTCATTGGCCAACTGTCTGTGCCCTTGACCATTGTTTTATAGAATATTCAAGAAGTGGAAAATGGTTGTACTAGATTAGAGTGCATTAAGGAGTACTTTATTCGTTCTTAGTTAAATCTTGAGAAAAATGCATGTAATCAGGAATCAAGTTGAAAGTGAGCACAATATTCGTCTTCTTTTCAATGATAAATTAATAATTTCGTTATTTATAAATATTTAACTTATACTATTTATAAAGTATGAGGATGATAGAGTAATTACTTGATTTGTTTTTAATACACACACACACACACACTAAATTAATTCTATTTAAACAAAAAAATGTCAAAAAAATTCTTATTGTTTTCATCTTTTATGTATTATCCTATTTATCTCTCTATTTTCTTCAATTATATTATTTATTCTCTTTTTAATATCTTTTTTTTTTTAAATTAGTTACTCATTGAAACTAACTAGAGTGCATTTATGGTGAGGTTCAATTGTACTCTACTTACATGAGGTACCTCATAAATAAACGACAAATGTATTTTTCAGCAAGTCATCTCTAATTTCACAAGAAGTTGTTACTTTATATTAGGAATAATTATATCTGTCTCCCTTAAAGTTTGGTATGGATATAATTGAACCCCCTTAGATTTTGAAATTATATTTACCTTCCTTTTTATTAATGAATACCCAAAAACCCTAATTGAAAGTGTTAAATGACCAAATCATCCCTAATAATTTAAACGAAAAAAAAAACAAGGAAAAAATCAAAAGTTTAAAAGATACAAATACTCATCTATTATATCAATCGAAAAATTATTTATATATTTATGTATAAAAAATATATATACACATCTCCATATACAATCATATGTATAATATATATTATATAACTATATATATACACACACCTACATATACTTTAAGGGGTGGGGGGAGGGGTGCGACCGCCATGACCTGCTTTTCTCTCTAATAATTAATTGAAGCCATAGGACCCCTATCCATTTATTCATTCGACCCAACTTTATGTTGTTCTGTTCCAAGAAATCGAACAAGGTTTTATACCGATCTAATAAGAATCAAATATCCTCAGAATTCTCCATTGATACGATATGCTATTTTTTCCAAATCTCCATCCAAAATCCATGGTACCCGAGCCTATGCACTTAAAGCTCCTTGCTCTATCAGATGTTCCATCGCTACTCTATAAAAAGAGTTCCACCCCGCAATCTTATCTATAGGCAGCTATGTTGGCTACCATTTGATGGCTACCATGATCACTACCATGGCCATGGTGGGTTGCCATGAGTTGAGGTAGGGTTGGTGGGGTGGCCATGATTGCTTACCATAGGTCGGGTTTGGAGGGTGGGGCAAGGAAGATGAGATAAACAACTGAAAAAATTATTTGAATAATTTAAAATTATTTTAAAAATGATTATGTATTTAAAATTATTAATTATTTTATTATATATTTATTAATATTTACATCTATCTAAATTTATTATGAGTAGTTTAAATTTATATCAATTTAGCAAATAATTCATTTGTATCTTTTCAAGAATTATGTTAGAATTGATTATGTATTTAAAATTTCTAGAACTATATTATTAATATCTTAATATTATTATTTAATATCTGTGAAATTTTATTAATATCCAATATATGTAAATTTATAATTATTAATTTAAAATTGTTTAAAGTATGCTAATTTAAAAATAATAAGTTCGTATTTCTTAAGAATTTTTTTGACTAGATAATTTTAAATTATAATAAGTTTATTTTTATTGATTATCTTTAAGATAATTAAAAGTACTAAATATTTATATATATATATATATCACATATAATTAATTGATATTTCTAAATTGCAATCTAATTTTTCTTTCATTGTTTTAAACATGAAAAGGTGTCAAAAGATATTATAATACATTACATATTGATAATGCTTGGATATGAGAGCAAAAGGATTGGCCCTAGCCCATTGTAGTCGACTAAGAGGTATATTGGAGATGATTATGAGGATGGGAGTGGGTTAAGTCCTACAACCAATCAGCACACGTCGGGCTAGCTGTGGTGGCATTCAGCTAAGGCACTTTAGCACTCACATTAGTATAATCGACCAGAATTTAGAGAGGCAGAATGAGGGCTAGAGTTACAGTGAACATACCTCATGAAACAACTGCAATGGGGTATTTATAGTCTTCCATGGAGGGTCAAAATGTCTACGATGCCCTTGCTCACGCAGTGAGGACTCTTGTCTCATGAGGGCCTTTTAGGTCTTTCTTTGTCTTAAAATCCCTTTCCATGTGGCATGCATCCCTCCCTTTTGGGATATGGAGGTGATCTCTTCATTTAATGCGGATGCATGCCGGTGGTACGGTGGAGATATGCTCCTTTAATGCGGAGGCACGCCGCTTGTCAGTGCATTTAATGCGGTAGATTGATTGTTGAACCCCATTTAATGGGACAACGACTAGTCGACCTCTACTGATCAAGATACCTTCCTGATTGCGAGACTCTCTACCATACTATGGTTGAATGAGAGGTTCCTTCTCGTCGAGATAGCTCTTTGGTTGTGGGTCTTTTGACCATGCTCTGGTCGATTGAAGGAGAGCTGCTAGCCTATATTAGTCGACGAGCCCAATGTACTCTTGGGTTTGGGCTAGTTCTATTGGGCCTAGTAGGCTCACTTTACTTCCCCATATCACATATAGAATTTAAAAATAATTTAAAGTACATAATAACTAGAATAGACCTATTTGTCATTTTAAGTATATAAAGAAAAAAATATTTAGAGAAAAATTCAATTTAATGAGCCCAATATATATATATATATATAAAGAGTATTTAATTGGTTAGATTCCAAATAATAAATAAAAAAAAATTATTAGATCAATCGCAACAACCATTTTAATGTAATGCACCATCAACATAGTATTAGAGTTTATTTTAATAGTTTGTACGGTAGAATATTCCAACTAACTTTTGGAGAGAGTTGAAAATATGATGATCTTCTAGGGATGGCAGTGAGGCGGGTTAGGCTCACCCCATACCCCGCCCTGCCCCACCTCAAAAGGCCCCGCCCCACCCCATCCTGCCCCGACTCGTCCTGTTGGGACCCACCAACCCGAAAAGAATTAGAAAAATTGAAATCAATCAATGAAACCATCAAATCAGAATCTCTTGATAGCAATTAAAATTCAAATTTTATGTACAAAAATGAAAAATTCATGTAAACAAGATAAGATTCTATAAGCAAAATAGGAGATAAAAATAGAATTAAAATAATAACCAGCACAAATCCAAATTTTTATGCATTGTGAGTTTGACAGTAAACTAAAACAAAAAAACTCAAAATTTTTAAGTCCAACAAGCTTCCACCATATAGTTCTAATCCCCATTTAAATTAACTCATCCCACATTCTTCAACATCTTTCTCTTCATCGAGCATAGTTGGACATTATTTTTAATTAGAAAAATATAAAATAAATTATATATTATTATTATTATTATTATTATTATTATTATTATATTTGTTTGGGCAGGGTGGCGGAGCGGGGTAAGTAAACCCTACACCCTATCCCAAATAATTCGGGTTAGAAAAATTTTGTCCCATACTTTATTAAGTTGCTCCAAATTCGCCCCATTTGGGACAAATTGAGCTCGAGTTCGAATTTTGCCCCGTCCCATTGCCATTTCTGTGATCTTCGCTTTCGGCCCATATGTTGGGCTGACTCGAAAATGAGATTTAGGGCCTGTTTGGTTTTATTTCCATTTTTAATTTTCATTTTCATCATTTCTAAAATTATGAGAATTATTTATGAGATGTGATGTGAAAATGAAAATGTATTTTGATGAAATGTTTGGAAATGTAATGATTATATTGATTTTAATAGGTTATAGGTGGAAAGAGATAGAAATAATGGAATAGAGAGAGAAGATATATAAGTTATTGGGAAAAGATATATATGTTGTTGAAGAATATATTTTAAAAATGAAAATAAAAATTATGTTGGGTGAAAATTTTTAAAAAATGATAATTTCTATTTATAGAATAGTAAAATTGTTGAAAATGGGGTTTGGAAATAAAACCAAACACCCCCTCAGTTTCTTTTTCCCCCACCCCTACACGAATGGTGAATGTCTTGTTTCTTTCTGGCTTCTGCTGTTGGATTCCCAGGTTTCACTTTCTCATTTGGTGCGCTGGAAGCCGGTCCGATTGCGTCCCGACGACCGTCAGCTCTTCACCATTGCAATTTGCAGACGGAAGAAAACTCGTTAAAGGGTGAGCTGATCGGGCTCCTTTTTTCTTTTTCCTTTTGGGTATTCAGTATTCATGGCTCAATGCTTCTACCTTGCTTGCGTCTCATTGCCTCCTGGACGTCCTAGACTTCCAAATTCTTCCTCCTATTCTAGTCAATTGGACTACTCCACTCCCCGTAGAGTTGATCTAACTAAGCAGGCCCTCGATATGAGACCTGGGATTGAGACGGCTGGCGCTGGCACCAGAGTATTCGTGGTGTCTGACTTGCACACGGATTACTCGGAAAACATGTGTTGGGTCAAGTCTTTATCCCGCCACAAGCACGATAAAGATGTGCTTGTGGTTGCCGGCGATGTGGCCGAGACTTACGCCAATTTCGTTCTCACAATGTCCCTTTTGAAGGATAAGTTTCAGCATGTCTTCTTTGTGCCTGGTAACCACGATCTTTGGCTCCGCAGAGAGAAAATTGATTATGTAAGCATAATTCAGTCTCTCTGTCTCAAATTTCTTTTCTTCTATCAATATCAATGCTGTCCATTTCGCAGTTGTTATTTGTTTAAATCCTCTGATTGAATGAACAAATTCTCTTCTATGAGATTAACTTACAAAGTGAGCTGCCTTGGTTGTTAAACTTGTTGGAAAGTCGGAATAAATGCAAAGCTAATTTTTCTGTGTATTTTCCAATGTGAACTCAAAACTTCAAGGCGAACTCTATTATTATTGCTGCTTGAGGCTTACCAGTCACCTCACACAGGCGAAGTCCCTCAAGTGGGAGCTGACTTTGATAGATCCCACATTATGAAACTCCAACTATTGACTGTCCTTTCTCTTATTCATATATTTCACACCAAAACTTTTTTCTCTAATCAACTTTTTACTGTTTCCATATTCAGTTGGGTTCTCTTGATAAGTTGGATAAATTGCTCGGCGCATGTGAGAAACTTGGAGTGGAAACTAGACCTAGCATAGTTGATGGTTTGGGATTCATTCCATTATACTCTTGGTATCATGAGGTAAATGTTTGAATGCTTTATCACATGATGGCTTCAGTATAGATCTGAATCACTAATTCATTGTCTATGACCTGGCTTTATTCCAGAGCTTTGATGGGGAAAAGGACATATCTGGAATCCATATTCCATCCCTGGAGATGGTGATTAACTTTCTTTCTCCTAGTAAGGATTTCATAGCTCTGTCTTACTGGACACCACAGCTTACTTGAATGTTGAATTACTGATTTAAGTCTGTGGGGATATGTCGTAAATGTTTTCTTGGCAACATTATCCTGAAGTCGTCAATCGTCATGCTCAATCACCTTGTGTATTTTATTGAAACAAAAGATAGTGTGTTATGTATTAGTGAAGTCATTGTACTAAAGAGGTAAAGGAACAAATGCATTGGCTTCTCCATCCAAATATTTAAATAATGATATAAGTTATCTCCACTATATTCTATGAGCTAAGAAATTGATTGTTGCACTGTAGGCATGTAAAGACTTTCATGTATGTAGATGGCCCAATGAACTGAAAAATGGAGAAACATCCCTTGCACTATATTTTGATTCTCTGAATGATGAGACCTGGAACATAGTCGATGATATCACGAGGAGATGCAGTGACATAATATCGTTCTCCCATTTTGTTCCAAGGTAAGTGAATACTTTGTTTGAGCTTGGAACTATTTTGTTGATTAGCTTGGTTGGAGCCCTTGTTTGAGCTTGGCTCGACTTGATTCATTTGGCTTGAATTTGTGATCAAGCCATAGGGTCAAATTCGAGTTCAAGCTCAAAAAGGTTGGTCATTTTACAAACTTTTCTAAACTAGGATTTGGTAACTAACTAAAAAATTAGAAAATTAATATATCATTATAATTTTTTATATATAAATATTTAATAAATAGGCTCGTGAGCTGCCTCCCCACTTGTGAACAAAAATTATTTTGGCTTGAGTTCGCTCAAAAACTATACGAACTTGGCTCAAACTCAAGCTCGGATACTTTTCAGGCCAACTCGTTAGACTTGCGAGATGGCTTGTTGGTTTGCATCCCTATAGTTTAGTACCCTAGTTGATAGGCCAGATAAAATACCAAATACCTGTTATTGCGCGTTCAAAGTGCACTGTCAGATATTGTTTTCAATTTCTGTGGATTCATGTATTTGTAGTCTAATTTAGTTAAGAATGCATCAGTCTATATAAATATAAAAAACTTAAAAAAAATCACGGAAAAAGAAAAAAGTTCAAAAAACAGCATGCATGCAATCCTGAGATGTAGCCTAGGTAAATAATTAGAATGCTTAAGGGAACTCATTCCAGAGAATCAAAATGCATGTTTATGGAGGAAGTCTTGTCTTGTTTCAGTTTCTTCTTTCTCTCAATTTCTCAATGATATTCTGTCAGCATAGGCACATAGATACAGCATGAATTGATTGTTAAGGATGTGATGGTATATCGAGTACTATAGCACACTAGCTCCTGTTCAGTAGTTTCAAATTACAGTTAATATATTAGTCCTCGCTTAAGTCCCTTAAAGATACTTATCATCATTAATTTGTTGGACAGGGCCAAAAGCCTGACAAAATTAGCCATTTACATTTGTTGTATGTCTTCATGATCTGCAAACAACAGTAGAGAAATGCATAAAAGGCAGAGGATATAAACTGCACAAATTGTTTTACTTCCAAATAAGCTCCGGTGGGCAGCAATTGTGCTAAAAAGTTGGCTTATTTGTTTTGGATTAGTTGAGACATTTAACACTACTAGAACTCTGCAAATATATCAAGGTTTGTTTTATATGTTCGATTTCATTCTCAGCTGATATTATCTATTTACCTTTTACATTTGTCCTATGCCTTCATGATCTGCAAACAAAAGCAGAGAAATGCATAGAAGGCTCAAGGCAGAGGACATAAACTGCATGATTTGTTTTACTCCCAATAAGCTCCAGTGGGCTGCAATAGTGCGAGAAAGTTGGCTTATTAGTTTCCAATTAGTTGAGACATTGGTATTTAACACTGCTAGTACTCTGCAATATATCAAGGTCGGTTTATATGCTTGATTTCATCTCAGCTGATATTATTCTATTTACATTCTTCTAGTATAATTTGTGTATTTGGTTAAAATAGCATCTGAAAGTTAATATTACCAGTCACTTAAAATTTGAACAATTTGAATGGCCTATACCTTATTTGTATGGTGTATGGCTAAGGTTATAGGTGTTTGATCTTATTTTAGTAATGATTTCTTAATTTGTTAGGTAAAATAAACTCCAAAAGCTTAAAATATGACTTTACTAGTAATGAAAATCTTATGTTTTACATGGCGAAAGATAATAGGATTTTTGTTATATTTTCAAAAATATGTTGCTAAGCATTCTAGTAATCTCAATCCAGTCTGAAATCCATAAAGGCGCAAACTTGGGACGTTAGTTTGGTTGTGTGAGTGGAAAAGAAAATATAGTTTCTTTCTACCACAACTCATTCACTGCAATGCAAAGCCGCACGAGGGTGGACAAAGTAAAGCTTTGTAGAGGCTCTCTTTTCAAATCCTTATTAGAACATTTTGATATCTTTCTTTATAGGCCTGTAAATGGGTAGGGTGTTACCCTACCCAGGCCCAAAATATCAATACCCATACCCACACTTATTAAAGATAATGTAATAGGTATAGGTAGGGTTTGTACCCATACCAAAAAATTACCCATTACTTTATACTTAAATTTAATCTGTAAACCTAAAAATTATTTATACCCAAATCAAATTTATATTAATGATAAACTTTTTATATATAAAAATTATAATTATGTGAATGAACAATAACAATTAAATAATTTTCTTCATTAAAAATTAAACTAAATTAATAAAATTAATAAAGTTAATATATTGGGATAGTAATTTTTTTTAAAATTGTTATAACAATAGCAACAGTTGAACATTTTTCATTAATAAAATTAATAATATTAAAATTAATAGTGGAATAAATAATTTTTATAAAAAAGTTAATGAAATTAATTTTGTTAATGAATAAAGTTTATTAATATAGAAATTAACTGTTTTTATAAAATTAAATATAGAAAAAGTTTTTGCTTTAAAACTGTTTTTATTAACTGTATGTTTTTATTAACTGTTTTTTAATTTTATTAATTTAATTAGCAAAAAATTTAACTGTTAATTATATTAATAAAGTTTAACTATTATATCAATAAAACAATTTATTTAGATAGCAAAAAGTTAATAAAATTAATTTTGTTAATGAATAAAGTTTATTAATATAGACATTAACTGTATTTATAAAATTAAATATAGAAAAAGTTTTTGCTTTAAAACTGTTTTTATTAACTGTATGTACTGTTAATTATATTAATAAAGTTTAACTATTATATCAATAAAACAATTTATTTAGATAGCAAAAAGTTTAAAATTAACTAATTTAAATTTAATGATTAAATTAAATTAAATATAGAAAAAAAAATTATTTTTTTGTTATAGTATGCCAAATAATATTTTTGGTATATATTGAGAAAATTAATATATACATTAAAAACTTAAGTTCAATAAACTAGTTAGATAGGGTACAGTAGAGTTAGGGTCTCATCCTGTTGGGTATTTTAGGGTAGGGTAGAATATAGGGTATTTTTGTTTGGGTATTTTAGGGTATGGGCATTTACAGGCCTATTTCTTTATATCTCAATTTTAAGCTAAAAAATGGCAAAGAAATTATATCCTAATGTTTGTTGCATCCAGTAAAGATGCTTATCCTTTTAGCAAAACTTAGGTGTATATACAACTTCCAAAGAGGCAACTAACTGACAGTATCTTGTAAAACACTTCTCCGCAGGCAAGAGTTATGCCCAGAAAAAAGAATGCTCTTCTATCCTAACCTTCCAAAAATTATTGGCTCAAAATATCTTGAGATGCGAATAAGAGCTATACATGGAGCTGAAGGGAGGCCATCGGCATGTCATGTGTTTGGTCATACTCACTTTTGTTGGGATGCTGCCCTCAATGGCATCAGGTGATTGTAGTAATGGAAGTAATCATTTGTGGCATATGATTAAATTAAAACATGATAGTACACTGCAATTAGTGAGTTGCCTTCTTCTAAGCATTATGTGTATGGTGAGTACCTCAAATGATTCTGTTGCTCGAAATTAGTATTACAAAGCTAGAAGTAAAGGTGGCTCGAATCTAGACTCACTCAGTCTGAATAGTCGGCCTTATATTTCGATCCAACTGGCATTAGTCCACAGGAAATATGAGGCAGAAAGCTTTTCAAGTTTCGAATGTCTTTCATTATCTGGATTAGTTTGGCCCTTGAGAACCTGGTGCATGGCTTTAAAATTTTCCATCAAGCGTGTCCCTGGCAGATTGTTTCAAATTCACTCAGCACTAGTGCAGAATTGAAGTTTCTCTGTCTGGTGTCTTTGATGTATATATAATAAGGGCAAGAACAAAATTGTTTTGTGAAGGAATCAACATCTATATGAATTAATATTAATGCACTAATACCTGATTTGATGTTTGCATGCTTACAAAAAGTGCAGGTATGTGCAGGCCCCGTTAGCTTATCCCAGGGAAAGAAAAAGAAGAATGAATGGAGGTGAAGAGTGGCTGCCATTTTGCATTTACTCGAATGGAAATTTTGCAGATAGATTCTCACCTTGTTATTGGTCTGACTATTACTCCGTCAACCCCAGAACACCAGATATCACTCAGCTCGCCCCCTGGGTTGCCAGGTTTTACCGTAAAGTTTGATGAGTGGTCCTGCTGCATCTTGCCCCCCTTCCTGTGTTGATATAGTAACCAATGAAACATCGTATTATGTATCCGTACACTGATTATTTTCAGCATGCACGCCTTGAGAAAGTTCTTTTTTTTTACACATGCATGTCGGGTTTATGCTAGATTCAAACCCCTCAACCTCACACTTTATGTGCAAGAATTATGTCGTTGGAACTTGGGCCAAATGCCACTTGGCATAACCTTGAGAAAGTTGGTGCTGGGAAAATCTACTTATTGCATTGCTTGCCTTATTTTGAAATATTTGAAAAAAGAATAAAATAAGAATAATAAATTTGAAAGCAAAAAATTAGGAGGGTTGTGTTATTTAAAAATTATAAACAAATATATTAAATAATGCAAAAGGTTAATTATCCGCATTTTTCAAGGAAAAAAATTATGCATAAAAAAACCAAGCAATACTATTAAGTTATATGAAATTTCCTATATCCATCTCAGTTCTGAAACCTTGTGCAATCTATTTCTAATAAGCAATCAATTTTTAGTATTTCTGCTTAAGAAATCATATACAAAATTCTCCAAATCAATCTCAAGCATTTGTGGAGTGAAATGTTCTATTTGATTTGTGACCATCAAGTGTAGATTTTTCTTTTCTTCAGCAACATTTGATTACATTTTTGGGTGTCTTGGTTTATACATTTTGAAGAAATATATTTTGGGAGTGAGTCTGAAAATGTGATGGTGGGTTGAAAGAATGAAATGGATGTTTGGTTAAACTTTGGGTGGTGGGTAAAAATTACTATGAGAAGTGCAATATTATTTGTTTATATTTTGATGGGAATAATTTTTAGTATAAATGTTAAATTAATATGTATATATATATGTATATATATTATTGAATATAATTTTGAAATATTATTGTAAGAATTTGTTAAATAATGATGTTGTGGATGATGATTGAGGATTTTTTGGTAAAGTGGCAAAAAGTATTAGAGATATTTCAAAAGTGATGTTTAGCCATTTTCCCTCCAAAATGACTTGAATATTTGGGATTATATCTCCCCCAAAATGTAACCAAATACTATCTTCGTTTTACACTAATATCAGAAAAATAAGGAGATTTCTTTTCTTTATATATATATATATATATATTGTAATTTTCTAATTACAACTTCTCTTCAAAATATCATTAGGCGGTAAATATATGTAATCAGGAACCTAATCAATTAAACATGGTAAAAAAGTTTTCTACTTTGTTAATATAATACTATTTTAATTAAAGTTATATGATGATAATAAACTAATTAATTTTTTATGTATCTATTTTATAATTTTTAAATAATGAAATGCTCGAGTTAAGTGTGCTAATACCAATAATATAAAATTAGTGACTCAATTATATTTTATTAAGTTATTATTAAAATATGGCTAGAGGATGATTTAATCAATTTTAAAATTTTAAAATTGAATTGAAATTTTTATTGATCCGGATTCGTCCACTTTTATCAAATTCGAATCCAATCTATTTATATCCTCTTGGTCATTGGTTTGCTTAAGACTATAAGGGCTAGTTTGCTTGGAGTGATACGATTATGAATGATATACAAACAAATGGATATATTTTAAGCCTATCAAAATAAAGTAATATTATTTCACGTTTGGTTGGTAAGATTAACTGAAAAATAAATTAAAAAAAATGATTTTACGATTATAATCTTTTATTATTTATTTTAATATCTTTTTATACATTAATTAAGGATAATTTGGTCTTTTTGAATCTTATTCAACCCAAGGAAAATGTATCAAGCCTCTCACCTCTTGATTCATATTCCAACTTAATACAAGGCCAATGACTTATCATGGGCCCTATATCAAAGCAAACAAACAATAAATTAGGAGTGATTATACATATATCAAGCATAATCAATTGAAGCAAACAAACCCTAATTAAATAGGAGAACAAGATTTTGAAGCTGAAACACAACATAGAATTAGGGGTCATTGGGAAAGTCCCAACAATAATGTTTTGATAACAAGAACAAGAAAAAGCATACTTCTATCATATGATTCATTGGTATTTATAGTATCATAGCATGTATTGACTGCATGCTGAGATGACATGCGTAAGCCTTAGAAGGTTAAGATGATGAATCGTTGTTTAGGTTTAAGGTTGAGGGTCCGAGTGCTAGATAAAAGATACAGATCCTTGGCTTATTTGAATATTTTAAGCAAATCAAGAGCAAAAGCATAATCAATTATAACTTAAAATATATTTCATTAAAATTTATCGGTAAATTGGAGATAAGTAGCTAAAACTATTTTTATTTTAGAGATCACTCTCCACTTGTGTTTTTGGTATGCACTCTCCACTCCAAATTTTATTTTTAGATTCACTCCCCACTTGAGTCAAAAAGACAAAAATAGCCCTAAATTAAAATTAAAATCACAAAAAGCTCTCAAATAAACTATCCCAACACGTTTTCTCTTTAGTTACCACACCCATTTCACAATTTTTCCCAACTGATTTCCTTCCATCTTGCAAACCATCTCTTCATTTGCTCTCTTCGCTCAAGTTTTCAGCTTCTACCCTTATTACTTCTATTTCCAATTTTGCTACTTCGTACTCTCTCTTCTAAGCCACATTTCTGCGGTTCCTAAAGACCCAGCAAGAATGCTTTCATTTTCACCCTCATTTGCAAAGATGAAGAGAGAGTTTTTTAAATTATATTTTTGTATTTTATGTTTTAATGTTGAATCTTCCTCAATCTTTTTTTGTTTTATTTTTGTTTTAGTTTTATATATACTTAGTTTTGTTTATTATGCTTGCTTTTGTTAGTAAACACTTGATTCACCAACATTTACATTTTTAAAGAAAAAACCCTAACGTAACTATATTTATATTTGAAGAAGCAATACTGATCTTCTTATTTATTGTTTTAATACTCTATTTCAATTAGTACATGCTTAATTTTAGTATGTGTATATTTCATATAAAGAATAATGTACAATAGTTGTTTTATTAAGTAAATTTTAGAAATATTTTCAATGTTATGTCAATTAAGGGATGTTCAAATCTTTTAATTTATAGTTTGATAGTTTTGTGTTGATGATTGACAATTGCATAAAAGTAGTATTACCTGCACATAAATTCGATGCTAAACTATTAAGTTATGATATGTTTAAACCATGTGCAGTACTAAATTTTAAATTTTCTACAGAATTAATGATGCACAAGTGAGGATACTGAAAAGGAAATCACTGATGTTGCATAGGTGAGTTTAAATACTCTTGAAATTTTATATTTAGCACTTCATCTCTTTGTATAGATACTAGACTTTTGTACAAGTAATACTGTATAAGTTTTCTTTAATACTAGATTTATTGAGAAAGAACACTACATGGTTGTTTTTTAATACAAATTATATATATTATATGAGAAGGATGCTATTATTGTTTATGGCTATGTTGGTGATGAATGCGTTGGTAAGCCCCTCAATGAATTTCGAGGAAGAACATATTATAGAACGTGCAATGGAGTACCTTTTTATCTTAAGATGATTTGGAGCAATTATAATTTCACTACTATAATACTAATATATGTAGGCAATATATTTTGCCTCTAAATGCCTCATATAGAGGCAACTTGGTATAAAAGCCTCCATAATTGAGGTCGCGAAAAATATGGAGGCAATTATATGATTGCCCCTATATGGAATTAATAGAGGCAATTTTTCTCCATTTGGGGGTTATTATTAAAGCCTCCATTCCTTAATTTTTAGGGCTTTAGATAGAAAAAAGCCTTTAAATCCTATATAAAAAAGGCACTAATCAATCAAGTGTCTCAGAAGGACAAACATAGAAAGTATTAAGAAACATACCATACAACAATTACAATCATGTATTTCTAATAACCCATACAACTGTAATTTTATCAATCAAATACAACTCAATAATTCCTGAAAATCTCACTCAACGTTTATTTCAATTCAAAGCATGTATTTTTGAAGACCTTACTACATATCTACATTTAGTAAGCAAACGACAATTTTATTGCCAACTCAAAAACCAATTGATGTTCTTTCATACGTATCATCCAAATATTCCTAACAAGTGTGTATCTAAGAATAGTTTCATACGCAGAAAAAATACATGTACTTCATTTCTCCTAGCAGGAAATCTGTCAAACTTCATTCATTATACTTCCTACACAAATGTGGAACAAACATTAGTAATATTATGTTTTCACCCCATGAAGATAGTGAGAGGTTTTGTGAGTTTTTTAACATTCCATATTATGCTCTCACCTCATTAAGATCCACCAATTATAGTGCTACTTTCTTTCTTTCCACTAAACGCACCTAAAATTGGAAGAATTAACATTTCCACCCTGCACGTATAGATGATAAAAAATAAGGTTAATTACAAATACTCCCCTGAGGTTTGGCCTATTTACAACGCGGTCCAAAGGTTTGGGGAAATTACAAATACCCCCCTGGAGCAGACGGAAGGCTGTTAAGGTGGACGGTTTTTGTGAAATGGCTATTACACCCTTGCCTGAAAAAAAAAAAAAAGAAAAAAGTTTTAAATTTGTCAAAGACAAAAATGTCCCTTACCTGTGGTAATTACCGAAATGCCCATCAGAAGGCAATAAAGTACAGAGGAAGACGATTGTCTTCCTCATTCTTCTCAGTTTGACAAATAAAGAAAAACTCCTCAAAAACCCAGGAAAAACCATCGGCCTACATTCCCAGAAACCAACTTCTTGTCAAACCCGCCATTATACTCTTCATTGTGGACGTTGATCGGTGGCCATTGGAGTTCATTTCGAAGGGAGAAGTTTGAAAATACTAGGGCTTGCAACCGTGAGAAAGGTAATTTTTTTTCTTCCAACACTTGTTATTTTTGCACGACCTTGTTATTACAGTATATGTTTCTTCAGAATTTGTCAAAAAATACCGACTTTGTCTGTTGTTAATCGTAATGTATGGATTTTTTTTTTCTATTTTTTGTGGGTTTTCTGTTTTCCCACCAAATATGAACTTGAGTAAGTATTTTAAACATGATTTAGTCCAGGCATGTTGATAACTTTCACTTTACTGATGAACGGTGTGATAAAACTGATGTTATTGGACCTGTTTTTGCTATAACAGAATCTGGGACTATTCTGTCTGTTATGGGAAATTAGATGGAATTATATGTAAATATTAGAAAAGTATAAAGGGGTAAATGTAATGTTTTACTACATTTAGTAATTTGTGTTTTTCAATATTTTGTTACAGATATGGGTTCTCGAATTGTTGACCTTCTTGTGCATATGCCTGACTCCACTTACAAGATTGAAAATGTTGATCCTGACGTGTACACTTATGAAAAATTGATTGGTGATACAGAGGGTATGCTAAGCAATGTAGCTTCTTCTGGAAATTTGCTTTTCATTTTTAGATGTGATTTGGTACATATTGGCTATAGGGAAAAGATGATAGTATGTGATGATAGGTCTCTACAAAATATGTTTAAGTTCAATCAAGGTATGAAATAGATAAATTTATTCATACAAATAGAAAAGGCACCTCCTCTGGCTATTGACCATTCATTTGAGATGTTGCTGGAGACTGCTCATGTTGAGGAAGGGTGCAACAATGACAAAACTGATGGTGGAGAAGGTTGCAGTTAGGCAGAAGGGGAACAAGTTGATCTAGCTAGTAAGGAGGGAGAGATTGAAGTGAAAGAAAGTGTAATTTTTCTTTGTATTTTTTAAATTGAAAATAACTGTCAGGGATGTATTAGTTTGTTATTTGAAATATGAAGAGGGTTTATGTAATATAGGTATAAGTTAATGGTGTATGCTGAAGTTTTATTTGAAGTATGTGGACATATTTATAATTAGGTTGCATATGTTGCTTTGTATTAGGCTGTTGATGATAAGTGTTCTGGATATCATGTTGGTGAGGGCAATACTTTTGAAGTTGTTGAGGAGAATATTGGTGGACACAACACATCTTCTGAGGCAGCTACACCTCCTAAGGATGTGGTGGAGCCTATGAAAGAGGTTGTGGCTGAGGGTTTTGTAGCTCCACAAGAGGTGGTTGAGCTTGTTGCAGCTCCACAAAATGTGGTGGAGGCTATTGGTGAGCGTTTTGTAGTTGGGGAAGATGTAATGGATCATGTTAATGAGGCAACTCCACCTGCAAAGGATGTGGTGGAGTCCCAAGCTGAGAATTCTGTTGTTGATATTGCTGATGTTGATGCCACTGCAAAGGTAAATTATCAAATTTTTTTGGCTATGTATGTTTTGTAGCATATTATTAGTAACAGTTGGCTACTTGTTGTAGATTATTGAGGAGATAATGAAGGACCTTGCTGCTGAGATGAAGATTCTGCTGAAGTTAAAGATGGTGCTGATAAGGTAATTTAATATGAGGACGCAGTGCCAATAGGAGGGTGCATTTGTAATGTTTGAGGAATTTCAATGATAAATCTGTAATATAAAAATATAGATTAGGGGTTTATTGTAAATTTAAGTAGACAATATGGGGTTTATTGAAAGTTTATGTAAACTTAGAGGAGTTTATTTTAGTTATTTTATATACTTATGTCCTTTACACATAATCTGAAGTATTGTTTATTTTTTATTGTAATGTGTTGTAGGTTGCTGAAGATTTCTTGAGTGAGGTTGTTGCTGATGACTTTTTTCATGACTGGGGTTTGAATGAAGATGAAAACTACCCTGCTAATGATCCCAATAATGGTGGTGAGTCAGAGTTAAGTTCCTCAGAGTCAAGTAAGGAAAGTGAGGAAGAGGAAAGTGAGGAAGATGAAAGTGAGGAAGAGACAGATAAAGAAGATACAAGTGAGAAAGAGGCAGATGAAGAAGATACAAGTGAGGAAGATAGGGAGTTTAGTGTTCTCCGTGGTTTAGGCTCTGAGTTGTCTGACTACCAGTCAGATGACCACTGTGAGGTTCAAAACACATCAGATGAAGATATTCCAGATGATCCTCTAGGAGGTGCTGCAGTGGACAGAGATGAATTCACCATTCCAGAAGACTCAACGTCAGAAATCAAACTGCAGAAGGGAATGGTGTTCTCTAATGTGTATGCCTTCAGAGATGCACTACAAGAGTACATCATTAGAGCTGGATTTGAGATTGTTAGGATAAAGAATGATAAAACTAGAGTGACTGCCAAGTGTGCTTCTGATGGTTGCCCCTGGAGGATTCATGCCTCCACCATGCTAGATGGTGTTAGTTTTGCAATCAAAACAACAGTGCCAGATTACACATGTATTAGAGTTGATCGCACCAAAGAAGCTTCTGCAAAGTGGATGGCTGGGAAGTTGAAAGAAGTGCTGAGAGCTAATCCCACCATGAGGCCTAGAGGACTCAGGACAGAGCTAAGCAAATATGGGGTTGCTCCTGCTTATATGCAGCTTTATAGAGCCAAGATGAAGGTACTTACTGATATTGAGGGCAACCACAGTGAGTCATATACTCATCTGCCTTCATATGGTCTGATGTTAATGAGGAGGAACCCTGGTTCCATTTTTTGCATGCAATTTGAAACAAATCAAGAGTCTGAAGATGGTGCTAAAAGTAGTTTAATACCACTTGAACCTACTTTCAAGAGATGCTTCATGGGATTGAAAGCATTGAGAGATGGCTTTCTAAATGGCTGTGGGCCCTTTATAGGATTTGATGGATGTCACTTGAAGGGGCCATATGGAGGAGTTTTACTGGCAACAGTAAGTCTTGATGGAAACAACAGGCTGTTTCCAGTTGCATTTGCTGTTGTTGAAATTGAATGCAAGGAGAGCTGGGGATTTTTCTTCGAATGCTTGAGGGATATGCTTGGGGGATTCAATAATGACAAGCCCTGGACCTTCATGACTGATAGACAGAAGGTATTCCTATATTTTGTTGTCTTTCTACAACTTAACTGGTTTTATTGGTTATTTTTCACATACTTAAATGCCTCTTTGGTTAGGTCTACAAACCTTTAAGGGGGTAAATGAAATATCATATATAGATTTTATATAGTATGTAAAATGATTGCATTTCAGACTATTTGTTTGCTATATATGTACAAGTTGAGGGGGGTAAAGGTAGGATTATAACTATTTCAAGGATGTGCAATTTATGTTTGTTAAAGTTAAAGGTTCCCTTGATATGTATCTACAAAATTGTAGGCTCTTCCAGGTGCTGTCTTTTGCATGCAAATAGCATTTAGGTCTTTGTCAGGCTTTTCAAATAGTAAGGGGGTAAATGTAATCTTGTAATTACCTTAAGGGGTTAAATGTAGTATTGATAGTAACTAAAGGGTGTTTTTGTTATATGTTGGAAACTTAAAGGGTTTCTGTGATATTATTTGTGACTTTTTCCTTTCTATTGGTAGGGCCTCATTGAAGCTATAACTGTGCTTGCTCCCAATGCTGTAAATAGGAAGTGTTGTAGGCATATTTATGCCAATTTTAGACAACACTTTCCAGGAGTGTTTTTGAAAAAATATTTTTGGATGGTTGTGCGTTCTTCCAATGTCCAAGGTTTTAATTGGGCAATGTATAAGATAAGAGAGCATAGTTAGGCTGCACATGATTGGTTGATGGGAATTCCTGTTCAGCTATGGGCAAGCCATGCTTTTGATTCAAGGTTGAAAAATAATCATGTCACAAACAATATTTCTGAATCTTTCAACCATTGGATAGGTGAGCTGAGGTCAAAACCAATTTTAACCCTTCTTGATGGTCTTAGAACAAAGTTAATGACTAGGCTGAGGATGAGGTTTGAGAGAGGGCAGAGGTGGATTAACTGTGTTTGTGAGAATGTGGTCTCAAAGATCAATGGTTTGAAGGAAGAAGTTGTGTTATGTCAGTTGACAATTAGTAGTGCATATGAGTTCCAGGTGTTAGAAAAAGGGATGCATTACATTGTCAACCTTGATGATAGGAGCTGTGATTGCAGAGAATGGGATATTTTTGGCATTCCATGCAAGCATGTTATATTGGCCATATCCCATAGGAGAGAGTCAGTAGAGCTTTATTCAGATATTAGCTTCTATAGGACTGTTTACTTGAAGGCCTACTTAGAGGTGATATATCCAATTCCGGATATTGCCTTTTGGCCTTCAGACTTGACAGCCACCAAAAGTACTTTCTCCTAAAATGAAGAAGCTGCCATGTAGGCCCAAGAAGAGCAGAAGAAGAGAGCCAGGTGAGGCACCAGCTGCCACACAAAGCAAGAGATCATGCGCTCTTAGATGCTCCAACTGCCAGTCATTTGGGCATAACAAAAGGACCTGCAGCCAGTAATCTCAGTCCACCTCTTAGGCATCTCAGTCTACTACTCAAAATAGGAAGAAGGTTTGAAGTCTCTATTTGATGATAGTGAGGCTTATTTGAATTTTTAAAACCTGCTATTTACTGTTTTATTGTCTTTTGCAGAGAAAAAGTGATAAATCTATCCACTTTGATGCTAATACTCCTTTGGCTGAAATTCTAAGAGAAATCAAGAGGAAAAAGAAGGCTACATCCAGCTCTACATCTGCTACAGCACATGTGCACATGGGGGGTGGAGGATAGTCATGAGATATTGCTTAAATCTGTCATTTGTTCTTCTGTTTCTTTTGTCAATCTGAATTTTTAAAAAACTGTAAATTGGGGTCTATTATTTTATGACTATTGCGAAACCCTACAATGGATTTTTTGTTGTCTTGCTGGATAACTTTCTGAAAATATTTTGTAAGTATTTGGATGATGAATTTGTAAGTTAATTTAAGGCTTTTGCAGTATTTAGATGATAAATCTATCAAACTTATCATATTCAAGGATTGAAATGTAAGGCTTTTGCAGCATTTATAGTTGGTGCACAAATTTCAGCCTTTCTTTCTAACATTTTATGTAGTTTTATTCAAAGTTCAGGGGGGTATTTGCAATGTGTCTTAATTTGCATTTATAAAAGGATTGGGTTATTCAACTTGTGTAAGTTTTTTATTATTCTAGGGGGGTAAAAGTAATGTTGTATACATGCCATATGCAAAAAAAATATATGTATTAAGGAGATAAAAATTTATATTTATAAATGTAAAATCAATGATTAAACAAATCAAAATTATTGACAATTTTGTCAATCTGCCATCTGCAATGCTTTACAAAAAATCGACAAATAGAACCTCATAGTCCTTAAATTATTACAAGTAGGTCCAAGGGTATTTTTGTCTCAAAAATAACGATAATAGTAAGCTAAGGGCTTTTTCGGATTTCCATGTAATTTTTTTGATGACATCAGCACTTGTTTTGACGGAGCTTGACGGACTTTCAAATTTGTAAGACGGAGTAAAACCTCAGAGGGGTTTTCGTAATTTTTCGAAACCTTTGGGTTTATTTGTACATAGGCCAAACCTCAGGGGGTTATGTGTAATTATCCCTAAAAAATAAGCATTAACCAACACTAAAAGGATGGACTAGGAACTATTTAATCCAATTGCATATCAAAGCATAAAGGAGACTAATATTAGTTGATCTAAGTCCAACCAGCATGCTCTTCCCAATTTTAGCAAGTAGCATAAGCTTCTCTTTGATACCATGAAAGGTGGTACATAGTAAGCAAGCATCCTTAAAACTTTTTGCCAATCAACTTCAACTGATATCATAACCGAAAACTAAAAAGAGATATTTGGTAAAACAAAGAGCATAGAGAAAGTACTACTTTTTCAAACAAGGGAAAGAAAGGGGTTAGAATACAAGAAAAGTTGTGAAACTTATATCAAGATTATCAAGAAGATGATTGGAAGGAAATATATGGAGCTCAAAACTATCAACATTTCCTTTGAGAGCAACATCATTAGTCATCATAATATCTAGTAAAACTTCACAAATCTTGTTGTAGTTGTAACACTAACACAACAAAAAATCTTAAAATAGAATATAATTGGTCATGTAAATAAATGAACATAAATTATATGTAGTAATGGAATGTTAAGAAACTTACCAAAAGTTACCTCTCAATATCTTTAGGGGAAAAATGGAGATAAACTAGCAATATTATGCTCTCACCTCATGAAGATCCACCAATTTATAAAGTCATTGTAACAACTTGTTAACTGATTCAAGGGTACCAGGAACAATAGTGATACCACATGAAGACCCCTCTATTTCGGCATGACCAATAGTTAAGCTCTAAGAATAAGAAGCAAACACAAAAATTAATCCAAAAAGAAAAGCAAATAATTTGCCACTTTTTCATAAAAGAATTCATACTCCAACACTCATTATGTTACTTGTCCTAAGCAAGTAGACAAAAAAAATAAGAAATAATGCTGAAATTGTTTTATCATTCTATAACCATCCTCAAAATTCACTCAAAAACATCAACATAGTAATCGCAAAAGATGTAAATTCATAAGGCAATATAACACACAAGTCTAAAGTACCTTTAATAGAAAGAAGTTTTCTCAAAACAAGTAGAATCTAAAGTAAGGAAACAGATTATGTTTACTCCTTGGCAAATGCCAATACAGATCCTCCACTTCAAAAACATATCTTAAAGAAGCCATGAATTGTTCTCCTTTTCAATCACGTATACATCAAACATGAATTTTTTTTATTATATAAGGAAAAAATATATATTTGATAACTATTCTGAAAAAATAGTTCCAATCAAATCCTTTTCTAATGATTATTGTTAAAATGAATTTACGTTAATCAATGGTCATGCAATTGTTGACCCAACTACTTCTTTAATTATTGAGAAATGACCACAGGGCCTTATAAGAAATTCTTGTTCTGTGATGGCTACCTCAACATAAATTCCCAAAATTTGGGTCCTAACTTGAATCTTGCAACTTCTTTATTGGGATCCTTACTAATTATTCTACCTTGTGCCACAACTTGTTCTGGAGTCTTGAAATTCATCAGATCAACTAGTGCTACCTGAGTACGCTTCACACAGTCAATATATATAGTTAAAACTACAAGAAAGAATAAATAAAAAGATTAATCCTTAACATATGCTTGAAGTTGTAGCATCTATATCAACTTTAACCTTAGGCTTTTTGCTTTCAAGTCTTTTATTCCTTTTTAGTAATGTTTTCTACAACAAACATTTAGAGAATATATTACAAGTAATATTTGAAAAGAGTTTAAAAAACAGAGTAATCATTTTAAATAGATATTGGATTGAAAAAAAAAAAAGAAGACCAAATTAGGTTTCTTGAGTTGGGTGGATGATGAAGGTTGGGTTGAATGTGGTTGTGAACATATTCCTTGCACAGTTGAGATGCCTGAATCCTACATATAGAAATAAGAGAAGAAGAGGAAGAAATAGATAGGACTTAAATGAAAAAATAAGAAAATTTTGGAGCAACAAAATAAGAGATGGTAAAAGAAGAAGATAATACCAAAATAGTGGACTGTATACACTGACTTGCAGGCTGACTTGCTATTTTGGTTAAGTCATGAGGTTGTATCAGCTACATAGAATGGAATGTTTGCAAGTTTGTAGTTGTTGGCTATATAACTTGTATCTGTGCAATCATTTCTTCAATGCTTTGTTGCATGCCATGCACCTATACGCATATATGTACATGTACAACAAATGTTTTATCAAGAAAAAAGAACGTTCATTAGCAAAAACATTCACAAAATATATATTGACCGATACACTTTGCATTTTTTCCATAGCCATCTTCATTGATTGCATTTGCATTGACATATCTTCAATTGGCATGTGTCTTTATCATGCCTAACATTTGTTCTTTCGTGGCATGTACACGCTCATTGGAAGATCTAATAACCTATTCCACCATTCTCTTATACTCCATTCGAGTTAATTGTGGCCTAAAAACATCAGAAGGCAATGGACCAAGTCCAAATGTACGTACATGTTCATGATGATCTTCTCCTAAAACTTGGGATAAAGAGTTAGTTTGAGAAGCAGAAGATTGTGAAGGTTTTAAATGATCAAGTTCTATGGCAAACAATTAGACCTTGAAAAAAAAATAGAATAAGTATGGTGTTACAAGTGAAAGTCAAAAAATTATACCTCCAATTGAAATATTTGTAACCTTCGTAATATAGTGAGAACATACCATTACTTCAGCAAATCTTAAGTCAACGGGCTGTTGGTTTTTCTTTATGTGTGTTAAATGGAATATTTGAGCATGTGATGGTACTAACCCACCTATCATTATCATCTATACATATGGAAAAATTATTGTCATGCACATAAAATATTTGCATGTTAGTGAACTTTAACTTATATAACAGATACCCTCATTAGCACGTAGTCGTGCAAAACTCTTTCTTTCAGTTGTATGACTCATTTTGAGGTTTGAACAGTTAACTCTACTAATCATGCTATGTTTCTGTAAAAATATAAAATGATAAGAAATGTATAAATAATTCTAACTAATTTAAGAGAGAGTCCAAATTACAGCACTCTTAATATATAAAAGTTACCTTTCTTTCCTTAGAATCCCACTATCGATTGATGACCAACCATTGATCTTCATGAACCCTAGGAAGTAAGTTAGCTATTTGCTCACTGAAGCTTAATTTTAGATCACAATAAACAGCTTTTAATCTAGACTTATAATCCTTCTACTTCTTGCCAATGGACTTGAAGATGTGCCTCTTTACATTTAGACCAACATTAAAATTTTTCTACACCAAAAAATAAAAAAAGAACATTATAAATATACTTGGAATAATTAAAGCCTATGTTTTTAAGAGATTTTTTTTTCCACATAAGTTGTTTGAGATCCAATGGAACAACTCTCCAATCACAAAATGTTAAGGGAGCTAATTGATTGTTCCAAGCTAATACTCCCAAATATGTCTCAAGTTCAATAGAATTATCTCCAATTGGTTGATCCCATTCATTACTTTCGATACTTATTGGCTCACTGGCTCTCTTCTATGTCTTCAATCCTAAAGTTGGATCTTGATTTCTTGATGCACAAGTAGAACCTATATGCAAAAGAATAAGGTGATTACCTATAAATAAAACAACAAATATTACATTGAAAAATATATAATGATAAATAAAAAATGATAAATGTCTGTCTAAACTATTCGATATTATTTCACCAAGTGGAGATTTGTCAGGGCAAGCTTTCGGTTGAGGCAGTGTTAATTTGGGGTCAATTGCACTTGATTGTTTCTTATTTATGCCACTAGTCATCAGTCTTACAAGCCATTCTCGCATAGATCTATTGTGTGCCATGATTTTTAATGTATTATCCTGCATTAATCCATAAATATAATTAGAAACTAAAAAAAAGAGAAATAAAAATACATGCATCATTAATCCATAAATATAATTAGAAATGAAAAAGAGAAAGAGAAAGAAATATGTATGCATCCACACATATAGTAACTTGTACACGCATGAACAAACTAGTAAGATATCACATCGAATTTTATAAGTTCATCAATATGAAAGTAAAAAAACCTTAAAGAAAGTAGACACGTGAAGATTTAATCGCATTTACAACTAATTCTATCTTGCATTATCTTCATTATCTAGCTCAAAATAATAAGCTCTTTCCTATAAAGCAATATCATTGGTTGATTCATGCCCAAGAATGTCATAGAAACCTCTCAGCAGTGCTTATTAAATGTATGCCATCTTGCATCAACAAGATCTTATACATAAAATACTTACTCAGCTTGGGTAGCAAGCACAAAGGATCATCAGAAAGTTGTTCACTCGTATGAAACAACCGAGAGAGTTCACAAGCGTGAATCCATGCTCATCTTCCTGTTTTCCCTTATCAATATCTACCCGATCGCATCTAAACAATACAATTTTATAGTTTTCATAATAATCCAACTCTATAATGTCAGTCAAAACACCATAATATGTGACTACTCATTCAATAGGATTCTTATCCTTAGATGATGAATAACTTAATGTTTTAGCATTCACCATGACTCCACTAGTTTGTGTTCTTCTATTTAGATCATAGGTTTTTGTGTGAAATTTGACACCATTCATGACAAATCTCTTGATGCTTTTTAGCCATATCTTTGGGTCCTCGAGCCAGCCGTCTTAACTCTTTATTCATTGATCCGTTGCTTGCTTGCTCTAACTACTCAACCTATCCATGAAAAAGAGCCTTATCATTTTACACTCATATTAAATATATCATAAGAATTTTAATTTTTCACTTACTTTATTCTTGAACCAAGTATGAAAGGTTTGTTGGTGAATCCGGTCAATCTCCATTTTCTGCGCATGTGGCCTTTGTATTCTAACTACTATATTATGATACTCCCTATAAATCATTTTAGTATAATTAGAAAAAATAAATGGGAATGCATATATTCCACTTAAAGTGAAACTAACTTACTCAAGGAAAGACCGGACAATGTAAGAATTAAATAGCACATATCTATGTGCTTGCATCCATGTTATTCGGTCAAGAACAAATAACTTTGTTTTTCCAAGGCTATGTCCAACTGGTGAGAAAATAGAACTTTGATATTCATGAAAGCTTTCATTTAAATTATGACCCCTATATGGCTAGTCTACATTGGAGTCACTATGCAAAAAGAGTGAGCAAAAGTTTAAGCATTCTTTAGCCAAATATCCTTCTGTAATTGAACCTTCTAGATGATTTCTATTGTGCACATAACTCTTAAAATTACCTAAGTACCTAAATTCAAAGAAACCAATTAGATTTGGTTAAATAACGCTTTTATTTGAATAAAAATATGATATAAAAATTCTTAATTAACAAGTACCTTTCAATTGGATACATCCAACGATAGTACACTGGTCCAGCTATCCTTACCTCCTCAACCAAATGTAGGACCAAGTGAACCATAATATCGAAGAAAGATGATGGAAAGAGTTTTTCAAGTTCACAAAGTGTTATTATGGTTTGGGACTCAATTTTGTCAAACTCAAGTACATCAAAACCTTGGAATACAAGTCCTTGAAGATGCTACATAAATCAATCAATATAGATCTCTCTCTTAGGCAATGCAATGTTTTTCTAAGGGCTATCAACAATATAACTATTTCATAAGTTCATGGCAATCATGACTTTCATCCTTTGAAGCTTGTGTTTTGTCATATTCACACAACGTGAAATGTTTTATGCATATCCATCAGGAAGCTTGATTGTTTTGAGGACCCTACAAAATACTTTTTTTTTTGCCACAACAGCATTGTATAGTGCAATTAAGGCTTCTATTTCTTATAGTTTTGATATTCTAGTAGATGAAGTCTTTCCCTTATCCCCATTCCTTGCAAATCAAGTCTAGCTTTTAGACTATCCTTTGATTTTCCTTCAATTTACATTATAGTCCCAACAAGGCCGTCACAAACATTCTTTTCAATGTGCATCAAATCAAGATTATGATGCAACAAAAGATGTTCCCAATATGGCAACTCAAAGAAGATACTCCTCTTCTTCCACCCTCTGTATGAACTTGTACATATTGAATCATTGAGCTTGCTTCTTTTATTCCTAGGATGAGTGCTTTTTCCAAATTTATTTTCAATACCCTATATTTGATTCCACAAGTCAAATCCACTTAATATAGGAGCTGGGACATCTGTTTCTATTGTCCCATCAAAACACCTTGAATCTTTTCGATACTTATGATCTATTGGCAAATATCGACGATGCCCCATATAACAAATTTTTTGACTATGCTTCGACTAATGTGATCGTGTCCACATTTTACAATAAGGACATGTCACTTGCTCTTTGGTTTTCCACCCAGACAAATTTCCATATGCTAGAAAGTCAATGATAGTCCACAATAATGCAACCTTCATTTGAAAAGTCTGATTACTTGAGGCATCAAAGGTTTGCACACCAATTTCCCATAATTCCTTCAACTCCTCTATTAATGGTTGTAGGTACACATCAATGTTATTCCCGGGTGAAGAGGGGCCATCAATGAGTAAAAACATAATCATATAACATTTTTTCATGCACAACGATGGAGGTAAGTTGTAAGGCACAAAAAGAACAGGTTAGGTGCTATGTGTAGTATTGCTTGTCTTAAAAGGACTGAAGCTATAAGTTGCAAGCCCAAGCTTGATGTTACGTGAATTATCGCCAAAAATTGGATATTTCTGATCTAGAGTTTTCCAAGCGGGAGAATCTACTGGATGTCTTAACATCCCATCTTTAGATCGACCCTCATCATGCCATCTCACGTTTAAGGCTATCTCTGAACCCATGTATAACCTTTGCAACCTTGGTGCTAATGGAAAATGTCGTAGAACCATAGCGGGAATTTTGTGACCAATTCCTTCAACAATATTATCACTTGCATAGGTTTCATTAAGATGGCTCTCTGCTTTCTTCCACCTAGACGCACCACATATCTTGCAAATTGATTCATTAGCAGAATCTTTCCAAAAAAGCATTCGATCATTTGGACAAGCATGTATCTTATCATAGTGGAGATCTAAGTCTTTGATGAACTTCTTAGTCTCGTAGAGAGTATTGGGTAATGTTTCACCTTCTGGCAACACTTGCTTCAACAACTTCAGAAGCATTGTAAATAAGTTGTTGCTCTACTTCCCAAGACATTTTATGTGAAATAATTTCACAATAAAAGAAAGCATACTAAACTTCCAACATCCTGGGTACAACTCCATTTTTGCGTCATTGAACTTGAGGAGTTCATAAAACTTTTCAGCTTCAAAATCTTGTTGTTCCATAAACTCAATTTCTTTATCACTAATATCACAATCTAAACTTGCAATGCCACAAACTGTCTCAAGTAAATCATACATATCATTATGGTCATCCATATCAGAGGTATCAATGTCATTTGGCATAAAAGATGAGGATGAGGATGAGGATGATGTTGCCTCCCCATGTAGAGTCCAATTGATATAATTTTTGAGAAAACCCTCACATAATAAATGTTCATAGATCTTATTCCGTGTCCTCCAATAACTATTAGCACACTGCTTGCACAGACATAAAATCTTTCCATTTTTTCCCACATTACAAAATGCATAATCAAGAGACTTTAGGATACCATCCTCATAAGCAGGTGTATTCCTAATAAATTCATGTCAAACACAAAAAAGATGAATATCATATGTATATTTCAAGGTGTCGAAAAAAAAAAGAAAGTAAGAAAATGATACCTAGGTTTATCAATCCAACTCTTATCCTGCTTATATAATTTCTCTACTCCAACCTCTAAGCATACCTTAGTCAATTCCTCTATTAAATGACATCACATCTACTAAATTAAAATAGCAGTTCCAGATTAAATAATCAACAGTGCATGAAGCATTTAGTGGCTCTAGCTAAATGGTGCCAGTTTGCTAAATTGAAATAACGGTTTTATATTAAATAGAATATTGTATCAAGAAGAGCCACATACTTTACTCTGTCACCTGTTGAATATCAGTTAAAGAAATATCTTAGGAAAATGATCAGGTATTCTTTCTTTTTTTCTTTTTGTTATAATGGTACAATCCTAAAAACCCTTGTTCCAATTTTAAAACTGTTTATTGCTCAACTGCACATAGAAAGTCTTGTTTCTTAGTAGTGAATTAACAAGTTAATTACACCTGCTTATCCTAGTAGGTAAGAATAGCACGTTAATAAACTAAAGCATGGCGTACATTAACTGTAATTTACAAAGAATAAGTGACTAGGATCATGAGGCTGCTACTTAATTTCTTGCAATAGTAGGATAGAAAACTAGAATAAACTATTACCATAATAAGAATTTTATTTTCTATTTTCCCATTAACTTAGCGTGTTAAGTTAGAAGAAAATACATTCCCAAACTACAAAATCCAGACTCTCAAATTTCTAATATGCAACCCACAATAAACCATGCCCCACATATTAAGGCCTGTAGCCATTTTCTTGCATGGTCATAGCCATATTAGCAATTTGAAAATGCATTATGTCATCATCACCATAAATAATATATCAAATTATTTAATTAGTGGTACTACATCAAACTTTGGTATTATTTTATGTTATTATTTAGTATAACAAATGTAGCTATTATATATTTGTGATAAATAATAATGAACATATAATTATATATATAAATATATTTATAGATGCATTAAAAAATTATTTTTGAAAAAACATTTAATTTTATTTCCCAAGAGGAAAGCAATTTAGAGAAATAAAATCAATCACCAATGTAATTCTCCAAGAATTTCTTTGATAGTTTTTTAAGTACAGAAAAGAAATTGATTTTTTTGACTAGACAACTTGATGTATCTCTCTCTATTTATATATATTTTTTCAAATACACAAAAATGCATTCAACCCATTAAAATAGTACGTAGTGGATAGTTCTTGTTTGTTATTTTTTGCACCTATATATATATATATATTTATGGTCAAATTATTTTCAATGATTACTTTTCAAGTAGGAGTCAAATGCACATTATGAAAAATAGACCACCATTTAGTACTTAATATAGATGATCCATCATATATCAGTTTATACAACTTAATCTTGTAATTCATTATAACGCTTATACAACTTAATCTTGTAATTTAAACTCAAATCCCTCCTCATAAAATAACAGGTCGTATTATCAAGTCTAGAGACAAAGACTTAAATAAATATTTCTTAACTTACCCAGCTTAAGCCTCGTAATCAGTTTGTTCAATACTTATAATAGATTAAATTATATTTTAATAATCTTAGTTCATAAGGTAATTAAACTTCAATCCAAAAATTCAATTACACTTAACAAATTAATCGAATCAAAATTTGATTATTGAAAGTTACCCAAATTAGATCAAATTAAGATCCAATCTCAAGCCGAGAATAGCCCAAACAAGTTCGAAATTAAATTCTGAGCAAACTGCCCAGATGGCGCTGCCACTCGCCGCCACCTAAGATGTGAACCAACACCACCATCAGGTGTATCTCGACGAGAGCATCAAAACCCCCATCTCAATTTACCGACCACCATTAATTAGGCCGTTAATTGGGCGTTCAAAGCTGTGGCCGAGCCTTAGCGCCGCCAACCACCACCATCTTTAATTCCGCCACCACTGCCCTTCAAAACCCCAAATTAACCTCACTAAACCCTTACCCATAGCCCCACGACCAAAACCCACCTAGTCCCCATCTATTTTCGCCCCGCGAAAGCAGCGAAACTATTACCATCGCCGTGAACTGACCGTCACTCCCTTTTTCAGCTGTTTCACTGGTTGTTTTAGGTAAAACTTGGTATGTAATTGATCCATGAACCAAGGGAAAGGTATTTATCGAATTAGTTTAGCATTTTCGGGCAGTTTTTTTCAGTGATTTGCCGCTAGGTGGGTGTGGGTTTGATTTTGGGGATTAGACAAACTTTTGTCCTCAATTGTGTATATATAAAATATTTTTCAGCCTTCTCATTTTGATCCCCAAAACTTTTGACCGACTTCAATTTCACCCCTAAAAGTTTCAACCACCTTCAATTTGGTCCCTAGCCTTCAATTAGGTGCTTCAACTTTTATTTCTTACACATTGACCCCTAATATTTCTTAATTTCAGTCAATCAGGTCCAAATTGGTTTGTTTAAAAGTCCTTAAGCTTCTATTTCTCTCACATTGACCCCCCTAAACTTTATGATTTTAAACAATCAAGTCATTCTCTTATTTTTAGTTAAATCCTTCTATTTTAATTATTTAATTCTAGATTTTAACTAACTCTAATCCAAAAATTAATTTAGTCAAGCTTATTGATTCCCCATTTTATTACAAGATTTCAAAATTCAGAGTGTTACACCTGCAATTCATATAATTAGCATAAATTCTTCTCAGGAGTCTATCCTCCTGAGCTATATACATTAATTGTACTCTTGTTTAGGTTTTCTCAGCACAGAAAAACTTACTAGTTGGTCAAATAGAGAATAGTCTCATTTGCAAGCACTGCCAAGTGAGGTCATATGTGACATCGAGTTACCAAGAAGTCCGCTACCATGGATGCCATAGAGTTATCCTAGTAGGCAATACCATAGATCCAATATGTTTTAGGGGAACCATATGCTAGAATCTAGAGCTGGAACAGAAAAAGACTGGATCCAAGATTATCTACCACAACATTAAGAAGAAATTTTTAGGCAGTAATACCCAACAAAGCCAAAATGAGAGCCCACCTCATTATTTACATCTCTTTTCTTATATTTGAAATGCAAATATGGGCTCTCTATATCTAATTTATGTATTGAAGAAATTACGCAAATCATGTATTCTTCTAAAGACTAAAAAGCCACTCTACTATGTTAATTTCTATATTAGTAAGTTGATTTAAGTTTACATACAACTAAAGTACTCACCTTATCTAATTTTGGAAGTTGTTGAAATTGTTGCTTCAAAAGTGGGATCCAATTATCAAACACAGGCAAAATAGTATCACTGAAATAAAATCTTTCACATGAAAAATGTACATATGGGAAATTAAGTTCATATTTTCTCCATCCTAGGATTATGAGACAATATGTGATATGAGTATGAATCCTTAAAAGAAACTGAAGTCAAGAGACTAAAAAAGACAATTACCCAACTGTATGGCCAAAGAGCTATTGAGTCTTGAGTTCAATGTTGAAGTTGATGTCATATAAAAGCTAAGTAGAAGTCCTACAAGAAGAGTTATAGAAATTTTTGTCAGCAAGAGCAAATGATGAAAATACACACCTGTGCAATGGTACCAAAAATTAATCAAGGATGGTCAGCCAAGTGCTGCTTACCCTCACGCCTACAAATAAAATGAGAGCAAGCATAAGCAAATGATGGGAATACACACCTGTGTAGTGGTAATAGGAATTAATCAAGGATGATCAACCAAGCATTTCTTATCCTCACAAAGATCTACTGCTAGTATAGAGATAAAGTCATTTCTTCCCAAAATATGATAATCAGCAAAGAGAAAGAGAGAGAGATCACAAAGGAATGTTTTCATTGTGAGAGAGAGAGAGAGAGAGAGAGAGAGATCACAACGGAGTTTCATTGTTTTCCTAAAATTTGATACTAATGTCTGGATCTTATTTTCATTATCTTGAGTGCATGTATATTCAAAAATGACCATGTTTCAAATGTTTTTTGCCAATTGCATTCCCTATTGTTTTCTCAAGACCACCAGATCATTATGTTCTGAGCCGACACTTTTACAGGTAGACACTAATAAAATTTCATTTTCTGCAACATTTTTACCACAATAAAGAACAAAACCGCTTTATGAATAAATTAATCAAATTCAAGGAAATAAAATGAAGCAATGCACTGATGAAACAAAAAAGCTTATGTCAAAACTACTATTCTTAATGTAAATTCAGCTTGCAAACGTCCTAAAAAATACCCAAGACCTCTCAAGAAATACATGAAACACATTTATATGTGTCTATCTATTCAGCTGGCTATATGCATGTCTGCATCATATTCAATATTTGTCATTTATTCTAATTATACACAAAAATGGTAATATTAATCAATAATTTTACCTACCTAAAAGCTAGATCTAATTTCTCCACTATAATGCCGTACTATTTGCCTTACTCAGAAACAACAATGCATAACATTTCCTAAGACACATGCTCTTCTCATCTTACTAACTCGCAAATTTTAACTTGCAAAGTTTAGTATCGAACACTTAAATAGAATTTTAAGGTTTAGTTCTAGCACTTGCCTATGATTTTGCTGGAAAACGGAACTACAAAAGTGACAACAAAGAACTTAAGATAATTTGTTGGCAAAAATTGCTAGAAATGAAACTTAAAGATGAAGGTATTGTGGATTGATGGATTTTTTTCAAGGATTTCAAATGATTTCAAGTGATTTTGAATAATTTCAAGTGTTTGTGTGTGAGTGAGCTAAGAGCTGAAGAGTGAGGTGTGTTGTGTAGTGTGAGGGAGAGCTTTATGAGAGATTATTAATTATTTTTTCACAAAGTAACAAAATTATTAAAGAAAAAATAAATATCATGTGGCATAGTTGGTATTATAATTTTTACCACTATTGTGGACTATTTTGTATGGCCTTTATGGATAGGTCCCCAAAAGCACTATCTTTTGTAGGCTAATTTTAGTTGGGCCCTTGTAGATAGGCCTCCAAAAATATACAAACACCTATGAGGGAAATAAAATTAAAATGGCCTACTTATGTAACTTTTAATGGTTGTTATAAGATGTGCCTCTATTTAATTGCCTTTAATTATATTATTTTCTTGTAATGTTTATTACTTATTTTTATTTTTACATTAATATGATGATCTTTTAACTAATAATTTTTAATTCTTTTATAATGCTATTACTTGGGATGGATCAGTATATATATATATATATCGGATGCATATAGTTGCTACGATTCTAAACCATGAGCATGACTTGCTGTGTTCTTATATGGTGTGATCGTGACTTGTTGCATTCTAATACAATATGAGGATGGCTTCCTAGTAAAACAAGGGAAAAAATAGTTTAGTTGCTCAAGGAAGGCGTTGTTATGATTGCAAGCAGTCAGGTTATGATGGCCTGACCAAGCCTGTTTTCCACAAGAATGCAAAACAAATTTAAGGTCTAAGATTTTCTTGGATACTAGATTTTAGTATTAGATACTGAGACTATAGTATTTATTATATTTTAGTATACATGACCAAATATGAAGTATTATATTTCTGATTAGTGGTATCAGTTTTAGTATGAATAAGAACATACACTACAAAAATATTCATCATTTTCAATGAATTTCCAGCAAACTGACCAATACCCAATGGATATTCAACGGAATTTTTTGTGTCGAAAAAACACTCCTCACAAATTTTTTCCACTGACTTTTCCAACCGAAGCATTCGTTAGAAAACTTTCCAAAAAAATTGTGATGGATAATTGATCGTGTGAAGCAGTACAATTTTTGTCAACTTTTTGATCAACCTATTTGGTCGGAAAGTTTCCAGACAGAATTCCATCAAATTTCCTTATTTAATTTTTTATTTAATTTTTTTTTTATTTTCGATCGAAATGGTGTCAGACTTTCATCAAAAAGTTATTAAAATTAATGTTTATTTTTAATTTGTTCTGTTGGAAGATCATCAAATTTCTATAAAAAAATTAATTTTTTAAATATTTTTGTAAATTTTTATTCAATTATGCATGTACCTTGTTGATACATCTTGTATATAAAATAATATACAATTACAATACAATGCAATTACGGATAAGTGGAAATAATAGTTCAAAACAAAACATAATTTTATAAATATAAGTTTTAAAAGTTATAATTCTTAATTACAAAAAAATAAAAGAAAAAAATCCTATCTCTGGCTAGCAGCATCATAACTGAAATCGAAATAGTCATCATGCTGGGTGCCACGCTGCTGGTCATGCTCATTGCTACAACGAAAGTTGTTGTTGGTTGTGCAAGGACGGGGTGGGGGCGGACAAAAGGAGCTAGACGGAGCATCCTCTGCATGACCAGTTGAGCAATCAAATTCTGCATCACACCCAACTACTTAGAGAACATGCTCTGCATTTCCTGAATATCGACTGCAAACTGGCCTTTAAGCGGACCTCCAACTGGGTTATAGCTGATGCACTAGGCTCCTCCTAAGGCGCACTGGTATAGAAGGGCCACTGCTAGTAGCTCAACCTATGAACCCGCCCCTTCTTGCTAGGATTATCTACAGTTTGAGTTCAAAATTCAGCTTGAGACTGTTGGGTAGACATACTATTCCCAACAGCCTCCGGCTGAGAGTGGGACTGTAACGTCTATTGGAAATTCTCCTGCAAGATAAAAATAAAATAAATGAATGCACTACAATATAACTAAAATGATCTTATATCATATGTCATAAACTCATAGCAACTCGCCTCGTCCTTTCATCTACCAGCTCCCATCGGCCATCCTTTGATGGGTATGGTCAAAAATCTCCTTCACTATCGATAGCCTCTACAACTCCCGAGGCTACATACAGAGCAAGAATTAACATAAGTTATATATATTACTAAACGACAATGAATATAAAAAAAAAATCGGTAGAGTCTCCCCTGAAATCAGTCTTTACCTAAAAAAATAGAAGCTCAACAATCAAATAAAAGTAATCACACATTATCATTTGGGAGGGGCACCAACCCTTTCCCGTCAACCAAATAAACAAATAACAAATGAGAAAGGCACCAACCCGTCCCCATCAACCATGTTATGCAAACATTATAAACATAAAACAGTAACAAACATTTCGAAAGTAGACTAAATTTACTAAAGATTAAAAGTTAGGAAACTTACTAAATGCTCGGCATATATCTCGATGCATATACTCCCTCAAATATGTAGGGATCCACGGGTCTCAAAATCCCAATTCTTCTTGGCCTGTGCAAACTTTTTTTGAAAATCTTGGGATTGCCAGTGCTATCGTATGGCATCCTAAGTGTCATCGCCAATCTACTCTGGCCTCTAGCTCGTCTTGTGGGCATGACCATATATGTCACTCAATCAATGACCCCCTTTAATGTTGAAGGCCCTCTGTATAGGCCCTCGTACTAAGTGTCCTAAGAGACATATCTCTGTGAAATAAAAAGAAATAACTTAGTGTACTTACAATACACAAACATAATTTGTAAAAGTAAATATATTAATAACGTTTATATACCTTCCACTCCCTAAACATCAAATCTCGAAGGGCTAGGGGGCTCATGTACCTTGCTTTTGATCACTCTCGTTAATACTTAGTACAATCTAACAAGGGTGTAAACCTGCATAAAATTCTTAATATTAATATATAATTATTAAAATAATAATAAAATAATATTTATGTGATAATTCAAACTCACCTGTAGCATCCTTAGGGACACAAGTATACCTTGCCAGAACTATAGGGTGGGGGCTCTGATCTCCCCTTGCTCAATATCTGGCCAGCTGAAGAATCAGTTGTTACTATTGTTGTGGAAGGGTTGAGTAGAGTAGAAGGGGATGGTTGAGTGCCAAGTGGAGTTGCAGATGATGATGGAGTGCCTGTGGGTGATGCGGATGGTGATTGAGACGAGTAATGATACTGTGAGGGTATTGGAAACGATATGTGGATGACCTTATAGCAATAGAGGAGGTCATAGGTGATGGTGATGAAGATGACGAATGAGAAGGAGTACTGTGAAGATGTGTGGGAGAAAGGCATGGGGTAGGCATAAAATATGACCAATCGATGTCATGGTAGGAGGCTGGTCGACTGTCTGATGGATCGAGGAAATGCCCATACTTCGGCTAGAATCCCGACCTCAACTAATGACGAGAGGATGGAAACTTAATTGGTCTGCCATCTATAAAATAAAAACAAATAGCACACATGGCACTACAACAAAATCAAGCATTAAAGGCACTAAAATATGCCACTCAAATAATATTATGTGTGGCAAATTTTCATTTAATGACAATTTTTAAAAGTTCCACTTGTAGCAATGTAGATAAAGATATAAATATCATTAAATTACCTTTCTTTTGGCATTAATAAAATACAATAAAAATTGCATCAAATGACACATTAAAATGTCACGAAAAATTCATTAAATAACATGTCAAAGGGCCATTAAAAATTATTTTAAATGACATGCTAATATGCTAATAAAAATTGCATGTAATGGTAGGTTAAAACACTACAAAAGTTCCTATAATGGCAAGGTAACACACTATAAAAAATACAATAAATGACATGTTAAAATGTCAAAAATACATTTTTAAATGATATGCTAGCATGCCACAAAAAAAATGCATATAGTGATGCCAAGTAAGGGTGTTCAAATCCAATCCAATCCAAAATAAAAAATAAAAAAATCAATGAACCGATCCAAAAAATAAAAAATCGATCAAAATCGAACTTTTTTGGATTGAATTGGATTTGTTTCCTAAAAATCGATTGGATTGGAATAATTTTCGATTTTAATCTTAAGAATTGGTCCGATCCAAATTGAACCAAAATTTATATATTAATAATATAAAAAATATATATCTTAATTGTAAAATACACAAATAAATTAAACCTAGGATTTTTTCACTTTCAAAAATCAAATACATAGAAATAATTATTGTGGACTTATAACTTTATAGTTGTGTGTTCTTACACAATTTAACTTAATTCCACAAGATTAGTGTGATATGATAGCTAAATGAGATTGATAAATTGATTGATTAAATTAGTTTAATTATCAATAGTAACTTGTCAAATATTTTAATTAAAAATTTAAATTAAAAATCGAATTAACCGATCCAATCCAAATCGATTTAAAATAGATTGGATTGGATCGAATTTATAATAAAAATCTAACCGATATAGTATACACTATATAGTTTGGATCGGTTAACTTTTTGTCCCAAAATCGATTTAAACCGAATCGCGAACACCCCTATTATACCACAAAACATTCCTTTAAATGACTTACTAATAGGCAATAAAAATTAATTAAATAAAATGCTAAATTAAATGAAAAAAAAAAGATTCTTTTGAGTGACATCTTAATCTACTTCTAGCACCTGTTATATGAGATTCCAACATACTCCAATTGCTCTATATAAGACCCGAACCTGCAATATTTTTACATGAAAAAAATATGAATTTACAATCTGTCTACCCACCAAATGTTCATTATGAATATTAAAAAATATTATTATATTTTTATACTTTAAAAACATATTTTCTAAATTGTTTAAATGTATGCTCAAAATTATTTATTAAATTGTACATTTGAAAAAGTGTGAGACATTAAATTTAGAGAGAAAATATTCAAAAAAATAATGTATATGTGAGAAGAAAAATGGACAAAAACTTAAATTTTTTATACTTCTTGAAAAATATGGTTAATTTAGTCGATACATTAAAATTAGGAAAAATAGCAGGCATTCACCCAACTTATAGGGTCATTTATACTTTACTCCCCAATCATTGCAAGTGTGCGAAAATATTACCTAGCATTTACTAAATGTGCTTAAACACCTTTGTTCCAATTTTTCGATGATATATTTTAAAGTTGTTGCACTTTACCCCCTAATATTTTTAAAAAATTACATTTAGCCACTGAAGTACTTCAAAATGTTATTCTTAGCATTAAATTCTTATTTTGATGGAATAAAGTGAAACACTTTGCAAAAAATGTTACTATGTATTACTTAATTGTCAATATATAATTAGTTCAGTCAATTTGAGTTACCTGAAATCTATAGCAATGGTTAAAATTTTCCTAAATCAATGTGTGTAAGATAATTAAAAATCATTTCTAGCTTCTATTACCAAATGATTGTTATGGTGTACCTTTTTTTTTCACACTAAAGGGGAAAATTTTTATTTCAAATCATCAAAGAGAACATCCAAAAGAAAGGTGGGAGCTTGTTCTACCCACACAATAGTTCAGACAAAGAACCTGTTGGCCTTGCTATACGATGAGCCACATAATTCACTGAACACTTAACAAAACTAACTGAACAATTCATGTTAGCCATCATGGCTTTACAGTCATTGATAACAACCCTTAACTAAGACAATCACAAGAAACAATATTCAATGCATTAACAATGATCTGGGCATCTAACTCAAACATAATAGGAGAGGAAAAATGTTCTTTGATCCAACTTAAGGCTTCCCTGAAACTCACTGCTTCCGCTAAAGCTGGAGAAATCACACCGAGGTGAGGAATTGACTTAGCTGTAATAAACTAACCGTACTCATCTCTCAAAACCCAACTTGAACTACTCTTTTGAAGATTTGAAAAAAGTGCTACATCCATATTACATTTAAGCCATCCATGAGGTGGTCGAGACCATCTCTTAGTTGATAATCTGTCTGTATTAAGGGCTTGCTTCAGAATTATTTTTTTGTGATTTTGTCCACTGTTGCAAGTAATGATCAGCTGCAAAAATGATAGAAAAGATTGATTTTATTCTGTTATTCCAGACCACTTGGTTTTTGTTTTGCCACAATCTCTACAAAAGCATGAAATTTTCATTTCTGTCATCACAAGAAGCTGTTAAAAGCGTTCCATGCAACCAATCAAGCAAGCTAGTAAACTGTGTATAAAAAGCTCCTAAGGCTATTGCATTCCAACAAGATTTAGCTAATGGACAGTAGACTAGAATGTGCAGAATATTTTCATCTTCACTTTAACACACAGGGCATACAGTATTTACTTCCACCTTCTTTGATAATAGTTGTTGGCAAATAATTACTTGTAAATTTGTGCTTATTTGTTTAATTAAAAGTGTAAGCGATATAGGATTTTAATTTGAATAAGAATAAGATTGGTGACGCTGGTCAGACGAATGCTAACAGCAAATAATATAGATTTTGATATCAACATAATCTCTTTCGTTTATTAATTTGTTTAAATTAAAAATATTCATAAATCATTTACTAACAAATATTCATAATGTTATATTGATATAAAAATCAACTAGGATATAATTATACAATTAATTTTAATCATCTCATGCTATAAACTAAGTAAAATATAATCATTAAATTAGTATGACATTATATGATAGGTCAAACTGATGTAACTGTCCATACATTGACAAGTGACTAGTGTGTGGTAATATTTTTTATAAAATATTTCACTTTATTCAACAAAAGTAAAAATTTAATTATAAAAATGTGACACTTTAGAATGATTAGATTGTTAAATGCACATGTTGTTAAAGTAAAGGAGGTAAAGTGCAACATGGTCAAAATATTTCAACATCTCTGATGGAATATTCTATTAAAAAATGAAACGAGGGGGTATTTGAGCACATTTAGCAAATGTTGAGTAATCATTCCGCATATTTACAATGGTCGGGAGGCAAAGTGAACATAACCCTATTTGTTGGAAGATGTCTGCTATTTACCCTTAAAATTATATTAAGTAGTTAACTTAATAAATACATTATGATAAGATATAAATTTATAAATTTTGCAGTTATTAATAACTATATATTATCTATTTTTATGATATTCATTTTATGCCACACCATAACTAAATTATAAGTGATTTTTAAAAAAAAAAAAAGTAGTGATGCTAGTTAAATACTTTTAAAATATAATTATGTTAGTAATTTCAGTAAAATTATTGTTTTTTATAACATTTATAAATCAATTACAACTAAGTATTATATTATAGTGGTATTTTTTATTGCTCTCATTATATTATTTTAATGTGTCACTATGTTGTAAAACAGTATGAAATTAGTGCCACTAAATAATTTGTGGTATCTTCTGCAAATGATACTATAAATAAATATGAGTGGCATTTTTTAAAGAAAAAATTAGTGGTACTACTTAAATGCGTTGCAAATATATTTATGTTGGCATTTTCAATCAAATGTCACTATTTTTCTTTTGTCACTTATTAATCAAATGCCTTTAAATATTGTATTACAATGGCTTTTTCAGCAATTATCACCATATTACACTTGGTGTCATTACATTACTGAATGTTTCTAAGTTAGTGCTAGGGATGGCAGTGGGGCGAGTTCGATGCGAGTTAGGCTCGCCCCATACCCCGCCCCACCCCACCCCCCTCGTCTAGTCGAATTGGCGAGTTTAACCCGCCAACCCTAAAAGAATTAGAAAAAGTGGAATAAGTCAATGAAAGATCAAATCAAAACCACTTGACAGTAATTAAAATTCAAATTTTAGGTACACAAATGAAAAAACCATGCAAACAAGATAAGAATCTAGAAGCAAAATAGGAGATAAAAATAGAATTAAAGTAATAACCAGCACAACATCCAAATTTTTATACATTGTGAGTTTGACAGTAAACTGAAACAAAAAAACTCAAAATTTTTAAGTCCAACAAGCTTCCACCATATTGTTCTAATCCTCATCTAAATTAACTCATCCCACATTCTTCAACATCTTCCTCTTCATCGAGCATAGTTGGATATTATTTTTAATTAGAAAAATATAAAATAAATTATATATAATATTTATATGAGCGGGGTGGCAGAGTGGGTTTAGGATAGGGTCAGTAAACCCTATACCCCACCCCACACCCTGTTAAATCACCCCAAACTCGTCCCATTCGGGACGGATTGAGCTCGGGTTCAGGTTTTGCCCCGCCCCATTGCCATGCCTAGTTAGTGCAATAAAGTTTTTGTGGTATTTTTTCTAAGTTACACCATAAATAAATACGAGTGATATTTTTGAAGAAAATTTAGTGGCACTAGTTAATTGCCTTCAAATCATATTTTTATTGGTATTTTTAATCAAATGCCACTATTTTATGTGTCATTTAATAATCAAATGCCACTAAATATTTTATTGTAGCGATATTTTTTTCTTATTATCACCATGTTACTTTTGTGTATCATTACACTATAAATGCCATTAAGTTATTGTCACTAAATACTTTATAATAGTTTTTTTAAATGGCACTATAACTACACATTAGTGGCATCTTCTAATAAAATTAGTGACACTAGTTAAATATCTTTAAAATACATTTATCTTGACATTTTCAATCAAATATCACTAGTTTGTTTGTCATTTAATAATCAAATGCCACCAAATATTAAATTATAGTGGCATTCTTTTATTATAATACTTTTTTGTGTCATTATATTATAAAGTGTCACCAAGTTAATGCCATTAAATGTCAATTTTCTTGTAGTGTGGACAATAATATTATTACGACAAATTAATAATTATATATGTGAAATGCATTAAAACAGTTAACAACTAAACTCAATAAAACACATTAGTTCTGATAGAAGTTTAGATAGAATATAACATTCATTCATCTGATAAATTATTCAATCTTTCTATCTACTTGGATTTATTGATGCAATAAGATGACAGTAATAATGGTCCATTGATGTTCGAATTCTTGATTGGTTGTCATTTACATCAACAAATTCAGGTAGAGAAAAAGACTAAAAACTTTATGTAATGAATGAATAAATTTTTTAATAGAATTTTTTATCGGGCATGTACAACTATTAACCAATTATAGGAGTTGGGGGCTCCTATAATACACCTATTTTATTAAAAAAAAATTGATTCAGTCCAGTTATTTTTGAGAACTTTATTTATGAACTATTCCTTTTAGCACCAAGGAGTTTGTCTATCATGGTGCCAATCGGACCAAAAATCTTTATCGGTTTTCTATTTATGATTTTGTTATAACAACATATTCAATTGTTGAGGCCAAATACAGAAATTATGTAATGACTCCTAATGAGAAATGCCAATACCATGGAAAATTATTCTAAGTTGAAAATTCACTTGAGGTATACATGTGGACCTCATGCTATTAAGACCTATAAGTAGTGAAAGCAACAGAATTTCGTCCACAGCTAGTCTAAGTAAGCATTTGATTACATAATGAGCCTCATTTAAATTGTAAGTTAACTTAAATTGAAACAACCACTTTGGCACGTGGTTATGTTTAACAAATTAAGCCATCCTATACAACCCAATCTGCTACTTAATTTGTAATACCTAAAACCTAAACTCAAATTAGAATCCATAATTTGAAATACATAAATCCTAAGCTTAAAATAAAGCATAATTAAATGCAAAATAAAGCATCCTAAACTCAATTCTTAACTCAAATTATATAAATGTCAGTTGAGCTGAATCCTAAACTTAATCCTAGACTGATCAATTCTAAACTAAAATTATATAAATGTCTAACCCAATCCAAACTCAAATTAAACCATAAAGTGGGCCCCAAATCATATGTCATTCAAACTTATACAAATTTCAAACACAAACTCAATCCCAACTCACAAAATTAACAAAATAAGAATTAACATCAAAATATTAAAAACAAAATAAAAAACAAAAAATGACCTGGACAAAACAGGCGACAAGGGGCGATGATGGACTTTTGATGATAATTGGAACAGTGCATAAAAACATATATTAATATAATAAAGTGAAAAAAATAAAACAAGATAAAAACCAAAAGAATCAGTAACTATGATGGGCATCAACGATCGATGGTGACTGATGATGGTGGCGATGGTAATTGTGGTGGTGATTAGTGGCACAATGGAGCGAGAAAGTGAGAGATCGAGAGGAAAGGAAGAAGAGAGAAAGAAAATGGGAGGAAGTGAAAGGAATTCGATCTGATTTATGAACTTAATTTTTCTATGGGATTTCAATGGATTTTCGATAAAAAATTCATCAAAAAATAAAATGAATTTTTTTGAAAAATATATAATTTTTTCCTCAAAAGAGTGACGGCAATTAATATTTTTTATTTAAATAATTGTTTGCCATTCCCGACGACTGTCTGACGGGTTGCTCCATCATAAATCTTTTTCCCTAGAATTTTCGATTGAAGCTCCATCAGAAAGTAACACGCCATTTCCCCACCATATTCCTGTCACTTTTTCCATCAAATCTTCATAGGATTTCCAATGGGTTTGTCATTTGTTGGAGATCATACGCAAATCCATTGAAAATTTTGACGAATTTTATCCTGTTGGAAATTTTCTCTGAAAACACAATTTCTTTTTGCAGTGATAAGTAGTTAGATGCAGGTAGTTTGTCTTTCAAACAATTTGAACATATGCCATCACGACAATTATTTGAAAAAAAAATAATTCTGTTATATTAGATGGTCCTATATGTTGTTTAACCCATTAGATTGCGGTAAATTCAGCTAAAGGACAAATGAGTATAAAAACACTTAAAACAAGTACTAAATTGCCCAAATAATGTATGAATTGTCCAGAATCAAGTACAAGAATTGAAAACAATTTTATTATTTATAGCACATACGATATCATTCTCAATACATTAAAAATTATGTTGAAGTTAATTATTTAAGTTGTTATTTGACTAGCAAACCATGATATCTTAGTTCTAGAACTGATATAGTCATGAGACATTTTTGCATTTCGATGATGATGTTGAAATGATACACTTACCACATACATTGATGCTTTGTACTAGTATGGGTAAGAATATAAGTTGTTGGATATGGGTAGTTGTCTTCTCAACCATATTTGAACACATTTTATCACGACCATTACTTGAAAAAAAATATGATTTTATCGTATTATATGGTCTTATATGTTGTTTCACTCATCAAATTGAGATAAATTTGATATATATAAAAAAAAAAGAGTATAAAAACACTTCAAAGACATACTAAATTATGGAAATCAAGTATAATATAATAAGAATCAAGTAGTAGAATTGAAAACAATGGTATTATTTTCAGTGTTTACAGTATCATTCTTAATACATTAGAAAGTATATTTAATTTAATTATTTAAGTAATTGTTTGACTACCAAATCATGATTTTTTAGCCCTAAAGTCACTACACATTATTTGTATTTCAATGGTGGTGTTGAATTGCACCAGTATGAATGAGAGTATAAGTGGTTGGATATGGGTAGTTGTCTTCCCAACCATTTGAACACGTCTTACCACGACCATCACTTGAAAAAAAATGATTTTTTATATTAGATTGTTTTATATTTTTTTTATTCATCAAATTGAGATAAAATCAGCGAAAGGAAAAGATTGTATAAAAACACACAAAAGATGTACTAGATTATAGAAATCCAATATAATATATCCATAATCAAGTACTAGAATTGAAAAAAAAGGTATTATTTTCAACATATACAGTACCATTCTTAATACATTGGAAAACATGTTGAATTTAATTATTTAAGTCATTGTTTGACTACCAACGCATGATTTCTTATTCCTAGACTAATCACGAGACATTGTTTACATTCCGATGGTGATACTGAAATCATACATTTTCAACATACATATATTGATACTTTGTACTGTTATCAATAAGAACATAAATAGTTCGATATAGGCAGTTGTCTTCTCAACCATTTGAACATGTGTTATTACGACCATTATTTGAAGAAAATATGATTTTATTATAATAGATGGTCTTATATCAACTCCATCCATCAAATGAGGTAATTTAGCCACTGGAAAAGAGAGTATATAAATACTCCAAAGACATATTAGATTATGGAAATCCAGTATAATATATCCAAAATCAAGTACTATAGCTGAAAAAATAGTATTATTTTTAATGTATATAGTATCATTCTTAGTACAATAAAAATTACATTGAACTAAATTATTTAAATTATTGTTTGATTACCAAATCACGATTTCTTAAGTCCTAGAACTAATATAGTCACCAAACATTATTTGCATTTCAATGTGATGCCGAAATGATATATTTACCTTATACATTGATGCTATATACTAGTATGAATGAGAACATAAGTGGTTGGATGTGGGTAGTTATCTTCTCAACCAATTCAACAGGCGCCATCACAACCATTACTTGAACAAAATATGATTTTATCATATTAGATGGCCTTATATGTTGTTTCACCAATCAAATTAAGATAAAGTTGGTCGAAGAAAACGAGAGTATAAAAATACTCCAAAGATGTATTAGATTATGAAAATCTAGTATAATATCCGGAATTAAGCACTAAAATTGAAAAAAAAAAAAAGATATTATTTTCAATGTATATGATATCATTCTTAATACATTACAAAATATATTGAATTTAATTATTAAGTCATTGTTTGACTACCAAACCATGATTTCTTAGTTCTAAGCATGAGACATTGTTTGTATTTTCAATGGTAATATCGAAATGATACTTTACCACATAGATTGATGTTGTGTATTAGTATGAATGAGAGCATAAGTGGTTTGATGTTAGTACTTGAAGAAAATATGATTTTATTATATTAGATGTTCTTAGTGTTCTTTTACCCATCCAATTGAGATAAATTCAGCCAGAGGAAAAAGGAGTATAAAAGTAATTTAAAAACGTACTAGATTATGAAATCTAGTACAGTATATTCAAATCCAAGTATTAGATATTAGAAAAAGTTATTATTTTTCTGTAATGAAGTGTTGAATTTGACAAATAAGATATTACTGTTATAAGATATAGTATTGTTCTAAATACATTTGACATTATGTTAAATTTAATTCTTTAAGTCATTATTTGACCATCATGAAATGATTTCTTAGTCCTCGGACAAATATAGCCATTAGACCTTATTTGTGCTACAACATTGATATCAAATGATACATTTACCACCTATAATTATGTTGTACACTAGTTTGAAAGGAAAATATAAGTGGTAATATGTCGCATTATTAAAATGCTTTATTGCAATACCATGTTTTTTAGATGAAGTAATTTTTTTTCCAGTAATCAGGTATAATGTTAAATAAATGAAATATTTATTTTGCTTCAATGAGGTATTCTCTTTTGATTAGCAGTATCAGTTTTATGCATTTTAAACATAGTCCAATTTAAGTATCTTAGACCTTGTTATATTAGTATAGCTATGAAATTCTATTTTTTCTTACAACATTGACGTCCAAGTGATACATTTTGTCATCAATGTTAGGGATTTACACTAATAGTTGTGTTTCTAACTATTTAAACACATGCTTATCCCAATCATTAATTGAAGAGTACATGATTTTATTGTTTTTAGATGGTCTTATATGTTATTTCACAAATAATTTGAGATAAATTAGGCTATACGATTAATAAGTATAGAATCACTCTATTGAAGTTCTAAATGTTGAATATGAGGTATTTATATTATGGAGTATTTACATACAAAAATGAAGTATTGTTTCGCTGAAATGAGGTAATATATTTTTGTTATGCAGTAAGACATTTTTATGTTGTATAGGCACAAAACTCTATTTTTCCTTACAATGTTTACGTCCAAGTGACATATTTTACCACCTATAATAGTGTTTTATGCTAGTAGTTGTGTTTCTAACCACACATGAGTATCCATTTATTACTTTTGGATGGTTTTATATGTTGTTTCACCAATAAATTTAGGCAAATTAGGCCATATGACTGATAAGTGTATTAAAACTTTGAAGTCAATTATATATATGTACAAAAGCGAAGTATTACTTTATTGAAATGAGGTGTTATATTTATGAAAAAGTAAATAATGAATCTAAACAATAGCTTCAAATACAATCTGCTTAGTAGCTGAAAACAATAGTCATTCACCATCCATACTACACTAAAAGAATAGTATAATATGTTCATATATTACAAATCATACAACACAATAAAATTGACAAGATATAGAGTTCACTATTGTAGAGACAACTTTCTAATAGTGAGTTTGAGCATTTTGGCCCTTCGAAGACATTTTTACTAAGTTCAAATTGAAGAAAATTTACCTCATTCTTCCTACTATTCAACTAGATTGTGTTATTTGTCAAATTATAGAAACTCAGGCTCATAGAGAAAAATAAGGTGATTTGGGCGTCTTTATGCTTGATGAGGGTATAAATAGTTTAGGGGTAGGTTGGGCTAAAGTCCAATCTAATCGACTAGGTGACAGGTCGATAGAAGTAATTGATGATGTAACGGGGTCAAGTCTTGCAACCAATAGCAAATATCAGGCTTGCTGAGAGGCCCTCGGCTAAGGCATTCCGATGCTCAAGTCAGTTTAATCGACTATAAAATAGAGCAGCAGAGTGAGGGCTTTTGGATTATAATGTGCATGCCTTGCTGAAGGCTGGTAATGGGGTATTTATAGCCTTTCTGGTGTGATTGATATGTCTATGATGCCCTTGTTGCACAAAAAAGGCCTTTGTCCTAGTTTGAGGGCCTTTAAGTCTTCTCTCACTTGTGTACTATTCTAGGTGGCTCTATCCCCAGCTCCCCAGGACAAGGTGGTATATAAGAGGCGTGCACTAGATTGGCGCGGCAGAAAAAGTGGTACTAGTGGTGGCACATACCATTAATACAGAGACACGCTGCCTGTTAGAGTATTAAATATAGCATAGGGGCCATTGCGTCTGCTCGACCTCACCAATCGATACAATTACTTGTCTGTGAGCCTTCTGTGTAGATTCTGGTCGACAGAATATCACTTTGTCGTATGCAAATATCTTCCAGTTTGAGTGCTGAATATAGCAGCTTTGGTTATGGTCGACCATAATTTGGTCGATATGGGTGGTGGCCGAGGCCCAAAGTGGTCAAAACTAGTTAAAAACATGGTTGGCCCATATTAAGTTGGGCCTAGTAGGTAATTGGACTGTCTCGCGTCGTATCCATTATTTGGTCGAGAGTTATTGAGTTAGGCTATTGGGTTACCCCATATCATGAGTCCCCCCACTTCCGAGTCCTGATCGAGATTATCGATGAGACATTGAGCCATGTGAAGCATTAGTTAACGCACGTAGCCATTTGGGTTACCTTGCATTGAGGCCTATAAATAGGCACCGTGAAAATCCTCATTTTCATTTTTACAGCATTTCGAGAGGTCATGTCAGCCGTTTCACTGCGCTTACAGCCAACTGCATTCTGCTTTGAACTCCCAAACCATGTAAGTCCTTCGAAATCCTTCGAGTGAGTTTTTACTTTATTATTCTCAATCATATAAATTTACCAATCATATTGAGTGTATTTGGTGAAGATGGTAGTCAGGGGAGTGATAGTTCGGCAACTAGGTTGGATCAAATTTCAACCAAAGGAGATGGTGACTCGACTAGCAAATCTAGTAGTTCCTCTGGTAATAGTTTGACCTTTAGCAGTTTTAGTGATTATTGTGTTGTCGCTGGGGGTGAGGCTAGGCTGAGTCAAGCATCTATTTCCCGTGGTCGGCTATTCACCCCGACCATTATAGTGAGATCGTATCGAAGATGATCGAGGGGGATCTCGACCTTATTAGACGGTTGTACCATATTTCTCGGGACTTCGAGTTAATTACCCTTAGGCCCGACGATAAGATGTATCAACCTCCTGTCAGTTGTAGTACCATTTTTTAGGATGCCCTTAGATGTGGGCTTAAGTTTTCGATTGCCCAACCAATAGTCGACCTCCTCACCGGTCTCCAAGTTTGCATTATCCAATTACTGCTAAATTGCTTCTCGACCTTATGCAGTTTGTAGTTCTAATGCATGTTCACAACCAGCTCCCAACCTTTGCAAATTTTAGCAACCTGTTTCATCTTCCCATATCCTGGAAGTTGTGGAATACCGAGGAGTCGGGCTTCTACTACTTCACGGCCCGCCCTTATCAAAAATTTCTAGTGACTCCCTTTTCCTCATTCGGCTAAAATTGGAAAATCTGTTACTTTTTTATCCGATCCTCGGGTGGGGTTGGGTTTAACATACCCAGGGGTTGGATGATGGGTCATATCGATATGCTTGGAAACGAAACCCTAACGTGGCCTAATACCTTTATTAGGGATTTAGTTGAGTTTTGGCAGATGGAGGCTGCGAGGTACGTTGATGAGAGGAATTTGGAACTGGTAGGCCTATTGCCTGCTTAGCTAGACCTACCCACCAACACTCAACTAGGTAGATGTCTTTACTGGTCTTTCAGTAGTTTTTCCTCTACTTCCTAATTGATGTTGATGTGTCTTTTCTTGTTGTTTTCCAGATCGAGAAGAGATAATTAACCTGACCCGACAACAAGTAATGGCGCGGGCCCAAAGGGCGCAGGAGCGTCGCTAAAGAGCCAAGCGGAGGAGTTTCTGCAGAATGTGAGGTTGGATATTCAGGCCAGCTATGATTCTGGTCGGTTGCACAGGCACACCGTAGCAATGAATTTTGGTCAGATTGAGTTCTTCAAGACTCTGCCACTCATTCAAAGAGAAGCTGTGAAGAAATTTATGTTGTTCTCAGCATACCAAGATGCTAATATCCTCTTCTCCATCAACGACGTGAAGGAGGCCTTCGAGAAGGCCATAAAGCAGCTAGAGTACCTGGGCTATCAAATCCGGCCTGAGGACCAGGATTGACTGAACCTAATACAGACTGAACAACTTATAGACTATCTGGACCTTCCTCAGCCGGAAGAGAATGCTCCAACGGAGGGGCCTATCATTGTGCTTATGGTCAGGGCTGCTGTTGATCTTTAGGTGAGACTTATCGATGTAACCAAAGAATTTGCCTTTGTAAATGACTTTGCGTTCGATATTCGGGATAGTAAGGTCCATGCAGCTGATTTCTTCCCTCCAATTGGGTGCACATTTCTTATCGATGAAGCGGGGCCTTTTCGGTCGACCCCCGTATATCAGCCAGTACTTGCAGCAGCTCATGAGCAGTAAGTTGAAGGCCCTAGCAACATTTGCCTTCGACTAATGAGCTTGACGAAGCAATCAAGGATGTCGTGGCTGAATTTGCTGCCCAAGCTCACGGTGAAGGTGCTTGGTCGTGTTGAAGGCTCAGGCTGTTTTATTTTTATTTTGATCATTTTGGTTGCCCTGCAAGGCGCTTGTTTTGATGCATCATGTATTTTGTAAGCTTTGTAATCGAATCTATTTAAATGCAATGAATTATGTTTTTTGTCTCTTGATGTGTATTCAATTCTCTTTTTCTTTTACTGCTTTCATTTTCATCGATTGCCTTTTGTTAATAGATGACGAAATAAACGATTCGATCTTAGATAAGAAATCACACAGTGCAATCTTTTGACAATTGGAATTGGACAAGTCTGCGGTCGATTACGAAATCGACTGGCGTAAAAATAAGGGAACTAATCCAAGACATTTGCATCAAGGTAACACATTTTAAAATAGGTGTTGAAATACTATTTGCCGTCAACTACTTGGTCAACTTTAGTTGTGTTCTTCCTGATCAAATGAACATACTTGGTGGTTAAATATGCTAAAGTAATTCCATCCTTGTGCTCAACGTTGTAGTCGGAATATTCATATATCATTCTAGTTGAGTTTGAAATAGTTGACTTTATGCAATCAATTTGTTTATTAATTTGATATTGGAGCCATAATTTACTATTGAAATCATTTTGAGGTTGACTACGGGGTTGACTCACTTATCAACGTGGGCTAAGAGGCCTTAGTTTGCAGCATGAAGCTGTGTTAGATCGATCTAACACCGTGTTCATTAACTTGGGCCAAGAAGCCCTAGTTTTGCGGTTTGAAACTAGCATGGGGTCGACTTTGAATGATCAATTCATTTATTAATTTGAGTTGAAAAACCTTGGTGTGCGATTTGAAATCGATGTGGGGTCGACTTTGAACAATCAATTCATTTATTAATTTGGGCAAAAAAGCCTTGGTGTGCAGTTTGAAACCAGTGTAGGGTTAACTATGGGGTCGACTTTGGATGATCAATTTATTTATTAATTTGGGCTAAAAAGCCTTGATGTGCTGGCTTGACTAGGTAGCTATAGAAACATAAGTAGTTTATTGATTTGAAATGATATTTTAGTACAGTCGAGGGGAGACTTCAGTCTCTTTACACATAAAACTTTTTCAAGTTCACTACGTTCCATGGTCGAGAGAGCTCATTACCATCCATATTTGCAAGTCGGTAAGCATTGTGTTCTGCTACTTTAACCATTAAGTAAGGGCCTTCCCATTTTAGATTGAGTTTCCCCACATTCTTCGACACTTTGACTTTTCTGAGGATAAAGTCCCCTACTTTGAAGCTTCTTGGTTGGACTCCCTTATTACAATGTTGGGCCATCTTCAATCTATATCTTTGCATTGCTGTGTATGCTTGCTGACATAACTCATCGATTGTCCCAAGGTTGAATTTTCTTTCAAAGTCATTTCTGATCGGGTCTTAGTGGATTACTCAAGCAGTATGTTCCATAGAACAAACTGTAAAGACTGTGACCAGTAGTTGTTCCAGTAGTAGTTTTATATGCCCAAAGCACCTCGGGGAGGTCGGTTGCCCAGCTCGCTTTGGTTCCTTCCAGTCGAGCCTTGATGTGGTATAGGATAATTCTGTTCATGACTTTCGTTTGACCTTTAGCTTGTGGGTTCCAACTGAGGTGAAGTGTTGTCGAATCCCCAGGCTCTCGCACCAGCTCCTCGTGGTCCTACTCTAGAACTACGCCCCATTATCAGATATCAATACTTTAGGCAAACCAAAATGGTAAATAATATTTTTCCACACAAAACTCTTGATGGCCACGTTGGTTATCTGGGAAACTACTTCTGCTTCGACCCACTTCATAAAGTACTCGATCGCAACGATCATGAATTTTTGTTAACTTGTGGTTTTTAGGAAATAACGGACTATATCGATCCCCCATTGGTTGAATGGCCATGTGATTTGAATAGGCACCAGCATTGCCGTCGATTGGTAAGGTATGCTTGAGTGGACCTAGCAAGATGGGCATTTTCTAGAAAAGTCGACGGTGCCCTTCAGCAAAGTTGGCCAAAAATAACCATATCTAATGATTTTGTAGGCTAGAGATCGTCGTCGAGAATGATTGCCACAAATGCCTAAGTGGACTTCATGTAAGACCTCGTGGGCTTATTTCGGTGTCAAACATCTCAACAGTGGTCTGAAAATTGATCTCCTATAAAGCTGACCGTGTTCGTTGAGGGAGAACTTGGTTGTTTGACCTCTAAGCCTGCGTGCTTGGCATTTATCCTCGGGAACTTTTCTCTTATTCAAATAATCTTTTATATCGTCCGACTATGAGGTACTTATCCAATCTGCCCCACCAAATTCTAGCCAGGAATGGCTATTGTAGGTTTGTTGGCGACCAGAAATGTTATTGTTCTATCTCTGGTTTCCTTTGTTGAGTTAGCAAATTTTGAAAATGCGTTGAACGCATTCGTTCTTCGATCGAGGAACTTAGCTGAGGGTGAATTTCCCGAATTCTTGGCCTAAAAGTTTCCTTCGACCTGTTCTGCGACTAACTGTGAATCTATATGGCTGCCAGCTGCTTGGCTCCCCTATCTACCACCATCATTATGCCAGCAAAGAAGGCCTCGTATTCTGCTTCATTGTTTGTAATGGGATCGAATTTACAATAAAAGTCCAACTGATCCAATCCAATACAATATACATTATATAGTTTAAATCGGTTGGCTTTTATCCTAAAATCGATCCAAACCGAACTGTGAACACCCATAACGTTTGCTATTGGTTACAGGGCTCGACCCTGTTACATTGTCAATCACTTCTATCGACCTGACACCTGGTCGATCGGATTGGACTGTAGCCCAAGTTACCCCTAAACTATTTACACCCACATCATTTGGTGCTGTCTATGGGAAACTTGAGTCCATAACTGAGAAAAATGGTTAACACTAGGTAAGCCATTTCTGAAAGGGAAGAGAACAGGAGGTCCTCAACCCTTCCTCCTCAACCAAAACAAGAACCAGATGTGACAGGACCCAACTCCCAACCGGAACAAGTGGTCACCCTGACGATACCCCAACTCATGTATCTGATAAGCGAGCATATATCTGCCCAAATTTCTACTTAACTATCAGATGCCCTCAACAGGCACAATAACTAGCTCAGACTAGCTGCTAGTACCACTCCCCAACCTTCTCAGTGCGAGGAGAGGCCTTCGAGAGAAGAGAGGGGCCGATCGAAAGTTAGGCGACCACCTACCCGACAAGAAGACAGTCTCGGGCGATTCCTAAGGGAAGAAGCCTGACCTAACCCCCTGAGAAGAGGTTGCAAATTAAGTAGAACACTGTGCTAGACCCTTTTGAGCCCCACGGCGCGATAAGGTCAAGCGCCCGAGACCTCAAACAAACAGAAACATCTCCCAAGCTGATCGGGAAGAATAGGAAGAAGTGTCCCACTAAGTGCAGCAATTGAACAGATAACTAGAAGAGATTTCAAAGGGGAACTCCAACAGGAACCCTCACTATGATAGTGCCCCTTAACTTCCTTAAGAACGGGAGTCCCCATTTGTGCAAAAGATAATTAGGTTCCTATTAGGTGCTCAGATATGATGGCTCGTCAGACCCGAACAAGCACCTGCTACAATTCGAGCACATGATGCAGCATGAGTACAATGAGTGTGTCCACGCAAAGATGTTGGTCACCACGTTCTAGGGAATTACGCTTGATTGGTTTGTGAAATTGGATCCAGCGTCGATCTATTTGTACGACTTGCTATGTGACAAGTTCCTCCACCAGTTTACTAGTCGGAAGAAGGTGAAGCTCCCTCATACCCACTTGCACACTGTTAAACAAAACGAGGGAGAGTCCCTTCGCAACTTTTTCACCAAATTCAATAGTGAGGTTCTAAAGATTGACAATCCTCGAATCGAGTTTCTAATCGACATGTTTTTTCTGGGCCTTCGCCACAAAGAATGCACCAAAGCCTTGGTTATAGAGTGATCCAAGAGAATGGAGGAGCTACTTGACCTCGCGAAGAGGTACATGACACAAGAGGACATAAACAGGCTCAAATATGGCAACCCAGACAGTGAGAAGAAAAAGGGAAAAAAGAAAGATAACAGATAGCATAGAGATGGTCATCGATCTCCAATCAAATGTTTCCACAATTATACTCTTCTCAACACTGCTGGAAAGGAGGCGTTGTTTGCTATTCAGCACGACAACCTCCTTAAAAAGCCCAGGAAGCTAACGGAGATTGAAGCCATGAAAAGTTCAAGAAGTACTGTCACTTCTATAGGCAGAAAAGCCATGACACAGAAGACTATTTCAATCTTCATGACGAGATTGAGAGGCTCGTTCGACAAGGGCACTTGAAGAAGTTTTTTGATGAAAATGTTAGACAAGAAGCGGGCGTAATAACGAGATTGCTCATAGAGAAAGGTCGGTTAGTCCCAGGAAGGAAGATAAGGGAAATAAACATATCGATGATCCCTGTCCACCCATTAGATGAGTAATTGACACCATCACGGGAGGCCTGACGAGAAGGGATTCGAAGTCAGCCAGAAGGCAAAATCAAAAGAGGCTGGAATCGACCAAATCTTCCTCAATCGAAACAGTCTTCTAGCTCTCGATCAGCATGGAACCAATCTCTTTCTCAGACGCCGACCTCTCGCATATCGAGAATCAAGGGGCTAACAACAAGCTGGATTGCCCCCTTGTGGTATCTATTGAGATAGCCAACTTTGAGTTCAGGAAGGTATTGATCGACAATGGCAGCTCTGCAAATATAATTTTCCTATCGATGCTGAAGAGAATGAATAGAGGAAAGCTGAAATTTGAGCTAGTGCGGACCTCGCTCTTCGGGTTTAGGGGGTCGGAGATCATACCTGAAGGGTCTATAAATTTGTCAATTCCTTTGGCAAGGCCCCCAGGCGAAGAACACTCATGGTTAATTACCTGATCATTGACGCTCCCTTTGCCTACAATGCAATTATTAGACGACCATCACTGAATGATTTCAAAGCCATAGTCTCGACCTAACATATGAAGGTCAAATTTTCAACCGTTGCTGGAATTGGTGAACTTCTCTACAACATGAAGGAGGTTTGGCACTGTTATATAATTTTAGTCGAGGTAAATAAGCAGAAGGCTCGACCACGGTTGAAACCTTTAAGGACGTCCCAGTAACGGGACCTGAGGAGGGACATCAAAGCAAGAAGCATAAGTTCGGGGAGACCAAGAACTAGCATGTCGGAGTGTTCAAGACCAACGAGCTAGAACTAAAAAACCTCGACAAGACCACCAGAATTAGGATTGATCTAGGCATCACAGAAGCCTTCGACAAGCGCTTTTTTGGAGCAGATGCTTTGCGCCGTTAAGAGCTCTTCTATTTCTAAACGAGGAGGTTCATTTCTAAATAGCCCACGTTCAAACTAGTAGAATGGACAGATTGCCTTTGTTCACAACACATACCAAAAGGATACGAATTAAGCCGACCATTAATGTAGAGTGCCTTATGGTCGATTTCCTCAAAAGAAATGTTAATGTTTTTGCTTGGAAGGCTTTTGACTTATAGGAAATTAACCCCAGTATCATCGTCCACCGCCTGAATATGGACCCCTCGTTCAAACCAGTGAAGTAGAAGACCAAAACTTTTAACTCTGAAAGATGCCAAATCATTGAAGGAGAGGTCAACAAACTTTTAGAGGCAGGACACATTGTAGAAATTCAATACCTAAGTTAGCTTTGTTATATAGTCCTTGTCCCTAAAAATGAGGAAAAGTGGCGATTGTGTAACGATTTCATTGATTTGAATAAAGCTTGCCCTAAAGATCCTTACCTTTGTCTCCTATAGATTTATTAGTAGACTCTACTACTCATTGTGATCTTTTGAGCATGATGGATGCATTTCAAGGTTATTATCAAATTTTCATATCACCCGAGGATAGGGATAAGACCTCGTTTATCGTCCCCAATGGGGTGTATTGTTTTCTAGTCATACCTTTTGGGCTAAAAAATACATGTACAACTTATTAGAGACTTGTAAACTTATGTTCAGAAACAAGATCGGTAAGACCATTGAGGTCTATGTTGATGACATGATCATCAAAACAAAAAAAGAACAGAATCATTTAACTGACCTCAGCCATACATTCTCAATATTACGAGCATTTGGCATGAAGCTCAACCCTAACAAGTGCATGTTTGGGGTGAGGGAAGGCAAGTTTTTAAGCTACATGGTCAGCCAAAGAGGTATCAAAGCAAACCCACAAAAAATCCAAGCCATTTTGGACATTATATCTCCTTGAACAATTAGGGATGTTAGCACCTGGTCGAAAAAATCATAGCGCTATGGTGATTCATTACTCGACTAGCCGACAAAAGCTTATTGTTCTTCAAAATCCTAAGAAATGCGAGGAAATAAGGCTTCTAATGGACAGAACAATGCAATCAAGCCTTGGTTGAATTAAAGCAATGCCTTTCAATACCCCCGATGTTAGCCAGACTTGAAGTTGAAGAGGTTCTACACATTTATTTGGCAATCTTGTCGACAACGATCAATTCGGTTTTGGTCTCGACTAGAAATGGCACCCATCAACCTGTCTACTATAGCAGTAAATTATTGCAAGGGTTAGAGCACAACTATTTGGAGATCGAAAAATTTGCTCTCGCTTTGGTCACTATAGCTAGGAAATTGAGGCCTTACTTCCAATCCCACTCCATTGTCGTCCTGACAAATCAACCGCTTAAACAAGTGCTATCGAAACCTAGCACGTCTAGAAGACTGACGAAGTGGGCCATCAAGTTAGGGGAGTCTAACATTACTTGTTAGCCCCGAACTCCCATAAAAGCCTAAGTGTTAGCAGAATTTGTAGCCGAAATACTTGACCTTCCCGACCAACTCGACCAGGATTTCCTAATGTGGACTTTGTATATGGATGGTTTAGCGACTTCCTGGAGAGGTGGAATTGGCATCTCCCTACGCTCTCCACAAGCCAAGAAATACGACTTCACAATTAAACTCGACTACCCCAATCCAATCCATTTTAAATCGGTTTGGATTGGATCGGTTAAATCAGTTTTTCAATTTAAATTTTTAATTGAAATATTTAACAAATTACTATTGATAATTAAACTAATTTAATCAATCAATTTGTAAATTTTATTTAGTTATCATATCACACTAATCTTGTGGAATTAAGTTAAATTATGTAAGAACACACAACTATAAAGTTATACGTTCACAATAATTGTCCCTATATATTTTATTTTTGAAATTGAAAAATCCTAAGTTTAGTTTATTTTAATTTATTTGTGTATTTTACAATTAAGATATATATTTTTTATATTATTAGTATATAAATTTTGGTTCGGTTTGGATTGGATCGAATCGATTTTTTAGATTAAAACCGAAAACCGATCCAATCCAATCCAATCCAATCGGTTTTAAAAAAATAAATCCAATTCAATCCAAAAAAGTTCGATTTTGATCGATTTTCTATTTTTGGATCGGTTCGTCGGTTTTTTTTGGATTGGATTGGATTTGAACACCCCTAGCAAACGTCAGGCTTGCCGAGGGGCCCCTCAGCTTACGCACTCCAAAGTTCAAGTCAGTTTAATCGACTTGAAAATAGAGCAGTAGAGTGAGGGCTTTTGGATTATAATGTGCATACCTTGCTGAAGGTTGGCAATGGTGTGATTAATATGTTTATGATGCCCTTGCTGTACAAAAAGGGCCTTTTTCCTAGCTTGAGGGCCTTTAAGTCTTCTCTCACTTATGTACTATTTCAGGTGGCGTTATCCCCAGCTCCCCAGGACAAGGCAGTATGCAGGAAGCGTGTACTAGCTTGGCACAACAAAAAGGTGGTACTGGTGGTGGCACACGCCATTAATGCGGAGATACGCAGCCTGTCGGAGCATTCAATGTGGTAGAAGGGCCATCGTGTCTACTAGACCTCATCGATCGAGATAGGTACATGTCTTTGAGCCTTCTGCGTAGACTATGGTTGACAGAATGTCACTTTGTCGTATGCAAATATCTTCCAGGTTAAGTGCTGAATATAGCAGCTTTGGTCATGATCGACCATAATTTGGTCGAGAGGGGTGGCGGCCGAGGCCCAAAGTGGTTGGAATGGGTCGATAACATAGTTGGCCCATATTTAGTTGGGCTTGGCGGGCAATTGGGCTGTCTCACGTCATATCCCTTGTCTGGTCGAGAGTTATTGAGTTGGGCTTGTTCCACATCACTGCTGAAACTTGAGCTCACAATAAAACTCTATTGCTAGTTATTTGTGCTTCTTCTTGCTGAAACAAGTTGTGGAAAAATAAAGAAAAAAATAAAAATTGCCTTGATGTGTTCACAGGAGAAAGTCGCGGGAAAAAAAATGATGGAGATAGAAAGAACAAAATGAGAGAAAATATGCTGAACTAAGACCGGAAAAGGGGACAAGATATATGGAGACATTTTGATTAATTTAGGTGGTTGAGAAGTAAACTTAAAAAAATAAAGTTGAGGTGGAGAATTGAAGCTACAAAATGATGGTGATTGATTCATAAAATGTAAATAAATTTTGATATTTTTAAATAAGATCCACAAAATTTATTGCGGTAATTTGGCTAGAAGAATAATATTGATTAAGTTCAAAACTCAAAAGTCTAGGTGATTTTAAAATTAAATTAAACTGTAGAGAGTGTTCTGAATTTTCATGAACTGAAGAATAATTCTATAGTATTTTCATCCTTCAAATTCTTATTCCTCCCTGCCGCTGCGTCCGGCTCTGCTCGATTCCTTCCCTTACTCCACCATTATTTGTTCATATATAAAGTAGCTGCTGTTGATTGACTATAGTTAATCCGAGATTCAGTTTTAGTTGATTTGAGAAAACAGAAAGATGGATTTGGACAAGTGGATAACAAAGGTGAAAGAGGGCCAGCACTTGTCTGAAGATGAGCTTCAGCTCCTCTGCGAATACGTAAGACTTCCTCTTCTTTATCTTTTGGTGTTTATTTTATTTAATTTGCTCTTTCCATTTGAATTTCGAAGAAATGAAGAATTTCTTTATAAAAAATGAACGAAACAATTGGGGGAAGACGTCCATTTACCAGGAGCGTCGCGTTTAGGTTCCGGTAGTTAGGGTTTTGCCTTGGGCATCTTGTTTTTGTGCTGGGCGACACTCTTGGTGCAACTTTCTCAACTTCACGAATGGATAGTTCCTAGTAATATCTTGTGAATCTACACTATTTTTCTTTGGAACAGGCTCATGTAGAACCAAACGCTTCTGTTGATTTTCATGTAACTGAGAACCTGTATCCTATATCTATCTCTTTGGTCAACACGGTATACTAAGACTCTAATATCACTTCTGATGCGTTAAACTCCAGAACACCATAATTTCTGGATAAATTAATCTATCATAAGCTAACACGAGGGAATGCTTGTTCTTAAACTGTATTTCTGAAAAAGATCTATACCATTTGTTCATCTGCCAGTGTTTTTTGTTTATTTACTTATTGTATTTTCATTTCTGTCAGGCTCCGTATGTATAGCTCCACATCTTGCCGGCTAAAATATTTTTTGATAAACTACTTTACAAATTCATTTAATCACAGTTTGATGTATTTTCAGAATAAGCAAAGACTTGAATGAGATGCCAGCAGTGTGATACAGCTACTCATTGTAGTTGCATAGTTTAGTGCGGTAGCCACCTTCTTTTCATTTTTCTGGCCCAAGAAAATCATTTGAATTTTAGATGGAGCATGGAAATTATAGATGTCCTATATGATATCATGCTAATATATTGATGGTTGTCAAAAATCATGGAACTGGATGAGTGGGGCATGGGGCTTGCAATGTTTCCTTTCTCACAATCATCTTTTCCTTCACTTAGTGTTGAATCAAGTCTGATATCTTACTTATGTAGATGGATCCATAGTTTTTCATTTTTTTTCTTTCAATAGCATCCATGAATTCAAATGCGGCTAAAAGGTAATTGTGGGATACCTGGATGCTTTTTTTTTTGAGAATGTGTGGACACGGTGATACTGTACAGCTATATGCTCTTTATGTCTTTCTTGCTCTGAGTCATGGTTGGCATTTAATCTATCATAAGGTCTAAATACGGCAGAACTCAGTAATTTTTCTGCAATATGTGATGTGCTCCTTGCATCACTCAAGCTCATGCCTTTTGCTTAGGGGCCGTTTGTTTTTATTTTCAGAAGCCATTTTCATGTTCTCCTGGAAATGAAAACAGAAAACTATTACTATCTATACTATTTTATCAAATATTTTCATTTTCAAAATATTCTTTATTATATTCTCTCTCTATTTTCATCCATTTTTCAGCCCCTATCATTACCTTAATCGTTTTTTATCTTCCCAATACTTCTCATACACCATTCACAACAAAAATATTATAAATTCAAATTCAAATTCAAATTCAAATTATAATATTATTTATTCAAACAATCACACATCACATCATCAATTCAAATTCAAAAACTATACAACTTTCAATACAAAAACACCCAACATCCAAATACATCTCATTTTCACACATATATAAATCTATAATTTTCTACAACACATCCAAATAAAACTTCATTTTCAAATTCAACTATTCTAACTAACTTTTACTCTGCATTTTCACTAGAAAATGAAAATGGCTCCAGAAAATGAAACCCAACGGCCTCTTAGTGTCTTTAAAATCCAGCAAGTTAATGGCGCAAAGTGCACTTTTCGCCTAATAGGTTTAGAATGTTGAAGATCATTTAATTGTGTAGCTTAGATACTTTCTTGTTGTTGCTTAGCTAGTTGTTTGTTGACATTCAGTGCTACTCTATTGCAGGACAGGGCATTTGATTTCCTAATTATGCTCATACTTCCTAATTGTTTCACATCTTTTTAGTTGTTTAATAATATTTCCTATACCTTGAAATGCTCTGACTTAAGTTGCTCCTATTTGCTCCATATCTTTTTATTTTCTTCTTGTGTCTTGTGGATCCTTTGTTGTCATTTTGTTCTTAAATCTAATCTTCTCCTACCTTATTCAGGTAAAGGAGATCTTGATTGAGGAGTCAAATGTTCAGCCTGTCAATAGTCCAGTCACAGTATGTGGGGATATTCATGGACAGTTCCATGATTTAATGAAACTTTTCCAGACTGGAGGTCATGTACCAGAGACGAACTACATATTTATGGTAAATACTGTAGATTATCTTCCATATGTCTATTGCTTCCCAATTTGCTATTATTAGAACTGCACTGTGAAACTGCTTATTTCTTGGCAGGGAGATTTTGTTGATCGTGGTTATAATAGTCTAGAAGTTTTCACCATTCTCTTGCTTCTCAAAGCAAGGTGTGTAAAATATGAAAGTTTTGTGGATCATGATCTCAATATGCATTTGTTAATTTGCTTGGAAGTCAGATCACAACATTTTTCAATTAGAATGCTATGGTTCAGCAGATTCCATGTAAAACTTTGCCAGGAATATGTCAGCAGCAATATGTTTCTTGTAGCTGGGCTGGGATCTTTCTTCAGTTGTAACTTCATGTTGTTCTCATTTAAGGAGCTGGGATGATTTATGATGTCTAATAAAGTTAATTATAGTAGTGCTGTTCTAGTACACAACACTTCTGTAAATGTAGTTTTTGAAATATATAACTCAAATTAAAACAATCAGCTGTAACACTTACTGTTGTAGCTGGTTTGCTTTCACAAATGATTATTTCAGAATAATTGGGTCCTTAACAGGCATAGTGTTCCTTTCCAATTTTGACTCTTCTATGATATCTGATAGACTTGTTGATAATGTTATTATTCGGATTTATAAGTGGAACATGTCCCAACTTGTAAGTAAAATGATTTTTGAGCTGCTTGTTAGCTGGAAGCTATATTTACATGTTTCAAGCAGTTTCTCATTTTAGCGAGTTATTTATATTGTTTTTGCATTTGCTGTCAGATACCCAGCTAATATTACTCTCCTACGTGGAAATCATGAAAGCAGGCAACTAACGCAGGTAATCAATATTGTAAACGTGACCGACTACGTTTATGTAGCCAGAATAGTTAGTGAAATTAGTAAATAAGCTCTTGAATGAACTGCATTTAAGATTAGATTGTGCATTGAGGCAGACAATATTATGGTGAGCTAGCCACCAAACTCGTCCCATATAGAGCCTTAAGTGTGCAGGTTGAAGTTGAATATTGGAAGTGGATGCTCAATAGGAGTTTCCTTTAATTTGTTACGCGGAGCACTGTAATAATTTTCCTGTTAACAGAACTGTCTGGGAAAGTTTCAAATAAGAGTCTCTCTCTCACCAACCCCCCCCCCCCCCCCCCCCCCCCCCCCCCCCCGTCTCTCCCTCTGTCTCCGGGTGCCATTGAAATTTCTATTCTTTAGTATTTGGTATTTGAGAGAACTCCTTTTCTCCACGCCTCCATCCCAAAATTATGGGGGAAGTTTACCAGACATGGAGATTATGATAAGTTGAAAAGGTGCTGGTTGTGTGATATTTTGTACTATTTCTGTTAAAGTAATGGATCAGAATGTGTGGTATAAGTCATATCTCTCATTGAGACAACAGATATGGAAAAATAAAACTTCATTTTAAGAAGTTGAATCTTATTTAGTGGCATTTCAAAAAGGATATGGGATCATTAGATTTAAGACATACGCAGCCCTGGAGTTTAATGGCAATGGTTAAGTTTTTTCCTTTCCCTACATGAATTTGGTTGAAATGGTCAACTTGGAGTAAAAACGAGAGGCTAGCTACTATGTCTTTGCCAATTTGTTACTGTGGTTGAGTGTTCAAAAGATAGTTAAGAGTATATTTTGGATTTAGTTGCTAATTTTGGATTGTCAATCATCTTTGAAGTTGAACTAACTTTGCTATATATACATCTATGAAGATGGGGATCTTTCACTGAGGTGTGGCTAGCAATTGCATGATCTCTACCTAGTGCATTGCGCTTGGCCTTGCAATTTGTCTTTTTTTTTTTTTTTTTCCCAAACTTTTTATGAATGAGACATATGACATATGTGGATAGAGGGTTGGCTGGTGGCATAAAGATTTGGCAATGCCAAAGTGAAATGTTTCAATTGGTTTGGTTATTGAGCAAGCGGAGAGGAAGATTAAGATTTGTGTTTGGTAGTAGTTTCCTGTTGATAGATGGATGTTTGTATCTACACAGCATGCTGGAAAGCTGTACAGTCTAATGTCTATAGCCAGAGGAGCCTTACTGCTGTTTATATTATTGGCAGGAGTTAATTATGGATGCAAAACAACTGGAATTGATCAAATTTGGATAAAGATCATTTTTGCAATTAAACAGTGAATATCTTTCCTCTTTAGAAGTGTATCTTTCTATGTGATTGAATTCAGGAGTTTTGATTCTGATAAATTATAATTCTAGATGTTGAATCTGGTAAGTTATAATTCTAGAGGTTTGAATACTTGTCCTCCCCAGAGTGATGGCTGGTGCAATAGCTATTACCCATTGAAGGAGGGCAAGTGAAGTAAAGAACAAGCTCTTTATGCATCTTCTTCTTTCATTTTGCATGAAAGAATTAGACAAGCCATTAAGGCTGCCATTTTGGTTTCTGGATGCAGAGCTTATTTTGAGTTAATTGTTACTCAATGTAACTTGTCATTTTCTATTATTTGGCTACTATTTTCACTTGAATGGAAACATGGTTCTATTTGGCATCATTTGCCAATAAGTAATGCCTTTGCCATCTCTTGTTAAGGCTCACAAAAGGTAAGTTATATATTCATATATTGCCTTTGTACTTTGTGTGCTTTGTTCTTGGGACTTGATTGAAGTTTTGACGACATTAGTTTAGTTGCTGTATATTCTGTCATGTCTACTTCCTTTTGATGTCAAATGCTACTTTACCAGAATATTTAACTGGACCCTTGTGGGAAAATGTATAAATCTTATAACATTGCATTTGGCCTACGGCCTTAGAAATTTTTGTTGTCCCTTGGTTCCTACTAATCTTATTCTTTTATGTTGTGAGACACTTATTTTTCTGTATCATCCGTGATTGTTACCACCTCAAATTTTCTTTGGATATAAATTGTTATGGTGCACAATTGCACTCATGACTGCAACTACCGAGTTCTAATGAGTTTGTACGTGCTTGTTCTTGGCAGGTTTATGGATTTTATGATGAATGCCAGAGGAAGTATGGGAATGCTAATGCTTGGCGATATTGCACAGATGTTTTTGACTATCTAACTTTGTCAGCGATTATAGAGGGGACAGTATGCATGCCCACCCGCCACAAATCCCCCAAACCCCCCTCCCCCCTTTCTCTTTTTCCCTCTCTTGGAATATCATTTAAGCATCAATCTTGGAAGAATCCTACCCATTTAACCATTAACTTGGATTTTTGTTGCAAATACTATGCTATGCAGAGCAAGTCTTTAAATTTCCATTGGAAGAAAAAGAACTTATATATTCAGAATATCCCACTAATAGTAGTTCATTGTTTTCAATTGCTTTCTGGTGATTATAAGACATTTAGCCTTTTTGTATTTCCAGGTACTTTGTGTGCATGGTGGCCTATCCCCAGACATTAGAACTATCGATCAGGTTAGAGCATTGCCATCTTCTAAGTTGTTTATTTTGTTTTGCATATTTATTGCAAGAAATCTCAAACTTGATATGATTATATTTTAGGATAACTGGTGTGATGCATGCTGGCATGCTTCCCTAGAAGAATAGCATTGAGCATGACATGCATACTGTAAATTTTGCATTTGTTCCTCGCAGAGGAATGCTTTTTCAATTTATTCCTTTTTGTGCTTGTTTATTGCATAAAGACTGCTGTTAGCAACTAGGTTTTACCTCCTCCTCGTTCTCCCCCCCCAAATTTTTTTAATTTTTCTTTTTTTTTTTTTCCCTTCTTTTTTTCCCTCACCTTGGCAGATCCGAGTCATTGAACGAAACTGTGAAATCCCCCATGAAGGGCCCTTCTGTGACTTCATGTGGAGTGATCCTGAAGATATTGAGACATGGGCAGTCAGTCCTCGAGGAGCAGGCTGGCTTTTTGGTTCCAGGGTTACGTCCGAGGTGAGTCAATGAGATATGTGAAGATGAAGCTTTCTATGAAATTGCAGCAGCAAATTCCCGTTATACTATAACAAACTTTCAAAATGACCACCTCAAGAGAACCCAATTATGTTTCTTTGTTTAGCAAGTTTATGGATCTTGCTAATAGTTACTGTTTTTTGCAGTTCAATCATATTAACAAACTAGATCTAGTTTGTCGGGCGCACCAACTTGTCCAAGAAGGTCTTAAGTACATGTTTCAAGATAAAGGGCTTGTGACTGTGAGTTGCTAATTCTCTATCATGGTACACATATTAACAAACTAGATCTAGTTTGTCTTCTGTTGGATTTTCTTATTTTTGCATCGTGGATGGTGCAGGTGTGGTCGGCACCAAATTATTGTTATCGATGCGGAAATGTTGCATCAATATTGAGTTTCAATGAAAATATGGTAATAGTGCACTTCTTAATTGTTCACCCTCTCCCCCCCTCTCTCTCTCTATGCGTGTGCATGTGTATCTCTGTGTTTGATTATTCAATAATTTCTCTCTTAATAATCTACTGCATAAAGCAGAGTCCTAGTGATGGTAAATTCTGGATCTCGCATTAGGCAGTATTTTTGGTTCTTGCTTGCTTGCTTTCTATTCTTCTGTTCAATGGAGAGGCTCCTGCTATCATAGTTTATGTTGGTATAATTTTGTTATGTTCCTAAATGCATGGAGCTTAGTTGAACAACACTGGTTTGAATCCACAACTTATTCTTACCACTGCTTTAATCTAACTTGATCGTTTTGGGTTTCTGCTTCCCCTTGCATTAGGAGAGAGAAGTGAAGTTCTTCACAGAGACCGAGAACAACCAAATGCGAGGACCAAGAACTGGAGTACCTTATTTTCTTTGAGGGATATCCTCCGTTTTCGAGAAACGTAAACATAATTTAGGTGCTTAGTGCTGCTGCACTGCTGCAGATGGGAGAGACAATGGGAGAAAGAGATATTGGGTGGAGGAATTGCCCGGTTGCCTCTGCTTTTATATATTTGTTAATGTGTATCCCAGATAGCATTGAGTTAGATTATCAGTCTCTCTCTCTCTCTCTCTCTCTCTCTCTCTCTCTCTCTCTCTGTTAACTTCATTGTTTTGGTGACCCGTAAGTTCAAATTTTATTCACAATTGATTATGTACAATTAGAAGCACTTGCATGATGCTTTCACATAAATATGCAAATTTCGGTTTTGCTTAGGTCATGTGGTTTTGATGCTCATTTGTATAATAGGCTCAGCATCGACCTCACCTCTAGAATCTTGGGACTACCTACTAGTTTGATGCTCTGCAAACTACAGCTCACTTGAATTTATTTATTGCAACACTCTTTATTGGGGTATACCACCAATTAAATTTGAAGTGAAGTGGTCGATTATGGCATGACGAACTTTCTGGCTATTATGGAAAATCTTGTTGTACTTTATTGAAACCTATCTCTTAAATAGAAATGTTTTGCAATAACAACCTGTAGCATGAAGGAGAAGGACGAAACATGTTTTGCTTTTTCTTTATTTCTATGCTTTGTATGAAACGGCATTGTATCAATGAAATAATGCCATTTAGATTTGTAATTAGGGTTTTGTTCTTTAATTGAAAATTGAGGGGACTGAATTGAGACGACGTTGTTTGAATGAGTTAGGATGTTGTTTTAGTGAGAATCTGCGCCAAAACAAACTGAAAATTGTGGGGGTGCACCGTGTTACCCTCTCATCCTGTTAGCGTGCGTAGGTTCAAGACATGGATTAATTGCTTGGTTTCTTTGAATACTAGAAATGTCAGAAAATGCTAAAATTATTTTTGATCATCGAAAAGCCTTGTCGTTGTTTTCTTCCTACCATATCTATGTTCTCCCTTCTCACTCACAATTTCTCTCAAATTGTAGGGACTTCTTTGAATTTGAGGGTTCCTCCATTGAGGTCTAGGTCAAGTGCAAACAAGTTGCAGCAACAGTTCCTATGGTGGACCTCCCCTAACTATGGCTAAAAACAACAACCAGGTGGAAGCCTTGAATCCAACTGGAGGTTGATGGTTGGTGAGTAACAGCTGAAGCACCAATCGGAGAAGATGATGAAAAGTGGCAAAGGAACGGATCTCGTTAGCTTATCTTCTCCAACACCCCAAATTCCAAACCATCAACTAAAGGAAGAATCTAGTAGCCTCTTACCCACATCTAACCAGAACCAAAAGAAAATCTCAATCCCACCCTCTAAATAAGCAAGGTTGAGTATGCTGTGAGGTGTGAAGAGCTTAGAGTTTCATGATCAGTATGAAAAAAAAAACTCTCTTTGAAGAGTATTTTGTTAAAATCTTCATTAGTGGCCTAAAGGGTGAAAATAGTTGGAAATGTTGAAATTCCACTTTACTGTTTAGAGCTATCTGCTTAGCTAAAAAATAAGAAACTCTAGTTGAAGCTCTTAGCAAACGTTCTAAGAATGATAAAAACTAGGGAAATAATGCTCATTGATCTTGGAAACTAAACAAGAGTAGCATTACATACAACACTGATGCATCTTGATGCCATCCAACTAATATTGGTCAATTAGGTCACACAACTGTTACCATTCCTATGGACACAGGTAGCACTCATAGTCTTTTTGATCTAAACACAGTTACAGAACTTAATAGTGAGGTAGAATATACTCAAGCACTTATGGTTACTTTTGCTGATGGAGGGAAAATTCAACATAATTCCAAGTCCTATAACTTTATGTGGGAGATGGGAGAGGACAAGTTTACTGCTAGTGTTAGATTGCTTGGTTTGGGAAGGTTTGATATGGTTCTTGGTTGGGATATATATATATATATATATATAAGAGATGAGATCGTCACTTTTGATTTTAACAAACAAACAATTCAGTTAGGAGAGTACCCAAAAAGATCACCTTGCAAGGGGTTGTATAAAATGATTAGAAATAAAAAGAAGTCCTTTGATATGTTGCTTATTCATGATTTTAGTAGTTAAAATTGAAGAGGAAAATCATAACCATAGGGAACTATAACCAGTATTAGGCAAATACCAATGTATATTCCTTGAGCCAACTAGCCCATCTCCTATTAGAAACAATGATAGCAAGATACCTTTTAAAGCTGGAGTTGAACCTTTTAAGCAATGTCCTTTTAGATATCCTTATATCCAAACGAAGGAGATAAAGAAGCTAGATACATAGAAGCTAAAGAATAGAATCATCCAGCCAAGCACTAGCACTTTCTCTTCACAAGTTTTACTAGTCTAGAAGAACAATGGAACATAAAGTTTTTGTGTGGAGTTAGGAAGCTGAACTCCCTCACCATTAAGGACAATTTTTCAATCCTTTTGATAGATGACTTGTTGGATGAGCTAGGCAAAGCTACCATTTTCTCTAAGATAGATTTAAGGATTGGATATTATCAAACAAGGATCTATCCACTTGACATAGCCAAAACTGTTTTTGTCACTACATCATGTTGTATGAGTTCAAGGTGAGGCCTTTTGGCGGCATCACTACTCCAACAACATTCTAGTCTCAGAACCATGTTTTCAAAGAATACCTAAGAAAGTTTATTCTTCTATCTTTGATGACATCTTCTTGTATAGCCAGTCCTTTGGTCAGAGAAAGAGATAGTATCTAAGACATATCATAAGCGGGTAAGGAGTAGAAGCTGATCCTAATAAAATTCAAGCTATGATTGATTGATCAACTCAAAAATCAATCAAGAGTTTAAAGGGTTTTGTAGGATATTCCAGATATTATAAAAAATGTGTGAGATATTATGCAATGATAGCAAAGCCACTAACTAAATTAACCAAGAAGGGTAAATTTCAGCAGGACTGAGGAAGCTCAACAAGCCTTCTAAATTCTTAAAGTTTCCATGACTGTGCAGTTTTACAATTACCTAGTTTCTCAAAAGCTTCCACACTAGAGACTAATGTTTGTTATGCATGTATAGGAGTTGTGTGCTTATGCTGGAAAGACATCCTATTACTTATTTAGTATTAGGGCTAAAGTTACTAGGGGTGTTTGCTTTTGAGAAAGAATTACTATACATCATTCTTGCTACAGAAAAGTGGAGGTCCTACTTTCTTCATAGCCTCTTCATCATAAAAGTTGACCAACAAAGCTTTAAATACATGGTTGCTCAGAATATCTCTACACCATTTCAACATAAAGACTTAACTAAGCTATCGGAATTCCAATCCAAGAATTGAGCACAAAAAGGTGTTGTAAACAAAGTTACAAATGCACTCTTAAGAAGGGACTCAAAAGAAAGTTCTTGCCAAGCAAGCCATCACTGCTCCCAACTATTGTGGAAAGGGGGGATAAAGGACAATTACAAGAATGATGTCACTGATGAGGAAATCATTACTAAACACATGCTATTCCCATAAAATCTCTCTTTATATTCTTACCAAGAAGGGATAATTGGATATAAATGCAAACTGTACATAGGGACTCCACTGATCTAAAAAATAATGTAGTGGAATTTATACATTCATTTAGCTAGTGTGGGAGGGCATTGTGGTATTTAAGGGACTCTCTAGATGGTTAAGAACATCTTTCTTTAACCCAACATTGCTAAAATTTGCACCCTTTGTATTGCAGTACTACGTTTTCCAAGCTAGCAAATATTAGAATACCAAGACCTTAGGATTATTACAGTCACTCCCTATACCTGAGCAAGCTTGGAAACACTTGATCATACTTTATAAAGTAACAACCGAAGCTAGAAGGAAAGAATGTGGTTTGGGTGATAGTTGATAGATTTATGAAATATGCTCATTTCTTTGTTTCTCACATCCCTTCATTGCTTTTCACATTGTACACACATTTCTTGAACATATCTATAAACTCTATGGATTACCTTGCAGCGTAATTTCTGACAAGGACAAAATTTTCATCAATATCTTTTGGAAGGAACTACTAAGCAAGCTAGGAATACAAAAACACTTAAGCACATTATATCACCCTTGAATTGATGGCCCAATTGAACATGTCTCAATGCTTGGGAGTGTAGCTCAGGTGCATGTGTGGGGCATCTGCCAAAAAATGGAAAAGATGGCTACCTATAGATGAGTGGTGGTATAACACAAACTACCATTCAGCCATAACAATGACCATATTTGAAGCAATATATGGATACAAATCATCTCACTTGGTTATGGAACCTTTACACCCAGACGAAAACAATAGGAGTTTAGCAATTATTGAAAGACAATCACCAATCATCCATCGCCTAAAGCAACATTTGACCAAAGCACAAGAAAGAATATACAAGGGAAAAATGCAAAATAAGTCCACTAACTATTGCATGCCGCGAAAAAAGCACATTAAAGATTTGCAATTTTAAACTACACCTACTATATTTTGATATTCAGCACATTGAGTCCATTTTTCCGCAATTTAGGTCCTTTTAGTTGGAAAATTGTGTCAATTTTACTGGATTTTTGCATGCTTCACTCACGTGACCTCAAATTTGGGGGAATCTCGCCACGTGTCATTGGAAAGATATGTCGACATGCCCAATTGGCTGACCACACCATGTCATCTCGCCACGTGCACACCTATGCTATTGAAATGCCACATCAATTAAAAAATCTCGCCACCTCAGCACTAGTCATTTGAGGAATAAAAAAATAACTTAAAATGAAAGAAAAAATCAAAAGAAAAAAAATCGAAGTCTGTCTGCCCTAAATAAAAAAAATGAAGTGTTAAGAAAATCAAATCAAACGCCTGAAAAAGTCCAAGTCCGAAAACCCTCATTTTGAAATCTCAAACCGAACAAAAAAATCCCAAAGATTTAGTCTTTTTGCCAACTCGTACCTGATCTAACTGATTTCGAGCAAGGATTGTTGAAGCAAACAACAAATTAACATTAGAGGTGGTCTTTCAACAGTTGCAATAGCATATTGGTTTGCCCCCTCCCCCTCGTATGGTGAGTTTGTGTGTTTATGGGTATGTGAAAGTTTTTCGTTTGAATGTTTGTCCAGTTTTAAGCACAGACTTAGTCAATGCGGTCCGTGGGTTGTCTGTTTTGTACTGTTAGGGTTTTTTTTTTTTTATTGTTAATGCATTCTTTAAGTGTATAGATATTTGTTAATGTTTTTTATTTGAACGTTTATTTACTTTTAACTAGAAGATTAGTCAACGTGGTCCCTCATTTGTCTTTTCCGAATGTTGAGTTAGGGTTTTTTTTATTGTTAATGAATTATGATCTAAATGTTAGTTCAGCCAGCGAATTGAATTTTTAATTTTGTTGTTGCTATGAAAATATGGACCATCAAAGGTAAAAAAGGTACAAATTCCCCTTTTTCTTGTTTCACTTTTTGTCTGTGTTTGCTGTGCATGGAATGTATAAGTAGTCCCATGTGCATTTATTTTATTTTATAGTTTTTTCTTTCAAATGAATGTGGTTCCAAATTTTATTCTTTGTGGTTTTTTTTTTTCATTTTTTTTTTTTGCATGGGGTATTGAAGATTCTGAAACAAGCACAATGACAGTTGCCTTGTATTATGAGGGTCAATTCTTGCTTGTTCCAGTGGTAAATACATCGGGGGAAGTGTTGCTAAATTTGGTTATGTGTCTACTTAGGATATGACCAGAGGTCAATTAGATTTGTGTTCTGATAGATTGAAGGTAGACAAAAGTAGGAGATTTTACATTAAAATGAATAATGGTTTCAAGCTAGTAAGGGATAGTAAAGAATTCAAAAGAATTTGCATAGATCATGTCAGGAAGGTTGGTAGGGAGGTTGATGTGTATGTTAATGCTGTAGTTTTAGAGACTTCAAATGTGATAAACCCTACAAATGTGACAAACTTTGAACCTAATATAACTGATCCTTTGAATGCTTCTAAACCCATTGAACCTGAAAAAGAAACACAGCAAATTGAAGTGGACTTAGGGTTGGACTTTGAGGATTTAGGCTATGAAATAGATACACAACAACCTTAATCACCTGAGAATGACTTAGATGGTGCTTGTGTAGGTCCTGACACAGTAGAGAAGGAAGTTGAAAGGAGATTAGGAGTTGAACATGATGAAAGTTTGGGGAGTTACTACCAATATGTTCCATCAAATATAGACAATGATGATACTATACATGATGATGATAATAATGATGGTAGTGAGGGCAGTGATGATAGTGACTTTGACACTAAAAATGCCAGTGAGAATGAAGATGTAGTGATATATTATTTGAAGAAAATATTGATCATGATGAAGAATATGTAGGAAATGATAAAGGTAGAGGTGTGAGTGGGGCTGAGGAAAATAATGGCAGTGTTGGGGGGAGTGATAGAGACAGTGATGGTGAGAGTGAAGATAATATTGTTTGGGGTAGTGGGGATGAAGTGGATGACATAACATCTTATGAAGACCAACAAAAGCCTACAACCCCTACCTTCAATTCCAATAGGCCATTTGCCCCTAAGTTTGAACTAGAGATGAAGTTCATGGATAAGAATGAGTTTAGAAAAGCCATCCATGCAGAAGCTATTTAGACCATGAGAAATATTAAGCTAGCAAAAAATGATAAAAGCAAAATATATGCTAAATGTGAAGAGGAAGGGTGTTAGTGGAAGATTCATGCTTACAAAGTGAAAGATGAAGCTACATTTCAGGTTTTGACATATAATCCAACACATAAATATAAGCCAACATTTGAAGTCTCTAATCTGAAATCCACTTATTTGGCTGAAAGGTTTAAGAACAAGTTGAAAATTGATCTAAAAAGATCAACTGAAAGCTTTAGGCTAGAAATAATAGAGGAGTGAGGGTTGCGATATCATGGGACCAAGCATATAGACCTAAGAGGAAAGTTCTAGAGATGATTGAGGGAGACCCTGCACTGTAGTATTCTAAGCTATGGAACTATGCTAATGAGTTGAGGAGAACTAATCCAGGCTCTTCAATTATTCTAGGGATGGATGATACCTCTAGGTCTACACATTCATTCACTTTTATTGCTGCTTTGGTGCAATGAAAAGAGGGTTTAAGACTGGTTGTAGACAAATCATAGGTGTAGACAGGTGCCATCTTTCTGAACCTCATAAAGGTGTCCTTTTAACTGCTGTTGGGATTAACCCCAACAACAAACCATACCTATAGCATATGCAATTGTTTGAAAGGAGGCAGTGGACACTTGGATACGGTTCTTGACACTATTGAAGCAAGACTTGAATATTGAGAGGCCACATGAGTTCACATTTATGTCTTACAAGCAGAAAGGCCTCATTCAAGCCTTTGAAAATGTGTTTCTACCTTCAGAGCATATGTTCTATGTTAGACATTTAATGAAGAACTTCAATAATGCTGGTTTCAAGGGATTGGAGTTCAAAAACCTTCTTTGGAAAGCTACCAATAGCACAACAATTGGCCAATTCAAACAAGCAATGAAAGATATGGCAAATTTGGACCTTCTGCAGCTGAATGGTTTAGTGACAAGCCTCTATCACAGTGGAGCAAGTCACATTTCACACCATTATCAAAGTGTGACATGGTGTTGAATAACTTCTGTGAATCCTTCAACTTTGCTATACTTTATGCTAGAGAAAAGCCCATACTTACCATGCTTGAGTGGCTAAAGGAATATCTTATGCCAAGGTTGAAAAAAAAAATAGAAATAAAGCTACCAAGTCTTGGAGGGGTAATATTTGTCCTTCAATTAGTGAGATACTTGATGAGCATGTGAAAAATCTACCTGACTGTATGCCCAGGAAGGCTGATAACACATACTACTAGATCACACACATATATGGAGGCCAATATTATGTGGATTTGGAGATATGCATCAGCTCAAAGGTATTCCATGCCTATATGAATGCAGTGCTATTTATAGTAGGAGGGAGGATCTTGTGCAGTATGTGGATGGATGTTATAGTGTGGATTGCTACAAGAAAGTTTATAATCCTGCCATCATGGGAATCAATGGTGAAGAGCTATGGGGTGAGACTTTGTACATACCCCTTTTGCCACAAGATTTTGGAAAACAGAAAGCAAGACCAAGTAAGGCAAGAAAAAAGATGTGGATGAACAAGTACTAAAAGGAAAGAAAAGAGGCAGAGGTAGAGCCAGGGTAGAGTAGCCAGCCAAGGTGAAAAGAAGGTAAACAACAGTTAAATGTGGCCACTGTAAGATTGAAGGGCATAACTCAAAGACCTCTCCTCTTAAGGAAGATACACGTGCAACAAGATCTAGGAGGCAAAAAATAGGTGAGCAATAAGTTTTAGCTTAATTTAATAATTATGTTTGCTAATAACAACTCATGTATTGTTTCTATTTTTTTTTTACAGGTTAAGGGAAACAATGACACAAATGAGTTCAATGAGCCCCAAATACATCCACCACTAGTAGCTGATGAGGTTTAATTGGAAATTTAAGTTTAGGTTTATTATTAAATTTTAAGTTACATTCACCTTTCTTTTAATTAGAACTTGCATATGTGATTTTTGCAAGCTAGGGGTAATAGCCACACATTTGACATGCATGAGTCTGACATAGTTGCAGGATCAACTAGAGATGAGGTATAATATGACCTACATTAAGACATTTGATATGCATTTAATTTGCAATTTCAGTTGCAGTTTTTGTTTTAGTTTTAGATTCATTTTTGTAAGTTGCATTTGCTTATGTATCTTATATAGCTTAGGGCCAGTAATAAGTCAGAAGATAGATTTGAGTTGGGAGAACTCTTTGCCACAACTAGAAAGAAATCGGAGGTGATGAATATAAGTTAAATTTTAAGTTTGAGTTATTAATTTGGAGATAAGTTACAACTGTAGTAGTTTAAGTCCTTAATATTTTGTGCTACTTTGCCCAGGTGAGGAGAAGAGTTGCTCAACAAAAAGCAGGTAATTCAGGCCAAACAACAAGCAATATACAGAAGAGGAATAGGGTATATAATTTCTTAACAATTTTGTGAAAAATATTTCTTAGAAGACAGCAAGGGAATCCTCACATCAAGCTCCATCCAAGGTTCCAAGGCCAAGTATGTACCAGCATCTGCAACTTTCGCAATATGATGGCCCTCAAGCCTCTCAAACTATACCAACCCAAGCATCAAGCTCTGGGAGGAAAAATTATGTCACCCTGAGTGACTTAAATACAACCATGGACAACATAAATGGAAGGAAGAATAGAGATGGAAGGAGGAAGAAAAATTGAATATTTGAAATGTACAAGGGTCTATTTTTTTGTTTATTGAACTTGGATGACAATGTTATTTAGGCTTAGACGAACAACCTATAGAGCTAAATTCATGCATATTTTGTCAAGATTTTTGGTTTTTGCAAGTGAAAGGAACATTTTGTAAAACAATATTATGATATTTTGTTGTATGATGTGGTTCAATGAAATTAAATTGTTCAAGTTCCCAATTTGTGTTGGAAAATTGAATCTCTTTTATTGCTTGAACTGAATAGGAATTCCATTTCTTAGGTTTGCTTCCAGTTCAGGGAGGGATGTTTTGCCAATTTGGCAGCTTTGTTCAAACTTGTGATAACTTAGATTTGGAGTTTTGGTCAAGTTTTCCACATTTGATTTGAACACGTGCTTGGACTTATCTTAGGCATGTTTTCAATCAATATGAATAGGTTCCATCAAGCCAGTAAACAAACAACCTGCACAACAACCAATAAGATAACTTGGAACATACGAAAAACTAAAACCTGCTACTCTAAACTAGCTCCATCAAGCACCTAGAAACACACAGACTTCAGCACTACACATCTTATGAAAAAACACCTACAATACATTCAATTTGCAACCAAGCCAAGCAACTGCACAACAAAGCCAAGATGCCATTGCAACTGCTACCAAAATCTGGCCCCTTTTCCTCATTCTTGCCATTTCAACCTTCAATGATTTATTCTACGAAGCAGTCCTAGAATTATACTTTTGGCTCTTGGAAACATAGGTGGGTTATCCCATTAGAAAGAAACACACCTATTTCTCTGGAAAAAAAAGAGTAGAAAATAGTTGACAACCAAAGCTTAAACCCCTTTTTCAATCATAATATTATACAACATCCAAAATCAGGGCCATAGTCTTACCTAACGTGGACAAGAATGGAACATCCTGCCTGGATTCAACTCGATACAAGATGTTCTCACCTGCGCCTTCAACCTATAGTAGCATTGTAGAGGTTCAAAAGATTGCGTAGATGATGTGGAGGAAGAGCTTGCCATTATCACAAATCAGTTTAGAGAAAGCTTTCGTTGAAAATGTGCTATGAGATTTGGGGGAGAAGAAGAAATGGGAGCTTATAGGTTTATGTGGGATTTGGGACTGGAGAATGCATGGAAAAAGAAGAAGATGAGCCCTAAATTTATTCCTGAACACATTACATATCGTGGTTCTGAGGTGGTGAGATTTTTTAATTGATGTGGCATTTTGGTGGCATAGGTATGCACGTAGCGAGGTGACATGGCATGGTTGCCCAATTGGACATGTCGACATGTCTTTTCGGCAACACGTGGTGAGATTCCCCCAAATTTGAGGTCATGTGAGTGAGGTGTGCAAAAATCCGGCAAAATTAACACAATTTTCTAGCTAAACGGACCTAAATTGCGGAAAAATGGACTCAATGTGCTGATATCAAAATATAGTGGATGTATTTTAAAATTGAAAATCTTTAATGTCCTTTTTTCGCGGCATGCAATAGTTAGTGGACTAATTTTGCATTTTTCTCGAATGGAACATGTTGCTAACTAACACAAAAGAGAAGTTGTGATATCTGTAAAAGACTGCTCCTATATTAAACTTTGCCCTTATAAATAACTATCCATAAGAAAGAGCAAGTTATGGAAACTCTATTAAAAAGATGTAGTTCTTATGTTGGAAAAAATGGAGAAATAAACTAAAGCTCCCAACAAAAGCCAACCTTTCACATATCACTTTTGTAATGTAGGATAGGACCAACAGATCTAATCACAAACTCTCTGCCACCATTTGATGAGAAAGGAAAAGTAATCTTACATCTTGGCCATCCTAAACAATAGATTGCTTAACTGGAAAAATGCACCCGTCCTTTAAATTTTGATCTAGGTGGCGCACCTTCCAAAAGAAGAAGCCATTTGGGAAGATTATCACATCATTACCAAGCAGTTCCCTCAACCAAAGTCTTGCGGACAATCCTAAGAGATGGAGAGAGCCATGTTAACTGATGTGACTAAAATTGTGCCTAAGAACATTTTGATAATTTGATTTAAAATAACGAATCAACTTTATAATTAACTAACTGAGTAATTGGGCCAAAGAGCCCAAAGGACAAGTCAAGCTCATGTAGAGGGCAGAAAAACAGTAATAGGCCTAAGCCTATCAAGACTAAATATGTAAATACCAAGTTTTAGGATAAGAAATCATTAGCTAAATTTCTTAAAGTAGAAGACACTATATAGAAGAGTAGACTCTTTCTACGTATTTGTAAGAAGATGAACCGATACTATACTATTTTTCAGAAAAAACCTCACTCTATTTTCAAGTAGCATCATTTTGGCATCGTCTGTGGAAACTTAAAGGAAGAAGAAGGGATGCTAAGGATGCAGGAGGGATCTAGAATTCACCCTTTCAACACCCAAGTGGCACTGATATCTGAAAATGCGAAAAGCTACCAGTCAGAGTCATCTTTATAAGCAATGTTGGAGCTACTCCTTGGTCTACTCATCCCCCTAAGAGAAATATTTGTGAATCAGGCATCATTTTTTGGATATCTCGCATTGTTGCTTACTCCAGAAATATTGATAAGTTTGCTGGAAAGTCTTACTGCATGAGTCTTGACCAACTGATCTGCTTAGCGCGTGGAAGAACTATTATAACCTTATTGGTAGGACTAGAGGCTTCGCCCTTTAAGGACTTGACTACCTAAAGGACCAACCATGAGTGAAGCTTCACTTCTCTCTCTTCATTCCAACCTAAGAGTTCCCAGTCCTCATTCTAGGGAAACCCTTTCAATTCAATACTTGCTAAGACTAGATGGTGGATTCAGGCGTCAGCACTATAAATCTTAGATGACATCAAAAACCTACCTCAGCAAACGCTCAGAAGAAAAATCACGAACCAATCAATGAAGAGTATGTAATGTAGGAGACAAGTGATCTACAAATGCTCTAAAAGTTGAAAATTGCGAGTCCAACCATTCGCAACTCGGCGAGCACCAAAACCCTACCAAATAGCATTGTGTGAGTGATAGAGGTAACCTGCATATTGCTAGGATGCCTTTGATGCTCTCTGAAGGACCTACAAAGATAGATGACACGCCATCAAAGAGGGAGCAATGTAGAAGTAAGTACGAGCATGAGCCTTAGCTATCGACCTTGCTGGAAGATGAATGGAGAGTCAATACTTGACAAAGATTGAAGTTTTGGAGAACCCAAAGCTCTTTGACAACTAGGATCTACAAAGAGTGGCCCCACTGCACTCCCAAAGAAGCCTCAATTGTGGAAAGATAAGAAGAGGAGGAATCAAGAAGTAATGGCTCCTTAAGATGTTGGCAAATATAAGGTGATGGACTTAGAAGTCAACTCGAAGCAGAAACAAGCTATAGACATGCAAAAATCCAGATGTTCAGCACGTCAGTACACACCCTCTATGGACAATATAGCAAAGATAGTGCAAGTTGCCATATTCTAAAGCTTAATAGGATATTCCCTAATGACATTGGAAGGCCAAGGAAGCACGTATTGTCGGGATATTGCAACTTCCATAGTATCAACAGGCATACCATGAAAAATTATCAGAGCTTGAAAGATCAACTTGAGGCATTAATCCGACGAGGATACCTCAGAGAGTACATGGATAAGTGAAAGAACTCCTTTAGGAAATAATCTCATGGTGAAGAAGGGAAGAGTCATAAGGAACTATCATGTTTGCAACCAAGGAGCTCTGCTCCCACTGCTAACACAAAGTTGGTCCCATAATATACATCATTAGAGCCACTCAGAAGAAGATATTTGAGATTCAACACCAAGCATTGTTGTTATAGGAGCCACCTACATATATAACTAACTCGCCGCACTTGAGAGCAATCCACGCATCTCCTAAGAGTATATTTACTTTTAAGTGTATTTCTATTTATGCTTTGAATTCGAATAATGCTTTTCCACTAAGGGATGGCATTAGCTCAGCATTGATACTTTCCTAATTAATGCAAACTTTCTCATATTCTTCGCATACGTCTTTTCTATGACTTTCAACTTTACAACACTTAAAGGGAGTATTTGGGAAGCAACTTTAGATATAAACCTGCTATAAGGCTCTTCGAGGAGTGCGATGAATACATGGCAGTCATCAGGCATATATCTACTACAAAGGCCCCCTGGGGTACATGGTAGCCAATGTAATCCCACTATTGGCCCTAAGGCAGATATGTGGTAGTTAGCCTCTAAAAAAGTCCACTATCGGCTCCCTTCGGGAGTGTGTGGCATTTTACGAAAGTCCACTATAAGTTCCCTTTGGGAGTATGTGGTGTTCTAAAAAAGTCCATTATGGGCTGCTTTCGGGAGTAAGTTGTGCTTTTTGCAAAAGTTCACTATCGGTTCTATTTGGGAGTATGTGGTTATCACTATGAATATATTCATTAAGGAATATTTCAAAAGACACCTATGTCATCAAGCAAAGGAAGTCTACCTCGAAACCCACAAAGAGGAAAGGTGGCAATGCCTCAACACTTAAAAATTATTCAAAGGATAAGGGGCCAATCGCATTTTACCCCCTTGTGAAAATGAAAAGTGGCAAAAAGACCCCTTGTGAAGAAAAAAAATAGGCAATAAACCTCCTTGTGATTTTAAAAATTATGCACACCGCCTCCCCATCATGATTTGCTGAAGTTTAGCCCTAATTTCAATATATAAAGACTATACTACATACCCCCAGTTATTCATATATATTCAATTTTATTTATTTAATTTTTTAAATATATTTTTATATATCTTTTTTCGTCTCCATTAATTTATACTAATTTTTTATTTTTAAATTTAAAAACTATTTTTAATTTTTTCATTTTCATCTTTCTAATTTATTCTTTATATATATATATATATATTACATATTTATAAATATATAATATCCTATAAATATAAATATAAAATATATAATATAATACATTATAAATACATAAATATTATTTATGTATATATTTATATATAATATATATTAATAAATAAACATAAATATAGAAATATATTATATTATATTTTATATAATAAACCCCACCCCACCCCACCCACCGTATTTTACCTACCTTGGCTGCTGCTCCCACGAGCGGTGGCCATCAGCCTCGTGGGGTAGAGGAGGATTGGGTGGGTTGCGTGTGCTGGGTTTATATATATAAATATGTATATATGATATATATATATACATATCTTTAACTATATATAAATATGTCTATATTTAACTATATATTTAAAATATATATACGTATGCATATATCAATATATTTATATATTTTATATTTTTTATTATGTAGAAATAATCTGAACTGTCAATTATTTTCAATGGATCCAACAGTTGATATTTAGAGGCAAAATTAACATTTGAATAGAGAAACCCCTAGAACCAACTACACTTGTCGTGCGTGAAATGCACCTGGGATGGAGGGGGTAATTTGTATTTTTTCAAAAGCATGAGGGGATACACTGCCTATTTTTTTTCCATGAGAGGATATTTTATCCTTTTTTATTTTCAAGGGGGGGGGTTTAAACATAATTTGCCCCTAGGAAAATCTCTAAGTCTGGCAACTTCGCATGTCCTTACACACTTATTATGAAACCTCTTAGAAAATCCATAGTACGTGCGTGTTTGCCTCGATGCTTAGATCTATAGTCAACGTGAACGCGAAAATAATAAACTTCTTCCCTCAAAAACTCTACCTAAGGCAAAGTGAACCAACAAAGATGAAAAGATGCAAAGATGGGAGCTCTATGCCACCCTAAGATAGTCTTAGCACACGTCGTGCTTACAATCAGTCTAACTTTATGAACACGCTAAAGTACCCATCATACTTCATCACCTAAAAATCTCTAAGTCCCAAGACAACCATCAAAGGGACTGCACCATCACAAATTCAACGAAAAATCCACAAAGAAAAGCCAAAAAAAAAAGTGAGAAAAAAGAAGAAAAGAATTGCTGCCCAGTGTTAGCGCTTAGTAGGCGCTCGAGCGCTCCACCTTCGGGCGCCTTGCATGCGTCCTAGATGGGTGCCTAGCAAGAGCCCCGGCAAAATGACCCTGCTCTATACCGGCACCTAATCTTGGCACTTCATGCAAGTGCTTAGATCCAGCGTCTTGCGTGAACGCTCATGATGCAATTTTTTCTAATACTTACGATGATGTCTTCATACCTCTCACTTCTCAATTCTCGAAGTATAAGTATGCAATGTCAATAAAAAAATTAACTATATGTGTGCTTGAATGCAAAATAAAATGAAAAAAGTTTTATTGCAATCAAATGTGAAAAACACCAAGATGTTCGGCTAATACTTAGCCCCCAGGAGGGAACATCAATAGAAAAATAAAAATACTAACCACCTTTACAAAGATGAATCTTACTCATTACTGCAATCCTAACTAGATGTCATCATCCTTGCGGAGCCACTTCAGTTGGTTCCTCTATTATAACTTTCGCTTCATTGTCGTAGCTCTTCTTAGGCTCTCTAGCAGCAATATTGACCGAGATTGTAGGATCAAGCATCAATAAATCCTCTTTAGAGTATCACCCATCTAAGCAAAATGCGATGACAATTCTGAATAGTCTGTTCATAAATCATCATTGTCTCTGTTTTTGACCACTTTGTCAAACTTATTAAAAACTTTAAATTCCTTAATAGCTCCCTTGCGAGTAGCATTAAAGGTCTTCTCAGCATCAAAACTCTTGAATTTCTCTCCACTCTTCACCTCTTTCACATACTTTGCCTTCAAATGCTCATGTTCCTTAATTAGTTGAACCAACTCCTCATCCTTTTGGCTACATGCTTAATGGCTTCAACAACTTTCTCTTGCTTGCGTGTAAACATGCAGGAGTGAGAAATCACTATGGAGCAACAAAAAGGAGAGATTGTGATAATAAATCAAAATATTTAGCAAGCTTATACAAGGACAAAATTTCCAGTGGCTACCTCAGCTAATTGGAAAGAAAAGAATAACTCCAACTTTTCTTGATCATATTCACACATAGCACTCCGTAGTTTTGTCAATGTTTCAATTGGAGTGCACCCCACAACTCTGCCATCGACTATAAGAAAGAGTTATTTCCTTTTGCCAACATGAAAAGGGCTAGTAGACTGCAGAGAAGTCGTGCTTCTCAATAGGACCAGAAGGCAACACTTCAACCTCATCACCTGCAGCAGAAATGCCTACCACTAGTGTGGGTAGGGCGTGGGCCTCGCTCGGCCGCCGACTTGGGGCCTAAGCTGATACCTACTCGGTAGCACTTCCCTACAATTATGTTTTGTGATAAGTTTTTTAGCTACCCCTCATTTGGCTCTTCGAGCGCAAATCTTAGCAAAATCAATTTTCTTTCCTGCTAACATTGGAAAAAAAACCAAGTCATTATAGAAATAATGTGCAAGAACATATGAAAATGCTTACACAAGCCCAAGCAAGAACCGCAAGTCAAAAAATGAAATATGCTAAGTACTAGCAAGAAATATGTAAGTAATGTTGAAAGGGGAATCAAATAACCCCACTTCGATAAAACTCGTGTGAAGGTCATGATGGACTTGACTCGGATGAACCGAAGATGGAGAACTACTCTACTTGTAAGGAACGTCCCAACTCTTATTTCTAACAAGGAAAAATCTATCCTTCCAAGGACCTCTGCAGTCTGGATGAAGGTAACCCATACAAAAGCTTGCCATTTAGCTTAGAAAAGGAATGAATGAAATGTTCAATTTGCACTTTATGCTCCCCAACAAAGTCTGGTAGCAATTTAAAGATATTAGCAAAGCCAACTCACTTAAATATTTTTTAAACCCCACGAAGGACACAAAGAAGTTACGCATGGACTAGCTTAAGCACACACCATAGTTGCATAGCTAATTAGATTAGCATGTAAACTATTTCACTTGTGATACAATTTAGATCGAATGATATTCATATTTTAATGGCCATCTTCATCTTATGCTTAATTTACTTCACTAGCATTTGGTTGAAGCCTTTAGATCACATAAGACTACGGGACTTGGTCACGCACTGGGTAGTGATCATGAAATAAGTCTTATACGATCGTGATCTTAAAATATTCCAAGTTATAGAATCTTATGAGACATGACATTTGATTATTCAGATAGACTTGCACTAACGATTCATAAATCTAAGGGGTTAGATATTGCTCTGTTTCATGAGCAATCCATGTTAGACATGGGTGCATGTTAGTGGGTGCTTGTTAGAGAACAAGTTCACTAAAGGCCCTCTCGGAGAATCCACTAGATAGCCATAGTGGCAAGTTCTCTAGTTTACGCTAGTGCATATAATTAGTCCTTAGACCTAAGGATCCATGGTAACCTTTTAGTTCATATTCTCATGCTTTGACTCTTCCTTGACCATTCTATGGGTCATCTAGGTTGAGCTTGGGTATGAGCTACTTAGATATGAAGGTCCATGATATCTAAGATGGGATCTATCTCCTTGTTCTTGTGAAGGGCAAGTACATCTCCTATGTATTCTATAATGATTGATTCCATAAAATCCTTGCGCAAGGCAGTATGATAATTTTGAAAAGGAGTTTTCCAAAGATGGGGTCATAATGGGGAATCGAATATTAGGGATAGAAACATAGTTATCAAGGCTATTAGGAAGCCGATAAATATCTTACCCTAGGCCTCCTTCGGGAGATAAGAGACGAAATGACCGTATTTGCATGGCAAACATAAAGCTAGAATGGTTCACCAAGAGCATATTCATTTTGGCCAATTAGTTGGGCTCCATGGACTTGAGGTTGGACGTTGACCATGGAGATTGGGTACTCTTCAATTAATGGAGATTAATTGAATTGAGTCATTAGTTTAAATGAGTTTAAACTAATGTGAATATTTTGATATTCTAAATATCACAAGAGTTGTGAGCCCATGTCCAATGAATGGTAGAACCTAATGGGTCACACACAAAAGCCAATAGGTAGTTCTATTTGATGAAGGGAATTTTCTTAGAGTTAGAAAAATTCCTTATGACTGATTTTGTGGAGGAAAACGATTAACTAATTTTTGGTCATTTTGGCTTGATTGATTTAATTGTTAAATTGATCAAAAGAATTTAAGGAGTTAAATTAGACCAATTTGTGGAGTTAAATTTAATTGGTGCCATATGAAAATTAATTAGTCAAGTTAATTAAGGGGTTAACACATTTTAATTTAAGGAGTTAAGCTAGTTGACTTAGGAAGTTATGTCAAGCCCAATTAATTAAATTAAGGGGTTAATTTAATTAATAGAAAGAGCTTATTTTGGAGGAAAATTCAAATGAAGGAGCTCATTTGAGGTGCATTTAGAATTTATTTGGATGACATTTCATGATATTAAATGAAGATAGCAAATGAAATTTAAATGCAAGTGAAATTCATATTTCACATGCAACTTGCTTGCTTAGGTGGCGCCAAGCCTCATGGGAGTGTGATGCCAATTTGCATCACATCCTCCCTCCACTATAAATACAGGTGGCCAGCCACAAGCAAGGGGTTCATGCTAGATTCTCTTTTTTCCCTCCAAAAGTGTGATCCACTCATGTGTTGAAGTTTCACACACTTTTTCATCCTCCCCTACTAAAATCAACTTTCATCACTTCTTCATCTTCTGGAGTTATAGATCTCTAAAGGTTGATTGGAACTAGCCTATGGTGTGTGGATCATTTCATTAGAGGCTAGACACATAGATAGCTTTGCTCTTTGGAGATCCATTACAGGGTAGTCTGGTTGGAGGCATATTTGGAGCACTTTTCGATTTATGATTTTCCTGAAAATTTTAGTGGACTTTCTTTGAGGTGTTGGAGAGAATCTGTCCAAATTTCAGCCAAATTGGAGGTTTTTTTCTAGGGCAAAAGTTGCCGAAATTTTGCTACGCCAGGAGGAGACATATTTGTAGTGTTCAAATTTGTCTTCACTTCTATCTTGGATTTTGAGCAATCAAGGTAATTTTTTGCAATCAAATCTAAATTAGAAGCATGATTTGATCCTTGGATTGAGTGTATCCAAGTTTGATTTAGCTTTTTTTGCTTTATTAATTGGATCCTTGTATTACACTTGACTTCAAATGGTATCGGAGCCTATTTCATGCTTTAATTTGGATTTTTTGTTTGATTGATTCGCATGATTAATTGATATAGATCTCCAAATACTTGATACAAGTCATGGATTGGAGTGATTAGATGATGATGAATTGAATTATGCTTTATGTGTTTTAAAAGTTAATTCATATGTTAGTATGTTTTTTATTCATGGATGAATATGTTAAATTTTGTTTTAGCATTGAATGATGTTATATGTTGATATAGCATATCAAATTTTTCCTTAAGGTGTTTTGGTCATTTTTGGAATCAATTGGATTGGAGACTATTGGAGATTTTTGGAGCATGGTGATTCTTACTTCAACTTAATTTTGAAGCATGTTTGAGCACTTGAATTTCCATTTCTAAAAGGTGTTTTAAATTTGAAATTTGCCTATAATGTGTGATTTAGTGTTTAGGAAGTCTCTTACATTTTTTGGGGCACAAAAGTTGAGCCAAAAACAACTTGGCTCGGTCCAAACCTTGAAATAGGGCAAACTGCTAGCCCTGGCCGGGCAACAATGCCTAGTTTTGGTAATGGGTGAGTTTTGTGTTATTTTTGTGACCAAAATTCATCTAAATCATGCTACATAGATGCACAAGTGTTGTGCAAGTTCTAAAAATTATGTTTGATATTTTTTATTGCTTTTAAAATCTTGTTAAAGTTAATTTTCAATATTGGTGCAAAAATGAGATGCATAATTGATATGCTTATTTTTGCTAGTTAATTAATTATTTACGAGATAAGCATTTAATTGTGAAATTGGATGTCAATTCTTGATTTATTATTCATTTAATTGTTGAATGGATGATGAATAAATGGGGATGATCATGTGCCTTTAATATTGATTTTATTTGTTTCAAGTTGTTGAAAAAGATTGTATTAAATTAGGGCTCACATGCCTCTTAATTTCTATCTTATAAATGTTATGAGAGTAGAATCACTAGAAGTGAGGATTTCTTTTCTCATATAACTATTGCAAGGAGAAAAGAATACCATTGGAGGCATGAAGACCTATGAATGTATGAGGATACATTTATGTAATAGTTAGATTTAATCAACCTACTTAAAATCAACTAAGTAGTGCACCTATGGCTTTAAGTGCACTACTTAGTTAAGACTCATAATCGTGCCACCCTAGGAGCATGCTAGGCGCATTTATTTATTGATGCTTTTCATATCCTATTGATGTATGAGATGCATGATTAGGATATAGAAAACCTAAATAAGAAGATAAAATTGATGAGATCTTTGTAAGCAAAAAAATCCCTCCACTTAGAAGAGTCTAAGTGCTTTCAAATATTAAGTCAAAATGAATACAAATTAAAAGGAGTATTAATCAATACATGCCTTCTACCAATAGTATATATGACGATGCTACTATCTTTATGTGATATCACTCGTCACGGGGGTCACACTTGGGTAGAAAGCTGTGATCATATACTTAGCATATGATGCACCTTTAATTTGATACTTTCCATGCAATGGCTCACATCACATGGCATGACATAGAGTAGTCTCGAATCAAAATTTTATTGGTAGGTCCGACTTAACACCTAGTAATGTAGAGGGCACATGGCACGTGGATCTACATAAAAAGTGAGGCAAAATACATAAGGGATGCATAGAGATGAAATTAGCAAAAGTTGCTTACCTTTCGATTGTTTGTGGATATCACTCGACATAGGGGTCCACTTACAAGTCATTAGAACCTTGATTCTCACTAGGAAATGAGATTCCCCGAATTCTTCTAGGGGGTGAGGAATTTGATAAAATAGTGGAAGAAAAACATGCTTGAAAGTCCATAAAAATGTTTTTAATATAATATTCAATCACATGCTTATACTCTATTTTTTACCTTTATAGATTTTTGAAATCTCAAATTAAATGGTTAAGAATCCACCTAACACTATTTTGAAAACTAATAAACTCACCAGGCTTAACTTCCAAGATTGACTTAACCTCAAAATCATTCTAGATTCCAAGAAACGAATATATGTCCTATATCATGGTGCGCTTAATCCCATGGTGATTAATGTAGATCAAGAGACATGTGAAATGTTCACGAATTGGTTTAAGGATCATCCTATCCCATAGTCTTATATTGGCATCTACAAACTTCAAAAGTCTCAAGGACACATGAATAATACCTTGATTAAAGCTTACAAGAGTTGTAAAACAAACAAGGTATGAGAGGTTCATGTTGTCAATAGAGATTTTTCAAGCTAGTATGGATGGAAAGTCATATGTCATCGACTACGGTCTAAAGATGATTGGGCTTGTTGAGAAACTTTTTAACTTGGACGTAGTGATGAACAATAATCTCCATGAGGATTTGATCATCACATCCTTGCTGAGTTTTGTTGATCAAAGTGTTGGTCCAGATAGAGACTACCAAGACAAAGACAAACCTTTGATGCTTACTTCCTCCTCTAAGTCTAAGGCCTTAGAGGTGCTAGAAAGGAAGGTAAAATGAAGAAAAGTTCTTCCTCCAAGGGAAATCAACCATTAAAGGCACCTGATGGAGTCAAGAAGATTATAGAGGATATAGTTGACATTACTTGTTTCTACTATGTCAAGAAAGGCCATTGGAAAAGGAATTGCAAGGAATACCTTGGCACCCTTAGGAAGGGTATGTACTTTATTGAAGTGCACTTAATGACAAATTCTTCCTCATGGGTATTTAATACCGTATATGGTTCTCACCTTTGTAATTCATTATAGGGGATGGAAAGAAGAAGAAGTCTCAATAAAGGGGATATGATCCTCTGCTTAGATAATGGAGCAAAAGTTGCGGCCATGGTCGAAGGCATAGTCAAGTTAGACCTGGGGAATTCCTACATTGTGCTTGATCTTTGCTTTTATCTACCCAATCTTGTTAAGAACATTATTTCTATTCCCATATTGGATAGTGAAGGATATGATTTTTCTATATCTAATGAAAAGTTGAAAGCATTAAAGAATGGTTCTTTAATTGCACAAGATACATTAAACAATGGATTGTACATATTAGATTCTCAACCATCATTATTGCATATTCAACAAAGTAAAAGAAAATTAGATAACCAAGAAGATGCCATCTTGTGGCATGCAAGACTTGAACGTATTTTCAAAAAATATGATGAACAAGTTAGAAGCTCTCAAAGCACTAATTGTTAGTGGCATTGAGGACCTTTCTATTTGTGAGTCTTGTTTAAAAGGAAAAATGACCAAAGCTCCTTTTGTAGGACAAAAGGAGTGAACCATAAATCCTTTGAATTTGATCTGTACGGATGTTTTTGGGTAGTTCAAAGAGTACAGGAATGATCATACTTCATCACCTTCACTGATGGTCATACTCAATTTGGACATGTATATCTTATGAAGTACAAGTCCGAAGCTTTTGAAAAGTTCAAAGAATATAGAAATGAAGTAGAAAAGCAAAAAGGACTAAGTATTAAAGCTCTTCGATTGGATCAAGGGAGAGAATACTTAAGTACCGAATTATTGAATTATCTAAGGGAGAATGGGATTCTCTCTCAATGGACTCCACGCGACACACCCCAACATAATGGAGTAGTTGAGACAAGAAACTATACCTTGTTGGATATGGTACGTTCCATGATGAGCTTTTTTGTTGTGCCTATATCTTTTTGGGGAAACACCCCGGAATAGATGACGAGGCTACTCAATATGGTATCCTCAAAGTTGGTGCCAAAGACATCACATGAGATGTGGTTTGGTAAAGTACCTTCTTATACTTTTCTAAGAGTTTAGGGGTCTTTCGCTTACGTTAGATGGTTAGTGGCAGACAAGTTGGATGCGAGATCAAACTTATGCAAATTTGTGGGATACCCAAGAGAATCTTTGGGTTATTATTTCTATGATCACTCGGAACAAAATGTGTTTATTTCAAGGAATGCCTACTTTTTGGAAAAGCAATTTCTATTAGATAGAAATGGCTTTATTGTTGAACTTGATGAACTTCAAGATGATCAACAAATCCTACAAGCTGTAGAAACAAGTGAACATCAAGAGCTTTGCACATAACCTCTGAGTAAGTCAGAACAAATCAAGAAGCAACCCAAAATGTTCGAATTCCTTCATAAGATAAGCAAATCGGATAGTGATCCGAAGACCTATGAGAAAGCTATGTTAGACATAGATTTAGGAAATTGGCTTGATGCCATTAAATTCGAAATGGACTTCAAGTACTCTAACAAAGTATGGATTTTAATAGATCCACCGGAGGGTATAGTACCTGTTAGTTGCAAGTGGATCTATAAGCGAAAGCTAGGAGTCGATGGAGAGGTTATGACCTTTAAGGCGTGACTAGTGGCAAAGAGTTACACTGAAAGACCCGATATTGATTTTGAGTATGTTGGAATAGTGCCCAACAAGCCAATAGGATTGGCCTTGTAAAGCTATTTTCTTGTAAAACAATCTTGATTGAATGATATTCTTTATATGGCCATCTTCATCTTATGCTGTTTATTACTTCACTTGCATTTGGATGAAGCCCTTAGATCACTTATGACTATGGGACTTGGTTTGATGACCATGGAATAAGTCTCACACGGTCGTGATCTTAAATCTTTCAAGTCGTAGGATCTTACGAGACGGGACATCTAAGATCCGAATAGACTTGCACTAACGATGCATAAATTCAAGAGTTGGATATTGCTCCATTCCTGAGTAACTGTATGAGATATGGTTGTATGTTAGTGGGTGCTTGTTAGAGAACAAGGCACTAAAAGCCCACCGAAGAATCCACTAGATAACCGTAGTGGTAAGTCGGTAGTGACAAGTTCTCCAACTTACGCTAGTGCATATTATTAGTCCTCTAACCTGAGGATCCATGGTAACCTTGTGTTTGGTCCTCATGCTTTGACTCTTTCTTGACCACTTAGCGGGTCTTTCAGGTTGAGGGTGGGTATGAGCTACGTGGCATGGAGGTTTGTGAGATCCAAGATGGAATCCGTCTCCTCGCTTTTGTGAAGGGCAAGTACATCTCCTATGTATTTTATAATGATCGATTCCAAGAAATCCTTCGCAATGTGGTATGACAATTTGGAAAAGGAGTTCTCCAAAGATGAGGTCACACAAGGGAATCGAACATTGAGAATAAAAACATAGCGTCGAGGCTATTATGGAGCCGACAAATATCTTGCCCTAGGCCTCTTTCGGGAGATAGGAGATGGAAGGACCATATTGCATCGTAAGTGTAGAGCTATAATGGTTCTCCAATACATTCATTTCGATCAATTAGTTGGGCTCTATGGGCTTGAGGTTGGACATTGACCATGGAAATTGGGTACTCTTTAATTAATGAGATTAATTGAATTGAGTCAATTAGTTTAAAAATGTTTTAAACTAAAATGAATATTTGATATACAAAAGTCACAAGGAGTTGTGAGCCCATGTCCAATGAATGATAGAACCTATTGGGTCACACACAAAATCCAATTAGCTTCCTATTTGATGGAGAAAAGATTTTCCAAGTGTTAGAAAATTATCTCCTAGTGGACCAATTTTAAGGTATCAATTTTGAAGGTCAATTTTGGCTTAATTAATTTAAGCGTTAAATTAATCAATTAATTTGAGGAGTTAAATTAGACCAATAATTAAGGAATTAATTATTTGGTGTCAATATAACCATCAATTGGTCAAGTTAACTTAAAAGAGTTGAGTTAACAAAATTCAAGCTTAAGAGTTGAGTTTATTTGACTTAAGAGTTAAGTCAAAGGTTAATTAATTAAATTAAATTGTTTAATTTAATTAATGGGAAGAACGCATTTTGGAGGGAAAATTCAAATGAAATGTTCATTTAAATTATCATTTTAATTAACTTGAAATTAAATTTCAAATGTAATTAAAATGCAAGTGAAATTCAATTAGATTTGAATTTGCATTTGCCACATTGGTAAAATGCAAGTTCGCTGCCCCTTTTCCTGATGGGAGGTGTGATGCCACCTTGGCATCACACCTTTCAGCACCTATGTATAGATATAGAGAGAGGGGGCTGGTCATTATGTCAAAAGGTGTGAAAAATTAGATTATCCACCATTCCCTCCAAAACTCCCTGCAAGTATTGCATTCATGTGTTGAAAGCTTTGCTTTTTCTTCTTATTCCCTACCAAAAATTGGCCTTGACCATTGCTAATATCTGGCCTTATTTCAGCTTATAGGCTATAGATTTTGGAAGATCTATTTGGTGTGTGGATCATATCAATAGAGGCAAACTACTTTGTTTGCTACAATTTTGGAGATCCACTACACAGAGTCCGATTTGGCGATTTTCTCTAGGAAGATCCAGAAGGATTTTTTGTATGAATTTTTTTATGAGAGTTCCTAAAGGTTTTTATCATATCCAGTAATTTTTTGGTAATTTTTTAGGCGATTTCATGGAGGCAAAAATCGCTCTTCTCCAGCTGTGCATTTGCTGACAGTTTCTGGAAAGGTGAAGAGTTCACCTCATTCTACTTGGATTTTTCAATTTCAAGGTAACACTCTATTCTAATCTGAATCTCAAGCATGATTTGATCCTAGTTAGAATGTAAGCACTAGTTTATTAAGCTTTTGAAGTTTTATAATTGGATCCTAGTGCCTTACTAGCTTTCAAATGGTATCGGAGCCTAAATCATGCTTAGATTTGGATGTTTTGTTTGATGATTGAGTCATGTGATGGATTGATCATAATCACTAAATTCTCAACTCATATGATGGATTGAAGTGTTTGGATGATGTTGTGCGTGGCTCCTTGATTGATGAATTGAAGGCATGCTAATATGTGTTTTAAGTGTTAATTCATATAATTAGTATGTTTTAATTCAAAGCTATTTATGCTAAATGTTGATTTGGTATTTATTGATGTTATATGTTGATATACCATGTTAAATCTGATCAAAATAGTTTTGGTCATTTTTGGATCCAATGTGATTGGAGTTTTGTCGGAGATTTTTGAAGAATACGATTCTTGCTTGTACTTGATTTTTGGAGCTAGATTGAGCACTTAAATTTTCAGTTTAAAATGTGTTTTAGATCTAAAAATTGGTCCATAATGTGTGATTTAATGTTTAGAATGAGTTCTAGCATTTTTTGTGCACAAAAATTGAGTCGAAAATGGCCTAGCTTGCCTTTGACGCAAAACAGGGGCTGCTGCCGACTTTGGTACACATTGGTAGGGCAGTGACCGAGACTCACTGCCCAGCCATGTGTTTGCCTGAGCCAGCAGCACCCCATCATGGGTTGGGCAAGTTTTTGTGCCATTTTTGGGCTCCTTTAGTGGCTAGAAATAATGTTAAATAATTTGTTATGGATGAACAAGTGTTGTGCAAGTTCTCAATTTTATGTTTGACATTTTTTAAGCTCCTTAAAACTTGTTAAAGTTTATCTCCAAATGTTGCATAAGTGTTATGCAAGATCAATTATTTTTTAATTTGATTAGCATTTAATTGATGGAATTAATTGTTAATTCTAGATTTGTTTATTGTTCATTTAATTGTTGAATGGATGATGAGTTAATGGGGATGGTCATGAGCCTTTAGTATTGATTTTATTTATTTCAAGTTGTTGAAATGGGTTGTATTAAATTGGGGCTTGCATGCCTCTTTATTTCTATCTTGTAAATATTATGAGAGTAGATTCACCAGGAGTGAATATTTCTTTCTCATATAAAAGTTATATGGAGCAAAGGAGGCCATGGAGGCATGGATACTTTTTTGAAGACCCATGAATGTATGGGATACACTCATGTAATAGATAGATTTAATCAACACACCTAAAATCAACTAGGTGGTGCACCTATGGCTCTAAGTGCACCACTTGGTTAGGCTCATGGTCATCCCACCCTAGGAGCATGCTAGGCGCATTTACTTATTTATTCTTTTCATATCCTATTAATATATGAGATGCATGTTTAGGATATAGAAAACCTAAATAAGAAGATAAAATGATGAGATCTTTGCAAGCAAAAACCTCCACTTAGAATGTCTAAGTGTTTTTCAAATATTAAGTCGAAATGGATATAAATTAAAAAGAGTTTTAATTAATCTAAGCCTTCTACCAATAGTGTATGTCATGATGATGTTACTGATTTTGTGTGATAGCACTCAATTACGAGGGTCACACTTAGGAGGGAAGCTGTGAGCATACATTTAGCATAAGATGCACTTTGATTTAAGAACGGCCACACATTGGCACTCGGTCATGGGGGATGATGTGGTGCCCGTATTGAGTCAAACATTGATTGGTAGGTTCGACTTAACACTTAGTATCATAGATGGCGCATAGTTACGTAGGTCTATGTGAAAAGTGAGGCAGAATATATCAAGAGTTGCATGAGATGCAATTAGCAAAAGTTACTTACCCTTCGATTGCTTGTGGATGGCACTTGGTTATGGGGGTCCACTTGCAAGTCATTGGGAACTTGATTTTCACTAGCAAATATGATTTTCCGAATTCTTCTTGGAGGTGAAGAATTTGATAAAATAGTGGGAAAAAAACATGCTTGAAAGGCCATGAACATGTTTTTAATATCAAATTCAATCACATGCTTATTCTCTTTTTCGCCCTTGAGGATTTGTGAAATCTCAAGAATGGTTTAATGTTCCACTCAATGTTATTTTGGAAACTAATAAACCAACTGGGCCAAACTTCCGCAATTGACTTAACCTCAAAAATCATTCTAGATTCCTAGAAGCGGATATATGTCCCATATCAAAGTGCTCCTAATCCCAAGGGGATTAATATAGATCAAGGAACATGTGAAAAGTTCACCAATTGGGTTTAGGATCATCCTATTCCATTGTCTCTTGGTGGCATCTACAAACTTTAAAACTCTCAAAGATCATGAATAGTACTGTGTTTAAAATTTACAAGAGTTGTAAAGCAAACAAGGTATGAGAAGTTCATGTTGTCAAAAGAGATTTTTCAGGCTAGGATGGATGTGAAGTCATGTGTCATCGACTACGGTCCAAAGATGATTAGGCTTGGGAAGCTTTTTTCTATTTGGATGAAGTGATGAACAATGATCTCCATAAGGATTTGATACTCACATCCTCGCCAAGTTTTATTGATCAAAGTGTTGATCTAGAATGAGACTACCATGAGAAGTGCAAACCTTTGACATTTGTTTCCTCTTCCAAGTCTATGGGCCCTAGGGGTGATAGAAAGGGAGGTAAAAGGAAGAAAAGTTATTCCTCCAAAGGAAAACAACTATTAAAGGCATTCGAAGGAATTAAGAAGATTATAGAGGATATAGTTGATATTATTTGTTTCTACTTTGGCTAGATAGGCTATTGGAAACGGTTTTGCAAGGAATACCTTGCAACCCTTTGGAAGGGTGTGTACTTTATTGAAGTATATTTAAGGATAAATTCTTCCTCATAGATATGTGATATCGCATGTAGTTCTTATCTTTGCAAGTTGTTACAAAGAATAAGAAAGAAGAATAAAACTAAGTGATATGGATATGATCCACCGTCTTGGTTAAGGAGCAAGAGTTGTGACCAAAGCCGAAGGCGTATAGTAAGTTGGACTTAAGGAACTCCATAATTGTATTGAACCCTTGCTATTGTATGCCATATATTGTTGAGAACATTATTTCAAATTCCCATTTTGGATAGTGCGGGATTTGATCCTTCTATATCACATGGGAGATTGAAAGTAATAAAGAATAGGTTCTTCAATTGCTTATGGTACACTTAACAAAGGATTATACATATTAGATTCTCAACCATCACTAATGCACTTTCAACAAAGTAAGAAAATTAGATATCCAAGAAGATGCCATATTGTGGCCTGCAAGACTTGAGCATATTTCTAAAAATAGGATGAACAAGTCAGAAGATCTCAAAGCACTAAATGTTAATGGCATTAAGGATCTTTCTACTTGTAAATCTTGTTTAAAGGAAAAAATGACCAAAGCTCATTTTGTAGGACAAATGGAGCGCTCCACAAGTCTTTTGGATTTGATCCATATGGATGTTTGTGGACTACTAAGATTTAGTGGGAGAAGAGACTATTCCTACTTCATTACCTTCAATGATAACTATAGTCGGTTCGGACACGTGTTTCTTATGAAGAACAAGTCTGAAGCCTTTGAAAAGTTCCAAGTGTATAGGAGTGAACTGGAAAAGCAATTGGGGCTAAGCATTAAAGTTCTTTGATCGGATCAAGGGGCAAAATACTTGAGCACCGAATTTTTGAATTATCTAAAGGTGAATGAGATTCTCTCGCAATGGACTCCACCCGGCACACCCCAACACAATGGAGTAGTCGAGAGGAGAAATCGTACCTTGTTGGACATGGTGCGTTCCATGATGAGCTTTTTCAATGTGCCTATATCTTTTTGGGGATACGCTTTATAGACGATGGAAAGTCACTAAGTGTAGTACTTTCAAAGTTGGTGCCAAAACACCATATGAGATATGGCATGGCAAAGCACCCTCTTTCTAATACCTCAAGGTTTGGGGATCCCTCGCCTACGTGGGACGGACAGTGGGAGATAAGTTGGATAGTAGATCCACCTTAAGCAAGTTTGTGGGATACTCTAGAGAGTCTATGGGTTACTATTTCAATGATCCCTTGGTACAAAGGTGTTTATTTTAAGGAACGCCACCTTTTTGGAAAAGGAATTTCTATTAGATAGTAAAAGGCATTGTTATTGAACTTCGTGAAGTTCAAGATGATCATCAAATCCCATAAGCGGTAGAAAAAAATATATATCAAAGATCTTTGCTCACAATCTCTAAGAAGGTCGAACCAAATTAAGAAGCAACATGAAAGGTTTGAATTCCTTCATGAGATGGGCCAATCGGATAATGATCCGAAGACCTATGAAGAAGCTATGTTGGACATAAATTCGGGACGTTGGCTTGAATCCATGAGATCCAAAATGGACTCCAAGTACTCAAATAAAGTATAGACTTTGGTAGATCCACCAAAGGGAATAGTTCCCGTTGGTTGCAAGTGGATCTATAAGTGAAAGCCTACAGTAGATGGATAAGTGGTGATTTTTAAGGTGTGACTAGTGGCAAAAGGTCACACTTAAAGATCCAGTATCGATTTCGAGGAAATCTTTTCACCAATCGCAATGCCTAAGTCCATTCGAATTTTACTTGTCATAGCCGCATATTATGAATATGAGATATGGCAAATGGATGTGAAAACCGTCTTCCTGAATAGAGATATTGAGGAAGAAATCAATATGGAGAAACCACAAGGTTTTACATCCAAGAGGAGTGAGCAAAAGGTTTGTAAACCGCAGAAATCCTTTTATGGACTCAAACAAGTATCCTGAAGTTGAAACATATGTTTTGGCAAAAATGGCCAAATCGTTTGGCTTTGTCAAAAATGTGTATGGACCATGTGTGTATAAGAAAGCTAGTAGGAGTGGTGTACAATTTATTGTGCTTTATGTCGATGATATCCTTCTCATTAGGAATGAGGTAGGAATGTTAGAGTGTACTAAAGCGTGGTTATCTACATAATTCTCCATGAAGAATTTAGGAGAAATCATCTTACGTATTAGGAATACGTATCTATAGAGATAGATTTGGGAAGATGTAGGGGCTATCCTAAATCACGTACATTGATAAGATACTAAAGAGGTTTAGTATGGAAGAATCCAAGAAGGGATTCCTTCCCATGGGATATGGCATTCGACTCTCCGAGTCTATGGCCCTTAAGACTGAAAACGCGAGACAAAGGAAGTCCCACATAACTTGTGCCTCCGCTATTGGTAGCATTATGTATGCAGTTTAATGTACAAGATCAGATGTGGCACACTAGCTGAAGTGTTATGAGTAGGTTCCAATCTAATCCCGATGAGAGTAACTGGATAACCATTAAAATAATCCTTGAGTACTTGAGAAGGACTAAGGATTTTTTTTAGTATACGGCAATGGAGAATTGAAACTCGAGGGGTTTTCAGATTCAAGTATCCAATCCAATGAGATAACATCAAATCCACTTATAGATTTATATTTTGCCTTAATGCCAACATGGTGAGTTGGAAGAGTTCCAATAAGACACCACGGCTAAGACCATTATTTAGGTGAAATAATTTGTGGTTTCAGAAACCGTAAAAGGAGGTGTTTGGATAAAAACTCCATTCAAGAGTTGGATGTAGTGCCTAGTGTGCATGAGCCCACGGTTGTCTTTGGAAGATAATTTTGGACTTGAGCCAAGATTTCATTAGTAATCCAAACACAGTAAATACGTTATCATTTGATATATGATATCATTTGATAGAGGCAACAACTGAGTGGACAAAGTCGCCTCAGAAGAGAATTTAGCAGAATTACTGTCTAAACCCCTAAAAGCGAAAGGTCTTTGAAGAACATTTTGAGAAAATAGATCTCAAGGCCATAGGGCATTAGCTTTAGGGCAAGTGGAAGATTGTTGGAATAGTTCCCAGCAAGCCAAAAGGATTGACCTTGTAAAGCTATTTTCGTGTAAAACAATATTGATTGAATGATATTCTTTATATGGTCATCTTCATCTTTGTTTTTTATTACTTCACTTGCATTTGGATGAAGCCCCTAGATCACTCATGACTATGGGACTTGGTTAGATGACCATGGAACAAGTTTCACACCGTCGTGATTTTAAATCTTTCAAGTTGTAGGATCTTACAAGATGGGGCATTTAAGATTTGGATAGACTTGTACTAACGATGCATAAATCCAAGAGTTGGATATTGCTCCATTCCATGAGCAACTATATGAGATATGGGTGCATGTTACTGGGTGCTCGTTAGAGAACAAGGCACTAAAGGCCCACCAAAGAATCCACTAGATAGTTGTAGTGGCAAGTTAGTAGTGGCAAGTTCTTCAGCTTACGCTAGTGCATATTATTAGTTCTCTAACATGAGGATCCATGGTAACCTTGTGTCCAGTCCTCATGCTTTGACTTTTCCTTGACCACTCAGCGGATCTTCTGGGTTGAAGTTGGATATGAGCTACTTGGCATGGAGGTTTGTGGCATCCAAAATGAAATCTAGCTCCTCACTTTTATGAAGGGCGAGTGCATCTCCTATGTATTCTATAATGATCGATTCCAAAAAATCCTTGCACAATGTGGTGTGACAATTTGGAAAAAGAGTTTTCCAAAGATGAGATCACATAAGGGAATCAAACATTGAGAATAGAAACTATCATCGAGGCTATTAGCGAGCCGACAAATATCTTGCCCTAGGCGTCTTTCGGGAGATAGGAGGAGATGGAAGGACCGTATTTGCATGGTAAGCGTAGAGCTATAATGGTTCTCCAAAACATTCATTTCGGCTAATTAGTTGGGCTCCATGGGCTTGAGGTTGGACATCGACCATGGAGATTGGGTACTCTTCAATTAATGAGATCAATTGAATTGAGTTAATTCGTTTAAAAGTATTTTAAACTAAAATGAATATTTGATATTCAAAAGTCACAAGGAGTTGAGAGCCCATGTCCAATGAATGGTAGAACCTATTGAGTCACACAAAAAAGCCAATTAGCTTCCTATTTGATGGAGAAAAGATTTCTAAGTGTTAGAAAATTATCTCCTAGTGGACCGATTTTAAGGTGCCAATTTTGAAGGTCAATTTTGACTTGATTAATTTAAGTGTTAAATTAATCAATTAATTTGGGGAGTTAAATTAGACTAATGATTAAGGAATTAATTATTTGGTGCCAATATGACCATCAATTGGTCAAATTAAATTAAAGAGTTAAGTTAACAAAATTCAAGCTTAAGAGTTGAGCTTATTTGACTTAAGAGTTAAGTCAAATGTTAATTAATTAAATTAAAGTGATTAATTTAATTAATGGGAAGAACACATTTTGGAGGGAAATTTCAAATGAAATGTTCATTTGAATTAGCATTTTAATTAACTTTAAATTAGATTTTAAATGTAATTAAAATGCAAGTGAAATTCAATTAAATTTGATTAATTGAATTTGCATTTGCCACCTTGGCAAAATGTAATTTGGCTGCCCCTTTTCCTCATGGGTGGTGTGATGCCACCTTGGCATCACACCTTTCAGCACCTATATATAGATATAGAGAGAGAGAGGGTTGGTCATTATGTCAAAAGATGTGAAGAATTAGATTCTCCACCATTCCCTCCAAAAGTCCCTGCAAGCATTACATTCATATGTTGAAAGCTTTGCTTTTTCTTCTTATTCCCTACCAAAAATTGGCCTCCACCATAGCTAATCTCTAGTCTTATTCCATCTTATAGGCTAGAGATTTTGGAAGATCTATTTAGTGTGTGGATCATATCAATAGAGACAAACTACTTTGTTTGCTACAATTTTGGAGATCTACCACACAAAGTCCGACTTAGCGATTTTCTCTAGGGAGATTGAAAAGGTTTTTCGGTCTGAATTTTTTGCTTAGAGTTCTTTAAGGTGTTAAACATCTCCCGTAATGTTTCATGATTTTTAGAGGTGATTTACCAGAGGCAAAAATCATTCCTCTCAGCTGTGCCTTTGCTGACAGTTTCTGGAAAGGTGAAGAATCCACCTCATTCTCCTTGGATTTTGCAATTTGAAGGTAACACTCTATCCTAATCTGAATCTCAAGCATGATTTGATCCTAGTTAGCATGTAAGCACTAGTTTATTAAGCTTTTGAAGTTTTTATAATTGGATCCTACTACCTTACTAGCTTTCAGAGGAAACCTTTTCACTGGTCGTAATGCCTAATTCCATTAGGATTTTACTTACCATAGTTGTATATTATGACTATAAGATATGTCAAATGGATGTGAAAACTACATTCCTCAATGGAAACATTGTTGAAGAAATTTATATGGAACAACCACAAGGTTTTACATCCAAGAGAGTGAGCAACTTTTTGCGAGCTCGAGAAATCCATCTATGGACTCAAACAGGTATACCGAATTTGGAACATATGTTTTAATAAGACAGTCAAATTATTTGGCTTTGTCAAAAATGTGTATGAACCTTGTGTGTATAAAAAGGCTAGCGGGAGTAGTGTACAGTTTATTGTGCTTTATGTAGATGACATTTTTCTCATTAAGAATGAGAGAGAAAAGTTAGAGTGTACTAAAGTATAATTATCTACTCAATTCTCCATGAAGGATTTGGGAGAAGCATACTACGTATTAGGAATACGTATTTATAGAGATAGATCGAGGAGAATGTTAGGGCTTTCTCAAACACCATACATTGACAAGATACTAAAGAGGTTTAGTATGGAAGAATCCAAGAAGGGATTCATCCCCATGGGATACAGTCTACATGTCTCCAAGTTTATGGCTCCTAAGACTAATGACAAAAGAGAAAGAATGTCCCATATGCCTTATGCGTCCGCTATTGGGGGTATAATGTATGTCGTTCAATGTACAAGGCTAGATGTAGCACACGGTCTAAGTAGTATGAGCCTCTTTCACTCCGACGTCGGTGAATATCACTAGAAAGCCTTTAAAGAAATCTTTAAGCACTTGATAAGGACTAAGGATTTGTTTTTGGTATACGACAATGAAGAATTAAAACTCGAGGGGTTTTTAGATTATAGTTTTCAATCCAATGTAGATGACCTAAAATCCACTTTTGGATTATATTTTACCTCAATGGCGGCACGGTGAGTTGGAATAGTTCCAAACAAAACACTACAGTCGATTCTACCATAGAGGCGGAATATATTGCGGCTTCAAAAGCCGCAAAGGTGGGTGTTTGGATAGAAACTTCATCTAAAAGTTAGATGTAGTGCCCAATGTGCATGAGCCTATGATTGTCTTTTGAAGACAACTTAGCACTTGGGCCAAGATCTCATCAGCAATTCAAGTATATTTTGAGGCAATATCATTTGATCCGTGAGTGGAGACTGTAGCCTCAAAAGAGAATATAACAGAACAATTGTCTAAACCCCTAAATACGAAAGGTCTTTGAAGGACATCTTGAGAAGATGGGGAATTGGTTTTAGGACAAGTGGGAGATTTTCGCAATAGTGTCTCGCAGCTAATTAGATTGGCATGTAAAACTTTTTCACTTATGATAAAATCTTGATTGAATGATATTCATATTTTAATGGCCGTCTTCATCTTATGTTTAATTTACTTCACTGGCATTTGGTTGAAGCCCTTAGATCACACAATACTATGAGACTTGGTCACGCACTGGGTGGTGATCATGAAACAAGTCTCACATGATCGTGATCTTAAAATATTTCAAGTCATAGAATCTTATGAGACAGGGCATTTAAGATTCGGATAAATTTGCACTAACGATACATAAATTCAAGAGGTTGGATATTACTCCATTTCATGAACAATCTATGTTAGACATGAGTGCATATTAGTGGGTGTTTGTTAGAGAACAAGTTTACTGAAGGCTTGCCCGGAGAATCCACTAGACAACCATAGTGGCAAGTCGATAATGGCAAGTTCTCCAGCTTACGCTAGTGTATATAATTAGCCCTTACCTGAGGATCCATGGTAATCTTGTGTTCAGGTTCTTATGCTTTGACTCTTCCTTGACCACTCTGCAGGTTATCTGGGTTGGGCTTGGATATGAGCTATTTAGACATGGAGGTTTGTGAGATCCAATATGGGTTCCATCTCCTCGTCGTTGTGAAGGGTAAGTGCATCTCCTATATACTATATAATGGTCGATTCTATGAAATCCTTACACAAGGTCGTATGACAATTTAGAAAATGAGTTTTCCTAAGATGAGGTCATAAAGGGGAATCAAACATTGGGAATAGAAATATAGTTATCGAGGCTATTAGGGAGCTAGCAAATATCTTATCTTAGGCCTTTTTTGGGAGATAGGATATGGAAGGTCCGTATTTGCTAGGCAAGCGTAGAGCTAGAATGGTTCACCAAGAGCATATTCTTTTTGGTCAATTAGTTAGGCTCCATAGGCTTGAGATTGGACATCGACTATGAAAATTAGGTACTCTTCAATTAATGAAGATTAATTGAATTGAGTCATTAGTTTAAGGGAGTTTAAATTAATATGAATATTTCGATATTCTAAATATCACAAGAGTTGTGAGCCCATGTCCAAGGAATAGTAGAGCCTAATGGGTCACACACAAATGCCAATAGGTAGTTCTATTTGATGAAGAAAATTTTCTAATAGTTAGAAAAATTCCTTATGATCGATTTTGTGGAGGAAAATGATTGACTAATTTTTGGTCATTTTGGCTTAATTAATTTAATTGTTAAATTGATCAAAAGAATTTAAGGAGTTAAATTAGACCAATTTGTGCAACCAAATCTAAATTAGAAACATGATTTGATTGTTGGATTGAGTGTAGCCAAGTTTGATTTAGCAATTTTTGTGCTTTATTAATTGGATCATTGTGCTACACTTGACTTCATATCTAACAAAATAGGTTTTGGAGTAAGAGAAAACCTGCAAGTGAAGTAACTACTAAAAATTGAAAATACCCTCTCGGAGGTTACATCATGTTGTCTTAAAGAGAAGGAATGACAAACTTGAATATATCAAAAACACAAATCCTATGTCTTAGAATATTTAATTCTTCCGGTTCAAGTAAACACCTAATCCCCATTGCTTTTGAGAAATTATCATCCCTAGTAGGAGCACCCTTAGCCTCCTCATGAGAAGAACACTCTTCTTCCCAATCAGAACTAAATGATGAAGACGATTCCTTAGGCTTACTTTCACCAAAAAATTCTTTAAAATTTTCTAAGGTTTGGACTGACTGAATCCTAAAAGGAGAACTAGGATACATTGTGGCACTATGCAGAGGATGACCCCCATGAGCACGAACCAACGACCACCATCGACGCTAAAAAAAGCCATTGGGACGCCTACCTAAGGTGACCCGTGGTTGCTTAAGGTTAGGACCTACTGGGCAATAGCTCAGGTGCCTAAGATAGGCGCTCCACAGGTGCCCCAACCAAGCATCGTGGGAGTTGTTGTTGTAGGGCGCCCAACTCTATCACCATGCATTAATGGTTGGTCGGCCACGACCTTCCATATTAGATCTTTTTTCACCTTTATTCGACTGATGTTGAAGATTCCTTTCCTAAACTCAACTAAGAACTAGACTTAGACATTCTTTGACTCAACTAAGGACCTTGAGGTTCTTGCTAATGCTAAAGACGTTCTAGTAGAATGTACAAACAAAGAAACCAAGAAGAAAGAAATAATTTAAAGAGTCCAAAAGTATATAGAGAACTTTAGCTTGAGGACTCATCTTAATACTCCTGATAGAGTTGTCTTCTCTTCTTCACCTCCTTAGCTAAGGAGAAATTCTCCTCTTTTTTGCTAACTTCCTAGGTGCCAACAAAAGATAGCTTTATGGAACACATCTCAAAAGACTCAAAGACTTTGAAACCTCCTCAAACTCAACTTGGATAGAAGCTGAGAATCCACAAACTCCTAAGCCTAAAATAATTACTCAAATTAACTTAACATAAATTTAATAAATTAAAATTAAATTATATTTTTGATGTAAAATTAATAATTTCCCACCGAAAATAAGGGGCTTCAATAATGTGACTGAAATTGGACCTAAGGATATTTTGGTAATTTGACTTAAAATAATAAATCAACCCTAAAATTAACTAACTGAGTTAATAGGCCAAAGAGTCCACATGACAAACCAACCCCATGAAGAGGGTGGAAAAACCCTAATGAGTCTAACTCCATCAAGACTAAAAAAGAAAATACCAAGTCCCGAAGTGAAATATGATACAAAAAATTATTTACTAAATTTCTCATAGTGGAAGAACTCTCGAGAAGAATAGATCTCTTTTAACGTGTTCCTAAGAAGATGAATTGACACTATTGCTTTTCGAAAAGGACTTTGCTCCATTTCTGAGCAGCATCAAAAAATAGATTAGCTATATGGTTTCTTGTTTAAGTACGACAAAATGGTAGAAAATGTGTAGATTATTTTTCAGCACCAAAAACCCTTATTGCTGCTTTCTTTCTCCCATTTCTGTACTTTCTCTTCTCTCTCACAAATTCTCTCTCCATCTTAATTTCTGTCTCAAATTGTAGGAATTTCTTTGAATTTGTTGTTTCTTTCATTAAATTTCAGGTCAAGTGAAATATACTATATGAACATTTTACTTTTAATGATACCACTTTAACAGTTGTACTCACATTTATTATGTTCTTTTTGGCATAAAGGAAAAAGGAACGGCAAAAACTATGTTACAACTTCCTTTTTGAGCACTTCCAACAGCTCATGGTGGTCTACACTGCATACCCTTTCTTGTATCCTGGTAATGGCCTAATCTTACTAATGCAGCAACACCTCTATTTCTTTCTCTATTTATATGCTCAAGCTGACTATCCGTTGGCATCCTAAGTAACTTCTTGTAGTCTTTAATAATATTTCCCAAATGATGGCTAGTAGAATTAGCTTTATGAATCTATTGAATAGCAACTTGGGAGTCACTTTTGACTTTAACCCTCTGTAATCTTCTTTCCCAAGCTAACGTAAAACCTTGTTTGAATGTCAAGCAATTCAACTTTTGTTATTAAAAAATAGCCAAGCCTTAAACTAAAACCAACAATCCATTCTCCTTTCTCATTCCTCACTATTCCAGCTTTTGTTATTGATCATTTATCTATTACAACACCACCATCTATATTGATCTCATGCCAACAAAGCTATTAGTTTTTCTAAACATGGCTTTCATTGATCTTAAACATAGCTCTACTAAAATTATAATATTGTCCTGAGTACTTCTACTGGGCAAAAGAAAGATTTCTTGGACAAACTGGACAATAGACACTACTAGTGTACCAAAAATTGTGGGTAGAAAAAAGCATGAGTGCCATCAAAACCAAGGGCTTTGTAGGGATTGAGCAGCTTATAACTAAGTAAACTCCATTTTCAATCACTTCTAAAGACATAGTTTGTCTCTCTCTCAGAAAGTTTTCTTTGAAATTTGCTAAGAAAAAGCTTACAAGCCATTCCAAGGTAGTTAGAAAAGACATTAGCAAAGTGGTTGTAACATAATTCTTTAAAATCTCATCATTATGCTTTTAGTCATTATCAATTTTTAACACATTAATTCTTCTTCTTCTTCTACAAATAGTGGTATTGTTGAAAATTTTAGTATTGAGATCCCCATGAGTCATCCACTTAGTCCTAGATTTTTAAAAGCAAACATTTCTTCTTGGACAAGAACAACATTATAGTTACTAATGAAAGCTTTCTCCATGTTTTTAAGGAAGGAATTCTCAGAAATCGCAAGCCTATTATAAATATCCTAAATCCTAGCTAGAAGTCAATCATGGTAGCAGAGAGTTTATTGAGAACACATAAGATAGATTTTAAGTTATACTATAGGTTCTTAATAGTAGTTTCATAAAAGAGATGTGATATTCAAACTAGTTCGAATCGACAACGTCTCAGGCAAAGGGATGAGGGATGCTATCAAGGACAATGAACATGGGGTGGTGGTCAAAATGGATAAGGGAAAGGTGATAGACTGTACCTTCATGGAAAAGTGATCTCTATTTAATGTTTTCTAGAGCTCTATCTATTCTTTGTCTAATCTTTGCAGTGCCCTTTCTTCAATCATGCCAAGTATATTGCAGGCATTTGAAACATAAGTCCAACAGCCTACAACGATCCATCATAGTATTAACTATTAAATTTCTCATCTTCTCTTGTTATGATGTAATTCACCATATTTTTTATTATTTGATCGAACTTTATTAAAATCGTCTGTGTTCATCCATAGGAGGTTTATTAAATCTACTAACCTCAACAAGGAATTATATAGTTCTTTTCTCTTACTATGATAAAGACTAGTTTAGACACCTAAGCAGATCTACCCCCCTTTCTGCTTTAAGTGCACAAAAACATTGATGGCCTTTGATATGCTTTTTATTCTAGAGAATCTAGATACATCCCAAATATCCCATAGTTGGGTCTCTCAAACTCTTTCTTTAGATACCTTGGTCTCCAAGAGAAAAACAAGCAATGCTTGATTTTTTGTCACTAATTCTTTGAAGTTATTATGGAAGGTACTATTACCCATGCGAAGTAATTCCATACAGGCATCTTCATGGGGAAAAATAGTGGATAGTTTTATAATGGGGAGAGCCATTTAAGTAGCCTCCATATGGATTCCCTCCATATCTTTCGAACTACCATCACCTTCTTCTTGTTCATCTATGGGGATTTCCATCTTATTGTTTTCTTATTCCACCCAGGCTTCAACTTTTTCCCTACTCCTTTTAAGATTGAGTCTACTGTTTACCCCTTTCTTTGAAGTTTGGTAATCTAACTCTTGCTGACTGTCTAGGGCACAAGGAGTCTTGCCTATCACCTTCAAAGTGTATCTCCTCTCCATGAGCTCTAATAACGAGAACGATTAGGGTTGTGAGGAGGGTAGCCTTTGGCCTTACCATACCATTAGGTATGGGCTTTTTTGATGTGGGCTTTTCAAGATTTGGAGCTGATGATGTAGCAACGTTAACTTTTTTTCCAAAAGTGAACATGCTTAATGAAAATAGCTTATTAAAATTGATGGAGATAGGGCTTTTACTTAAACCGAGTTCAAGCTCCATATTTAGATCATATGAGTTTATTTCATTAGACTCTTTATTTTCTTTCCTTCAAACATGTTCTATTTGGTCCAAGATAGTTGCTTCCTACTTACTGATTTGTTCAGTCCTTGTTTTGTCTTGGCTACGCAATTTGTTCTTAAGAGTTTAGAGACCCTCTTTATGGTGTTTAGGGACCATAATTCTGTCTTCTATCTTTTTCATATCCTTTTCAGTCCATACCTTGCTTTATGGTGTAGCAAGGATAACTTCATCTCTACCTTCCAAAAATTTGGAACCTATTTTGTCCTTGTAATCCTTTCCCCATTTACCTTTAGTTATGTTTTGTCCTTACCTTTATCTTTCAAGATAGTTAAGTCCATAAGGGTAAAATGGTAAAATAACTAACAAAGGCCTAATGGATCAAATTCATTGATTAAATAAAAGGCCCAGAGAGCCAAAACCAATTAAGCTTGTGAAGAATGACAACAAAACCCTACTGGGCCTAAACCCATCGAAAAAAAAACTATAAATATTAAGCTCCAAAAAGAGAACTTGGGCACAATAAATCATTTGCAAGAAATTGCAAAGCTTCAAAAATTAACCTTCAAAACCTAGAGTCTCCTTGCATGCATTCAAGAGAAAGTGAATCGACAACTTTATTGTTTACTGAAAAGGACCCAACTCCAGTTCTATATAACATCATTTTGGCATCATTTGTGAATACTGAGAATTATGAAAGAGGAACACTAAGAATGCAGTAGAGATCCAGAATTCATGACTATAGCAACTAGGTGACCCAAAGGTCAAAGAACATGGAAAGCTACCAGCCTGAAGTACTATTATGCCCAGTGCTAAAGCTAGTCTTAAACGTAGAACCTATATCAAACAAGACGCTTGCACAGTAGGAACCATTTTTTGAAGATCCTATTTTGTGTGTTACCCAAAAAATATTGAGGACTTTGCTGGAAAATACTACCACCTAAGCTGTAGGCAAAGTAGTTACCTAGTATGCTGAGGAGCGCTGCCCTCAAGAGCTACAACAATCCTCTCACCGAAGCTAGAGGGTTTCATATTTCCCTAGAAAAACTGAGCAAAGAGCCAACCTTGATCGTGATACTGCTCTACTTTTTCCCAAACGAACAGACACCTATTTCTTACTCTAAGCAAATTCCACCCAGTGTGCGCTCGTTGATACTGGAGTCTAGATGCATTCCTTGGTGCCACATCCTTCACATGGAGCAAAAAACTAGTAACACTCTTTAGTTGTTGCTTTCCCAAGACGCAATCATTTTTCTCTTGCCATCTTGGCAAAAATACTTCCTCTTAGAATAAAGATAACCAATTTGCTAAGGGAGTTCAATGGTACTGCTGACTTTCATGAACGCCTAGACAACTTCTTAGCGAGGATGGAGCTCTACAATTTGAGTGAAACTGCATACTGCAATCTATTCTCACTAAGCGTGCCTAGCGTAGTTCAACCAGATACTAGTTGGATGCTTAGATCCATCATTAGATGAGAGGTTGGGCTAATGTTTCCTCCATCACATAGATACCTAAAACTAATCGCGTATATCAAGTAAAAGGATAAATAATCCCTGAGAAATTACTTCAACTGCTTTGTCTAGGTGGTGCATGAAATTCCCCACAAATAAGGAGCTCTTGCATGGTATCATCCAATAGAATTTGAAGGGCTTGAAATTTTAGGAGTTAATAACTAGGAAACCCCCCACTACTCTAGAGAGCTTCTGGTGCGCGTAGATAAGCACATCATAGTTGAGGAAGTTGTAACCTCTTAAAAGACTGGCAAGCACAAAACGCATGATAAAGGAAACAACAACAATAAGAAGAAAAAGAAAAAAGGGGATCGCGAACATAGTCCCATCAAAGCTTTCACCATTTACTGCCCCCAAAATTGAGATTCTGACCGTGGTGCTGTAGCGTAGCCTCATCCAGGACCCTTCTCAAAAGACAGTGAAAGATCCAAAGAAGCAAAAATCTAATAAGTGGCGTTGCTTCCACCTAAATAGCGAACACACAACTAAGGAGTGCAAGCACATGAGGGATGGGATTGAGAAGCTAATCTAAAAAGGACACCTCAAAGAGTTTGTGGCGTAAAAACAAATCAGTACATAAAAAGGTATAGCTGCGGAAGAAAGCGAGAACTACTGACGAGGCCCGACGGACATTCAAATCCCAAGGACTAGCAACCCCAACGTGATTCAGAGAATCTCCCAACTGCTGGTGTTATTCCAATCATTTCAGGAAGTCCAAGTGGTAGAGACTTTGCCAATGCGCAAATGCGAGCAACAAGGCAAATACAAGCTTATGCAGTTGATCCTATTTTGGAAATTTTTGAAGTGTGTCCCACAACACCCAGCATTACCTTTGGGACAAGAGAACCTAGAACCCAATTGAGAAGAACTCAATAATGAACTGGTGATTTCTACATCCCTTGTTAACTTTTGGGTGAAGAAGATCTTAGTAGATAGCGACGGTTTGTTCCATGATGCATTCCTTCAACTAGGAATGGATAAGTGGGGTTCACTAGCGACATAGCGGAAGTGCTGGATAAAAGCCGTTATCTCTCTCTTAAGGTACTCATCCCAAGCGAGTGATGAAGATAGTGAGGTTCTTAGTAGTCGAAACTCCATCTACTTACGATGCAGTCTTGGGGAGCCCACCCTACACCTATTTCGAGCCGTGGTATCTACATACCATATAAAACTAAAGTTTTCTGCACTAAATGAGATAGAAGAAGTTGAGAGATATATGAATGAGTTTTTTTTTTCACAATGTTATATCTTACTATTAATTAACTCATTTGAGGCACTTGCACACCATTTTCTAGAGCACACTTGATAACTCTTTAGTGTAATTCTACTATAGGGTACCTCCAGGGGTATGTGGTCACCACTCAAAAGCTCATCATGAGTCCTCCCTAAAGATAAGTGGCAACCTTTTGGCGTAATCTCACTATATGATCTTTCTGAGGGTACGTGGTTGCCACTCAAAAGGCTATTGTGAATCCTCCTTAGAAGAAGGTGGCAGCTCTATAGTGTAATTCTACTACACAATCCCTCTGAAAGTATATGGTTGCCACTTAAAAGCCCATTGTGAATCCTCCCAGGAGAAAGGTGGAAACTCTCTGAATTTACTTATACAAGTCCATTATGAGGTCTCCCTGGAGGTACGTGACTGTAGCCTCAAAATCAACACCTTAACACTTCTTGTCATAATAACTCGACACCTAACAAAGAGACATCTTGAGTAAGGCTTGCACTATGACACCATCACAACACTTGATTTTTGTAAACTAGTGAGGCACACAACCACATTCAAAATGAAAGATTAAGTACTACAACATAACCTCCTAATTTAAGATGTCAATTGATTCTCACGGAATTAATTATCACAACAAGACTTCAGGTGCTCATGGTAAAAAAAACTAAATAAGGTCCAATGGATCAAACTAATTGATTAAATTAAGCCTATGAAGAAGGGCAATAAAATCCTATGGGCCTTAAGCCTATAGAAAATAAATTATAAATACTAACCTCCAAAGAAAACTTGAGTATAAGAAATCATTCATAAAAGTCGCGAAACTTCAAAAACCTTTGAGAGCTAGACTCTATCTAACGCGTTCTAGAGAAAACAAACTGAACACGTGTGTATTGAGAAGAACCCTGCTCCAATTCCATACATCATCACTCTATAAATACATATGATGTGTGTTTCCTACGAAGCCCTCCTTATATGCTGCACCTAGTCCTCTTCTAGCAAAATATAGGGATGGACCCCTTAACTATTTCATATAACTCTCATTCTGTCCAGATTCAGCATTCCTTCCATGTCAAATTGGTGTGTTTCCTGCACTCTTTGCTTTCCTAGTTTCCAAAGGTAGGATGGTCTATCATCCATAGTCGATTTGCACCATTCTATTTTTCCTCTGTGCTATTACCAAGAGAAAAAGTATGAAAGAAATAAGAGAATAAATCCGTCTAAAAAGAGAATTTCATGCATATTGTTTAATTTATTTATCCACCCGCATTTTCTATAATGTTTGCACATATGGATTAGTGCAAATGCAAATCATAGATACTCTAGTCATAAAGGTTACATGTAGAAATTGCATGAATATCCAATGAAAATTGGAGCATTTGTTATTTACTTATACTATTATTGCCCCCCCCCCCCGTCTTTATTTTTTTTGTTATATCATCATTGCTTACTATAATTTGGAGCAAAAAGATAGGGTAATTGGCATTTTGCATCCTGAAAAATACATTTAATAAGCACTTTACATCCTCAAAATATAAAAATGGCATAATGGACCTTGAAAATATATTTCTTTTGGTAGGTTGCACTCCAAAGTAATTTTCTACCAAGATAACTCAATTTAGACGAGGGCAAAAATGTTCAAACATCTTCTACACAACTCTCTTACCATCATTTAATAAGGTAATTTTAAAATTTTATATAGAAAGTCAAAACTTCTATATAAGTCCAAAACAATAAAAAGAAAATGAAGATATATGACAAACAATGGAATGACCAAACTCATGCCATCAATTAACTTATCTAAAAACAATTAAAAAAAAATAATCATGCCATCATTTAATCACTTTTATTTTCTTTTTTTTTTAAAACTCAATTTCAAATCTTTTTTCTTATTGTTATTGTCATCCTTTTTCAATTCAAAATTAGTACTTTAAAATGCAAAGAGAGCACTATTTCTTACCAAAAGATAATTTCAATAAAAGAATTGCAAGAAAAAAAAAATTCTTACTATAATCAAAAGGCTGAAGACCATTCTTCAATTTCCATGCCATGGCTCTGACGGTAATCGAAATTTAAGGTTAATTTTCTGATATTTTGAGTTTTGAGATGGTGATTGAATGATTATGAAGAAAATCTTATGTGAATTTGGGGATGACCAATTCTCTTTATTTCTTTTTTATATAGGTCAATCTGTTGGAAGAAAAATGAAGCAAATTTTGAAAGTTTAAGTGATAGAGATTAACCCTAGAAGGTGTTTGTACATTTTTGCCATCGCTTAAATTGAACTATTTTGACAAAAAAATTACTTTATGGTGCAACTTGCCAAAGGAAATATATTTTCAAGGTGCATTCTGCTATTTTTTTGTTCTGAGAGTGCAAAGTGGCTTTTAAATGTGTTGTTAGGGTGCAAAGTGCTAATTACCCCAAAAAGATATGATGCTGGAATTTTTTTTTATAGGAAATAGAAGGTACTGACTTTCATTTAAGTCAATTTGTGCATTAGTGCATACTTTCCATTGATATACCAATTGAGAAAAGTTTTTATGATCTCTATTTACAAACCGAAATACTGTCTTAAGATAATAAAATAATCTCATAAGTATTTATGATCTCCACCTATAAATCGAATCACATCTTTAAAATAATAAAACAATTTCATAATATTGATTGGTGCCAACCTGACCTCGCATTCATAAAGTTGGAATCAATTCTTTTTTTCCTCTTTCAATCTAAATTCTACATAAAAGGAAAAATAAGGGATGGCGGGATTTTGTTGCTAAAAACAAATTATGGGGGACGAGAATTTTTTTCAATAAAAATCTCGTTGGCTAAGCAATAAAAATCTCCATGTGAAAATGGAAAAAAGTAAAAAAACGCCTTATGAAAACAAAAAAAAAGCAGTGACCCCCCTTATATTTTTAAAAAATAGCAAATTACCCCTCTCCATCCCATTTCACGCACCGTAAATGCAATTGGTCTAGGGTTTTTTATTGCTAAAATATCAATTTTTCCCCTAAACATCAACCATTGGATGTATTGAATAAAATTGACGGCTTAAATTATTTGTACCTATAAAAAAATATAAAATATATAAATTATTTATATACATACATACGTATATATATGCATATATTTATTAAATATACAGTTATTATAGACATACTTATATATAACTATATTTATATATAGTCGAATATATGTACATGGCCGCCGTTTTAAGGTCGGCCGTTTCACAGCCCTGGGCCATAAAAAATGGCGACCATGGCCACCCTGAAATAGACGGCAGCCATGGCTGCCGCCGCGAAAAAGACAGCAATGGCCACCGATAAATATATATTTATATATATATATAATTTTTTAAAAAAGGAAAAAGAATGAAAGGCTACTGGCCGCCATGGCCAGATGCAGCCAGCCGTGGTGGCCGGTGGTCGAACTTGGCTAGATCTATCCAGATCTGACTAGGTATGGTAGTTTTTGCCGCTGCCATGGCAACCATTAAAGATAATGGGGTGGGGGGTTGGGTGATGGGTGGGGAGTGGGGAGTGGGAGTGGGGTAGGTAAATATGATATATTTATATATTTATGTTTATTTATTAATATATATATACACATATATGTAGTTATAATTAAGGTTGTCAATGGGTCAGATTCAGACCGAATTATGATAGATCCGAATCCAAATTCGATCATTGTATATCATATTCGAATTCAACCTAAAATCCTATAGGATCTCAGTTATTATTACCAAATCCGAATCCATATAAAATTCGATATCCAAAAAATTATTCGAATCCGAATACCATCATATCATCATATATTTGATTTTTTCCCCCAGATCTTTAGAAGAATCTAAATCCAAAAGTAATAGTTCACCTAATAATGTCTAAGTTGTTGATAATAGTATTTGTTTCACAGTATAAATACATAATAATTACATTTGATTCTACAATCAACTAATACAAGCTTAAAGTTATACAAAACCCAAGTCTTTCTAATCAAATTAAGATTTGCTTACATTCTGCTTCTCTTGTAAAAATAGGATATCCTAACATTCTGCTTCTACTACAAAAAGAGGAGCAAATTATGAAGACACAAGTTCTTGCTGCTACAAAAAAAAACATTCTGCTCCATATCTGTTCATTGTACTTCCAAGATCATTTCCTATTACAAAAGTAGAGAAACAAGTAATAACAATGCAATTATGGAAATAAGTTCAAAATCTAAAAATTTATATGAAAAACACCTACTATATTGAATAGAAGCTCATTACTTAATCCAAAAGAAGCTAATTTTGGCAACGTATTATGATCCTGTATGATGAAGAAATAAAATTACAACAATAATCAAATCTTGAGTTATTGTGTAATAGAAATCATTAAAAAATACTATGAGTTTGATATATCATATAAGATATTAATATTAATATTAATATAAGAAAAGTGAAAGCCAAAAAAAATAGAAGGAAAAACAAATACCTAAATTAAAAGTCTAACCCAAAATAAGAAGTCAAAAGATAATTAGTTAACCACCAGCAGCAACTCATCCAAAAGAAGCCTTCAAGAAAGAAAATAAGACCATAAAAAGAAATAAATAATTGTTGTTTGATCATATGAAAGAGAAAGATAATTGAAAAGGAGATAGTACCTTCTAATTGCAAGGAAAGTTAAGATTAAGATTAGAACTTCAAGTTAGAAGTCACTGTAGAACGGCGAGATACTATAAGATAAATGCATCAATATTAGTACACAACAAATAGTCACTAAAAATGAACAAAATTATACAAGAGGTAAGCTGTTAAAACCTTTTCCAGTTGGCAACTCAATCCAATCTTGCCCACACATCAAAGCTTGCACTACATCTGCACCTAGAGCAAGACAACATGGTTCAATAATATTTCCTCCAATGCTGAAAGCAGATTCCGAAGCAACTGTTGATATAGGAACAACAAGGACATCTCGGGCTATCTTTCCAATAATAGGAAACCTGGGAGCATTGTCTTGCCACCAATTTAGAATATCAAATTCTGCTACACCCCGAATTATTGGCTCATCCAAATATCTCTCAAGCTCAGACTTTTGAGAAGCAATGATGTTAGCATTACGAGTTTGATCATACCACTGGTCAAATCCCACCAAGTTACAACCACCAATGTCACAAGATTTTGTTGAGCTAGAAATGTTACAATCAACAGACTGTACAAATGATGAAGATACATCTTTCGAACCATCAGTGTATTGAAAAAACAAGTCCCTAAGTGCTTTTCGAATTTTCACCAAGTGAATTTCAGCACCAATACCATAAATCTCATTGAAATAAAACTCAACGAGATCTAATTTGAAGCGAGGATCAAGAATTACAGTAAGTACCATAAGGAAATTGCACTCACTCCAATATTTTTCAAACTTTTCTTTCATTGAATCAACCATAATCTGAATACAAAGTTCAGTGTGATCCTCCCACTTCATTATAGCATGCTTGATCTTACAAACAATGGGAAAATAAATATTGGAAGTCGGATATTTCACACCAGAAAGTTCACAAGTGGCATCATAGAAAACTTTTAAACATCTACAAACAATTTCTCCACTTTCCCATTCCGCTTTAGATGGATTCGACTTGAATTTTTTATCTACTTGTTCCAAAGGTGAAAATGCTTCTTTGATTTCAAGAGCACTTTCAAGCATAAGATACGTCAAATTCCATCTATTTGGAATATCGTCACCAGGCTGCCTCTTGTTTTGCAACTTCAATTGATGTAGAACATTTTTAAATTGTTGTTTTCATTTAGGAGAAACATTTACATAGATAATTGATTATCTTATTTTTTGAAGCATACCGGATATTGCTTTTAACCCATCTTGGACAATAAGATTTAGGAAATGAGCAGCACATCTGATGTGAAACATTTGTCCATTCAAGGGAAATAACCCTTGCTCACGAAGCCATGTGTTTAGAACTTTAGTCATCACATCATTTGATGTTGCATTGTCCACAGTCATACAACATATTTTTTTCTCAATATTCCATTCCAAAAGCAAATTTTTAATGATTTTATAAAGAGATTCTCCATCATGCCTAGACTCTACATTTGGAAAAGAAAGAATTTTTTTCCTTAAAACCTATCCATCATCAATAAAGCAGGCAGTTAGACAACAATAAGCAACTTTCTGAATACCATTACTCTACATATCTGTTGTCAAACTGATACGAGTAGGTGGCTCATCAAGTTGCCTATACAGATTTTCTTTCTCCTCTTTGTAAACTTTTAAGATATCAGATCTCAACGTATTTTTGGAGATAAGTTTGAATTTAGGTTGCAGATTACTCAAAAAAATCGCAAATAATTCATGTTCAAACATATTGAATGGATAGTTATGCTTTATCACCATCCTCACCATGTCAAGTCTACTCTTTGCTCGATCAAATTTGAAGTTTTTTATTTTGACATTATCTGCATCCCCTTCCCTAGTAGCTTGGAGTATTTGTTGGCCTTTAGCTTTTTGATTTCTCCGTGGACACCTCATTAAGTGATTTCTTAGGTGTGTAGTACCACTAGTACTAGCACCCGAGAATTTCCTTTTACAGTGATTACATATGGCCTTTTCAACTTCATCAGGATCCTTGACTTTCTTTAACTCTAGCCATACATTAGAAGTTAGTTTTCTTTTTGTGCGTCCAAGTTCATCACTTTCTATATTAACATCACTGGTTTCTGCAATTTCTTTTATGAGTTTAGTGCCAAGTAATTATTACATAAACACATAAGATAACAAAGTAACAGCAATATAGTAAAAATTTTGAATAAAATATAAAGAAATACATAAAGAATACACCAATCTAAAAGTATGTATATACAAAAATAAGAAATATGGTATGATCATCAAGTACAAATTAACCTTAAAGAAATTCTAAATTTAATAAATCCTATTCAAATATAGAAACTGCAAAGCAATTGATATAAATAATGCACGCATTGCTCAGCACATAACAAGATCCCAATTATCTACATTTATTTTCCAAAATACATTTACTGCATACTTGATTACTTGTAAAAAGTGCAAGCAACAAAGACAATCAAAGCTCTAGAAATTTCACCGAAAATCAAGTAGAAGACTTTGGCAATAATTCTCATATATATATATATATATATATTCAAATGCAGAAACTGCAAGAAATGTGATATATTTTAACTTTATTCTTATGCAATGTGGATATTGTGGATGTATAATCACTATTAAGGGCCCCCCAATCATTTTGCCTATTTTTTTTCTTGTGCTATCAAAAGCATGCTCATATATCCAATCATATAGGTAAAGTATCCATAAGATCATAAATAACAGGAACTACTTAAAAAATAAATACAAATCCATTCAAATACACACTATTTCAGATCATTAAAAAATAAATAAATATGTAAACAAACTCAAAGATGAAGATAAGGAAAGTGTTTATCAAATTTCTTTGGCTCTTCAACAAGCTGAAAAAACAAAATACATTCTAGTTTAGATCATCAAAAAAATATATAATATGTACACAAACTTGAAGAGAAGGAAAGTGTTTCCCAATTTTATTTTATTTTATTTTTCAACAAGCTAAAAAAAATACAGACTATTTCAGAACATTAAAAAAAAAAAAATGTATAACAAACTTGAAGATAAGACATGTTTACCAAATTTTCTTTGGTTTCTCAACAAGCTGAGAAAAAAGAAGAAGATAAAAACTCAATTTAGAAACTATAAGCTAAAAATATTACGTACTAAATCTAAAAAGAGAGATTACCCAATTTTTTCAAGGAGTAGGAATCCAAGAAACGAAACAGAGTGCCTAAAAAGGGTGTAATCAAATATTTCAGGACATATAAAAAAAAAATACATTCTAGTTCAGAGCATTAAAGAAATAAATAAAATAAGGCAAGTTTACCAAATTTTCTTTGGTTTCTCAAGAAGCTGGAAAAAAAAAAAAAAGAAGATAAAAACTCAAGTTAGAAACCATCAGCCAAAATGTTAAGTATGTAAATTTGAAAAGAGGACTTACCCAATTTTTCAAGGAGTAGGAATCCAAGAAACGAAAGAGAGATATTCCTTGAGCTTGAAAAGGGAGAAAAATAAAATATTTCAAAAAATAAAATTGATATTAAATGTTTGTATGCGTATATATTTGAAAATAACGACAAAATTACTCACCGAGTATTCAGATTTGTCAGTGGAAGAAAATGAAGTGATTAAAATGAAGCAGCAGTGGATTTGAGGTGAAGCGATGAAAACCCTAATGTTATGAAGGTGAAGCAGCGGCAGATCTGAGGAAGTGATAAAAACCCTAAGGTGAGAATGTCTTTCCATATATATATAGAGGACCTCAAAGTATTATATGGTAAAATCGCATGTGCTTATGGAAAAATGGTACAAACACGTCTTATGCATGCATGTCCTTTTTTTTAAAATGTTTGATGCATTTATTTTTTTTTTTTCAAATAATAATGAGTCAATGAATGGTCCATTGTATTTTACTTATTTGCTTTTTGTTCCATACAAATTAAATAATATATATAGTCATATAAAATAGTTATATTTTTATATCACATTCTATACAATATGATATAATATATTTTTATGTATAATTACCAAAAAAATAATATATCTAGCTATATATACTTATGTCATATATTATATTTATACATATAATGTATACAATAAATATAATATCTATAATACTATATATTCAGATTTGGATTATTAATAGATCGGATCGAGCAAAATTCATATTCGCTCCATTTATTTCGGATTACGAATCTTTTTAATCGAATCATGTCCATCGAATTTTTTATCGGTTAAAGATCCTAAATAATCGGATCGAATGCAGATCGGATTCGGATTAAAATCCGCTCCATTGACAGCCGTAGTTATAATGTATTATATTATATACTTTATATTTATAAATATATTTATAAAGATATGAATATATTTATGTTTACATTTATATATAATATATAATGTATAAATTTTGTACATTTATATACAAAAATATAAATATATACATAAATATTATTAAATAATTTACATATATTTATATATTTACATATTTATATTTAAATATATACAAAAATAAAAAATAACTAAATTAGAGAAATGAAATAGAATATATGAATATTTGTGTATAAATATATTTAAAAATATATTCATAAATATATAATATATTACATATAAATTTTGTATATTTATATACAAAAATATAAATATATCCATAAATATTATTAAATAATTTTTTATATATTTACATATTTATATTTAAATATATACATAAAAAAATAAATAAATTAAAAATAATTCTTTTTAAATTTAAAATTAAAAAAAATTAGTGTGAAAGAGAATGAAATAAGCTATATAAAAATATATGAAAATCATAAATAAATTGAAAATATATGAAATGAGTAAGGGTAATATAGTCTTTATATATAAAAATTAGAGTTAAATTGTATCAAATAAGGAGGAGAAGGCAGTGTGTTATATTTTCAAAAGTATAAGGGGGCCACTGCTTTTTTTTTTTTCATAAGGGTTTTTTTTACCTTTTTTCATTTTCACAGGGGGGAAAAATGCAATTTGCCCTTGTAAAATGGAATAAAGTGGAAATAAAATGATTTTAAAAATGGAATGAAGATATGAGAGAAATAATATTGGTATAAATTATTCTATACTTGATATGTATAAAGAATGAGAAATGAATGAAATCATCATTTCTTACTTGATTCTATTTTTATGATTGATATATAATTGGCAATGAATGGAAGGAATGAAATGAAACTTTCTAACTGACCAAATTATACTTTTATAAAATATTATTAAAATAAAAATATTTATTAGTAAATATTTTTTTTATATTACTATGAAAATTTTTCGTGAAGTAAGTCTATAATTATGTAGTTTTAGTATTACTTTTAATGTTATTCAAATTACATAAGTAAATATAAGCATTTTATATCTTCTTTTTTTTTTTCTTTTTTGATTCAGTAAGAGGAAGAAAGCAATAGTGGCGACCTTGCCTCCTCCCATTACGTCATGTCCCGGCTTTCATGTTCAACCGCAAACATATCAGACACCTGAATAACCCGCTATGCATTTTATATCTTATCAATTATGTTATGTACGTTTACACAAAAAAAAAAATATAAATATACTTTGAAATTCTCTTTCTTTAATTATAACTTAGCAAGCTTCTTTGAGCTTTTTGATAAAATATTAGTAAAAGATCATAAAATATTTTATAACTTTATGTTAGAATGTCTTTATTGTACCTTTTTACAAGTTTAATTTGAAGAGTCGTTGATAAGATCCACGAGTCTTTATTTATTAGTTTTGTATATATTTTTTAATTATTCGAAGAGATGCAAATATAATTAATATTTTAAATAATATATATAATTTATTAGGCATGGACCAAGTCAATGATGTTGCTTCTTTTATTATACAAAATTGAGAGATGCATAATTATCCTTGTTTTTATTATTTATTATATTTAATTTTATAATAATTTAATATTTTTATTAATATTACTAAAAGTATATAAGTAAAATATAAAATTAAAGAAAAACACGTTACAATCAAATAAATTAGAATATAATATTAAATATATAGAGTGAATTTTTTTAAAAAAAATATAGAAGTCTTTTTATTAATTTTTAGAGAGTAAGTTTGTAACAGAAAAATATAGGTTCGTTCCTAATGGACTGAGACAGATGGAGGGAATGGTTAAATCTATACTTTTGGGAATGACTATATCTATGGAAATGCAGATTCCCATATCTAAAATATACAAAGCATGAGTTTAAGAATGAACTTGAAAATGTCCATCCATTCTCATTTTGCTCCTACATACCAATCACATCATAAGACTCTAATTGTAGAGACAATTGATGTCTTATAGAAGTAGTCATGTTTTTTCTTTTTCAAATACAATCACATCTATTATTTCGCATGTGCATATCCCATCATATTTAAATTTAGTGTTTTGAAAACTAGGCCGAATCATATTTAAATTTAGTGTTTTGAAAACCAGGCCGAACTGATCGAATAAGTAGGTTAATTTGATTTGATTGAAGCTTAAAAATTGGGAGGTTATTGAATCATTCAAAATCAATTTCACCAACGGTGGTTTAACCTGTTGACCACGTATTCACTTGTTTTTTAAAAAAAATAATTAAAAATTAAAACTTTTTTAAAAAATAAAAAATATAAAAATGAAAAGAGGAATTATGAGTTGAAGATGATGACTAAAAATTATGGTCATGTAGTTTTCTAAAACATGAATTTATTTCCTTGAAATATAATGAAATAGTAGTAATATGTGGATGCTTATACTTAATTTATTATTTTATTGTAGTTAATCTCTGTTAAATTATGTTGAGTATTTAGTTTGGAGTTTTTACTTGGATTTGAAGTATGAAGCAAACGATCACTTAAATTAATACTAAACATTACTTTTAATTAAATTATTTATTTAAAATTGCCTAATTGTGAAATAGTATTTTTATTTAAAAGAACAACTTAAAAATGAGTAAAGAATTAAAATTTGTTCAAATATTTTTTCCCTATATTATTGAAATTTTTATTTTTTTGTTAATATGAAAATATTATATATTATTTATAAAATTAAATATAATTGTTACATCATTATAATGTTACATCGGTTGAACCAATAGTCAGTAATATCATCGATTTTTTATCCGTTTTGATTTTGAAAACATTATTTAAATTCATCAGTTGAAGTATCAATTCAATTCAATTCAATATTGATTTACTTTAGAAAAACTTCTCAAACGATCTAATAAAATTTTGAGCTTTTCTTTACATTAATTTTAATTTATCTTGAATCCGAAGTTCGTTTCCACATCATTGAAGGAAAATAGGATTGATACAAGTTAACTCAACAAATTGTAATCTTTTCCTTTTTATTTTTCGGAAAGAGAGAAGAAAATAGGAAAAAAATTGATACTTCCTTGAAATTCTATCAGAGCCGCAGAAAAGCCACATAATTGTCATTTGGCCCGCGACTTTTGCTACTTTATTTGCCGAGTAGGTCCCCATCTTCCACTTCGCTGACTGCTCTTGCCTCTTTCCCCAAATTCCAAATCGGCCCCCATTTCTAGGGCTTTCCTTCGTCGCCCCTCCCTAACCATTCCGACATCATTCTCTCCTGCAGGTAAATTTCTTTTACTCTTTTCAGCTTCCATCTTCTTTCTTTCAGTTAATTCTTCTTATGCTTTCGTTTGCTGCTTGATGAACTGATTGATCGGTGGATATCAGCAAATGTCCAAATGCATTCTTACTTGTATATTCTAGCATTTTCCTGCAGTTATTCTGGTACAATTTTTTCGTGTTTTGGGTTTACCTTATTTTATACTTCAATGGTAAGCTCGCAGTTTCTATTTTGATAATTCGGTTAATGCTCATCATGGTAATGTTTATCTTTCATTCTAGGCTTCAATCATAGGAAAGCTAATTCGAATTCTGAGTATCAATGCATTGGTTTTAGACTTCTAAGTTTTTTTTCGACTGTTTTTGGAATAACTATTAGGAAATCCTCGAATCAGTGGCCAGGCCACGAATTGAATAAAGTGTATCCATGTTAAGAAACCTATCTGTAGTATTAATAAAGAAAGAAAAAGTACATGTAAGGTTTTTCTAGAAAGAATTTGTTTTAGCCTGCATTTGTTTTTTTTTAATGGTCTTAGATCCTTAAGCACCATATATTTTGTTAAACATATGGTTTCTACATTTTTAAGGCATTTTGAATGCACACAAAGTGCAGAAATTTTGCAACTATACTGGATATCTGCAATCTGTTTACAGTTTGCTTATGGGAAATCCAATTTAATTTCCAGCCACGGACTTGTTTTTCAAGATACTAAGTATATGATTCCTAGTGATGTTTATTTTGGTCTTTTTTTCTCCTTGTAAAATGTGCACTTTTATGAACATATAAATAGTGTTCTCTCTGTTGTCAACTGAGAAATATAGATAATTTAGTGATTTCTCTCTTAGATGTCCATCACCTAACATAAATAAGATGGTGATCAGTGGTGCTCTATTTCACTGGAAGATTTTGATTCATGTCTAACATAGCAAATGGTTTGTTGGTCTTCCTTGGCACTGGTAAGAAAGCATTCTAATCAGCTTTGTTGCATGGAAGTTCCTATCTTAAAAATAATGAGGCATTTATTTTGTTGTTTTCATAACATTGACTTTAGGAACCAAAAATATCAAAAGATTAACAGTTCATATTTTAGTACCCTTGCACTCAAATGACTTTCCACAACAATTATGTCTAAAAACACAAAATAATTGTTTTGTTTTCATAGTAAAGATGGGAAAATTACATTTTCTTTCTCACAATTGTTGTTCACATCTCAGAAAACGAGAAAGAATTTGAAGATGCTCCTCGAACCCTAAGATAGTGCTATAGTTTAACGTGCATACAAAGTATTATTTAAATGGTGCGTGTTGTTTGATATGTGATGGTGGGGTTCTCTTACACTTCTTTGCCTTCTCCATCTTCATTTCACCATTTAAAGGTGAAACTGACACTGCTTTATTTGTTTACTATGATGCATTGACATGAACACAATGACATAGATACAATGAGGCGTAGATGCTGCAACATTACATTTATAAAGATTTAAGTACAAACATGGCTCTAACACGGCTGTTCAAATAATGTAAATATTTTTTTTTATTATATAAATATTAATGTAGATGTATACATATAAATACATGTGTAGACATGCAATTGATAACATAGTCATAAAGACATTGAAACGTGTTTGGTATGTCATCCATTATGTCCTTGACACGTCTATTGTGTGTCTGATAGTCATTGGATTTGTTGGAAACTTTTTATTTTCGTTTAATTTATGGACACAAATACACAATAAGTGGAGAGTCAAAACATATATCAAAGGCTTGTGTGTTTGACATGATCTCCAACACGACATGAATGAATTTTCGGAATATTGATGCATTATAGTTTGTTTATGTTCTTTTCGAACTCGTGTATAAATGGTTGAGTTGAAGCCATTACAATGGCATCACCTTAGATGTGCCATTTATATTTCCTTGCTTCCCACAATGTCATGTTAGGAATAAAAATAAGTGTTAGCTGACAGCTTTTCTAGTTACCGCCATTTCGAATTTCATTTACCAATCCTAGTTGGCATCCTCAAATTGGCATCTTGAACATGACTTTGTCAGCATTAGCTGCTATACCAACTTATTATCTACCTATTGTAATTAGGAAAACAGGGGAATTTTCTATTTAAGCATGAAGGTCGTGTCATATGCTCAATCACGTTGTATGAGTAATATGTTTGATGTGTGCATGTCGCAACCGAGTAGTGCATGATGACATGAAATTATTAAGGGACAAAAATGTTAATGCCTCCTCCCCCCTAAAAAGGGAAAACTAAAGATGGTGGTATTGTATGTTTGATGTGTGCATGTCGCAACCGAGTAGTGCATGATGACATGAAATTATGAAGGGACAAAAATGTTAATGCCTTCTCCCCCCTAAAAATAGAAAACTAAAGATCGTGGTATTCTTTATCCTGTTTCTGTTTCTTGGTTTTTAGGGAAAGGGGGGAAGGGCGTCATAACTTGAAGTGAATCTCAATAAATTTTTAATAAAGGGTCATGCTGTGAAAAATAGAATGTAAGGCATTAGTCATATTTTAGCTGATCCATTCCTTGAATTCCTGAAGATACATGCCATGGCAAAGGGGAAGCTTATACTAATTTGCCAGTCTGGTGGTGAGTTTATAACCAAGGGCGATGGTGCCTTGTCTTATGAAGGGGGAGAGGCAAATGCTGTAAATGTTAATCATGAAACCCAGTTTGATGATCTGAAATTAAAGTTAGCTGAAATGTCTAATTTGGATCAGACAACAATTTCTATCAAGTACTTCCTCCCAGGAAACAGGAGAAATCTCATCAGTTTAAGAAATGACAAAGACCTAAAGAGAATGATTGATTTTCATGGGAATTCAGTAACTGCTGATATATTTGTCGATGGAAAAGAAGGATTTGATCATGGTGCTATGAAAGTACACGCTAGCAGGTATGTGACTGTGGTGTATGTTGTTTAGCGTATACTTCTGTTTTAGCATTATGAGTATTCTGTTTTAATTCCAGCTCGTCGCCAATCAGAACATGCCACCTAATTTGTTTCTGTAGAGATAATGTTGGCTATCCCATATGTCCCTCACTTTATAACAAGTGAAATCTGTTGCAAGTCTCTGTACAATTTGATAATTGTTGTTGGTGCCTGGCTGGTAATTAACACATGAATGATACCTGCAGAGACAGTGGTGTGAAACTGGCCGAGACAGTAACCCATATTTCTGCACTCTCAACTGCTGCTACTCCGGTTGTCAATAATCTTAAAAATCTGGTTTCCCATACCAGCACTTCACCTGATGATGCTGACCCTCCTGTTAATGCTCCTGCTGTTTCTACAGCAGCTGCTGATAAGATTGCAGAAAGCACAAGCCCCAGTCAAACATACACTGTCTCACCCCTGTCTTCTGAACATGGTGCTGAAAATGATTCTGACTATAAGCCTCAGTTAGTGGTCAATATTAATGCTGATCGGGCCCCATCTGGTTTAGATATGAGTGGTAGTCCAGCAGATACTGTCAAGAAGCGGAGGCGTACTGCCTCATGGATGATTGGTGCCCATGGTCCAACTATTGTTGCAGTTAGTGATAATGATGGGGATAGAAGAAAGCGGAAGAAAAATGATCGAGCTCGCAGTAGTTTAGCTGCCAGTGACAAATTGGAAAACCGAAGAGATGGTGTTATGGGAACAACTGATCTTGACAATCCATCCAGTGTTGCTTTTTCTGATGATGGTTTGCCAGAAAAATTAGTTGCTTCATGGAGAGATTGCATTAATGGTGTGGGACAGGACTTTAAAAGTGTGAAAGAGTTTCGAGAGGCACTTCAAAAGTATGCTGTTGCTCACCGCTTTGTCTATAAATTGAAAAAAAATGACTCTAATCGTGCCAGTGGCATTTGTGCTGAGGAAGGCTGTTCTTGGAGCATCCATGCATCTTGGGTTCCTGCTTCTCAATCATTTAGGATTAAAAAGTTCAACAGTTCACATACATGTGGAGGGGAATCTTGGAAGAATGCTCATCCAGCAAAAAAATTGTTGGTAAGTGTTATAAAGGACAAATTACGAGATTCCCCACATCACAAACCCAAGGAAATTGCTAGAAGTATTTCACGGGACTTCGGTATTGAATTAAAGTATACACAAGTAAGGCGTGGGATAGAGGATGCTCGGGAGCAACTTCAGGGTTCATATAAAGAGTCATACAATCGCTTGCCTCGGTTCTGTGAAAAGTTGGTGGAGACAAATGCTGGGAGTTTTGTCAAGCTGATGACTAATGAAGAAAAAAGATTCCAATGCCTTTTCGTCTCTTTTCATTCCTGTATACAAAGCTTCCTGAATGGTTGCCGTCCCATTCTCTTTCTCAATGCTACGTCTCTGAAATCAAAATACCAAGAAAGTTTGTTGACAGCAACTGCAGTTGATGCAGATGATGGATTCTTTCCGGTTGCATTTAGCATAGTTGATACTGAAAATGAGGACAACTGGCGTTGGTTTCTGGAGCAACTAAAATCTGCATTATCAACTCCCCTACCATTAACTTTTGTCTCAGATAGGGAGAAGGGACTAAAAAAGTCTGTGCATGAGGTATTTGAAAATGCTTACTATGGATATTCCACATATCATCTTATGGAAAGTTTCAAGAGAAACTTGAGGGGTCCATTCCATGGAGAAGGAAGAGGGGTTTTGCCTGGAAAATTTTTGGCTGCTGCACATGCAGTTCGACTTAGTGGTTTCAAAAAGTTCACTGAGCAAATTAGACAGATTTCTTCAAATGCTTATGATTGGGTAATTCAGATTGAGCCAGAGCATTGGACTAATTTACTGTTTAAAGGTGAGCAATACAACTATATTATACAGAATGTTGCAGAACCATATACTAAGCTGATGGATGAAATTAGAGAATCGACTATAATGCAGAAGGTAGAAGCACTTATTTACATGATAAGTGAACTAATTAATACTCGCCGAATTGAGTCTAGCAAATGGACAATGAACCTGACTCCATCTAAAGAGAAAAGGATACAAGAAGAAGCTCTTAAAGCACATGGTCTGAGGGTGTTTATCTCATCGGATGTTCTATTTGAGGTTCATGATGATTCTACTCATGTTGTCAATATTGAGAAATGGGAATGCACTTGCCTAGAATGGAAAGGAAGTGGACTACCTTGTTGTCATGCTATTGCTGCTTTCGCCTGCTCGGGCAAGAATGTCTACAACTACTGTTCAAGAAACTTCACTGTAGATAGTTACCGCTTAACATATTCAGAGTCCATAAATCCTATTCCTGGTGTTGGTGCACCTTTGGAGAAAGGAGATGCTGCTGATTCAGGTGATGTGAAGGTGCTTCCTCCTGCCCCTCCATACCCAAATCAACAGAAGGAGCAAACTAAAGCAGAGGATCCAGATAAGAGGACGGTCACTTGTTCCAAATGTAAGGAACCTGGGCACAATAAGGCTTCATGTAAGGCCACCTTATAGGTCCTATTGTTTTATGTAAATGTTGTACAGCTTGTATATTAAACAAGTTGACTCTTGGATTTATCACTTATTGTTGCAGCCTGGATGTGCTATGTTACCTGTAGTTGAATATGTATGAGAAGTAGCTGCTCTAGACTGACATGGGCAAACTAGTTATGCTAGGTTTGAAGCTGGAATTTTAGTGAGAAAAATAAGAAAAATTATTATTTCATTTCAAATGATGTATGTGTCATTTGTTTTATATATTTTATTTTTACCTTACCTTATTCTTCAATAAAATACATCCTTAGGGGTGATTAGTACGCATGATTAAAATTAAAATGGGATTGGAGTGACTTAAGGAATAAAATGAAGATAGGAAAGAAATGATGTTAGTATAATTTATAATAAAAAAAAAAACTTGTTCTATGGTTAGTAGGTTCAAGGATGAGAAATTAATGGAATTGTTGATTTCAATCTCATGATTGATGATTACGAATTATTGAAGGGAATGGTGATATGGGTGGGATTGGAGAGGTAAACTCAGTAGCCATTATTTCTATACCCTGAAAAGCATGTTGAGCCGACCACCCCCGAATAAACTCGACTTGATGCTAGGAAAGGAGATTCATAGCAAGCAATGCGTTGCGTTCGACTAGGAGGTCGAGTAGCACTTGTCCCTAGGCATGGTTGCATTTATTGCATTCTTTGTTCACACTCAACTTGTACCTCCATATTAAATACCAAACGAACATTCTGTCCGCATTACATGCGCCGACAACCAATTACCACTATATTAAATACAGAAGATTTGTCCATATCTCTAGTCGACAGGAAGCATGGTGACTAACAAGCGCCAAAAAGACCTCCAAGGTTCCCAGACACACATCTTGCTAGCTTATAGGGAGGAGATGGCCATTTTGGCCTCCCCTTTTTGCCAAGCTAGGAAATGCACTATAAATACGCCTAGTTGATAGATTTTCAAGTATGCTATATACATACTTTGGCCCTTACTTTGCTATTTCCTCCCCTAAAACTTGTTTTGACTTAAGCATTAGATGATTTTAGCTAAAGGCTACTTCGGCAAGCCTCACGTGCTTTTTTGGATTGCAGAACTCAACCTACACCCATACAACAACCCTAAGCTCATCAACTGGCTGTTTGGTTGGAGCAACCTTTTAGCTTACAATCAAACCCTCATAAATTTAATATTATTATTTGGCAATGTCTGTGGGATCTTGAGTCCATAACCTATGAACATGGTAAACACAAGGCGAGTCGCTTCTGAAAGATAAAGCAAATGAAGATCTCCACCCCCTCCACTACCTCCTCTATCTCAACCTTCGCAAGCCTAGGATAGAGTAGGTCTTATCACTCAACTAGACTAGGTGGCCGCATTGACCATCCCTTCGCTTATACAGATGATCAATGATCAGATTTTTGCACAAATCTCTGCCCAACTCTTTGTAGCACTACAAAAGCATAACCACCAAGCTTCACTGATAGCAAGCACCACCTCATGCCTATCTAAGCAGAAGCAAAAGGGCCCCTCGTGAAGAGAGAACATCCTTGACATCCTACTAACATATGCTAGAACAACCAGATGCAAGAATAGCCAGGACGCTTCCCCCGTAAGCATCTTCGAAACCATCTACAAAGAAAAGTCACCGAATTTATTAAGAATTTCCTCTGACCTCATTGACCCTTGTAACGATAAAGGGTTGAGCGTCCGAGGCCACAGCTTAGACAAAACCCGCCTTAGGCAGATCAAACAGAGTGGGAAAAAGTATCCCACCAAGTCTAGCAGATAAATCGATGAGATAGGAAATTTCCAGAAGAAACTTAGAAAGAAAACTGTAGGTCAAGAATGCCTTTACTACTAATGAGAATGAGAATCACCCTTTATTCAAGAAATAATTGATGAGTGCATCGGTGTCAACTCCAAAGTCCTCACGGGCTTGCCTCGATATGGCGGTTCCATTGACTCCTAATGAACACTTATTGCAATTTGAGCACATGATGCTACTACACGTGTATAATGGTCATATCCACACTAAAATGCTAGTTACCGCATTCCAAGGGATCGCCATAGAATGGTTTGTCAAGCTTCCATTTTTTCATATAACCAACTTTGTGACAAATTCTTGCACTAATTTGCCAGTAGAAGGAAAGCCATATTGCCATATATCCACCTCCATACAGTAAGACAGAATGAGATAGAGCTCCTTAGGGGCTTCCTTGTGAGATTTGACACTGAGGTCCTGAAAATTGACAATCGATGTATTGGGTTCCTTATCAATGTCATTTTCCTAGGAGTTAAGAATAAAGAGTATGTCAATACCTTGGTAAGAGAGAGACCAAAGACCATCAAGGAGTTGCTTAACCTAGCCGAATGCTACATGATATAGGAGGACATAAATAGAATGAACTATGATGGGTAAGAGCACGACAGAAAAGGCAAATGAAAAGAAAAACAAGATAGGCAGCAAAAAGATGGCTATCGATCGTCCATCAAAAGGTTCCCTCATTGTACACCATTGAACACGACAAAAAGGCGGTGTTAATGACCATTCAAAATGATGGCATACTCAAGAAGCCAAGAAAGCTCAATGAATATCTAGACATGAAGAATTTAAAGAGATACTTCTATTTCTACAAACAGAAAGGCCATGATATTGAAGATTGTTTCCAATCCCAAGATGAAATTAAGTGCCTCATCTAGTAGGGGAACTTGAAAAAATACATATGATTAGATAGCAACAAAAGAGGAAGGGCAAACCGATCAAACTTTCCCTAGAGAAAGGTCGAGGATCTTGAAGAGAGATGACAAGGGTAAGAAAAAAGTTGAGACAGATCGCCCCCCCATTGAGAAAGGTAATTGACACCATTGTAGGAGGACCCTATAGGGGACTCCAAATCTGCAAGAAAACAAGTGCAGCATCAACTTGACGCTCTAAAACCATCATGCACAAATGTGGTCATGCAAGTTTCTACAAGCTTAGAATGGATCTCATTTTCAGACACCGATCTCTTTCATCTAGGCAAGCAAAAAGCGGATGACAGATTGGATTACACTCTAGTAGTCGCTGTGGAAATTGCAAACTTTGAGGTCAAGAAGTTCCTAATTGATAATTGTAGCTCTGCTAACATCTTTTTCCTTTCAACACTCCAGAAGATGGATGTGGAGTAGCTTAAGCTTGAGACAATTAGCACTCATTTAGTTGGATTTGAAAGGTCTGAGATTACCCCAGTTAAATCTATTAGCTTGTTAACATCATCCAGCATGGCTCCCCAAAGGCAGAGGTTGATGACCAGCTGCTTGGTAGTCGAGACACTATATAATGTAATTATTAGAAGGCCAGCCCTAAATGACTTTGGGATTGTAGTCTCAACCTATCATATGAAGATGAAATTCCCCATAGCAGCAGGGGTCAGAGAATTGTAATGTGACATCAAAGAGGTTTGGAGATGTTACACTATTTCCAACACCGCTAATTCCCAAAAAAACCAACCTAAGTCGAAAGCTTAGTTGAAATTTTAGTAGTTGAGCCTATAGTCAAAGACTCCACGAAGAAGAGAAAGTGCAATGATATAAGAGTTGAAATGATCGAGGAGTTTAAGACCATCGAGCTTGAATAAAGAAATTAAGAGAGGACCAAAAATTGGGATACACCTAGATAACATGGAATACATGTTCATAAACTTTATGTAGAAAAACATTGATGTATTTGCATGGAAGGCAACTGACCTTTGGGAGATCGACCTTCAGATCATTTTGCACCACCTTAATATTAACCTCTTCTGCAAGCCAATTAAGCAAAAAACAAGTTCTTTTAATGTTGAACGATGCCAAATTATCAATGAAGAGGTCAAAAAACAAGCAGGTTACATTATAGAAATTCAATACTTTAGCTAGCTTTGTAATATAGTCCTTGTGCCTAAAAGTGAGGGCAAGTGGCGAATATGTAATAATTTTACTGACTTTAATAAAGCATGCCCTAAGATCTTTTACCTATTGCCGTGAATAGATTTACTAATCGATTCAAATACAGGTGCAATCTATTAAGTATGATGAACACTTTCCAAGGTTACTATCAAATTTTCATGGCTATAGAAGATAGGGAAAAAACATCTTTTGTAGTCCCCAATGGGATACTCTATTTTTCAGTGTGCCCTTTCAACTAAAGACCGCAGATACAACTTACCAGAGGTAGGTTAACTTCACGTGCAAGAATGAAATTGACCAAAAAATGGAGGCTTGTATTGATGACATGATTGTCAAAAACGAGGAAGAGGTTGACCACTTGGCTGATCTCAACTACATATTTTCAATCCTAAGGGCTTTTTAAATAAAGCTCAACCTAAACAAATACACATTCACAGTTTGGTGGGATAAATTCTTAGTAAGCCCAAGAGAGATTGAAGCCAACCTTTAGAAGGCTATCAAAGACATCACGCCTCTAAAGTCAATTAAGGAAGTGTAGAGGTTGGTTGGTAGAATTGTGGCCCTAAGTTAATTTATCTCTTGTTTGGGAGACAAAAGTTTACCATTCTTTAAGATCCTTCGAATGGCAAAAGGTTCCAATGGAAGGAAGAACACATAATCTTTAGTGCAATTGAAGCTTTATCTATCGACCTCTCATCTGTTAGCTATACCATCTTTTGGAGAGATGCTTTACTTGTATTTAGCAGTCCCAAGCGCAACAGACAACTCAATTTTCGTATCAATCAATGTAAACACATATCAACTAGTGTACTATGTTAGCAAGATCCTCCAAGGAGTCGAATATAACTACTTGGAGATCGAAAAAATTTCTTTCGCATTGGTCACTGCTGCCAAAACGTTAAGACCATACTTCCTATCCCACTTTATAATTATTTTAACTAGCCAAACTTTAAAGTAGGTCTGGTTTAAACCAAATACTTCTAGAAGATTAACAAAGTAGGCTATAGAACATAGAGAATTCAACATCAAGTTTCAGCCTTGAACAGTCGTTAAAGCACAAGTATTGATAGATTTCCTAGCAGAGCGCATCGACCTCTCTATAACAGTTGAATGCCTCAGGTCCTTCTAGACATTGCACGTCAATAATTCCTCCACTTCAACAAAAGGCGGAGAGGAATATCACTATGTTCTCGTAATGCAGTAGAATATAAATTCCCCTTGAAACTCAACTTTTCCATTACCAGGTCAAAGAAACTTGACATTGCACGTCAATAGTTTCTTTGCTTTCCATTACTAACAATTGAGAGAGGAGTCGAGCATCTTGCTGTGATCATGGATTCCCTGCTAGTCACAAAGTAGTTTGGCAGTAACTTTAAAGCAAAGAAACTTACAATGTCGAAATACTTGATAGAGGTTAAAAAACTACAGTAGCAATTTGAGAGATTGACCCTGAGTCTAGTACTAAGGTCGAAAAATAATAGAGCAAATGCACTATCCAAGTTAGTGTGCTCCACGAGAGGCACAAAAGAGAGAACTATTACATTTCTAATAGCAATAAGCCAACCATAAAGGTTAACCGGGATAGTAAGAAGGTTTTGGACATTTAGGATGTAATACCTAGCTAGCAGGAGGAGCTTATAACTTATTTGAAAGAGAACAAGCTCCAACATGATAAAGTTGAAGCTCAGAGGCTAAGAGGTAGAGTAGCAAGGTTTTCACTGATGAGAATGGTCAAGTTACAAAAAATCCTTCTCAGGATCTCTTTTACGATATCTAAGGCTAGAAGAGGTTTAGGAAGTGTTGAAAGAAATCCATGCAGGAAGCTGCAACAACTACTCAGGAAGTCGAGCTTTGGCACATAAAACTTTGAGGCTAGACTACTTCTGGCGGATCATGTTACAAGACATGATCAACTTTAGTAAAAGATGATCATCCTGCCAGGTCCATGCAAACATCATCCATCATCCAGCTTTGAACTTTGTAGCCATTGATATCTTTTGGACCTTTGACTAGTGGGGCGTCAATATCATCGACCTCTTCCTTGTACCTTTTGGACAAAAAAATTCATGATCTTGGCCATTGAATATTGTACAAAGTGGTTCGAGGCGAAAGCCATTCTGAAAATCATTAATGCAACAACAAGAGGTTTTTTGTGGAAAAATATTATGTGTTGATTTGGCCTCCCGAAAGTGATCATGTAAGAGCAAAACAATGAAGGATTAGTGCAAGCAACTATGCATAAAGTAGCATTTTACTTCGGTTGATAACTCTAATCCAATAGTCAAATTGAAGTTACCAATAAAATGATTGTGAAGCACATCAAAACTCGACTAGAAAGAGCTCAACGAAATTGGGCTGATAACCTACCAGTGTTCATGTGGACTTATAGAACGACACCCAAGAACTTCGACTAGCCAAAGCTTACTTAGTTTGGTCTATGGATCGGAAGTTGTAACGCCAACAAAAATAATACATCACATAACTCAAGTCATCAACAACCACCTAGTTAAAAATGTATATGAAAGAGTTTTTGACCTCAAGATGCTTGACAAAAATGCCAACAAGCATACATAAGAACGCAAAACTACAAAGCTTTGATGGCCAAGAACTACAATAAATCAGTTTGACCTAGAACTTTTTAGATAGAAGACTTAGTACTCAAGAAAGTGGAGGTCTCTAAGAATGTCGGGAAGCTCAACCTTGCATGGGAAGGACCATTTATAGTGGTCAAGGTTTCCAAGAACACTTCCTACAGGATAGCAGATATGGATGGCAATAAGCTCCCTCGACCTTGGAATGCTGTTAATTTATGAAGATTTTACGTATATTGAGATCTAATCTTTTGATAATAAAAGTGACCTTTTTTATGAAATCATGCATTATTTGAGATTTGACTTCTCAATTATTTACATATTATCATGATTAGTTATTGGCCAGGATTAAATAATTCCTCTAAAGATGTGTGAGATCCAGTCTTCTCAAAGTGCATATAAAATGATGAGATAGCGCATCAACCATTCATTAAATGTCCCAACCAGTGAAATCTTATTCTCTTCAATTAATCTAGTTCTTATAATAGGGCACAATAAATTGATATTGACTTCAGAACTGGATATATCACTAAGTTCTATATCAAAAGCAAATCCACTTAAGTTCGAGAATATTGAAAAATTGCAAGCAGGCAACAACTTGATCAAAACTATAAACACAAAGAAAGCAACAAAATAAAGGAAATAAAGTAGTTCATTTCATAAAAAGCATTAAATCTTTTTACATATGATCAAAAACAAAAAAACAATCTTACAAGCAACCAAAAAAACATAAAAGTTAGGGCCCTAACTAGAACTAGCACCCTCCATTCGATCAACAACGGCATCATCGCCTTCGACTTTGACCATGGCCTCGTCATCTATTCAATTGAAATCATTCCCATCAGCAACATTGACAATCAATGACCTCCAGTGGGCCCTGAACTTCCTGTTCTTTTTCCAAATTTAGTACGACCACTGGTCGAGAGGGTCCAGCCGGTCTTCAAGAAAGTTGTGAACAGTGGGGAATAAAACAACTACATCAACTTTAGCCTGGCAAGCCCTGTGGCCTTTAGAACACCTAGTATCCACCACCTACTCGGCTTCAAAGGGCAGCTGCTTCACTTTCTCCTCGAGCATGCTCTTGTTAGTGACAGTTGCCAGAAGCTCGTGGTCTTTCTCCTCAACCTGTTTAGTCAGCTAGTCGATCCTCAATTCTATAGATGCCAACTTGGTCTTGGAAACTCTGATATGCTTATGCTTAAGAGCCTCGTATATTTCCTGCAACTGAGCATGATTAAAAAGAGACACCTAAAACCTATAGTACAGACTATCCGTTTATTGCTCAACTTGAGATATGAGAAAATTTAGTTACTACAGGTGAAACAAAAATAGAGACACACTAGGGCAATTGATCAATGAGCAACACACCACATAGACATAGAAATAGACTAGCTTTCAAAATATTAAACAGGGTCACTCCCAAGGGCCCTACATCCATCATCGAGGAATTATTGGCCAACCCCAAATCTCCAAAGCAAGGTTTAGACAGCTTAGGTAGATTGAACTTCTCTACATTAGTCATCTTTACAACTCGTTCAGATATGTGGATATCTCTATATGCCATCACATTCCCTCTGTCTCCAGTCAACCTTTCACTGGAGGAGCCCTTCTAAAGCTCCCAACCTTAAAAGCCCTCTTTTTCAACAGCTGCAGTTAGAGGGATCGAGGTACTGGCAATAGTTTGGCAGTGAGTCAAGGAAGAATCATGTTTTGTAGCTGTGTCAGTAGACAATGTTTCCTAATGAGAAGCTTGAGCCTCGCAACGAAGCTTGGCCTTGTGCTGCCTGGCCATTGCAAGCTGACGAGTAGTGCACTCATGAGTAATGATCAATCTGCAACATAAACAACTTACTTGATCAGACACTATAGAACTTACATAGGAAAAATGCAACAAAAAGGAAAACTACCTAAATGAGTACAAAATGCCACCTTGCTGGGGGTGATCGACAAGTGTACCAACATAAAAACTCTCTCTCTAATAAATGTGGTAGCCTCCATCTCCACAATCTTCATAAGATCTCGAATAAAGGTATTATTTAGAGTAGGGCTCATATTATTAGGGAGGATGATTTTCCCCCTCAACCAACCCCTAGGAATATGAAAGCGTCCCCATTGGGAGATCAAACCTAAAAAAAACTATTTCTTCCATCCCTGCCCTTGGGAGGAAGAAGAAGTGACAAGAATTTTCCTATGAGGTCGAGTAGTTATATAATAAACGCACAACTCTTTAGAGCTACCAAAGTTTCTTAACATGGAATAATGGACAAGATTACAAATATTAACCAAAGAAGGCAGTTGATTGTATATGACATTAAAATAACAAAGTTGTACAAAACCTCAAAGGAATTAGGAAGAAGTTGAGTAAGGTAAACTCGAAGATTACTAAGAAGCTCTCAGCTATAGGCTGAGTGATCGGAAACCTGAAAGTACACTCTAAGACAGCTAGGTGAACTGTTATACAACCTTCAAGAGGTTGGTCCATATGATCCTCAGGTCGAGGTTTAATCAGTTCGAATTCATAAGTAATATGGAATTTGCGCCTAAATGACTCAGGCTTCTATACTAGATATCCAACCTAATTTTGTTGTAGTAGTTAGTAGTCACTAGCCTACCCCAAGACATAGGAGCTCGATTGATGGGCTTAGATGGCCCTGCCTCATCCACTACAACATGAGAGGTCCCACTTTCCTCATCAGAACTACTCCCCTAATCTGATAAGCTATTAGAGTTGTTAATACGGCTTTTGCCCCCTCGTAACTAGTTTGTTGGCTAGAAGAGGACTCCCCAACCTCACTCTCTTCACCCACTCAACCTGTCGGGGATCTAAACACCTCAATCTCACCTACCTCACTCCCACCACCCAACATGATCGAAACTCAAAAAATTTAGCACAAATAAACTCAAGGTACAAAAAGGAAACAAAAGAGCAAGGAACAAACAACAAAGATAAAAAATAAATGGAAACTTACAATAAAAGATAGAAAGATTGTAGAACTCGAGCGAAAGTAGGCCAGAAACAAAACTCACAATCGGAAGTAGATAGAACCTTGACCAAGAAGTAAAAACTCGACCTCAATTAAGCAGAACAAAGTAAAAAAAGGAAAGGAAACTAACACACTTGTAAGGGCCTAACACAACGTAACTCTCTAAAATGACTGGTTACTAGCTAATAATGGTGTAATTGCAGGTCACACCGACAGTTACTTTCCTAATAAAACTAAAAGAAACCATCCAACAACTCCTCTTTCAAATTCTTGCCTAGTATATCCTGGTTGAAATTTAAACCTCGCTCGTCAATAAAGATCTCCCAGTGGATCTACTTCTCGCTCCAACCTTCACAAACTCCCAATTGCACTAAAAGGTGAGGGGACTCATGATATAGGTAGGGTCAGCCCTTTCCGACCCAAAACAAACTCAGCAGCAATTATTTCTACACCCTAAAGGGCCCATTGAGTAGACCCCGACAAACTCGACTGGCGCTAGGCAATGGCCACTGGAGGAAAGGAGATTCATGATGAGCAACACGTTTGACCATCTTGACCTCCTTAAGTCGAGCAACATTTGTCTGTAGGCGCGACCGTATATCACATTCTTTGTTCACACTGAACTAATCATTTTCGCATTAAATAAAGTTGAATCAACATTGTGTTCACATTAAATGCAGTGACAATCAGTCACCACCATATGAAATGCAAAAGATTTATCCTATATCTGTGACCGGTAGGAAGCATGGTGATTGACAAGCGCCAAAGAGACCTCCAAGGTCCCTATACGCACATCAAATATTGCTAGGCTATAGGGAATAGATGGTTATCTTGACCTCCCTTTTTTGTCAAGTCATGAAACGCACTATAACCCCAGTTGATAGGGTTTTAGGTACGCTATGTACATACCAAGGCCTCAACTACTTTTTCCTCTCCTCAAGTTTATTCTGACTTAAGCATCGGAAAGTTTTAGTCGATGTCCACCTCAGCAAGCCTCATGTGCTTCCTTGTGGTTGCAAGATTCGGCCTCCACCCATACAACAACCTTGAGCTCAGCCACTAGCAGGTTAACTGGAGCAGCCTTTCAGCTTACAATCAAACCCCCATAAAATTTAACATTACCAAATGGGATGAAATTATTTTGAATAACCAAATTATCCATTTGAAGAAAATTATCAAAATCGAAGTATTTTTTGTATATTGTTTTAAAAAAAAATTGTGATGTAAATCTATAATTAGATCGTTTTAATAAATAGTATTTTGTTACTATTTTAAAATTTCTCTGTAAGATAATAACATAATTAGGTAGTTTCAATGTTACTTTTAATTTTATTGGAATAACAGAAATCACTGTTTTCTTTCATATTTTATTAGTTATGTTATATACATTAATGTAGAAGAAGTATAGCCAACTTTTTCTTTCAAATTAATCTTTTTATCATTTTAAATCACTAAGTTCCAGTGAACTTTGTAATATATTAAAAAAAATATAAAATGTTATATATCTAGAGCATTTTATTTATTTATTTTTGTGGTAAGGCTGGGATGTTTTCATTGTATTTTTTATAAATTTAATTTGAAGAATTGTGATAGAATCTTCAACTCTTCATTTATATATTTTTATTTATTTTTTAATCCTCTGGTAGAGGTATGGAAATATGACAAATTATGTATATATGTGTGTATATATATATATATATATCTTATTAGGTGTAGACCGAATCGATATCTCTAATTTTTTAATGAAAAAAATTGGGAGGCATATATTTAATTTCTTATTTTTTATAATAATTTATAAATACTTGAATCTTTATTGAATTTTTTTTAACCTCGCTTAAAAATGAACAACACATCAACACCTTTAATCTTTTTTAATATTTGAGAAGTTTGTATTTAAGCTTATTTTTATAATAATTTGCAATATTTCTCTGATGTTACTAAAATATATACGAGCAAATATATAATTAAATAAAAATGCAAGCAATTAAAGAAGTCGGTACATAATATTAAATATTACAAAGTAAATTTTTTTAAGAAGTATCAATCTTTTTTATTAAATTTTGAAGAGTAATTTTTCAATGAAAAATATATGTTCATTCCTAATGGATTGGGAATGGCTTAGCCCATGGGGGGAAAGAAATAACTTAATTAACCTATGCTTTTTGATAATGAGAATTTCTATAGGAATGGGAATTCCAATCTCTAAATTATACCAATCATGTACCTGTAAATAAAATTAAAAATATCTATTTCATTCTAACATCATTCCTTCATGCCAATCATGTTGTAATTTTTCAAAAAAATAAGAAGCATTTTGACTCTCTCTTCGCAAGTATAATTCAGTCATGTCTTTGTAATTGGGGAAATGTGTTTCGGCTTGTTGGTCATTTTGCCCTTATTATTGATTATTAATAAGGATATAAAGATTGGACAAACTAGTCTCTTATTTTTCTCCTTTTCCTTAAAATCATACCAAATACCAACAAATATATATATATATCTTTTAAATCTTAATTTGGAATTTTATATACATATATTCTTATTCTCTTATTTCAGTATGCCAAAAAAACTTATTAAATATTGAACAATCAATTATTTTGGTTGGATTAGGTTTATTAATTGAATTTTAATTTATATATTTTTTATTTTATTTGGTAATATGGTTATCAAATAGTTTAAATATAAAAAGCAATTAAATTAAAGAATAGAATCATATTTGCATTCTTTTTATTTATTACTTTTTATTTTATTACTAAAATAATAAAAAATATCACAGTAATTAAATAATAAACATAAATATATGTATATAAAATTTTAACATTAAGAATTAAAAATTAAAATATACAAATTAATAATTTTATATTTAATATGATTCTAGACCCTATATCCAATTGAACATATTTTATAAGATTAACAATTAAATATCAAAATAATACTTTAATCGAATTTTCATTTCTATTTCTCGGTCTCAAGAAAAGTTGATGGGTTAGAGTTTTGAAACTTATATATTAATTGCAAAAGGATTTGGCTTGAGTGTGTGCCCCCTAACGGAAATTTGCCAATTGTATTAGTTTATAATTTAAGTCATAGGCCTTACAAAAACAGAGAAAATTTCTGAAGTTTGAATAGAATAAAATTCTAGAAGGCATCTTGTTACTATAACATATAAGCATCGATGTGCGTATCTTATACCGCTTTCGCATGTCGACCTTTTTATTTTTTTTTTTCTTTTTATGTTTTGTGTGTTCAAAACGGTGTCGTTTTGGTTTGCTCTTGCTTTGTATATTTGTTCATTGTGTATGAAATGTTGTACAATGTTTTATTTTCTTGTGGGTTTTTGGTGGGTCTCGTCCATGTGGTTAAAAGAAATTGCTTGGTTTTGTGCAGTTTTTGTATTTTTTTTATGTTTTTCTCTTTCAGTATTGAAATAGTATTGTACTGTGGGTGATGGTGTTTTTTAGTTTTGTACTTTGTGCTCCTTTTATTATTTGTTCTTTTGATTTTTGTAATTTTGTTGTTGGTGGGGTCCACTTATAAGGATAGAGAGAATTGGGAGGTCTGATTTATGATGCTTGCAATTAATGTTGATTGATTTTTTGCTCGGCTTTTTTGATATGATTTTTTTATCTTTTTTTTCCATGTTTATATTTTTAGTTGTTTCTAGAGGTATTGTTTATGGGCCTTCTTTATTTGATTTATTTTTGGCTCTTTTTTTGTGTAGTTTCTTTATTTATTTTTCGTGTAGGATAGAGGCCATATCTTTTGGATGATTGTTGTCGTTGTTGTTTATTTAATTCATTACACTTTTTTGGTTATGGTTTCTGTAATACTTGTAAAAATGGCACACAAAAAAAAAGAAAAGAAAAGAAAAGAAAAGAAATGTGTTTCATCCTCTTTTTATGGTCACTTTTTTTTTGTTTATTCTTCGTGTTATCTATTCATCGTATTTTTGTATGGTAGAGTTCCTTTTGAGATAGAGAGGTCCTTACTTTTGTCAGATTTTATCAAGGAAAAATATGAAGAAAATGGCTGTACATTTTGATGAAAGGATGTCGTCACATCAGTGGATATAGTACTTGCAGATTTTCATCTAGAAGATAAGTTTCATATTTTTTCGGCTTCTTTCTTTTTCTCTTCCTTTTTTATGTTAGTTTCTATTATTTGTTTTAATAATAGGCTGAAAAAACTTAGCTAGAATAAATGGGTGGCTAGATTAAACTGAGTGTATATAAAAAATAAAATGAAGAAAGAAAAAAAAAAGTTGAAAGTTGTGATAAAATGGTAATCATAGCTACATTACTATGGCTAGGATTTTGTCAGTGTTTTTTTTACTGTGGTTTATTTTTTCTGTACCGATTTGTTTTTCGAAAGGGTATATGTCATTCTCTTGGTATAATTTGTTTTGTTGCTTTTTTTCCTTGGGTTATGTGTGTGTGTGTGTGTGTGTGTTGAGGAGTACTTTGTGTTGTCTTCTGGTATTTAAAATTGTGTATTTTTTGTACATTTTTCATTTAAAAAAAGTGGCAGGCCTTTTCTGAATGGTTTTGTTTTGGCTGTTTTTTGGCTGAGGTTCTTGCTCCTTTATATTTGGTTGGTGTAGTTTTTCCTTCTTTGCTCTTATCATTTGTAGTTCTTTTTGTTCGTTTTTATTTTCTTTTTATTTTGTATTCTGTTATTGGTGTGAGAATTTTGGATGTTGTTAAAGGTTTTTCTTGGGTTGTATTCCTATTAAGAATTTTTTGTTGGCTTACATCGTTGAAAATTTTTTCATTCATGGTTTGTGTTGGTTTTATTTGTTCACTTATTTTTTGAGAGTTATCATTGTTTTTTTTATTTGATTACTGCGATTTTGTTTGATTTATTTCATGTATTATTTGTTTACAGTTTATTGCTAATGCGAATATTGTTTTCTTTTTTGTATTATAGTGCTATCAATTAGCTGAGATAAGGCAAGAATGATTTATCTTTTGTTCTAGTTGACAAATATCTGGTGAGTAAATATTATTTTTTTAAGCATTTTTTGGTTATGTTTTCTTTTCTTTTTTTTTTCAGGGGGCGGGGTGGTGGTGGATATTACCATTTGTTTTTATTATGTGTTTTTGGACTATCATTTAATGTCATGAAGTGTGTATATTTCCTATTTTTTGTGTGCTTTTGATGTATGAGGTTACATTTATTTATGTATTAATGTTTTGAGTCTGTACATATAAATAAAGAAAATAGGTAAGTTGTGATTATTCTACAAATTTTTCATTTTTTAGAATGGATATGGTCTTTTTTTGTTTGCAAATTATTTTTTTTTTAGTGTAAAATGTAGTTGATTATTTTGTAGTTTTCTATTTTTATTGATTTTGGGGAATAGAAGTTCTTGGATATTCTTTTAGTTTCTTTGAATTTTTGGTTAATTTGTAATTAATGTGTTAGATTCGTTTCTATTGGTTATGTGCTGATTTATTTATTTATGTTGGTGTTTGTTTGGTTGTAATGTTGTTGAATTGAAGATTTGGAGAAAAAATTGATCTTGTCTTTTGGTTCAATAATATTGAGTAAGTTTTCTTTGTTGTTTTTAAATTGATTTTTTATATTGTTATTCTTTTTTTAAAAATGATTTTTAATATTTTTTGTTATTCTTTTTTTTTATTATTATTGTGTATATTATAGTTTATGATCTTTTCTTTTGTGTTGTTTTGTTTTTATTGTGTTATGTTTACAATTTCTTTTTAATGCATGTTGCTCTAGTTAATTTTAAAGGGTAAATAGCAAACAACCCCCCAACGTATAGGGTCATGTGCACTTTGCCTCCCAACTGTTGTAGATGTGCAAAAAGATTATCCAACCTTCGCTAAATGTGCTTGAATATCACTTCGTTCCATTTTCCGGCAGAATATTCCACCATAGATGCTAAAATACTTTGAATATATTGCACTTTACCTCCTGAACTTTAATAAAATATACATCTAATACCTTAATCATTCTAAAGTGTAGCACTTTTATCATTAGATTTTATTTTTGCGGAATTAAATGAAATAGTTATTTTTTTAATTATCTTACACACATTAATTTAAAAAAAAATTTGTACCATTATGTAACACCCCTGAAATTCAGTATTTCAGAAATCGGGATTTAAAAATCAAGATTTTGGTTAAACGGATTTTAAGGCTCGGAAAAGAAATATAAAATGACTTAATTGTACAGATTTTTGAAGTTAAGGGGTATGCACGGAAGAAAACTAGTCAATGGGGGCTTAGGAGAAATTTTTGGGACTTCATAGACTCAATTGAGGAGTGCTTATACTCAAGGACTAAATTGAGAAATAGGAAAATTGGATTTAAAACCAAACGAGCAGCTTTTCCTTCTTCATTTTCCTTTCTTTCTTCTTTCTTCCTTCTCCTTTTTCTTTCATTTCTTCATCGCGACAAAAACTTCTCGGCAACAATTCACCACCTCACCATCCAAACATCTTCCCCTCACATTCCGGCCATACTTATACACACACATGCACCGTTGACGGGCATTTCTCCTCCAGTGGCGAGAAGGTGGAAGGAAACCCACCTCGCTGGTTTCATGGTAGCCGCGATAGGGAGGTCTGACTGGAGTTCTGGGCGGACGGTTGGAGAGCTCTCAGCACGGAGATCACGTTGGTGGCCTTGCATGGGAGTTTTGCACGGCGGCCGTGACGGCTGAGAGTGATCGGAGCGCGGACGAAGAAGTCATTTTTGAAGGCTGTGAAGCTCGGTTTTGGTAGCTATAGGCCGAGAAATTGAGAATCGAGGGCGGCAATGGATAGCTCTCGTCGAAAGGTGAAGAACGGTAGTGGTTTCACAACTTTCCAGCAGCGGTGGCGGCAGTGGTGGGAAGACAGTCTCTTCCTCTCGATGTGATAAATGCAGTGGCGTGGTTGGTTCGTGAATCCGAGGTCCCATTGTGTAGTTGTGGTAAAGGATTGAAGAAAGATGTTGTATATATATATATGTACATGCATATGTATATTTTTCTTATTGAATTTTTACCCATGCCAAGAATAGAATTAGGGGATGATTATATGCTATATATATGTGTTGGTTTCCCATGCTATAAAATATGGATTAAGTGGACCCGGACTTATGCAAAATGCCAAAACTTGGATTTAAAATAGTATTAAGGATTATATTATAAGATTTAATGGCATTTGATTAGGAATTGATTATGTAAGGTTAATCGTATTGTGTGATTAGGATTATGTCCATGACCTTGAAATAGGAATGAGATACCGTATTAATCGATAAATTAGTGATTTTGAATTGTTAATGGTATAATTGTGATTAATAGAATTAAGTATAGATTTTGATTATAAATATTACTTTTTGGTTAGGTAACGATGAAATGGGTCCCACAGACCAATAGACTGCTGACCGTGATAGCACTTCTGAGATTACGGAGGTGAGGATTTGCCAATCTGGCACTTCATTTCATTTATCGGTATTTGTGATAAACCCCTGTGCGGGTTACTGTTTCTGAACTGACTGTACTGTTATTGAAATATGTGATCTGTTAAGATCTTTGATATTCCGTTATCTGATTCGGACACCCCTGTGAGGGTTGTTTCTGTTCTGATTCTATTTTCTGTTGGTTCTGGCACCCAGAACGTTTTCTGACATATGCTATATGTTCGTTCTGTTATATGTCCTGCTATCTGTTTGTTCTGATATCTATATTGTCTGGTACTGTTACTGTTTGCCCTGTCGGCACTTCTATACTATTCTGAATTATCTGTACCTCTGATATGTCAGGGGCTATTCCCTGAGTATTTGTAAGTCTGATAGGTTAGGGGCTATTCCCTGGGTATTCATTCTATAAGTCTGTGTACGCTAGGGGCTATTCCCTGGGTATTCAGTTTGTCAGCCATATGCTAGGGTTATTCCTAAGTATGAGCGATGTGCTAGGACTATTCCTGGGCATCTACTGTCCGTTTGTCTGTGATGTGCTAGGGCCATTCCTAGGCATCTATTGTTATCCTTCGATTGACATCTGTTATCCGTCCGTACTGTTATCTGTTGATCTGATATCCGACTGTCTATTATTTGTTACCGATCTGATATAGTTGTTCCCTGCTGTAAAGCAGGACGTGCCGATATGTTGTTCCCAGCTGTAAAGCGGGATGAGCTGTTAAGCGACAAATTTTTTGTTTTGATATGATTTGTTAGACTAATTCGATTGATCTGATATGTTGTTCCCAGCTGTAAAGTGGGACGAGCCGGTATGTTGTTCCCAGCAGTAAAGCGGGATGAGCCGATATGTTGTTCCCAGCTGTAAAGCGGGACGAGTGTTAAAAGACTAATATGATTGTTATGATATGATTTGTTAGATTGATTCGATTGATCTGATAAGTTTATTGATTGATTTTGATTGTTTCCGGACTAATTGACTGACTGCATGTCTAACTGACTGACTGCCTGCCTGATCGACTGTTTGACCGTATTCTGATCTGTTCTGCCTGACTGTTGATTTGCAGTCTGTTGAGTTGATTCTTCCTCAATAGATTCCTTTTGTTATGCTTACAGTTATCCCTCGCTAAGTCCTTTGGAGTTACCCCCCTCCCCCGTTTATTTTGATTCTCTCAGACAAGGACTAAGTGAGGAATTTAGACTCCAGGCTGGACAGGAGTATGTTTTGTAATAGATCAGATATTGAATGTATATATGGAAATCGTCTGATTGCTAAGTTTGGATTTGAGGCATATGATATGTTATGATGATATGGATGATTTAAGGATTGTAAATATTTTGTTATGTAAGAACATGAATCTTGGCCTTTACTTTATAGTTTATCGAGTTTGTTAAGTTTGAAATTCCGCTGCTTTTGATAAGTTGAATTGGAGATCTTGTGGCACGTATTTGGTTATGTGTTGTATATTACAGGTTTGTTTTAGTTTGAATACACTGCTATTTCTGCTGAGCATGAAATGTTTGATTATGGGCCTATTTAATTGTATTTTAAGTTCAGAATTATTGAATGAAACATTTTGATATATCAGCTTTGGGTTACCCGGAGTGGGGTGTCACACATTAAGTTGTTATAGATTACATACAACTCAAATTAACTGAACTAGTGATATATTGGCAATTAAGTAAGATACGATAATATTTGGCAAAATATTTAACTTTATTCCATCAAAATATGAATTTAATGCTAAGGGTAATATTTTAAATTACTTTAAGTGGCTAAATATAATTTTTTTTAAAGCATCAGGGGGCAAAGTGCAACAACTTTTAAATATGTCGCCGGAAAGTTGGAACATGGGGTATTTAAGCACATTGAGCAAAGGATGGGTAATCGTTCCGCACACTTGCGATGGTTGGGGGGGCAAAGTGCAAATAACTCTATACATTGGGGGGTTGTCTGCTATTTACCCAATTTTAAAATAATGTGTAAGCTTCCGATGGTTGATAATGATTGTAAATTTGTTGATAAAATTCTTATGTTATTCAATGTATGCATAAGATATTTCTTCCACAATGGCTTCTGCTAAAGAAAAGAAAAGAAAAGAAAATGTAGGGGGAGAGCCGAGAAAGGATATCAGAATATGCATTTAGAAGATAAAGCAAAATTATTGGAGTGGCGCAGAAAATAATATTAAGATCGAATTCGAAGGTTTAGATTAGGCTCTATTAGGAGTGGAGTGTGCTTAAATTCTAGAGCTACAGATAGTACTCAAGTAGATAAAGTTGTTGAAACATTAAATAGCACATTTGCTGAAACTAATGATATAATTAGACAACATCATATTCCTGCAGCTTTTGTGAATAGACATGCACGTTATTCGCGTTTGCTATATGCTTTGACAACACCTTGGTATCTTCCTTTATGTTCACCTTGTTAGTTTTGTTATGCAAAATTTTTTTAGGGTTAATAACATCCACCTCCCTTGAGATTTGGTGTAATTACAAAAAAAACCCCATTGTTTTAAAAATTATATTTACCCCCCTAAACTTTCGAACTAAAATGTAATGCTGACAGAAAATGCAAAATGACCAAAATGCCTAAGCGTCAAAAAATTAAAAAAAATAAGAAATAATGAAAAATAAGCAAAATATGTGAAGACAAATTTGTTGTTATGTCTGGCAGGTGAAAGAAATAATAAAAAAAAAGTTTCATATTCAATTTTCACACTCACATTTTTCCATCTCAGAACTCAAAAAGAAAACCCTGGACCATGAAGCAAACCGCTCTTCTCCCTCGTAAAATCTAATCATTTTCATCCATACAAGTCAGCGATTGTGGTGTTTTCACGTCCTCAGCCAATTGTTGGTTGTGCGGATTTAAAAATATTGTGTAATTTTGTTCATAAAAGGTAAGAATCTTTGTAGTGGGTTGTGTTGAAATACAAAATTTGTTCTATTCTTTCGGTTTTCTTAGTACATTTCGTCGGAGATAGTGTAAAATAAAACATTTTGTGATTCTGGTGTGTGGATTGGGTTTTGTGATTATATTTTCTTTAGTGCATGTTTGTAGCTTATATACATGTTTTAGGTGTTAGTATCATTAATTTATGCATTTTTTAAAGAATGCTTATAGTTTTGCCAAAAACCTTAAAAACCCTAGCTTTTAGTTTCTATAATTCTGTTGTGTTTGATGTTTTTGTGATGATATAATGTAAAAATCTGAAATTTATGTGAGAAAAATCCTCCAACCTATAATTTACCCAGCTTTTTTTTTTTTAGGTGTGTTAGTTTTTTAAAAGCCTCTTAGAGTTATTAACTGATTTAGCCTCATTCTAAAACAATTGCAAGGGACTTTCTCGTGCAATTAGAAAAGGTTTTGGCTTAGGTAAATTAATATGTTACTGTTATATTTGTATTATTAAATGCCTTTGCTTATTTTATGTAGTTTATGTTGAAATAAGTATGGCTAAGCAAGTGTACACACTTGTTATACACTACTTGGGCAAGAAAAAAAGGATCAAAGATGTTGATCATGATAGATACAACTTATTTGATCTTATAGATTATATAAAGGAGGCACATCAAATTGGCAAGGTTCCTTTAACAATTAGTTGTAGTGTAAGTGGTAGTGGTGATGTTATTCAAGTCTTAGATGATCAAGATGTTATAAGTATGTTTTCTAAGAATATGAATTCAAGTAAAATTGATGTTTATGTTGATTGTGTTGATTATGGTCTTGGTGAGGCTAAGGGAGATAGTGTTGGTGAAGAGGGTAAGGAGGGTAAGGGGGTCGGAATGAGGGTGATGAGGGTAAGGGAAGTGATAGTGACAGTGAGGGTGAGGAGGGTAAGAGAGCTGAGAAAGCTAGGCATGGGACTAGATTTGAAACTGTGGTAGAAAAGGCTGTAGATGGGAATGAAAGTGTCATTATATACACCTAACAGTGAGGAAGGAGATGAGGATAGCATAAGTTTGTATAAGGAGGTAGTGATAGTGATGAGCTTTCTGGCTATAGCTCATATGACCATTGTGAAACTCATCATTCAAGTGATGAAGAGTTTCTAGATGATCCAATGAAAAGGTGTTTGACTAGAAATGCTATACAATTTCCTAAAGATTGTGGAAAAAAAGAAAAAGAAAAAGAAATGTTGTTTACTGGTGTGCATGCTTTTTGGGATATTTTAAGAGATTTTGTAATTCAAGAAGGGTTTAAGATAATGAGAGTGAAAAATGAAACCTTTAGGGTTACTTGTCAGTATGCTGAAAAAAATTATCCTTGGAGAATACATGCATCTTTGTTAGGTAAAGGGGTGAGTTTTCAAATAAATATATATAATAGCACATTCTCATGCGTAAGGGCAGATTATACTAAGGAGGCTTCTGCTAAATAGATAGCTGCAAAACTAGTTTTACTTTTGAGAGAAAACCCTTACATGAAGACTAAGGGAATTAGGAGTAAGATGCAAAGTATGGAGTGAATCCTCTATACATGCAGATTTATAGGGCAAAGAAGAAAGCTCTTGAGGAGATAGAAGGGAATCATTCTGAGTCCTATGCCCTTCTACCATCATATTATAAGACGCTGTGTTTAAAATAAGTGGGAAGTGTAGTTAGGTTGCAATGTGATCTTCATGAAGATGAAGATGGAGGCTCCTCTAGCATACTGGCTTCACCTTCATTCAAAAAAATATTTATTAGCTTGGCTGCTTTAAGAAATAGCTTCATGCAAAGCTGTAGCCTATTCTTAAGCTTTGATGGATGCCACCTAAAAGGTCCATTTGGTGGTGTCTTGTTGGCTGCCATTAGTTTGGATAGTAACAATGGATTATTCCCAGTAGCATTTGCTATGGCTGAGATAGAATGTAAGGAAAGCTGGATGTTTTTCTTTGAACATTTGTCAGTTATGCTTGGAGGATTCTCACATGATTTGCCATGGACATTCATGAGCAATAGGCAAAAGGTACGAAATTTAGTACTTTATTTTTGATATACTTAATTTCATTGTTTCATGTCCTTATTTGAAGTGTCTTTCCTTATGAAGTGGTCATTGTGGGGTACACTATAGGTTAGGAAAGTCTTTGTGTTTTGAAAGTCTATTGGGTGCTTTATATATGCAAACTATGCTTATTGCATGCATCTGAAAGGGTATATTTGTTAAGTTAATAATATGTTAGGGGTTAAAATATAATGCATGGCATGTTAAAAGCAGTAAAAGTAAACCTTATGCACTTTCATTTTGTACACTGTATGTCAGAGTTTGAAGAATAATATATAGAAGCTTTAACTAATATTATAAACTCCTCTTTTGTAGAGACTAGTTGAGACAATAGATAAGCTTGTTCCTCATGCCATCAACAGAAGGTGTGCAAGGATATATATATGTGAATTTCAAAAGCCAATTTGCGGGATGCAGCAAGGTTCAACTTTGCAATATACAAGTTGAAAGAATTAAAGTCTGTTATATATGATTGGCTCTTGAAAATTCCCTCTGAGCAATGGTCTAGATATGCCTTTGTTACTAGAATTAAGAATGATCATGTGACCAACAACATTTCAAAATCCTTTAATCATTGGGTTAGTGATCTTAGGGGGAAACCTATTCTTACTTTGTTGGATGGGTTGAGAGAAAAACTTATGAGCAGACTATATAAGAGGCATGAGAAGAGATTAAGATGGAAGGGTGATATAGTTCCTAATACTGTTAAAATACTGAAAGGGGTGAGTGATGAGTCTAAAAGATGTACTTTGCTTTTGGCTAGGCGGTAGGAGTATGAAGTGCAGGATGAAAACATACACTATATATTTAATTTGCAAAATAGGAATTGTGATTGTAAAAGGTCGGAGATTGGTAGCATACCCTGTAAGCATGGTGCACTCGCCATACCTTCTGGGAGAGAAAGGATAGAGAATTATGTTGACACTAGGTTTTCAAAGGAGAAGTACCTAAAAGCATATAGACATATGATTCATCCCATCACTAACCCTAGCTTTTGGCCTAAAGATATGGACGTCACCCTTTCAAAAAATGTTGCCAGGAAGACCAAAGAAAAGTAGGAGAAAAGAGTTGGGTGAACCAGTTGTTGTGAAGCGGTCAAGCATTTTGAGATGCAAGAAGTGTAATGAACAAGGTCATAATAGTAGGATATGCAAAATGCAACCACAGGATGTCTCTCAAAGTTTGAGCAAGAATGAGGTGAGCTAATTTATATGTTTTCAATTCTATCTGTGATTTACTAAGTATGATAATGTGTTTAGCTACATATAATTATTTGACTTATTGTTGCTCTATTTGATGTTTTAGGTTAGTGGAAGAGTGAAGAGAACCAGCCAAAGCAAAAGAATGAGGGGAAGGGGGAGAAAAATCCAGAGCATAAATGAGGTAATAAACTTTAATTTTATTTTTTACTTTTTCCTAATTCAAAGTTAAATTTTACATAATGCATCTAACTAAAATTTTAATAGGTCAATCAACCTGGTGAACTTAAGCCAATTTTAGATGCTTCTCAAAGGGGTAGTAGGAATGAAAGGGAGAGGAGAGGAAGAAGAGGTAGGAGCCAGAGCCAAAATACTGTTGTAAGTAGTTCAGAAAAGGAAATGAGGAGTAAGAGAAGAAATGAGGTTTGGCAAAACATTTTATTAGTTTCAAAAATATTTGCACTGCTCTCATTATACATTTCTTTACTTTCTTTCACTTTATTTTTTTCAGCAAATTAGCAAGACTGCAGCTGTAGCTAAATATGCTGAACTTGAAGCTGAAGCTAAAGTTGAGGCTCGAAAAGGTGTTGAATCTGCTAACTATGTTCCTGAACTTGCTGACCATTACTAACTATGTTTGTTAACATGTTGCTACATCAGAAGTTGGTGAAGAAGTTGTTGGCTCTATTCCTGAAGTTGTTGAACCTGTTGAAGGTGCTACATCACAAGAATAATAACTTGTGGCTGACTTGGTGCCTGAAGCAGCATCTCAAACTCCTATGCCAGATAAGAAAAGGTGAAGACCAAAAAAAATTGCTTCTTTATCACCCCTGCACTGCAAAAGAAAAAGAAAACAAATGAGGGAACAAGAAAAAACAACAACACCGGGAAGGTTGCACTTGCTCAAACAAAACATGTGGAAGCTGCACTTGCTCAAATAGAACATATGGAAACTGCATCTGCACAAACAAAACATGTGGAAGATGCACTTACTGCACTTGCTGTATCCCCCAAGATTTCTCCAACTGAAGCTGCTGCACAATCAAGCATACCTGCAAATGAAGATGTGGAGTGGGAGTATCAATACTCTCAAATGTGATGTTGCTTATTTTTTTACCAAAACGGATACAATTGCATGGACTTTTTCTTTTTTTATTAATGTATTTTCATGAATGAATGGATTCTGGAAGGTTGTTGGCTTATTTTTAGATCATCTTTTGGTGATTAGATGAATCATGCTTGAATAGATATTGGTTGGATGGATATTAGGTACATTTTCATTAGATAGATATTGGTTGGCCTGAATGGATTATTTTTATTGTTAAGTGAACAAATTATGTAATCTGTTTTTTTTTTTTTTTCATTTAATGGAAGTATGATTCATTGTTTGGATGATTTACTTTACAATTATATATTAGTTCAACTTGTTGGTGTATTTTTGAGAATAGTTGGTTTTACTTGATGCAAATGGAGCAAAGTACGACATTACAATTGAAATAAAATGCATATCCTATTCAATAACATTTTGAAAGACAATTGACATTACATTTGATACCTAATTCATTAACATTTTGATAATTTGGCCTACCAAGAACAAGCTAAAAAGTAGCATATTTACTACAAGAAGCTTATACAATAGATTTTCATTCTTCAAACCTTAATGATTAGTAGATTGCCTTTGCAACGAACTAGTAGCTTCAAAATCTTCATGAACTCCTCCTGAACCATGACCACAACCTCAATTTCATTTTCTTCAGTAGGTAGACACCAATGTGAGAAACCATGCTCAACACAATAATAAAAAAACCTTCCCAGATTACTGCTAGTCTCGAACACCATAATTGATGATTTCTTCCCACAATTTTGCTTTTGCATCTCTCTTTTCTTTATTTAAATGCCCCCAAGTTACTAGATGATGTATTCCATGATGAAGCCATATTATTTGGGCAAGGAAATCAAAGGAAAATGAGTGTGTATATATAGGCAACACAAGCAACAGATATAAAACTGCTAGGATGTTCTTTTCTTTGTTTTATTACAATTAAGTCCTTAAACAAAATAATAACAAATAAACCGTTATCAAATTCAAAAATATTACAATACCACCCCTGAGGGAATTTTTGTCCACTAAAAAAAGTCAAATAGGTCAAAAATGGAGTTAGTGACCCTAATGGTATTTTTGAAATTTCACCTAAATTTTTTAACGAGCGTTCATCAAAACCCTAATGGCGACTAATAGCTGGGGTGAATTGTTGGATGGAGATAAGCTCAGAAGGGTAAATGTAATTTTCAAAACAATGGGTTTTTTTTTATAATTACACCAAACCTCAGGGGAGGTGGATGTAATTGATCCAAATTTTTTATCGTGAACCTCCTTTTTGTTGTGCAAATGATAATGTGCTTTTGGCATCAATTTCTTTTAATCCTATACTGTATCATATATTTTGTTGTTGATACTTCTATTCTTGGTGTTAGGTTCAGCCAAAGAACATATACGTATTATACTAATATTGTGTTAACATCTATTGGAATGAAAAACGACCCTAAATTTTATTGGAATAATCAAGGTGTATATATATATAAGTTAATGGGCAAGCATCTCACAAGCTTAAATTGTTCAATAATTCTCTTGAGCTTCCTAAAAGCTTGTAGTTATTTTTCTTAGATACTACTGATGGTATAAGCTAGCTTTGAATGTAAGAAAAAATATGATATTGAAGCAAATATTGTTGATTTACTTTTGAAGGCTTTGTTGATAATCTATATTTTAAAATTTTTAAGCGATTGCGTTCTTGGAATAACTTGCAGAATTTCCAAGTTGTTTGACATGCTAATCCTCAATTGAATAAAAAACCTTATAATATTCCAAGTGTTGAACAAGTTGCAAGGATTTGGGATGAAACAAATGATGAGCCTAAAGATATGAATTGCAAAATTATTGTTTATGGAGCAGATAACTTTAGTCATTCAATATTATATTATTATGGTTGTTATGATCCTTTACAGTATTCATTGTTATTTCTTCATAGAGAACCTGGATGGCGTGCTAGTATATAACGTGTTGGTGGGTTAAGAAATATAAGGCAGCAATGTAGAGGTCAAAATATTGTGTCTAGTTATTGGTCAATATGTTGTGGATGTTATATAGGCTAAAAATGAAGGTGTGATAAAATATTGCGACCAAAAATACAGAAAAGAAGAGTAAAACTACTGAATTTTGTGGTGATTTTTTATTCTTCTTTTATTCTTGCAGCATATACAAAATTAAAATAAGAAGACAAACATCTCTTGCAGAGAGTATATTTCTTATAGGTTTCAGCTTTGAGAAAATAAATTTAATATTTTGTTACATTTAGGAAGGTTAGGCCAACAATTTAGTATTGACTCATATATAAAGTTTGAAACTTAGATTTTTATAGAATGCAACAGCAATAGTTTGATGCTAGGACTGAAAGCTTATAAGGTACTATTGATGCTTTGGGAGTTGATGGGTTGAATGATCCAACAAAGATAGGCTGTTATATTATATTACCTTCATCTTTTATAGGTGGGTCTAGAGATATGATGAAAAGATATATGAATGCAATGGCTTTAGTTCAGAGGTAGGGGAATCTTGATTTATTTATTACAATGACATGCAATCCAAATTGGAAAGAAATTGAAGATAATCTATTACCGACAAAACTAAACCAAATTTGGTTTCTCGTATATTTTGATCGAAACTTGAAGAATTTAAAGATGAGGTTATAAAAAAGAAGTTATTTGGGGAAGTAGTTGCTTGTATGTTGTAGAGTATCAAAAGCGAGGTCTACTTCGTGTTTATTAGATTCTTATTTTTAAACAACATAAATTAACTTCACCTGAACTCTATGATAATATTACAAGTACTGAGATACCTGATAATTCTAATTATTTGTTGTTTAAGTATGTTGTTTTGCATATGATGCATGGTCTTTGTGGTTCGAGTAATCCAGAAAATGTTTGTATGAAAGATGGTGAATGTAGAAATAGATATCCTAAAGAATTTTGTAATTCTACATGTCCTGGACAGTATTCTTATCCTAATTATAGAAGAAGGAATGATGGAAAGAAGGTAGTTATCCATAATCTGTACTTAGATAATAGGTTTGCTCTTATTTCCCTTCTTTGTTAGCAAAATTTAACTGCCATATAAATGTAGAAACATGTTCTAATTTTAAGCTTGTTAAATATCTTTATAAATATATATATATATAAGGGTTATGATAGAATTTGTTTTAATGTTGTTGATGATTCTTTTATTAATAATGTAGATGAAATAAAAGATTTTAAAACAGGTAGGTGGACTTTTGTTGTGGAAGCATTCTGGCGGATTTATAGAATTGGTATTGCTCAAATGGACCCTGCCGTGATAGTTTTGCCTATACACTTATCAAATGGTGAGTATGTTAGTTTTGGAAGGAACAAATCTTTAAATGAAATTATTTCAAATCCTTTCGTAGGAAGAACAATGTTGACTTGAGTTTTTTATTTTTCTTTTTGGATGATTGCAAATGATGTTTTAGTGAAAAAGCTTAATCTTTTGTATAAAGAATTTCCTGAACATTTTGTGTGGGAATAGAAATAGAGAAAATGAAAAGCTCATAAAAAAAATACTTTTTGTAAGAATTTTTATTGTTGATCTACTGGAAGGTGAATGTTATTGTTTGAAAGTTTTGTTGTCTAATATAAGGGCTTCAACATCATATGAATTTCTTCTTACAGTTAATAACATTTAGCATGAAAATTTTAGAGTTGTTTGCACTTCATCATGATTGTTGGAATCAAATCCTTATGTAGCTCAGTGTTTAGAAGAAGTTTCTCAATTTCGAATTATTTTTGCATTACGGAGACTTTTTGCTATGTTGTTAGTTTATTATTCATATCCCGATCCAAAACAACTGTTTCAGCCAATAGTTCCTTATGAAAGTAAACAACATATGATAAATGCTAGCTTTATTGCATTAAATATTTGGCCACATCTTACAAAAATACAGTTAAAAGAAAATATTAATGTGAAATATGATCCTTTATTTACTTTCTCTTTGTTGAGAGTTGGAGATGGTACTGAACCCTTTTTGTTTGACAAAAATATTGTTATACCTAAAAATATATTTTTTCACCATTTCTTGATAAGCATTCATCTATAGAGTGTTTAATTGATTAGGTATTTCCATCTATTAATTCTTTTTTATATGAACCTTATGACCTGATCACTAGAGCAATTCTTACACCAAAGAATGATTGTGTGGTTGAAACAAATAATATACTTGTTAGTAAGCTTTCTGGTGCTGAAAGAGAATATATTAGCTATAGTAAAGCTTCTAACACACAGGATCAAGGACAATATGAAGATTTTTTTAGTTTTGTGGTCTCAAGCAGGTTTCCTTCTCATAAATTAGTTTTGACAAAAAACTATCCAATTATGCTTTTGAGAAATTTAAATCCTGTTGATGGTTTGTGTAACGGAACTCAATTATTTTGTCATAGATTAGGAGAAAATCTTATTTCAGCTGAAATTGCCATTGGAGATCATAAAAAGAAATGGTTTTCATACCTCGAATTCTCTTGGAGTGTACAGATAAAAATAAATATCCAATATCTTTCAAAAGATTCCAATTTCCTGTTAAGCCATGCTTTGCTATGACAATTAATAAAGCTCAAGGACAAACACTTGATTATGTAGGAATTTATTTGCTTCAACTTGTTTTTTCTCATGGTCAGCTTATGTTGCATTATCCAGAGCAAAAAAAAGTACTTCTGTTAAAGTTTGAATTGAGTTGTTGGTAGATGATGGTGTACAACAGCAATATATAAAGATTATTGTCTATCAAGAAATTTACGATTTGATTGACAGAGGTTTATATTTTTATGTTCGCCTTTACGATTATATTATTTTTTTTATATATCTTTACTTTCTATTTGCTAAATTGTTTAGTAGTATTTCCTATTTTCTGTTTTTTTAATATTTTTAATTATTTTTCAGTTTTATTATTGCTCTAGTATATTACTAATTATCTTTTTATTATGTTGTAACATTATGAGTAAATCACACAACAGTTGTTGGTACATTAAAGATATTACTCTTGCGTTAAATTGTTAGAGTGTAAAGGTCTTGGTTGAATAAAAAAAAAGTGCTAAGTGGCAATCCAGTCGTAACCTAAAGAAATACCAACATGTAACATTGGTTGATGAGATAGTAAATTTTATTTGTTTTTTGGTTTCTATCAAAGTATTTGAAAATGTTGTGCCATAATTTTGCTTTTTAGTTATATATGAATGAACTTTTATCTGTTTTTTTCATTTAAAATATGCTTAATTTAGATTTCAAATATTTGGTGAAACATTTTGATGTATTTTTTTACATTTAGTTTTAGTTTTCCAAGAATTTTATATATATTTGTGTGATTTATAAAAGCTCAACTTCTTTAAAGTAACTAAGTGTCAAAAACACTCTATTCATAGTTTCTTGAAGTAAAGGTACAGAAATGCTGATGTGTAATCATCTATATTTTAATAAAATATTAATATAATTATTTATGTGATTTTTTCCTTATATTTTTAATTTATATAGAATGAACATTGTGTTCTTTTATATTTCATTTTTTTTGTGATATAAATTATAATTATTAATTATTGTCATTTATTGTTTGTTCTCTTTTCTAGGGAACCAAAGTTCTTGCAACTATATTTGATGTTGTATGGTAATTATGATCAAAATATACATGAACTCTTACTCAAATAACAGTTATTAAGAAGGAGCTTGTTAACACGATTTTGATGTCTATTGTTGTTCCAAATTTCCACTCATTTCAATCTCCGTTGCCATCCGAACAAAAAAAATATAGTTGGTATATTTGTTCTATACTTGTGCTGCTTTGTATTCTCTTGATATGAAATATATGTATAATTACTTCCTTATGATTATGTCTTTCAGATGTTTTGATAGTTGTGATAAAAATAAAAAATAAAAATTTGAACAGCATACTATTGGCACACCCCCAAAAACTTTTATAATCCATGAATAACATTGCAATATCTGACGAACATCTGATAATGATAGTGGTTGAGCAAATGCCAGTGATAAGTGCTTCAAATCATTATGGTAACTAAATTTGTTTGCATTATTAATACTTTTGTGTATAACTAAATCATGTTGCCAGAACATAGTCATAGTTTTCTATTTCTGTAAGGTTTATATATGATTAGAAAAAAAATATTAAATTTTGTTGTTTACTAATATTGTCATTTCCAATTTTTTTAGGAACTTCCTTAACTTCAACACCATTGACTGCAATCACAGCAGATCCATCAATTCCAGATGCTCACAAGTTGAAAAGATGATCATATTTTTTTCTTTTTATTGTTATTTTTTTCTTAGTGTAAAATATTTTATATTTCTATATAAATATAGTTTGCAGTGAGTTTTCATATTTGTGTTCTTGATTATTATTCAGGTGTTCAAATAATCAACAAGTCATTGCTTATGCTCTACTGCAGGCTGAGGAAATGATGAAAAATTAGCAAAATTCTTTGCAGCTAACAAGTCGATTTTATACAGTTTCTGATGTTGTCCAGTATGAGGATGTAAGATTATATATATAATATAAAATATTAAATTATTTATAATTTTTGGAATTTTAATTATAATGTCATTTAAATTTCCCTTTAATACAAATGAAAATTATTAAATTATCTATGTACTTGATTTTCTTAATTTTTATTCATTGATATTTTATTAAGGTTGATAGATTTATCTTGAAAGGAAGAATTGGAGTGACAAATGCAGAACAAAAGTTTTTTTACATGGCCTGTGAGAATTGCAACACATCATATGCTGTTGAATATAATTGATCCACAGATTGTCAAAAGTGCTTTAAAACTACTTTGGCTAAACCTAGGTAAATAATCTTTTTCATTATATTTAAACATATGATTAATTTAGTTAAATAATGAAGTTTTGAATCATTATTTGATGAATTACATAAAATAAAAAATTGCCAAGAAGTATATTTATCATTTAGGATATTGTTATTTCATATTTTTATATAACTAATGTAGAAGTTTTAAATGACAATGATATTTAAAAAATAAAATAAGATATTAATTTTACAAAAAAACAAGAGATTCCTTTTGCACACAAATAATTTAAATATTCAAATGACAATTGTATTATTTTCCTAAGCTAAGAATTTAATAGACTCTGCTTTATTCCAAAAATTGATAAATAACAATTGACTTACGCAATATTTTTAGAATTTTTGAAAAAAAAATTATGTGTATAAATAAACAATTTTTAATTTTAAGAAATATATGTTCTTAATATTATGATTGGAAAAAGCACAAAACTTCATATAGAGTAAAAAAACATATATATAAAAAACATAAATGTATGCATTGAAAAAAATTACTATTTAAAAAAACAAAAAAAAACATAAAATCCAAATATATGTGTACTTTTTATTAGAGAAATTACAACCATGGAAACAACTGTACAGCATTAAAGAACTAAAAAAGGATATTGAAAAAGTAAGCAATTGCTTGTCTAAATATTTTAGAACAATAAAATCAAGCCCAGTGCGATTTTTATAGATTTAAAAAGATCATTTTGTACAAATAAAGATCAAACATGTAAAATTTCCAAATTTTATAGCTTATCCAAATCTCTGAGGCCTAAATACTTTCATATATACATATTGATGGTGGTAATTAATGAGTATAATTAGAAAGACCAATTTGCCCCTTGGATTTAACAAAATACCCTAATAGGATGAAGATCCATTTATTTTTATTTGGGTCTTGAACCGATCTAGAAGAACTCAATCCGATCCGGGTCATAACACGGACTATTGACCGTTGTTGGACCACAAATCTAAGCAATAGAAATTTTCCACCTCGATCCATACAAAAAAGGACAACACCATGCCTGTGAAGTGGAGAAATTGCGTAATAACAGATCATGTCATCTTTACTATTTTTTGCTGGAGTTCTTAACCTTAGATTCAAGTTCTTATTTAAACATGTAAGCATTCACTAACTTAGGCATCGGAGGAACTTAGTTGAGGCAATCTCAGCTAGCCTGACGTGTGCTCTTATGATCAAGCTAGAGATGCAAATCACTTGTGTGGAGCGTGATCTAATTCAAGGTCGAGATCGTGAGCAGGGACTGTTTGGACATTGAGCTCGAGATCTAAACTTCAACATCTCATGCCACATCAGTTGAAGTCATCTATGGGAACTCTAATTTGATTCACCAGCAGTGAGAGTGAACAATTAGTTATGGATGGAACACCAAGACGAATGATGGATACTCCAATCCTCATATCGTCAATATCTCCATCAGCACCCATCTCACCCACATCTCCCACGCCTCCCACCACATAATACCTTGAAACGCTCAAGTGGAGCTGGGGTAAGGAATATTGATGCAAGACCCTAGTGGAGCTCAAGTCGTGTAGTTGAGTAGAGGGAGTCTAGAGCAGCTGGTCAAAGAAGGTTTTGGGACAACCATGAACGTACAGCTGGAGTTACGGTGATAGCTACAGTTCAAATGACCTTGCCTCCAGCAAATAGACCCTTATTTCAGGATAGAAGGTCGGGACCATCGTTGGCAGAAGGCATGCAAGGTCTTAAGATCTCGAGGGGAAACGATAGACTTGAATAAAGTAAGGTGTAAGGCTACTCGACAGCTACACTACCCGCCCAATATTTATAGAAGAGAAGAAGCATCAAGGGGAGAACTAATAACGCTAAACTGTGATGATCCTACTTACAAGCAAGCCCAACCCTCGCTTTCAAAGGATGAAGTCAATGAGATCAGCGATCAAGTTAAGTAGCTGAGTAGGAAAATAGATGAACTCAAGAGGAAAGGGGCTAAGGTGTTGCAAAAAAAAGAACTCACCTTTTTTAGCTGAAATACTGGCCAAATCAGTAGCAACGCACTTCAAGCTTCTTGACTTGCCAAAGTACGATAGAAGCAAAGACTCGTAAGAGCATGTGACAACTTTTTAAACTACATGACCTTTATGGTCAGTCTGACGCCATGAATGTAAGGATCTTCCTGACTACACTAAGTAGGAAAGCTCAAGAATGGTTTACAGGGCAGGTCCCTAGGACCATAGTGTTGTATTAACAACTTATAAGAAAATTCTTATATTAGTTTGCCAGCAAGAAAAAGGCTAAGAGATCCGCGACATATTTGTTCGCCATATGATAGAGGGATGATGAGACTCTAAGAGGGTTCATGAATAGGTTTAACAATGAGATGCTTGAGGTACAAGACCTACGCATGATATGATCACTAGCATAATCATCCATAGGCTCAAAAAAGGACCTTTAGCATAAGCTCTGGCCAAGGAGCACCCCAATGGACATGGAATAGATAATGGAGATGGCCTAATGCTATAGTTATGAGGAGAGGGTGAATTTCATGAAGGACCATGAATGGAGACAGAATGACCTTCATAGATCTTAGAAAGATTGGGGGCCACCCAACTCTAGATCTAAAAAAGATCATCATCAATCTCCCCCAATAAAATATAATCACTATGCTCCACTTAACACCTCGAGGTCCTATGTACTTATGGCCATAAAGTGGTTGAAGATATTGCAGTGGCCGAGAAAAATGCAAGACACCCCATTGAGGGGAAACTCAAATAAATATTATCGCTTCCACAAAGACCTTTGACATGACACTGACAATTGTCATTAGTTGAAAGATAAAGTAGAAAGGCTCATCAGGCAAGGATACTTGAGGGAATTTGTAGCCAAGATAGGCAGATCTAAGGAGCGAAAACCCAATAGGGAGCATGGAAAGAAGAGAAACAGATCCTAAAGTAGATCTCACAGTCGAGAGAGAAAAGCTAAAGAGGTAGAAGATGACCCGATGAGGGATAACATGCCAAGAAGAAGGCTCATATATATGATAGCAAGAGGTCCAAATTCGGGGGATTCCCATAGTGCAAGGAAGAGGTATGCTAGATCCCCAAGGAACTAGGTAAGTCAGAAAGTGGGTTCAGTATTGAATATTGCTAATTAGTCTACTCTTAATTTTTATGGTAGGGATACGCAAGGGGTTGTTGCGCCGTATAAAGATCCCATGGTCATAATGATGGACATAGCTAATTACTCAGTTCATAAGGTACTAGTGGATAACAGAAGCTCAGTGGACATTATATTTCTTGAGGCCTTGAGAAATATGGGGCTCGCGACCATGAAAGATATACCAGTCTATACTTCTTTAATAGTATTCGGCGAGGCTGAGGTCGCACTAATAGGAAATATCGATCTCCTAGTCTCCCTAGGAACAGAGCCTTGCCGAAGGATGCTCATGTTAAAATTCTTAGTAGTTGATGCACCATTCGCATATAATGTGATCCTAGGAAGACCCAGGATGAATCAATTCCAGGCGATCATGTAAACTTTCATTTGAAAATAAAATTCCCAACAAAAGGGGGATTAGGGTAAGTATGTTGTGATCAAAAGAAAGCTAGGGAATGTTATCATGTGTCTTTAAAAAAGAGGCTCAAGGCAGAGAGCTCGAGATCTAAGGCAAAAAAAGTAACTATCTTTTCTATAGAAGACCTGCCAGACTTTAACCCCTAAGAGGTAGACAAGAAGAGGTGTGTAGAGGAACGTAGGATAGAGCTTACAGAATAATTCAAGGAGATCGAGTTAATACCTGGGAATCAGAACAAGGTAACACGGATTGGAACTCAAATGGCTCCTAAGTTGGAACTTTTAACCATTGAGTTCTTGAGAAAGAATGCAAATGTTTTCACATGGAAGGCTTCAAAATTTGAAGGAATAGAACCTAAGGTGATTGTGCATAGATTAAACGTTTATGTTGATGACATGCTAGTAAAAGGCATGAAAGAGCTCAATCACTTGGCACATCTAGAGGAGGCCTTTACAATCACAAGGAAATATAGGATGAAACTTAACCTAACAAAATGCATATTTGGTGTCAAATGAGGAAAATTTCTCGGCTACCTAGTCAGCGAATATAGGATAGAAGCTAATTCAAAAAAAAATTAAATTGATAACAAGTATGAACTCACCTAAGTCAGTAAAGGAATGCAGAAATTGACTAGTACGATCGCATAATCGAATTGGTTTATTTCGAGGTCGGCAGACAAAAGCTTTCCGTTCTTCAAAATTTGAAGAAGCATGAGGAATTTTCAATAGGATGAGGAGTGTGAAAAGGCGTTTCAAGAACTCAAGAAGTATTTGGCATCGCTCGTGAAGCTAATTTTCAGAGAACCTTTATACATGTATCTAGCTACGTTGGAGCATGCATTGAGTTCTTTATTAATCAGAGAAGAGAACACAGCTCACAAGTCGATTTACTATGAGAGCAAAGTATTGTAAAGAGGTGAAAGTACATACTTGGAGGTTGAGAAGCTGGCTTTAGCTCTTGTGCTAACAGCAAAAAATTCAAGATCTTACTTCCAGTCTCATAAAATTGTTATCTTGACTAACCATCCATTGAAACAGGTTCTTGCAAAACCAGATATCTCTGGTAGATTAGTTAAATTGTTGTCCTAACTAACCAGATATCTCTGGGATTTATGGGACTTTGACCTAGAGTATAAGAGCAGGAACACCATCAAAGCGCAAGTCTTATCTGATTTCGTGGTCAAGATGACTGAGCAAGACCCCAAGGCATGTAAAAATATATAGATGATGCATGTCGATAGATTAGCCACCTCCCAGCATGAAGGAGCTGAGGTTTTCTTTTGTGGACCCAAATATGTGGAACTTACGTTCGTAGTTAAGTTAGCTTTTGGGGTAACAATTAACGAAGCCAAATACGAAGCAATGATCATTAGGTTGAAGCCAGGCTTATGCATGAACATTGCAAAACTAAATGTATACACCGATTCACAGCTCGTCGCTCTTCAGATCGAGGGGATGTTTGAGGCCCGAGAAAAATCCATGATAGATTACCTAAAAAGGATAAAGGAAATCATGTCAAATATTGCATTTTGCCAAGTATGGCAGATCCCAGAGAGGAGATGCCTTAACAAAATTCAGCAGTTCAATTAAGGGAACTTTTAATTCATCCATTACCCTATTAGTATCCGAACATTCTAAGTTGGAGGATGACACTTTTGGAAAGAAAAAAAAAAGCAGTAATGCAAACATAAGTAGAGGAACTTGAAAAGATGACCTGATCTGGTACCTAGTTGATGGGATCTTGCCTGACTAACCGAAAGAGGCAAGGAGGGTCGCGTTTCGTGAAAATCAATTCGCCATCACTAAAGAAGAATTATACAAGATGACTATTGAAAGGTCATTGCTAAAATATCTGAGACCTGAAAAAGCTCATTATGTGATGAGGGAAATCCATGAAGGGAACTGTGGAAATCATTCTGGAAAGAGGTCACTAGTCCTCAAGATCCTCAGGCAGGGTTACTTTTAGCCCACTATGAATCAAGATGCTGCTAACTTTGCTAAAAAATGTGAAAGATGTCAGTCCAATGCCAACATTTTTCATCAGCCAGCAGTACCGATGGAGCCCATCTCCGCATCTTATCCATTTGACCAACTAGGCATAGACATATTAGGTCTTTTCCCCCTTGCTAGAGGCTAGAAAAAATTCGTTATAGTTGCAGTAGAGTATTTCTATAAATGGGTAAAAGCATCACCCATTAAGGTCACCGAAAATAAAGTTATAAACTTCCTTTGGAGGAACATGGTATGCAGATTCGGGATCACAAGGGTTCTAATCTCTGACAATGGAACTCAATTTCAGGGGAAAACGATGAAGAGTTGGTGTCAGGAGTTGAAGATTAGATGACATTCACATTTGTAGGGAACTTGAAGGCTAACGGATAAATGGATGTGACCAATCGAGACCTCTTGAAAAACCTCAAGGCTCGTTTCACCAATGTGAAAGGATGATGGGTCGATGAATCCTGAGGGTCTTTTGGGCACATGGTACCACCCTAAAATCAACCACAAGAGAGACCCCATATTGTTTAGTATATAGGGCAGAAGCTGTAATTCCAGCTGAAATACGAGCCTACTAAAACGGTCTTGGAATATGATCCAAAATTTAATAGAGAAGCTCGGGAATTCGAGCTTGAGGTGATCGAGGAAAAGAGAGATCGAGCTTTATGTGAAGATTTAAGAATATAAAAATATTATGGCAATACATTACAATAGAAGAGTTCGACAGAGGAACTTCCAAGTAGGAGATTGGGTTCTAAAAAAGGTTGAGATCTCTGAGCTTGTCGAAAAGTTGGACCTAAAACTGGGAAGGACCTTACCAGGTTGTCAAGGTAACCAAACAGGTCACGACTAGCTATATCTAAAGTTCCATTTAAGAGCATTTCCATGTGGTAGAACCACCTCAAGGAACATAAAGTTTTCTTGATGCTGATCTTGAGTCTCCATCCAAGCACGGATACCGCCGTTTAATAGAATATTTTTGGTGTAGAAAGGATCGCATAGGTTGAAGGATGCAAGGGGAAAGTAACCGCCAAGGCCAGGGAACGTACAGAATTTAAAAAAGTTCTATGTTTAGGTTAAAGTTTGATTTTGTAAAAACTAGTGTATGGCTAATACCTTTTATGATGCCTACTTAATTACAAGAATTTTATCTCTATTTGACACTATTCATGTTTTTCTCCCTCATAACAATTTAAAAGATCATCTAAATCTCGAACAAACAAAAAAGATCTCATCTAAAAGAGATCTCATTAAGATCTGCACAAGATCTTATCCAAGAAAGATCTCATAAGATTTGAATAATATCTCATCCAAAAGAGATCACATTAGATTTGTACAAGATCTTATCCAAGAAAGATCTCATAAGATCTAAACAAGATCTCATCCAAAAGAGATCTCACCAAGATCTGTGTAAGATCTTATCCCAAAAGGATCTCACTAGATATGAGTAGGATCTCACCTAGAAGAGATCCCACCAAGATCTGTGCAAGATCTGATCCCAAAAAGATATCACTAAACCTGAGCAAGATCTCATCGAAAAAGAGATTTCACCAAGATCTGAACAAGATCTTACCTAGGAAGATCAATTAGATCTGAGTAAGATCTTACCCAAAAAAGGATCTCACAAGATTTGCATGAGATCCCATCCAGGAGAGATCCCATGGGACTTGAAGGGGATCCCAGATCTGAGCAAGACCTCAGCCAATGTAGATCTCATAACACTCGTGCAAAACCTCAACCAAAACAACTCTCAACTAAGTCACGAGGACCTTAATCAGTTTGAAAAAGATACACAAAACTAAAAAGAGATTAAGATCTAAAAATGATAATTAAATGTTCAATAATCTTATCCACAACAAATGAACCTACATGCTTCATTAAACTAAATTCTGATTACAGATATTTGCCGATTTTTTGTTGCAGATATTTGCTAGTATCCTAGCTCGAGTTCACAACATGGGCATGAAACATCAAAAGATCTCAAGCTAGGACCTCAAAATAAGAACTAGAGGCCTAAACAAAAATGAAAATCAGAAGGCTTGTAATTTATGCTTCATGGCTCTGAGCCCCCAACATCAATAGTAATTTTGAAAGCTTCCTCATTACCTCCAGTAGCGACAGTGGCAGAAAGCCCAGTCGGGATCCTACCTTCTCCAAATACTTTTTAGGTGGTGTCTTCTGCATCTTCAAGAGCCAGGCATGCGAACTTGTCTTCAGGCTCTTTTTCCTCAATAGTAGGGTAGTCTTTTGTATCAACATCTTTAAGGGGATTGAGTCTTTCCAGGTCAAACCCTTCTACGATCCCTCCTAATTTAGTCAGTTGGTCCTAGCACTTCAAGAACCCCATAAAGGCATCCTCTGTTGCCTTCTCCTCAACCAAGGACTTAAAAGTGTGCGACTTCTTGAAAGCCCGAGCGCCCTCAAGTCTCGTCTTTCAGACTAGCTCTTGATATTCAAAGGATCTTTCAAAAACTTCTTGGCCCTAGGCATACCCTTGCTCGAATGAGGTATTCTTCTCAGATGCCAGGGACTTCTTCGTCTTAGCTAGCTTTTGTTCTAGTTCCCAGATCCTTTTATTGCGATCCTCAAGTTCCTCCTTATGGGAAGCTAGCTCACTGTTGATGGCCTCTTGGGTTGATTTTAGATTAGCCTCAAGCTCTGCTTTGGCCTCTTTGAGCTCTATGGTCTCTTTATCCTAAGCTATGGAGTAGTTCCTCTGGTAAGAGCATTGCAAGGTGATCTAATGGAGGTAAGTGATCCCCTACAAAAGCAAAGAATTTAGCACCACTACACAAGAACTCAAGAGTATAAACTAGACGACAAGGCATACATATATAACGGCGCATGAGCTTATTGTGCCTCTATTCGGACCTGAACTGCCACGGGCAATGGACAGGAGCTCGAACAAAAAGGAACCATTCTTTCCAATGACCTAAAGAGGTTGGGACCTTAGCAAGGAACTTATACATGGGCCTCATGGTGAGATAGTAGAACCTACGTTCCCCAATTTGAGCTAAGGTCGTTATAGAATAAAGGGCTCAGAAGTGTGTAAAAGAGGGTTCGACATCGAAATAGTTCATTAATATGTAAAAATAAAGTATGTGCCTTATTATGTTGGGAACCAACTGGGCTAGACAAATATAGAGTTGTAACAAAATATTTTTTATGGGCTTAGGAATAGGAAACCTAAGATCCCCTTCTAGCATAGCAACGTGAAAGGTTGCACAACCTTCAAGGGAAAGACATATCCTATTTGATTTATTGGAAAAAATTATTTCATAGTTAGGAGGAATGAAGAATTTAGACTTGACCTCGAGATCTTGAGAGCCCCAAGTTTTGGAATTATTGCCATCCAAGATGACGTAGCGATAAGGTATTCTTGAGCCTCAAGGTCTGGGATTAGTTCTTCTGCAGAGGTGAATGAAGGACCCCTAGGGGATATTACTGATGGGATCCTAATTTTGCAGATCGACAGAGGATGGGATCTCTTGGGAATTAGAAGGTAGAGAGAGCTGGTAAGAGATCACATCTTCTGAACCTGAAGAAGAGGAACTACTTTTGCTTGACCCCAACTGACTATGGCTGGGAGTTGTATTGGAAGAAGAGCTTGAGTTCGAACTCATATTTAATAGAAAATAAACCTAGTAAGAGGTAATACTAGCAAGCAGTTGGATAGATCAAGATCTGAACCAAGGAGGTGTGTTGAAGTAAGAAGGGGAGAAGTATAATGAATTTGCAAGGATGTTTAGGGGGAGCATTTATAAGTAACAGGATATGATGGTTTGTTTATCAAGGCAACATCAATGATCAATATGGGTAGCATTAAATTGAACAAATTAGAGGATCCAATGCCTACTTTCCATAGTGTATATGTTCACTCCCCACAGCAAAGAAAAGAACCAATACATGTTGAAAGTGGGGGAGTTAATGATGGAGGTAATTAATAAGTATAATCAAAAAGACCGATTTACCCTTGAGATTTAGCAAAATATCCTAACAGAATAAAGATCCGTGCATTTTTATTTAGGTCTTGAACCAACCTAGAAAAACCCGATCCGATCCAGGTCACGACCCAGACTATTGACTGTCAATGGACCACAGATCTAAGGAATAATGATTTGTCACCTCGATCCATACAAAAAAGGATAACACCATGTGTATAAAGCGGAGAAATTGTGCAATAACAAGTCATGTCATCTTTACTATCTTTTATTTGAGTTCTTAACCTTACATTCAAGTTCTTATTTAAGCATCTAAGCATTCATTAACTTAGGTATCGGAGGACTTTAGCAGAGGCGATCTCAGCTAGCCTGACGTGTACTCTTGTGCTCTCTTAGTTTTAGCTTTAATATTGATGCTATTTGCTTGTAATTTTTTTCTAATATATATGGATTCAACATGAAATGCTTTGCTTGTTTTATTTAAATTTTGTTGCTATTTTTTCTGTAGTAATTTTAGGAAAAAACAAAAAAAGATACATAATGATACTAGCAAATTAAAAAATATTTATATTAGAAGCATAGAAATTATTCATATAAACTTATTTATATATTCGCTATAAATTTTGATTTGTATACTTATAAATTTATTTGTTCTAAATAATTTTCAGTATATGAATATATTATATAATAATTGATATAAGTGTAAGATTACTTTTTATATATTTAGAGTCTAAACAATATGAAGAAATACACAACAATAGCAAACAAAAAATGAAGTCATGAAAACAATAGAAAAAAGGCCGACGTGTGATGGTGGTGTAAGGCATGCGCGTCGATGCTTATATGTTATAGTAATATAGTAATAAGATGCCTTCAAGAGTTTTATTCTATTTGAACTTGAGAGTTTCTCTTTTTTTCGTAAAGCCTATATCTTAAATTATAAACTAATACAATTGGAAAATTTTGGGGAGGTAAATCCGTTAGGGGAACACACTCAGGCTAAACCATTTTGCAATTAATATATAAGTTCCAAAACCCTAACCCATCAATTTGTTTGTGTTTTCACCTCCTATTTTCATTTTCAACATAAAATGAAAATAGAAAATTGTCAACTTGTAATCATTTTTACTTAAAAATATTCCTTATTTTTATTTTCAATTTTTTTTAAACCTACCATAACATCCTGCTACTACACCAATCAAATTTAAATTTAATTGACATCCAATACCCATTATCATATTAAAATTAATAAAATATGCATTTTTTTTTTTAAAAATGAATCTTTTTAAACATAAAAAGATATAAATTAATTAATTTTTCAATCTTGTGCATACTTTAATCATTACTTTTCAAAAGAAAATTCAAATACAATTTCATTTTTTATTTTGCGAAAAAGATAATTCCGAATTGAATGTTTTGAAAAACGAACAGCTGGAGAACTATGATGAGAATGCTCCTGCTGAGGAGGCAAAAGCCCTTCCCCATCCCAAGGTTGTAAAGATAGGGATAGAGTTTGAATTCGTCAGCTATTTCATTCTTGACATCAAAAATAAAGAAGTGGATGTGGCGGTATATTTTTCTACAAAGGATCATCCATTCTTGGGTGACAATGTTCGGCCCTCTTGACCCATAGGGGTATTTCCTTCTGGATCAGATCAAGAGTTCGAGGGCCTACCTCAGGTTATTGTTGTCAATACGACGGATGAGCTTGATAAAGCTATGGATAAGGTCGCTGCCGAAGCTGCTACGCGTGGGAACTGGGGGTAAGGAACAGTCTCCAACTGAGCAATTTTAGATGGTGTATATTTATTATTACTTCTCTGATGATGTAATGCCCTGATGGGTGAGTGAACAATTTACTTTTTTCTTGTAAGGATACTGAATATTTTTCAAAGCTTCGATTTCAATTATGACCTTTGAACAATTTCAATTTCAATATCAATGTTAATGTTTCTTGTTGATGTCACGTGTTTATGTCTATTTTGATCATTTGCATATTATAACCCTATAACTTATTTTTGGTCATATGGTGACCTTTGAGGTCAATATATCTCTTGCTAAGCAATTCGAAACCAACTTAATTACAAATACTAGGGTCGAGATAAAGTTTTCATTTTTCATTGCTTGGTTTGAAACTAACTTAGTTACAATATCAATAAATGTTCATATCTTCATGAATTGATTTGAAACTTATTCCGCTTCGTGGCTACGAGGTCGGTGTATGCTTATTCTTTCATTGATTGGTCTGAAACCAACTTTATTATGCAACTGTGGGGTCAAATATGCTTATTCTTTCATAGATTGGTTTGAAACTAATATTATTACACGACTGTGGGGTCGAATATGCTTACTTTTCCATTGATTGGTTTGAAACCAATTTTAACTTTGTGCTATGAGGAGAGGGATTTTCGTGTTACGTAAGATCAAAATATCATTACAAAACCATCTTATGATAAACAAAGTTCCATTTGCAGAATGAAGATTACAATTGCGCATTTTCGAGAAGGCTAGATCTCACGTGACTTTGAGGTGGTTGACTAAGATTACATGATCCCATTTTACACATAGAATTTTTTTTCAAATTCGTTGCATTCCATGGCTGAGTTAGTTCATTCCCATTCATGTCAACTATTATGTAAGAGTTATTTTTAGCCACTTTGACAACTGAATACGGACCATGCTCTTTGAGGTCGAGCTTTTCGATAGGCCTTAATACCTCTACCTTCTTAAGGATAACGTCCCCAGCCTGGAAACGTTTTAGCTTTATCCTCTTGTCATAATACCTTACCATTATCGACCTATGCCTTAGCATTTTTGTATACGCTTACTATCACAACTTATCAATGGTTTTGAGGTCAAATAGTCCCTCGGCCTCATTCTTGGTCGGGTTATAGTGAATCACTTAAGCTGTGTATTATGTCAATTCCATTGGGATAACTATTTCTGAGCCATAGACCAGACTATAGGGTTGTGACCTGTTGCAGTTCTAGTGGTCGTCCTATAAGCCCACAATAACTTTGGGAGGTCATCCGCCTAATTACCTTTAGATCCCTCTAATCTGGTTTTAATGTGGTTTAAGATGGTTTGATTGGTGACTTCTATATGCCCGTTTGCTTGCTGGTTGCCTACCAATGTAAAGTGTTGTTGTATCCTAAGACCTTCACACCAATTTCTCACGCTTTTGCTTTGGAATTGGGTTCCTTTATCCGATATTAATACCTTTGGCAGACCGAAACGGCATATGATGTTTTTCCATAAAAGTTTCTTATTACTACGTTGGTTATCTTTGGAACTGCCTCTGCTTTAATCCATTTAGTAAAGTATTCGACTACCACTATCATGTACTTTCTCTTACCTGTGGCCTTCAAAAATGAGCCTACTATGTCTATTCTCCACTAGTCGAATGGCCATGTTATCTAGATTGGGACCAGGGTTGAAGCTAGCTAATGACATATATTACCGTGCACTTGGCAAGATGGGCATCTTCTAGCAAAATTAACCGTATCTTGGAGTAAGGTCGCCCAAAATCAGCCAGTTCTAACGACCTTGTGGGTTAGGGCTCACCCCTTAAAGTGGTTTCCGCAAACGCCTATATGCATCTCTTCCAAAACCTATTCTGACGTTAAACATCTTAGCAGTAGACCTGAGAGAGACCTCTTGGATAACTGACCAAACTCATCAAGGGCGAATCTCACTACTCATCTTCTCAATCTTTGAGCTTCCGCCTTAAACTCCAATACCTTATCCTCTCTCAGATAAGCCTTGATTTCATCTTGCCAACTAGGAGGCAATTCCTCAATGTCCCATACTTGGTTCTGATTGAGACTGCTTATAGTGGCTTGTCTACAACCACAAATGTAATGGCTCTTTCCCTGGTAACTTCGATCAAGCTTGCAAACTTAGATAGCACATATGCTCTCTCATTTTTCGACATAGGTACTTGACTGAGTACGAATTTCTTAAATAGTTGTTCTAAATCTCTTGACTGCTATAAAATATTTATTTATAGATGCTTCTTTTGCCTCAAAACTCCCTTCGAATTGCTCAGCGACTAACTATGAGTCTGTGATAACTATTAAGTGCTCGACCCCCTATCAATAGCCATCCTCATGCCCAAAATAAGAGCTTCGTATTCTGCTTTATTGTTTGTGACTGGATAGTCGAGTTTAATAGCAAAGTCCTATTCTTCTCTTGGATGAAAGCACAAAGAAATTCTTGCTCCACCTCCTGATGATGTTGTTGACCAGTCAACATGTAATGACCAAATAAGTTGCTGCTGCTTGATTGCCATAAGAAGGTCGATTCATCCAACAGCCAGGCCTTAATTGCCATTCGGGGCTAAAAACTAACATCAAATTCTCCCAACTCTATAGCTCATTTAGTTAATCTGCCCGACATGCCTGGTTTTATCAACACTTGAATTAAGGACTAGTTCGTCAAAATAACGATAAAGTGTGGCTAGAAATAAGGTCTCAATTTTCTTGCTGATGTAATCAAGGCAATGGCAACCTTCTCAACCTCCAGGTAATTGCGTTCAAGACCTTGTAAAGCTTTGTTGATGTAGTATATTGGTTTATGTCTGCTTATTGTGTGGATACTAGAACTGAACTGATTGTTGCTGTCGAAACTGCTAAATACAAAGAAATGACCTCACCGACCTCGGGCCTTGCGAGCATTAGTGGAGTGGACAAATACTGCTTCAAGTCGACCAAGGCCTGGTCGCATTCTTTTGTCCAATGAAACTTGCCAGCATTCTTGAGGATTTTGAAAAATGGTAAACTTTTGTCTACCAGTCGGGCAATAAAGCGACCTAAAGATATGATCATCTGAACTAGTCTTTAGGCATCTCTAACTATCTTTGGGGGAAAAATATCCTAGATTGCTTCAATCTTTTATAGGTTTGCTTCGATCCTTTTTTGGTTGACCATGTACCCTAAGAATTTTTTGTGTCTTACCCAGGATGTGCATTTGTTAGAGTTAAGCTTCTTTCTAAAGGCCTTTAAAATTGAGAATGCAAAGTTAAGGTGAGCTAAATAATTCATCTCCTTTTTCGACTTGACAATCATATCGTCGACATAGAATTCCATCGTTCGACCAGGACCTCGTTCTTGAATGTAAAATTCACCAACCTTTGGTAGGTCACCCTAATGTTTTGTGGCCGAAAGCATGACAAAAAAAAAATACAAACTATTTAAAACCATGAAAGATGTTTTGTCTCTATCTTTGGGAGCCATGAAAATTTGGTAATACCTTTGGAAGGTATCTATCATGCACAATAGGTTGCACCCTGTTGTTGAATCGATTAATAAATCTATTTAAGGCCGTAGGTAAGGGTCTTTAGGGCATGCTTTATTCTAATCTATGAAATCATTACACATTCTCCACTTGCTCTCATTCTTAAGGACTAGGACTACATTACATAGCCAACTAGGATATAGAATTCCTACAATATAGCCTGCCTTTAAGAGCTTGTTGACTTCTTCCTCGAGGATCTACATCTTTCAGCATTGGATGTCCTAGTCTTCTGCCTTACTAGTTTGAAGGTCAGGTCCACATTAAGATGGTGAATAATGACCTGGTGGTCAATCCTTTTGCAGGTCGGCTGCCTTCCAAGCAAAATATCAATGTTGTTTATGAGAAAGTTGACTAGCAAGCATTTAATGTTGCCCCCCAGATTACTCCCGATCCTTGTGGTTTTGTCAGGATTCCTGGGATCCAGCTATATAGCCTTGAAATCTTCCACTAGCTCGACCCTTGTTTCTTCTCTCTTCCTCTTCTTGTTGGTCTGTCCCTCCTCGGGCTCCATTACTAGGATGTCCCCTGAGGGTTTCAGTTTTGGGCGACGTTTTTGCTCATTTGCCTCAATCGAGATTATATAGCACCACTATGCTTCTTTCATATTACAGAGTAGCTTGTCGGTTCCAGCCATTGTTGGGAATTTGACCTTCATATGGTAGGTAGAAACAACAGCTCTAAAATTATTCACTACTGGCCTCCCAATGATGCATTATAAGTGAATGGGGTGTCGACCACCAAATAACTGATCATCAGGGTCCGCCTCTTGTGTGCTTCACCATACGAAGTGGATAGACTTATAGATCCTATTGGGATGATATCGGTCCCTCCAAACCCAACAAAATGGTATGTACTGGTTCGAACTTAAGCTTACCCAACTTCATCCTTTCCAAGGTTGACAAGAAAATTATGTTGGCAGAGCTACCATTATCAACCAAAGTTTTTCTGACGTCAAAATTAATAATTTCCATTATCACAACTAGCGGCCAATCTAGTTTGTTGTCGGGCCCCTGGTCCCCTAGGTGTGAGAGGTCAAAATCTAGGAAAGAGATAGTGTAATACCCTCAAAAACGCTTTTATCATGGTATTTTATTCAAGTATTATTTTAATTAAATTATTTAATTTCAAAAGTTTTGTGGGTTAAAATACAGATAGAAAGACTTAATTTCACCTTTAATTAAAATTCGGAGGGCCAAGGTTTAAATTTTATAAGTTATGTTGCTAATGTGGAGAACTAATAAACTAGGTGGCTAAATTGAACACAATAAAAACCCTTGGACTCAATTGAAAGCAGAACCATAAATTTTGGGGGTTAATCTGAGAATAAGGAAATATCATTTTTATAAATATGGAATATTCAATTTCACCCCTATTTCATTTTCTTCTTCACCAATAACAACCGTCTCTATCTCTCTCTGGCAATCAACATCGACAACGGCCCAGAGCTAAAAACTAAACCAACCATCATCTTTCCCATGACTCCAGGAGCACGAAGACCCTACATATAGACAGAGATAATCGGTGAGCCGTCGGGAAATTTAAATCGAAAACCCAGCCACAGCGAAGCTTGATGGGCACGGCGTTCTAGTAACTTTTTGACGCGACCTAATTATGGGTTTTGTAGCTTTAAGTTCAAAGATCACGAAGATAGCTTTGGATTGAAGTTTGGCACAGCGGCGATGGCAAATTTTGGAGAAAAACAAATGCGCCAACGAGTGAAACCCAACAACTTTGAGGCTTCAATTGGACTTCAATTCAGCAACATATGATGAAATTGATGTGGGGGTTATGTTTGTTGAGTTGAGATGTTCGAGCGGTGGTGGTGGATGGCAGCGATGAATAGATAATTTTCTCATCTCGTCGCAAGGATCGCATGCACGGAAGCTGATCGTGGAAATTCCTTATTGATATTAAGGATTTGGGTACATGACCGAAATTAGGTTAATTTGTTATTATATGTATATGAATACATGTACCAATCTTTACAACCTTGTAAATAAAAAAAAAAATGAGTAGATCGATCGAAAAATCCAGCCATGCATGAGAAATGAAGCATGCATGCACGTCACTTAAGCTTAGAGAACCCTGGAATTATATTTTTTCATGTGAACTATGGATTAGTTAGCTAATTAGGTGAAGAAAACCCTAATTTTATGTAAATTGGACCTAAGCGACAAACTTGGATTATTAATGATAATTGGACTATCATAATCGATATTGTGTAACGTTATAAGGTTAACTATGTAATTTAGGGATCCAACTATATTATCTTTTATCGGTATAAATAAATTTCAAAAATGTTTTTGTAATAACGGCAAGAATTAGCGTATTTTGTAACAATAATACTGGAACGAAATCCTAAATTATTGTATAACTCAAGAAACTATCAAATTTGGACTATTACTAGTATGATTGTAATTGTTAGAAATTGCTAGGGTTAAATAGGGATTTTGATAGTAAGTTTACTCATTGATTAGGTGACAAAGAATTGGGCCCCGTAGATCAGTAAGCTTTATTTCATTGCCGAGTTTATTAAGGTGAGGACCCACTGACCTGGTACTTAAATTGATTATCGCACTCTGTTAATTGTTGTACCCCTGTGAGGGTCTACCGATTGGTACTTGCTTTGTATAATCTTATTCAATATTTGTTGTTGGACCCTGTGAAGCTCCTCTAATCTGATACCTTCTTGATTATTGTTACCATTATTTGTTTATTATTGAACCCTATGAGGTTCCACTGATTTGGAAATTAATTTGTGCACCTTGGTGAGGGTTTCATCTGTTGTTTCTTTGAAACTGATTGTCTCTCGCTCTGTTAAACTATGTGAACTATTAACTCGTAAATTATATCTATTATTGAATCGTGCACCTCTACGTGGGCTTGTTTCTTAAATAGCATCTGATAATGAACCGATTATCTTGTTCTAGCGCCATGAACTTTCATTGTTTCAATTGTTATCATCCATATTGAATTTGTATTGTATATTGTTAGTTGACTGCGTTGGCTTCCATGATTCGTTCAGTATATCGTTGATCACTTTGTTGGCATATTGAAACCAATTAATTGGTATTGTTTTGCCTTGTTGGCAAATAATCATTGAACTTATTGAAAAATAATTGTACAGAAGAATTGATAGGCCGAGTGCCTTGCCAAGCTGTCATGCTTGAGCCACCGTTATTGCCAAACTGTTATACTTGAGCCATTATTATTGCCAAGCTATTATGCTTGATCCATCGTTATTGTCGAGTTGTCATGCTCGAGCCAGTGTATAATCTTATTGTTATGATTGAAAGATCATATTGTTATGGCGGCATAAGGGTATTCTAATATGCATACTATGTTTATTTTACTTGAATTGCATATGTGGATTGGGTTTGCTATTCTTATTTGTACTTTGATCAAGGAGCAATAAGGTAGAGTGATTTTCCAACCTAGATCGAATGAATGCATTAGTGTTTGGATGAATGTATGTATATATATATATATATGAATTCCCCATTGGGTACTTTTAGTTTTAGAGTTGTTGTGATATGTCATGATGAATTTAAGACTTGACGCATGTATGAATTATATACTTGTGACGATGTTTTAGATCTAATCGTTGTCGAGTTATTAGCATGAATTATGGCACTCTGATATTATTGTATTAAGTTTGAAGCATGTTATGAGTTCTGATCAGTGTGGATTATTAGAAATTATTAAAAATATTTCATAGGCCTATCAGATATGATGTATGTATGTTAAGAGATTAACTGGGTAGCATCTCGGCTTGTGGGCTATCCTGGGTATGGTGCTACAAAGGTGGTATCAGAGCTTGGGTTTGAAAACCCGAGCTATACTGAGACAGGATCCAAGTATACAACCTTAAGTATTTTACATATATTGAGAAATTCTATGTGATTTGGAGATTTAAGATGAATCTGATCTATCTGATATTAACAAAAGGAAAGGATTAGGGCTTTGGATGCAGAAAAAGATAAGTTGAGAGAAATTGTCAAACTCTCAAGGAAAGACTCTATGAGATACATGAGGTTTTAAGTGATAGACAGGCTGAGATTTACCATTTGAAATCAATACTGGGAGCGAGGAGTTATATGGTTGAAAGGTTCAGAGAGAATATAGAAAGGAAAGAGAAGTGGGGTTAGTATAGCTGAAGCTCAAGTAGAGGGACTTCGGACTATACGAGCACAGATAGAGGAGACCTCTTGGTAATTAAAGCCTGACCACATGAGAACCGTAGACATGACCCATGTCATTATGGACGAGGTCATGAGGTTGATAGCTTTCTATGGCAGTACCATAGATCAGGTATTAGGGGTTAATGTAGGGATCAACACTAGAGATGGGCCATCTGGGTTCACCCCTCTCCTGAGTAGGGACTCGGACAGGGTATTCGTATTGACGAGATGCTTGCTAGAGATCCGGTAGAGGTGGCCATAGAAGACCTAATTGGGGATGATACAAATGAGGATCCAGAGGAGAAACTGACTGAGGAGGATCCTGAGATAGATACTGTGTAGGAATTTCTAGTAGATGTTCCACCTGATGGCAATGTAGCTGTGCGGGAGTTTTTGGTGGATGAGCTACCTCGTGAACACATAGATGTAGAGATAGTCGAGGAATGATGATGATGTAAAGTCGGTCATCACAGACGTGGAGGATCTAGATTAGGTGACATGATGTAGATACAGTGCGACTGTGTATATAGAATAACGTAGCTTTTAACCATTAGGTTGATCAATCGGCTAAAGTCACTTAGATGTAGTGGATGATGCCCCTATACTAGTCTTGCCATTTTTTCACAACCAGGTATACAGTTAACATAGCCACTTTTTGGGAAATTTTAACTTGTACATAAACTGATGTAACCGCTAACTCTAACTCGACTATATAAATGAAACCTTACCTTCGTTTATTAGTTAGACAAATTTTGATTACTATATGATCTATGTAGCTTGATAAATTTATCCCCTGTAAATCTTTCTTTTGTACATTGAGAATTTGAAAGAGTTGTTAATGTTGAGAATTGTTTAAAACTATATGGTCACAGGCTCAGAAACATCAAGGAAAGTTAGAAGTATAATAACGTCCCACGAAAGCGACTACATACCCGCTCCAGTGAGAGCAGGCCGTAGAGGGAGGTCGATCGGCAGGAGAGCCAATGTACCCTAAAACCTAGAAGGGAGGTGTCTGCTTACCAACAACCATAGCATAATGAAGAGGTTTCTCAAGCCAACTCGGTTGACCAGCCAGCTATGGGTCAACCCGCTGAACTTAGAGATCCAGAGGGACAAAGGTATCGACAACATGGCCAAGCAAGGGGTGGTAGAACAAGAGTAGCCGACGAATTTACTAATAATCAAGTACTAGAACGATTCCTATGTTTCCAGCCTCTGAAGTTTTTGGGGGAACTCAACGATAGGAAATATGAGGAATAGGTAAAGAATTTGGAGAATATATTCGAGATATTATGCTACCTGGATGAACAAAAAGTTCGATTTGCTACATTTCTCCTAGCAGAGCTGTGCGTAGCTGGCGGAAAATGATTGACTGTAGGTGGATGGTACCAAGAATCCATAGGACTTAGGATAATTTTACTAAAGAGTTCAAGGATAAGTACATTCCTCTTGTGGTTAAGCATTTAAGAGAAAGGGTTCATGAATTTGATGTAGGGAAATCAATTGATTAGCCAGTATGCCCCTTACATGTTAGAATATGATTCGAAAGACCTAACAATTCATACAAGGACTGGAAACAGAGCTCAGATGGGGATTAGCCATTTGTGATTCCCCAAACTTCAATCTGGTAGTAAGCAAAGCACTACAGTTAGAATTAGAACTGCAGAAGATTCGAAAAATTAAGGATAGAAATCGAAAAGGAAAATCGTACCCTGGAGGGCAAACTAGTGCTGGGAGAAAACAACCTAGATTACAAATTGGAGGCACTACCCCTCGAGCACCCCAAACTGGCATGGCTACAAACCTAGCCCAAGGAGGAACACAGAAACTGTGTGGATTTTATGGGAGATCTTGTCACAAGGAAGTTGACTGTTGGATGAAGCCGGGCAAGTATATGGGTTGCAGTAGTGACCAGCACTTCTTGAAAGACTACCCCATAAAGAAAGGGCCAGCACCTGTGAAGAAGGGAAATCAGGTAACAAAAGCTAGGGGAAGCAAAAAGTGCAGGCCCATGCGTATGCTTGGACGGAAGAGGATGTACCAGACACAAATGAGGTTGTAGAATGTATGGTCTCTATTTTTGGTATTTATGGTAATACCGTATATAACTCTAGTGCATCTCACTCTTTTATATCTACTACATTCTCCCAAAAGTTGAACAAGCAACCCCAAAATATGGCTTATCAGATAGAAGTTCTGACACCCTTAGGAATAGGGTTAATAATAGATACCATACATCGGGATTGCCTAGTTACAATAGGGGATAAGATATATTCAGCCAATTTCATACAGATGCCTATTCATGGATATGATCTGATTCTTGGAATGGATTGGTTGTATAAATATTAGGCACAAGTGAATTATTACACTAAGTGCATTACGCTCGGAGATAAGATATCAATATCAACCCACCAATATGTAGATAATACTCTCTTACCATCACTTATATCCGCGCTAGAGGCTAGAAAGATTCTGAGGGAAGATGGATGAGGATTTTTAGCATATCTTATCAAAAAACCTCAAGACTCAGCCATGATTAAAGAAGTTGAAAAAGTAGTTGAGTATCCTGAAGTATTTCTAGAAGAGTTGAATTCGTTGCCTCTTGATAGAGAGAAATAATTTGTTATTCATACACTCCCAGGAACTACACATATACCTAAAACTCCATACAGAATGGCGCCAGCAGAACTAAACGAATTGCAAGGCCAACTTCAAGAACTACTGGAGAAAAAGTTTATATGGCCTAGCACCTCTCCTTGGGGAGCCCCAGTATTATTTGTTAAAAAGAATGATGGATCCTTGAAGATGTGCATTGATAATAAGGAGCTGAACAAGGTCACAATCAAGAATAAATATCCCCTACCACATGAAAGAATTGTTTGATTTATTACAGGGGTCTACAGTCTTTTCGAAGTTAGACTTGAGGCAAGGATATTATCAATTGAAGGTCAGAGAAAAGGATATCCCAAGGACTACCTTCAATTCTCGATATGGTCAATTTGAGTTTGTAGCATGTCATTCGGTCTAACCAATGCTCTAGTGGATTTATGGATTTGATACATCGAATATTTTGACCATATCTGGATATATTCGTGGTTATCTTCATTGATGACAACCTAGTGTACTCAAAGTCCCGAGAAGAACACGCCAAGCACTTACACATTATTCTTAGAACATTGAAGGAGCATCAATTGTACACTAAATTTAGTAAGTGTGAATTTTGGATAGAAAAAGTAGTTTTCTTAGACACATTATATCCCAGGATGGAGTGGAGGTTGATCCCTCTAAGGTAAAGGCGATAGTCAATTCGAAGAGACCTAAAAACGTGACAAAAGTTCGTAGCTTTCTGGGTTTAGCTAGCTATTATCGGAGGTTTGTGGAGGATTTCTCTAAATTAGCTGGTCCATTGACTAAATTAACTAAGAAAAATCAATTGTTTAACTAGGGTGATGATTGTGAGAGCAGCTTCCAATAACTAAAGAACAGACTGACAATAGCCCCAGTTTTCGCCTTTCCAGATAGACTAGAAGGTTTCGTAGTATATACGAACGCTTCTAAAGAAGGACTTGGGCTCATGCTGATGCAAAAGGGGCGAGTCATCGCCATGGGTCTATGAAGCTTAAGTCACATAAGGAGAATTATCCCACTCATGACTTAGAGCTAGCCACAGTAATTTTTGCACTGTCGAAATGGAGACATTACCTCTATAGAGCTATATTCGAGGTATACACCGACCACAAGAGTCTCAAGTATTTATGCTCACAAAAAGATCTGAATATGAGATAATGCCAATGGGTGGAATTCCTAGAGGATTATGATTTCTCAATTTCTTACCACCCAGGAAAGGCAAATGTGGTAGCGGATACTCTAAGCCGTAGAGCTGGAATGTCCTACATATCAAGAACGACAATATCAAAAGTTCTGAAGGCAGATATTGTGGTGAGAATGAGATAGAAAGTTTGGCTTCCTGGAGTAAATGTGCAATCGGAATTATATGCTAAATTACAGTGGGCTCAAGCCAATGATAGTTGGATATTAAAACAAGAATAAGCGATCAAGAAGTCTAGAGAATCTAAGTTCAATGTCGATGGCCAAGGTACTCTTCTGTTCCATAAGAGAATTTCTGTGCTCGTAGAAATAAAAAGAAGATTGTTAGATGAGGCACACAAGTCGAGATTCACGATACATCTGAGAGGTACGAAGATGTATCAAGATTTGAGAAAGCAGTTCTGATGGAATGAAATAAAGAGAGACGTCGCAAACTAGGTGCAAAAATATCTAACTTGCCAACTGGTGAAGACAGAGCATCAGCGACCGTTGGGGTTACTCCAACTACTTCCAATACCCAATTGGAAATGGGAGCAAGTTACCGTGGACTTTCTAACAGGTCTACCGATGGCCCAATGAGGATATGATAGCATTGGGCAATAGTAGACAGATTGACCAAGTCTACTCATTTCCTACCAATCGGGACACAATACAAGGTTGAAAGGTTAGTAGAGTTATATATCAAGGAAATTGTCAGACTATATGGAGTTCCGATCAGCATTGTATCAGATCGAGATCCAAAGTTTACCTCAAGACTTTGGAAGACTCTGGAAGCACATTTAGGGACAAGGTTACAATTTAGTTCCACCGCTCATCCTCAAACGGATGGATAGTCTGAGAGGGTCATCTGGATACTTAAGGATATGTTGCGGGCTTGTGTCTTGGATTTTAGTGGAAGTTGGAGCTGACATCTACCCCTGATTGAATTTTCATACAATAACAGCCATCAATCAACTATCCAAATGGCTCCGAATGAATTGTTATATGGCAAAAAATCTCGATCTCCATTGCATGGGATCTTGAGAAATACAAAAGTAACAGCTACAAGTCACCAGAAACTATAAGACCAGAATTGGTTCAAGAAACTATTGAGAAGACACAGATTATTAAGTAGAGGATGAAAGCTGCTCAAAATTGATAGAAAAGTTATGTAGATAAGCGAAGAAAGGATTCAAAATTGAAGTTGGTGACCAAGTATTTCTTAACTATTCATAAGAAAAGGTGTTTGAAGAATTGGCAAAGACAAAAAGCTTAGCCTTAGATATGTTGGCCCCAACGAGATAAGTGAAAGGATCGGGCCAGTGGAGTACTGTTTAGCGCTACCTCAAGGCACAACAGGCATACATGACGTCTTTCACATGTCACAACTTCAAAAATAATATACTGATTCTTCCTATATTATTCCTCACACTAGCATGTCACTATAAAATGATCTGACGTATGAAGAGTAGCAAATTAGTATTTTGGATTGAAAGTTTCGAGAACTTAGGAATCGGACACTTCCTCAAGTAAAGGTTCTCTAGCGCAACCATAACATTGAAAAAGTGACTTGGGAACCAAAAGACCTTACGCGTCAACAATATCCTGAACTATTCCTGTATTCAGGTAAGAATCTAGGGACCAGATTCTCTTAAGAGGGGGGATCTGTACCATCCCTAGAAGTGCATTGATTATGGTATTTTATTTAAGTATTATTTTAATTAAATTATTTAGTTTTCAAAAGTTTTATAGGTTAAAATGCGGATAGAAAGACTTAATTTCACCTTCAATTAAAATTTGGAGGTCCAAGGTTTAAATTTTATGAGTTAGGTTGGAAAATGTGGAGAACTAATAAACTAATTGGCTAAATCAAACTCAATTAAAACCCTTGGACTTAATTGAAAGCAAAACCATAAATTTTACGGGTTAATCTGAGAATAAGGAAAGATCATTTTTATAAATATGGAATTTTCAATTTCACCCCATTTCATTTCTTCTTCACCGATAACAACCATCTCTCTCTCTCTCTAACAATCAACACCGACAATGGCCCAAAGCTAAAAACAAAATCGACCATCGTTTTCCCCATGACTTAGGAGCATGGCGACCATACCTACAGGCAAAGATAACCGATGAACTGTCGGGAAATTTAAACCAAAAACCCATCCACGGTGGAGCTTGATGGGCGGGGCACTCCAGTGACTTTTTAACTCAACCCAGGTGTGGGTTTAGTAGCTTTTAGTTCAGAGATCATGAGCATAGCTTTGAATTGAAGTTTGGCGGGTGGCGACAGCGGGATTTGGAAAAAAATTGATGCAATGGTGAGTGAAACCCAGCAACTTTGAGGCTTTAATTGGACTTCAATTCGGTGGCAAATGATGAAATTGATGTGGGGGTTGTGTTTGTTGAACTGAGACGCATCGAGCGGTGGTGGTGGTGACTATCTCCAGCGGTGGTGGTGGTGACTATCTCCAGCAGTGGCGGCGACGAGCAAACAGTTTTCTCTCCTCGTCGCAAGGATCGCATGCAGGAAGCTGATCGTGGAAATTCCTTATTGATATCAAGGATTTGGGTAAATGACCGAAATTAGGTTAATTTATCATTGTATGTATATGTATAATGTACAAATCTTTGCAACCTTGTAAATTGAAAAGAATGAGTAGATCGATCAAAAAATCCAGCAATGCATGAGAAATGAAGCATGTATATACGTCACTTGAGCTTAGAGAACCTAGAATTGTATTATTTCATGTGAACTACGGATTAGTTAGCTCTACATAAGCGACAAACTTGGATTATTACGATAATTAGACTATTATAATCGATATTATGTAATGGTATAAGGTTAATTATGTAATTTAGGAATCCGACTGTATTATCTTTTATTGGTATAAATGAATTTTGAAAATACTTTCATAATAACAACAAGAATTAGCGTACTTTGTAACAATAATACCAGAACAAAATCCTAAATTACTGTATAAGTCGAGAAACTACCGAATTTGGACTGTTACTAATATGATTGTAATTGTTAGAAATTACTAGGGTTAAATAGGGATTTTGACAGTAAGTTTACTCTTTAGTTAGGTGACGAAGAATTAGGCCCCGCAGATCAATAAGCTTTGATTTCATCGCCGAGGTTATTGAGGTGAGGATCTACCGACCTGGTACTTGAATTTGTTATCATACTCTATTAAATGTTGCATCCTTGTAAAGGTCTACCGATTGGTGCTTGCTTTGTATAAGCTTATTCAATATTTGTTGTTGAACCCTGTGAGGTTCCTTTGATCTAATACCTATCTTGATTATCGTTATCATTATTTGTTGATTGTTGAACCCTGAGAGGTTCCACCGATTTGGAAATCACTTTGTGCACCCCTGTGAGGGTTTTATCTATCATTTCTTTGAAACTGACTGTCTCTCACTCTGTTGAACTTTGTGAACTATTTGAACTCGTGAATTGCATCCGTTGTTGAATCGTGCACCCCTGCGTGGGCTTGTTTTCTTAAATAGCATCTAATAATGAACCAATCGTCCTATTCTGGCGCCATGAACTTTCATTGTTTCAATTGTTATCATCCATATTAAATTTATATTATATATTGTTGTTTGACCATGTTGGCTTCCATGATTTGTTCGATATATATTTGATCACCTTGTTGGCATATTGAAATCGATTGAGTGTTATTGTTCTACCTTATTGACAAATGATCGTTGAACTTATTGAAAAATAATTGTACAAAAGAATTGATGGGCCGAGTGCCTTGCTAAGCTATCATGCTTGAGCCATTGTTATTGCCAAGCTATCATACTCGAGCCAGTATATTATCGTAATGTTATGATTGAATGATCATATTGTTACGGAGGCATAAAGGTATTCTAATATGCACACCATGTTTTTTTACTTGAATTCCATATGTGGATTGGGTTTACCATTCCTATTTGTACTTTGCTCAAAGAGTAATAAAGCTAGAGTGATTTTCTAGTCTAGATCGAGTTGATGTCTTGAGCCAAATGAGCCGTCTGTATTTTCTCCCGAATTGTGATTGATTGAGATGCTCTATAGCTCCTGAACAGCATCGGTTAAGACGATCCCTAGCTTTTTGAGCTGATAGTTATAGCTCCCGACCTAGCATTTGCTAGTAACTCGAACCCGTTATTTTCTTTATTCCGGCATATCTATATTTTCTTGTATCACCATGTTAGTAAATATTTGGTTGAATTACTAATTCTTCAATAGACCTATGTATTGCTTTACATTATCCCTCACTAAGTCCCTCTGACTCACCCTCGTGTACTATTTATTTCCTCTCCAGACAGGTATGAGACAGGGGATGATGACTGATGGCAGGTCTGACAATAGTAGTTTGTATTAGTGTTTGGATGAATGTATGTATACATATGAATTCCCCATTGGGTACTTTTGGTTTTAGAGATGTTGTAATATGTCATGATGAATTTAAGACTTACGGCATGTATAAATTGTGTACTTGTGACGACATTTTGGATCTAATCGTTGTTGGGTTATTCGCATAAATTATAGAACTCTGATATTATTGTATTAAGTTTGAAGCATTTATGTGTTCATGATCGTTGTGGAATATTAGAAATTATTAAAAAAAACTATAGGCCTATATAATATGATGAAGTATATTAAGAGATTGACTGGGTGGCATCTCCGCTTGTAGGCTATTTAGGGTGGGGTGCTACAGATAGGCTTTCCACTAGTAGATAATTGAAAGACTGTTTGGCCTTCGTGGACTTGGTGGATTCAAATTGCCTCTGGACCTATCTCCTTGCCGTTTTCCAATCCCCCATGTCGGTCCTCCTGCAATGGTATCGATCATACCTCGCAAGTAGAGGGCGTTCTTCTTTGAACTTTTCTCTTTCCTTTACTATCTTTTCTTGGGCTGACCAATCTTTCTCCATGAAGAGTTCAATCTGCCTGGCTTTTCTGTCGGGCTTTATCATCAATAAGTTTTTTTTAGATGTCCTTGTCAAATCAGTTGTTCGATTTTGTCATGGAGGTTCAAAAAGTCCTTCATGTCATGCCCTTTTCACCTATGAAAATGGCAATACTTCTTCTAGTTTTTCATGGCCGCCATCTCATTGAACTTTCTTGGCCTCTTGACCTCATTTCTGTGGGTGTTCAATTGGGTGTAATTATAGAATCTCTTGATGGGGGACTAGTGGCCATCTTTTCTATATCTATCATCTTTCTCATTTCCTTTCTTTTTATCATTCTCCGTGCTTTCATATTTCATCTTATTCATATCTTCATAGGTCGTGTACCTCTCCGCGAGGTCGAGTAGTTCCTCCATTAAGTGTGGTCCGTCTCTAACCAACGCATTGGCACACTTTTTGTCCCTGAGCCCGAGGAATAGCACTTCGATCATGAATTCAATCCTGGGATTATCAATCTTCTATACCTCAGTATGAACCTAGCAAAGAAATCCCCGAAGAGATTTACCTCATTCTACTTTATAGTATGGAAGTGAGTATGGGGAAGTTTTGCTTTCTTTCTGCTAGCAAACTGATGGAGGAATTTATCGCAAAGCTGGCCATAAGAGAATATGGATGCAGGTTCCAACTTAACAAACCATTTGAGTGCTACTCCCTAAAGTGTGGTTAATATCTTAGAATAGATGTGGTTGTTGTGCCCATGGAGTTGCATCATATGCTCGAACTGTAGAAGGTGCTCATTAGGGTCAATGGAAAGGAGGCCAATGGGGATCTTTGCATCAATTGCTATGCGCTCATCAATTATCTCTTGGATGAAAGGAAACTCTTTCTCTTGTCGAAGCCAGGGAGTATCATCAGGTTGGAGGTTTCTTTTCATGTTTCATTTGGAGATCTCTTCAAAGCGTCTATTCAGCCGTTGAACTTGATACAAGACCTCCTCTGATTCTTTACGATCTGCTTGGGACAAATCTTTGCTTAGTTGAGGTCTCAAACGCTCGATCCTATCACACTGCTGGGCTCAATTTGGTTGAGCTAAATTATCGACTGATTCTCTACCTTTTCACGAGTTTGGCAAAGGGCGTCTTCTCTTGGATATTGTCCAGGGCTAACATCACATTTGTTAGTATGGCAATGGTTTTCATTCCTTAGCATGTCGTCTCATGGGGCACCTCTTCCTGATGGGAAAGATGCGCGGTCGCACTAGTGGCCGCCACAGGCTGATTATTATATCTTTGCAAGGTAACTAGCTTGATAGCTATGTAGAGAGTTGCGTTGATATCTGATCGCTTATGATTTGCATAAGCTGTGGGATCATCAAAGTTATTATCTACTCTGGCTGGGAACTAAGTCCCTCTGTGTCTTGGACTTGTTGTGGTTGTAGTGGAGGAGGCGAGGACCTTCTGGCCTCCTCCTCCTTCTCGAAAATGGCTCGCCTTGTTTTTATCATTTTCTCAAGTTCCAGACTCTAGTTTCCCACAGACAGCGCCAAATAATGATGGTTGGATAAGAGAGTTGGAGAAATGAGCCCTGGCCCAAAGTAGTCAGCCAGGTAGTTGACTGGAGTTGGATGTGAAGATAAGAATAGGTCTAGTCCTGCAATCAATCAACATACATGAGGCTAGCCGATGAGGCCCTAAGCTAAGGCACTCCAACACTCAAATCAGTATAATCGACCAGAATTAAAAAGGGTAGATTGAGGGCAAAAGTTATAGTGAACATACCTCAAGGCTCAGCTATAACGGGGTATTTATAGTCCCAAGTGAGAGGTCAAAATGTCCATAGTGCCCTTGCCCTTGCCCTTGCAAGGAGGGCCCCTATTCTTGCCTGAGGGTTTTTAGGTCTTTCCTCGCATGAAATCCTCTCCTAGGTGGCATGTCCCTCGTTCTCTTGGGATATGGCAGGGATCTCCGCATTTAATGTGGAGGTATGCTGGTGGTACGATGGAGATATACTCAAATAATATAGGGGCAAGCCTTCTAGTAGTGTGTTAAATGCGGTAGAGTGGCGGTTAAGTCGTATTTAATGCGACAGTGACTGGTAGCGGGAAACAACTTTCTGTCTCCCTAGTCGACCTCTAAGGGTCGAGATGCCTCTCAAGATATAGGCATCTTCAATAGCTCTGATCGATGAAAAATGCTGATAGCATATTCTAGTCGACTAGCTCGACATTCTCTTGGGTCTAATCTTTGCCTGTCTTGGGATGGACCTATTAGGCCTATTGGGCTTAAGTCCTGCCTTGGGCCTGACGGTGACGTCAACTTTTAGGCCGATTACATTAGGCTTGTGGGCTATACCTATATCAAGACTAAATCCCATTGTTTCGGCATTTTATAGGATAATTATGTGGTTTTCTATTGTGTTTGGATACATGAGACCCTTGAAACCTGATTGCTTCAATAAGCACACAAAACAACAATCCACAAAGAAGTCATTTGCATTTAATAGAAAAGTATGTACACTAATAATATATAAATAAGAATGCTACTTTTTTTTTAATTCTTAATTAATTGTAAGAAAATAAAGTTAATATTAAATTAAGAAGCAACTAAGCCAATAAGATAGTTTGCTTCCCACATTTAGAGCAGTCAATTCTACTGTTTGGTCTCGAAATACCAATTTGTATTTATCAAATCATATACCAATAAATTAAAAACAAAAAATCATATATTATTATCCTTTTTTCTTTAGGAAAAAAAAAGATCTTTTGACTAAGCTTGAGGTCCTAGTGGTGATTTTATTGCACGCTAGTAGGATTTCTAACTTGTTTTCAAAGATTTAAGAATTTAGGTCACCAAGAACGGAACCATAAAAAATGTTGTATGAAAGATCAAGTTTTTCCAACAACACCAATTTTTTTCCAAAACCATTAGGCAAAGAACCATTAAAATTATTTTAACTAAGATCAAGTCTCTTCAACCTTTCGCACTGAATTAATGATGGAGGTAAGGTTCCATTAAAGAAAATATGTGGTAAATCTAAAGCCTGCAAGTATTCGAGATTTCCAACCTCAAATGGTAAAGTCCCATAAAAGGAGATATCAATTACTTTAAAGATTGAATTAAAACTTTTGTCCAAAAGAAAAACGTGATGAAAGCATATTCACTGTTCTTCCATTTCTTTATCACTTTCCTTTAACAAAATCCTAGATCTAAACAAAGTGTTAAGCAATGTAAGGGCTAGTTTGGGTGGCCGCTTGAAACTTCATCTTCTAAGTCATCCCAAGATAATTCCAAATGTTTCCCTCTTTAGAGTTGCTATTAGTAAGCCCAGATAAGTAGTGTTGGATCAATTAACTGGAATAGAAAATCATACCTAACCAGCAAAGAGGTTTGACAAAGTTTTTGGACAAGATGAAGCAAAAAATCATGCTAATTAACCTTCCATTCAATAAAAATAATGCAGAAGAAACTGAAGAACATTATAGGAAAAAGACATTACCTAGCTTTAACTTACTATCAGCACTATGTTGAAAAATAAACCAAAAAAGACATACAGATATATCCTTCACAGGATTAAAGATTTACCAATCGTCATTTGATCCATATGGTGTTCCACAATTGGCTCTCTTCTAGAAGCATTTTCAAGTAGCGTACACACATGCTTATTATGCAACACAACAAGTGTACTTCTTTCACAACAACATCAAGCTGCTCTAAGAAAATAGGAAATAAAAAAATTGAGCCATGGCTACCTTTTTTCAATTTTAGCACAAACAATAAGACAACAACAAAAGAAAAAATAAAAAACTACAACATATGCAACACTAAAACTTCCCTCGGCAAAGTTCTGCTGGTATAGTCCAATATTTGCTCTATCTACCATAATTTCATATTCAGAATGCAATTCCAGCCATTCCTTCAAATTTATTTGGGAAACTGTTTGCATTTAAGCATATTGAACTGAATTTGTCATGTCACAGAAATTAAAGAAAAAAATATAGACTAATTTATACAGGCATCTTTTATATTGATCAAATTTGATTTGTACTTTAAATACCCCAATTCATATTTTATAAATGACATTGAACTTGTATACAAGTATGTTAACCCTTTGATGATTGATATTATTTTGATTATGACAAAATTGCTCTCCTAGAATTATGCGTTGAAAACAAGAATATCTTTCCATATTATCTACTAAAATCTATTTACATGGTATCTGTTGGAATCTGCTACACGTTGGAATTTACCTTCCATAAATAAAAGATCTCATGAAGATTCTAGTTTAATTTTCATCCCTATAACTTAGGAAAGAAATCATATCATACTGAAATCAATTAATTCATGTATTGTTTAAGGAATTAATGTATGATTACTAAAATTATTTTGTTCCCCTATTTAATTCCGATGGATTATGACCTTAATAAGAGTTTATAGTTGTTGAACATATGAGTATAAAAGTGAAATCATGCAACATTTTTAAAGTGTGAATGACTAAGTCGGGAGAGAATTTTGTTAAGTATCTTAAGGAGTTGTGTGATACTCTCATACACATTTTGTGCTTAAGTATTGTTAATTCCTTGTTCTACGTGTATTTTCAAGGGACCTTGTGGTGAAAAAGGTCAAGCGAAACTTGCCTTCGATGGAGCTTGGGTAGACGAGGACAAAGCAGTTTGTGTCTTGAAAGACCTAGTGGTGAAGTGGGTCGGGAATCGTACCTACTCTCGAGGGACCCCATGAAAAGAACAAATCGACGCTTGGTTGCTCTAAGGACCCCTAGATTAAGAAACCAGTGGGGCAGTATTGTCTGGAATCTTCTGTAATGTTCTTGGTTTCATTTTGAAAAAGAGACTTGAGCTTGCTATACGGCATGGTAGCAACTCGTGCATCAGTCCATAAAGGTTGCACAAGTGAATCTAGTAGAAGTTCCCCTGGGCCTACTCACAAGAAGCTAGCTTCACAGTACTTTGGAATCTGCCTCATCCCTGGGATTTCGGTTTAGCTCTTTACGAAGAGCTGGTATTTCACCCTGCTATGGTGTTTCTAATTCTTTATTGTTTATTACTATCAAATTAATGTTATCATCTGTAAAAACAATTTTATACATTTATTAATTTGACATGTTTAAAATCTTTAGTGAAAGCTTAGGTAGAGGATGTAGGCTTGCCAAACCTCTATAAATTCCAGTATCATTTTACTTACTGCTTTATTTGTCACTAGTCGACTGGTATCTTAACTGGTACTTATAAATTCCAATCAATAACGAATATTATTTTTCTGTAAAAGACTCAAACAGTTTTTGAAAGACTAAAAAGGATTTTGAGTGACAAACTTCCACTGTATTAAAATCCATATAGCCTAATTCACCTCCCTTTTAGGCATATAATCACTCACAATTGGCATCGGAGCATTAATTATCTATATTGTGGTGTAACTACCAGAGTAAAAGATTCTATGGCCACTAAAACTCTTGATGTCTTTGCAGAAAGGCAATCGCACAATCAGATTCCACTGTTTGATGGTTCCAATTATGCTACATGGAAAAATCATATGCAAGAATACATAATTACCCCAGATTTTAATTTATAGGACATGGTCAGTGAAGGGCCGACAATTCCAACAAAATTAGTTGACAAATAGATAGTTCCAAAGGAGTGAAATGAATTCACCAATGATGATAAAAAAGGCCATCTCAAGGAATCCAAAGACCAAAAATATTCTGTCGTGTGCTCTCACCAAAGAATAGTACAACCAAGTCAGTACATGTGCTACAGTAAAGCAAATATGGGAAATATTGCAAGTAACCTATTAAGATATAAGTCAGGTTCGACAAGAGATGATTGTTCTTCTTATTCACAAGTATGAAATGTTCCAGATGAAACTTGATGAAACCATAAGTCAAATGTACATACATTTCATGGAAATTATAAATCCTATGTTCGAACACAGTAAAACTATAGATGAGGATGAGCAAGTCTGGAAGATTCTTAGATCGCTTCCAAAGGAATGGATACCAAAAGTTACTACTATTTAAGAAGCTCATGATCTTAGCAGGATGACCATGGGTGAACTTATTGGATCTCTCACATCCCATGAGATGACGCTGCTAAATAAAGATGAAGGTTCAAAAACAAAAGTCAAAAAGAATATTACTTTTAATACAGGTTATGATTTCGACTCAAAAATTTAATAAGATCTTGATGAGAACCAGGTTGAGGATGAAATCATCTGATCTCCCAAAGATTAAAGCAACTAACGAACCTCAAAAGGAAATTTCGGAACAATATATCAAAATTGAAAAGGACTAGTTCGAAACTCCAAATACCTTAGCTATTTCAGATGAAGAATGCTGAAAATGGCATAGGATAATGAGCCATGTAAATATAAAACTTATATCTTATCTCACAAAGAAATATCTTGTCAAAGGAGTACTCAAGTTGAACTTCTCTAAGGACAGGAAGTGCGTTGCATGCCAAACGGAGAAGCAAATCTGAATATCTTTCAAACCAAAGAATGAGGTCACAACTTCCAATCCACTAGAACTTCTACACATTGACATATTCGAACCCATGAAAAATGCTTCCCTTGGAGGTAAAAAATATGTATTTGTCATAGTAGATGATTATACTTGCTTTACGTGGGTTCTATTCCTTGCTTATAAAAATGATGCTCTAAATGCTTTCATTCCACTCACTAAAAGGCTTCAAAATGAAAAGGAATATTTCATTAAGAAAAATCAAAGTGACTATGGAATTGATTTTGATGAAATCAATTTTACTTTATTTTGTGAAGAACATGGTTACATTCATGACTTTCTAGCTCTTAAAACTCCCCAACAAAATGGGGTAGTTGAAAGAAAAATTCAAATTTTGCAAGAAGCTGTTAGACCCATGCTTAATGAACATGATCTTCGAAAATCCTTTTGGGGTGAAGCCGTGAGTACGGCTTGTTATGTGCCAAATCATAATTTCTTAAGACCACTTTTGAGAAAAATCTCATGTGAATTATGCCACGGTAAAGTTCCAAATATTTCCTATTTTCGTGTCTTTGGTTGCAAATGTTACATTCTTAATTATAGAGATTATTTGACAAAGTTTGATTCCAAAGTTGATGAGAATATATCTTTGTTGGTTACTTAATGCATAGTAAAGCCAATCATGTTTTTAATAAGAGAAAAAGAACAGTTCAAGAATCCACGCATGTTATGTTTGATGAAACTAACCAATCTTATGCCAAGGAAACCTTGAGCAAAAAAGTTGCAGGATTTGAAGGACCAATCAAGATTTTGGACCCTGAGTCATCAACATCAAATCAAGAGAAATCGAAATCATCTTAGGAAGTAAATCCCACTAATAACCTGATTCCAGTAAATCAGTACAAAGGGTTGAACAAAGAACTAAAAATTTTAAACATGCTTCCAGTCATCCTAGTAACAAAATCATTGGAGATCCTCAAGCTGGAATAACAACCAGATCTAAAGCCAGATAAGTTCCACTAGATGAATCCAATTGTTCTCTCATCTCAATGATTGAAGCAATAAAGGAAGAACTGGCTCAATTTGAAAAGAATGAGGTCTAGAAGCTGGTAAAATGACTGCCAAATCATCCAATCATTGGTACTAAGTAGGCGTTCAGAAAAAAACTAGATGAAACTGGTAGAGTTACCAGAAATAAAGCCAGACTGGTAGCATAAGGCTACAGTCAGCAAGAGAGCATTAACTAGGATGAAAGATTTGCTCCAGTTGCAAGGTTAGAATCAATTAGAATGCTTCTTGCCTTTGCATCTCATAAAAAGTTTATGCTCTATCAAATTGACGTAAAAAGTGCTTTTTTAAACGGATTCATAAAAGAAAAAGTTTATCTAGAGCAACTACCCGGTTTTGAAAATCAAAATTTTTCTCATCATGTTTTTAAACTGTCAAAAGCTTTATATGGACTAAAACTAGTCCCTAGAGCTTAGTATGATCATTTGAGTAACTTCTCATAAATAATAGTTTTGTTATTGGAATCTTAAATACCACATTGTTCGCTAAGCACCAAGAAAATAGTTCTCTCATTGTTCAAATTTATATCGATGACATTATTTTTGGTGCTAATAATGATCTACTTTGTCAAGAGTTTGCCGAGAAAATGAAACAGGAATTTGAGATGAGCTTAATAGGAGAGCTCAATTTCTTTTTGGGACTTCAAGTGAAGCAAACTTAGAAATGGACATTCATCTCGCAAGAAAAGTACACAGTGGAGCTTCTAAAGAAGTTCGAAATTAGTGAATACAGCTCTGCAACCACTCCCATGAGTACAAATACCAGATTGGAAATTGATAAGGACGGTAAGAGCGTAGATAAAAAAGTCTACAGAGGTATGATTGGTAGTTTATTTTACTTAACTGCAAGTTATCTAGATACTATGTTTTCAACATGTTTATGTGCTAGATTCCAATCCGATCCAAAGGAATCCTATTTAAATGATGTTAAAAGAATATTGAGATACCTTAAGGGAACATCTAAGTATGGCTTATGGTATCCACACTCTAAATCTTTTAATTTCATAAGCTATTCTAATGCGGATTATGCTAGTTGTAAGATAGACAGGAAAAGTACCAATGGTGGTTGTCAACTGTTGGAAAATTGCCTGGTTTCATGATGTAGTAAAAAGCAAAATGTAGTTGCATTATCCACAACCGAAGCAGAGTACATGGCCTTGGACAATTGTTGTACCCAGGTATTATGAATGAAATGTATTTTGCATGATTTTGGTATTATGTGCCTTGCGTGCCCATTTTATGTGATAGTTCCAGTGCTATTAGCATTTCGAAAAATCTAGTTTTGCATTCACGCACAAAACATATTGAAATTAAACATAATTTCCTGTGTGATCATTTGAATAAAGGTGATATATCAATTTATTTTATTTCCACTAAAAATTAGCTTGCAGATACTTTTACCAAAGTTTTGAAGAAAAGAAATTTGTGTGCTTAGAGAAAAATTAGGAATTAAATCAAAATCTAATTTTGATGGGATTCATTAACATATTTAAATTTGACAGTTATTCCTTCTTGAAAACCGCATAATATTGTGCTCAATTTGTCCTCTCTTATTACCATGTTTATTTTCCAAAGTCTCAGCCATTATGATTAATAGCTGATTGAATTTCCAAAATTACAATTTTCAAAGTTTCCCTTATTTCAAAAATCGATTCATCACCTTCCTTCACACGTGAAAATTCTTTCCTCGTGTTCTCTTTCTTCTACAAACTTCTGCAGCAAAAAAAATCTCTTCTCATCTTCAACCTTCGATTTCTTGGGAAAAAAAATGCCAAAGAGAAGAAACTCTCAGTCAGCTAGACCTTCGTCGTCCAAGGAAAAAAAAAGTCCTCTGCTACCTTATTTGAACATGTTCCTCTCGAAGTGTCTGAAGCCCCTCTTTTGTTATAATGGTAGAATAATTCTAGTTCCGATGATGAAAAATCATCTTCTTCTTATAAGCTTGAATTCTTAGGGTCTAATGAACCTGGTATTAAGGATACCTCCACGGGTTTTCCTGAAAAACTAAGTGGTTCAAATAATGTTCTACCAAGCCCTAAATCATCTGTTCTAGTAAATCCTAAAGAAATTGCTGACTAGAACTTCAGTAAGGTCTCTCATTCTCTTAAATTTCATTCCACTAAGGCTGAAAATTATTTTTGTCAAAAGATTTCTGGCCAAAATCTGAATAGGGGAAGAGCGGTTAATTTTAGTTCATTGCCAAATTCTCCTGCCATTGATCTTGTGTGCAAACTAAAATAGGACAGTTTTATGAAATTAGATGAAAGATCCTATCCCTATGTTGTGAAGCTGTTTTACTCAAACTTTACTTTTATTGAGTCTGAAGATGAAGTTTCTATTGAGTCCTATATGTTTGGAAAAATAATTGTGCTGTCTTCCTAAAAATTAAACTTTATACTTGATCTTCCTGATGATGGTACTAAGTTCTTTAATTTTGGAGACTTTTCTGAAGCTGATATTTCCTATGATGAAATAACCAAAAAAATTTGGCATGGTAAGCAATTTGCTTTGTCTGGTGGGGCTGCTTTAAATAAACTGAAAATTAAATATATTATGCTTCATAAGATGCTCAGATGTACTATTTTTTTTCCTCTCCGTATCCAATGGTGATCACTCTACTGACCTAAATTCCATGAGTCTTTATGTGATGGCTAAGGTTGTTAAACAAGAACCAGTTAATATTGGCTTCATAATTCTAAAATACATGGTCTATTCTTTCTCCCATCAAGCCAAAAATCTTCCCTACTCCATGATCATTACTCACATCTTTAAACATGAGGGAATTTTCTTATCGAAATCCTGTATTAAGGGGGAGCATGACCATAAAATCTTGGATCTTGATAGCCTTAGGAAAATGAGATTCAGTATACTGAGGATGATGGATGGTTTAGAGGAGTTGGAAGAACCCCTAGCAGCATCAAGCTTAGACCTCGAAAGGACAAAATTCCAGTATCCATAAGCTCGAAATCTGAACAATCTAGCCTTATTCGTCCCACTCCAATTAAAATGCCAAGAAGGGCTCAAAGGAAAGTTGGTAAAATAGATGCTGACCTTGAAGCTAAGATAGATGATCTTAGTCAGGCTGTGGAAACTCTTGTAGGTCGCCTAGAAACTCTGGTTGATTCCGTGGATTACAAGCTTAAACATCTTCTTCACAGATTCAGTCATACTTGTGCTAGTGTGATTCGATTGAAGGAGAAAGTTAGAACTTATTTCAACGCCTTTTAGGCAACTTTTGATGATGAAGAGAGAGAAGACCATAAAATTTGAAATCTTGTTTGTTGGAACATTTTTTTTTTTTTTTAACTTTTACTTGTTGGAACTTTTATTATTTTATCTGTTGGAACTAATTTATGCTTTTAGACTTTTATTTATAGGCTTGTAAAACTTATTATCATGGATGATCAGTATTTTGATGATTATGCCTACTATTTATAAAATCCAATATCTAGTATCTACTGTTACTTGTTGTTTCTCTGGTTTCTTAAGTATATATATATATATAGGAAAAGCACAAATCACTCCAAACAAAGGGAGCACAACCTGGCAGGACCGAGCATATAGACAGGGGGAGATCATGTGTTATCCTACCACTCTATTCAAATTTTGTCATCGTCAAAAAGGGAGAAATTGTCAACCCTTTAATGATTTATATTATTTTGATTATGAAAAAATTGCTTTCCTAGAATTATGTGTTGAAAGCATGAATATCTTTCCATATTATATGCTGAAATCTATTTACATGGTATCTGCTACACGTTGGAATTTACCTTCCATAAATAAAAGATCTCATGAAGATTCTAATTTGATTTTCATCCCTATAACTTAGGAGAGAAATAATATCATGCTGAAATCAATTAATTCGTTCGTTGTATAAGGAATTAATTCATGATTACTAAAATTGTTTTGTTCCTTATTTAATCTGAACAAATTCTTACCTTAATAAGAGTTTATAGTCGTTGGACATATGGATATAAAAGTGAAATCATGCGGCATTTTTAAAGTGTGAATCACTAAGTCGAAAGATAACTTTGTTAAGTATTTTGACAAGTGGTGTGATACTACTTAAGTATTGCTAATTCCTTGCTCTACATTTGTTCTCAAGGGACCTTGTGGTGAAGAAGGTCAATTGAAACTTGCCTTCGACGAATATTAAGGAGACAAGGACAAAGCAATTTATGTCTCAAAAGACCTGGTGGTGAAGAGGGATAGGAGTTATATCTACTCTCAAGGGATCCCGTGAAGAGAACAAATCGACGCTTGGTTGCTCTAAGGATCTCTAGGTGAAGAAACTAGTCAGACGGTACTGTTTGGAACTTTCCGCAGTGTTCTTGATTTCGGTCTAGAAGGAGAGACTAGAGCTTGCCATACGAAGTGGCAACAACTCCTGCATCAGTCCGCAGAGATTGTGCAAGTGAGCCTAACATATTATCTATGATAGGTTTTTTTTAATGTTAGGCTTACCTTTTTAATAAATTCTAAAATCTTAACTTGACTTGAAAGCCTACCTAAAAGCTTATTTTTTTCACTAAGATTTCAATTAAATATAAACATCAAATAAATTAGATTTTTAATATACTCAAACTTGTAATAGATCTTGATAGATAATAATTGAAAAAATAAATAACAAATACATAATTATGAAAGCTCAAATATAAGTATAAAATAATATCATTTCAACAAAAAGTAATACTAGACAACATAAAGGATTCCATAAATGACTAATTAAAGAAATCAAATACAATTAGCTATTTAATATTATATCATTATTATTGTATTTTTATGCGAAGCAGTTAAATGGCTGGTCCATTAGGCTTTGTAAGCTTTTAGAATAGTCCAAGTCTAGAATATTTAGTTAAAGATATTACTTTTTAAACCTTAATCTAACTTTTTTATTAGATAAATTGGGCCAAGTTAGGCCAAAGGTCCCTAACGAGTAGCTAGGCCTACTATTCCCACCCCTACCTTAATGCCATATACTTTTTAAGTTGTTATAGCTGCCATTGCGGTCATTGGGGATGGGTTATATATATATATTATATGTATATATATAATTATATATGTGTGTGTAATTCTATAAATGCTAAATAGTGTTTAATTTATATAAATATATTATATATTTTATAAATATAAAACTATTTAATTTAGATTAAAAAAAGAAAAACATAAGAGCATGAAATAATTTTATACATATGTACATATAAGGGTATTTTAAAATTAAACCTAGAAGAAGACAACAAACTACAATTTAAAACTATAAGAGGGCGTATCTATTTTTTTTTCTTATTACATTTTTTAGGGCTTGTTTGTTTACAAATCCCCAATATTATTTTTAACTCCTAAAATTTAAACAAATAAACAATACACATTCCCCAATTTCACTCCAAAAATACAAAATTCATTCCTCAAAATACTCTTACTATTCACAATCTAATATATTCTCCAATACTAATAACTTGTCATAAATTATGGGGGACTTATTAAAAAGTACCAAATGTACTTTCCAATTTAGTGATCAGTCCCTACTTGATTTTTATTAAAACAAACTCCCTAGTTTTGTTAAATTGTTAGAGATTACTCCCTACTCATTTGATTTGACAAAAGTACCCTTAAGTATCATATTTTTCATACATTTTTTCTCACTTCTTCTCCAACCGGATAAGCAAACAGTAAACCCTATCATAAACTCATTACCAAAAACAGAAAGAACAGAAAAAACGCAACAAGCTGCACAGCGAGAGCCAAAAACCACCAACCCGACAGCTGCATTGTCTTCTTCTCTTTTTATTTTCATCATTTTCGGGTTTCATCTTCTTCTCAGTTTCTTCCCAGTTGCTTCTGTGTTTCTTATATTTTTCCGACAATGTCAACCAGTAGTGAAGCAAGTGTGCTCAATCAAGTGTTGGGGAGTTACCGCTACAAAGACCAGCTCCATATAATGTCAATTAAGGATAGTATGACTTTAATGGATATGTACATTAATCTCACAAGAAAATAGAGTGAAATCAAAGTAGAGCACTTCAGTTTGCAATATATAGCTCCACATCAAAGATTGTACGTGAGTTTAACTGATGACGATGATGTCATGAATATGGTCTTACTGCATTTGACATTGAAGATGAACGTTGTTGACATCCTGGTAAACCGAAAGGATGAATCAAGCAGCAGAGAAAAGAATAGCAGTGATGTTTTAAGGTAATACCTCTACAGAATCTCAACTGTACTATAGTTTGTAAAGTTTTATACTTGAAGTGTTCTGAAATTGCACTCTGTTTATTTGAAAATCTTTCGGTACTTGGAGCGTTCTAAATTATAATTCATTGCAGTTAACATTGTACATCATCTCACAAAAATTATACTTTATTATGTAAGTTTTATACTTCAATTGTTCTATACTAAAGGATTATCTAAAACTGTACTGTAACTTGTAGAGGTTTATACTTGAAGTGTTCCAAATTGTACGTAATCTAAACAAAATTATACTTTCTATTTTCTGAAATTATTCATTTAATCGAAACTGTACTGAAGTTGCCAGGGTTTTATACTTCAAGTGTTCAAAAATTGTTCTACACTTTACATAAACTGTACTTCTATTTTTTAAAATTATACTTCATTTTATACATCATTTTATATGCCTCTGTACTCTTGTCACTGAAGTTATATACTTCAGGTGTTCTGAAATTGTACTTCATGTAAACAACACTCCATTCATTGAAGTTCTATACTTCAAGTGTTTAAAGTTGGACTTCACTTTATCTGAAGTTGTACTTCATTTTATCTGAACTTGTACTTTAATTATCTGAACCTATTATTTAACTTTTAAGCATGTACTAATGTATCATCCCGAAATTATACTGCAAGAGCCAAGGTTTTATACTTCAGTTGTTCTGAAATTGTACTTTATACTTTCAAAAGTTGTACTTCGAATTTCTGAACTTATATTTCAGTTCTTACATAATTTCACCTAAATCTGGTATATTCTTTTCATTGAAGTTCTATACTTCAGGTAGTCCGAATTTGTACTTCACTTTGTTAATATTGTACTTCTATTTTTTGAAATCATACTTCATTTTATACATCATTCTACCTAAACTTGTACTCCATTCATTAAAGTTCTACACTTCAAATGTATGAAGTTGTACTTCATTTTATCTGAACTTGTACTTTAATTATCTGAACCTATTATTTAACTGTTAAGCGTGTACTAATGTATCATCCCGAAATTATACTGCAAGAGCCAAGGTTTTATACTTCAGTTGTTCTGAAATTGTACTTTATACTTTCAAAAGTTGTACTTCGAATTTCTGAACTTATATTTCAGTTCTTACATAATTTCACCTAAATCTAGTATACTCTTTTCATTGAAATTCTATACTTCATGTATTCCGAATTTGTACTTCACTTTGTTAATATTGTACTTCTATTTTTTGAAATCATACTTCATTTTATACACCATTCTACCTAGACTTGTACTCCATTCATTAAAGCTATATACTTCAAATGTATGAAGTTGTACTTCATTTTATCTGAACTTGTACTTTAATTATCTGAGCATATTATTTAACTTTTAAGCATGTACTAATGTATCATCCCGAAATTATACTGCAAGAGCCAAGGTTTTATCTAGATCTATACTCTTTCATTTGAAATTCTGTACTTCAGGTGTTTCGAATTGTACTTAGTTTTATTTTAACTCGACCTTCAATTTTCTGAGTCTCTTATTTAATTTTCAAGTGTTCTACTAATGAATTATCCAAAAAATTGTACTGCAATTTCTATGTTTTATACTTATATTGTTATATTGTTATGAAATTGTACTTCATTTATTGAAATTATACCACAATGATGAATTATTCTACATAAAATTATACTTCATTTATCAACCTCAAGGGATGCAGTCGAGGAGGAAATTGGTTCAACCAATGCATCGCACAATGAATTTGCTTTAATTAGCAGCTCAATTGATGCATGGAGGAATTGCATATATGGAGAGGGTCAAACATTCAAGGACGCCCAGGAGTTCAAAATTATGCTTAAGAATCATGCAGTGTCTACTTTACGGTCATTTAAATACAAGAAAATTGACAACAAAAAAATTATAGCCGTTCGCAGTGACGAAAATTGCAAATGGAGAATCTATGCATCAAGGCATGAAGCTGATAAATTATTTTTCATTCGAAAATGCAATTTAGAGCACACATGTGGTGAGGGTAATCTTCGGACAAGGGGACATCCTAAAGCCGATTCTGCTTGGGTTGCTAACGTAGTGAAGGATAAATTGATATCAGAGCCATGTTATCGGCCCTCTACCATATTGAAAGATATCCACAGAGAATATGGTGTGGAACTTAGGTACCATAAAGCATGGATGGGTAAGGAATTAGCTATGCATGACATCCATTGAGCTGAGAAGGGATCTTATGACAAGTTGAGGTGGTACTGTGATGCTGTGAATAGGACAAATCCTGGAAGTATTGCAGACTATGAGATTGACCCAATCAGTCAAAAATTTCGTCGGCTATTTGTATGTTTCAGTGCCTGCCTTCTTGGTTTTCTTAGGGGATGCAGGCCATTGATATTCTTAAACAGCACCCATATTAAAAATAAATACAAAGGAGTCTTACTCAGCACTGTCAGTAAGGATGCTAATGATGACTTATTCACGTTAGCATATGCAGTTGTTGACTCTGAAAATGATATTAATTGGGAATGGTTCTGCTTTAAGCTGAGAAGTGTCTCAGATTCTGAATATCTGCCTAGCTTATCAAGGTTTACTTTTTTCTCCGATCGACATCCAGGTCTTCTCAAGGCCCTCCCCATGATATTTCCCGGTAGCCACCATGCATATTGATTGAGACACTTAGTGGATAAATTTAAGAAACATGTAAGTTTCCTCTATATTCGTTTGTGAGACAATTATATGAAATAAACTCTACTTCATAACATTAAGCACATTACTGTTCTATTATTTTAAATTCAGGTATTAAGGAAGTACCCTCTACATAACAAGAAACACTGGTGTTCTATTTTTATGAAAGCTGCATATGCGCCTACAAGGCAGGAGCATACCCGACATATAGACAGCATCTTGGAGTCAATGCCGCTTTCCAGAGACTTTATTATGCAGTCTGACCCACCATGTTGGGCAAATTCCTTATTCAGTGGAGATCGATGGGGGGTAATAAACAATAATCAAGCAGAAAGCTGGAATAACTGGGTTAAACCAGCCCGATTTATGCCAGTTGCAGCCATGGTTGATCACATACGCATGCAAATAATGGTTATGATGCATGATAGATGAGAAGAATCTCATAAGATGGTTGGTCAATTATGTCCCAAGCAAGAGAAGAAGTTGGCAATCAATCATATGCATTCTCGTAACTTAAAAGTTGTCATGTCTAGCAGTTGGAGCTTTGAGGTGATTGAGCAGGATAAATCGTATGATGTGGATTTACATAGTAGAGTTTGTTCTTGCAGAGCATGGCAGATTGATAAAATACCATGCAGACATGCTTGTGCTTGTATCGAGTTAAAGTCACTTTTTTCGTATGACTTCACCGATCAATACTACCGAGTTGAGATGTATCAACAAGCATACCAAGCAGTTATAAACCCTATTCCTATGTTTGATATGCATATGTTCCCTGTAGATGATGATGACATCATTCATGCACCTGATTGTCTATCTCAGCCTGGGCGTAGAAGGACACGGAGGATTCCATCACAGATTGAGAAACATGTAATTAAGTGTAAAAAGTGTGGTAGAACAGGGCATAATCGTCGTACTTGCAAAGAATCAGTAAACTAGTTAACTTTTGTACCTCAATCAGGGCTAATTGTACTTGATTTGTTCCCATTTGCACCTCAGTTGGGCAACTTTGTACTTAATATAGCGTGAAATTAGCATTCTTGCATGTTTTCGGTACACTAGTTAACTTTTGTACCTCAATCAGGGCTAATTGTACTTGATTTGTTCCCATTTGCACCTTAGTTGGGCAACTTTGTACTTAATATAGCGTGAAATTAGCATTCTTGTATGTTTTCGGTACACTAGTTAACTTTTGTACCTCAATCAGGGTTAATTGTACTTGATTTGTTCCCATTTGCACCTCAGTTGGGCAACTTTGTACTTAATATAGCGTGAAATTAGCATTCTTGCATGTTTTGGGTACACTAGTTAACTTTTGTACCTCAATCAGGGCTAATTGTACTTGATTTGTTCCCATTTGCACCTCACTTGGGCAACTTTGTACTTAATATAGCGTGAAATTAGCATTCTTGCATGTTTTGAGTACACTAGTTAACTTTTGTACCCCAATCAGGGCTAATTGTAGTTGATTTGTTCCCATTTGCACCTCAGTTGGGCAACTTTGTACTTAATATAGCGTGAAATTAGCATTTTTGCATGTTTTGGGTACACTAGTTAACTTTTGTACCCCAATCAGGGCTAATTGTAGTTGATTTGTTCCCATTTGCACCTCAGTTGGGCAACTTTGTACTTAATATAGCGTGAAATTAGCATTTTTGCATGTTTTGAGTACACTAGTCAACTTTTGTACCTCAATCAGGGCTAATTGTACTTGATTTGTTCCCATTTGCTTTTTTATTCTTTGTAATTGTTAACCAAATTATTGAAGTATATGCTCAATATTTTTCATATGAATAAAATAATATTAAAATTTTTAAGTTGTTAATCACTTGTGTTCAACGGATGAATGTTATCAATCGCAGTAATGAAAGAATACTTATGCTTTCAAAGATGTAAAGAAATGAGAATTTGCCGATGATGTCCACCCTATCAGCCATACAAATTGGTACTTCACTATATCCGATAATATCAAATTATTGTACTTGCCTATCATTACAATTATTGGGGAATAATTATTCAGTTGCCATAAGTGTACTTCAGGAAAACAAATCTTATACTTTTCTTTTTTGAATTTCCACCTCATATCTCCATAATTGTACTGAATTGTACTTAGTTTTCCGCGAATTGTACTCAAGATCCCCGCCTTGTTTCAGTTACATTTGAGTGTTCTTCAGCGAAACGTATTTTATACTTTCTTTTTCCGGGTTTGTACCTCATTGCCCTCAATTGCATTCACTGAAATCCGCCGCCCAGTTTCATTTGAATTGAAGCGTACTTCAACGAAGCACATTTTATACTCTCTTTATTCTGAATTGTACTTAGTTTTCCGCGAATTGTACTCAAGATCCCCATCTTGTTTCAGTTGCATTTGAGTGTTCTTCAGCGAAACGCATTTTATACTTTCTTTTTCCGGGTTTGTACCTCATTGCCCTAAATTATATTCAAATTACCAGCCCTGTTTCAATTGAATTTAAGTTATAAATAATTAATGAAAAATTACACTTACATACCAAAAAATATTATAAACAAATTATGCTTCAATTTACACATGTATTTACATACAAGTGATACAAATCCCGGCATTTTCATGAGTTAATATTCTATAAGCCATATTCGCACGATATTTATCAATATCAATTGTTCTAGCATCCTTCCAGAACTCGGGGGTGTCTCTAGCAAAACATTCTGCCCAAAGGCATACATAGACACCACAATCCACTGTACCCACTTGCTGCCTGCTTTTTCTCACTTTCAACTGTTCATCCACCCGACTCCCCAATGAAAGCTTCAGGTACCGAGAATAGAATGAAGCCTACAAAAATATTGATCAGTTGTTGACTCCCTACTTTATGAACAAATCATAGGGAAAGAAAGCAAACTTACAATGGCAACAGCTATCGGTTTGTATCTGGCGGCCATTATTGAATTCATGTATAAGAAAGAACGAGTCGAGGTGTCGAGGACAACCAAGAACCAGTGATGGAGTCGGCAAATCGGTAGGATTATGTAACGACACTCGTTTAAAACATCCACCGTGAGCTCTTCCAAATTTGTACAGGTGAAGCTGTTAAGTTTAAGCTTAAACTCCACAAATTCTTCATCCGTAATATCCTTGATGTTGCATTCCTCTAGTCGGTCTAATATATCAGCCTATGAAGTATAAAACAAATGGTTAGACTCATTTGTCACCGTGAGGTAAATAAAGTTAGGAAACTGCCACATACCTGCGTTATTGAGGACGTAAACCACACCTTCTAGTGACCCTTGTTGCCGAAAGATGGGCTACATAATATCGACATGTAACAGTCCACTATGTCACCGGTAAGTTCTCCTCCAAATAAGAGCTCACAAAGGTTTTTTCCATCTAGAAAATGTCTTGCTCCTTCCCATACAGTCACCCTACACAATTGTGAATTGTTAGGTCATATACCAATTTATCCAACAGAAAAACAATAAGCAAATTTTGTTACCTCAAATTATCTTTTCTGACAAAGTTGTCGATGACTTCTCGCTCTTCTACTGGAATAAGAGCAAGTCCTCTATAATCATTCCTTCCTTTATATGGATCGGCCACTTCAGTCTTTGTGATGGTTGGTTCATCTGCCACCTAGGGTGGTTCATCTGCCACTAGGATTGGTTCATCTGCCACCTGGCTTGGTTGATCTGCCACCTGGATTGGTTCATCTGCCACCTGGGGTACAAAACATAGCACATAGGTACAAAGTATCAACTATTGAAGTATAAAAGAAAGCACATGAAGTACAGATACCACCAACATGGAGTACAAAACTCAAGCACAAACTGTTGAAGTAGAAAAGATAAGCACATGAAGTACAGACATCACCAACATGGTGTACCCTCTACTCAAGCACATTAGGTGTATAGTATCAAATGCTGAAGTAGAAAGAATAAGCAGATGAAGTACAGACATCACCAACATGGAGTACAAAACTTAAGCACATAGGTATAAAGTGTCAACTATTGAAGTATAAAAGAAAAGCACATAAAGTACAGATACCACCAACATGGAGTACAAAACTCAAGCACAGACTGTTGAAGTAGAAAAGATAAGCACATGAAGTACGGACATCACCAACATGGTGTACCCTCTACTCAAGCACATTAGGTGTAAAGTGTCAAATGCTGAAGTAGAAAAGATAAGCAGATGAAGTACAGACATCACCAACATAGAGTACAAAACTCAAGCACATAGGTATAAAGTGTCAACTATTGAAGTATAAAAGAAAAGCACATGAAGTACAAATACCACCAACATGGAGTACAAAACTCAAGCATAAACTGTTGAAGTAGAAAAGATAAGCACATGAAGTACAGACATCACCAACATGGTGTACCCTCTACTCAAGCACATTAGGTGTAAAGTGTCAACTGCTAAAGTAGAAAAGATAAGCAGATGAAGTACAGACATCACCAACATGGAGTACAAAACTCAAGCACATAGGTATAAAGTGTCAACTATTGAAGTATAAAAGAAAAGCACATGAAGTATAGATACCACCAACATGGAGTACAAAACTCAAATACAAACTGTTGAAGTAGAAAAGATAAGCACATGAAGTATAGACATCACTAACATGGTGTACCCTCTACTCAAGCACATTAGGTGTAAAGTGTCAAATGCTGAAGTAGAAAAGATAAGCAGATGAAGTACAGATATCACCAACATGGAGTACAAAACTCAAGCACATAGGTATAAAGTGTCAACTATTGAAGTAGAAAAGATCAGCACATAAATGCAAGTATCATCAACATGAAGTATAAGACACCATCCAGTAAGTGCAAATGTCAACCAATCAAGTATAAGATATCATAACATTTATTACAAACAGACAGGTTACAAATGAAATGCAAGTAGCAAAAAAATAAAACATTAAGTAGTGCACAACACCTTCTTCTCTTCTTGTTCTATGTTTTTCCGTGCACGAGGACGAGGACGATAGGTTTTTGTCACTTGTCTTGCTCTTTTGGCTGGTGTGGTGCTGGGGGGCTGACAAAATATGGAGATTTCTGTTTTAGCTTCCTGTCTTCTCGATTGCGCACATTTGACACAATCGAAGACATGACATTTGCCACTTCAATCTCAGATTCCTCGAACTCAGCCGCTTGAATTGGTATATAATGTTCTGTCTTCAAAGGTGTGGGGGAATCTAAAGGATCATGACGTTCTTTGGTTCGACTTTCTTCATCCACCGTGCCTTCAGAATCATTCCATTCTTTCTGTGCATCATGTACCAAATCAAGTACCCCCTCATGCACATACTCACCAGCTTCCTGCTCAAGCTCCACCCCATCACTCTCTTCCTCCTCACCCTGCTCCTTCATTGCTATGTATTCGAATGAAGCAATTTTTCCTTTCAATGATTTAATTTCTTCACCTTTAGCTGCAATAATTGCTTCATATATCGTATGATCACAGACATGGACTCCACTGATGGCAGTACTGGCAACCTCTGATTTCTTGATCAAATCTGCCAATCCTAACTCCTCTGGAGCAGAGTTGAGGGCTACAACCTATTACAATGGAAATAATTATCAAATTCAAATTATTATACAAAAAATAAATAATGAATTACTACAATTATTACCATATCTGCTGTAACTTGCTTCAATTTATTCTCTGCCTGCTCCACATTTTGTGGGAGTTTGCTATCCTTTCACCTGTAAAAGCGTGGAAACTCAAACAAACTCACTGGTGTAGCCAGTGATGGGATGCGTTCATAAACCCATGCCTGTCATTCATAAATCGAAAAATTATACTCACTTGAATATAAATATAATCAATGCTATTAGAAAAATAAAGCAAACACTTACCATCAAGCCGACTGTACACCCATCGATGTACTTCTTTCTTCTTTCTCCACCTACTCCTAAATGGTTCTTCATATCTTGGACAAGAAAACTGTATGCAGCTATGCCCCATGCATACAGACCAACTCTAGACAAATTGTCCAAGTATGGTAGGAGAAATCGTGGAGTCCAATAATTAGATGTTGGAAACAGAATACAATTAAAAACAAAAACTATGTACAACCTACAAAAATTATTCAAGTCCTCCACACTATCCTTATATACATACTCCTCAAGTTTGTTTGCTATTTTGGATCTAGTTATATTTTGCAGCTTTCCAGAAAAAAGACGGTCAAAGGTTGAAAACTTTATCTTCAATGTTATATCAACAGATTGCCCCACATGTGGCAACCCTAAAACCATTGAAAATTCAGCTGCAGAAAAAGAAACCTCAACCCCCTCTGCGAAATGAAATGAGAGCTTTTTTGGGTCAAACCTCCTAAGTATAGCTTCAAGCCGAATGAAGCTTGAACTTAACTTAGGCATATCCATGTATATATAGAAAGGGGTCTTCTTCAATACATCAACATGTTTGGACCCCATCTTGGACTTAACAAGCTCTAATTTACTGTGAAAATATTGGGGGAGCAACGAGAACAAACATCACAATATCTTGGCTTTGCTGCAATGACAAAAAAAATAGTATATAGACAGATAATAAAGTAACCCTTTTAGATAGAGTGTACTAAAAGCTTGAATGTTTTCCAATACAAAAGCTTCAAAAATGTACTTTAGAAACATATAATATATACTACACTCTCAGTTATTCTATACTTCAGGCTTGAATTTTTTATATTACAGTTGCTTCTAAAATGTAATGCAGATACAGAGATTTATACTATAGTTCCATTTAATTTATATTGTAGGCTTAAAGGTTTTATACTTTATTTGCTTCTAAAATGTACAGCAGATGATGCCTAATGAGTACTGCAAATGTGAATGCTTTATACTACACTTATGCCTAACGTGTACTACCAGCCTGAATATTTTATACTATATTTGTTTCTAGAATGTACTGCACCAACAGAGATTTTATACTACATTTTTGCCTAAAGTGTATCCCAAATGCTTCTAAAATGTACTGCAGCTATTCAGATTATATACTACCGTTTGCCTAATGTATACTGCAAGCTTGAATGCTTTATACTACACATACATTTGTTTCTAAAATGTACTACAGCAACAAATATTATATACCTCACTTGTGCCTAAAGTGTACTGCCAGTTTGAATATTTTATACTACAATTGTTTCTAAAATATACTGCACCTACAGAGATTTTATACTAACTTTTATCTAAAGTGTACTCCAGATGCCCATAAAATGTACTGCAGTTATACAAATTATATACTACCTTTTGCCTAATCTCCACAGAAAGTTTGAATGATTTATACTACACTTATGCCTAAAGTGTACTGACAGTTTGAATATTTTATACTACTTTGCTTCTGAAATGTACTGCACCAATAGAGATTTTATACTACACTTTTGCCTAAAGTGTACTTCAGATGCTTCTAAAAAGTATCGCAACTATTCAGATTATATACTACCTTTTACCTAATGTATGCTGCAAGTTTGAATGCTTTATACTACATACATTTCTTTCTAAAATGTACTGCAGCAACACATATTATATACTACACTTATGTCTAAAGTGTACTGCCAGTTTTAATTTTTTATACTACTTTGTTTTTGAAATGTACTGCACTTATAGTGATTTTATGCTACACTTTTGCCTAAAGTGTACTCCAAATGCGCAAAAATCTACTGCACCTATGCAGATTATATACTACATTTTGCCTAATGTGTACTGCAAGTTTGAATGCTTTCTACTACATACATTTATTTTCAAAATGTACTGCAACAACGCAGATTATATACTACACTTATGCTAAAGTGTACTGCCAGTTTGAATGTTTTATACTAAATTTGTTCCTGAAATTTAACTGCATCTACAGAGATTTGATGCTACACATTTGCCCTAAGTGTACTCCAAATGCGCCAACATGTACTGCAGCTATTCAGATTATACACTACCTTTTGTCTAATGTGTACTGCAGGCTTGAATACTTTATACTACATGCGTTTGTTTCTAAAATGTACTGTAGCAACATATTATATACTACACCTATGCCTAAAGTGTACTGCCCATTTGAATGTTTTATACTGTATTTGCTTCTAAAATGTACAGCGCCTACACAGATTATATACTACATTTATGCTTTATGTGTAGTACCAATTTTAATGTTTTATACTACATTTGCTTCTAAATTGTACTGTGTTACCCACATTATATACTATACTTTTGCTAATGTATACTGCATGCTTGCATGTTCTGTATTACAGATAACACACTACCACATTCATATTGTTTTATAATATAATTTCAGTTAAAATGAAGTATAAACCCCTAAAAGGTGAAGTGCAACTTTCATGACTTTTAAGTACAAATCAGAACTTCCCATCTCACAATAGAAATCATACATATATCAAATGGGTTCAAGTGTTTCACGACTAAAAAAGGAATAAAAACCCTAAGCATGAGAAAATAGACAAGAAATAAGTGCAACACAGAAAAATCACGGACATTTGGAGTTTCAAATGCAGAAAACGTACATTTGTTCTTCTTCGTCGCTTCGTTTTGTACTTTGCTTCTTTTTGCAACTGTTTTTCCTTCCATTGTCACAAAAATATGGCAGAATTTTTGTTGCTTTTTTTTTTTTCACTTCTTCTTCTTCTTCTTCTCGTGTTAGTGGCAGAGGAACGGTTTCGCACCCTTTTCTTTTGGCACTTGGAGAAGTTGATTTCAAGCAAAAATTAAAGAAAAGAAAGCGTTCTTCTAAAGAGAGACGCATTTCCCAGGTATTTTTGTTGTTTTTTCCAGCTGCAATGGTATATAGGTCTTTCTAAAAAATATGGGGAGTGATTCCTAACTTCTGTGAAAAAGTGGGAAGTTTAGTGTGTAAAAATTCAAATAGGGACTGAACACTAAAGGGAAAGTAGGTTTAGGAATTTTTTTCTAATTAACCTTTATTCAATCTATATATACATATATATATATAAATACTTTTAAAATATTCATTTCACCTTATCAACCCAATTAAAAATTATTGATGCGACATCTTATTTCCTCCCAAAATACAAATAAATAAAATTTTTCTTTCAATTTATTATTTATCTACCACTCAAAATACAAATAAACAAACATCATATTCTCCAACTACGCTTTCAAAAAATTATTTTGGCAAAATGACCCATCCACAAACAAACAACGGTTAATTAGAAAAAAATCCCTAATCCTACTTTCATTTTAGTGATCAGTCCCCATTTGAATTTTTACACACTAAACTCCCTACTTTTTCACAAAACTTAGAAATCACTCCCCATATCTTTTAGAAAGACACATATATCCTTGTAGTTAGAGAAAACAACAAAAATACCTGAGAAATGCGTTTTTCTCTTCAAGAAGAATGCTTTCATTTATTTTTTTTCTAAAATCGACGACTTCTCCAAGCGGCGAAACAAAAGGGCGCGAAATCGTTCCTCTGCCATTGATGGGAGAAAGAAAAAAAAAAAAGACACCAAAATTTTTGCCATTTTTTTTGTGACAATGGAAGGAGAAACAATGGCAACAAGAAGCGAAATACAAAAAGAAGTGATAAAAAGAAACAAATGTATGTTTTCTGCATTTACAGTTTTAAATGTCTGTGATTTTTCAGTGTTATATTTATTTATTGTCTATTTTCTCATGTTTAGGGTTTTTATTTCCTATTTAGTTGTTAAACACTTGAACCCAATTGATATATATAATTTTATTTGTGAGATGGGAAGTTTTTGATTTGTACTTGAAAGGCATGAAAGTTGTACTTCACTTTTTTGAGGTTTATACTTCCTTTTACCTGAAATTATACGGTGAAATTATCTGAAAGTGGTAGTATATTATTTGTGGTACAAAACATCCAAGCTTGCAGTACACATTAAGCAAAAGTGTAGTATATAATCTTTATAACTGTAGTATATTTTAGAAGCAAATGTAGTATAAATATTCAAACTTGTAGTACACATTAAGCAAAAGTGTAGTATGTAATCTGTATAACTGCAGTACATTTTAAAGGCATTTGTAGTACAAAATATTCAAAGCTGCAGATTAAATGAAATTATAGTATATAATTTGTGTGCATACAGTACATTTTAGAAGCACCTATAGTACAAAAGTATTCAAGCATGCAGTATACATTAATTGAAAATGTAGTATATAATTTGTGTATCTGTAGTACATTTTAGAAGCAACTGTAGTACAAAATATTTAAGCCTGTAGTATACATTAAATGAAAGTATAGTATATAATCTATGTAAAGATGAGCTAAATTCATACGGTGCAAAAAGAGATCAGAGTTGAGTTGGGGCACCGCATACACTTCAAGTCCTTATGTATATGTTGATAAGGACGTCAATGGATCGAGTGGAGGAGAATGTCATGTGTCGCTCATTGGAGAAGAATGGCGACCTTGACTTCAAGGGGCATTAAGAGCGACAAGGCGTTGTCGGCTCACTCGGTAAGGCGAAAAAAGCCCATGAGTAGAGACTCTTACGAGGTTCGGTTTGAAAAACTGTTTCAATGGCATATTCCTTAAGTTATGAGGATGCTTCCCACCAAGTTTGAAGTCATTCCGTGTCCGTTTGGGCACCGAACATTGAGGGCGACTTGGAGTGGTCTTACTGCACGCAGGTAGTGCAAAGATGCATTGAGCAAAGTGGCTTGGAAAAGGAATTTTGTGAAACTGTTTCATTGGGGTGTTCCTTGAGGTGTTGGCAACGTTCTCACCAAGTTTCACCAGTAGACGATTCCGTTTGGATAGGAAACGGCGAAGATGTTTAGAATGCAGCAGTGCAGTGGCAATGCTGGAATTCCAGCTTATTGCGAGTGTAATTACTGTTTTATGGAGAATCGGACGGGGCTGGAACTTTGTGGAGTTAATGTATAAGCCGAGAGCTATCCAACGGTTCAAGCGGCAAGTGATTTGGACGCCGGGAGAGGAAGTTGCGAAAATATAGTACAAAACATTCAAGCCTATAAATTAAATGAAATTATAGTATATAATCTGTGTATATGCAGTATATTTTATAACCATCTATAGTACAAAAATATTCAAGTGTGCAGTATACATTACTGAAAATATAGTATATAATATGTGTATCTGTAGTACAGTTTAAAAGCAACTGTAGTACAAAATATTTAAGCCTGCAGTATACATTAAATGAAAGTGTAGTATATAATTTGTGTAACTGAGTACATTTTAGAAGCAAATATAGTATAAACATTTATGCTTGCAGTACACATCAGGCAAAAGTGTAGCATATAATCTATGTAACTGCAGTACATTTTAGAAGCATTTGTAGTACAAAATATTCAAGCATGTAGATTAAATTAAATTATAATTTAATATTTGTATATATGCAGTATATTTTAGAAGCATATGTAGTACAAAAACATTCAGGCATGTAGTATACATTAACTGAAAATGTAGTATATAACTTGTGTATCTATAGTATATTTTAGAAGCAATTGTAGTACAAAATATTTAAGCCTGTAGGGTTTGAATCATACTTTGTATGTACATACATATGTAAATTGAAGCATACTTTGTTTATAATATTATTTTGCATGTAAGTATAATTTTTCATCAAGTATTTATAATATTTTGATTTCAATACAATATGAGGGAAATGAAATACAAATGTAGAATGAACAAAGTATAAATGGTGTTATGTTGAAGTACATTTCAATTCAATTGAAATTGAACAGTGAATTTGAGTACAATATGATAGAAATGAATTACAAATATAGAAAAAATAAAGTATAAATGGTGTTATGTTGAAGTACACTTCAATTAAATTGAAATTATGTAGTGAATTTAAATACAATATGATGAAAATGAAATATAAATATAGAACAAATAAAGTATAAATGATGTTATATTGAAATACAGTTCAATTAAATTGAAATCGAGCAGTGAATTTGAGTGCAATATGATAAAAATAAAGTACAAACGTAGAACAAATAAAGTATAAATATTGTTATGTTGAAGTACAGTTCAATTAAATTAAAATCGGACAGTGAATTTGAGTATAATATGATGGAAATAAGTACAAACGTAGAACAAATAAAGTATAAATATTGTTATGTTGAAGTACAGTTCAATTAAATTAAAATCGGACAGTGAATTTGAGTATAATATGATGGAAATAAGTACAAACGTAGAACAAACAAAGTATAAATGGTGTTATGTTGAAGTACACTTCAATTAAATTGAAGTTGGACAGTGAATTTGAGTACAATATGATGTAAATAAAGTACAAATGTAGAACAAATAAAATATAAATGGTGTTATGATGAAGTACACTTCAACTAAATTGAAATCGAATAGTGAATTTGAGTACAATATGATATAAATGAAGTACAAATATGGAACAAACAAAGTATAAATGATGTTATGTTAAAGTACACTTCAATTAAATTAAAATCGGGCAGTGAATTTGAGTACAATATGATAAAAATAAAGTACAAATATAGAACAAATAAAGTATAAATGGTGTTATGTTAAAGTACACTTCAATTCAATTGAAATCGGATAGTGAATTTGAGTACAATATGATGAAAATATAGTACAAATGTAAACAAATAAAGTATAAATGGTGTTATGTTGAAGTACACTTATTGCAATTGAATAATTAGTCTCCAATAATTGTAGTGATAGTCAAGTACAATATTTTGAGATTATCAGATCAGATGAAGTACGTATTTGTACGAGTTATAGGGTAGATATTATTATCAAATGCTCATTTATTTACATCTTTGAAAACATAAGTATTCTTTACATTACTGCGATTGATAACATTCATTCGTTGAATATTAGTGGTTAACACTTTAAAACTTTAATATTATTTTATTCATATAATAAATATTACACACATTTTTAGAGTTTGATTATTAATTACTGAGGCTTAAAAAGCAAATCATGGAACAAATTTTAATTCAATAATATTAGTAAAAATATTAAGAAATGGAGTACATAATGGCCGAAATGAAATACAAATGTCGTGAAATCAAGTATAAATATTTCAGATTGAGGTATGAAACGCTGATACAATATCCATTTGCTAACTTCCACGCTAAACAATTACATTATTACCAAAAAGAAGTACAAATGTCATGAAATCAAATACAATTCTACCAAATTGGGGTACAAAAAAACTGATATCCCGGACAACATGGAAAAATGTCAATTTCACGCTAAATCAAATACATAATTGCCGAAATGAAGTACAATTGTCATGAAATCAAGTATAATTCTCCCAGATTATGGTGCAAAATAACTGATATCTCCGACAACATACAAAAATGTCAATTTCACGCTAAATCAAATACATAATTGCCGAAATAAAGTATAATTGTCATGACACCAAGTATAGTTCTCCCAGATTGGGGTACAAAATAACTGATATCTCGGACAATATACAAAAATATCAATTTCACGCTAAATCAAGTACATGATTACCGAAATAAAGTACAAATGTCATGAAATCAAGTATAAATCTCCTATATTAAGGTACGAAATTTAGCTAGATTACTTATTCTTTGCAGGTTCGACGATTATGCCATGTTCTACCACACCTTTTACACTTAATTACACGTTTCTCAATTTGTGATGGAATCCTCTATGTCCTTCTATGCCCAGGTTGAGATCGGCAATCAGGTGCATTAATGACGCCATCATCATCTAGAGGGAACATATGCATATCATACGTAGGAATAGTGTTTATCACTGCTTGGTATGCTTGTTGATACATCTCAACTCGGTAATATTGATCGATAAAGTCATACGATGAAAGTGACTTTGACTCGAGAGTACAAGTTTTGATAAAATAAAGTAAAATTTTGGAACACTTGAAGTATATAACTTCAATGAATATAGTATAAGTTTAGATAAAATGATGTATAAAATGAAGTATAATTTTAAAAAATAGAAATACAATTTTTTATAAAGTGAAGTACAATTTCAGAACACCTGAAGTATAAAACCTTAGCAATTGCAACACAATTTTTTAATAATCCATTAGTAAAATACTTGAAACTTAAATAATAGATTCAGATAACTGAAGTACAAGTTCAGAACACTTGAAGTATAGAACTTCAATGAATAGAGTACATGTTTAGGTAAAATGATGTATAAAATGAAGTATAATTTTAAAAAATAAAAGTACAATTTTAGATAAAGTGAAGTACAATTTCAGAACACCTGAAGTATAAAACCTTAGTAATTGCAGTATAATTTTTGGATAATTCATTAGTAGAACACTTGAAACTTAAATAATAGATTCAAATAACTGAAGTATAAGTTTAGATAAAATAAAGTACAATTTCGAAACACTTAAAGTATAGAACTTCAATAAATAGAGTACATGTTTATGTAAAATGAAGTATAATTTTAAAAAATAGAAGTACAATTTTACATAAAAAGAAGTACAATTTTAGAACACTTGAAGTATAAATCCTTAGCAATTGCAATACGATTTTGGATAATCCATTAGTAGAACACTTGAAGTATAAAACTTAAATAATAGATTCAGATAATTGAAGTACAAGTTTACATAAAATGAAGTACAATTTCAGAACACTTGAAGTATAGAACTTCAATGAATAGAGTACATGTTTAGGTAAAACAATGTATGAAATGAAGTATAATTTCAAAAAATAGAAGTACAATTTTAGATAAAGTGAAGTACAATTTCAAAACACTTGAAGTATAAAACTTTAGCAATTGCAGTACAGTTTTTGGATAATCCATTAGTAAAACAATTTAAACTTAAATAATATATTCAAAACTAAAGTATAAGTTTAGATAAAATGAAGTACAATTTCGAAACACTTGAAGTATAGAACTTTAATGAATAAAGTACAGGTTTAGATAAAATGAAGTACAAAAGAAAGTATAATTTCAGAAAATAAAAGTATAATTTCAGATAAAGTGAAGTACAATTTCAAAACGCTTGAAGTATAAAGTCCTAGCAACTACAGTATATTTTGGTTAATTGATAAATATAACACTTAAAGTATATAACTTCAATAAATATAGTACAATCTTTGATAAACTGAAGTATAATTTCAGAAAATCAAAAGAATAATTTTATATAGAAGACATATAGTTTAGGAACACTTCAAGTATAAACTGCTAGAAGTTGCAGTACAATTTTGGATAATCCATTAATAGAACACTATCCATTAATAGAACACTTGAAGTATAAAACTTACATAATAGAGTACAATTTCAAAACCCTTCAAGTACAAAACTTTACAAACTGCAGTACAGTTTAGATTCTATAGAAGTATTACCTTAAACCATCACTGCTCTTCTTTGCACTGCTGCTTAATTCATCCTTTCGGTTTACCAAGATGTCAACAACGTTTATCTTCAATGTCAAATGTAGTAAGACTATATTCATGACACCGTCATCATCAGTCAAATTCATGTACAATTTTTGATGTGGAGCTATGTATTGCAAACTGAAGTGTTCGGCGTTGATTTCACTCCATTTTCTTGCGAGATTAATGTATATGTCCATTAACTTGATTGAACACTCCTACTTCACTACTGGTTGACATTGTCAGAAAAATATAAGAAACTCAGAAGCAACTGAGAAGAAGAAGAAACCCGAAAATGATGAAAATAAAAAGAGAAGAAGACAATGCAACTATCGGGTTGATGGTTTTTGGTTCTAACGTTATTCTCATTCCTGCTGTGGAGCTTGTTGCATTTTTTCTGTTCTTTCTATTTCTAGTATGATATGGTTTACTATTTGCTTGTCCGGATGAAGAAGAAGTGAGAAAAAATTAATGAAAAATATTATTTTTAAAGGTATTTTTGTCAAATTAAGTGAGTGGGGAGTGATCTCTAAACTTTTAACAGAACTAGGGAGTTTTTTCTAACAAAAATCAAGTGGGGACTGATCACAAAAATGAAAAGTGTATTTGGTACTTTTAAATAAGTGTCCCAACAAACAAAAGAGTTATTTTCAGGCGGTAAACCGCCTATTAGCTATTTCACATTGCCACATTTGAAGCGGGTTAAACGAATTTTGCCCTAAATCTTGGTCTGGAAAGGATTTTCATTTTGAGTCTTAGTCTGCAAAATTTCCCAATAATATTAGTACGCTAATCAAGCAACTGAGGTTAATGGGCGGTGGAGAAGAGGAATCAATCGAGGCGGCGGCTGCGGCACGCAGAGAGAGGCTGAGAGCGCTTAAAGCTGCTCAGGAACTCCTCAATACTGCCGAAGATAATGATGCATTAACTGCTGAACCTCAAGATGCTGACAATCAGCAATCACAAGAACAACCGAAGCAAGAAAAAGGAGATGAAGACGATAACGAAGATGAAGATGAAGAGTAAGCTTCCGCGCTACACCTCATTTTTTGTCTATGTTCACTTGATTTTCTATACGTTTAGCAATTCTCTTCATATGATTGACGCCATTTTCAACTCTTGTTGATTTACACTTTGTAGTAGTCTTTACATATATGCAATTAGGGAAAGCACTGGCTTGATTTTTTTTCCCTTTTTTTCTTTTTTGTTTTTTCGTCCTTACCTTATTAGACAGCTCGGTTTTTCCTAAACCTTTCTCCCACCCCTCTTAATAGGCGCATATCTTTGCTTTATAATCTATTTGCTGAACAAGATTGAGTCTTGCTTGACAAAATATCACTTGTTGGCGAAAATGTTGCTGAAAAATAACAAGAGGACACCATTGATAAAAAATTAGGAAGCTGCTTGTTAATTTTCTGAAAAAAAATTCACACGTGGGATCGGGAAATTTCTCTGAACAGTAATAGTTAATTTTCATGGATTTCTTTCCTATGAATACAATTCTTCGTTTCCCTAAAGAATGTAGCAAGAGTCTGTAGGTTAGTGTTCTGTTTGTATGAGGCTCCTGAACTGCAGTCTTTGATTTGCTGCTTCTTCCTGAAGTTTGACTATGTTGTTTTCATAAATCAGAAGTTCTTGAACGTTGGTGTGATGTGGATATGCAGTCCGAAGTTAGCTTCCTGGTCCCACCCCCTACAATCGGTCCTGAGAAAAATAGCTCAATGATTTCTAATATGACTTGTTCGTGGTCAATCCTTGGTGACTATGTAGTTGATGGCATGCTTGTGCTGGATTTAGTGTTGAACATAACTAGTCTTTATTTCTTGCAGGAATGTCAATATGAAATTTCGAAATTACCTTCCTCATGACAAGCAACTTCAAGGGGGTAAACTTACCCCCCCTGTATTACCTAAATTTGAAGACCCTGTCCTGGCAGCTCCTCCTCCAGAGGAGAAGAAGAAAGAGGTACTTACTGGAATCCTACTACATGTTCCTTGTTTTTCTGTCCCTCTTCCTCCCTCCCTCACTCTCTCTCTCTCTCTCAACACACACACATGTGATATTAAATATTGAGAACAAAATTCAGGATCCATTTCTAAACATAGCACCAAAGAAACCAAATTGGGACCTGAGGAGGGATGTGCAGAAGAGACTTGACAAGCTTGAAAGACGCACTCAGAAGGCAATGTTAATTCTCATGGGTAAGTGATCTTTCTTAGTCTTGTTACTAGACATTAACTACCATCTACCCGAATTTACTGGTAAGGTACTGATAAATTGCTTTCTCTTGTGCTCATTGACATTTTAATGCGTGCACTTATCAATGATCACCATGAGAATGAATTTCCACTGTTATGTTGTAATGGGTCTTTTGGTTTTCAACTAGTGTGATCTGGTGGCAATTACATCGGAAAGTAAAAGAGTTGGGATAAGTTACCTCCAAGGCACATATGCCTGAAAAGAATACCCGATCCGGTTTGTGCTAAGAGTAGATTAAGCCAACGAAGTGCGTACTAGAAACATTCTGGGTCAATTCAGTGTCAACTTCATCAACCTCAGATAAAAGTTTTAGATAGATTTTGGTGGTATAATGTTGTATGAGACTTTTGATGAAGATTTGTTGGAGGTGTCTAAACCAAGGACAATAGATTAAGTTACTGAACCTAAATGTTTGCCAAAAAAAAAAAAAAACTACTTATGGCAAAACTTTTCATGTTCTTATCTGAATTGAAACCTGTCCAGCACGTCCAATTCTAGCCAAAAATTCTGCTAATTCTTTCAACAATTTTTGTTAAGGCTCCATTTGAATTGTTGATTCTGGGGAGAAATAAGTTAATGAAACTGTACTCCTCTTTTTCTAAGAAAAATTTGAAGGAAATGCTTTTTGCGAACATAATAAGGGTATGGCGTTATTTACTTGTGCATTTATTTGAATTTCTTTCTTCACTCAAAAGGTTTTCTAAACGTAATGTTTATTATGTTAAAAAGAATGCCTGAAAATTTGTTTTCAAGGATTATGATTTTGCCTTTTCATTGCATACCTTTAATCCCGAGAGAAGGAAAAAGAAAAGATGAGGAAAGGCACTTTTTTGTGTATATCTTTTTTGGTTTATGTCTTAATTTTAATGAGGAAAGGCACATCCAAGTTCTATGGGTGCAATTTTGATAGCATATACCTTCCTATGCGTGTATGTGCTTTATGATGGTCAATCGGCCGCCCAAGTTACATGTTGTAACCAGTGTCAAACTAATGTATGTCTCTTGTAACATTAACTTGTCCACAGTCTAGTAACAGATGTCATGTCTTAGGCCTATGGGGGATGGTGGAGCTTGCATTAGCTAAAACAGTATAAAAATTTCCTTGGCATTTTATTATACATCAAGCTGATTAATAACAAGTGAAATCTGCATGTATATGCTCATTATAGATTGTCTTGTGCAGAACGTGAGGAAGCGAAAAGGAGGTCAGAAGAAGAAAACACAGAAAATGGCGGAGTAGACTGAAACTATCGGAAGGATTGTAAGGTGAAATTATACTAGCGTAGCTGGAGGGAGATATCGTTGTCTTTATCATTTTCCACCTATTTAATTGACCAACACCAACTATGCTGATGCGTAAGAGACATTTGTCCTTGTAGCACTTTGGCATATGCCAAAGGAGTGTATGACATTTCATTTTCCATAACCCTTTTCGCATTGATTATTTTTCTTGTCATTTAAGTGGACAAGAAGAAGCAAGGAAGTTGTCATTCATGCATGGCACCATCTCGCTACTATCAAACTTTTAATAACAATTGAAGGTATTTTTAAGGCAAAATCTCATACGAATTCTCACAAAAACTTGGCGAAAGAACTCCAGCTCATTTACCGTTTCATGTTAGGACTATCTCTAGGTTCTTGCGTCTAGAGAGACCGCCACAAGATTAAAATCTAATAATATGTACTTCACTTTATGAAAGCATGAAAATGACACCAATTATTCATTCTAGCACGCTGAAGCAAAAACTGTCCCCTTCTTTACTTGGAGAATCCAGATTACACACAAATGTGAACTGTGAATTGTACAAGGATCTATTCTTTGGCAGAATTACAATTTCTTTGAGATATGTGAATTAACATTCACAAATAAGAAAAAGAAAAGGTCGAGAAAAGGAAAGGTAAAAATGAACATGGTCTGACCATCAGGGCACAGAAACACCTCCTAACCACCCAAACAAACCAAGGGGAAAAAAAAAAGGAAAAAGAAATAGCAAGTTCTTTGCAAACATTCCCAGCCCACGGTAGACAAGCGATATGATATATGCGGCCTTGCATTTGAAGAATTTTGATAAGCCACGAAGGGCTCATGGATATCCAGTTACTCCTTGGGCTTGTTAGAGCTGAGTTGACCCTTCTTAATTGCTTCTTCATTCCAAGATGCATCCACAAGAGGAAGCTGATATTCATCAGGTTTTAGGGCCAAAGCAAAGTCTGGCAATGTTGGTGCTGTCTCCATAATTCTACATATCCAATATTTGTGATTGAGATATATTAGACTAGTGAAAATTTCCATCTGGTACGAAGATGCAAATAACATAAACAACAGCCTTTTACATATTCTGTATCAATTGCTTTCTAATTTCAGTGGTTTCTGATTTTAATGATCGAGTAATATTCCCTTTCAGTGTAGTACTTAAATGAAAAACATTTGTGCAACCAAAGCAGAGGAGCATATTTTCTTAAGACTTACTTTGCATGAGAGTATAGATCCTTGTTGATTCGGACCTTGCTACAAGTGTCCTTGGGAATCTTTTCAGACAGATACTTCATGGTTCCCCAAAGAGGAGGGTTCCTGCTTAAAAAAATACAAACTTATTGGTGCCACACCCCTCTAGATCATCTGCCAATATGACGTCCCTCTATATTTCTCAGCACCAAAAGAAAATGGGTAAAAGAAACAAAAAACAAAACAAAAGATCATGAACAACTGGATTTAGATGCTTTAATATTCTGATTCAGTTTTTGCACTTAATTCTTAAGAAAAATCTTTTCCACATGTTACATTGATTTGATATACAGCACCTAAACAGGGTCTCTTGAGAGAGAAAGGAAAAGGTACTATTTGGTCAAAAGTTTCAAACAATGTCAAACCCCAAATTTATGAGAGCCACCGCTAGGATTGATTTCTAAAACCGAAGGCAGGCGTGAAAGCTAATGAAATAATGCAGCTATTACATTCAGAAGAGAAACTGAAAATTGTGGACAGGACAGCTCCTGCAGAACTTGGTGCATATAGTAAATTTCTATCTTGAGTGTATGGAGAAGAAAGTCCTACATCTAATGCCACATATCAAACTCTTTTAAGAAACTGACTTGTGGGTGAGAATTAGTCCATTTTCAATAGCTTTGTGCTGTATATTAAAAACTATCATATATATTCCCATGATTCTGGTCTCTTTGGACATCAAGTAACTCAGAACCATCATGCTTATATCATTTATTGGGGTTCAGAATGTTTTCTGTTTCTGACTAATGTGTATTGAATAATAAGTAATCTAATTACAGTGTGGAAGATGGAAGGGATCCAAAGATTACCTAGATATAGGAATAGATGAATTAAAAGCTTCACATGCTTTCTTGCTCTCTTTGAGATATTCATCTGCTGCTTGCAATGCTGCAACAGCCATTCCATGAGATTTCTCTGTATTCCCCTCATCAAGAATTATACCATGATAGTAGTATGCTGCAGCCTAGGAAAACATCAAAATTTTACATCAAAGAAAGATTGAAGATTCCAGAAGCGCCTGAAAAAGGTTGCACCATAATAATTGTAGGAAGACCAAACTGAGCTTGTTACAAGTTCACAGCAATTTCTTGTTAGGAAGGTTTCCATGCATATCTGTTCAAGCTTCGTTTTGTTGATTTTCACTTATTGGACAAAAAGGTAATTATGCGACTTGCGAGAGACATTAAGTGGATGCTTTTTTATACGGTTCCAAGTTTAAGCACATAAAGGAAAGATTTAAAGTTGCTAGTCCATAACCCATTTCCAGCTTCTTCAGAGCCCTTAACAAGCAACTTCATCACACTACATTGCCTATTGCCTACTAAAGAGCCAAGCCAAGATTCTATAAAAATCGGACTGTTCTAAGAGAATTGAAACCATAAGTTCAGGGAAGAGTAAAAGAACATGTCAATTACAATTGTACAAGCAGGAAAATAGTCACACTTTGGTATTGCCAATCTTTTTAGAGGTTGGACATAGATAAGGCATGAGAAAACATTATTTTACTTTAATGATCTTCAAGAATGAGAGAGCTATCTGAATTGTCACGCAGATCATTTTAAAAATTAGGTTATAATAAGACTTGTGAATAATAGAGCAAAGTTGTCGACTCTTTACTGGCTGGACTATGCAGAGGCCTGATAAATAATCTATTTACTTTTATAGTATCCTATAGGAAACTTAAGCAATTGGAACAAACCCATTGTAGTACTTCCACTCTTGCACATTTTAAGGTAATAACCCCGTTGGGATAAGCACCACGACTAGAATCTCCACCAAGCAACACTTGGCAAGAATGAGCGAATTAAAAAGAATTTGTAGAAGTAACTCCAGTGGCAAGGTTGGTGTCGTATATAAACTATGCAACTGGAAATCCTAGTTATCCAGTGTAATTATCAGTATATAGTTTGATCATAAGTTGGATCTTGCAAATGTATAAGAAATGATGACAAAGATTTCCCAAAAATGATGGAGAAGAAGATGACAAGAAAATACCTTAGCTTCAATGTATTTCCACTTCACGAATAGCCTATGCTTTTCTCCCCAACCATTTGCTAGTGGAAGGCTCATGATGTTATCTTGGGTCTACAAAATGGCAAAGACAGAGTCATTCATGCTCAGGTTAACTTCAGTTCGAAAGACAATCTCACAAGAGACAAATAACTCAAGGAGTTCAGAGCAAATGACATGACAAAGGATGATAAACAAGGTAACTTTTGATGCAAGAAAGAAATTATTATTGCTACTCTAAAGTTGTTCAAGAAAGAAGGAAAAACACAAACTTAAATCAAATTTGAAGGTTACAGTTCACAGATCTATAAGGCCTTGTTGTATGTTAATTTAAGGTACTGAAGGAATTCACCTCCCCCACCCATCCCCCCAGGCCCCACCCCCAACGAGCGCACACACACCCAAAAAAAATGTCCCGGAGGGGAAAAACTATCAAAGAAATGAGAAAGTAATTTAATATTTTTTAAACAAACACCATTTTAATGGATCATTTAGAGTTAGCTTAAATCTATGAATCTGTATGAGAGTTAGAGATGAAACCAAGTTTACAAAACATGTGCATTTTCACTCGCCAAACCTACATGTAGTTAAATTAGTCAAGATTCAAAGATAAATAAAACCACTTTCAATGCCACTCCTTTGAGCCTCTAAAACTTTATTTGCTGTTAGAACTCGATTGTCCCCCCTTTTGTTTTCTCTTATTAGATTAGCTATGGGTACGTTTTCCAAAGTGATTCATAAGTGCATGAAAAATAGTTACCCTCTGCAGATGTTAGCTCAGGAACAGTACGCATATGCCAAGCATAGGACAGGAAAGAAGCAAGATAGGTATAGTTGTTTAGAATAGATGAGAAAAGAGTCATTAGCATGAGCATTAAAAAAGAGGAGCATAACTTAGATAAATAAAGAAGGATGACACTTGTGGACATTCTTCATGAGAAGAAATAATGGTCATGGAATGGACATCCGACAGAACATACTCCATTAGCTTTTAGAAGGCGAGCATGACTAAAGAACCCTGAAGCCATAATATCAGCACAAAAACATGACTATGAACCAGCCAACTCAGAAAACCAAAACCATTAGAATAGGTTTTTGTTTGGTCAACCAAAGATAGAGAATTAAAAAAGAATTCAGCAGTACCTGCTGCCAGTATTTTACCATCTCACATGCAAGTCTTCTTTTCACAGCTAGTGTGGCCTTGGTACTGTCAATTGCAAGCCCAAGCTGAATGTCAACACCCTGTTAAAGAGAGAAATGCCCAAAAAAAGATGACTTGCTATGCCATAACCAAGCATCTGCCCACATGTTGTATATCATTTAACAGTCCCAACACAAATACTTAGGACAACACATCATCAAAAGTTCTAACAGTATCCTTTTAACTCCATAATACCCAAGAGTAAATTCTGCACAATAGATGAACATAGAGCAATTCTAGAAGAGGCCACATAGTACCACAGTGCGCCCTGTGGGTTTGAGCACGTCCATATGCTACACAAATTCCCAGTCTTGAAATCTTGATCAGAGTAATAAGATTAGTAAACATAGATTGTGGAATAACCAAAACATCTGATTCTCTTAATCCTATCTATTATTGGGGGCAGTATGGCCATAGTGCGCAATTACTCAAACAATCTCTTCATGTCCTAGGTGCGAGCTTCTTGGGTGCTTTATTTTGAGGATAAAGAGAGAAATATTTAACTAGCCTGACCTATTACAAATACGTCATAAGGCAGTCTGATGAGGTTTTGACTGTCAAAATGTACTTGAACTTCCTACTTAAATTATGCCCATCACATTAATAAGTGTTTCCCCTCAAACTTAGAAAAGTTAAAGTTTTAAATGGTTAAATATATTCTACTTAATTTGAATTGTTCTTATTCCTTTAATCATTCCCCCTACTATACCTCATTAGAGACCATATCTTCAAATTACTAGTAATACTTATGTAATGTAGCAACTACGTTACAGAAATGGCTCCACAAGAAAGCGAAAATGAAAAGCAGAAAATAATCTGAAGGGCAAACTAAGCAGAAATAAGACAATTATGATACTTATAGACGCCCACTAAAATTCTGTCATATGATGCTGCATAACCATTTTGTTATAAGAAACAATATGACAAGTTCAGTTTTATTGCTGCAATACATTATTGCTGAAATACAAGCCTTTTTTGTTTCACCTCATAACTTTTATAGGCATTCATAATTTACTTATTAAAAATATATACCCACACTGAAACAAAAATGATTATTATGCTGCAGCAGTCACCATAAACAATAAATCCTCCATCTCTCCTCATACACGTATGATTGGTTGCCTCATAACTATTTTGCAAGATAATTTTTTCAAAGCTACAGATTCATTATGGTCTGCATAATATCAGTTTGATGCAGTGAAAAATCAGGACTAGAACACTCATCAAATGAGGGATGTTTGATTATGTTATTGTAGGAGCGATGGTTTTGCCAGAGTTTGCATATACAATGTGGTAAAAGAGCTTAGCAGTCTAAGATGATTAGGGACCTTGTTGTATTGGAACTTAGTCGGCTAGTCGCCAAACCAACTGCTAAAGAACTAGTCAATCATTATCAAAAAAACCTAGGGTTAGTAAGTAGTCTTTAAATTCAGTAGGTAAAAATCTCAAGTCTTGAGGACTGACTATGCGAGGACTCCATGTATTCTCATGAAGCAGTATAGGATCCTGTCCTGCCACCAGTTAAGTCATTGGCCTTGTAAGTTATATGTATAATAGTCCATAGGACTAGGTAAAAGACACAAATCTCTCCACATGTTTCACAAACTCGTTATCCGGATCTTGCTAACTCTAGAATGAAAGTCTCTATCCCTAGTTGTTGGAGCTCTCACTTGCAGGTCAGCAGTAAGTAGAAGGCATACTCTCAGTTTTAACCATTGGCACTGGTAGGAACTTCAATCTTGGTCCTTAATATTACTTTGCCTAACCATCCAATTGACATTAATTTATGAGGAGAATGTGGGGAATGTCCACCATGTCAAGTTCGTTGTTTTCAATAATGATTTAGTTTAGGGTTAGCAAATGGATTCCAAGATGTTTCCATAACTTCAATTGTCATTTTAACCTCTGTTGCTCATCATTCTCTCATTCATGCAACTTCATAAACCAGCAATCAATAAACCTACTCTGATAGACGCTAATCAAAGATGCGTTTTGAGGAAATGTATAAAAATAGCAACTTGAAGATGCTACATCTGTGTAAAATGGTTGTGAACAAGGTAGCTACTCAATGAACCAATACCTGCCCTAGAGCTTGGAGGCAAAGTGCTCGTAGGACTCCTTCAGAAAGATCCACTGGTAGATTTCTCCTAAAGCACATAAATGGTGAACAAAAAGATGGTGAATCTATGGCTCATGGAAATGACAATTTCTAAAAAATTCTCTCAACAAGATACCTGTTTTCATGGGGCAACTGTGGAAGAACATGTCGGACAGCACAATCAAGGTAACCAGCTGCCTTTAAGAAAAAATCAATAGAGGATCGCCGACTCTCTGTTGGGAAAGGGCAAAATTGTAGCAGAATTGAGAAGTTATTCAAAGCATAATTGGAAAAATCAATGCATCCACTAAAGAAGTTCAAAAGCTTATTATGAAAAAAGGTAAACTTTTGTTTGTTATGTTTTCTTTTTAACTTGTACATTTGCCTATGCTGCTAAGTCCAGCAGAAGACCTGCCATCACTGTCAACTTGTTTCAAGTAAATTAATTGAACTTCAAGTCATGGAAACTCCATGAAATGCACATATGTAAAAATTAAGCTGCATAGGGGAGACCATACAGTGGTGATTGTTTTGGTCCAAAAGGTTCATTTCACTTTGCTTACATATTATTATATTTCCTTATTCAAGGACATCAGGCTGCAAATTTATCTGAAAAGTAATCAACAAATAAAAACATACAAATATGGTTCTTTAAAGTCTGCATTTTATCTGATCAAATATTTTATCATTATGTCATACAAGCATTGAAGATGATGCAGATCTTATTTTACTTCTGCTCATGCATGCATTAATCTCTAGTGGATGATGCAAAAAAATTTAAGATGCATTACATACCCATCATTAGCACCCAGGGCAAAGTAAACATACGAGGCCTGACTTCCATGTGTAACAACAAAAACCCCGGATGGAATAGCATATTCTGTAAATTCACAAATAGTCGGGTAATGTTTCCTAGGCGGCTAGGCCCTAACAGATAAACTAATTGAGAGTCTGAATCTTTCTTCCTCCTTCACCCAATATCTAATAAGTCAATTCAACCATTCAATCTCATTCAAAGACTGAATGCCACTTTAAGAAATGGTCTGACCTAAGTGCACCTGGTAATAATATGCATCATTGGCAACAAATATTACCATGCTACCCACTGATCAAGAGCACGCTCCTAATCTCTGTCAAGTATGTCAATACAAATGTTCGGCATTGCTTTACCTAACATGCAATGATGACATTGTATGCATTTTTGGAACTGTTTGAAAATATCAAAACCATCTGATGTTTAACAACTAGCATGAAGGAGGATCACATGCATATCGAAAAAAGCTAACAGCAAAAGTTCTATAACATTACGGTTAGCAAACAGACCTTCTGATAACTTTGGCTGATAACCATCAGTGGATGTTCTCGGAAGAAGCAACAAATTAGCTTGTGATAATGATAGCATTGCCATCAAGTGCAAAACAGATAATACTTCATACCAAGCACTATACATTGCAGTTTCCTGGAGATATACATAATGATAATGACGTGAATAAACTCTATAGAAAGGAAACAAGGTCATGGTTGAGAAGATGAATAAAAGTTTGACCTCTGCTTCATCCTCTTGATTGACCCAAACAAACTGTACTTTGTGTTGCAAAGGACTACCTGCAGAATGCAAATGACTAATGCTCCAAAATACAATGATCATGACAGAAAGTTTGACAACTGGATTGGCATTGAACATGCTTACCATCTTTAACCAATCCCAAAAGAACTGGCAAGTAGTCTTCTAGAGCCAGAAGAAGATCGCCCAGCGTTGAACCTCCTGCAGGAAACAGCTGGTGCAACATCAATTTCGGATAGTATCAAAGAAAATCAATATATCTAAGGTGTGAATGATGCTAACCATGTTGCGTAGCTGTTTTCCGTCTCGTTCTTGTAATTGTTGGAGCTTCTTGCCCTGCCATAACTACTATTCTGGTTCTAAGGGCAGAAAGGCGCTCCACTAAACTTTTAGTTAGGTAATCACCCAGTGACAGAGAGAAATCGACAGGCTTAGGGATCCGTAAGCCTGGAACAAATACAGAGACCTCCCCAATGTTTGCTGGCCTCCTCCTGTTTCCACCTATGTCTTTTGGAGTCGATACAAGGCATCCCATTTCCTGAAACTTGTTCAATCTGCCAGTCAAACCGATCCAGAATAATTGCAAAACAGGATATAGACCACAATAAACATGAAAATAAATCTAAAGCATATGATCATTGTATTGTGAATGAACAGATACAAAAATTGAGGTATTGTTTCTTGTATATGACAGCAAGGAGGTTACTAGAATTCAAAAACAGTCACAAGAAAAAAGTTTGAAAGAGGAGAAGTCAACAAAGTGCCGAACTCAATAAATGAAGACAACAAACGAAGCAGTTGGCAACTCACGGGTAGCAGCCAAATAATGCCAAACTGTACATTAATTGAGAGAGATAAACGTGCTCACCGGCGTCTTTAATGATCAGAAGGTAAATAGTTTGGTCAATTTCTCCGATACTTTCTGCATGAAAAAAATAAGAATTGAACTTTTGAAAGACAAAAACAACTAGAGCAAATCAATAGCACAAACACCGAAAAGGGGGAAAAAGAGAAATGAGGGTATCAATGTCACAAGAAAAGCATGAGAAATCCCCAAATCTATCGAGCTTACTCGTTGAATTACTATTAAACAAAATGGTTCATACTTGTTGTAATTTTGCTCATGAGAGAAGCTTTAGATTGAAGTAACATTATGAGTAAAGGATTGCCAAAAACCAGAATTGAGCAAGCAAACAAAGAATAGAAGCAAAGCTACAGAATTTGGCCCTTATAAGAATGAAACCCAAAACCCCCAAAATCCAAAGGGAAAGAGAAAAGGAGAAAGAAAGAAGCCCACTTCAGTGGTTGCTAAGTATAACAGAAGCAAAAAAAGAAGAATGAATTTAGCTGAAAAGGAATAAAACGAAAGCCAAACCAGAATCATCGTACCTGAAGTAAAAAACAGTTGAAATATTCCATCAAACGAGAAAGCATTTGAGGGACAGAAAAAAAGTAATTTAATTGGTTTTTGGAATTGATTCTGTTGTGAATTTTGGTCGAAAATGTCGAGAGTATAAAGAAAACTGATGAGTTGGAATTGAATAGAATGATTGTGCCACAGAATTCAACATGTAGTACAAGGGAATTTCAATCATACAGAGAGAGAGAGAGAGAGAGAGAGTGCTTGTGGTCGACTGGTAGCAGAGTCTAGAGAGAGAGAGAGAGAGAGAGAGAGGAAAATTTGTTTTATATTATTTTTATTTATTCTTCTTCCACTGATCCACTCTCAAAAATACGTAGATTAAAAATATAAATAATATTCCATCTCTTTCCACTGAATTAAAAATGAAAAATGAGAAAAGTGGCGCCGAATCAAAACTTAAAAAGGCACAGGCAGCAGCCAGCAGGTGCTCACATTCCATCTCTTTCCCCTGCAATTTGTGCAATCAAATACATTTTCCCATCCTCTCTCTCTCTCTCTCTCTCTCTGCTTGTTGCATTGGAACCGCATTAGTGATGTTGAATATTTATTTAATTCTGCGTAAGAATCTTACTCAACTCCTTTTTTGTTTATTCTTCATTTCTTTGGATTTCTATTCTCAGCTTCTCAGGTTGAGTTAGTTTTCTAATGTCGCACTTTCTCTTTCCTTTTCCCTTCTATGACTACATATGTTTCCTCTTTTCTCTATTATTTTGCATATACTACTTGATAACAGATAATCTCGCGGCAAATGGATTACTTGCATCCTCAACAAATATAGTGGCATGCATCAGTTTATGAGGAATTAATTCTTGATATTTGCTTTTTTTTATCATTGATGAGAGTTGGATTTGTTGGACTTTGGTTCAAGTAGGAGACTTGGTGAAACTCGATCCCTCTAGTCGATATACTTGTTTAGATGGGTTGAATCCTGCAATCACCAGCAAACGTCACGCTAGTCGAGGAGCCCTCGGCTTAGGCCCTCCGACGCTCAAGTCAATGCGGGTCGACTACATAATAAGAGCAGCGGAGTATGGGCTTTTTGTATATATGAGAGCATACCTTTAGAATGTTGGAATGGGAGTATTTATAGCCTTCTCCACTTGGGGATTTGTCTGCGATGCCCTTAATGTGTAGACAGGGCATTTGTCCTTGCATGAGGGGCAATTGATCAACTCCCATCCCTATGCCATTCCAGGTGGCCATTATCCCAAGTTATAAGGCAGAGTATACACTGTTGAAGCGCCTGTTGTGCCAGGCGGTAATGGGGTAGCATGCGCCATTAATGCAGAGGCATGCCGCCTGTCAGTGCATTTAATGCAACGGCAGAGTATTGTACTGTATCAACCTCTCTGGTCGATAATGTCGACCTGACATCGTGCTAGGAAACAGATTAGAGGCGCAGGTCGAGAAAGAGGTCGACGGAAGTCGATTGCACCTATGGGCCTTGGATGTAAGACTGGGCCTGGCGCTGCATCTCTGAGCCAACTTGGTTTGGGCCGAGCTACTTGGGCCATCCCATATCATGAGTCCCCCCACTTCCCAATGCTGAACGAAGATTCGACGAGAAGCGTTGGGAAGTAGCTTGATGGCCAGTTATAAGAATTGACCAGGGTTTTTCGAAAATCGACCAGGGTTTGGCGCATTTATTGAGCGGTTACATCGTGGCGCGCGTGGGGCGGCGTGGCGGTTACTAAATTATTACAGGCGCTTGGGTTCCCGCGTTTGCACCCCTGTGAATATCCACGGTAAAAACAGTCAGTTTTACTTTTACTGCATTAGCTTCTGGTCGACCGCTTATCCAAACGTTCTCGCATTCAAGATTTTCTGCTTTTAGCTCTTCAATTCAGTAAGTGCTCCTTCATTTCTACTCCGTGCCCTTTAGATTTTTGACATAATGTTGGGTTTATCTGGCTTTGAGGGTAGTCGAGGAGGGGATAGTGAGGCCACCCAATCTCATAGGCCTAGATATGTGTCCGGGGAGTCCAGCGAGTCGTCGAGTGACGATTCCAATTCTAGCAGCTCGAGTAGCAACCGCGGGGGGGATGAAGCTAGGCCAAGCCAGATTCCTCCCTCGCGGGGTCGACTATTTACACCGAATCATTACAGCGAGATTGTGTCCACCATAAACCCTGTCGACCTAAGACGTCTTAGGCAGTTATACCATATTCCAACTGAATACGAACTGCTAACTCCCGGGGAGACTGGTCAAATGCACCGCCCTTCTGTAGGTTGCATTACTGTTTTCGAGCATGCTTTCAAATGTGGTCTTAGGTTCCCATTGAGTGCTCCTATGGTTAACCTGCTTAGGGGCCTTCAAGTGTGCATAACCCAGTTATTGCCCAGCTGCTTCTCTACCATCTGTAGCTTCATCGTTTTGATGCGCCTCTTCGACCAGCCAGCCAGTTTTGAAAACTTTTCAAACCTTTTTGACCTGCCAATGTCTCACAATTCGGGAGCGCCGATGAGTCAAGCTTCTATTATTTGACTACTTGACCACGCCGTAAGTTCCTTGTAGCCCCTGCTTCCTCTTATGGGCAAGAATGGAAAAAACGGTACCTGTTTGTTCGAGTCGCTAGGGGTTTCAATATTCCTCGGGGTTGGTGGATGGGGCATGTCAAAATTCCAGGTAACCTGGCCTAACACCACCTTCGTTCGGGACCTAGTCGAATTTGGCCAAACTGAGGCCTCAGTTTTTATCGAGGAAAGGCATTTGGTGTTGGTCGGGTTATCGCCAGCTCCGCTAAATTTTCCTACAAATGATCGATTAGGTAGACTGTGATTCTTTTAATTTGTTGTTTTTTCATTGCTGTTGTTGATTTTGACCTTTGTTATTTTCCTGTTCGACAGATCATGAGGAAATCATAAACCGATCAAGGGCGGAGCCCTTGGCGAGGGCAGAGAGAAACCAACCGTGTCGATAAGGTACTGTGGCTATGCAAGCAACCACTGCGATCGAGGCACCTCACCCAGAGGCCGCGGCGCCGACTCCCTCCCCGACACCATCACCTGGTCGAGCGATCGTGACCACAGGCAGCAGCCCCGCGAGTCGGGGCAAGAGGGCAATGGTGGAGCAGGTAGGACATGCTCCGAAGAGGGCTGCTGCCAACAAAGGAAAGGGCAAAGCAGTGGGGTCGACCCCACCAATTAGATATGATCTCTTCGAAGCTCGGGGGGATGATGTGTTGTTCAGCTTGCCGAAGTTAGCTTCTCCTCGGTTCGGGACTAAACCCTGCATGACCGTGCATAACTCGCTTTCTATAGAGATCGCAAGGTCGATAGGAGCTGCCCCACTGAAAGTTCTTCTAGTAGGTCAGTTCGTGGCTGACCAGAGGAAGATTATGGGGTTGAGCCAGGATACGACTCTTCTAGCATTGGCTTATCATGCCAACATGGTAAAGTTTTCTTCCTTATTATTTTATTGGTACACGCTAATCGATACCCTAACAGCGCCGTCTTTCAGGTCGGCCAGCTGGGGTACAACTTTTACCGGAGGTCGGAACTGGCTCTGGCTAATCGAAAGCAGCTAGAGGCTGGCGGGGATGCAGAAACTCTGAAGGCTCAGCTCGAGTCTTCACATATGAGCGTTGATGAGCTGGAGAAACAGCTCGGGGATCTGACCAAAGAGCTCCATCTGAGAGACGAGCAGCTGGTCGCGTCTGTCCAGGAGAAGGCAAAGATGGATGAGTTGCTAAAAAAGCTGAGGCTGGACGGGCAGATCACCTTTAATTCTGGTCGAACTGTGGGCCAGAATGCGGGCCTAGATGAGGCCTGAGATGAGTTCTACCGGATACTGCCGCTAATGCGACGGGAGGTAGTGCAGCAGTTCATGCTGAGTGTGGCGTTCCAGGATGCAAGCGTTATGTTCACGCTCGACGATGCCCGAAGCTCCTTCGAGAAGGCCATCAAATAACTATAACTTGTGGGCTACTGCTTTCGACCAGAAGATAGGAGTCGCATTAGCCACTTGCTCGATGAACAGCTACAGCCTTATCCGGAGGGCGGGGGTGGGGCTAAGGGAGCAGGCATCGAGGCTACTGTAGCGGAGGAGGCTCCCTCACTGACCTCGCTGATAGACGAGCAGAGGAGACGAGCGGAGGTCGAGCAAAAGCTAAAGGCCGTCGCCCAAGAGTTTGAGTTCGTCGGTGACTTCGCGTTCAAGGTCAAAGAGGAGGAGGTCGATGTAGCGGCATATTTTCCTACTCATCACAGGCGATTCCTGATCGATGCGGCTGGTTCATCTCAACCGGCGACCACCGCTGTGCCCGTTGCCGTGGCTATGCTCGAGTCTTCGCCGATGAGGAGGGCGCTCGGGAGGCTGGTGAAGAGGGTGTCGGTTCTAGCTAAAGTTTTTGTTCATTTTTGTTTTTAATGTGTAATGAACGTGCCTCGATAAGGCATTTGCACTTTGGATCATTCCTGATGATGTATAAATGAATGCTTTTCGCTTTTTAGCAAGTTTAGCTAATCTTTTGCCTTCATTGTCTTTATTGCTTTACGCGAATAAATTTTTGGTCGAATGTTCGCAGTGCTATATTTTGCGAGATTCACTCAAGACCCTCGTCAAGTAGATTGTGAAAAATATGCAAGCGAAATGATTAGCAATCGAAGTTTGAATAACTTACTATTTGGTCTTGGCTAACAAGCCTCGACTTAGCGACATGAAGCCTGTTTTGTCGACTACAGGGTCGACTGTTCGGTCTTGGCTAATAAGCCTCGACTTGACAGCGTAAAGCCTGCTTTGTCGACTGTTTGGTCTTGGCTAATAAGCTTTGACTTGGTGACATGAAGCCTGCTTTGTCGACTATGGTGTTGATTGGTCTTGGCTAATAAGCCTCGACTTGGCAATGTGAAGCCTGCTCTGTCGACTACGGGGTCGACTGAAGAGAGAAGATTTCGCAGGTTTCATGTTGTCAAAATGTGTTATAATTTTTATTGTTGGGGAGAGATACAAAGAAGGCTAATGGCCTTTCACACATAGAACTTTTTCAGGTTTACTACGTTCCAGGGTCGTGGTAGTTCGCGGCCTGTCGCATCTGCTAGTCGGTAGGCATTATTCTTAGACACCTTAATCACTGAGCAAGGTCCCTCCCATTTTGGGTCAAGTTTTCCTATATTTTTTGACACTTTTACCTTCTTGAGGACGAGGTCGCCCACCTTGAAGCTCCGGGGTCGCACTGTTCTGTTAGAGCGTTCCGCCATTTTTGACCGGTATCGCTGCATCGTGTTGTAGGCTGCGTGGCGCTGCTCGTCGATGGTGATTAGGTCAAGCGTCCTCTTCCACACATTTCTGATCGGATTATAGTGGATTACTCTAGTTGTGTGTTGGATCAGCTCGGACGGAATTACCGCTTCAGATCCGTAGACTAAGCTGTACGAGCTGCGGCCCGTGGCTATTCGAGGTGTGGTCTGTAAGCCCAAAGCACCCCTGGGAGGTTGTCTGCCCAACTAGCTTCTGTCTCTGTTATTCGAGTCTTGAGGTGGTCGAGAACTGTTCTATTTGTGACTTTGGTCTTACCATTAGCTTGGGGATTTCCCATCGAAGTGAAGTGTTGGGTGATTCCCAAGGCTTCACACCATTTCCTCATGCTCTTACTTTGAAACTGGGTGCCATTATCCGAGATTAAGACTTTAGGCAGCTTAAATCGACAGATTACATTCTTCTAAATGAAACTCTTGATGGTCGCGTCGGTGATTTTCGAAACTGCTTCGGCTTCTACCTATTTGGTGAAGTATTCGACCACCACCATGATAAACGTACGCTGGCCTGACATCTTCGGGAGAGATCCAACTATGTCGATCCCCCATTGGTCGAATGGCCATGTGATTTGGATGTTGACCATCGATGCAGTTGGTTTGTGCTGTATGTTCGAGTGGATTTGGCACGACGAGCATTTTCTAGCGAAGTCGACTGAGTCTTGCAATAAAGTGGGCCACAAATAATCATAACGGGCAACTTTGTACGCTAAAGATCGACCACCGGAATCGTTATCGCAAATGCCAACGTATATCTCCTGCAGTACTCCGTTTGCCTCTTCAGGTGTTAGGCATTTCAGTGGGGGTCCTGATATTGACCTCCTATAGAGCTGCCCATGTTCATCTAGCGCAAACTTGGCCGCCAGCCCTCTAAGCCTGCAGGCTTCCTTATCGTCAACGGGCATGGTCCCTTCGCTCAGGTAAAGCTTGATTGGCTCTTGCCAAGGCGGGTTGTCTCCTCGACACACCCGACGAGATAATGATTGGTGGCTGTGATATAGGGTTTGCTGGCCACCAAAAATGTTATGATTCTTTCCCTAGTACCTTTCGTCGAGCTGGCTAGCTTCAAAAGTATAGCTGCTCGTTCGTTCTTTGTTCGGAAGACCTGGCTCAGGGTGAAACTCCTGAATGATTGCTGTAATTGTCTTACTTTTATCAGATACTGAGTCATTTTGAGCTCCTTTGCCTTAAAATTGCCCTCAACTTGTTCCGCGACTAGCTGAGAATCAGTGGTCGCTACAAGCTACTCGACGCCACGAGCTGCAGCCATGCGCATTCATGCGATGAAAGCCTCATATTCTGCTTCGTTGTTGGTAACCGGGAAGTTAAATTTTATAGCAAAGTCATACTCCCGGCAAGTGGGGAACGGAGGGACATACCTATTCCGCCTCCTGATGTGGTTGATGATCCATCAACATACAATGTCCATACCGAGGCATTCTCAACATTTTGGATTGGTAGGTCGAGTCTTTCGATGATGAAGTCGGCCGGGACTTGTGCTTTTATGGTCGTCTGAGGCTGGAATGTGATGCCGAACTCCTCGAGCTCGATGGCCCATTTGGTGAGTCGACCTGAAGTGTCAGGCTTCGACAACACCTGCTTTAATGGCTGATTTGTCAACACCACGATTGCATAGGATTGGAAGTAAGGTCGGAACTTCCGGGCCACCGTAACGAGGGCTAGGGCAAACTTCTCGACCTCCAAATAATTGTGTTCAGGTCCATGCAAAGCCTTGCTGCAATAATACACAAGACGGTGAGTCCCTTCTCTTGTCGATGTCAATACTAAACTGATCGAGGCAGAGGATACAGCTAGATAAAGCTGTAGCACTTCTCCCAGCTCGGGTTTGGCGAGCATAGGTGGTGAAGACAAGTACTGCTTGAGCTCTATCAAAGCCTGATCGCAATGCTGAGTCCACTAAAACCCTGATTTTTTGGTATTTCTAAGTATTTTGAAGAAGGGTATGCTCTTGTCGGCCAGCCGAGCTATGAATCTGCCGAGGGCTATGATCCTACTGACCAGGCGTTGGACATCTCGAACTGTACAAAGTAGGGCGATGTCCAGAATTACTTGGATCTTCTGTGGGTTTGCCTCGATTCCTCTTTGACTAACCATATACCCGAGGAGCTTGGCCCCGCGTACTCCAAATGTGCACTTGTTAGGGTTGAGCTTCATGCCGAAGGCCCTTAATATGGCAAAGGTGTGGCTGAGGTCGACTAGGTGATCCTCGGCCTTCTCGATTTTGACAATCATGTCATCGATGTAGACCTCAATCGACCTCCCGATCTCATTCTTGAACATAAAGTTGACCAAACTTTGGTACGTTGCTCCCGCATTCTTGAGCCCAAAGGGCATGACTAAAAAGCAATATACTCCGTTGGGGACGACGAAAGAGGTCTTGCCCCTGTCTTCGGGTGCCATAAATATTTGATAATAGCCTTGGAAGGCATCCATCATGCTCAACAATTCACATCCAACAGTAGAATCTACTAATAAATCTATACGAAGCAAGGGGTAAGGATCCTTCGAGCAAGCTTTATTTAAATCAGTGAAATCATTACACATTCGCCATTTTCCCTCATTCCGAGGGACAAGTACAACATTACAAAGCCAATAAGGGTACTAAATTTCTACAATATATTCTGCTTCCAAAAGCTTGCCGACCTCATCCTCGATGATTTGGGACCTTTCAGCATTTAAAGTTCTTATTTTTTACCTCACTGGTTTGTGAGTTGGGTCCACATTAAGTCGATGGACGATGATATTCGGGTCGATTCCTTGAAGATCTGCAGCTTTCCAAGCGAACACATCAATGTTACGTCGAAGGAAGTCGACCATGAGGCATTCCAAACGGTCACCCATATCACTCCCGACCAGAGTGGTTTTGTTGGGGTTTCCAAGTTCGAGCTCTATTGTTTTGAACTCCCCGACAGGCTCAACCCGGGTGTCTTCCAACTTTCTCTTCTTAGATGAAGTTCCCTCCTCGGGTTTCGCTACAAAGGCGTCTCCCAAGGGCTTCAATTGAGGCCATTTCTTCTGTTCATTGTAGTCGATGGAAATGGTGTAACAGCGTCATACGTCCTTGAGGTTGCATAAGAGTTCTTCTACACCTGCTAGGGTCGGGAACTTTATCTTCATATGGTAAGTGGAGACGATGGCCCTGAAGTCATTTAGAGCTGGTCGACCAATGATGATGTTATATGCAAATGGAGCGTCGACCACCAAATAGTTGACCATCAGGGTTCGGCTTTGGGAGCTGTGTCCAAATATTATGGAGAGGTTGATAGATCCTTCTGGGATGATCTTGAACCCACCAAATCTGACTAGCGGTGTTCTGACTGGATCAAACTTTAGTTCCCCCAGTTTCATTCTATTCAATGTAGACAAGAACATGATGTTCACAGAGCTGCCATTGTCGACCAATGTCTTTCTGACCTTGAAGTTGGCTATTTTCAGGGTTACCACCAGGGGGCAGTCTATTTTTTTGTCGACTCCTTTGTTCTCTATATGGTCGAGGTCTGAGTCGCTGAAGGAAATTGGCTTGGCGCTGGTTGAGAGTTGGAAAACCATCGCGACCTTGGTTAGTTTGGTCGACTCTAACTGTCTCTAGGTTTGTTTCCTTGTATTCCTAGAATCCCCTCCAGTGGGACCTCCCGCGATCATATCGATGACTCATCGAATAGGCGGGTTGGGCTCTTGGGCAAGTCTTTTCCCTTTTTCTTCTCTCCTCGGGCTGGCTGACCTTTCTCTACGGGGAGTCCGATCGGTCCTGCCCTCTTCGCGCTTGACCTGCTCCTCGACATATTTTTTCAAATGGCCTTGCCGAATCAGTCTTTCAATCTCATCCTTTAAGTTGAAGCAATCTTCTGTGTTGTGTCCCTTTTGCCTATGGAAATGACAGTACTTCTTTAATTTTTTCATGGCTTCGGTCTTCGTGAGCTTTCGAGGTTTTTTGAGCAGGTTTTCGTGTTGTATGGCGAATAGCACCTCCTTCCTCGGGAGGTTGAGTGGAGTGTAATCGTGGAAGCATTTTATGGGGGAACGACGTCCCTTTCTGACCTGACGGTCATCTTTCTCTTTGTTTTTCCTCTTGTCGACTTCCAAGTTACCATATTTCAACTTGTTCATCTCTTCTTGGGTCATATACCTCTCCGCGAGGTCGAGGAGCTCCTCCATCGTTCTGGGCTGCTCACGAACCAAAGCATTGGCACACTCCTTGTGCCTAAGGCCCAAAAATAACACGTCGATCAATAATTCGATTCTTGGGCAATCAATTTTTAAAACCTCTATGTTGAATCGGGTGAAGAAATCCCGAAGGGATTCTCCCTCGGCTTGCTTTACTGTGTGCAAGTGTGTATGGGGAAGCTTAGCTTTTCTTCTGCTCGCAAACCGATGCAAGAACTTGTCGCACAGTTGGTCATATGAGAATATCAACGCCGGCTCCAGTTTCACAAACCAGTCGAGCGTTATTCCCTAGAAAGTAGTCACCAGCATTTTTGCATGGATGTACTCGTTGTGTCCATCCAATTGCATCATATGTTCAAACTGCATTTGGTGCTCATTCAAGTCGGTCGATCCGTTGTATCTCGGCAGGCCAGTAAGAATCTTGGCATCGACAGCAATGCGCTCGTCGATGATATCTTGGACAAATGGGGAGTCTCTTTCTCTTCGAAACCTCTGCGGTCCCTCTTGGTGGGGCAACCTTCTCGTGTTTCTCCTCGAAATCTCATCCAGTCGTCGGTTCAATTGTTGCACCTGGTGCGACACCTCTTTGCACTCTTCTTTATCAGCCCGGGATACACTTCTGTTTGCGCGGTGTCTCGAGCGTTCAACCCTATCACATTGCGGGGCTCGAATAGGTCAAACATCATGGTCGATTGAATCTGCCACCTCCTCGCACGATACAGGTCGAGACACCTCTCTTGGATAACGGCCCAAGCTCACTTCGCGCCTCGAAGGTGGCCTGCTCAATTCTGGTCGCCCACAATTTGATTTGGGCTATTTTCTCTCCGGGGCCGCGGGTTGCAGTGTTGCACTAGCTGCCGGCTTTGGTTGGGTGGTGTGTCGATTCAGGGCAACCGAGAGTTGAGCTTAAATCTGCTCACTGATGAGCTGCATCAATTAGGGCATGGTCAAAGTGACCACTGGCTCTTGCTGGGCGCTAGCCCCTGGTGCTACTAGCTCTTTGTGAGGCCTAGGCGGGGAAGAGCTGGATCTCTTGCTTTTTTCTCTTCTTGAGAGGGCAAGCCTGGTGTTTACCATTATCGATAGCGGATTCAAAAGCTTTCCACAGACGGCGCCAAATGATGAGAGTTAGATTTGTTGGACGTTGGTTCAACTAAGAGACTTGCTGAAACTCGACCCCTCTAGTCGATATACTTATTTAGGTAGGCTGAATCCTGCAATCACCAGCAAACGTCAGGCTAGCCGAGGAACCCTCGGCTTAGGCCCTCCGACGCTCAAGTCAATAAGGGTCAACTAGATAATAAGAGCAGCGGAGTATGGGCTTTTTGTATATATGAGAGCATACCTTTAGAAGGTTGGAATTGGGGTATTTATAGCCTTCTCTACTTAGGAATTCATCTGTGATGCCCTTGATGTGTAGGCAGGGCATTTGTCCTCGCATGAGCGGCGATTGGTCAACTCCCCCCCTATGCCATTCCAGGTGGCCATCATCCCAGGTTATAAGGCAGAGTAGTACACTGTTGAAGCGCCTGATGCGCTAGGCGGTAATGGGACGGCATACGCCTTTAATGCGAAGGCGTGCCATCTATCAATGCATTTAATACAGCGGCAGAGTATTGTACTGTATCGACCTCTTTGGTCGATAATGTCGACCTAACATCATGCTGGGAAACAGATTAGAGGCGCGGGTCGAGAAAGAGGTCGATCGAGGTCAATTGCGCTGATGGGCCTTGGATGTAAGACTGGGCCTAGCGCTGTATCTCTGGGCCAACTTGGTTTGGGCCGAGCTACTTGGGCCATCCAATATCAATAATGAATTTAGTTTGAATAAATCACTACCGTTTTACTCTTCGTCTTTCATATCTCAAATTGCAGGTTCTTGTCCAACAAAATCATAAGTTCACACAAAAACACCTCAATGCCCAACCAAACAAGGTAATGATGAACAAAGATGGATACTCTAGTGCGAGATGGCAATCCCCCAAAGCAGGCTGCATTAAAGCAAATGCAGTCTCATCATTTCAAGATGGTCCCTCCTCCTCTACCGTCGTGGTTAGAAATGACACAATATCATCAATCGTTGCAGTTGCTACGTCCAGCTCCTTGTTCAAATCCATGTGTTGCGAAAGCAATTGCTGTGGAAAAAGCATGCAATGTTGCTGACACCTTCAATGCCCAACAAGCTATTTTTGCATCAGATTGCTTGATAGTTGTGAATGCCATTGTGAACACACAAGTGGATATTTCATGGTCCATTAAACTTCTTGTCAAAGAAATCAAGTGTTTTTGGACTTGTCGACCCAAATGACTTTCCAAATAAGAACCTTCCTAGTTTGCACAGTTTTCCAAGATCCTTTTCAGTTACTTCAATCTTACGGAGGACGGGGTGGTCATCAATTGCATATATTCTTTCTTTAATTCAAAAGTTGTAAAAACGAGCCTTTGTTGGTGGGCAATAGTTTTGAGTTGTGCTACCCCATTTCGTCATCCAAGAAGTCTAGATATCCTCCCAAAAGCTGCTTGTTTTGGAATTTTGGAATCTGTCCACATTCTTCTAAAAAAAAAACTCAATTGATCGCTATAGGAATTGCAAACAGATATAAGTATAGTCTTTCCCCTATTCTTGGTTTACTAAGGACGAGTGTCGAACTCAAGTAATTCTTTCAATTCGGCCCAATCATCGGCCTACTCGAAATCCCTTCTTATTTATTATAATAAACGTCTTAAAGAATTTCATTACTTCTTCCAGCCTATCAAGCTAACATGAACCGCACCCAGATTAACATGTGAACCATTGAGAAGGTTAGTTACTCCCATTGCTCATCATGGGATGATTCACTTCAGCTTACTTTCATCTTACCAAATCCTTTCGTTAACATGATCTAGGTAAAGTGGTACTCATGGAAGGATTTATTCCATTGAGATAAAGATTGCGTGGTCTCAGCCAAAGAGTGATCAGAATTGATCGAGTTGAGTGGTACTTAAGAGCATGGCGATGGCATTAGCCATTCCAGGTCATCTTCTTGTGGCATAAGACGAATCTTTAAGAGACCCTGTATTGGATTTTCTTGATCAAAACAGAGTACACCTTATAGTTCAAGCGCAATTTCCTTGATTACCCATTTCCTACCACCTTTCATGCGGTAAAAAAAAAATTGACTGGAGAGGGGAAAGTTATGGTAGACTAACTATGACTCAGGCAATCAGAGAGGGTACTTATTCTCCTCATCTTTCTATTCTAAGTACTCCTCCTAAGTGATATGCTTCAGCATTTCGACATCACTCCTGAGGAAGTCAAGGATTAGTATACTTCTACATTCGTCTTGATGATATACATACATATATAGTACTCGGCATGGTAAGCATTTTACCTAATGTTGGTATCTTTTCCTTTCTATTATCTATCTTTTTTTAATAGTTTTTAACTAAGCGTGGAAAATTAAGTAAGTGCCTTATGCAATCTCGCTTGAAAGCCTCCGTTTGCTAAATTCCTCTTCACTAGTCGAACTTGCTTCATTGAGGGCTCAAGTGAGCATTTTGCAAGATAAGTTTGCCTTAATAAATCAGAGTCGCTCTCGCTCCCCATTAATCCTTATTTCATTTCTATTCGACTTAGAAGTGACTTTATCGATGTCCTGAAGAACTATTTTCTTTGTGAAAATTAGAAAGAAATGACAAGTCTAAAGGTCATCGCTGATCTTTGAGAGACATTCTTCACTACCTAAGACAACTTGATAATCACTATGGCCATTCTCTTCCCTTTATCCTCACTATGATTTAACACCATTTTTCTTGTAGGTTGCTGATGAGGGTAAAAACTGCTTGTAACTTGATTTAGGGATGAATCTTGAAGGGCCGACTCGGATGGTCACATGATCGAGCTCCTCAAAAGATTGGGTTGAGTCCTGCAATCACGAGCAAACGTCAGGCTAGCCGAGGTGTCCTCGACTAAGGCACTCCGACGCTCAAGTCAGTATGAGGTCGACTAGATATAATGAGCAATCGAGTGAGGGCTTTTTAAGTAGAGAATGGCATACCTTTGGTGAGCCTAGAAATGGGGTATTTATAGCCTTCCCCATGTAAGGAATTTATCTGAGATGCCCTTGGCATGTAGAAAGGGCTCTTATCCTTGCACGAAGGGCTTTAAGTCATCTCCCATTCCTGTATTATTCCAAGTTTCTGCATCTCTACGTTTTATCGACAAAATAGTACACTATAGGCGTGCCCCCTGTTTGGCGCAGCAATATGGGCGATATTAGGGCGGCATGCACCATTAATGAGGAGGTATGCCGCCTGTCAGGGCATTTAATGCGGTTGAGAGAGGATTCCGCACTTAGTAGACCCCCTTAGTCGGCTATAGGGTCGACCTTGTTGTGGGTTGGGAATCAGCAAAAGAGGTAGCCGAGCATTATGGTCGGATAAGTCGAGCATCTGGCTCTGGTCCGTGGCCTGGTCGAATGTTGCGGCCTCTGTGTGAGAGGTCGACTTGGTCGACTGGGGTCGGTAACGTGGTTGGGCCCCTAAAGATAAAATAGGTTTGATGCTATATTCTTAGGTCTGCAGCTTTTGGGCTGGGCTTCTTGGGCCATCCCATATCAGTTGCCATTGTGAAATTGAAGGCGCGAGTATCTAGAGGCTATCTTAAAGAGGCACAAACTTACATTTCGGTATGATTTTATTCAAATCCGAACTTCAGCTAATTTCTGTTACATCAACTTGCCATAAAGTTTTTCGTTTCATGTTGCATTAACGATGCCCTCCATTGAGCTCTCAAAGGGGAAAGACTTCGTATTAAACTCTCTGCCACCCGTGTTAGTCTTAATGTTATGGCAATGAAACTGTTTTGTTTATATGTGTTGATATTAGCACAAAGCATGCATATACAAAGTCTTTATGGAGCCCCTTCCACTAAGGAATTTATTTTAGACTTTTCTCTTCCATGCTTGATGAATATTTTCCAAACGTATCAAAATATGATCCACCAGAACCCTTTCCTTTTACTTTTGTGAGAAAGGGCTATTAGCTAGGCCAGCTACTTTTAAGTTGTAGATGTTAATTTAGAAACATAAAAAAAAAAATCCACTCTCTCAAAATTGACCACAAATTAAGTCAATCTTTGTTGAGCATCCCCAGTGACAAAAAGATGTTTGAAAGGCACATTTACACACTTTTCTACGTCTGTTGAGCATGGTGAGCAATTTTGGAAAGTGAATGCCTATTTTGTTTAGTTTAGCTTTTCCTTTCTCGTCTTGATACGTTATTAGTCCTGGCAATCTATGGGCGTACCCTTTAGCGAGCAAAAAGAAATATCAAATAGAGAACAATTCTTCTCTTATAGAAAGAAAGCGCTAGTTGAATTTCATCTTTCGATCAAAAAAATCGATTAGGTGTGATCAAATTGTCAGGAGGGGACTTTCCTCCTTTGAGGCTTTGAAAGTTTCACATATCTAGCTCTAATTGATCCAATTGAGGAGAGCACCAACTCAAATGTCCGGCAAACCAAGAACGATGTCCTTTCTTTTTTTTTCTTTTTTTTCCCCCTTATGCCTAACACCTAAAAGCCCATTTTTTGCTCTTTTCCATTCCAAAGTCTTAGAATCAGTTTACAGTTGATTTGTTAGTGGTAAGTGAGCCTAGGCTTGTGAATAGATATTCGAAAATTCGTTCAATATTTGAATTCATATCTGATTGTACAAAATTTATTAGCATCCATTTAAAGCGGATATTAATCGTATTCAATTAGTAGATATTCGATTATAAATGGATACGAATATGGTAAATGTGTATCTGATCCGTTTAATATTCGCTTCGAATATATATTTATTAAATAATATATTATTTATATTTTTCAAAAAAAATCTCATAATCCATATATGCATATACATAAATTATAATTGAAGAATTGGGAAGAAAAAAGAATAAATTTAAAAAGTTATTGTAATATAGAGAAAAAATTGAAGAATAAAGTTAATCACCATAATTATTGTTGGTTGGCTATATAATTAATGTACTTAAAATATCATTATTAATATTAATTAATACTAATAATTAATTATAAAGTCAATTATTAATTAAAAAATATGCTATTTGTTTCATTGTTTTCCTTTTAATGAAATTGTATAATTCCTTCTATTAATTAAAAATATGTATTTATTATAGGTTCTTAGATTCACATTTTTGAATATTCGTAAATAGATATCTGAATAATTATCATTGAATATGAATATAAAAAAAGTAATTTAAATACGGATAAGTTTAATCAAATATGGATGCATTTGAATAATCATAATCGAATACAGATATATTCGAATTCGATCGATATCCGACGAATACGAATTCGAATATCATTCTTAAATATCCGTTAAATCTATATTCGTATCCAAATATTGCAGAAGTTAAACAGATACAAATATAAAAATAGTGTATCCGAACCGTTTAATATCTGTTTACACCCCTAAGTAAGCTACTCCAATCACCTTTGAGACATTGGAGATTGTGAATGAGCTTCATGTTCTAGCTCATCGTGAGACCTTAACTCGAGGAAGTGAAAGAAATGAACTATCTTTCAAAAGCCCAGAGACAATTAATTAACAAATAAACCTCATAAGCAAGACAATGCTTGATAATAAGATAGTTTCATTCTAAGAACATCACTTGTTTTATTTGCAAGAACATAAAGAAAGATAAAGGAGGATTCTCTAAAGAGAGTTTGATGCCAAAGATCAGTTGGAGCATTTGCAACAATGTTCAGAATCCATGTGGCACCCCAAATCTAGTTGTCGGAAGGTGAATGCACTAACTGCTTTTTTGACTAATGGATGTAAAAAGACTAAAAGCACATGGAAATGGTGTAAGTAATGGCCTACTTGCAAGAGGTGCCATCCTGACATGGAGGAGGTGATAGGTAGGCTGCTTGCTAACTTAAAATCAACTGAAGGCCCAAGTCAACATCAAATAGTTCAATTGTTGCACCCATATCCTAGTAAAGTTCGAACCATTTACAGTGCAAAGGACTTCGATCTTAGACTGAAAAATCAAGCGCATGAACTACCTCTAATGACCCAAAAGGATAGGAATACAAACTCAACTGCTCACATCCTCACTAAATGGATAGCCCACTCAGGTTGGTCCGAGTCTGTGCCACTCGGGACACTCCTTTCCAATGTTTTTTATAATGGGGATCACCCTATTTGGATTGACAATTTCTTCTAATGAAATAATTTCTTTTTAGATAAAAAAGATGCTCTTATAGCCAGGCTCTTTTAAATTTTCCGTTTTTCTTATACACACACACACCCCCCCCCCCAAAGGTTTTAAGAGTACTTAGTAAATCAAATACATAATATATAATTTGGTCATTCTTCTGATGTAAGTATACATATACTGAGAACAAAACCGACCATCATATGATATTATGTTTGTGCTTTTATTGCAATAAAATTATTTTAGATTTTTCATCGATCCATTCACAGCACTAGGAAATGGCAATTAATGATGCTAATTTTGTTTATTTATTTGCTGTCAAGATTTAAAATTATTAGTACTATCGAAATAATTTCAAGTTGTCAGCTAGTCATTTTAGCGGATGTTACATAATGCGATGATGAGGGATACCAGCCCACATCCTTTGTCATCAATTTGTATTATCACACGAAGTAAACACAATATTTCCTTTATAAAATTATCTCCATCCTTAATGTCATCCATTAAATCATCCCATCACACTACATTCCATTACACCAAGTAAATAAGCCTTAATAGAATATGTAAACAAGATTTGCCACTTGCATTGAGTAAGTCTCGATGTATATTAACTCAAGAAACACACACACACACACACACATCTACATATATATATATATATATAATATCAATTCCGCCATGACCGACCATTACCAAGAATTGTTTTTATTCCATCCAAGAAAAACAACAATATACAATCTATATTAGGTAATAAGTAAAAGAAGGCATGTCTCTTTGATTTAAATTCGTGCGGACAAACACACCTAAGTAATTGCTTTAAGATCTCTATTGTAGACGACTAATTAATGTTTTTAATTTTCGTCCACACCTAAGTAACTGGATTATATTTGCAGAAATTAAATAGCAAGAATACGATGAAAAATAAAATATATAGTTTAGGTAGAATTAATGGACCATTTTCTGTGGACATTTGAGCTACCACTGCTATATATGAAACTTGAATTATAAATATTAAAAAATAAATAAATAAGTAATAAAAGAGTTAATTAGGCAGACAAAGGACGTCTAAATTGGTGGTGCTTACAGTTTAAATTTCTGCCTCCTAATGGTAAATGGCTAATTATGTACGTAAACCATGTTCTTATTTCTTAACGTGCACTGCTTTTTTTTTTTTTTTTCAAACATTTTTGATGAATGAGCATTTCTATAAAGAATTAGAATTTTTCAATGCTTATATGAATCATACTACTTTAATTAAATTCCAATTATTTTGAAAAGACAGTGAATATATTAATCTATTTGCTAATTGTATTATATTTTATTCAACTAATAGTAGATACAGAGTTATCGTATCAGATACTAAAACATTCAAGTGAAAATATTATATTGAGTTTATTTAAATCTGATTAAAATGCTACTTCTAAGTTTCATCTTGGCTTGAGATAAATTAAGCAAACAAAAATTAAGTTTATTTTGCAAATTTATAAATAGCGTGACATTTTTTTTTCCTTTTTATAAGTAGTATGACAAATGATTTTGCTAAGTTTACTCTTGGCTTGCTTAAACTCAATCAGTAATATAAAAGAATTCAAAAAAGGAAAACTTAGAGGCAAGAAATGCCTTGGGTATAAATAGATATTAAATGGATCGAATACACTATTTTCATATTTCTATCCAATTAATTTTTTGATTATTTGAATACAAATACGGATCTAACGGATATTAGTGCGGTGATATCCGAATTCATCCATAGAATATCAGTCGAATTTGAATATTCTATATTCGTTTATAATTATTCAGATGCATTCATATTCAATTAAAATTATTCGTATTCAAATTCAAATATTATTTTTTGGATATCAATTATTAGCACTAATTAATATTAATAATGGCATTTAAGTATATTAATTATAAAAGCAACCAACAATAATTTATGTTGGTTGACTTCATTCGTCAATTTTTTTCTCAATATTACTATAATTTTTTAAGATTATTATTTTTCTTCTCAATTCTTCAAATATAATTTATGTATATACATATATGGATTATGAGATTTTTATTGAAAAATATAAATAATATATTATGTATAATAATATATTATATACAATATATTTTTAAATATAATTTATTATATTTAAAATACATGAAAAATTAGAGTATATTGTATATGATAATTTTTTTAAATAGTATTTATCAAATAAGAATAATGGATATAATTAAACTACGAATAATCAAATACATAAATGGATATATTCAATGATATATATTCAGAACGAGTATTAAACATATCGGATATATACTTATCATATATGTATTCATTTATAATTAAATATCTATTAATCGAATACGGATAATATTCTTTTTTAACAGATATGGATAATATTATGCATAAAAAAATGCAAATACGAATAATAAACAAATTTTTAAATATTTATTTATAGTCCTAAAAATACCTAGAACGTCTTTTTAAAAATGTATGTTCAAGAACTCCAACGTTAGTATATTAATTATTGAGAATATCTTGTACAGCAACCAAATTGACAATTATTCGTGCATTAACGGCGGACCATTATGTTAGAGTCGCTGCCCGATTAGTTTATTTTTGCTCCCTTTCCTTCGCTTCCTACGATCACGTTTGATTTGGTTATTGCCAACTCAAATTATATTCAGTTATATGTCGTTGAATTTTGATTAATGTTACTAGTAGTATTCGTGCCTACCTTTAGCTATTCTTAATTTTGGTATGAAGTGAAATTGAAACGTGTTTGGCTAAATTTATTTAAAATATGAAAGATCTTATAAGATTATACATCTTATGGTAATATGTTAAATTTTATTTTGAAAATAACTCTGGAACTACGATATGGACAATTAAGACCACAAGAATAATTTGATAAAAGAACTAAAAAAGGCACGATGAACTAAATTAATTAATTGAATAAAAGAGTCAGAGAACCCAAGGACAAATTAAACCCATAAAAAGGGGTAGCAAAACCCTAATGGGGATAAGCCCACTAAGTAAAAACTATAAATACTAAGCTGCAAAAAGAACATGGGCACAAGATATCATTTGCAAAGAATCACGAACTTTCAAGAGTGAAAAATCTTTTTGCATGTGTTCCAAATAAAACGAATCGACTTTCTACTATCTACCAGAAAAGACCTCACTCCATTTTCATGTAGCAACATTTTGGTACCATCTATGAGAAACTCTAAAGAGCAAAGTGGGAACGTTAAGGATGCAAACAAGATCAAGATTTCACCACTCTAGCAACCAAGTGGCTCCAACATCGAGGAGTATAGAAAGTCAAGAACTTGAATCACCACCTCAATGGGTAGAGGAGCCTACACCAAACACACAACCTGCACGAGAGGAGATGCCCACACACTAGGCACCTAATTCCAAAGATCTCGCTTTGCCTATAACCTAAGAGGTGATGAAGACCCTACTAGAGAAAGACATTGCCTGGACCACAACTAAGGCGGTCACCCAATATGTTGAGCAGTGCCGCCCCTAGGAGTTGTAGTAATTCTCTCACCAGAGCTAGGGGGTTTCATCCTTCTCAAAAAGAATTGTGCGAAGAACTAACTATTGACGTGACACCACTCTTCCTTTCCTACCCAAGCAAGGAGACACACACTCTCCACTTTGAGTGGATTCCACTTGGTATGCAATCATGGATAGTAGATCCCTAACAAGTTCCTTAGTGCCGTATCCATCAAAGGGAGCAAGAATCTAATATCATCCTCTAGCTATCACTCTCCAAAGGCACAACCCTTCTCTCAAGCCACCTTGGCGGAAGCACTCCCTCCTGGAATAAAGATGGCTTGATTACTGGAGTCTGATGGCACTATGGACTCGCAGGAATACTTAGACATTTTTTTAGAAAAGATGGAGCTTTACGACTTTAGCAAAGCCGGATACTACAAGTTCTTCTGCACCACCCTCACAAAGTGTGCTCTGACATAGTTCAACTAAATGCCAGTTGGATCCATCATTGGATGGGAGGTCTTAGCATAGTATTTCCTCCCAAATTTCTCAAGTAATCATAGATACCCTAAAATTGGCAACGTACTTGTTTACCATCAAGCAGAAGGATAGAAAGTCCTTGAGGACTTACCTTAACCTCTTCATCCAAGCAATGCATGAGATCTCTCATATCAGCCAGGAGCTCCTACCCAACATCATCCGACTAAGTTTGAAGCACTTGAAATTCTAGGAGTTGATGGATAGAAAACATCCTGCTGCTTTAGAAGAACTCTTAATCCACGCTGGGAAGTATATCAAGATTAAGGAAGTTGTAGCTGCTTAAGAAGCCCATAATGCAATGTGTGCGACAAAGGGAATAATAATAACAACAAGAAACAAGGAGATCACAAGCGCAACCCTCCATGTGCTCTCACCACATAGACACTGCTTACTATTCTTAAGATAGAAATTTTGCAGTAACACTGCAATGCAATCTCATTCAACAACCTTCACAAATAGCAACAAAGGATCTAAAAAAGTTAAAATCAGACAAGTAGTGCCATTTCCACTACAATAGTGAGCACACCATGGACAAATGCAAACACCTGAGCAACAAAATTGAAAAACTAATTAGAAGTAGATACCTAAATAATATGTGGCATAGAGGTCGTCCAGTCCTAAGAAGAGCCCACCAACAAGAGGGAGTGAAAACTGCCAGCGGCAACCTAATGACCGTTCAAGATCATAAAGACCGTCAACACCAACACGATTCTGAGAACCTCCCATGGCAGGTGTCATCTTAGTAATCTCGAGAGGACTAGCCAATAGAGACTCAACCAATGCAAGAAAGGTGCTACTGTGAATAACAAGGCAAATACAACTCATGCAGTAGATCCTATCTTGGGAATCTTCAAGGTACATCCACCAACACCTAATATCACCTTCGGAGAGGAAGACATAGAGCTCAGGCAATGAGGCCACAAAGACACACTAGTGATCTCTGTATCCCTCGCCAACTTCTGGGTGAAAAAAATATTATTAGATAGTAGGAGCTAAGCAAACACCCTATTCCACGATGTGTTCCTCAAATTGGGAATGGATAACGCATATTTGTAGAAGATCAATACCCCTTGGTGGGGTAAAAGGAGATACAGTGGAGGCGCTAGACAAAAGTTTTGCCATCACCACCAATACCAATCTGTCATCGCTATTGCTATGACCATCACCGCCACCCAACACCACCATCGCACCCCTTATTGAGTGGCTTAAGCTCTTTATCATTTAATATTGATAGTACTTAATTGATTAATTTTATTGTTAATTTGAATACTAATTGGATCTAATTATTGATTGATATTGATTGGAAATTTGAATTTGAATATTAATTTATGTGTAAGTCTAAAACATGCATATTAGAGTTTGTAAATATAAAAAATAAAATATATAAATCAAGTCGGGTCAGGTTTATCAAGTTGAGTTGGATTTATCAGGTTATTAGATGACCTAATTAAAAGTCAGATCAACCCAAACTTGACTCAATTTTTGTGGATCAGATTAGGATTGAACCTTTTGGGTTTAGCATCGAATTGGATTTATTCGAGTTTGGTGTTTTTAAGTTAAACTCTTGTCTCAACCTAATCGAAACTCACCCAACCTACCTGAATAGACTGTAGACACCCCTAGGGGGACAATTGTAACCATAAAATAATAAATACTGGCAATGGCATAATCTGGGCTCCATTGTTTAAAACATTCGGGTCCAAGCCCAACAAATAGAAAAGTCCATTTTAGTTTTAAAAGTGGAAAAACTTGTCGAAATCGGTTTAGATCCTCTATTTTAATTTATGTTTTATTTTCTATTTTATTTTATGAATATATAATGTGTATTAAATATTTTTTTACAATAATAATTAATTGAGAATCAAAACACTTGACATATATATATATATATATATTAAATTAAAATAAGAAATGAAATTAGAATTGAAATAGAATATTCAAAGTGTGTCGAAGTCGATCTCTCGATTTAGTATTTACTGAAGAAGAAGACCAGAAATTCGAATTTCGGGAAACCGGGAACAGGTACTTATACTAAGTAATAATTAGTATTTGATTCTTTCATCTGCCTCATTTCATTTTGACAGAATTCGATTCCTGATTTAAGTTCAACGTATTTTGCATGGAATGTTAATTTGACTTTTCAATGGTCGGAATTCGCCTGCTCTATCGACGAACATTCTTGAATTCAATATTTATTGTGTGCTTGTACGGAAAAAATGGGTCCAATTTCTATTTGTTTCGGGTTGGGATAGAGATTGACGTCCCAAGTCATCAGCAGGCAAGAGCATGGAAGAACCAGGAGATGATAAGACTGCGCAAGAAATGCCGAATAGTTGTTCCATGATTCCTTCTTCTAGCCAGCCCTTGGAAGGAACAAGGACTTGTAGAGAATTCATCATTTGATCACCCAGAAGAGAATTTTTCCTCTCCAACACCAGAGAGAACGAAAGAGCCATCGCGCATTAAGCGCAGGGACGAGCTAGCTGAACTTCCTGAGAACGAGGCCATGCATTTCCGTGATATTGCTTTTATATAAATTTAAGAAAGAAAAAACCCTACACTTAACAAGATGTCTTCTTTCTGCATTTTCAGGTATAGGACACTATTGGAATTTTTGGATCATATAACTAGTTCATTGAGGTTGCTCATTATACGCAAAACGACACCAACTTTTCAAAATATTAGTAGTCAAGTTGAAATCCTGACAGGAAGGTAATTCTTTCGATCCTACATTCTTACTGAAATAGATACTCTGTGCCAGCCAAGGTTACCTACACTATTGGCTTAGGTATATGTTGTTTTTATTCTCCTTATCATTTTTAGGTGTACTGGTGTAGACAGCAATAACTGCTGTGCTTTGTTCGACGCTTGTTGTGAAAGGTGCTAGCAGACTACAATTCGCCTGCTGGTGTTAGTGCCAATGATTTTTATGGTGCTTCTCTTGTGTCATTGTGGGACGTAGTAATGTGAATTGAGAGAAACTCTGTGTTTAGTACTTGCAGATATAGCAAATACGTAAATAGCTGCAATTGCAAGTACGAGATGATATGTCGACAACACTCTACTCTTGGCGTGGCAAAATTTACTCAAAGCTCCATTTGATTGTTGAATCTAGGACGAATACTTCACTGTTTTCTTTGTTGTTTGAAGGATTTATGCCAACATGCAGTAATCCAAAGCAATAAACAAATATTGTAAGTCAGATTATCAGGAATGAATCAGATAATCACAATTAAGGCAATACGTGCGTTTATATCCAGATGAAATTAAAAAATAAAGCATGCGGTATAAGAATTAGACATGCATTATAAGTATTTAAACATACAGCATGCGATATCAAATTTTATACATACAGCATGCGTGATCAAAATAAGCGTTCAATTCAAGGCAAATAAGAATTTCAAATAATTAATCAAATACGAGTCCAGGAAAAGCCAAAATTCATAAATTCAACCAAGGCAATGGAAATTAATAGAACATGCTGTCATATTTATCTAATATAAATACAGAATTTTAACAGTAAACTTATCTTAAATTCTGTATCGTAACAGAATTAATAGGACGACCAAATCACATGGAAATTATGTTTCCTCCCAGGATGAGGTGGTCCAGAACAATCAGGTGCACTCCTTCTCGTTCACCTCGAACAGTACTCAGTAGCCAGAATTCGAATAGGATAGCCAAGATTTCGGAGAATATATAAGTATATATATGTAAATATACTATGCCGAATATGAGAGCTCAAGGAATTATAACTATGAAGAAGCTGGAATATCAGGGGGAGAGAAGAATACAAGCAGAAGAGGCTGCTTTTGCTTTTTATTTTGGTGTGTTTAGAAGACTGCCGAGAGCCCTCTATTTATAGAGAAGAATTAGGTCTGGCCGAAGGCAATGGGCCGACGGCCAAGGCCTAATTTAATTAGGGTTTGACGGCCAGACCTAGGGTTTGACAGCTGTATAAAAGCTAATTAGGGTTTGACTGAGTAAAACCCTAATCCTTGTCCGCCAATCAACCCTAAAAATCCGGCCCCATCTTCCCTAAATCTCGGCTGTGATCTCCAACAGGTAAGACTCGGTCAAGCCTCTATCCGATCAAGCCAACGGTTAAGTTCGAATTTTGAATTTAATTTTCAAATTTAAACATTCAAAATTCCAATTGAATTTTGTCCAAAAAATTAAGACTGAGACATTTGCCCTAATGCCCGCGACCCGGACCCGGGCCGGGCGGCGGCGGCGCGCGTGTGGTCCACTTATATGAACCCCTTAAAAAACACTTTATCAAGCATTCTTACTTGAATTCAATATAAACTTCTCCACACTAGTTTACAAAACCAATGTGGGACAAGTGAAGGGTTAAAGACCCTTCAACTCCTCCACTTGGTTTTATAGGTCACAAGAGGGTCTCCTTTCTCATAAGCTTACAATGTGGGACAACTCAATTTATGATACTTAACCTTTTTCCCTTCCTCTATTTCACCAAAATCAATATTTTAATTATCTATTGGATTCCAACCATAATTGACATCCATCCAATTAATAATTAACCATCTAAATGCGCAATGTGCCAATTACAACATTCTTTCCTCTTATCAAAAAATTCCGATTTATACATCTTGCACAAATAAATTATATGCTTCCGGATGCAGTTCAGATCAATAAGATACTCGTGCATGATGAAAAAACCATGTGCATGAAGTCAGATATGAAGATATCTTTGCTGGTTGATGTTGTGGAAGGTCATCATGAAGAATCTATATATGTAATTTTTTCTCTTCCAGGCTAAGGGACTTTTACATTGCACATTCTGAGATGATGTTTCCTTTCTCAGACTGACATGGCTCTGGTATGGAGAAAATTTGAATTTCTTGAATGGATTTGGTTCAAATTTAGTGATTTTATCACAAATCTGTTATAATTTAGCAGAAAAAGAGCTGATTCAAATCAAAGCCAAATACCTTTCATCTCATCAGAATCAACTATTAACGGTAGAGTTACAAAGATTTGGGTGCTTTTATAAGTCAAGTTGGATCTTTTCACTCTCTACTAGTACTCGGGAATGGTTCAAGAGACTGTTTCTCTATCTTGAATTAAGATTGTGGAAAATGTTGCTTGATTCTCCAACTATTGTGTATGCTGAAACTGTTTTCAGTATTTTCTAGTAGGGCTGTGATGTCCCTGAAGCTGCTCTACCACAGCCATTCAACCAGAGAAGTATTACGATCAAGGCAGATTCAATCTCTAAGGACTTCTCAGGTTTGTGTGAGACAGAGGAATTGGGTCCATCCCATTTTCCTCATTCTTTTGAAAGACACTTTTATAACAAGCCTCTTTCCCGACAAATGGAGAAGACCGATCTCCTTTCACCTATTACATCTGCTTGTGTGACTGATGAAGGGACTGAAAGACTCAGTTTACTTCCTGGGCCTGCTTCTTCCAAAACCAATGCAAGTGAATTGACACCCATGAATCTTCCAGCAGAGAGCGACAATTTACTGGTTGAAACGCCAATACAATCTACTCCAACAAGACCAATCTCACCAACTAGATCAGTGCTTACATGTGAAGATGCAAAGAAGATGACAGCAAACGAAAATGCCGAGCAGTTAACTTCAACTGCGAAGAAATCATTGAATTTTTATAGCATGAATAGTGAAGACATGGGCATCTCACACGGGCAAGTATCAGTTTGCTTGTCTGACCTTGTTCTCTTGATTCAACAAATATTTGAATCAGTCAACTTTTTCTCCTATTACAAAGGAAGAACTCTTTCAGAAGATTATTATGAACAACTGCGAGTTAGATGACTACCATAAGCTAAAATTGTCTTCTTTCCTTAGCATCCTCCTTTTCCTACTTCTACCTGGAAGTTTCTGACTTTTGTTTCTGTAAATGCTTAGTTGAAGTTGAAATGCAAGCGGAGCACCCGGAGAAACTGGTTCCAGATTGGTTGTATAACAGATTGGCCCCTAGTAGTGACCTGTACAAGTAAGTTCTCTCTCTGTTGGTGCTGAATATTTGCTGCAAGATTTGTGGCCCCCAATATTGTTTTCCTCGCTCTTGTGCTGCTCTGGAGAAGGTCTAGCAAAATGGCTTGACTCTGAAAGCGAATAACATATTGCGTAGGTTTCCAATACATATTAAAAATTAACACATTGTTGAATATTTAACCCTGAAAGAACTCTTGCCATTTCCTTGGCCACTGACTTGGATTGGATTGGATTTGTTGCTCCGGCAATGTCAATGCTTCCAAATAAGGCTTCTTTAACTAGGTAATTTATGGGAGAACTCATAAATTTGGTGCACCTGGACAGTCTTGAAATTTTGGAAATTGTGGATGATCAGATTCCTCAAATAACATCATCCCATTGGGCAAGTTTCTTATTTTGGCTGTTGAAATTGAACCATGTTTTACTCACATACAGAAACATTTTTCACTCTTTGTTTAAAAAAGAAAAATATTTTTGTTTGTGGCTATCTATGTGCATATGCATTTTATACTATCAGGAACTTCGTAAAATGAGTTGAGTTCAAAATTTTATAAATCATTGATGTTGTTAGTAAAGTGTGCATCTTTTAAAGTTTATGTACCTCTTTTGTTAATTTGCAGTGTGAAGAAAGTATGAATATCAGACCTTAACTCTATTTGCAAAAGAACAAATGCCATATGATCGGAGGTTGTAGTCGAAGCAGATATTGTTATATATTTGTTCACTTTGCAGGCACACCAACTTGTGGTTCTTAGGTATTGAAGGATCTGAAAGTTCCCTTTGTTTTTCTTGTGTGTTAGAAGGCGGTCAAAAATTGAAGGCTTGTAATGGTGTTTCTGATTTATGAGCAGGATAATCTCCACTGAGATTGTGGATGGTTGAAACTTGAATCTCTTTTGTTTGCATGAAATTTGGGCCCATGTATGTCATACATATTCCATGAAATCGGATCTTATTTCAAACCCAATGTGCAGTATGCACCCTCAGTGCTCACTGGAATACTTCATATTTGTAGTGATACTAACAATTGAAGCCAGGTAAAAATAGACATATAAAGAATTGTGCAATATCAAAATAAAGGTAAGAGAATCATTCATTCATTCGTTCTAAATTTTGCCCAAAATGTGCACTAAAAAATGGTTTCTTCAAGTACAATTAAGAGTGACAATAATATATCAGTTATGAGTCCCATGTACATTAGCTGCTGCATATTAAAGTGCTGCCTCTAGTACTTTTGTGGAGGCAGTCTTAATCCAATTTTTGCACAAAACCACTAATGCTCAGTGATCTATTTATGTGGAAGCGGAACTCTTGTGTGTTCCTGCAAAAATGAATATTCTTGAAATTTTCTCTATATTTTTGTAGCTATGTGGGGTTTATCATCCCTCCATGTTATCCCATGCTGTTTCAGAACGCCAAGGACACAGTAAACACCTTGTGGACTTGACAAATAGACAAATTCTAAAAAGATTTTGTTATGAGGAATTCTTTCATTGATGAATATTCCATGATACAAACATGAGCGAATGAGCTAGAATTACATGCAAAACTAAATCTAGGCATAATGTTTCCCACCAATGCTGCAAAATGGTGAGCTACAACAACTGATTTAAGATTATGAAACTTGATTCTTTGTTGCAAATATATCATGTCCAAACTATTCTTCCCTCTTAATTATTTTAGTCACAATACCAAGAGCAACAGTTCTTCCTGACGCCCTAAGGAACACCCTTCCCAGAGCTCTACAATTACTATACTCTTCCACACAAACAGGCCCTTGCAGAGCCACCTGAGATGAGGAAGTAAAAACAAAAACCTGGTTACTAAAGAGCACCATTCAACTTCTCAACAAACAAGAAGAGAGCAAAAAAAAGAAATGATCTGTTCATTTAAAAAAAAAACACCCTCATGGCAGTGCCTTCTCTCTGCGGCTGCAACACTGCTTTTGTATTATTCCTAATTTCTACAGAGAAGAGAAGGAACACAAGAGCAAGGGGTGGGACCAGGGAATTGCGAACTAACCTCAATGATTGCATTCTGCTTGGACAATAAACATCTTGGGGACTTCTTTGTCGTTTTCCCTGTCTTTGGATCAAGCAGGGACGATATCTTCAAAACTCTTGCAGCCTCTTTTGCATGGTGTATGTGAAATTCCAACTGCACATGTCCACACAGAGGTTATGTTGGAGTTATGAGGTTATGTGCGTTAACTCCTACGAAACAAGACAAAACACAAAATTAACACAGTTTCTATTTATTAATACAACCTGAGATCCGATCAAAATTGGAGATGGAGTATCCAGGACAAGGATCTTCAGTTCCAAGTGGTTTGCAACTTGAACTGGGTAATCAGGGTGACATATCACACCTCCAGATGTCACACGATTGCCCTCAATTCCTTGTAAATTGACTGTGACATTGTCACCAGCTCTTGCAATGGTACAAATCTGAGAGTCCTTTTCCAAAGAACGGGCTGCCGCTATTTCTCTTGCAGGCATAACCAATACCTGTCAACAAATACAATTAAACGTTGCTGATGTCACATACTCCAGCAATGCAAACTAATTATAGGGTCACCATCCTATCATAAACATAGAAAAAATGTTAATTAGAAAAGCTTTGCATTTCTATTGCCAGCAACAAAATACTTTGATAACATGAGTATTCCCCCAGCTCCGGGAAACTCTTCAAAATTTGAAAAATAAAAGATAGATTCCACAGAAATGGCACACACACAAGCACAGAAAGAAGGGAAGAGTCTGGAGCAACACATCAACATATCAACATACAGCTTAAATGTCTCGTGAGTCGTGACGAAAAAAAAAATGAAAATGCTGCACATTGTGGAGTGCTGTGACTATATAAATGAAGAAGCCATCGGCAATTTCATCAGCTTATTAAACAGTTTCAACCTAAAAATAGATATAATGATTGAAGTAATCACTAGTGTGGTCAAGATGGCACTTCATCAACACCATCTTGTCATACAAGATTTAAGTAAGCTCATGATGAGCTTCATAAATGAAGCCGACTCTTTGAAAAGGATAGTATGATCAATGATATCATATTAACTTCAGCATAAAGCAACCCTTGTCCTTGAAGGTTTACATCCTTTTTACAGTTAAAATATGAGGTGTCATGGTGCCTCTACTCCAAACCATTAACATTTTGAGGTCTCTTTTATCCCAATATATTTGAAGATTGAAACAATCTGCCTATGCTGAAAAGTAGCATGGTATAAACAACAAATAAAGCAGTGTACTAGAAAATCCAAGACCAGACAAATGGAATTTTTTACCTAATATAATTTATAAACATACAGATCAAAACCCTAAAGTCATAAATCTTACACTACTCTATCGAAGTCCAAGCCAACCTTCATTGAACTATGCACTATTCTTTATGGTAAAAATTATGACACTGCTTTCTTTCATGACATGGGGCCAAAAGTGCAATCACTAAGTTTTTTGGTTCTACACTAATTGAGACAAATGGATTAATAAACTAAGTATTACATTATTCCTATGATAAAAGGCAAAAGACTACATTAAGAATCAAGTATAAATCAACTCCAAGAAGGATGGACAGTAATAATTTTGAACTGGAGCTGATGACGACTTTCATAGTAAACCAAAGATCTGGTTATCAAGAAACAATGAGCCACAAAATCCAGTACCTTAAATCCCGTTCGAATTGCTCCATTTTCCAATTTTCCACATACAGACACCTGACCTTGTGATTGTGACTTTATAACATCACATATAGGCATCAGTAGCGGCTTTGAGTAATCTCTGGCAGGAAGTTGCAGAGAATCTATTGCATCCAACAACGAAGGTCCTTTAAACCTGAAATAGCAGCAATTTCACGAGGGATTAGCACAGCTTCAAGCAGAAGTAAATCCGTCTAGTTCACAAAATTATGATGACCATCTGTCTGCACATGTATTCAATCTACACTTTAAAAACAATAATACACTGCAGAATTACATACCTAAGTGAAAAACCCACCAAAAAAATGAATTCTTCCCTCACCCACACACAGATAAGGCAGCAGCATGATATATTGAAGCTTTGTAGATGCTGAATCATTGCTTAGAGATTATGCATATTTCCAGATCATGGGAAACAGATTCGGAGAAAAGCTTTATGCAAATTCAAGCTCCCAAACTTATTAATTTCCTCAACTTACGTATATGCAGATCAAGCATAACAAGTTCAGAGTCAATAATAAAACATCAATCCAGCAAAAAACAATAGAAGACATCTTATTTGATCTCCTAAACTAACATCAACAGCTCAGATAAGAAGAGAATGCTTAGAAGGCATACACCACTTGAATATTAAAGTAAATGACACAAAGGAACGGGAAGCAGATACAAGCAACTAACCAGGACAACCGTACATCAGACGGATTTGCTACTAAGTTTTGGTTTTCCATGGCGCTTGCTGGAATCCATAGAATAGAAGAATCTTTAAAACCACAAGAGCGGAGAAATGTTCCTAGTTTCAGTTTCACCAGATCAAATCTTTCCTTGGAGTATTCCACCACATCCATTTTGTTGACAACAACAATAATCCGATCGACTCCAAAGCTCCTAATCAGCTGTGCGTGTTCCCTCGTTTGCCCTCCAATAGCATCCATGCCTGCTTCAAATGAACCCATTGAAGCATCAACCACGAGGATGGCAGCATCTGCTTGGGTTGCTCCAGAGATCATGTTTGGAACAAAATCTCTATGTCCTGGGGAGTCGAGCAGAACAACATGATATTTTCTAGAAGTGAAAAAAGCAACACCCACTGTCATAGTTATACCCCTTTCCCTTTCTTCAGCACTTTCATCCAATGCCCATGCATAAGCAAAAGATCCCTTTCCCTGGTCAAAAAAGAAAAAGAGTATGCTTCCCAGCAATCCAATTTAGAGGCATGGAGAAAATATAAAGAAGAATGGTAGTACAACTACCTGTTGTTTAGCTTCTTTTTCATATTTGTGCATTTCTTTCTGAGATATTCGTCCTAAAAGATTAAGCAACCTTCCTGAGAGTGTAGATTTCCCAGAATCAACATGCCCAACCTAATTACAAAAACAATCATGAATTATTTATGCGTAAAAGCATTACGTCAGTGGGCACTCTGACAAAACTAACTTACAATTGCAAGATTTAGTTGACTCAATCCAGCATCTACTTTGTCAGGAATCATCCATGTCTCAGGATTATACTGTGAAACTGATGCTGTTTTTCCCTCACTGATAATTTCTGCTTTTCCAGATTTGGAAGATAAAGATTCAGTGCTCATACTCCTACCAGAAACCTCTGGTTTTTTTCCACTGCCTGAAGCAAAACCATTCTCGTTAATCCCGTTATGTTTCTCTCTTGTCACCGATGCTGAAGAGGACTCCGGTACTTTGGCAGCTGACTCAGATTCAATCAGAATATTTGTCTCTCTTTTGCTTGAAACATTATCTATGATAAAGACTGGTTAAAAATTTGCTCTACGTAGAAAACAGGCATATCACACTGTGATCAACCACCACAAAGGAACATAAACCAGTAGATCTAACTCCATATGTTATTCTAACAAATGAAAGAATGACAGTTTCGAGTGTGACACATAGGAAAATTTTGGTCTAAGAGAGGCACAGAAAGCCAGAATCAATTCATTCAGAAATGTTCTAGTTTCTACGTATACTATACTATTCCAATTCCATTTACATAATTATATTAATTTAATTTTTCATTTTCTTTGAGTGTCTTCTTTGTTATATCTCCTTTTCCTTGAGATAAATTGAAAATTCAAGAGTATATCTTCCCACCAGCCAAAGCAAAAAAGACACTTCAAATATTTTTTTATTAAATCTTTTACCTTAGAGAACGGAAGGAAGAAAGAATTTACAAAAAAAGAATCGGAATCACTAGACAATCCTATTTCCAATAAGGATAGTGACAAATTTCATATCCTGTAATAGCGCAAAAAGAAGACATGACTCTTGAGTCACTCTAAATTGTTCCAACTGCAGCTAGTCTTTTTACACATTTGAATTATCTGACAAATTTGTCCATACCATTGGTAAAGTATGCACGCTCACAACTGGTCCTAAAAGAGAATAAATGGAAGAAATAGCAGGAGTTATTAATAGAGAGTTCTGAGGATATTTAGATTGGTGCAAAACCTTGCATGGGTTCTTGTAACAATAGGCCACAAACTACAAATGCCAGACTCCATATTTTGACCACCATTGTCCCTTTTTGTTTTTCTTTTCTTTTTTAGTTATCAGCAATGAGCAGCATGCATGATCCAAATGTAATGGTAAACCTAAAAGACAGCTAAACACATTTAAAGAAAAAATCATAATTTTTGCACGAGGTCAATATATAACCAATCCTTGGCTCAAGCTTGACTAACTACTAAAACTAACAATTACTATTTACATCCCTCACCTCAAAGCACAAACCAACAAGCCCAACCAAGAAAAAGAAAGAAGAAAATATCCTGGTCAGCAACTTACTACACACCATAACCCAAGGCTCATCCTCAGAAACATTAATCCTTCGAATCTCAGTTGTTTGTAATACTAGTACTTCGGCTCTTTTCTCAATAAGTAGCACATAGTGACTTTTAAGTTGATAATACAGGCCCTAGGTGAGTTAATTGTTGTCGGATCACCATTTAGCTATATGTTTTCCCTGACCATCCTTTGGACAATAATCTAAGATTTCTGGTTTTCCTAGGCCTAAATAATTATGTTCAGTGAAAACAAAGCCGTGATGCACTCCTAACTGTAAAAGATATACCTTTGGATTTCAATTTCACTGATCGCAGTCCATTTGATACCAAATCATCTGGAGATGGAGCATTGAACTTGAAAGGGGCTGCTATCAACATGCGTAATGTCAGAAAACAAGAACGATGTTGTATCTCATCATAGCAGTAAAGACAAACATCTTATAGTCTAGGGCACAATTTTTCCTTTGGTCTAGCAAAATATGATTTTCTACTAATTGATAACCAGCTTCAGAACCTGTTCCAACCTATATTAACTTTGTGATGATTTTGAGAGCTAAAAACACTATTGAATTCTTGAAAAGTGCCACGAATATTTCCAAGTTCGTGGAATTTAAGATGGTCATCTGTAGAAGAAACATCATTCTGCGCTTCAAAGAGTATAGACTTTTTGGCCATATGTTGAGGCAAAGATGCAAAAAGAGACTTGGCCATCACTGATGCTCCAGAATCTTTGCATATGCCACCCACTGCATTGAAAGGATCTACTCTATGAAGGATTTAATGGAAACAAAATATAAAACCTACAGTAACAAAAAAGAGACGCGGATGCCAAAGAACAGAAAGAAATGAAACATATCCAAACTAGGCTATAGAAAGAAAATGAGAAAGAAGATAGATTAAACAAAAGAAAGTGGTAATTTTCAAGAATTTATTCAAATGACAAATGTTGATGCCACTGAAAGGCATGGAAAGGAGAAATAGGCGAAGAACTCGCAAAAAAAGCATTTTGCTCTTATTACATATAACTCAATGAAAATACGGACATTTTAAAACAAACACAGAGAGAGTGAGAGACGCATGTTATATACAGTAGTACCTGAAGGAGCATCACTTTTAGTATTAACCTTGACTAAAGGGTTACGTAAAACCCCACATATGTCGCATGCAGACATTATATCTTCATTATCATAGGTACAAATTGGGCAACGCCAGACCCCAATCTTCCCCACTTCTTGTTTTGTTGTTGTCTCAGGTGCTGTCCCTATCACAAAACCAATCACAAGATATAAAAGAGTACGCAAAATGAACCTCATATTGCAGGATTCTTATGCAAAATAAATCAGAAAAAATAAATGAAAATGGATCGAATCGCATAAAAGCCAATATCTTTGCACACTTGGAGATCTCTGTGTGTTTTGAAGCTCACGAACACTCTCATGTGCAAATGAAATAAACAAAAAAAGTTTGCGGTTTCAAAAAGCAAGCAAATCGTTTCTCAAACACTAGGTCCAAGAAACAACAATATATTGTATCACATGATACAATTTTGAACCCTTTATGGACAGAAACTTATATAAATTCCACTGCTAACCTCAAATAATACATTACCTCCATTGTTTTTTTTCTTTTTTTGACAGGTTAAAAAGAAATCTCCTATTTCTTCTCTAACTACTCAAACTATTTTAACAACATACAGTAAACTTTAGGGAAAGATAACACAGATAAATTTCAGAGCTGCAATGAAGTAAACCAGTAAATTAAATAAAATCCTAATTATACTTCAACTTTACAAGGACTATGTAATTCACTTGAGAAATTGATAAAATTTCTTAGGTTTCAAGTTGAACATAGTAGTCCTCATCCCATATACTGAATATTTAGCACCAAAGAAACATGCTTGTTGATATCCCTCAATCTAGCACATCCACCAGAGTTATTCCCAACAATACATGAACTTTCAGCAAGATCACAAGGCCTTGCTACAGGACGAACAACTGGTAAATAATTTAAGCTCTGACAATTATCCGAAACAGCCAATATTTTATACGTATATTCCACCTCAGAAATAATGCGTAAGAACACAAACATGAATCGGTTCTTAAATTATAGTTCTGACAATTATACACAGCAGCCAATGTTTTATACATATATTTCCACCTCAGAATCAATATGTAAGAACACAAACATGAATTGGTTCTTAAATTATCGAACAAATTATATCATAACATGAGTTCTAAAAACTGATTATGGACAGAAGTACTATGCTAATGTGCCTCAATTAAAGTTAGTAAAGCATTTGGACAAAGATTCCACTTTAGAGAGCTTATTCTTCCATTATCGACCCTTAAATATCCCCATGGAAATGCCATGCAAGTTTCACAATGCACCACATAGTCCAGCCTAGTCTAGAACTCCACTTAACAAAATTTCTGCCAAACTGAATGAAAGAGCATTTGATTTTAAGCGACAGAGAGAAAATCTGTCCAAACTGCATTCTTAATGCATCTTTGACAGCAGAAATGTTGATGTGATTAATTCTTTTGAGAATTTATTCCTATTTATTCCTTTAATCAGAGTCAAAAGAATTTATTCCTAACATCAAATATTTTTATCAGAAATTGTTCACATAAAAGATGAATTACCTAAACATGTGGGGCATGGACCCAGTTATCTAGTGCAATTTCAAAAGTAGAAAAGAAATTATCTTTCCAACCAGTTACAAAATATGCACAATGAGAAAGTAAATGATGGTATACAGACACATGCCAATTAGGGACTAGAGAAACTTAGATAAATCAGACCGACTTGGAGTTTCTGTCTCGTCTGAAAGTTCTCGCTATGATGCTTAGACATGGACATAGACACACAGATACAGACAACAGACATGGTAATTCTTAAAATCCTAGAATACAACACGACTCAAGCATGATTGTTCAATATTAGTTATATATACAAAAGTTAAAAGTAATGCATATATCTATATGTGTATACGTGTAATTAGCAAAGGATTAATAAAAATATACATATAAGTATAATGAGAAGACGTTCATATCAATTATAGTATTGAAATTAATACAATTTATGGATTGTGATATTGTCAAAAAGAAAGTAGCCATAAAAGGAAATCTCAAAAAAACAGAAAGAAAGCAAATTTAACTAATGTAGTACTGTGTTTTAAATTAATTTTAGAAAAAATTCATTTTTTGTTAAATTTCATAACTCCTAAACATTATGAAATATGTGTGGGGTGGGGGGGGGGGGGGGGGGGGGGCGCGCCATGACACCTTCCCTGGTCAGAATTTTCTCTTTTTTGTTTAATTTTTGGACATGCAATTTGGCGTGTCTCACACATGTCGGAACCGTGTCCGAGTCCATCACTGAATGAAGTAATTATAGTGTTGGTGCCTATAGGTTCTCGTACAGCTTGCATATACTGTTTTTCCTATACTTTATCCTAATGCCATCCCCTGGCATTCCTTTTTCCAGTCAATATCAGTTGAGGAATTCTATAGTTAATACATAAAAGAGAAATTTAGAGACTTCACTAAACGGCTGTTGAAGAATTTGCAATAATTAGTTTGCAGATAGAAGTTCTTTAACTTTCAGATACTCAAGCTTGTGCCCTCAGTTAAGTCGTATGTAGTATCAAGCTTAATTTGTAAATCATTAATGCTATATATTAGCTTAAGTGGAATTTTCCCATTTTGCTCATGAAGAGTCCATATCCTATCACTAGTAAGTATTTGGGCTATGAAAGAATTATCTTTGGAAATATTTCAATAATTATTGAACCAAAACTTTTAGACTTCCAGTTGACCATAAAGTGCAATCGTCCCTAGGTTAAGAGGCCTTGAGGTTCTAGGCTTGATTCTAGATTTCTTCTCATACCTTTCTTCTTTATTTCCTCATCAATTCACTGGTGAGTAAAATATGCCCCAGCATCCAAATCAGCTTCTTTATCAAGTTAAAAACATTCACTTGAAGAACATAAGCGATAGATTGCATTAAAAATCATGGACTCCATGAATAAAGCTATATGGTACTATTCAAAAGGACAGAAATCACCATGAGGACATTTTCTTCTTGAGGCCTTTGATGTCTAAATCTATACCCATCCATAATCATTTAACCAAGATCTCCAAAAGGTTGCCCTACATCAACCAATATGCCCTAGCAACTATAGTATGGAGCTTGCTCCACACTCAAACTGTTGCCATTGCTAGGTTATCATTCAGAATCGAGATAGACAGAAACTACATTTGATTTCTCAAATTTCAATTAAAGATAAAACCAAGACCTTCATACGTTTCTACTTTCTTTAATATTCCAACGTCAAGCTTTTAAGGCATAAAGACATCTGGATTGAGGTCTTTCAGAGTCTTCCCCACCTTTACCCCTTTCCAGCTGAATGGAAATACTCATATTGCCAGTGGTAAACTTTGTCCCAGAATTGACAGGAGAATCAACGGTGATGTGGAAAAAATAAAAATAAAAAAGCCTTAAACCCAACTCAAATATCAAAACACCAAGCAGCCAAAACTCTCCTTTTACTAGGCAAAACATAGAGGGGGTAAAAAGTAAAAACTCACCATTTTCTTCCTCCTCATAATCATAATCATCTGCATAGTCATAGTCGTAATCTTCATAATCATCATAGTCATCAACATAACCAACTCCATGACCCACTTTACGAGGCATATTTCCAACTCCTGTCAAATACAGCAGAATTTTAACCAATCATTCATCATAAAGGCAATAGAACAAATAAGCATAGGTTTGAGGCAATTTCCAACAACGGAAAACAACATACCAATGCGACTTTTTGCACTAGATGGAAGAACTGGAATGTGAATAAGGGTTCGACTTTTTACTCAAGTTGGATAAGACATTAACATATATATATATATATATATATGTGTGTGTGTGTGTGTGTGTGTGCGCGCGCGCGCGCTTGTAACACCGCTGCTCAATGGTGTTTCTTCATCTAGATTTCTTCCGTTCAATGCTGCCCTGGTTTTCAATTACACGCTTTGTAATACAGTTGCTCTGTGCACTGCACCAAGAGGATAATCAGTGAAATTTTATCATCCACATTTTGAGATAACCATAGAGAACAACAAAAATTAAAATTTTGGATCTCAAAAGGGTTTGTGAAAACTTGCAAATTGTGAAGAAATAACAATTGGATTGCAAAAGTACCAGGAGGCATCCGCCAGCGATGAATGAAAGCTTCTGGTTCAGTGTGTTCCCTTCTTTTCCCCCTTTCTTTATTGTTCTTTGTTAGTTTTGTTTATATATATACAGTGCCAAAGGAATTAAAAAATGACTCATGCGGGCTTGGGCAATTTGCCTTTTGATGGGAGACGGATTTCGTGTCCATTTCGGACACTGTTTTTAATAGGGCATGAAGCAAATTTTAACCCAAATTCGATTTGAATTCGATTTGATTATTTAGAATTTTTAATCAATAAAGATTCGATGAATATGAACTGATTAAAAAATTCATAATTCGAAATAAAGTAAGCAAATATAAATCTGACTCGATTCAATTCGTTAATAATCTGAATCTAATTATATTTAGTATTATAGATATGTATACGCAAGGTTCTATAACAATGTCAAAGTAGATATTTGGATAAAAAGAGTAATGAACTTTTACAATATATCAAATCAAGTACTTTTCATTTAATTATTAGATTTCGAGCTTATTTACATCATAATTACATTACTTGTTTCTCTAATTTTATAATAAAAAATGATGCGGAAAAAATAATGAGTAGAAACCGAATGTCATAATATGGCAAGAATGCAATGCAAATTTTGATTTGATCAAAATGGGTTTCTTTTTTATAAAACTTTGAGTTTATAATTAGTTGATTGAAAAATCAAATATAACTATGTATTTATAATGTCAAATAAGTATTATTATTAGCAACGCAATATAAAATGCAATGATCTAGTGAATGAATGTGATTCAGTTAAATTCTATTATTACTTTGAAGTGATTAATATACTTGAAAATTTATTCATTAATTTCTTGTGGATTCTACTAAATTTTAATAAATATATAATATTTTTTAAGTATTTGAATTTTTTTTTTTTTATATCCAAAGGATATCCGATTTTTATTTGGATGTGAATATGATTATACCAACTACAGATCCATTAGAATTTTGGATCAAATTTGAATTGACATATTACTTTTAAATTCAGGCTTGAATCAGCATGATTCGATCCGAATCCGATCCATTAACAGCTCTAATTTTTAATTTCAAATGGTAATGGGCCACCCTTTTTTTTTATTTTTTATTTTTGCTTAATACACGTACACTGTACACATATATTTAGGATAGTTTGAATTAAACCTTAAATGCAATTCAATCAATTCTTTTTTATTAGGTAAAAACAGTAACTTCATTTAACTAAGATCAATGGTACATCAGAGCCAACTATACAAGATTGATATATAGAATATGCTTTCTTAGCAAAATAATAAGCACAATGATCGGCACTTCGTCAAACATGATGAAAATAAAAAGAACCTAAACCTGAAAAACTTTTCTTCGCATCCAATATGAGGGGGGCAATGGCAAACAAATTAATAGCATCATCATGGAGAGCACAAATAACTGATAGACAATCTCATTCAATAAGAACATTAAGCCAGGAGTAACAAGCACACATTCACATTCACATTCACAAGCAACCTTGGCCGCAACAGCCTCTGTAGTTCTCGGTTCAATAAAGTTGTGATGAAGAAGGCAATTTCCTTGGAATTCTAAGCAACAAGGCCAATCCCAATCGCTCGAATATCTGCAAAGATTGATGCATCAAAATTGACTTTGATTTGGTCTCCCATGCTATTACTGTGCTTGCTACTCTGAGCAAAGGATTCACGTATGTAGAGTCCAAAATCTTTCCAAAAAGTTGAGAGAGAGAGAGAGAGAGCATAAGACTTGACTTCCATAAGAGACCAACTGTTTTCACCTATTTTAAAATAGTTTTGTCTGCGCTAGATACACCAACAGCAAATTAGGAAGAATTCGAAGTAATGTGTGTCGATAGCTTTATGCATTTTAGCAAACCAATTGAAGACTGACACCGCTGATTGGTGAATTAGTGCTGCCGGCAGATTACTTAGGGTCCATACCTGTCTACCGAGGTGACAATGAAGAGTATCTTCCTTCAAATTTTCATACATGTCACAATATGGATTCTAGTGTATTTTTTAAGAGACAACACTACATTTGTTGGTAGGAGATTTCAAGCAGCATGCCAACCAAAATGTTTCACCTTCGGCGAAATTTTACAACCCCAAATAAATTGAAAATCAAGTGTGCCAGTATTTTATCAAAAAAAAAAAAAAAAAAAAAGTGTGCCAGTAGACCTACAAATTCCTCTATTTCCCCAAAGAGATCTATGCTTAAGGGATAAGACAAAGGTGATAAGCTGCTTTGATTGAAAACATGTCAGATTTTGAGTAGTGCCAAATCACTTCATCATCGTTGTCACAACTTCCAAGTGAAATAGAAAGAATAGCATCACAACTAATGACAATTTCAATGATGAGCCACTTTAACTTGCAACCTTTATAGTTTATAATTTTCATATAAAATTATACTAGTTCCTTTTATTTACCAACATATAAAAATAAAATAAAATATATATATATATATAATAATTGTTTTACACTAGAATTATTATACTCTGTTTAGTTAACTTGTTACATTAGCTTTTTAACAATTTTTACATTGATAAAATTTCAAATTTTTAATACTGGTTCTGCTATTTAATTCATTAGACTAAATTGGAAAAGGTTATTAAGTTATTTATTATTGGGCTTAGGAAAATACTAAAGTTGAATTATTAACAATATAATTCAAAAAATTAAGAAAATTCAAATTAAAATTTTGATCACCATCACATTATAATGTAAAAATATATAGAATTCCTCTTTATTCACATGTTTTTTAGGAAAATTCTATTTATTCTGTTGTGATGTGAATAAAGCCTATAGTTCTTTATTTTAATACGACTCATTCAAAAGCATTTCTATCTACTAATACAAAAGAATTTAATAAAAATTATTAATGATTGGAAGAGACCAAGAAATTACTCACAAATGCGTGAAATTATATATATTTTTTCAAATTAAATAATTCCATCAAATTAAATTTATAGCATTGAGTAATAACATGCAATTCTTAACATTTCTTCAATAATTCCAGTTTTTACAACAGAATCCAAGTTAAGCACGACAGAAGAGAACAAAAGGAAAGACAGTTAAAAAGTGGCTGAAAAAAATTTCTCTCTTCTTAAACAGAAGATGGTAGCCAGTCAAGTGTTTGACCAGCAAACATGGGAACAATATCACCCCATGTAAAAGAATAGGTTGTTGGTACCTCCCATGGAGTCCTGCTCAATTTGATCTTTGATGTGTTTCTAGGAAGACCATAGAAGTCCGGTCCATTAAAGCTCGTAAAAGTTTCTAGCTTGTCCAGTGCACCAACCTGTAAATTGTAATGCACAAAATGCACACTCAAATACTCATAATATTCTTCGATAACATGAGTTCAACTGCTGGGAAACAATGCCTATATCAAAAACAATATAATACGGTCACTAAAAATTACCTCTTCAAAAACCTTCGCGTACACCGACAAGGCCACTGGTGAATTGTAGATACCAGCACAACCACAAGGACACTCCTTCTTACTTCTTTCATGAGGAGCACTATCAGTTCCCAGAAAAAATCTTTTGCTTCCACTCGTGACAGCTGACACAATTGCCCGTCCTAGAACGAGGACAAACAAAGGAGTGTAAAACTAGAGTGTTTTGTCAGGAACAAAAATATAATACTTAAGTGTATTTAAATAGAGCAAGAGGCAGCTATAATGGAATGATAGAACCAGTGCTAACAGAAATTATCATTGTCTTATTGTTTAACCATACGACATATATGTCAAGAACAACATTCACCAAAATATGATCATACGAGAAAAGTTCACATCATCAAACAATAGCTGTATAATATTTTCATTAGATTTCAAAACTGTCAAATTGTCTTCCATAATCTCTTCTCCTCTGCCTAACAGAGGGCTGCAGTCAAAATCTTCAAGTTTGGCTCAGTCAAAATCTTCAAATTTGGTTAAGCAAAGCATTTTATGCCTCTGTTAACATGTAGCTAAATACATTTTAAGTATTTCGATATACAAAATGGCAGAACAAACTTGTTCATCTGATCCACATAAACAAAAAGCCCTTTCTTCTAGTGTAAGCATTTCATAAAATGAGATAGTTAAATATCTTTTCGAGCGCAGATGCTTTCTGAAAATGAGAAGACGGTTCTGCCATTTGTTCATACTATACTGGAAAACACCACCAGATGCATCTTCATAGCTGTGCTCATGAATGACGGGTTCCTATGACAGACCAAGAAATTACAAAACTAAAATTCCTAAACAGCAAAAGGCACCTACCAGAAAAGGAAATGATATAGCAGAAAAGCATTTACTTCCTGTTCTAATCATGCATACATCCCTAAAAACATGACAACAATCAGATAAGCAAATGCATCTTGAGTAAGAAATAAGACAGCAACAACAAATTATTCTTAATCCCTAGAAGATTAAAAGGCATACTATGTATCTCTCTCTTAAGTACTGGAAGGCAATAATTGTGAGGTTGCAATCCTCCTTGAAAAAGGGAATTCCGGTTAAGAACAAGATGTTGTGGCGTGACAGTTGCAGCAACAAATCCTAAAAGATATGATTGATATTAGATAATGACAATGAAATAAAGATGAGATATCATCTTTTCTAATCATAATTAATGAGACTTCTGAAGTTTAACATAAACATTACTTTCATCACAAGACTCAACAAAGTTTACAGCATCCATAGTGGTAATGTGCTCCATGACAACCTTCAATTGTGGAAGCTTTTGAATTAAGGGGCTAAGAACTGTGTCAATGAACACCTTTTCACGATCAAACACATCAACATCAGGACTTGTTACCTCTCCATGGACCTGCAAAGAATTTCACTTGCATGAGCCTTGAGGCTTTGCTAATTATTGATGCATTAGTTATATCTGGGGATGATCCACAAAAAAGATAGATGCCCATATTGACACAAACAGTCCCTCATATGAATAAACTAACCCTCTAATATATTAATCTTACCTTCATCTGTATGACTCCAATCAATCAATAAGTATCAGGGAAATTTGGCATCCTCAGAATGCTCTTGTGCAGGAAAAAGGAAATCTTATCATGCATCAAATATATGTAAAAAATGAACTTCAAAGTGCTTTCATTACTTCTAGGTCATATAATATCTCAGAACACTCTGATTCATGGTTTCACGTCAATATATCTCTTTGCCTATTTTCTGTTTTCCAACTTGGGTTTTCAGACAGGTATACAGAAGTTCAGTTCTTCAAAAGTCCTTTTCATAGTTTAAGATGTCAAAAGCCCCACCATCATTAAAACTTTTATTTCTATCAGCTTTTACAATTTAATTTAACATCAAGCCTCTAAAAATACTTCTAATATGCATAAAGTTCCAATCCCCATTAACTAACCAATTTTAAGATGTTACCAACAAACTAAAAAACAAAGTCATGATTCACCAGTCCAGAATTGTCCAGAATACTTAACTTTTCCCAAGATGTTGATTGTTAGCTTTTCCCAGGATGTTGATTGTTGAGGGAATTAAGGGACAAGGTCTGAAACATGAGGTCTAAAACTATCTCTCCCTGTCAAACCATGAGGAAAAGAAATGAAAAATGAAAAGTGGTTTCTAAGCTATATATTTTGTCTGCAATATAAGACTTCCAACTCAGTATGACCCATTGACTTTATAGTTAGTTTGTTGAAATAGGAAAGTGTAATTAGAATATTCTTTTGCAAATATAGTATCTAAACATATCATTTTTTGTGGCATGGTCAAACAACATGTAACAGGGTAGCGACCTTCCAACATCACTAACTAAAGAGTAGAATAAAAGATCTAGACTTGCATAGGGAACACTCCAAAAGCAGACTACAAGGAGAGCAGAGACCAGGAAGGAAGAGAGAGAGAGAGGGGGTCCATTTTGCCACTTCAAGCACTTCTTCAGCCAAACGCTAAGTGGATATTACTTTTTGAATGCTTAAACTGTAAGGACATGTAATACTATTTGTATCCTTAACGAGGAAAAGCTAGGTTAGCTTATATGAGCTGAAAACATAAATAAAAGCAAATATAAGTATATCGCAAAAAATCTTGTCAAAACTATTAGAGTACACAATCAGCAACCTATTCACCACACCAGATAGTAAATTAGCTTTTAGAAAACAAGTGGCATTTCATTAACCTAGTATTTGTACCTATATGTACAATAACAGAAGAATAGTGACAAGATTGCAGGGAAAGAAAGGAAAATATAATGCCCAATTAGAAAACATGTCAACTTGAGCACAATTCTTATGAAAAAGACAAAGATAAGCTCACCAATAAAGGCATGTTTTGCTGAACCATTTCCTCAAGTACAGGTAAACACTTCCCAAACAGATCTGTTACACCATCTTGAGAATTAGTTGTGGCACCTGCAGGATACAACTTCACAGCAAATACAACTCCACTCTCTCCTGCGACAGCAGCTACTTGTATATCAAGCACAAGCTCAAGTACAAAAAAATCGAGGAAATAAAGCTTATTTGTTTGTTAACTTCAATAAAACACAGAAACATGCCATTCAGCACAAACAGGAACATCAATAATGCATCTAAACTTAGAAGTAGTTGCAGATTAGTCTTGCTTGCTAGATCCAAAAAAAGCACAACGCAACAATATTACCTATTGTTTTCAATGATATTTATTTTATATCCTCATAAATTTTTCTTTATGGAACAAATTTCTAGGAAAAGGAAAGTTCAAATCCAGCAACATAGAACCATTCTTTTGCAGGTTGCTTAAAAGGAGTAGTTCGTCAAAATTAATATGAACTAAAATATATTAAAATCTGAACTCTTTCCTGAATGACTTGTCATTCCACACATCAAGTGCAAACGAAATCTATCACTATGATTATATATAACAGAAATTCACTTTGAGCCAAATAATAGTTTTGGAATTTTATTATACCCATAGTTTGAGTGTAAGTAATTTAAAAAAAAAAATCATCTTCTTTCTTATTCTCGGGTTATCAAGATGCAGAAACCACCAAAACAGCATCTTTAACGTGAGAGAATAGATATGGATGGGGAAAAAAATTGAAATCCAATCAATGCATGCCCCAATTCCATTAAACAGTCAAATTTGAAATCCAGTCAATGCATGCTTCAATTCCATTAAACAGTCATGTACGTACCATGAAAACATGTGTTTGTGAAGTAGAATATCAGAAAAGCATCCTGTAGTAGGATATGCTACATATATCTGGAGTTGAACTCACTTGCTAATTTAATCTCATTAGGCCTGGTAGTGTCTGTCAAATAAAGAGTCATCAAAGGTTTGAAGTCACTATTTTCTGGCAAAGCTTTCAAAATTGACTGGCGATAGGCCATGGCTGCAGCCGTGGTGGTGATGGGAGGTTTCAAGTTTGGCATGATTATGGCTCTGCCAAAGTGATGCGAACTGCATGCATAATATTTATCAGACAAAGTGGGGACACAAATTAGCTAAAAGAAATAAATTGAAGAAGAGGTGATAAGAACAAATTATAGGAAGTTTTAAATTTAGCAGCAAAAAAGAAGCAAATTTTTAGACTGTTATTAATGGGGTTCTAGTGATTCAACCTGTGAGAGACAACTGCTTCAAGAAGTTCACCATCCCGAAGATGGAGATGCCAATCATCAGGACAAGTGATTGAAAGCTCCATTTTTGTCCTAGATGCTTCTAGATGGATGGCTCCTCTAGCCTTCACAAGAACAGGTGATAACTGTGTGAAGGAAAAGATCATGATAGATTACATGAATAGGTAATAATCAACTACCTAATATCAAGAAATTAATGCAATGAGCAGAAGTTAAAATAAGCTTCCTATGCTAGAATACATTTTGAGTTTCATAGAAACCCAAATTATATGTACATCAGAAGATCAATTACTGAAACTAACAGACTAAGATATTCATGTGTGCAACTAGCAGTAGATTCTAGAATGACAGAAATGTGAACCAAATTAAAAACAATCAATAAGCCAGCCTCGGGTTCTGAGAGAGCACCTTGATGGAGAACACTGAAGGCGCAGCAAGAGAACTTCCCTAAGTATAAAATCCAAGAAGATGAGCATTGACATTTGTGAATAATGTTTTCCCTAGACAATAGATTGGATAAAAAAACAAATTCCACAATAATCATATATATATATATATATATATCAAAAGACATTGCTTACTTTGCATGGAAAGATTGATGTCTTCAACATTCTACAAACAGTAAAACAACTTTAATGTTCTTTGCAGCGTATACAGCAATAAGAAACATGAAATTAGGAAGGTAAAAAATGTTGTTAATTCAGAAAGTGTAGTAAATACCAGATCTTTCTTGATTAATTGCAGATAAATGAACTATTCGATAGAATATTCAAAAAGAATGAAGTAGCTAATCTGCCATTTTAATACTACAACAGACACTCGAATCACCACTTTCTTTAGCTCTAACCTCCAATCCAACTGAAAGTCAGCAATTTTTATTTAAAGATATCCGGAAGAGAGAGAGAGAGAGAGAGAGAGAGCTTACTTGGTTGCCTTAGGCGGAGAGATGCATCGCAAGGGCTCCAGGGTCGAAGCGGTGTGGGCGGAGGCCGGAGGGAAAGCAGTTGAAGGCCGTTGGGTTTTTTGTTGGTATCCATTCGAATTCAAGCAGCATTTACTTCAATGTTAATTCCTTGGGCTTCGCCCAAACAAATAAAATAGAACTGAGGGTGTCCACTGTCTTCTAATCACGACCCAAATTCTGGGCCCTTTTTTATTAGTGGGCTACATTAAAATTTTGACATTTCCCACTTTCAACGTCAACTTATTTCAAAATATGTAATTGAGCTCGAATTAAGCATTTTTATTTCTCTGATTCTATTTTTTTCAATTGATTTATTGGACAAAAAAAAACTAAAAATTCAATGAGGATTAATGGAAATTTTCTGTTAGTGGCCGTGGTTAGGGGTGTAAACGGATATTAAAAGGATCAAATACATTGTTTCCATATTCGTATCCGTTTAAATTTTCGAATATTCGGATACGAATATGGATTTGACGGATATTTAAAAATGATATCCAAATTTCTATCCGTCGGATATCGATCGGATTCGGATATATCCGTATTCGATTATAATTATTCAAATGTATTCATATTTTATTAAACTTATCCATATTCGAATTATTATTTTATATTCATATTCGATGATAATTATTTAGATATCAATTTACGAATATTCAAATACGTGAATCTATGGACCTATAACAAATATATATTTTAATTAATAGAAGGAACTATATAATTTTATTAAAATGAAAGCAATCAAACAAATAGCATAATTTTTAATTAATAATTAACTTTATAATTGATTATTAGTAGTTAATAATAATAATAATAATAATAATAATAATAATAATAATAATAATAATAATGGCATTTAAGTATACTAATTATAAAGTCAACCAACAATAAGTATGTTAATTAACTTTATTCTTCAATTTTTTCTCCATATTACAATAATTTTTTTAAATTTATTCTTTTTTCTTCCCAGTTCTTCAATTATAATTTATATATATATATATGGATTATGAGATTTTTATTGAAAAATATAAATAATATATTATTTAGTAAATATATATTCGGATCAGATATTAAACGGATCGAATACGCATTTACCATATCCGTATCCATTTATAATCGGATATCTACTAATCGAATACGGATATTATCCGCTTTAAACAGATGCGGACAAATTTTGTATAAACGGATACGAATGCTAATGGTAAAAGAATTTTTGAATATCCATTTACAGCTCTAGTCGTGGTCCCCGTGCTGGTGGGTTAGGCTTTGATATTATTGCGAAATCAATTAATGGTGACCATATCATTTTAATTAGATTATTACAAGTCAACGAATAAAAATTAATTATAAAAGTCAACCAAAGAAAATTTGCTTTTTTAGTTATTTGAGCTTCATAAATTTTGTTTTAATGCTTACTGAAATACATCAATTCATTCTTTAAAAGTTCATTTGAACAAGATTACTTTTCTTAATTTTCTAACATCTTATCTGATTCTAGAAATTTCATTTGGAACTTGGGTTGGGTTGGGTTGATATATTTTTATAGAGCACACTATTTTTTTTTTCCACAAAAATGATAATCCCATTAGTTTTACATATTAAAAGTTATAACATCCAATAAAAAGGTTGAATAGTTGTCTATATCCTTTTTAAATCAATCCAATCCTTACGTGGAAAAAAAAAAGTATTAGCGTTCTTGTTATTTTTTATAATATTGAATTAGTTGAACATACCTCTCACAAAAGTTGCATAAAGTCAATTTAATATTTTCATACTATATCGTCATTTATTTTCAAGATTTGATGGCCGTCGATGATAGTGTAACAACTTTGATGTGTCTAACTAAAATTTTTCTTTTTAGATGTGTAATATATATACTATTAAGTGCACTTCAAATAATGTGTAATATATATATATATATATATATTATTTATTTCATATATTTATGCATAATGTGTATATAAAAAGATAATTGAGCGGTATGAAGAGAGGATAAAAACTATGATATAAAGAGGAAAATAATTTGATATGAGTGGGCAAACTTTTCTTTCTATTAGTTCTCCTGTACTACTAATATTGGTGCGTGGGTGGGGAGGTGTCTAGCACTTGCAAAACATCAAAACGCGCACGGTCTGTGGGATAATGTTAGGCAAGTGGACACTAACCTTAACCTGGACCGCCCGCCCGCCCTCCTCATATAAATATCACCGGTGTATTCAAAGTTGACTTTCTACCTCCACTAATCCTCTATCATTCACATATATATGGATACAAAAAGTGTATAGCAACTTTGCAATTTCAATTTTTCAAAAGATCCCATGTCTCTTTGATAAATAAAACTAGTATTCTTCATAATTATATTATTGGTGCCACCTCCAAACCAACTCAATCCTTCTTCTTGTTCTCACAGCAATATGAATATGAAAAATATGGGCAGGAGTATTATTTTGATGTTTATATTCTTGTCTGCTTTCTCCTCTGTTCTTTCCACCATTGCTTCAAGTAAGTCTCAAAACTCTAATTCTGTGCATTGATTTTTACATAAACTAGTGGTAACTAGTCAAATATATATATATATATATATAATGCTCTTTTTATTTGAATTGCAGGAACCCTCAAAACAACCACTCAAGATTTATATGATGAGTTCCAATTCCAGGTCTGTATCTTTCCCTTTTCTTATTGTCCTTATAGAACTGAATCTGTTGGTTAAAATTATTATATAATTTCATATGTGCAAATGAAAACGAAAGGGAGAATGGATATGCAAACATCAGATTACTCAGGGGCAGGTGCTAATAATCACCATGAATATGATCCAAGATCACCACCAGGAAGCTTTTGATTTGGATTTATCATCATTTTTTGTACAGGAAAATGAACAACAACAGCTTAGTTAATTGTTCTTATCACTATTAACTGACTTTGGTGAAGATATATTAAATTTATAAGACTCATTCCTTTGAACTTGTATTTGGTGTGTCCTCTTTTGATCATTTAAGGAATTGTTGATGTTTTTGTTTTTGATTTCAAACATGTTGTATCACATCACATCAGCTTAGAGCTACAAAGGATGTCTGGTTCTTGGAACACACTGTGAGATGGGCAACAAACTTTATGTATATTACTCAGAATAAACAAAACTGTACAGAGTTCACAACTTTTTTTTTTTTTTTTTTTTTTTTTCTCTCCCATACTCCTAAAAAAGTAATTAAAAAAGAAAATGACTAACTTGCTCCTTTCTTTTCTTGTACCTCCAAAATGTGTCTTGTGATCTATCTGGACAAGGAAATGGCTCTCTGAAGATTCATCAAGGCTTTCTCATACCTCACAAATCCCATGAACCAAAACTCAAAATTGTCTTGAGTCACAATCACTATGTACTTCTGTGCTGAATTGTTCACATTCTCACTTTCATTTGCTCCTTTTATCTTCTTCAAAGGGATTGATAACTGCAAATTTTTAGACATATTAACAAATTAATTAATCCTTATCTCATTATCAAACAATGTTTTATTTGCTAATATGAAACAACTCAACATTTGGGCGGGCCTGTAACTAATTACCTTGTAAGGAGTCCTGATAAGCCCACCAGAAGATGAGTGGACAGTAATGGATCTCTCACTCCAGAAGGCAACTTTTTCTGTGGATATGAAGAGAATCCCAGCAATTGGACCAGCAGTTGTTGATAAGTAGCACTGAGAAGCCTTGAGCAATTTCTCCCCATCTCCCACTCCAAAAATCTCTCTGAAAATGTTTTCTCTGCCTCCTTTCTTGATAATTTTGGCCCCAACACTCAGCTTTCCCTTCACTGTTTCAGAAAATTTAGGCCCCCCCAGCCTCACTGCAACACACTCAAATCAAATCAAATCAAATACAACGATGCAAATCTCAAAACTTCTAAAGTCATCATGAAATGATCAAATCAAATACACATACCATGCTCCCGAATTCTATAAGCAAAACTGGTACCCTTTCTCTCGAACTTCTTCTTCTTCTGATTCCTCATAGTTGCAGGCTCCCCATTTGCTGCAAATTTACAAGAATTAAGAACATTCTTTTTAGCTCTTTGTTTCTTGTGAGTTGTGACTGGAAACACACACGACAGTTGAAAACACATAATAGGAAAGAAGTAATGAGATGGGACATACTAGTAAAGACAGGAGAGTGATCTGAAGAGGAGGGACTTTGGTATGAGCTGACAGGTTCAGACAAGGAATTGGATGATCTCTCTGAGGTTGTTTCTACCGGACTTTTCATGAAAGGGCTTGTTGTAAAATGATCTTGAGACTTATAATCTTTCAACTTCTCCATGAATTTGCTTTCCACTCTAATAGTTCTCTACCTACAGTTAACAACTATATCCTTTTTTTCTTGGAGTAGCTGAAAATAATCAAGTATTAGCTAGCTGCTGAAGGAAAAAAGAAGAGGAAGAAGGGGAAAGTAGAAGGAAAAAGTCTTGCCATGTGCTATTAATTGAATTAAATGGAGATGAGCATTCCACGGTCCGTCACGGTGGCTACCCCACACGTTTTAAGTTTAAAGTAAGTTGTTTATTTATTTATTTATTTATTATACATATATATATATATATATATGTACACAGTTAGTTAAAGCCAGCAGGTATGAGATTGTGATAAGAGGACCAAGCAGAAAATCCAGTTAAGTTGTTATTTATATTGTTGCTTCAATAGAAGTTTCTGTTGGACAGTTCTTGGAAAATTCCAAAGTCAGAAGAGGTTAGCTTGTATTAGGGGGCAAAACTGATTGGTTTAGATTATTAATTCATATTTTGAAGTTATTATCAAAATCATGAAGAAAACTCAGAAAAATCAAAAGCCTAAAGCACGAAAAGTTGGAAGTTGGACCACCGATGCAGCAGCAGTTAACAAGGTTTTGTCAGGACCTAATCTTTAAAAGCAATTAGGCATAGGTTTGTTTATAGATTTAGTTAATGATTATGTAATAATAAAGCTTGTCTTGTTAGTAAGATATTTATCTTTCTTTTTCTTTTTACGGACCGTCAAGACTTTGACTAGCTTCTTCATCAACACTTACTGCTTTCACTTTTTGGCTGCGCCACAGAGTTGAAGAAAACAGTTTCCGTTTTTCCAAAGAGAAAAGAAGAGACAATTTTAATCATAGTTATTGGTTGAGATAAACAAATGTCGCCTACTTTTGCTGAATTTTGAAATGCAATAATCAATAGCCTTTAATTTGAATTTCAAAGTCAGACATTAATCAGTCCTGCCAAAATTGCATCTTGACATTTCTCCAAGGCATGTAATTGTAACCCTTTTTGGACTTTGTTGACAGCAATCAATCCCAATTCTAAAGATTCAAAAATTCCATACAAAATTGAACAGTTATGGATTTAGACATTTAGTAGCGAGAGTTGGTTAGTTCCCCTGCAATGCATAATTAAGAGTAAGAGCTGAAAATTTATAAGAGAGCAAGTCACAATCAGGTACTCAGACGCATGTTTCAATGGAAAAGCAGTACAAATGGATTCAGAGTGATGAAATACACTTTGATGCTATTGCATCTACAATCACATCAGTCTATCAGAATATGCCATTTTTCTTTCCTTTTCTTTTTTTCCTTTTTTCCTCTGCAGCACAGATAAATTGACTTTGTCTGTTCTGTAGGCTGTGGAGCAGGAAACATACGTCCAAATGGTGCAACTTTGGTGCCTGCAAGACATGGTATCAGCTGAATGTAATAAAATAGATTTTTTTTTTTCCATTTTCACATTTCATATCTCAGCTTGTCTGTAACACACAACAAAGTGTTCCGTATGCTTCCTTTTACATTTTTACTGATGCTCTCTCTCTTGAACCCAAGAATTCAACTGAATTTGTGAGCACAAATTTAAATCCCCCCACTTGTTTAAAAGCACTATTATTAATGCAGCATATTATGCCATAGACCATTTATGAAGAATTATAGATGAAAATTATCCATCTCGATACTGCAAAAGCATAGTTGTAAGTAGTGCAAGCAACCTTGATCTTCACCTTTGTTTTTCAGAGTCCTGGCAGATATGCAAAAGCAATTTCAGATAGAAAAATATGAGACAAAGAAAAGAGACCAAAAGGAAAGAATGATTTATCAAAGGTACAAAAGCAGGGAAGCTATGGAAACAAATTTCATAATACAATTTTTTTTTTTTTTTTTTTTTCAACAGCTTCTAATTTTTACTCAGTTTACCATCAACTGCAAGAAAAATAAAATCATTACATAGATGAAGTGTCTTAGAATTTAACTTTGACGCGTTTGATGATTCCCAACATAGTTTTGACAAAACTCTTTCTTTGTGCTTTTGTATTGGTGATGCATCTTTTGTTTTGGCCAACAGCAAATAACAGTAGCATCTAAGGCAATACAAATATACTATAGATGTTTGATTTGCAAAATCAGCCTTTCCTTCAAATCACATATCGCCCTATATAAATACTACAGCAACTTTTGTAAATCCTCAATTCTATGACAAGTAGCCAGAAAGGATACTGGTATTTATTAAGCAAAATAGGATTTACCTATTTGGTAAGAACTTCTTTGTGAGCTTTATATGAAAGAATTACATTCCATATTAAGGCAATAAAGTTTGCTGCAAGGACCTGTAAAATAAGAGGCAGGAAAAATATATGACAACTACAGTAACACAAGGAAACATAGCAGTCAACATCATCCTGCATCTGACAGGATATATGGTTTTTTTAATAGCATGTTTATGGTTAAGGTATCGTACTTTCTATGATGTGAGAAGCAAGAAGATTATCTTCTCTCACTAAAACCATAAATTCTAGAACTAAAGATCAAGTATAGCCTTCAATGAACCAAACCTGAAATTGCTGTGGCACAAAACGGAAGTTGAGGAATTGGAAAGGTATCCACAGTTGCCAATTTGCAAGAACTGAGGAGAACCACTCCTACAAATTAGAAGGTTAAAAATCTCAAGCATAGAAATTCAAATCCTTTCTTCAATGCATTCTTCTAAAAGTTAATCTATTCAATAGATGAAAGAGAATTTTTAACCATACCTGTTGTAACTTTGGGATTACATGTGATGGCTTTCCCTCAAGCGTCACCAATGTAGATAGGAAAATTCCAATAAAAATAGGAGCAAAAAGAAACTGCATGAGAAAAGATCCATGGTCACTAGAAGTAATCAGGAGGTCAACTAGGACGTTAAGATGATACAATATAGTGATATACCATATTAGAACTTGTACAATTTAATCAAGCAGCTGAAAGAAAGAGATTACCTGATCAAGGAGAAGCCGCAAGAAAACACCAGAAGCTCCAGGGACTGTGACCAATTTACTCAGAGACAAATACCTAAATGTGTAACAAGAGAAATCCGTTCAAGTCTGAAAGATAGTAAATGGAGTACTATGATACTTGATGAATACAGATTGCACAGCTTTTGCTTCTAGTCTAAAGAAACTACTAAAGCTACTGCAGTGTTGCAGAAAACCTCACCGTGATTTTATGAATATTCAGTTTCACAACGCTTTATCTAGCTCCACCAAATAGAAAATATAAAAAGATAAAGGAAAGTTCAATGCAATGAGCAGTTCTTAGGATCAAATTCTCCTCAACTACATGCATGCAAAGCTTCATTGAGCTAACAGAAACAGCATAAAACAATAACCAAGCTGCACACTCATTACAGATCATACAAGCTCTTTCAGAGCCAAGCTTGAGCAATCCACTAATTTACACGGATCCTCACAACTGTAAACCTTCTTCTAGCAAGAATGCAAATCCATCAATGTAGATTTATGAGTGATCTTTAGTATACAATACCAAACAAGGATTCCCATGTGAAAGGTTTTAGTAAAAGCCTTGTCCTAGCCCAAGAAAATATCAAGGGAAAGAAAATGACAGAATAGTCCAACTAGCAAAACTTTTTGATTTGGTTAATCAATTTGTGATGAATTTTAATCCAGTAAATCCTTTCAACAATTACAGAGCAAGAGTCATTTATACCCTTCCCCTGAGAATTAATATAATTGTTGCATTATGTAATGTTAGAATTGAGAACCTACAAAGCATATACAAATTTCTAATGGATCAATAAAACACGTCATGAATACCAATCTGAATTTTCTATAATTGTATGCGTGAAGCATGAGATTTCATTTTTAATCTCAGAAGATAATCAGAAGCATGGGCATCACAAAAACAACATAAATAGATCATATGCATGTAAGCTATAGTTTATATTAAATATTTGCTTGGGCATGATAGACAGGAAATTTTCAAGTCATTACCAGAAATGCAAGGTTGGGCCGACCAAAACCAGCCCCAGCACTGTGAAAATAAATGTCCTCTTCATGTCTAGAGATGGTACTTGATCAATCAAGAGCTGAAGTACATCATAGAAAACATTAAATAATTAACAATATAAAAATTGTCCAAGTTAATCCAAGCTAGAACTAAGAAAAATAAGAAGATAGTTAATATTTGAAACATGATCAAGCCCCCTTTTCCAACTAATTCGTATAGTTTCCAGCTCGACTTCAAGTTCTATCATCAGAAAACTCAGTGAAAAGGACTACAGAACTATTGTATCAAATAGTAGTGCGCAAGTTGTCATTAAAAGGGGATGCAAGCATAATGTGGTGTATTTTGTGAAACTGCATAATAAAGTCGTTTTCTGAAAACATTGAGTTTCTAATGGCAGGTATTTGTAAGGCACACAAGTAATTTTTCCAGCTCTGCAAACAGAAAATGAAAAAAGAAAGAATAGGTAAACATTCTATAGAGTTCAACAAAGTTTTCTTGTCAAATTTTTTTAGTATAAATCAGTTTCAACTGGAAAGCAACAGAGAAAGGCTAGCTCTTTAACCATGATCACCAGAAAAATATACACAACAGCAAGAAGACGCGACGCATCTAACTTCATTATATTACCCTAAAACATCTCACATGAGTTAACTGCAGAAGTACAAGACTGTATATAGATTCTGTAAACAGCTTTAAACCCCTAGAGGTTATTCTATACATCTCCAATATACAACTCTTTAGTAAAAACTCGAGAGTCCCCTCGATGACCAAAACTAGCAGGCAGAAGATCAAAAAGTCAAAACAAGTTTTCATGCCTTGTTATGCATAGGACTCAAGCAATATGGTAAAACTCATGCTTCATCAATCCCTGCGACCAAAATCTTATCAGCTTGCCTTTTGCCTCTGGTTAAAGACTTGTACTCAGTATAACTTGTGAAACTGCCTTTCTGGAGTCTACAATTATCAATATATCACCTTTTTATGTGAGCATGTGTAAATCATTTCATGAAGTTAGCATGGCCTAACCACAACAAAACTAAAAACAGTAAATTTCGGAATTTCCCCGAGTTGTCAAGCCACAACACCAAAAATCTTTACCCAGCTCATAAGCAGGGAAACTCAATTGCTTGTCTTCATCAATTATTACAAAAGATTCTATTGTCTAAATCAATTTACCTGACAGATCAGGTCACCAACCAAAGTCAAAAATGCTGATGTAACAGCTTTTGTCATCACCGGATACCTGGCAAGTAGAGATAGGTACCTGCACAGAAATGAGAGTCAAGGTAAATGCAAAGAATTGATACTTAATTAGTGAGAAGTTAAGCAGTTGAGAACACTTTATGCACCAAGAAACCAACCTCCTGCCATATGTTTACGGTATTCCAATCAGAAGCAAGACAACATTTTACATGGATAAATTGTCCGGTCAAAATCTATTGCTGGGCATCCACATAAAGATTTTACCACTAGTTTTTTTTTTCTTCTCTTTTTTGCCAAGCATCTAGCATAATCTAAAGTGAGCAATTGTAAGCAATGAAACTGTCAGATTTTATAGTGACTTAAGATACACAAAGATCGTGAGGGAGACACGAAAACCGCCTCTTGGAACCTTTGCATGCACATCCTATTAAAATTTATATCTTTCCAACATTGATACAAAATAAATTCCATAATCCTAACCCCTAAGCGTACTACGGATGTGCAGAACGAAACTACTTTAAATTCCAAAAATCAATACCATGAAAGCAACGGCCAGCCACTCCCACCAGCCCCGCCAGCACTGTTGCCACCTCCACCGCCGGACCCTCCAAAGCCTCCAGCTTTGCCACCAGAACCGCCACCACTTGAAACCCGCAAAGAGCGAAGACCCAAACGCTGGAACCCGAACTCCGGACGACCAAATACTTTAAACCCATTTGGAGAAGGCAGAGAAATTCTACTCTGACAGCTTACGACTCTCCTGTTGATGTGAATTGGGTTGCACAATAGAACCCGGCTGTTTGTGTTGACATGGCTACTAACTGTGCTACTGGACGTGCGAGAGAAAGCTGCCATTCTGAGCAGAAGATGGGATTTTCGAGTTAGCGGGTTCGTCGCCAACATCGTTTCGCCTTTTTCTGCCCCAAATGTTTATGCTTCTCCAAACAGAATGGGGGTTTTGAGGTTTTAGAGAGGGTACCAAAAATTATTTTAGGTAGAGAAGAAGGTGGTCGGACTCTTTAAACCGGAGGCCCTTTTTACAATCAACTCGACCCATCTTTTAGTACTTTTATTTTTTATTTTTTATTTTTATTTTTCTGAACAATTAAATGACCTCTTTTACAATTAACTCGACCCGGTCTTTTAGGTTATGTTTGGTTATGTTTTTTTTGTTTGATTATATTATGTGTTTATTATGTGTTTTGAGAAAATAAATTATTGGAGAATGTGAAAGTTATTTTTTGGTATGTTTGTTTATGTTTTGGAATGATGTTTTTTATTGTAGCAGTCAAATCAATGCGTTTTTGTTAGATTTTTTGGGTGAAAATGAAATCGAGTTATTATTTTAATATTAGAATAATAATAAAATTATATGATGTGTATATATATAATATATATATATATATAATGGAGAATGTTGTTTTGGAGGGAAATGAGGATATGTTTGGTTATGTTTCCCCAAAATAATATTATTTTGAGGAAATATAACCAAACAAAGCATAAGTATTTTAATTTTCTTCTGAAAAATTAAATGAGATTTAAGCGATGGTCCCAACCTCTGTATTAATTATCAAAAGAAGTATAGAGTAATATATTTACATTTTTTAATATACTTAAAAAAAAAAGGATAATAGGAACAACAAATAAAAAGACATTTATAGTCATTCTAGAGCTATAATAAAAGTCTATAAACTTAAAAGTAAAAACCTTTTGGGAAATTTAAATAGACACTTATATGGAGCATATAAAAGGACACTTTTCTAAACAGAGGCCAAATAAGATTTTTTGTTATAATTGGTACTTATATTAAACTAAATTTAAATGTAATCGAGTATCTATTTACGTAATCATAAAATAAGATTTATCGACTTTGGAAGCAGGTGCCAGTTTGGTTTCATTTTCAGATTTTCGATTTTCAAGCTTTATACTAATTTTTAACGTGTGCATTGCCCTAAACAATAATTTTAAATTTTATTATATTTAAGATTATTTATAATTAGATACTTAAATTTTTTATAAATCATATAAATATTACAAATATTAAATTAAAATTAATAGAGAATATTCTAGTCCGACCTCATACAACTAATATATGCCTATATTAATTCCATGGAAAATATCGGCACCGCATACAATTATTCAACGATCTCATACTAAACAAATATGACAATTTGTTTTAGAAGATATTTTAGTCCGACACTGCATACAACTAATATATATATATATATATATCTATACTATTAATGAAGTGTCTACGCCTTATTGGTGTGTTTTCAAGTACTTTTCTAAAATGCCCTTTTTTTTATTTTTTTATTCTCATAACTATAGAATAACTATCACCTTATTTCTACCCCATTACTACCACTTAGTTCCACAATAATTCATGAATATTATACATATTTTTATTTCTCCATAATTTGTTTTCTTTCTAATTTTTCTACAACTATGTTATCTTTCATTTATATATTTTTATTTATTAATAATTGCACACGCATCGAGTGTGCCTCAGCCACTAATAAATAAATTAATTCTATACATAAATTAACTCAATCTTTTAAAATAAAATTGATATACAAACAAAAGAAAAAAGATTTTGGTGTGTGTCTTAATTAATCATTGAATCGAGATTACTAAATTACTAAATTGGAAAAGAAAAAAAATCTATTAAAATAGTTTATTTTTTAATATAAAATAGTGAAAAAAAATCAGCAAAAGCGAAAAATTAAAATAATTAGTAAAGATAAATTCTTTTACAGATTAAACTTTTATAAGTGTGTATATGTATGTGTATGCCTATATATATTAATATTGTAATACTATGATAATCAAAATGTACATATTCATGTTAAATAAAAATTGAAAAAAGACATAGTATACTTTTCATTGTTTTAGCAATTTGAAATGATTACTTTTTTTAAAAAAATATTTGACAAGAAATCTTAAATAATCTAATAATATATTATAACTTATTATTTAATTCACATTGTCTTTTATTATCATTCATACTGCATATATTTGTATATATCTTAATATATATGTACCTTTTTATATGAATTTTGGCAATCAATTTTTTTTTAAAATTATTCTTTTGGAAAAAATATGTATATATACATATATATATATAGAGAGAGAGAGAGAGAGTTAAATAATTAACACTCCATACATCAAAGCGACAATACATATATAAACTAATACATATAAAGAGAGAGATAAGTACAAAAATTAATATGGAACATCACATTTATAGATATATATTGAGTACTTACCATCATTGAATATGGAGTTACCAAAAATTATATTCATTTAATATAGCATTTATATTAAATAACTCATCTTTATAGCAAATTATATATGAAAAAAATTTCAAATGACAAAAAGGGATAAAAGTAACATTGCATGACCAGAAATAGTTGAGTAGGTGAGCAAGTTGCTATTTATAAAATTGATTTAAATAATATTTAAGCAATTAATAAAGGTCGGTTGGTCTGTTGGTGATGCATTTAATATTATATATATATATATATATATATATAGCTAGCAAGTACCACCGAAATCTAGTGCAACCTTAGCATAAATAAAGTAAAGATAAATCTAAATCCTACCTAATAATTAGGATCATCATTCATAATATCTCGACATATATAATGGAAAATAATCCTCCACAAAATGACAAAGATTTAATTTGTAGTTAGAGAATAAAATATTTTATAATCTTAGAAGAATATTGATGTTTGAATTGGATAAAATTCAAAAAGTTCTACTTCAGATCTAATGATCATGTACGATCACCTAATTAATCATAACACAAGTTTAACTTTACATGCCTTGTGATTTGTTATTTATCTTCAACTCTGTCAAACTGATTTAATTTAAACAAGAATTTTTTCATAAATATTCCATGAATGAAATTGCGAGGTGCTAGAGTACGGAAATTTTTTTATATTAATCTTTTAAATGCAATTTTCAATTTCACAAATACAATAATAGTTAAAGATTAATCGACCAATTACTTAATAAATTAAGTATTTTGCATGTTGCATTTATTCTACTCAAAGGTTAAGCATACAAGTTGGGATGGCATTGATTCAATATTAAGAGAATATTACGGTTGTGAGTAAAGATGCAAACAAGTCGAATTTTTTAGTGCAAGTCTGATTATTTAATAAGCTATTTTATTTTATTAAGAAAAATGATTATTTAAAGGAGCTGGAGCTCTGGGTGTTTACTAAATTGAGTTCAAGCAAGCTCAAATTCACTTACAAAAGAATTAATGACTAATTTAATTTATAAATGAGACTAATCTTTTTTTTCATTTATCCTTATCATCGTTCAAAGCCATCACCCTCTTGCTGATTTAAAAGAACTTCTTCTAAGGACCTGACCTGTTTGCATTAAAATCTTCTTGTTTCTAGATAGAAATTAGAAGACCTACAAAAACACTAAAATGGAAGAAATCTTTAGTATAAGCATATGGATTCATCAAAAGAAAAAGAATACATATATGGTATACAGGCTAGCTTTGCTGAAGATATGAAATGACATTAAGGTATAATTAATAAACAATTTGTAGAATAAAATGATTAATTACAAGAGAAATGATTTAATGACAGTAAAACAATTTGCTGAAGTTGACAAGAAGCCAACCATATTAAATTTTCTCTCCCTCATATGTGTACTCTAATGTTTATTGTAAATGTGACTATAGCATACATCAGGAACTTATATCATAGTGAGTACAAAATTAAACTTCTTTCTTGATTTCAAACTCTTCTCAAAATTCGAGCTTCTTCTGTCATAGTTGTCACGCTCCAAATTTGGGACATAACACGGTAGTAACTTTAAGCCCATAGACTCAGAGACACTAAGCCTCAAATTCAATAGAGCATGCTAAATTCCCAAAAAAATTATTAAAGAATGTCAAATATAAATCGTCACAATGAAAGATAATTTGAATATTTGTCTTTAACACTCAAACTTGAGTATCCATGACCTCAAAGAAAATTTTCTAATCAACTAGCTATAAATTTTAAACATCAAATAAACTTATTTTAAAAAATATCAATCACTTGTCGCCATCCCCAAAACTGCTCATCTTTATCTTTCTAAACTAAGTTATCTGCAAAATGGTGAATCAATATCTTATGAGCGACACTTCACCCAGTAAATAAATCTCCTTCTACTCCTATCGGATTTGAGCATGTATAAATTAAATATCATATTGGAGACAGGAATATTCGGTATCAGAAATATAACAATTAGTATATAAAAATTCGAGATTCAGATTATCAAAGTGAATCAAAGAACATGTTTTTCAGAGTATTTCAGAATAGAGATTACACACTTATAAAACATATTCATCAATTAGTCATGCTCATGAACTCTCGGAATTTCGAATTGGTTATCTTGGCAAAGATCTTAACTACAACGCCATTAAGTGGCTTCAGATGTCACAATTACAACGCCATTAAGAGTGACTTTAGAGGTCTTAACTACAACACCGTTAAGAGTGGCTTCATAGATCCTTTGCTACTATAACCTCGTAGCACAATTTTAGATCTCGTCCCTATCGATAGTTTCCCGATTTTTCAGAGTATAGATCTTTTTTATTATTTATTTCAACAAAGAACACTATGTTTTAAGCAAGATTCAGAATTTTTTTTACATGCTAAAATCTTAAAAAAATAAATTTTATGATTGCGAAAAAGGCTTATGAATAATTAATAGTTACACATGGAAAATTCTACAACAAATAAACCATTGGATTTAAAAGTTCAATATGAAAAAATTTACCAATGTTAATGCAGAAAAAGATATTTTTAATTAAAAGAGAATAGAAATTTACTTACTGTTTCATTCAAAAATCATATATGCGAAAAGAATATTTTCAATAAAAAAAATAAAAAAATTTACTTACGCCAAAATCTTAAAAACCCAAAGTTTTTTTCAGATTTCATCTACCACTTAAGAGTTCTCCACTATTTCAATGAAAGAAATAATAGTATATATGTTAGTACCCAAGAATAAAATTTCCTTCTTTTTTTCATTTATCCTTATCATCGTTCAAAGCCATCACCCTCTTGTTGATTTCAAAGAACTTCTTGTAAGGACTTGACCTGTTTGCATTTAAATCCTATGGTTTCTAGGGAGAAATTAGGAGACCTCACAGAAACATTAAACTGGAAGAAATCTTTAGTATAAGCATTTTTTTGTGAAGTTGTTAAGTTGCTATTGGTGTATGGATTCATCAAAAGGAAAAAAAAAAAAAAAGAAAAAAAAATACCTATATGGTATACAGGCTGGCTTTATGAAATGACAATAAGGTATAATTGATACACAATTTGTAGAATAAAATGGTTAATAACAAGAGAAGTGTTATCCTATTATGTTATTAGTTATATGGTATATTTGGCTTTGTTGAAGTCGACAAGAAGCCAACCATATTAAATTTTCTCTCCCTCATATGTCTACTCTAATGTTTATTGTAAATATAAGACATAGTATATATCAGGAACTTATACCATAATTTGAGTACAAAATTAAACTTCTTTCTTGATTTCAAACTCTTCTCAAAATTCGAGTTTTCTTTTGCCATAGTTGTCATGCCCCAAATTCGGGACGTAACACGACAATGGCCTTAAGCTCATAGACTCAAAGACACTGAGCCTTAAATCTAATAGAGCATGCTAAATTCCCAAAAAATTTATTAAACAATACCAAATATAAATCGTCACAATAAAAGATAATTCAAATATTTGTCTTTAACACTCAAACTCGAGTACCCAAGACCTCAAAGAAAATTTCCTAATCAACTAGCTATAAATTTTAAACATCAAATTAACCTATTCAAAAAAATATCAACCTCTTGTCATCATCCCCAAAACTGCTCATCTTTCTCTTTCTGAACTAAGTTATCTGCAAAATGGTGAATAAATATCTTATGAATGATACTTCGCCCAATAAATAAATTTGAGCATGCATAAATGAAATATGAAATTGGGGACAAGAGTATTCACTACCAGAAATATAACAATTAGTATATAAAAATTCAAGATTCAAATTATCAAAGTGAATCACAAAACATGTTTTTCAGAGTAATTCAGAATAGAGATTATACACTTATAAAACATATTCATTAATTAATCATGCTCATGAACTCTCGGGATTCTAATCAGTTATTTGGCCAAGATTTTAACTACAACGCCGTTATGTTGTTTCAGAGGTCTTAACTACAACACCATTAAGAGTGGCTTCAGATGTCTTAACTATAGTGTCGTTAAGAGTGGCTTTAGAGGTCTTAACTACAACGTCATTAAGAGTGGCTTCATAGATCTTTTGCAACTATAACCCCATAGCAAAGTTACGGATATCGTCCCTATCAACAATTTCTCTATTATTCAGACTATAAATCTTTTTTATTATTTATTTTAGCAAAAAATACTATGTTTTAAGCAAGATTCAGAAAATTTTATTATTTTACATGCTCAGATCTTCAAAAAATAAGTTTTATGAGTGCGAAAAAGTTTTATGAATAATTAAATATTTGAAGATAGAAAATTCTACAACAAATAAACTATTAGATTTAAAAGTTCAATATGAAAAAATTTACCTATTTTGATGCGGATATTATTTCTGCAGAAAAAGATATTTTTAATAAAAAGAGAATAGAAATTTACTTACTATTTTATTCAGAAATCATTTATGCGAAGAGAATATTTTTAATAGAAGAAAGAAAGAAATTTACTTACGCCAAAATCTTAAAAACCCAAAGTTTCTTTCAGATTTGATCTACCATTGAAGCGATCCCCACTAATTCAATGACAGAAATAATAGTATGTTAGTACCCAAGAATAAAATTTCCCTTTTTTCATTTATCCTTATCATCGTTCAAAGACATCTCGCTAGTGACAGATGATGCAGGCATATCCAATACTTATAAAGATCTTCTCATAGCTTTGCGGTCTAGCTACCTAACATTCCAGAGTGGAGCAATATGTATGAAGCATATAGTCCTCATCGATTTAGCCGGCAACATGATTTTTGTCAAGATGTTCCTGGCCATCTAAAGAAAGAGATTCTTACTTGTGAGTTGGTTGAACTTGTTCAACTTTGGCAACTTTGCACTTTATTGGGCACATCCTCCAAGCTAATTGTACAAAGCAGTGCTTCCTCATCGCCTTTGGTCACGAAGAAATATGCAGACTGGTGGGCTAAATATTGGAAGGTTTATTTGGGGAAAAATACAAAAATCATTTTCAAACTTAATCAACCTGCAAATGTGAATCCCAAGAGATCTTAAAGGACTTCAAGACAGGGTTCCAAGGATGGCGAAGTTGCCCCATCTCCCCAAGATTCGACTGTTGGCATGGAATCAGCCAAAGTGCCTTCTAAGAAGCAATGGACTCTTCCAAGCTTGTCCCTACAGCTAGTCTAACCGAAGGAAATGGAGTGATTTCTACCTTATCACTCTCATATGATGAATCTAGCAACTAATACCAGTTTAAAAAGAGATCGAAGGTTATTGACTTGGACAATATTAGTGTGAATTCAACTTTTTTTGCAAATGCTCCGAATTCTTCATTGCCTTTAGAGGAATTAGCGAGATACATACACACGCTCATAATCATCATCATCATCATCATTATTTTTAATGTCATTTACATTACTATTCTCTTTCACCCATCTTATATCTTCTTTCTTTCTCTTTCAACTTGCAAAACTTCAGAATGAAATCCCCATAACTTCTGAAGGCAGCATGGGCTCAATAAATGGAGTCAATCCTTTTGGCTTATGTGAAGACACTACTTCCTGTCCTTTTGGTAACAATGCATCTATTGTTTCTCTTTATGAAAGTCATAAAATTGAGACCTCTTGCAAGTATCTAAATGATATTGACTATTTTTATTACAGAGAAGTTACCGGTTGAGGAAAATGTGCCTAAAAAATCCAAGAAGACATTTGAAGCTTCATCATGGTCATTCGCACATGCTGAAGTATCTAAATTTTATCTTTAAGTTATAAAGACTGAAGCTGAACAAATATTGATCAAATTTTACTGGGAACGAATATGTTAGAAGATCATGAGAACTCCATTTGAGTAGCTTTCAGGGGTAAAGCTAGTAATTGATGATTTAATCGTGGAGATGAGGGCATATATGAAAGATACATCATTTTTGGAGAGTCGTCTAAAGTGTTTCTTTGAGAGTGCTTCAAACTACACAAAGGTCAAGTTGAACTCCATTAAGAGAGAGACACAATAGACTCATAAGAAATCATTTCTTCTTGCACAACAAAGTTCTTTTGAGTTTGAATCAAAGGAAATTGAATGAGTTAAGGAGGTGAATGATCTAAAGGCAAAGCTTCTCCAAATCACCATGCAACAAGAAAATTTGAAGGCATGACTAGCCGAGTTGAACAGCAAAGAAGAGCTTACAAGCTTATCACTCCATAAAGCGAAGGAAACCTCTCCACCATTCAAAAAGAAGTAGTCATCAAAAGGGAAGAAGTCTCGTAGCTGGAGAGCGCTCCATTTTTTACTAACAAAGAGGCTAAAGCTTTAGAAAGGATGGAGGCATTACTTGAAGAATCTCACCATGATCTAGCAGCCTTTAACTTATTTTCTTGAGCATTTAGCTTCTTAGCACTCTTATATATATATATATATATATAATTGATGTAAAAGAACATATATTTTCATATGAAATAAAAAAAAATTTCTTTTCATCAATCTTTTTCTTCCCCCTTTTCTTATGTTGTATTTTTTGCACTTTTCTCATTAATACCAACTGGGCAAAGATCAAACGCATGCTTTCAATGATCGAATGATTAAATGAATTGGCTTGAACTTACAAAAAAATTGGTTATCTTTAAGACAAACCAAACTTGTTTAAAGACATGACTGAACTTAGAAAATAAATTACAAGCTGCCTAAGTACCCCATCAAAGGGATCATGTCATCACGTAGTTCAAAGAATCTTTTTTGTTTTTGAGGGGCGGCCATACATAATTTATACTCATGCGGGCTAGAAAGATCCATAGCCTAGCCACTCGGGATGAGGTGAAGTATTTATAGATTTTAGCCACATGAAATGATTTTAGTGGAGTAAGTTGGTAGGTTATCTATATGCACTACCATTAGTGGTACCGTACACAGTTTATACTCATACGGGTTAGGAGTAACCTGCAGTTTAAGCTCATGCATCAAAGAGCAAACTTTTTCATGGATAATAGCGCTTTAGGAAGTTGTCATTTGTGGGGCCAATGCGTAGTCCATCTTTATCGACTCATTTATAGGCACCATTTGTGTAAGCTTCTTTAAAAATATGAAGGCCATCCCACTTTGATATAAACTTATTTTCCATTTGGTGGGTGATGATAATTGGCCTTCTCACTGCCAGGACCAAATCCCCAATGTGAAACTACTAAGGATGGACTTTTTTGTTGAATGTCATCGTCATGCGAGCTTGATAGCACTCAAGTTGTTGCTGAGCCTCAAGCCTTTTCTCATCCAATGCTTCTAGTTCTTCAAGTCTGAGACGAGCATTGTCTTTAGTGGTAAGTCTTTCTTAAATTGCGGAGTGAAGGTATCTGACTTTCAAAAGGGAGACAACTTTAACTCCATACACCAAAGAATATAGAGTGGCTTGAGTTGTGGTTTGGTGTGTTGTTCTATATGCCCACAGTGTTTCTCCAACTTTCTCATGCCAGTCTCTTTTTGACTTTGACACCATTTTCTTTATGAGGTGCACATAGTTTTATTAAATGCTTCAGCCAAACTATTTGCCACTGTATTGTACATCGAGGAATTATGCTGCTTGAACCCTAACTGTGCACATAATTTATCCATCAATTTGTTATAGAACAACTTCTCATTGTCAGTGATAATATAGGGAGGTACCCAATATCGAAAAATAAGGTTTCAACATACAAACTCAACCACTGTTTCCTTTTTTACCTCTCTAAGAGTAATCGTCTCTACCCATTTGGAGAAGTAATCAATAGCTACTAATATATAAGCATAACCAGTAAATGACTTTGGAGTAATAGGTCCCACGATATTAAGACCCTAGACGTTGAATGGCCATGAAGTAACAGTAGATGTAGAGGCTAGTGTATGAAATTTGCATACAGTTGGCAAGCTCCACACCTCTTCACATATTTGAAACAATCTTTGACCATCGTCGATCAATATTAAACCATTCTTTTGATCTGAAAATGGAGCTTAGGATTGGATTGGTGACCCAGAATGTACTTTAGTCATGGTTTCAATTGCTTCTTCACCACTTAAGCAACACTAGTAATTACCTTCAAAAGATCGACGATATAAAGTATCTTTGCATAAGATAAAATGAGACAATCTCATTTGTACTTCCTTCTTATTGTGAGGATCATTTGGCAACTTTTCATGCTTTAAGTAATCAACCAATGGACTCCTCCAATCTTGATCGTCATTAATCGATATTGATATGGCATTTGAATCTTTATAATTGAGTTCAGCAGAAGGAAGAACGATCCACCAATTGCATACATGAATGTTTATTGTTTCTCCTTCATACAGAGCGAGAGTAGTTGCCAGGTTAGCCAATGCATCAGCCATCCTATTTTCTTTTCTTAGGACATGATTTAAGTTGATACTTTCAAATTTTTTCAATAAGTCCAAGGCTTGCTAAAGAAAGCTACGATATCTTCTTTCTTTACTTTATATTCTTTTAAAAGTTGATTAATGATCAATTTCAAGTCGTCATAGATCTCGATCTCCATAATCTCCATTTCTAAAGCCATTTGAAGTCCAATGATCAAAGCTGGGTACTTAGCAATGTTGATTGAGCATAACTCACCCAACACAATGGAATATGTAAATAATTGCTTTTCTGGTGAAATGAAGACAATCTATATCCCCGATCCATCAGATCTAGCTGCTCTATCAAAGAACATCGTCCATTTCGATAGAACTTCAACATAGAGAACATCTTCATTGGGGAGCTCATCATATAACTCCCACTATGTAGGGATAGGATGGTCAGCCAAGAAATTAGCAAGAGCTTGCTCTTTAATAGCTTTTCATGGCACATAGGTGATCTCATATTGGTTGAATATGGCAGAATACTTCGCCAAATCTCCCAAAGAGCACGGGTCTTGACATAACAAACTTGATTGGATCGATATAAGAGATGAGTCGTATGGAGTATGCTTTAAAATAGTACTTCAACTTCTTAATGGCATAGAATAATGCTAAGCAGATCTTCTCAATAAGGGAGTATTTTAGTTCATTTCCAATCAGATCTACTCAAGTAGTATAGTGCCCTTTCTTTACCCTCTTTATTTTCTTGAGCCATAAGAACACCAATTGACCTTTCTTATGCTGCAATATACAGTATAAGCGGCCTTCCAGGTATAAAGGCTCCCAACACTTGTGGATTTAAGATGTGCTTCTCTATATGTTCAAAAGCATTTTGGCATCCTTCATCCCATTTGAAAAGGGCATCTTTCTTCATAAGATGATTGATTGGTTGGCACCTTTTAGCAAGATTTGATATGAACCTTCTTATGAATGCAAGACTACCTTGAAAGCTTCACAGTTCCTTAAAGTTCCACGGTGCAGACATCTTCTGGATAGCATCTATCTTTGTGGGATCGACCTCAATACCTCAATGATGGACGACAAAGCCAAGAAACTTGCTTGATGTAACACCAAATGCACATTTAAGGAGATTCATCTTCAAGTTATATTTTCTTCATAGATTGAATACCACTTGAAGATCTGCCAAGTGATCACTTCTTTTTTTACTTTTGACATTCAAATAATCCATATAGCATTCAACCCTTTTGTGCAGCATGTCATCGAATATGTTCTAAATAGCACATTGGTAAGTGGCACATGTCTTCTTTAACCCGAAAAGGCATCACTTTATAACAGTAGATTCCCTTTGGAGTGTGTAAAGCCATACACTCTTCATCTTGTGGTGATATCCTATTTGGTTGTATCCAGAAGACCCATCCATGACAGATAAAGCTTCATGACTAATAGTTGCATCGACTATGAGCTTAATGATAGACAAGGAATATCATCTTTTGGGCATGCCTTATTTAAGTCTTGGAAGTCAACACAAATGCATATTTGACCATTTTTCTTCTTAACAGGTATGATGCTAGATATCCACGTTGGATACTTTGACTTCTCTATAAATCCAGCATCAATGAGCTTGTTTACTTCAACTTGAAAAGGGTCTAATAAGGCCATCTAAACCTCCATGGTGTTGTACAACTTTTTATGTTAATAAGCATGCTGAACAAGAAAGAGGAGTCCCTACACTAGTTATAAATTATAAACCCCTTAATAAACTCTTGAAATGGATTAGGTATCCAATTCCTTAAAAAAAGGATTTACTTGATAGACAATTGAATTGTATTTTAAGTTTTTTCAAAGACAATTGAATTGTATTTTAAGCATCTTGATATTTTAGGAAAATTATATGCCAAAATGGTTTAGTTATATCTAGACCACATATGCTTCCGTTTCAAACACAAGTCAGATTTTAAGGTCATAATATAGAAAAGGAAAAAATTATTCCTATAAATAGAAGTACAGAATTTGCGTCAAAATTTCCTGATAAAATTCTAGATAAAACCTAACTTCAAAGATTTTTAGGAAGCTTTAATTACATTTCACTCTATTAAAAAAATTTAGCTGAGGATACTGCTATCTTATATTATAGGTTGAAAAAGATTCCTAAACCATGGACAGAGGATCATACTCAAGCTGTTAGAAAAATTAAAGAAAGGTTAATAATCTTGTTTGTTTAATGCAAGCAAATCCAAATTGGGAAAAAGTTATTGAAATTGATGCTTCAAACATTGGATATGGGGGAATTTTAAAACAAATTTCTCCCCAAAGCAAGCAAGAATAACTAGTTAGATTTCATTCAGGGAAATGGAATAACAACCAGAAAAAATTATGCAACTATTGCTAAAGAAATTCTTGTAATTGTTAAATATGTTTTAAAATTTCAAGATGATCTGTACAATCATAAATTTTTAATAAAAACTAATTGTCAGTTTGCCAAATTTATGTTTCATAAAGATTTTAAACATGATGTTTCAAAACAAATGTTTGCTAGATGACAAGCTCATTTAGCTCTATTTGATTTTGAACTACAATATAAAAAGGGAAAAGATAATAGTCTCCTTGATTTTCTTACTCATGAGTTTTTACAAGAATGATCCCTAGATGAAGGGAATATAACCCCATCTAATAGAGGAGGTAGAGGAAAGATACTTGCCTAAATGGGAAGGTAGAAGCTCATAGCTGATAATATTGCATCAACGTCCAGGGGTGGTGGTCAAGTGGTTTAAAGCTCATTCCCATGTGGTTTGGTATGTCCACATCCTGGATTCATATTCCATCTATGCATTTGTCACAAAACATTTGCTAATTGTGCGCTCTTCGGTCTGGGTGTGGATCAATGCCGACTTCTGTGGACTTTACTGGACCCTTGATGATGTTACGCTGACGGGATCCGTGTTTGCATTGGTTGTATAGGTGTCTGATATGTTTACGATTGAGCACGAAAGCTTGGACATGGCGTAGTGGGAGAAGGCAAGGTCGCCACTACTGTTTTCTTCCTTTTTGTTCACCAAAAACATCCACAATTAATATTCCTAAGGATACAAATGATCCTTTATATAAGGAGTTCATAGAATTTATGGAAGAAAAAAAAAAAAAGAAGCAAGAGGATAATAATCCTTCTTAGGCAAATATTGTGAATGAAGAAGAGAATGATGACTCTACTATATATGAACAAAATATTCATAAAAGAGTTAATATTACTCTTGGAAAATAAGGATCTCCAGTGGAAAGATGAACCCTAGACCCTGATGCAAAGGTATTTAGATACAACATCACATGATGCCTGCTCATACAAGCAAAGATTGAATTATGAGCATATATGATGTCAACTGGGTTAGATGAAATAGCACATTTTTCTCCAGCCAATAATAAGTAGGTTTATAACTTCAGTAAAGTGATAATTAAGTGGATTATATCTACTGAAGAATGGGGCTTGAGCACCCTAAGAGAAAAGGAATATTTCCACCTTGAATTAAAGGTCCCAATAAAATTCAATTATTGGGATTATGTTGAAGCTTTCAATAAAGCGTTCCTTTATGAAAATACTAAAAGAAAGCATTCTTGTTTTTTCAAGATTTGTTCAGAAGTTTATAAACGAGAACTACCAAATTGGTTCTATTAGTGGTGGATTAACTATGGTCTATCCATCAAAATCCTTCCAAAGCTATTCAAAGGTTTATATACTAAATGGGTAAATGCTTCGGCCAAATTAATTGAAATGAAACACCAAAATAAATGGGTTGAGGGAATTTCCCTAATGTATTTCTTTATGGAATTTTCCATTCCTTGGATCTAGAAATCGTCACAAGAAGTGGGTCATACACCACAAAATACTCCATGTCTCAGGAGGATATTTTTCACTAAATTTTGGAATAAATTAATTCATAAGGAGAAAGAAACTGGCAAGTTATATGGCCAAGAGCTAATTGATGAAATTTGTCAAAAAATTGGACAATATAAAGATCATATTAGACTCAAGCAACAAAGGGAATCTCTTAGCCTTTTCCAGCATATTACCAGGAAGATACAATGCAAAAGGGGGTGATATCCAAAGAAGAAATTGTTGAATCATATATCGACTAGATGAAAAAAGATTTGATGAAAAATCTTGAAGCAGAGATGAAGTCAGATGTATCAATTGACATCTCCTTCAAAAGAGGAGGACAACCAATTTTATGGATTAGCAAGAGAATCTCAGGATCCATATGAAGATGAGAAAATCTCAATTGAGGAGATTTTTTATTATCTCAAAGAAACAATAAAAGAAAATATCAAGAAGAAATTAGAGGAATATGGAACCCGGCAGGAATGACAACACAAAAGACCTGGCTATCAATTTGTTAGAAAAAAAGGTTGTACTATAGCTTTAATAAAGTCGTGCAATAATTTATGGATTCGAAACATTTTCAAGTCCGTAAAAAATTATATTTAATAATATTTCAAGTCCTCATATGTGTATAAATAGTATACTGTAGCCAGGTCTGCGTAGAGCCTCTTGTACAATTTCCGTCCTTACTTCTTTACCTTTCAGTTGTAAACATTTTTTGTATTGACTGCAGCAGTCTTTCCATTATTAGGTAAGTTTGAAATGTAACTCTGTCTTTTAAATTTAATTATATTAGTAGTATTGTAAAGCCTGAATGGCAGGCTAGATCGTTTGTGTTGAATTAAATCATAATATGTGAATTATATACTATGGACTGATTATTTTCTCAATTCTGCATTATGCTAAATTGCTAAGTAATTTTGTCAAGGTTTAGATTAAGGCAGACATGAATTTAGTTAGGTGCCATAGTCGTGATTTTGCCTGTTTATTGCCACGATGAAGCCCTATAGGGCGTAGTTCATTGACGGGCCTAAAGCAAATCTTCCTTGACAGCTTTAATCTTGTAAAACCTTCATCCTTTGACCAACAACTTAGAAATTTAGTATCTTTCCTAATCTCAGAAAAAGAATGATATGCCCAAAAGGTGTTTAAAAATCTGTCCACTTTACCCGCAATCGGGGTAATAAAGGCCAAAACCTATATATAACATCTTTGGTGTTATAGTTTTTGGATTTTCTGACCTTTATCCATACCATCTCCATTCATTCAAGGGGCACTTATTAAAAAGTACCAAACCACTTTCCAAATTCATGTTCAGTCCCCACTTGAATTTTTATAGAATGAGCTCCCTAGTTTTGTTAAAATTTTAGAGATCACTCCCTACCCACTTGATTTGGCAAAAATACCCTTAAGTACAATACTTTTAACTCATTTTCTTCACTTCTTTTCTATCCACACAACCAAGCACCCTTTATCTCCATTCCCAAACACTATACCCTACCTTCATATTTCATTATCAGAAATAGAAAGAAAAAAAAAAAGGTTGAAGAAGCAAATTGAGCTGACGGCGTGAACGAGGAGCTCGACAGCGCTACATTTCACAAGCAATTGCAATACAAAATATTCAACCTTTCAGTACACATTATCTGAAAGTAGGAGTATATAATTTGTTTATGTAAAGCACATTTTACAAGGAATTGTAGCACAAAACATTCAAGTTTTATACTTCAACTTAAAATTGTACTTCATTTTACCTAAAATTGTACTCTATTGTTTAAGTTTTATAATTCAAGTGTTCTACTAATTGATTATCCAAAATTGTACTGCAATTGCTAGCGTCTTATACTTCAAGTGTTCTGGAATTGTACTTCGTTTATCTGAAATTGTACTTCATTTTACATAAAGTTGTACTATATTATTGAATTTCTATATTTCAAGGGTTTTATTTATTAATTATCCAAAATTGTACTGCAATTACTAGGGTTTTATTCTTCAAGTGTTCTAAAATTATACTTCTTTTTATATAAAATTGTACTTCATTACCTAAAATTATATTTTATTTTACATAAAATTATACTCTATTATTTAAGTTTTATACTTCAAGGGTTCTACTAATTGATTATCCAAAATTGTACTGCAATTGTTAGCATCTTATACTTGAAGCGTTTTGGAATTGTACTTCATTTTTTATAAAATTGTACTTCGTTTATCTGAAATTGCACTTCATTTTACCTAAAATTGTACTCTATTATTGAAGTTCTATACTTCAAGTGTTCTATTTGTTGATTCAGCATGAAAATGTAGCATGTGCATGTTGTTCGAAATATCAATGCTTTTGTACTTCAATAAGGGAGATTTATACTTCATTGTGGTAATTATGTACTAGATTTAGAATGAAAAGATAGCATGTGCATGTTGTTCGAGAGCATGAACAAATGTGTGAGATATTACTTCAATAAGGGAGATTTTATACAAAGTGTATTTCAATATAACACCATATATACTTTGTTTGTTCTATATTTGTACTTCATTTATACTGAAAATATACTACCAGAGCATTAACAAGTACGTGAGATATTACTTCAATAAGGGAGATTTATACTTGATTTCAGGACAAACAATAGTCTCAAAATATTGTATTTGACCCTCACTATAATTATTAGAGACTAATTATTTAATTGCATAAAGTGTACTTCAACATAACACCATATATACTTCATTTATTCTGTATTTGTACTTTATTTATACTGAAAATATACTACCAAAGCATGAACAAATGCATGATATATTACTTCAATAAGGAAAATTTATACTTGATTTAAGGAAATATGTACTTCATTGCGGCAATTATGTACTTGATTTCTTGTTTTTTGTACTAATAGTGATAAACTTGAGTTTTGTTCCATGATTTGCCTTTATTTCTTGGTAATTAACAATCAAAACTCTAAAATTGTGTGTATTATTTAGTATGGTATGAATAAAATAATGTTAAAGTATTAAAGCGATAACAACTAGTGTTCAACAAATCATAGTTATCATTCATAGTATCCAAAGTATATCTATGCATTGAAAGTTGTAAACACATGAGCATTTGACAATCATATCCATCTTATCACCATCACAAATATGTACTTCACCTGGTTCGATAGTCTTAAAATATTATACTTGACCCTCACTACAATTATTAAAGACTAATTATTCAATTGCATAAAGTGTAATTCAACATAACACCATATATACTTCGTTTGTTTTGTATTTGTACTTCATTTATACTGAAAATATACTACTAGAGTATGAACAAATGCATGTGATATTACTTCAATAAGGAAAATTTATACTTGATTTCAGGACATATGTACTTCATTGCGGCAATTATGTACTTGATTTCTTGTTTTTTGTACTAATAGTGATGAACTTGAATTTTGTTCCATGATTTGCCTTTATTTCTTAGTAATTAACAACCAAAACTCTAAAAATGTGTGTATTATTTAGTATGGTATGAATAAAATAATGTTAAAATATTAAAGTGATAACCACTAGTGTTCAACGAATCAGAGTTATCATTCGTAGTATCCAAAGTATACTTATGCATTGAAAGTTGTAAACACATGAGCATTTGACAATCATATCCATCTTATCACCAGTACAAATATGTACTTCACCTGGTTCGATAGTCTCAAAATATTATACTTGACCCTCACTACAATTATTAGAGACTAATTATTCAATTGCATAAAGTGTATTTCAACATAACACCATATATACTTCGTTTGTTTTGTATTTGTACTTCATTTCCCGCATATTATATTGAACTTCGCTACAATATTTCACTTTAATTGAAGTGTACTTCAACATAAAACCATATATACTTCGTTTGTTCTGTATTTGTACTTAATTTCCCGCATATTATACTAAACTTTGCTACAATATTTCACTTTAATTGAAGTGTACTTCAACATAAAACCATATATACTTTGTTTGTTCTGTATTTGTACTTCATTTTTCACATATTATACTAAACATTGCTACAATGTTTCACTTTACTTGAAGAATACTTCAACATAACACCATATATACTTCGTTTGTTCTGTATTTGTACTTAATTTCCCACATATTATACTAAACTTTGCTACAATATTTCACTTTAATTGAAGTGTACTTCAACATAAAACCATATATACTTTGTTTGTTCTGTATTTGTACTTCATTTTTCACATATTATACTAAACATTGCTACAATGTTTCACTTTACTTGAAGAATACTTCAACATAACACCATATATACTTCGTTTGTTCTGTATTTGTACTTGATTTCCAGCATATTGTACTGAACCTCGCTACAATATTTTACTTTAATTGAATGGTACTTCAACATAACGCCATATCCATGTATATATAAAATGAGTCTTCTCCAATGCATCAAAATATTTTGACCCCATCTTGGATTTCATATGCTCCAATTTAGCCTGAAATATTAAGGGAGCAACGAGAGCAGGCCTCATTATGTCTTGCCATTGTTGCAATCAAATAAAGAAAAATTAGTATATAAACAGATTATATACTACCACTTTCAGATAATGTGTATTGAAAGATTGAATGTTTTGTACTACAGTAGTTTTTAACATGTACTTCAGATACACAGATTATGTACTACCATTTTCAGATAATGTGTACTGAAAACTTGAATATTTTGTACTACAGTTGATTCCAAAATGTACTTTAGATACACAGATTATGAACTACCACTTTCAAATAATGTGTACTGAAAGGTTGAATGTTTTGTACTACAATTGCTTCTAAAATATACTTCAAATACACAGATTATATACTACACTTTGAGATAATGTATACTGAAAGGTTGAATATTTTGTCCTACAGTTGTTTCTAAAATGTACTACTGATACACAAATTATATACTATACTTTCAGTTAATGTATACTGCAAGTTTGAATGATTTTGTACTATAAATGTTTCTAAAATGTACTGCATGTACATAGTTTATATACTATAATTTCATTTAATCTGCAAGCCTGAATGTTTTGTACTACAAATGCTTCTAAAATATACTGCAGTTACACAAATTATATACTATACTTTCAATTAATGTATACTGCAGGCTTGAATGTTTTTGTACTATAGATACTTCTAAATTGTACCGCATGTACACATATTATATACTATAATTTCATTTAATCTGTAGGCTTGAATGTTTTGTACTACAAATGCTTCTAAAATATACTGCAGTTACATAGATTATATACTACACTTTTGCCTAATGTGTTCTATGGGTATTTTTGTTTTTTTTTTTCCAGTTACAAGGATATATGAGTCTTTTTAAAAGCAATGGGGAGTGATTTCTAAGTTTTGTGAAAAAGTGAGGAGTTTAATGTGTAAAAATTCAAATGGGGATTGATCACTAAAATAAAAGAAGGATTAGGAATTTTTTTTTTTAATTAACCGTTCATTCAAATGCATCCTATTCATTTATTCGCAAGAAAATATTTCATATTTAAAATGGTTGATAATTTGATCATCGTGTGATTTAATCGAGGAGTTAAAATTAATTGAGAAGACTAATTGAATTTTCAACGATCAAAATTTAGATGTTAATCATTTTTATGTTGCAAAACTTCAATCTTTTTAAGCATATGTCATTTTTATAAATATTTTATTTACATTACATTATAAAAGTTCTAGCACATAAATAAAATGTGTTAAGGCGTGCAAAAATAAACTTGATTTATTATTTTGAATTACTAGTTGTTATGACATGCCATCCTTATATGCATAAATTTAATTTATTATATTATCGGTGATAGTTATATTGATAAATAATAAAGTAATCAATTTTTCGAATAATGTAAATAAACAATAACATAATTTTAACAATCCACTATGAGTAACATATAATATTAATTATTAATTAATATAAATTCATATTTAGCAAATAATTCATATTTTAAAAGTTTAAAAATGTTGAATACACACACTTGTTTACGCATTAGATAAAAAATTTCATTATGTTTTGACCCTATTACTTGTGTTTTATAATTTTATATCAAATGATAATGTATTTTTGAAATTAAAATAAAAATTAAGAATATTACTGGTAATTCCAAGTTTGGTATAATATGAAGTAACGTGTAATGTGCATTTCCTTTCTATATTATAGATACTAATGATCAGTTTTTTTTGTTTTTGTTTTTTGGGCTCATTTTCATTTTTTGCTGAAAATAAAACAGAGAGTTATCAACTTCTTCCCCATTTTCACAAATATTTTCATTCTCAAAATATTCTTCCAGACAAACTCTTACACTCTCTCTCCATTTTCACTTTTCATTTTCTCTTATTCACATTTGCACGATTTTTAATACAAAAATACTATAGTTGTGCTTGGTTATGTTTTTTGTTTGATTTTATTATGTATTTTCGGAGAATGAATTATTAGGGAATGTGAAAATTATTTTTTGGTATGTTTGTTTATGTTTTGGGGGAGACATTTTTTTTTTACTGTAGCAGTCAAATTAATGCTTTTTTTTGTTGAATTTTTGGAGTGAAAATGGAATTCAGTGATTATTTTAATATTAGAATAATAATAAAATATATAATGTGTATATATTAGAGAATGTGCTTTTTGGAGGGAAAATGAAAATATGTTTGGTTATGTTTCCCTAAACTAATGTTGTTTTGGGAAAACATAACCAAACAAAGTTTATATTTTTCAAATACAACTTATTTTCAACTTTACATAATCATTACATTTTAAACAAAATATCCAAACAACATTTCATTTTCAAAAACATATTTATAACTAACTTTTTACTATTTATTTTTACTAAAAAATAAAAATACCTCCGAAAAAAAAAATTCAAACAACCCTAACCGATGAGATAAATAGTATGTGGGTTCTTTTATTAATTTTTGTAAATATAAGATGAAAAATGGAAATTAGAATAAGAATTAGTATAAGAAACAATGTGATAATATTGAGAAATGGTGAATGCTTGTGCTTCTCCCTTGGAGTTGGAAGGCTATTTAGGAAACAAATTCAACGCTTAGAAATGCAAAAGAGACCCCCAGGCTCAGAGCCAGAGCAGTAGGGTTTAATGACTGAAATCTTCTTTCTCAAAAATGAAACTCGTCCATTAATTTCCTGAAATTTCACTTCGTCGACGGATTAACTGAAACCTACGAACATCAAAATCTTAATCTCATTTTCATCCGATCCGATCCGATCCGAGCCATCAATTCAATGGTGTCAGCAAAACTGGAGAAATCTACGGCGGATCTGCTGGCGTCGCCCGGCCTCATCTCGCTGCTGAAATCCCTAAAACTTAAGACGAAGCAGCAGGAGCTCTTGATCCGTGTTTCAATCCTCTGCTTGGTTTACGTTTTGGCGTTCATTGCCCGTCTCTTCAGTGTGTTGCGTTACGAGAGCATGATCCACGAGTTCGACCCCTACTTCAATTATCGAGTGACTCAGTTTTTGACGCAGAAAGGCTTTTATGAATTTTGGAACTGGTTCGATTCGGAGAGCTGGTATCCACTCGGTAGGATCATCGGTGGGACCCTCTATCCAGGCCTCATGGTCACCGCTGCCCTCATTTACTGGACCCTTCGCTTTCTCCGGTAAATTTCTTCCTTTTTTTAATATATGCATAGCTGGTGTATTTGCTGGGTGTTGTTTTTTATTTTTTCATATGAAGAACGAATTTTTATTGTGTGGATGTTCAATTTTTGTGCCAATCTGAGTGTTCCGTGCTTTAAATTTATCAGTATATGCTTCATGTTAGTATTTGACTACATACAGGGAGTGGGGAGTGTTGGGGGGTGGGGGCGCATGGTCTAGGAAATGGAGTAAAGGTTTTGGTGTTATACTATTTGGATTACTTGATGATGTAAAGATGATGGTTCAGCCTCAAAAGCCACGAGTGATTCACCCAAAAGAGAAAGAAAAAAAAAAAAATGGGAAACAGGAAAGTTAAAATGAAAATGGGTTGAGAAATAGTCTTTTCTATATTAAAAGCTCATCCGAACTAAGTTTAGTAAGTATAACAAACCAACCTTGAACATTTTGTGTTGTTCAAAGGTTTGATGCTCGACTCGAGCTTGAACTTGATTAGTTAGAACAATGGTATCTGTAAAATATCAAGCTAGCTTGATTTGCATTGAGTTTTCTATGCTTATAATAATGAATTATGCAAATTCATCGTTGATGAAATGTGGAGATAAGAAATGAGACAAAGTACCGCATTTCTGCTATTTCTTCTTATATATTTTTGGAGTATCCTTATACATAACTGATCCCTCTTAGTGGACTGTGGTAACAAGGCTATTCGGTCGCTTAATATACAAAATTGATGTACTTAAGTTGCCTATATAGGATTATATTTTCTGCTTGATGAAGTTTTCCTGAAGGAAACTAGTGTGGTCCATTTGCTATAAGTCCTTGGCCAACAATATGTGGACTTAAAAGCCAAACGGCTGAGTATGTGCATGTGAGTCATGTCTAGCCCATATTCTGCAATAAAGAAATTTAATCTTACTCCGGAGCACTTAGTCTACAGCACGATAACTTAGTCTACAGCACAGTGGCTTTAGATGACTAGCTTCGTAATTATAATTATGCACACATGTTCATATACTCAAATCTTTAACCTAAAAGAATAGAAAACTGAGATATGCTTGACATGTGTGTGCATGTAGGCCAAGTTTACCTTCGTATATGTATATGTGTGTACTTGTGAAATCTCTGTGACCATACGTTCTTCATTTTTAACCTTTTTCATTGTTAGCTCTGATTCTGCCATTCCTTTGCACTTGCATTCTATAGATGGCAGTCTTCATATCACAAAATTAGATATGATTGCAGACTTAATATTTCGAGATCTCAAGGATCTTTCCATCATTTCCAGGTTCGCTGTTCATATTCGTGAAGTTTGTGTGCTCACTGCACCATTTTTTGCTGCCAACACCACCCTTGTTGCTTACTTCTTTGGGAAAGAGTTATGGGACTCTGGTGCTGGACTTGTAGCAGCTGCACTAATTGCTATTTGCCCTGGCTATATCTCAAGGTCGGTGGCGGGGTCATATGATAACGAGGGTGTTGCTATATTCGCACTGCTGCTTACTTTCTATTTATTTGTTAAGGCTGTGAATACAGGCTCACTTGCTTGGGCCCTGGCTTCAGCTTTTGGATATTTTTATATGGTTTCAGCATGGGGTGGCTACGTCTTCATTATTAATCTGATCCCACTATACGTGATGGTTCTTTTGATTACTGGAAGATACTCGATGAGGTTATATGTAGCTTATAATTGCATGTATGTGCTGGGAATGTTACTAGCAATGCAGATTCGTTTTGTGGGCTTTCAGCATGTCCAATCTGGAGAACACATGGCAGCAATGGGGGTATTTTTCTTGATGCAGGTATGCTTTTCTGCTTTATCAGAGCAAATAAGCAACTTGGATATGCACTGGCCCCGTCAAAAGCTTTAAAGAGTCATTTAAAGGGGACTTGAGAATTTGAGCAAACCTTTTTGCTTTAGCATGAGTTTGGAAAAAGCTAACTTTATTTGCCGTAAAACAGACCTAAATTCTTTATTCCTAGAGTGAAAAGCAGTAGTCAAGACTATTTGATGAATATCAATTTGGATTAAGTCTCTTTCCTTTGTTGAGCATCAAAACAAATAGCATCCTTTCGACTGCATTGATTTCCTTCCATGCTCTGTAGACTAACTTCCTTTTAACACACAATCTGATATATTTGCTAAGATGCCGATGTTTGGGTCGATCACATGGAAATTTCTGGATATGATGTCTTGGAGAAGAGACTATATCAACGATGATATAACTGTTTTTTTTTTAGACTAAACCTGATACTGGAGATCTTTTTAGCTTGTTTTCCATTGTGGCCTCAAATTGCTGTATCTGTTAAAAGCATATCTAAGTAGGAGGGAATGTTTGCTTTCTGTCCAAATCTGTGCATGATCTGGCATTCACTGTCTTTGTTTCCTTCTCGTGTGTGCTTGCAGAGAAACCATTTCAATGTTTCATGTGCAATCAGTCATGTGCCACTAACTTTCAACTACCTATTCAGGTGTTCTACTTCTTAGATTGGGTCAAATACCTGCTAAATGATCCAAAAAAATTCCACACGTTCCTGAGGATCACAGTGACTAGTGCGGTAGGTTTGGGTGCGATAGCTCTGGGAGTTGGCACTGCTTCTGGGTACATTTCTCCGTGGACCGGTCGATTTTATTCTCTCCTGGATCCAACTTATGCAAAGGATCACATTCCAATCATTGCATCTGTCTCTGAGCATCAGCCAACAGCATGGTCATCATTCATGTTTGATTTTCATGTACTATTACTTCTTTTCCCAGCTGGTTTGTATTTCTGCTTCAAACGTTTGTCAGATGCCACAATATTTATAGTGATGTATGGTCTCACTAGTATGTACTTTGCTGGAGTCATGGTGCGGTTAATACTTGTTGCTACACCTGCAGTATGCCTTATTAGTGCTATTGCAGTCTCAGCCACTATAAAGAATTTAACTCAGCTGGTGAGAGCAAAGAGCAAGCCAGCTCCTGTAAGTTCTGGTAAAGGAACGAGTAGCACCAAAGCTTCATCTAAGGTGGGTATATGGTGCTTTTTTATTTTTACTGGTTCACATCATTTAATGCTCGATATATTGGATTCCTCATCCTGCATTTTGTTGTGTAGGCAACAATGTGTTTCTGATTGTTTAAACTGTGCATGGTGGTGGTCTGCAAGTATTCAACTGATTTTGTGCTTTTATTTGACTGTTTCTACATATTTTTTTATGATATATGCGACTGCAAAATTACCTGTATAAGGTTGTAGAAAGTTTTCTTGTTTTTTTATTGGTATAATGTTGTCTATGTATCTTTTACCACTAATTACCTAGTGTCAATGCTGATTATAGGTATGTCACCTTGAATAGTGAATGAAGACAAAATATTTTAGGAAAAATTGACGCAATTCTTCATGTTATTAAGAGCTGGAAATTATTTTTGAAGTATATCATAAAATGAGTAATTTTTTTGTTGCCTCAGTCCTCAGATGAAGGTTTCATTTGTTCAGATACAAACAATAAAAGAGATTTAGTCATCTCCATTTTTTTCTTTTGAAAGAAATAAGTATATTAATGGACATCAAATTTTTTTCCTTTCCTGAACTAAGATACTTGAGAAGTAATTTACTAAACCCTGAGTGTATTTTAGCACATTGATGAATATGTTTACTTTTGATCTTTCTTTCCCTATGTATTAAATTACTTCCTGAGCCTGGTAATGAAGCTTGCTTGTGTCCTCCAGCCCTGGATGTCTGTCCTCCCTTTTTTTTTTTTTTTTTTTCGTCTTGTCAAATTTCTGGATATTAATTCCTTGCGGCATTTAAAAGTGACCGGATTAGTTTACTTGTCCTTGTTTCACAAACAGGGTTCCCTGGATCAGTCTCTTCCTTTCCAAAGAAATGGTGCCATTGCCTTGCTTGTTGGAGCATTTTACTTGCTTAGCAGATATGCGATTCATTGTACATGGGTTACATCAGAAGCATACTCGTCTCCATCAATTGTCTTAGCTGCTAGGGGTGCTCATGGCAACAGGGTCATTTTTGATGACTATAGGGAAGCATATTTTTGGCTGCGGCAGAACACCCCTCCTGATGCCAAGGTGATGTCCTGGTGGGATTATGGTTATCAGATCACTGCTATGGGGAACAGAACGGTGATTGTTGACAACAACACTTGGAATAACACACACATTGCTACTGTTGGACGTGCTATGTCATCTTATGAGAATGAAGCATATGAGATCATGAGATCACTGGATGTTGATTACGTATTAGTGGTGTTTGGAGGTGTCACTGGTTATTCTTCTGATGATATTAACAAGTAAGAACTTATATATCTAGAAGTATAGATTTGTTTCTTCTAAGTGCTCTAGTTTGTTTTTGCTTAACTGAAAAAGGTCTTCTCTTGTAACACTAAATGCATAGGACCTTTTCTTTCTGGTGTGTGTTAGTTATTGGACAAAGCTTGGCTCAAATTTTTTAAGCATGATGGAAGATGGATCAAATTGCGTTCAAGTTATCAGATTTTCATTTAGTTGAAAGCATCAATTACTAAGAAAAATTAAGCATTTCTTTGAAGCAAAATGAATAATTCATGAAACTTGCAAATGGACCCTAATAATGGTTAATAGCCCTGTTGAAATGTCATGTGGCATATGTAAATGAAAAATGAAAATGAGAAATAGTGGTGGCATGCTGATAAGATCACTTCGTCGCGCTTAAACTCTAAGCTACAGATCTGAAGTGCTTGCTAAAAGCTACTAGTTATCACTGTTTTTGAATATAAAAACCACTGGACTGAGTTTTGGTTAACAGCTTGGTTTTATTACTGTAATTCGACTCTGAATATAAATGTGTAAATCAGCTTGCATCTTAACTATTTACTGTTTTGATTTATGATTTCCATATGCTGATTTTCTCCTTTGACAGTTTAAGTGCTTCTCTTAAACTGACTGATATAACCCTTTTACATCAGATTCTTGTGGATGGTAAGAATTGGAGGTGGCGTTTTTCCTGTAATTAAGGAACCCGATTACCTTGTTAACGGAGAGTACCGTGTTGACAAAGGGGCAGCTCCGAAGATGTTGAACTGTCTAATGTAAGTTGATGTTCACAACCAAGTGTATGTTAAAGGTTGCCATGGTTTCTGCATCATTTTTTTGTGGTGGCAGCACTAGCATCTTGCAGTTATAAATGTTTTTGACTAGTCTGTACTGGTTATTACTATTTAAATTGCTATAGAAAATTAATTCCAAACAGCACACTTTTCTCATTCGTTTTTCTGTCAAAGGCCTTTTGGTGTCATATTCCAATTTTTAGATGCATGACAGGGAAATTCTTTTACAGTTTCGGCTGTCAAGGTGGCAGTCCTTTGTTGTAAAATGACTGGAATTCTCAATTGAAGTATGATTATAGGATTACTGAACTGCAGGATTAGTTTTTTTTTTTTTATTGTTTTTTACTTTTCCTGCCCCAATATGGTTATTATACTTCCGATAATGTGTGATCTGGATCCTAATATTTCAAAATTATCAGATGCGTCCTTCCAGATAAAGTTCATGCTATATTGATATCTATTATTTGGAAAGTCTATAACTAAATTAGGAATTCTGTCCACCTGCATGGAACTCTTGAAATTCACTTGCAACCTGCTCTGAGAAAGTTCCTCTGGGCAGTGGTAAAAGATCAATACAATATTGTCAAGAAAATGTGTCTGTTCATCATAGAAATATTGTTATATGAAGAACTTAAACTATGTTATCTGCTTGAAGAACAATTAATGAATCTACTTGTTGTCAATGTTATTTGTTGACTACAAAAGTAACACAACCAAGTTTTATCAATTTTGTTTCAGCAAATTCATGATAATTTCCTCCTCCATTTTGTAAAGCTCCGAAAGGATGTGTAAATGTTAATATGATAAAGCACTAGATGGCCCAAATGTGCACTCCTTTATCTACTACTAAACTTCTTTACCTCAATGTGCTCTACATTATTGTAATTTCATATAATTTTTCTTGCATCCTGCTTTTCACTTCTCATTAAAGCTAGTTAATGTCTTATGGTGGTTGGTATTATCGTAATATTTGTTTATATCCTCTGTTGCATTTATTTAAATGCCTTGCCATACTTCAATTTTTATTTTTGTTTCTAGTGCATGGATTTACAGCAAAATCACTTAACAAAGAAAAAGGAATATTTAGATCATGATGATTGCTTGAATCTTATAATCCTTTTTTTGTTTAAAATGACTAGCATGCTTGGAGAAAGGTTGCTTTCATGCAGATTGAACCTATTATATTCCAATAATCATCTCATGTTATGCGTAATTTGGTGCTAAGGAATATGATATATTTGTGCTACTGTAATTATCTTATGCTTGTTTCTTCCAAGTGCTTGCTTACATGTAAAGTTTCATGAAGTGACTAGATTTGACTCTGGACGATATTCTTGATTTGTAACTTCAGATCTGATTTTTGATTCAATTGATTTTTTATTCTACCATGAAATTTTTATGCCTCTCATGTTTTATACTGATTTGTCATTAAATGATTTCACTTCGCTACTTGATTAGGTACAAGCTATCTTATTATCAATTTGGTGAACTGACTACAGAATATGGAAAGCCTCCTGGGTGAGTTAACTGTTTATATCCCCTTTCTCTCTTCTGTGTGAGACTGTATGCCAAGTTCACATCTTGGCAGGTCAGTGAAATGCAAAGTAGAGATTTTCTTTGTTTCATGGACTAGGATGATGCTTTTACTTATACCCGCTTGTTAAGTGCCACCCTAATGATCCTAGTGAAGCTGAATACCTGTTTCCTTTTCATGAAAGGACATGCTTAACACCACTACAGTTCCCAGTTATAATTATTTATTAATACCAAGTGTCTAGGTATGGGTATGACAGGGTACAGTAAATATGCTCATAATCTAAATGCTGTAGATGGCATTATCTTTTTAAGAAAGAAAAATTGTGACTAATAGCCCAAGATGGCAATTTTTGGCTTCTGTGATAGCACAAGATGGTGGGACGATTGAGAAAAAGGATAATAAAGATCTCCTCTACCATGGAAATACTCCTACAGAAACACTTTTCTGGTTTGCACTGTTTAAATACACTAATCCCTAGGAGCTTCTCCAAACACCTGGTTCTCTAAGGGCCTGTTTGGTTTTATTTCCATTTCCATCATTTCTAAAATGGTGAGAATTAGTTATGTGATGTGATGTGGAAATGAAAATATATTTGGATGAAATGCTTGGAAATGTAATGATTATATTGGTTTTAATAGGTTGTAGGTGGAGAGATAGAAAAAATGGAATAGAGAGAGAAGATATATAAGTTATTGGGAAAAGATATATTGTTTATTGGAGAATATGTTTTGAAAATGGAAATTGAAATTATGTAGGGTGAAAATTTTTAAAAAGTGATGATTTCTATTTCTGGAATAATAAAATTGGTGAAAAGGGGGTTTGGAAATAAAACCAAACAGGCTCTAAGTCCCTCTAGGTAGACAGAAAATACATGTTCTGATAGGACATTAGGCAATCTGTGGGTAATTTGAAGCCCTCATTCTAAAGAGAGTGTGCAATATCTCCACAGTCTTGTTTCCCTCAACGAGACAACATCTGGTGCTTTGGAAATTATGTTTGTGTTGCTGGCAGATTTAAAAATATCAAGTCCATGAAGATAATTTATAAAACCTGTATATATCTTCAGAGAAACAGGAAGACAACCAAATGATGGTATAATGCTTTTGTGTCTTTATTTCAGTAAAAATATGGGATACGACTAATAGATTGACACTACGATCTATTTGTTTTGGTCTTAATATAAACTATAAAGAATAAAACTCCCAAGTAAAAGTGAACCTAGGAATGCAAGTTGGGAATACTTGATTGTGAATTCTTATTATTTCATCATAATTATTCATTCATGAAGTTTTCATTTGTTGTGTTTCGATTTCTGTAATTGGCAGAAAATATGCTTTGATTTCAGTAGATGAATTACCATCGTGATGTTTTTGATTGTGACAGATATGACAGAGCACGGGGGGTTGAGATTGGAAATAAAGACATAAAGCTAGAACATTTAGAAGAGGCGTTCACTACGTCAAACTGGATAGTCAGAATATACAAGGTCAAACCCCCAAATAATAGGTGGTGATTAGCTCTCTCTCTCTCACGGAGCTCAAGATGTCACAGTAGTGCTGAGTTTATGGTTAGGTTTGAGTAGACCATTTTAGATTTCAATTTTGTAACCTTTAAGGTTCCAAATTTTCTGGGGTTTTTCTGTTTTTCTTGTTCAGATTTAATAGTGCCCCTTTACCTCATTACTGTAACGAAAAGCTGGCCAGCAAGTAGTTGCATGTTTCCTCTGATGTCAAGTTCAACTCGTAATGTTATTTAACGGGATTGAAATGAGTTTGGATAAGTGAGAGTTCTCTTTTTCACTAGATATTTAATACGTGCTTCACGCCCCTTTTAATTTGTAATACTGAAGAAATGAAAATATACACGTACGGCAATAGATTAGCACCTGACATTAAAGAACTTAAAGCAAAATATTGAGAACCTTTGAATTGATATTCAACTGGAGGTCTAAAACACCATTGCAGTGGCACTTGGATATTCATGCGATTTGAGATTTTGATGTGTAAAAAGTTCTACGAATGATGAAGAATGGTTTGTCCAGAGGAAAATAATTGGTATTTTGCGGGAACCATCTGAAACAAAGGTTGCATCATGCATGACATGTACTTTTTAATCCTGCATTGAAATTTTTGCAGTATAATTGTACAGTTCTAGCATCAAACAGCCAAACTAAATTAAAAATATTGGGACGGCAAAGGGAACTCTCTCTCTCTCTCTCTCTCTCTCAATGAAGCAGGAATTGAAGTTAGCATTCGACTCTCAGATGCTATTTAAAAGATGCCACGATTCACAGCCTCCAGCCATTTCAGTTAGTTAAACTTAAGACGAGCCAGGCTAAAAAGAGCTGAACGATAGAGAAGGTGAAACGACGGAGAATGATGGAGAAGGCTAAGGTTCACAAAAATACTGACAGCTTGTTGTATAATCTAGAAATGATTTTTGCATTAAAAATGAAATCCCTGCATATTGATGAAATTACTGTTTCTTGGGTTATAAACTGTTCAACTGAAACTGATTCAAAGAAACTCCAACACAACATCTCACGATGTTAAAAATGAAAATAACTGTAGCCATTTTTATTCATGGACCACCACTAAAGATGTTCATCACTATATTGAATGTGTGTAAATATCCTCTCTGTTCAACTTGTTACATATTGGAGTACGCTTCTCCACTGCGTCCCTGCAAATAGAAGAGAATAAGAAAATTCAGTCAACTAAATGCATTAGATATAGCAATCAGAAACTTATTTCCTCCGTCAAAGTTGTTTTCTTATACCAGAGAAACTCCTGAAACGTGAGCACGGACATACACTTACGTCAACTATTTCCAATGCCAACTACAAGTCTCAATTCCTAGCTACCAAACACACTATCATCTATTTTGCACCATCAACCTACTCTGGTTGGTACAAAGTTTCTAAGAATGCTAAATTCATAAACACAATCTATAAATTATGGATCACCAGTTGAGGGAGGGGGGGTACCACGCCATATTTTCTCAAAGCAGGAATTGTTCTCCTAACACAGGCAGGCTAAATACAGAAACCACAGTCCATATAGTGACAGAGATACTGGGATATAATTGTGATTCATTTACGGGGTTGTGTTCATTCCCTGTAATCATAATGATGTTTGTTGCTGTTAATAGCACTGGACAAAGGTCGGTGCTCAGAGCTGCCAATCTTTGGGTGGCCTAAACATAAAACGCCAGCATCTTGCTACAGAGTACTAAAAACAGTAACCCACATTCCAGAACCAAGGCTCATATCTATTGCCATCTTCTGGTTCAGGTAAAATCTGTCCACCCTTGGGACTTCTAGGCAAAATGCTATTAATATGCGGGCATATTAGTAGATATTTTAAAATCAAGGGCAACCAAGGTTTGCTAGCACAAACACAAGCAAAGGATTTAGCAAGGGGAAATTTCTTTTTTAGATGTGGATGAGTGGCAATAGTGCATCTCTCTCTAAACAGGGAGTTTTAGAGGGTAATTTGCCAGGGATAAAGAAAAAAAGAACCCATTTCTCCTTTTTCTTTTTTTGGGCTTTGATGATACAAGCCTCCTCATGTTTATTTGACACTGTATTTGAAGAAAAAGGTTTCAGCTTCTATCCTGCATGTAGAGAAAATACAATAGACACATCTCTAATTTTCAAAAAATTTATTCCTAAAGGCTACTGCAGTTGAGATATCCCTAATAAAATGCAATGAAAAGAGAACAAATAGTCTTGATTAATCCAAATCTTAAAAAATATAGAGTATATGTAGCAGGTCCACAGAACCCAAGGGAGATGATCGCAAAGGTGAAGTTCATTGATTGAAATTTCTAAAGGCACCATATTTGAAATACTGAATGATGCTCTGAGGAATGAATTGGTGCAGGATAAAAGAAGCCGGCTTCCCATTGGATTTCATGCTGAAAGGTTTTGATGAATCCAAAAGTACATAGCTGTCGACTGTACCAGGCATCCATCTATTTGATCTCAAAGTGTATGTAATCAGATGAACTGCATTTTAGGGTTTCTTTTGAGGACATGACCGTAAACATACCAAGGCAAGGTTGAACATGTAAAGTATGCAAGCCTCTTGCTGATGATAGTTTGGCAAGTTGGATAGTAAGAGACTAATGCAGATTGTAGTGACACCAATACCTTTTTCTTTCTTTTCTTTCTTTTCTTTTCCCTCAAGACAAACAATATGCCATGATTGACATGAATACACAATTATAGAATCCAACTGAAGTAGTTTAGTTAAGTCGACATCTTTAGTTAACTCAATACTTTTCCACCTCAAAATATAAAGACAACAACCATCTCATGATGGACTTTTCAAGTAACCTAAATAAACAACCATGTTGTCCATATGAAAATTAATATATCTTCTAATTTCCCCACTACATGCAAGAATTACACTGCAATTCTTACAGTAAAACATAATAAAAGCAGTAAATCACATTAATGCAAAAAGAAAAGTATTAAAGTAGGGGATTAACATACTTCAGTCGAGGTCCTCCTCTCTAGCCTGCCCTCCTGCTGCCGAGTCAGTATTGGATGTTCCACTATTAGTATTGTTCATGTTGTTATTCCCTCCATTACTCCCAGCTCCTGTGCCACTACTGCTCGTCTCTGCTGGTGAACTCCACCCTCTGAAAGGCCAAGGCAGAGATATCCTAAACCTCCTTTCTGCTGTCCTTGGCGTCTGTGCACTATTACTATTATTATTGTTATCATCCCTACTCTCCTCACTCCCACCAGCATCCCCCGAACTCAAATTACTGCTATTACTGTTCCTACTACTATTGTCATTCATCTGTCCTGTCCTTCGATTTTCATAATCTGGATCATCAGTGGGCAACTCATATCTACAAACAGGGCAAGAATTATGCAACTCAAGCCAAGGCAATATACAATCTTTATGGTATATATGCTTGCAAGGCATCTGCTTTGCCTCCTCATTTAACTCAAAGCTATCTTTACACACTGGGCATTGCGATGAATCCAAAGCCAAGATCTCCTCTTTGATCTTTATATCTGGCAATCCCTCCACCACAGACTTGGACGCAGGTGGTGTCCCATATCGATTTGGATCATTCTCCATAAGTTGCTGAATCAATTGCTCCAAACCAGGTCCAATAAAGTAATCACCTAAATTCGTAGGAGGTCTAAAATCAACCCCCCCGCCGCCTGGAGATTCAAAAACAAGCTGAATATTTGCCCCCCTCGCCTGAAGATTATTGATGTAATTACTAAGAAAAGCCAAGGGATTAAATTCATTGGGGGATCTCGAGCCAAAAAGCGCAGAGAGATCATCAAATCCAGTAGCTCCGCCGCCAGAGGAGATTGAGAAGGCGGTGCCGCCAGGGGCAGAGGAGGAAGAAGAGAAGATAACGGGGAAACCACCATAGCCGGGGGAGGCAGGAAAGTTATCGGTGAAGAAGGGGTTAGGGATTATGTTGGTAGGGTTTGAGGGTGGCGCAGTATCGGATTCTTCTAGAAAGCCGCCATGACAATTGGGGCAAACGAGTTCAGCAGTAGGTGAGGGTGGAGGCGTGATGGTGACGTGGCGCTCGCATTGATAGCAGAAGTATTGTTGCAGAGCTGCGGTGTCGCCGCCTCCTCGGTCACCAGGAATTCCCGCCGAAGACATGGTTTGATAGTGTGTGCGGGTGTGTGTGTGTGAGAGAGAGAGAGAGAGATAGAATATTCAATTTTGATTTATCGGAGAATATAATGAAGTGAATGATAAGAGAACGAACACAAGGAACTTTGAGTTTGAGAAAACGTGTGGACGTGAAGGGAAACAGGTTCTCGCCTGTTAGCTGCACTCCAATTTCATACTATGACAGCTAACGTCGGTCATCAATTTTCAAAATTTATCTGGTTGTTGGAATATCGCGTTCAAAGTCAAATGTCTGACAATCTGGATCATTATTGATCAACTAATACGCTCATGTCATTATATAGAAGTATGCTAATATTTAATTATTTTTTTTCCGTATTGGAATTTGATTTAATTATTTAGAGATCAAATTAGATTAAAATTCTAAAGCTTTGTTTGGTTATGTTTCTTTGAAATAATATTATTTTGGAAAAACGTAAATAAATATATTCTCATTTTTTCTTCAAAACGCACATTTTTTAATATATACACACTAGCATTATTCATGTGATATGCATGGATTCTTAAAATTATTATATATTAATGTAATTATTGAATTATAAATATAATTAAAAAAAATAATATAAAAATAAAATTATCGTAAAAAATGATCAAATAATTAGTAAAGAGTAAATTTAAGATTATTTAGTGAGAAGTTAAAAAAATATTCTAAACTTCCAAAAATAAAAGTCTATGAATATGATTACATATTTCATTAAAAAGAAAAAAATAATATGCAACCAAAAATTAATAGATAATTGCATTAAAAAATAAAAGTAAATGAGAATAATACAAAACACAGAATTGCTGGCTTAAGAGTTGTTGGAAAAAATTTAAAATTATAGCACTTTAAAATTACGTTAAACTCAAGTCTCAAAAGACAATGAGCATATATTAAGTTAAAACTTAAAATATAAACAATTAGATAATATATTGGTTGCCAAGAATTTAAACAATTTCTTATTAATTTCAATTTTTGAATAAAAATCAATTAAGTCAAGCCAAAACTATGATAGTACAAAAAATTTCAAAAAATAAAATAAATATATAAAATAATTATAAAGTTAAAATCAATATTAGTATATAAGTTAAACATTTTATTAACTCATAGTTTAGTTATCCAATAATTAAGTGAAGAAAAGAATTAAGAATATATATTGATAAAATAGTATTTAAAATTTTTAAAAATAGTACGAATTATACATACTTATACATACACAATTACATATATATGAATAAAAAATAAAAAATAAACGACATACTTTTAAAATATAAATATTCAAAAAGTGAAACAAACTTTACAAATACCAAAACCAAAAAATAGATCTTATCATATAAAATTGTAAACTTAGATAAACAAAAATAAGAGGATTTAAAAATAAATTACAAAGTCTAACAAATAAATTAATAACTTAATTCGAAGAATGAATTAAAGGATACTAAATGTATAACAATTTAAATAAAATAAAAATTAATTGACAAAATTTATCAATAATTGAAGATAAATATATAATTAATAAAAATTAAATTAAATTAAAAAATATTAAGAGCAATTAATATATATATATATATCATCTTGTAAAATTATAAAATTAAAAGAAAAAAAAAAGGAATTTAAAAATTAAAAAAATAAAAAATGAGTTGATAACGTAAACTAAGTAATAAACAAAAAAAAGATAATAAAAATTTACAAAGTTAATAACAATAAAAGCTAAATGATAGATTTTATTTATGGTTGAAAAGAAAATTATAGCATTAAATCCAAAAAATCTCTTCCATCAGTAAGCAACATCCCTAAAAAAAAAAAAAGAGAATCGAAAAAGTGAAAAATAAAATCAAACAATAAATAAACAATTTGAAGAATAAAATAAAAAGGCACACAAAGAGAAATAGGAAAAAAATGCTAGAAAATAAAGTGGTACACAAAGAGTAGTGTGAAAAAAATGCTAGAAATTGATAATATTAATAAAATGACTTTCGAAACACTCTATATATAATGGTATACATATAAATTAGTTATTAAAGATGAGAGAAAATTATGAAAAACTTATCAAACTATAGAGTTCAAATGATCCAAGTATCTTCCACATATTGAGAGTAGAGATAAAAGAGATTTTGTAGATAAAATGAAATCATTTTTTTGGTATTTGAGATAAACAATGAATAATTTGTTCTAATCAATAAAATGATATAAAAAATCTAGATATCTTTAAAAGGAATAAATACTTTCAATTTAATTATCAAAAACCAATTATTAAATTTAATTAAAAAGCTTAAAATTCTAAGAATTTAGAATTTGATCAAAATTGCACAATTATGAGTTCCACACTGTTCTGCTATAAAATAATTGTAGAATAATAAAATTTATATATAAAATAAATAAAATATTTATCTATTAATCTTGTGATAAATTATAAGATAGAATCTTGTGATAAGAGTACTTAACATGATGCTTATAAAATATTTTTTAAATTATAAACTTATTTAGTGAGATAAAAATATGATTATACATATTTTTTGAATTGTCTTATGAGATAGAAATCTATATCACAATTCTGGATAAACACAACATGATATTTTAGTTATAATGGATAAACTGATCGTATTAAAATGAAATATAAAAGTAAATAAACAACCAATGAAAAATTATCAACTAAATTAAAATGTTCAAAATTCTAAGAATTTGACATTTGGCCAAAATTGAACAAGTAGAATCAAAATTGCATAATTGTGGGTCTCACACCGTTGTGCTATATATAATAGTATAGATACATATATTATATATACACATTATATATTTTTTTAATATTATTCTAATATTAAAATAATCACTCAATTCCATTTTCATCCCAAAAATCCAACAAAAAAGTATTGATTTGATTGTTACAGTAAAAAATGTCTCCCCCAAAACATAAACAAACATAAAATAAAATAAAAAAAAACTTTCACATTCTCCAATAATTCATTATCCCAAAACATATAATAAAATCAAACAAAAAACATAACCGAACACAACCTAAGTGTACATGAGTTCTATCTTATCTACTCTTATAGAATTAGGATTTGTAGTTTCTTATCTACTCTTGCATAGGATTGGTGTTCTTTTTTCTTTCTAATTAGAATTCCTGTTACATGAGGAGTAGTCATGTAATTAGCCAACTTTATTGAATCATGTAAATTTGTGAATTTTTATTTTTCATATATCGAGTATTATTTTTATCATAAAATTTACAAGGTGTTTGGTTGAACTTGTTTAGAATGTTTTATAAGCTCTTACATCTTATAAGATGTTAAATCTTTTTTTTTTTTAAAATAAGTTTTAAAAGTATTTGGATAAAATAAAATTTTATAAAATTAAGGAAAATTGTTAAGATTTTAAAAATAAGAGAGTGTTTTGGTGAGTTTATAAGTTTTTAAAAAAAAATAAAAATTACTAAATATTTCTTAACATCTTATAAGCTCTCAAATATTTTATAAGATGTCTTAAAGAGCTTATAGGCTCATACAAAACCCTCTTATTAAATGCAATTTACAAATTTTTAATAAATCAAATGTTATACTTAAATTGATTATGTTATGTGTTCAACATAAATAAATCTATTTTTATGAAAATTTAATGATTTATAAGTCGTCCCTGAAGATTAACAGGCTCCTCATGTGAATTTATTTGTCCTCTCTTAATCTCCTAGTGATACGTTGGACAAAGGATTCAAAACAAATCAATCATTACTATTATATATAGTACAATGGTATGAGACTCATAATTATGTAATTTTGATTTTAATTATGGAATTTTGGCCAAATGGTAAATTCTTAGAATTTAAGCATTTTACTTCTTTTAAAAAAATTTCATTATTTATTTATTCTTATCTCTAACCGATATGATATCATCTTATCTCTAATTTTCTTTTATTCAAAATTTAAAATATATCTATCTATCTATACTATCTATATTATTATATATAGCATAACAGTGTGGGATCCATAATTACTTAATTTTGATTGCAATTTTGTCCAAGTGGCAAATTCTAAGAATTTTGAGTTTTTTAATTAAGTTTAAAATTTTTCATTAATTATTGATTATTATCTCTAACCGATATGATTGTGTCTTATCTCTAATTTTCTTTCATTTGAAATTTAAAATATATCTCTCTATACTATTAAGTAAGAACTTAATTCAATTTAAAAATATAATTTATTTTATTTATTAACAATTAGATATTGATACTAGATTATAAAAAATTGATAAAATCTTTTTTCTTTAATAGTTTAAGATAAAGCTGCTACATCTCCTTTGAAAAAAAAGAAACGATAGTCTCTAAGATAAAGTCATTACTTTTTTAGTTAATTCGCACTAAATTTTTAAAATTTTTAATTAAATCAAAAAAATTATTAGTAGTTGGTTGCTCTATTCATATTAGTTGAACACTTATCCATTCCATATAAATATTTCTAAAGTTTCAAAATCGTTTTCTTGGTTGAACAAATAATTATTTAATTGATCTTTAATATCAGAAAAATGATTGTCTATAAAATTTGTTTCATCTCGTGCTTAGAATGTATCGAAAATTTCTTAATTTACAATTTTTTTAAAGATCTTTTTTAAGTTTTCTCTTAGCTTTAATAACTAAATTTATTCATACCTGATTGTTTATGGTGAAAACTTTTTGAAAAAAATATTAATTTTACGACTAATTACAAGAGGTTATGTGTAAAATAAATTACTAATAATCAATTTAATGGTTTTATTTATATATTGAAGTATCAAATTCAATTTTAAATATAATAATTAATTTAAATAATATTCTAAATATTTATTTGGTCAATAAATCTAATATAGCTAAATATAAAGTTGAGATTTTTCAACCAACAAAATGCAGTCTAATAAGAACAATAAAGCAAGTTTCATCAGACGATATCAAATCTCTATCAAGTAAAGATTTAATATTATCCTTTAATATTATATATAATAATAGCATAATATAAAAAATATTCCAGTAGGTTAAGACTTTTCTACTTCATGCACCTATATAAAGAGGCTATGTGATTCCATGCAAACATAACCGGAAGAAATAGAAAAAATTCAAATTTCAAAAAGCTTTCCCTTAGTCTTTAAAATCTGAAAGAAGGAGAAATCAATAAAAAATTTCACAATAAATTCATTTTTTGCTGGAATTTGATATCTATTGAAAATTTGATTTCATATATATAATTAAACATAATTATCTTTTCTTGATTGTTGAAAACATGATGTTCTCTATGTTAATATGGTAGAGTATGACAAATGAGCTAGGCACAGGAAATGAGTGAGCAAGAAAATTTGCATCAAATAATGATTCTTTTTTGACTTATTTGTAAGGATTTAGGTGGTATTTTCTTCATGTTCATTTCAAGTATAAGATATGTCGAATCATATAAATGTATTCTCCCCCCCCCCCCCCCCCCCCCGAGAGTATTGGTGCAGCATTAATATTTTAAGGATCATGAGAAATATTGATTATTAATTTATTTTACCTTTTTATATGAATGATTAGGAGGTTTGGACATGGTTGATTTTTGATGGAACGTTACGATCAAGTTGGGAAATGGAGGTAAATAACATGTGAAAAAAATTGTTATTTATTATTAGTCCACTTTCAATAATTATTTGGCATACATAATTTTTTTTTTTTTTTTATCATAATGCAATTTCAGATTGAGAAAGTCTCATAGCATATTGAAAGGTGATCAATTTCTGATGTAGAGTCTCACAAGTAATGAAGGAATTCAATATAAAGATGAATCATGTCTTAATTTCTACTTTAAAAGAAAACTCATAACTTATGTAATGTGATTTTTGTTTTTATTGATTGAGTATTTGTAATACTTTGAAAAGTTAATATAATGTTACTTTTGTTTTATCAACAGTTCCTCAAAATGTGACTAAATTTTTGCTAGATTTAGTATTTCAAAACGTGGTTTCTAATACTTTTGAGAAGCATTTTCTTCCGTTAATGTAGTGTTCCACTTGGTTTAGCCTTTTTAAAATGTAATATCAAAACTTTCAAGCTAATTGTATAAACATTTGCAATTACTCATTTGGCCGGATAGCATTATCCCTGCACTTATATGTATAAGAGTTGGTGTTCAAACTCAAAATAGTCCCAAATGTATTCATCTTTTGTTTGATTTTTTTTTTTTAATTGTGCAGTAAGTTTTTATATTATTAATATTGTTTATCATTCTTTCATGTCTTTGCAGGTATTATACTATCTATTATTTTGTTCAATTTCTTTTAAATTGACTAAGTTGTCTTAGGTTATGGGAAAAAATAAGAGTCTTTGTATTTTTATATCGTACTTTTTAAAATTGATAATAATGTGACGAGCTTAAGTTTTCATTGCTTTTTATTGATATTAATACATATGATTTGGTGGGAAAAACTCTTTAATTTTGATACTATTTATCTAATTTAAAAAAAAATCACGTATTAAACTTACTTTTACATAAAATAAAAACAATATTAATATATTATATTTTCAATAATAATTAATTTCATCCGTGCATAGCACGGGGTACATGCTAGTTATTATATATAACACAATAGTGTGGGACCCACAATTACTCAATTTTGATTGTAATTTTTGCCAAGTGGCAAATTCTTAGAATTTTGAGTTTTTTAATTAAATTTAAAAATCTTTATTAATTATTGATAATTATCTCTAACCGATATAATTTTATCTTATCTCTAATTTTCTTTTATTTGAAATTTAAAATATATCTCTCTATAATATTAACTAAGAACTTAATTCAAATTTAAAAATATAATTTATTTTATTTATTAACAATTAGATATTAATACTAGATTATAAAAAATTGATAAAATCCTTTTCCTTTAATAGTTTAAGATAAAGTCGCTACATCTCCATTGAAAAAAACTAAACAATAGTCTCTAAGATAAAGTCATTACTTTTTTAGTTAATTCGCACTAAATTTTTAAATTTTAAAAAAATTATTAGTAGTTGGTTGCTCTATTCGTATTAGTTGAACACTTTTCTATTCCATATAAATATTTCTAAAGTTTTGAAATTATTTTTTTGGTTGAATAAATAATTATTTAATTGATCTTTAATATCAGAAAAACGATTATCCATAAAATTTATTTCATCTCGCGCTTAGAATATATCGAAGATTTTTTAATTTATAATTTTTTTAAAGATCTTTTTTAAGTTTTCTCTTAGCTTTAATAACTAAATTTATTTATACTTGATTGTTTATGATGAAAACTTTTTCAAAAAAAATATTAATTTTACGACTAATTACAAGAGGCTATGTGTAAAATAAAGTATTCATCAATTTAATGGTTTTATTTATATATTGAAGTATCAAATTCAATTTCAAATATAATAATTAGTTTACATAATATTCTAAATATTTATTTGGTTAGTAAATCTAATATAGCTAAATATAAAGTTGAGATTTTTCAACCAACAAAATGCAGTCTAATAAGATATAACAATAAAGCAAATTTCATCAAACGACATCAAATCTCTATCAAATAAAGATTTAATATTATCCTTTAATATTATATATAATAATAAGATAATATTAAACATGTTCCAGTAGGTTAAGACTCTTCTACTTTATACACTTATATAAAGGGACTATGTGATTCCATGCAAACATAATTGGAAGAAATAGAAGAAATTCAAATTTCAAAAAACTTTCCCTCAGTCTTTCAAATCTGAAAGAAGGAGATATCAATAAAGTTTTCCACAATAAATTTTTTTCTGCTGGAATTTGGTATCTATCAAAATTTTGGTTTCATATATTTATATAATTAAACATAATTATCTTTTCTTGATTGTTGAAAACATGATGTTCTCTATGTTAATATGGTAGAGTATGACAAATGAGCTGGGCACAGAAATTGGGTGAGCAAGAAAATTTGCATCAAAGAATAATTCTTTTTTGATTTATTTGTAAAGATTCAGGTGGTATTTTCTTCATGTTCATTTCAAGCATAAGATATATCAAATCATATAAATGTATTTATTGCCCCCCTTCCCCCCCGGTGTCCCCCCACTAGAGTACTGGTACGACCTTAGTATTTTAAGGATTATGAGAAATATTGATCATTAATTTATTTTACCTTTTTTATATGAATGATCAGGAGGTTTAGATGTGAATGATTTTTGATGGAACAGTAATAGAAATCATTATATTAATTTGATGACGATACGATCAAGTTGGAAAATGGAGATAAATAACAAGTGAAAAAAATTGTTATTTATTATTAGTCCACTTTCAATAATTATTTGGAATACAGAGAATTTTTTTATCATAATGCAATTTCAGGTTGAGGAGGTCTCAAAACATATTGAAAGGTGATCAATTTCTGATGTAGAGTTCACATGTGACAAAGGAATTCAAGATAAAGATCAATCATGTCTTAATTTCTACATTAAAAGAAAACTCATAACTTATGTAATGTGATTTTTGTTTTTATTGATTGAGTATTTGTAATACTTGAAAAAATTAATATAATGTTACTTTTATTTTATCAGTAGTTCATCAAAATGTGAATAAATTTTTGCTAGATTTAGGATTTCAAAACGTGGTTTCTAATACTTTTGAGGAACATTTTCTTCCGTTAAAATAGTGTTCCACTTGGCTTAGCCTTTTAAAACATGATATCAAAACTTTCGAGCTAATTGTATAAAATTTTGCAGCTACTCATTTGGCCGGATAGCATTATCCTTGCATTTATATGTATAAGATTTGGTGTTCAAACTCAAAATAGTCACAAATGTATTCACCTTTTATTTGAGATTTTTTTTTTTTTTTTTAAATTGTGTAGTAAGTTTTTATATTATTAATATTGTTTATCATTCTTTCATATCTTTGTAGGTGTTATACTTTTTATTATTTTGTTCACTTTCTTTTAAATTGATTAAGTTGTCTTAGGTTACGGAAAAAAATACGAGTTTTTGCATTTTTACATCGTACTTTTTTAAATTGATAATAATGTGACGAGCTTAAGTTTTCATTACTTTTTATTGATATTAGTACATATGATTTGGTGGGAAGAACTCTTTAATTTTGATATTATTTATCTAATTTTTAAAAAATCAAGTATTAAACTTCACATATTAAATTTACTTTTACATAAAATAAAAACAATACTAATATATTATATTTTCAATAATAATTAATTCTATCTGTGCATAGCACGCGGTACATGCTAGTTGTATATAATACAACAATGTGGAACTCATAATTGTGCAATTTTGACCAAAATTTTGAATTTTTAGAATTTTGAGTTTTTTAATTAAATTTAAAATTTGATTTTTAGTTATTAAATTTGATATTATTTATTCCTTTTAAATATATTTGATTTTTTGAAATCATTTTCTTGATTAGAACAATATTATTTATTTATCTCTAATATCAAAAAATAGTTGCACTTTATCTACAAAATCTTTTCCATCTCTACTTTTAATATGTGGAACATTTCTTGATCATTTAAACTCTATAGTTGGATAAGTCTTTCATAATTTTCTCTTATCTTTAATAACTAATTTATATATATATATATATATATCACTATATATAAAGTCTTTCAAAAGTCATTTCATTATATTATCATGTTCTAGCATTTTTTTTCACTCTATTCTTTGTGTCCTCTTTATTTTCTAACATTTTTTTTTTCTTCTATCTCTTTGTGTGCATCTTTAGTTCATTATTCAAAGTGTTTATTGTTTATTTAATTTTATTGTTCACCTTTTTGATTTTGTTTTCTTTTATTTATTTATTTATTTTAGTTATATTACACGATGGAAGAGATTTTTTTTATTTTTTTATTTTAATGCTATAATTTTCTTTTCAAACTAAACAAAGTCTATCATTTAGCTTTTATTACTATGAAATTTGTAAATTTCTATATGTTTTTTGTTTACTACTTAGTATATGTTATCAATTCATTTATTATGAGATTCATTAATTGCGCTTAATATTTTTAATTTAATTTAATTTTTGGTAGTTACATTTTTCTCCTAAATTATTGATAAATTTTGTCATTTAATTTTTACTTTATTTAAATTATTTTACATTTAACATCCTTTTACTCATTTTTTGAATCAAGTTATTAATTTATTGTTAAATTTTGTAATTTATTTTTCAATTCACTTTTTTTTTTGCTCATCTAAGGTTATAGTTTTATAGGATGAGATCTATTTTTTTGTTTTAATATTTTTAAATTTTGAATATTTATAATTTTAGAAGCATGTCATTTAATTTTATTTTATATTCATATAGTTGTAATTATTTATGTATAAATATGTATAATTCGAACTCTTTTTTAAAAAGTTTATATACCAGATCAATATATGTTCTTAGAAAGGTTAACAACTTTTTTTTATTCACTTTTTTTTCCTGCTATTTGTGAAATATAATATGGAGATCCAATTACATTCATACAAAAAAATTGAGAATGAACATAATAATTTATTTTTTCCATATTTTATTTTACATTCTAATTTTATCCTCATATCCTATCACTAATTCCTATTTAAAATTAATTTTGATTTTATAATTAATTTATCAATTTACTATGATTTTAATTTTGCATTACTAATATCAAACTTTTTTTCACTTAGTAATTTGATAACTAAGCTATGAGTCAAATTAAAAGGTTTCTATAAACTTATATACTAATATTGATCTTAACTTTAGAATTATTTTATGTATTTATTTTAATTTTATATTTACTATCATAATTTTGTCTTGACTTAATTGATTTTTAATCAAAAACTAAAATTAAATAAAATTTTTTTTAATCCTTGGAAACTAAAATATTATTTAATTCTTTATATTTTAAGTTTTAACTTAATATATACTCATCCTCTTTTAAGTCTAAAATAATCTTAAAGTATTATAATTTTAAATTCTTTCAAACAACTTTTAAGCCATCAATCTTGTGTTCTATATCATTCTCATATATTTTATTTTTTAATGCAACTATCTATTAGCTTTTGATAGCATAATATTTGTTTTCTAATAAAGTACATAATCATATTCATAGATTTTTATTTTTGGATGTTTTAATTTTTTTTTTTTTAACTTCTTGCTGAATAATTTTGAAATTTATTTTTATGAAATAATATATATGAGATGTCTTTCTATTTCGCGAACTTTTAAATACTATATTTTATAACTCTAAATTTAATTTTACTAATTACTTGATATTTTTGTGATATTTTTATTTTTATATTATTATTTTAGTTATATTTATAATTCAATAATTATATTAATATATAGTAATTTTAAAGAATTCATGTATAGTATGGAGATAATGCTAGTATTCCTATATGATGTGAAAAAGAGAAGATGTCACAAATTATTTGATTCAGTATCATTACTCCGCACTTTGAGAGATGTCCTATCATTTATATAAATGAGTATAATAAAGAAAACTAAAATTCATTATAAAAAAACATTAGAATTAAACAATATTTTCATTTTATATTCTATGAAAATTAGTTGAATAAATATGATTCTCTTTTCTGTTGCGTGATTTTGAAGTCTAACTCGATCTATATTCGGGGGAAGGGATAAATCGATTTATGAGATGTTCAATGCCACACGGTTGGGTGGACACCCAACTCCTCGTCTCCTCCTTGAAGTTGCCAGTTGCCACATGATATGCGGTAGCTTTTGTATATATATTTTGGATTTTTAATATTAATATAATATGATTGTTGTGGGTAATTTGATATTAATAATTTAATTAGGGTGAATTACTACCACTACCTCTGAAGTTTGGCGTGATTATAATTTTTTTTTTACTTTTTTGAAAATTACAAAAAAAAATCTTATAGTTTGTCATGGTCCAACAATTTAGTCCAGTCGTTAGCCACCATTAGGATTTTTTCAAATTTTCGTTAAAAATGATATGTGAAATTTCATAAATGCCCTTCGATAATTTGGTTGATGAATTGATTGTGTAAAAGTATAAAAATGCCCTAAAAACCTTAATAAAATTACAAAAAGGCCTAAATCTTAATAAAAAAAAAATATTAAAAAATATGTAAAATATTTATATACATATACATACATATATAAAATAATATTATATAATATATGTATTATATATATGATACATATCATATATACATATACATATACATAATACATACATAATATGTAATATTTACATACATATACATACATCCCTCCCCAACCGCACCCCCATGCTCCCCCCCCCCCCCCCCCCCCCCACTCATCCCCACCGACCAAATCTGGCCGCAGCAGCCGCTGCTGTTGTGCTGCTACGAGCCATGGTGGCTTGTAGCCCGCTACAGCCTGGCCGCATGGCCAGGCGGCAGCAAGTTGCTGGGCAGCAGGTAGAAGAAGAAAGCGGGGGCCGGGGGGGTGGTGGTGGGGGGGATTGTGTAGGGTTTGATTTTCTTTTTAAGATACATGTTTAATTTTTTATATATTGTGTTTTGAATTAATTAACAAATTTAAGTAAGTTTCATTAATTATTTTAGAGATATTTATTATTTGAATAAATATCTTTAATTATGATTATTATTTTAATAAATAATATAATTAAATTAAAAAAATTCATTTTTCATTAATAATATAGGTTAAAAATACATATATCTTAATTTTTTACTTATTTATGCTTAATTAATATAGTTTTTAATTTTTTATTTATTGCTTTTGTTAATTAATAATTTCTTTTACTTATTTATTGTTATTTTGGATAGATTTATTATTAGAATAAATATTTTAATTATTTTAAATATCTTTAATTTATATATGATTATTATTTTACTAAATAATATAATTTAGTTTTAAAAAATATCTTTTTTAATTAATAAATAATTTAGTTAAAATTACACATATTTAATTTTTTTACTTATTTATTCTTACTTAATATAGTTTTTAATTTTTTATTTATTTTTTTTCTTAATTAATAAATGTAAGTAAATTTTATTAATTATTTAGATATATTTATTATTTGAATAAATGATAAAATTTAAATGATTTCTATTTTAATAAATAATTTAATTAATATTATTTAATATGTAACTCAAGTAATATATATTTTATTACTTAATATTATTAGATAAATTTAATTATATAAGTAAATTATTTTAAATATATATACTATTTAAATATATACACATAGAGAAGCATTTAGGACTTTAGCCATCAAACCAATTTTCAGTTTTTTTTTTTTTTTTCCATTAAGGGCATTTTGGACTTTTTCCATTTTTCGTCCACCTTACAATTAAGTTAGTTCATTTAGGGGATTTTTTTTGTATTTTTTTAAAAAATAGAATTTTTTCATAATTACGTCAAATTTAAGAGGTGATAGTCGTAAGTCACCCATTTAATTATTATGCCATGTAGTTGTAGCCCAAATAAGTTAGGGTGCAACATGTGTTCTTTTTGTTCCCATTGTCAAAATCATCACCAAACAACAGTGGAACCAATCAATTTTTGGGATGTAGAGCCAGTTATATATAAATTGCCATATAACCTTATTATTAAAATTATAAAAATTTTATTTAAGTCCATTACTATTAAAATATTAAATATATTTATATGGTAATAAATAATATTATCTTAAATTATACCCATGTAATGATCATTATCCTCATCATCTATACTCAAATTCTCTAACAAAGCAGTTGTTTTTTCTCGAGCATCATGGAGAATTGTTGTCAACATGTTCCTCATGGTGTTTGCATTGCACAGTAATATCATAAAATGATCTCATGGAATGATTAACAAGTACCATTCAGAAACATGACTGCTCTCACTTTGACTTCCATTCTCACTTCCTATATCAGGCATCCGATTGGCTATTTCTTATACTTTTCATCCATCGCTTCTTTATATACTGCTCGGGTATCGAATGCACCTTCACATGATTTAGAGCTTTCAAAGCATGCTTGCATAATAATATACCCATGGACTCAAATTTGTGACAACTACACATTACTTCATTTCTTTGCTTATCAAACAAGACATTTCTAACCCTTGAGCATTGGTTAAGAGATTTTACGGCCAACAAATGAAGGATCTTTTGCAAACTCGATACTCAAAGATTCAACTAAATCCATTTCAAACAATTTCTACACATTCATAGTGTATACATCAGCAACATGTATCAACAACAATCATTGGTGGCTTCCCACGCCTACAACGAGTATCCTCAACTTTGCACACCAACTTTTCTGAATCTTTTCATAATTAAGGACAAAATTATATACAGAAATTGTCCTATCACCTACTTTTTTTAATACTGAATTTGTGCTTTCACTTCTAGATGTAGCCAACAACCCAGCACTAAATCTCATATTACCATTTATGCCGCAACTTATACATGCCATTTAATCATTTATGATCACTAAGATTATGCTTATCAATCATATGTTTCCATGTTGCCTCAAACTCTTCTTCAGAATTACAAGATGACATGCACTTATTCTGTGATTGTTTGAATCTTGATTCCCAATTTAACCTCCCTAAATGTGAAGGAGCATTTTGGTTTATATGTTATTGACACAATATATGGTGCGAGCATGGAAATACTGTTTCAATTGCATTTGTCATTGCTTGACACTGATCTGTAAAAACTATTTCAGGTTGCTTACCACTCATAGATTCAAGAAAAGTTATAAACAACCATTAAAAGGAATCCTCTGTTTCATCTGATATAAAAGCCAAACTATGCCAACAAAAAGAGTACATATCAATCAAATTGTACCTATTTATTTTGTAAGTTGTGTCAACTGAAAGCACACCACCAAAACACTCATAGTCCCTGAAGAAAAAATTCATCACCCTATTATCATCATTCAATTGCACAGCCCAATAAAAATAGGGTTCATTGTTTGGATTTTTCAAAAAAATATTTAATTAATTCAAAAGCATCTCCATTTTCAGCTTTTAGTATGCTCTCTTAAACTTCAAAGTAATCATACGCATCTTTTCTAGTAAATCTCAGATTTTCAAGCCTATTTGCTTCTTCTTCCATGTAAGAAACTACATCAGCTACAGATATTCCGGCATTCACCATGGATTCCCCTTTTGACACTAAAACCTTTAGCATGTGCATAGTTACAATACAAAAAATATGCATCTTCAACACTTTTCACTCGGGGTGTTCATTCAGTTAATCGAAAATTTTGATTTTTTAAAAATCATAACCAATTAAAACCAGGTTCGATTTGGTTTTGGTTTTGGTTTTTAACCGAAAAAATCTATTCAATTTTGGTGTCACAATCAATTTTTTTGGTTTCGATTAAAACCAAAATCAAATCGGGAAAAAAATAGATAAACTTATTTTTTGTACCAGAAAAGTGTTATAGAAGTTTCTTTGATAAAAGTAAGTTTGTTTAATTAAAATTTTGAATTGGGTTACTTATTCTTTTAGTACCAAAAAATTTATTTGATAAAAGTATATTGATAAAAATATTTGCTTTTAGGTGAAAATATTGATTTAGATTACTTTTTTTCTATATTGAAAATATTTGTTTTGAAAAAATTATAATTTATCTATTCTAAACAAATACATTTAAAATATTATAAATTTAAGAAGATAAATATATATTTTAATTATTTTATGTTATAAAAATTTTAGTATACACATTGAGTGTACTAAAATTGCTAGCTTATAATCGCCAAAGCAAATACACATGATTTTTACATATTCAAATCTTAACTGCTAAGATATCGAATATCGAATTAAATCTTAAAATCAATTTACTAAAGTTAAATAGCTAACTGATCCAATGACATCATAATATAGATTGTGAATTTGTAAATTTTGTGAAATATACAATTATAACCTTATTAAGTCATCATTTCTAAAGGATAATTATGAAATATTGATAAAATTTGTATCCAAACTATCTTTTTTTATGTTGAATTTTCCAATTTATCCTTCAAACTATGTTGTCAATTTTTGTTGTTGAAATAATTCAAAGGACAAATTATGTGAATGAACAAAAATAACTTCTATTTTAAACACTAAACATCTTTTTTTTAGAATAAGATAGATAAAATCTTTATTGGCCAGCAGACGTAATATACTATTAGTACTACAACAGGAATAGTCGAATAGGATTCAATCCCTTATCCCTTAGTCTGCAGTTTAAGTTGAAATTTTAATTTTGCTCATCAACATACCCTATAATTAATTTTCTTTTAATATAACATTTTTTGCTAGTTAGATCATAATCATCTATTTCTTTTTATATGTAATGTTTATTAGTTTGTATAATAAAAAATTATGCAACTGTACCATTTGAGTTTAGAAAAAAATATCATTTTTTTTTCTCTTTATATCATAACTATTCATGTTTTTATATGTCATATATTAATATCTATATTATTTATAAAACATAAGGTTTTTAATAACTATTTTGATATATTATTTACTTCTTTTTTCTCAATTATTTCACCTTATCAAAAGTTTCCTTTTGTTTATCACAAAAAATTAAAAATACATTAACATTTAAATTATTTGAAAATTTATATTTATTTATCTTAGACTTAAAAATTTATTAAAAAATGTGAAATAAAACTAAAACTAGTAGCGATTGCATAATAAAATTCTATATATAAAAAAATAAAAACGGTTTTGATTTCTTCGGTTCGATTAACTAAACCGAACCGATTTTTTCGAATTTTCGATCCGGTTTTGGTTAACTGAATAAAAAATCGAACCAAATGAAAAATAAAAAACCGAACCGAACCGAACCGAACCTAGTTTGGTTCAGTTTAGTTCGGTCGGTTTTGGTTTTTTTTGAACACCCATACTTTTCACGACTTGCCCCACTGCTAATTTACTTTCCAATTCATCTATGATTGAGCTAACAGATTGTACCTCTTGAGGTCTTGGCAACACTGATTCTGAAAAGGTAGATTGCTCTTTGTGATGATGTGTAACAACAGTTTCTTCATAATCTTCACCCCAATATAATAAAATAACAAAAAATTAAATTTTAATTATCCATTAAATAAATGATTTGAATTATTAAAAATATTCTAAAAAAATAAATAAAAACCTGTGAAATCATAAAAGTTATTGACTTCAGGTGGCATAACTGGATTTTGTTGCATTGCATAAATAATCACTTGCACATATACATAAATTGTCTTTACATAAGGCAAAATTAGTCAATAACAATCAAAATAAAAATAATATAAACTTTTTTTTTTTTTTTATCATTGTTGGGACCATTGGTGGTCCTACAACACAAAATTATACCTCTGAAACAAAGGTTCTCTTTAATTGCAAAACATCCCTATTTTAGAGGTACAATACTTACTACCTTTGTTCCAAGGAACAAAGATAAGCTTCATTTGTTCCAAGGAACAAAGGTAAGCTTACAAAGACAATGTATTGCTTTCTTTTTTCTTTTTCTTTTTTTATAATATATAAAGCTTGTTGCTTGCCTTTGTTAAGGCAGCAAGCTTGTTGCATATAATATAAATATTAATAAATTTAGGTTTATAAATATTTATTTTTAAAATAAAAAATATTAAATTGTAAGATAATAAAGAAGAAGAGAATGTGCTTACTGAATATTGAAGTCGCCGATCAAAAGACTGTCAATGGCAAACGGTTGGTGGTAAATCATCGTAGACTTGCAGAAGAAGAAGATTAAAAAATAAAGTAAAAAGTTAAAAATTAAATTAGGTAGTCAAATGGATTTTGATTTTCTCTTATTTTTAAAAATTAATTAATGTCAACAATAAATTACCCACAACTATAATAATTACATTAATATTAAGAATCTAAAAAAGAAATACAAAAGCTGCTACATGACATGTGGCAACTTCAAGGAGGAGTTAGGTGTCCACCCAATTGAGTTGTATTGAACTCTCCTGGATTTATTTTGATTCGTCATAAATTTTTGCGTTAATTAGATTTAGATCCCTTCTAAGATTGTTAAACTACAAATACCTCCCTTGTTCTTTCAAACCTATACTTAGACACCTTTATACATTTATAAAATTATAGAAAACTCTCCCAGGTTAGAAATTCCAACCAAAAATTGATGACAGCAACAATCATGTTTTTGGAAATTTCTATTATATTCTCCCCATGGGACCCCACTTTTCTATTGGACCAGAGGTGTCCCTTAAAATTTTGTGAAACTATAAGGGATGATATTGGTAAATTTAATACTTAAAGATGTTTTTTTGTTGTTATTTCGAAAAACGTATTATGCCATGGGACCCCACTTTTCTATTGGACCAGAGATGTCCCTTAAAATTTTGTGAAACTATAAGGGATGATATTGGTAAATTTAATACTTAAAGATGTTTTTTTGTTGTTATTTCCAAAAACATATTCTGCCATGGAACCCCACTTTTCTATTGGACCAGAGATGTCACTTAAAATTTTGTGAAACTATAAAGGATGATATTGGTAAATTTAATACTTAAAGATGGTTTTTTGTTGTTATTTCCAAAAACATATTCTGCCTTCCAGGTCAATTTTTCTTTGCCAAGAAATGACCGTGGGGTTGCTTCATATGACCATTGGTTGTTAAATCCTACATATATATATATTCACTTTCCAAAAAATCATTTGTGGCCCATAAATATCATTATTTCTTTCTCTAGGAGCACACTCTATATATACATGAAGAGAATAATGTTGTGGTTGGAGATGAGGAATTGGAGGCCTTGGAATAGGAGAAACATTTCAAATTCTAATTTCAAGTTCCCAATCCTATGCTTTCAAACGCAACCAAAATGAAATTAATAGAAAGTGCTTCTCCAAGATCCTTCAAATCTTTGGTATTGAAGATTTTTATTTTCTTTCTCTTTATAATATACCTTCTTAACATTTTTTTGAAAGCAATGAAGAAACTCACCTAGAGTTGTTGGATGGCCAATGAATTTCCACTCTTTTTCCAACAACATCTTTAACAATTTCTATACCATCATACATATTATCACCAAAAAAAAAACTTCTTAATAGATTCTGGAACAAAAAAAGAAAAAAAAAATTGAACAAAAATTAACTTTCCATAGATCAAGAGCAACAAATGCTTCCTAAAATCCTAATGCTCAAAAGAACCATCCACCCAAACCTAATTTTTGCTCTCGATTTCGATTGTGTATATGTGTGTGGTGTGTGAGAGAAGAAGGTAGGAGAGACACTTGAAGTGTGTTTTCTTTTTAAAGTCAAAATACATTGGGTTATTTTGGTCTTCACAAAAATAATTTTTTATTTATTCTCTCTCTCTCTCTCTCTCTCTCTCTCTCTCACACAGATAAAAATAGGAGCTTAACGAGCACTTCATGCTATTTGTTATGAAACCTAACGGTAGGGAAGTCTTTGTAATTTTATAAACATCCAAAAGTGTCTAAGTATAGACTTATAGTTTTACAAGAAAAGGATCCTTGGAGATATATGTCAAGCTTTTTTATATTTGTATGTATACTTTTTATGTATTAAATATGTATAAATTGAATAATAGTTATATACATAATTAATAAACAAGTCTATCATAGTAATCTATGAAAACAATCTGCCAACTCATTGCAAAATCACATGCAAGATGATAAAATAATTATTATGGTTAATTTATAATTAAAAAATGAAATATAAAAAATAATCCTACATTTTTGTATCAATACCAAATAAAAAGAAAAATTCAATTGAACAACATCAATCCATGAGTCACTGTTTTAGCACACAATATTGAAAACATTTCATTCAAAAGCAACACTTTAGTAGCACCAACAATTCATAAATATATAAGAGAAGATTTGTTTTTTATGGTGTCTTTTCATAGTAATTTTGCTAAAAAGGAGCCATAATAATTTACATCAGAAATAACAATAATAAGAAATTGTTTAGACAATAGCATTGTAAAAAATCAAAATTAAAGAGTCAATAAAGATTTATCCATCCAACAACAAAATGTTGACATTTACTTAAATTTGATAAACTTGTAAACTTTGGCAACATCAAGATAGGCAGGTAGCAAAATGGGTAGCAAAACATTTAATCATTCACCAACGACATATTCCAAGTTGCAACAGGACATGAATCGTGCTTCAATTCAATACTTGCTAGAGCAAAAACATGCACGTTATATGTCTTAGAATCAATCTGAGCCCAAAGCACCTATTTGGCTGTTTTTTGTAAGCTTCTTCAAAGATACTCTTAAATTTCTCTTACCAAATCTTGTCATCATAGAGATCAGTAGTAGATATTTGTATTCTTTATGCCCAAAGCATATCTTTAATTTTTTGCCTTCCTCATTTTGAATTTTTTTTTTAAAGCTTGTGAACACCAGAAACATATTTTCCATGCCATCAAATTAATTACAGTGTTTATATAAATGAAGTATAGCATAAAGTCATACATACCTTGTTCCAACTTCAGATGGTGTAGTTTGCTCAATACAAGTTCATCCTATAAAAATCAACAGCCTTTATGTATTTGAATGCTCCATAAATTTCCATTGTTAGACTAGTTACACTTACATACACTGCCAAAAAAAATATTTAGATATATTAAAGCATAAATTTTTGTATATAGTAAGTATGTTTTGCTAAAGTTACCTTTCTCCCAAATAAAGTGTACTATCCATGAGTTCAGTTAGCTTTCTTCTAGTAACACAATAATCTAAGGAAAATGCATCTCCTTTTCTTTCCTATAAAAAATTCTTACATCTATGCTATTGAGTCTGGTATGTTGAATGAAAATTCGGTAATCATCTTGCATCTTCTGCTCCCAAAAGAACTCATTCCAACCATCAACAATGTTGCCATTTTTCATCTAAGTTCGCCACACTTTATTACCGCATCTTATGTATACATCATACTCAATATAGTTGGTTAAGGATAGGGTTAAGCAAATCCTATAATAAATTATAATAGAAGGTTAATGCAAGTCGTGTATGGTAATTATACATTATGAAAAATATAAACTTAAACAACTCATTGTTAGTTACCAAAACGAATCTATCCTCTAGAAATAATAGATATAAAATTATTTCTAAAAAATGAATGAACATATCACAATTTACAGACTCATATTTGTAGCAATGGAGACAGGCTAGAAAGTGAGACAATCCAGCAATAGACGAGAGTCAATCTGTTCAAACTTGTTTAGGTTGGACAAGGCCAGACTTTGGATAGATAAAAGTGAATTCCGATGCAGCTATTTTCAAGGATAAAGGCATTTCTGGAGTTGGATGGATTGTTTTGACTCCTAAGGAAAATTTATTTGTGCAGGTTATAGAGTTTTCAAAAGTGTATTCTATGCTTGTATGGCGAAGTGCTTGGGAATTAGGGAGGCTTTGAGTTGGATTAAACAATTTGGCTTCCAAAAGGTGATTTTGGAATCTGATGCTCAAGGGGGTTGTTTAGTTCGTCAATAGTCATGTTGTTCTTCCTTCCTCTCTAGGCCTTGTTATTGATGAATTTAAAGCCCTAAAAGAAGGTCTTGCTCATCTTCATATTGTTTTTGTTAAACGGTCTACGAACTTGGTAACTCATAATATAGCTAGAGCGTCGAGCTCAATATCTAATTGTGAGGTATGGAATAGTTGTCCTCCCCCGTTTATTGTTGAAGATATTGGTGGTGATGTTTGATGAATGAAAATTCCTTTTATCCCCCCCCCCCCACCCAAAAGGAATAATCTAACAAACAAAGCGCCTCATCATAAATAAACAAATTCGACGCAATTTTCTACATTTTTATAAAAAAAGACACAAAAGCAACAATTTAACCTAAGCAAAATGTATCACAAATCAAATGTAATTAATTATTCTCTATTCACTCCATAAAATAAATATCTACAATATATTAATCAATAGAAATGACCTTTAAGAATACATCTCAGGACCCACAAAAACAATCACATGCTTAACTAGGAGTTTATAGATGATTTACACCAAACTTAAATAGTAAATACAAAGCATAAAACTAAAAAGTACATCTATTACACAGCTTAATAAGCACACAATTTCTCCAAAGCATCAAAGAGCTCCAACAGAAATACTTAAAAAACCCCATTGAAGGCACATCAAAAAATAAACAATCCAATCTATGTAGGACACTGTAAGCACAAAGTCACCAACCAAATGAAATAAAACAACGCACACATAACAAAATAAAATATTGACAGTTACTTCTCCACATCTTAATAGAAAGTATTTATCTCTCAAAGACAAAAATACTGAAATCTAGCAAAAATTATCAGCAAACAAGATAACCCTTAAAAACACAAACATAAATTTGCTGGCCAAGCTTAAAAACCTATAAATATTAAGGAAAAAAAAAAAACAAAAAACAAAAACCACCTTGCAATGTGCCATTAGTATTACCACTTTCAAAATTTATCAAAAAGAACAAACCACACACACACACACACAAAGAAATGCTTTCAAAATGTGCCACAACAAATGCATACATCAAACCTCAATTTAGATGCAAGGGAACAACAAAAAACATACGTTTAAAAAGTTATTCCCCCACATTAAAACCAATAAATAATCAAAGAAGAAAAAAAAAACTCCATAAAAAAGACGTCAACAACCATCCATACAACAGAGCCGAGTCCATTGACCAACAACTAGTTTTTACAAACCTCAAGTACAAATAATAACAAAATACATATCAATGCAAAACAAACATAAAAAACACAACAAGCAAATGAGAAACACCCAAAAAAGCAAGAAAAACAAAACCCTAACCATAGAGTGGACACCACAGGAAACCAATCCTCAATAGGCAAACAGAAAAATAGAGCATGACCCACAAACACCCCAAAAAAAAATGTATTTTGAAGTTTAAATAACAAGAAATAAAGTTTGCCAAGTCTTATAAAGTAGTAAGTGGAAGCTTCAGATCCGTACACCCAGGCACAATGAGAGAACAACAACACTTCCATTGTTTTCTTCTTCTTCCCCATACCAAACACAAATACAATGCCCTAAATATTGGGGGAGGGGGGGACAATGTCTCACACTGTCTTGAGGACCCTCCCACCTAATTCAAGAGATTCCACACACATAAAGACCAAAAGAAACTAAAAAAGAACAAATTCTTACCGGGGAAAATATGAAGTCCTTCCATAGCAAGATAACAAAAGTTCCCTAAAACTAGGAGCAAAAGCCCTAATCTACTTGACCTACCATTCCCTCTTCACACCCAACACCACAAAATAATAATAATAACATAAAAAAGGGGGAAAATGAAAAAAAAAAAAAAACACAACCCCATATTCTCACTCGAGAACCAAAGCACGGCTTCATTATTTACACCACAATATAACAACACTTCTACTATTTTTCTTTAAGGCCCATATTTTCTCCATTTTTTTTAAATAAAGGGTACAAATAAGACATTGTACAACACAAGAAACGCCTATCTCCTACAAACAACATCATTTTAGCCGCGCTCCACCTCCACAACCCACCCTCCCCCTCCCCCCCCCCCAAAAAAAAAAAAAAAAAAAAAACATGCCATGGTACTATTGCCACGAGTATCCCCTTATACATATAGTAATAACAAAAGAGCAAGGAGGTATTTGCACTTTAACAATTTTAGAGAGGGTTTAAATAAATCCTCAATTTTTGTTATGAGAATGAAAAAAAATAAGAAAGGAATTCTAGAAAAGAAGTGAAAAAATTATAATTTTGTGTATTTTATATTACCGTTTAAAAAATAATGATTGAATGTTTATTCCATCAAAATATTTAGTTAATTTGTTAAATAATTTTTCAAAAAGTATTTAATAATTGAACCGAAACATATGAAAAATAATAAAATATATTTAAGACATAAAAAATATGCATTTTAGGGTGATATATGCATGTTTAAAAAAGTATTTAATAATTGAACCGAAACATATGAAAAATAATAAAATATATTTAAGACATAAAAAATATGCATTTTAGGGTGATATATGCATGTTTAAAAGTTAAAACCACGTGTTCCTTGTGCATATGAAATAAATTGAGATTAACCTATTTTGATTTCTGGGGGTGTAAGAATAGAATGAAAGTGTATCAAGGGCTAAATTGACCATTTGGTTAAATATGTTCTGGCAACATGAGAATTGCTCTAGGATTATCAATTATCAGCGCCTTTTTAATAATATGTAACCCCCTCCCCCGGCTGCATAGGGCGCGTGGAAATAATGGCGTCGCGAACGCTGATTTCAAGGGCTAGCAGAATCAAGACGAAGCTCGAAACGGCGCTTCAAGCCTCCGTTTTGGAGGTTGAGGACGTCTCCTACCAGCACGCCGGGCACGCTGCCGTTAGAGAAATTGAGGGCGGGGCTAACGAGACGCATTTCAATGTGAGAATCGTCTCCAGCAAATTCGAAGGCCAGAACCTTGTCAAACGACACCGTATGGTATACGAACTCCTCTCTGATGAGCTCCAGTCCGGTCTGCACGCTCTCTCCATTACTGCCAAGACCCCTAAAGAAGCTGGCATCAATATTAGTACTGATAAAGATTATCATAATCCATGACGAATGCGTCACCATTTCTTTTTGCATTCGAGTGGTCAGCGATCACTAATTGGGATGAACATTGATTAGCAGAATGTTTTGGTTGTATATTGCAATTTTAACTGAATCTCTATATTGTTTTGTGATTTGTGCGAGAATGCATCAATTCGATAAACCATTTTGGATCTGATTGATGTGGTGCTGTAGAAAAGATTTTGTCTTTAAAGTTATAATGGGAAATGCCTCCACTCAATTTTTGAATGAGATTATTGTGAATTTCAGGTCTAACAATTCAATTTATGTACTAAAAAATGCAACATAAAAATGGTTTCAGATGCTTTTGACATCTCTGCTGCATTATACGGATTGTTATGGATATGGTTTCCAAGAATTTGATTCTAAGATGCAATCAGAAATATGGGAAAAATTTGTGTGTTTTCTTCAATAGTTGGATTAATCAGATGGTTTTGCTAGATTTTTACTCGTTTTCTCTTTTGAAGAATGATTTATTATTTTGGCGTGAAATGTTTATCTTGGATCATATGATGCTTGATGATACTTATCTTGCTGTTAACTCGCGGTGTAAATAGATGAGAAGCCTAAATGGTTTCTGGAGTTGGCTCATTGTAATTGATAGACAACTTAAAATAGTGTGACTAGCTGATTTGCTGGTGTTCCTATTGATTTAGTCAGTAAAATTAGCAGTGCATTTGCTCTGTTGTTATTTGGATTTGATGATTTACAGCCAGGACGCATTCACATATGACTAGCACTATGATCAGTGTCTCCTCGAATGCGAATGATGATCATTTGTTTGATTATTATTTTGGTTGGCACAAACCAACCTTCCAAGTTCCAAGCTGATCCATCTTTCTTTGCCTCTTCTTGATTGAAAGCAAATGCATTTACTAGTGATGCTTTGAGAATTAAATCTCACGATCTTATGGAGACCTTCTAATTGAGTGCCTAAGAATACCATAATGCTATTATTGTTTCTTGAGATTCTGTTGCTAGTCTTTACATATGAGATCAGTTGGGGTTTTTGCTTTACAGTGGGTGTGCCTGAGTCATCACTGAGAAGTTTCCTGCATTTCTTCTAGGCCGCTCCCCCTCTCTTCTCTCTCTCTGGTTTGGAAATAATTATGTGCTGAGTGATTCAATTTCATTTATACTATTGAAATTTGACCGACTTGCTAAAATTTTACTTGTTTATGCATTCTACATAATGTTCAGATTTGAGGTTATTCTTTGAAAGTTCCCCTTATGTTGTTAGCTTTGGACAAAACCCGATTAAAATTTCCACAAAACTAGTGAAAGCAGTTTGTATGTTCTGAAGGGTGGTGCGTGCATGAATATCACTCGTTGTTTGAAACCAACTGCTGATATGAATCTTAGGATGCCTAAAAGAAGATGGAGATGGCTTATTTCTTTTTGAGATATTCTGTTGCCATATGTAATGGCCATATTCTTTCATCTTTCTATCATAACATCCGCTCCCCTGCGCCTGCGCCTGCGCCTGCGCCAACGAAATATTCTTGCGGCTCATCGATATTCAATTTATGGTTGACAGAAGAGCTGTGTATGTGAAAATGATAGTACGTAGTAGTAAATTTTGTGTTGATATGCTTAAAAGTAAGTAGTTAATTTGATGTGCTTGTGTTAGCTGAAGAAGTTGTATACTCAGTGTTGCATTTCATTTAATCGAGGCTTTACAATATCAATTTATTTGAATCTTTTTTTCAAGTCTTTGATTTCTCATTTGTTGAATTTTTGCAAGGTAGTATCCAAGTTGAAAATCAATAATAAAATGGATTAATTGAAATGAAAAAGAGAAACACAACAGGGCGTGAATTTCTTGATGAAAAATGATGAGTAACAAAATGGAACCAAGAGAGGGTATGGCTTCAGAAATAGCAAATGACTGGATTGTCATTAATATTGATACTACGTTATTGTTGAATAATCATTATCAGTTTAATTTGTGGAGTCTCTTAGCCTGATTTTCAAACCCAAAAAGGAATGAAAGGAAAAATAACAAGGGTTTGTTTTGTGTCTACAGAAGCAGTGCCCATCTCCCTGCAACTGTTTTCTACTCTTGGGGAATAGGATAGTGACCAATGACTATGATTATTAGATAGCTAGCAATTATTTTCATCTTCTGAAGGTCCCACCATTAGGTAGAGGTAGGTTGGGTCATTTATACTTAAGAAAATAAATTAAAATAATATATTACTTCTTAGTAGAACTACAATTCCATTTTGTGGAGCAGGAACTCAAAGTGCCTTATTATTTGAAAACTGTAGCTCTGTGTTTGCCACATTAATTATTTTGTGCAAAAATAACTTAAACTACAGTCCTTATCACAAAAACAATGTCATGTGCATATAGATTTCTTGTTCAAATAAATATGAATTTTTTAAAACTTTGATAGCATCTATCTTGTTTGATATATTAAGATTGAGATACTTTAAGACACTTGGAAATGCCCTATTCGAACAATTTGTTCAATTATTTATTTAGAGATGACACAGTCAATCAATAATTATCATCTATAATAATAGCACTGTGACCCCCTTTCCTTCGTTTGGTTCCACTATTTTAATCTTAAAAGACATATACCATGGAATATAATTGTTATCTTGAGCTCCCCGCAAATACGGTGGTTGGGAACCTACCCTGCAATTCCATGAGGTTTAGTTGCATATTGCGTCCAGCCATCATTAATTGGAGGGATTAAAATTCAAGACAAGAATTTTCTTACATTATTTTTTATTTTCTAAACCAGTACCCATCAGGTAATTATTTTATGCATAAATGAGTGTGACAAATTTAGTGTTATAACAATAATAATAAGTCACATTTATTATAAAAGTATTTTAGTTTGATTGATATTTTGAAGAAATTATGGTACAACCCATTCTTTCCACAATAGTTATAATTTAAGGCAGATACTGATTGTCAATTATTCATCCCTTTGGCCACCTGTAATTCATAAAGAAAAGGAGCATGCAGCTCTTTGTCTCCTAAATTGGTAGCTTTGACGCAGTTTAAAGGAAAGGGACCCCAACCCCAGTCCCCATGCATGAGAAAATTACTTTGGTCATCTCTACAACAACCCCCCACCCTTCCTTTTCTTCTCTCTCTCAGTCTCACTTCAACGTGACCTTTCCTTAATTAATGGACAACTAGTATACAAACAACTCAAAATCCATTGCCGCGGCGGCCGGAAGTGGTGGTGGCCCGCCACCATCGGCGGCCGCCCCTATGCACCACTAGCATGATGTAACTGTGGGTATTATGGACATATATATGTATGACCCTCCTATATATATGTCTATTTTATCACAGTTGAATAATCCAATGTTTTATGAGACCCAATTTAATTCATGTGGGGATATTGATATTATATTGTCCCATAATCTCATTAATTCACTTGTCCGAATTCAAAGGTTCTTAAGTTTTCATTTGCCAAATTATGGATTAGGGAAATAGAAAATAAATAAATACTGTATATATATATATATAATTATTATTTTCATTCTATGATTAATTATTTCTTTTCTCAATGGGAAAGTTCAACATATATATATATATATATATAGGTATTTTCAAGTTTGAATATGTTTCGTTCCAATAATTGAAAGTTTGCACACCCCTAGCTAGTCCCAATAATATTCAACTGTGGAAGCTTCTATATATGAAAAGACAAAGTACTCTTGAAACAAAAAAAGAAAACCAATTAATAAAGATGGTATTTCTTAATTAGAATAAGGAGGAAAGCTATCCACTCTATTTTATTTTCCCAGCATATTTAATTGCCTTTTCTGTTATAAGTCGAAAATTTATTTTATCAGCGTCTCTAAAAGTTTGTTTGTACTGTAAATCGAGCATTCGTTTTATGAAGAAAATTTTCAACTGTCACCTCCACGTATCAATGTCAAGAGAGTTTTATTTTTACACTCTTCAACTGAAAAATTGCACCATTTTGCAAGTAATTACTCATGTTAATGACATCAACTGGGCAACTATATAAATAATTTTCTCTACAATTCTAGCGCTTGCTGCTACTGTATTGAAAGCATAGCTATCAGCAAAAAGCGCAGCTTAATTTTGTAACTTGTAATCATTTTTTAGTCTTTTCAACAGCTTAAGCATCAGATTTTGGATTTGAACTCAACTCACACTTACTTAAATTCAGGAGGTAGGACAATTCTTGCCAATACGTATCCAAAAACACACTATGTTTTAATTCTCCATTTGATGTTACAACATGATTCAGACAAGAATTGAAGCACAGAGAAGTTGAAGAGGAGCACCTAAAAGCATGGTATAGTTCCGGAAAATGTAGGGTTTTACTTTTACCCACCCACCCTTAAGACCTTATGAGGGCAGGTCTGCAAATTGCTGATTAAATACCATGAAAAAGACTAATTAAAATACATCTTATCCACCAAGCAAGTTCAACAAGCACAGGACAAAGGAAGGGTGAGGATATAATCAGTGATGGAATGATTACCCACCAGTTTAAAAACCTTTTCTTCTCTTCAGTTGGCGTGTCTTTTTCTTTTGAAATGTAAAAGAAAGAGAAAAGCCTTCCTATATTGTAGTGGTTGTGGTCCAGTGGCTAGGCTGTGACACTCAGCAACCAGCACAAAACCACTTCCTATTATGCATTTTCTTCTCCCTTCTTGTCAAAAACTGCATTCAAGCTGGCTCTAAGCCTGAAAAAGGCCATTCTTGTTCCCAAGTTCACTCCGGCTATACATGTTTTTTGCTTAATTTATCGTTGTTTCCATGGCGCTTCCGTTTGTAGAAAGTTTACCACAAAACAACAGCAGAGTGATGCAGACTGCAATAAAGGCCTTGGAGCTGCTGCTTTTATCAGCAGGGCTCATTTCCACTATACTAATGGTGAAAGGGGCAGTTATGCCTTTCTCATGTGAGATTGTTTTCTCCAACCTAGTGGGATTTTGGAATTCCATCAAGTGTTTCTTGTCTTCTCCCCTATACATTTGCATCATCATCAACTTCATGGTGGTGTTAATAGCAGCTTCCTCTACTTTCTACCCCCATGAAACCGATGTCCATGATTGTCACAATAAGGACAATGTTGATGGCAATGATATACTAATTGCAGAATCACCTCTACACTCTCCACCACCACTATTGCTAATGGATGTCGGCAAGATCGCCCCCCGGCCACCACAACGGGACATCACTGGGATTAAAAAATGCTCCAAAGTCATCGCCAGCCAAACTTGTCATGATGATTCTACCCATTGTATCGAAAAAGCCAATCTTTCCTCAACAGCAGCATCATTCTCTAATGGATCCCTCATATCAGAAGCCCATGAAATCGAAAAAACAGAAGATTCAATCTACTTGCCACCAGATTTATTATTATCAGAATACATTGAAGAGAAGAGATTATTCCTGGAAATGGATGCTGAAGTGAGTAATAATCAGTCAGATGACAAAGAAAACGAGGAAGACGATACAATGGAGGCCACATGGAAGGCCATAACGGGCCAAGGAAAGCAAAGGCCTAAAAGAAAACAGATGAAAAAGAGTGAAACATGGAATGTCGCCCATGTTCCACCAACAAGTACTGCACCAGTATTGCTGCCATCAACCCCTAGATTGAAAGAGCTGAGGAAATCAGAGACGTTCAACAACACAGTGTCAATAACGCACAGAGGTGGCCTCAGGAGAGATCCTTCCGTTAGTCTTGACAAATTCAACAAGCAAGTGGAAGCCTTCATCAAGAAGTTCAATGACAATATGAGGTTACAGAGGCAAGAATCTGATCAGAGATTCTTAGATATGATCAACAGAGGACTCTAGCTAGTTCCCATTTCATTTTAACAAGGATTTATGTGTAGCCTATACAAAATGGACAAGATTATGGTCTAATGCTCCTCTAGACTCTATTGGCTTTTGCAGTTGTTAAGTTTTACTTAATCCTTCTGCCTTGTTCAGGTGAAGGTTAATAATTTGCTTATTGGTGATCTTTACTTATCATCAATGGAAGATTCTGGCATTGTTTAATGTTGCCATAACTCATTATTCAGGTAGGTGCTACCTTATACACTCCCGCCCCTCAAAAAATGAAAAAGGAAAAATCAAGAATATTGGTAACCTTCCCACCTGGTAGGAGAACTCATTTGGAAAGTGACATTTTAACAGAATGGCGTTGATTCTTCCTGGAATAAAGGATGGAAATAAGTTTAATTTGCAGAAATATTTATAATCTTGGAAGACTAACTTGTAAAAATAAATAGCTGATCGATATTTAGAGGGATAATTTGTTTTGTAATGGATGATTTTCTTAGTATATTATCTTATTGTTTGAAAATAGTTGAGGCACAATAAATAATTGCACTATAGTTACAAAATATCACCATAGTGATTAGTGACACTCCGTTCATCCAGGAATGTCATCTTAATAGGTGAATCATGCAAATCCATTCATCCCGGAATATCATCTTAATAGATGAATCGTGCAAATCTCATGTCATTTAATTTTCGTCCTATTAGTTTTATATTAATTTTTCGGTTTAGATGAATGTAAAGTGATCCTTAAATAGTCCAATAAAAATTGTTCAAATTAATGTAACTAAACTTGTTTTTAGAAATTCTGGAAAAGCTGGAGCAAGAAAAGAACTTTTAACAATTTGTATATTTGATTTTAATGAGTTCAAAAAGTATTTTTTATTATAAATTATGTGAATATTTACTTTATTTTTCGATCTTTCTTCTTCTTCTTCTTCTTCTTTAATTTTTCTCCTCATTAAAATTCCTAATTTTCTTTTAAATGTAGTGGTCTCGGCAAGTGCTCTTAATTAGAAGAAATCAAACTTAACTAACACTCGGTGAAAATCTCCAAATTCCTAACCAACTCCTCTATTATACATTCAAAGGAAGAGATTTTAGGGCTATCTTTGTCAACTTCCATTCAACATAGAAAAGAAAAAATTGATAACCCTGTTATCAAAATAAACCTTTAGCTCATGGTACTCATAGCTCCCTTTTATTAGCTTTTGTAATCATTTTTTGTTTCTTTTCTTTTTGATTCATAGTGACATCATTTAATTTCTAAAAACAGCTATACTTGCACATGTATGTATATATATATATATATAATTGCTATTGTATTAAATTTTTTTGTTATGAGTTCTACTTCATGATTTTAAAAAATTCAAACCTTATTGGCAAAAGAAACCTTTGACCAATAACACTCATGGTTCCCTTCTATTCTTTTATAACCATTTTTATTTCTTCTCTTTTTGATCCATAGTGGCATCATTTAACTTCTAAATACAGTTTTACTTACATTTGTGCACCTATGACTACTTTTAAATTATATTTCATAATGAGTTTTATGTCATGTACTTGTTCATTCAACAATGTGTAGTGCACTCTAATTTTTTTCTATATTCCTTATGGTTTTAACAATATTAGTCTCTTTTAAAGTGCTTGTGTACTAAGAAAGTGGATCTGTAATTTTTACCAAAGAGAATTGCTATTAAAACCTTATGATAGAAGAAGCTCTTTAACAACAAACTCCCACTAAAGTTAAGTTTTTATACTCAATTTGAGATTGTACTTCTTATTTATACTTTTTTACCTCTTCAAATCTATGGTAGGGACTAATAATATCCGATTGGGAAATGCTTTCTAGAGCCAAGCAATAATATTTGAAGAATACTGTAAAATGATTTCCTATCAACTATTCTACAGCTCGATATGTTTCTAAATTAATTTACATTTATAATATTTTAAAATTTTCATCAGAATAATTTACATTGTTACATAATTTCTAAAATTATCTAAAGACGTCCAAATGCTTGTGGAACCATCTAAACCTCATGGAATCTTTTTAAGAAACTTTCTAAAAATTTCTTCTTATTCCCATCCAATCACTTTCCACTCTTATTGCTACACTTCCCCACCTATGTATGCATTGAAGGATTTTTAGTTTTATTTTTAGTCCAATACTTGATCGGGTCAATACTAAGCACGCATTCGCTTCATACTAAAACATATTATAGTTTGATTTTTAGCATGCAATTTTTCCATGTATTTGATTAATAAAATGATACTTTAATATCATTGACTATTCAAGAATACGGTGATACAATAGAAATTGAACACTTGAACTTGATGTTTGTTTCTACTTCCTTGCGCACAGACTCTTCATTCTAGGTTAGTTCTGTTTTGGGTTGGTTGTGTTGGACGGGCGCCAAGTATTATTGGAAGGCCCCAATTGACAAACTCAAATAGAGGCCCATTCTCCGCAAGACTTTTTGGTTTTATTTTCATTTTCAATTTTCATTTCCATCATTTTTAAAATTTGAAAAGTTAGTGCCTGTTTGATTTTATTTTCAAACATTTTTTTCATTTTCTCCTAAAAATCAAAGCAGAAAGCTATTAACTTCACTCCTATTTTCACTGACATTTCATTCTCAGCATATTTTTCCAAATACACTATTACTCTCTCTCTCCCCTCCATTTTCACACTTTATTTTCTCTTACTCTCATTTGCACAATTCTTAATATAAAAACACAATAATATCCAAATACAACTTATTTTCAACCATACATAATCATTTCATTTTAAACATAACATTCAAGCAATATTTCATTTTCAAACTCACACTTATATCTAACTTTTCACTATCCTTTTTCACCAAAAAATAAAAATGTATCCAAAAAACAAAACCAAATTGTCTCTTAATTAGTGAAAATGAGTTAAAAATAAGTTTGTATTTGGATAAATTGTTGAAAAAGTAATGATTGTGTTGGATTTAGTAGGTTGTAGGTAGAGATAAATATAAATAATAAAAATAGAGTGAGGAGATATATAGGTTATTGGAGAATATGTTTTGAGAATGAAAATAAAATAATATTGGGTGAAAATGTGTAAAAAGTGATATGTTTCTATTTTCAGATAGTAGAAAATGTAAAAATGGGGCATGAAAATTGAACCAAACAAGGGCAAGTGCATGTTTGGTTTTATTTTCATTCTCATTTTTTATTTCCACCATTTTCAATATTTGAAAAGGTGGTTAGTGAAAATAAGTTTATATTTGGACATATTGTTAAAAAAATAATAATTATATAAGGTTTAGTAGGTTGTAGGTGAAGAGAGATAGTAATAATGATAATAAAGAGAAAAGACATACGGGTTACTAAGAGAATATATATATATATATATGAATTATTAAGAAATACATTTTGAGAATAAAAATGAAGTACGCCGGATGAAAATATGTATAAAATAATGTGTTCTAATTTTTAAATAATAAAAAATGTGAAAATGGGATTTGAAAATCAAAGCAACGGGGCCTACTCAATCCTCTTTTATACCGAAAACATAAAAATATCATTGGGATGAATTCATTTGCTATTGTAGCCTATGAGTTAGTTATTTGTGTGATTTAAAAATTTTCAATTTAATTGATTGTTTGCTGATGCTATATTGGCAAACTCATCTTTTAAATAGTAGTTTGATTCAAATTGTACATTTTCTAGCGATGAAAAATCAAAAACTCCTATAATTATGCTAAAAAAGTATCATTATGTTGATCATTCCCTTTTTTTTTTTTTTTTTTTTTTAAAATTTTTGGTTCTATAAAGAAAGTCTCTATAGCAACGTAGTTTTCTTACCTTTTTTGTTTCCACATAATTTTGCCCTTCCAATATGGAATCTTGTGTTAGCTTTTTCACATTTGGACGGTGATGATAATTTAGTGGCTGGAGTCTGGACCTCAACCTTTGTTATTATTGAGTTACTTACTTGACCATGAAAGATTATCTCGACCAACACTTTTAGTACAGTACTTAGCCTACAATTTATTGTTATTTTCCAATTTTGAACTGAAAATTAAACCAAAGCTGACCACTCAGAATCGTTCGTGATTCCGTATGAAGAAGATAAAAAAGAAAAAAAGAGAGGAACACGATTCTATTCTCGTAAAAATAAAAAAAAAGGTAGCTGGACAAAAACAAACCGAATCTTCCAGCCCAAACAAAGCCTTCAACGGCTAGGATTCAAACATGTAAATCAATCCAACGGTTCCGAAAACGCTCATACACACACAGTTAACAGAAGATTTGAGTTGTTTTGAATCTCCAAACTATACTTTACATACATACACACATACATATATTTCCTAAAAGCAGTGAGAACAGAGAAAGAACAGAGAGAGAGAGAGAGTGTGTGTGTGTGAAGATGGCGTCGCCTCAATCTTCAATGGAGAAGAGAAAGGAAACGGAAAATGGAAAACCCTTGGAAGAAGAAGTAAAGCAGAAGGTGAAGAAGGAAGGATTGGGCTGGATTGAATGGCTGATGGGGTGGTTCTATCTGGCTTACGAGATGCTTTTCCAGAGGATCATCGCCAGCAATTTAGAGAATCCATTGCCCCTTCCTCCCATTAATGACCTCACTTTCATTGTCACTGGCTCCACTTCCGGCATCGGCAAAGAAATTGCCAGGTCTTTTCAATTATCACCATTTGCTTTCTGATTACCCCAGCTTGTATATTTTTATCCAATCTTTCGTGATTAATTACTTTATTTAGTTGTTACTGAATGGAATGGGATTCATGTCTATGACCCCGTTAGGAGATTTTTTTATTTATTATTATTATTATTATTATTTTGTAACCTTAAGATGTGGTTGTCGAAATCAAAGGTGCATTTGGAAAATGAAATCTGTTCGTCTAGTGAAGTAATTTATCTAGGATTTTTATAGAAATGTGATTCTCTATTCTAGATGTTTAAATTTAAAGATTTCCTTCCTTTGGTCTTTGTCATGTACTGTTATAATGTTAGGTTAACAACGGGTGGTAATGGGATTGAATTCTCAACTTCGGTATTAACCAGTTTAAAGTTCCAAATTGGGTCTTGTATTTTATGCATGTTTCTTGGCTGTCTTTTTGCTGTTTTGTTCTCTGAGTTCCTTTCTGGTTCATTATTGGACAGGCAATTGGCCGAAGCAGGGGCACATGTGGTGATGGCAGTCAGAAACCCAAAGGCCGCTAATGACTTGATAAAGAAGTGGCAGGAAAATTGGTCTGGAAGGGGTCTTCCTCTTAATATTGAGGTACTTTATGAACATATTGAGCTCATGGTTGGAAATAAAATTATAGTGAATCCAAAAGCATGTTAAAACACCTGAATTTCCTTCATGTGGTATGAACTTTGCTTGTATAGTCCAATTAAGAATTCCTGTATGTGGAAATATGGAAAAATTCTTATTATTGTCGCATGTCCATTCCTTTGATTCTAAGATCATGCTGTCTTCAGTTTTCCTCGATTTTACCATTTTTTGTCTTAATATCTGTGATTTGAAGGAAATTTACCTTGTACACCTTTTAGGTTATGGAACTTGATCTTCTCTCCCTGGATTCTGTTGTGAGATTCGCTGAAGCTTGGAATGCACGTGTAGGACCTCTGCATGCTCTCATCAATAATGCTGGGATATTTTCAATAGGAGGTTTGTTTGTGAACAATCTACACAAACAATACTACTTTTGAGTTTTACCCTTTTGGTCAACAATAATGAAGCCTTCAGTCACAATATGTTGAATGGCTTCCTTTTGCTCAACTGCTGTCTTTAGTTTATTATTTGTCCTTGTGAAATATGTGTTGTGTGTGTGGGTGTCTCTGTTTGGTATAAATGTCTCTCTTGAATTGATTGCTTAGATCTTTTTCATATGCTGTTTCTTGTTTCATTACTTTAAAGCAAAGAAATAAGATAATCCATTTGAATCCCAGTTGGACTTAAACCATGGTTATTCTGTTCAGAACCACAAAAATTTTCAAAGGACGGCTATGAAGAACACATGCAAGTGAACCATCTAGCTCCAGCACTGCTTTCAGTATTGCTTTTGCCTTCTCTTATTAGAAGTTCGCCAAGCCGCATTGTTAATGTGAATTCAATTGTAAGTTTCATGAAGACTGTATGATTATTTATGTATTTCATTGTAATGTGAATGCATGGAACTGATTGTTTAATTCTGGTGGAGAGAAATATCTATGCAGTATCATCACAATGTGAGCATGAAGTACTGTTCCAAACAACAAATGTCAAAAACCACTCTTTTGGCATGCTCTATAGTTAAGATTCCCTATATCCTGGTATAGAACTCTCATAGTCCTACTTCAATAAAAGGTTAAGACTCTTGAAAAATCTTGCATCTTTTCCTATTCAAAAGTTCCTCAATGAACTTTTATTATATGAGAACTGTATTGGAACTGATCTGTACAAAAATATGGCGTGACATACAGATAAGACAATGACACCTGAACCTAACATAAGATGCATCCAAATTAAGAAGTTTTACCATGTAAGATAGAAAAATGGATGGTACAGGTTCATCCATGAAGAGAATTCTGAGTATTATAAAGGCGGTATGTTATGAATTACCTAATAAGAACTTTGTATTTAGTGAGTATAGAATTTTAGTATGCTGTAGAAAGAATGATACACATTTTAGAGTCCAAGATCTCTTCTCTTATATATATATATAAAAGAATGATACCTATATATCACCTGTCCTTAAAGGGTCTTTTCTTGGTTGATGAAAGAAGGGCTTCCCAAACTTACAAGTAGTCTCTTGTCAATAAAAGAATTTATATTATACACTTGAGTAGTTAAATAGATTTTATAAAACCTCAGTTTTTCAGCTTTCTGGTTGTTAAGATGTTGGATGTCTTTGGATGACATCCAAAAACCAGTAGTTCCGTTCATTATCATCTGTTATGATGTAATTGATGTGGTCATTTGTGAGTTTTGCTGCTGGAACAATATTCTACTAGAACCTTAAATGAATGTCAAATTGCTGATATCATGTGTGATCAATATTTATTTTATTTCCTATGCTTTTAAGCTTGGAGTAAACTGATCCATTTTGTATTCGTGCAGATGCATAACTTAGGATTTGTTGATCCGGAAGATATGAATGTTACATCTGGGAAAAGAAAATTTACAAGTATGGTGGGATATTCAAGCAGTAAACTAGCACAGGTGCACTCAAATGCTTGCTTTGATTTTATCAGTTATCCCTTCATTTTTCAGCAAAATTCATGTTTCTTATCTTTTATCTGGTTGCAAGCTTAGTCATATCTCCCAGTTGGTAACTTAATTTCTTAGTGTCTGTGGCTTTGCATGTCATGGACCTCAGAGTACTAGTCTCTTAAGGTTAATGCTCTAAATAGTGGAGAGAACTCTTTCTTGAGGCTGTGGTTCAAAATTCGTCCAGGTTATTGAATGTTGGAATAAATGTTTTCAGGTTTAGGGATAGATTGTATTATTGATAATCTAAGTTGTTTGAATTGGTTTATATTTTTCCATTAAGACTTCTTCTGCTTCTTGGTTTTTCTATTTGCTCCTCTTCACTAATGCCCTCTGGATACGTGAATGCAGATCATGTTCAGCAGTGTCCTTAATAAAAGACTGCCAAGTGAAGCAGGCATAAATGTCGCATGTGTTTCTCCTGGAGTAGTCCACACCAATGTTGTAAGTTTCTGATATTTTCAAGATTTTGATCAATACGTTGCTCATCAGCAACCAAAATTTGACCCCAAAGTAATTTTATTGCTCTGAAAATATGGTATTATATAATTGTTTGGTAACTTTTTTTTTTTTCCAAATTATGATAATTCATATTCAATCCTGGGTTTGTAAATGCAGGCTAGGGATCTTCCAAAGATTGTTCAAGCTGCTTACCATTTAATTCCATACTTTATTTTCAGCCCTGAAGAAGGTAAATGTCCTGAAAGTTTAAAATTGCTGATATGACTTGCTTAATTTGATTAAATAGTTACAGAATGAGATAGCATTTTATTTGAAATTATTTTTGAAGCAACTTATTACATTGTCTGGCTATTGCAGGCTCTAGAAGTACACTTTTCGCAGCCACTGATCCCCAACTTGTGGATTACTGTGAGTCGTTGAAAGCAGAAGATTGGCCAGTCTGTGCTTTCATAAATCACGATTGCCGCCCTGCGAATCCTTCCGAGGAAGCACACAATGTTGAAACTGCTTACAGAGTGTGGGAGAAGACGCTAGAACTGATTGACCTACCCCCAGATGCTGTAGAGAGGCTTATAGAGGGGGGAGAAGTTAAATGCAAATATGGGGCCTCCCAGTAGTATAACTTTCAGTGAACATTATTAGTTTTTTTTTCCTCATGTTATTAGCACTAATCATCTTAGGCTATCACACGTCAACTGATGCTACATGTTGGGTGCTTCTAAGATCTATCTCTTGGTAACCTGGGGTTTTTCTTTCCAGACTGTTTTCTGGATATCAGAGGTGCACTTTGCAGAATGTTCGATCTTTTTGTGTGTTTGTCATCATTGACCAACTCTTGTAGCATTTGCACTAATGCCTTAAGCAAATTTTGTGATGCTTCAGCTGCAGAACTTACACAGCTCATTTTTTATAGATATTTTCTGTGGGATGGTGAATTGAGTCTTGCTCCATTTGAAGTCAGAATTGCTCCCTTGGGATTTTAAGTTGGTGCTATCGTGGTTGCTTAAGGATTTTGATTTTGATTAGTGTGGTAATGCTTCAAAGACACTGCGTATGTATATATACATGAGAATCTTTCATTCTATAAATGAAATTTTCATTGTCCTGGTCACATTCTTGGGCAAATTTTGGTACTATGAGAAGGTTGAAATTGATAAAATTGTTAAAATTTCAATCCAAAACTCAACCGAGAATTTGGGTTTAAATTGTTAAATGAGGGGCTTGTTTCTCCTGTTTTTACAAAATATTTTTTAATTCCAAAAACAATCCCAAAATGTGTATACATTTTCTAATCTTTCTTCCAAAACACCAAAATTTTATACTCAAAAAACTCATACCAAAACAATTAAAAAATACTTCACACCCTGAAACCACACCTATTCCTTCATTTTCTTATTCTACCTTTCATATCATTCACTCATTTATCACTTTGTCACTTCACTCATATATATATATATATATATATTAAAATCTTACTAATTAAAAAATTCTAAAATTTATGTTCACAAATTTAATTAAACTAATTGTCAAAAAAATCAATTAAATTTAATAAACTTTATATAATAAATAACATATTAAATTAAGCCAAGTGGCATGTGACCCAATGACATAAGTCTCCCACATGATATGGGAGGTCAGGTGTTCGAGCCTTAACGAACTCTTGATATGTGTGAGTGTGTATAAATATAAAAAATAACATATTAAATTAATTATTTATTTAATTAAAATAAAATATTAGTTCTATTTAATATTTAATGTATTAATTAAATACTATATTTATTCATTTTAATTTGATATAATAAATAAATTAATCTTCTTTAAAAAAAAATCTTCATTAAATATTAATATTCACATTTATTTAAAATTATAATAAAACTTTAATTATAGTGTGATATGTATTTATTAAGGGACTGATCACTAAAATGAAAGTAGGATTAGGGATTTTTTTCTAATTAACCGATTTATTAAACTATTAAGTTTAATAACTTAATATTGATATAATTAAAGAAATTGTAGAATAAATTAATTAAATTTAAGTAAAAATTATTTGGATTATTACTAAATAATTTATTTATTAATTAATGACTTAAAGTAATTAAATAATTTTTTATTTATATATTAATTATATTTCATATTTCATGTAGAATTAAATATTATATTTATTTATTTTAATAGATAATTTAAGATGATTTAGTTTCAATAATATGGAATTATTTATTTTTTTATTTTGATGAATCATTATTAAGTTTTATATATATTATTTTATTTAAATAAATAACTAAGTATTATTTATACATAAATTATAAATAATAAATAGTTAAATAATTATATTTTAATTAATAAACAATAATTAGTTTATAATTAATGTACAACAATTAAATTTTTTTGCATAAGTCATATTAATAATTATGATATTAGCTGATTTTTTATAATTATGATTTTATAAATAATCAATATTTATTAATAAATATTTTCTTCCAAATAATAGATCATTTGCTAATGTTAAATTTATAAAAATATAAATTTTAAAATGAACCACCAATTGAATTAATTATACATTATTTTATTACTACCACATATCATCCAACTATAAATATACATATATATAATATTGATGATGGGTTTTCTCATATGTATTGCTCCTGTCTTCAACCAGAGAGGATGGTCGACTAGAAAGTTTGTTATGAGTGGAGGGAGAAAAGAAATAGGTTCAATCCTGCAACAAGGGAACAAATTTCAGGCTAGCTGATAGGGTCCTCGGTTGAGACGCTCTGATGTTTATGTCAGTATGTGTTTGCCCAAAAAGTAATTTGACAGAATAACGGCTTAGGGAGCAATGAATGACATACCTTTGACTCCGGAAAGAGGATATTTATAGTACTTGGTGAGAAATGGAAAGGATGGTTTTCTCCTCACTATGGTTCAGTCCTTTCTCATTCCGTATAGGGGCACCCGTATCGTCATTCATACGGAGGTGATGGACTGACATGGCTATTAAATGCAAACATAATGGTGGTTCGGTCATATTAAATGTGGATATGACTGGTAGCAAACGCTGTAATTAATGATGTGGCCGCCATAGACGCTGCAGCCGTAAAGCTGCTCCATTGTACCTAGTTGAGGAAGATGAAGTCACGAACCTTTGTGAACATTGTTGTATGTTTACTCGACTGCGTCCAATCGAGAAATTTGGCAATATCGTTGAGGTCAACATTTTTGGTATTGCACGTTTGTGTACGGGCTTGACTGGCTGATTTGGGCCTAATGGCGATATTGGATACCATGCCCTCTCTATTAGGTCGATGCTATTAGGCTCATCTAACATACAAATATCAAACATATAATATTAAAAAAATTACTTTCATCTTATAAACTCAACAAAAATGCAATTGATTTGACATTTACAATAAAGTTTGTCTCCCTTCAAAATATAAAAAACAAATAATTTATTTTCAAATCATTTTTTCCATTTTTTTTGAACAAAAAGAAATGCTCGACACTTTCTTCAATTTTTCTCCCCAAAACTCATTCTTCCAAAATATTTTTCAAAAAAGGGGTCAAAACGTAAACAAGCCCTAGGACTTTGAAGCATAATCCTTTATTCTTTTTTCCCTTGAAGTGCACGAGAAGTGGATTTCTATTTTCTTTGTAGAGCTTCTGATCCTATAATTTGTGATTGCACAAAAAGGAGCTAGATTAAATAACTAAAGAAGATTTTAGCAGCAGAGTTAAATTTATTATGGGGTAGGAAACAATATCTAACGCTTTATTTAAATTTATTGATAAGTATTAATATATTATTTTTTTGAAATATTATATTATTTATACATGCATATGCACACTTAGGGCATGTTTGGTTGGTTTTTGGAATTATCTCATGATAATGTATGTGATTTTTATCATTGTAGCGTAATTTGGTTTGCATGATTATTTGTATATATATCCTCATAATTGTTGTTTGTTGCTTTTTTTTTTTTTTACACTAAAAATGAAATTTTATTTCAAATCCTCAAGAAGAACATTAACAGGAAAGTGGGTGCATGATCTGCCCACAAGATCGATTCAGACATAGAACAAGTTGCCCTTGCAATTCGATGAGCAATTAGATTCACTGAACATCAAATAAACTTAATAGAACAATCTAAATTTGCTATAATAGTTTTACAATCATCAATAATAACCCAAAAATAAGAAAAATCACCAAAAGCATTGTTCAATACATTAACAATGATCTGGGCATCTAATTCCAGCAAAACAGGTGAAGAGCAGTCATCTTTTATTCAACTTAATGCTTCCGCCAAAGCTGGTGTAGTGTCGCCAAAATGAGGTACCAACTTTGCAGCTCTAAACAGACCATGCTCATCCCTCAGTACCTAACTTGAAACAGATCTCTGATAGTTTAGGAGAATGGGTGCATCGGTATTACATTTTAGCCAGCCGCAAGGAGGTCGAGTCCATTTGTTAATATCCTTTGGCTGAAATTGCTCCGGTAATCTTTTATGTGCTTCTTGCCAATGATGAAGGAAAGATTCTGCTGAGAAAACAGTAATAGCATAAGCTGATTTGATTCTATTGTTCCATACCACTTGGTTTCTGTTTTGCCACACACTCCAGAGGATCATAATAATTTTATTATTTGTTTCATCTCTGGTGGCTGTTGACAACATCAGCTGTAAGCTGTAACCATTCCAGCAGGTTGTTAAAAAATATGGAAGAGCTCCCCAACGCTGATGCATTCATGGCATCAACTGTGAACATTTGTTGCGTTTGATTCACCATTTTTGTTCTTAATTAAATTTAGATAATGAACTTTTTATCCTTGTTAAAAGAATTTCTTCTTTTCTCCTCTCTATATATATCACACATTATAAATTTATTCCCACTATACCCAACACCCCCCACCCCCTTCAAGGTTTGTTTGTTTGTTTGTTTGTTTTGTTTTTGTTTTTTCGTTTTTTTTTTGTTGGGGGGGGGGGGGGATGCTGTCATCCCCATTTGGAGAGGTAAATTTCGCAGCAACTTCCTTGACTATATTATCCAATAAATGAAATTAAACTAACTCTTCCTTATAATTAGTATTTATTTTCAAACAAATATTGAATGCTTAAAAAGGAATAAAAACTCATACAAATTCAAACCATAAGGACCAAAATAAAATAAAATAGAGTTATACATTAAAAACAATATTGTTTTTAAAAAAAATTCAAATTCTTCGTGTTTGGACTTGCATTGTTTGGGCACATACACAACATGTCATTTTTAGATTTAAAATGAGGATAGATTTTTCCACCTATTGCTAGCTATGAATTTATTATGAGAAGCATATGGTTATGATAATCCTATCCCCCCTAATTTTATTTTGGGACTTCATTTTGTTGGGCTATTATCATATATTCAACTAATTTAAAGTAAGGATAAAGTTCATGGCCTTTTTATTTATTTTTTAAGACATACACTCCTAAAATAATTCTCTTAGTTAATAGCCTTCGATAATTAAGTTCCTTTACTTAGAAAAAATCTTCATTAATTAAGTTTATTTACATTTCTATTAGCACAGGTTAATTTATCCTTTTCTAGAAGTTTATTTTTTAATTTTTTTTCTTTTCCATTTTGTCGTTCTGAAAATTTCTTGTTCAAAACACATGCTCGCATACGTGGATTAATAACTTAATTTGGTAAATTAAAATCAACTTACATGACTAAACTCTTTGTGTTAATAAATTAGGGGCAAAAAACTAAAATGGACACAAACACACGTGTGGGATAAATAATACTAAGGTGGGTGGTTGGATTAGTTATCACACACTTTGCACATATAGATGCCGATTGGTGATTATAAGACAGGCTCATTAGATTATTGTCACTCAATCCAAACAAATAATAAAGTAGGATTTAATAACTCTATCATGCCTTATCAAGCCAACCAAATATACCCTTAGTTGAGAGTCTTGTATTTTACACACAAATATGAGATAATGCCATTCAATCAATTAATCAATAGTTGATAAGTATAATATGTATAGTAACATTTTCTACTATAAGTAAAGGAAATATTATTTTCTATGATAAATAAGAAAAGCATTTTTAGAATTCATGTGTCCTAGACTTTTAATTAGGGATGACCATAGGTCTAGATTTTACTTGGATTCAAGCCGGATCTACCCCCCTTGGGACGGGTCTTGAAAGTACAAATGAGTCGTGAGGCGGGTCTCAGGTTTTAGTTTTTAAACCCAGAGTCGCCCCATTATAATATTGTATATATATAATTTTAGTTGTTGTATAAGTAATATGTATTCATTTATGTATCAATAAGATGAATGTTACATGTATATTCTATATAAAAGTAATAACATAGTCCTAATAAATATTTATGCATTGAATAAGTATATATAAATAATAATAATATTTGTGATTTATAATTTTCTAAAAATTAAAATATGCATATATATATTTTTAAATAATTAATTCTTTATTAATAATATTATATTATCGTATTTATAAAGTTATGATGATATTATTTTTTAAATATATAAAACAGGTCTAGTGGGTTCAACCCACTAAAAATAGGATATGGGACGGGACGGGTCTCAAATCCATAAAAAACTTGGCGCAGCGGTCCTGAGTTTGGGCAAAACTGCCCATTGTCATCCCTAGTTTTAATTATTTTTTGGGATTAACCTTTTGCTAAATAAGCCATATAATAATCTTTTGAACTGACATTAACTTTTTGATAAATATACAAATCAAACGTGCTAAAATCTTAGGGCTTGTTCTCTTACATTTTGGGTTAATTGTAGAAAATATTTTGGGAGAATGGATTTTTGGAAGAAAATTTAGAGAATGTACCAAATGTTTTTTTTTGGTTTTAGGAAAGTATGAAAAATGATTTGAAAATGAATTATTTGTTTCCTTATGTTTTGGGGGGAGACAAAATTTACTGTTGATGTCAAATCAGTTGTAGTTTTGTTGGATTTGTAGGGTTAAATTGATTTTTTTATGTAATATATGTATGTGTATTTATAGTTTGATGATGTGTGTGTATATATATGTAATGATTGATATATGATTATAATAAAATGATATGTAATTAATTCAAATCGTAATTTATTTTTATATTTATATTTTTATAAATTTAATATTAGTAAATAATGTATTATTTGGAAGAAAATACTTATTAATAAATATTAATTATTTGTGAATCATAATTATATTTTAATTATAAAAAATTGACTATTATCATAATTATATCATAATTGTTGGTATCAACTTATATAAAAAAATTATTATTATACATTAATTATAAACCAACTATTGTTTATTAATTAAATATCATTATTTAACTATTTATTATTTACAAGCTGTGTATAATTAAATATCATACTAGAATTAGATTTTTTTATTATAATTTTAAATAAAATGTGAAGATTAATATTTAATGAAAATTAATTTTTTTGAAGAAGAATAATTTGTTTATTATATCAAATTAAAACATCTTAAATTATTTATTAAATGAATAAATATAATATTTAATTAATAGATTAAATATTAAATATAATCAATATATTATTTATTTAATTAATTTAATATATTATTTAGTAAATTAATTATTTATTAACATTAATTATTTATTTTATACTAGTTTAATTAAATTTGTAAATATAAGTTTTAGGAATTTTTTAACTAATAAAATTTTAATATTTCATATATGTAAATATATGTGTAAATGTGTGTGTGTGTGTGTCTGTGTGATAAATGAATGAGTGACATGAAAAGTATAGTGAGTAATGAAAGGGTAGGTGTGATTTTTAAGGTGTAGTATATTTTGAAATTGAATTGTAATGATTTTTTGGATATTAAAATTTTATATTTTAGGAGAAAAAATTAAAGAATGTGTACACATTTTTGTAATTATTTTGAAAATTGAAAAATATTGTGATAAACACAAGAGAACAAGCCCATCGTTTGGTTTCATTTCCACACCCCATTTTCACATTTTCTACTATTCCAAAAATAAAAATCATCACTTTTTACACATTTTTATCTAACATTATTTTTCATTTTCATTTTCAAAATATATTTTTCAGTAACTTATATATCTTATCTCAATAATCTATATATCTACTATCTCTATTCCATTATTTTTATCTCTCTCCACCTACAACCTATTAAAACCAATATAATCATTATATTTCTAATTATTTCATCTAAATATATTTTTATTTTCACATCACATTACATAATTAATTTTCACCAAAATGAAAATATTGGAAATTGAAAATCAAACGGTCCCACCTTTTACCTCTTTCAAATAAGATGAGTATTAAAAATCATTGTCAATTGGAGAATGCATTTTGAGTTTGAATACTTCTGAAAATTGCATAATTTTTTAGAGAGAGAAATTGTAATTACCAATATATCAGCTGTGCAATGTGCATCAGCAGAAAAGGTCGTACAACTTTCTCCCTTCCATTTCGAAGAAGCCTTAGGCTAAGCTAATGCATTAAATGTTGTACGGTCATGACACAACGTGTCATCCATTCATTGGCCAACACTCAAATCATTCTTAGCGGGTGATTTATCAGACCTCCTTAAAACGTCCTGGCCTTTGTCTATCTCTTCTAATACTCCATCCCGCTGCATCCCTACTCCCTATACATTACACACACAAACAAGAAACCCTCTGTTAATTTTCACTAACACTGTGTGTATTTGCTCTTTTGAATACTCAACTGAAAAGGGTTCTTTGAATTTCGACATAACACTAGAGAGGTATGAAGATATGATCTCTGGTTTTACTTCCTATACTCAGTTTTGATGCAAAGCTTCATCCTTTTTACTTGCATTCTTGAGTTTTCATTCTATCCCTGCTTTTCCTTTTAATTCACCAGTCCTCTCTCTCTCTCTCTCTCTCACTATATAGATATGTGTGTGTGTGTGTGTTCCATCGTGTTGCTTTTCTTTCCTTATTTCTTCAGTTTTATGTTCTCTTCCAACCTGGGTTCCTTTAGCTACACCCCTTTGGGACAGCCATTTCATGGTTTTGCATAGATACTTGGTCAGAGATAGATAGAAGAGAAAAAACTAAAGGAACTGGTTTAGTGTCAGGAAGGTAGTACAAATTATGTGATGTTTATTTTGCTGTGTTGAGAAGTAATTGTTTTGGTGATTTTGACTATTTATATTTATTTATTTATTTATTATATAGATGAGATATGATGCATTATGATTATCTCCTGTTTGGTCCTTTAGGATGGTACCATGTATATGCTAAACAATTAATTGCTAGCTGTGCTTTGTTAATACTGCCTGTGGGCTTTTAATGGTGTAGGGTCTTCATTTGCCTGCTAAAATGGTGGCAAAGACTGAGAAAACTGGTGGCGGAGAGGCAACCACCGCCCCTGCTGTGGCGGTTGTTACGCCATCAAATCATCAACCGCGTCGGAGAAGAAGCTTCAACAAACCTTCATGGCTTCTCTGCACCATTGCTGGTACAAAACACGCAACACACGCAGAAGTGTGTTTGTGTGTGTTCAAAATTTTCCTTTATGTTATTCTTTCATCTCTTCTCACTGAATCTCCATTTTTGAGTTTGGTTCAACTTTCAAAATAAAATAGCTAATTTTTACTTGTAAATACTAAAAACCCTTTTTGTTGATGTTCAAATTTCAAAACAATGTGGAAAAGGGAAAAGTTCCAAGAATAACTGCCGTTCTAACTAAGCGTATTAAAAGATCAGATTTTTGAATTTTGGGTTTGAGGAATGGGGCCATGCACTGCTCCTAGGCAAGTACTTTTTCTGCATGTAACCTGTTTCCCTTTCTTTGGCTTTGAGTCAACAACAGTCTGAGAGGTCACTTTCTACCCTACAGAAATGAGGACCCAGAAAGGTTCTATTCACAAAGCTGGAAATTATGCCTTCTTTTCTACATTTGCTGAATTTACCTCTATTCCCCCCTATCAGCCCCCCTAGGCCCTATTTTCTTCTTTTGAAGTTTAAATTTTAAAATCCCTTTCGCCAAATAGCTTCAGCTGCTGCCGTGTAGCTGCAGATAGAATATGATTTGATTCTGATTTGGAGATTTTTTGGTATCATCCCAGTTCCCATGTGTCTTTACCCATTACTAATGTCAGATGCCCGTTTGAATGCAAAAATCCAAAATCTTGGCCTTCTTTGTTAGTTGTGTGGCCCATATGCAAAAGTGTTTTTCTTCTTCTTCACAAGAGAGACTGAGCCTTTGTCTAGAACATACCTCCCATGTTCTCCTTTCTCCCTTGAAATATCATATTTCAAACTTCAACTATACAAACCAAGAATCAACAATAATTTTAATATCTTATATATCAAAATTAGAAAGATTTATAAATATACTATAAACAAATAAATATACTGCATTATTATGTTAATTAGGTTCACAATAAATTAATCTCCGAAGACTTAGGAATTTCAAATGATATCTCTCCTTCCTCACATGGGACCAATGTCATATGGTATGGGTATGCATCGTATATGGGGTCCATTTGATCGTGGACGTTAGCTATTTCAAACACCTCTTCTGTATTTCAAAATTCAAAAAAGGCCAACATCTTTCATTTAATGCAATTTGAATTTGGGTTTGAAACAGATTTGGATGAGAGGATGAAGATGCTGACAAGGAAAATACCTAAAGAAAACAGCGGTGACAGTTTTGCTGCAAGGGCCAATTCTTACTACCATGAGCGGCCTCAGCTGCTGGCATTACTCGATGACTTGTACAATGGCTACCTCTCTTTGGCAGACCGTTATTGCCAGGTTGTTGCCAAGAGCAACCAGCACCCACGCCATCGTCGCAGCAGATGCTCTTCTCCAATTCCACTCTTGAAATTTGATGAAACACCACCTCAGCTTGATGAAGAAGACACTGGAGAAGTCATTGATTCTGATGCTGAGAGTTCTCTATCGTTCCAGCCTCCAACTGCAGCTCCCATGCAAGCTAAAGAGATGGATGCAGATATGGTGGTGGCAGAGTTAGTTATGAAGTCAGTGGAGTATGATATTATTCTGAATGAGCTTACTGTGGTAGAGAAGCGGTGGGGTGAGTTGTCAAGGAAAATGGAGCTGCAGAAGAACTTGTTGGATGTGCTGGAGTCGGAGAGGTTGATTCTGCTGAATGATAATGCGACTTTGGGGTACAGAGTGACGGCATTGGTGGAAGAGAACAAAGGGCTGGCTTCTGAATCATTATTTTTGAAGAGGAAAGCTGCTGAGCTAGCGAGGTGTGTGTTGAAGACGAGGGAGGATCACGGGGTTTGTTTGCTCAGTCGGAAAATTGAGGATCTTCAGGGACAGATTTACGGGTTGGAGAAGAGGAACAAGGAGTATTATGAGCAACTTGTGAAACAGGAAGAAGAGAAGAATAAGTCTACTGGGAAGAAGAGTAAGAGCGAACAGGTGGATTTGGAAGACTGCTTCCAAGCAGGCGGCGGCGGTGCTGTCAGGCTGAGTAAATGTTTCAGCTTCAATCTGAAAAAGGTTGTTGATCGGAATGCAAATGGTGGGCTTGAAGGTGGAAGGGCTTCTAAGTTCTGGGACAAGGTCAAGAAGTTTGATTTGTTTCTCTGTGGCCCTCATTCCAATTCTGCTACTTGCTGAGGGACAGAAACCAACCTTATCCAAAAAATTTGAAGATGAAAACAATAGCAGGATATTTGCAGATCTATATAGATATGTAATGTTACCAATTTCTGCACTGATCTGATATTAATACATGCAGAAACTGAATTCACATCTTTGTTGGCCTCCAAGAGTTAGTTTTCTATTGGTGCAATATATGTTGCATGTTAGTTGTAGAAAAGTAGCAAAGCTGTACCACCGCAGACAGGATCATCTTACATTAACGGATGAAAGTGCCACGCTGAAATGAAATGCTGCATCAACAGTGTGCTTATGAATGTAGTTTAGGAATTTCAAAACACAAATGAAGGAATTAAGAAAGCAGTGGCTCTCAGTTCTTTATAGGTTCTTTATCCAGGGGCTCCTTTATGATCTTTTCCCATCAGAAAATCTGTCATAACTAACCCATCAAGCTTGAAGATCCTAAGCAATCAACTCCATTATTTTCATGCTTTAAATCATAGATTTGAGTGTCATCACAATGACAGACAAGTACAACAATATAACAGCAAACGAATATATGAGCTGCTTGTGTGGTGTAAGATACATGAAAATATATGTACAGATAATGCAAATGGTACATCTAATACTTTTGACTCTAATCAGATGAAGTTTGAAATGATACAAACAGCAGTGTCATGGTTCAACCATCTCGATCATAATCATGCTCCTAACCAAAATATAAGTCAACTTCACAGTCGAAGACAATGAGATGATACTCTCATTCTGAATCACTATGCGGTTCAACCGAAGAGTAGACCAACTGGGAGCAATGAGAAGATCCATCCTTGAGGTGCCCAGTATACACTAAAAAGGGGGTTTTATTAAAAAGTATACCATCATAAAACTCATAATCGTTCATTTGTTACATTCTTTTGCCAAAATATTACTGCTCAGAATGAAAGAAGCTGAAATTATCTAATCCACAGTTATTGCTTGACACAAAATAACTGCATGTGGAAACTAAAGAAGATTCACACTAAAATTGCAAGGAAACTTAGTTGGTTCTTGAAGGATAGCAATGCGACACAAGGAATTGAATTTGAAAAATATAAGCAGAAGAGTAAAAAGAAAACCATGTCCCAGCTGAAACAGAAGAGCAGAAGAAAATAATGGTTCAATGTAATTAGTCGCTGGTGGAGAAAGTGGATACAGTTAACACTCAAACTTTTTCCACCATACAGATGCACATACATATTTCTTTTTGAAGATTGTCCAATGCAATTACTATTAACATAAGAAAGCAGAACAATCTCAATGCAAGGAAATTATTTATCTTAAACTAAAAAAGATATTTTCATATATGATCATGTCAAAAGATATTCAATTGTTTCTGTTTACTTGTATTACTAGTATAAGATAAATTAGCATATGAGTTTTTTCATAATAAATTTATAAATTATACTTCCTCTAATGCATTAATTATGTGCAAAGATTTGAATAGAAGTTGAAAAATAAAGATTTTCAGTATCTTTACAATATTGCCTTAAATTATAGTGGTTAATAGTTAGTGGTGCTACATTATCATGTCAAGTGAAATGATAGTTGTGGGGAAAAAATATTCCATTTTAACAAACGGAGCCTTATCTTAGGATGTCCTAAAAGAAAAGAAACAATAAATTTATAGCATATAGAGTATAATATTTACAATAAACTTATATTTGCTCAAAATACTAGATTTTATGTAACATTTAATTAAGATTTTAACTTCCCTTTTATAAACATAAAATTCACAAATTATATATAATGTACTCTAAGTTAGCAAAGTAACAAAATCTATCTCAAAGAACAACATTTTAGGAGAACCTTTTGAAATATATAGAATGAGCACTATTTTAATTTCTAAATAAATCACTAAAAGAAATATCAATGAATTAGGGGTATAAATGAGAAAAGTTCTCATATGAGGCTAGAAAGCCTAACACTATATTGCTAATTCAGATTATTATAAATGCCTAAATATTTGGAAAATATCTGAAATGAGAACACCCACATGCAAAAAGATATTAAGAGAATTTTCTATTTTTTGAAAGTATGGTGGAATATGAAGATTGATATATTTCCACCTCTCGGTTAAACTACATCATAAATTAAACAAATTAAATTTGTGTTTACTCTATAATTTGATACCTACATTAATTTTTGGCAAGTTTAAATTAGAATTGGCAAACTATATGATATAAGTAAAAAAAGAAAAAAAAGAAGAAAAAGAGAAGAAATATCTAAGTCCGCTTTCCAATAAGCAAGAACACAGGATGGGTGGAACTACAACCCCTCGAACTGGCTCGATGGTCAAGCTAGTACTTTCTAATCTCGTGTGTGTGTGTGCATGCATAAAGATGTGTAACGTGTATATACAGGCTTGGGAAGAATTTTAGGGCACTATGCCCTTGCATGCCTCGTAATTTGCCTTAGTAGATGGGGAAGGAAAAGTTAATAGCAAGATCATAAGAGGACTATGCAGCCAAATATGTAGGTTAATAGATACAGAGACATATATAGAAAATAATGAGAAATAAGAATGTTTGAATCATAGAAAATAGCAACTGTTACTTCGTACGTAATTTTATATAAATATACATTAAATAAAATACAAAAAGATTAAGACAAAACTACTTCATAACTTGAGTATATCACAAGTTGCTTGGATGGACAAGAAAAAGTTCAAGCAGAAAAAGCATTAATGTAAAAAGAGGTTTGTATTATTATGCAAATATCGATCCAAACTTATTTTAACTAGAAGTATTCTTATATCATATTCACAAGCCTGCTATTTAACCTAACTGTAAGAAATTGTTTACTGACATACATATAATTTTCAAAATATTTCCCGTGTTCAAAAATTGATACAAAAGGTAGTTTGGGGCAATCTAAATATAATCAAGCAATACATAATATATAATGAGGCAATTTTTATCATAAGATAGAGATTAGAAAGAGAAGGAACAAAATCACATTTTATGATAATCTATTAAGAATTTAAATTTTGACATATGACAATATGACGATAATTTTTTTCTTCTAAGATTTTTAGGAACAAAAATAATTTCATTAATGATCCTGAATACATATACAACAATGTCATCCACATGCAATGCACGTGCTTTTTTCTAGGTAAAGAAATTACTTGTTCAAATTTTCACTTTAGCCATATCTATGGTTAATGTAATAAGTGTTTGAATATGATAGTTGTTGGAGGCATTTTCAACTTCAGTACAACAGATTTGAAATTATAATATCTTGTGTAAATGATAAATTAATTTGTGACTGGAGTGGCACTGAGTTAACTGCCAGACTAATCATCTTACTTTACCATTTATTTAACCCGCTACTCTATGCTAATCTCTATGATGAATTAACAGTTAATTGGAGAACTTACCATAAGGGATGTAAACTCTTGAGTCCTATATATATGAACTATTTCTCATGGAAGAGCAGATCCACTTGTGGTTTATACAAAAGATCTGTACCGCACCAAAAATATGGATTATGGAAAAGGCAGCAAGTGAATGCTGAGAAGAAGGAAACCTAGCCTTTAGTTCCATTACAATTGTTTAGCACAACTAGCCCCGACACAAAGCAGGATTCAACCCAAACTCGCTGGAGCTAGTTTCTCCTGAAGCTTTGCAATTCTAGCCTGAAACCAAAATTGGCAATATAGTAAGAATGTCAGAATGGTCTACCCAAAAAATGCCGGGACCCAGACTAAACCGGCCACAAAATGTTATCACAATGATATTAGAATTGTAAATAGGGATTATTATGTAATTGTCCAGAGAACTGCTTGGTGTTTTTTTCTTTTTTCTTTTTTCCTCTATTTGTGGTGGATGGGGAGAACCTATTTCAGAAGAATCTAATGCTGACAATACCTTGAATGAGTTGGAGCGGCGAATAGATGGGTCTAAATCTAGCGCAATTGAATAGGACTCCTCAGCTGCGTCAAATTGATCCATAGCCATTAAAACATCACCTTCACATATGTAAGCCTGTAAATTTGAAATTGAAGAATATCTTATGATCAGTCAGATTGCAAATATGTGAGATGATAACACAATCTGTAGAAGATTGCTCAACTATACATATAATCAGATAGAGATATGATGAATCAATTCACGCAAATGTTCAATTTGGATTCAGGCAAGGCATCATACAACTTGGGCAGGTATGTGAAGTTGATAAAATTGAGATAGTAAATTTCTTCTCTTCCTTAATGCTGCTGATAGCTGTTCTGGCAAGGGACTGGATTTAAGCAAAACCTTTTATAAATTGCCTGGTACAGGTCGTCAATTTCAGGAATAGGAAAACCACCAACCATAAAAGCCTCAGAAAGGTTTGAGTTTGATGTTCTAAGAGAGTATCAGGAGTGAAAACATATAGCCACGGAGGTTCTGATTGAAATTTTGCAGCTCAAATAAAAGATTTTTCCAACTTGCACGATATTACTAGAAGTTACACTTGCCTCGGGATGGTAAGGTGCAAGAGACAAAGCTTCTTTGGCATCCTCAAGGGCTCCATTTATGTCTCCCATTGCCAACCTTGCTGCAGATCTGATGAAAAGACAAGAGTTATATGACCTACTAGTGAATTCCAGTTTGAAAAAAAGCATTTTTGCAAGTCAAATAGTGAGTTTCTGCATATTTCAGACAGGGCTATAGATATGAATGAATCATGAAGTAGGATTCAACATCAAATAACTATTAAAGAGAAGAGAACAAAATCTTCACATAAAGTAATGCCATGGTAAAGAACTATTCATTGGATACCACAGAGTAAGGAGCGTCCCAAATGCTCATGTTGTGATATATCACATAGAGTATAAAATGACTTTCTTCGGGGAACTGGACCACAAACCTGTCCTTGTATATTATATGGACACCCCCAAATGGTCTGAGATCTATAGCCTGCAAGCATATTGTAGATGAGTTAATCAGAACTTCTGCTTCACCTTAATGCACAGCCAAAACATTCATATCAGGACCTAAATAGCAAAGAATGAGGACTCAGGACTGCAGTACATGTTCCCACAAAGCATAGCATAAAAAACAAGACCTTTTCTTATACTAATCAGAATTTGAAGACAATCCCAGCGTAAAAATCACTCAGAGCATAATTCAATGCATTACATCAATCACCCATTCTCTATTTTCCACTTCGAAACATCAAAACTTCCATCTTTACACCAGAAAGATCACAAGCATATAAACAACACGGGCATGCATTTTTGAAATTATACCTTTGAGAGTAAACTATAAGCCTGAGCAAAATCACCTCGGCTCAGCTCATCCTCAGCTCTCTTCCTCAATGCTAGTGCTTCCAAACACTTCTGCCCACTGCTCGCCCCGTCTCCGTCATCGTCAACCCCGCAGACGATCGACATCGTATCTGCAGCCTTGCTTGCGGTCCCACAATGCCCAACAAAAACACCCTCGGGCAAAATTACGATATTGGGTCCCGACCCGCACCGCCCGAGGCACCCGCAGGAATTCACCGTAACAAACGGAGGGGCAATTCCAGAAAGTACTTGCAAAGCGTTCAAAGAACCTTGCTTTCTGCATGTCCTGTTTGTACAAACTCTTATTTCGATTTTTTCCTTCTTTTCCAAAGGCGATGCTGCTGTTGCTGCTCTTGCTGTTGCACTGTTAGCCCGTTTTCTAGTATGAGTACTTGAAAGGAGAAGAAAATGGGTTCCGGAAGTGCTGGTCGTAGCCTCCATTGGTTGGGGGTGGGGGGGATGGGGTTCCAGTGCCAAGAATCTATGCTCAATGCTGATGGATAAGCAATCAGCTTTAAATTTAAGTACCTAACTATATGGCGATTTCAAGCTTTAAGAAGTTGTACGCAGATTGAATTGAAGAAATTAGGGCTTCATTTGGGGCTGAGGGCAACTACGACGCCGTCCCAGAGAAAGAGGAGTTGCCAGGGAAACGGAAAAACGAATCAGCCTGTTTGTTTCCCATTTTACAAAGCTCACTAGTCAATAACCTGTGCATTGCATCGGAAAATAATTTATAATTTATAATTTATAATTTAAAATTTAAAATTTTATTATATTCAATATTAGTTATAATTAAATACTTATATTTTTTTATAATTAATCATACACATATTACAAATATTAAATTAAAATACTAACTTAGAAAAAATTAAGGGCCCGTTTGTTTTTATTTTCAAATTCCATTTCATTTTCTCCTCAAAATAAAAATAGAAAACTATCAACTTCTACACCATTTTCTCATACATTTTCATTCTCAAAATATTACTTTTTATATTATCTCTCCATTTTTCATACTTATTTCCTCCCTATTATTACTTATATATACTTTTTTATCTTCCCAATACTTCTTAAACAACATTCACCACAAAAATATTATAAATTATTCAAATTCAAATTATAATATTATTTTTTCAAACAATTACACATCACATCATCAATTCAAATTAAAAAACTACACAACTTTTAATACAAAAACACTCAACATCCAAATACAATTCATTTTTACACCTATATAAATCTATAATTTTAAACAACTCATCCAAATACAACTCATTTTCAAAAACACTTTTTCTAACCAACTTTTTACTATGCATTTTCACTAAAAAAATGAAAATGCTTCAGAAAATAAAACCAAACAGGCCCTAATAGAAGTTTTATTGCAAACAATATAATAGTCGAAACAATATTTCATTTGAATGAGACTTATAATTATCAAATAAAATGTTCTTGGAGCTGTACTATTCCCTGCAAATCTTCATACTTTACCTACACAAAAAATATATATTAAAAGAAAACAACTTTTAGATTAATGAAATATAATCTTTAAAACTATAATTAAATATATATTATGTAAATACTAAAGCATAAAAGTTACTTTGTACGTCTTTTATCCATATAACAACTATCAAAGCTCATGCATTATTGCATTGCTATATATATATATATATAAGAAATTAATTGGTAAGTGTAAATTACTTTATAAAGTTAATTAATTACTTATAAAAATATAGGTACTTCAATATCTCTTTCACATTCATAAATCTATTTTCGAGCAATATATTTGTAGAACTGCATTAACTATATATAATCTTAAACATATAGATGATTTAAGTATATATCGATTACTTTTCTAATAGGAATATGTTAAGTGAAGTAAATTGAATATACCTTACCTATTTTTGCTTTACAACGTTTATCAACCTTTTTTTCTAAAAAATTACAATTGAATTAACATGCACAATGTAAATGTGTGGCTAGTTAGAAATTATAATTAGATTTAACTTTAAATATTGGTTAAATTTAAGAACTATAAAGAATACACTCCATCGTAAGATAATTTTCTCTTTTGTTATAAGCATAGATTATATTATTACAATGTTTGGAGCCAAGAAAATAAATGAAGAAATGTCATATCTAGCAATTATTATTATTATTATAGTGGTGGTGGTTGTAGTATTTACACACATGTATGCCTTAAAAGTTTGCCAACTTAAGGTATGTATAAATGTGAAAATGATATCACCTAACCAATTAGCCACTCAACATTTAGTGCCTATTTACTATTGCAAACATCATTAGTCATGGACAAATGATATTTTTCATTAAAAAAAGATTATTGTTCCAACTATTCCTCAAAATCCCAACCTAAGTGAAGTTTGATTTTATCATAGTCAGCCTATGTATCAATAGTGAAAAAATATATATTTTTACATGTATATCCTTCACATATAATAGAAAACTATATATATATATATATATATTATTACTTGTCTCTCAATCAATCTAGTGCAAGTGTATTAAAATTTGAGTAACTACTTTAATAAAATTTAGATCAAGGTAGTTTTATCTCGCATTCAATATACCAATTTTTCACAAAGGAAAAAAGGGATGGGCCCATTTTGTTACTCAAAATTGAAGGGGAAAAAAAAAGATGGCCCATTTTTGAGTTTTTATGTTTCATTACTATTAATTTTGGAGTTATTGCCCATTTCGTTAGGATTAATTTTGAGTTGATGTTCCCCCACAAAAAAGGCCCGTTTTATTGGCACACTCAAAATTAAAGATATTATTTCTTAAAATTCTTTCAAAGGAAAATAAATTAATTTATAAGAAATATGAAAAAGTGTTTTTAGCGAAAAAGATAGGAGCCCATTATTTTGTTGATGCATACTCAGCTGCTATGCACAATTTTTTAGTAACTTATAGTTTAACAAAAAACCCACTTAAAAAAGAATTTGCTAATGGAAGTTACATATCCAACTATGAGAAATAAATTTAAGACATTGTAGTCATATTATTTCAAATAATAAATCTTCTAAGATATCTAATAATTTTAACCTAAATTCTTTATTTTTAAATTTTTTAATATTATTAATAAAAATAAACTCTATATTTAAATAACTTGTTCCAACGTTACTAAGAGTAAACTATTAAAACATACTTTTTAGTAAAATAGAATATTGTTCCAATTATTTCTCAAAACTCCGACTTAAGTTGTTACCATGCCAGTTGATAATAGTTTCATAATTTTAATTTTGATAATATCTAATCTAATCATAAAAAGATAATTTATAGGTTTCCACCAAAACATCAAACCAACAAAATAATAAAAATACACAAACCACGTACTAAAGTAAATTCATAACACAAAAAGAGATAAAAAAATCAACCAACGAGAAAAATTTACGTATTTAGTAGAAATAAAATAACTTACCACACAATTGGGACTCCAAATTTTCTTTATAAATTAACATATGTGATAAATATAAAAATTTATAAATTAGAAAACTACACGTAAATTACAAAATGGAAAATTAGCATAAAAATAGGCATAAAGCAAAACAAATATCTATTGCCTGTTTATTCCTCAAACACTTTTTTCCATATGTGAGGTAGGACAATCTCCGACACTTTTACTTCAATAATTGAAAACAAATAAATTCTTTTTAAAAGAATAAAATCAAACAAAACGAATATAAGATAAAAAATAACTTTTATGGGTCCTCTAAATAACTATTTCATAATAATTATTATTAAGTTGCACGAAAAATTAGTTTTCAAATTTCATAATTACATAAGTTAATGAAATATTCTTAGAACATCGAACTAAGAAACTAATAAAAAAACAAATAAATTATGGGTTGAAGGAAAATCATAATATGGAAAAAGTAAAGAAAAAATCGATTAAAAGCAAAACCTGAATATAAAATTTTTATTTACTAGAAAATCTAGACTTTGAATTTCTTTCGTAAATTAACATGGCTCATAAACATAAAAATTTATTAATATTAGTAAATCATATAAAAAATTACAAAATACATGCAAAAACAAAACAAAAAAAAAAAAAAAAAAAAGAAGAAGAATTTAACTCACCAAGAAAATGATAATATAGAGGTGGAGACAAAAGAAAAAAAATATTTTTTTTACCTTTAAATATTAGTGTATTGCATGCTATTTTTAGTATGTATTACTTGTAGGGATTATGAGCTTAAATTAAGGAACTTAACTTAATTAAAATATCAATTTATGGTATAAAATATAATTTAGGGAATATCAAATTAAGGTAAATTTTTTTGAACTAAATATAGAGAGGCAATAATGGTTGATTAAAAAATATAATTTTTTGAACTAAATTATGGTATATCAATTATTCTTAGATATTAAAGACAATAACGGCTTATTAAAGGCAAGATTTTAAAATTTTAAAGCACCCGTCTACCTATAACTATTCAATTGACGGGGCGAGTGATTTTGCTATACATTTTTTCAAAATTCAGAAGTTATAAGTTGATTTAAATGGTAAGATTTTAATGCTTTAATGCTTTTTTTTTTTTTTTTTTTTGGGATATTCTCTTTTTGTGTATTGATCGAATTGCCTTTCATGGGTTCTGTTTATACAAAAAGAACACTTATATTTAAGGCATGGATTAAAGGCAAGATTTTAAAATTTTTTAACATATACAATTTTGAAATTATAATTGGAGGAATAAAAGCATAAATACTAGAAATATAAAAAGTTATATTAATAAATTTTGAAAAGATCAATTGAAAGCAAGTTTTATTAAATAAAAATTGTATATTTGGTATAAATATACCAATATTCATTATGTAAAGCTTCCTGTCAACATATTTCCATATATAATGAAGAAGTTACAAAAATTATATATAAATATTGGGAGTTGCAAAAATTAATATAGAAAGCTATATATATATATATTATATGGAAATATGTTGAGATGAAGAGAAGAGAAATATGGAAATATGTGAATACATATAATAAGGAGTTACATATATTATAGGGTTAATTGCAGTCACCCCCAACCTATGGCCTCCTTTGCACATTGTCCCTCAATTGTTGTCGATGCAATTTTATCACCTGAACTAATTAAAATATTTTCAGACACTACATTTGCTTATTTTCGATGGAATCTAACAATGAGCATTAGGCAAGTGGGCTGAAGGAAACGGAATATTCTTGTTGGATTTCACCGAAAATGAGCAAATGTGGTATTTGAGAATATTTTAATTAATTCAAGTGGTAAAATTGCACATCGACAACGGTTGGGGGGCAATGTACAAAGGAGGTCATACGTTGGGGGGGGGTTGACTGCAATTAACCCTATATTATATATGGAAATGTTCGACAAGGCAAAAATGAACAAAATTAACTCATCCACATCATTGCCACATAACAAAGATTCTTAAAATAGGCTTGAACATCATTTTACTTTATATATATTAGATTTATATTTTCAACATTATTTAAAAAATAAAAATTATAAACTTTGATTTATTTTCATTCAAAAAGTTCCTTTTTATTTTTATTTTTTTAAATTTACTCTAAGATTCTACTATTATATTAATTAAATTCAAATTTGATTTGATATAAAGTAGTCACTATTATTTTAAGATTAATAAAATATAAATGTAGACATACTAATTTTCGAACAATTAAAAAAGGATACTTGAAAGAAAAATATTAGTTATTAATTTAAAATTTCTATTTATATCTTGGAACTTTTAAATTTAATTTTAAAAAATAAATAAATAATTTTAATTAATACTCTAGTATTTATTTTGTGCACAAATCAAATATCAGCAAGTGTTAGAGTGATGTGTCACATCCAATCAAATCAAGTCTTGTAGCTCAATCATCTCGAGCTAACCAAGTTGCGACACATGGTATATTTTAGTACATGGATCAATAAAGTCAAAAGTATTTGATATTGTCTTTTAATATGTGCATTGAAGAGATAACTATAAAAAAGTTCAAGCCACTTGGGACTCTCTTACTAGACATATATATGAAGGGATGATCGAAGCTCATTCAAGCAACAACAATGCAAGTCAGAGCAAACAAGAGATGCTTTAAAGGAGTTAAACAATTCTCTCAACCAAATTCAAGTAGATTAACTATGTTCAAAGCGTTCATTGCGGAGCTCGTCAATTCCAGCATTTGATTCGAGATAACAATACAAAACCCTTTAATTAGCGTTATTTTGCCAAATCAAATTCAAGGAGATTTACAATGTTCAAGGCGTTCATTGCGAAGCTTGTCAAACTCGACATTTGATTCGAAATTGCGGTGCAAAGTCCTCGAATCAGTTTTGTTTCTCCAAATCAAATTCAAGAAGATCTACGGTGTTCAAGGCATTCATTAGGAGCTCGTAAAATCTCAAAGTTTAATTCGAGATTACGGTACAAAACCCTCAAATTGGATTTATTTCGCCAAATCAAATTTAAGAAGATTCACAGTGTTCAAGGCATTCATTGGGATTCGTCAAATCCCAACATTTGATTAGAGTTTACGGTGCAAAAATCTCGAATTGGTGTTATTTTTTCAAATTAAAATTCAAGTAGATCCACGATGTTCAAGACATTCATTGCGGAGCTCATCAAAGCTCAAAACCATCTTTTGAAGGGAAGAATCAAATGATTTAAATTAGGGAATGTATCCACAATAAAATTTCAATAAAATTTTTATTTATATGATTTTTTCTTGTCTTGTGATTTTAATTTTACAGAAAGTGTCGACATTATTACAACAAGTATGTCCAAAAAGTTGCAATCATCTTTGAATGTTGCTTTTTTCGCTTATTATGAAAAAAGATATTGCCGCATCTTATTGATATGATTGAATGTGGTGGATATAATTCGCATCATTCACTTCTTGCTTAACATCAAGTTCTTCGAGGATGGCACGGTGATGGCAACAAGTGCTACAACATTGGAGGAACAAATTGCAAATCTGTCGAGAGCCATTGAACAGCTCATAAAACATGTCTAAAAGTAAGACTCTCAGATCTCTAGGTTGATGAACAAGGGGGACAATGTTGATGTCAATCTCATGGTATAGAAACAAATTAAAACTCAAGATAAAGGCGAAACATCCACAAAGAAATAGTCAGCTTAAAGTGAGAAGTCTTTAAGAAAAGAACTGCAAGTTCCCCTTCATAGACTAATTCCTATCGACCTACTGAAGGAGATTCTTGCAAAGACTATCAAAGATAAACTTGATGAAAGTTCTAAATCATTTATGACTTACTATAAGTCTATACTCAAAGAACTAATGATTTAAAGATGCCAATTGGTTATCATCCCCAAAGTTTCAGTAATTTGGTGGCAAGGGCAACCTAAAGTAGCACATGGCTCATTTGATTGAGACTTGTAATAATATTGGGACATATGAAATCATTTGGTTAAGAAGTTTGTTTGATTATTAAAGGGCAATGGTTTTGATTGGTATGCTGACTTGGAGGCAGGCTCCATTGGCAGTTGGGGTAGCTTGAACAATAATTCCTTAGTCGTTGCTACAGCACTCGAAAGGTAGTCAATATGATTAATCTCACCTACTCTCACTATTAGAAAGAAGAACCTGTCATTGACTACATCAACTACTGGAGAAATTTAGGTTTTAACTGCAAAGATCAATTGTTGGAGGCTTCAACCAGTGAGATGTGTATCTAAGGAATGCATTGGAGTCTTTGCTACATATTTGAAGGAATCAAACCCAAAACTTTTGAACTCAAGGAATCAAAGTTTCTAAATCTATAATTCAAGTCTCCAACTCATCAAGTCAAGGCCGAAGTCTCTAGTCTCCAAGTCCAAAACTTATGTTTCCAAGTCTTTAAATTCACGACTCAAGTCTCCGAGTATTTAACTCAAGGCTCAAGACTCCAAGTCTCCAAATACAAGACTCAAGTCTACAAGTCTTCAAATTCAAGGCTCAAGTCTCTAAATTCTAAGTGCTTTTTGATGAGATCTTAAATTGCCAATAATGCTCCTAGATATGAGTGTAAACTGTTTGAAATCTTTAAATTAAATTCTTCCCATATACACCTTGATAAGAGCTTAAATTATCAATAATGATCCTAGATAATACTTCTAAATACAAGCATAAACTATCTAAAATCTTTAATTTAGAGTCTCTCCATGTACTCCTTGATGATAATGTAAATTAAGTTAAACTCAAGTAAACTCTTTGATATGAGTATAAATGGTCAATCAAATTCAAGTGAACTTCTTGATATGAGTATAAAATATCTACCCAAATTAAATATGCTCCTTGACGCATGAACCTAAACTGTATGTTTCTCCTGCCTTTCATAAGTATAAACTCTATTTGGCACCCCCTCAGAAGGATGTTTTCTTTGAACCATGTTATGGCTTGATTCTTTTATTAGGTACGTAGGCAGCATGGATTTTCAAGTTCAGTTGTAACACCCTTAAGTTTAGCATTTTAGAGAATAAGATTTTAAAAAAAATCAAAATATGAATTTGATAAATTTTGGGGTTCAAAATATAAATAAAGAGGACTTAATTGTTGAGAATTTAAAATTTTTGGGGGTTAATTTATAATAGTTTTGGATCAAATGGGTCAATCTAAGGTACTAAACAAACTTAGGGCTAAATTGAAAGTTGACTGAAACTCCTGGGGGCTCAATTGAAAACTGAGAGAAGTTTTGGGGGTCATTTAGAATTTTTGAAAATTACCTATAAATATCAAACCTACCCCCCCTAATTTATGTAATATTCACATGCAGGGCCCGTCACTCCTCCTCCAACCATTTTTGGCTGGTGCTGAAAAAATAAAAAACCAAACCAACCATCACTTTTCTCTTGGTTAGACGAACATTTTGACATTAAGATTACCCAAAACCACTTAGTGGATTGCCAGAAAACTGAAGCTGAATGAGACGCACGACGAAAGTGGCAAGCGAGTTAATTTTGGTGACGAAAACTCACGATTGAAGCATGGGTTGTGATGACCTCAGCTAGAAAAACATGCCAGTGTCTTTAATTTAGGGTTTTGACTACAAGAAAAGAGCAATTGGGGAGAGAAGCGCGGACGCATTGGGCAGAGCTTGGTTGTTTGCCTTGAAATTGGCTGATGTAGTGAAGGGGAAAGCTAAAATTGATTTAGGGGTTTGATGGAGTGCAGTAAGGCATATCTTTTGTTGGCAACGGAACTCAGTTCCGGCGGTCGGCAGCGGTGCTTCCGCGACCGAGCACCAGTTTTATTAGGGCAACGATCTGGACACATGTGAGTTGGATTTAGGTTGTGAATTAACCTAAAATCTATGAAACAATTTTTGATTTGGTTTGATTAACTTGTTAAGTTAATTTTGATTGTAAATTTAAGTTAACTAGACTGAGAATTGCGATTATAGACTAAAATGATTAGATAGGAATTTGATTGTAAGTATATGTGGACTCGGATTGTAAGTTAGAAGCTAATTATCATTAAATTAGCTTAATTGATATAACTGAGAAATCTACATTGTGTGATGTTATGAAAATTGATTATTATTAGGAAAACATGTAAAATTCATAGGGTGATATAAATTTAGAAATTATAGGCTTAGAACATTACACTCAAGATTTTTGGTAGAATTCTGATCAAATGGTTAAATGTCTCATGATTCAGGTTGGTTAAAAATGTTAAGCTGATTACAAATGTAAGTTGAGTTAATCTCACCAAATTCTAACTATGGATTGAAATGATCGGGATAAGATTTATAATGTCAAGTCAAAATGTTTAGCTATATAAGTTGTGTACAGTGCTAGTAGGCCCAGATTGGTAATTAGAACATAATTATTGTTAATTTAATCAATGTAATTAGGTCTAACTTTGTGTAATATTGCAAGGATTAATTATTAACGGAATATTCTAGCCTAAGTTATCGTATCTAAAATGGGGCAAGAACCTGGATTAGGTAGATGTGCCTTGTAATCAGTAATGCTCGATATTAAGGTATAAATGGTTTACTTGTTGTTAAAGGATACAGTGCAAGCGTTTTGACATATAATATGTTCTATTGGAATAGGTGACGAGGAGCTAGGGCCTCCAGGACTGTAAGACGTAATAGCACCTCTGCGAAGTTAAGGTGAGGGTTAGCCTAACTTTTTTCTGGGAAATGAATGTTCATTTGTTTGAATTCCTTTTGCTTATCTGCTGAAATTGATTGCACTCGTTTTAGTGCCATCTTCCGTTTGTCTCTTCAATGATGTTTAATTGTATTTGTTCAGGTGCCAAAACTCCTATTATGAAATTTGTTTCTATCTCGTATACCCTACAACCTTGCCGGCTTTCCTTATATATGTTAATGTCTTGGTCTTGGCGACCAATCTCATTTGTACTCCTGCTTAAGTTGCTCTGTATATTAACTATATGGCCTTGCCAACAGTGTTTACAGATTGTACTGTTACATTTGGTTCCACATATACGTTTTCGTTCAAGTATTTGAAAATTGTAAAATCTATTGGCATTATGTTTGACCGCCTTAAGGACGCTCTTGTTCGGGTTACCACCTGTAGGGATGCTACAGGGTGGGATGGACCCGGGATTAGGTCCAAGAAGACGACCGAGCGATATGGGCCGACAGTAACTGGTCTCCCACCTAAAGCTCCTGACTTGTAGATATGTTGGAGGTAGCTAACTGTGAGTGGTGGGATTTAGCATATGGACTGAGCTGAGTGCTTGGGCACCGAGTTGAATGCTTTGGTTAATGGACCGAGCTGAGTGCATAGGTAATGGAGTAATAAGGGAAGTCTATTATGATATATTGTACTTCGTGTATCGTTTGTTACCATTGCAAATTTTTGTATTCTATGGAGCAATAAGGACGGAGTTGCCAATAGTCTGTTAAATTTGGTATCACATGTGCTATGTTACATTATTGTTTCTTGTTGAATCTGTTTATCAATTACTCCATGTTGTCAATGCCTTGTTATAGAAGGTTTTGTCTGTTCCATGTCTCATTTCATTGGATTTCCATTTCGTTAATATAACTTCTGCAGTTTCGGTTCTTCCTGTTATTTCGCTTGATTGTTTATCTGTTGAATTAGAACTCTTTTATTAGTTCCTCTTGATCTTATGCTTTTGTGAATAATTACCACCCCTTTTTTCCCTCACTAAGTTCTTCGGACTTATGCATTTTTCGTGTTCTCGATTCCTTTTCCCAGCTAGTTTGTAACATGTAGCAACTGGAGCGCTACTGGATGTATCAGAACACATGGTTTCATTATTAACTTTCAGACGTACTGGATCTAGACTAAATTTTGTGATGAATTATGTTTGTAAGCTGAAGCTTGAGACGCCTTATGTTGGTGATTATGCGTGTATGGCTCTGATAGATGATAGTTGTAGATTTTATACTATGTAAAATAGTGAATTGTAAGTGTAAGTTGGAATAAGTTATTTCTGGGTTGATGTAGCTTTTGAACTAACATTTTAAAGGTACGTATTTAGATTATATTCCTGTGAATAAGACTGGAGTATCACATCGACCCGAAGCAAGCACCTCCTAGACACACTACTACAAAAATTGTGATTTGCGACGCAAAAAAAATTTGTGATGGATTTTGCGACAAATTTAAGGCGTCACTTTTGCTATTTTGTGACGGAAAAATCCATCGCAAAATTTCAATTTTTTTTAAAAAAAATTGCAATGGAAATTTCCGTCGCAAATTTGAAAAAAATAATTATGCATCCTATACCAAAGTTAGTACCTATAACAACCAACAAATTATGCATCCTCAATTCTAAATTGCAATGCTAAATAATAATAATTCAAATAAATAAATACATAAAATCAACAAATGCAACAAACTCTTGAAAAATATGATAAACCAAGTCCTAACTAAAATATAAATTCACAAAATAATGCCCAAAAAATTATCTTAATCCATACAAAGACTTATACTAAATTTCAATGCCTTGAGAAATCAAAATCTGCAATTTCAAAGCAAAAATAAAATTAAAACAATGAAAAATAGAAACATAAACTAAGAGGCACATAAAAAAAATAAAAATCAAAACACTTAGAAAAATATATATTTTGAAATGTAATTAAGAAAAAACATAAGTTATGCTTGAAATAATTCTTACCACAAATTCCCTAAAACACATCATCATAATTGCCTTTGAATAACAAAATCCAATGGAATTGTCCATCGAAAATCTTTTGAAAACTTAAATTTAAAAGTTAGACTTGTAACCCCTAATTTGATATAGACTAAATGGATATAGATATAGATAACACAAAAGTTTTGGTGTATAGTGTTAAATAGTGGCGCATCCAGGATTTTAGATAAGTGGGGTCAAAATATTAATAAAAAATAAATTCAAAATAATTAATATTTAATAAAAATAAATTTTAAATACATTAATCCAATTGTCCTCGATGAGTTTTCATATTCTGAAACATCGTCATAATATCATCATCTGAAATGCTCATAAATACATATCTTTTTTTATAAGTTATCAAACAATCATTAAGAAAGTCGTCATCTATTCGGTTCCGCAAATCAGTCTTGATAAATTTCATCGCCGAGAAAGCTCTCTCTACATTTGCAGTGGCGATCGGAAAAAGCTAAATAACATTAACAATTAAAATATGCATATACAAAAAGTTAATAAATTAACATTATCAATTTATCCTAAATTTTTATTGATTAAACTCTACCTCTTTTTTACCCATTAAAAAAAAATCCTAACTTTTTCATCTAATGCAATAATCATCAATTACATAACAATTAATAACAAGTTAACAATTAAAATATGCATGTACAAAAAGTTAATAAATTAACATTATCAATTTATCCTAAATTTTAATTGATTAAACTCTAACTCTTTTTTACCCATTGAAAAAAAATCCAAACTTTTTTCTTTCTATGCAATAATCATCATTTACATAATGATTAATAACAAGTTAACAATTAAAATATGCACATACAAAAAGCTAAACAAGTTAACAATTAACAAAAAAAAAAAAAAAAACCCAACTTTTCTAATACAAAAATCAAGAAATAAACAAGAGAAAAGCAAATAACTTACATTGTTTTGGCCTTTAATATTCTTTTTAAATCCCAAGTGGTGGATAATATAAAAAAACAAAAAAAGAAGAATTTTTTTTGGAATATTGGTGGTGGGGAGTGGAATATTGGCTCCAATTTTTAGTTAACTGCATAAGTGAAAAAACAAATGGGCGGGTGCGACAATGAGGTCTCGAACCAGTGACTTGTGACCACATTGATTTTACACCCTAACCTATGGCCAATTATGCTGGGGGTCATTTTAATATTAAATGGGGTCAAAATACTATATATCCATCATTTCTATATAAAAAAATATATATATATAAATAGAAAGTGGGGTCAACTGACCCCACTTGGTTAGCTGTAAATCCGCCACTGGTGTTAAACCATATAAGATATCTATTAGCAAATATACAATGTAAGTATCTACTTATTGGCACATTGATGTCAATGATAAACAAATTGAGGATTGGAATGTCTATAGCTCATTGACAATCCAATTCTTAATTTGTTTATCATTACATGAAACATATCCAAGAAGATAAAAGACCAAAAAATTAATATGATTAATGATACTTTCTATCAAAAACTCCCTTAAATAGAATACTTCAAATTGCCAAAAAAATAAGACTCAACAAAATATAAAGCATTACTTCAAAACAACTTATAATATCTATAAACACATATTGAATCAAAAATTGGATATATGTGTCCCTAATCAATCTAAAATTTTCTTACAAGTGCACATATTTATCTATAAATCATAATACCATAAACTAAAATTAAAATTTATAAAATTAATACAATTCAACATATACTAGCATAAAGTTTAACTAAATCAAAATTCTAATAGACATTTTAATTCACATAAAAACATAAATCAAATTTAAACTAACATAATTTAATCTAATACATAAATTAAATTTAAATTAACATAATAAATCATAATTTAAACTAACATTTACAATTAATAATATTCATAAACACATAACAACACATAAACATTCCTCCTTATACCCATCATTATCATGCAAATAATTAAAAATAAATCAACAACAAATGAGAAGGCTTCACCCCTTCTCCCAACATGACATCCTCCTTTCTAATTCCACCAATTCTGAATACATATCTTAACTAAATACATAAACACATAAATCATATCTTAACTAAATACATAAAATACATAAATCATAATTTAAAAAAAATACCTTAATTAGTGGATATAATGCAAAATATAAGCTCTCCAACCTGAAATAATAAATAAACAAAAACCATTAGTATTTTTTAAAATTAAAACAAAAATTTCATATGAAAAATAGAAAAAAATTGCCAGATCTGGCCAGCCGCCGGTGCGGTCAGCACTTGCTGGGTGCACAAGGTGTGCGGCTAGCAGCTTGCTAACCGTGACAGGGCGGCCACAATAAAGAAGAAGAAAAAAAAAGAAAAAAGAAAAAGATAAAAAAGGAAAATGGAAAGGGGAGATGCTTTGCAAGGGCTCCAAGTGTGTGTGTGGGTGGGGGAGGTATGGTTTATTTCCCTTTCCCACCCATTTGTGATGGATTCAAAACCCGTCACAAAAAAATTTATTTATTTTTCTTCTTCTTCTTCTTTTTTGCCTTTTTGTGATGGATTTTTCAGTCGCAAAACTTCAATTTTGCAACGGAAATAAAATTTGTCGCAAATTTTTTGAAATTTCAAAAAACTTTGCGATGGAAGTTTTGCCGCAGCAAATATTTTGAAAATTTCAAAAATTTGCAACGGATTTTATTTCCGTCGCAAACTTGAAGTTTTGCGACGGAAAAATCCATCGCAAAAAGGCAAAATTAATTTTTTTTCAAAAATTGCCATTTTGCGAAGGAAAATCCATTGCAATTTGCGACGGATTTTTTCTGTCACAAAAAATAGTTTTTTTAGTAGTGATAGGACGCTACAGAGGTGGTATTAGAGCCTAGGTTTTCCATGACCCAAGTTAATATGGGATTGATTTTTTTAACTGAAATCAATGGGTTATTAGAGATTAAATTTGAATTGGGAATCATTAAGTATGTAAACACTTAGATTAAGGAAAAACCTGAGCTATGCTAGGATATGATCTTTGGACTTGACTTTGGAATTGTCTAGAATATGTATACCTGAGCTAAAGAACACCTGAGTTGTGTCAGGATATGATTTTTAAAATGTGAAGTTTTTGGGCAAGAAAATATGAGGTTTAATTGGGAAATTGAATGTGGAATTGAATAGGATATCAACCTTTGGGATAATGCTCGACTTTAAGGAAGTAAAAGGTTATGACCGGGATGGCCAACCAGTGTATAAGCTCTTACTTCTGGTATGTCAGGCATATGAACATATAGTTATTGGAAAGGATGATGTCGTTTAGAATTATAGCGTTATGTGAACAACATCTGCGAAGGTAGAATTTGATGAGTGGATGACTGTGTTGGGAAAAATGGTACTTCATATGGAAAGAGTTACTTTGGGAACCAATATGATGCAAGCAACAATTTGTAAAAGTTGTATATGATAAGCAAAGGGTGATGTTGAGAAGGTATGTATTTGGGTCAGTAAATGATTACCCTGGGACGAGCAAATCCTTGACACGTGCCTATAAATGATAATTAAATTGTATAAATACACAGGAAAAGGATTATAGCTAGATTTGGGAAATAAATGAATGACTATTAGGGATGAGTAATGTTCAACCTATGTGTATAATTGAAATCTAAATGGTATGTTTATATTGATAAGGGATATTATGATAGGAATTTGAGACCATGGGTTATGGAAATTAAGAAATAATCAATGATGAAAAGATATGTTTCTAGGACAACTAGATATGATCTAGTAATCTAGGGATGTTCAGCACAGGCTTTGAATTTTGAAAAGGTGAAATTTGGAGAATTATTTCATGTTTAGATGTCTTTTGTGAGATTTTAGATTTATAAGTTGAGGATTCTCCTTAATAGAGTTGCATTTACTAATTTAAAAGGTCATATGGATAGGTTAATATTGGATGAATTTGTATGGCGTGACTTAAACGATGTAGTTATCTAGGGAATGATTGACGGAAACAATGGAGTTATGAGGAATCACATTAAAAATTTGAAGATATAGAGGATGTTGTTATTATCGTGGCAATTAGGAATATGGGTAGACGATAGAGATCAGTGTTATAATAGAATGTTGTCCCCTAATTTGAAGATATAAAAGGTGTGAATGAGAATGGGACCAATACTTGAAATGGGAAATCTGCACCCTAGCATTGACGAGGGAAACTAAAGAATCATAAGTTGTGCCAATTAGAGAGATGGTTAAGGTGTGCATATACACATACGAGTAATTAGTTTAGCTCAAAAAGTGGAATATGATGAACGTTTGGTTATAACAACGATATACGAGATTTAGTAAGCTCTACCATCATAATCAAATGTTAGCAAGGTCAATTGATAGCTTAAATATTCTCAAGAACTACTAAGTACTAATTTATATGTACGATGGATTAATTGTATCCTTTACATCACATATGTTGATTGAAGTTTTAAGTGATCTTAGCTTGCAATTAGATATCTTATATTCTCTAGAAGACAACAACCATTATGATATTGTTAATATTTAAGATGAACGCTATTGGCTAATCGAACTCGGACTCGTCCAAGCAGGTCAAAATCACGATATAGTGGGAAACGACATTGCTAAAACATCCTCAAACGTGAATGTGATCCTCTGTTAACTAAATCATGGCTGATGGTAATCAATCAACAAAACTAATATTCCCAAAAACCACAATGAAGACACTTTTATTAGAAATATCTCGTGGGAAGAACTGAAGATGACATTAGACCTCATTTTCTCCCCCCTGTTAGTAGATTCGAAGAGAAAGACTTGTGACATAAAACTTATTGTAGTAGAGGGTGGACCTTATAACCTTATTGATGAGCAAATGAGGTTAGTAATCTTGGGAGTACAATAGAAACCATACGAAAGATAGCCTCGAGAAATTCTAGAGTGTTGTCCCGATTACTAAAAAGATTAAACAAGTGGAACATAGGGGTATGGATTGAATAATGAGATGCAATTTAAGGTTCAAAACAACTTGGTGAATAAAAGGAATTGAGGATACTACTTACTTTTAGGAGGGATTCTGCATCACTGATAAGGATTAGTAGAATAATAATAAGAGCTCGACGAAACTCATCAGGTTTGCGAATTGGGATGTCTTTTTCCTCATAAGCTATTTAACCAAATGCATGTGTTTGTGGTTTGTTTAAAATTGAAGTTAAGGAAATGATACTATAGAATGGGAAACTTGAGGAGAAGGTAGGCTAAGAACTGCCTTTACTTGTAATACAAACATTATGAATTAAGATAGTATTGTTGGGATTAGTTTATAAGGATCTTGTTGGAAACCTTTAAATTACTTAGAATCGAAGAATTTGCTATACTACATCTATGTATGGCGTCACAAACATTAGGGATTCTATTAGAATTAAGACTATAGGCAATCAAATATGGCCAGGAAACGTATTAAAGGTACAAAAGTTTTCTTAGGTTCATCCAATTGATGCCAAAGGTGTATACAAGACCTTTCCCAAAGTAGTAGGCTCCCTAGTGAAATCAACTAAGAAAGATCATTGATTTGAACAAAAGAAAGAGTTTCGGGAGTTAGAGAGACAATCAATCATGGTGCTATTCTTATCTTTCTTTGGGAAACCTAAGGAAATGTCAGATATGTCTATACCTTGAAAAGGGTAATTGTTCATGAAGGAGTGATTACTTTAATGAAATAGAGATATCACCCAAGAATGGATAAAGAGAAATCCTTAAGGAATATAAATATACCAATAGATATGGTATGGGTACAATTTGGATTGACAAACATTTTGAGTCCCAAGGTGGGTTAACATACTTAAAGGTTGGCAAAACAAATGAAGGATAAATATAAGCATCACAAAGATAGGAAATTTTGATCTCATATGTAAAAACTGGTGATTGACCATGAAAATAAGTTGAAATGTGAAGGGTAGAAGCGAGAACAAGTAGGTTGAGGAACTCAAGCCAATGAGCTCCAAAGGATAAAGGGAAACAGGTAAGTGAACATTCTATCTAAGTTTTTGAACATCAGAAAAAAGTCTGATCCCACATATTCTTGGCCTTATTTCTCATATGGAATCTAAGGAGCAACAGATGGATAGTTCGTGACTGTATCTAGTATGTATAGTTTTGTGAACCTGTAGTTAACTACATGGAAGTATATGACTTATTATAAGAATCAGGCATGTTAAGTTTGAATTTAGCTATTCCTTAATGTAAATATCATGTAAATATGAACTTGTGGTGTTAATAGCCATTTGTTGCTGCAGTGGTTTTGTGATCTCTTAGAGAACTCTTAAGTATAGAAATGATATGCGACGATGTGCATGAGGTTTACCTACTGGAAAATAAGCATTAAGTGCTCCATGATTTTATGGGATCACCAAATAGGCTCAAAACTCATTTTCGGGATAGTTTAGTTTACTTCATGTAAGCTTAATCATGGAAATTAAAAGAAACTTTAAGTGATAACCGATAATGGAATGATAGAATATGGAATTACTAGTCAACCTTGGAAAAATAAAGTGACACCATGTGCCTTAGTAAGAATGGATATGTTGGGAAACTAGAAAGAAGAGATTCTTGAAGTCTTAGTGAAATAAACATCACTAGGGATTAGATGAAGTTTATTGTGACAATGGGATAAAATCAGAATTTGATCGAGGCAATCCGGGAATAAGACCTATATATGCGCTAGTATTAATCGAGATTTTCTAGTCGAATATGAGAATTTGGGGACCAGATTGTTTTAAGAGTGGGAGATTGTAACACCCCTAAATTTAGCATTTTAGAAAATAAAATTTTAAAAAAATCAAAATATTAATTTGACAAATTTTAGGATTCAAAATATAAATAAAGAGGACTTAATTGCTGGGAATTTGAAAATTTTGAGGGTCAATTTATAATAATTTTAGGTCAAATGGGCCAATCTAAGGCACTATATAAACTTAGGGCTAAATTGAAAGTTGACTAAAACTCTTGGGGGCACAATTAAAAACTGAGAGAAGTTTTGGGGGTCAATTTTTGGAAATTACCTAAAAATATCAAACCTACCCCCCTAATTTATCTAATTCTTGCATGCAAGACCCGTCACTTCTCCTCCAACCATTTCTCGCTGGTGCCAATAAGACACAAAACCAAACCAACCATCACTTTTCTCTTGGCCAAACGAACATTTTGGCATCAAGATTACCCAAAACCACATTTTGACATGCTAGTCGATTCTAGCGACGAAAACTTGCGGCATAGGGGTTGTGACAGGCTCAGCTCAAAAAACGTGCTAGTGTCTTCAATTTGGGGTTTTGACCATTGGAGAATGAGTAATTAGGGAGAGAAGCGTAGGGACATTGGGCAGAGCTTGGCGATTTTACTTAAAATTGGCCAATGAAATGAAGGGGAAAGCTAAAATTGATTTGGGGGTTTGACAGAGCGCAGCAAGGCGCATGTTTTGGTGGTAGCGCTCCTTCACCCGACCACCAGTTTTATCAGGGCGACATCTGGATCCATATGGGTTGGTTCTAAGTTGTGAATTGACCTAAAACTCGGTCAATTTGGTAAAAAATTATTTAATCGATTAAAGGATTCCTGATTTGGTTCGATTATATTGTTAAGTTAATTTTGATTGTAAATTGAAGTTAACTAGACTGAGAATTGAGATTATAGACTAAAATGATTAGATAGGAATTTGATTGTAAGTATATGTGGACTCAGATTGTAAGTTAGAAGCTAATTATCATTAAATTAGCTTAATTGATATAACTAAGAAATCTAAATTGTGTGTTGTTATGAAGATTAATTATTATTATTAGGAAAACACATAAATTTCGTAGGGTGATATAAATTTAGAAATTATGGGCTTAGAACATTACATTCAAGATTTTAGGTAGAATTCTGATCAAATGATTAAATGTCACCTGATTCAGTTTGGTTAAAAATTTTAAGTTGATTACAAATATAAGTTGAGTTAATCGCACCAAATTGTAATTATGGATTGAAATGATCGGGATAAGATTTATGATGTCAAGCCGAAATGTTTAGATATATAAGTTTGTACAGTGCTAGTGGGCCCAGATTGGTAATTAGAACATAATTATTGTTAATTTAATAAGTGTAATTAGGTCTCACTTTGTGTAATGTTGCAAGGATTAATTATTAATGGAATATTCTGGCCTAAGCTACCGTATTCGAAATGGGGCAAGAACCTAGATTAATTATTAATGGAATATAAGTTTGTATAGTGCTAGTGGGCCCAGATTGGTAATTAGAACATAATTATTGTTAATTTAATAAGTGTAATTAGGTCTCACTTTGTGTAATGTTGCAAGGATTAATTATTAATGGAATATTCTGGCCTAAGCTACCGTATTCGAAATGGGGCAAGAACCTAGATTAGGTAGATGTGCCTCGTAATCAATAACACTCAATATTAAGGTATAAATAGTTTAGTTGTTGTTAAAGGATACGGTGCAAGCATTTTGTCATATAATATGTTATATTGGAATAGGTGATGAGGAGCTAGGGCCTCCAGAACCGTAAGACGTAATAGTACCTTTGCGGAGTTAAGGTGAGGGTTTGCCTAACTTTCTTCTGGGAAGTGAATGTTCCTTGATTTTCTTAATTCCTTATGCTTATCTTTTGAAATTAGTTGTACTCGTTCTTATGCCATTCTCTGTTTGTCTCTTTGATAGTGTTTAATTGTATTAGTTATGGTGCCAAAACTCCTATTGTGAAATCTGTTTTTGTCCTGCATACCCTACAACCTTGTCGGCTTTTCCTATATGTGTTAATATCTTGGTCTTGGCGACCAATCTTGTTTGTACTCCTGCTTAAGTTGCTCTTATATTAATTGTATGGCCTTGCCAACAAGTGTTTACAAATTGTACTGTTACATTTGGTTCCACAAATATGTTTCTATTCAGTTATTTGAAAATTGTAAAATCTGTCGGCAATATGTTTGACCACCTTGAGGACGCTCTTAGTCGAGTTACCACCCGTAGGGACGTCACCGGGTGGGATGGGCTCGGGACTAGGTCCAGAAAGACGATCGGGCGATATGGGCTGACAATAACTAGTCTCCCACCTAAAGCTCCTAACTTGTAGATATGTTGGAGGTAGCTATCTATGAGTGGCGGGATTTAGCATATGGACTGAGCCGAGTGCTTGGGCACTGAGCTGAATGCTTGGGTTAATGGACCAAGCTAGTGCTTAGGTACCGAGCTTAATGCTTGGGTAACGGAGTAATAAGGGAAGTTTATTATGATATATTGTACTTCATGTATCGTTTGTTCCCGTTTGTTAACGTTGCAAATGTTTGTATTCTATTGAGTAATAAGGACGGAGTTGCTAACAGTTTGTTAAATTTGGTATCATATGTGCTATGTTACATTATTGCTTCTTGTTGAATCTGTTTATCAATTGCTCCATGTTGTCAATACCTTGTTATATAAGGTCTTCCCTCTTCCATATCTCATTTCATTAGATTTCCATTCCGTTAATATAACTTCTGCAGTTTCAGTTCTTCTTGTTATTTCGCTTAATTGTTTATCCATTGAATTAGAACTCTTTTATTGGTTCCTCTTGATCTTATGCTTTTGTGAATAATTACCACCCATTTTTCCCTCACTAAGTCCTTCGGACTTATGCCTTTTTCGTGTTCTCGATTCCTTTTCTCAGCTAAGTTGTTACAGGTTGCAGCCGGAGCAGTACTCAATGTATCAAAACATATGGTTTCATTATTAACTTTTAGACGTATTAGATCTAGACTAAATTTTGCAAAGAATTATGTTTGTAAGCTGAAGCCTGAGCCATCTAATACGGGTGATTATGCGTGTATGGCTCTGATAGATGACAGTTGTAGATTTGGTGCTACAAATTGTATGATGGTTTTGTATTTCCTTGCGGGATGTAAAATAGTGAATTGTTAGAGTAAGTTGAAATGAGTTATTTTGAGGTTGATGTCGCTTTTGAATTGAAAATTTGAAGGTGCGTAATTGGATTATATTACTGTGAATAGACTAGAGTAGCACTTCAGCCGAAGCAGGCAACTCCCTGCCAGGGTGCTACATTAGTCATCTTATTAAATAAGTTTGGTTTCATTTTCAAGTTCAATCATATTGTTAAACAAGTTCGATTTATTCATGAGACAACCAATTTTATTTTTGAGGTCAAGATTTTTAAGCTTGGAGGCAAAATTCAAATACTTTTGGAGGTTGGAATGGCCATAGCGAAGCTTCTCTACAATAAAAGTGACATAAAAAATGGTTCATCATACCTCTTGGTGCGAGATAAAGAGATACATGGATTTGCAAGGATTACGAGACAACTTTGGCTTAACAAGTTTTTTCCAGAATGATCTTAAAGGGGGGTGAGCATATTCGATTGAGCTTCTGAACCTAAAGCTAGTTTGATCAGGGAAAGAAACGTCTTTGGAATCCTTTGAAAGCGTATGATATACAACAAAAAAATACTTGCATCTTGGCGGCAAAGAAGGGGGTATTAGCACCCAGTTTCTCAGTAGATGGGACAACTTCATCACAAAAAGCTTCACAAATTGGCAATCCTCAAAGTCTGTAAAGATCCCATAAAGAGATTGATAGTTCTTGATGGAAGTATGCAACGTATTTGTAGAAGGGCACTATAGCTCGGGGAATGCTTGAAGGATGCCCTTATTGCAAACAGATGTGAAAGATACATAGTTAGTTTTAATTAATATTCTAGTATTTATTTTGCCTACAGTCAAATATTAACAAGTGTCAGAGTGATGTATCACAGCTAATCAAATCAAGTCTTGTAGCTTAGCAATCTCTGGCTAACCAAATTGTGACACGTGGTGTATTTTAGTATATGGACCAATCAAGTCAAAGACATTTGGTATTATCTTTTGATATTTGATAATATCTCTTAATATGTGCATCGAAAAAATAACTATCAAAGAAGTTCAAACCATTTGGGAGTTTTCTACTAGACACCTATATAAGGGATGATCAAAGCTCATTCAAGCAGCAACAACAACAATATAAGTCATAGCAAACAAGAGAACCCTTGAAGGAGTTTGATAATTCTTTCAACCAAATTCAAGGAGATCTATGGTGATCAAAGTGTTCATCACGGAGCTCGTCAAAATTAGGCATTTAATTTGAGATAAGGGTGCAAAGCTCTCAAACTGGCGTTATTTTTCCAAATCAAATTTAAGGAGATACAAAGTGTTCAAGATATTCATTGCGGAGCTCGTCAAATCTTGGCATTTGATTTGAGATTATGTTGCAAAACCCTCGAATTGACATTATTTTTTCAAATCAAATTCAAGAAAATCCACAATGTTCAAGGCTTTCATCACAGTGCTCGTCAAATCCCAGCATCTGATTCGAGATTATGGTGTGAAGTCCTCGAATTGACATTGTTTTTTCAAATCAAATTCAAGAAGATCTACAGTGTTCAAGGCGTTTATCGCGGAGCTCATCAAATCTCGACGTTTGATTCGAGATTACAGTACGAAGCCCTCGAAGTGACATTATTTATTAAATTAATTCAAGGAAATCCATGATATTGAAGATACTCATTGCGGAGATCATCAAAGTTTAAATCATTTTTTGAAGGGAAGAATCAGAGGATCTAGATTATGGATTGTATCCACATCATCAATTTCAATAAAAAAATTTATTTTAAGAATTTTTCTTATCTTGTGATTTTAATTTTGTAGGCACGAAGTTCGCATTACAATACATATATTTTTAGGAAAATAATTCTTTTTGAATATAAAAAATATAAATCAACTAATTTTTCAACTCCATACCTAATCTAATTATTACTTTCCAACAAAATATTCAAATATAATTTTATTTTTATTTTCAAATTAGAACTATTTTTTTAACTTTTAAAAATGGATGAAACTAAAAATTGGAATGAAAAAAAACCCAAATGGGCTAGGGACATCGTTTTAGTTTTCAAGATATATAGTTATTGCAGTAGACAAGTCTTTTAATACAGTGGTAATCAATTGAGTTTAACAGCAATATAAGCTGAACCCCACTTGGAACTATGATTAATAAAAACAATTTGTTTCATAATCTACAATATACGGATTATAGATGCCACAACACTATTGGCAAATATGATTTTCATCCTATCTTTCTTTCTTTCTTCCTTTTTTTTTAATTATTGATATACGTATACACATTTGAGGCTATTTAAATTTTAATCTTTAATTTCACATATATAAATATAAAGACGGTATGATACAACCAAATACTAATTCGGTAATGACAGAAAATATGATTTGAGTTAGAAAATATTCCTCTAAAATTCTCCGAACTAAATTGATAGAAAAGAAATCACTTTAATTCGAAATCTAATTTGAGCATATGGAAATATAACAAACAATGAAGTCATCGGTTATGCCCAGCCAAAGATTTATTTTAATATTTAAAAGTTAAAACCATATGAATTTTGTACGTTGAAAATTAGAGAGAATGAATTACTTAAAGTCATATAAATAATTTTGGAAAAAGTAGTAATTGTATGTAATTATTACATATTATGGATGGATGTCGCAAAATTTAGGGTATGTATATATCATATGAATCAAAAGTCATTTTAATTAACCTTATCATTGGATTGAAGAGGATCAATTAAATCCTAATAAAACCTTATGAATTTTGAAATATTTGAATGTTTGTGTTTAACCATGAAGCCCACGTCATACCCAAGTGGATAAGGTGATTATTATGACAACTCAAAGCTTAATTAGCTGAAGAGAAAGGAGCTCAATAGTTACTAGAAGAGAAGAACTGGGATAAATCAGTAGTTTTTAAGTTATTATTATGCTCCAATAGCTTATTAAAGAAGAGATAAGAGCAACTCCAAGAGTTGTATATAACAGTAATAATTCAGATAGGAGATAGGAAAGGTAGATTCTATAATTATAGTAGACCCTTAAATTCGATCAGTGCTGTCTAGAAGAATTGGGTCAATTAATTAACTATCTTGAATATTCTTGATCCCTCGCCCTCGCCCTTACGCCTAAGGAATGTTGAGCCCTTCTCATTTATGACTGACTCAAAGATCTCGCACACCTAAGGTAAGGATAAGGAAAACCAATCTGCAAATTAGTATCACTAACCTAAAACCAGCTACTTCCTAGTGCTAGTTTTGGCCTTAGGTCCTACTACCTCGCCTCAATTCGATTTTGCAAAGCGCATTACATGTACAACGACAACGACAACAAATAGTAAAGATGCAACTGGAAGATCTTCAGATGATAATTTGCATTAATTAGTTACCCCTAATACTGTGTACTTCACCATTGAGTAATATAGCCTAAAATTATGCATGCCAACAACAACCATATATCATAAAGTAAGTACATGGAAGATTAATGAACAGTAGCTGAAGAAATCAATTGACAATATTTGTTGCTTGCTTCTGGATGAACTCTCTCACATTCTCCATTAACATTTGGTATTCACCAACTTCTGGGAACACATAGAAACTGTGGAATGCATTAGAATATTCAACCACTCCACTTCTTTCCCACTCTTCTTCAGCCACTCGACATATCTTCTCTGCCAATCTTGAAGTGGATCATAACCTCCTATAATCACCAACGTACTTGGAAACTCAACATTCATCGGTTTTGCAGAGTTCAAAACATTCGCCGCGTGGTGGTTTCTGTCAGCGCCGTCCGGCAGGAAGCTCCTCCACATCCTGTCAGTCACCTCCACATTAAGCATAGGTGCCCTCATCAATCTCACCTCTGAATTCGTCCGCTCTTCTCCTCCGAAAAAGGGTTGGATTAACACAAGTCCAACGATATTCAGTTTGTTGAATTCATGAGAGTTCCGGCAAGCTCTAAGTGTTACATGATGGGCTATGTTGCCTCCTGCACTATCTCCAGAAATGAAGCATTTGTTTAGGTCAGTGTTTCATTTGTTTAGGTCAGTGTTGGCTGGTAAAACGGCATAGTTTTGTGAGTTGATGAATTTTATGGAGTCAAAACTGTCCTCGTACTGACAAGGGTACCGGTTCTCTGGGGCGAGCCTGTAGTTGATGGAGGCAATGACTGCTGGTACTTGTGCAGCTAGACGGCTGCAAAGGCTATCAAAGATGATGGAGTTGGGTCCAAATGTGGAAAATCCACCACCATGGAAGTGGATAATGAAGGGCAGCAGCGGAGAGCAATTGTGATTGGTGGTGGTTGGGACGAATAGACGGAACCAGAGGTCGCGGGAGTGGTCGATGGGTACATCGCAGGTGGAGACATGGGTAGTGGTGTTGATGCGTTTGGTGGCGGGAGCTGGTGATTTGATGTGGAAGATGTTGTAAATACGACGGTTGACGGTGGCGCCAGAGCCAAAGATAGCACGTCTAACCAAGGTATAAAAGAGTATTTTCAATCTTGTAAACAATGGCAGTACAAGTTTTGTGTCAGCCATAGTGGTGGGGAATGATGATTTAGATCTCTCTTGCGCAGGAATCCCTGTCAGGAAACGAATTTATACATGGCCTAACCTAAAATCCAAATGTATGAAAATATAAACTCCAAACTAATATATATATATATATATATATATATATATAGACACACACATATAATGGGATTTTAAGTTTGATGGTAGGACCCTAATCGTAAGTTTGTTAGGCACCGCCAAAGATGCAGTTAATGACCTAGACAAAATTCAGAATCATTCATAAGCGCTAGTGGGATAACCCAAAATTTCATGTAATATTTATTATATATCAACATTTTCCATCACAATGGACCAAGTGATCTAAACCTATGGAAATATGCGTCTATAGCCTGCGGCTGCAGTAAAAGCCTGTTGTCCAGTTATGAAATAGATCGATTGTCATGAGAGGCTTTGTTGGCTGTCTCAACGGCAATGCATGCTTCCTCGGGTAATCTGAAGCTTAAACAGAACATTGCCTGCAGAAAATGAGGTCTGTACTTTAAAACTGTAATGAAGCAAGAGCTTGGGCCATTGAAGAAATTTTTGCTGCATCAGTTTATACTTTATACCTTGTTTGGCGCAACATCTCTAACCCTGTAAAATGTAGGGTATTGTATTCTAGCACCCAATGCAGTCTCTGCCTCCTGTAAAGAACCAAGAAAATGCAAATTTAGATGGAATGCACGCATGAAAAACAATGAATGGAGTATTTTAGTAAACAGCCTCTGGAGAAGGCAGGACAGGATGGGGCAGATAAATAGAGTAAATTGAATAAAGAAAAGGCAATAGAAAGAAATAGAGCTCCACATGAAGAATCTTACTGATATTATCAAGTCCTCTGTCTCATTAGATCGCATGAAGCAATAGCAGTGGATCCATGGAAGAGAACCCTTCCAGTATTTTCTGTGGATAAGACCTCTAAAGGCATCTGCAAAATTGTATTCAAGTGTTGAATTTCCCCCATCACCTTTTCTCAAATAAATAAGGTGACAGCTTCAAACTGAGTGGAATGCTTAAATTCAAGTATGAAAACGGATAAGAAAGAGAGACACAAGAATGGACATGGCAAACAGAGATAGAGAGAGAGCTAAGAATCAGACAAGGCTTCTTCAATCCAGAGATCAAAGCTGAACAGAGGCCATCTCAACGACATAGACTGTCATTGGTGCCCACGACCAAACGAGAATAAAAAAATGAAGAAGAAATACAGTGGTACAAGGACGTATTATTATGTGCAACATAACATAAATGAGAAAAATGGAAAAAACTAAGCTTGCACGCATTAAAACTGCAAGAGTATTTAGCTTCTGCTCAAACTATTCAAACATCATTCTTTTCATGGATGCAACAGACTTGATGCTCAGACAATTTACAATTACCATGAGAACTCGATAGATTAGATCTATGTTTATATCCAATTATGGAAGACAGCACCTTCAGTAATAGTGTTAAGTGACAGCCTATGAGAGTGAAATCCTATCTCATAAAGTGCATCGCTGGACCTATTATCTTCAATATCCCATGCTAAGACTCATATATTCTAAAACAACCAAGCAACTTTAAGATAAAGATTTCCAAAAATGCATCTCAATCAAACAAGGAAAAAGAGCTGAGTCTTTGAGAAAGAAAGAGAGGAAACTGAGGAAAAGTTACCAAGAAATTGTAAAGCAGACGCGGGTAGATTCATTATGACATGATCAATGTGCTCCCAGGGCTTTGCATTGAACGGTTGAGAACCACTAATGTGCTTATTCAAGCCTCTTTTCTTCCTTTCAGGCGCACAATGACCAGCACTGTCAGCAGTCGCATTTTCTGCAGGAGATTTTGCAGATTCATGAATTCAGCTGTCTTATTAAGATGTATCAACTGTTATACTACAACTTGAATCCATACTTAAAGGAACGTTATGCTAGCAACAAAACATTTTTAGCACTCATTCAAAGCAATTAAATATTTTAAAATCTATCATACCATCGAAAGAACTTTCACAACGTCTTTTTACAGTGGCCAAATTTGTACCTTCCTTTGCCCTCAACTGTCCATTACTTTCAAAATCAGTAGGCTTCTCATCTGGGATTTCTTGCAGAGCACCTTCAAGGAAACTAAAGTTTAACTTAATAGCTCATATTATCGTGTAATAAAAAATCCAGCCAAAACACATTACCAGTTAGACAACTGTCTTCTAGCTTTTTTTGCGAGTCTTGATGTATCTCCCCTTTATCAGGAGTCTTCCAGATTGCTATATGAGATTCCAGACATTGATCACTTGAAGGCACTTCCACTAGTGAAGAGATAAACTTTCGTGCATCCAAATTGTATGCCCGGATGAGGTTAGCAACCTTGTTGATTTCTGCATTAATCTTCAAATAATGAATGCTATCTGGATTCAAGTCATTTGCGTACACTTGGCATCCTTTTTGTGCTGCTGGAATAGCAAATGGACCAATACCAGCAAACATATCACAAACAGTATCCCCAGGCTGAAACTTTGAAATTAGCCTTAAATGCTCATGTTCCAATCTAGAATTCCAATAGACCAAGCCATAATCAAGCTTGAAAATTGCTCCATACTGCTTCACCTCTGTGACCATATTACAATCTCCTGCTAGTATTTCAAATTTTGGCACGCGAAACTCATTTGTTATTGTTCCAACTTTATTGACAATAGTCTTGATTCGTGGAAAATTTTTCTGCAAAGGAACATAAACAGTCAATTAAAGGCAGAGAAATCCAGATACTTAGAATTTTAATATAATATTATGCAAAAATCATATCTGCATCCAACGATAATTTCTAATTCACAGCAGTATCTATGAAATAGGCAACCAGGCTTTGTCAGTGCCAATCTATAGAATAGGAAACCAACAAATCAGGTTCTTTCAAGTATAAAAGTTTAAAATTTAAATTTATACTCGACTCTTACCATTTGTAGTAACTCACAATTCAAATTTCACCAAAGTGCAAATTTGGTTCTGGATTTATTCAGATCCAAATTTGACTACTACGCGGTAGTTTTTATAGTACAAAATAACATTTGTAAAGTAAGTATTAAGGAGGCCCACATGGCGGGCATCGCAAAAACATACATCATAGATAACTTTTGCTATAACATCCTTATATGGGAGCAGTTCATCTGTTACATTCAGGTGGGCTATATGACCTGCACAAAGAAAAGCAAAGTATAATCATTCACAGAGATCTGACTTGGAGAATATAGAAGTTGCAACCTGCAAGGCCATTAACTAAACAAAAGTCACCCTAGAACAAATGCAGAAAGAAAATGTATAATAAGTTGGTGCAAGTTAACTGAAAAATACAGAGAATGTCAAAGTGAAACTTAAAAAGGAAGAGGGTTAACACATAAAATACTTAACTATTGTCTCAAATGATGAAGGTACTTCAAACCCAGGAGGCAGAATCTGCTTCAATATATGGTCTGTAAAATACAGTTATTCAGAGGAAAAAAATGTAAGTAAAAGGATATTTCAAGTGTCAACAAAATCATCATAATGTATGACTAGCAGAATAAAATAAAACCTTTGGGGCATAGCAGCCGTTCAATGTTTACAACTAAAACTAAGATTCATGCAAATGAATATCAGACTCCAGCACCATTAAATTTTGCAAAGGCTGGTGACTTGAACCAAACAAATAAGGCACTAAGAAATCTGAAAATTAAGACTGATATACTTCGTTGAAGTTCAAGTAATGAATGATGGAAACAGAAATCTGAAAATAGTAAATAATTTTATATCATGATTTCAATCATAATTGCCTTCTAGATAAAGTCATTTCCTTTGCACATTTCAGGCATTCAAAAATTTCAAATTAGAGATAAAAAATTTATAATTAGGACGACAAATGTATTGCCTGTACAACTGAGCATGGAAATAATAAAAGCATGGCTGGCATTTACTAGCAGGTATCCTGATTGCCAATTTATGGATTTAGGGAAAAAAAATAAATAAACAATAAGGGCTAAAAAGTTGTCATATAAGTTGAAAGATAAGAAATCACTAATCCGGTAGGATTGCACAAAGAGGATGAAGTACCTGCACTCCAATATGAATAACCAAGTGTCATTGAATAAGGAACTACTTGAATCTCAAAGAGCTCTTTCAATTCATCAACTTTATGCCCCGGAATTTGAGATAAATCTGGCCGTATTAGCCAACACAAGTGCACATCAACACAAAACAATTAGATAAAATTGCAATCTATAAATCATTAAAGTAGCTAGAAAAGTTAAATTCATACCTGGATTTTGAATTCTCTCAGATAATAACATGTAACGATTCTTATCACTAGTTGGGTCTTCTGTTACAGGTTTGATGCGTGGCCTATCAAGCAAATATCTTCAACAAGAAAAACAAGTTAATAATAAGACAATGCCATATAAAACTTGTCAAGGCATTTGAGTTGAAACAGCCTACAGGTAATTACTCATTACATACCCATTGAGGATTCGAGTTGCGAGCTTGCAATGCTCCCTAGAAATTCGAAGTGCCCACAAATTCAACTGTACGTCAAACTTTGTCTTGTCCAACATTTCAACTATGATCACTCAATTTTATAAAAGTTCGATTTAGATTTTGGTTTTGAGGATTCGATATTAGAACTCAGGTAAATAAGCAGTATTTTTGCAAGATATGCACGAGTTATTCGAGAAGAGTGGCGGCGCTCCGGCCGAAATTAGGGGTTTTGGCCGCCGATTGCTGATTAGGGCTAGTAAAGCTACAGTTTTTGATAATTTTCACTTTCTGTCCTTCTTTCTTTTTTCTTTTTCGGGTCCGGGCGGGGGGACGGGGAAGGGGGGTGTCTCTTTTCCGTTTTTGTTTTTCGCGGGTTATGCCCTATTTTTGAGATTTTGGATCACTGGACCCATTTGGTTTTATTTTCATAGCTACTTTTTCTATTTTTTACTATTTTAAAAATAAAAATCATCACTTTTCAGCAAATTTCATCCAATATTATTTTAATTTTTAAAATATATTTTTCAATAATCTATATATTTTTTCTCAATAACCTATATAACTTCTATCTTTATTTCATTATTTTTATCTATCTCCAACAACAACATTTTAAAATCATCATAATCATTACATTTTCAATATTTCATCCAAATACAAACTCATTTTCATTAATTAGCTTTTTAAATTTTAGAAATGATAGAAATGAAAATTGAAAATAAAAATAGAACCAAGCAACCCTATAAATCAGCCCCAACAAAAATATTAGTAGTTAAATTCATGAGAGTAAAGTAAGAAATTTAGGCAATGTTTGATTATGTATTTTTATGTGATTTTAATATGTATTTTGGGAGAATGAATATTTAAAATAATATTGGAAAATGTAATAGATTTTTTGTTATATTTTGGGGAATAGTTAAAAATTGATTTTGGAGAGTTTTTGTATGTTTGTTTATATTTTGAGGAGAGATATTTTATACTGTAGTGGTCAAATCAATACTTTTTTTTTGAATTTTTGGGATGAAAGTGGAATTGAGTGAATTTTTTATTGTTCGAATAATAAAAAAAAATATATAATATATTTGTATATATTAAAAAATGGAAAAGTTTTGAGGATAATGAAAAATAGGAGAGGGTATTTTAGGAAAACTATTTTAGTATGTTGGAGGAAAAATGAGTGTATGCTTGGTTATTCTTCTCTAGAACAATTTTGTTTGGGGGAAGCATAACCAAACATTCCCTTAATATTTGAACTCTCCAAAGAGAGAAAATTAACAATCTATTATTAGTTTTTATAATGACTTTTAATTTTCGGTTAATTAGAAAAAAATCACTAATCCTACTTTCATTTTAGTGATTAGTCCCCATTTAAATTTTTACACACTAAACTCACTTTTTCACAAAACTTAGAAATCACTCCCCATATCTTTTAAAAAAACTCATATATCCTTGTAGTTGGAAAGAAAAACAAAAATACCTGAGAAATGCGTTTTCTCTTCAAGAAGAACGCTTTTCTTTTTTTTTTTCCCCCTGAAATCGATGACTTCTCCAAGCGGCCAAACAAAAGGGCGCGAAGCCGTTCCTCTGCCATTGACGCGAGAAGAAGAAGAGAGGGGGGGGGGAATAGACACCAAAATTTCTGTCATTTTTCTGCGACAATGGAAGGAGAAACAGCGGCAACAAGAAGCAAAGTACAAAAAGAAGTGAGCAAAAGAAACAAAGGTATATTTTCTGCATTTACAGTTTTAAATGTCCGTGATTTTTTATTGTTACACTTATTTCTTGTCTATTTTCTCATGTTTAGGGTTTTTATTCCTTTTTTAATTGTTAAACACTTGAACTCATTTGATATATATATATATATATATGATTTTTGTTGTGAGATGGGAAGTTTCTGATTTGTACTTGAAAGGCGTGAAAGTTGTACTTCACCTTTTTGGGGTTTGTACTTCGTTTTACCTAAAATTATAAGGTGAAATTATCTGAAAGTGGTAGTATATTATATGTGGTACAAAACATCAAAGCTTGCAGTACACATTAGGCAAAATTGTAGTATATAATTTGTGTAACTGCAGTACATTTTAGAAGCAAATGTAGTATAAATATTCAAGCTTACAGTACACATTAGGCAAAATTGTAGTATATAATTTGTGTAACTGCAGTACATTTTAGAAGCAAATGTAGTATAAATATTCAAGCTTACAGTACACATTAGGCAAAAATGTAGTATATAATATGTGTAATTGCAGTACATTTTAGAAGCATTTGTAGTACAAAAACATTCAAGCTTGCAGTATACATTAACTTAAAGTGTAGTATATAGTCTGTGTATCTGCAGTACATTTGAGAAGCAATTTTAGTACAAAATACTTAATCCTGCAGTATATATTAAATGAAAGCGCAGTATATTTTAGAAGCAACTGTAGTATAAAACATTCAAGCCTGCAGTATATTTTGTACCTCATGTTGGTGATATTTGTACTTAATGTGCTGATATTTTGTACTCCATATTAGTGATATTTGTGCTTAATGTGCTGATATTTTGTATTCCATGTTGCTGATATTTGTACTTAATACACTGATCTTTTGTATTCCATGTTGGTGATATTTGTACTTAACGTACTGATCTTTTGTACTCCATGTTGGTGATATTTGTACTTAATGTCCTAATATTTTGTACTTCAATAGTTGATACTTCGTATCTAATGTGTTGGTGTTTTGTACCCCAGGAGACAGTAGACATCAGCACAATCCAGGTAGCAGATGAACCACCCAACTCAAAGATTGAATTGCCTGATTCCTATAAAGGAAGAACTGATTATAAAGGTCGTCCTCATATTCCAGTAAAAGAATTTGAGTATAATACGAGGGCAATAATGGTGTTATGTTGAACTACACTTCAATTAAATTGAAACTGGGCAGTGAATTTGAGTACAATATGATGAAAATGAAATACAAATGTAGAACAAATAAAGTATAAATGGTGTTATGTTAAAGTACATTTCAATTAAATTGAAATTGGGCAGTGAATTTGAGTATAATATGAGGGAAATGAAGTACAAACGTAGAACAAATAAAGTATAAATGATGTTATGTTGAAGTACACTTCAATTAAATTGAAATTGGGCAGTGAATTTCAGTACAATATGAGGAAAATGAAGTACAAACGTAGAACAAACAAAGTATAAATTATGTTATGTTAAAGTACACTTCAATTAAATTGAAACTGGGTAGTGAATTTGAGTACAATATGATGGAAATGAAGTACAAACGTAGAAGAAACTAAGTATAGAAAAGAAGTACAAACGTAGAACAAACAAATTATAAATGGTGTTATGTTAAAGTACACTTCAATTAAATTGAAATTGGGTAGTGAATTTGAGTACAGTATGATGGAAATGAAATACAAATGTAGAACAAATAAAGTATAAATTGTGTTATGTTGAAGTACACTTCAATTAAATTGAAACTAGGCAGTGAATTTGAGTACAACATGATGGAAATAAAGTACAAACATAGAACAAATAAAGTATAAATGGTGTTATGCTGAAGTACACTTCAATTAAATTGAAACTAGGCAGTGAATTTGAGTACAATATGATGGAAATGAAGTACAAACATAGAACAAACAAAGTATAAATGGTGTTATGTTGAAGTACACTTCAATTAAATTGAAACTGGGCAGTGAATTTGAGTACAATATGATGGAAATGAAGTACCAACTTAGAACAAACAAAGTATAAATGGTGTTATGTTGAAGTACACTTCAATTAAATTGAAACTGGGCAGTGAATTTGAGTACAATATGATGGAAATGAAGTACCAACTTAGAACAAACAAAGTATAAATGGTGCTATGTTGAAGTACACTTCAATTAAATTGAAACTGGGCAATGAATTTGAGTATAATATGATGGAAATGAAGTACCAACTTAAAACAAACAAAGTATAAATGGTGTTATATTGAAGTACACTTATTGCAATTGAATAATTAGTCTCTAATAATTATAGTGATGGTCAAGTACAATATTTTGAGATTATCGAATCAGACGAAGTACATATTTGTATAGGTGATAGGGTGGATATTATCGTCCTCATTTGTTTACATTTTTGAAAGCATAAGTATTATTTACATTACTGCGATTGATAACATTCATTCGTTGAACACCAGTGGTTAACATTTTAAAACTTTAACATTATTTTATTCATATGATAAATATTACACACATTTTTAGAGTTTGGTTATTAATTACCAAGATTTAAAAAGCAAATCATGGAACAAATTTCAATTCAACAATATTAGTAAAAATATTAAGGAATGAAGTACATAATGGCCGAAATGAAATACAAATGTCATAAAATCAAGTATAATTCTCCCAGATTGGGGTACAAAATAATTGATATCTCGAAATGCATAAATGCTAATTTCACGCTAAATCAAATACATAATTGCCGAAATGAAGTACAAATGTCATGAAATCAAGTATAATTCTCCCAGATTGGGGAACAAAATAACTGATATCTCGGACAACACGCAAAAATACTAATTTCACGCTAAATTAAATACATAATTGCTGAAATGAAGTACAAGTGTCATAAAATCAAGTATAATTCTCCCATATTGGGGTACAAAATAATTGATATCTCGGACAACATGCAAAAATACTAATTTCACGCTAAATAAAATACATAATTGCCTAAATGAAGTACAATTGTCAAGAAATGAAGTATAATCCTCCCAAATTGGGGTACAAAATAACTGATATATCGGAGTACATGCAAAAATACTAATTTCATGCTAAATCAAATACATAATTGCCGAAATGAAGTACAAATGTCATGAAATCAAGTATAATTCTCCCAGATTGGGGTACAAAATAACTGATATCTCGGATAACATGCAAAAATACTAATTTCACGCTAAATCAAATACATAATTGCCGAAATGAAGTACAAATGTCATGAAATCAAGTATAATTCTCCCAGATTGGGGTACAAAATAGCTGATATCTCGGACAACGTAATTCTTGTATTTAAATGATCGCAAAGTAGACACCGCATAATTCTTTAGCATAATTCTGATCTCTTGAGCATCCTTGAATGTCTGACCCTCTCCATATATGCAATTCCTCCATGCATCAATTGAGTTGCTAATTAAAGCTAATTCATTGTGCGATGCATTGGTCGAACGAATTTCCTCCTCAACTGCGTCCTTTGAGGTTGACAAATGAAGTACAATTTTAGGTAAAATAAAGTACAATATGTAGAATAATTCAGTATGGCCGAGTAATTTCAAATAAATGAAGTACAATTTCAGAATAATAGAAGTATAAAACGCTATCAATTGCAGTACAATTTTCGACAATCAATAAGTAAAGCACTTGAAGTATAGAACTTTAGGTAAAATGAAGTATAAAATTAATAGAACTTTATAAAACTTAAATAATGGAGTACAATTTTACGTAAAAGGTTAAGTATAATTTTATATAAAAAGAAGAACAATTTTAGAACACTTGAAGTATAAAACCTTAGCAATTATAGTACAATTTTTGGATAATCCATTAGTAGAACACTTGAAACTTAAATAATAAATTCAGATAACTGAAGTACAAGTTTAGATAAAATGAAGTATAATTTCAAAACACTTGAAGTATAGAACTTTAATGAATAGAGTACCTGTTTAGGTAAAATGAAGTATAATTTCAGAAAACAGAAGTACAATTTCATATAAAAAGAAGTACAATTTCAAAACACTTGAAGTATAAATCCTTAGCAATTGCAGTACGATTTTGGATAATCCATTAGTAGAACACTTGAAATATAAAACTTAAATAATAGATTCAAATAATTGAAGTACAAGTTTAAATAAAATGAAGTACAATTTTAAATAAAGTGAAATACAATTTCAGAACACCTAAAGTATAAAACCTTAGCAATTACAGTACAATTTTTTATAATCCATTAGTAGAACACTTGAAGTATAAAACTTAAATAATAGATTCAGATAATTGAAGTACAAGTTTAGATAAAATGAAGTACAATTTTGGAACACTTGAAGTATAGAACTTCAATGAATAGAGTACATATTTATGTAAAATGAATTACAAAATAAAGTATAATTTCAGAAAATAGAAGTACAATTTTAGATAAAGTGAAGTACAATTTCAAAACACTTGAAGTATAAAACCCTAGCAATTATAGTACAGTTTTGGATAATCAATAAATAGAACAATTGAATTATAGAACTTCAATAAATGGAGTACATATTTTGGTAAAATGAAGTATAATTTCAGAAAACCAACAGTATAATTTTAGATAGAAGACGTATAGTTTGGGAACACTTCAAGTATAAACTGCTAGAAGTTATAGCACAATTTTGGATAATCTATTAGTAGAACACTTGAAGTATAAAACTTACATAATAGAGTACAATTTTTGTGAGATGAAGTACAATTTTAATTGCAATAAAGTATAATGTAGAACGCTCCAAGCAGAGAAAGATTTTCAAATAAACAGAGTACAATTTTAGAACACTTCAAGTACAAAACTTTACAAACTGCAGTACAATTTAGATTTTGTAGAAGTATTACTTTAAAACATCACTGTTCTTCTTTGCACTGCTGCTTGATTCATCCTTTCGATTTACCAGGATGTCAACAATGTTCATCTTCAATGTCAAATGCAGTAAGACCATATTTATGACATTATATGGAGCTGGTCTTTGTAGCGGCAACCCTCCAACACTTGATTGAACACTCCTCCTTCACTACTGGTTGATATCGTCGAAAAATACAAGAAACTCAGAAGCAACTGAGAAGAAACCGAGAAGAAGAAGAAACCCGAAAATGATGAAAATAAAAAGAGAAGAAGACAATGCAGATGTCGGGTTGGTGGTTGTTGGCTCCGACGATTATTCTCGTTCTCGCCGTAGAGCTTGTTGTGTTTTTTCTATTTTTGGTAATGAGCGTACGATAGGGTTTACTGCTTGCTTGTGTGAATGAAGAAGAAGTGAGAAAAAATGATTGAAAAATATTATACTTAAGGGCATTTTTGTCAAATCAAGTGAGTAGGGAGTGATCTCTAAAATTTTAACAAAACTAGGGAGTTTCTTCTAATAAAAATCAAGTGGGGACTGAACATGAAATTGGAAAGTGCTTTTGGTACTTTTAAATAAGTGCCCCTTTAATTTTTGCTATTCTTGATAATCAATTGAACTCATTGTAGGCATATCAGTTTTTGTCCAATTAGAGAATAACATGTGTAAAATAATATGCTAGTTATTAATTCAAAATTTTCTATTTATCTTGCAATTTATTAAATTTAATTTCAAAAGATGAATACTTAATTTTAATTAATATTCTAGTATTTATTTATTTTTGCTCGAATGAAATATTGATAAGTATAAAAGATAGAGTGTTTATACCTATGGACCAATCAAATCAAAGATGTTTGATTTTATCTCTTGATATTTGATTATTTTATCAAAGAGATAACCCTTAAAGAAGTTCAAGTCAATTTGAAAAGTCTCCTATCAAGCATCTATATAAAGGGGGTGACCATTAGACATACAACACAAATTCCACCAAGTGAGAGAAACTTTGAAGGAATTCATCAATTTTCTCAAGCAAATTCAAGGAGATTCACAACTTTCAATGGCATTCTTTGCGGAGCTCATATATTTTCGGCATTTGATTCGAGATCAAGGCGTGAAGTCCTAGAATTAGCATTATTTCAAATCAAATTCAAGGAGATCCACAGTGTTCAAGGCATTCATCGCAGAGCTCATCAAATTTCAAGACCATATTTGGAGGGGAAGAATTAGAGGGTTAGAATAGAGATTGAATTCACAATTGATAAGTTTAAATTAAATTTTATTTGTATAGATTTTTCTTGTCTTGTAATTTTATTTATTGCAGACAAAGAAATTTGTGCTTACAATTTTGGCATGTCCGATGGGATCATTTCTACCTCTCATCTCTTTCCTTCATCAAAATTGAAGTATCAAATGGCCGCCAATAAGATTGTTGCATTGAAAATTACTACCTCAAATTCCTCATACACTAGAGCAAAAAGTGTTGGCATCATCACAAGAAGTATATTCAAGAAGTTGCAATCATCTTTGGAAGAGGCCCCTTCGCTTGCTATGAAAAAGGTGTTGTCGCATTTTATTAATATGAAAGAATATGGTGGAGACTCAAAAAAAAGAATCCGCATCATCCATTTCCTACACAACATCAAATTCCTTGAGCAAGGCGTTGGTAATGGTGACAAGTGCCACAATCTTGGAGGAACAAATTGCAAATTTGACAAGGGCTATTAAAGGACTCAGAAAGCATGTCCAATGACGAGACTTTCAAATCTCAAAACTGATGAATAAAGTAGACAATCTTGATACCAGCTGCATGGTGGAGAAACAAACTGAGGCTTAAGATGAAGGCGAAATATCAACAAGGAGAAAATCAGCCAAAAATCAAGAGGCTATAATAAAAGAACTATAAGTTTTGACTAATGGACTAATTCTCATCGACCCATTGAAGGAGTTTATCATGGGGACTATCAAAGACAAGGTTGCTGGAAGTTTTAAGTCATCTATGATTTACTCCAAGCCATCAGCCCCTAAAGTTTCAGCAATTTGATGGCAAGAGCAACCTAAAACAGTACGTGGCTCATTTTATCGAGACTTGTAATAATGTTGGGACATATGGAGATCATTTGGTCAAGCAGTTTGTTTGATCATTAAAGGGCAATGCTTTTGATTAGTTTATTGACTTGGAGAAAGGCTCCATTAATAGTCAGGGGCAGCTGAAACAAGAGTTCCTTAATCGCTTCTATAGCACTCGAATGACTATCAGTATGATTGAACTCACCAACTTTTGCCAATGGGAAGAAGAGTCGGTCATTGACTACATCGATTGCTGGAGAAATTTGAGTCTTAACTGCAAAGATCAATTGTTAGAAGCTTCAACAATTGAGATGTGTATCTAAGGAATACGTTGGAGTCTTTGCTACATACTTCAACAAATTAAACCAAAATTTTTTGAAGATTTGGCAACTCGTGCACATAATATTGAAATGAGCATGCATTTTGATGAATAAGAAGATTCAAGTGATGCTGATGCTGATGATGGGGTAATTAATTTTCACCTTTAAATTACAAAAGCTCATTGATAAGAGCCAAAACTATCAATAATGCTTCCAAATAAGAGCATAAACTATCTAAAATTCTCAAGTTTCCAAATCTAAAAAATCTACGACTCAAGTCTCCAATACTTCAAGTCAAAGCTCAAAGTTCTGAGTCCCAAATCCACGACTCAAATTTTTAAATCTCCAAATCAAATACTCAAATATCTAAGTCTCCAAATTGAAGATCATGTCTTCAAGTCTCCAAATCCATGATTCAAGTCTCCAAATATTCAAGTCAAAGCTTAAGTTTCTAAATCTCCAAGTCCAAGAATCAAATATTTAAATCTTTAACTCTTCAAGTCCAAAGCTCAAGTTTTCAAATTCCAAATGCTCCTTGATAAGAGCTTAAATTATTAATAAGACTCCTAGATACGAGCATAAACTATCTAAATATTCAAAGTCTCCTTATGTGCTCATCGATATGAGTTTAAGCTTTTAATAAGGCTCTTAGGTACAAACATAAACTATCTAAATATTCAAATTCTCCCCATGTACTCCTTGATAAGAGTGTAAATTGTCTATTAATTCAAACTGAAGTAAACTCATTGACATGAGTATAAATTGTCAACCAAATTCAAGTGGACTCCTTGACACGAGTATACAATGTCTATTGAAATTAAATATGCTCCTTGATGCACGAGTCTAAACTGCATGTTACTCTTGGCCCACATGAGTATAAATTGTGTACAGCACTCCCCTCAAAAGGATACTTACTTTGAATTGTATTATAATTTACCCTTTTATTGGGCATTATAGTTCGAGGAATGCTTGGAAGATGTTCTTGTCACAAACATATGTGGAAAAAAATAGAAGAAAAAGAAAACTTCTCAAATACTTTAAGTCTTGCCTTTTTCGTGGATGATTGGCACATCTTTTGCCAAGTTGTGAAGTGGGGGCATTTGTAGGCATATCAATTTTTGCTCAACTGGAGAGTGCCATGTATAAAATAATATGTTAGTTATTAATTCAAAATTTTCTATTTATCTTTCAATTTATTAAATTTAATTCCAAAAGATAAATAGTTAATTTTAATTAATACTCTAGTATTTATTTTTTTGCTCAAATCTAATGTTGATGAGTATCAAAGATAAAGCTTCTATGCCTATATACCAATCTAATCAAAGATATTTGATATTATCTTTTGATATTTGATATTATTTTATCAAAGAGATAACCCTCAAAGAAGTTCAAGTCAATCTGAAAAGTCTCCTATCAAGCATCTATATAAAGGAGGTGACCATTCGACATACAACACAAATTCCAGCAAGTGAGAGAAACTTTGAAGGAATTCAACAATTCTCTCAAGCAAATTTAAGGAGATTCACAACGTTCAAGGCGTTCTTCGCGGAGCTCATATATTTTTGGCATTTGATTCGAGATTAAGGCGTGAAGCCCTCGAATTGGTGTTATTTCAAATCAAATTCAAGGAGATCCACAATGTTCAAGCTATTCACCGCAGAGCTCATCAAATTTCAAGATTATATGTGGAAGGGAAGAATAAGAGGATTAGATTAGAAATTGAATCCAAAATCGATAAGTTTAAATTTCATTTTATTTGTATAGATTTTTCTTGTCTTGTAATTTTATTTATCGCAGACAAAGAAATATGAACTTACACTTGTTTATATCTCTAATTGTGAAAGTCACTTAGGTGCCTAGGATAAATCTTTTAATTTTTCTTTTTTTTTTCTTTCTGAAGTAACATTCTTATAATAAAAATATTATTGATGTGGAATAGCCCAACAGGCCCAACCCAATAACACTGGACTAGGCTTAAAATATGATGTAGGACAACCCAATTGGCTCTTAAATCTAGCCCATTGGCGATCGATTGGACCTAACCTCACTGGATTTTTCTGCCAGCATAAGTATCGACACCTTACTCAGTCGACCAGAGTATGGTCGATCAGATCAAGAATGTTTATACAGTACTCAACGAGGGAGAAATTCCTATCTAGTAGAATTCCATCGTTTCAACCAGAACATGTGAAGATAACTTACAGACGAGTGTTCGTCTCAACCGTATGAGGTCAATTAGGCGCGACCACCCATCTGCCGCATTGAATGCTCTAACAGGAGGCATGTCTCCACATTAATGATGTATGCCTCCACCAGTACTACCTTTTTGCAGTATCAGTGTAGTGTGTGTCTCTTTTGTACCACTGTGTCCTTTAAGGCTGGAGGAGGCATCACCTGGAATAGAATACAAAATGGAGAAGATTTAAGGGTCCTTAGATGAAGACAAAGGCTTATGTATATACATAAGGGCATCATAGGTATATCAACCTCTCTAGAAAGGTTATAAAATACCCCATTGTCACCCTTCATCCAGGTATGTTCATTATCACTAAAAACCCTTACTCTGCTACTCTACCTTCTAGTCGATTAAGTACTAACTTAAGTGTCGGAATGCCTTAGTCGAGGACACCTCGGCTAGCTTGACGTGTGCTATTGGTTGTAGGACTCGACCCAACTATATTATCGAGCCCTCTTCTCGACTTCCTACTAGGTCGGCTGGATGGGATCACAGCCTGGTGTACCATCATATACTTTACATCCATCATCATTTGGTGCCGTCTGTGTGAATTTGAGCCTATAATTGAGAAAAAATGGTTAACACGACGCGAGCTATTTCTAAGAGGAAAGAGAACAGAAGATCCCCAACCCCTCTCCCTCAACCTCGACAAGAAAAAGACGTGGTTGAACCTAGCTCCCAACCAGAACAGTTAGTGACCTTAACCATGCCTCAGCTCATGCAGTTGACAAGCAAGTAAATATCAGCTTAAATTTCAACTTAACTATCAGGTGCCCTCAACAAGCATAACAATTACCCTGGACCAACCACCAGTGCCACTCCCCAACTTTCACAACACGAGGAAAAGGCCCCCGAGAGAGGACAGGGCAGGCCAGAAATGAGACGTCCCTCTATCCGATGAGAGGATAGCCCAGGATATTTCCCAAGAGAAGAAACCCAATCTAACCCCCGTGAAGAAGTGGTTGATTTAGTAAATCCCCTTGCCCAACCCATTCGAGCCCCACAGTGCGATAGGATCGAGAGCCTAAGACCCTAGACCAATGGGAATATATCGCAGGCTGATAGAGAAGAATGGGAAGAAGTATCCCACCAAGTGCAACAGTTGAATAGATGTCTAGAAGAGATTTCTAGGAGGAACACTAGAGGAACCCTCATTATGATGGAGCGCCCAAACTTCGTCGAGAGCGAAAGTCACCTTTGTTCAAGAAGTTACTTGACCTCGTGGAGAGGTACATGACCCAAGAGAACATGAAAAACCTCAAATATGGCAATCCGGACAACAACAAGAAGAAGATAAAAGAGAAAGATGACAGACAACACAAAGATGGTCATCGATCTCCCATCAAACGATTTCACAACTACACCTATTGCAAGAAAGGAGCAGCTATTTGTCATTCATCACGACAACCTCTTCAAGAAGCCCAGGAAGTTTACCGGAATGAAAGCAATGAAGAGATATAAAAAATACTGTCACTTCCATAGACAAAAGGCCATGACACAGAGGACTGTTTCAATCTGCATGATGAGATTGAAAAGCTAATTCGATAAGGTTACATGAAAAAATTCAAAGACGAAAGAGCCAACTAAGAGACTGGCCAAACTAACTAGACTCCCCATAGAGAAATGTTGGTTACCTAAGGAAAGAAGTTTATTCATGATCGCCGCCCACCCCTCAGGGGAGTGATTGACACCATCGCTAGAGGCCCGACTGGAGGGGACTCTAAGTCAGCGAGAAGATAGAATCAAAAGAGGTTGGAATCGACCAAATCTTCCCCAATCGAAATAGTTTTCTAACTCTCGACCAGCACAAAACCCATCTCTTTCTCTGACTCCGACCTCTTACACATCGAGAATCAAAGTATTGACAGCAAGCTAGATTGGCCCCTTTTTGTATCATTGAGATTGCCAACTTTGAGGTCAAGAAGGTATTGGTCGAGAATGGTAGCTCTACAAATATAATTTTCTTATAGATGCTGAAGAGAATAAACATGGGAAGGTTGAAGTTCGAGCCTGTGTGCACCCTATTGGTCAGGTTCGGAGGATTTAAGATAATCTCTTAAGGGGCCTATAAACTTGTCCACTACATTTGGAGAAGCGCCACGATGAAGAACGCTTATGACCAACTACCTAGTCATTAATACACCCTTCGCTTATGATGCTATCATCAGACGACCATCGTGGAATGACTTCAGAGCCATAGTCTCGACCTACCACAGGAAGAGCAAATTTTCGACGACTACTGGGATTGGAGAACTGCTTGGCGATGTTACACAATCTCGATCGAGGTGAATGGACAGAAGGCTCGACCAAAGTTAAAACCCTCGGGGGACGTCCTAGTAACAACACTCGAGGAAGGACAACAAAACAAAAAGAAAAAGTTTGAAAAGACTAGGATCAAACCACTTAGGAAATTCAAGACCATCGAGCTCGAGCCTAGGAATCCCAACAAGACCACAAGGATTAGAACTGATCTTGGGAGCAACATAGAGTGCTTGATGGTCGATTTCCTTAGAAAGAATATTGATGTCTTTGCTTGGAAAGCTGCCGACCTATAGGAAATCGACCCCAGCATCATCTTACACCACTTGAAAATGGACCCTTCATTCAAGCCAGTCAAGTAAAAAACCAGGACCTTCAATGCTAAAAGATGCCAAATCATTGAGAAGGAGGTCAACGAGCTCATAGAGGTGGTATACATTATAGAAGTTCAATATCCTAGTTGGTTTTATAATGTAGTCCTTGTCCCTAAGAATGAGGGGAAATGGAAAATATGTAATGACTTTACCAATTTGAATAAAGCTTGTCCTAAAGACCCTTGCCCGCTGCCTCGCACAGATTAATTAGTTGATTCTACTACTATTTGCGATGTTTTGAGTATGATGGATGCATTCCAAAGCTATTATCAAATTTTTATAGGCCTGAGGATAGGGATAAGACCTCCTTCGTGGTCCCCAATGGTGTACACTATTTTCTAATCATGCCTTTTAGGCTAAAAAATGCAGGTGCAACCTATCAAAGACTTGTCAACTTTATGTTCAAAATGAGATCGGTAGGACCATGGAAGTATACGTAGATGACATGATTGTTAAAACAGAAAAAGAACAAAATCACTTAGCCGACCTCAGTTATACATTTTCAATATTGAGAGCATTTGGCATGAAACTTAACCTTAACAAGTGCACGTTCGGAGTGAGAGGAGGAAAGTTTTTGGGCTATATGGTTAGTGAGAGAAGCATCGAAGCAAACCCACAAAAGATCCAAGTAATCCTGGACATTGCATTTCCTCGAACAGTTAAAGATGTTTAGTATCTAGTCAAAAGGATTATAGCTCTTGGTCGGTTCATCGCTCGACTAGTAGATAAAAGCCTACCATTCTTAAAAATTCTTAGAAATGCACGGAAGTTCCAGTGGATGGAGCAACATGACCCCGCCTTAGTTGAATTGAAATAATACCTATCAACTTTGTCGATGCTAGTTAAGCCTGAGGTCCAATAAGTTTTGCATATTTATTTGGCAGTTTCGTCAGCAACAATTGGTTTAGGTCTGGTCTCGACCAGACATGGCACTTACCGACCTATGTACTACAGCAGCAAATATTGCATGGTCCAGAATACAATTACCTGGAGATCGAGAAGTTCGCCCTGGCTTTGGTCACGTTACTAGGAAGTTGAGACCCTACTTCCAATTTCACTCCATTGTTGTCTTGACGAATCAATCGCCGAAATAAGTACTATTGAAGCCAAATACGCTAGGAAGGTTGACAAAGTGGGCCATCGAGTTAGGGAAATTTGACATCACCTTCTAGCCCCGAACTACTATAAAGGCTTAAGTGTTAGCTGACTTTGTCGTGGAGAGACTCGACCTGCTTGACGATCTCGACCAAGATTCCCTCATGTGGACTTTGCATGTCGATGGCTCAGCAACTTCCTTAGGATAAGGAATAGGTATTTCGCTGCGCTCTCCACAAGCCGAGGAATATGGCTTTGTGATTAAATTCGATTACCCTATCACCAATAATGAAGCAGAATATGAGACCCTCCTTGTTGGCATGAGGATGGTCGTTGATAGAGGAGTCGAGCAGTTGGCAGTCATCATTGATTCCCAGCAGGTTGCATAACAGTTTGAAGGAAACTTCAACTTGAAAGAGGCTACGATGAGCAAGTATCTGGCTGAGGTCAAAAAGTTACAACAACAATTCAAAAAATTCACCCTCAGCCAAGTCCTTTGATCAGAAAATGAAAGGACATATGCCCTGTCAAAATTTGCTAGCTCAACATAAGGAACCAGGGACAAAATCATCACATTTTTGGTTGTCGAAAAACCTAATGTAGGTAGCTGCAACTAAAACTTGGTCAGGTAGATCGCAGAGGCAACTCCCTCATGGTAGGATGAAATAAAAGCTTACTTAAGGGAAGGAAAAGTTCTATAGGATAAGGTACAAGCACGCAAATTAAGAGGTCGAACATCAAAATTTGCCCTCGATGACCATGGTTAGCTTTACAGGAGATCAGCTTTTGGACCACCATTGAGGTGTTTGACACTAGAGCAGTCTCAAGAGGTCTTATAAGAAGTCCACTTAGGAACCTATGGCAATCACTCCGAAGGATGATCTTTGGCCCAAAAATCATCAGACATGGGTATTTTTGGCAAACTCTGCTGAAAGATGCTATCGACATTGCCAGAAAATGTCTATCTTGTTCGGTCCACTCCAACATACCTCACCAGCCTGCGTTAACATTAGTGACCATTCAGATCACATAGCCGTTCGACCGGTGGGGGATAGATATAATTGGCTCTTTCCCAAAAACCACAAGCCAACGAAAATTCATAATCATTGCGTCAAATACTTTATTAAGTAGGTTGAACTAGAGATGGTCCCAAAGATAACCAACACAACCATTAGAAGTTTCATGCGAAAAAATATGATTTGCTATTTTGGTTTGCCCAAAGTATTGATATCAGATATGGGACGCAGTTTTAGAGCAGGAGCACGAGGAACTGGTATGAAAGCCTGAAGATTCGACAACATTTCACCTCAGTCAGGAGCCCTCAAGCCAATAGGCAAACGGAAGTCAGGAACATGATTGTCCTAGACCACCTCAAGGCTCGACTTGAAGGATCCAGAGCGAGTTGGGTGGATGACCTTCCTAGGTTGCTTTAGGAATAAATAACTACCTCTAGAATTGCTACAGGCCACAGTCCTTACAGTCTGATCTAAAAGTCAGAAGTAATCGTCCTAACAGAATTAATACAACATACAACTTGAGTAATCTATTACAACTCAATCAGAAATGAGTCAGAAAGGAAATTCGACCTAGAAACAATCTATGAACTGCATGCACCAGCAGGCAAACTCAACAATGCAAAGATACAAGTCGAAAATAGCCCACATTACAACAAGGGAATTCGACCAAAAAGTTTCAAAGTAGGGGACCTCGTCTTCAATAAAGTCAAAGTCTCAAAAAATATGGGTAAACTCAACCCTAAATGGGAGGGCTGCTACTTGGTGGTCAAAGTAGCAAAGCATAATTCCTATCGACTAGCAGATATGAATGACAATGAGCTCTCTCGGCTGTGGAACGCAGTGAATTTGAAAAAATTCTATAGGTAACGAGACGCAGATCTCCACTCAATTGTATTGTAAGAAGATTCCAAATCAATAAAAACTACTTATGTTTCGACAGCTATTCACACTCACTTACAACTGCGGCTTCTAGCCCAAAATAATAAATGAGTTGATCATTTAACATCAACCCCATAGTCGACCACAAAATCGGTTTCAAACCGCATAACATGACTTTCAGCTAAAATAATAAATGAGTTGATCATTTAGTAGACTAAATTTTGATCTCAGATCACAAACTATGGCTTCAAGCCTAATTCTTTAGTAAACGAGTTGATTGTTTAAAATCGACCTTGGAGTCGTCACTGAACACAATTGAAAATCAACCCTGTAGTCGATCGTTGTAATCAAGTCACTCCACCGACATATGCATTGCAACATGAACGTTGACTAGGAACTTGAAGTTAATTTAATAAATTTAGTCCACAATTGACCATGGCACCAAGCCAATTCGTTTGATTGTAAAGAAGACATCTTAAGTTGGCCAAACGGTCGACAACAAAGACTATTTCAAAACTTATTTTAAATAGGCCAAGTCAATGTAAATATCCTTGGATTTGTCCAACTATTACTTTACAAGTCGATCTCGTAGTCGACCACTAACTTGGTTCTAAACTAATTAAATATTCCCATTTCCTTTATTAGAAGATTGCGTTATTCGAACAGTTATTTGAAAATAAAATGTTTATTTCATCGCCTATTAGTGTAATCAATCAATAAATTTAAATCAATAAAAAAGGAAGAGAATGAATCTGATATGGGATAACCCAGGTGACTCGGCCCAAACTATATTGGCCCAGAGGCATGGTCCTCCGAAGCCCAGCAGTACGCCCGATCTTAGTTATCTTCGTTGCCGTGGATCGGCGAGTCAACCCGCGATGCCAATCTGGGCACTGTACGTTACTGTGTAGGTTTATATCTCGACCAAAGAGGTTGAGATATGCGTAGTACACCTCTGCCGCATTAAATGCACTAACATGCGGCATGTCGCCGCATTAATGGCGCATGCCACCCCACTACCGCCTGGCGTAATAGGTACTTCAACAATGTACTACCCTACCCCTAAAACCTGGAAGGATAGCTACCTGGAACAGTACTGAGATAAGAAATGACTAATCACCCCTCACGCAGGGGAAAGGGCCCTTTGAACACACCAAGGGCATCTCAAACAAATCCCCAAAAGGATAAGGCTATAAATACTCTTACTTCAACCTTTCTAAGGTATGCTCTCATATATACAAAAAACACATACTCTGCTGCTCTTATTATCTAGTTGACTCGTATTGACTTGAGCGTCGGAGGGCCTAAGCCAGGGGCTCATCGGCTAGCCTAATGTTTGCTAGTGATTACAGGATTTAGCCCACCTATACAAGTATATCGACCAGAGAGGTCGAGTTTCACCGAGTCTCCTAGTTGATCTAATATCCAACGGATTCAACCTTCATTATTTGGCGCTGTCTGTGGGAAACCTTTGAATCTGCTATCGATAATGGGAAACACCAAGCGTGCCCCTTCAGGAAGAGAAGAAAGCAGGAGATCCAGCTCTCCCCCGCCTAGGCCTCACCAAGAGCCAGTAGCACCAGGGGCCTGCACCCAGCCAGAGCCAGTGGTCACTTTGACCATGCCCCAATTGATTCAGCTCAACTCTCGATGGCCCTGAATCGACACACCACCCAACCAGAGCTGGCAGCCAGTGCAACACCTCAACCCGCGGCCCTGGAGAGAAAACAACCCGAAGAAAATTTTGAGCGACCAGAATTGAGCAGGCCACTATTGAGACGCGAAGTGAGCCCAGGTCATTTTCCAAGAGAGATGCCTCGACCTGTGCCGCGCGAGGAGGTGGCAGATTCAATCAACCATGACGTTCGACCTGTTCGAGCCCTGCAGCGCGATAGGGTTGAACGCACAAGACATCGCACGAACAGAAGTGTATCCTGAGTGGATAAAGAGGAGTGAGAAGAGGTGTTACACTAGGTGCAACAATTGAACCGACGATTGGATGAGATTTCAAGGAAAAACACTAGAAGGTTGCCTCACCAAGAGGGACCACAGAGGTTCTGAAGAGAAAGAGACTCCCCCTTTGTCCAAGATATCATCGACGAGTGCATTGCTGTCGATGCCAAGTTTCCTAATGGCCTACCGAGATACGACGGATCGACCGACCTGAATGAGCACCTAATGCAGTTTGAGCATATGATGCAGCTGCATGGACATAATGAGTACATCCATGCAATAATGGTGGTGACTACTTTCCAGAGAATAACACTCGACTGGTTTGGGAAACTGGAGCTAGGCCTTGATATTCTCATATGACCAACTGTGCAACAAATTCTTGCACCAGTTCACAAGTAGAAGAAAAGCTAAGCTTTCCCATACACATTTGCACACGGTAAAGCAAGCCGAGGGAGAATCCCTCCGGGACTTTTTCACCCGATTTAACACTAAAGATCGATTGTCCAAGAATCGAATTCTTGATCGACGTGTTATTTTTGGGCCTCAGGCATAAGAAATGTGCCAATACTTTGGTTCGCGAGCAACCCAGAATGATGGAGGAGCTCCTCGACCTCGCGGAGAGGTACATGACCCAAGAAGAGATGAACAAGTTGAAATATGGTAACCTGGAAGTCGATAAGAAGAAAAATAAAGAGAAAGATGACCGTCAGGTCAGAGAGGGACGTCATTCCCCCATAAAACGCTTCCATGACTACACTCTACTCAACCTTCTGAGGAAGGAGGTATTGTTCGCCATACAACATGAAAACCTGCTCAAAAAACCACGAAAGCTCACGGAGACCGAAGACATGAAAAAATCAAAGAAGTACTGTCATTTCCATAGGTAGAAAGGACACGACATGGAAGATTGCTTCAACTTGAAGGATGAGATTGAAAGATTGATCAGGCAAGGCCATTTGAAAAAATATGTCGAGGAGCAGGTCAGGCGCGAAGAGGGCAGGATCAACTGGACATAGAGAAAGGTCGGCCAGCCCGATGAGAGAAGAAAAAGGGAAAAGACCTGCCCAAGAACCCAACCCGCCCATTCGAGGAGTCATTGGCATGATCGCGAGAGGTCCCACTAGAGAGGATTCTAGGAACGCAAGGAAACAAACCTAGAGACAGCTAGAGTCGACCAAACCAACCAAGGTCGAGACGGTTTTCCAACTCTCAACCAGCACCGAGCCAATCTCTTTCAGCAACTCTAACCTCGACCATATGGAGAACAAGGGAGTCGATAGAAAAATAGACTGCCCCATAGTAGTAACCTTAGAAATAGCCAACTTTGAGGTCAGAAAGATATTGGTCGACAGTAGCAGCTCCGTGAACATCATGTTCTTATCTATATTGAACAGAATGAAACTGGGGAAACTAAAATTTGATCTAGTCAGAACACCGTTAATCAGATTTGGTGGGTCCGAGATCATCCCAGAAGGATCTATCAACCTCTCCACAACATTTGGACAAGGCTCCCGGAGCCGAACCTTGATGATCAACTATTTGGTGCTCGACGCTCCATTTGCATACAACGTCATCATTGGTCGACCAGCCCTAAACGACTTCAGGGCCATCGTCTCTATTTACCACATGAAGATAAAGTTCCCGACCCCAGCAGGAGTAGAGGAACTTATATGCAACCTCAAGGACGCATAGCGCTGTTACACAATTTCCATCGACTCCAACGAACAGAAGAAAAGACCTCAACTGAAGCCCTCGGGGGACGCCCCTGTAGCGAAACCCAATGAGGGACCTTCATCTAAGAAGAAGAAATTAGAAGACACTAGGGTCGATCCTGTCGGGGAGTTCAAAGCAATAGAGCTCAAACCTGGAAACCCCGACAAAACTACTCGGGTCGGGAGTGATATGGGTGACCGTTTGGAATGCCTCATGATCGATTTCCTTCGACGCAACATTAATGTGTTCACTTGGAAAGCTGCAGATCTTCAAGGAATTGACCCAAGTATCATCGTCCATCGACTCAATGTGGACCCAACTCACAAGCCAGTAAGGCCAAAGACAAGAACCTTAAATGCTGAGAGGTCCCAAATCATCGAGGAGGAGGTCAGCAATATTTTAGAAGCAGGATATATTGTAGAAATTCAGTACCCTTCTTGGCGTTGTAATGTCGTACTTGTCCCTAAGAATGAGGGAAAATGGCGAATGTGTAATGATTTCACTGATTTAAATAAAGTTGCCCGAAGGATCCTTATCCCTTGCCTCGTATAGATTTATTAGTAGATTCTACTGCTGGATGTGAATTATTGAGCATGATGGATGCCTTCCAAGGCTATTATCAGATATTTATGGCACTCGAGGACAGGGACAAGACCTCTTTCGTCGTCCCCAATGGAGTATATTGCTTTTTAGTCATGCCCTTTGGACTCAAGAATGCGGGAGCAACGTACCAAAGATTGGTCAACTTCAAGTTCAAGAATGAGATCGGGAGGTCGCTGTAGGTCTACGTCGACAACATGATTGTCAAAATCGAGAAGGTCGAGGATCACCTAGTTGACCTCGACCACACTTTTTCCATATTAAGGGCCTTCGACATGAAGCTCAATCCTAACAAATGCACATTTGGAGTACGCAGGGGCAAGTTCCTCGAGTATATGGTCAGTCAAAGTGGGATCGGGGCAAACCCACAGAAGATCCAAGCAATTTTGGACATCATCCTGCCTCGTACGGTTCGGGATGTCCAACGCCTGGTCGGCAGAATCATAGCACGGTTGGCCGACAAAAGCCTACCTTTCTTCAAAATACTCAGAAATGCCAAAAAATCAGGGTTTCAGTAGACTCAGCATTACGACCAGGCCTTGCTGGAGCTTAAGCAATACTTGTCTTCACCGCCTATGCTCGCCAAACCCAAGCTGGGAGAAGTGCTACAGCTTTATCTAGCTGTATCCACTTCCTCGATTAGTTCAGTATTGACATCGACAAGAGAAGGGATCCACCGTCCTGTGTATTATTGTAGCAAGGCTCTACACGGGCTGGAATTCAATTATTTGGAAATCGAGAAATTTGCCCTCACCCTTGTTATGGCAGCCCAGAAGTTACGACCTTACTTCCTATCCCATGCAATCGTGGTGTGGACAAATTAAAGCAGGTGTTGTTGAAGTTCAATACTTCAGGTCGACTCACCAAATGGGCCATCAAGCTCGGGGAGTTCGACATCATATTCCAGTCATGGATGGGCATAAAAGCACAAGTCTTGGCCGACTTCATCGTCGAAAGACTCGACCTATCGATCCAAAATGTTGAGAATGCCTTGGTATGGACATTGCACATTGATGGATCAGCAACCACATCAAGAGGCGGAATAGGTGTGTCCCTCTGTTCCCCACTTGCTGAGGAGTATGATTTTGCCATAAAACTCAACTTCCCGGTTACCAACAACGAAGTAGAATATGAGGCTCATATCGCAGAAATGCGTATGGCCGCAGCTCGTGGCGTCGAGCAGCTTGTAGCGATCACTGATTCTCAGCTAGTCGCGGAATAGGTTGATGACAATTTCGAGGTGAAGGAGCTTAAAATGACTCAGTATCTGATAGAAGTAAGACAATTATGACAATCATTCAGGAGTTTCACCCTGAGCCAAGTACCCTGAATAGAGAACGAATGAGTAGATGCACTCTCGAAGCTAGCCAGCTCGACGAAAGGTACCAGGGAAAGAACCACAACATTTTTGGTGGCCAGCAAACCCTGTATCACAGCCACCAATCATAGTCTCATTGGTTGCGTCGAGGAGACAACCCTCTCTTGGCAAGAGCCAATCAAGCTTTACCTGAGTCAAGGGACCATGCTTGCCGACGATAAGGAAGCCCGCAGGCTTAGAGGGCTGGCAGCCAAGTTTGCACTAGATGAACATGGACAACTCTATAGGAGGTCAATATTAGGACCCCTACTGAAATGCCTAGGACCCGAAGAGGCAAACAGAGTATTGCAGGAGATATACGCCGGCATTTGCGGTAACCACTCCAGTGGTCGATCTTTAGCACACAAAGTTGTCCATTACGGTTATTTTTAGCCCACCTTATTGCAAGACTCAGTCGACTTTGCTAGAAAATGCTCGTCGTGCCAAATCCACTCGAACATGCAGCACCAACCAGCTGCATCGATGGTCAACGTCTAGATCACATGGCCATTCGACCAATGGGGGATCGACATAGTTGGATCTCTCCCAAAGACATTGGGCCAGCGTAAGTTTATCATAGTAGCGGTCGAATACTTCACCAAATGGGTAAAAGCCAAAGTAGTTCCGAAAATCACCGACGTGGCCATCAAAAATTTTATTTGGAAAAATGTAATCTGTCTATTCGGGTTGCCTAAACTCTTAATCTCGGATAATGGCACTCAGTTTCAAAGTAAGAGCACGAGAAAATGGTATGAAACCTTGGGAATTACCCAACACTTTACGTCGGTGGGAAATCCCCAGGCTAATGGTTAGACCGAGGTCACAAATAGAACAGTTCTCGACCACTCAAGATTCGAATAACAGGGATAGGGGCTAGTTAGGCAGACAACCTCCCAGGAGTGCTTTGGGCTTACAGGACCACACCTCGAACAACCACGGGCCGCAGCCCATACAACTTAGTCTATGGATCCAAAGTGTTAATCCCATCCGAGTTGATCCAGCACACAGCTCGGGTAATCCACTATAATCCGGTCAGAAATGCAATGGAGGAGACCCTTGACTTAATCATTGTTGATGAGTTGTGCCACGCAGCCTACAACATGATGTAGCGATATCGATCGAAAATGATAGAATGCTATAACAAAACAGTGCGACCCTGGAGCTTCAAGGTTGGCGACCTCGTCCTCAAGAAAGTGGAAGTATAAAAAAATGTAGGAAAACTTGACCCAAAGTGGGAGGGGCCTTACTCAGTGATCAAAGTGTCCAAGAACAATGCCTACCGACTAGCAGACGCGACCGGCCGCGAACTACCACGACCTTGGAACGCAGTAAATTTGAAAAAGTTCTATGTGTAAAAGGCCATTGGCCTCCTTTGTATCTCTCACCAACAATAAAAGTTACAACACATTCTGACAACATGAAACTTACAAAATCTCCTTTCCTTAGTCAACCCCACAGTCGACAAAGCAGGCTTCAAGCTACCAAGTCAATGCTTCTCGGCTAAGACCAGACAATCGACCCCGCAATTAACAAAGCAGGCTTCAAGCCGCCAAGTCGAGGCTTCTCAGCGAAGACTAAGCAGTCGACCTTGTAGTCGACAAAGCAGGCTTCAAGCCGCCAAGTCGAGGCTTCTCAGCCAAGACCAAGCAGTCGACCCCGCAGTCGACAAAGTAGGCTTCAAGCCGCCAAGTTGAGGCTTCTCAGCGAAGACCAAACAGTCGACCCCGTAGTCGACAAAGCAGGCTACATGTTGCCAAGTTGAGGCTTTTCAGCCAAGACCAAACAGTTGACCCCGCAGTCGACAAAGTAGGCTACAAGTCGCAAAGTCAAGGCCTCGCAGCCGAGACCACTCAATCGACCTAGTAGTCGATAAAATTATTTGAACTTTACCATTCATTATATGAAATCGACCCCGCAGTTGCTAAGTTATTCAAAGTTTGGTTGATAATTATTTCGCTTAACTAAGAAATTGATGCAAGAGGTTGCTATCGACCGTGCAATTGCTAGAATTGAGCAAATCTCTAAATTGCAATGAGTCTCCGATTAACCAAATTGCATATTAGTCACAATCTACTCGATAAGGATCTCACAAAATATAACACTGTGAACATTCAACTATAAATTTATTCGTGCAATTGAATAAAAGCAGTAAAGTGAAAGATTAGTGAAATTCGCTAATAAACCACATGTTTATGAATAATAAAATTTTCCACAGTGCAACGCATCATCGAGGCACATTCATTACACAAATAAAAAACACAACAACGAGCAAAAACTTAGCTAGAATCGGCACCCTCATCTCAACCGCCTGAGCGCTCTCCTCAACGGCGTGCTCGAGCTTATCACCCGAGGGGATAGCAGTAGGCACAGGCTCAGGCAGAGCGACGGCAACAGGGATGGTAGCGGTCGCCGGTTGAGAAGGGCCGGCTGCATCTTGGAGGAATCGCTTCTCTGGAATAGGAAAATATTCTATAGCATCGACCGCCCTCTCTTTGACCTCAAACGCGAAGTCACCGGTGAACTCAAACTCCTGGGCGACCGTTTTCAGCCTTCGCTCGACCTTAGCTCTCCTCTTTTGTTCATCGGTCAACGAGGTCGACGGTGAAACCTCCGTGATGCCTTCCGCCGCAATAGCCTCAACACCCGCTCCCTCAGCCCCACCCTCGTCCTTCGGGTAAGGCTGTAACTGCTCATCGAGCAAGTAGCTCAGGCGGTGCCTATCTTCAGGTCTGAAGGCGTAGCCGAGGAACTACAGCTGCTTGAGGGCCTTCTCGAAGGAACTGCGGGCGTCGTCGAGGGCAAACACAACACTTGCATCTTGGAACGCCAGGCTTTACATGAACTGCTGCACCGCCTCTCGGCGCACCAATGGCAGTACGCAATAGAACTCAGCCCGGGCCTCATCCAGTCCTGCATTCCGGCCCGCAACTCGACTAGAACTGAAAGCGACCTACCCATCCAAATGCAATTTTTTCACTGACTCATCCATCTTTGTCTTATCCTGGACAGATGTGACCAGCTGCTCGTCCCTCAGTTGGAGCTCCTTGGTCAGCTCCCCGACCTATTTCTCCAACTCGTCGACCCTCATCTACGAAGACTCGAGCTGAGCCTTTAGAGTCTCTACATCCCCACTAGCCTCCAGCTGCTCCTGATCGGCTAAGGCCAGCTTCGACCTCCGGTAGAAATTATACCTCAGCTGGCCGACCTGAAAGACAATGCTGTTAGATAATCTATCAACATGTAGTAGCATAATAAGTGCGAGCAAAACCTCTCCATGTTGGCATGATAGGCCAACACCCGAAGAGCCGCGTCTTGGTTCAACCCCATAATCTTTCTCTGGTCGGCTAGGAATTGACTTGCCATCAACACTTTCATTGGGGCAGCCCCCGTCGACCCCACCGTCTCTATGGAGAGTGAGTTATGCACCACCATACCCGACTCATTCCTGAACTTGGGCGAAGGCAGGTTGAACAGGATATCATCCCTACGCGTGCCAAAGAGGTCGTCTTCGCTCGGCGGGCTCGACCCCACAGTTTTCCCTTTTTCTTTCTCAACAGCAACCCTCTTCGGAGCAGGTCCCGCCTGCTTCGCTATTGCTCTCTTACCCCGACCCGTGGGGCTGCCGCCTGTGGCCGCGATAGGTCGAGCGGGTGATGGTGTTGGTGAGAGAGTTGGCGCTGCGACCTCCTGGGGGGCGCCTCAATCGCAGCGGCCGCTGGATGAGCTGTAGTAGACTGTCGCCGCTATTAGTTCCTCTCTGCCCTCGCCAAAGCCTCAGCCCTCGACCGGTTCATGATTTCCTCACGATCTGTCGAACAGCAAAACAACAAGGGTTAAAATCGACAATAATAATAGAAAAATAATAAATTAAAAGAAGCACAGTCTACCTAGTCGGTCATTGGCAGACAAATTTAGCAGAGTTGGCGATAACCCAGCTAACACCAAATTCCTCTCCTCGATAAATATCGAGGCCTCTATCTGGCCAAATTCGACCAGGTCCCAAACGAAGGTGTTGGGCCAGGTCGGGGTAAGGTTACCTGGCATTTCGACATGCCCCATCCACCAGCCCTGAGGAATATTGAAACCCCTAGCGACCCGAACAAATAGGTATCATTTTTTCCATTCTTGCCCATAAGAGGAAGCGGGGGCTATAAGGAACTTACGATGCAGTCGAGCAGTCAAATAGTAGAAGCCCGACTCATCGGCGCTACCCGACTTGCGAGATATTGGCAGATGAAAAAGGTTTGAAAAGTTTTCAAAACTGGCTGGCTGGTCGAATAGGTACATTAAAACGATGAAGCTACAGAGGTTAGAGAAGCAGTTGGGCAACATCTGGGTTATGCACACCTGAAGGCCCATAAGCAGGTCAATCATGGAAGCACTCAGAGGGAACCTAAGACCACATCTGAAAGCATCATCGAAAACAGTAATACAACCTACGGGAGGACGGTGCATTCGACCAGTGGCCCCGGGAGTCAGCAGTTCGCATTCGACAGGAATATGGTATAACTGCCTAAGATGTCTAAGGTCCACAGGGTTGATGGTGGACACAATCTCGCTATAATGATCTAGTGTAAATAATCAACCCCGCGAGGGAGGAACCTGGCTCGGCCCAGCTTCATCCCCCCCGCGGTTGCTACTCGAGCTGCTGGAGCTCGACCTGCTAGAACTAGAATCATCACTCGATGACTTATTAGACTCTCCAGATACATATCTAGGCCTATCAGACTGGGTGGCCTCACTATCCCCTCATCGACTACCTTCAGAGCCAGATAAGCCTAACATTATGTCAAAAAGAAAAAATCTAAAGGACACGGAGTAGAAATGAAGGAGGCACTTACTGAATCGAAGAGCTAAAGCAGAAAATCTTGACTGCGAGAACGTTTGGCTAAGCGCTCGACCAGAAGCTAAAGCAGTAAAAGTAAAAATGGTTAGTTTTACCGTGGATATTTATAGGTGTGTAAATGCGGGAACCTAAGCGCCTGTAATAATGCAGTAATCGCTACGCCGCCCCATGTGCGCCATGATGTAACTGCTTAATAAATATGCTAAACCCTTGTCGATCTTCAAAAACCCTGGTCGATCTTGAAATTCTCTCGTCGATTTTCACAACTGTCCACCAAGGTACTTTCCAATCCTTATCGTCGAGCCCTCATTCAGCATTTGAAAGTGGTGGGGACTCATGATATTGGTAACCCAAGTAACTCGGACCAAACTATATTGGGCCAAAGGCACGGTCTTCCAAAGCCCAGCAGTACGCCCGACCTCAGTTATCTTCGTTGCTGCGGATCGACAAGTCGACTTGCGATGCCAATCCAGGACCTGTACATTACTGTGTAGGTTCATATCTTGACCAAAGAGGTCGAGATATGCGTAGTACACCTCTGCCGCATTAAATGCACTGATAGGCGGCATGCCGCTGCATTAATGGTGCATGCCACCCCACTATCACCTGGCGCAGTAGGTACTTCAACAGTGTACTACCCTGCCCTTAAAACCTGAAAAGATAGCTACCTGGAACAATACTGAGATAAGAAATGACTAATCACCCTTCACGCAAGGGAAATGGCCCTTTGAACACACCAAGGGCCTCTCAGACAAATCCCCAAAAGGAGAAGGCTATAAATACGCTTACTTCAACCTTTCTAAGGTATGCTCTCATATATACAAAAGGCCCATACTCTGCTGCTCTTATTATCTAGTTGACCCCTATTGACTTGAGCGTCGGAGGGCCTAAGCCAAGGGCTCCTCGGCTAGCCTGCCGTTTGCTAGTGATTGCAGGATTCAGCCCACCTATACAAGTATATCGACCAGAGAGGTCGAGTTTCACCAAATCTCCTAGTTGATCCAACATCTAACGGATTCAACCCTCATCAGAATCCATAACAAAAAAAGCAAAAAGTTCATTTTATAAATTGAAATATTCAAATTACATGGCTACGAAAGTTGTTCATACAGTTCACAAAAAATACCTCGTAGGGCGACTAGACTTAAACCAACTAAAAATGACAAAATGGTTGCGGCCTCAGCTTGACCTAGCTTCTTCCCCTCCAGCTCGAGTGACTCGATTAGCTGCGACCTCATTGATGGCACGGTCTAGTTCATTATTGGAAGGTATGCACACGACAATAAGGAGACCCTCGACCTCTTGCTCGATGTTGCAACATTCACTCGCTGAACAACAACAGTGGGTCGAGAAGGCCTCGGGCAAAAAAATGCGCTCAATAGGAGGAAAGCAAGTCGTAATGTTGATCTTGCCATTCCTGATGTTGTATGCAAAGTCATTCGCAAACTCAAACTCACTAGTCACCTTGACTACCCTTGGATAGGGAGCAGTTGGAGCTCTAACTGCAGCTGCAGTAGCAAATCCAACCACAAAAGCGTTCTCTTCGATTGGAAGGAGATCAAGATAGTCCTCGAACTGCTCAGTTTAAAGTGGATTAAGGCGCGCCCCGTCCTCAGGACGAATATGATATCCCAAGAATTCTAACTGCTTTATAGCCTTCTCGAAGGCCTTCTTCGTTTCGTCCATTGAGAAGACAGCGCTGGCGTCTTGGAACGCCGACCATAGCATGAACTGCTGCACAACCTCTTTTCGGATGCCCGAGAGCGTCCTGAAGAATTTAGCTCGAGTATAATTCATAGCGATGTTATGCCCGTGCTTTCGACCAGTATTGTAATTGGCCTCAACATCCAATTTGGCCTTTCATAGTAGCTCGCCCATTTTTCTCTTCTCGGCCATAGCAGTGATGAGCTGCGCGTCTTTGTCATGAGTTGTTTAGTGAACTGATCGATCCTCGACTTTGTGGAGTCGAGAGAAATCTTTAGCTACCTTTGCATCATGTTGCTACTTCTTGAGCTCTTCTTGATCACCAAGGGCCAACTCATCCATGCGGTAAAAATGGTAACCTAGCTGGTTGACCTACAAAAGAAATAACTTTAGTCAAGATATTTGAACAGAAATTTAGGAAAAGGGAGTAAAACTCAATTTCACACTTACCATATTAGAGTGATATGCCAGCGCCTTCAGAGCTCCCAGCTGTCTTAGTTCCATTACTTTTTTTGGTCATACATGAGGAGTCCGATCATCATCACTTTTAAGGACGAGACTCTGAACCCTGATCTTAGTTTCGAACCCAGGTGAGGGAAAATTAAGTAGTGGGAATAAGTCGTCTTTTGCTGGAGGCTTGAAGAGATCAGACCTCGTTGGCTTGGTCGATGCCCCAATGTTCCCTTTCCCTTTATTAGCAGCAGTTCTTTTTTGAGCAGGTCTGAGCTGCTCGGCTGTAGGCCTCTTCTAACGAGGCACGGGGCTACCTATCTCAATAGAAGTTGGTCGAGTGGGTTGCTGTTAAGCAGACGACGGTGCTGCATATGCGGATCGACTGGAAGGGCACCTTTCGAACGGGCAGATGCATGACAGTGCTTCTGAACCCTCTACTGGCGGGCTATTACCTATTGATGTGTATAGTTCATAATTTCAACTCGATTTAGAAAGACAACAAAATAGACACATCAGAATTGACAAGAAAGTTAAACACAAAAATTAACCAGCACAGGTCGACTGTGGAGTCTAACTAGTTGAGCATCAGCATGCAGACCAAGCTAGGCAGGCAACCACAACGCCTATGTTTGCCCAAACTGAACTAGGTCACAAATGAAAGTATTAGGCCAAATAGGGTTCTCATTCACTGGCATATCGAAAAGACCTCTTAGCTACCCCTTAGGTATATTAAACCCGACCCCCCCATAAGCTCTACCAAAAAAGTAACACTTTTTCTACTCTTGACCATGCGAAGAGGAGAGAGTTACCAAAAACTTTCAATGAAGGCGGGCTGTAAGATAATAAAAGCTCAACTCCTCGGTGTTACTCGACTTTTGGGACATTAGGAGGTGGAAGAGATTAGAGAAATTGACAAAGGATGGAGACTGGTCGTGTATTAGCATCAGAACGATAAAGCTGTACATAGTCGAAATACAGTTTGAAATGAGCTATGTTATGCAAACTTGGAGGCCGTTTAAGAGGTTGATTATAGGCTGCACTAAGGGAAACCTAAGCCCACACTTTAGGGCCTCTTCAAACACTGTTTTGCACCCGATGGGAGGTTGGTGCATCCTATCAGTGGGTCCAAGGATGATCAACTTGAACCCTAGAGGAATGTGATATAACTGCCTAAGTAACTCAAGGTCCCTACTTGTGGTCTTAAACACTATTTTGCTGTAGTGGTCAGGCGTGATTAATCAACCACGAGACACACGAGGTTGACTCGCCCTAGCCCTACCCCCAGTGTTGCCTCGATTATCACTCGAACTGCTAAAAGATGTCAAACTATCATTAGAAGACTTACTAGGCTTGCTAGTCGAGCCATCTACCACCCTAGTCGAACCTACATCTAACCGAGTCTCTTTACTATCACTACCCCTATTGCTCTCTTCACTAAACACTTTCAACATATTGGCTAAGAAGAATATCATCGAAAGTAAGCAGAATAAAACTTGCTCAAAGTTTGTGGAAGACTTACACGGTTAGAAAGATTAGAGCAAAATTTGATTAACCGAAAGTGCAGTGAAATATGGAGTTTCGACTTGCTAGGATGCTGTAAAAGTGAAAATGAAAGCTTTCACTACGCCTATTTATAGGATTTAATTCGCGGGCTAGCCAACAAGTTAATTTGATTGACTACCGGCTCATTATTACGTGTCTACCAATTGCCTTTTCGCACTACCTAGGGTAACAGTCGCATTAAATGCACTGAAACCTTGGTCGCTTTTTGAAATCTAAACTTCACCAAAGCGTTTAATGCCTAGTCGAGCCAATTCCAGTTTCCTCGAGCTAGCTACTCCCAATTCCTTCTCATTGATACTCTCGATCAGGACTCGGGAGTGGCAAGACTCATGCTGGTTCCATCGTTTCCACCAGAACAGGCGAAGATAAGTTATAGGTGAGTGTTCATCTCGACCTTAGGAGGTTGATCAGGCGCGATCACCCCTCTGCCTCATTGAATGCTCTGGTAGGCGGCGTGTCTCTACATTAATAATGCGTGCCTCCACCAATACCACATTTCTGTAGCGTCAGTGTAGTGCACGCCTCCTTTGTACCACCGTATCCCATAAGGTTGGAGTAGTACACAAAATGGAGAAAACCTAAGGGTCCTCAGATGAAGACAAAGATCCCTGTATATATGCAAGGGCATCATAAATATATCAGCCTCTCCAAAAAGTCTATAAATAACTCATTGCCCCCCTTCATCCATGCATGTTCATTATCACTAAAAGCCCTCGTTCCGCTGCTCTACCTTTTAGTCGATTAAGTACTAACTTGAGCATCGGAGTGCCTTAGTCGAGACACCTCGGCTAGCCTTACGTGTGCCATTAGTTGTAGGACTCAACCCTACTATATTATCAAGCCCTCTTCTTGACCTCCTACTAGGTCGATTGGATTGGATTATAGCCCAGTGTACCATCACATACTTGACATCTATCATCAATTATATATATATTTATATTTATTGTTGTCTATGTTATTTTGATCTTCATAAATTCATCTAATATATAATAAAAAAAGGTCACATATACATGTATATATGTTAGAATTTTAGCACCTAAATAATTTATCTCGTTGAGGAGATATTTTAGTGTAAAATTAATAAATTATTGAATGAGCAAATTGAGTTAAAAAAGTGAGCTATGAGCTAAAATTATAATAAGACATGGGAGTAGGTGGATAATGTATAATAATAATCCAATATAATTATTATTAGGATTATTTTAAATTTCGGATATTGAGACCGAAATTAATTCATCCAACAGTTATGTCTAATTTCTTAAAAAGTTGCAACCCATGTCTTTTGAAACTTAAAATAAAAGTTACAACCTTTATTTAGTCTGCCAGAGTTAGGGACATGCCTTACAAGAATAGACATATGTCTTAAAGGAATAGACACTTAAGTCCTATAAATATAGGTGTTGTCTAATGTCATTTCATAAGAAAACACACAAGTATTCTAGCACTCTAGGCATTCATTCTTATATACACACATACACATTTTTCATTAAGCACAAGAGGTTCAAGTCAGTTTGGTTTGGAGGTTCAACTAATAGGAGTGCCGCCTTTGGTTGTTCGGAGTTGTTGTATCTTGGGAGATTGTTCGTCAGTAGTCCTCGAGTACCGGTGGGAGGCGAAAAAACCTTAAGAAGCTGTGCTCGTACAGGCCTCGACTCAATATCTATTTGGTCCTCAATTTGTTGCTTCTGGTTTGAATCCTTTACCAATCTTAAAATTGTTTATTGATTACTTAATATTAATTATGCTACTATGTTATATGATAAATTCTGATATACAAAAATTATACCAACAATATAAAAAACGAGTCAATACCAATAAAAATGTAAATGGCTAAATTTTTTAAAAATATTTTAATTTTATACTCGCTCGTGGAGAAGAGCATTCTATGTTTATGATTTCATTCTCCACGTTTTTCAAACTCAAACCCCATGTTGGTAGCCCTATATTTCGTAATGTAGGAGGTGCAATGGTGGCGTGGTGACAGGAGATCATTGTGGGAAATTTATTGATACTATATACTATAATAAAAATAAATTGAGAATATTGGCATCAGAATAAATGTTAATCTTAGTAATGGACTTGGAAATAAATACTCATGGAGGATTACAAATCCTCTGTTGTGAATTTTTTGGAGCTAATAAAAATCTAAAAGAATTACAATGCCATCATGAAAATGTTGCCACTAACTCTGCAAGCCTTCGCTAAACATGCCAGTGAATCCTAGTATTTCATTACCATAAGGTACAACATATGTAAGTACGTACAAAAAGAATTTATTATTTGAACACAGGATTTCTGTTCCAGGACAGATACGTTGGATCCCCCAAAGGCCTGCATAATATATAACATTGATATGCAGATTTCAGATTAAAATGAAACAAATGAGATTGTTAAATAAATAGTCAACAAGAATGTGAAAATACATAAAGATGACGGACACGGGAGGAAGAGAAATTTGACTAATGATCAGTTACCTTGGCTTAATGATATAGAGAAGCATGAAAACTATAGCAAGGAACAAGCTGGTTCCACCGACGGCCATGTACATCTTTCCTAAAAAATCATTCTTCCCACCAATCCATGATGTCGTAGAAATTACCAACTTCTTTCTACCGTTAAAAAAATACGTGTTGTAATTGTTCTGTATTAGTACGGTTATCTTCTCATTAGCTTCAAGATCGGTCTCAATTTTGCCATATAGTTTTCTGAAATTGGGCAGTGCTGCAGTCCGCATCCAGACAATAAGATCCTCTTGCTCGCTCAACTGTTTCCCACCAAAAGAATGGATCACTAAATAGTGGTAGATGAAGAGGGGACATAAAAAGAAATAGTACTACTCCTTGGCTGAGAATGTATCAAGTAAAACTAATTTTAACTAGACAGCCTTTCTATGGATCTGTATAAGAGAACAATACTACTTCTGAAACACTCAACGACTTACTATTACTATTTTCAATCAAGAAAACAAGTAAATGAGAAAGAAGTGAGCGTACTAACAGGTATACTCTCGTTAAGTTTTGCACCCCCCATAAGGCCACCAGTTTGGAAATTTTTTGGGTAGACGTTGGAACCGAATTTTTTGGTTCTATCGCTTGTCCATGCAATACCCTTTTTGGTGATTGGTAGAGGCATATCGTTTCTTGAAAATGTGTATGTATCATTGAACAAACTCCAAGCAATAAGCCCACATGGAACAATGGGCTTATTGTCATTGTTTACTGCCTCTGGTTCACATAACTTTGTATTCTGCTCATCTTTGGGGCTCCACAGCTGATGATCACTTCTGCTTTTCACATATCTGCACCACAAATCAAAAGAAGAGATTAGCTATTAGACTAAAAATGAAGACCGTATGCAACTACAGATGGGAACTTTATGTATCTAAGATAAGGTGTGAAAGAACAGCTTCTGAAAGTTCCAACCGACGATGGTTTTGATAGAAATTGTCCAGCTGATAGTACACATAAATTGGATGCTTCATCTTCTTTGGAACCTGAAGAAATGGTGAGCGTAAGTTCAGAGTAGTGTTATTGCAAAAGGGATGATTCAAAGATCATCAAAATTGAGTGTCAATTATACAATGAAGATTACTGCAACTAGGAACTTAGACTGACAATCAATGTTCTGATGCAGGTTTTGTTTGTTTCAGCATCTTGGATGAAGCCAATCCTCTCATGATTTGATGATTTCAAAGGAATGCAATCCTCATCGTAACGGTCTACAAGTTCAACCACCTACATATATGTCAAATGGAAGACATAAAGAAAAAGGTTCAACTCTTTCATCTACATCAAATAACTAGGGAGATCATGGATATGAATAATCATATGCTTCCGCATTTTATGCTGGACTAATATCATATGTTTCTGAGAATCCCATAAAATGAATGGACATATGTACCAAGATACGTTACAATGTTGTAGATAATGTCGCAGTTAGAAAGAGCATTACATTTTCTGATGCAGAAAAGGAGGATAGACCAATTGGAATGAAGATTATGGCAAGAGAGAGGAGAATTCCTATCACCTGAACAAGATGAGAAAAAACCAATAGTAATTAATCAATAACTTTGTTGCTATAGAATTTTAATGAGTTAGATGATATATATTTTGAATCTTTCTTTTGTTTTTGCATTTTTCTTGTTAAAATCACAATGCCTAATGGAACTTCGTGGATAAAAGAATCAACGTAGATACAATATCCAAAAGCTTACCAATCCGGGAGTTAAAATTGGCTTGCAAGCTGGAAGTTCTTGCTGAGTAAACCTAGAATCTGGAGATTGTGAAAAGAATGTGTGAACTGAGTGCAGAAATAATAAACAATTATTCAATTTAAAAATAATATACAGAAAATAAAGAACGGTACATCTGGGCTTCTTGGAAATCTTGGAAGATGAGTGAGAGGATCCATCTGAAGAGCCCATCGTGAAAATTGTTATGGCCGAACACTTTTCAAAGATGTCGCTTTAGGAAGAGAACATTAATTTAAACAGAGGAATCAATCAGATGATACATGAAAAACATAATTCTCCTTAAATTTGTCTGATTTTCTGGAAGGAAAAGAAAATTAACTGCCGCTAATTGCATGGATTACGCTTCAAATTTCCATTTCTTTTCTTCCTTTTTTTTTTTTCGTTTTATGGTTTGTGGGAGGAGAAATTACCCATATTAGTTCTTTCCATCATTTATTACTATTTTTAACATCAACTTTGTCTTTTTTTTCATTTATTTGATTTGAGTTAAAATAAACTTTTACCAAAAGTATTTTTAAAATAGTTTCGTCGAACATATAATTTGAGCTCAAGAAAATAGTGTGAAACCGAATTACTTGCCACTCCCTCAACTCTAATCCAAATTTCAACCGGCTAGTTTCAAGAAAACAAACAATTCGGTGGCCATAAGAATGGCTTCCTCCTATGCTCTTATCACCTGGACCCCTTTATCCCGACCCAATTCCACAGCCGGTAGCAAGAAATATATTACTACTTCTATTAAAGAAATCTCCACTTTCAACAATGGAACCCAAATTTTCAGTTCTCCGCAAATGCCCGGGGGCCAACATAGATATAAAATTCAAGGTGGGGTTAAATTTTCTTGTGATTATGGAGAAAGTTTCAACCTTTCAGCATTTTCATCTTCAAATGGCAACTGGGTAGAGGTGGAGGCTGGTACTCCTAAAGAATACAAGGATAATGAGTTCATTGTGGTGAACTTTTACCGATTCGTGTTTGTCAAAGACCCTGAAGAGGAGGTCTCTAAACACCTCTCCTTTATGCAGGTGTTTTCTTCTCTCTCTCTCTCGTTAAAATTATCCATTTCGTTTACTGCTTCATTTTATGTTCAGATATGTTTCTGGGTTTATGCTTCTGCATCTTTTGCCTGGTTCTCTTTTGCTCTGATTGCCATTTGTGGTGTCATTTTGGTTACTCATGCCATTTCTGGGTTTTTGCCATTTGATTTAGTTGGAAGGACTGTACAGAAAATCTCAGGGAGAATATACGACTTTATTGCAAGAAATATAAACACCAGTCTGTGTAGCATAGAGTTCTATCTTACTGCCTAAAAGTTGGCCTTCACCTGTAACTCCACGTGTGGATGCTTCCTGCTAATTTCAAATTGAAGCTAGTGATTGCTGCTTTTACACTTTTTTGTCTTGTAGGTGAAAGGAGGATGATATGATATGATTCACTAATTATTTGAATTTGAGTTGATTTTTTATTACACATATGCTAAATCTGAACATTGTTTTTTTCACGATGTGTTTAGATGGTACCACCATCAGTTAGTAACTATATGCCTTTTGATACTCAATTTAGGGTCGTGATATACATGGCCGTATATACTTGAATGAGCAAGGGATTAATGCACAGGTACTCCTTTTCCTTTTTCTTTTCTATGTTGGGTCAGAAGTCTGCATTTATATTTTAGCTGTGCTTTTGATGTGTTGTCCACAATTATAACAATTTCCTCTTTAATTAAGTTCTGTTGGTCATAGAATGAGGAATCGATGGCAGCTGGCAAATACTGGGAAGGTTAATACTAAATGAGTAATTCTTGTTCAGCATATTTGTTGACTTATCCCGCCTGATGGCCATCTTTTGCAGTACAGTGGGCCATATAAGGATGCTCTCGCCTATGTTGAATGGGTGAAGGAAGATCACAAATTTTCTGACATATTGGTTCAGCTATCTCCAGCTATAAATAGCCATGCTTTCCCAAAATTGAAGCTGCGGTATAAGCCATCACTTGTACAGGCAAGCTACATTTCCATGGGTCCTTATCGCACTTATAGTCTTATATATTTGGATTCAGATACTGTTTGATAAGAGAAATAACAATCTTCAGTTAACTTCAGTAGTTTGAAGCAGTCTTTTTACCTTCTGCCATCTACTCGAGAAAGATGGTCATTCCAAAGCATTGTTTTTGTTTTGCAAAAATAAGATTATATTTTCTAATATATTCTATGGTGTTAAGATAGGGTAAATGATCTTAGTAGTTGTTTATAGATCCTAGGACAGGGAGTATAAGCATGTCAATTGAATTTATGTTGTGCGATAACCATCTTTGTGTCCATCTTTTGTTCACAGTTGGAAGAGAGCATTTCACATCTCCCTTTGCTTGACCCATCAATGCGAGCTACACCTCTTTCACCATCAGAATGGAGGAGCAGACTGGAAGCAGTAAATAAGATTGATAGTTCACTAAATACAGCGAATACCAACTTCATTCTACTTGATGTGAGAAATGGTAAAATCCTTAGTTAATTCTTGCTGTTGCATCCATCTATCTGAATTATTGTATGTTTCATGTGTTTTGAGTTCCCAGAGCACACAATCTACAAGTATATATACTTTAGTCATTTTAATGTCAGTTCTGGGATTAGATGAATTCATGAGGTTTCACTGTTTTGTACCTTAAGGTGAATGGGCATTTAGCTCGGAAATGTTCCACTGCATTCTCCAACCTATCTCATTTGTCTATTATTTTTGATGCACTATGATAAACCCTAGCTAATTCTTTTACATAAATGCTAAATCATAAAATGTACTTCCCAGTGAATGGTGCTGCTTATTATCATCCATATATTTTGAATCATCAAATGTTAATCTATTTCTAGTGTTATTGTCTTCATTTATATCTAAGACTTTATTTACAGTTTTAAATTGTAATTAGGTTATGAATGGGATGTCGGTCACTTCCAGGGGGCTCAGCGTCCTGATGTGGATTGCTTTCGGAGCACTTCATTTGGCAAATCGGAGTTGGAGGCAAGGCCAGCTTCTAAAATACTAAAAATCACTTGCCAAATAGCTCCAATTTTTTGTGCTATGCCTTCTATATCCACGAACAATTTATCTATTATATCTATGGGTGGCATACCTAGCATATTAATTTATAAACCAATTAGTCGGTTTGATCACAGACTCGATTTCAGGGTAAGAAGACTGTAAAATAATTGAAGTTGAACACTAGCTTCTTATATTGCCCATATAATTTGTCCCAACCCCTCAAAATTCTTTTCAGCCCAATGAAAAGTAAAACCAGCACACATAGGTGTAATTCTCTGCGTATTCTTACATTTGCTTCATTCTTTCCCTTTCATATCTTAGAATTTCAACTACACTACTATGTCTCGATTTTTAAGGCTCCCTTATCATAGATATGATCCATATAGCCTGGTAGTAATATTTCTGATTAGTGTAATTAATTTTCTCAATAATTTCTCTTCTGAGATAACTTTAAACATAATTAGCACTGATCTGTGTCCAGGTCATAGCTTCAGATCCTTTAGCTCCTGTTGATAGGGAGAAGACAGATGTATTGATGTACTGCACTGGAGGAATCCGCTGTGATGTATACTCCACAATCCTTAGGTCAATCTTATTAATGTCGTTTTCCCCATGTTTTGTTTTTTGTTTGTGTTTGCCAGAGTGAATCTTTGCTTGCTTCTCAGCCTTGTAAGCTCATTTGTTTCTACTGATAAAATTTGTAATTGCATTCACTTTTTCCCATTATGAAAAGGAATGAATAATAGGTGGCATTATATATTTTTCCTTGTTTTAAACAAGGACTTGTTGGATACCACTAATAAGCTTTCTTTCCAATGTGGCAGGCAAAAGGGTTTCAAAAGGTTGTATACTCTCAAGGGAGGTATATCTCATTATCTCAAGAATGAAGGTCCCATTGGATGGGTCGGAAATCTGTTTGTTTTTGATGCCCGTCTTTCTCTACCGCCTTCTACCTATAAACCAGAAATCACTGCTGAAGCAAGTGTAAAGCAAGAAGTGCTCCATTCATTTGCTAAATGCTACATTTGTAGCTCTCAAGTATCCGAGTTGAGGCATCGGAACTGTGCAAATCTTGATTGCAACCTGCTCTTCCTGTAAGTTTTTGTTATCCTAGGAGAAATAGCACACACTTTCATACTACCTTCAGAAATTAAGAAAATGTGAAGAAACCATGGGTGGAAACTGAAGTGTGTGAAACAAGTTATGGTTTACTCTTGATTCCAATTTATCTTTCGTGAGATCTTTTTTCCTTTTTTCACTTCAAAATTGGTCTTTGTGAAGCATTTGTAAATTAACTTGGACATTAGCATACCACTTGGATATCTGACGTGAGAAATCCTTGCTGATGATAACTTTTTCCTAGAACTTAACAATTCTGCCTGGCGTCTGTGTGTAAGAGAGAGAGTGGGGGGTTGGGGGGGCATTGTGGTTTAGTGTTATCCTGGCCCTCCAGAGTTACAGAAACCAGTAAATGCCTCCATAAGGAAGTGTTGTTTTCACATGTTATCTTCCTTTTAATCACATTTAGAGCTGCCTATGCTTAATACAAAATGATTTATCCTAGTTTGCCTGATAGGTCCTAGCTATTCACAATGTCCGTGTATCTCTTTGCAGGTGCTGTATGAAATGTGTAAATGATTTCAGAGGATGTTGCTGCACGAAGTGCACATCTGCACCTCGGCTTCGGCCTGTGCTACCAGGTCATCAAAGATACCAAAAGTGGCACAAGTATCGCGATCTTGAGCTGCAGGGCAGGTAAAAACTAAGTTCAGCGCTATGATACTTTTCTGGATATACGGTGTTGCAATTCACACAGAAGGAAAAGGAGACTATTTTAATGCAATGATCACATATTTCTGTGGAGATTTACTAGACAAAAGAATGCTTATAATTGCTGGAACTTTGATGCACAATTATAGGTAACAGAAGGCATAAATCATCAGAGTTTTGTTGCAAAATTATATGCTGATCAGTTGATTTGACGCAATTAACATTGTCATAGTGTCTTAAGAGTTGTTGATTAAATCAACAGACGAATTCTTTCTGGCATACGGACTCTAATTTTAGCAGCTTATATAAGCACTCTTCTTCATTCTTTAATTCTGTGCTGTTTGAATTTTTGGCATAATCCCCTTGTCATTTAATCAGTGATGTTGTTGATTAAACATAAGCTATTACATCAAAATTGTTGGTGATATGTTATGATTACATAAGGTTATTACCTTCTAATGCATGAAGATCCTCGATCGAGATTGGTGTTTTTCATGTTGTGGAATGGTGGAAATGAAAGTCTTGGAAAGACTAAAATATTAATTAACAGGAAGCTTATAAAAACTTACCTAGATTATTGAAGTATTTCTCTCCAATAAAAAAATCAGCTTGTCCTTGTGCTGCTATAGACAATGATATATATGTAACGCAAACAAGTTACAGAACCTATAGAAAAGAAAAGATCAATAGAAAAGAAAGTGTAGTCTCAGTATTATGGACCAGTACACCCTTGCCAAACCTTGATGCAATTTCAATACCAATATCTCTTCCTTCGCATCTGCAGCAGATGAGTAGAAGAAGTTAATGTTAGTGATCTACACCGGATTTGACAAGCAAGTTTAAATAGTTAACAAACACATTTGTCCTACCTTTCGTAGGGAGGTTTCCAGCTAAGAGTTAAATCTTTTCGGGAACTGATATGAACTCTAAGGGTGTTGTTCTCCAAGCTCAGTTGTTCCTCTTGTATTAACATTGCTGAGGCCACAGCTGAGGAGCTACATTCACACAACTCTAGCATTTCAAGTGTTGGAATTTCCCCAATTTCACAAGGGATCTCTACTAAATTGTAGATTTCAACGAGACTCAAGTGTTGAAGGTGGGGGAAGTGAGTATCCTTTGCCCTCCAATGCTCTAACATTGACCTATGAATGAGCAGAAACTTTAATTTACTGAATTCCCCTTCATTTGGTTCCCATACTGAGCTGTGGAAGGCGTAATCTTTCAATTTTAGCTCCTCAAGATTAGGTAATGAACCAACAATTGTCATTTTTTCTCAAGGAATCTTGCAACCACTCAATGTTAGCTTTTTGAGATTGGGAGGGAAAGCAAAGTTTACTGGTAAAGGTCCCCAACCTGGAGAACGCTTTGCAATGAAGAGGCATTTCAAGGTTTCAAGTTGGTGTAAGTAGACAAAATTGTTGAATTCATGGGATGACCATTTGGTGTGTTTGTCATGAAAATATGAAATTCCCAACTTCTTCAGATTCGGCATCATTTCAAAGACTTCCCTGGTACATCTGGAATTTTTTATTCCTGAAAGTGTTTGTAAGTTCTCCAGGACAACAAAAGAATCTTTCCTAGGAAAAGGGTAAGGTAAGAACCTTTTCTCCAACAAGAGATGCCTCAGTTGTGGCATTTCCCAAATCTTTGATGGTAGATATAATAAAGTTCTCTCAAATGGTGAGTAGATCCCTTGATAGACAATTGAAGTTTGAAGATTCCAAAGTTTGGATATTGATGCAGGTAAGGCACTCTTGCATCTGTAAATGAGAGCAAGGTACCTTAGATGAACTAGCTCCACTACTTCAATGGGAAACTTAGAGAACTTTATTGCGAGTGCATCAAATACCCTAAGCAGTCTACAACTCAATGTTAAAGATAGTAATTGGTTATTTGGGTGGCGACCTCGCCGTTTGTAAGATGTGAATGGACAAAAATATAGAAGAGAATGAACAAACAAGTCATGTGTGTCTGGCAGATAATGTAGAATATCTAAATGAGTACTTACACAACGTTGATTGTTTCTGCCTTGTGGGAAAACACAAACATCCGAATTCATTATTTGGAGAAATTTCTCATCTTGAGCTTTTTTCACACACAACTCCCTCAACAGGTCATGGATTCTGCAGGTCTTGATTCCACCATTATGATTTCTCTTATTAACCAAAATGAGATTTCTATCAATGAGATCCTGCAGATAATCTTTTGCCACCTCTTCAACGCTTTTATGGGCTAATGGTTTTACAAATCCCTCAGCAATCCAAAGCTTAATGAGTTGGGATACGAAGATCGCTTTATCTTCGGGGAAAACTCCCATATAAAGGAAACATGCTCTTAGATAATAAGACAAGGAATTATAACTCAAAAATAAAATATCCATCACCTGATCTTCATTTCCAGTTATTGCTGACTTTACATTTTCTGCAATATACTCCCAATAGTCTCGAGTCTTAATGCCTTTGGAGAGGAGGCCACCTATCACAACAATTGCAAGTGGAAGGCCTTTGCAATTCTGTGCGATCTTCTTTCCAATTTCTTCCAATGCAAAAGAGCAACATTCTTTCCCAAATACCTTCTCACACAGCAAAATCCAGCTTGCTTCTGAACTTAGAAGACTCATTCGATGAATAGGGCTACAAGAGTTGGCATAAATAGCGACTTCTGATAGGCGAGTGGTTAAAATAATTCGACTGCCATTATTGTTAACCGGAAAGAACCTTTTGACCTCATCCCAGGCTTTGGTATCCCAAACATCATCCATTACAATAAGATATCTCCTACCCTTCAAACTTTTGTACAAAAACTCTGCTAATTGTTGGATGCTCTTCTGATGCAATTCACCACCACCATGTCTTGTGGAACCTAGAAGACCCGTGAGCATTTCTTGCACATGGTATTCTTGAGATACAACTATCCAGGCTCGAGTATCAAAATGCTGCTCAATAAGCAAGTCATCGTATAAATTTCTTGCAAGAAGAGTAGTCTTACCAATACCACCCATTTCAATAATAGAGATGATGTTGAGTTTCGATGGTGATCCAGTTAGCCGATCTTTAATTTGTAACAAGTCTTCATCTAGTCCCACCGTAGCAGTGCTTTTCTTACTGGAAACAATACTGGATGAACCAGCGGTGGTCGTGGAATTCTGAGGCTGCAGATCTTCTGCTCTCCCATACTTGGTGGTCGAGGAATTTTGAGGCTGCAGATCTTCTGCTCTCCTATACTTGATCTCATTAGACAGTGCATCCAAAATGGAATCAAATTCATCAATTATCTTCTCCAACCCGTGGAATTCCAGGTCCACGTTTTGAGGCAAATAATCCACCGACCCTCGGGGACCAGAAATCATGTTTGCAAAAAAGCTGCCAACTCCACGGCTCGCAGATTTTGAAAGAAGTTGTTTTGATATGTGGGATTCAGTAATATCTTGTGCTTCATATGATGCATCTCTGATTTGCTCATCCAAATCCTTTATTGCTAAGCTGTTTTTCAGTGAAGAATTTTCCAGAGTCACTAGCAAGCGACACACAACTTCACACCTACATTGGAGATATGTAATCTGCTGCACAGGTTGTGGGATTTGCTCTAGTGTTGAATTTAGAGCAGCATAGCAAGCCATCTCTGGCTATTACTCCTCCACAGCGCGCGCGCACACACACACACACACACGCCCCTACGGCTACACAGTTCAGATTATCTTTAGCAATTTGACAGCCGGCTTTCGGTATTTGTTCAAAGAGGAAAAAATATCAGAGTAGGCCAGATCCCTTCTTGATATTTTCAGAATTTGAGGACATCCACCAACCCATTTCGTGGCAATTCAACACAAATAAATTTCTTCACATTTAACTCTAAAATTTTCCTTTTTTCTATTTTTTTATTTATACACATGCACGTATATCAGTCTCGAACTCCTGATATCCCAAGTTATGTAGGAAGCTTATGCCAGTGAGCTAGAGGCACTTGGCAACTTTAAGTCTTCATTAAACTTTAAGAAATTAAAGACAACGGGAACTCATTATGCATCAAATTCTTTCAGGAGCAATTAAACATGAAAGTTGCACTAATTCTTAGTTAAGAATGGACTTCTTCTCTTATCAACTTCTGTATACGGGTAACGGGTATATTATGCATATATTCTTAGTGAAGTTCAAAAGTTTGCCCTCTTAAAGATAACAAATTTGCATTTCATACTTGGTAAAAATTCAAGCTTGCCCCCAAAATTAGAAGTTGTGACTCGTCGATGTCTCTGTCACTACTTATTGAGTTTATCCTTACATTGGAAATATTCTATATATAAAGTTGGAATATTTCTTGATTATAAGTATTTCCACACAAAATAATTATTTATATTATTTATGAAATGTGAGGGCAGTAGAGTAACTCTCAGGTATATTTCTTAATGTATAAAGTAAATTAATTCTATTTAAACAAAAAAAAGTACCCATAAAAATTCTTCTACTTTTTCTCTCTCCTCTCCATGTGTTATGGCCTTTTCTGTTTCAATTTTTTCCCAAGTATATTATATCTTCTCTTTCGGAATTCACTCTCTCCCTTTTTTCTCAACTATATTATTTCATCTAATAAACTTTCAAACAAGTACACTCAGGACATTAAAAGTTATATATTATATATTATATAAATAAAGATTTTTAATTTTTAGATACTACAAATTTAAACATACGCATCAAATGTGTCATATCACCTAAAAATATTAACACGTTAATGCAAAAAATAATTGTTGTGAGCTAATGCACTCCAAGCTCCACATGCATATATGTGAAAACAGATATGCAAAACATAAGAGTATGAACAAAATTCATCGAGCTCGGATTTATATAAAAGTTTCCGTAATATTTGATTTTATTTCTGAAGAACATATTTTAATAGTGAGATTAAAAAATATGTTGATCATGAAATTATATTTGAGTTAAGAATAAAAAGAATCATACTATGCTATTTTTTCATGTAAATTTTTGTGTAATGAGGAATCATTTGTTTGGAGACATAAGATTATGCATGATCTATATACGAGTGATACATTAGCCAAGAACTTGTATCCAAAACATGATATCGCACGCTAATTATTGCAATCATTGTGTGTGGTTATTAAAATTGTTCAACTTAATTGGAGATAAAACATAAATATATATAAAAAATATTTTAGGAAAAAATTATAGTTTAAAAGAAATATTTGATTTGATTTTTTGAAAATGAGAATCATTCTCGAAAAAAGAAAAATACATAAAACATAGCCTGTATCTTTTGATTAATTGAGAGACCAGCAAGACATACTTATCGTTGGGTGGCCCCGCCCTTTTAAATTTATTTCCCATACCTTCAATTAACTATTTATAAGTATGAATGTAAGTACTGGTTTCTTTTTTTTTTAGCTGGCTACTTTACTCCTATCTTGGTTGTATTGTGAAGTTTAAGTAAAATGGTTAAAAGTAAAATTATATTAATTTTTCTGAATTACTTGTATTTAGTAGAAACAATTAATGGATAGGGTATTCGCAGTTCGGTTTGGATTGATTTTGGGATAAAAAGCCAATCGATTCAAACTATATAATGTATATTAGATCGGTTAGACTTTTATTGTAAATCCGATCAAATCCAATTCATTTTAAATCGATTTGGATTGAATCGGTTAAATTGGTTTTTCAATTTAAATTTTTAATTGAAATATTTGATAAATTACTATTGATAATTAAACTAATTTAATCAATCAATTTGTAAATTTTATTTAGCTATCATATCACACTAATCTTGTGAAATTAAGTTAAATTATGTAAGAAGACACAACTAAAGTTATAAGTCCACAATAATTATCCCTATATATTTGATTTTTGAAAGTGAAAAAATCCTATGTTTACTTTATTTTAATTTATTTGTATATTTTACAATTAAGATATATATTTTTTATATTATTAGTATATAAATTTCGGTTCGGTTTGGATTGGATCGGTTTTTTAGATTAAAACTGAAAACCGATCCAATCCAATCGGTTTAAAAAAAACAAATCCAATTCAATCAAAAAAAGTTCAATTTTGATCGATTTTTAATTTTTTGGATCGATTTATCGGTTTTTTATTGGATTGGATTGGATTGGATTTGAACACCCCTACAGTTAGTGAGGAAGAGATAAAGAGTACTTCTCTTGAAAATAATTCAAATATCATGCATAATTATACATACTGATACTATTCAAAAATGAAATTAGAGTATCAAAAATGAAATTAGAGTTCTTTCCAAAAGCCAGTACAATTAAATAAGTTTATGCTCATGTAATACATGCGCTTTGCATGAGCAAGAACTCAAATATTTGTAAAATCATTTTCTATATTCATTTCAATTTTAGAAGTTGATATTTATAGTAGTTAAATACTTAATGAACTTTGGCCCACTTGGGTTTGAGTGTCCATCATGATGGGCTTAATTTATTGAATGAATTGACTTTTTACTTAATTATTATTTATTTAATTGGGTCACATAATTAGTTTTTGCCTTTTCTTTTACCTTAAGGTCTCATTTTTCGACATCATGAATCATGAGATCCTTACTTTCAATGTGAAATTTTTATTTAAATGTTGAAATTATTCTATAAAATTGATTTTAATCTTATGTAGTCTTAATAAATTAATTTTAATTAATTATTGGATAATAATTTATTATTATTATTATTATTTTATTTTTGGTTGCGGTGCCGAGCTGACACGTGACAAGGGGCCCCCATCGCATCTACACAGGTGTTAGCTGGGCGTCAGCCTTGCGCAGGTACTATTGTGCATCTGTCGCCCTTTTTGGGGCTTAATGCTTTCGGCACAACTTAAATTTTTTATTTGAAGCTTTTAGCTCTGGGAAAGTCTTAAAAGTTTTGTTGGAGTCTCAAGTTGCAGAGATCACATTGGATATCCAGTGGAGGCATTCTTTGAAGGATTTGAAATTTCTCATAGAGTGTTATGTTTCGGAGATCTTTTAAGATTATTAGCAGAGAGCTCAGTCCTTGAATAACTCAAATTTTTTTCTGAGTGTTATTCATCCTCTTTTCTTCCTTTGAACTCTTCCAGTGATTATTAAGCGACTACGTGTCGACTTCTGTTGGATTACTACTCTATAAAAGATACAGACAGGAGATTCAAGTGTCTTCAATAAGTTAGATTTATTACAAAACAAAAAATATAACGTATTAGGCCACGTTTGATTTGAAATGTAAATAATAGTAGAGATTTAACTAGAAGGTAATAAGATGAGATTAAATAATATATTTGTTTGTTTGATAAAGAAGATTGACCTTATAATTAGGTGCAACTATAATCTATCATAATCTCTAATTGATGTTTGATAGATAGGATTATGTAGATAAAAATAATATTGCCCTTAATAATTTCTCTCACACCTCCCACATGATCCTTGAAATCTTTGTGGGTGTGAGTACAAATAAATGGGAATTTAACTTAGAGGTTTTTAAAATTTTACATTGTGGTTGGTTAAAAAATCCTAATGAGATTGTTTTTGAAAAAAATTGAAACATAATTGATTTAAATTATTTTATCAAAAAACTCACGAGGAAATGGATAAAAATAAGGAAGGTACTAAATATACTAAAGAAGAAGATGTGACCAATTAAATAAGTTTTTTCTCTCATTTTCTTATTTTTGTGAGGAAAATAATTAATTTTTTGTTTAATTATTTATATTTTCTCTCTTTTTATTTTCTTATTTTTTTTGCTACAGCCAAACAAATAAAATTCTTTTCCTCAACATTTTCTTTGTTTTCCTAATCAGATTATTTGTATTAATACAGTGTTAATTAATGTCCTTTTTGTGAGATAATGAGAAATTTTCGGAACTTAATCTACAAACCAAATTTATTTTTAGAACGAGTATTATACTCATCGTGGTAAATACATGGGCAAGTGACCAATTACGAGATAAGTATAATTATAAATTAAAATACTATTAATTATGTTTATAATTATATAATATTATTAATTACATAAATGACCATCCATGTGAGAATTTATTCCTGCAATAGCAAGTACACTTCTTCCAACACATCCCTTCCACACATGATGAGAATAATTGTACGAAACAAGAAAAAAAAAAAAAAAAGGATAAGAATGGACCAAGGGGGACAAAATTGAAACTTGGCTTGTTCAATTTGAGGGCAAATTTGACAAATAGCACAAAAAATCAAATTTTAGAATGGGTGCGATTGTTAATTGCTACCCCAGACTTGCTATTGTTATAGCGCCTAATTTTGTCTATAGTGCCAGGCTGCGGGCCGACCTGCACTTTTTGTCTTGCATATCAAACCAGCGATTGCTATACATTATTTGGTTGAGTTGGCGCTATCCATATCAAACATGCCCTTAGAAGATTTGATCACTTTGAATAAAATAAATATTAATTTCTAGAAATACAGAAACACATGAAATGCATAAAATTAGGGCTAATTTCAATTTTGGTTCCTAAAGTATGTCACTAATTCAATTTTGGTCCCTGTATTTTAACATGTTCCACATTGTGTCCCCAGAGTTTCTTATTTTCGTTTAATGTGGTCCCTCCATCAAGTCATCTGTTTAATAGTTAACGACTGAGAATTGGAGGGAAGTTTTGGCGCCTTTTTCACCAGATTTGTGCTTCTCCCCCTCCACATTTGCTAGGCTCTCCCTCTTTCCCTCCATATTTACAAGGTTTTAGTTTCCTTTGATTATTAAGCAACAAATATGGCATTTGATGAGATGATTGGCTGTACATATTTCTATTTTTCTACACAGATTTTGCTGAAGTTTTGGCTGAGATTGGTTGAGATTTTTTTTTCTTCTTCTGCTTTTTTGCTGCTGCCACAAAGAGGGAGAGCCTAGTAATAAGGAAATTGGCTGAGATTTTTTTTTTCCTTTTGTTTTTCTGTATTTTTCTTCATTCTTTAAGGAAATTAGTAGGATTATCTTTTAGTCTTGAAATATGTAAGGGAAGTAAAAAAAAATTTTCTTCTATTTTTCTGTATTTTACTTCATTCTTTAAGAAAATTAGTAGGATTATCTCTTAGTCTTGAAATATGTAAGGGAAGTAAAATAATAAGTATAAACAAAAAACAATAACAATAAGCATAACAGTAGGCATTAAACAAACATTACAAGAACAATTACATAAGTTGCAATTTGTTCACATTTTTTCCTAAATTGTTAACATTTAACACAAAAAACCTTGCCACTATTGTAAATAAACCAACAATAATTGCTAATACAATTAAAGCACAAACTTTTTTCTTCTTCAATCCATCAACTTCTTTCTCTAGGAACTTTACTTCGCTCTTTATTTTCTTCAATTTGGCCTCCAATTTTTTCTCCTTTAACCAAGAATCATTTAGTTGCTCTTCTAATTTTTTCTTTTTTTTGCTAACAATCCAAGAGTTATTTGTTTGGACCTTGGGCACATTTCAAGGTCTAACCATATGAAAACTCCACAATAACCCATACTCTGGGAAAAAAGAGAGGGTATAATTAGCTTGTTAATCACAAATATAAACAAGGTCAAACGAAAAAAAATAAGGACTTACCCGATAATTTGGACATGTCCAATACCTCCTTCCAGGATTTATATTTGTCCAACTAGTTTTACATGGGAGTTGTATCCCACATCCACAATAAACTTCTTCCCTTTGTGTAACTTCACTATTAAAACCACTTGAAGAGGAGGAAAATGCCATTTTTGTTCCTAAATAATTAAAGAAGACTAAAACCTTGCAAATATGGAGGGAAAGGGGGAGAGTCTAGCAAATGTGGAGGGAGACATGCACAAACCTGGTGAAAAACGTGCCAAAGCTTCCCTCCAATTCTTAGCCGTTAACTATTAAACGGCTGACTTGATGGAGGGGCCATATTAAACGAAAATAAGGAACGATGGGGACATAATGTGAAACATGTTAAAACTCAGGGACCAAAATTGAATTAGTGGTATATTTGGGGGATCAAAATTGAAATTATCCCCATAAAATTACAATTTAAAATCTTAACAATTAATTAAGTCATACGCAAAGCACATGCACCTTTCTAGTTTCAGAAAAACGAAAAAAAAAAAAAAAAACATTGGGATTTACTTTATGATGCATGAAGCTTGTCGATCAGAATTGGAGATTTTGTATTATTGGTGGATATGAAAGTATTAATGGAAAGCAACATTGTGGATTAATAGAAGCTTAAAAAAATTAATTAGCTAGCTTGTCTTTTATTTTGTCATGTACATTAATCTAATTTAATAATTGCTGCTACATCACATCTGATGGAAAATGCAACCAAGTTATATATATAGACTACTGAAGCCTCTTGGAAGCCAATTAAGGCATATATTATATTAAGGGAAGAAATATCACTAATTAATAGCTGGCTATTGCGACTTAATTTGTAGGAAAACTGTGCCCAAGAAAGCGTTGGAAACAGATGAAATCTTAGCTACTTGTCTTCTTAATTAATTTATATATAGAAAGTTTCTATTTTTCAATTGAGACTCCGTTTAATCAGTGACTACTGACTACTATATACAATTATATATGCTGTTTGACACCATTAAATATTAATCATGTAATTTTATGCAAATAGTCCAAGAGGCAGAGAAAGAATCATTCATAAATACATTAGATCAGAGTTGGTGGTATTAGATATGACACAAGAAAAGAAAAGTTATGTTGCTAGCTGATCTGCAGCTACCACCACATATATTGTGGCTACTTTGATATATATTGTCACTAAAGCTATGAACTATTTTCATTTTTCCATTTTTTTTTATTTTTTATTTTTTATGAACAAACACAAAAAAGGATTTTAGGGGGTAGTAGTTCATTGCCACACTTGTAGTAAATATTTAAATTATTTGCCTCCGTAATGAAGCGTAGTAAATATAAATTAATTTGGGGGGTTTTGAGGAATTTTATTAATTGCCCCCTTTTTTTTTAATTTATACACACATGCGCACAACAGAAGCTTCTCAGGATTCAAACTATTTTTTTTTTTCACTTATGTGTGTGTAGGTGATGCCACTGAGTCAATATTGGCCATTGTGTTACTAAATAGGGTTTTTTTTTTTTATAAAAAAATTGTGATTTTTTTTCCACATAAATACCATGATATGGGGGCTTTTACAATTTTATGGTAAGTTGCACTTACCAAGTGTAACTTATAATAATAACTAATTTATAAATGCCGTAACTTTGGCTGGCACACATAACTGCAGTCTTCACGCGTTCTGTGAAGCCTACAGGCTTCATAATTTCCATATAGAAAGGAGAGGAAAAAAAAGAGATAAAAGAAAAAATAAAAAAATTAATAGTAGTAATTGTTTGATTATTTAAGGTGGAGAAATTTTATTAAGGTAAGAATTTAAATTTTGAGTGCTAAATTAACAGGTTTTGCTTTAATAAATATATATTTATTCTTCGTGTTTGCAGTTTGTGTAGAACGAAAAATCGGAAGGAGTTAAAAAAATATTATTCAACATTATTTTCTACCAACACTCATGTTAATGTATTATTTTCATGTGTTTTTTTCCCCATTTTTATTGGTATTTTTGTTCACTCATATGTATAGTGTTAATCAATTGTTATAGGATATATATAAAACATTTGAAATTATATTTAGGGGGTCAAATTGAAGAGGTCAAAAAATACTTATATGTGGACAAATTAGAAACTAAAACCACGGTTGGATTTCTCTCAGCTTAAGGATCACAACCATACCAAATATGAACCAAATCGACGGTGATTTTGTCGGGAAAATTTAAGGCGACGGACCAAGGCGGCGGAGGTGGTGGGTTGTTGAGTTTCGGAGGCGAAAACGGTAAAAGGTTGGGTGGGTTTTGATGGGCTCGATGAGGGGAACGCGTTGGTAAGCTCAATTTCTAGTTTTGATGGCCAGCGGCGGAGTAATTGAGGCGAAAAGAAGACGGCGGCGCTAGGGTTTTGTGGTGGTTCTCGTCCAATTCGCTGGCTAGGAGGCGGCGGATGGAGAAATTGGTTGAGGGTGTTTTAATGGGCTCGGCGAGGTGCATCTTTTGGTCCAGACATTTTGCACACAGGCAGCGGCGAGAGGAGGCAGGTGGCGATGGGCGGCGGCTCCGGCTGTGGTTGGATAGCTTGCTCCAACTTTAATTTTGGATGTGACTAGACTAAATTCGGGATGTGATTTGGATTCAAACTCAATATATTTTGGTAAATTTCAATTTTATCAGATTATTAGCCCTGATTTGATACGATTTAGTTATATTATGACAAAATTAGATGCATAAATTAGAGTTAAATGACATAAACGGTTAATCAAGATCTTGTTAAGAGTTTAAGCATTAGCCTCAAGTTGATACAACTTTCATTGGAAATTATTAAATTGGATTGATATAGATAGGAAAGTTGGAGAAAAGAATATAGAACCCAATGCGGATCAACAAATGAATTTATGGGTATATTGATTGTAGTTGTTGAGTCATTGATGTGAATATACATGTAGGTTTTGGAAATATTAAGCGTGATTTATGATACTTTGGTAACAAGTCAAATTTTTAATGGATGTTACTTGTGGGAATTAAATATTTGGTTTTTAAAAGATGTATTTTCGATAATTTAGAGAACTTGTGGTATTGATTTGAGTAGCACTTCAGACGGGAGCAAGTGTCTCCCGATTGGGGCACTACAAAATTAATTCAAAATAAGAAATATTGTTAAATAGTTAAAAATATTTAATATATTAAATAGTTAAAAATAATTAAATTAATTAATTAGAAGAGTTATTAATTAACTTATTAATTTTTAAATAAAAAATTATTTCAGAAGAAATGTTAGTTTAATAGTAATAAAAATGCATAAAAAATGTATTAAAATATATTTATATCGTATTAGAATTGAAATTATAATTTGTATTGTAATTAGTAATATAAATTCATAAATTGTAAATAATTATTGAAGGCGCGCTCTATGAGTGCACCTTCAGTTTATTAATTATCATTTCACTATTCGGTCGGCAATAATTGATAAACTGAAGGCCATAATGATTAAAGATGCACTCACTGAGTGCATCTTTTGTGCAAATTTACATTATCCTAACTTGGGTTAATTAGGGCTAACGTAAAAATTGAAAATAATTTTATATAAATTATTTAACTATTTTAGAATATTTAAAATAATAAAAAATTAAATTCATATTTTAATTTGCAGTCTATTGAAAGTTGAAAGTTGAAAGTCGCAACTAACAGCCAACAAATTAGTTACTATTGAAAGTTGCAGTCTACAACTGCAACTTTCAATAGTACTATTCCTCCTCCTCCTTTGGTTGTTGGTTGACCAAAAATTAGTTACTATTGAAAGTTGCACTTGGTAAGTACAACTTTCAATAGTAGATTCAGAAGTTGCACTCACCAAGTTGCACTTGTAAAGGCCCCCATATCATGGTATTTCTGTGATTTTTTTTTTAAAAAACTCTATAAATAGCTAATTTATATATATTTGATTAGTTAGTCAATTTTTTTAAATAATAAAAATTATTGGATTCAAATATTTATTTTGACTCCAATTTGGGGTTTTCTTACTATTCTGAGGGACTTGCAAAATAGCTAAATTAAGTATTTAATTATTTAACCAAATATTTTTAATAATAAAAATTATTAGCAATTTTTTATTTTAGCTCTAATTTTATTAATTAAAATCGTGAGTAGTTAAGAATTTATGAGGGGTTTTATTTGTTAATTTATAATTTAATTAATTAATTAAATAATTTTAATAATAAAAATTGGAAGAAATTTTTTAATTTACCTTAAATATTATATTTATTAATCCTTGTTTCCAATATATGTTTTTTTCTTCTTTTTAGTGAAAAAATTCTGATTTAAGATCTTAATTTTTTTGCTAAATTTTCATAAGTTTTGTTGTTTTTACTGCACTAATAAAAAAGTGTGGTTAATTGAGCAACTTTTTGCCCAATTTATGTAAAACTATAGTAAATATAATATATTATTCACCTCACGTAAAAATTATAGTAAATAAATGTATTTTTTTTCTATGAGAAGATGAAGTATAGTATTTAGTATGAGTTTTATCATACATTTAGAATTTTATATTACAATAGTAAAATCATAATATATTATTTTTGGTAAAATAAAAAAATATTATAGCAAAAATCATATTTTCTTATAGTGTCTATTAAGGTAAAAAGAATCTATAAAGTTTCAGAAATAAGAATACTCTATACAATGAGCTTTGAGGTATTAATTTAAATAATTTTACTTTTTGTACTTATGATTTTTATGTAATTGCCATTCTTTTACTTTCATTACAAGAAAACATCCATTCACTAATGGAAAATTTGTGACGAAAGGAATTTTGTCACCGTTCAAAGATAATAGTGATGGATTTTTTATGGATTACTAGCGAACTTACTAAAATGAGCAAACATATATATTAGTTATTATATTTGTGATGGATATGAAGAATATATTGATATGAAAATTCCGTCATAAATTTTATAACTTCAATATGATTTTTTGATCTGTGACAGAAATTTCATAATAAAATTAATTCTATGACGCACTTTATTTTTATCACAAACTAATCATTTTTTTCTAGCATACTATCTATCTCTTAGCCCCCTCAAATAGAGATTTTTTCTTTCGATCATATTTCGATTGTTAATACGATATATAAGGACCGCTACTACAAAGAGTATTACACCCTTGATCATGAAATATCGATTCCTTGTTGAACCCTGTGAATTGCATGAAAGTAGGATGCTCAAAATTTGGTATAAACATCAACAACTGCGAATTGGATTAGTTTCTCCTCAACAAATAAGCGCTTGGGACACTAGTAGTTTACCGGATAAATTAATAAGTCGGGCATTTCCGGCCCACCAAGCAAAACCGGTGGTTTCTTGGTAGCACATATATTATATACATAAGTATATGCAGTAGACTCATAGTGGCTGAGTTTTGAATAATCAAATGGATTTGCCTAGCAAGTCTAGGGTAAAATGAATTGTTTCAAGACCGGCCCTAATTTCTTTTATTGAGATGATCCCTATCAAATAAGAGAATAGTAAGGATCCGAGCCATAGAATTTATCAATTCTGATACAAGGTACTTATTAGATCGAATGTATTTATTCGATCTAATAGAATGATTTTAACCAACCTCAATCCTTTTACCCATTAACATCTTAGAAGATTTCACAAAGCCCTTAGTATATGCTTTGTCACTGATTAGTTTGTGACAAAAATAAAGTGCGTCATAGAATTAATTTTATTATGGAATTTCTGTTACAGATCGAAAAATTATATTGAAGTTATAAAATTTATGACAAAATTTTCATATCAATATATAGTTTTCATATCCGTCACAAGTATCATGACTAATATAAGTTTTTGCTCATTTTATTAAGTTCATTAGTAATTCATCAAAAATTCATCACAATTATTTTCAAATAGTGACGGAACCCTCTTCGTCATAAATTTTCTGTTAGTGAATGGGTGTTTCTTGTAGTGTTTACAGATGCGACAAAAAGCTTCTTGGTTATAGGTTTATGAAGACACACAAAGATAAATGAATATCAGGATATCTAATTGGTTTAACTTAGAAGACCTATCCCACTCTCCCCTAGCCAAATGAAATTTCCAAATTGTCAGACTTATTGATTTTGATGGAATGGAATTTTAGCATTTTATGGAAATCCATATATTCACTTTTTGTTTATACTTTTCTTTTGTATATTTTAGTAATTATATGCTCACTAAAAAAAAGATAAATTAGTGATAATATAAAAATTATCACTAATTATATATAGGGTTAATTACCCAGACCCCTTTGAGGTTTAGCCTATTTATAATGAGGTCCAAAGGTTTCAAGAAATTACAAAAACCCCTCTGAAGTTGACGGACAACCATTAAGTTGGACGGTTTCAATGAAATGTCCATTTTACCCTTGCCAAAAAAAATATATAATAAAACAAAATTGGCCAAAGACTACAATGACCCTTACCTATGAAATTGATCAAAAGGCCCTTGACTTGGCGGCAAAGAAGAGAGGAAGACGATTGTCGTTCTCATTCTTCTCATTCCAGAAGGAAAGAAGAAAAAACTCTCCAAATCCCCGAAGTCCGTCTGCCAACATTCCCAAAACCCAACTTCTTCTCAAACTTGTCAATCTCATCTCCATTTTGGACGTTGATCGATCAACGACCATTGGACTCCAAGCTTTCAAAAGGTTTCAAAAAATACTAGGGTTTGGAACTTTGATAAATGTATGATTTTTTTCTTCCAAAATATGTTATTTTTGTTGTATCTTCTTATTAGGTTATATATTTCTTCGGAATATGTTGAAAAATACCATTTTTTTTCTAGTTTTTATCGTAATGTATGGGTGTTTGTTTTATTTTTTTGTGGGTTTTCTTTTCTTTTCTTTTCTTTTCTTTTTCTCATAAAAAAATGAAGTAGAATTAGTGTTTTAAACATGTTTTAATCCGGACATGTTGATATATTTTAGTTTTTTGATGAATGATATGGTAAAACTGATGTTAGTGGACTAATTTTGCCTGTAACAGAATGTTGGATTGTTTTGTTTGCTGTAGGGAATAAGATGTCATTATATTGTAAATATTAGAAAACCAGAAGGGGGTAAATGTAATGTTTCATTGACTGTAGTAATTTGTGTTTTTCATTTTTTTTGTTACAGATATGGGTTCTGGAACTTTTGACTTTGTTGTGGATGTGTTTGACTCCACTTACAAGATTGAAAATGTTGATCCTGAAGCATACACGTATGAAAAATTGCTTAGTGATGAAGTGGGTATGCTAAGGAGTGTAACATCTTCTGTGAATTTTGTTTTTATGTTTAGGTGTGATTTGTTACATATTGGTATTAAGTTGATGCAGTAGGTAAGAGGGCTAAGACTGAAGAGAATGAGTGTAAGTTTTTTGGATATATCTTAAATTAAAAATAAATGCCAGGGTTGTATTAGTTGTTTATTTTGAATATTAGGGGTTTTTATGTAATATATATACAAGTTAATGGGGTACACTGAAGTTTTATTTGAAGTATGTTGACTTATTTATAAGTTTGTTGCATATGTTGTTTTGTATTAGGTTGTTGATGATAAGTGTTCTAAAGATCCTGTTGGTGAGGGTAAGACTGTTGAAGCTGTTGAAGAGCATGTTGTTAAAGGCTCCACAAACAAGATGTTTATTGTAAGTTTTTATAAACTTTGTAGAGTTTATGTTAGTGCTGTTAAATACTTAGGTCCTTCATACATAATTTGAAGTATTGCTTTTGTTCTTATTGTAATCTATTTTAGAATGTTGAAGATTTCTTGTATGAGGCTGTTGCTGATATCTTTTTGTGGGTTTGGGGTTTGAATGAAGGTATTCCTACATTTTGCTATTTTTCTGCAACTTAAATGGTTTTTTGGTTATCTTTGATTGACTTAAATGCATTTTTTGTTAGGTCTGTAAAACTAGCGGTAAATATAATATCATATATAGAATTTTCAAAGCATGTAGTATGATTGCACCTTAGATTGTTTATTTGTTTGGTCTGTAAAATATGAGGGGAGTTAAGGTAAGATATAATTATTTGAAGGAATGTCCATTTTATGTTTGTTAGAGTTAAGGGTTTTCCTTGATATAGTATCTACAAAATTATAGAATTTTCCAGGTGATGTCTTTTGTATGCAAATTTGATTGTGTCTTTGTTAAGCTTGTCAAGTAGGAGGGGGGTAAATGTAATATTAACATTACCTTAAGAGATCATGCGCTCTTAGATGCAACACCTGTTAGTCATTTGGGCACGACAAAAGGACCTGCAAACAGGCATCTCAATCTATCTCTAAGAACAGGAAAAAAGTTTGAAGTCTCTAATTGATGATGAGGCGTATTTGGATTTTCAAAACTTGTTGACTAATGTTTTCTTTTCTTTTTGCATAGAAGAAGTAACAAATCTGTCCAGTTTGATTCTAACACTCATTTGGCTAAAATTCTAAGAGAAGTGAAGAAGAAAAAGAAGGCTAAAACCAGCTCTTCATCTGTTGTTGAGGAACATGTGCACACGTGGGGTGGAGGAAATTTTGGAAATGCTGCTTAAATCTATCTTTATTGTTTTTTTTGTTAATATGAATTTGTGAAAAACTCTTTGTTGGAGCCTGTTGTTTTATGGTTCTATTGGTTGGTAGAATGGCTATTTTTTTTGGTCTTGATGGATATCCTAACTATATTTTGTAAGTATTTTGATGATGAATCTGTCAAACTTTGAATATTTGAAGGATTGAAATGTAAGGTTCTTGCAATATTTATACTTAGTGCAAAAATTTTAGTCTTTCTTTCTAACATGTTATGTAGTTTTATTCAAAATTCAAGGGGGTATTCACAATGTTCCTTAGTTTTTATTTTTAAAAGGATTGGGTTATTCGACTTATGTAAGATTTTTAATTTTTTAGGGGGTAAAAGTTATGTTATATAGTGCAACTTAAGAGGATAAAAAATTATATTTTGAAATGTAAAAATTAAACATTATAAAAAATCAAATTGTGGTGAAATTTAGTCAAACTGTCAATTGTGATGGCTTACAAAAAATTAACAAATAAAACCTTATATTCTTAAAAATATTACAAATAGGTCAAATGGTATTTTTGTCTCAAAAATAACCATCATAGTAACCGAAGAGTATTTCTGGATTTTCATGCAAAGTTTTGGATTACGTTAGCATTTTTTTTTACGGAGGCTAACAGAATTTATAAAATGTAAGACGAAGAAAATCGTTAGGGGTTATTGGTAATTTTATCAAACCTTTGGATTTTTGGGTAAATAGGCCAAAGCTCAGGTGGATCTGAGTAATTAACCCTATGTGTATATATATATATGTTAAGAGATAAAAAAATTTATTTTGTCACTTTTATAATTTTTACAAACTAAATAGTGACGAAAATGGTGTTTTAGTTGTCACTATTGACAATTAGTAATACAATTATGGTACAATCTAGTGACAATAAAAAGTTGTCAGAAATTAGAGTGACAACTATTGTCACTAGGTTGTCACCATATGAGCGCGTGATAATTTAAAACATTAAATTTTATTACATTGTGCCTTTTGTGACAGAACAAAATATTATTGTCACTCAAAAGTATCATTAGTGACAAAATAAAAATTTATCATTTAATACATGTCATTAGTGATAATTTTCACATTTTCACTTATTATTTTGTCACTAATATTATTATTATTTTTTTAATAGTGGCTTCTGCATTATAGTTTTCGTCACTAAGTAAGGGCTTTAGAGACTTCTTCTTCTTTCAAATAAAACAGATCTCTAAAGGATGGCTGAAAGTCTTCTCTAATTGAGAAGCAAAATAATTTCCATGTATCTGTGAATTTAGAGATAAAATTAAATCCATCTCAAAATATGTCTCTAGTTTTTAATCATTTTTACTAAAATTCCTCTCTAGTTTCATAAATATTACATCTTTGGTGAATATTTCAAATAATTGGAGTCTAATTTATTGTGGTTTGTTGGTCACAAAAGTCCCTCTCTAATTTGAACTTGCTCATTAATACTGATTCCATCTATGAGACTATAATTTCATCTTTATTTATATCTCTAATTTTGTCTAATTAAATCTCTCAATATCGTGCCTCCAATCGTGTCTCTGAAGACGTCCTTGATCAATTTCTAAACATATTTATAATCCTCAATATTTTTCTAAATTCAAATTGATAATCTCTTTAACATTTATATACAACCAAATAACATTTGTTTTTAAAACAAACCCATTAACCATCCACAAATAATATATATAACTTGTTAAAAGCAATAAAAAATAAATATAAGCCACAGAGACAAGGCAATTTCATTGCTTTAAATAACTCACTAACACAATCTCATTTTAGAAATCGAATAATGATTCGTATTAACAAGTTCAATCCAAGTAACCAAATATAAATAATCAAAAATAACTAAATTATCCATCTTTAAAGAGAACAAAGCTTCAACGATTCCACCAAAATCATGTTACTCTTGTGATCCAGATCCATTGATATATCGATGATTCATATGTATCACATCTTGAATCAGTTTACTGCATAATATTGATAGGTTGTACAGAGCAAATAAAAATTTTAAACCAATTGTATCTGATAAGGGAGGGCTCGATATTGGTAGTTAAATGCTCAATAGTAAACTAGATATCTAGTCCTCCGTATACTTGATCACCCAGGCAAGAAAAAAGCTCGAATGTAGCTCGATAGCTTCGATCTATAGGCTATTATCGCGATAAGCATGCGACCTATATTGCTCGACCTAACTGGTTGACCTTGGTCAATCTACATCCAAGAGAAGCACTACAACAAAATAAAGGTATTAAAAACACTAAAAATATCATTTAAATAATATATAGTAGCAGTTTTATATTTAATGATATTTTTTAAAAATGCCACTTGTAGCGGTGTAGTTACAGTTATAAATGTCACTAACTTATTTTTGTTTTGGCATTAATAAAATGCAACAAAATTGCATCAAATAAGACATTAGAATGCCATAGAAAATGGATTAAATAACATGTCAAAGTGATATTAAAAATTATTTCAAATAACATGCTATTATGCCACTAAAAATTGCATTTAGTGACTGTTTAAAACACTACAAAAATTCCTTTAAATGACAAGATAACACGCCATAAAAATACAATAAATGATATGTTAAAATGTCACAATGGCACTTTTAGATGACATGCTAATGTGCTACAAAAAATGCATATAGTCATGTTAAAAATGCCACAAAAAACTCCTTTTGATGATGTATTCATATGCCATAAAAATTAATAAAATAATATGCTAAATTAAATGGCAAAAATGAATCTTTTGAGTAACATCTTAAACTACCTCCAACACGCCTATGTAAGGCTCCAGCATGCTCCAATTGCTGTATAAGACTGGAACCTGCCACATTTTACTTGAAAATATATGAGTTTACCGTCAATCTACTCTTAAATGTTCAATATAAATATTCAAAAATATTATTATAGCAATGATCTAGAATTGGCGTATCGATATGGTCAGTGAATTGAATATTGTTGCAGCAGTTAACTCCACTGAATGGTTGTATGATTATGGTGCTACTGTTCATGTTTGCAATGACTGAAGCTGCTTCAAAAGTTATGAAGAAATTGTTGAAGGACATAAGGTTTTGATGGGAAATGCCGATACAATAGCTCTTCTTGGTAAAGGAAAGATTGAAGTTTAATTCATCTCTGGAAAGAAGATGTTGCTGACTAATGTTCTTCATGTTCCACAAATTCGCAAGAATCTAGTTTCTACTTCTTTTTTAAACAAAAGAGGCTTGAAGGTTGTCATTGAGTTCGATAAAATAATTTTGTCTAAGAATGATGTATTTATAGGAAACAACTACTATTGTGATGGAATGTTCAAACTGTGTATTGATGCAAATGTACGAATAAAATGAATGGTTTGGCTTACTTTGTTGAGTTATCTTCTTATTCTTTATGGCACTATAGATTACATCATGTGAATTATTGTTATTTAAAGTTTATGTTGGATTATGGATTAATCTCTTATGATAAAGAAGATAATAAAAAATGTGAGATATGCATTCAAGCAAAAACCTGTAGAAAATCATTTTCTAAAGCTGAAAGAAATTTCGAGTTGTTAGAAAGCATCCATTTTGATTTATGTGAATTAAATGACATCTTAACTTGTGGAGGAAATAGGTATTTTATTATATATATAAATGACTATACGAGATTTGCACATGTTTATCTCATGAACACGAAGAATGAAGCTTGTGATAAATTCAAGACATATAAATTAGTTGTTGAAAACCAAACATGAAGGAAAATTAAAACTATTCAAAGTGATCGAGGAGAAGAATATTTTTCAAATGATTTTCTATGAAGAGAATGGTATAATACACCAATGTAGTGAATCTCACACTCCACAGCAAAGTAGATTAGTAGAGAGGAAAAAATAGAACTTTAGTTGGCATGACTAATGTAATGCTATTTAACTTAAAACTACCTAATAATTTATGGGGTAAGGCATTGTTAACAACTTGCCATGTGCATAATAGAATAGCCTCTGAGAAATTAAAGGTACCTCTATATGAGTTATGGAGAGATCGAAAATCAAATCTAAGTTATCTTAGAGTTTGGGGGGGTTCTTGGCTTTCTATAGAATAAGTGATCCAAAGAGAACAAAGTTAGGACCTAGATTCTTGAAAAGTGTATTTGTTGGCTATGTAGAAAATTCAAAAGCTTATAGGCTTTTGGACTTAGATTGAAATGCTACACTTGAATCTAGAGATGTTGAATTTTTTGAGAATAAATTTTTGTGAGAAAATTCTGCAAAACCAACACAACCACAAGATGTTAACTCTAATCCTACTCTTGGAAATAAAAGAAAGTCCATTGACACTCATAATATTTAATTTAGGGGATGATTCTAAGGACTTTACAGAAACAATGCCATCTAGAGATGTTGCACTCTGGAAGAAGGCAATTAATGATGAAATAGACTCATTATTAGCAAATAATACTTCGATTCTAACGAATTTACCTCCTGGTTCTAAACCTATAGGATATAAGTGGGTGTTTAGAACGAAATACAATACAGATGGATCTTTACAAACCTTTAAAGCTAAACTCATGGCCAAAGGATTAAGATAAAAAGAGGGTATAGACTATTTTGACACTTATGCTCTTGTAGCCCATATAACTTCCATTAGAGTTTTGCTTTCATTAGCATATATATAAAAAAAATTTATGCTTCAAATGGATGTTAAAATGACATTCTTAAATGGAGACTTGAATGAGGAGGAGTATATGGAACAACCAGAAGGTTTTGTATTACTGGGAAATGAAAACAAGGTTTGTAAACTAGTCAAATCCTTATATGGTTTAAAACAGAAGCCCAAATAGTGGCATGAAAAATTTGTCTTTGTTATTTTATCCTTTGGTTTAAGCATAATAATGTAGACAAATGAGTTTATTCTAAATTTAATGATGAGTATGGTGTGATGATTTGCTTATACATAGATGATATGCTATAGTTGGTACTACTATACATAGAATAAATGAAACTAAAAATTATCTATCATCACAATTTAAAATGAAAGACTTGGGTAAAGTTGATACTATTTTAGGTATCAAGGTTAGAAGACATAGTGGGGGTTATGCTTTGAGTCAGTCTCCTTATATTGAGAACATTTTAAATAAATTTAAACACTTGAAAATAAAAGAAGCTAGAACCCCATTTGATGCTTCATCCAAATTAAGAAAAAAATGAGGGAATAGCCCTAGTTCAATTAGAGTACTCTAGTGCATTTGGAAGTCTAATGTATGCTATGCATTGCACTAGGCTAGGTATTGCATGTGCAGTGTATGCACATTCTAGAAATACTCATAGCTCGAGTAGTGACCATTGGAAATGTATCACTGGAGTTTTTGGTAGTCTTAAGCACCGACAAAATTTGTGAATATTTTATAATCTCTTTCTTGCGGTCTTAGAAGATTTTTCTGATGATAGTTGGATAACTAGTGTAAATAATAGTAAATCTACCACATGATGAATTTTTTGTATTGGTGGAGGAGTGGTTTCATGGGCATCTAAGAAACAAACATGCATTACGCACTCCATTATGGAAGCTTAGTTTATTGCATTACTAGCAGAAGGCAAAGAGGCATAATGGCTAAGGAATTTGTTATTGGATATTAAGTTGTCGCCACAACGTATGCTAGTCATTTCTTTGCCCTATGTGGTCAAGCAATGATGTCTATGGCAATTAGTAAAATATATAATGGAAAATCTAGATATATTGGCTTAAGACATGAATATATTAGAGAATTAATCTCAGAGGGCATAATAACTATAGACTTTGTGAGTGCCGCTTCTAATAAAAGTTTGGATGACTTTTATAAGTGTTCATGATCCTAGGATGGAGCACAAGGCCATATATGTTCTTCAATTTTCAGTGAACTTTTGGTAGCTAGATAAGTTCTTGTGTGCAATATTTTCGGTTAAAACATACCACACTAATTCTCTCTCTTCTCAATACTCATAACTCTATGAATGAAAAATTTTCAAAATAAAAATATGTCACCCTCGAAAAGTACTTATGTGTGTGGAGACTGCGTGCAATGATTACTATTTTACTATAAATATAACTCAAGAAGAGTGCTTAAAGTTATATACAATTTCCAAAATAAGTCTTTTTGTCTGTATTAAATTTTCTCATACACTTGGAAAGTTTTCTAAAGATTTTTAAGGGAAATCTTCAAAGTTGCTATTCACAGGTTTCATATTGTTTTGTTATATTTTAAAAATGAATTGCCATTTCAACCCAATAACGAACTCATAGTGGGGGCAATAATCACTTTAAGAAAAATGTGTTCATGCCTCAAGTCACATAATTTAATCTCCTTATCTAAAGATAGTTTGATAAATTTCCCAGCACAAATTGTTGATTTTGCTTTCAAAATTGTAAAAAGACAAGTATGGGAGAACATATTGATTAATTTATTGTTCAATATGTACATAAACAAATAAACAATGGTTATCTAGAGTCTACCTATATTTGGCGTATAAGAAAAATAAAAAAAAAATTATATAATAAAATTTTTATGAGTACTATATAAAATATGCTTTTCCAAAGAAAGCGTCGTTGTGCCTGGGCTGTGAAGGCTCTCAGATATTTGATTTTGGGAAAAAATTTCATTATGGTTGATCGAAGATGTCAATTGTCAAAGTAACTGATGGCTTAATTAAGAAGTTGCTTTAATGGGACGAGGGCAGAGCAATCTAATTATTTTTAGAAGCTCCTTATGCCTAATTCAAAATTATTTTTCTAACTTTTTCTTTTTCACTCAAACCAATTTTAAATGGCTGAAGAAGAAAAAGAAGAGACTAGACCGATAAAATGATAAACCAAATTGAGATGAAACAAGAGACTACATAAATTGAAATGATTGAGGAAGATAAAAAGAAATTAACTAAAAAGCTTTCTTATCTTATAATTCTAGGATTAAATGATTAATAAATGCAACTAATATTATTAGCAATACTAGAGCGTAAAACTTAGTTAGCTTTCTAGTCTATGATCTTTATAAAAAGATAAATATATACATTTTAAATATCGTTTCTCCATTCAGTTGTTCTTTTTCTAAATCAAGGTGATAATATAAAATTTATTGTACAATAAGAATTATATAAGTAATTTCGTGTCAAATGACAAAAGCATATATATCACTTGGACTTGAAACCCTCACCAAAGCACAAAAAATATTGACTTAATATGCCATTTACAAAGAAAAAAGAAATTAGAGCGTAGTTTGAAGAAAAATAAAAATAATTAAAATAATAAATGGTTGAGTAATATTTACTATAAAATACATATATGGTATACATCATTATTAGATAACAAATTACATATAAAAAATAAAAGTAAAAAAATAATTATAAGGAAAAGATTCTATACATGCTTTTATACAAATTTCAAATATGTAATCAAATCATTAGTTTTGATTCGACAAATTGGTGATCGATATATATTTAGTGTGAAAATTGTGATAGAGCTACATATACAAAAAATAAAAATAAAAATAAAAATAAAATAATAATGTAGTTTTCCAACATAATTTAATAATTGAGAAAGTGCATTGCTTTAATAATTGAAGTTACAATTTTTTTACAAAATTTTCAGTTTATATTATTATTTTCGTAAATTTATCAATGATAGTGGTGTAACAATTGTAAATGTATAAATATAATATGCAATACTTCACAGCACACACACGCGCGCGCGTAATGAACAAAGGATCCATCAAAAGATAGATAAGTTGGTTCACATATAAATATGGCATTCTGCAAGAATTCACATATATAACTCAAAACCTGCAGTTACAAGACCAACAGTACTATGGATTTCCATTGAAAGATTGTTTTCAAGGCATTGCTTAATTACTAGATCGCGAAACCTTTTAATTGACGCTGTCTCAATACCTATGGTGCACCTGCAGCAGATGAACGTACACCAATATTAAACTTGTTGTGTTCAAGTAGTTATAGCAGACAGTACTTTTGCACCCAAAGAAATTAATCTCTTACCTTTCGTAGGGAGGTGTTCTCCTGAGAGTTGTAATAATCAGGATATGAATTGATTACACGAACTCTAAAGCTATTGTTCTCTAAGCTCTGTTGTTCCTCTTGTATTAGCTTTGCTGAGGCCACAGCTGGCTGAAGGGCTACATTCATACAATTCAAGAATTTCAAGTGTTGGAATTTCTCCAATTTCATGAGGGATCTCCTCTAACTTGTCGCAGAAACTGACTGTCAAGTGCTGCAGGTGGGGGAAGTGAGTATCATTCGCCCTCCACTTCTCCAAATTGGATACCTCAATGAGCAGAAATTTTAATTTACTAAATTCCCCTTCATTTGGTTCCCACACCGAACCTTCAAAGGCGTAATCTTGCAGTTTTAGCACTTCAAGATTAGGCAGTGAACCAATAACAGTCATTTTTTCCCAAGGAATTCTGCAACCACTCAGAGTAAGCTTTTTAAGATTAGGAGGGAAAGCAAAATTTACAGGCAAAGGTCTCTCGGCTTGAAAACGCCTTGGAATGAAGAGGCATTTCAAGGTTTCAAGTTGGTGAAGGTAGACAAAATTGTTGAACTCGTAGGAGGACCATTTAGTATCTATGTCATGAAAATATGAAATTCCCAGTTTCTTCAAATTAGGCATGATTTCAAAGATCTTCCTGGCACACCTGAAATTTATTACTCCTGAAAGTGTTTGTAAGTTCCCCAGAACAACAGGAGTTTTCCCTATAATTTGTGCAGGAAAAGGAGGACGCAAGAAACTTCTCTCCAACAAGAGATGCCTCAGTTGTGGCATTCCCCAGATATTTGATGGTAGATACAGTAAAGTGTATATAATTGATGAGAACTTCGCTCGATAAACAATTAATGTTTGAAGATTTCGAAGTTTGGATATTGATGCACGAAACATACTCGTGCCTGTATAGGTAAAAGCAAGGTACCTTAAATGAATTAGATCCACTATGTCATTTGGAAATTCAGGGAACGTTATTGTGAGTGCATCCAATACCCTCAGCAGTCTACAACTTATAGTAAAAGATAGTAAATGATCATCTGAGATGTGCTTGAAAAAATATAGAAGAGAACGGACAGAGGAGTCACGAATGTTTGTAAGGCTATCTAAAATATAGGAATGAATACTTACCCGACGCTGATTATTTTGGTCTTCTGGAAAACCACAAACATCAAAATTCATTATTTGAAGAAATTTCTCATCCTGAGCTTTTTTCACACACAACTCCCTCACCAGATCATGGATGATGCAACTTTTAATTCCGCCATTATGATTTCTCTTATCAACCAGAATAAGATTTCTGTCAATGAGATCCTTGAGATAATCCCCTGCCATCTCTTCCAAGCTTTTATGGGTTAGTGGTCTGACAAATCCCTCAGCGATCCAGAGCTTTATGAGTTGGGAGACAAAGATCATCCTATCTTCAGGGAAAACTCCCATATAAAGGAAACATGCTTTCAGATGATGAGGCAATGAATTATAACTCAAAGATATAATCTCCATGAGTTGGTCATCATTTTCAGTCACCGCTGACTTTATATTTAGTGCAATGTACTCCCAGTAGTCTCGCGTCCTGCTGCCTTTGGATAGGAGGCCACCAATCACCACAATTGCAAGTGGAAGCCCTTTGCAGTCCTCAGCAATCTTTTTTCCAATTCTCTCCAATGCAGAAGGACAATATTCTTCCCCAAATACCTTCTCACGTAGCAGATTCCAACTTGCTTCTGAACTTAGAAGGCACATGTAATGAATAGAGCTACAAGAGTTGGCATAAATAGCCACTTTTGATAGACGAGTAGTTAAAATGATCCGACTACCATTATTGTCATCTGGAAAAAAACCTTTTGACTTCATCCCAAGCTTTAGTATCCCAAACATCATCCATCACAATGAGGTATCGCCTACCCTTTAAACTTTTGTATAGAAGCTCTGCTAATTGTCCAATACTCTTATGGTGTAACTCACCACCACCATGACTTCTAGAACTGGAACTTAGAAGACCCGTGAGCATTTCTTGCACATGGTATTCCTGAGATACTACTATCCAGGCACGAATGTCAAAATGATACTCAATAAGCGAGTCATCATATAGATTTCTTGCGAGAGTGGTCTTACCAATGCCACCCATGCCGACGATGGAGATAATGTCGAGTTTAGATGGTGATCCAGTTAGCCGATCTTTAATTTGCTTCAAGTCTTCGCCAAGTCCCACCGAAGTAGTGCTTTTGTAGCTGGTAACATATCTTGATGAACCAGAGGTGGTCAAATAATTCCGGGGCTGCAGAGCTTCTACTCTTCCATCCTTGATCTTATTAACAAAGAATCCAAAAGGGAATCAAATTCATCTGTTATCTTCTCTAAGCCTTGGAACCCCACCGCTCTTTCAATGAGATCTTCTGCTTCATATGACACATGTCTGATTCGCTCTTCCAAATCCTTTATTGCTAAGCTATTTTTCAGTGAAGAATCTTCAAGAGTCGCTAGCAAGCGACACACAACTTCACACCTACACTGGAGATATGTGATCTGCAGCACAGGTTGAGGGATCTCTTCTAGTGTTTGTAAGAGTGAAAGTAGAGCAGCATAGGCCATCTCTATTCTCCTCCACAGCACACACACCTACGCACACACAGTATAATCACACATCTCCATATATTGGAATCCAGGGCATATTATTAAGGGAACAAATAGAGTACTAATTGGGATTATTTTATAGATTTACATTTGGTCGTTGCACCTTTGTCGCTAGGAAAAACTGTACCCGAGAATGCAATGAACGAACATAATGAGATCAAGTTGCTATTTGTTAATTGAAAGCCCATATAATTAGGGATATATTACTATATGTAATTAAGTTGTCCAGCACCGTTCAAGTTATGTTATTAATGATAATATATATTAGTAAAGTGCGCGTGCCTGCGTGCAGAGAATAACTTTTTGCATGTTAAGTAGTATTATTCTAATGTCCCGAATTAATAAAGTTAAACCCACTGTTTGGCCGGCTAGCTTTGGGACTGTCAATTCACGGTCCACTTTAAAGCAATTTGCTATTTGTTAATCGGGAGTCCATATAGCTTTTAGTCAATTGATTGAGTTAATTACATAACCTCTCACACCTAAATGTTTGAGATTCGAAGTTGAGTTCCGAATGATTTCAAATACATGCACATATATATAAGAATTAAGGGCCCATATATATTATCACTGAGATATATGTTATAATTTATTATTGAGCACACCATTCAAGTTATTTTATACAAACAATCCAAGAGAACAGTCAAAACGAAAGCTTTGATGAAACACTAGTGAATAAGTGCCCGTTTGGTTTTGTTTTCAAAACCCATTTTCAATTTGAAAATGAAAATAGAAAACTATCAACTTCTTTCCTATTTCACACTACTATGAATAAAGACGCAAGTAGTTGGATGTGGGTGATTGTATTCCAAACTATTTCAACACGTGCATATCCAAACCATTTCATGAAGAAAATATAATTTTGTAACTTGAGTATGGTCTTATATGTAGTTTCACTAGTAATTGAGGCAAATTAGGCATGCAATATTTAAGTATAGAATCATTTTGATGAAGTATTAAATGCTGAAGGTGAGGTATTGTTCTTCTAAAATCAAGTATTCTGTTGCAAAAATGAAGTATTATTTTGCTGAAATGAGGTGTTACTTTACTAACATGAGGTATTATCTTTATGATAAAATGAAAAATAAATTTAGACAATAGCTCCAACGTAACCCTTCCCAATAGCTAAAAAGAATACTCGTTCATGATTTCTTTCACACTAAAAGGATAATACAATATGTCCATATTTTACAAAGTATACAACACAAATAATTCTATAAAAATTCTTCGATTAAAATACAATATAGTACAAATACTTCAACTTAACATGTACTCCAGACAACAATGAATTTAACAGCTATCATAAGCAGGTGTAGACGGACTATTTCTAATCCATATTCTTTTAAATCTTTGTCTTCTTTGCATCCTCTTTTTCCTAATTGAAGAAAAATAAAATCAATCAAGATATTATTTATGAAAAATGGTAATACAAGTACAAAAATACAATAAAACGGTAAACAAATTTGTCGTTGTATCAATTTGCACTAAATAGTAGAAAGTGCGTTTTACTCAATAGAAGCACAAGCTTGCTTCCAAAGCACTGTATCATTTTGCAATGTGTTCAATCATCTTGTTCTACAACACACAATTTATGTAAATCCACGACACAATTTATTATTATCAATAATCTCAAAACTCCTGTAGCTACTAATGTGCAGATTGAGCAACAGTATCAAAGTATCAGAGTGGAAGTACTAAATTGCACTAATTTGGTATTAATCAATGAACTACTAAGTATGATAATGCATAAATAAAGTATCTTATTAATGAGGAAGAACATATAACAATTAATCAAAATACATCAGAAGTATAACGAAGAATTAATGCAATACTAATATGAAAATATCAACAATGCCCCATTTTAAGAAAAATATCCAGTCGAATCATATTCAAAATGTCATTATCAGCTTCCAAAATGATATACACTTCTGATGTGGAGCAAAATATTGCAATTTATTGAACTCAGAACTAATTCCAGGCCATTTTTTCCCAATATGAAACAATAACTCTATCAAACTCATACCTTCATATAGAGTTCCCCATTGTACACACAACTTCCTAATGGCTAAGTTTTTAGCATATTGGCCACTTGTAGACATTTTTATTAAGCTCAAATTCATGAAATCTTACCTTCTTCCACCTACTATTATGCGATTAATGAACTCAAGCTCAAGCTACCTAAATGGGCTAAGAATCTTCCCGCCAAACCAATTTGAGAATGGCAAAAAAAACAAACACGATCTTACTTGTTGTTCATAGGAGAGAGCCACAGGAGAGAAGAATGAATGAAGAGAGAAAAGGAATGATGTCAAATAAACAACAAAAAAAGAAAAAAAGAAGAGAAAATAAAGTTTTGGGGGGTATTGTGGTCAAAACAAGTGCATGGGTAGCCAACTCAAAACACAAAGTTGAATTGGAAAGTTAAAACTTAAAAAATGTTGGATGGGGTTTGACTCCTAAACTAAAAGTAGGTTTGGGTATTTTTAAATAAGATCCCTATATTTTTTTTTTGTATTTCTAGGGCTCCTTTCGTTTCAACACTATTTAAAAATGAAAAATCATCAACTTTTTTACTTTTATACAAAATCTTTCTTGTTTTTATTTTCAATTTTTCCTAGCCTATCATGTCATCTTATTATCATATCAATCAGATTCAAATTTGATCTAACATACAGTACTTAATATCATTTTAAAATTACTAGAATATACATATATATATTTATATATTAAAATAAATCTTTTTAAACATTAAAAAACATAAACAATCTATTTTAATCCTAACCTACCCTAGTCATTATTTTTAGATAGAACATTCAAATACAATCTCATTTTTATTTTCAAAATTATAATTATTTTTTTAATTTTTTAAAATAATCAAAACGAAAAATGAAAATGAAAACATATCCAAATTGGCCCATAATTGAAGGCTCATTTGGTTTCATTTCCATACCCCATTTTCATATTTTTCACTATTTAAAAATAGAAGCACGTCACTTTTTATGCATTTGCACCTGATATTATTTTCATTTTCATTCTCAAAACACATTCTCCAATAACTTACATTTCTTCTTCCAATAACCTCTATATCTTCTCTTTTAATTTTATTATTTCTATCTCTCTCCACCTATAACCTACTAAACCTAATATAATCATTACTTTTCCAACAATATATCCAAATACAAACTCATTTTCAACTCATTTTCACTAACTAACTTTTCAAATTCTGAAAATGATGGAAATGAAGACCATAGATGAAAATAAAACCAAACGGGCCCTCACTAGTTAATAGGTGGTTTTGTCACTTTATAGAGCGTCTCTATTAATTTGTAGAGTGCAAATATCAATACTTTTAAAAAATATATCATAATTGGTCCAATTTGCATTAGATTATTTTATTATTATTATTTTAAATTTAGGATTTAAATTAGAAAATTATTTGGTATGCAAAAGTTAGATCCTGTTTTGTTTTGTTTTCTGGAGACATTTTCATTTTCTAGCAAAATGGAGAAGTGAAAAGTTAATTATATGAAGTGATTTGAATATAGTATGAAGAAGGAGACCTAATAAACTAGGAGTTTTACAAGGATTACAATTGCGGAAAATTTTATCCTTATCAACATATTTGCTTGCATATAGTTACTTATTTCATCTTCTTTTCTTTTTTTTTTTTTTTTTTTTTCAGCCTTGAATAAGAATCCAAAGTAATTCTAATAAATATGATTTAATCATTTCTTAAATAATTCACAAATCTCAATTAATTAAGGTTTATAAACAAGAAAAATATGGGACACTACATTGGTAGAGACATGAATATAATCTTTAGCTTTCATAGAACTTTGTAAGAATACTTGTCACACTTCAAATTTGGGACATAACATGATAGTGCTCCTAAGCCTAAAAACTCAGAGACACTAAGCCTCATATCCAATCATCCAATAGAGCATGCTAAATTCTCAAAAAATTTATTAAGCAATCCCAAAAATAAAACATCACAATGAAAGATAATTTTATTAGCAATCAAACTTGAATACCCAAGACTTCAAAGAAAATTTCCTCATCAACTAACTAGAATTTTAAACATCAAATAAACCTATTCTAAAAATATCAATCTCTTGTCACCATCTCCAAAACTGTTCATCTTCCTCATCCTAAACTAAGTTATCCACAAAATAGTGAATGGATATCTTATGAGCAACACTTTGTCCAGTAAATAAATCTCATTTCCCTCCTACCGGATTTGAGCATGTATATATATCAACAGAAGATAAGAAATCATTGAAGACAAGAATATTCGCTTTCAGAAATATAACAATTAGTATACAAAAATTCAAGATTCAAATTACCAAAGTAAATCACAGAACATATTTTCTAGAGTAATTCAGAACAGAAATTACAGACTTATAAAAAATATTCATTAATTAATCATGCTCATGAACTCTCGAGATTCTAATCGGTTATCTTGGCCAAGATCTTAACTACAACGCTGTTAAGTGGCTTCAAAATTCTTAACTACAATGTTATTAAGTGGCTTCAAAATTCTTAACGACAACGCCATTAAGTGGCTTCAGAAATCTTAACTACAACCCCATTAAGCGGCTTCAGAAATCTTAACTATAACGACGTTAAGGGGCTTTAGAATTCTTAGCTACAATGTTGTTAAGTGGCTTCAGAAAACTTAAATACAACGCCGTTAAATGGGTTCAAAAATCTTAACTATAACATCGTTAAGGGGCTTCAAAATTCTTAACTACAACGCCGTTAAGTGGCTTTAGAAATTTTTTGCTACTGTAACCCTATAGCACAGTTATGAAACTTGTTCCTACCAATATATTCTCGATTATTCAGAGCATAGCTCCTTTTTATTATTCTTATTTCAATAGAGAATACTATGTTTCATGCAAGATTAAAAAAAAAATTGTTTTTGCATGCTTAAATCCTAAAAAAAATAAATTTTATGCATGCGAAGAAAATATTTTTTTTATGAACAATTAAATAATTGCAGACGGAATAATTTTTCAACGAATAAACCATTAAATTTAAGAATTCAATGTGCAAAATTACCTATTTTGATGCAAAAATCATTTATGTAGAAAAGATGTTTTCAATAGAAAGAGAAGAGACATTTACTTACAATTTCATGTAGAAAACATTTATACGAAGAGAATATTTTCAATAGAAGGAAGAAAGAAACTTACTTATACCAAAATTCTAAAACCCAAAGTTTTCCCTTAGATTTAATCTACCACTTAAACGTTCTTCACCAATTTTAAGATAGAAAAATAGTACCTAAGAATGAAATTTTCTATGAATTTTTAAAGAATAAATAGAAAAATTGGTATTTTCTCACCTCTGCGTATGGCTTCTTTATTTCCTACTATATGGGAATTTATACTACTAGGCTAGGTATTCTGGATAAACTAGAATTCATATCTTATGGAGATAAGAAGATAACTCTATTTCCAAACTCCCCTAGACTTGTCAGTATCAATCCTAGATAACGATAGCTCATATCTAATCATACTTTATCATGGGAAGATAGTCTAGAATTTTAATCTTATCAGGATTAGATAGTTAGGATAATGATTAACCTCTATCCGAAATCTTAACTCCTCAAGATTTTAATTATCATAAATTAAATGGCTTAAAAATTAGTAATTATAATAACTAAAGAAATTTTTGGGTATTACATTCTCCACCCCCCCCCCCCCCCCCCGCCACAAGAAGTTTCGTCCTTGAAACTTTGTACAACTTGTGCTTCAAATAGGTGTGGATAGTGAGTGCTCATGTCCTCTTCCAATTCCCACGTTGCTTCTCGTTCAGTGTGATTTAGTCATTGTTCCTTAACGTAAGGAATTATTCTGCAATTTAGAACTTGTTCTTTATGATCCACAATCCTAAGTGGGAACTCCTCATAATTTAGATTCTCTTTGATGAGTAAGGGTTCATGCTCTATCACATGGGTTGGATTCATCAATTACTTCCTTAATTGGGACACATGAAACAGATTGTGTACTTGGGATAATGATGGGGGTAAAGTTAGGAAGCCTGCTACTTCTCCAACTTTATTTACTGTTTAGTACCTCAAATTGATTCTACATATTGAGGAATAACACTGTAGCCCCCCTTTTAAGGTGATACACTAGGCCTAGCTTGCCCCTTGTCAATCAATTATTGTAGTTGTGTCTTTCACTCTCTTAATTCCATTGGAGCCATCCAATATGCCGCCTTCGAAATAGGTGTTGACCTTGGTACCAAGTTAATTTCTTCAAATTCTGTTTCCTTGTTCGGGGGTGGTTCAAGTAATTCCTAAAAAAGTACGTCTAAAAACTCTATTACTAGGGGGATATTCTTGTTATTCACATATTTCTCCCCTGAGTCCATCACAAAAGCTAGATATACCTCACACCCCTTTTAAAAGGCTCTTCAAGCTTGAGCGGCTGAGAGTAAAGGGTTTGTTTCTCTTTGTTGACTCTTTGTGTGTTCTTTATATGAGTAGCTTTCCTTTCCTAGTGGGCAAGAGTTTATCATGTTACCTCTACAATCCACATGAGCAATATTACATGCTAGTCCATCCATTCCCAAAATTACATCGAACTCTCTTATGTTAACTTGTACTAAGTCAGCCTTAAGTTCAATGTTGTCAATTCCTATGGTATAATCTTTTTATACTAGGTTTGTCACTAAAATTTTATCCCTTGGGGTAGCTAATTTATAAGGTTCTATAAGTACTATAGGTTTATCATTGAAGAACTTGGCAAATTTCTTTTTTGTTAACTTACTTAAGGGCATGGCTATTTTCGAAAATCTTTCAATGAAGCTCATATACTAATGTCAACTCTAAGAAACTTCTCACTTTGGTGAAATAGTTGGCTTGGGCCAGTTCATTATAGCTTCAACCTTTTTGGAACCCACTACTATGCTTTCTTCAGACATGATGTGCCTTAAAAAGACGATGATTTTAAGCCAAAATTCACATAACTAAATTTCTCAAAAAGCTCTTTTTCCCTTAATATTTGTAGTACTGCTCTAAAGTATTCCTTGTGTTCTTTATTTTTCTGGGTAATATATAAAAGTTTATGTTCCGTAAGGTAAAATAATGATAGTCCTAACAATCTTATTTTAATCTATTAGGACTCCACCAAATGGTTCTTCTGCTTCCATTTCATCGCCAAGGTCCTTTTAGGGTCTCTCTTAGTTTTCCCCTTAAGGTGGTTTTGGATCACCTCTCTTAAGTTGTTAATCTCATGCTCAAGTGCCACTTCTATTCTCCTATGTTCTAGTCTACTTTTCACGAATTCCCTCCTAAGCTAATGGTATCCTTGCTTTAGGATATTGGCTCTCCTTTCTTCATGATGAAAATAATGTTTGAACCTTGCCACCTAGATTTTCAGTTCTTCATTTTTAACTAAGCTTGCATCAAGCTATCTTTAGAGAATTGCTATGATTTCAATAATTTCCTTGCATTTATTTCAGTAATTTCCTTGCATTGTCCTAGTACTTTGTCTATCAACTTAGATAGGGGTTGAGGAAAATCTCTATGAGTAGATACCCATGGTCTTTCGTGAGGGTTCATTTTCTATATCTACCAACTTTATTAAAATCCCATAAAAATTAAATAAAGTACCTAATATAGGTATTATGAGAGTTATCGGATTATGTCATTCAATTCAATGAAAAATTTAAAATGATTCTATATATATTTTTAATTAAATAAGCAACTTTAAATTCCACTACCCAAAGAGAAAATAATATACAATAACTCCTAAAATATATCTTAACTTAATTTCTCGCCAGAGTACAAACTATTAAAAACAATATCACATTTATCCTTGTTTTACTAACAGGAGGGTTATATTTTCACTGAAAAACAATACATAGATTATACGTGGAAAGTTTCTAAATGATGAATTAATTGAAGAATATCTTTGACTTTGTACAAGACTAAACATTTTTTTTTTAATATATGGATTCCACGTCCAAAAATCTTGGGGCTAAGTAATCATGTCATGAGGTATGTGCATAGGTGATTATATATTCAACCAAAACAAAAACTAAGTTAAAAACATTGTCACTTGAAGGCTTACATGTGTGTGTGTGCGTGTGTGTGTGTGTGAGAGAGAGAGAGAGAGAGAGAGAGAGAGAGAGTAAATAAATTTGAGGGGTAGACGGCATTAATTAGTTTGAGTGGTGATAGAGGGCAAATTGACAAAGGTTTCAATTAAATTACAAATCGGTAAAAGCAGTTTGGATCCACTATATATATGTATACAAGATTACACCCGTTTCTAGGAATAATACTATACAATCGGTTAATAAAGAAAAATGCGATTAGACATAATCAATTATATTTTAGTTAAGAGTTAATTAAGTTTATCTTTATTATTAAAGGCTTATGTGAGTGATTATATGCCTAAGAGGGGACGAATTTAGGCCTATGGTATTTTAATGCAGCGGAAGTTTATCACTCAAAATACATTTTGGGCTTTCAAAATAGTTTGTCTTTTTGCAGAAAAATAGTTTTAGTTACTAACTCGAATTTGAAAGTATCAGTTAAACAATCGATTAGACCAATGATAAATAAAATAGTAAAAATAGAAGTAAATGGACACTGGTATGTATAGAGGTTCGGCAAGCCTACTCCTCTACCTAAGTTTTCACTTAAGATTTTGAACCTGTCAAAAGAATTAAGATGTAAGAATGTTTTACAGGTAATCACAGTAATTTGACAATAAGAAAGTTAAGGATAAGAAACACCCTAGTAGGGTGAAACTTATCTCTTCACAAAGAGCTAAACCGGAATCCCAGACGGGATAAGGCAAATTCCAAAGCACCGCAAAACCAGCTACTTTGTGAACAAGTCTGGGGGAACTGCTGCTAGTTTTATTTGCACAACCTCTGTGGACTGATGCACGAGTTGCTGCCACTTTATACGGCAAGCTCTAGACTCTCCTTCCAGATCATAACCCAAAATATTGCAGACGATTCCAGAGAGTACCACTCTATTAGTTTCTTCACCTGAGGTTCTTAGAGCAACCAATCGCTAATTTGTTCTCTTCATGGGGTCCATCGAGAGCAGGTACGACCCTCGTCCCTCTTCACCACTAGTTCATTCGAGACACAAACTATCTTGTCCTCATCTCCCCAAGGTCCATCAAAAGAAAGCTTCCCTTGACCTTATTCACCATAAGGTCTCTCGAAAACACACATAGAGTAAGGAATTAGCAACACTTAAGCACAAAACGTGTATGAGAGTATCACACAACTCCTCAATACACTTAACAAAGATCTTTTCCCGACTAATTGATTCACACCTAACAATGCTGCGTATTTTCATATTTATAGGCTTATGTCCAATGGCTATGAATCTTACTTAGGTAAGTGTCCGTTGGAATCAAATAAGGAAACAAGATATTTAACTAAACATGTATTAGTTCCACAAATTGCGGATGTATCAATGATTACAGCAGGATATACTTTCTTTCCTAAGTTATAGAGATGTGAATCAAGCTAGAATTTCATGAGATCTTTTAATTATGGAAAGTAAGTTTTAGCGCATAGACAGATTCCATCGGATAATATGAAAAGATATTCATAATTCAATTGCATGCTTTCAATCAGCACATAATTTTAGGAATGTCATTTTGTCATAATCAAATGTAAATCATCAAGGGGTTAGCAGTTTAGCTAAAACCCTCCTACTAGAGATCATTCAAAGTTCCAATTAACTCATGTTTCAAAATAGGGACTACAAAAAGAATATTTTTTCCCTAAAGAATGCAACAACCAATTAAAACTATAGCAAATTGCAGTGTCATCTGATTCTATGTTGTTCTTCCAAATCAACACTCATATATACATACATATATATATATATATATTAGTTTGAAGCGAGAATCGGAGAAGAGCGGCGAAAATTCCTTCGGCAAGTATATGTATGAGTCCAAGGTATGCCCTAAAATCTATTCAGCCTTACCGTCATTTTTTCTTTCCATATATATATATATATATATAATAATAATAATATATGTATATAAGTATCATCTAATGATTCCATAGTTGGCCCATTTCTAATACTGGGAAAACTCCCGTCATCACAATTCTGTACACCCTCAAATTCAAATCATCTAAATCCTACCTATATCCAATACCAGGTAGACAATCCATCATTTCCAAGAAAAAAATCATGATATCGACCTCCGCACTCTTCTTTCAAGACTTATATTCTTCCAAAAATTTTGGAATCTATGTTTAATTCTAAAACTGTAACCTCAATTTTTTTTATTATATAATTTTTTTTTTATCAAAGTATTTTTTTTTCTTTCTAAGAAAAGCAAAATCTTGAAGTAGTCAGTCAAAGCTACAATTGTGTGGGTCCAAATTGCATCAGATTTTCAAGGCTCATAAATGGGACATATATTTTCAATAAGAAAAGAAAGACTTCGGAAGCAGTTGTACACTACTTGGAAAGAAATACGCAATGGGCTTTTAGTAATAACAAATGAAATTTTGGGCATTTTGCTTATGTTGAATAGAAGTCATCTTAGCTAATCCCCTAAGGACACGTTTGATAGTGGGTAATAGCCACTATAAGCTAAAATAATCTAAACTAATTGTATGTTTGATATCATCTACGACAACAGAGCGAGCCGGCCCATTTTTTGGATTGAACCCGCCATTGTAGCAACTACAAGCTGCTAATTCTAGTGGCACCCCAAATTGCACCCCGGTATTATTTTTTTGTTCCATTCTTGTCCTTTTTTTTTTTTTTGGTTTCATTCTTGTTCCGTAGAATTATTCTCATGATGTGTGGAACGGATTTGTTGAAGAAGTGTACCTACTATTGCAGGAATAAATTCTCACATTGATTGTCATTTATGTAATTAATGATATTATTTAATTATAAATACAATTACCAATATTTTCATTTATAATTATACTTATCTCGTAATTTTGTCGATTGCCTATGCATTTACCACTCTGAGTATAATATTTGTTCTAAAAATAAGTTTGGTATGTAGATTAAGTTTCAAAAATTTCTCATTTTCTCACAAAAGGGACATTAATTAACATTCTATTAATACAAATAATTTGATTAGGGAAACAAAGAAAATGTTAAGGAAAATAATTTTATTTGTTTGGTTAGTAGCAAAAAAGATAAGAAAAAAAAGAGAGAAACTATAATATAATTGAACAAAAAATTAATTATTTTCCTCACAAAAATAAGAAAAATGAGAGAAAAAACTTATTTAATTGGTCACATCTTCTTCTTTGGTATATTTAGTACCTTCCTTATTTTTCTTCATTTCCTCGTGAGTTTTCAGACAAAATAATTTAAATCAATTATGTTTCAATTTTTATTCCAAAAACAATCTCATTAGAATTTTTTAACCAACCAAAGTGTAAAAATTTTAATATTTCTAAGTTAAATTCCCATTTATTTGTACTTAGACACCCACAAAGATTACAAAGGTTATGTGGGAGGGGTGAGAGAAATTATTAAGGGCAATATTATCTTTTACCTATATAATCTCACACATCAAACATGCATTAGAGATTATGATAGATTATAGTTGCACTTAATTGTAAGGCCAATCTTTTATATCAAACAGATTAATATATTATTAAATCTCATATTATCTCCTTCTATTCAAATATCCACTACTATTTACATTTCTAATCAAACATGTGCTAAAACAATATTGAAATTAGTGGACACCGGGATTTAGGGCACCCTCTTATTTTCCCAAGGATTGTCTATTCTAGAGAAAAATCCCCAGTTATGATTTAATATTATAGTCCTTCTGGCAGTTTGTAACCTTCTAAAGTTTTGGAAATAAAATGGGAAAAGAAATCTAAAATGATTCTCAGGGTCAATTCAAAGTCACAATAACCTTTGGGAAATCCTCTACACGAATCCGAATACGTTAACCCTAACAAACCTTAGAAATAACTATCAATCGTATTCCAACAAAATATCTGATATTAAAAAAAACCATTTAATAGCCCAAACTAATTTTCTTTTCTTAATCCTAGATTTAAACACTATTTTTGGTTTATCCAAAAATATATGCCTATTTCATATCTAGAATCGTAACCTTTTGCTTTGATACCACTTATATAATGTCCCAAATTTGGGACATAACACGACAATGCCCCTAAGTCCAAAAACTTAGAGATACTAAGCCTCAAATCCAATAAAGCATGCTAAATTTCCAAAAAAATTATTAAACAATCCCAAAAATAAATCATCACAATGAAAGATAATTTTATTAACAATCAAACTTGAGTACTCAAGACTTCACAGAAAATTTCCTAATCAACTAATTAGAATTTTAAACATCAAATAAACCTATTCTAAAAATATCAAACTCTTGTCACCATCTCTAAAACTGCTCATCTTCCTCATCCTAAACTATGTTATCTACAAAATAGTGAATCAATATTCTATGAGCGACACTTCGCCCAGTAAATAAATCTCATTCCCCTCATATCGAATTTGAGCATGTATATATATCAACCAGAAGAAAAGAAATCATTGAAGACAAGAATATTCGCTTTCAATAATATAAAAGTTAGTATACAAAAATTCAATATTTAGTTTGTCAAAGTGAACACATAACATATTTTCTAGAGTAATTCAGAATAGAGATTACATAGTTATAAAAAATATTTATTAATTAATCATGCTCATGAATGCTCGGGATTTCAATCAGTTATCTTGGCTAAGAACTTAACTACAATACCGATAAGTGGCTTTAGAATTCTTAACTACAACGCCGTTAAGGGGCTTCAGAATTCTTAACTACAACATCATTAAGTGGCTTCAGAAATCTTTTGCTACTATAACCCCGTAGTACAGTTGCGGAACTCATTCCTACCGACAACCGACAAGTTCTCGATTATTCAGAGCTTAGATCCTTTTTATTATTCTTATTTCAATAGAGAATATTATGTTTCATGCAAGATTCAGAATTTTTTTATTTTTACATGCTCAAATCCTAAAAAAATAAGTTTTATGCATGCGAAGAAAAGTTTTTTATTTTTATGAACAATTAAATAATTGTAGATGGAATAATTCTACAACGAATAAACTGTTAGATTTAAGAATTCAATGTGCAAAATTACCTATTTTAAAGCAAAAATCATTTATATAGAAAAGATATTTTCAATAGAAAGAGAATAGACATTTACTTACAATTTCACGCAGACTTTCTGTGAAGAGAATATTTTCAATAAAAGGAAGAAAAAAATTTACTTACACCAAAATCCTAAAAGCCAAAGTTTTCCCTCAAATTTGATCTACCACTTAAGCGTTCTCCACTAATTCTAAGACAGAAAATAGTATGTTAGTACCTAAGAATGAAATTTCCTATGAATTTTTAAAGCACAAATAGAAAAATTGATATTTTCTCACATATGCACTTGACTTCTTTATTTCCTACTGTATGGGTATTTATGCTACTAGGATAGGTATTTTAGATAAACTAAAATTCATATCTTGTTGAGATAAGAAGATAACTATAATTCCTAACTCCCCTAGACTTGATCAGTATCAATCCTAGATAACGACAGCTCATATCTAATCATCCTTTATCATGGGAAGATAGTCTAGAATTTTAATCTTATAAGGATTAGGTAGTTAGGCTAACGATTAACCTCTATCTGAAATCCTAACTCCTCAGGATTTTAATTATCATGAATTAAATGGCTTAAAAATTAGTAATCATAACAATAAAAGAAATTTTCGGGTATTACAACACCTTTAGTTATTGTCACATTCTGCCATTCAAAAATTTAGGAATATAAGCTTTAGCTTTCATGATAAACTTTGTAAGAACACCTTTAGTTATTGTCACATTACGCCATTCGGAAATTTAGGATATTGTTAAGTTTCATAAAGACACTTAATAAGGAAGAATCTGTATAGAAGTTTACAAGGTGGGAGATAGCTAATGCATTGGATGACATGTGGAATACTAGAAAAATAGCAAAGGGCTTCCGCCAGCATTGGGTCATAGTTGATAGACTCCTCTCAAAGGCCTAGAGAACGCAAGAAAATACTGGGACTATGTTGCATAAAATGTACATTTGGTTGTCACAGAAAATGGTGAAAATTAATTGCTTATATAAGCTAGAACCATTTGCATCATCAATTGAAATTACGCTTCATTTCTACGGCGGTTCTTCCAGAGAAGCCTATGATTTACTTCCTTTTCCTCTTGTTTCATCTATTATCCAAGATGATCACTAGACCAATTAACTGCTAAAAAACAGCCAGATGCTTTTCAAAATTTTCACTTGATTAGTTTTCACTAGGGGCAGTTTTGAAAAGCTCTTTTCAACATGTAAGTCAAGACTGATTTTTTTTTTTTCTTCTGAATACATAGTTAGTTCATGAATAATCTCATGTTTAATTTCTTTTAACTAGATAGTTTGCCACAACGGCTATCAGTCTGTGACTTAAGTGATGAAACTATAAACATCATTAACTCTTTTGGGGAAGCCATAAATTCAATAAGAACTCTTTAAGTTATGGCCTTATATATAAGGCACCTTCGAACAATACAAATTAAGACATTCTTCAATCCCCTTTGTATGTTCTCAACTCAAACAAGGATGCCCTCCAATTCATATCTACGCTTAATCATGCTGTTAATTGCCTAAGTAAAACATTTCCAATCTTTACTAACTTGTGTTTCTTGTATTGAATCATTTTATTCTTAACCTATGTAATATGTTTTTATCATTCTACAGACATATCCTAAACTACAATAACTTGTAACTGTCAATCTCGGCTGAGCAAAATTTTATATACATATAGAGTCAGAAAATAGAAACTCAATCACACTGATCATAGATTGCAATTGAGCTTCTTTCAAAGTGCTGTTGCCAACAGTTATCCAAACACTAGAAATGTTTTATTGGACAATGTTTTTTGAACTTGTACAGCTAGCATAAATTACCTGTTACACATCTTTGAACTTGTACTATGTATTTGGAAAATGTTAAGAAACTCATGAATTAAATTTTATTAGATAACGTTTTAGATTTCTAATTTTTTATTGACAAATTGAGATTCGTTTTATGAAAAAGGATGGATAGGCCAGCTGGTCAGAGGTTTCTCGAAGTTGATTTATTAATTCTGGTTTTATCAGACAAGTCATCGGTAGGAACCAATTGAAAAAGAAAAGGATCTAAAAAATAACAGGAAAGAAGTTTGAGCGACTTTGGATGAAGGGTTTAATCTTGTCCACGAACATTTTGTTGGAAAGTGTTCCAATTTACAGGGTGTATGGAATGGGACCTTTAATTAACAAAACAACAATAGTTAGTTCTGATTGGTTCTTACTGGAGTTTTTGGCTTACTGTTAATCAGATCCTGCTCTTGCATGTTGGCTTTCCTTTTCTGGTTTCCATAATCTCTTAGGTTTCTTTCGATGCACGTCTGAAAATCATATAAATATCCAACAGCACAGGTTAATTAATACTTATGCAGATCACTAGAACATATATATAGGCAGGATGTTAGTGTTCCACATCGGTGAAATAAATAAATTGTGGTCTCTATATATGGTCTTGGGCAATTCTCACCTCTTGAGCTAGCTTTTGGGGTTGAGTTAGGCCCAATGTCCATTCTTTAACATGGTATCGGAGCCACCTATTTCCGATGTTGGGCTACCTAGTATTGTTGGGCCACCGATTTCATGTCATTTCAAGCTTCAAATGTTCATTCTTGGGCGTGCGCGGGGTGTGTTAGTGTTCCATATCGGTGAAATAAATAAATTGTGGTATCTATATATGGTCTTGGGCAATCCTCACCTCTTGAGCTAGCTTTTGGGGGTTGAGTTAGGCCCAATGTCCATTCTTTAACACATGAGGCTTAATTGAGGCGCGCATCAATATACTATATATCATGGCAAAACGATTTGTGAAACATCAAATTGATGCTCTCAACTTAGCTTTCAAAGAATCGAATTGCTTAGCAAAATAGAAAAAGATTGAGCTTGTGAATGCTACAAGACTGGATGTGGAACAAATTGCTCATTAGTTCAACCTCAAATTAAAGAGCCTAGAAATGTCTCATAGAGTCGAGATGGGACTTGGAACGAAGCAATGCTGAGAGCTCTGCAGGAGAGCAAAGAGAAGGAAGCCAATCTCCAAAACTACTTGAATTTAATTAAGGCTATGCCTCATTACCATTGGATCTAGAATGTAAGATCATAAATGTTAACCCCTTGATGATTTACACTATTTTGATTATGAAAAAATTATATTCCTTATAATATGTTGAAAGCATGCAATTAAAACAGTGAATATCTTTCCATATTATCTGCTTGAATTTTTCTATGCACTGAAATTTACTTGCTATAGTTAAAAGATCTTTTGAAGCTTCTAGCCTCATTCATGTCCTTATGATTTAGGAAAGAAATCAATCTTGCTGCACTCATTGAATATCTGCAATTTATGTGCTAATATATGTTTACCATAATATGTTGGTTCCTTTTTTGATTGCAAGGGATACTTACCAAATTAAGATTTTATAACCATTAGATATGAGCTTGTAAATAAGAAAATATGCAGCATTGTTTATGTGTGAATCACTAAGTCAAAAAAAAGACCTCACTAGTATTTTGAGGAGTTGTATGATACTCTCATTCACATTATGCTTAAATGTTTGCTAATTTTTTGCTCTACTTGTGTTTTCAAAGGACCTTGTAGTGAAAAATGTCAAGGGAAGCTTGCCTTTGATAGACCTTGGGGAGACGAGAACAAGGCGGTTTGTGTCTCAAAGAACCTATGGTGAAGAGTTACGAGAGTTGTACTAGCTCTCGAGGGACCTCGTGAAGAGAATAAACCGGGCGCTTGGTTGCTCTAAGGACCTCTAGGTGAAGAAACTAATACAGCGATGATGTCTGGAATCTTCTGCAGTGTTCTAGGTTCCATTCTAGAACAAGAGTCTAGATCTTGCCGTACGAAGTGGCATCAACTCGTGCATCAGTCCACATAGGTTGTGCAAGTGAAACTAGTAGAAGTTCCCCGGGCTTGTTCACAAAACAGCTGGTTTTGTAGTACTCTAGAATCTGTCTTATCCCATCTAGAATTCCAGTTTAGCTCTTTGTGGAAAGTTGGTTTTCACCCGACTAGGGTGTTTTTGATCCTTAACTTTTATTCTGTCAAATTGTTATACTTATATGTAAAATATTCTTATATCTTAATTGATTTGACATATCCAAAATCCTAAGTGAAAGCTTAGGTAGAGAAGTGGGCTTGCCGAACTTTTATAAATTCCAATATCCATTTACTTCTGCTTTTACTACTTTGTTTATCAGTAGTTTGACTGGTTATTTAACTGGTACTTACAAATTCCAATCAGTAACTAAAACTGTTTTCTGCAAAAGACTTAAAGCATTTTGAAAGGCCAAAAAGTTATTGAGTGATAATCTTCCGCTGCATTAGAATCCTTTAGGCCTAATTCGCCCCCTCTTAAGCTTATAACCACTCCCAATATAATTAACAATGAGCTTTTGTCTTATGAAAAGAATGGATATATATGATATTGGCTATCATGAATAGTGAATCAATTATTGCTGGCTTTGATTTTTTTTTTTTTTTTTTTTGTTGATATTTTGGGTTGTTCTTTTTCTAAAATTTGAGAATGCGATCTATTTGGATTTTGATCATACTAAATTGATATTAATTGAAAGTAAATATTGAAAATAATTTGAATTCTTTTTGGAGCTTATTAGGAGGTCTTTTCAGGAAGAACTTTATTTACTTGCAATTTTGTGGACATATAGAATTTCAATCTTAATAATTTTCTAAGGATTACTTAGTGACAATTGAAGATGTAAAATCTATTTACTTGTCAGGATGCCAATTATTTGATGGAAGCTTTAATGATTTAATTTCAAGTAATCATTAAGTTTGCTATTGTAGACATCATTTCAAGATTACACATGGACTGGAGCTGCGAGTTAGTCCTACATAGGTTGTTATTGTACAAAATATATATTTTTCGGAATTAATAATAAAATACAACCCTTTAATTCATGATTTTCTCTTTATAGTCAATGAAGGTTGATCATGTGGTCTATATCTTGTTTTAAGCTAATTTAGTGATTAAATATTTGATCTTGGAGCAATAGTAGAGTTGTCAAAAGTGAGTCCAATTTTGAATTAGTCAGCTCAAACTATTTAATTTATTTCAAAAGTTATAATTAAGCCCATAACTTATACAGGTCCATAAATTATAACTATGTTTTTTAGGTTTAGGTGTCACACAAATGCATTTCAAATTATGGTTATACCCACAACTAGTGTAGAAAATAAGTTTACAAATCATTATAATGTATTTATGGGTTTAGGTCCATTATCATAAGATAATAGATGATGAAGAAAAAAATTATCTAGTTTTAGATTTATGGATCAGGACATCATTTTTGAGGTCTTTCAATCATTTAAAAAGAATTTTAGATTATTTTTTACCCCAAAAGGTCTCTAGTCATATTAGTTATTAAAACAACCCATATATATAGGTGACATGAAACCCTAAAATACATTTCTTCTACCGCCTTCTTTCTGTGCAAAAATTCGCTACAAACAACCTAACTTACTCACAAAATCGATCCATCCTAAATTAGAAAGATCACAAAGGAGACGATGAAGGGTTTGAGGACCAATCAATTCACATTCTTGATGTGGTATTCGGACCTTTAGTCAATTTTTAATTCGTTTAAGTATATTTAGACCTAATTTATCATGATTTATTTGTGTATAGAACTTCGATAATCTAGACCAACCCGCAGATTAAACAAAAGAAAATCTGAGATGTGTAAGTGGTTTTTGCCTTCTATTTCTTTACAAATGCTTTTTTATAAATACATAGATTTTTTGAATAATTTTTTTTTTTTGTATTAAAGAGGATTTGATCATCCAATGTTGAGATTTTTTATAAGTATGCTTCCTTCTATTTTCTGATAAAAGGACTCTTTCAAAAAGTAGTTTATATATGTTTTCTGTTTAAATGATTCTTCAGTGAAAAAAGAGTATTACAGCATGTTATGTTAAAATCTTTGGCTTTTTAAAGTCTAGCATGTGATCCAATGTTTTTCTTTTGTCTGTTAAATCATTTCTTATTAAAAGAAAATGATTAAAGATTATGCTCTGAATTATTAAGAAATTGTTGATAGGAACAAGTTTTGAAACCGCACTAGGGGGTTTTAGTAGCACAATCTCTTATCCCACTTAACGGAGTTGTAGTAATGAAGGCCCTCCTATGGGTAATAGTAGTAGTGTCTGAACCCACTTAATAGGGCTGTTGTTAAGTCCCTCCTGTGAGTAGTAATAGTAACCTCTAAACTCACTTAATGGGGTTGTAGTTAAGACCCTTCTATGAGTAATAATAGTAATGTCCAGACCCACTTAATGAGGTTGTATTTAAGACCTTCCCATGGATAATAGCAGTAATATCTTAATCCACTTGATAGAGTTGCAGTTAAGATCTTGATCAAGATAGCGATTAGAATTCCAAAAGTTTGCGAGCATGGATAAATAAATGAACTGTTATATCAAAAAGTTCCGAAAGCATGTTCTTCTAAAGATATTAGATGAGTATGATTTTTTGACTATAGCTTATCTAACACGAAAAGTTATCACATGGTATATAAACATCTTTTTAAAACTGTCTCGCTCTTGAAATTATGTTGTTTTATTTTACTCGAAAAAAATACATGATTTGTTTTTATGTCTCTTGTATAATATATATATATATATATATATAACTTGCTCAAATCCAATATAAGGTTAATAAACTATTTACTGGACGAAGGATCACTCATATCATTGTATAACCATTTTTATTGGGGACTTAGTTGAGAGCGGAGAGGACGATCAATTTTGCAATTGGAGACAAGGTATTAAGATGTTTCTTAGTTTCAGTCAAAATTTAGTCATTACTTAGAAATTTTTATTCATGGTTATGATTGAAGACAATTTTCTAAAAATTGTAATAGTTAAGATTGATTCCATAACATATGTGTTTGCTTCCGAAGTTTGAGAATTTAAATTGTCTTCCACTGCAACAATTTTGAAATTTTATAATAATGTCTTATGGATTTGGGGCGTGACAATAATTTTATTCATTAATTTGTTATACAAATATAAAGAAAACATTCGTTGAAATTTTGACTTCTACTAAAATTTTTTATAAAGATGGGATGATGATCATAGAAAATAAAATTTAATTTGGACTGATATTGATGTAACTGATTGCTCAAAGGAATTATTTAAGTAGGATGATAGAAAGAAAAACTGATTTTATGTTTTTGGAAACTAATTTTATGTTAAGAAATTGGATTGATTTCTAAAACAAAATTAATGAAATGAACACTTGTGGTAAAACATAACAAAATATTAAAGTCACCTAAGGTATGGTGAACTCAGTCAAAATATAATGCACATTGGGCTAGACATGCACAATCCTATTCTATTCGAGTTCAAGTTTACTCTTGCACTCTTAGATTAATAAAAAATATTATTCAATTTCATCTATATATACACACTCATACAAATGTACTAAAGTACATGTAAATGGCATCCTTCACCAAATAGACTTTAACATGAAAAACATTTATAAATTGATAACACAATTCATTTTCAAGAGAGAAAATGAAACAAAGTATTATAGACCACTAAGCCTGCAAACATCCAATATTCCACTTCCTCATCGGGTTGAACAAAAATAAACATAGTGATAACCAATGGACAACATGAAGATCCTAGCAAATGCAAAAGAAAGGCTGGAGAAAAATGCAATTACTTAAAAGTGAAGAAGATATATAACGACTGACGACACACGAAGAAAAAAGAAAAAAAGAAGAAGAACAAGAGACTGCAAGCGAGAAAAGAAAAGAAAAAAGAACAAGGAACGGAAGATCTAAGCAAGCAAATATCAACATCCAAATTTCCAATGGAACACTGAAGAATTCAGCAAGAAAGACAAGCAGAAGATGGCTCAAACTATCAATCACTCATAGCATGGGTCAGCACCTGTAGCAGATGTATAGAAAGAAAATCAAGTAGAAATGTTAGTGAAATTTTTGCAGCCAAAAAGGAATCCTTATCTCGATATGTAGTCAAAAAGACACTTCTTCTCTTACCTTTCACAGGGAGTTGTTCCCGTGAGAGTTGTCATAATCCTCAAGGAAATTGAATATACGAACTCTAAGGCTGTCGTTGCCTAAGTCCTATTGTTCTTCTTGTATTAGCTTTGCTGACGCCACAGCAGAGTAGCTACATTGATACAAATCAATCATTTCGAGTGTTGGAATTTCTCTGATTTCACAAGAGATCTCTAGTAACCAGAGCCAGAGGTGGTCGTAGAGGCTTAAGTGCTGAAGCTGTGGGAAGTGTGTATCCATGGCTCTCCATTGCTTCAAATATGACACATAAATAAGCAAAAACTTTAATTTACTGAATTCCCCATCGTTTGGTTCCCATACTGGGCCATCGAAGGCTTGGTATTTCAATTTTAGCACTTCAAGATTAGGAGATGAACCAACAACTGTCATTTTTTCCCAAGGAATTCCGCAACCACTGAGAGTTAGCTTTTTGAGACTACGAGGAAAAGCAAGGTTCGCTGAAAATGGATTCCAAACTAGGAAACCCGTTGGAAGAAAATCGCATTTCAATGTTTCAAGTTGGTGTAGGTAGACAAAATTGTCGAATTCATAGGATGTCCATTCGGTTTCATCGTCAAAACTATAAGAAATTCCAAGTTTCTTTAGATTTGGCTCATTTCCAAGGCCTTCTTAGTGCATCTGAAATCTACTACCCCTGAAAGTGTGTGTAGATTCTCCATAAGAGCAATAGAGTCTTTCCTTATAATTTGTTTAGGCAAGAAACTTCTCTCGAACAAGAGATGTCTCAGTCGCGGCATCTCCCAGATGTTTGGTGGTAGATATAAAGTGAAATTACTATCCCTCGATAAACGATTAAAGTTTGAAGATACTCAAGTTTGGATAGTGATGCAGGAATAAAGTTGTTGCTGCCTCTATAGATGAAAGCAATATATCTTAAATGAACTAGCTCTACTATTTGCATTGGGAACTCATCAAACCATATTTCGAGTGCATCAAATAGCCTAAGTTTTCCACATCTCATGGTAAAAGATAGTGATTGATTATCTAGCTGGCTCAAAGATGTAGGCAAATATAGAAGAGAATGGACAGGCGAGTCAAGAATGTCCATAAAGCAATCAAAAGATTTTTGTGACTGAATACTTACTCAGCGTTGGTTGTTCCTTTCTTGTGGAAAAATGCCAACATCTTAATTCATTATTTGAGAAATCTATCATCGAAAGCTTTTTTTACTCATAACTCCCTCAACAGGTCATGGATGATGCAAATTTCAATTCCACCATTTGATTTCTCCTATCAACAAGAATGAGACTTCTATCAATATGATCCTTGAGGTTGAAAGAGTATAAGAACTCAAATGGGTAAAGGACTCAAAGGAGTCAGACAATATAATTTGGAACTTTCAGATATAACTGAAATTCCAGAGATATAGCAAAAATAAACAGAAAGATAAATAAAAGAGACAAGATAGTTATAGTGGTTTGGCAAGCCTACTCCACTACCTATGTCAAAAGACTTAGGATTTTGAACCTGCACTTTATTAATCAAACATATTAGAACAAGTACAATAAGCAATGCTAACTTCTCTAAACCTCACAGGTTGCAATAAACATTCAGCAAGCTTTATTGGAGTTTTAAGAAAGAGTTCCAAGGAAATAATCCCAATCTTACATAATAGCACTCGTTATTTTTCATCAAGCTCTCCATTCTATTAAATAGTCGAGTACAACATCCTTACAATGAATCTTCAATCAGTTCATTCTTCTCCTTGAATAGTGTAATGGTAACATACCAAAACCACTTTGACTTATATATAGGAAGCCAGATTTTGCTCCATCATTTAGTTACCATACAAACTGCACCTGTCATAGTAACAAAACTGCAACTGCCATAATAAGTTCAATAAGCTTTCATTCAAAAAGGGCATAATCAAAAATGGTTTTCAAAGGGAATCCTAACAATCTCCCCCTTTTTGATGATGCCTTTTTTGTTGTTCTCCCCTTGTCTTAAGAGACTATTACATGGGATGTTCTCTCTCCCTTTTAACAAAATACTTAAAGACACAAGTAAGCTGTAAACACTTAATACACAAATCTTTTGGTAGTTAATATCATTGTTCTCCCCCCTGTCAAAAAGCTTAATACCAAAAGTCAAATTTTGAAGCATAATAGAATAGATGTTATAGTAATACCAGTTCTAGCACATGTGCTGAATTCAAACTAGTGACAGAACATAATAAGGTAGTTCTAGAATGTGCAAACATTAGATTTTAAGCAAGCAGCAACAGCAGATCAAAGTAGCAGCAGAAGTTCAAAGTAGTAACAAAAAATAACACTTTGGTTTTAGAATGTGTAAGCATCAAATTTAAGCAACAGCAGAACACACTACAACAAATTACACTTTTAGTAATGAATAATTTCGCTACCATAATGATGAAATTCATTACCCAAAATATTGGTCAAGAATTTTTCGTTATTGAAGTTTCGTGCCCTAAAGCCCATCGTAAAAATTCTTAGTAACAAAATGTATGGTTCGTTACGGATGATGACCTTATGGCGATGAAATGTATCATTACAAAAAGTTTCATATTAGTGACAAAACGATGTTAGTTACAATAGATTTCTATAGTGTAACGAAATACCTAGTTACCAAAACGTTGACAGTTTTGTCGCCTTTTATTTTTCGTTACCAATGCATATTATAATAATATTATTTGTTTATTTTAGTTTCGTTACAAATTGTTTGTGTAACAAAAAATTTGGTTACGATTAGTTAAATAATATTTTTATTTTAATAAGCTTCCCGTTACTAATAGAATACATAACTAACAATTTCGTTACAAAAGATATTAAGAGTTTTGTTACAATTAGTATATACAACTAAATGTTTCGTTACCTATGACATGCAAGATTAAAATATTTTGTTACAAATAAGCAATGAATTGGTTACAAATAATTAATTTCTTAATTAAGATTGAGTAATTATTTACGAATTGGTAAATAGTTCACTACAGATAAGTAAAATAATTCATTACGGATACGTCAAATTAAATTGTTACGATTAAGAAAAGTGACCAACAAATTTCGTTACCAATAAATTATTTTTGTAACAATACTACTTTTGTTATAAAAAGTGTTCATTTTTCCCTATTCAATAGGTCAATATGGATACAAAATTGCAGAAGGAATTCAGATTTGAAGTATATCAGCATCCTAAATATAGATAATTCATAGTCATTCCTTCAATAAACAAAAGAGTAAGCACATCCATCCATCCACAAATATTACACCAACCACATTCATCTATCTATAGACATAAATATAATTTCAAAACATCAATCCCAAATTCAAACCACAACCAAAGCCATGACAACCAAATGAGTATATCAATCAAACAAAAGTGTTAAGTTTTCAAGAAGTGTTCTCTCAAGTAACAAAAGATATCTCCAAAATATATTCCTTAATTGTCGTCAACATCATTACAAAGAGGGCTACTTCCGACAATCTGCAAAAAAGATTCCACAACATACTGTGAATATGAAAAACATCAAATTAGGTATTACATATGTTTAACAAGTCACTACACATCTATTTTTTCTTAGATTGAATAAGTATGATATGTTCAAGAAAGAAGTGTCCATAAGTCGTAAAGATGCCCAAATGGAAGATGCTAAGCTTGTGACTAATATACAGCCTAACAGGCATCAAAGAACTTTTTCCAATATATTTAACTAAACTTTTTGTGCAAAAGTTTCTACCAATTGAAATCAATTCTCTCATTCAGTTCCCACCCATAATTCCTTGATTCTTGCAAGCCAAAAAGTACTTTACACATTGTTTGAATGGAAATGTAAATTTTCACATACCACTGACAAGTAACTGAAATAGCAAATACAAGGAACAAAGCACTCAGAAATGTAGCAAGTATAGAACTAAGTACTCCAAAAATACTTGATTCTAAATAAAAATTGGATAATCTATCATATCCTAAAACAATTTAGTAACAAACGTTTTTCCAGCCTCCCATACTTCTCAATCAGCATAAATCAGCACAACTAAAAGAATGGTTTCTAGGCATAACTTAAAACTTCCATATTTTAATAGAGAAAATAGGTTTGCGAGACTAAAGGAAAGAACTACATATAGCTACTACTCTTCTAAATAAATGTTCAAGTCCAAGTAATATTATCAACGAAGAAAAACTAGATGATAAATTAGCATAAAGAACATAAGAAATGGTTGAACATAAATTTTTTGAAAAACAATGCTACCTTATCATCTCTTCATGATTAAGTTAGAATATCACCTCCAGTTCAGGCCCAAATGAAGCACCATAGACCAAAATCTTTTTAGGAACACAACCACGAATGACACACCTGAAATATTTAAATAAAAAATCACTGTAATAATAATAATAATAATAATAATAATAATAATAATAATAATAATAATAATTTACAAAAAAAAAGAAGGTTGTTCGGTCTCCCGACGGGAGGCTTGGGTAGAAGCTGGCCTGGCCTCCCGTCAGCTGACCCAGCAGCAGTTGGATTGCTCTCGCCAACTCACCTAGCTGCTGTTGGGTCTCCTGACAGGACGGCGAGAGCCAGAGCCAACTCCAGCTCTCAGGGACGAGCATCTCGCCGGCACTACCGTGAACATTACAGTGTAAAAAAAAAAAGAAGGAAGAAGAAGAAGAAGAAGAAGAAGAAGAAGAAGAAAGGAAGAAGAGAGAGTACCAAAATAGGAGGGAGGGAAATGAAATGGATGGGTGGGAAATGAAATTGAAATGTAAAGGGAACAAGACTCTTGTCTTATATATTTTTTATTGTTTTATATTTTTATTTTGATAATTTATTTATAGTAATTAATTTTTAAAATTTTAAATTTTAAAATTTAATTATCCAGTCGTTTGTTATATATGACTCTAATTTATATTTTGATACTTAATATTTTTACATATTATATTTTAATATAATTTTAAAAAATTAAATTTTATGATGATTATTGAATATTGACATTTAATTTTAAATATGTAGATATAATAATGTTAATCAATAAAAATATTCTCCATTTTTAGTATTTTTGAGGTTTAAAATTTATAGAAGTTGTGAGATTTTAGGATTTAGAGTTTAAGTTTTATATTTAGATAAATTTTATTTGTTTTCTAAATTAATAATAGTACAAATCTACAAAATAAAATTATGAAATAATATATTGATATTATATTATAGGTATAGAGTATAGTTAGATATTTTAAAACATTTAAAAGTTGTTTGGGTGAGTTTATAAGCTTCTCAAAACATTTTATAAGATGTTTGGTAGCTTATAAGATGTCAAAAAGTGTTTCGCAATCTTTTTAAGAAAAAATCTTATAAAGATTCTAACATAATATGTTAGAAATTTATAAGCACTTTTTAAAAAAGTACGAAGTTCTTAAATTATTTTTAAGATCTTAACAGGCTCCCTGAATTTTAATTATATTAATTATGAAATTGTCATTACTAATACTTTATATGCTCCGAGATCTTATTATCCAAACACTTTGAGAATTTATTTTTAAAAAAAGATCTAGCATATTGAAAAATATAGGATGTAGGAACTCCAAAAATATCTTATAAGATGTAGGAGCTTATAAGATCTTTTAAATAAATTTAGCCAAACACCTTCTTAATGTACATTTAGCTAGTTAATAATTTTAGTATTTTACTCTTTTATTTTAGAATTAAAAAGTTAATAATTCTCGATTTAGTTACTTTTTTTCTTATTATTAATTTTTTTCTAAATTATTTGGGCAATTAAATTTATTTTTGTAATATTCTTTTATACAGTATTTATCTAATATATCTAAATTTTTTATATGAAAATTATTTCTTCCATGATAATAAGATTTCAAAAATAAACTTTTTTTTCGTAAATTGAAAAATAAATAATAATTTTCAAATATAAATTTACACTTAACATGATTTTGTTTTGCAAATTACAAACTAATACCCACCAACATATTAAATATAAAATATTTTAATTTGTGAAATAATTCAATAGTTTTATAAAATTTGAAAATAATTTTTTTTCAAAACAAAAATCAACTTTTTTTAGGTAATAATATTTGAGAAAAAGATTTAAAAATAGAGACTTACTCACTACAATACTACATATATTTAAACCTTTTTAATGAAAATAATTCAATTATTAAAATAAGATTGGGGAGAAATTGATATTTCATACTTATCATAAGTTACAATCTTAAGCATCCAGACAACTGATTGTGCTAAAATTACGATATCCAAATTAGTAATCCAAGCAAACAAATAAAGTATTGATATATTTATTAGCTAATGAATCATACACTTACCAATCACATCCAAACCTATCATAAAAAACAAACGAGCCCTTATGGAATAATTGACATTAAATTTACCATTATATATTATGTTAATTATTGTTCAAAATTAATGTACTTAATAATAAATATCATAAAAGATTACCAATGTCAAATAACATTTGACATGACATTTGACATAAAAGTAAATTATTCATTCTTAATTAATGTAATTAATAATTATAATAAAAGTTAACAGTGTTACATGAACTTGAGATAATGTTATTTCTATTGATTAATCAAGTATACAATTTATAAATTCATATGTTAGTATCTTAATTAATTTCACTTATTCTATTCATCCACCCATAAATCATATCTTCATGAAATTTCACTTATAGAATATGAGTCGTAAAACATTTACTGAAATAGAACTTATGCTTTCAATATATTAATTATTTCATAATAATTAATTTGTATTTATATTAAATTTACATTAATGAGTAACATTAAATTTGCCATAAAACATTTACTAAAATAGAACTTATGCTTTCGATATATTTAATTATTTCATAATAATTAATTTGTGTGTGTATATATATATGTATATATATATATTAAATTTACATTAATGAATAACATTAAATTTGCCATTGTATATATTATATCAAAATATTGATTCTAAACTAATGTATTTAACAATAAATATCATAAAAGATTACAAATATAAAATAAATTTTGCTCATTCTTTTATAAATTTGTACATATGTATAAAATAAGAATATATGAAATAATGAGAAATGAGAAATAATGATAAATTTATATATGTATAAAATGAGAAATATATGATGATCTTCTTTAAATTTTATTGAAATTTATATACATATATGTATATATATACTATATATGTGTATAAGTATGAATAAAAAATTATATTATATATATATATTTATAAATATTAAATATTATTTAATTCGGAATGAATAAACAGAAAAAAATAGATAAAATAAAAGTAATTTAAATTTTATTGATAAATTTATATATATGTATATTATATATATGTGAATAAGTATAAATAGAAAAAATAAGTATACATGTATGAATAATTAGAAAGAAAAAAGATAAAAATAAAAATTATTTAAAATTATATATATATAGAAATATGTATAAAATGAGAATATATGAAATAATGATAAATTTATATATATGTATAAAATGAGAAATATATGAAATAATGGAAGAAGAGAAATTTGAGAATAAAAAGAAAAGAAAAGAATGAAAAAAAATAATAAGAAAATAAAATATGATAATAAAAAGATATCTAAATTGAATTGTAAACATGTGAAATGATTAAGGGTAAATTGATCTTTTTATATTAAAATTATATTAAATGGGCAACAAATGTGGAGGGGGAGGCGGTGTGTGTGGTTTTATAAAATATAAGGGATTTATTTTGTGTGTGTGTGTGTGTGTATATATATTTTCACAGTAGGGTTTGAAATTAAAACGAATATTTAAAATAATTATTTTAAATCAAATTGGCATGTTGGATTGGGTGGATTTGAGTTGGCGAGTTGACCAAATGAAAATCACATCGACCCGAACTTAACCTGATACAGGTTGGGTTAGTGTTAAGCATTTTTAGGTTGTCATCAAGTTGGGTTGGGTTAGGGTTGAGAAAATTAATGTTATACCCCTACTTCAACTCAACCCAAGCTCGCACGATCCATCCAAATTGCCACCCCTATTGACACCAATTCATTATAAAATTAGTGAAGCCCAATCAATAAAAAAGGAGTTGCTAAAGCCCAATTAATCAACTCTGCAATTTGATGTCAAACCCAATTCTTTACCAAATGATATTAATTTACTAAAAAATCGGTGAACTCATATTAATAAAAGAAAAGTTGCAAAAACACAATTAATCAATTCTTTAAGTTAATGTCAGATCCAATTCATTTTGAAATCCAATTCACTAATTTACTAGGAGAATTATTGAAGCTCAATTAATGAAAAGGAAGTTGGTAAAGCCCAATTTGTCAATTCACTAAAATATTACTTAAGCCCAATTAGTAAAAAGAAAAATTAAAAAAAATAAGCTGGTCAATGCAAAGTAATCAATTATTTGAACTAATGTGAAGCCCAGTTAATAAAAAAATAAGCTCAATTCCTTCAAGAAAGCCTGATTCATCATTTACATCACTTCAAATTTGTTCAAGACCAACTCTTAAAATGAAGCCTAATTCACCACTTAATTTACTATAAATTTGGTCAAATCTATTTCATAAATGAAAACTCCCAATTCATTGAATAATTTACAAAAAAGTTATAAAGCTCAATATTTTAAAGAAATTGGCCCAACTAATGGATTATTCACTTCAAATTTCTTCAAGCTCAATCTTTAAAATAAAATCCAGTTCAGTAATAATTCACTAAAAAATTGGTTAAGCCCAATTAACAAATTCTTTACATTATTGTGAAGTCCATTTCTTGAACAAAATCCCAACCCACAAATATTACTAAAAAATTAATTGAATATTCATTTATAATTAGTAACGAAAATCATTGTTACCATATGTGTACAATTGATATTTGGAGGGAAGTTAAATAAAGTTTAGTAACTAAAAACTTTGTTACAATATATTTTATTTATAACAAATATTTTGTTGTTACAAAAGGTATCAAATTTTGTTACAAATATATTGTAACACCCCTAGAAATGCATTGATTTTTCATAATTTATTTAAGTATTAATTTATGAGAATTTTAATTTATTTATTTGATTTTTCAAAAATTTTGTGGGTTAAAATGCAAATAAAAAAGACTTAATTGCATAAGTTTTAAAAATTATGAGGGTCAATTTGTAATTTTAATAGTTAGAGGACCTAATGTGAGGGATATCACAAATTGGTGGCTAAATTGAACTTAACAAAACTGATAAAGGTCAATTCATAATTCTGAAAAAGCCTAAATCTATAAAAATGCAAATTTTCAATTCCTCCCCCACATTTCTTTCTTCCCACCGAAGCACCCTTTTCTTCTTCTCTCACCGGCAAACCTCCGGCCACCACCCCAAACCCCGAACTAGCTACTTAACCTTCTTCCCCACTTCACCTTGAACACAAATATACCCTCCACCACCTCCATCTCCAGCGAGACCACCGAGAAACGTGAAGACCGATCGGAGCCATGGCGGAGCTTGGTGGGTTTCATTTTCTGGCGACGAAAATGTACATGCAACTAGTGGGTTCGAGAAGGTGCAGCTCAAGGATGATGATGATGGTCTTTGATTGAAGTTTCCAATGACGACGAATTTTGGACGAAACAGTCACGGCGGCGTGGAGCTTCTAAGTTGAAATTGAAGGGCAATCCGGCGGCGAACAGCGAAATTAACCTGGGCATCTTGTTATTTAAGCTGAAAGGTACCGCGTAGTGGTGTTGTTGGTCTTCTCCGGTGGCGGCGCAGCGGCGGCGGAAGAACAAAATCTTCGCCTCGATGAGAGGAACTCATGCACGAGGCCTAATCATGAAAATTGTGATTCAATAGTGAGATATTGGTAATTAACTGGAAGAAAATAATTTTTGTATTGTATGTATATATATACACATTCAAATCATATCTAACCTTGTATAATCGGAAAGAATAAACAGATCAACTGAAAAATACAGCCATGCATGGGAAATCAAACATGCATGAAAGTATTTGAGCTTGAAAAAGCCCAAAATTGTATTATTTCATGTGATCCATAGTTAGATAAGCCTATTAAGTGAAGAAAACCCTAATTTTATGTAATCGTGACTTAAGTGACAAAGTTTGGATTTTAATTATAATTGGGTCGCTATAATCGATAATCATGTAATGTTATAACGTTAATATGCAAATTAGGGATTCAATTATATTATTTTACCGATATAGGATGAACTTCATAAATAATTTATATATTCGATGCGAATAGCATGATGGCGATAATACCAAAGCATAAACCCTAACCACAATATTAGGTGGTTGACTACCGAAAATGGGATAGCTATTAGAATGATTATGAATACTAGACATCATTAAGGTTGAACAAGGGTTTTGATATAAAATTACTCTTTTGAATAGGTGACGGAGGAGTTTGCCCCGAGGATCAATAGATATTGACTTCATTGCCGAGGTTGATAAGATGAGGATCCGCCAATCTGGCACTCTTGTACCTATCGAATTTTCTTGATAAACCCTTGTGAGGGTTGGTATTGACTTGATTACCGTATTCTGTTAATTATTGTTACCCCTATGAGGGATCTGTCAATTGGTTCTTGCTTGTATGAGCTTATTTCGTATCTATCGTTGACCCGTTAGGTTCTGCTGATTTAATATCTATCTTGATTAACGTTGCTTGATTATCGAACCCTGTGTGGTTTTCTTGATTTGGAAATGATTGGTATTTTATCCATTTTTCTTGAAAATGACTATGTACAATCAAACTCTATGAAGTTCTCTGAATTTGTTCTATCTGAAACTGAATTGTACGCTCGAGTGACTTGTGGTTTTAAAACTGTTCTGGTCACAAACTAATTTACTGTTCTGGCACCATGAACTTTCATACTTTTATCAGATTGTTCTCGTTGAATTGAAAATTATTATTGTCAATTGTCATATTGGTTTTCTTGATTGTTAAGTGTATTGTAGATCGCCTTATTGGCAAATTTGTTCAGTTGATTTGCCTTGTTGGCAATTGATCATTCAAAAGCTTGCTTTAAAATGGTACAGGAGAATTATTGGGCTGAGAGGCTTGCTAAGCTGTCATGCTTGTGCCATTATTATTGCCAAGCCGTCGTGCTTGTGCCACTGTTTCGCCAAGCTGTCATGCTTGTGCCATTGTTATTGCCAAGTCATCATGCATGTGCCACTATTTCACCAAGTTGTCATGCTTGTGCTACTGTTATTGCGGAGCTATCATGCTCGTGCCACTAAATTGTTATTGTTGATCGATTGTACTGTTATAGAGGCATAAGGGTATTCTGATATGTATATTTTGCTCTTTTATTGAAATGCATATTCTGTTGGATTTGTACTGTTAATTGTATTTTGCTCGTGGAGCAATAAGGCTGGAGTGAGTTCCCAGTCTAAATTGGGCTGATATCCCAGGCCAACTGAGCCGTCTGTATCCCCTCCCAAACTGTGATCGATTGAGACGCTCTAAACCTCCTGAACAACATCGATCGAGATGATCCCAGGCCTTTTGAGCTAATAGTTATGGCATTCTGACCTAGCAATTGCTAATTATTTGGAAATTGTCATTTTACTTCATTCTGGCATCTAATTGTGCTTCCATAGTTCCAACTGTTGAACTCCATTATTATTGTTGATTCTTGATAGCTGTCTATTATTTTGCCTTATTCCTCACTGAATCCTTATGACACACCCTCGTATCGTTTATTTCCTTTCAGACATGTATGAGATTGGAAGCTTGGACTAAGGGTTTTGACTTGATGTTTTGTATTAGTGTTTGGTGAATAGATGTTTATATGAATTCACTATTGATTATATTTTGGTATTAGAAATGTGTAAAACATTGGGACAAATGTAAGACTTTTAGTATGTATGAACTATGTTGCTTATGTTGATATCTTGGTTTTGCTTTTTGATGGGTTATTAGCGTGAATTGAGAACTATGATATTATGGTATTAAGTTAAAGCATGCGGTGAGTTGTGATTGCTGTGGTTTATTGGAGAATTTTGGAAAAAAATTTATGGGCCTATTAGATATGATATTGCATGCTATAGGATTGAATTGAGTGGCATTCCGACTTTTGGGTTATATCCCAGTGGGGTGCCACAGGCATGATATCAGAGCTTGGGTTTGGAAACCCAAGCTACACTAGGATAGGGTCCTAAGATACAACCTTTGGATGTTTTGCATATGTTGAGAAATTCTGTGTGATTCAAGGATTTGAGGTGAATTTGATTTATTTAAGATTGATAAAGGAAGTTATGTATTATAGGATGGAAAATGGACATAGGGAAGACAAGGAACCTGTAGAGGATGATGAGAGCATAGAAGCCCTAAAGGAAAGAACTAGGGCTGTAGAGGCTGAAAAGGAAAAGCTGAGAGAAATATGCCAAAACTTTGAGGAAAGGCTTTATAACTTGAGAGAGACTCTAAGAAATAGTCAGGCTGAAAACAATTACATGAAGTTAGGAATAAGGGCTAGAAGCTACATGGTAGCAAAGTTAAAAGAAGATATAGAAAGAGAAGAACGACAAGTTAGCATTCCTGAAGCACAAGTTGAGGGCAGGCTGTTTGAAAGCACATGGAATAGACTTTTCAGTTGTTAGAAATTGACCCCAGGAGAATCATGGATATGAACTACATCAACATGAACGAGATCGGAGAGATGATAGCTTATTACAGTAGAGTTATAGATCAAGTTGTAGGTGTAGGTATAGGCATCGATGTTGGTGTCGGACCATCTGGAGTCCACCCCTCACCCAAGTGTGGACATGGGCCTGGTATATGTATAGAGGAGATGCTTACGAGGATACCGAGAGCTGTACCTATAGTGAACCCAAAGGAGGATCCTGCTGATGAGGAGCCCGCGATGGATCTAGTACTGGAGTTCTTGGTAGATGAGCCGCCTGATGAGGTTGATGCAGAGATCCTGATGGTTGAGGATGATGTAAAGATACTGATACCCAATGAGGATATGGAGATACTGATACCAGATAAGGATGTGGAGATACTGATGGATGATGAAGATGAGGATGCGGAGTCTGTTATCACGGACATAAGAGACCTGGACTAGATGGTTTGTGATATAGATACGAAACCACTATGTATATAGAATAGTGCAGTTCTAACCCTTAGGTCGAGTAGTACGGGCTATAGTTACTCAGATGCGATAGGAGTCCCTTTGCACTAGCCTTGTCATTTTTTTACGACTAGGCATACGGTTAGCTTAGCCAATTTTGAAATTTTTTGAACTGTATATACTACTGTAACTGCTAATGCTGACTTGATTCTAAATGAAATTTTACCCTTAGTTACTAAATAACTTATATGGTGTGCTAAATTGCCTTCGTTTCTCGCTTTCTTTTTAAATTTGGGAAATTTGAAAGAATTGATTTATGATTTAAATTTTATTTATGAATCAATGGTAATAAGCTTAAGTATCAAGGAATTAGAAGACGATGGCATCCCATGAGAGTAACGATGTTCTGGCCCCAATGATAGGAGGTCGTATGGGAAGGCCAGTGGGTAGAAGACTCAATGTGCCTCAAAACCCTAAGCGGAATGCGCCTACAAACCAACAACCCTAGCAAGAGGATGAAATTTCACTAACTAATCTGGTTGACCAGCCACCTATAGGTCAACCTGTCGAACCTATGAATCCTGAGGGATCGAGGCACCAGCCATGTGGTCAACTTAGAGGTGGTAGGGCAAGAGCTGTAAATGAACTTGCAGACAATTGAGCATTGGAATGATTTTTGCGTTTCCAACCTCCTAAAATTTTGGGAGAACCACGTGACAGAAAGGCGGAGGAATGGATAGACAATCTAGAGAATATATTTGAGACCCTCCACTACCCTGATGAGCAAAAGGTTCGATTTGCTGCATTCTTATTAGCAGGGTCGGGGTGCAGCTGGTGGAAAATAGTAGATCGAAGATTAACGGCCGCAGGGACCCAGCGGACCTGGGAAAATTTTACAAGAGAATTTATGGACAAGTATATTCCTCTGGTAGTCAAGTAGGCAAGGAAAAAGGAGTTTATGAATCTAATCTAGGGAAGTTAAATAGTGAGTCAGTATGAGGCTACCTATAGTTGGATGATTTAGTATGCCCCTTACATACTAGAAGATGAGAGTCGCTAGAACCGGCAATTCATACAAGGATTGTGATGGGAGTTCAGATAAGGATTAGCTCTCTTTGATGTGCCAAATCTCAATGTGGCGGTCAATAAGGCTCTATAGTTGGAGTCAGAACTGCAGGACATTCGAAGAATTAAGGATAGAATCCGAAAGGGTAAGCTGTACCCTGGGGAGCAAAGCAGTGCATGAAAGAAACAGCCCCGATTGAGGATCAGGAACACAACGCCTCAAACACTCCAAGCTGGCAAAATAACAAATTAGACCTAAGGAGGGACGCAAAAATAATGTGGATATTGTGGGAGATCTGGACATAAAGAAGTAGATTGCTAGATGAAGTAATGCAGGTGTTTGGGTTGTAGCAGCGACAAGCATTTCTTGAAAGACTGCCCTAGAAAGGAAGGCCCGGCACTCACAATGAGAGGAAAGCAAATGGTAGGAGCTAAAGGGAAACAAAAGGTGTAGGCTCGTGCCTATGCTTTAACTGGAGAAGACGCGCCATATCCAAATGAAATGGTAGAAGGTATGGTCTCTATAACTGCTATCTCTAGTAATACCTTGTTTAACCCTAGTGCATTTCATTCTTTCATATCTTCTACTTTCTCTCAAAAGTTAAACAAGCAACTTAAAACTATGACCTATCAGATAGAGATTCTGACCCCTCTAGGGATAGGATTAACAACAGATACTATATATCAGGATTGTCCAGTGTTGATAAGGGATGAGGTATACCCAGCCAACCTCATACAGATACCCATTCAAGGTTATGATCTAATTCTTGGGATGGATTGGTTATATAAACATCGAGTGCATGTGAATTGTTTCACCAAGAGTATTACGCTTGGGAACAAGACATCGATATCAAATCGCCAAACCACGGATAATGCTAATTTAATGTCACTAATATCAGCACTAGAGGCTAAGAAGATTCTAAAAGAAGGAGGGCAGGGATTTTTGGCATACCTTATAAATAAGCCCCGAGACACGACCAAAATAGAAGAAGTGGATATAGAGGCCAAGTATCCTGAGGCATTCCCAAATAAGTTGGATTTGATACCTCTTAATAAAGAGATAGAATTTGTTATTCATACTCTACCAGACGCCTATATCTAAGACTCCTTATAGAATGACCCTAGCAGAGTTGAAAGAGTTGAAGGACCAATTTCAGGAAATGCTGGAGAAGCAGTTTATAAGACCAAGTATTTCTTCGTGGGGAGCCCCAATGTTGTTCGTTAAAAAGAAGGACGGATCCCTCAGAATGTGTATTGATTACAGGGAGTTGAATAAAGTCAACATCAAGAATAAGTATCCTTTACTGCACGTGGAAGAGTTGTTTGATTTGCTACAAGGGTCTATAATCTTTTCAAAGTTGGATTTAAGGTAAGGCTATTACCAATTAAAGATTAGAGAAGAGGACATACCAAAGACAGCCTTCAATTCTCGATATGGTCATATCGAGTTTGTAGAAATGCCGTTAGGTTTGACTAATGCCCCGGCGGCATTTATGGATCTAATGCATTGAGTGTTCCAGCTATATCTGGATAAATTTGTGGTAATCTTTATAGATGACATCCTTGTATATTCAAAATCTCGAGAAAAACATGTAGAGCACTTACGCTTAGTACTCAAAACTTTGAAGGAGCATCAATTATATGCTAAGTTTAGTAAGTGCTAGTTTTGGATAGAACAAGTAGCCTTTCTTGGACATATTATCTCCTAGAATGCAGTAGAAGTTGATCCTTCTAAGGTAGAGACGATAGTCAGCTGGAAAAGATCCAAGAACGTAATAGAAGTTTGTAGCTTTCTGGGTCTAGCTAGCTATTATCGGAGGTTTGTACGCGATTTCTCTAAGTTAGCTGGCCCATTGACTAAGCTAACATAGAAGAAACAGCCACTTAACTCGGGTGATGATTGTGAGAGGAACTTTCAAGAACTTAAGAATAGATTGACAACGGCCCCAATCCTAGCTCTTCCAGATGGATTGGAAGATTTTGTAGTTTATACAGAAGCTTCTAAAGAAGGGCTTAGGTATGTGCTGATGCAAAGAGAGATGTCATCACCTATGCATTGAGGAAGCTCAAATCACACGAAGAAAACTCCCCAACTTATGACTTGGAGTTAGCTGCGGTCATATTTGCGCTATCAAAATGGAGACATTACCTCTATAGAGCTACATTTGAGGTATATACTAACCATAAGAGTCTTAAATATCTGCCCACTCAAAAAGATTTGAATATGAGACATTGTCGATGGGTAGAATTCCTTCAAGATTATGATTTCTCAATTGCGTACCACCCAGGGAAAGAAAATGAGGTAGCAAATGCCCTGAGTCGCATAGCTGGAGTAGCTCACATGATAGGAACAACAATGTTGAACATTCCAAAGTCAGATGCTGTGATAAGAATGAGACAAAAAGTTTAGCTTGTTGGAGTAAATGTGCAACCAGAATTGTATGCTGAAATACGATAGGCTCAAGCTAATGACAAATGGGTATCGAAAAGAAAGAAAATATTCAAGAGGTTTGGGGAATTCGAGCTCAGTGCTGATGGGCAAGGTAATCTTTTATTTTGCAAAAGAATCTGCATGTCAGAAAAAGTAAAAGGGAGATTATTGGATGGGACACACAAGTCAAGGTTTGCGATACATCCCGGGGGAACAAAGAAGTGTTGAGACTTAAGAAAGCAGTTTTGGTGGAATGGAATGAAGAAGGATATTGTAGATTATATACGAAAATATCTAACATGTCAGTTGGTGAAGGCGAAGCATCAGCGACCATAAGGATTACTCCAACCACTTCCAATACCCGATTAGAATGGGAACAAATCACCATAAACTTTGTAACAGCCCTACTGGTGGTTCAAAGTGGATATAACAGCATATAGGTGATAGTAGATAGACTGACTAAATCTGCACACTTTCTAGCTATCAAGACATAATACATGGTCGAGAAGTTGGCTGAGTTATATATCAAGAAAATTGTCAGATTTCATGGAACCCCAATCAGTATTATGTCGGATCGGGTTCCAAAGTTCACTTCAAGACTTTGGAAGGCTTTGCAAGAACATTTGGGCACAAGGTTGCAATTCAGTTCCAATGCCCACCCCAAACTGACGGACAATCGGAGAAAACCATACGAATATTGGAGGATATGTTATGGGCTTGTGTTTTGGACTTCGGGGGAAGTTGGGACTGACACTTGCCTTTAATTGAATTTACATACAATAACAGCTACCAGTCCACAATTCAAATGGATCCATATGAAGCGCTGTATAGCAAAAAGTGTCGATCTCCATTACATTAGGATCTTGAAGAGTACAAGAGTAGTGATCACAAGACCCTAGGAACTATAAGACTTGAATTGATCTAAGAGACTATTGAGAAAACACAGATCATTAAGCAGAGAATGAAAACTGCACAGGACCGACAGAAAAGTTATGTAGATAAGAGGAAAAGGGATTTAGAATTTGAAGTCGGTGATCAGGTATTTCTTAAAGTTTTTTTGAGGAAATGTGTTCGAAGGATTGGTAAATGAGGAAAACTTAATCCAAGATACGTTGGTCCTTGTAAGATATGTGAGAAAATCGGACCAATAGCATACCGCCTAGAGCTGCCCCAAGAAGTGATAGGCATTCATGATGATTTTCATGTTTTGCAACTTCGAAACTATCATCCTGATCCTTCTCATGTTATCCCTCATGCCAGTATGTCTCTGCAAAGTGATCTAACATATGAGGAATAGCCAATTAGAATTCTAGACCGAAAGTTTCGAGAACTTAGGAATCAAAGGATTCCTCAAGTGAAAGTTCTCTAGTGCAATCATAACTTTGAGAAAGCAACTGGGGAACCGAAAGATCTGATGCACCAGTAATACCCTGAACTCTTCTAGTATTCAGGTGAGAATCTGGGGACCAGATTCTTTTAAGAGGGGAGGAGTCGATAACACCCCTAGAAATGCATTGATTTCTCATAATTTATTTAAGTATTAATTTGTGAGAATTTTAATTTATATATTTGATTTTTCAAAAGTTTTGTGGGTTAAAATACGAATAAAAAAGACTTAATTACATCATTTTTAAAAAATTTACGAAGGTCATATGTAATTTTAATAGTTAAAGGACCCAATGTCAGGGATATCACAAATGGGTGGCTAAATTGAACTTAACAAAATGATGGGGGTCAATTCATGATTCTGAAAAACTTAAATCTATAAAAATGAAAATTTTCAATTCCTTCCCACATTTCTTTCTTCCCACCAAAACACACTATTCTTCCTCGCTCACCAGCAAACCTCTGACCACCACCCCAAACCCCGAACCAGCTACATAAACTTCTTCCTCACTTCACCCTGAACACAAATATACCCTCTACTACCTCTATCTCCGGTGAGACCATTGAGAAACATAAAGGTCGATTGGAGCCGTGGCAGAGCTTGGTGGGTTTCATTTTTCGACTACGCAAAACGTACATGCAACTAGTGGGTTTGAAAGGGTGCAATTCAAGGATGATGATGATGGTCTCTGATTGAAGTTTCCGGCGAAGGTGAAGGCGATGGAAAATTTTGGATGAAATAGTCATGGCGGCATAGAGCTTCCAGGCTGAAATTGAAGGGCAATCCAGCAGCGAACGAAGAAATTGATCTAGGCATCTTCTTATTTGAGTTGAAAGGTACCGTGTAGTGATGTTATTGGTCTTCTCTGCTGGCGGCGGAATAATAGAAACTTCGCCTCGACGAGAGGAACGCATGCACGAGATCTGATCGTGAAAATTGTGATTCGATAGTGAGAGATTGGTAATTAACTGGAAGAAAACAATTTTTGTATTGCATGTATATATATATACACATTCAAATCATATCTAACCTTGTATAATCGAAAAGAATAAATGGATCAACTGAAAAATATAGCCATGTATAGGAAATCAAACATGCATGCACGTATTTGAGCTCGAAAAAGCCCAAAATTATATTATTTCATGTGATCCATGCATGGTTAGATAAGCCTATTAAGTGAAGAAAACCCTAATTTTATGCAACCATGACTTAAGTGATAAATTTTGTATTTTAATTATATATAATTGGGTCGCTACAATCGATATCATGTAATGTTATAGGGTTAAATATATAAATTAGGGATTCAATTGTATTATTTTATCGATATAGGATGAACTTCGTAAATAATTTATATATCCGATGCGAATAGCATGATGGCGATAATACCTAAGCATAAACCGTAACCATAATATTAGGTGGTTAACTACCGAAAATGGGATAGCTATTAGAATGACTATGAATATTAGACATCATTAGGATTGAACAAGAGTTTTGATAGAAAATTACTCTTTTGAATAGGTGATGGAGAAGTTTGCCCCGAGGATCAGTAGATATTGACTTCATTGTCGAGGTTGATAAGGTGAGGATCCACCAATTTGGCACTCCTGTACCTATTGAATTTTCTTGATAAACCCCTGTGAGGGTTGGTATTGACTTGATTACCGTATTCTGTTAATTATTGTTACCCCTGTGAGGGATCTGCCAATTGGTTCTTGCTTGTATAAGCTTATTCCATATCTATCGTTAAACCCTTTAGGTACTACTGATTTAATATCTATCTTGATTAACATTGCTCGATTATCGAACCCTGTGTGGTTATCTTGATTTGGAAATTATTGGTATTTTATCCATTTTTCTTGAAAATGATTGTTTACAATCGAACTCTGTGAAGTTCTCTGAATTTGTTCTATCTGAAACTGAATTGTACGCTCGAATGGCTTGTGGTTTTAAAACCGTTCTGATCACAAACTGATTTACAGTTCTGGCACCATAAACTTTCACAGTTTTATTGGATTGTTCTCGTTGAATTGAAAATTATTATTGTCAATTATCGTACTGGTTTTCTTGATTGTTCAATGTATCGTAGATTGCCTTGTTGGAAAATTTGTTCAGTTGATCTGCCCTGTTGGCAAATTGATCGTTCAAAATTTTGATTTAAAATGATACAGGAGAATTGTTGGGCCAAGAGCCTCGCCAAGCTGTCATGCTGCTTGTGCTATTATTATTGCCAAGCCATCGTACTTGTGCCACTGTTTCACCAAGCTGTAATGCTTGTGCTATTGTTATTGCCAAGTCGCCGTGCTTGTGCCACTGTTTCACCAAGCTATCATGCTCATGCCACTAAAATTATATTATTGATCGATTGTACTGTTATGGAGGCATAAAGGTATTCTGATATGCATATTTTTCTCTTTTATTGAAATGTATATTCTATTAGGTTTTTCCTGTTAATTTTATTTTGCTCATGGAGCAATAAGGCTGGAGTGAGTTCCCAGTCTAGATCGGGTTAATATCCCAAGCCAATTGAGCAGTCTGTATTCCCTCCCGAACTGTGATCGATTGAGATGCTTTAAACTTCCCGAACAATATTAGTTGAGATGATCTCGGGCCATTTGAGCTAATGGTTACAGCATTCTGACCTAGCAATTGCTAATTATTTGGAACTTGTCATTTTACTTCATTCTAGCATATGATTGTGCTTCCATAGTTCCAACTATTGAACTCCATTGTTATTATTGATTCTTGACAGTCATCTATTGTTTTGACTTATTCCTCACTGAGTCCTTATGGCTCACCCTCGTACCGTTTATTTTCTTCCAGACAGGTATGAGACCGGAGGCTTGGACTGAAGGTTTTGACTTGATGTTTTGTATTAGTGTTTGGTGAATGGATGTTTATATATGAATTCACCATTGATTATATTTTGGTATTAGAAATGTGTAAAATGTTGGGACGAATATATGACTTTTAGCATGTATGAACTATGTTGCTTATGTTGATATCTTGGTTCTGCTTTTTGATGGGTTATTAGTGTGAATTGAGAACTATGATATTATGGTATTAAGTTAAAGCATATTGTGAGTTGTGATTATTGTGGTTTATTGGAGAATTTTGGAAAAAAATTTATGGGCCTATTGGATATGATATTGCATGCTATAGGATTGAATTGAGTGACATTTCGACTTTTGGGTTATATTCCGAGTGGGGTGCCACATATATCTTCTTATATGACGGAAAATGTTATATGTAACAAAATAATATTTTTCGTAATGAATTATTATTTAGTTACGAACATAAAAAATTTAAGCTAACAAATTTGAGTTAAAGGTAATAAGACTTTTACTTTGTTACTTAAGAAAATGTTATTTGTAACAAAAAATCAATTTTGTTGGAACCCCCCTCGTAGACAAGACAATTGCTAGCCTGAAAGTTACTTGATATTAAGTCTATCTTCATTCCGTCATCTCTCCAGAAGAGCCACCACTCCCTGTGCATCAATTTTAATAACTTTAGATAGTTGGAAATTTTGTCAGCAATAGTGCATCTTGTGCGAGTCTCAAGCAATACCAGTATACTAGGATCATGAGATCAAAGAAAATTAGATAAATTCCTTCTGAAGTTGGCCACGCTCCTCTCACTTTGTTCTCAACTGACTTGCTTTCCGATCTCAATAGGGACACAACCCCTATTCTCACAACGAACGACCCGTTCTTCCTTTTTATAAGGTCGTTGCCAATTAGAGCAAGCTACCTAAGAAAGATAGTAAAGTATATGCGATCTTTCTTCTCTTATGATATATCTCACACTTACATACTCCTTCTTCTTCTTTCTAAAGAGTAAGAACCTTCATCTCTTCCTTCTCCAGTTATCATTTCAAGTATTACGCTCTTACGTTACAAGTCTTTCACTCATCATCCTCTCATGGACTATCGATTGAGCATCTAACCACCCCTAACCTATCTAAGTAGTTCCATTCCTCCATCTACCTATTATACGAGTGACTTCCATCCTCTACTTAAGAGTGGATCCCCCTTTGGTCGCCTCCACTCAGAATTCGTTACATATGTTAGATTGGTATCTATCTTTATGATACAATAAATCTAACATATGTAACAAATTTTACCTTTGTAACCAAAAATTTTGTTACGTGAAGTGCAATTTGTTGTAGTGATAGCATGTTCTCCCCCTCATCATCAAAAAGTTTAGCATCTACATGATTGTTTGCGGAGGGAGTAACGAAGGTCCTTAACTTTATCATGAAGATCAGAAACTTTAGTTTTGCACCTGCGAAAGTCATCTTCAACAAAGGTTGCAAGCTTAGAAATCTTGCAATCCAAACGTTCAATAGAGGAAGCAATAGCTTGAATAAAGGTTAAGAGATCATATGTTGGAACATCCAGCAGCTTGTTTTTCCACTTGGATGCTACTCTTTCAGAGGCAATAGAGTTAACATCTTGGACAGATTCATCATAGATATAGAGTAGTTTCTTGCCAGTGTTACGACGAGAGGTACGTCGAGGAGCAAAAGGAATAGTGGTAGAGGTGGAAGTGCCCTTGAATCAAATCCCATCTTTACCAATTTAGATTTTCATTTTCTTAAGGCTTGGTAAGTCAACATTTTTTCTTTCACTTGGCTCTTCAACCCATGGGGATGGAAAGAAGACATTTTCAGGATGAAGGAGATAAGTGAAAAGCATACAACAGGGTAAGTTTTTTAGGAGTGACGAAGAGCATAAATCATATTATGCAAGATAATGTACCCTATGTTAACAGTATGTCCTGTGGTAGCCATGTACAAAAGAAACACAAACAACCTATTCATATCAGTTGAATGACCCCCATTGGTAGAAGATGCAGATAAGATAGTCAACATGATTAAGCGGTGTAAGAAAAAAATAGTTAACATGGAGTAATTTTAGAGCAACACCGGCAGCTAGTTTTAGGGATTTTCCATTCCAAAATAATGTCTTGGCATGATACAAATCAAAACAGTCAAGATGACACCATTCACCATAGGTAAAGAATTTCACACCTGAATTTGGAAACCCTAGGTATTGATTGATTAACGGGGGTGCCAAGAACATTTGGTCAAATAGAGGAATCAGCGGGATTAGTACCTTCAACAAAGACCATGCTTGCATAGAACAAGCAGACCATAAGAGGGTAAGTAGTTTCGTCAATTGACATCATGAATTAGCCCATTTGTTTAGCCCAATTGTTGATAGGAGATAGAGGAATGTCAGAAAAATCAATCGATCGTCCACGATTGAGTTTTTGAGCCACAATGTTTGTTGAGAAAAAAAAATTTGGCATAGGGGTTTGGGAATTTTATGGAAATAGGCACGAATTTGAAATCCCAGTTACTGAAAAAGGAATCAGTGAAAGTATGAGGTGTTTGTGGTGAAGAGTGTAAAAGAGGATAAGAAGATAGAACCGACAAGGGAAGAGGAGTTCTTAGAGCTGATATACGTCGGACATTTGAGGTTTCAGCGAAGGAGAGTGGGGAAAGATGGTGAGATGTAGTAGATTCCTCGGTATCAGAGGCGTAATCAACCAATTTTTGGGACGTGGATTTTAGGCTATTAGCCATGGGTAAAGGATGCTGATAGGATATGGGCTTTACCATTATTGAAAGAAGAATGAGAGATTTTGAAGAGGACGCGGTGAGAGGTGGGTTGGAAGATGAGGAGTTTTTGTGTAGGAAGGCAAATGCTGGGACGATTTAATTGTCCAATTTTTCCCTCTCAAAAATAAATTTAAAAATGATAAGTTTGAACAGAGTATTTGAGTATATTTTATGGAGGATATTTGTGTAATAATTTGGAAAGAAAGAATGCACATACCAAAAGAAATACACATACCAAACATATTTTACAAAGAAGATGCGCATACCAAACAAATTTCATTATGAACAAGGAAAATGTATGATTCCTAATTTTTTTTTGAGAAAGTAGAATCTATCTTCTGGAAGTAGTTTAGTGAAAATGCCTGCCAATTGATTTTTGTTTCAATGAAATTTATGCATACATCACCCTTTTGAACATGATCTTTGATAAAATGGAGCTTGATTGCTATATGCTTTGTGCGTGAGTGGTAGACTGAATTTTTTGTAATGCAAATAGCACTGGTGTCGTCACATAAAATCAATATGCAAGGAAATTGTAACCCATAATCAATGAGAGTTTGTTTCATCCACAATACCCGCAAGCAACAATTACCTAGTGCAATGTATTCTGCTTCAGTTGTTAACATAGCTACCACACTTTGTTTCTTTGTACACCAGCTTACTAGACATGACCCTAGTAGTTGACAAGTTCCAGTAATGCTCTTTCGATCAATTTTGCAACCTACATGGTCAGTGTCAGAATACCCAACTAGATTGAAAGCTTTAGATCGAGGGTGCCAAATTCCATGGTTGATGGTTCCTTTAAGATAACAAAGTATTCTTTTGACGGCCATGAGATGTGACTCTTTCGGTTGTCCTTGAAACTGGGCGCACTAACCGGTGGCAAACAGGATATTTAGGCAATTGGAAGTTAGATACAACAAGCTTCCGATCATGCCTCTGTATGTTGTTTCATCCATATTTTTGCTTCAGAATCAAGTTCCATCTTTGTAGATGCAACCATGGGAACACTAGACTCTTTACAATTCTCTATTCTAAATTTCTACAAGAGTTCCTTAGTATATTTCTCTGAGGATATAAAAATTCCTTTAGTGGTTTGTTTGATTTGGAGTCAAAGGAAAAAGTTTAACTCACCCATAAGACTCATTTCAAATTCCGTTTTCATGCATGTTGTGAAATCACCACAAAGATCCTTATGAGTACCTCCAAAGATTATATCTTCCACATACACTTGAACAAATAGTAAATAGTCGTTTGATGTTTTTGTAAATAGTGTAGTGTCAACTTTACCCATGCAAAAAACATTTGAAATTAAGAAAGAACTCAAGCGATCATACCATGCTCCTGGAGCTTGTTTCAAACCATAAAGAGCTTCTGATAATTTGAAGACATGGTTTGGAAATTTTGAGTTTTTGAAACCAGGAGGTTGTTCTACAAAAGCCTCTTCTTTCAGGTGTCCATTTAAAAAGGCACTTTTGACCTCTATTTGATAAAGAGTAAAGTTGGTGTGTGATGTATAAGCTAATAACATGCAAATAGATTCAAGACGTGCAACGGGTGTATAAGTTTCATCATAGTCAATACCTTCTTGTTGAGAGTACCCTTTTGCAATAAGTCTTGCTTTGCTTTTAACAACTTTACCTTGTTTATCCAATTTGTTTCGAAAGACCCATTTAGTTCCAATTATGGGATAATTATTAGGTCTTTTGACTAAGTTCCAAACCTGACTTTTCTCAAATTGATTGAGTTCTTCTTTCATTGAGCTTAGCCAGGATTCATCATTCAACGCCTCATTTATGTTCCATGGTGTTGCATAGGACAAAAACACAAAGTTAGAAAGCTGTGATTCATTTGTTTTAGTTTGGACCTTGTTGTGATTCCTACTGCCAGATCTCTAATGATGTTGTTTACTGGATGGCTTGAGGCATGTTTGAATTTGCTGATTTTATCTCATGTTTCGTAGTCGGAAGTTCCACTTGAAGTTGAGGCAGTCTCAGTGAAATTTTGAGATATATCATTTTCTCCTTCTCTTTCCTGCTGAAATGCTTCTATCACTTGATCGAAACGTGCAATTTCTATGCTCAAGGAATCCTTGGCTAGTAGAGGATCAATTTCATCAAATACCACGTGCATGGATTCTTGTATTGTCTTTTTTCTTTAATTAAAAATTCTATAGGCTTTACTGTTTGTTGAGTAACCAACAAATATTCCTTCATCAAATTTTGGATCAAATTTAGCAAGGTGTTCTCTATCATTTAAGATTTGACATTTGCATCCAAATATCCGAGAGTAAGATATGTTGGGTATCTTACATTTCCAAAGTTCGTAGGGGGTCTTTTTGAGAATGGTCTCAAGAAGACTCTATTGATGACATAGCAAGCTGTGTTTACTGCTTGAGCCCAAAAATGCTTAGGAAGATCATACTCATTCATCATTGTTCGAGTCATTGCATGTAAAACTATTTTTTTTCGACTATCTTGTTTTGTTGGGGTGTTCTTAGAGCAAAAAAGTTGTGAGTATAGCCAAGATCATTACAAAAAGTGGCAAAGTTATGATCATCAAATTCTATGCCATGATCACGCTTAATGGTTTTAATCATATGCCCCTTTTCATTTTGGATGTTATTTGAGAGAGTAATGAAATGATGCAAAGCTTCATTTTTATGTGAAAAAAACATTACCCATGTATAGCGAGAAAAATCATCCACAATGACAAAAACATATTTGTTTCCTCCAAGAAATTGTGTTTTTATGGGTCCAATCAGATCAAGATGCAGAAGTTCCAATAGTTTTGAGAATGCACTGTCATTTATTAGCTGAAAAGATGTTTTCACTTGTGCATGCATCGCATATATATATATATATATATTTTGTGAACTTTATTTTAGGAATGCCTTTTACTAGATCCTTTTTAACTAAATGGTTTAGGAGTTTCATATTAGCATGACCAAGATGCCTATGCCAAGTCCAGCAAGATTCATTAGTAGCAACTAGGCATTCAACATTTTGTTTGGACAAATCATCTAAATTTATGCAGTATATGTTTCTCTCTCTAATTGCAGTGAAAATAAATTCATCATGCTTGGTCACCACACATTTAGAGGGTTTAAAGTGTACCTGGTACCCATTGTCACATAACTGGCTTATGTTGAGAAGATTATGTTTCAGCCCATCTACCAGGCAGACGTTTTATGGTACCCCCACTCGAGATAGCACCTAAGTCGAGGCACCACTCCAATTTAGACTTAAATCACAATCCATAAATAAGCAATACAGTCAATATCCAATCAAAAAAAAATTCAAAACTTATTATAGACATATAGTAGTGGATTTCAAACTTAAACAACTTAATCAAAAGTCTCATAACATCCAACATAATATTTACATACCTTGAGTCATAATTCCATTTTACATGTCACAACATTTGTAAGATAAAGCTTAGCATTCAAGGGAACTCATATACATATGCACATCCATTCTATTGCAAAATTTCATTCACCAATCCAAGACTGAAATCTAAGGCCATCATCTAATCCTGTCTAAGAAAATCAAAGATAAACTGGGGGGTAAGTCCAAAGGATTTAGTGAGGGATAATTGTAATCACATGCAATGGGGATCTATCGAGGACGAATCAACTCAACATATCATAGTTTAATAGTTCAAATAGAAACATATCAGGATACAGTCAAACGGTCAGACAGTTCGAAAATAGTCTATGGGTTAGGATACAGTCGAGTGATCAGAATGCAGTCAAATATCAGAACAGTCTTATATCAATCAGACCGAACTAAACTTACCCAGGCATGACAACCTGGTACAGAACTTATACCAATCAAATCGAATTAAACTTACCCAAGTATGACAACCTGGTATAGAACTTATCCAAGTATATCGACTTGGTACAAAACTTACCTAAGCATATCATAACAAACTTATACTAATCAAACCGAACTTACCCAAGCATAACCACTTGGTACAAGACTTACCCAGACTTATCGACTTGGTACAAAACTTACCAATCAAACTACACTTACCCAGGCATAACAACCTGGTACAGAACATACCCGAGCGTGACAACTTGGTACAAACTAACCCGAGCGTGACAACCTGGTACAAAACTTACCCAAGCGTGACAACCTGGTACAAACTTACCCAAGCGTGACAACCTGGTACCAAACTTAGCCAAGCATAGCTTGGTACATAACTTACCCAGGTATATCAGCTTGGTACATAACTTACCCAAGTATATCAGCTTGGTACATAACTTATTGCTAACAAAACAAACCCTTGATATACCAATTGAACTAACTTACCCAAGTGTAACATCTTGGTACACAACAAATTACTGACAGAACAAATCCATAATACCAATCAAATTCAGACTCAGATAACAGAACGGTCAGATGACGAAACGATCAAATAATAGAGCAGTCAGATAACAAAATGATACAGATAACAGTACAGTCAAATAACATATGACATACGGAAGTTTTAGGCGCCAAAACAAATAGAATTCAGTACAGTACAGAAATAGAAAACCCTATCAATTCAGACTAGCCGACATGGCCACCTAACGCTGTAATGTATAAATAAGTTACTGACAAGGCAATAGATAATGATACAGATAACAAGACAGTAACATGAAATCTAGCAATACAGAATACAGACAAAAGTTTTGGGGAACCACACAGGGTTCGGTAATCAATAACAACGATAACGAAAAATAAGACAAATATCATATTAGCAGAACTTAACAAGGTTCAACAATAGCTATGGAATAAGCTCATATGAAGCAAGTGCCGATTAGCAGAACCTCATAGTAGTACAATAAATAATAGAGTGCGATAATCAAGTCAATATCAACCCTCACAGGGGTTTATCAAGAAAATCGATAGGTACAAGATGTGCCAGGTTGGCAGACCCTCACCTTCGTAGTCTCATAAATGCAGTCACCGACTATTGGTCCACGTGACCCACTTCTTGGTCACCTAATCCAAAAGAATAGGTCCAAAGTCAAGATCCTCATTCGAACATATAATCACATTTATACAAATTAACGACCTAAAATTGATACTTAATCGGGTAAAATGATAGCCTCAATAAAGGTATGCTAATAGTACCGATCTCGTTAAAGGAATATAGAATTGGATCCTAAATCGTTCAGTTGATCTTGCCACAACATACTAAATCGATAATGATAGTCCAATATCCCTTAAAAATCCCAATTTTACATCAAATTTGTCACATGATAATACAAATTCGAGCTCTTTAAACTTAGAACAGTACATACATGATCCAAATCTTTGTTCTGTCTCATCTCAATTAACCTAAGTATTGCTATGTAGGTTCCAAATCCATAGAATTAGGGTTAATCGCTTGATTAACTCAATTATTCCAAAGTCATCATATATAAAACAAGATCCCGGACCACTAACTTATATAATTATATGCATGTCCTAGTTTTCCATATTAAAGCACGCGTATTCTTCATTTATACAATACATCATAAGGTTTGGAAAGTATATGCATTCACATGCATAAAATTTAAATCCATTTTCGGTCATTTACCCAATATCTATTTATCAAAGCTCCGAATGCACGATCAGCTTGCATGCTTGTAATCACTGCAATGAGATGAGCAAACTCTTTTGTCGCCTCCGTCAGAAAAGCTCACCGCCATCGCCAAAAGGTGCGTTTCAGCTCCCCGATTCAAACACCCCAATGAATTTCTCATTCGTCGTCGAATTGACCGTCAATTGGCTGAAAAATAGTTAGCTCACCACCAACACTGATGTGCTGGTTTTCGTCAATTCCGCCTGCTCCGGTGGTTGTTTTTCAAAATTGAAGACACCTACACCATCCTTGAGCTAAACCCAACAAAGTCCAGTACTTGGCCGTGACTTTTTGTCGCTAGAAAATAGTAACCCGTCACCCCCGCCAAGGCTGAATTTTTGAGCTAAATTTTCGTCCGTTCCACCGGTGGGCTGTGCAAGATATAGGTATATTTGTGTTCTACGCGAAGAAAGAAAGAGAATGGTACCAAGTTTACTAAGGTTTGGCTGTCGGATGAGGGAGTTTGCTAGAGAAAGGGAGAGGGGTTTCGATAGGGAAGATGATAGAAATGGGAGGTTGAAATGCAAAATGCCATTAAATAGAATTGGACTTTCTCTATTTACATATTGACCCCCATACTTCCCTCCAGCCTACAATTAAGTCCTCTAACATTCTCTCATTCCTCAATTCGGCCCTCAATTGCTTGAGTGTCTCACTTTGACCCATTGGACCAAAAATAATCACCATGCAACCCAAAAAAACTTCTCAAGTTAATCCAATCAAGTCTTCCTAAATTCCATCTTGACCCCAAAACTTTCAAAATTTTTGCAATTAAGTCCTTTTCACTTATTTTTCGAGCCCTAAAATCCGATCAACCAATACCTTAATTTCTAAATCCTTATTTTTTTGAAATACCCAATTTTATGGGTGTTACACGTTTTTTATGGAAGTTCCATCTTTGTTACCTATTGTTCCTTTGCCAAAGATTTTTCCTTTTGTGTTGTCCACAAACAATACATTTCCTCCATTATATTCTTGTATCTCAGAAAAGAATGACTTGTTTCCTGTCATGTGTCTGGAACATCCACTGTCCAGGTACCAAAGATTCATTTAAACTGTCTTCTTGACTGGTTCCTGCAACACAAGAATTTTTGAATTTAGGTATCCATTTTTTGTTAGGTCCTGAGCTGTTAGACTTTAGCACCCCACATATACTTGACTCCAATTTCTTTTCTTATAGGACATTTGTGAGCCATATGACATATCTTTGACTAATAGTGGCAAGTCTTCCTTTTTAAAGTTCTTGTGTCTCTATATCCAAAATCAATTTTATTCTTGCTCTTGAGTGATCTTTTTAGATTATAGTTACTGTCTAGTAGAGTCTGAATTTCATTTTCAAGACGATTTTTCTCAACTAGTCTATTTCTATCCCCAGAACTTTTCTTTATGATTTTATTATAGTGATGGACTAGTTCTTCCTTTTCATTAAGGGTAATCTCTAGTTGTTCCTTAAGAAGATTTATTTCTATCTGAAGTTCAATAAGTTGATTATGGCATTCAATATGAATATCAAGATCTTTATCAAAATCATAATCAACGTCAAAACTGCCGGAACTTAATTGAGACTGTAAAGTTATTTGTTTGTTAGCCATGAGATAATTTTCTTCATTATCAAACTGGTCCGAGTCCGAGTGATCCCGAGTGGTAGTCATGGCTCTTTGTTTTGGATTTCTCTCAGTCTTTAGACTCCATTTCAGTTTTGGGCAGTTAGGTCTTTTGTGCCCTACCTCATGGCATTCACGACATATGATTTGCTCAGTTTTGAAATCCCCAATGTTACTTCTGGAATTTGTTTTAGGTTTTCTCCTGAAATGATTTCTGACTTGAGTAAGTTGTTGTAGTCGCCTCGTTATCATTGCAATTTCTTCATTGATCATTTCTTCATCTAGGTCACCAAGATCTTCATTCCATTCTCTTTGTTCAGCATTGAAGGCAATGTTTTTCTTATTTTTGTTGTCAGGACTTTCTTCTTTGCTAAGTAGAGTCAACTCATGATAGGTAAGTGAACCAATTAGCTCTCCCATAGTTAATTTTTCAAGGTTTTTAGCCTTATGAATCGCAATGACTTTGGGATTCCATTCCTTTGGTAGAGATATTAGGATCTTCCACACCTATTCACTTTCAGACACTAATTTTCCTAATGCAAACATGGGATTCACTATTTCCATGAATCGAGCATACATTTGGCTGATGGTTTCACTTATTTTCATTGAAAACATCTTATATTGGTAAGTAAGCAATGTAATCCGTTCTAATTTTACCTTTGAAGTCCCTTCGTGGGTGACTTGAAGCATGTTCCACATATCCTTTGTGGAAGTACATGTGCTAACATGATTGTATTCTTCTTTGACTAGAGCACATGAGAGGATATTTTTTACTTTTGTATTCATTGAGAGCATTCTCTTATCTTCAATAGCAAGTTCCAGTCTCCATGTTGAAGACTTGCTTTTGTTGGTAGGAATATGAGGTCTATTAATGACTATGCTCCATAAGTCATTATCCAGTGCCATGAAAAATTCCTCAATCATGTTCTTACAGGTTGAATAATTTGTCTCGTCGAATAGAGGGGGATGAATGTGGGATTGACCTTCTGCATACACGTCAAAGCTAGAAAAAGCTATTAGGAACTTTTAGCTCAAGTTGTTTAAACTTATATATATGAGCCCTCTGCTCTGGTACCAATTGAAAGAGTATAAGAACCCAAACAGGTAAAGGACTTAAAGGAGTCAGATAATATAAATGAGCACTTTCAAATATAACTGAAATTCCAAAGATAGAAGAAATAAACAGAAAGATAAATAAGAGAGACAAGACAGTTATAGTAGTTCAGCAAGCCTACTCCACTACCTAAGCCAAAGGACTTAGGATTTTGAACATGCACTTATTAATCAAACAGATTAGAACAAGTACAATGAGCAGTGCTAACTTCTCAAAACATCATAGGTTGCAATAAACACTCAAAAAGCTTTACTGGAGTTTTGAGAAAGAGTTCCAAGGAAATAATCCTAATCTCACATAGTAGCACTTGCTACTTTTCATCAAGCTCTCTATTCTATTAAATAGTTGAGTATGACATCCTTACAGTGAATCTTCAATCAGCTCGTTCTTCTCCTTAAATAGTGTAACGGTAACATACCAAAACTACTTTGACTTATATATAGGAAGTTCTGGATTTTGCTCCATCATTTAGTTACCATACAAACTGCACCTGCCATTGTAACAAAACTGCAACTGCCATAATAAGTTCAATTAGCTTTCACTCAAAAAGGGCATAATCAAAATTAGTTTTCAAAGGGAATCCTAACAGAGGTAATCCTCTACTACCTCTTCCAAGCTTTTACTAGCTGGTGGATTTATAAATTCCTTAGCAATCCACAACTTAATGAGCCGAGAAACAAAGATCACATGATCTTCGAGGAAAACTCCCATATAAAGAAAACATAGTTTTAGATGATGAGGTAATGAATTATAACTTAAAGATAGAATCTCCATCTGCTGATCATCATTTTCAATTACTGCTGACTTCACATTTTTTGCAATGTACTTCCAGTAGTCTTTTGTCCTGCTGCCTTTTGAGATGAGGCCACCAATCACGATAATTGCAAATGGAAGCCCTTTGTAATTCTTTGCAATTTTCTTTCCAATTTTCTCTAATCCAAAAAGGTAGTAATCTTCTTTCTCGAATACCTTCTCTCATAGTAGATTCCAACTTGCGTATGAACTTAGAAGATTCATAGGATGAGTAGGGCTACCAGAGTTGGCATAAGTAGCCATTTCGGTTAACGAGTTGTTAAAATTATTCGACTCCCGTTATTGTTATTTGGAAAATACCTTTTGGCTTCATCCTAGGCCTTGGTGTCCCAAACATCATCCATCACAATGAGGTATCTCTTACCCATTAATCTTTTGTGTAGAAGCTCTACTAATTATCCAATGCTCCTACCTTTCAAACTTATGTCTAAAAGCTCTGGTGATTGTTTAGTGCTCTCATGATGCAATTCACCAGCACTTGTGGAATCGAGAAGACCCATGAGCATTTCTTGCTCATGGTATTCTTGAGATACAACTATTTATGCACGAGCGTCAAAATGTTGATCAATAAGCAAGTCATTATATAAATTTCTTGCAAGAGTTGTCTTACTAATACCTCCAATGCCAACAATAGAGATTATCTCAAGTTTAGCTGGTGATCCAGTTAATCGAACTTTAATTTGGATCAAGTCCTCATCTAGTCCCACTAGAATGCTTTTTTAACTAGCAACAAATCTTGATGACCCAACGGTGGTCAAAGAATTTCCAAGCTGCAGAGCTTCTACTTTCCCTTCATTTATTTTAGACAGAGTTTCCAAAATGGAATCAAATACATCTAGTATCTCATCTAAGCCTTGGAATTCCACCAACCTTTCAATGATATCTTCTGCTTCTTATGATGCATCTCTAATTTGCCCTCCCAAATGATTGATTGTTAAGCTGCTTTTCTGTGAAGAATCTTCAAGAATCATTAGCAAGCGACTAACCTTCTCCTGGAGAGATTTAATATGATGCACATGTTGAGAGATATGCTCTATTGTTTGTAAGAGTGATGTTAGAGCAGTATAATAAGCCATCTCTATTATTTTCAATGGCAAACACACAATGCAGATTATTGAAACCTATAGGAAGCTATTAGGCTATGGATCCAACTTTGGCAATTTCATACCAATTAGCACATAGCCAAGGCATATTATTAATGGAAGAAATAGTACTAACTTGGAATTATTTTACAAATGTACAGCTGCTAATGTACTCCAAATGCATTGAACATGATGAAACTGAACCTAAGAATGCAATGGATACACTATGTGGATGGCCCTGCCTTGTAAATAATTAAAAAATGAAAAAAGAATATAATTGAGAATCCATATTGTCATTCACACATATAAGAAAAGAAAAATTAGCAAGTTGTTATCGTAATTAATTATTTTATATATAGCCACTTTAAGCAAGTTGCTATTGTTGGAAATTTGTCTTCTTTGACCAAATTTTTAAGTGTGCTCCAGGTATTAATTTCTAAGAAATTAGTGAATGTCGTAAACTACGCCGCGGGTAGATGACGATAATGTGTTTAATTGGACAAAATCAATTTCGAGTGAATGAGAAATTAATGGTCAAAGTGAACCACTTAAAGGTTGACTAAGAAGACTAAAAATGAGCTAAAGAAATAGGAGGAGTAAAACTCCATCCCACATTGCAAATTGAGTAAAAAGTGGACTTGAATATATGTCTTAAGTGTGGATGTAAGGGATGACCCCTTCAGGGTACCACAAGTGTTTGGAGGGGAGAGGACCTACATGGTTGTGGGTTCAATCCAACCCACACACGCACCGCTATGGTCTTGCGCTTGGGTTAATTTGGGCCTTCAATCTAATATTAACTTTTTGGACTAAATTTTTCCTAGCCCAGCAGAAATAACAGAAAACAAAAAAACAAAACCTTCAAACTTCCTCTGCTTCAGCATGAAGTTTTGGAAACTGGATAACAATAGAAAAATCCACTAGGAAACTGGATAACAATACAATAAATCCTCCAGTGGATGTATTTGGGCTGCACGTGTTTTCCTTATCTCCAGCAAATGAATTTGGACTACATTCTTCCAACTTCTGTGTTGGGAAACCAACAGCCACATTGATTGCTCCTAAGCTCTATAAATCAGTCCCGTTTTGCATCTTTCTAGTCAGACAAATTTACAACATTTTCTTCATAAAAGAGTTTAGTATGCTAAAAGTTCATGAGATAAGACTGTTTATAGTGCTACTACCATCTTAGTCAGTCATTGTATCTCAGGAGACGATAGCCATAGTTTCATTAACACCAGTGCGGGGCTAATTCATCTTAAAGATAGAGAGCCCAACTCTCGTATCGACTAGTTGATTATAGAAATCTACACCACCGAATTAATAGCTATTTGTTAATTGTGAGTACTCCATATAACTACTAATATACTACAAACTACAACTAAGCTCTCCAGCAATATTCAAAATAAAAAAAGCCAAAAAAGTACTATACTACAATATTATATAATAAGGAAGAATTACTCAGTGACTCCAACTTCAAACAATAAATTAATCCACATCATATCTATATCTTTAAAACCTAAAAAAATTATGAATAGGTAGTAACTACCAAAAACTTAAATATCTGCTACAAAAAAATTGCTATGAAATTAATTTCGTAGCTATAGCTACAAAGTGTAGCTATGGATTTTCATAACAAATATAATTTTTTTAATTATAATCAATAAAATTATTAATTATCAATCCACAACGTTGTACTTTTGGAATGTAATTGATTAGTTATGTATTATCCTTATGAAAATTAATATATATATACAAAGGAATGATCATCAGCTATGGATTAGTCATAGCGAGAGTTAGCTATGAGAGCATCAGTTTCGAACTTAGCTAGAACAATTTTGTAGCCAAAATTATGAATTTTTAGCATCAGCTACAGATTGGCTGTAGTTAATGCTCTAAATTTTTGTAGTGGTAGAGATTTCTTCTATTTTATATGAGGACAAAAATATCACTCTAATAAAATTGTTGCATCTAATACACATAGTTTAATGGTACTTACAACCAAATTAAGTTTATTTTTCATTAGACTCATGGAAAATAATAACTATAATTAATTAAATCAAGTTTTTCAACTTAAATAATGTATATACATCAAATATATGTACATTGTATTTAAACTCATAGCAAACAACAACTATAATTAATTAAATCAAGTCTTTTGTCTTAAATAATGTATATACATCATATGTATACATATTGTATTGATTGCATATATTACAAATTAAATGTATTGTTAAATAGACTTATACAAAACAATAGTTATATTAAAATTAATTAAATCCAAATTTTCTATTGGCAAATGTAATTATCTATATTGAAATTATCATATTTAATATGCATACTTTAATGGTAATTACAAAAAAATTAAGTATATTTTTAATTAGACTCATGAAAAATAATAATTATAATTAATTAAATCAAGTCTTTCAACTTAACAGATGTATATACATCAAATGTATAAATATTGTATTTAACACATTTATTCCAATTTAAATACATTTTTAATTAGACTTATAGGAAATAATAATTACATAAAATTAATTAGATCAAAATTTTCCAGTTAGAAAATTAATTAGGTATATTGAAATTTATCCTTCTATTAACATATTTAATTGGACTCAAAAAAATGAACTAAATTAAAATATAATTAAATTATATCCCCATTTGATGAGACTATTACTATCACATTCAATACATATAGTTGTATGGTGAACTATAACTAAATTATTTATTTTAATTAGACTCATAGAAAATAATAATTGAATCAAAATTAATTAAGAAGCTCAATTGATGAGGAAAAATAATACTTCATATACACGTGATATTCCTTCTAGATTCACTTCCAAAAATAAGAAAGAAAAATTTATTATACATCAAAATATGTGTTCAATTCAAATATAAAGTAAAATTAATATGATAATGAAAAAGAATATATTAAGTCTTACAATCACATGTTTAATTGATGAAGAGAAAGAATGATATTTTATGAATGCATTCATAAAAATATGGATTCTGCCTCAAAAATAGAAAGAAAAAGTATTTATTGTATATCAAAATAGGTGTCAAACTCAAATAAAATATTGTATTAAATATGGTAACGAAAAAACAATAAACTAAGTCTTATTCAATTTTTTATCCTTCATTTGTGTACTTACATATATATATATATATATATATTTATGAAATATATTTTGGTTAATTCTTATGTATGATGATGTACACAATTTATTTCCTTAAAAACTAATAGTAAAAGATGTTTTCATATTGTATCATATATCAATGAAAATTTCTTAACCTTACTTATTTAAGTTAACAGACAAAAAGTAGGTCAAAAGAAAAAAGAAACAACATATAGTTGATAGCTCTATTAGAAACCACTAAAAAGAATAACATAAAAAGTACAATTAGAAAACATAAAAAGGAATCAAATAAAATTTTACTTCTTCAAATAGTCTTTTTAAATAAATTATCTTTTAGTTAAAATAATGAAGTGGCATTACTAACTTTCAATAATTATTTTTAAAAGAAAATAGGATAGAAATATATATGTATATAATTTATTTTTTCAAACAACCTTATCAATGATCAAACTCAAATTTTCATTTAGGGCGTGACCGATGATGGGGAAGACCTTGTCAAGACCAATTTTGAGATGACTTAACTAATCATATGGCAAACATCGTGCAAGTATTCAGCAATGATATAACAAGTGTAATTGACTCATTATCTAATTGACTTGAACTTGATCATATTTTATCAAGATTTAAATTTTCCCAAAAAGTATAGATTGTTGGATTGATAGTTATGTAATTCAAACTATTAAACTTAAAAAATATTTATTCAATTTTAATAATAACATTAGTATGACATAGTGAATTGTTATCATTTAATATATAAACTAAAATATCAGTAAATGCATTTCACTAGTTAAAATATCACATTAGTTTATGTGTCTCCATCCATACCCTACGAAGTACATACTTGTTAGGTGTGGGTACTTTACATAGTAGCAACAATCAAAAGTCCTTATTTTTTATGTTGCTAAATGTTAAATAATTAATAAAAGTATAAGTACTTATTTTAAACAATGGTTTACATTTAATTGTTCAGTTATATATTATATTATTAACCAACTTAATTCATACTCCAGCTCTTACAAACTGTGAACTAGCAAAATTTTGAAGAAATAGTTTGCACACATTTTTTTTAACCAAAAGAGCTATAAAATAATAAAATATTTTTATTTTACACTATGATATTTAAAGATCTAAAATTGACTAGAATTAAATTTCCACTATTTTTTACTTGACTAAGAAGAGATGAAAGTGAGAGTCCAATCCCCCGGTTGGGCCAAGCTAATGAGATCAGGGTTCAGCTCATTTGTAATAAACGCAACTTAAACACCATCACTATTCTAAAACATTGATGAAAGAAAACTCAATTTATTCCCACCAACCCACGGGAGGTACATGATTGATCAGGAGAAAGATCTATTGTTTGCCCTTATAATATGGGGGTCGTGCGTGCTACCCGTGCATTTCTATTAGCCATTAGATGTTAAAATATACATATAAATCATGTCTTTTAAATGTTAAGTTCTTCAAGACATATTTTATTTTAGTAATTATTCAATCCACAAGTTTTCATTGATCTACTTTTCAACAAGGGGTTCTTAAAATGGTAATAAATTAATAAACTTCTACCTTGAATCAACTTCATATATATTTAGTTGATTTAGTGTAGGATATTCTAATGTTTATTTAAAACATCATCATATATGTCTATTTAGAACATTGTCACATGTATTTTTAGATACATGAACATAATTTTCTAATAATATTATTATAGCATATCTATTTTGACAATAAAGGCTAGATAAGATAAAGAGGAAACATGTCGTACTGATTACTATAAAGAGACAAGAATACATAGATAAAATTAAAGAGTTCAAGAAATGAGAAAGTCAATTAAATTATCTAAAGAGAAAAAAATATAAGAATTAATAAGCTCACCTCTCTTTCAATGTAGCTTTGAGTGAAAAAGAGTTAGTTAATAAAGAACTCTATTGTGAATATTCTACAATTTATGGAGCATACGTGATTTCTTATCAATCAAAATATTAGTAATTTTTTAATAAATATGTACAATATGATATTTTCAATAAATAACATATATCCGGACAAATAGTACTATAATATGCTAAAATTTTAAGTTTTCAACTTATTTTTTTAATTAGGTTTGAGAGTTTGTGATCATGTGTGCTCAAATATTCATCATCTAAATAAGGTACTTAATTGCATCCATTGGATGCTGTAAGACTTAAATTAGCCTCGCATATTTCATTGTGTCAGTGGAGAAAATTTAGACCTATTCCGATTTAAATGAGAAATGAATTGCATAAGTTGTTTATTTCTCTATCATAAGAGGTTATGAATTTTCGAAAAAATATTTGAGTCTTGAACTACATATTTTCTTTTATTTCGTTTGCTATAAAATTAGATAAAGAGCTTGCATTTACACAAGTGGAGTTGTTCTTTTCGAGTACAAGGCATGCTATATTATGATCTTTCTGTGTTAATTCCAAATGAAAATGAGCATATTAACTTTCAGTTGTATTTTGTCAAAACAGAAAATGAGCTTAAAAGAATAAAATATACTAAAAATATCATACTTATTAGAATCAATTATGAGAAAACTTATACAATTTATGGAGATAAATCCATATGCAAATATTTTCAAAGGGTTAAATGATCACTCTTCAATGGATGAATTTAGCTCCGTATCTTAATAAATATGAAATTGGACTAATAAAATTTATAATTCTCCAAATGCTTATCAAGTTGCGGCAATTTTAATCAAAAAAAATAATGAATGTATCCAAGTGACTCTTACAAGTAGTACAACCATTGTTGAAGAACAATAAACAAGCTTATATCTTATTTTTTTAATTTATTCCATTACTTAATACTCTTACATTGGAAAGAGATACTTGTTTTCTTTCTGCTATAACATACAAAGTTTAATCAATGCAAAAAATAATTCGTGAAACACTTATACAATTAAAATTTTGAAGCTTTAAACTAAGGTGAATATATATTTATCTATTCCCTATTATCAAAATTTTATATATTTTTCATATGGACATTTTCATATTTGCAAATTATAATTTATTTATATAGAGATCAAACTTTTGTAATAGATCTTGTAGCAATTACTTTGGAAAAAAAATTATTGTTAGTTCTTCAACATAAGTGACACAATTAGAGACTACATGATTGGATTATTATTGTTATAACCTATCAAACTTGAGATCCAAATTACAATAAAAAATGATGGGTATCTCCCTAGAAAGAGAAACATGAAGTAGTGAAATTGGAAAAAGGAATTGTTATTCAACATCTTCTATTGACGTTCAAGAGATATGAATCATATATATATATATATATATATCTTAATTAATGCATTAATATTAATCGAAAGATTTGGAAAACTATATTTTTTTTTAAATTAAAATGGGTTGCATTCAAGAGTGGAAAAAGATACAAGTTCTATGATTGTCAAAGAGCTTAAGGTCTACCAGATTTAACCTCTAGAATTTTTCGAGCAAAAGTGTAACATTTGAAAGATCAGTTATTTAAGAATCAAATTTTGAAAACTTTGTTTTGTGAAGAACATGGTTACATTCATGATTTTTCTACTCCTAAGACTCCCCAACAAAATGGGTTAGTTGAAAGGACAAATCGAATTTTACAAAAAGCTACTAGAATCATGCTTAATGAATATGATCTTCCAAAATCCTTTTGGGGTGAACCCGTGAATACGGCTTGTTATATGTCAAATCGTGTTATATATATTACAATTTTAAGTATACACTTCAAGTATGCCATATTTATTAGTATAATTTTAATTTTGATATAAGTAGTTTGGTTTAACTAGTTAAATTTGAGTATTTGGATAATGAGTAATTTCGAGGTATAGGATATGTGGGTAAGTTTTATATATAAACATAATTACAACCTTTCAATTATTTTTAATATATGTTTGGGTTTAGGTTTGACAAATATGGTAACTAAATAAAGTTTTATGAGTAAAAGAGATTATAGTTGGGAATGAAGGAGTTGAAACATGGGTATCTGATATTGGGCATTTTTTTTATATAGGGCATTTGGGTATTTTATGGGTGTAGACCCTACCCTTATCCATTCTATTTTTCTTAATGGGTTTGAGTAGGGTTCGGGTTTCATATCAATTTATTAGGTATGGGTATGGGTACTGCACTATTGTCATGGGCTTGATAGGGTTTTAGTCTGCCCATTGACAGGCCTAGATACTCCCATGGGTAGTCTTGAAAGACCCATTGATTCTAAAAAAGATGATTCTAGCCCTAACTCCCTTGTTCCTATTTGTCCCGAAGAAATCGAGGATTGGAATTTCAATAAGCTTCCATCCTTTTTAAAATTCCATTCTTCTAAAACTCAAACATGTTTTAATGAGAAAATTTCTGCTTGCAATTTGAATCGTGGTATGGTTATCAAATTTGATTCTTTACCAAAATCTGATGCAATTGACTAGGCTTGTAGTTTGAAATGGGACAACTTAATGAAAATTAATGAACATTCATATCTTGATTTAGTCAAGCTATTTTACTCAAATTTCACCTTTATTTAACCTGAATTTCACATCTCTATGGAGTATTATGTTTTTGACAAAAGGATTGTGTTGTTTCCTTCAAAGTTGAACTTTCTATTTGATATTCCAAATGATGGTACCAAATTCTTTAATGTTGGTAATTTGTTTGATTCCGATGTTTCCTATTATGAAATTTGTCAACTCTTTTGGGGAGGAAAGCAATACTCTTTTTCTAGAGGTGCTAGTTTGAACAAAATGAAAATTGAACATATTCTGCTCCATAAGTTGCTTTGTTTTTTTTGCCCCGGTTTCACATGGACGGCATACCACTAATCTACATTCCATGAGCATTTACCTTATGGCCAAAGCTATCAAGTAAGAACCGGTCAATCTTGGCTTTATCATTCTGAAATATATGGTTTACTCTTTCTCCCATCAAGCCAAAAATCTTCTCTGTTCTATGTTTCTCATTTACATCTTCAAACATGAGGGAGTGTTTTTGCCTAATGCTTGGATTGAGGGGGAGCATGACCATAAAGTCTTGGATCTTTCTAGCCTTAGGAAAATGAGGATTAGTATATTGAGGATGATGGATGGTTTAGAGGGGTTGGTAGAACTCCTAGCAGTATCAAGCTTCATTCTCGTAAATCTAAAATTCTAAATCCATTAGCTCGGAATGTGAAGAATCTAGCCCTGTTCATCCCACTCCCATTAAAACACCAAGAAGGGCTCAAGGGAAAGCTATTAAGTGGATGTTAGACTTGAAGCTAAGATAGATGATCTTAACAAGGCTGTGGAAACTCTTGCAAGACGTTTGGAAACCTTTGTTGATTCCATGGATTACAAGCTCAAGCGTCTTCTTCATATATCCAGTCGCACTCATGCCAGTGTTATATAACTAAAGGTAAAAGTTATAACTTATCTGAATGCTTCTTAGGATCCTTTTGATGATGAAGGGGGAGAAGAGACATAAAATTTGAAGCTGAAATTTTGAAATTCTTGTCTACTGGAACTTTTGTTATTTTATCTGTTGGAACTAATCTTTGTTTTTAGACTTTTTAAGCCTATAAACTTATTATCCTGGATGATCATTCCTTTGATGATTAGGCCTACAATTAATTAAATCCATTATCTAGTATCTGTTGGTACTTGTTATCTCCCTGGTTTCTTAAGGATATGGACAGGAGAAACACAAACCACTCATATATAAGGGGAGCACAAGCTAGCAGAACTAGGCATATAGACATGGGGAGCTAAGTTGATATCTTTCCTAGCTATTTAAATTTTGTCATCATCAAAAAAAGGGAGATTGTTAACCCCTTAATGAGTTATACTATTTTGATTATGACAAATTTGCATGCCCAAAATTATGTGCTGAAAATGAGCAATCGAATCATGAAATATCCTTTCATATCATCTGGGAATTTACTTTCTATAATTATAAGATATTTTGAAGATTCTAGTTTGATCCATATCTTTATAACTTAGGAAAGAAATCTTGATATGTTGTAATATCCTAAATTCATGGACTAATGCATGAATGCTTAAATATCCTATTTTCCTATTTGATTCCAATGAATATTTACCTAGATAAGAATTCATAGCTGTTGGACTTAAGCATATAAGAGTAAAAAAAGTGCAGTACTGAAAAAGAGAATCACTAAGTCGGAAGAGAACTTTGTTAAGTGTCTTGAGGAGCTGTGTGATACTCTCTTACACATTTTGTACTTAAGTATTGCTAATTTCTTACTCTACGTGTGTTTTTTAAGGGACCTTGTGGTGAAGAAGGCCAAGTGGAGCTTTCCTTCGACGGACCTTGGGGAGACGAGGACAAAGTAGTTTGTGTCTCAAAGCATTTAATGGTGAAGAAGAGTGGGAGTTGTACCTACTCTCGAGGAACCTCGTGAAGAGAACAAATCAGTGCTTGGTTGCTCTAAGGACCTTTAGGTGAAGAAACTAGTAGGGCGGTATTGTTTGGAATCTTCTGTAGTGTTCTTAGTTCTAGTCTGGAGGAAGAGACTAGAGCTTGCTGTACGGAATGGCAGCAACTCATGCATCAGTCCACAAAAGTTGTGCAAGTGAATCTAGCAGAAGTTTTCCCGAGCATGTTCACAAGCAGTTGGTTTCACAGTGCTCTGGAATCTGCCTTATCCCATTTGAAATTCTAGTTTAGCTCTTTGCGAAGACCTAGTTTTTCACCATACTAGGGTGTTTCTAATCCTTTTATCTTTAAATTACCTGTAAAAGTATTCTTACATATTAATTAATTTGACAGGTTCAAAATCTTAAGTAAAAACTTAGATAGAGAGTGTAAGCTTGCCAAACCTCTATAAATACCAGTATAATTTTACTTCTGTTTTACTACTTTATTTATATTTGTCTAACTGGTAGTTTAAGTGGTACTTACAGATTCCAGTCAGTAACTAAAATAGTTCTCTGCAAAAGACTTAAACTATTTTTGAAAGGCCAAAAATTATTTTGATTAATAAACTTTCGCTGATTAAAATCCCTTAGGCCTAATTCACCCCCTTTTAAGCTTACAATCACTCATAGTATCTAGTCTATAGAAAGAGATTAGATAATAATTGCAGTTCATAATGTAGACTCAATGACCAACGGGTAGTATATATCTTATCCAAATACAATTATCACATCAACATAGAGATATGTTTTAGACAATAGTAAAATATCACATAGATATATTTATAAGAGGTATGATAGGGTGGTCATCAATATTTCCCAAAGTGATGAAGAAAATACAATTTATGGAATTAAGTATTTTCAAAATGCTTGGAGAGTCTTTGCTCCAGAAACAATATGTTGAACTTTTTAGTTTAACTTGAATGAAATATATATGCAGTTGTTAATCTAAAATCATCCTCCAAATTAGTTAACAATCTTTTGCTTATTGCATAGATCAAAGTTTATATGACATTATCAGATGAGACCACATCTCCAAAACAATGCTCACAAAATATTCCACGATGTACTAAAAGTGAAAATGGAATCTATAAAATTTCTAGAATATTATGTTTGGGACAAACAATGTAGATGTTGGAGCGAAAGAAAGAAAAAGAATGTGATAAGAGTATATATACGGTGGAAATTCCATAGAGGAAGGAATATATTTCTTTAGATTATTTTTAAACCATATTAGAGGCCTGACATCGTTTTCAACTTTAAATGATAATTTATTTTTTATTTTTATTTGTCTATTTGATAATCGTTTGAATCAAATATAAATAAAAAGAAATTTATAGAACAAACAAACATAAGAAAATAAATAAATAAATAAATAACAAGTCGCATGCACCACACATGCATTTTTTCAGTTTGAGGAAAAGCTCGACTAACTTTAAATAAATGGTAATTCAAGTCACTTCTGTATTTTTAAATGCAAAAGTTTTTTTTTTTTTTGTAGAATTTCCCAAAAAAATAATAGCTTTAACCAACCATAATTTTGAAGAAGCAATTTTTTCAGAATCACTTTCATAAGAATTCTGCAATGTTGAAATCAATATTTTATTATATGTGGTGAAATTAAATCCTACAGATAGTCATCTCTCTACCTATATATCTATTTCATTATCAATATTGATCCCCAGTCAATCTCATATTTCTCCACACTAAAAATCTATCTAAATTTACCCTGCTACTCCTTCCAACAGCAGACCAATTGTTTGATTCCACTCTAGGGATGGCAACAGGGTAGGTTGGGGCAGGTTGTCACTCAATCCGAACCCGTCCCGCAAAGATTTTACACAGCCCCTACCCACCCCGCGGGTTTTAGGAGTGAAAACCCGAACTCTACCCGCAATGTAAATGTAGAACTCGAACACTACCTGATCCTACCCGCACCTAATTAATATTTTTTGTGTTTTTAAAATACTATCCACTGTACAATTAATGAAATATTACAGTTTAACTCAAATATCATATAAATTTTACGTAAAATAAACAAATAGAAAGCTTTTGAGCATTTTCTAAGCATTCTAAATCTACTCTTGGGAATCACGATTGTGAGGAATGAGAGGAAAAGAAAAAAATGCTAACATAGTTTAGGGTTTGTTGTATATATATTTTTTGTGAAAAAATAAATTAAATATAAATATATATATATACACTTAGGGGCGGATTTGGGATGGGTTTACTATAAACTCGAGCCCGATTCGACCTGCACCCATAGAACCCGAACCCGATTCGATCCTATCCGTTGAGGAGCAGGTTTTCTACCCACCCCGATCTATGGCACCCCACTCAGGATAGCCCCTAAGCCGAGATGTCACCAAATCAATCTTAATTCATAACCCACAAGATAGTTGATAGGCCCATAAGAAAATTTCAAATCTTTCAAAGACAGCAACATGCTCCAGCTTAAATAGATTACCACAAGGAAATATATACATGCCACCAGTCGTCTAATATTATCCAACACCATTTATACATGTCGCAAATCTTGAATTCAAACTTAACATATCACAACATCTCTAAGTCAAAGCATAACGATCAGGTGAAACTGTAACACATATAATCACCTAAACTATTGCAAAATAGATTCTCCAATCCAAGTTGTAAGTCATGCCTTTCATTTCTCTTGTCTGGCAAATCAAGAATAACATAGAAGGGTGAGTCATAAGGACTCAGTGAGGGATAAGAAAACGATAGGAGTCAAGGAAAAGCTATCAAGATGCAACAATCAGTAAATAAATTCAGCAACAAGCAAGACTTTACCATACAAAACAACAATGTAACATAGCTCGTATGATACCATATTGAACAGGCTGTTGGCAATTCCAACCTTATTACTCCCAAATCAAGATGTAATCGCTAGTATCGAATACAGGCATAGCTTAATCAAGATTTCCTTATCACTCCATTGCTCAAGCACTCAGCTCGACGTGCAATAACTTATCATGTGCCATGGCCGACCGCATGCCGGATTCTGCCACTCATAGACCACTACCTCCAGCTACCTGTGAGTTAGGATCATAGGTGGGTACTAGCCGGAAGACTTGTTACTGTCGGTCCATTCTGCCCGACTATTTTTCTAGACCTAGCCCCGGGCCCAACTTCCCATGGCGTCCCTCCAGGTGGAAACTTTCGAAGGGCATCCCCATGGGTGGCTTGAACATTCATAATAAGGTACATAACTAGAACAACAATATACATACAGTACACCAGCCGGCAAGGCCGTTCTGGGATAATAATCCAAGCATTCCGTTAGGATTAGCACTCTACCCAAATAGGTTTCTCGTATAAGTATCTGTCGATATAATCAATAATCAAGTACGCCGATAAGGCTAAACAACCGATATACAAGACGGATTCAAAAATGCCAGCAAAGCTAAACAACTGAAATACAGAATGAATTCAAGTATGTCGACAAAGCCACGAGTTGTACTAGACAATAACAAATAGGGCAATGAAAGTTCGAGGTGCCAAAATGAATACAATCAATTTTATCATAAGCAAAATCAAGGTAGCAAACCCTCACAGGGGTATACGAATCAATTGATAGATAACAAACAAGAATTCAGACGAACCACAAAATTCAATAATCAAGAATCAGTTGTTTCCAAGAACATGAGCAAGCATAACCCCCACGGGGGTTTACAACAAGTAACGAATAAGTTTATACAAAACAAGTACCAAATCGGTAGACCCTCATAAAGAATATGAACCATGAAGATAGCTTACTTCCCAAAAGAACAAATAGTTTAGACCCTCACCTCAAAAGTCTCAGATATGCTATAATCACCTACTGGTCTGCAGGATCCAACTTTTCGTCGCCTATCCAAAAGAATGGATTTATCGTCAAAATCCTTGTTTTGACCCTATAATCACGATTACATAGATAGCAAATCTAAAATCAACAATTACTCGGTTAATACGGTGTTTTAGGGTTCGATCGATATTATCGATAGGGAATATGCTAATTACACCGTTAATACCGAAATATTCACGAGATTTATATATCTATTCCAGTTAAAGATTATAATCAAATTCTTAAATTATATAATTAACCTTATAAGGATACATAAAATTGATTATAATAGTCTAACAATCTTTAATAGCCCAAATTTTGTCACTTAGGTCTCAAATTCATAAAATTAGGGTTTAATCCTCTAATTAACTTAATTAACCCAAAGCCATCATATTTTAATACAAATCTGGGTCCACTAAACATATATATATCCATGCATGTAATTCATTCTAGGATCCCATATCATTTTAACATGTATATTCAAAATATTCAAGTCCTATTTCCGTTCTACAATTTCAACTTCTCAAATGCTTAAATTACCTCAAACGATAAGTATTAATCTTTTATTATCGAATTCAGATCCATATATTACTTACAACTGAATTCTTATATTATCATTTCACTCTATAACCATATTTTTTGTCCATTTAACCTGAATTTACATTAGAAATTAACCTAACGATTTACTTAAATTAAATCAAGAATCAAATTAACTGATTAATCAGGATTTTACCAAATTAACTGAGTTCAAGGCCTATTCCTAATCCAAAATTAGCCCACATGCGCTCAGATCATCGAGCCAAAGATTCTGTCTGGAAGTCACCAAACAGCTATAGTAGGAAATGTGCACGAGTACCACCAGTTGATACGCCTCAACAAGATGAACATTTTCCCCGAATCAAGTTTCCATGTGGATGTTGTTTGGTCGGTCATTTTTTCCAAAAACGGCCAGTTTGCCACCAACACCGCCACGTCGTTTTTCTTCAATTACTCCTCGGTCCGTTATCGATTCCTCAAATTGAAGACACCATCGTCTTCCTTGTGCCAAGCCCATCAAAACCTACTCCTTGTTTACAAGTTTCCTTCTTCGAAACTAAGAAACCTATCACCACTGTCGTAAGCTCACTTTGAGCTTCGATTTTCTGGCATTCCACTAGTCGGATTTGGGTGTTCTCAGTACCAACATATTCCCGGAGCCAAGAGGAAGAGGATGGTTGGTTTATTTTTGAGTTTCGCCAGTGCTAGAGGAGGGTTGCCGGAGGGGATGAAGGTAGGTTGCATAGGGTGAATTAGAATAAAATGGTGGGGGTTATCTTGATATTTGAAGAGCAAATTTTTCTTAATAATCACAGATTGAACACCAAAACTTTTCTTCAATTTTCAATTGGGTCCTTCAGTTCTTTGAGTGCCTCAGATTGACCTCAAAATTCTTTTCCTCAACTTCAATTAAGTTCTCAGACTAATTAGTGCACTCTATTAACCCGATTGATCAAAATTAATTTCAAATTGACCCCCAAAACTTATAAAATTCTAGCAATTAGGTCATCTTTATTTATATTTTGAACCCCACAATTTGTCAAATTCATATTTTGATTTTTAAATCTTATTTTCTAAAATGCCAAATCTTAAGGGTGTTACGATCTCCCCCCCCCCCCAAAAAAAAAGAATCTGGTCCCCAAATTCGACCATATGTGGATTTCTCCCTTCATCGTGATATGCTCCCTCCAATCCTTGGTGACACTTATCTCGCTAAGATATTAGGAATCTCTCATTTCTGATTCTTTCCAACATATCTATTCTTACTAAGGCATGTGGTGTCACCCTATATTTCTAGGATAGACTAATAATCCTATAATCCATGGTTCCGTCACCCGTCATCATCCCTTAAAGTTTTCTTGATTTCCACAATTGAACTTATAAGAAGGAAATTAAACTTTCCCGAAAAGAAATTTTAGACCTCTTTGGTGTTTCCATAATATCACTGAGCCCTTCATGCTCATTGTCACATATTATTCCCTTAAAAGGTTCTCCATTCCATCCTGATAATGCATATTGTTATTTAATAGATCACAAAAACTATTATAGCAACAAACGACTAACAACACCACAAGTTCATACTTACATGATATTTACATTAAAGAGTAGTCAAGTTCAAACTCAACATGCTAGCCTTCATAACAAGTCATACATTCCCAAACAACTAGCTACAAGTTCACAAAAACTAAACATACTAGATATAGTCATGAACAATACGTTTGTTGTTCCCTAGACTCTGTCTGGGATATAAAACCAAAAATATGTGGTATCAAACTCTCCTCTGACATTCAAAAACTTAGATAGAACCTTCAGCTACCTGTTTTCCTTTATCCTTTGGAGCTCATTGGCTTGAGTTCCCTAACTTATTTATTTTGGCTTGATCACTTTAGCATTTCAACTTATTTTTGAGGTAAATCACTAGCTTCAACCTCTAGGATCAAAGTTTCCCATCCTTGTGATACTTATGCCTATCCTTCAATACCTACCAGTACATTCACAATCTGTAGGAATTTCTCTTTTGCCACTCTTAAATGTTATCTCTGTTTCATTAAAGCAATCACCATTTCAATAATCCTAAACATAAGCAAGATATTTTATCCTATGACTTAAGTTTTCCCAAGGCATAAGAGATCATTCTCGTATAACCAAATTTCATTTACAAAGCATATATGTATCTAGCATTTCCTTAGTTAACTTCACCCATGCACTTATTGATTAGAAAAGCCCTGGATACACCATTAGTACTACTTGGAAAAACCCCATGAACTTTTGTACTTGATATATTTTCTGGTCGTACTTAATTGTTCATAGCCTTGATTCTGATAGGATTGTTCCCTTAATGTCGCGAGACCATAACCCAAGCACAGATGTAATATGGTTCATTCCTCAATTCCAAATAATTTAAAGGCCTCCACCAGATCTTTATAAACCAATTCTAATCACATTATCTTAATCCATAATGTCCGTACTAAAAGCAAAAGACAGTTCTTGGTCTACCTTCTCTCCAAGCTTCCTATTCTATAGTATCTTTTCTTTATCTTTGATTTTAATCAACCCTCAATACATGCATTAGATTAAATAGCTTATGAGAAAAATTCATCCCAATTCTCAATCTCAGTGAGTCTTGTCAAGCTCTTACTATTGTTCTACTAATCCTGATCAGTGATGCATGTCCTTCCCAAAAGTAAGTAGTATCCTCAATTCCTTTATTCATCAAGTTGTTTTGAACCTTAAATTGTATCTCATTACTCTAATTTTCTTGTCATTCCTTAATTCACATCCCTATGTTTTACTTGTCTGATCCTTTCAGTGATTGAGAGGGGGTAAAACTCTAGAAATTCCTCGTGGCTACCCTTCACATGGTCTCTGTTGTACTCCCATGATTCCTAACCTAATTCTCTTGCCCGTAAGGTTATAAGGTTCTCGCTACAATAAGTTTTATGCCACAAGTCTTCCTATCTTCGAGTCTATTAGCAGGGGAGAAATAAGATCTAAAGTCATCTTCAGCTTTTCCCACGAGATGTTTCTAATTCCAACATCCTCATTGCTATTTTCAAGTATATTAATTTCGTTGATTGATGTCCATCCGCTATGATTTAGTCGACAGAGGATCATCTTCACATTTAAGGATGTTCTAGCAATGTTGTTCCTGCCATATCGTGATTTGTCGCCTTATTAGACTAGCTAGGGTTCGATTTAGCTGAGATCTTCTTAGAACTCAAATCAGCATATATGGTATATGAGATACAATTTTTTATTTATATACATGATTCACGCTCGATACTATCATCATACATATAAGTTAGTACTTAATAATTCTTAAGTATGTCTAAACTGTCAATCAACCTAGCTAACATTTGATTCACGAGGGATAAAACTTACTAAATCTAGTATATCATTGTTATATTCAAACATTCATCATATTCTACTTACTGAGCTAAACTAGTCACTTGTATGCATATATACGCGCCTTAACCATTTCTCTAATTAACACACCTCATGGTTCTTTAGTTTCTTTTGTCCATGTTAGGGTGTGCGTCCCCATTTCAAGTATTGGTCCCATTCTCATTTGCACCTTCTATGTCCTCAAATTGCGCTTTATTACTCAGTTTGTTCCTTTATATTCCACTTGTTTGATCTCTTCAATAATTTTCCATGTAATCATATCACTCAAATCACATCATCTTTCTATTCTTTAGGTTCCTTATCCTTGGTCAATTATCCTTACACTAATTATCCATCACCTTGCAATTTTGTAGACTCTCTCTACCAATGTTGTACTCTTATTTCTTAAGGATTTGTACCCCACGCCTAGCATCACATCTTTTTCCCATAATTCCTATTTAAACTCTAAGTTTCATATCCTTATCTAGCGTTCCCTTTCAGATCTTTCTACTTATCACATGTCCCACAACTAGTTTCAGGCCCTCTTTTCCTCGGGTTCTCCCCAGTCTTTTCCTCCAAACTTTACCTTAATGGCAAATCAAACCCTTCTTATTTAATCTTCCAACTCTCAGTTGATTTCCTTGCCCTTATCTATTATTTCCTGCATTCCAAAATTGGTTATGCTCATTTCTCTTTGAATTTTTAATACGATTCCTCATATCTCTATTGTTGCTGACAATCATTCCCTAGGCTACTATATCGCTTAGGTCACACCATACAAAGTCATCAAATATTAACCTATCCATATGACCTTTTAAATCATCGAATGCAATCCTGTTCAAGAGAATCCTCAACTTAGAAGTTTAAAATCTCACAAAACACATCTAAAAGTGAAATATTTCTCCAAATTTTCACACTTATTTGTTTTCTTAATTTCCATAGCTTATGGTCCCAACTTCCTATCATCATATCCCTTGTTAATATAAACATACCGTTTAGATTCCAATTATACAAATAGGTCGAACATTACTCATCCTAATAATCATTCATTCATCTCCCAAATACACTAATTTTCGCAAGAATCCTTTTTCCTGTGTATTTATACATCTAATTCTCATCCGTAAGTATGTGGCAGGAATTTATTCGCCTCAAGGTAATCACCTTCTAGCCGCTTCATATTTTTTCAGAATGATCCTTACTCGTCAGATGCATCTTCCACGTACATTGCTCGCACAATGTTGATTTCCAAAGTAACTCTTTTTACACTGAGTACAATTTTTTTCCAACATAGTCAACCACTCATCAAATTCAACCTTCACCGATATTGCTCATATACCACCATAGTTCCAAATGGCATCATTCTTATCAATAACCATATGTTTATATGCCTAACATACCAGAAATAAAAGGTTATACACTAATTGGCCAGCCTAGTCATAATCCTTCACTTTTTTATTGTCAAGCCTTATCCCAAACGTTCATAATCCTTCACTTTTTTATTGTCAAGCCTTATCCCAAACGTTCATATTCTATTCAATTCTACGTTCAATTCCACAATCAAACCTCATATTTTCCTGCCCAAAATTTCACATTCCAAGAATCATATCTTGGCATAACTCGGGTATTCCTCAACTCAAGTATACACATCCTAGGTAAATCTAAAGTCAAGCTTTTCTCTATTAACTGAGAATTTCACATTTTGAGAATCATATCCTAGGATCAGATCCTAACATAGCTCAAGTTTTCCTTAACCCGAGTGTTTATATCCAAATTGATTCCTAGTTCAAATTTAATCTCTATTAACCCATCGATTCCAGTCATAAGAATCATTCCCATATTAACATAGGTTATCAAAACCCAAGCTCTGATACCACCTATATGGCACCCCACTTAGGATAGCCCCTAAGCTAAGATGTCATCAAATCAATCTTAATTCATAACCCACAAGACAGTCGATAAGCCTATAAGAAAATTTCAAATCCTTCAAAGACAGCAACATGCTCCAGCTTAAACAGTTTACCACAAGGTACTATATGCATGCCACCAGTCGTCTAATATTATCCAACACCATTTATACATGCTGTAAATCTTGAATTCAAATTTAACATATCACAGCATCTCTAAGTCAAAGCGTAAAGATCAGGTGAAACTGTAAACACATATAACACCTAAACTATTACAAAATAGATTCTCCAATCCAAGCTGTAAGTCATGCCTTTCATTTCTCCTATCTGGAAAATCAAGAATAACATAGAAGGTTGAGTCATAAGGACTAAGTAAGGGATAAGAAAACAATATGAGTCAAGAAAAAACTATCAAGATGCAACAATCAGTAAATATATTCAACAATAAGCAAGACTCTACCATACGAAACAACAATGTAACATAGCTTGTATGACATCATATTGAACAGACAGTTAGCCATACCAACCTTATTACTCCCAAATCAAGATGTAATCGCTATACCGAATACATGTATAGCTTAATCAAGATTTCCTTATCGCTCCATTGCTCGAGCATTCAGCTAGTTGTGTAACAACTTGTCATATGGCATGGCCGACCATATGCCGGATCTTGCCACTCACAGACCGCTACCTCCAACTACCTATGAGTCAGGATCGTAAGTGGGTACTAGCCGGAAGACCTGTCATCGTCAGTCCGTTCTGCCCAACCATCTTTTCGGACCTAGCCCCTAGCCCAACTTCCCGTGGCATCCTTCCAGGTGGAAACTTCCCAAGGGCGTCCCCGTGGATGGATAGGACATAATGTCAACATATAATAATTTAACTTTTAAAGCCATGAACATTTATAACAAGGTACAAAACTAGAACAAAAATATATATAGAGTACACCGGCCGGCAAGACCGTTCTGGGATAATAATCCAAGTATTCTGCTGGGATTGGCACTCGACCCAAATAGATTCCTCGTATAAGTATCTATCAATATAATCAATAATCAAGTATGCCAACAAGGCCAAACAACCGATATACAAGACGGATGCAAGAATGCCAGCAAGCCCAAACAACTGAAATACCGAATGAATTCAAGTATGCCGATAAGGCCAGGAGTTGTAGTAGACAATAACAGACAAGGTAATGAAAGTTTGAGGCGCCAGAACAAATACATTCAATTTTATCAGAAGCAAAATCAAGGTAGCAAACCCTCATAGGAGTATACGAAGCAATTGATAGATAACAAACAAGAATTCAGAATAATCACAAAATTCAATAATCAAGAATCAGTTGTTTCCCAGAACAAAAGCAAGCTTAAACCTCACACAGGTTTACAACAAGTAATGGATAGGTTTATACAAAACAAGTACCAGATCGGTAGACCCTCACAAAGAATATGAACCATAAAGATAGCTTACTTCCTAGAACAACAGATAGTTTAGACCCTCACCTCGAAAGTCTCAGATATGCTATCACCGCCTACTGTTCTGCGGGATCTAGCTCTTCATCACCTATCCAAAAGATCAAATTTATCATCAAAATCCTCGTTTTGACCCTATAATCACAATTAAAAGGGTAGCAAATCTAAAATCGATATTTACTCTGTTAATAAGGCATTTTAGAGTTCGATCGACATTATTGATAGGGAATATGCTAATTACACCATTAATACCAAAATTTCACGAGATTTATATATCTGTTCAGGTTAAGGATTATAATCGAATTCTTAAATTACATAATTAACCTTATAACGATACACAAAATTGATTATAATAGTCTAACAAGTCTAACAATATTTAATAATCCAAATTTTGTCACTTCGGTCTCATATCCATAAAATTAGGGTTTAATCCTCTAATTAACTTAATTAACCCAAAGTCATTATATGTTAATATAATTTCGGGTCCACTAGGCATATATATATCCATGTATGTAATTCATTTTCAAATCCCATATCATTTTAACATGTATATTCAAAATATTCAAGTCCTATTTCCGTTCCACAATTTCAACTTCTCAAATGCTTTAATTAACTCAATCGATAAGTATTAATCTTTTATTATCAAATTCGGATCCATATATTACTTACAACAAAATTCTTATACAATCGTTTCACTCCATAATCATAATTTTCATCCAATTAACCTGAATTTACATCAGAAATTAACCTAACGATTAACTCAAATTAAATCAGGAATCAAATTAATTGATTAATTAGGATTTTACCAAATTGATCGAGTTCAAGGCCAATTCATAATTTGAAATTAGCCCGCATGTGTTCAGACCGTAAAGCCAAAGTTCTGTTTAGAAGTCGTCGGACCGCCATCGCAGGAAATGTGCACGGGTACCACCAGTTGATGCGCCTCAATGAGATGAACATTTACCCTAAATCAATTTTCGATTTGGTTTTTGTTTGGCCAGTCAATTTTGCCAAAAAATCGCCAGCCTGCCACCAACACCGCCGCATTATTTTTCTTCAATTACCCCTCTGTCTGTTTCGGTTCCTCAAATTGAAGACACCATCGTCTTCCTCATGTTGAGCCCATCAAAAGCCACTCCATGTTTACAAGTTTCCATCATCAGAACTAAGAAACCCATCACCACCATCGTGGGCTTACTTTGAGCTTTGATTTTTCGGCGTTCGACCAATCAAACTTGGGTGTTCTTGGTACCAATGTGTTCCCGGAGCTAAGCGGAAGAGCATGGTAGGTTTACTTTTGAGTTTCGCTAGTGCTAGAGGAAGGTCGCCGAAGGGGATGAAAGTGGGTGGCATAGGGTGAATTAGAAAAAATTGGGGAGGGGAGGGTTGTCTTGATATTTAAAGAGCAAATTTTCATAATCACATATTGAACCCCAAAACTTTTCTTCAATTTTCAATTGGGTCTTTCAGTTCTCTGAGTACCTCACATTGACCCAAAATTCTTTTCCCCAACTTCAATTAGCAAATTTTCATAATCACATATTGAACCCCAAAACTTTTCTTCAATTTTCAATTGGGTCCTTCAGCTCTCTGAGTGCCTCACATTGACCCCAAAATTCTTTTCCCCAACTTCAATTAAGTCCTCAGACTAATTAGTGCACTCTATTGACCTTGTTGACCAAAATTAATTGGCCCCCAAAACTTATAAAATTATAGCAATTATGTCCTCTTTATTTATATTTTGAACCCTACAGTTTGGCAAATTAATATTTTGATTTGTAAATCTTATTTTCTAAAATGCCAAATCTTATAGGTGTTACACGATCGAAGCAAATCAGAATGGGTACCCACGGATGGGGCATAAACTGTCATCCCTATTCCATTTATTTTTTTGTAACCATCCCCATTTGATGATCATGACCTCTCTATTTTTACCTTTGGCAACAACTTAATGTGTCTTTTATTTGGTAGAGACAGGAATATAATCTTTGGCTTTCATAAAACTTTGTAAGAACACCTTTAGTTATTGTCACATTTTGTCGTCATTCAGAAATTTTGGATGATGTTAAGTTTCATAAAACCTAATAAGGAAGAATCTATATAGAAGTTAACAAGGTGGGGGATATGTAATGTGGAATACTAGAAAAATAGCATAAGGCTTCCACCAGTAATGGTCGTACGTGATGGACTCCTATCACAAGCCTAGAGAACACAAGAAAATACGGGGACTATTTTGCACAAAAACGTACATTAAGTGGTCACAAAAAATGGTCAGAATTGTTTAGATATAATTGTAAGCTTAAATTTCTTTGTCTGCAAAAATTAAAATTACAAGACAAGAAACATTATGCAAATAAAATAAAATTGAAACTTATCAATTGTAGATCTAATCTTAAATCTAATCCTCTAATTTTTCCTTCCAAATATGATCTTGAAAATATATGAACTCCTCGAAAAATGCATTAAATTTGATTTGAAGAAACAACACCAATTCGAGGGTTTCGCACATTAATCTCGAATCAAACATCAAAGTATGATGAGCTCCGTAAAGAACGCCATTGATCTCCTTGAATTTGCTTGAGAGAATTGTTGGACTCTTTCAAAATTTCTCTTACTTGCTAGGATTTATGTTGTATGTGGAATGAGCTTTGATTACCCCTTTTATATAGATACTTGATGGGAGACTTCCAGATTGACTTGAACTTCTTTGATGGTTATCTTTTCGATAAGATAATATCAAATATCAAGAGATAATATCAAATATCTTTGGTTTGATTGGTCTATAGACAAAGACACTCCATCTTTGAAACTTATCAATATTTAATTGGAGCGTAAAATAAATACTAGAGTATTAATCAAAATTAACTATTTGTCTTTTGGAATTAAATGTAACAAATTCCAAGAAATAAATAGAAATTTTAAATTAATATCTAGCATATTATTTTACATGTGTCACTTCCCCATTGGCTAAAATTAATATGTCTACAAATGCCTCCACTTCTAGGCTTGGTGAAAAATGTGTCAATCATCCACGAAAAAAGGTAAAGCTTGAAGTATTTGAGAATTTCTTTTCTTTTCTTTCATTTTTTGACATACGTCTATGGCAAGAACATCCTCCAAGCATTCCTCCAGCTATATTACCATCAAGAACTGTCATCTCTTTATGGGATCCTCATGAGCTCTTTGGATTGCCAATACATGGTTTTTATGATGAAGTCCTCCCATCTGCCTATATACCCAATAAAAGGATCAAGTCATAATACCATTCAAAGTAAACATTCTTTTGAGGTGGGGTCGTATATAGTTTATACTCATACAGGCCAAGAGTAACATGCAGTTTAGGTTCATGCATCAATGAGCATATTTAACTTGAGTAGACATTTTATACACGTCAAGGAGTCCACTCGAATTTGATTGAAAATTTATACTCATATTAAGGAGTTTAGTTGAGTTTGACTTGATAGGCAGTTTAACTCTTATCAAGAGGTACATGGGGAGACTTTAACTTAAAAATTCTAGATAATATATGCTTGTATATAGGAATATTATTGACAGTTTAAACTCTTATCAAAGAACACATGGGAAGGCTTTAATTTGAATATTTTAGGTAGTTTATGCTCTTATCTAAGAGCATTATTGACAGTTTAAACTCTTATCAAGGAGCACATGGAAAGACTTTAACTTAATAATTTTAGATACACTACAAAAAAATACGTTTTTTTACTACAGTTAAATATGTATAGCAAATAATAATTAAGTGTAGTAAAAAGTTATTAGCTACGTTTGTGCTATATTTTTCTAGCCGTAGACATTGCAAGGAAGTTAAAAGTTTAGCTACACTTTTTCAATCGTGGTAATTGTCTTTTACTACAAAATTATCTTCAATTGCTATAAATTTAAAGTGTCGTTAAAAAGCTATCAAATACACCACTATCTTTCACCACAATTAAAAAAGTGTGGTATATAATAGTTAATCACCACACTTTGGAAAACATAGTAAATATTTAAATAATTTTTCACCACAATTAATTGTAGTAAAAATAAAATTATCATGGGGCTTTTGAGAAATTTTATTAATTGGCTACTTGTTTTATTTATATACACATGCGCACCATGAGTTCATTAAGACCCAAACTCTTGACTTTACACTTATGTATGTGAAGATGATGCCACTAGGCCAAGGCCGCTTTGTTGCTAATTAACTAATCTAAATATATTTAATTAATTAATTAATTTTTCTTATAGTAAAAATTATTAGAGGAAATTTTTTATTGGACCTCCAAACTTGGGTTTTCCCACAATTTAAGGGAGTTTGCTAACTAGCTAAATTAAGTATTTGATTAATAAATTAAATATTTTTTAATAATAATTACAGTTAAATTTTTATTTTACCTCTAATTATATTAATTAAAACAATGAGTAATTAATGAAGGATTTCATTTGTTAATTTAGAATTCAATTAATTAATTAATTAATTTTTAATAATAAAAATTGGAAGCAATTTTTTTTAACCTTTAATATTATTGATTAAACATAGTTTTCAATATATTTTACCTTCTTTTTTTAGTAAAAATTTTTTATTTAAGATTTTAATCTTTGCTACCAAACTTTTATAAGTTTCGTTGTTTTTACTTCATTAATGAAAAAGTATGGTAAATTATCATCTTTTTTGCCACGGTTTATGTACAATTGTAGTAAATGTAATATATTATTCACCACACATAAAAATTGTAGTCAATAAATATATCATTTACTACGATAACATAAAGTGTAGTATTTAATATGAGTTTTACCACACATTTGAAATTTTATACTACAATGGAAAATTCATAGCAAATAGTCCCTTTTTACTATATTATTTTAGTGAAGTAAAAAAATATTATAGTGAAAAGCATATTTTCTTGTAATGATAGTGTATGCTCATATCTAGGAGCATTATTAATAGTTTAGGCTTGTATCAAGGAGCACATGGGGAGACTTTGAATATTTAGATAGTTTATATGCATTATTGACAGTTTAAGCTCTTATCAATGAGCACTTAGAATTTGGAGACTTGAACTTTGGACTTGAAAACTTGGAGACCTAAATCTTTGATTTAAAGACTTGAAATTTTGAGTCTTAGACTTGGAGATTCAGAGCCTTGAGCCTTGACTTGAAGATTTGGAGACTTCAATCGTGGATTTAAAGACTTGAAAATTTGACTTTGGATTTGAAGATTTGTAAACTTTTTAGTTTTGAATTTGGAGACTTGAAATTTTAAGCTTGGACTTAAAGACCTAGAGACTTGAGCTTTGACTTAAAGACTTGAAGACTTGAGTTTTGGATTTGGAGACTTCAAGAGTTGAGAATTTTAGATAATTTATACTCTTATCTTGGAGCATTGTTGACAATTTAGGCTCTTATCAAGGGGCACTTGTGATTTGAAGATGAAAATTAATTGCCTCCAATATCTTTATCATCATCGGCATCACTTGAGTCTTTTTGTTCATCAAAATTTATGCGTATTTCAATATTATGTGCACGAGTTGTCAAATCTTCAAAAGTTTTTGGTTTGGTTCCTTGAAGTATATAGCAAAGACTCCAATGCATTTCTTGGATACACATATAAATGGTTGAAGCCTCTGACAATTGATCTTTGCAGTTAAGACTCAAATTTCTTTAGCGATTGAAGTATTCAATGACCGGCTCTTCTTTTCACTGACAAGAGTTGGTGAGTTCAATTATAATAATTGTCCTTTGAGTGCTATAGAAGCAATTGTGGAACTCTTGTCTCAGCTGGCCCCAACTACCAATGGAGCCTGCCTCCAAGTCAGTATACCAATCAAAAGCATTGCCCTTGAATGATCGAACAAACTACTTGACCAAATGATCTCTATATGTCCCAGCATTATTACAAGACTTAATTAAATGAGCTATGTGCTGCTTTGGGTTGCTCTTGCCATTAAATTGCTGAAACTTTAGAGGTTGGTAATCGATCGGCATCTTCAAGTTGTCAAATCCTTTGAGTATATGCCTTGAAGTAAGTCATAGACGACTTAGAACTTCCATTAAGCTTGTCTTTGATAGTCTCCATAATAAACTCTTTCAGTGGGTCACCCAGCAGAAACTTGTAGTTATTTTGCTGCAATCTCATCATTTTTAGCTAATTGTCTCCTTGTAGATATTTCACCTTCGTCCTAAGCCTCAGTTTGTTTCTCCACCATGCAAATTGTCCATTTTACTCATCAATTTGGAGGTTTGAAAGTCTCGCTCTTGAACATGCTTCGTGAGTCCTTCAATAGGCCTCGTCAAATTTGTAATTTGTTCCTCCAAGATTGTACCACTTGTCACCATCACAGTCGCCATGCTTGAGAAATTTGATGTTGAGTGGAGAATGGATGATGCGAATTCTTCCTTTGAGTCTCCACCGTCTTCATTCATATTAATAAAATACGGCAACACCTTTTCCATAGCAAGGAAGGAGTCACTTCCAAAACTGGTTGCTATTTCTTGGATATATTTCTTGATATGACGCCAACACTTTTTACTCCAGCACTTGAGGAATTTGAGATAATAATTTTCAATGCTGCAGTCTTGTTGGCTACCATTTGATACTTCAATCTTGAAGAAGGAATAGATGAAAGGTAAAGATCGTCCCACTAGGCGTGCTAGAAATTTGTAAGCGCAAATTTCTTTGTCTGCAAAAATTAAAATTATATGGCAAGAAACATCGTACAAATAAAATAAAATTGAAACTTATCAATTGTAGATCCAATCTTTATCTAGTCCTCTGATTCTTCCTTCCAAATATGAACTTGAAAATATATGAACTCCGTGAAGAACACCTTGAATTTTATTTGAAGAAAATAATGTCAATTCGAAGGCTTCGCACCTTAATCTCAAATCAAACACCAAAATATATGAGCTCCGTGAAGAATACCATGAACATCGTGGATCTCCTTGAATTTGATTTGAAGAAAATAACATCAATTCGAGGGCTTCGCACCTTAATCTTGAATCAAGCGTCAAAATATGATGAGCTCCATGAAGAATGCCTTAAACACCGTGGATCTCCTTAAATTTTCTTGAGAGAATTGCTAGACTCTTTCAAAGTTTCTCTCACTTTCTAGGATTTGTGTTGTGTGTAGAATAAGCTTTGATCATCCCCTCTATATATATGCTTAATTGGAGACTTCCAGATTGACTCGAACTTCTTTGATGGTTATCTCTTCGATAAGCTAATATCAAATATCTTTAATTTGATTGGTCCATAGACTTCATTTTTTACACTTGTCAATATTTAATTTGAGAATAAAATAAATACTAGAGTATTAATTGAAATTAACTATTTATCTTTCAGAATCAAACATAATAAATTCCAAGAAATAAATAAAAATTTTAAATTAATATCTAGTATATTATTTTACATATGTCACTTTTCCATTGGCTAAAATTAATATGTCTACAATAATTATCTCTAATCAAGGGCAAAATTGCATTTTTAGTCCCATACGATAGGGGGGTCTGCAACTTTAGTCCCACACTTTCTCAAATTTTAGAAAACGTCCCAAAATCTAAAAAAAGTTGCAAAGTTAGTCCCACAGCTCAATTTTTGTCCAAAATTTAACAGAGAAAAAACGTGCGACGTGCGTGGCCCCGGTGGAAAAATTGCACTTTTAGTCCCATACGTTAGGAGGGGTTTGCAACTTTAGTCCCACATAGATAAATTAATTTTAAGCCAATTGATAAGTGACATGTATAAAATAATATGCTAATTATTAATTTAAAATTCTCTATTTATATTTTGGGATTTATTAAATTTAATTCTAAAAAATAAATGATTAATTTTAATTAATAATTTAGTATTTATTTTATATTCAAATCAAATATTGACAAGTGTCAAAGATAGAGTGTCTATATCTATGGACCAATTAAATCAAAGATTTTTGATATTATCTCTTGATATTGATATTATCTTTTAATGTTTGATATTGTCAAATCAAAGATATCCGATGCTATCTATGGGTGTAAATGAGATGAAACTATTCACGAACTATTCGAGGGCTTCGCACCTTAATCTCGAATCAAATGTCAAAAATATACGAGCTCTAAAGAACTCTTTGAACGTCGTGGATATCCTTGAATTTGCTTAAGAGAATTGTTGAACTCCTTCAAAGTTTCTCTTACTTGCTAGAATTCGTGTTATGTCAAATAAGCTGGGATCACCCCTTTATATAGGTGCTTGGTGGGAGATCCCAAATAATTTTGAACATCTTTGATAGTTATCTTATCAATGAGATAGTATCAAATATTAAGAGATAATAATTTAGGGGTGAAAATGAGTTGAGCCGAGCCGAGCCTAGACAATTGAGCTCGAGCTCGGCTCGTTGGAATAGGCAAAGGCTCAAGCTCGGCTTGCTAAAGCTCGATAAGGCACGATTCGTATAGGTTTGGATGAGTTTGAGCTCGTATAAGCTCGAATGTGCTCCAGCTTGTATAAAGCCGAAGTGCTCGAGCTCGTTTAGGATTGAAACAAATAATTAGGGTTTTTTATTTTCAATTTTTAAATAATTTTATTCTTTCTTAATAATAATAATAATAATAATAATTAATTATTATTATTATTATTATTATTATTTAAAAAGCTTATACGGCTTTATTATTATTATTATTATTATTATTATTATTATTATAAAAAGCTCATTTAGGCTCGCGAGCCTGTGGAGTCGAATACTATTGAGTTTGGCTCGGCTTGTTTTGCTGGCAAGCTTAGGCTCCACTCGACTTGGCTCATTTAAGTTCGAGCCAAGCCCGAACCGTTCGCAAATAGTCTCATCTCATTTATACCCATAGATAATATCGGATATCTTTGATTTGACATTATCAAACATCAAAAAATAATATCAATATCAAGAGATAATATCAAATATCTTTGATTTAATAGATCCATCGATATAGACACTCCATCTTTGACACTTATCAATATTTGATTTGAATATAAAATAAATAATAAATTATTAATTACAATTAATCATTTATCTTTTGGAATTAAATTTAATAAATTTCAAAATATAAATAGAGAATTTTAAATTAATAATTAGCATATTATTTTATACATGTCACTTCTCAATTGGCTTAAAATTAATTTATCTACAGTTTGACTAAAGTTGCAAACTCCCCCTATCGTATGGGACTAAAAGTGCAATTTTTCCACCGGGTCCATGAGCATCAAACGGCCACGCGCATCACACGCGCTTTCTCCGTTAAATTTTGGATGGAAATTGAGCTGTGGGACTAACTTTGCAATTTTTTTAGATTTTGGGACGTTTTTTAAAATTTGAGAAAACGTGGAACTAAAGTTGTATACCCCCTATCGTATGGGACTAAAAATGCAATTTTGCCCTAATTAAGATAGAACCATTTGCATCATCAATTAAAGTTATGCTTCATTTATATGACGGTTTTTCCAGAAGCCTATGGTTTACTTCCTTTTGCTTGTTTCATCTACTATACAAAAGGAATAGAGAATCACTAGACCAATGAACTGCCAAAAAACGGCCAGATGCTTTTCAGATTCACTTGATTATTTTTCACTAGGGGAAGTTCTTAAAAACTCTTTTAAAACATATAATTCAAGATCATTTTTTTCCCCTTCTGAATGCAGAGTCAGTGCATGAATAATATCATGTTTCTTTTAACTAAGCAGTTCGTCATAGCGGCTATCAGTCTGTGACTTCAGTGATGAAACTACAAACATCATTAACTCTTTGGGGAAAGCCATAAATTCAATAAGAACTCTAATATAGATATGGCTTTTTATATATAAAGCACGAGGTTCTCCGGATTAATGGCGATATATCAGCCGGAATGGCCACAACGGAACTAGAACGGAGGGCTTCGTTCCATCGTGACGGTATAGAACAGAATTGAGTTAGGAACGTAGGATATCGATCAATTTATCAGAAGGAACGCCGATACAATCCGATAAATCAGACCATCACGGCGTATCGTATCGGAACAATGAACTGGAACGGTAAATAAAAGAAGAAGAAGACAATGTGGGTTGAGAAACAAATTTGGTAGAGGGCCTCTGCATTTCCTAGAATCTACAATCTATGAATTGGAATGATAAAGAGAAAGAAGAAGATCATGTGGGTTGAAAAATTGATAAGGGGATGGGCTCTCTACATCTTCTAAAATATGCAATGTGCTAATTGAAAAGGTAAAGAGAAGAAGAAGATGGTGTGGATTGAAAAACAGATTTGGTTGAGGGCCTTGCATCTTCTGGAATATGCAATTTGCTTTACTTTTTTTTTATTTTCTTTTTATTATGTTCGGTTGTAATTTAAAGACTTTTTGACAAATTAAAGAAAATTTTCCAACATTAAATAGGTGCAGGAAAAATTATGCGGAACGCCTCGACAATTCTGTGACATTACAATGGAACTGGAACCTTGCCTTCCATTTCGGTCCTCGCGACTGTTCCTGTAAACCATGAAAGCACCTGTTAACAATACAAATTAAGACATTCTTCAATCCCCTTTGTCTGTTCTCAACTCAAACAAGGACGCCCTACTCCAATTCATACAAACACTTAAGCATGTTATCAATGGCCTAAGTACAACATTTCCAATCTTTACTAACTTGTGTTTCTTGTATTGAATCATTTATTCTAGCTTAACCTATGTAATATATTTTTATCATTCTGCAGACATATCCTAAACTACAATAACTTCTAACCGTCAATCTCAGCTGAGCAAAATTTTATGTGCATATAGAGTCAGAAAATAGAAACTCAGTCGCACTAGCTCATATATAGATTGCATTTGAGCTTCTTTTAAAGTGTTGTTGCCAACAGTTATTCAATCGCTAGAAATGCTTAATTGGACAATGTTTTTTGAACTTGTACAGCTAGCGTAAATTACCTGTTACACATCTTTGAACTCGTACTTTGTATTTGGAGAATGTTAAGAAACTCAGGAATTAAATTTTATTAGATAAGTTTTTAGATATTAGGGATAAAGTTTGTAATTTTTTACTAACAAATTAAGATTCGTTCTATGAAAAAGGATGGAGAGGGCAGCTGGTAAGAGGTCTCTGGAAGCTGATTTATTAATTCTGGTTTTATCAGAAAGAGTCATCGGTACGTTGGAACCAATTGAAAAAGAAAAGGATGGAAAAAATAACAAGAATGAAATTTGAGCGACTTTTGATGAAGAGTTTATCTTGACCACCAACATTTTGTTAGAAAGGTTTCCAATTTCCAGGGTGTATGGAAAGAGACCCTTAATTAACAAAACAACAATAGCTAGTTCTGAATTCTGATTGGTTCTTACTTAAGTTTTTTGGCTTAATGTTAATCGTCTTGGCTTAACTTCATCTGCTTGTCTGACTGCTGTTGCATGCATGTTTCCTTTCCTTTTCTGGTTTCCTTAATCCCTTAGGTTTCTTGCTATGTCTGAAAATATTCCTATAATATAAATATGCAACAGTACTGGTTAACTAATATTTATGCAGATCACTAAAACATATATGTGGGATGGGCTGCTGGAGGCTTAATTGAGGCATCAATATAATTAATATATATATATATATATATGTGTGTGTGTGTGTGTGTCATGGCAAAACGATTTGAGAAATATCAAATTGATGCTCTCAACTTAGCTTTCGAAGAATCGAATCGCTTAACAAAACAGAAAAAAATTGAGCTTGAGAGTGCTAGAGGACTGGATGTGAAGCAAATTGCTCATTGGTTCAACCGCAAAAGAGCCCAGAAACGTGCCACAGAATCGAGATGGGACTTGGAAAGAAGCAATGCTGAGCTGAGACAAGCTCTGCAGGACAGCAAAGAGAAGGAAGCCAATCTCCTGCAGGAGCTTGAAAGAAGCAAGAAGAGGGAAGCTGAGCTTGGTGATGAAATCCAACATTTGAGACAGCAACTAGGAATATTGCGGTAGCTGATCATTCAGACACATGTTCATCAGATTCTAAGGTTTATTAATTTGTGAAAGAATATGCATAGGCTTACGTGTTCGGTGTTTCTTGATCGAGACGCCTTGTGGAGGCAGCTGCCGGCTTGATGGCAATTGCTTTTTAACTTTTTTTTATTTTCAGATCAAGGGACCGTCATAATATTTTCTAATTTGCATGTTTTTGCCTCTTTTTTTGTCTTTTTAATTGACCTTTTCCTGATGACATCAGGTTTTGGTGCATATTTTAAATTAATTATGTCCAAATAATTATAATCATATCTTAATTGATTGTGTCATTGGATTCTCTATAGATGGTGATGGCGAGCGAGGGCCTGGCTTGGCCGGGTCAGCTTAATTATTCTACGGTTGTGATAGCTGTTGGCGGCAGCAATAGGAACATCAAGAATTATTATATACCTTTCTTTATCTGTAAGCACGAATACTAAAAGTTCAATAAGTTCAAATTCTTCACCTAATATTATATGTGTAAGACTTATATCAATAGATTAAACGGCCACCTACTATATATTTTTTGTTATACAAGTTAACCTTACTAATGCTGTATTATTTACTATGAAGGGCTACTTAATTTGGTCTTTCTATTTCTATTTCTATAGGCATGGAAAAATGAAATTTAAATGATATATATCAGTTAAATCAAATAATTTGGTCTTTTTTTTTTTCATTTCATTTTATAAAATACAGAATAAAATAAAAGATTCAAAATAATATATATATATATATATAATTGATATTGTCAGATATTTTTATATATTTATTTATCTGTAATTTAAGTCTATATATTAATTGTTAGGGACGACAGCTCTACGAATCAAGATATACCCAATTGCCCTTTCTCGAAACCCCAACGTCATCAATACATGAGTGCTTTGCACTTCCCCAACATTAATTGTGCTCAAACCGTGTTTGTCATGATTCGGTAGAACTTGGAGATCAATAATTCCATCTGATGCAAACAACCTCAATTGTCTTAGTAGGCCATTGTGTGACTTTTGCTTATTTGCAATAAATTGCATCATCTAATAGTAAAATTTAATTCTATGAAAGCTCCATTGAGTAGTTAGGCTCTCACATCAAATACAAATGCCACGTTTGCTTCGCCATGCAACTCTTGGAAGTATTCTTTGGCCCAAAATTAAAAAATTAAATTTTGAAAATTACTTGTACACCTCCTATTAGTTGTCTATTTAGTACTTTCTAACTGCTTTTAAGTAAGATATAAAGATTTTGATACCTTCAATAATAGATGACGGTAAAAAAATTTGTTTCCTTGATTTGGATGTAACTTTTTTTTATCGAAATATCTACTTAAAAGGATAAAATTGCTTTTGTAACTTAAATTTAATTCCCAATTGCTCCAAGGTCATCATATTTGTATGTGAATCATGATATTCAATTTAGGTTTTTTGTCCTTCAAATTTGTTTTCTTCTTTTTTATTTATACATACACACGCTGGGTATCCATTAAATTTGAATTGCTGACCCACACACTTTATATGTGAAATTTATGCCGTTAGGTCAAAAGTCATTCGACTCCTCAAAACTTATATGTAATATTTAAACACTTCAAAATTTGTATCTTCTTATGTGGTCATATTCAACTTAAATGCTATTTGAGTATGATAAAATTTTTGAGTCGTTCATATCATCGATGTGGGACATTTTTATCATAATACATTTACGTCACGTGAGAGTCCACATGCAAGTAGAACTATGAATAGACCAACTACAACCAAATAAAAGTATGCATTGCTGTTTTGTATTTATTTGAAAACAACTCCACATATCTTGACCTATACTAATTTGAGCTGGAGGCTTTTCACTGAAGATCATCTCAACAAGCAGAACAATTTCAATTTATTTTAGGTTAGATTATATAAATCTACACACATAAGACCTCCATTGGCCGATCGATTAAGGCTGCAAGCAACGAGATATTTAAATTCAAACCGATAGGATCATAACCGCTGCGTAAATTCAAACAAATAAAGCAGCAATCAGATTACTGATTTCAATTTGCCAAAATATTTATGATAAAATTTTGGTTTACAAATTTGAAATCCACAATAACAATTAAAAAACAGTGCAAAGTGACTACATTAAGAAATTTAAAATTATCTAAATAAGTGTGATGGAGTTATTATTATGAACTTAAAACTCTCCAATCTCAAATACTAGTAGTATGCATGTGTCCAGTGCGATGCACTAATTGAAAATAGTTTTAATATTGAAATAAAATTATTTCAATATTAAAATTATACACCTAACACATGCTACTTATAATATTAATTAAAGTAATTATTTATATTTAAAATTAAATTAATATAAAATATAAATAAAAAATTCATGTTTTTTCAAATAAATTAATAATAAAGTATGTTTAAAATTAGTTTTAAGGGAAAAAAAAATCCGCCTACTTACTACTGCTTATCATCCTTCATCACTATATACTCAAGTAAATATCTTTATCAAATTTTGATCAGAATCACTATGTTTCATTGATATGTACAAATAATTTCCCACTTATTTACATATATTAATATTTAAATAATTTTTTCTTGATTATTACAATAAGAATAATCATAAAGTGGATAAACATGATTGAATATGATGTATAATTAATAAAACAAAATTATTATAATTGAGTAAATTTGTCTATTCCACAAAGCTTATAAATTAAATTTGTCAATTAAATAATAAAAAAATAACAAACCTCGTGATTCTAATGTAAATCAATCGCAAAAATTCAATATTTTTTCTTGATTCACTTAGTATTCCCTTTATCCTGCACATGGATTATATCAATACCTAAAGTCAATCAATTTCATATAACAAACAAAACATACAATTAAAACCCTAACAACAAAATCAATGGAAGAATATAACTAAATAGCAATAAATTTTTCTTTACTTACATAGAAAAATTCTTATGGAGATACTTAGTAATTTCTCTTCTTCAAGATGTGAAATTGGAAGATTGTATGAGAGTTATTTGAGACTTGGATGTGTTTTTATTTTTTAAATTGTATTTAGGTATATAAAGTATAAGAGTTTTAATACATCTAAATAATAGCCTTGATATATCTCATAAATATATATAATAGCATATAGATAATATCAAATCCTTTACCAGATAACGATTATTATCAAATACATTTTGAATTTTGGTTGAAAGAAAATTAGAGATAAAATACAATCATACCAATTAGAGATAATAATTAACAGCTAATAATTTTTTAATTGAAATAAAATACTCAAAATACTAAGAATTTGACATGTGGCAAAAATTGCACAATTAGAATCAAAATTAAACAATTAGATAAGCACAAAATTGTGCTATATATAATAGTACTAGCATTATCCCCGTGCTATGCACGGATTCTTTAAAATTACTATATATTAATAAAAATATATGAGAATGATATAAAACACAAGATATCAGGCTTGAAAGTTGTTTGAAAAAATTTAAAATTATAATACTTTAAGATTATTTTAGATTTAAAAGAGGATGAGTATATATTAAGTTAAAACTTAAAATATAAAGAATTAGATAATATATTAGTTATGAAAGATTAGAAAAATCTTATTTAATTTTAGTTTTTGATTAAAAATCAATTAAGTCAAGACAAAACTATGATAGTAAAGATTAAAAAAATAAAAAATTAAAATAAATATATGAAATAACTACAAAGTTAAGATCAATATTAGTATATCATTAAGTTTATAGAAACCTTTTAATTTGACTCATAGCTTAGTTATCAAATAATTAAGTGAAGAAAAAAGTTTGATATTAGTAATGCAAAGTTAAAATCTTAATAAATTGATAAAATAATTATAAGTTCAAAATTAATTTTAAATAGGAATTAGTGATAGGACATGAGGATGAAATTAGAATGTAAAATAAAATATGAAAAAAATAAATTATTATGTTCATTCTCAAATTTTTTGTATGAATGTAATAGGATCTTCATATTATATTTCGCAAATAGCAGAAAAAAAGTGAATAGCAAAAAAAGTTGTTAACCTTTCTAACAATCAAAATTAAAAAAAAAAAAAGTAAAATAATAAAATTATATATATTTGATAGACTAAATAATGTCTAGAGTTATAAACTTAAAAAGTCAACATGTGTTTTTTCTATTGAAATAACCATCTCATAATTTTTTTAAATATATCAAAAATGATCTAAGAATATATATTGATGTAATATATAAAAATTTTAAAAAGAGTTCAAATTATACATATTTATACATACGTAATTACAAATATATGAATATAAAATAAAATCAAATGACACATTTCTAAAATTATAAATATTCAAAAAGTAAAATAAATTTTAAAAATATTAAAACAAAAAAATATATATCATCCTATAAAACTACAAACTTAGATGAGCAAAAAAATGCGAATTGAAAAATAAATTACAAAATTTAACAACAAATTTATAACTTGGTTCAAAAAATGAGTAAGAGGATGCTAAATGTATAATAATTTAAATAAAATAAAAATTAAATGATAAAATTTATCAATAATTAAGGAGAAAAATGTAACTAATAAAAATTAAATTAAATTAAAAATATTAAGCAAAATTAATAAATCTCATAATAAATGAATTGATAACACAAACTAAGTAGTAAACAAAAAAGATATAGAAATTTACAAATTTAATAGTAATAAAAGCTAAATGATAGACTTTATTTAGGTTGAAAAGAAAATTATAGCATTAAAATCCAAAAAAAATCTCTTTCATCATGTAATATACCTAAAATAAACCACAAAAGAAAGAAAAAAAAATAAAAAATTGAACAATAAAATCAAATAATAAACACTTTGAATAATGAACGAAAGATGCACACAAAGAGATAGAAGAAAAAAAAGTGCTAGAAAATAAAGAGGACACAAAGAATAGAGTGAAAAAAAAATGCTAGAACCTGATAATATTATAGAAATGACTTTTGAAACACGTTATATATATTGGTATAAATATAAATTAGTTATTAAAGATAAGAGAAAATTATGAAAGATTTATCAAACTATAGAGTTCAAATAATTAAAAAATCTTCCACATATTGAAAGTAGAGATGGAAAAGATTTTGTAGATAAAATACAATTATTTTTTTATATTAGAGATAAATAAAGTATATTGTTCTAATAAAAAAAATGATTTCAAAAAATCAGATATTTTTGAAAGGAATAAATAATATCAAATTTAATAACTAAAAATCCATTTTTAAATTTAATTAAAAAACTCAAAATTATAAGAATTCAAATTTTGGTCAAAATTGCACAATTACGGGTTCCACACCGTTGTGCTATCTATACTACAGATAGATATATATATATTTTAAATTTTGAATGAAAGAAAATTAGAGATAAGATACAATCATATTGGTTAGAGATAATAATCAACAAATAATGAAAAAAATTTAAATAAATTAAAATGCTCAAAATTCTAAGAATTTGCCATTTGGCCAAAATTTCACAATTAGAATCAAATTTGCATAATTATGGGTCCCATATCATTGTACTATATATAATAGTATAGATAGATTCCAATCCAAATACTATTTTTAAGGGTAAACGGATATTAAATGAATTGAATACACTGTTCTTACATTCATATCCAATTAACTTTTTGAATATCCAGATACAAAAACAAATCTAACGGATATTTATGTAATGATATCCAAATTCATATTTATCAAATATCGATCAAATTCGAATATGTTTGTATTTGATTATAATTATTCAAATGCATCCATATTCCATTAAAATTATTTGTATTCAAATTCAAATATTATTTTTTGGATATTTCATATTCGATAATAATTGTTTGAATGTTAGTTTATGAATATCAGAATATGTGAATCTATTAACCTATACCAAATGCATAGTTTTTAATTCATAGAAGAAACAATACAATTTCATTAATAAGGAAGCAATCAAACAAATAGCACAGTTTTTATTTAATAATTGATTTTATGATTGATTATTAGCACTAATTAATATTAATAATTTAATTACAAAGCCAACAAACAAAAATTATGTTGATTAACTTCATTCTTTAATTTTGTCTCAATATTACTATAACTTTTTTAAATTATTGTTTTTTCTTCCCAATTCTTTAATTATAATTTACTTATATACATATATGGATTATGAGGTTTTTTTTAAAAAATATAAATAATCTATCTATCTATCTATACTATTATATATAGCACAATGGTGTGGGACCCACATTTGTGTAATTTTGATTCTAATTGTGCAATTTTGGCAAAATGGAAAATTCTTAGAATTTTGAGTTTTTTCTTCCCTATTCTTTAATTATAATTTCCTTATATACATATATAGATTATGAGGTTTTTTAAAAAATATATAAATAATCTATCTATCTATACTATTATATATAGCACAATGGTGTAGGACCTACATTTATGTAATTTTGATTCTAATTGTGCAATTTTGGCAAAATGGCAAATTCTTAGAATTTTGAGTTTTTTTTAATTCAATTGAAAATTTCTCATTGGTTATTTATTTGCTTTTATATTTTATTTTAATTAATACGATCAACTTATCTATTATAACTAAAATATCATGTTGTGTTTATCCAGAATTGCGATATTAGATTTCTATCTCGTAAGATCATTCAAAAATATCTATTATTATATTTTTATCTCACTAAATAAATTTATAATTTTAAAAATATTTTATAAGCACCATATTAAGTACTCTTATCACTAAATTATATCTTACAAATTTAATTTATTACAAGATTAATAGATAAATATTTTATTTATTTTATATGTAAATTTTGTTATTCCATAATTATTATGTTTACATTTTATTTTCACATTATTCGTAGTACAATTCTATATTTTTAGTTGTAGGACCTCTTTCCTCAATTAACATAATATAATGATGTTTCTTTTTTCTTTTTAATTAATTTGGAGTTCATTTCATTGAAATTTTTTAATATCTTTTTTGAAATAAATTTTTATATTGTTTTTTTTTTATTCTAAATTAATTAAGTACTTTTTTAATATATTAAAATATTTTATCAATGTTATTACTTTATTATTTCCACAATATTTATTTAAAATTAAAGTTCTTATGGCCAACTTAGGATTATAAATTTTACATTACTTAAAAGTATCAGCATGCAGTGCTTTTTTATTTCAATTAATTATATTCTATATATATATTTATTTTCAATACTATTTTCAAATATTTTTGTATGTTCATAAAAGAATTTATCTTTACTATTGAATTTTTATTTTACTTTTAGTTGCAATTGTCTCGATTTATATAAATAAAAAAAATTATATATACTTCATATTTGAATAATGCACCTCAAATAATGTGATGTTATGACATATTTAAACATATTATAATTTTATTAAGATGTTCAAATTATTTCAATTTCCTTATCAAATGAATGAAGAAATACTATATATTTTTCTATAAAAAATAATCATTAAATTTATTAGCACTTGATTTATCCATTTCTAATTATGTGAATATAAGAAAATATATATTTTTTCATTTTTTTTATATAATATCATGTGCTTTGACAAATTTACTCATAAGAAAGTCATTTTATTTCTCTTTAATAAATAAATTATTTATAAAAAATTATGTATATACAGCTAAAAATCAAATTTCATTGCTAAGTAAATACTTTTACACAATTGATATATGCTATATTCACTTTGATAATTTTAACTATCAAAAATTAAATGAACATACGAATTAATGAAATTATGTAATAAATATGAGCTCTAATAAATATTAACTTAGTTTTTATTTAAAGATTGAGATTTTTTTTAATTTAATTATACATTTTTATTCAAAAAGCTTAAAATTTATCCCAGAAAAGTAGTTGTTAACTAAGTTAATTCAAATCAACAACTAATTTTTCATATTTAATAATTTTTTTGTATTTATATGGATACAACCGCATTATTTTTAGTTGAAGTAATACAATATTCAATTATTTTTTATCAAAAAATTAATAAATAATAGAAACTATTCGATCAAATAAATTATTTTTATTTATTAATTAAATAATTATTTTCTAGACAACTTTAAAAATAAAATTAAAATACTTAACAATCATAATTATCTCTTAACATCGTGACTTACTTAAAAAAATTTACAACTTATTTGTTGCTTATGAAAGAGATAAACAAATATTTATGTAAAATATTAAATCATCACTTCTTCATTAAAGAGTTAGAAGTTTGAGAAATGAATAATTATAAATTAATTGATATGCAAATCCTCAATTTATCAAAGTTTTTAAAATCTAATTATTTTTAAATAATATTTGTCAAACTTTTTTTTTCACTTATTCGATAACTAAGTTATGATTCAAATCAAAAGGTTTTTATTAACTTATATTTTAATATTGATTTTAACTTTATAATTATTTTATATATTTATTTTAATTTTTTTAATTTCTTTTATATTTACTATTATAGTTTTGTCTTAACTTAATTGATTTTTAATAAAAAATTAAAATCAAATAAGATTCTTTTAAGTTCTTTGCAGCTTATTATCTAATTTTTTATATTTTAAGTTTTAACTTAATATATACTCATCGTCTTTTCAGTCTAAAATAATTTTAAAGTATTATAATTTCAAGTTTTTTCTAACAACTTTTAAGCCATCAACCTTGTGCTCTATATCCTTCTCATATATTTTTTATTTTTTAATACACCTATGTTAGTTTTTTATTGTATAATATTTTCTCTTCTTTAATAAAGTATATAATCATATTCATAGACTCTTTTTGAATTTTTCTTTTTTTTTTTTACCTTCTCGCTAAACAATCTTAAAATTTATTTTTCATGACATCAGGTATATGGGATGTCTTTACGTATTTCAAACTTTTAAATAGTAAATTTAAAGGCTTTAAATTTAATTTTACTTGATCATTTTCCAAGGTAATATTTGATTTTAATCATATTTAACTATTTTTTACAATATTTTTATTTTTATATTGTTATTTTTAGTTGTATCAATAATTCAATAATTATATTAATATATTATAGTTTTAAGGGATCTATGCATCGTATGGGGATAATGCTAGTATATTATATACGATAATTTTTTAAATATAATTTATTATATTTAAAATATATAAAAAATTAGAGTATATTATATATGGTAATTTTTTAAAATATTATTTATCGGATATGAATAATGGATATAATTAAGTTACGAAAAATCAAATATGCAAATAGACATATTCAATAATATATATTTGGAACATATATTTAAATAGATTATATATGTATTTATCATATTCATATCCATTTATAATTGAATATCTACTAATCGAATATAAATAATATCCGTTTCAAGTGGATATGGATAATATTATATATAAATGGATACGAATACCAATAATAAACGAACTCTTGAATATCTATTTATAGCTCCAACTATTTCCAAGTATATTAGTCAAACCCAAGTTTAATATGCTAAAATTTATTTTACTCCTTCCAAATTATTACTTATATATATTATTTTTGGAATGTCTTTTTTTATTTATTTATTTATGCATACAAATATCAAAAGTTTGTTTGAATATAAATTGATTTTTCATATTATATGTGAAACTTAATTATACCATGAATTACAGGCCACTCCACAGAATATATGTCTCAAAATGTGTGTTTTTGGCCGGAATTTTTTGTGTTAGAGTTAGAGGTAGCAATCAAAAACTTTTTGGTGACATTGACAACCCTTCCATTTAGAAGAGCCCAAGATTGATTAATACTCTACTATTAGCGTCATCAGCCCTACAAATTTGAATGAGCCCTCCCAATTGCCAGCACAAGTTTCTGTCTGTCTCTGTGTCTGAAAGCCAGATTATTCTCCCCTGAGAATATTCCCATCAACCAAATGACAAAAACCCATTACATAATCTACGCAGAAAATGGCATGCATATCTCAATGAATGTGGACTCTTCAGCCCCACAACCTACGTACACTATGCCCCTTTGCCCACTCCCCATGCACATCCAGTACACTGTATAGTGGGTATGTGTGTATATATATCCATATATTGCTGCATATGTAGAATTCAGCCTTGATACTCGAGTTAATCGGCAGAAAGACTCTACCAGGGCTGGCAATGGGGTTAAATTTCTGTTTGTTTGTTTGTTTTTGTTCTTTTTCAGCATAAAATTAAAGCAGTGAGTTTTACTCCATATCCAGTCCTGGTTGAGTCTCTTTGTGCTGTTTAATTTGCTGCTATTTTTTTTTTCAATGTAGTAAAATTTTTGGATGCATCGAACAAATTCTGATTATGTGAGCTCGACGGTTCCATCTATATTTTTTGGTTCCGGCAGTTCAATGGTAATTGTTTTTATTTGTTTTAGTGAAACTTGCATGGAGCTATATATATATTGCATTATGTGGTGGTTCGATCAGTATGTGAGCTTAAATTAATTTCGTGAAGAGAATAAATTAAGGAAATACGGATGAAGATAAAATTTATTATTTTTGTGAAACTCGAGTAATTTGTGACTTGAATACTGGAGTTTCTTTGATTCGGTGTTTGGAAACGTGTTTCTCTGTGGAAGAAGTCATGAAAACATGATCATTAATTTGATATCAAATATTTTTACACTAAAATAAATAGCGAGGGTCTCTTGATTAAATTTTTGCTTTTTGAGTAAAAAGATTTTTTCCAATTGAAAAACTTGAATTTGAAACAGTTATACAGTCGAACAGAAGGTTTAGAGACCATGTTTCGAAGCTTTGTGAAACTTAAAAAGTTGATAAACATATCATTGGCTCAAAGGATGGAAACTGCGCCTGGCCGGAAGGTCGATGGAACTTGGATGTTTCCCGCCATAGTGGAACGGTGAGAATTCTTGCTGTAGTTAACTATTAAAATATTAATATAACAACTACATATAATCTTACATCTATCTGTACTATTATAAAACATGAATAGCTCATGATGCTTTATATTTTTTATTTATTTATTTATTTATTTCGGTGGTGCATCTTATAACTCTAAATAATGTCTATTAAATTAAAAAATATATATAGGGAGGAATTTATATATTCTTAAGTATCATAGCTTGGATATAAAACTGAGCTTTCATTTTTATCTAAATCACTATCAAAAAAATGAGCTCTAGTGATCGAAATTTAGTGACCGATTAATCGGTCACTAAGTAGTAACCGAGTAGTGATCAATTTAAATATAATATTTTTAAAAAATTAGTGACCAATCAGTGACTAAATTAGTGACCGCAGAAAAGCGGTCACTAAATCGGTCACTAATTAGTGACCGAATTCTTTTTTCAGTCACTAATTAGTAACCGAATTAAGAGTTCGGTCACTAATATTAATGACTCACAAATATAAAATTTTATTTTTTGCATATTCTTGTAATATGAAAGCATAAAATTTATGTAACACTTATATAAGTAATAAAATATTGTGTTTGCTATTAACATATACATATATTTGATAATAATATATGTATATATAAAATATATAAAAATATACGTACAGATACAAATATATAACCACTAAATATTTCTATATAATATCCATATAATTGAACTTTAATTTATTAATATATATAGATACACAAAGAAATAAACAAGAATGATATTCTTATACAAAGAAAAAAATGAAAATTAATTAATATATACACATCAATAATATATATATACATGTATTATGAGTAAATAAATACTTATAATATAATTAATAATATTATATATTAATTCATATGTATAAGCATATATATGTATTATCATATATATGTGTAAACTATGTATTACTATAAATAGTAATAAATATTAGTATTTATTACAAACTATTTATTATATAAAAAAAAAAGAAAAAAACTATTTATCACTATACATATATATTAGTATGAATATACTATTTTTAATATGTTTATAATATATTATGATAAAATATACCTAAAATTTAAAAGTAAAAAGTAATAGTTATAATTAAATATTTATAATATAATTAGTAATATTATATATTAATTTGTATGTATAAGTATATATACATATTACCATATATATGTGTAAACTATTTACTACTATAAACAGTAATAAATATTAGTATTTATTATATATAAAAAAAACTATTTATCACTATGCATATTAGTACGTATATACTATTTTTAATATGTTTATAATATATTATGATAAAATATACCTAAAATTTAAAAGTAATAGTTATAAATAAAAAATACAGTGCGTTATTACATTGAATAGATATTACACAAATATTAAATGAATAATTGCTATTTTTGTTAAATTTTAAAATGAAAAATAATAGTAACTTATACATAAGAATATTATTACTTTTTAATTTGTACATATTATATATATTATATTGTTGAGACAAATGTATGAAAATGTATGTGGTGTAGTGGTCAAATACTCATTTGAGCATAGCAAAGGTCTTGAATTCGAATCCAAGAGGAAGCAAAGTTGAAGAGAAATATTTTTGACTAAATAAAATTAGTGACCAAAATTTTAAAATTAAAATTAGTGACCGCCTAGTAACATACACAATTTTTTTTAAAAAAATTTAAATAATTAGTAACCGAATTAGTGACCGAGACAAATTAGTGACGAGGATTTTAGTAACCGATTTTGCATATTTAGTGACCGATTTTTCGGTCACTAATACCCCTTTTTTTGTAGTGAATCTCATTCCAAATTTGAGAGTTTTTCTTTTAATCATAATTTTTGGGAATAATTATAGCAACCTTTCCTGAAGTTGGTGTAAATATAGTTAGGCCTAAAAGTTTGAAAAATATTTTTGACTCATTAAAATTAGTGACCAAAATTTTAAAATTAAAATTAGTGACCGCCTAGTAACATACACAATTTTTTTAAAAAAAATTTAAATAATTAGTAACCAAATTAGTGACCGAGACAAATTAGTGACGAGAGTTTTAGTAACCGATTTTTGCATATTTAGTGACCGATTTTTCGGTCACTAATACCCCCTTTTTTGTAGTGAATCTCATTCCAAATTTGAGAGTTTTTCTTTTAATCATAATTTTTGGGAATAATTATAGCAACCTTTCCTGAAGTTGGTGTAAATATAGTTAGGCCTAAAAGTTTGAAAAATATTTTTGACTCATTAAAATTAGTGACCAAAATTTTAAAATTAAAATTAGTGACCGCCTAGTAACATACACAATTTTTTTAAAAAAAATTTAAATAATTAGTAACCAAATTAGTGACCGAGACAAATTAGTGACGAGAGTTTTAGTAACCGATTTTTGCATATTTAGTGACCGATTTTTCGGTCACTAATACCCCCTTTTTTGTAGTGAATCTCATTCCAAATTTGAGAGTTTTTCTTTTAATCATAATTTTTGGGAATAATTATAGGAACCTTTCCTGAAGTTGGTGTAAATATAGTTAGGCCTAAAAGTTTGAAAAATTACATCCTCTTTGCCTAAAAGTTTGGGGATGTCTAACAAATGATCCAACCATTAATCTAATTGATGGAATCTGCTGATATCAGCCCAAAATGTATGGAATTTTGATTTTATCATTGAGTCGACTAACTCTTAATTAGGATTGACTATTTTGTTGAACCAAAATATTCTTATGCAATTCATACACATGTCATGCATGTGAGGGCCTATTTGTAATTAAAAGAACATACAAGGAGTTAGGGTAATAAATTAATTAAGTAGTAATATTGCTATTGAAATTTTATTTACTAATTTTATTAATCAAAAGCCTAATTTTATTTTTATTTTAATTTATTATTTTAATTAATTAAAAATCTAATTATATGTGTTAATCTGAGTATTACGTTTATACATACTTTAATATTATTTTTAAATGTGGTACTACTAAAAATTAATTATAAGACAATTTGATAAATTGACCAAAAATGACATTGCACATAAAATTAATTAACTTAGTAAAAGGACCGGAGAGCTCAAGGAAAAAGCTACGTCCACAAAGAGGGGCAGAAAAACCCTAAAGGGTCTAAGCCCATCAAAACTAAGAACTATAAATACCGAGTCTCATAGAGAACTTGGGCATAAGAAATTATTCATAAAAATCTCAAAATAAGAAAACTTTTAAGAAGAAAATATCTCTCTGTATGCATTCTAAAAAAAAAAAAAAAAAGAACTGGCACGACCTCTTAGTGTGAGAGAAAGAGTGATAATCACCAAGACCCGCACTCATCGCTGACGAAGAGAGAGGTCACCAGCTTTGACGACATTGCATCCACCAAGCCTTAAAGCAAGTAGAGGAAAATTGAGGAATCAAAGCTTGAAGCGCAAGAAGAACTCAAGAGCGTACAGATATATCCTGGAGACCCCTTGAAAACTACTAAGATCGAAGTCCTCCTAAACCTCAACTTCAAGGAGGAGCTAGTGCATTTCCTAAGAGATAACTACGACGTGTTCGCTTGGAGCGTGACGGATTTGTAAGGAATCTCCCCAGATATCATTATATACCACCTCAAGGTAGACCCAAACGCACGACCAATGCAGCAGAAGAGAAGGAACTTTAGAGCATAATGGAACCAAATAATCAAGGAGGAGGTAGATAAACTGCTGCAAGCAAAGTACATTCAACTAGTCCAGTACTCGGAGTGGTTAGCTAACATGTGTTGGTACCCAAGTCTAACGGAAAGTAGAGGATGTGCATTGAAAAAACCAACTCCCACTTCTATGTATTGATACACTAGTGGGTTCCACTGTAGAATGCGAAAATGCTAAGTTTCCTAAATGCCTACAAGGAATACAACCAGATTCATTTGGCCCCATAGGACCAAGGGAAGACGAATTTCATAACCGCTCGGACATCTATTGCTACAATTTAATGCCATTCGAGCTTAATAATACAAGTGCTACTTACCAATCAACAACATCAAGTCCAATCCACACAACCCAATAAATTTCATTTGATCCCTAAATTGCCTGCACAGGCACTCCACCAACTAGTGTGTGTGTGTGTGTATATATACAATTAGGGCACTTTTGATTTAGGCTATTAGTTTGGATAAGGGCCCCTAATCTAGTCTAGCTAATATCTTGTTTGATAGCCACTATCGACCCGTATTTTTTGCTCAACCTGCTACTGTAGCAAAAATAAGGCATATTATAGTTGGGGCTAGGGGGTCCGATTACCTTCATTACAATTTTATTTTAAATTTTATCTTTTTATATTTATCCTTATTCCAATTCTGCCCTTGATTATTAACACACAAGAATGGGGAGTGGAGGGGGGAACTAGGGGGTGCAATTATGTAATCGCACCCCTTCATTACAATTTTATTTTCAATTTTGTCCTTTTATATTTATTCTTATTCCAATTCTGCCCTCGATTATTAACACACAAGAATGGGGGGCAGAGGGGGGAGGGTTTTTAGTAGGGTCAATTTTGTTATTTAGATAGCTAACACTACATATCAAACAAACATTAGAGATTATGAGAGATTCTAGTGGTAACTAATTATTAGGCCAACATTGAATATTATTTTTTATTCAAATTTCCATTAGTATTTATGTTCTTAATCATACGTGTCCTAAGTTCATTAACCAATCAATATTGGACCCGGCCTTCCGACATGAAGCCCAAATCACACAACCCAACAAATTCCATTTGATCCCTGAATTGCCCGCACAAGTCTTTGTCTACGCCTGGAAACCCGAATATCCTCCCCGCAGAAAATTGCTGCCACCCCAGGATAAAATCGCAGCCCTGAGTTATCATTTTATGGTGAAAATGCCACCATACTCGGAGTTCTTCTTGCTGAGGAGCTCACCCATTTCTTCGAAGTCTCATTCATTCGGCCACTGAATATGCATATGGGAATTTTGTGCGTGAAGGACCAGTGAGGGGTGAAGTGATTTGACAGAAAGACTTGCCTAGGAGTGGAATTGGAGTGAAATTTCTGTTTTTTGGGACGTATAAGAAGTGCGCTTTACTCCATATCCGTTCCTGGCTGAGTTTCATCCTGCTGCCCGCTATTCTTTTGATATGGGCAAGTGACAACTATGGAGATTAGTTAGAATTCTTGGAGCATTCGTCAGATTTTTTATTATACGGGCTTGAAAAGCATATGACGTCTTGTTCTATCAGCTATATGGTAAAATCTTCCATGGCTTTCTTTATTTTCATGAAAGGAAATTCGGTCAAGTTATCATGCAGTGTGAAGATTGATACTTTGCTAGGGTTCATTAACGTATAATAGTATTTGTTTTTAGTTTTCGCATGTAGAATTTCCATGAAGGTTGAATCTTGCCATGTATGAGTTGTGTACATTCTACATTACGGTTGTTGAAATACTATAATGGACTGAGTTTGCCTTTTCTTTTTGACACATTTCGGTCTCAATAATTTCGTTGTTTTGACTCCGTCATCACCTTGGGATAGATTGTTTTATGGATGTGTATTTTAACAACTCAATTTAGAGTTAATTAAAAAGATTTTTCAAAGTGTATATATGCATAGTATAAGTTAGTAAAATTTTCACGTGGACTAGGTTTAGTTAAACAAGTTAACCTATTATGTTAGTGGTTGGATTGTACGTATTCAATCTCAGGGCAAGTGGCTTTCCCGTTTGCCTAGTTGATGTCACTAGGGGTGTTCAAATCCAATCCAATTCAAAAAAAAACCGACGAACCGATCCAAAAAACCGAAAACCGATTAAAACCGATTTTTTTTTGTTTAAATTGGATTTTTTTTTTATAACCGATCGGTTCGGTTCGATTCGGTTTTCGGTTTCAGTCTGAAAAACCGATCCAATCCAAACCGAACCGATTTATATATTAATAAAATAAAAAAAATATTTTAATTATAAAAATATTAAATATATTTAAATAAAACTAAACCTATAAGTGTAAACCCTAAACTTAATTTTCCACTTATTCTATTTAGATTTAATTGTTCTTTATGTAAAATTTGGACATGTCCAATTGGTGCATCAACCCTCAAAAACTGATTATGTTTGGAGGTTGCTAAAGGTATTGGATGTATTTGTTGCTGTCATTGTGATTCTTAATGAGGATAGTCTCTGCTGGAATTACCTTGGCTACTTTAATTTTTTTTTTTTTTTTGTTGAACTGGATATTCGAACCTATGTTGTACTAGAGGCTACAATTTCATCTCAGCTTCTTCTACTGTTGCTGGCCAATTACTTTTGTAATTACTCTTTTGGAAGTCAAATTTAAAACTTGATGAATTTATGAATTATGTTTATTGTTGACTTCTTGTGGACTTATATAATTTTATAATCTAAGTATCCTTACTTAATTTAATTCAATTCTGTTGCCAAATGATATTATTTTCGCTTACTTTAAAAAAATAAATTAATTAATTAAAAAACCGAATAACCGATCCAATCCAAATCGATTTAAAATGGATTGGATTGGATTGGATTTACTATAAGAACCAAACCAATCCAAACCAATCCAAAAAATATTATATAATTTGGATCGGTTAGCTTTTTCCCCAAAACCGATCCGATCCAATCCAATCCGCGAACACCCCTAGATGTCACATAGCAAGGTCTATGATAAATGTTGATGCGTGCCTGAATATTTGCCCAATGAAGCCTCCTTCTCTCCTCTTGTGATTCTGGCAACACAATGTTACAAGTGTTGGGATTTTTGTAGAGAGAACTTTTTTATGCTTAAGTCTTAGATCAGGTTTCTCTTGTTAAAAAGAAGATATGAAATATGCTGGAATTAAAATAATGAAGAACGAATCTCAAATTAGTGTTTGATTTTGTATTTAAATCTTAGAATGTTAGTTTCCTAATCAAACTCAACTGGTTTCTAAAAGTCAACTCCTTCCTTACCAGGACAACTCTCTTAACAACCCTAGAATTCCGACATTAAGTACTAGAGCCCATCCCAACCTCCTAGCCCACTAAACCTATAACCAGGCCCATTAAGGCTCCCCTACAGCAGTTCGACGCACTAAAGCCCATCCTAGTAGCTCAACCTACCCTCCAATGAGGAATCCCTTTTCTATGATAAACGGTTCATAAGCTCTATCCATATCAAATGAGATGAAGCTCAAGCTAGGTCAATTTTAAGGAGTGCAATGCATAATGTATATGGCTGATAGTTGATATCAGGACTCTAGCATATTGATGATTTTGTTAGAACAAAAACAATCGGACTCTAGCATATTGATGATTTTGTTAGAACAAAAACAATCTTTGATTTTTTGATAAATAGAAGGAAGTTTCTTGGAGGGTTATTGCTACCAAATTTACCACCTTTTTTTGGAGGGGGGCAGCAGATTTTAAGTGTCTATAATTTTATCCAATTCATTACCTTTTGTTTTTTGAACAAATGTTTAAGGTATTTCCTTAAAACTCCAGATCTACTGTGAGATATAATTGTATACCACTTAGGGCTGATTTGTTTCATTGGATAAAGTTTGATAGATCCATTTTCAAGCTTTATCTCTTGTTTGCTTCATATTTTTATGGCACATAATACCTTTGTGGCCCGACATAATATCATGGATCAGACTGGTTTATAGATCAAGCCATCTCGGCTTGATCCATTTTCCATCATTTCAAATTTGATTTGATAAAGAATGAAAATTACATTCTTACCCTCATAAAAACTTTATCCTCAACGCCTTCTACCAAATTTTGGAAATTTACCTTCTTAGAAGTTAGGATATTTTGGACATGACAAAGTGTAATCACATTGAGTAATCTTGCCAACCAAACATTAGATAGTATTAAGCATGGGATATCATAAATTTCTAAAATCCAAACAAATAATAGATTACATAGTTTTGGATACAATTTCTAGCTTATGTATCACTAGCATATTAATCCCTCCTAATCTTGTATGCCCAAGCAAACAAGCCCTTAATGTAAAAGCTTAAGCTAGCTATTGGAGAAGATAGACATTAAATATTTAAAATATCTGACATGCTCCCTCACGTGCTGGTGATATTCTTTTTTTTGTAAAGTATAGCACATGAAACTCTTTTTCATTGACAAGTGGAAGTAAGATTCCAACTCAATACCTTCTAATTGATATAGCTGATACCATATTAAATAACCACTTCATCTAAAACCATAAACTACCCGAGATAAATATTTAAAATCTTTGACAATGTAATTTTAGTTGATGGAGATTTTATTATTTAAAAAAAAAAACACACACACACACACACACAACGAAGGAGCAAATATTGGATGTTAGGAAATTATTCCTTGTGACATTTTTGTTATTAGGAGTTGATGGATTGCCTATTGGGGGGCAGAATTTGAAATTGCATAAAGTACTAAGTTGAGAGAGCTTTGCTTCTAGGAATCTTTGTTGCGTAAAATCTAGAAAATTGAAGAGGAAGTTGATTTATATTCACATCGTTAGTAAAGGTTAAAATACATTGGATTCCATGAAAGGTGGCAATTGAGTTAAGATAAAATGTTAAATGAGTTATTTAACTCACAGAAAATAGAACGAAAATGAAGATAAAAGCTATAGAAGATACCACAAGGTTCCTTGTGGAAAATAAATTTAGGTAGTTTCATATGTTTTGGATTACTAAAAGATTACACTTGAAGGTACTTCAGGAAAAACAAGAATGGCCAACTAGAACAAGACTTGAGTCTTTCTAAATTAGTGGTAGAAATATGTTTTTCCCAGAGTAGTTAATATAATGAAAGATTCTTTAGCCGACCTTTTGTAATGTTGCTTTTGAGTCGAGTATAAGTATTCTTATAATACAAGTTCATTGCTTTTGTAATGGGGCTGACATTGTGAAGACTAATAAGATGGAGCATGTGAAAGGAAAAATTCTTGTCCTAAACTCATGCAGCATATTACCAAATTCAACGTTGTTGCTATAGTATTGAACAAAACTCTGAAGCTGATAAATCTATTGAAACACGATCAACATGTCCCGAGTATAATATATAGTACATGTATAATGATCTAATAATAGAAACACAAAATTGCCAATCTTATAGCAATTGAAACCTCCATCTCATCGGAAGACCAAGAAAGAATTGTAGTCTGGTAAACTTGTCTCAAATTTATTTAGGCGTGGTGGACTTCACAGCATAGCTGAGTTAGAATCCAGGTGAAGAGGCTCTAGTACCTCATCGGTCATACTATATGAGTCCAGCTGTAAAATTTGCCTGTCCTGGCCTCAGTAAATTTGAGATACACGAGTAAATTTATAAAATCATCGACTAACATGGCAAAAGTTGATTTCTCCTGGTTTAATGGATCAGCATCCATGGGGATGGGTCCCGAAATGTAGCGATTACTGGTAGGACAGAATCTGTTTCTGTAGAAATTTACCCAATTTTTGTTTTGATAAATAAACAGGGAGAAAAAGTTCAACAAAACCAATCCTTTTAGGAAAAGTAATGTCAATTTTAAATTCAAGCAATTTCGTTAAAAGATTTATCTATATGGTGTTTAGCATTCTATCCTGTTATAGAACCCGACTTTGAGTGTGTTCATGAGTATCCTGGAAATTCAAACAGAACTCTGTGAAAACTGCTAAAATTCATGACACTAGTTTAGTTACTCCAATTATATTGGTAAAAGGCACTAGGCCGAAAGATATGCTAATACTGGTAATGCAAAATGTTTGCAGTATCAAATTTTGGTCTCAAGTTCAAGTCTTATTCGATCCCTCATCTTTCTCCGAGTCCACTTCAGACTAGCTTTACTGTTCTCTAATAAAGAGAAAAATGGTTCCTTACAAAGTTTTTGCTTTTCATTATGGAAAAGGTAACATTGAGTATGCACACCAACCCTGTAGATTGACAAGAAAATGTCCAATGATGCTAGAGATATGGATTAATACAGCAATTAAATGGGGATGGTAATGCTTATGCAATCAGAAGTTTCCCTTCTGAGACAGACTCTTAAGCAAAAATGAGAACTTTTGTGAGCCTTCCACTTACCGGCATATTCAAGACCATTTTGATAAAAATGTCAAAAAAAAAGACGCATTTGATGCGAGTTTGGCATGGATGGGCATCATTCGGCAGGAAAATATAGTAACAAAGATTTGAGGTGAATGGCTTACAGATATTTTATTTTATTGTTACATGCACTAGATTTGCCGGCAGATAGTGTTGCTACATGTATAATTGCTGGCTGAAAATGATATAAGAATTTTGGAAGATAAAAAATACATTAATTCTTTGTCGAAAAAGCACAGAAATGTAGATAAAAGATAAAATCTGTCGTCAATTTCATGATTGCTTGCTTATTGGTTCCTATATACATCCTCGTCTTGTTCGTCCTTCCTCTGGCCTCATCCACTTGTCATGATTAAGTTTCTTGTTTCTATTTTTCTCATCTGGTTACTAATTTTTGGTGATTGCATGTTCCTATAAATTATGAGGGAAGACTAAGAAAGGTTAATCATGAGAGGAGTTGGGTGGAGGGAAGATGGCTAAACGTTTTGAAAAATATCAGATTGATGCTCTCAAGTTGGCTTTTGAAGAGTCAGAGCACTTAACCAAAGAGAAGAAGCTCGATTTAGTGAGGGTTACAGGGCTGGATATGGAGCAAGTTTCCAGCTGGTTTAACCGTAAAAGAGCACACAAGCGAGCAAGAGAATCAATGGGGGACTTGGAGCGTATCAATACTGAGGTCAAACAATCACTCCAGCAGTGCCGGCAGAGGGAAGCCAAGCTCCAGAAGGAGCTTCAAGAGAGCAAAAAGAGGAAAGCGCAGACTGAAACTGAAAATCAGAGTTTGAAATGCCGATTAACCATTGCTGAAGGTGAACTACAGTTTGATCCTGTAAGTAGGTTTGCTAATGGATATCTTTAAGGGACGTACTGCCACAATGCTCTGCTTTTCTGGACAGCGGCTGGTGCGTGTGTGCCAGAATTAGCAGTCATTTTATTATGAGCATCTGGTATATGCGTGTGTGTGTGGAGACTGAATAAGGCCGGCTGCCTGGATGGTTTGGCAGCTGTATTAGGTGGGATCTTGAGAACTATAGTTGATTTTACCTTCATAGTTTTATTACAGCCATGAGAATGATACACCTCCCTCTCGAATGAAATCAATAGAACATGATTGATAGATTGTGCTGAATATGTAATGAAAGTGAAAATGAATTTGGATTGAAGCAAAGAGGGATTGGACCACTGATACAATAGGATGGGAACTGGTAGGTGCAATCATCCCTCTCAACTCTATATGAAAATATAATTTAAATGTTTTTTCTTTTGTGTATTTTGTAAAAATTTAATTTCACCCCCAAAATTATAATTTCTTACTTCGTCCATGAATTGATGACCTTTACAAGTGTATTGGAATACAATCCAGTTCCATCTCTTGAATTTGTAGACCTATTTTAAATATTGAATGCCTGTAATACATAAAATAGATTCATAAGTAAATAAAAAAAAATATTTATTATAGAGACTTCATAATTTCATTCCATTATTATCATACTCATTCTTAATGATATACGACAAAATTCAAGATAATACTAAATCAAAACCTGTTATTATTAAGAGAGCCAATGTAATAAGTTCTAATTAACAAATTTTGTTTCTTCCTCTTCGCTTTCCCTTATCTTTTAAATCCAAATTAAAATTATGTTAATAATTTTTATATATATTAAAAAAAATAAAAAAGATCACATGGGAGTTAATCTCTTCATGAACATAAAATTTTAAACCAAAATTTGAATCCAACCGACAGCCCAACATACATAGATACATACATATATGTACGTACATGTTTGGTTATGGTAATAAAGAAAAGTAATGGATACGTTTGGTTACATTTTGGGAAAACAATTTTGTTGTCCTAAAATGTAACCAAACATACAAAAGTTTTCCCTCCAAAATGCTAAATTAAATTTTTCAAAATGCCATTTGCTATCTTTCATTATCCCCAAAACTTCCCTATTTTCCAATATATACATACATATATTATATATATACACATCATACATATTTTACTATTATTCTAACAATAAAAAATTCACTTAATTCCTTTTTCACCCCAAAACCCAACAAAAAGGCATTGATTTAACTTTTACAGTAAAATTTGTCTCCTCCCAAAACATAATCAAACATACCAAATTTTTTCAAAATAATTTTCTTAATATTCCCAAAACATAAATAAATATACATCACATTCCCCAATCCCACTCCCAAAATACATAATTTATAGGGTTAATTACAAATAACCCCCTAAGGTTTGGCCTATTTACCCAAAAATCCAAAGGTTTGATGAAATTACAAATACCCCCTGAGGTTTTGCTCCATCTTACATTTTTGAAAATCTGTTAGCCTCCGTCCAAAAAATTGCTGACGTCATCAAAAATTTTGCATGAAATTTTGAAAATGCCCCCTAGTTACTGTTATGGTTATTTGTAAGACAAATTTACCCTTGGATCTATTCATAATTTTTTTCATACCACAAGGATGTAATTTTAAGATTATTTAAATTACACATAATAAATTTAAATATATTTTATTATTAGTAAAATTTCATAAATACTGAATAATCTTAAATTTAAGTTAAATAATCTAATTAAGCTTAATTAAACTATTTATTAATTAAAAAGAAAATAAGTAAAAAAAATTAAAAAATAAATATTAAATTCATCTCTTACATAGAATAGCTTTTATAATTTTAGATTATATAGTGATTAGTGATATCAAAATAATAATTATAATTAAAATAATTTAATTAGATTAAATTGAAATTACTTATTAATTAAGAAATAAAATAAGTAAAATATTAAAAATTAAAATTAAAATCTATTATCTTATATAACCATAATTTTAATAATTTCAAATTATATATTCTATAATATTAAAATAAAAACACATCTAAAATAACATAATTAAATTTAGTTCAATTTATTTATTAATAAAAATAAAAAATAAAAAATATTAATATTAATATAAAACATACTAGTAATTAATTAATTAAAAATAATTAAAATTTTAAATTTTAAAAAATATTAAATAGTGAAAAATATCTAAAATAATTTATATACATAATTTAATTGATTTAATATATTTATTAATTAATTACATATTATATAATATTAAAATAATAAACATATATGAAACATTTAACCAAATGAATTATTAAAATAATAATCATATCTAAAGTAAATAAATTATTTAAATAATGAATATATCTAATTAAAAATAAAATAAAAAATTTAAAATATTTTATTGATTCAGAATAAATAGGTAAAAATTATATATTTTAATTAAGTTTTTAATTAATTAATAAAAATAAATATTATATTCTAAAACTAAAAATACACCCCACCACCCTTTTTCTTCCCCACCCCTCCCTTTGTTTGCCGACCATGGCCGATTGGCGGCAGCTGCCCATGGCAGCCAGCAACGAAACCATGGCCGCCTAGCCTGGCCAAGCAGCTGCTGCTATGCTGCCATAGCACCATGGCAAGCACGGCAACAGTCGCCATGGTCAAATCTAGCCAGTAGGGGGCTGGGTGGGGGGGCAAGAGGTTGCGGTGGGGTGGGGGTGGGATGTCGTTGTACATGTGTATGTATATGCTATATATATGTGTATTATATATATTAAGTATAAATATAAATATGTATGTATATATATGTGTGTGTGTATATATATGCTATATATGTGTATTATATATATTAAGTATAAATATAAATATATATGTATATATATACAATATATATGATATTGTATTATATATGCATATATACATATATAATTATTCAATTATTTTATATTTTATATTTTATATTTTTTTATCAATAATTTTAGTGCAATTTTATTACCTAAGGTTACTTTTGTTATTTTCATAAAACTTCATGGGTGTTTTTGTTACTTCGTAATGTTAAGGTCATTTTAGTCTTTGTGTTTTTTTTTTTTTTTGCTTTTTTTTATATATTCAATCAAGGGTAATATAGTCATTTCACCAAAACCGTCCACTTTAACGGCCGTCCGTCTGCTCTAGGGGGTATTTGTAATTTTTTCAAACAAAATAGACCAAATCTTAGGGGGTTATGTGTAATTATCCCTAATTTATATACAAACATCACCAATGTAATTCCTAGGAATATTCTCCCCTAGGAAAACCTCTGTACACTAGAGAACAACAATAACCATTACTTTAATGAAATGGGACTCCTACTTTCTTGCTATGGATATAAAGTGATGATTAATTATTGTGCTTGAATTGGCAGAGGAAGATTATCCTTTAGTTTCACCAGCTGATAGTCTTGTCCAGGGCTGGATTATATAGGGAGTAAAACTAGTGCTATTTTCCTATATGTATATATGGATCTGCGCGCAGTTGTTTCGCTCCATGTCCAGCCCTGCACGAGTCTCAATCTTCTGCTGTTCCTTTATATGTATATTCAGCCTTCTTCAGCCATCAATAGATTACTAATTGCTAGGTTCATCTGTATGTACCAAAGGATATATATTCACGTGTACTTATACGCATGGTTTAATTTAATTTGTAAATTTTAATTTAGGCTCATTTTTTATCAATCTTTTTAGCTATATATATATATATGTATATATAGGAAAAAATGCAATTTTAGTCCATCAACTATTGTGAGATTTTTTTTTTACTCCATTTTGATTCGGGATTATTACATTTAGTCCATTATTCTTTAATTTTTTGCACATTAAATTCAATTTTTTGCAATTTTAGTCCATCAGGCTCAAAATTTTCTAATTGAGCCCGCGATTTGCCAAGTTAGCTTCAATTGGGCCGAGAAATTGGGGATTTTTCGCTATTTGTCATGAGAGACCATGTCATCCACTATGTATAATGCCACGTCACCATCACTCGCCACATGTGATGCCATATCACTTTAATCCATCAATAAAAAATATCTAAAATGCATATATATTTAAAAATATTATATATATTTATATACATATATAGTATGTATAATATATATAATAATTTAATGACATATATATAAATATAAACCCTTACCCACCCAACCCCACCCCATCTCCCCACCCCTAGGGGTGTAAACGGATATTAAACGAATCGGATACACTGTTTCCATATTCGTATCCGTTTAACTTTTTGAATATTCGGATACGGATACGAATTTGACGGATATTTAAAATTGATATCCAAATTCGTATCCATCGGATATCAGTCGGATATGGATATATCCGTATTCGATTATAATTATTCAGATGCATTCATATTTTATTAAAATTATCTATGTTTGAATTATTATTTTATATTCATATTTGATGATAATTATTTAGATATCTATTTACAAATATCCAAATACATGAATCTATAAATCTATAACAAATACATATTTTAATTAATAGAAGGAACTATATAATTTCATTAAACAAAATCAATCAAACAAATAACGTAATTTTTAATTAATAATTGACATTATAATTAATTATTAGTACTTATTAATAATAATATTGGAATTTGAGTATATTAATTATAAAGTCAACCAACAATAATTATGTTAATTAACTTAATTCTTCACTTTTTTCTCTATATTACAATAAATTTTTAAATTTATTCTTTATTCTTTATTCTTCCCAATTCTTTAATTATAATTTATATATACACATATATGTATTATGAGATTTTTATTGAAAAATATAAATAATATATTATTTAATAAATATATATATTCGGATCGAATATTAAACGGATCAGATACGCATTTACCATATCCGTATCCATTTATAATCGGATATCTACTAATCGGATATGGATAATATCCACTTTAAACGGATGCGGATAAATTTTGTATAAACGAATACGAATGCGAATGGTAAACGAATTTTCGAATATCCATTTACAGCCCTACCCACCCCCGCCCTCCTTCCCCAACCCAAACAAAACGGGCTGCAATAGCAGCCGTGTCATATATATATAATTGTTTAATGACATATATATATAAATACAAACCCCTATCCACCCCATCTCCCCACCACCGACTCACCCACCCCGTCTCCCCAAACAAAATGGGCTGCCACGGCAGCTGTGCATAGTGGCCCAATCTAGCCAGATCCGGCCACATGGCGATCGTGGGGCTGCCATTAGTTATTTTTTATGTTTTCAATTATAGCAGCAATGGCCGGCGGCCAGTGACAGCCAATGTGGGGGTGAGGGGCGGGCCGGGGGCTACGGTAGTTATATTAATAATATATATATATATACACACACATTATATATAAATATGTGTATAAAATAAGAATATATGAAATAATGATAAATGAGAAATAATGATAAATTTATATAGGTATAAAATGAGAAATATATTTTAAATATTATTTAAATTTTATTGAAATTTATATATGTATATATAACTATATATATAAGTATAAATAAAAAATTATATTATATATTATTATAAATATTAAATATTATTTAATTCAAAATGAATAAATAGAAAATATATATAAAAATAAAAGTAATTTAAATTTTATTGATAAATTTATATATATGTATATATTATATATATGTGAATAAGTATAAATTGAAAAAATAATTATAAATATATGAATAATTAAAAATAAAAATTATTTAAATGGAAGGTGGACATGAGGAAGAATGGAACATGATGATTTTTTTAATGTATTTTTTAATATTATAAAATACATGAATTCTTATCAACCTTAATTGTTTGAAAATTTATTTATATATGTAATGTTATTAATAAAGCATTTTAAGTAATGTTATTATTTCATGTAATTGAATATGCATTTTTATTTTTTATTTTTAAATTATTTATTTTATTTTTAACTAACAAATAATTCAATTAATTAAATAAAATTATCTTAAATATATTTATTAACTTAAAATTATTTAATATATACTCAATTAATAAATATAAATTGCTGGCTCAATTGTAAAATCTTGAGCCCGATGGACTAAAATTGTGAAAAATTGAATTTAATGTGCAAAAAATTAAGGAATAATGGACTAAATGTGATAACCCCAAATCAAAATGGAGTAAAAAAAAATCTCGCAATAGTTGATGGATTAAAATTATATTTTCCCATATATATATATAATGTTTCCTGTTTTCAATTTTGCGTTGGGTATCTTTGGTAGCAGTATTTAGTAGTGATTATTTCTTCCATGCATGCTGTGAACTAATATAGCCGGCCGCTCCCCATTTTGATGTACAACATAAACATTAGTGTTGATTTTTCTTGTTTTGTGTTCTCAACTATATATTGTCCTAATTAAATATATTCCTAGCATGCGCTAAGGTTTCATAAGATGGTTCACCTTAATATAGCTAGCATGATGTAAAAAACATGAGATTAAGCATTTTAGATTTGTTCTTAAGTCGATGCAGTAATATTACATCATAGTATAGAACCCTACCCACACCCATACCCTAAAATACCCAAACAAAAATACCCAATTTTTATCATATCCTAAAATACCCAAAAGAATGAGATCCTAACCCTACCCTACCCTACCCTAACTAACATAAGACCCATTGGGTCAGTTTATTGAACTTATGTTTTTAATGTATACACTAATTTTCTTAATATACACTAAAAATATTATTTGACATACGATGACAAAAAATAATTTTTTTTCTATATTTAATTTAATCATTAAATTTAAATTAATTAATTTTAAACTTTTTGCTAATTAAATTAACTATTTTATTATTATTGTTAAACTTTATTAATATAATTAGTAGTTAAACTTTTTGCTAATTAAAAAAACATACAGTTTAAAATTAGTTTTATTAAAACAGTTTATTAAAAAAACAGTAATAAAAACAGTTTATTAAAAAAAACAGTTAATAAAACCAGTTTATTAAGAAAACAGTTAATAAAAACAGTTTATTAAAAAGGCATACAGTTTATTAAAAAAACAGTTAATAAAAATAGTTTATTAAAAAAACAGTTTATTAAAAAATAGTTAATAAAACAGTTTAAAAGCAAAAAAAATTTCTATATTTAATTTTATAAAAACAGTTAATTTCTATATTAATAAACTTTATTCATTAGCAAAATTAATTTTATTAATTATTTTTGTAAATATATTTATTCCACTATTAATTTTATTAATAAAAAACGTTCAACTATTGCTATTCCAATTTTTTTCAAAAAAAAAAAAAAAATTGCTATCTCAATTTATTAACTTTATTAATTTTTTTAATTTAGTTTAAATTTTAATGAAAAAATTATTTAATTGTTACTGTTCATTCACATATTTATAAATTTTATATATAAAAAGTTTATCATTAATATAAATTTGATTTCGGTATAAATAATTTTTAGTTTCATAAATTAAATTTAAGTATAAAGTAATTGGTAAGTTATGGGTATGGGTACATGGGTAATTTATGGGTATAGACCCTACCCATACCCATTACATTATGTTTAATAAGTATGGATACGGGTATGAGTATGTGTATGATATTTTGGGCACCCTACCCATTTACAGGCCTATCATGGTATCTATATATATATGGGTGAGTACCCTTTGTGTATATATGGTTGTTATGTTCTTGAATAATTTTATGGATTTTTTCAGTAATTAATTGACTACCATACAAGCAAATTATACAATGATCAATAGATCAATGAGCCATCTTTTTTATTCCTTTTTTATTTTATTTTTTATTTTTTCCAATGATGTATTTTAATATCATTTGGTACATTTCAATTTTAAATCAATGAAAAAAATTGATTGGTTCTGCAATCTAGAAATAAAAATTATATATATATGTGTGGGTGTGTGTGTGTGGGTGTGTGTGTGTGTGTGTGTGTGTGTGTTGTGTCTCAATATATTTAAATATTATGTAAATAAATTAATTTACAAAAAGTGCTATAGTTTATGCTCAATTGACATTCTCAATTTAATCCGAAAGTTTAGTGATATTATTTTAATATTTTGTATTAATATATTGATAGTATGGATCCATATTTATATTTTCCTATTATTTTAAATTGATGTTTATATTATTAATTTAATTATTGTATATATCATCCTCATCACTTTGTATACTTGAGTGTTATTTGATGACGAATTTCTCTCATTATTTACTTCTATTAAAATTCTTATAACTGAGAAAATATTAATCAGTTTTATCAATTAATTTTTTGCTTAAAAAATATAAATTAGTCTTAATGTTGCATTAATTAATATTAAATTTTCAAACTTATCTTGAATTATTAATTATACTTTTTAAAAATAACAAAACTTTAAAATTTAAAAATGAAAGCCAGTATAGACATAGGAAGGCGTTCCATTTAGATTCGTGTGTTTATATACATGTTCTAATTCTAAAACAATATTAATTTATATTTTACAAACAAAAAAAATAAAAACTAAAAAAAATAAATAAACAAGAACAACATTATAAGTTGCCAGCATTCACACTTTCTTTTAGGGGCGCATTTGATATATGCCATTAGCCACTACAACCTCCTCTAATCTTACCTTGTTGCTTGTTTGATATGCACCATTATGAATGCGGGCTGGCCCGTCTTTATTGTCGAGCCCGGAACTGTAGACACGATTAAGTGATATTGATGTAGCGGGGCTTGGGGTGCATTTCAATCTAGCTGGACAGCGAATTCCCGTTCTTGCCCTCCATTATGTGGTGCCATTTTACATTTTACACCATTGTTGGTACATTGTACAACAATGGGCTCCATCTCCCTCTCTTCTGATTGAATCAATCGCAAATCCCCCCCTTTGAGTCTTCCCTCCCACTATCTAGCTCGAAGATATGGGATGAAATCTTCCTAAATTGAAGTGAAATTGGAGGTTGTTGAATCCGGGGTTGTAGGAAACAACAATGATTTTTGCATCATCCGCATAATGTTTTGCTTTTTTTTTTTCATTTTTTTTAAATCTCCTTATCAATGTAAACATATCTGAAAGTTGCACTCGATTAATCTTTGTTGTTCCTTTTCTTTCTAGATCTGGGTGTGTTTTGACACTTTTATTGCCGTGATCATCGCGTAGGTCCAGCGTTCTCCTCGCATTTTGATTTCAGGTACTTTGTATTACCTTCTTCATCTTTCCGTTTGGTTTAGTCGGAAATGGCTTCTTTACTATATGGGTATATATTAGTAGGAACTCCTTCTTTAATAGCTCACTTCATATAAATGTTAGTTCTTGATGGGTGTAGAAAACATATGCTAATTGTGTTATTTTCCATCATTTTTCTATATGTGTTGCCAATTTGTTGTCATTTTGGCTTTTTTATTCCACTAATCAAGTTTCTGTCGCGCTCTGTTTATGTAGTATTTTGTGAATACAAAGTGTTTGTTTCTTGCATCATTTTCTTTTAATTAGGGTAGGGAAAATATATACTATTATACCCTTACTGATACAACTAGTAAGACATAGTGCGGCAACTTATTATAATGCTACAATTTTGTGTAAACAGTTGCTATGTGAAGCAACAATTTGTCCTATCAGATTGCAATAGGTGATGGAAGACTATTTTGAATATTTTACATAAGGACAATGCATCCCATGTTATTGGGTGTATAAACATAAGTGGACTGTGATATCCTTCGGTTTTAATTGCTTTGAAATCTTTTGTCTTGTAGAATTTTTTTAGGAATCTCTTATGGACTGGGATGCCAAAATTCGTATTTTAATATGGATTTATATTTTTTTGCTGCGAGGAATAATTTGCATGATCATGCTTACCTCATATATAATGGGAGATGGGACAATAGGAGAAATGTGTTGTCTAGGAGGTGGAGTGTCATTTCTAAGATACCGGACCATTTAAAATATTTGAGAGAAATAGTGGAAGTCAATGATCAAGCATGTTTGGATAACTTGCGTCTGGATAGAAGTGTCTTTTAGCAGCTTTGTTATTTGATGGAGCACATAGGTGGGCTTCAAAATGAAAAGTTTGTAGGAATCTCATAAAAAGTAGCCACATTTTTATCTATTCTAGCACACCATAAGAAAAATATGATCGTTAAGCATGATTTTAAATGATCCGGCCATACAATTAGCAAGTATTTCAAACAATGTCTCAAAGCAGTTATAAAGATAAGTCCCTTGCTTCTCGTCACTCCTCAACCCATTGATGATGACTGCACTAATGAGATATGGAGATGCTTTAAGGTATGTTTAAATAAGCTAATTAGTAATTTCAAACTAGGATAACATATGTGAGACCCTTATTCTTTTTGAAATTATCTTTTGTATTTTGTTGGGTTGTCTTGGTGCCCTTTATGAAACCTATATATTGGTCGTGTACCAGCCACCGACTAAACGCATTATAGGTCTAGGAAAAGTGAGATAGCAGTTAACGTTCTTAGTGTATGCAATAGTGAAATGAATTTTATTTATGTAATTGTCGAATGGGAGGGGTAGGCTGCAGATATAGGATGTTACGTGCCACTGTTAACAAACCCAATGGGCTTAAAATACCAGTTGGTATAACATAATGGATGTTACAGTACTTTCAGTCTTCTGTATTAGATTATTTTGAGGTTCAATCTAATCTTTTTTGGAATTCGTGACTTATGCAGAAAATTACTACTTATGTGACGCTGGATATACCAACTATGAAAGGTTTTTTTAACTCCATACCGTGGAGTCGAGTTCCATATTGATGACTGGAGCGATGGAGTATTGGCACCACAAAACCCTCACGAATATTTTAATATGAAGCATACTAGAGCATGTAACGTGATTGAGATGGCGTTTGGACTTTTGAAGGGGCAATGAGTAGTTCTAAGGAGCACTACTTACTATCCAATCAAAACACAAAATATGATAATATTAGCATGTTCGCTTTTGCATAATTGCATCCGTGCACAGATGCCTATTGACCCATTTGAGGATCAGGTTTTGGTTCGTGATGATGACACTCCATTGATAGAAGTTGACCATATTGACACGATTGAGAGCTCTGCCAAGTGGAGCATTTGGCGCGATAACCTAGCTGCCAATATATACCAATCGTGGAGAGGGGCTCACTCGGTGTCCTAGTATGCTAGGTTTAGACTACTAAATGAATATTGGGTCATATGAATGTCAATTTTACGCTCACGAATTTGTGTACTATTCTAGATAAGTTGATGTATTGAGAATATATATGTCTAAATATTAACTTTATTATGAATTTTATGTTTGGTGAAATATGGTGCGATCTTAGAAGTTTAATTTCATACTTTTAGTTGCATAAAATTGTTTTTAATTTTAAATATGTGCCCATCATTCTTTACGTGTGCTTGTACGTGTTACATCTGCAATAATAAATGTGTATTTATATTCAATGAGTAAACTATTGCTTCCCTTACATTTTGACCACATTAAATGATTTATGTTTTTGATAGGTAATGGCACAGTTTGGATGTTCCTCTCACAGCACAGATAGGTCAAGTAAAGTTGCCGCTGTCCCACATCATTTTTGGACACACCAAGAGAAGAAGGCCTTGATACAGGCACTGAAGCACTTATGGGCAGGTGGCTGGCGGTGCGATGGCTCTTTTAATGGCAGGTATATGGTAAGATTGGAGTCCATGATGGTCGAAAAATTCCCTAGTAGTGGCATCATCATTAAGCATATAAAGTCAAAGTTGCAAGTGTAGAAGAAGACGTATGCTATGTTGAAAGGCATACTTGGTTGTAGTAGAGGTGGTGGAGCTACCATGGATCCCACCTCACTTATGATTATTGTGGAGTCAGAAGCAGTTTGGACAGAATATGTCAAGGTACATATGTCAATTTTAACTTTTGTTGGATATTATGCTTAATTATGTTATTATGTTATTATGTTTATAAAATGTTGTTACATCCAAGTACATTTCTATGTAGGTGCAACCTGAGGCAGCGAAGCTTAGAGAGAAGCCGCACCTATGGTACATGAGTTAGGTAGAGATCTTTGGTAATGAAAGGGCCACAAGAGATCAATCATTTGATGTAACTGACATTTTACAAGAGTTGTTACATAAGAGAGATAATGTTAATGACGTAGAGATGTCAAATGAGAATATAGAGGGATCTACTAGCTTTACCTCGGGTATTAATGCTGAGGTTGATGCTGTATCTATCACTCCACCATCAAGATCTAGGTCGAAAAAAGAAAGCATATCCTTAACAGGCAAGCGAAAGAGGATCGATCTACTTAATGTTGAATTCAAGAAAATGATAGGGACACTGCTAGAGGGCACAAAAACAACTCTTGGATCAATCGCTGAAAAGCTACTCCAATCGCCGAACCCTATACTTGACTTGGACTCTTCATTGAGAACATCCTTGTTTGATGCACTCACTAAAGTCCCAAATACGAGTTTGGATGATCAAATTTGAGCTACCCACCATATGGCACACAATAGAATCAATATGGATGCCTTCTGGGGAATGAACAAAGATGCTCGACTTATTTTGTGATATTGCTACTATCCGGTACTTTGCATCCTTAATAGCGCACAATAGTAGTTTCAACAAAGTCGTTGTTTTAATTATTTTGCCTAGGCATACATGGGTTGGGTCATCTATTAATATGCTAGTTTACTTGCATTTTAAACCCCTACGATGAATAGGTTGTCTATGTTTTGTTATGATGTGCCCAATGGGCTTGTGATGCTTTTCATGTAGATGAATCGTGACTGAAGGTTTCTTAATGTTTCGTTTCATTGTCTTCGCTGTCTGCCCGAGTAGCATAGATACATTGTGTGGTAGCAAGGTTTGACTTCTTATATGTGCTGATGATCACCATTGTCTAGTGACTGTTTTGCTGTTTGGAATATTGCATTCTGCTATAGTATGTGGTTGCTATTTTCAATTGCTTGAAGCTAAATGTACTGAACCATAAATCATTTGGGTGCAGAATATTGAAGCTAACCTTGATTTAGTTTGTGTGTGTATTAGTAGATAGTACATGACTCTACAAACCATATGCATTGTGTGATTGTAATGCAAATAACTTGTGTGACAGCTACCTTCCATTTACTTTTAAATCTAATCATAAGTCCAAATACACTAGTTTTTTTCTCATTTTTTGGTCCTGACGAAGCAGAAGATGCTCCTTATTTTAATTGTGATTTTCCCGTTCCGAAGTGTCGTCTTGCAGCTTCCATTTCAACATCTTATTGGTTTTCCAATTTGATCACTATCCAATCAACAGGGAGACAGAGCACTACTTATGCTCCTTACTATGCATTAACACATAAATGGAATTTGACCAATTGTGTTTATAGCTACATTAATAATATATACATATTTGTTCAATTTTTCTGATATCCCCATTAATATGTTCTGTTTCTTTAAGTTGAGTAATTTTTCGTTGTTTTAATACGTCTATATTTTCCTACATAATAATAATCCAATTGAGTGTTTATTTAAATATCCCAAATTCCAAATATAATATTTAAATTGTTAGATATTATTATTATGCATTTTGTAGGACAATCCAAGTGTTGGATGATAATACAATAAATTGGAGATAAATAAAAGTGCCACCCAAGCGTCTCTGGGCAGGGGACTATTGTATATTTTCAATATATATATAACTAGTGTAGAGTGCATCACGCTTTAGGAATTATTAAATGTATATTTTTATATTGTATATAATTTTTAAAATAATTAGATATAAAATTTGCACAATTTGAGAATATTACATGTAAAAGGACTTCAATGTAATGTAATTATACAATTTTTTTTATAAAAAGAATCAACATAGAAAATACATTTTGTAATAATATAGTAAATTTAAGAAAATGAAAAATATGAAATAATGAGATTCAATTTTACAAAAAAGAATAAAATAGAAAAATCTCAAGCAACAAAAAAATGCATATCTCTAAAAATTTTCACAACATTCTTATTATAAATAATAAAGCTGATAGTTAAATCCTAGGAAAAGTGACAATATAACATAATTAGTATGCTACAACAAAAATATGATCATTTGTATCATGATGTTTCGTATGTTCTAAAAACAACATTTCTTTAGGCCCATCTTTGTTTTCTATTGTTTTATGAAAATATTACTTTTTCACACTTATTGTCATATTAGGTGATTTGGGCAAGTAAGATAAACATGTACATGTTACTTTGGGTTAGATATATTTTTTTCTGAACAAGCTTTGATAATGGTCGATATAGGTGTTCTTATCATATTTATTTCAGCATTTTCTCTTGGATGAGACCAGTGTTCATGTAATTTGCTTATAATGCAGATAGAAAACACAAGTTGTTTAGTCATTAATGGGGACAATCTATTTGGTGCCCTTAATAACCCATTATATCATATACCCATGTACATACACGCGAAATATATTTTGACAAAAATGGTCCACAAATTAGTGAAACCTACCAAAAGTTCAAAATAGTGATGTTACCATTAAACATCATCCTAGGTCTGCACGCATCTTTATATTCTTTTTTTTTTCTTTTTATCTTTTGAATAGTTGCAAAAATCTTTATCCATTACAACCTCCCAGTACCACTAAAAAGATTGAGTTTTAAGCTTTTATGGTAAAAATTCAGCTAATGGGTTCTTTCCCTCATAAAGATGGATTTGTAATCAAGTTTGTTATTAGTGTCTACAATCAATAATCCCTTTTCTTCTTACTTAGCATCCAGCATAACTTATATTAGACTTATCCATTTGTGATTAAATTTCTATGATTTGCAGGTAAAAGCAAAAGAAATAATAGCTAATATTTATTTTACATTTCTACACAGCATATATGTTCTGTTTCATTGCGAATTAGATTGACAATCTATTGCTGCTTTTAGTAGTTATGGAATTACTTCTTAGGCACTAACATAAATGAAAATAACAACCAAGCTTCCAGCAGCCTTCCAACAAATATCTCAGGCAGCTCAAAGCCTCACCAAGCAAAATAGTACAATAAGCAAATAAAAGAATCAAGCAAACAATGAATTATTACTATCTCCTTCAACCAAATTGAAGGCTCAAGCCAGGGAACCATACACTAAAAGAGTTTAAGTAACAACAGAAAAGTGTTAATTTGATAAAAACATTATTCCGGACAATTTCTAAAACTATGCTACCATCTACGAATAGAAGCCTTATTTAACCATATATGTAAACACAAAGCAAAAAACTTGAAATGAAATGCTAATACACTCTACCAATCCACTCCATGTCCAAGTATTTTTAAGATCATGTTCTGAATTTTTGTTCTTTTGCCACCTGACTATTCTTTTTAAAAAGTTTCTAGACTTCAATAGCTATTCTTATCCTTAAAACTCATGTTGGAACTTCTATAGATTTTCTCATGCGTATAAAAATATTCAATTGAAATTTCACCTACTTTCAATACAATAATCTTTTGCCAGATTGTTCTGCTGATTATCTGATCAGAATGTCTAAACAACTAAATTATATAACTTACCAAACCCACCTGGAATTCCTTTCATATGCCAAATTATTTTTTGTATGTAGATCGATGTAATTTCAACAATCACCAATGGATTATCCATCTTCCATTGTTAGTGTTCCCTATAGAATTGTGTGATGTCTCCAACAAAACACGCATTTCATCTGCACATGTGAAACTTAGAGTTGCCTCCATGCACCTAAAGGAATGTAACTTATTTGTGAAACCAATATTTGTGAAGAAACTATTACTTGGCGTAGCAATTGAGAAATTGTAATATCTTATCTCATTAGTACTTCTAATGATTTCATTTATAACACCATCTTCTGCAAAGACTTTCAATAAAGATATTTAGACATGACATTGTCCACTAATTAACGAAGCATACTCAATATAGATGCAACATCATTAATTGAGGTTAAAAAGGAAAATGGTCGAAAATAGCAGAGTACCGAAGCAAATATATATTCAGATTACAGTTATCAAGAAAAATAAAAGAACTAACTCCTAACTGCCCAAGAATGGAATACAACAGGTTCTTGCTGCTAGCACTTATTGAAATTTTGAATTTCATACAAAATCATTTGTTGTCAATAATTGGTGTAATAGCAAATATGTCTCCATGTAAATAAATAAGCATGACATGCACAAACATAACTTTAGAAAAGATAAAATATTTAGCTTTTTTTTCATCAAATAGAGACCTAGAAAAAAATTAAATTGAGAGAAATGGGGTAAAGGACTAACCCTGTGTTGGCCCATTCTCCAACCCATCTGAACGCTTGATATGCCATGATTTCAGTTGCCCACAAAGGAATTGTGTTAGTTCATTAGAAAATGTTAGAGAATTTTTTTGTGTTTATCAAATGTGAAAAGTATCATACTTGGTAGGGGAGAATCACACTTTTGGACCCATAACTTAGGGCCATTTTCAATTGAGTTCCATTCATTTTGGAATTATCACATTGAGTCCCATAGTTTAAAATTTTCTCACATTTGGCCCCACTTCCCCCCTTCTATTAAATAATTAATGGAAAGTGCACGTGCAAAGCATGTGCGTCGTCAATAGTGGGTTTTGGAGGGAAAATTGGTTTGGTACGGTTCACTCTTCATTTTGGAGGGAAAATCAACTATAAAAGAGAGGGGGAGGAAAAATCATTATAAATTTTTTTAATATTTTTTATAAATTTAAATTTAAGATATTCTAAATTACATGAAATAAATATCTAACTTTTTAATTATTATAAATTAAAGAATTTATTTTTATTGTGTAAAAATTTTCAGAATTTTTTTTGAAAATTAAATATTCAAAAGTTTTAAATATTTCTTTTCCAAACATGATAAAAATTATAATTTATATTTCATAATTTTTCTTGTTTGGAAATTTATTTAGTTATTAACTTGTTAATTTTTTGTTATTTTTAAAAATTAATTTTAAATAAATTTTAAATTTTAAATTATATTTTTTATTTAAATATATTTTAATTATATTTAAATTTTGGAATGATTATTTTAATTTTAAAACTTAAATTAAAAAATTATTTTTAATTTCATTATTTCTAAATATAATTTAAAATTAATAGAATTCAATATATAATTTATATTTAGAAAAACTTGTTTAATAAATATAATTTAAAATTATATCTAAATATTAATTTGGAAAAAAGCATGGAAAATTTAAAATCTAAAATTTCCAAATAGTTAATTTTTTTGTTATTACAATGAAAACTTTAAAAATGATGAAAATCATAAATTTAAATATTAATTTATAATGAAAAATTATAAATTATAATTTTTAAAATATATTTTCATATTAACTAATTTTTAGAAATAGCAAAAAATTTAACAAGTTGATAACTAAATAAATTTCCAAACATGAGAAATTAAAAAATACAAATTACAAGTTTTCTCATGTTTGGAGAAGAATTATTGAATTCATTTTTTTAAATACTTTTGAAGATTTGAAATTTTTTATACAATATATTCTTTAATGTATAATGTTTAAAAAATTGAATATTTATGTCATGTAATTTATAAATATTTTAAATTTAAATTTATGAAATTTATTAAAAAAATTATGATAATTTTACCAACTACATTAATTAATATCATTTTACATAGATGAAAAATCAATTAAAATTAAAATTAAAATTATAAATTATTTGTAATTTTATTATCTCTAAGTATAATTTAAAATTATTAGAATTTAAAATATAATTTAAATTTAGAAATGACTTGTTTAATAAAATATAATTTAAAACTAATTTTTTATTAAATTTTAAATTTTAATAAAAATCTCACTTTTGGTCCCATAACTTAGGCCTCAACAAATTTCCCACCAAAACTCACTTGTTAACAGCCACGAGTATGGAACGTGCATTTTTCGTAATTATTTGACGAAAAAGGGGAGGTGGGACCAAATGTGAGAAAAAATTTAAATTATGAAACTCAATGTAATAATTCAGAAATGAATGGGACTCAATTGAAAATGACTCTAAGTTGTGTGACCAAAAGTGCGGTTCTCCCTACTTGGTAGTATCTGTTACTAAGGGGACAAGCCACTGGAGAGTTTTTTTCATCTTAGCTTTGATTTGAAGAACAGTGCACTGCAAAAGGCGCAATGAAACAATTGAAATTTAGAGACCATGCCGAACAGAAAGGATAGTGTTATGAAACACAGCACATACGCATGCACAATTACAAAAAGAAAAGACAGAAAAGAGAAATTAGCCACAAAAATTTAACATGGTTCGGCTATACCTACATAATCAAGCAAGATATAGAGAACGTTTCCACTATGAAAAAGCAAAAGGTGTACAAAACAATGTCTCTTACAACTCTTAAGTCCCCTAGTACTTTCCTCAAAACTCATTTAGACTAAATGTGCCTAAAGCTATAGAATATTATAACAAGCCACAAGCTTATTTGCCCGTTCGCCTGCTACCAACACAAACTTCCATTTTTTGTCTAATTTAGTTCGCATTGTGGGCTCCTAGGTCGAGCCATAATTCAAATCCACCAAACTCAAGCCACATTAATAGATAGAAAGAAGACTTTATGAAGGTTTTAATATGGATGGACAATGTGGAAATTTGAAAGACCAGGGTGAAGAACAAATTAGTTTATACTAAAAGATTTCTTTAAAAAAAAAGAAAAAAGAAAAAAGAAAAACGAAAAACAAAGAGAGAAGGATTAGACCAAGGGAATCATAAAATGTTTCCCTTAATAGATAACATTATCATATCACATTTTACCAATATCCAAATGAAAGAAAAAGTTCCCTCTTTTAGGAAAAACAATAAGCTGAAGTTACTGGGAGAACAAACCTCCTCCTTGGCATCAATCTGCAGTCGGGAGCGAAGAGCAGTCTTGACGGTTGGTGGCAAACCATTGTACAATGTATCTCTCATATTTAGGGGAAGAGAAGTAGGGCATGATGCCTTAAATAAAATAAATTCAATTAAGATGAAGTTCTAATGGTAAAAGTAAACCAACACAAACTAAGTTCAGTAATAAACTCACAATGTTATCAATTTGAGCAATTATGTTAGCATAATGTAAAGCAAGACCAACAACACCTACTCTTTTTGGTTTATTAGTAGAAACTTTCCCAATTGACAGCAACACTGACACATTAACGAATAAAAGTAAGAGAAATATATAGTCGAAGTTCACTTCAAAATGCACAAAAATACAAATTTCAAAGGAGCTGCATCCTCCCACTTTACTCAAAGAGGACAATCACAAGAAAAAGAACATATAAAGCATGTATTAATGAATCTACTTCTTCTAACTTCCGCTGATAATCTTATTAAAAGATGTCCAAAGCATGCAACTCATGATACAATTCTTGCAGATGCAGAAGCATTGAGCTTTTCATTATTAATAGATGAACTTGAGAAACTAACTTTTTTAAATATACAATTAATAGAAAGATGATAGTGTTATCTTTAATTAATTGCAAGAAAACTATGAATGAAAATATTATGATTAGAAGCAAATTTGTAAAATATTAAAACAAGTCTGTAAATGCAAATCTTAGGGCAGAAGGAGAAATTGATAGTGCACTTGCTAAGTTACACATTCAAACATGCCAAATATCTATCTACATAGTTCAATTTTTGGCAGATTATGATATACATGAGAGAAAACATCGAATTCTAACCACACAACAAATGAGCCCCTTTCAACCCCCTCTCCCTAGAAAGGCTTTCTGGCTGTGTGTAACTAATATTTCATTTTTATTGCAAAGTAGATGAAAATAGTACTTAAAAGTAGGTGTTTTCAGTCAAACACACATATAAAAAAAAAAGCTTAAAGAAATCAACCAACTTAATATCACCTCAAAACTATCAAAACCAAATCTTTACACCTAAATACATTTTTCCACCTCCAAAACTAAAATCATTATAAAATAGCACTAACTAAAAGAAAAGAAAAGAACAAAAATCAAAATGCAAGCACTAACAATCCCTCAAAGATCTCACTTATCATATCACTTCCCATTACCACCAAACTGAATATCACATTAAGACCGACCAAGATCAAACTTTTACACAAAATTATAACTCAAAATACCATAAATTATAGAATCCAAAAAAGAAATTAAAAAAAGATGTCAAGATACAAACCTTGTTGAAGGTGAGGTTGAACCATCTTCCCCATCGAGTTCTTTGGCTAGGGTTAGGAATGGAGTGCAAAATAGTGAATTGCTCTCATTTGCTTCCAAAAACCCAATAGATTCGACGAATCTAAAACTGTGTTAAACAACATCATTGTTGACGCCAGCAATGAAGAACCCTTTACTGGTCTTCTTTGTAATCAGAGAAATTCACCATTAGACATTAGTTTGAGGTTGAAGGAAAAAACAGTATTTTTGGGTTCTAATTTGATAGCACAAAACCCAATTTTCTTTTTATAACCAAAGAAAACCAGTACCTATTTTCTTCTGCTCTTCACATAAAGCGACAAAGCAACATACAATGGAAGTAACCTAACGTACAAGCCCACCAAGCATCCAGCTCGATAAACGATGTCATTTTTGCACGTGAAAGAAAGAAAAAAAAAATCACACCACGCACGACAACACTATTCACACACGCATCGGCATATATATAATATAGGAATTCATAAATATATATCTATTGCCTACTTGAAAATATATGTGGCTCAATTCAAACTATTAATGACATAGACAATCACGTGTAAAGGATTGGGATAATATTATATAAATGCACCAGTAGAAAAACTGACATAATTTTGAAAAACATACAACAACGAGGCAACACCTCTGCTTACATTTGGCGCGACAACACAACAATGTTAACAGCCGTTTATTCTAACAAACATGCAACATAAAGGAAATATACCTATGTGGATACGAAATCCACATAGACCTAAGACACAAATATACTCTTAAATGATAAACTTTGAGACACCTCACTTCTTTCCACGGCATTTAGGGGTGCTAGAGGAAAATGCATGGGGGCTTGCTGGACCCCCAGTAAAGGAAGCATTCATTAACCCAAACATCACTATTTCATCCTTTTCTGTCCATAGATGATCGTACCCACCAAAGAACGGATTGGCATATGGGGTTGCAAATAGATTAGGATTCATGAACTTTACAGAGTCTTAGCTTGCATTATCATGCCCATAAACCTTGGCCAAATTACTCCAGAAAGATAAAGATAAAGGTTGGCTTATAGGTGGTACAAGGGCTGCCAATGGTGCAATACCATTGTTGATTACATGCACAATGGGGTCAGTAACACTATCATTTGAGATTTAGATGATGTCCATCTCTTGAAATAAGCTAATCAACTTGGGTGAGCCAAAAATTTCACATAGCTCAAACCACTAAGGTTCCCTCTAATTATGCATGCCTCTGATAATGGAAATTTTGACAAAACACAAAACAAGTATTTAGACATGACAAGAAAAACAGCACGTAGACTAGAATTAAGATTACCAAAATATACTAAATGAAAATATTGCCATGGTAACATAGCCCCAGATGTAGGGGTCCGCCGTCATGATATTATTTTCCTCATTATGATGAACATGCGATACTGAGATCAAAAGTGTGTCTCTGTTGCAGATACTTGAAACGAGTGCTCGCATCTTTATAAGTTAAATTGTCCAAAATTAACATTAATTGACTGAATGCATGAGGTAATCACAGCGATCAAGAGGTCTTCCATCCAAACAAGCAAACCCCGCGAGTTGACTAATGAAATCCTTCTCAATCTCCTCCACCCATGGTGCCACGTAGAAAATTTAATCTTGACTCTGGGGATTTGCTGGTGCTATAGGGTAGGTGGATGGAATTGCATTATTAATAAGTATATATAAGAGAGATAAGTCCCATGCATATTAATACTTAGGCGTTGAACGATGTGATGTGTTAGCTCCTTACCTATTTATGCCACATGTATATCACCACCCGTGATAGGAAATGACTCTTGCCACAGCCTTTAAATTGAGACTTCATATCACAAACAGCTTGTTGGTACATTGTATGGTCAAAATCCTAAATTGATTGGTACTTAAAATCGAGGCAAAGCTGCATACTTTGAACTTATAGAAGAAAAGTAAACACACTACTATTTGCATGTCATGAAAAAACTGAAGCCTACATATAGGAATTTTCTGGAGCTAATGCAGCTTTTTTATGCCAACAGCACATCATTGCTCAAATTGCGTGTTCCTCGTGGTCATGTGGGCACATCGGATTGTACGTGCAAGCAACTTTAGCAGGGGGAGTATGCGTATGTACATGGGTGAGTTTAATTAAAACATCGCTTTGGGCACATAGGTGCACAATAGCTAAGATTGGATTTATAGGTAAGTATATTATAATATACACAAATCCTCTAAATTTAATCACACATCACAATTTTAGTAGAACTCTCTAACACCTAAAATACGAATAATTATTACAGCTTGAAAAATAGTTAAACATGAAATCAAATATTCTTAACAGAGGTTAATTCTATATTCGTATTTCAGCAAAAATTTAGGTGACTACATCTTTTAATTGCCACGCTTGTAGCAAATGGAAATTGGATCATGTTCCCAACTATTGAAAGATAAATGGCAAGGACTGAAATCATGTAAGGTTGCATATAGTCTAGTTTCTCTGACAAAATTCACGTTTATGTGCTATAATTGGCAAGATACACCAGTTTTTTCCTACTACTAGCCATAACATAAATGTTGACGTGACAATTTCACGAGATTCCATCACAAATATTGTTTGACATGTATTTCATCAACCCCTATAAATAATCCAAATGAGCTATTACACATTACATAATCCTACACATGGTACAAGGAAAACGACTTTTTCCAACCAGCTAGCCCTTCACAGCACAAATATTAAAGGATTCAAAAGTTAGCCATAGAGAAACTTTGCAAAGTAAAGGGAAGGTTAATACAAGCCGATAACATCAAATAACATAAAGTCGCACAACATACATATTTACACCAAACATCACCATGTTTACTTTCTCTATACTAGAACACCACATTTCCTATGGCCAAACCCATTAACAACCTAACAAAAGCAACAAATATAACATATTCGCATAAGAGACAACTACAGATACCATTGCAGATTTTATATTAGGGGAAAGGGGAGTGTTAAACACATCAGGAGATACAGAACGCAGATTATGAACCAAGGGACCTGTATGTGAACTCTCGTTATTCTCTTACTGATCAAAGCACCCACTATCCGAGAACTTTGTATTGCAGTTAGTTGAATGAGTGTGAACATAGCTATAGGACTGTACAACCCTGAAGATGCTTGTTTGTATGATCCATGCTCCTCGTGTGAATAAAACCATGTGACACCTTGGTACACATCCCACCATATGAAGTGACCATCGTGATAAGTTTCTTTGGGGCACTTGTAAAACCAATGGCTAGGATTTTGAGATGTCTGAGATTGACGTAAGACCATAGGTCCCCCCGCCTAGGGCATTGTGACGTTGATTGCAATTGCATTTGACAAAAGCACCCTATATAAACACATGAAAATGATACATCATTGACAATAGATGGTTTATTTGTAAAGAATTCAGAACATGTAGGGGTAGGGCTGTAAATAAATATTCAAAAATTTGTTTACCGTTCGTATTCGTATTCGTTTATACAAAATTTATCTGCATTCATTTAAAGCGGATACTATCCGTATTTGATTAGTAGATATCCGATTATAAATGGATACGAATATGGTAAATGCGTATCCGATCCTTTTAATATTCGATCCGAATATATATTTATTAAATATTATATTATTTATATTTTTCAATAAATTCATAATCCATATATGTATATATAGAAATTATAATTGAATAATTGAGAAGAAAAAAGAATAAATTTAAAAAATTATTGTAATATAAAGAAAAATTTGAAGAATAAAGTTAATCAACATAATTATTGTTGGTTGACTTTATAATTAATATACTTAAATATCACTATTATTATTAATAAGTACTAATAATCAATTATAAATTCAATTATTAATTAGAAATTATAATATTTGTTTGATTGCTTTCATTTTAATGAAATCATATAGTTCCTTCTATAAATTAAAATATGTATTTATTATAGGTTCATAGATTCACGTATTTGGATATTCGTAAATGGATATCTAAATAATTATCATCGAATATGAATATAAAATAATAATTCAAATTTGGATAAGTTTAATAAAATATGAATGCATCTGAATAATTACAATCGAATACAGATATATTCGAATCCAACTGATATCCGACGGATACGAATTTGGATATTAATTTTAAATATTCGTCAAATCCATATCTGTATCTGAATATTCAAAAAGTTAAATAGATACGAATATGGAAACAGTGTCTTCGATCCGTTTACACCCTTATGTAGGGGGAACAAATTTGTATATGTATCAAGGGGAAAAAAAAAAAAAAAACAACAACAACAACAACTGCATAGAAATACCACATAAAAGCAAGCTAAATAATGAACTATAAAAATGAAAGTTTATACAATACCAAATGGTAGTGAACAAAAGGGTGATATGTCTATCATCCGATTAAATAATTTATGTACTAATAAATACACAATCAAATCGATATTCATCTTACATGCATGCATTGATTCCAGAAAGATCACAAACAATAACTATTGCAAATGAGTACGCATAGTTCTTGTTAATATCAAATAATCACTACACAAAACAACACAGACAAATAAGTGAACAAATACAAATAGATGCTAACAGTCATAATCACTGCTGATAACTAACGGGGCATGGGCAGGAACTCACACACATACAGTCTTTGTTAGATGTCACCATAGCAACAAATATTTCACATAACAAAGGAGCATGGGTGGGTTACAATCATACTAGATGGATCAATAGATTGAAGATATTCTAAAAATGGTATTGAAACAAACCAAAAAATACAATCTTAAACAACATCGTGTAATTCTTGTTGTTTTAACAAAAACCCATTTGAACCGAACATAAAGTCTCGCCTTTCTTTTTGTTGTTTCTTCGCCGTTAAACGCCCCATTCGATAATTGCACTGGGGAACTTCCCTTTTTTCTCCTAATATTATGGTTCATACGATTCAAGATATTGTCAAACAATCTATCTTAGAACTAAAATGGCGTACACGAAATGGAATGAAATATCTGGCAAATATGAGTTGCACGGCATTCGTAATGTTCTCCTACGCTAGTCTATTCTACTCTTCGTTTGGAGCAACAATTAGGGATTTGGGAGAAAAAGAGACACAATTTTGGTATAAATATAACAAATTTTCTTTTTTCAATGAAGTTGAGGAACATTTTTTTTACCTGGATAGGATTGACTGACAAAGGGCAGGATGGGCATATAATTTACAGTAATGCTTATCAAACGGGAGACTACATTGGGAGTGCCACTGGGTGGCGGCTAATTTTCAAATGAAATCTTACGTATCCAAGGCCAACTAAATATGTGGGTAGTGGCTAATATCTCATTTTTATACCACTACTACAATAGCTACTATTACCAAAATTTTGAATCAAATGTGCCCTAAGATTTTTATGTCTGTATGTCTATATATATGTATAACATTTATTTATGTATAAATTGGATAACATTTCTAGTATATTCATTTATTGAATGATAAATTATATATTAGGTATAATGATCAATAAGCCAGAATGTTATTTGAACATCCAATCTAACTATATAAGGTCTTTATATAATACATTAAGAATTTTTATGCATTAATAAATTATTGTATTCAAAAATAATTTTATTATTATTATTATTTGTAGGGAATAACATCAATAGAGTATTTATGATAATATTTGTGTGTCAAATCATAAAAAATTAAAAATAATTTTGTATTCTATTGTTATTGATTTTGAATGACGCATCTAAAAAAATATTCTTTCAGAATGAAAATTCGTTATGGTGATAGGGCGGTTTTTAATTAGAATCTAACTCGATTATATTTAAAATTTTCAACAAATATATTAATAAATATTTTTGTCCCACTATGGTTTTTGTTTTGTGTTTCAACCTTTTTTTTTTATTATTTTCTGAAAAATATTTTCCAAGCATAAATGAACTAAGGGTATGTGATACAAAATAATAATTTGTTTGAAGTTAGTGATAACTTATTTTAAAGAACACATATCATTTATGCAAGAGATACCTCATATAAGTGAAGTATAATCATGCCTCAGCATAGACGCATGTTGAGTGTCTTTGAAATTTAAGTTGCAAATGGCGAGAAATGGTGAAAACGGCAAAGAAACAGAGCGAAAGAATCGGGCGAGACGACGTCAAGATAGCATGACGAGGCAAGTCCTGGTGCACATGAGTAGAACACTGTGCACCGGGGCACAAGCGAGTCATGCCCAGGCATAAACCTGGGCAAATATTGTCAACGACTTGCGCCACGGTGCAAGCTGGTTGCACCCTGGCGCAAGGTGTTTTGGAAACTTGTGCCAGGGCACAAATTCTATGTGCCCTAGCGCAACTTGTTCTGCCAAAATCTAGGCTTGTGCGCCCCTACGCAATGCGCAAGGCCATAGCCCGTTTTGCGATTTGTTTGGATTTTTAAACCCCGTTTTCTTCAAGGTTGAATAGAGAAAACTCTATCAAAAGTAGTCCTAGATTGTTTTAGAGATTTCTCTTTAGGACGAAGGTTAGAACGAGTTGATTTGAAATTATTAAATTCATCTTTTTGTCAGGTAGATTAGGTACATCGTCAAACCACGTTAAATCTTGTGCGTTTTTCATTAAATTACTTTGCATGTATTTCTCAATTATTATGATTTGATCTTTTTGGGTTACAACAAACTAGTATCAAGAGCTAAATTGACCAAATGCCCGCCATGAAGTACGAGGTAGAGAAATTCGATAGGAAAAATGATTTTGGGCTGTGGAAGATGAAGGCGCATGCCCTCTTATGTCAACAAGGTTTGCAAAGAGCTCTAAAGGGCAGATAACGTACTAAGAGAAGTTGCCACCAAAAGTAATTAGCAGGATTGTAATCAAAGTTGGAGAGTCTGTATATGACGAAATCCCTTACAAATCAATTGTATTCGAAACAGCAGTTGTAGACCCTCATGATGAAAGAAGATATATCTATCGCTCAACACATTGATTATTTCAATAAAGTGATATTGGATCTCACTAGTATAGATGTGCAAATTGATAATAAAGATCAAGCATTAATTCTTTTATATTTTCTACTTAAATCTTTTGAGCATTTGATTACTACTTTACTGTATGGGAGAGATATGATATCAATAGAGAATGTGAAGGCTTTATTGAATTCGAATAATTGAAAAGGCATGTCCTAGGTAGTAATGATAGTGAAATTGATGAAGGATTTATTGTGAAGGGGAGACTAAAAGAAAGAAAAAGGATTAGAGGCCAATCTAAGTCCCAAGGCAAGCCTAAATCAAACGATAAATGCTTTAGGATGGAGGAAAAGGGCATTGGAACGAAATTGCCCAGAACGTGGAAAGGCGATGGATTTGAGTGAATCTTCTAATCAGAAATATGATGATGTAGCTAGAATTTTTAAGGATGAGTCCAATGGAGCACTTGTTCTCAACGTTACTGAGAGTCTTCTAAGTTCCAAGTAGATTTTAGACAGTGGTTGTTCCTACCATATGTGCCCATGAGAGGATTGGTTCACCACTTATCAAAAATACGATGGTCGTAAAGTGCTCATGAAAAATGATGTGTCTTGCAGAGTTGTAGGGATTGGCACAATGATTATCAGAATGAATGATGGAATTGTGAGGGCATTGATAGATGTGGGTCATGTTTCTGATTTGAAGAAAAATCTAATTTCGCTAGGTATTTTGGACAAGAATGGGTGTGAATATAGAGCTCAAGATGGAGTTTTGCGGATTTCCAAAAGTGCTCTGCTAATCATGAAGGTGGACAAGAGGAAATGATCTTTACATATTGCAGGGTAGTACGATTTCTGGTACTGCAGCAGTTTCTTCATCACTCAGTAGTACTACGAGGTTGTGGCATATGTGACTTGGGCATATGAGTGAGAGGGGAATGTCAGAGTTAAACAAATGGGGTTTGCTTTGTGGAGAAAAGATTGGGGAGCTAAATATTTGTGAGCAATGTGTTCTTCGTAAGCAACACAAGGTGAAGTTTAGCACCGCAGTTCACAGGGCCAAGGGCACCTTAGATTACATTCACTCAGATCTTTGGAGGCCTTCTCAAGTTTCCTCAAAGGGTGGTGCTAGGTACATGCTGACATTCACTCACAAAGAGTATGTGTGTACATGTTGAAGTATAAGGATAAGGTATTTATCAACTACAAGTAATAGAAGACCTTGATTAAGAAGTAGACCATGATGGAGGCCAAACGCTTGAGGACTGACAATGGCTTGGAGTTTTGCAACAAGGAATTTCAAGAGTTTTGTGATAAAGAGAGGATTGTGAGACATCGCACAGTTGTTCATACACCACAGTAGAATGGAGTTGCAGAACAGATGAATAAGACTATTTTGGAGAGAGCTAGATGCATGATCTTAATGCCAGATTGTCCAAAGATTCTTGGGCTGAAGCTATTAATATTGCTTGTTATTTGGTGAATAGGTCACTGTCGACTACTTTGGACTATAAGATACCAATGGAAATTTGGTTAGGGTCTCCTGCTGATTACTCAAATCTAAATGTACTTGGTGGTCTAGGCTATGCTCATGTTCACGATGGAAAGCTTGAGCCGAGGAAGTTCATATTCCTAGGTTATAAGATGGAGTCAAGGATTATCGCTTGTGGTGTACTGATCACAAGGGCTTCAAGGTGATTATCAGTAGGGATGTGACATTCGATGAGTCTGTTGTGTTGAAGAAGATGGAGCAGGATGAAAGTAGTCAAAAGGGTGTTAAGGAGAAGATGGAGTTTGATATTGACACTCCACAAGTTTCAAAAGGAAAACAGAATGTAGTAGATGAAGCTAGTAAGAGCTCATTATTACCTAATCAGCAGCAAGAAACTAATTCACTATAGAACTATCGTTTGGCTCGCGATAGACATATGAGGCAGATCAAACCACCATAGCAATTTGCATATTCAGACCTAGTTGCTTATGCTTTGAGTTTGGCCGAGGAGTTTGTGAGAGATGATCTAGTTACATATAGAGAGGTCATTTCTTGTCCAAATTCTGGATAGCTACTACAAGTGAAGAGATGGGGCCTTTACACAAGAATAGCACATGAGAGCTAGTTGATGTACCTAAAGGGCAGAAAATTATTGGATGCAAATGGATCTACAAGAGAAAGAAAGGGATTCCTGGGGTCACGAATGCTCGCTATAAGGTGTGATTGGTTGCCAAGGGTTTTACTCAGAGAGAGGGAGTTGATTTTCATGATGTGTTATCCCCAGTTGTAAAGCATACCTCTATTCGCGTGTTACTCACCATGGTAGCTTTATTTGATACGGAATTTGAGCAGATGAATGTGAAAACAACATTTCTATATAGTAAGTTGGAAGAGCAAATTTACATGAGCTAACTAGAGGAATTCATTATTTTCGGAAAGAAAAATCAGTTATGCCTTTAGAAGAGGTCTTTGTATGGCTTGAAGCAGTCTCCTAGGTAGTAGTATAAGAGGTTTGATGTATTTATTACTAAGATTGGGTACACTGTAAGTATTTATGACGGTTATGTAAACCATAAAAAGTGTAGTGATGGTCTTCTTGTTTATTTGTTGTTTTATGTTGATGATATGTTGATTGCCTCTAAAAACATGCCTGAGATCAATGTTTTAAAGACTCAGTTGAGTGAAAAATTTGAGATGAAGGATTTAGGCAGTGCGAAGAGGATATTGGGCATAGAGATTGTCCGAGATAAACACTCTGGGTTGTTGTACTTGTCTCAGCAAAAAAATATTGAGAAAGTATTAGAGCGTTTTGGGATGAATAAGTCCAAGCCAGCTAATACGCCACTTACAGCTCATTTTATGCTCTCATTAGATCTATCATCGAGCACCGAGGAGGAGATGGAGTACATGTCAATATGCCATATGCTAGTACAATTGGTAGTTTGATGCACACCATGGTGTGCATTAGGCCAGATATCTCACATGCAGTTGGTGTTGTGAGTAGGTAGATGCACAAGCCGAGAAAGATATATTAGCAAGCAGTGAAATGGATTATGAGGTATCAGAGAGGCTTTGCGGATAGATGTTTAATGTATAGTCAACTGAATTCTACTGCTAGACTTGTTGGCTGTGTAGATGTGGATTATGTCGGAGACTTGGATAGTAGAAGGTTTATGACAAGCTATGTGTTTTGTATTTCGAGTTGTACTGGTAGCTAGAAGGCGACTTTGCAGTCATTAGTTGCATTGTCTACAACAGAGAAGTACATGACTTTAGTTGAAAGCTTGAAGGAAGGCATTTGACTAAATGGGTTGATTGATGATATGGGTATGAGTTCTGATATTACTACAGTATTTTGTGATAGTTAGAGTGCCATACACTTGTTAAAGAATCAAACATTTCATGAGAGAACAAATCACATTGATGTGAGGTATCATTTCGTCATGGGATATGGTGTCTCAAGGTGTCATCTAGATTGACAAGGTTGGAACTAAGGATAATCCGACAGATATATTAACTAAGATCGTTCCAGAAATTAAATTCGAGCATTACTTGAATTTGATAAACATTTGCAAACTCAGATGATAACCCTTTTTAGGGAAGGCAAAGATGACAGATGAAAATTTCAAGTTAAGGTGGGAAATTATTGAATGTGCCTTGAAATTTAAGTTGCAAATGGCAAGAAACGGTGAAAATGGCAAAGAAACGATTCAGAATCGGGCGAGATGACATCAAAACGGCATGACGAGGTGAGCCCCCGCTCACATGGGCAGAACACTATGCGTCGGGGGCGTAAGGGAGTCATGCCCAGGCACAAACTTTGGCAAATATTATCTGCAACTTGGGCCAGGGTGCAAGTTGGTCGTGCCTTGGCACAAGGTGTTTTGGAAACTTGCGCCAGGGCGCAAATTCTGTGTGCCTTGGCGCAACTTGTTCTGCCAAAATCTGGGGTTGTGCTCTGGGGCACAACGTGCAAGGCCTGTGGCCCGTTTTGCAATTTATTTGAGTTTTTAAACCCTGTTTTCTTCGATGTTGAATAGAGTGAACCCTATCAAAAGTAGTTTTAGACTGTTTTAGAAATTTCTGTTTAGAACGGATGTTAGAACGAGAGTGTCGGGTGTTGTTGTGAGATTTGTAGGATATGAGTTTATACTTGGTACTTGATTTGAAATCATTAAATTCATTTATTTGTCGTATGGATTAGGCATATCATCGAACCACGTTAAATTTTGTGCGTTTTTCATTGAATTACTTTGCTTGTATTTCTCAATTACTATTATTTAGTCTTTTTGTGTTACAATATCGCACCTCTGCTTTTAGTTGTTTACGTACATATAACTCTTCCATATTTTATTCGGATATCAAGTTCTCAAGGAACAAGGCTATTGATGCTTCACCTTAAAGCTTCAAGTCGTAGATCTTGTAAGGAAGCAATACTCCTTGTTTGGAGCAAGGGATAATTCACTCTTATCCATGACTAGCTCTAAGTACAAGATTTCTGCTATCAAATTGAATTTTTCGTGAAGGAGTACTATTCTTTTTAAAGCTTTTTGACTTGAGTTGATACTGATAGGACAATTTGTAGAGGAGTACTTCTTGTTTTGCAGTTTTTCTGATGTAAAATAGTACATATTAGTCTATTATGATATTAATATACATGATTGAGATCAATATGTAGCCTCTGCATGCCTATCCACAAGGGGCGCGTTTGCCTTGCCACTAAATCATAAACATGGTGTTGTACCAAAAGTTTTTACCACCCGTTTTTTATTTTGCTACGAAAAACAGTTGGTTCCTTTTGAGTTTAAACATAACTATGATTCATAAAAGCTTTGATTTGTTTCTACTACATTAAACTAATATTAGGCTTACACATAAATTCAATTTTACCTTAAGAACTGCATAATATATATAATTATAATTGTGTTCTGTAATTGAATACTCAAATTAGAGTAGAATCCCGGGACAACTACAAATTATTTTTTTCTGTGACTAGATTAAATTGAGTTTTGATTATAATTTGTGAGTATTGTATATTTAGTAAATTACAATTCCTACTAGTATTTGTATTCATAAGAAAGATATTATTACTCGCAAAATATGTATGAGAATAAAAATAAGATGTAATAGCTATTGAAGTATAAAAACTTATAAGATATTTTAAATAAATTTAACAATCAAATAATCACAAAGTAACGCATCATTTTGTTGAATATGATCTATATCTGCAATTTATCTTGCCCCTTCGACTTTGACGTTAACATCTTCTCTCAAAAAATTAAATTTAGAAGGAAGGAATTTTGTTCATTGCTTGAGAGACCTTGGTAAGTATGGTGAATAGAGTCATGCTCAAGAAAATAATATGTGGAAACAAAATTGTAAATGAAACATTCTATGTGCGGCCTTAGATAGTTTGCGTAGGAATTACTTGCTAGAAAATTCCTTCGCAAATTGACATCAGAATATGCTTGAGATGCTGATTCTTACTAGGAAATTCGTTGCAAATGGACATATAAATATGCTAAAGAGGCTTCACTCGAAATATAAAATTGAAAAAAAATAATTAAACTACTTAATATTCAGCTCGAGATTAATCACGAAAAATATGTTGATAAATCAACCTTGAACAAATTTTTGTCATTTAATAAGATTTTAAACTCGAGTTAATTACTAAAAAATACAAAATATGTGTAAAAAAATTAAACATAGTCGAGGCGGACTCCTGTTCAACTCAATTACATCACTTTCTCATTGAATTCAAGTAACAAATTAAGTTTAAATATGATTTTTAAAATATAGTAATAATTCAAAGAAATAAATTAATAATATTCGATTCAACCTAATTTATTTATACTTTTAATAAAAAGGTCCAAAACCTCGAAGCAAAAGTATTCCTTTTATATTTTTTAATTCACCACGCATGCATATTAAGAGTTCGTTAGGGTTCAAATCTTGAACCTCAAACCTCTCATTTATATGTATAAAAATAATGCTATTAGTTAGGTAAATTAATCACTTGACAAAATCAAAGTCTTTTTTATTTATTTATGCTAGAACCATAATCAAATTCTTTAGGGACAAGGTGGGTTATTCAAATCAGCTTAATGTACAACTCAAAGTATAATTAAAGGTCTGTTTATGGAACATATACTTGGCCCATTTGGTAATCTTTGCAGCATGCACATTTCTATCACTATCAGGAATAATAATGGCCCTCTTCAAATAGTAACCACAACAGCACATCCAAATTCCAAAGTCATATACGTATTAAGGAGGAAAAAAAAAGAAGAAGGAAGAAAGAAAGAAAGATAAAAGATCACATTACACAACATAGGCTTTATGAAGTCCAAATGGAGTATATGTTGCATTAAATTTAGGGTCCTAGCTAGTGTAATTAATATTTAAAAGCCACCAACTTATTTCATTTTTTTAACCTTACATTTGATCCTTAAATTTTAATGTCGAAAATGCAAAAAAAAATAAAATAAAAAATATTTTTTCCGCATCTTGAATAATGTAATTATGTGCTTTAATATTTGCACATTTGTATTTTTCTTTTTATTCTTTTTTTTCTGACTATTTTTCTTAATCCAAACATAACATACATGAATATATAGAAGACAAGCTTAACAATTTCCTTTCGATAAATTCATTGTGAAATTTTATAATTATAATTGCATTTAAATTGTTACATGTCATTGTAGTTTTAAAATTTTATCAAAGTCATAATCAAACACAGAGTCTGCAATTTTCTATTATTGAGATAACTTATTACAAGCTAGTATTGTAGCGATTTCAAATTCTTAACTTAAGAATAGATAATTCAAACTAATTACATTACCACATTGGTGGCATGTAACCCATATTTGTTTTTTCATTAGTGCCATTTCTTATAGTAGGATGTCCCCAAGTCCACAAAATGACAATGGCAAAATAGTAAATCATACTAAACTACAGGCCCTAAACCACGTGGGTATGCCCTTATTTGTATACAAAATTTGTACATATAATTTATTAAATACTTGTAAAAATTAATATATTGTCTTTTTCATCCAATCACAGGCCAAGGCATGAAATTTTTGCTGGCCAATATATATATATATATGTATGTATGTATGTATTTACATATTTATAGAATTGAAAATGAATTAATTCCAGACCCAGACAACTATGTTTGCTCTTAGAAAACAAAAGTGGAAGAAGTGTGTAATGAGTTTTTTCAATCACATTTCTTAAGTTTGGGCGATGGATTCAATAGCACCGTGTTTGGCTCCTGAAATACCATATTCTTCGATCTGTAAGCTCCTTTCTGCACTCGTTTTACACTAATAACTCTGGCTTTCCCTTTTATTCGTTGGATTTATTGTGACAGCCATTTACATTTTCAGTTCCTTGTATTTTTCTTCGTTCAAAGTGTTCTTGCTTTCTAGGGTTTCGCCTGAAGCGCAGATCTTTATGAAATATCGCTGAGGTTTATATGTTAAATCCCGAGGTGAAAAAGCACGGTTCCTTTAACATTGTGATTGTTGGTACAGTTTTTTACAGTGGGATCCATGAAAATGCCATTTTACTCAGGCTTGTTGTCTTTTGTTCGCTCTGCTTTCAGTATTTTAATTATAGTTTGAAAGTTCCTCCCTTTTTTCTTTTAGAAAAGAAAAAACTTTATTGTATTTGATTTTGGGGCTGTGGAGATGCAAGGAATGAAAGTAATGTGTTAGCTCTTTTTTACTTCTTTTAAAGAAAATATGGAGCTTGGAACTAAAGGAAAGTTTGCTGTATCGAATTTCTCATTTTGTGAGCAATAATGTGTGAATTGATGTTGGAAATGTAGCTTAAATCTGGTTTAAAACAATGGGTTTCTGTGTTTTTGGTTGTATATTCCAGGTTTACTTGGGTGGTGTTTCTAGTACTTGTTATCTGGATTGCTGGAAGTGATTGTATATAAATGGCTGATTCAAGTCCCGTAGAGGATATACTGGAGTTCTTGAGAAGGAACAAATTTGCAAAAGCAGAGGCTGCTTTAAGAAATGAATTAGGCAACAGACCCGACTTAAATGTAATTCTCCAAAAGCTTAAGCTTGATGATGAGTCAGCAAGCAGATCAAGCGAAGAAGTAAATGGAGACAAATTGTTAGAAGAAGATCGAAAGATAAAAAATTCTCGGCATAGTGGGGAAGATCTTAATGATTCAAGCAGTGCTGAGGCTTCTAAGGAGATAATTGTTAAAGAGGTAGAGTGTGGAACAGGGAGAAATGGGTCTGAGAGCAAGTGGAAAAGCTGTGGTACTATTGGGGAACAAAGCATGGTCAGTGTGAGTGTTGGAACAAGTGATAACAACTTCACCTTCGCCAAGGGCTCGGATGATACTGTTCTTGATTTGTATTCATGGAAATACAGTACTAGCAATGGTCCAGTTCATTCTCATCAGAATGATGGTGGCAGTGTTGATGAAAACAACTTTTTGGGATTCCAGGTTTCTGGTAAGGCAAGGTTGAATTCAGCTGAGGCTCTCGTTAGTGTTAAAGTTAATTCGGAATCAGGGGAAGGTGTTAGTTTTTCTCGTGAAAAGAGTGTATCATGGCCAGTTGGTATTAGTAAGGCTAGTGTAGAACCAAAGCACGAGAGGAGTGAGAAGCAGGAGCTTAAGGAAGTTGATCAACAAAGAAAGTCCATTGCTGCATGCTCTAAGGATGAACTTGTCGATAATCCCTGGTCCAGAAGTAATGTATCTGCCCATCTATCTTCAGAGCCTTGGGAAGACTCTTCAATCAAAACTGTATTCCCCTTCTCTGGGGGAGACACTTCAACCAGTTATAATAGTGCTGCCGCCTTTATTGATAAAAAGGAGGGGAAAAGGAAAACAGAACTCAATGATGTTAGGGGAGCAATCAAGGATCAAGTGGATGAGGTGGGAAGAGCTCTGTACTTTGGGAAGACTCAGGGAGGTGAGCCAAAAGATTTTGGTTCATTAGACTATTGTCTAGTATCTGAAAACCAAAAGGAAGAGTTACCAAGGCTGCCACCTGTGAGACTTAAGTCAGAAGATAAGTCTTTCAATATTCATTGGGAGGAGAAGTATGAACGTGATGGACCTGGTCCAAAGATCTTGAATGCTGACAATCCATATCTCATAGGGTCATTTCTGGATGTACCAGTTGGCCTAGAACTCAATCCATCAGGTTTGTCTTGAAAATTTAAATGTTTACTTAATTTTCATTTTCTCATTTCTGCGCCATCGATGATACAGCTTGTTAAATTTTTATTTTCTATCTGTATCTATATTTTCCATGATAACACAATAAATTGCCTTTATGTGATCATCAGTCCATCATATGCATGGTTGACTATTCATGTTTTTATGTGTTTTTATGTTTAATGCACTAGATGAGTGATGTTTACAGTGTAGATTACTCTTTTATTAGCTATACTGAGTCGAAGGATGCTTTGCTCAGAACTTAAAATGCGCACCCACTAATTCTGTCTAAAAGACTTTCAAAATGTCAATTTGGTGAAGTCATTTTTGAATAATCTGCTCTGGAAACTTGAGCACAGTTTGTCTGCTTCAGGTCAATAGGTCATATAATACCTCTTTTTTCCCTTTTCCTATGGATTATCTTATTTTATCTGTAGTTGTACTTTCTTTCCTTTCGATTGGCTTCAGTATTGTAGAAGGAAAAATAGATTAAACGATGTAAATTTATATCTTTGTCCAAAGGCTATGCTATCCCTGATTTTCCTTAAAATTAATTCTTTGAATCAATTGACAAAAGACTGTTGAATCCTTTTGATTTCCTTCACTTTCCAATTTTATTTCTTCTTTTACTTTTTGTCCCATAAACTTTTCTTTCCATCTCATCCTTAAACATTGAGATGTTTGATGAGGTAGAGTGTTATTTTATCATTTTTGTAGTGACCTCTGAACTTAAGGTTGATTACCTATGTACTTATCATACTAACTGGTATGTGTTTCATTGTCTCAATTTGTTCTTTTCTAATCTCGTTCTTCAGTTCTTCAATTGATTATTATTTTTCAAAACGATGATGCATAGGGAAAAGGACAGCAGGGGGCAGTTGGCTCTCCGTGAGTCAGGGTATTGCTGAGGATACTTCTGATCTTGTTTCTGGTTTTGCAACTATAGGTGATGGATTGAGTGAATCCATTGACTACCCTAATGAGTACTGGGATTCTGATGAATATGAGGATGACGATGATGTTGGCTATATGAGACAACCTATCGAAGATGAGACCTGGTTTCTGGCACATGAAATTGATTACCCAAGTGACAATGAAAAAGGCACAGGGCATGGGAGTGTTCCAGACCCTCAAGAAAGGGAACAGAACAAAGATGACGAAGATGATCAGTCATTTGTTGAGGAGGATTCTTACTTCTCTGGTGAGCGGTATTTCCAGTCAAAAAATGTGGATACGGTTGTATCTTCTGATGATCCGGTTGGCTTGTCTTCGACTAAAATGTACAGCAGAAATAGAGAGAATGAGATGATTGGTCAATATAATGGACAGTTGATGGATGAGGAGGAGCTGAATTTGATGCGTGCTGAGCCTGTCTGGCAGGGCTTTGTCACTCAGAACAATGAACTCATTACGCTAGGAAATGGAGAAGTTATGCATGAATGTGGAAGGCCTCGCCTAGATGATATGTGCATGGATGATGATCAATGCTGTTCAGTTAGATCCATCGGCGTTGGAATCAACAGTGATGCTGCTGATATAGGTAGTGAAGTACGGGAAAGTTTGGTTGGAGGTAGTAGTGAAGGGGACATAGAGTGTTTTCACGATCATGATATTAGTATCAGTAGATCTAGATACTCACAGCATGACTTAGATAATAATACTGGTGAACGATCCAAGAGTGACAAAAATAGAACAAAGCGACTCAACTCTGATAAACATATAATGAGTAATGATAAAGGTGCATATGCCCATGCAAAGAATCAAATTGATGGAGGATTCTCATTTCCTCCTCCTAGAGATGGGCAGTTGGTGAAAACAAGCTCAGGCAAATCTTTGTGGTCAAATAAGGGCAACTCTATTGTCAGTGATGAAGCTGATGATTGTCTAGTGGCAAATGATGATGTGCTTACATCAAGGAGGCGCAAAAGCAGTGACTCTTCACCTGTTAAGAGTTCAAGGAACGATAAATATGACAATGCTGGGGAATCAGCAAATTCTAGTCCCTCATCTCTTTCAAATTATGGCTATATTGAAAGGGAACATGTAAAGAAAGAAGAGGACGTGAACGCAGCAGGTGTAAGAGAAGAAGATCCTGGGGCATCATTGGAGGATGAGGAAGCTGCTGCCGTGCAAGAGCAAGTCAAGCAGATCAAAGCACAGGAGGAGGAATTTGAAACCTTCAATTTGAAGATTGTCCACAGGAAAAACAGGCATGAAATTTTTCTTCAATTTATATGCATAATACAATAAATAGCATAGTTGTGAAAGGCTAGCGCCTCACTCGCCTCAGGCGAGAGGCAAGGTAAGGCGGCATCATGTCGCCTCTTCCTCCTCAGGCTAAGCGAGCACCATAAGGCGAGATGAGGCAACCGCCTTTGTTGCCTTGGTAGCCTCAATCGCCTTGCTCGCCTTAGTCGCCTCGATCCAATTTAAAAATTATAAACATAGATGAGCCTCCTAAAAGAGACGCTGACATTCTAAAATAAATAACCCAAAATAAAGAAACACCCAAACCTTTCTCTACAACCAAGGCATTCTCTCCAACACCTTGATTCTAGCAACCTCGACTCTAAGTTATCTTCTCTCTTCTCTTCTATCATTTCTCATTTCTCCTTTCTCTTCTCTCTCTGTTTCTTTTTTTTTTTATGGTTTTTTTTTTTCATGCAGACAACACTTTTGATTTTTTAAAAATATTTTTCTTTTTTGTTTGTTTACTATATTAATGCTTAAACTAATACTTAATATATTTAATTAATTAATTTGTTAATTTAATACCAAATATGTTAATATGTCTAACTTCATTTAATTTGTTTTACTATATATATTTTAAATTTTTTTCTTAATTAACGCCTCAGTCGCCTTTTGGTCACCTGCCCCTCGCCTCGTGCCTTTAATAACTATGATAAATAGTCCTTGTTATTAAGAATTATGCTTTTCAAGGCAACTCTCATTATGAGCTTTGGTAGCCAGAGTCTTCATTATGCAGATTGGGTAGTAAACTGAAAATTGGTTAGCAAACTGAAATTTTTATAAGTTTCAAAAGCTCAAGTTAATACTGTTCTCTAAATGGATAGCTTCATTCTGAGTTTGTATATGATGAAGCTATAATGTATAAGCCCGAACTATAAGTATGCCTTTTTCTAGAATGGATGGCTTTCTGATAGCAAACGAAATGATACTAAAAGGTTTTAAAGCTAAGTCTTGTGCATGTTCAAATTTCTGAATCTTAAAAGCTTCTGATGTTTGTCATGCATGCTCCTGTAGCCCAATTAAAACATTAATTCATGTCAAAATAAATCATGGTTAAAGCATATATCCTGCTGCTTTTCGGCATGCTATTTACAAAGACCAAAATGTTAAACAGAAAAGGTGTTAAAAACTAAGCATGTTGAGTATGTTAAAAGAATATGAATATTGTTACTATGAAGCCCATATACTGCCTTCCTAAATGTCCACTTCCCAATCTGCCACTGGTGTGTGGAAATGTAATCACCAGAGCTCCATAATATACATAGTTTATAGCTGGCTAAGTTTATCAGGATGGAGAAATAAGATTCATGTGAATGATGAGGAATGTATTTAACAAATACTGTCTAGAGTTTGTTTTCCCATCTCCTGCAGTTGCATCCTTAAGACTTGCAAATCATACATCCCAATTAGAGTAATTTGCTATATTTTTAAAAAGGTTAATGACTTATAACATAGATTTGAGATGAGGATATTTGCTTATGTGTGAGGTGCAACAGGAGGTATATGCTTTATAACACTTACTGAGTTCAGCTTCCACTGGGTCTCTGGATGCCTTTTCGCATTGCTATAATGAAGATATGCCACATGCTAAATTTTTTAGCTTCATTTCCTTAATTTTGCTTATGTTTATTGTTCAGGACTGGCTTTGAGGAGGACAAAAATTTCCACGTTGTTTTAAACTCAGTCATCGCTGGCCGCTATCATGTCACTGAGTATCTTGGATCAGCTGCATTCAGCAAAGCCATTCAGGCTCATGACCTGCACACTGGTATGGATGTTTGCGTGAAGATTATAAAGAACAACAAAGATTTTTTTGATCAGAGTCTGGATGAAATAAAGCTACTCAAGTATGTGAACAAGCATGATCCTGCTGACAAGTATCATCTTCTTCGGTTGTATGATTATTTCTATTATCGAGTAAGTTCGCATTTCTTCAGTCACTTCAGTGAATAAGGTTAAATACGCTTTGTCCTAATTGGAAGGAAAATGGATTCGACAGGTTAAGAAAATGGTTTTCTAATACTTTGTTTAAAGAATATTGTTTCTGGTAAGTCATAATGAGAGGAAATAAATATTTTTTAAGTTTTTTGGCAAAATTTTTTATTAAGTAATAATTCAAAGATCGCAAAATAGACTCATTTAGATATTCTTAACCAACTATCAATATAAAGAAGTATAGAACAACATAAATTACCTAAGCACTTTGAAATCTATCTTGTGCTTTATTAACTTCCGTAGTTATTTAATTATCATACTGAACCAGGGGCTAATGTGGTTTAGTGAAAACATATAAAAGATTTGAAATTCATGGAATCTGGAATTCAGCTTAAATTCATCGAAGAACTTGAGCTTCATAAATTATTGCATGCCTTTCCATAACACCAAGCAGACCGTAGTTATTTTGGCTCTTGAAGAAATATATCTTCTTCTTCATGTAGAAATAAAGCTCTGATTCCTATACATACTCCTGATACATGTCATTTGGTATTCTTGTTTTGCAAGGATGCATATGTTGATGTCTATAACCAATGCAATCAATGTATAGTATTAGTATGTGAAGTTTGGCTTCTATTGGCTTTTATTTTTATGTGCAGGAGCATTTGTTGATTGTATGTGAATTGCTTAAAGCAAACTTGTATGAGTTTCATAAATTTAACAGAGAATCTGGAGGAGAGGTCTACTTTACAATGCCAAGACTGCAGGTTCGTGGCACAAAATTGTTTGCTTATATCTTATACAGTATCCGTTGCTGACCTACTGTTTTGATTGGGCAGTCTATTACTATTCAATGCTTGGAAGCACTTCAATTTTTACATAGTCTTGGCCTCATACATTGTGATCTGAAACCTGAGAATATATTGGTGAAAAGTTACAGTAGATGCGAGGTGAAGGTCATTGATCTGGGGAGTAGTTGCTTTGAAACAGATCATCTTTGTTCTTATGTTCAATCTAGGTCATATCGTGCACCAGAGGTTATTTTGGGACTTCCATATGACAAAAAGATTGATATTTGGTCACTTGGTTGCATCTTGGCAGAACTTTGCACAGGCAATGTAAGTTCTTCCAGTGGTCAGCTTTCATAGTTTCTAGCATTCTTTTCCATTGTAGCTTTGAAATTACAAATGTAAAAATTTTTCGTTTTCTTTTCATACATTGTATTATTTTGGTTCTTCTCTTTTCTTTGTCCACCTCCCTTTCTGTACTTTGGTGGCTTCGTTAGTTAATTGGAAGTCTTCTGGAGAAAATGGTTTTTCCCTCTCCACTAGGGTCCTATTGTAGGAAAACATTGCAACTGTAGTACGGTGTACCATAAATGACCCAGGCCAATTATTAGCTATTTTAGCTGTGAGGTGTTTGACTTAGCGTGGCGGCCCAACAGCACTTCTACACTCAACATTGATGAAGTCAAACTCGATGCATTGGTGAAGTGCTATGAGTTATATCTTAGCAGTCTGAACTAAGAAGATTTATAATTTGATTTTTTCTATTTTCCTGTTCTTCTTCTTCTGGAGTCATGTAGTATGCATAGATCAGTGGCTGAAGGCTGGATAAGGCTTCATGTCAAAATCATAGTTTTGGCTACAGAGCTCCCTTTTTCATTTTTATAAGCAATGTGGTTCTCTACTACTTGTCTCTTGTGTCATTGTTGGATGCTTCTAATCGTTTGTATTTATTTTGTGTGTATTATTACCTTGTGAAACTCAACTAAAAAGTTATATTATCTATATAGGTGCTGTTTCAAAATGATTCTCCTGCCACTTTACTTGCTCGAGTAATTGGAATCATATGCCCAATTGAGCAAGAGATGCTTGCTAAAGGACGAGATACATACAAATATTTCACCAAAAATCACATGCTTTATGAAAGGAACCAGGTAATCTTCTTTATATCTATTTATATTCTCTTTTGTCTTTTGATATGTTTCTCTTTGTTTTTCCTTTTTTTTTTTTTTTTTTTTTTGGTTGGGGTGTGTGGGGGTTGTTACAGCTTGATGTCTGTCTTTTATGCAGCCAATATGTTGCAAACAATGCACTTAATCAATTACTCATGAAATAACCTGAAAATCAGAAATGGTATAAAATAGCAACTGAGGAGGTTTGACAAAACAAGGGCTTAAATATGCACGAACACTGTATTAACTATTAACCATATTTTGTGTGCAACATTGTTGATTTTCTTGATCAAGAACTGATGAGATGAATTATCTTTAGTATTGGAAAGGTTGTTTTAACTTTTGAAGAGAAAACAAACTGATGATGGCATTAATTAATGAATGAAGTTAGCAGCCACTTAGAATTCATGATTAACATGCCTTAAGTGGGAAAATCATTTTATGACTGAAGTTACATTTGAAGAATGAGCATCCTTTAAGTGTGAGTTTTTGTATCATTTGTATTTTCATGTTGTGCAACCCTTTATTATATGACAGTTTTTTTCTACTTTGATAAGCCGTTAGTTTTTGTGTTTGTCTGTAATTGGAATGCATAAACCATCAGTAATGCCGGGATCCCCTTTTTCACCATTTTCCATATCATCCCTCTACATTCCTTAGGACACTAACAGATTGGAATATTTGATACCCAAAAAGTCATCCTTGCGACACCGGTTGCCAATGGGAGACCAAGGCTTCATAGACTTTGTAGCTCATCTGCTAGAAATAAACCCAAAGAAGCGGCCTTCTGCATCAGAGGCTTTGAAACATCCATGGTTACAATATCCTTATGAACCTATATCATCATGAAGAATATATCTTTCCTGGACGGATCATCAATTGTGAAGGTTGCTCAAGGCTCAGATATGAGGGCATTCACACGATCAGAGGAAAATTGGCCCCGACTTTGGCTTGCCATCAAGTGGCAAATGGATAACCACTGGTGCCTGCTCAGTTGGGAGGTATGATTGGTCTCAAATATGAAGATCGAATCTTCCTTTTCCTAATGTAAATTTGTATCCTGATTTATCTCTACTGAAATGTAATATTTTACTCAGTATGTATGGGTAGGATCTTCTTTCTTTCTTTCTTTCATTTTGTTGGGTGGAAGGAAGTCTTCACTCTTATTGTACATGATGTGTGACAATTCTTTTAGGTTATTTTAGTTATAATAGCTTGTGAAAGTAGCTGCTTATCCAATTTTGATTGGGGTTGGGACTCTCTGTGACTTGTATTAGCAAGAATTAGTGCTAGGAGAAAGATGTTTGCTTGAATTTGGTCAATTCATGGCCAGAAATTCACCTGTGATGAATTATGGAATTTTAAGTTTTTAAATCCTCTTCCTCCTGCATCTTCATCTGGGAGAAGCCAACTTACTGTTACTGCTGATTCTTCAATCATATTTGGACTCCTTGCTCATGTTAATCCATCCATATATGCTCAGAGGGGCGCATGAGATCTGCCTATCTTGTTTCTACAGTTGAAAGAGTCTTCTCGACAACTTATACAGACTAGTGAAAAAAATTGGGATGTTAATATTTTGTTTATTTTTTCGTTTTTTCCTTTTCACGTAAAAAGGCAGGTTTTTCTTTCTTCTCCTACAGAAAGAAAAAAATAAAAAAAAATAAGGTTGGTGCAAGCAAAGTGTTCTTTTAGAACTATGGGAATTCTTAACCATAATTGATTATTTAATTAGAGTTACAATTATTGTTCAAAAATGAACTCATCGTTACAATCTCATCAAAATATGAAAGTATGCTACGGTGGTAAGAATGCTTAGAAAGTGATGGTGGCCCGTGTAGCCTCTATCTCATACCTGCAGTAACCCTGCTGAGATGAAATAAAATTAGATGTGAAAATTATTCCTTGACCTTGAAGATCTTTCATCGAGTAAACAATAAAAAATTTCACCTTTACATTGGATCAAAGTAGGGCTGTTAATGGAGCAGATTTTAATCCAAATTCGATCCGATTATTTAGAATTTTTAATTGATAAAAGATTCGATAGATATAATTTGATTAAAAAGGTTCATAATTCGAAATAAATGGAGCGAATATGGATTTGTCTCGATTTGATCAATTAATAATCCGAATTCAAATATATTTAATACTATTATACATATACATATGTATATAAATGGTCCTATAATAATGCCAATGTGGATATTTGGGTGAAGGAAGTAATGAATTCTTTGCAATATATCAAATCATGTACTTTTCATATAAATTGTTAGATTTTGAGCTTATTACATCATAATTACATCACTTGTTTCTCTACTTTTATAACAAAAAAATGATGCGAGAAGAATAATGAGTAGGAGTTGAATGCAATAATATGGCAAGAATGCAATGCAAATCTCGATTTGATCAAAATGAGTTTCTTTTTTATAAAACTTTAAGTCTATAGTTAGTTGGTTGAATAATCAAATATAACTATGTATTTATAATGTCAAACAAGTACTATTATCAGTAACAGAACCTAAAATGTAATGATTTGGTGAATGAATATGATTAAGTTAAATTCTATTGTTGCTTTTAAATTATCAATAGACTTGAAAATTTATTCATTAATCTATTGTGTATTTTTCTTAAAAATGATTGTTTTGAATTTGGATTTTACTAAATTTTTAGAAAAATAATAAATATATGATGATTTTTGAAATATTCAAATTTGAATTTTTTTAGATATTCGACGGATATTTGACTTTTATTTAAATTCAAATATGATTATACCAACTACAGATCCGATGGATCTTGAATTGGATTTGGATATGATACATCACTTTTGAATTTGGATTGGATCCAACATGATCCAATCTGAGTTCAATCTATTGCTAGCCCTAGATCAAAGGTTGTAATAATTTGGGCCTAAGAAGTAATGCCATTCTTACCATTTTCTTTCTTCCTTTCTTTTTTATTTTTTATTTTTTATTTTTTTTATTTTTTATGTTGTGAATTTTTGGATGGACTTCTGTAGATAGGCCCTATGAGATGGCTATTGGTAATGCCAACCCATAACTCATAAGTTAAAACCAACCCATCATTCTTCTATTAAGAAAAAAGTCGATTAAATTCAACTTATCACAGATTAATTATTTAATCGAATGGCACTGTTTTTATGTTTTTTGTTTGTAAGTTTTGAAATTCAAACTCTAATGATATTAGAGTAAGTGTTTTTTTGTATGTAAATGGCATTGCCATATCTATATATATAAGCTTTCATGTGTGTAAAAAAATAAATAAATAAACTCAACTTCAACCCCTAGATTGTTGGTGAGGAACACTACCGTACTGCTTAAATAGTTAAACAAGTACTTAAGAACACAAGATAAAGAATTAATTATTTTTTATTTAGTTTTATGAATTTTTTTATTGATTTACAGATCTATTGATTTCACTTATTTATATAATTTTTTAAATAAAAATATGCTTGAAAATCATGCTTATTTTGGCAATTTGAAGATGTGGTGAAATTCAATTTTATGCTTTACTTATCTATTTCCTCCACTGAATCCTAGATCCAGACCTACTGTAATGTGCTTCTGTATATTTGAACAATAAATAGGGTTTTTAAACAAGAAAGTAATAACAAAACTCAAAGAATTTTTTTAATTAAGTGATGATTAGTTACTAGAATATTTACAGGGTGAAATACCAGTGGTAGTAGGCAAATCTCAAGTCCCCCCGCCCCCTCCTCCTCTCTCTCTCTCTGTCCAATTTTTTTTCCCTTTTTCCCCTTTTTACTAATTAAGAAATTAAAATTTGAGGGCAACCAGTGAATGGAGCTATTTCAGAAATTATTATTTAAAAAGAAAATATTGCTAATTAAGCCGAGAATCATAATCACGCATGCATGAAATTAATGCGTACGTAAATACGCACACACATATATATAGATTTCATTTTTTTCTCCTTAATTTTCTTCAATATTCAATATTTGAGAGTACATAATTAACTTGCATGCATGCATATATATATATATGTATCTGTATATCCATGTTTATCTATTACAATATGCATATGTTAATGCATATATATATTGTTAGAGAAAACAAGTTAATTTTTGTTATCATGAGGAATTAAAGTCAGAATAATTTATATATTAAGAAGAGGAACCTCCCATGGCCAAGAAATCTATAAATGGTAGAGCGTTTTGCTCCACTTCTTCTTCTTCATTGTCTTTCCTCAGTGCATGGATGTCTATAACTTCACTTCTGTTTGAATCTGTATTCACTTGGAGAAAGTCATAGAACTCCACTCCTTTACTACTCATTTCTGCATGCATTTCAATGACAAAAAAAGTATTAATTATGAAAAAAAAATTAATTAGTAAAATAAAGGACACAAATGAATTTAATTTTCTTGGTTAATTTGAAGATTTATTTATTGTCATAGATATATATATATATATATATATAAGTAAGAGTCAATTATTACCTTCATCTATGTGATGAATAAGTGTATTAGACTCATGAGGCTGCAGCTTCCAATGTGGCAGTTGGTAATTATATGCGATAGGGGTAATTAAGCTTAAATTATTTCCAGTGCAAATTGGTGTGGATGAGTAGTCGCGAGCTTGGTACTGATCATTAATCCTCAAGATTTGATGATGATGAGAAGGTCGTTTGGATTGGATTTTGGACTTTTCTCTTCGTTTTCTAGCCATGATTACATGCCAATGGTTCTTGACAGCATTATCAGTCCGTCCAGGAAAGAGCCTGGCGATTATAGCCCAGCGATTGCCATGAATCCGGTGGCAACCTAGAAGCCGCTCTTCTTCCTCGTCTGTGAAAGGGCTGCGCTTGATTCTTGGATCCAATTGATTAAACCATCTCAGCCTGCAACTCTTCCCTGCAAGCCCATGCACATCGATATTCATGTATGATCAATTATAATTTGTTGTCATCGATCACTGATGGAATGATCAGAAATTTTATTCAATTTTTTTTTTCTTGTTTATAAAATATGAATCTTATATTTTCTTTAAAAGGACACATTAATTCTAAACTTGAATGTTGAGGCAATTGCCTTACCAAACCCGACCTTAATGCTTAATTCGTTGCCAGAACTTTTTATTGGTAATTTGTTTCATGCAGCTTCAAATATTAACACGCTAGCTATTAAATATTTATATTTTTGACACAGGTTAAATTTTTTCTTTCATCTTCTAATTCATAATATAAATAAATACTAAATGTATCAAACATTCTTTTTTTTAAAATAAAAATGACTTGAATGTGAATACGCACGCTCCATAAATGAAACACATTAGATGCATCAAATTAGTGTTATACATGAAAAATTGCAGCTTTTATTACCACAATGTTTTTTTTTTTTAAATAAAAATAAAAATTATTGCTTAATTACATTTCTTTTAGTTAAAATATATCATTACTTATCCCTACCACTACTAAAAGAGATATATAGTTAAAATAAAAGAAATTACATACTAAAGTTGTTTAATTCAAACTTATACAGATACAAATGCACACACGCGTGCGCGCGCGCGCACACACACACACACACATATATATATATATATATGAAAGGTTTCATTCTTCTTCAATATATAATATTAAGAATCAAGACTTATATGATAATAATATAGGGCATATATTTGATCCAAAATAATTAATTAAGGGGCTGAAACTTAATTGTTGGCTCAAGAATATATAACAGCATGATCTTAAGTATGACTTTTGGTCATCAACACAAACCCTACTTAAGAAACCTTGCATGTAAAATTAAAGAAGCTTTTGTTCTTCATTCCCTATTAGTCTTTTGTGGATGTGTGAGAGACAGATCACAGAGAGTCATGGATATAGTTAGATAGATACACACACACATATATATGTATATATAGAAGTTGGAAGATACATATACATATAGATCAGTACCTGATCTACCATTAAGCTTTTCAGCTATGGTATTCCAGTTATGAGGTCCATATCTTTCAACTAATTCCCGCAGCTTCTCATCCTCTGCCGGCCTCCAGTGCCCTCTACTGCACATCTCTCTGTTATATATATTCAAATGTATCTATCTATGAGCTAATTAAGAAGAAAACTCAGGAACTCTCTCCTGCAGCTGCCTTCTTTAAATTTCTTCCTTCAAACTGTTAATCAGATGGATCCAAAGCTTCAAAGATTGCAAAACCAATGAACTCAAAGAGGAACAAAAAGATACATAGATGGGGGATATATCAGCAGCTGGTAGAGAAGAAGACAACAAGAAAAGATATATAGTTATATATATATATATATATATATATAAAGGGGGAATTGTAGTTAATTAGATAAGCAAGTGTTTTCCGTTAGGGAGTGGGAGGATTTGGACAGACTTAGCACCACCCATTGATGCAACATCTAGGCTAACAAACTACTTACATATATATATATATATTGTATTTGTATATTAATTATATCTATAATATGCAATTAATATTATATATCTACTTCTTTTCTCTCTTCTTTTATGAGAGAGATAGAAAGAGAGAGGAGAGGGAAAGGTTGCTTGGTAGGGCAAATGTAGTTCTCCTTTCAACATCTTCCCAAAATTCTAACCTACAATACCCACCCAGTTCTACTTGTCTTTCTTTCTAACTATACATGCAATACACCCTCCTCCATATATATCACATTTCTAGTTGAATATTTAGTTAAATTAGAATCGAGAATATTTTAAATTAGAGTTAAGGAAAAAAAAAAGAAAAATAATATATATGTGTGTGTGTGTGTGTGTGGTTACATTATTGCTCTCAAAAACAGTATATATGTATTTAAAAGTCAAGAATTTATCATTTTTAAAAGAATGAAGTCTTATTTTAATTAGGATATCCCGAAAACATTAATAAATATAACTGATAAATTTAAAACATGCATGATATGATCAAGAATATATATATATATATATATGTGTGTGTGTGTGTGTGTGTAATTAGTTACAATTAATATATTAAGTATGTGCCAGAATTGTTGTCCATTTATTCATAAGGAGGTTGCACTTGCACATGTGTTAATTGAGATCTTAATCATTCTAACCTAAATGAGAACTAACTGGCCCGGTAAGCCCTATTGACCAAATGCAAGACTAAATGAAAAACAGTTGGGGTTATTTGTGCATAATTGGTTAATTAATTGTAAAAGGGATTATTATCATTATTATAATAATTGCATAATCATCATGATGAGTAGCTAAGAAAAGTTTGGTATTTTAGGTCTTGATCACCTTTTCAAGACCTAACTGAAAATTAATATTGGCCTATATATACATTAATGTTAGATTTTTGGACCAAGTATACAAAAAAAGTATATAATACTAGCTATAAAAGAATTAAATGATAATATAAATTAAGTTGGCACTGTTAGCATATTGTGAGTGACAATAAAGTGGCAATAATTCTTTTGTCACATTAGACAAGAACTCCTATTTTAAATTGTTAGAGAAGTAGTAACATATGCATGGTAATAGTGTATTGAAAATAAAACTTATCAAATATCGTTTGCAACAAAATTTTCATTATTACTATAAATTCATCGATCGTAAATATTAATAACTCAAAGGTAAATTTTATCACTTTTAAATACATAAAAATTATTATAACAAAATAAAATTTGTAATCACTTAAAGTATCTTACTTGTTATAACAATTTCTCATTGTCACTAATTTCCTTTTTCTTCAGTGTTACTGCATTTCCAAAAACTACAGTTGCTTGCATTTTCATACCCAAATATATATGAAAATGTATTTGACAATCGTATTTGGTGGGAATGATACTTTCTTAATCAATTTTTCATAAAATATTCTGAAAATAAATTTTCATTAATCTTCTAAACGCTTTACATATATTTGAATCGATCATTATACTAATACTTTCCTGGCTAGTAGCTCTCAATTAACATTAATTATTTCCCAAGAACATGAATTATACAGCAGTGTTTTAATTTTCCTTAGTATAATTTTAATTTCTCAACCATACAATTAAATGCCAAGAAGTAATAAACTACTAAAAAATAGACCAAAAAGTTACTAATAAGCAAATATATATTCACAAGAAATGAAGAAAAAAGTTCCATCGATATGTATTGCCAAGAAGAATTTTCCTCTTGTTGTTGACTTGTCATACCTATAAACTGTTATAACTGTTAAAAAAAGAAACTAAACATAGTTCTCAACTTCCTAAAACTACCTAAGCAACCCTTTTTCTTTTTTCCTTTTTCTTTTTCTTCCTTTGGAACCTAAGACTCGTTTTTGACTGTTGGCCTACCATTCTCCCCTGCTATTGCTATTGAATTCAAATTAATGAGGAATGCTTGTTAGGACAGTGAGGACAAGTATGAGATTGCAGTACTACAGATTAATAATTCACCCACCATTTGTACTAAGGAAATTTGTCCATTTTCCTCAACTACTATATTATAATTGAATTCCTTTTATTTATTTATTTTTTTTTTTGAGAGAACATTACAATTAAATAACGAATTTTTATCCTTTCAACAAGTCAATATTATCATATCATCAAATCAATCAAATTGAAGTATAAACTATACAGACAGATGTAAATAATAATGTGCACAAAAAAATCAATTCAAATTCGTACTCAAGACCTCTCACATAATAGGAGAGATTGATGCCACTAAACTACATACCACTTAACTTAAATTCCTTTGATTTTGGCACCAAGAGCGTTGCAGGGCACGTATTACTCGCATGCATGAAATTCTAGATAGCAACTAACAAACACTTATACATAATTAGAGAGAGAGAGAGAGAGAGAGAGAGAGAGAGAGAGAGAGAGAGATGAGATTTTAAGAGACACTAACTGACACTAATTAATTAGCAACATATATATCAATCTAATAGTAACAAAAATTATCATTACAATTTGTAATAAACTGTTAATATATATGTTACTAATTTTTAATGTAATAATTAACAATAAATTTTGTCCTTATTAAATTAACTTGTAAAAATTATCATTATTGCAATAAAATTGACTATGTCAACTACAACTCCACCCCCAATGAAATATTGAAAGGTAACAGCCGATCGAACCCGTTCCTGATTTTCTTAGGATTTCAATTCAAAAGTACAACTACCTGACCTAATTGCTGCAGCCACCAACTGACCCTAAAGGCCTAAACCCAACAGCTGATGAAATTGCCTGCTTACCCATTAATCCTACACATTTCTATGTTTGCACAGAGAACACAATTAATGTTTTCTTGCATTTTCTTGGTAACTATATTTTAATCCCTTGCAATTCCAAGCTTATATAACCCTACATATAATATCAGTAATAAAAAAAACAAGTAATAATATATATAAAGATTTTCACTGGTGAGCAATTGTATAAATTAAGTAACAATAATTTTTATATGTCACTAATATTACATTATAAGTGACAATTAATGATTTTTATTTCATGATATGTATAGTCTAATGACGACAATAACTAATCAATATTTTAAATTGTGTATAATGGCATTTAACAACAAATGCATAGGGACAAGATAGTGTCATAAAAATTATCATTATAATTTAAAAAAAAATTTCATTGCCACTAAATTATCAAGTAGATGCATGCATCACTAATTATTTGCAGGGACAACTCAATTCTAGCCGCTATTAAGATTGCAAAAATCATTATTGTGGCAAAATAATTTTTTTAGCACATAATATATACTAGCATGTGCTCAGTGCGATGCACCGAAAAATTTTTAATATTGAAATAATTTATTCTATAATAGTATTTATTTTACATTATGTGATTAAACATGAATAATAATTATTTTCAGTATTTAAAGAAACAAAATTTATTATTAATAAATAAAATAATATGAACACTTGACAAAATACAAAATGATTACATGATAATAAATAAACAAATCAAATAGGATTGTTGAAAATCCCCACAAAGTATATCTACATGAATGTGGATATTAAAAATATACATCTTGCTATTTGACAATTAACAATACTTGTTTATATTAGCCATTATAGTTAAAGGGTTTTCTGGTATTGTTTTTAAATCCTCTTTTTTCTCTTTTAAAATTGAAAAACTATCAACTTCTACATATATTTATTGAAAATATACTTATTTTTATTAGTAATTTTTATTAAACATATTTTATCTTTCCTATTATGGCATCTATCAAATTCAAATTCAAATTTGATTTCATATGACATTTGTTATCATCAAAACAATTAAATATATACATATAATTTGAAAAATACGTCTTCTTTGACATAAAAATGATAAACCATATATATTTTCATTTCTATATCTATACTAATTATTATTTTTAGAGAAAATGTCCAACTATGAGCTGGTTTTCATTTTCAAAATTATAATTAATTTTTTTGGCTTTGACAGTGGAGAAATTGAACATGGAAATAAAAATAAAAGCAAATTAAAGAGCCTTTACTGAAGCCAATGAACCTTTTTTGCTAGCAACGCATTGAAAATATAAAAAAGGTAACTCGTATTTTCAACTTGATGATTTGAAACTAAGAATAAATATTAGATTAATGCCCTAATATTATGGGGATCTTCTGACTGCTTCCTTTCGCATTTTAACAAATCAAGAATTTATACACAAACTAAGAATGGCCAACCCATAAATTAGATTGGGCCAAAAATTATTGTGTTTGTTTGTATGAACACATTCTATATATAATGTCTAGAGTTATAAACTTAAAAAGTTAATATGTGTATTTTCTATTAAAATAACCATCTCATAATTTTTTTAAATAAATAAAAAAGGATCTAAGAATTAATATATATTGATGTACTATATATAATTTTTAAAAAGAGTTCGAATTATACATACTTGTACATACATAATTACAAATATATGAATATAAAATAAAAATTAACATACCTCTAAAATTATAAATATTCACAAAGTGAGATAAATTTTGAAAATATTCAACAAAAAAAAAATAGATCTCATCCTATAAAATCATAAACTTAGATGAACAAAAAAAAGGCAAATTGAAAAATAAATTACAAAATTTAACAATAAATTAATAACTTGATTTTAAAAATGAGTAAAAGGATACTAAATGTATAACAATTTAAATAAAATAAAAATTAAATGAAAAAATTTACCAATAATTAAAGAGAAAAATGTAACTAATAAAATTAAATTAAATTAAAAATATTAAGTGAAATTAATAAATCTCATAATAAATGAATTGATAACATAAACTTAGTAGTAAGCAAAAAAGATATAGAAATTTACAAATTTAATAACAATAGAAGCTAAATGATTATTTAGGTTGAAGTGAAAATTATAGCATTAAAATCCAAAAAATCTCTCCCATCATGTAATATACCTAAAATAAACCAAAAAGGAAACAAAATTAGAAAGGTTACCAACAAAATCAAATAAACAATAAACACTTTAAATAATGAACTAAAGATGCACACAAAGAGATAGAAGAAAAAAAAAGGCTAGAAAATAAAGATGACACAAAGAAGAGAGTGAAAAAATGCTAGAACCTGAGAATATTAATGAAATGACTTTCGAAAGACTCTATATATAGTGATATAGATATAAATTAGTTATTAAAGATAAGAAAAAATTATGAAAGACTTATCAAACTATAAAGTTCAAATGATCAAAAAATCTCACATATTGAAAGTAGAGATGGAAAAGATTTTGTAGATAAAATGAAATCATATTAGAGTTAAATAAGGAATATTGTTCTAATCAAGAAAATGATTTCAAAAAATCAGATATCTTTAAAAGGAATAAATAATATCAAATTTAATAACTAAAAATTAATTTTTAAATTTAATTAAAAACTCAAAATTCTAATAATTCAAAATATGGTCAAAATTATAGAATTGTGGATCCGATACCATTATCTATACTATTATATATAGCACAACGGTGTGGGACCCACAAGTATACAATTTTGATTGCAATTTTGGCCAAGTGGCAAATTTTTAGAATTTTGAGTTTTTAATTAAATTCAAAAATTTATTATTTGTTGATTACTACCTCTAACCGATATGATTGTATCTTATCTCTAATTTTCTTTCATTCAAAATTTAAGATATATCTATCTATACTATTAAGTAAGAACTTAATTCAAATTTAAAAATATAATTTATTTTATTTATTAACAATTAGATATTAATACTAGATTATAAAAAATTTATAAAATCAGTTTAAGATAAAGTCGTTACATCTCCATTGGAAAACAAAAAAAAAAAACAAAAAAAAAACAGTCTCAAAGATAAAGTCATTACTTTTTTAGTTAATTCACACTAAAAATTTTAAATTTTAATTTTTTTAATTAAATCAAAAAAATTATTATTAGTTGGCTGCTCTATTCATATTAGTTGAACACTTATCTATTCCATATAAATATTTCTAAAGTTTTGAAATTGTTTTCGTGGTTGAATAAATAATTCTTTAATTGATCTTTAATATTAGAAAAACGATTATCTATAAAATTTGTTTCATCTCGCACTTAGAATATATCAAAGATTTCTTAATTTATAATTTTTTTAAAGATCTTTTTTAAATTTTCTCTTAACTTTAATAACTAAATTTAGTTACACCTAATTGTTTATGATGAAAACTTTTTGAAAAAAATATTAATTTTACGACTAATTACAAGAGGCTATGTGTAAAATAAAGTACTAATAATCAATTTAATGGTTTTATTTATATATTGAAGAATCAAATTCAATTTCAAGTATAATAATTAATTTAAATAATATTCAAAATATTTATTTGGTGAATAAATCTAATTTAGCTAGATATAAAGTGAAGATTTTTCAACCAACAAAATGCAGTCTAATAAGATAACAATAAAGCAAATTTCATCAAACGACATCAAATCTCTATCAAATAAAGATTTAATATTATCCTTTAATATTATATATAATAATAAGATAATATCAAAAATGTTCCGTTAGGTTAAGATTCTTCTACTTCATACACCTATATAAAGGGGCTATGTGATTCCATGCAAACATAACTGGAAGGAATAGAAGAAATTCAAAATTTAAAAATCTTTGACTCGGTCTTTCAAATATAAAAGAAGGAGAAATCAATAAATTTTTCCACAATAAATTCATTTTCCGCTGGAGTTTGGTAGCTATTGAATTTTTAATTTCATATATATCTATACTATTATATATAGCACAACGGTGTGGGACCCACAATTACTTAATTTTGATTGCAATTTTGTCCAAGTGGCAAATTCTTAGAATTTTGAGTTTTTTAATTAATTTTAAATTTTTTTATTAATGTTGATTATTATCTATAACCGATATGATTGTATCTTATCTCTAATTTTCTTTCATTTGAAATTTAAAATATATCTCTCTATACTATTAAGTAAGAACTTAATTCAATTTAAAAATATAATTTATTTTATTTATTAACAATTAGATATTAATACTAGATTATAAAAAATTGATCAAATCTTTTTTCTTTAATAGTTTAAGATAAAGTCGCTACATCTCCTCTGAAAAAAAAAAAACAATAATCTCTAAGATAAAGTCATTACTTTTTTAGTTAATTCGCACTAAATTTTAAATTTTTTAATTAAATCAAAAAAATTATTAGTAGTTGGTTGCTCTATTCATATTAGTTGAATACTTATCCATTCCGTATATATATTTCTAAAGTTTCAAAATTGTTTTCCTGGTTGAACAAATAATTATTTAATTGATCTTTAATATCAGAAAAATGATTATCTATAAAATTTGTTCCATCTCATGCTTAGAATGTATCGAAAATTTCTTAATTTACAACTTTTTTAAAGATCTTTTTTAAGTTTTTTCTTAGTTTTAATAACTAAACTTATTTATACCTGATTGTTTATGATGAAAACTTTTTGAAAAAAATATTAATTTTATGACTAATTACAAGAGGCTATATATAAAATAAAGTATTAATAATCAATTTAATGGTTTTATTTATATATTGAAGTATCAAATTCAATTTTAAATATAATAATTAATTTAAATAATATTCTAAATATTTATTTGGTCAATAAATCTAATATAGCTAAATATAAACTTGAGATTTTTCAACCAACAAAATGCAGTCTAATAAGATATAACAATAAAGCAAGTTTCATCAGACGATATCAAATCTCTATCAAATAAAGATTTAATATTATCCTTTAATATTATATATAATAATAACATAATATCAAAAATGTTCCAGTAGGTTAAGACTTTTCTACTTCATGCACCTATATAAAGAGGCAATGTGATTCCATGCAAACATAACCGGAAGAAATAGAAAAAATTCAAATTTCAAAAAGCTTTCCCTTAGTCTTTAAAATATGAAAAAAGGAGAAATCAATAAATTTTTCCACAATAAATTCATTTTTTGCTGGAATTTGATATCTATTGAAATTTTGATTTCACAATAATTAAACACAATTATCTTTTCTTGATTGTTGAAAACTTGATGTTCTCTATGTTAATATGATAGAGTATGACAAATGAGCTAGGCACAAGAAATGGGTGAGCAAGAAAATTTGCATCAAATAATGATTCTTTTTTTACTTATTTGTAAGGATTTAGGTAGTATTTTCTTCATGTTCATTTCAAGTATAAGATATGTCGAATCATATAAATGTATTCCCCCCCCCCCCCCCCCAAGAGTATTGGTGCAGCCTTAATATTTTAAGGATCATGAGAAATATTGATCATTAATTTATTTTACCTTTTTATCTGAATGATCAGGAGGTTTGGACGTGGTTGATTTTTGATGGAACGGTAATAGAAATCATTATATTAATACGACGACGATACGATCAAGTTGGGAAATGGAGGCAAATAACACGTGAAAAAATTGTTATTTATTATTAGTTCACTTTCAATAATTATTTGGCATACAGAAATTTTCTTTTTATTATAATGCAATTTCAGATTGAGAAAGTCTCAAAGCATATTGAAAGGTGATCAATTTCTGATGTAGAGTCTCACAAGTAATGAAGGAATTCAATATAAAGATGAATCATGTTTTAATTTCTACCTTAAAAGAAAACTCATAACTTATGTAATGTGATTTTTGTTTTTATTGATTGAGTATTTGTAATACTTTGAAAAATTAATATAATGTTACTTTTGTTTTATCAGTAGTTCCTCAAAATGTGATTAAATTTTTGCTAGATTTAGTATTTCAAAACGTGGTTTTTAATACTTTTGAGGAGCATTTTCTTCCGTTAATGTAGTGTTCCACTTGGCTTAGCCTTTTTAAAATGTGATATCAAAACTTTCAAGCTAATTGTATAAAAATTTGCAACTACTCATTTGGCCAGATAGCATTGTCCCTGCACTTATATGTATAAGTGTTGGTGTTCAAACTCAAAATAGTCCCAAATGTATTCATCTTTTGTTTGAGGGTTTTTTTTTTTTTTAATTGTGCAGTAAGTTTTTATATTATTAATACTGTTTATCATTCTTTCATATCTTTGCAGGTATTATACTATATATTATTTGTTTAATTTCTTTTAAATTGACTAAGTTGTCTTGGGTTATGGAAAAAAAATAAGAGTCTTTGTATTTTTACATCGTACTTTTTTAAATTGATAATAATGTGACGAGCTTAAGTTTTCATTGCTTTTTATTGATATTAATACATATGATTTGGTGGGAAAAACTCTTTAATTTTGATATTATTTATCTAATTTAAAAAAAAAAATCACCTATTAAACTTACTTTTACATAAAATAAAAATAATACTAATATATTATATTTTCAATAATAATTAATTCCATCCGTGCATAGCACGGGGTACATGCTAGTACTTTATATAAGAGTATAGATGTGTCTGTGTGTGTGGATATATTTAGTCACTTCTTTTGCATTAATATTATCCAATATTTTGTCACTAATTTCTTTTGCTTGTAGTCTGTGTTGTAAATTAAATAAGGAAAAATTACTTAAAATTTTGACTAGAAAGAAGATTGAAGTACATAAGAACGTGTTATAATATGATTTGACCCAATTAAAAAGCTATGACAAAGAGGATATAATATTAATTACGCTATTACAAAATGAAAAGATATTGCAGAAAAAATTGTATTAATCTCAATATGAAAATACTGGATTCTCTTCTTATGCATCATTTTCTTCACGCTCAACCTAAAAACCTTATATTGTGCCCCACAATATTGTTCCCATCGCTCAAAAACTCACGTACTTGAATAGAATACAAATAGAATAATATAGGATAAAATAAAAACATTAATAATTGGTGACCATCTACCTGGCAGTACTACAGCTCTTGAAATTTAGTATTCAGTATGATCATGAGTACTTGAAGAAATTAAAGCAATATATGCGCACTCTAGACTATATCTAATTCGGCTCAACTGTTGAATACTACAAATACAATAATCTTGCAAGTGCATCATGATTAATATATTCTACTATGTACATTTGATTTGTGTCATATATATATATATATATATATACTTTGGTAGATCGATTTATCATCATTATATATGACTGTACCCTGGAGAAAAAACAGGATAGGAGGAAACAATATTATTCTTCAACACTACTCAAGTAGGATATTGGGTCACTAACTTAAAGAAAATAAAGATGGGCTCCAGCCTCATTTTATGCCACGTTATTGCCACAAATTAAGATGTCAAAAGATAACGATGCTTAACAGAATATGAAATGCTACAACCAAACCACTTTATATATAATGTAAGAGCAACGATCAGGAAAAATTGGAATATTTCACAAATTTAAATATAATGGCCTGATCATAGTATCAACGCTTGTCGGCAGCAATATATGATATTTTATTTATTACATATATATCCACCGACCAACCGACGTAAAATTAGGCCTGTTAATTGGTAGGGTATTGCTCTATCCAAATTCATATCTTAATATACTCAAATAATTAGATCATATATTTACTCTACCCTATTCAACCTATAAACATAATTAGACCCATACTCTTAAAACACCCAAATAATAGATCCTACCCTATCAAACCCAAGACCCATTGGGTCTATAGTTGGGTCTACTTTGTTAGACCAAATTTTTGAATTATATTTTGACCTGACTAATTTTTTCATCTTTCTCAAATTTTCTTATTGTCAATCAAAATGCTAAAACTACCTAATATTTGAATGCAAAATTAGTCTATTAATATTGCTAATTTTTTTAATATATTTTTAAAAAGTTAACTCGGTTTTTTTAAATTAAAAAATATATACATTTAATTTTAGTCATGTAATTAATTTATATTTTTAAGTTTTGGTATATTAAATAGATAAGAACCACAAGAGTATGTATTACTTTTCTCTCTCTTCCCCATATTATTCTCCCCCCCCCCCCCCCCACAAGATATCATTTTTTATTTCTTTAACTTTATTCTTTTTTTTTTTTTTGAAATATTATTATTTCATGTAATATATTCAATCAAATATATGTAAATAGTAGAAAAAATTATGCTATTACATTTAGTAAATATTTTTAAATACAAGTAGCTATTTGCACGCAGTGTCTACCCATATAAAATATTTTTGAGTAAAAATATTCTCATATTCACTATATTAAAAATTGATATGCATCACAAAAATATATTTATAATTTGCATAATTTTGAAGATAGTACTTACTTAAAATAAACTTTTTATAATTTGTTACCAAATTAAAGAAAAAATCTAAAACTAATTAAAATAGGTACTGATGAGGGTGAAATCCGTTGGATATTGGATCAACTAAAAGACTCAGTGAAATTCGACCTCTTTGGTTGATATACGTGTATAGGTGGGCCGAATCTTGCAATCACTAGCAAATGTCATGCTAGCCAAGGAGCCCTCGACTTAGGTCTTCCAACGCTCAAGTCAATACAGGTCGACTAGATAATATGAGCAGCAGAGTATGAGCTTTTTGTATATATGAGAACATACCTTTAGAAGGTTGGAATACCCATGAATGGGGGTATTTATAGCCTTCTATAGTTGGAAATTTGTCTGTGATGCCTTTGGTGTGTAGAGAGGGCATTTGTCCTTGCATGAGGGGCAATTGGTCAACTCCCCTCCATGTGTTATTCCAGGTGGCCGTCTCCCCAGGTTATAAGGTAGGATAATACACTGTTGAGGTACCTGCTGCGTCAGACAGTAATGGGGCTACATGCGCCATTAATGCGAAGGCGTGCCGCCTGTCAGTGCATTCAATGCGGCAGAAGAGTATTGCACTATATCGATCTCTCTGGTCGATTAAGAAATCGACAGGACAACGTTCTGGGGAACAGACTACCAGCACAGGTCGACTAAGTTCGATTGCGCCCATAGGCCTTGGATGCAAGATTGGACCTGGTGCTACATCTTTGGGCCGAGCTGCTTGGGCCACCCCATATCATGAGTCTCCCCACTTCCCAAGGCTAAACGAGGAGTCAACAAGAAGCATTGGGAAGTAGCTTGATGGACAGTTACAAGAATCGACAAGGGTTTTTGAAAATTGACCAGGGTTGAGTGCATTTAATAAGCGGTTACGTCGTGGCACGCGTGGTGCGGCGCGGCGATTACAACATTATTACAACCGTTGGCATTCTCGCGCTACTCATGGCTATAAATATCCGCTGTTAAAATAACCATTTTTACTTTTACTGCCTTAGCATCTGGTCAAGCGCCTAGTCAACCGCTTTTGCTGCTAACACTCTTCTGCTTCTAGTTCTTCGATTCAGTAAGTGTTTCCTTTCTTTCTTTTCAATGCCCTTCAGCTTTATTGATATAATGTTGGGTTTATCTGCTTCGGAGAGTAGTCGAGGGGGAGATAGTGAGGCCACCTAGTCTGATAGGCTTGGGGGTTCATCGGGGGAGTCCAATGAGTTGTCGAGTGGAAGTTCCAGCTCCAGTAGCTCGAGCAGCAATCGCGGGGGGATGAAGCGGGGCCCAGCCAGGTTCTAGCTTCATGGGTCGACTGTTCACCCCTAACCATTATAGTGAGATCGTGTCAACCATCAACCCTGTGGACTTAAGACGTCTTAAGGAGTTATACCATATTCCTGCTGAATACGAACTACTGGCCCCTGGGGCCTCTGGTCAAATGCATCGTCCTCTCGTGGGTTGTATCACTATTTTCGAGGATGCCTTTAGATGTGGTCTTAGGTTTCCTTTAAGTGCCGAGATAGTCAACCTGCTCAGGGGCCTGCAGGTGTGTATGACCCAGTTGCTTCCCAATTGTTTCTCGACCATTTGTATCTTCATCGTGTTAATGCATCTATTCGACCAACCCGCTAACTTTGACAACTTTTCAAACCTTTTCATCTTCCAATGTCTCGCAAGTCGGGTAGCACCGGCGAGTTGGGCTTCTACTATTTAATTGCTCAACCCCGCCGTAAATTCCTTGTATCCCCAGCTTCATCTTACGAGTAAGAATGGAAAAAATAGTATCTGTTTGTTTAGGTGGCTGGGGGTTTCAGTATTCCTCGGGGTTGGTGGATGGGGCACATCGAAATGCCAGGTAACCTTACCCCGACCTGGCTCAATACCTTCGTTCGGGACCTGGTCGAATTTGGCCAAATAGAGGCCTCGGTGTTTATCGAGGAGAGGAATTTGGTATTAATTGGGTTATCGCCAGCTCCACTAAATTTGCATGCGGATGACCAACTAGGTAAAATGTACTTCTTTTAGTTTATTATTTTTCTGTCTTTGTGCTCATTTTGACTTTTGTTATTTTTCTTCTTGGCAGATTGCGACGAGATCATGAACCGTTCTAGGGTCTAGGCTTTAGCTAGGGCAGAGAGGAACTAACAGCGCCGCACGGCTACTGCGGCTCGTCAAGCAGCCGCTGTGATCGAAGCACCTCGTTAGGAGGCCGCGGCGCCAACACCTTCACCAACACCATCACACGCCTGACCTGTCGCAACAACAGGCAGCAGTCCTGCGGATCAAGGCAAGAGGGCAATGGTGGAATAGGTAGGACCTACTCCAAAGAGGGCTGCTGTCGAAAAAGGAAAGGGGAAAACTGCGGGGTCGAGCTCGCCGATCGAAGACGATCTATTTGGCATTTGCGGGGACGATGTCCTGTTCCACCTATTAAAGTTGCCCTCGCCCCAGTTTGGGAATGAGCCAGGTATGGTTGTGCATAACTCACTCTCCATGGAAACGACGGGGTCAACGGGAGTTGCCCCACTGAAAGTGTTAATGGCTGGTCAGTTCCTGGCCGACCAGAGGAAGATCATGGGGCTGAGCCAAGATGCGGCTCTTCAGGCGTTGGCTTATCATGCCAACATGGTAAGGTTTTGTCCACGGTTGTTATGTTGCTGCATGCTGATCAATTATCTAACAATGTTATCTTTCAGGTCGGCCAGCTGGGGTATAACTTCTATTGGAGGTTGGAGCTGACCCTGCCTGATCGGGAGCAGCTGGAAGCTGGGGAGGACGTGGATACTCTGAAGGCTCAGCTCGAGTATTCACAAATGAGGGTCGATGAGCTAGAGAAACAGGTAGGGGAGCTGAACAAAGAGCTCCAACTGAGGGATGAGTAGCTGGTCGCATCTGTCCAGGAGAGGACGAAGATGGATGAATTGCTAAAAAAGGCTCTGCTGGATGGGCAAGTGGCCTTCACCTCTGGTTGATCCACAGGTCAGAATGCTGGCCTGGAGGAAGCTCAAACTGAGTTCTACCGGATACTGCCGCTAATGCGACGGGAGGCAATGCAGTAGTTCATGCTGAGTGCGGCATTCCAGGATGTGAGTGTTGTGTTCACGCTCGACGATGCCTGAAATTCCTTTGAGAAGGCCCTCAAACAGTTGCAATTTTTGGGCTATTGCTTTCGACCATAAGATATCCATCTCATTAGCCATTTACTCAATGAATAGCTGCAGCCCTATCCCGAGGATAATGGGGGGGCCGAAGGTGGGGGCGTCGACGCTACTGTAGCATAGGGTACGCCGAGGCTCCTCCATCGACCCCTTTGACAGATGAACAGAAGAGGCGGGTCGAAGTTGATAAGAGGTTGAAGGTAATTGCACAGGAGTTTGAGTTCACCGTGACTTCGCGTTCTAAGTCAAAGAAGGGGAGGTCGATGCTGCTGCATACTTGCCTCCACTGGAAGGGCGATTCCTACGCGATGTGGTGGGTCCCTCTCAGTCGCGACTGCCGCCTTGCCTGTAGCCGTTGCTATGCTCGAGCCGGCTCCAATTGCTATTCCATCAAGCGATGAGCTCGAGCAAGCCATCGAAGAGGGTGCTCGCGCCGGTAGTGATGAGGGTGCAAGGTCGAGCTGAGCCTGTTGCTGGTTGCCAGTGGTAGCCTTGATGAGACGCGTTTTTGTTTGTTTTTTTGTTTTTTCATTTTTTTTGTATGATGGAACCGCCTCAATGAGGTGTGGTACTTTAGTTCACTTCTGATGATGTATAAACGAATGTTTTTTTCTTTCTAGCAAGTTTTGCTAATCTTCGACCTTGACTGTTTTTATTTTGTTGCAAACATGGTTTTGGTAGTTAGTCAAGATTAAATCAAGGACCTTATCGAGTGAATTGTAAGTAATATACAATCATGACGAATCAGAGACAATAAATTGCTGCCGCATGGGCACGATTTAATTGAAAGAGTTAACAATATTTATGACCACAAATCGATGTGTCGATTATTTGGTTAGATAAAGACCCTCGTCGAGTAAATCATGAAAATTGTGCAATTTAATGAGTCAGCGGTTTGTTGCAACCTAACAAGTCAATTGCTTAATTGAACAAGATAATTAACGATAAACTCGTATAGTTTATCCATTATAGAGTCGGCATTACGAGTTTGTGGGTTCAGTGTGGTAGTTAGAAGCCTGCTTCATCAACTACGGGGTTGACTTTTTGGTCTTGGCTGAGAAGCTTTGACTTGACGGCGTGAAGCCTAGTTCGTCGACTATGGGATTGACTGTTTGGGCTTGGCTGAGAAGCCTCAACTTGACGGCGTGAAGCCTGCTTCGTCGACTATAGGGTCAACTGTTTAGCCTTGGCTGAGAAGCCTCGACTTGACCGCATGAAGCCTACTTCATCGACTATGGCGTCGACTATTTGGCCTTGTTGAGAAGCCTGGACTTAACGGCGTGAAGCCTGCTTCGTCGACTATAGGGTCAACTGTTTAGCCTTGGCTGAGAAGCCTCGACTTGACCGCATGAAGCCTACTTCATCGACTATGGCGTCGACTATTTGGCCTTGGCTGAGAAGCCTGGACTTAACGGCGTGAAGCCTGCTTCGTCGACTACGGGGTCGACTGCTTGGTCTTGGCTGAGAAGCCTCAATTGAAGGCGTGAAGCCTATTTCGTTGACTACGAGGTCGACTAAGGAGTAGAGATTTTATAAATTTCATTTTGTCAGAATATGTTGTAACTTTTATTGCTGGTGAGAGAAACAAATGAGGCCAATGGCCTTTTACACATAGAACTTTTTTAAGTTTACTGCATTCCAAGGTCGTGGTAGTTTGCGGCTTGTCGCGTCTGCTAGTTGGTAGGTATTGTTCTTGGACACTTTGATCGCTGAGTAAGGCCCCTCCCACTTTGGGTCGAGTTTTCCAATATTTTTCAACACTTCCACTTTCTTGAGGATGAGATCGCCAATTATGAAGCTTCGGGGTTGGACAGTTCTGTTATAACATTCGGTCATTTTCGATCGATATCACTGCATTGTGTTATAGGTTGTGTGGCACAGCTTGTCGATAGTGATTAGGTCAAGTGTCCTCTCCATTGTATTTCTGACCAGATTATAGTGAATTACCCAAGTTGTGTGCTGGATTAGCTTGTACGGGATTACCACTTCGGATCCGTAGACTAAGCTGTACGGGCTGTGGCCCGTGGCTATTTGTGGTGTGGTCCTATATGCCCACAACATTCCTGGGAGGTCATCTGCCCAACTGGCTCCTGTGCCGGCTAATCAAGCCTTGAGGTGATCAAGCACTGTTCTGTTCGTGACCTCCGTCTGGCCGTTGGCCTGGGGGTTTCCCACTGACATAAAGTGTTAGCCGACTCCCAGGGCATCGCACCATTTTCTCATGCTCTTACTTTGAAATTGAGTGCTGTTATCCGAGATCAAGACTTTGGGCAGACCAAATTGACATATTTTGTTCTTCTAGATAAAGCTCTTGATAGCCGTATTTGTGATTTTTGGAACTGCTTCAGCTTCTACCCATTCAGTAAAGTATTCGACCGCCACGATGATGAATTTACGATGTCCGGATATCCTGGGAAGAGATCCCTGTCAATCCCCCACTGGTCGAATGGCCATGTTATCTAGATATTGACCATCGATGCTGCTAGTTGGTGCGATATGTTCGAGTGGATCTGGCATGATGGGCACCTTCTGGCGAAGTCAACGGAGTCTTGCAATAGGATGGGCAAAAAATAACCATAATGGACAACTTTGTTTGCTAAAGATCGACCATCGAAATGGTTGCCGTAGATGCCGATGTATATCTCCTATAGTACTTTGTTCGCCTCTTCGGGTGCTAGACATTTTCAGTAGGGGTCCTGATATTGACCTCCTATAGAGCAGTCCATGTTCATCTAATGCAAACTTGGCTGCCAACCGCTAAGCCTATGGGCTACCTTATCATCGACGAACATGGTCCCTTGACTCAGGTAAAGCTTGATTGGCTCTTGCCAAGAGGGGGCTGTCTCCTCAATGCACCCAATGAGACTATGATTAGTGGCTAGAATACAGGGTTTGCGGGCCACCAAAAATGTTATGGTCCTTTCCTTAATGCCTTTCGTCGAGCTGGCTAGCTTCGAAAGTGCGTCTGCTCGTTCATTCTCTACTCAGGGGACCTGGCTCAGGGTGAAACTCCTGAATGATTGTCTTAATTGTCTTACTTCTATTAGATACTGAGTTATTTTGACCTCCTTCGCCTTGAAATTGCCCTCGACCTGGTCCACGACCAACTGAGAATCAAAGATCGCTACAAGTTGCTCGACGCCGTGAGCTGTGGCCATGCACATTCTTGCAATGAGAGCCTCATATTCCTTCGTTGTTGGTAATTGGGAAGTCGAGTTTTATGGCAAAATCATACTCCTCGGCAACTAGGGAACGAAGGGACACACCTATTCCGCCTCCTGATGTGGTTGTTAAACTGTCAACGTGCAATATCCATACCGAGGCATTCTTGACATTTTGGATCAGTAGGTCAAATCTTTCAATGATGAAGTTGGCCAGGACTTGTGCTTTTATGGCAGTCCGGGCTGGAATGTGATGTCGAACTCCCCAAGCTCGATGGCCCACTTAGTGAGTCGACCTGAAGTGTCGGGCTTCGACAACACCTGCTTTAATGATTGATTCGTCAACACCACGATCACATCAGATTGGAAGTAAGGTCGTAACTTTCGGGTTGCCGTAACGAAGGCGAAGGCAAATTTCTCGATCTCCATGTAATTATGCTCGGGCCCGTGTAAAGCCTTACTGCAATAATGTATAGGACGATGAGTCCCTTCTCTTGTCGATGTCAATACTGAACTGATCGAGGCAGTGGATACAACTAGATACAGTTGTAGCACTTCTCCCAGTTCGGGTTTGGCAAGTATAAGCGGCGAAGACAAATATTACTTGAGCTCTACTAAGGCCTAGTCGCAATGCTAAGTCCACTGAAACCTTGATTTTTTGGCATTTTCTGAGTATTTTTAAGAAAGGTAGGCTCTTGTCGGCCAATCGTGCTATGAACCTATCGAGGGCTATGATCTTGTCGACCAGGCATTGGACATCTCGAACCTTACGAGGCAGGGCGATGTCCAAAATTGCTTAGGCCTTTTGTGGGTTTGCCTCGATCCCTCTTTGACTGACCATATACCCAAGGAACTTGCCCCTGTGTACTCCAAATGTGCACTTGTTAGGGTTGAGCTTCATGTCGAAGGCCCTTAATATGGCAAAGGTGTGGTCGAGGTCAACTAGGTGGTTCTCAGTCTTCTTTGTTTTAACAATCATGTCATCGACGTAGACCTCCATCAACCTCTCGATCTCATTTTTGAACATAAAGTTGACCAATCTTTGGTACGTTACTCTCGCATTTTTGAGTCCAAAGGGCATGACTAAAAAGAAATATACTCCATTGGGGATGACAAAAGAGGTCTTATGCCTGTCCTCGGGTGCCATAAATATTTGATAATAGCCTTGGAAGGCATCCGTCATGCTCAACAATTCATATCCAGCAGTAGAATCTACTGATAAATCTATACAAAGCAAGAGGTAAGGATCCTTCGGGCAAGCTTTATTTAAATTAGTGAAATGTTACACATTCGTTATTTTCCCTTATTCTTAGGGACAACTACAACATTACAAAGCCAAAAGGGGTACTGAATTTCTACAATATATCCTGCTTCTAAAAGCTTGCTGACCTCCTCCTCGATGATTTGGGACCTCTCAGCATTGAAGGTTCTTGTCTTTTGTCTTACCGGCTTGTAAACTGGGTCCACATTGAGTCGATGGACGATGATAATTGGGTCGATTCCTTGAAGATCTGCAGCTTTCCAAGCAAACACATCAATGTTTCATCGAAGGAAATCGACCATGACGCATTCTAAACAGTTGCCCATATCACTTCCGACCCGAGTGGTTTTGTCGGGGTTTCCAGGTTCGAGCTTTATTGTCTTGAACTCCCCAATAGGCTCGACTCGAGTGTCTTCCAACTTCTTCTTCTTAGATAAAGGTCCCTCATCAGGTTTCGCTACAGGGGCGTCCCCCGAGGGCTTTAGTTGAGGTCGTTTCTTCTGTTCATTGGACTCGATGGAAATGGTATAACAACGCCATGTGTCCTTGAGGTTGCATAAAAGTTCTCCTACTCCTGCTGGGGACGGGAACTTAATCTTCATGTGGTAAGTGGAGACGATGGCCCTGAAGTCGTTTAGGGCGGGTCGACCAATGATGACGTTGTATGCAAATGGAGCGTCAACCACCAAATAGTTGACATCAAGGTTCTACTCCGGGGGCCTTGTCCAAATGTTGTGGATAGGTTAATAGATCCTTCTGGGATGATCTCAACCCACCAAATCCGACCAACGGTGTTCTAACTGAATCAAACTTTAGTTTGCCTAGTTTCATTTTGTTCAATGTGGACAAGAACACGATGTTCACGGAGCTGCCATTGTCAACCAATATCTTTTTGACCTCGAAGTTGGTTATTTCTAGGGTTACCACCATGGGGCAGTCTATTTTTCTGTCGACTCCCTTGTTCTTCATATGGTCGAGGTCTGAGTCGCTGAAGGAGATTGGTTGGGCGCTGGTTGAGAACTGGAAAATCATCTCAACCTTGGCTGGTTTGGTCGACTCTAGCTGTCTCTAGGTTTGTTTCCTTGCGTTCCTGGAATCCCCTCCAGTGGGACCTCCCGCGATCATGTCGATGATTCCTCGAATGGGTGGGTGGGGGTCTTGGGCTGGTTTTTTCCCTTTGTCATCTCTCCTCGGGCTAGCCGACCTTCTGTAGGTTGAAGCAATCTTTTGTGTCATGCCCCTTTTGCTTATGGAAATGGCAGTATTTCTTCAATTTTTTCATGGCTTCTGTTTCAGTAATCTTCCTCGGCCTTTTGAGCAAGTTATTGTGCTGGATGGCAAACAGTACCTCCTTTCTCGAAAGGTTGAGCGGTATGTAGTCGTGGAAGCGTTTGATGGGGGATCGATGTCCCTCTCTGGCTTGCCTGTCGTCTTTCTCCCTGCTTTTTTTTTGTTGACCTCCAGATTGTCATATTTCAATTTGTTCATCTCCTCTTGGGACATGTACCTCTCTGCGAGGTCGAGGAGCTCCTCCATCAACCTGGGCTGCTCACGTACTAACGCACTGGTACATTCCTTGTGTCTGAGGCCCAAGAATAACACATCGATAAGGAACTCGTTCTGAGGGCAGTCAATCTTCAGCACCTCCGTGTTGAATCTGGTAAAAAATTCTCTGAGGGATTCTCCCTCGTTCTACTTTACCGTGTGCAAATGGGTGTGGGGAAGTTTTGCTTTCCTTCTGCCCATAAATTGGTGCAAAAATTTGTCGCACAGCTAGTCGTACGAGTATATTGATGCGGGTTCTAGCTTCACAAACTAGTCTAGTGCTATCCCCTATAAGGTGGTTACCAGCATCTTGGCATGGATGTACTCATTTATCGTGTAGTTGTAGCCAGCTTCACGAACCAGTCTAGTGCTATCCCCTGTAAGGTGGTTACCAGCATCTTGGCATGGATGTACTCATTTATTGTGTAGTTGCATCATGTGCTCGAACTGCATTAGATGTTCGTTGGGATCCGATGAGCCATCATATCGCGACAGGCCAGTCGGGATTTTAGCATCGACAGCAATGCGCTCGTCAATGATATCCTGGACAAAGGGTGAGTCTCTCTCTCTTCGAAATCTTTGCGATCCCCCTAGATGGTGCAATTTCTCCGTGTTCCTCCTGGACATCTCTTCCAAACGTCGATTCAACTATTGGACTTATTGGGATACTTCCTCCCATTCTTCCTTGCCAACACGGGACATATTTCTGTTTGAGAAAGGTCTCAAGCGCTCGACCCTATCGCGCTGCGGGGCTCGAAGGGGTCGAACGCCATGATCGACTGAATCCGCCACCTCCTCGTGGGGCAGCGGTCGGGCCATTTCTCTTGGAAAATGGCCTGGGCTACCATTGCGCTTCGAGGGGGCCCTTCTGGACTCTGGTCGCTCTTAGTTTTCTCTCAGTGGTCTCTCCTACTGTGCTGTGGGTTGTGGTGTTGCACTGGCCACTAGCTCCGGTTGAACGGCGTGCCGATTCAAGGCCGCAGACAGTTGAATCGAAATCTACACCGAAATCTATTCACTGATGAGCTGCATCAACGGGGGCATGGTCAGGGTGACCACTTACTCTGGCGGGGTACTAGACCCTGGTGCGTCAGCTTCTTGCATGAGCCTAGGAGGGGAGGAGTTGGATCTCCTAGTTTCTTCTTGTCATGAGGGGGCTCGCCTGGTGTTCACCATACTCGATTGCAAACTACTGGGGTTCCCACAGACGGCGCCAAATGTGAGGGTGAAATTCGTTGGATATTGGATCAACTGGAAGACTCAATGAAATTCGACCTCTTTGGTCGATATACGTGTATAAGTGGGCCGAATCCTGCAATCACTAGTAAACGTCAGGCTAGTCTAGGAGCCCTCGGCTTAGGCCCTCTGATGCTCAAGTCAATATGGGTCGACTAGATAATATGAGCAGCAGAGTATGGGCTTTTTGTATATATGAGAACATACCTTCAGAAGGTTGGAATGGGGGTATTTATAGCCTTCTCTACTTGGGGATTTGTCTGTGATGCCTTTGGTGTGTAGAGAGGGCCTTTGTCCTTGCATGAGGGGCAATTGGTCAACTCCTCTCCCTGTGCTATTCCAGGTGGCCGTCTCCTTAGGTTATAAGGCAGGATAGTACACTATTGAGGTGCCTGCTGCGTCAGGCGATAATGGGGCGGTATGCGCTATTAATGCGGAGGCGTGCCGCCTGTCAGTGCATTTAATGCGGCAGAAGAGTATTGCACTATATCGACCTCTCTGGTCAATCAAGTGGTCGACCTGATAACGTTCTGGAGAACGGACTAGCAGCGCAGGTCAAGCAAGAAGTGGACTAAGGTCGATTGCGCCCATGGTCCTCGGATGTAAGACTGAGCCTGGTGCTGCATCTTTGGGCCAACTTGGTTTGGGCCAAGCTACTTGGACCACCCCATATCAGATACATAGTGGAAGTTTTTGAAGAAATAGTGGTTATTTGTACATATAATTTTTTATTGAATATTGAATAAGTAAAAGGGCAAATTTGGTATATTAAAATTTGGTATCATAACTTCCATTCTAGACACAAAAATGTCTTCCTTTTTATAATAGTATAGATAAATAAATAAAAAGGCAAAGATGTCTTCAAAATCATTCTCGAATAAGTTCATATTTTTTTCGAAGAGAACACGTTTAATAAAATATAATTTAAAAAAATACTTTTGAAAAATAAAAATTTTCAAACAATGCACCATAATTTCTCATATTTTAAAAGATAACGTTTCATTTTTAAAATATAAACAAAATAATGTGGACACACAGATAACAAATGCAATTTCAACTTTAATATATGCAAAGCCTTCTCAATTTGTAATAAATCAAAATGACTTGCATCAAGTACTGCAACACTCCCCTCCCCCCCCCCCAACCAAAAAAGAAAAATTTAATAATATTTATACTCTTAAATTTTTATATAGTAATGCAAACCTCCTTTAAATATTCTTGCTTTCTCCACTATCTAAAGATACTGAAAATAAATAAATTCAAAATAATTTTATTTTTTTATTTTTTTATTTTATATATATATATATTAAAATTTAAGTATACATTTCAAGTTTGTCATAATTATTAGTATAAATTTAATTTTGATATAAGTAATTTGGGTTAACTAATTAAAATTGAGTATTTAAAAAATGAATAATTTCGAGGCATAACATATGTAGTTAAATTTTGCATATAAACATAATTACACCCATTCAATTATTTTTAATACATTTTGGGTTTAGGTTTGACGAAAATGGTAAGTAAATAAAATTTTATGAGTGCAAAATATTAAAGTTGAAAAAGAGGGAGTTGGAACATGGTATTTGATATTGCGTATTTTTGTATATTGGGTATTTTGGTATTTTATGGATATAGATCTTACCCGTACCCATTCTAATTTTCTTACTGAGTTTGGGTAGGATTTGAATCTCATGTCTATTTATTGGGTATGAGTATAAATATTGTCCTATTGTCATGGGTATGTATCGTTGTAATTGGCACAAATAAGCTAATTACATGTTTAATTAGATTTGGATAGATGCCAATTATGGTTGGAATCCAAAGATAATTAAAGTGTTGAATTGGAAGAAGAAAAATGGTTAAGTGTTATATATTGAATTATCACACATTGGTTTTGTAAATAAGTGACGAATAGTTTATATTGAACTCAAGAATGAATGCTTGATAAATTGTTCATTACGGGTTCATATAAGTGGACCACACGCACACACTGCCGCCCGGACCAGCCCGACTTGAATCCGGGTTGCGGGCATTAGGGCGAATGTCTCTGTCTCGGTCTTAACATTTTGGATGAAATTCAATTGAAAATTTGAATTTAAATTCAAATTCAAAATTCAAAATAACTTAACCGAAATGGGGCTTGCTTGATTGGATGAGTCTGACTAAGTAAAAGATTACCGAGGCCTATAAATACCCCGCCTCTGGCAGACTTGAGAACACACGAAAAACAACATCCCTCTGCTTACGTCTTACTTTATTCCTCTCCTCCTTTTAAATACTGATATTATCATTCTCATTTTCCCTCTGGCTTTCCCTAAATCCTATTTTATCGGCTATTTGATTCTGGTGACTAAGTGCTGTTTGAGGTGAACGAGACGGAGTGCACCTAATCATTTTAGACCATCTCATCTTGGGAGGAGCAGCGATGTACCCATTGCATTGGTGAGTCGGGGCGCTCGTTTCTTCAAGGTAAACAAAATTCTATAATTTGGTCGTCTGATTGATTATGTTATAATACAAAATCCTTAAGCTAAGTTTTCTTTAATATTTTCCATCTTTATTTATAAATCTGACAACATGCTTTATTATTTTTAATGCCTTGGTTAACATATGTAATTTTTGGCTTTTCCTAGACTCATATCTGGTTAAATATATATGCATGAATTCTATTATGCCTTGAATATGCTTATTATGCTGAATTTGGATTATGCATAATATATTTGGATTTCATTTGATAAAAACACACATTTTGCCGTCTTGATTATTTGTTTGTTGATAATCTAAATTGGTTTATTGATTTATCTTGTTGAACTATTGCATGTTGATAATTCTCATATCTTGGAAACAACAATATTGAAGAAACGATTATATTTCGTGTGTTATTTATTTATCTGCTGAATTCTAATTAGATATCCTATCTAGGAATCTTACCTGGAAATTCTGATTTGATATTCTGTCTAGGAATTTTGCCTAGAAAATTTGTAGTTCTTGCCTAGATCCTTTACTTTAGGGAATATTTTCTTGTGTAATATGTGATGGGTTCAAATTTGCATGCTATTGGTGATATTGTGTCAGCAAAAGTTGACCTTTTCGGACTGCCGAAAAAATTTGCGGGCCAGTATTTTAAGCGTTGGCAATAGCACATGAAAATCTAGCTGACGATGAAAGGTCTTCTTTCATTGATTCAGTTGACCATGCCAGAACCAACTGAAATTGATCCCAAAACTAAAGAAATAGCCGATTGGAAAATGAAGGATCAGATTGTTCGAGGAGTGATTCTGTCAGCTTTGTCTGATACACTCTTTGATGTATATTGTTATGATTCTTATATGGCTAAATCTTTATGGGATGAATGGAATAGGAAACACAATACTGAAGAGCAAGGGCCCGAAAAATATTCAGTTTTCAAATTCCTGAAGTATTAGATGGTTGAGGGAAGGTCTATATCTGAACAGACACATGAATTGATCAATCTAGCACATTCCCTGGCTGATGCTAAAACGAAACTTCCTGAAAAATTTATGGTCATGTTGATTGTCGATAAGTTCCCCAAATCCTGGGAAAGTTTCAGCATGACTCTAAAGCATCAAAAAGGGAAATTGACTGTAGATGATCTGATGATCGCCATAAGCATTGAAGAGGAACATAGAAATCAAACTCATAATGTCCCTGTTGAATATCATCCTAAGGCGAATGTAATAATAGGAAAGAAGAAAGTCAACTGAACTCGTTCTCTAAAACCATCAATAAGGGAAAAAGCCAAAATTAATATGAAACCAAAGGCAAACGGGCCTTGCTGGAATTGTGGACAGAAAGGACATTGGGCTAAGGGGTGTCCATCCAAGAAAGCCAAGGCTAAAGCCCAGTCTACTGGACTAGTGGTCATCATGGTTGTTGGAGACACCAGCGAAGCTAGAGTTCCTGATGCATCCATTAATGAGTACGTTTCTTTCAAACCTAAATTATTCTCTATCTATGAACCCTATGATTGGTTGATAGATACTGGTGCTAATGTGCACGTTTGTGCTGACAAATCACTGTTTGTGTCTTATCAGCCTATTAGCGGAAGGAATGTGACGATGGGAAACTCAAATGCAGCCAAAGTATTTAGGATAGGACGCGTGGACCTGAAATTTCCTTCGGGGTGCATACTGTCTCTGCAAAGGGTGCATCATGTTCCAACAGTCCGAAGAAATATCATTAGCGATTCTGTAATAGTTAGGGAGGGCTATGAAATTTCCTTTAAGTCAAATAAAGTTGTAATTTTACATTACGGCACTTTCATTTGTAAAGGTTATCTTTCCGATGGTTTGTTCAAAATTCGAGTTGAAAACTTTATTTGTTCTAATAAAAGTGACTTTTCTGACTTGTTATAAATGTCATTGAGAATTCATCTATTTGGCATAGTCGTTTAGGACACTTGAATTTTAGTTCTGTCAAACGAATGATGAACTTAAATTTAATTCATAAACATGATATGTGCTGAAGCCAAGCTAGTTAGAAAGCCTTACCACTCGGTTGAAAGGCAAACTGAAATTCTTGACTTAGTGCACACAGATATTTGTGAGTTCAATGGGGTCTTAACAAAAGACAATAAAAGATATTTTATCACCTTTATAGATGATAGCAGTAGGTATTGTTATGTTTATTTATTAAAACATAAAGATAAAGCACTAGAAAAGTTCATTACGTTAAAAAATGAAGCCGAAACACAAACTGGTAGAAAACTTAAACGGTTAAGGTCAGATAAGGATGGAGAATATGGGTCCAACCCATTTCATGAATACTGCCATAATTTTAGCATAATTCATAAAGAAACTGCTCCTTATTCTCCCACTTCGAATGGGATAGCTGAGCGAAAGAATAGAACTTTTATAGACATGATTAACAGTCTGCTTTTGAATTTTGGATTGCCCAAGTACATGTAGGGGAAAGCTCTAAATACGACTTTCCATATTCCGAATAGAGCTCCCTTGAAACATAAAGAAAGCACTCTATTTGAATTCTAGAAAGGCAGGAAACCTAGTCTAAAATACTTTCGAGTGTGGGTTGTTTTGCAAAAGTTCTAGTCCCTAAACACAAGAGGAAGAAACTAGGTGCTAAGACTGTTGATGCGGTCTTTCTAGGCTATGTGGAAACGTCTTATGCTATGTGATTTTTGGTTATTAAATTAGAAATTTCAGGCATAGATGCGAACACTATAGTCGAATTTCGTGATGCTATGTTCTTTGAGAACGTGTTTCCCATGAAGACTGGGATACCTCAAAATGTTTCTTTAGATTCAACCCCTGAGTCTACATTAATTCCTAATCATGTGGAAAAGATGACAAATATGGGGGCTGGCCCTAATAGTACCGATGTAGTTCCTGAAGAACTGGATGAACCCAAATGGAGTAAAAGGGCTAGAATCACTAAGGACTTTGGGAGTGACTTTGTTACTTACAATGTCGAGGGTGATCCTGTTGCCTTTGAGGATGCTATGGCTTCTCCTGAAGCTAAGCATTGGAAGAAAACCATTAAGAGTGGGATGGTTTCTATTATCTCGAATGGGACATAGGAATAGTCAATCTCCCTCTAGGGTGTACTACTACTATAGGAAACAAGTGGATCTTCAAAAAGAAACTTAAGTCTGACAGGACTGTTGATAAGTTTAAAGCCAGGCTGGCTGCTAAAGGGTTTAGGCGAAATAAGAGAATAGATTACTTCGACACCTATTTCCCAATAGCTTGTTTGACTACTATCCGAGTGCTAATAGCACTGGCTTCCATATATGATTTCCCCATTCACCAGATGGATGTGAAAACAGCATTTCTGTATGGTAATCTTGAGGAAGAAATTTATATGGATCAGCTTGAGGGACTTGTAGCTTCTGAAAATGACCGGAAAGTTTTCAAGCTTGTTAAATCACTTTATGGTTTGAAACAAGCACCTAACAATGGCATGAAAAGTTTGACGAAACCATATTGTTATTTGGCTTCAAAGTTAATGATAATGACAAGTGCATCTACTGCAAAGTTAAAGGTGATAACTGTATTGTGTTATGCCTGTATGTAGATGACATTCTGCTGTTTGACTCCGACATAGAGATTATCAATGAGACTAAATGTTTCTTAAAGAACAATTTTGAAATGAAAGATATAGGTGTTGCAGAAATGATTCGTGGACTTAAGTTGACTCATTCAACTGAGGGTATAGCAATCTCTCAGTCTCACTATGTTGAGAAGATTATTGAGAAATTTGGCTATAAACAAAGTAGAATCGCAAAAGCACCATATGATCCTTCAGTGGCTCTCTTTAAGAATGAAACTGGTGTACTAGTGTCTCGGTTGAGGTATTATCAAATCATTAGTAGCTTGCAATATTTTGCAAACGGCTTAAGATCAGATATCTCATTTGCGGTCTCTAAGCTTGCTAGATATACAAGTTGTCATAATCGAACTCATTGGGAGGCTTTGGATAGGGTACTTCAATATCTAAAGGGCTCTACTTCACTAGCCTTGCACTATAGGAGATTTCCTACAGTACTGGAAGGGTTCAGTGACGCTAGCTGAATAGCCAAAAACTCCAAGTTCAATGGGTGTACAGGGTATGTATTTACCATGGGTGGGGGCATTGTCTCCTGGAAGTCTTCTAAACAGACTTTAATAACTCGGTCTACCTTTGAAGCTGAGTTTTGTGCTTTGGACACAACTAGGACAGAGACTGAATGGTTATATGGGCTGATGGTACAATTGCCCATGGTAACCAAACCTCTTCGGGGAATTGTTGTACATTGTGACAATCAAACCACAATTGAAAAGATTAGTAGTTCAAAGTTCAATCAAAAGACTAAGAGACACATCCAAGTTAGACTAGAGTCTATAAGGAAGTTAGTGTCTGATAGGGTTATTGCAATTGATTTTGTTGGATCTAAAGACAACATTACAGACCTTTTAACTAAAGGACTTGATTTGTCCTCAGTTCATAAATTCAGGTTGGGGATGGGATTGGAAACCCATTAGTGATATACCTGCAACGGAAACCCAACCTACTAAGTGGAGATCCCACAAGGTAAGTTCAATGTGGTATAAACAAGCTGCTGAGCATATCAAGTTGCACCTAAAATTTAGATTGATACTTTGTATCTGGTGTCTCTCCCCTGATTGCCTGATAGGTGCTGACTATTGCCGGTACAGTAAGAGTTTAACTCTAAATGGAGTCAAGTCCTTTTTGGACGAGATGCGAGCAGTGCATCCCTAGAGACGCCCAAGTAAGTGAATGTAGTCATTTGGCCGGGACTACAGGAATTGGGTTGTTCCTTAACAAACATTCATAAGACAGGATCGGGACACATGGCCTTAATGTGTCAACCCTAAATATCAGTACATAGCCTTTAGCTTGTTGTTACTGATGGATGTAATCACAATCATGGCACAAATTCAAATCCATTTGCCCTGGTGGTGGCCGAAGTTGGATAACTTAAGGAGTGGTTCAAACCAGAAGGTACCATTTCTGAAAGCGAGCTATGTTGAATCTGATAGCCATTATTTATAGATTTGTGGGGGATTGTTGTAATTGGCACAAATAAGCTAATTACATGTTTAATTAGATTTGGATGGATGTCAATTATGGTTGGAATCCAAAGATAACTAAAGTGTTGAATTGGAAAAAGAAAAATGGTTAAGTGTTATATATTGAATTCTCCCACATTAGTACCTTGAAAATGATGAGACTTGCTTGTGCCTTATAAAACCAAGTGGAGGAGTTGAAGGGTTATTTCAACCCTTCACTTGTCCCACGTTGGTTTTGTAAACAAGTGATGAATAGTTTATATTGAATTCAAGAATGAATGCTTGATAAAGTGTTCATTAAGGGGTTCATATAAGTGGACCACACACGCGCGCCGCTGCCGTCGCGGGGCCTGGCCCGGCTCCGGATCTGAGGCGCGGGTGTGAGCGTTAGGGTGAATGTCTCAGTCTTAGGCTTATCTTTTTGGATGAAATTCAACTGAAATTTTGAATTTAAATTCAAATTTAAAATTCAAAATAACTTAACCAAAATGGGGCTTGCTTGATTGGATGAGTCTGATTAAGTAAAAGATTACCGTAGCTTGTAATCAGATAAGATCGAGATTTTTACGCCTATAAATACCCTGCCTCTGGCAGACTTGAGAACACACGAAAAACAACATCCCTCTGCTTACGTCTTACGTTTTTCCTCTCCTCCTTTTAAATACTGATATTCTCATTCTCATTTTCCCTCTGGCTTTCCCTCAATCCTATTTTATCGGCTATTTGATTCTGGTGACTAAGTGAGGTGAACGAGACGGAGCACACCTGATCGTTCTGGACCATCTCATCCTGGGAGGAGCAGTGCTGTACCCGTTGCACTCGTGAGTTGGGGCACTCGTTTTTTCAAGGAAAATAGAATTCTGTGATTTGATCCTTTGATTGATTCTATTACAATACAGAATCCTTAAGCTAAGTTTTCTTTAATATTTTCCATCTTTATGTATAAATCTAACATCATGCTTTATTGTTTTTAATGCCTTGGTTGACATATGTAATTTTTTACTTTTCTTGGACACGTATCTGGTTAAATATATGTGCATGAATTCTATTATGCCTTGAATATGCTTATTATGCTGAATTTGGATCACGCATGATATATATCAATTTCATTTGATAAAAATGCACATTTTGCCATCTTGATTATCTATTTGTTGATAATATGAATTGGTTTATTGATTTATCTTGTTGCACTGTTGCATGTTGATAATTCTCATATTCTGAAAACAACATGTATAAGGTAAAATCTTATTCAGGTAAAATTCTAGCTATTGACAGACCTCCATAGAATCATCAAAAGAATAGTACGTAGCTGGTATCATCTATAATTATTATTTACATCATCATACATGAAGGCAGGCTGTGCTCCGTCAAAGCATCTTCCCGCCAATTTACATTGGTAAGAGATTTTGTCCTGCAAGGCACCTTGACCAGCAAGAGATCAAAAACAGTACATACTCGCGTGGACTGATGAGACTAAGTTCATGGTCATTTTGAGAAACTCAATTTGTATAGAGGCCCTCAAAATCCAGAGCCGTGCATCATAGTTAGTTAATTAAGAATTCCAAAAGCTAACAACTTTTTAACCAGAACTATGTCATATATAGAAGATCTGGTTCACAATATGCCACAAATTAAAGTAAGCCGTAAATATTTCATCGTATCATTTGATAAAATAACTAAGCCAGCGTTCACACACAAGGAATTAAAAAGGCATTCTACCTTTTACTGTCCATACATAGATAGAAATATCATAAAATTACCTAGAGAGCATACATAACGCTTGTCAGAATCTAGCAGACGCTGCTGGCCTTCTTGTCCGATACCCTCATCCAGTATCTGCAGATTTCTTTTTGGGTCTCAGCAATGCTCTTTTTCAAGTGTAGCCCATCAGCCTTGCCTCTATGCAGATCATCAAGAGTAACGTGGGATGCTTCACCCAAAGCACGAGGCAGCAGTTCGTCCAACTCCTTGATGACTTTTTTGACGTCGGATACAAGCTTCTCAGCCAGGCTATGGCTGAAGTCTTCTCTAATCACAACACGTGGAACGGCAATATGCTCCACATTGGGAGGCATTGTGTATGCCGGAACTATCCATCCAAACCTTCTGAGAGACTCAGATATTTGAAAAACTGTGTACCTGGTGCTGTCCTTGAGAGAAAATGCCACCACCGGCACCCCAACATCTTTAGAGAGGATATCAAATCGCCCTGTCTTAGTAATTCCTTCTTTAAGCAACCTAGTATTCTCCATGCAATTCTCCATGATGTTTTTGTAGCCCTCGGAGTTCCAGAAACAGAGCAGACAGATACAAACAATCAGCTAGACGAAACATAAGATATCTTAATGCACCTAAAGCAGACATAAGCACCTAAGATGAAGAAATGGTATACTGCATCAGCTGGAGAAAGAATTTGAAGTGCATTTTCATGCAATCACTTTGAAAGACACCTTAATCTGACGAGTAGATCACAGCACCATAAAGGATGTCTTAGTTATTTACGTTTACTGTTTGTTTTAATTAATTTTCAAAACAGCAGATAACCACTTATGATAATGATGCTGGCATGTCAGACGTTTTAAAAACTGGCATCTGAGGACTCATTTTGTAGGTAAAATATCGTATAAATTGATCCAGATTCAACTAATTCAATCATACATAGTGAAGAGAAACAAGGTTTCAATTCTTATCCCTTCAAATAATTCTTATCGGGAAAAAATGGGTGATGAAGTTTGAATAATTACCTCAAACCCAAGTCTTATGAACTGATAGTACTGGGCAATGATCTGGCTAGACCCTGACATTTTGAAAATGGAAGTTAAGATGACTTTTGTTCCCCCTTTGACACCAACAGCCATCTACTGAAGCAAGTGCAGAATTATTTCAGGATGCATGCCGCTATCCTAATATCAGCCTGTTATCTAATGCAAGGTGTTTCTTAATCCAAGAATGATCGTTTTGTCTAAGCACATAAGTAAAAGCAATGAAGTGGGAGATAGCCCACCTTATTACATGCATGTATAATCTCTAAAATGAACTGGAGATTAGTACATGCTAGTAAGTGGAAGTGTGGACCTCTAATGTTTACTTCAGCAAAGCTACCATTTTCCTTGAAAAGGGGAAGACAAGATATCCATGTAAATAAAAATTCTGGCTTTGGTGAATATAGTTGTTTTATTTGTTATGCCAACAAAAACTGCAAACCTTCATATGAATGAAAAGTAAGAAACAACCTTTGGAGAAGTTTAAGGTAAATGTTGGTTGATCAGATCCGAGGTAGTTGATATGGAATACAAGCTCTTCTGGCAAGTCGTCCTTACTCCTCCATACTACCCATCCAACACCAGCATAAACAAGGCCATACTTGTGACCACTAACATTGATACTTTTTACCAATGGCAAACGAAAATTCGAGCTCCGGGTAAAGAAACGGGGCAATAAACCCTCCACTGGCAGCTCAACATGGATTGGGGTGTCCCATCCAGTTTCCTTGTTCTTCATCAGGAGTTCATTGAGGAGCTTCACATCCTCAAATTTCCCAGTTAGCGTAGAACCTAGAATGGCTGTAACACAGATAGTGTTCTCATCCACCATTTCCACTGCTTTAGCTGGATCCATTACATAATATCCTTCCCTTAGCTTCACCTCTTTCAATTCTACCTCAAAGTACCTTGCAAATTTTTCCCAGCAAACCTAAGCAATATGAGTTGCATCAGAATTCTAGCCGCACTGTTGCTTTACGATATCATGATCATAAAAAAGGTGGCAGTCAATAATTGAGTCAAACTAGATCTCAAATTGGAAACCTCTGGTTTTCTCAAAGGAAATGGTGATACGCATACATTACAGAGGTACTGGGCAGCTAATCAAATAGCTATATCGGCATATAAATGACCTCGAAGATTGTCAAAGAAATAAGAGCACTTTAATGCCATGTCCATCACTAAGAATCTTTAAGGGAAAAATTATGGTACTTCTACATCATACTAGAAGGACTTTTCTCACCAGCTAAAATATTTATAAGATGGTAATACTCTTGAAGGTTAAGCTAAAATTGCCTGCCACTAAGAATTGCACTCTGCTCTTAGCACTTAAAGTAGTTTAGCCAAATTGCAAAAGAGAAGAGCTCTCTTTTCAAGATAACATAAAAGACAAAAACTTTATGGAAGCTCTCAATGCCAATTACAATGCCATAAACAACTAGAGGTAAAAGAACGTAATTGATTGAGCTGGCTAATGGCAAAAGATGGGAACAAACTAATCGACAGACCTGCACATTAGCCCCTGTGACAATGTTAGGCTCGTCATATGGTTTGCCTTGTGCCTTCCTCTTCGCTTGCCACTTCCTTTTGAAAGCAAGGCCTGCAAGCATGACAGCTTCCGATGATCCCACTGTACCCACTCCAATGGTCGTTTCTTCATCACCAACAGGGGCATGGAAAAGATGTGCTATCATATTGACACACCGATTCTGCAGGATAGATAATCAAATCACTAAATGAAAGGCATAAACAGTTTCATCAAAATAATCAACATAATCTGAAAGTATAACTCCACATTCCCATCTTAAAGACCTGAAAATATCTTAAATAGACAACAAAACTAAGCACTTTTATTACGTTCTAATTCTTCTTCAAGAAGTTCCAAGACAGGTTTCTATTCACTAAACTGAAAATTTTCTCCAAAACTATAGCATGAAACATCTAACTTTCAACTCCTACTTTCGATCAATAGTATAAAAATCACAAAATTTTCACTTTTCAACTCTCGATCGAAACTCCACACCACAGTTGCAAGTTCAGTTGCTGCTAATCAATGAACATAGTGAACAATACAGATCGATATCAGTGCTCAACTAAAATTGGCATGAATTAGGAAGTTAACAGTGATGAATAAACATATTAATTTATATAGAAGGAAGGAGATATGTAGATGCCTGGAGTTCGGTGGTGACAGGATACTCATCCATGTCAACGTAATTCTTATTGATTGAGGCCATGATGAGCTTATCGCACTCGGGTTCCATCCAGGTGGTGACGAAGGAAGCCAAGTTGAGTCTGGGGTTTCCGTCCAGCATCAACTCATCGTTCACTATCTGGTACGCCGCCTCCTTCGGCATCGACCCACTTGGCATCTTGAACCTGCGCCATCCCCAATAATAATCGCAATAATCAGAATATTGAACCAATATTCCTCGCCTACACAGCGCCGGGAGGTGGGGCGGGGTTGGTTACCTGGGGAGAGAAGTCCTCGCATATCTGGAAGCAAAGGTGGAGTGGATTTACGCGTCGGAGTCTGATATTGTGGTCGTCACCACCATTTCTATTGCTGCTGCTGCTGCTGCTGCTGCTATTTTGCAAGAAGTACGAGAGAGAGAGAGAGAGAGAAACGATAGAATCGCTATATCAGGAATGGAACAAAAGACATCTATACATATATACACATGTACATACACGCAAACACACAAGCACACACATTGGGAATTGAGAACATGGAGTGAGAATGATGCATGCATATCCCATGTATCACCTCCATACAGGTGCCAACAAAAACTGTTCCCCTGCCAGCATGCAGCCGAAAAGAGTTTCTTGGGCCGGTCCACCATATTTGGTAGGCCCATTAACTTAATTTACCTTGAAAGGCCCACTTATTTCGAGCCCATTATTTGTAATGGGTCTTCACTCCTTCATTTAACAATTGTCATCAACTTCGGGGAAAATTTAGCTAAACCAATTATTAGGGCTTTGTTTGGTTATGTTTCCCCAGAACAACATTATTTTAGAGAAACATAATTAAATAAATTTTTTTTTTTCAAAATACATATTTTTTAATATATGCATACATATTATATATATATTATATTTTATTAATATTCTAACATTAAAATGATCACTTAATTTCACTTTCACTTCAAAAATCCAATAAAAAGCATTAATTTAACTGCTACAGTAAAAAATATCTCTCCAAAAATATAAACAAACATACCAAAAAATAACTTTCACATTTTCGAATAATTCATTCTCTCAAAACAAATAATAAAATCAAACAAAAAACATAACCAAACACAACCTAGGGTTATGGGGAAGTATGCCATATTTTTTTATGTCCAACAATTCATTTAAATTTTATTTTATATTTGTTTTTAGGTTTCGTGTTTCCAAATTGATCTTCTTTTTGTAATTTATGTAAAATTGTAATATAATTTATACTGATGAGGGTAAAAATTGTGTATAACTGGATTGGAACAGAATTCTAGGTGGATCGACTTGCCTGGTCGAGTAAATGAGCTCCACAAATACCTGGCTGAGTCCTGCAACTACGAGCACACGTCAGGCTAGCCGAGATGCTCTCAACTATGACACTTCGACGCTTAAATCAGTATGAGAATGACCAGATAAGATGAGCAGCAAAGTAAGGACTTTGTAGTATAGAATGACATACCTTCAATGAGGCTAGAAAGGACGTATTTATAGCCTTCCCCAGGTGAGGAATTTGTTTTAGATGCCCTTAGCATGTAGAAAGAGCTCTTGTCCTTGCATGAGGGGCTTTAGGTCATATCTCATTCCTATACTATTTTAGGTGGCTCCATCTCCAACTTTTATGGACAGAATAATACATTGGAGGCGCGCCCTTGGGGAGGCATGTGTCATTAATGCTGAGGCATGCCGCTTATTAGGGCATTTAATTTACTCTTAGATCGATAGTCTTTGGGCTGGACCTATTGAATCATCCCATATCAATACATATTTAAACAAATATATAAAAAATTTGCTTGTCTCATGTTTATAGAAATATATGGATGTGAGAAATCACTCTATCAAATTCACTATGTAGGAAAATGTTAATGTTTTATGCAAATAAAATAAATTTTATATGAGTTTTATGTTAACTGTAACACTATAATAACTTAAAATTATGTGACAATCTTGATTATTTATGTGCAGTAACTTAAAAAATATTGAGATTTTTCAAATAAAAAAGCTACATATGCTGAGGTGAATAAATTCATTTAAGCTCAATCTTTTGCAATGTAAAAAATTATTGCTTTGTTTGGTTATGTTTCTTGTTTTAAGGAAACATAATCAAACATATCTCTATTTTCCCTTCAAAACGTACATTTTTTAATATATATATATTTATCATATATTGTATATTATATATATTTTATTATTATTCTAATATTGAAATAATCACTTAATTTTATTTTCACCTCAAAAACTCAATAAAAAAATATTGATTTGACTGCTATAGTAAAAAAATATCTCCCTCAAAATATAAACAACTATATCAAAAAAGAACTTTCATATTCTCCAATAATTTATTCTCCCAAAATATATAATAAACACATAATTAAATCAAACAAAAAACATAATCAAACACAAGATGTGTATATATATATTTCAAATTGGATAAGTTGGTCAATCATGTAAGTGAACTTAATTGACTCAGTCAAAAAAACAAAAAAGGACCAAGACTTTGTGGGTAGTCACATACGACAAACATAGTGGACCGCGCCGATCTTTCGTTTTGTTGAAATACGGCTGTCTGAAAATTCGATGTGGGCTCCACACCACCCGGTCTGTGAAACAATTCTTACAACAGCAACGACCAGCTCCAGCAGGCAACGACAACCGGCTCTGTTGAACAAGAAACACACACATACCCACAGTGTGTGTGTAGTCTGTCACTTTCCCTGTCTCTCTCTCTCTCCTCCCGCCCTTGGCGTTGGCGAGTTGGGAAGTTGGTTGGAAAAGTCTTGCGTATATGTTTTTCTGGTCTAAATGTCCTTAATGGGTCAGCGCTTTCCGGTGTTCCTTTTTCCAATAATTATCTTAATCTCATCACACAAACATCCCCCAATCTTACCTGAGTTCTTCACTAAATTCTGCAAAGTAAAGAAATCAATCCAACTCCCCTTCCCAACCCAGTCTAAAAGTCTTGGCTTTCCCGTTGATATACGTTCTTTTAATTCTTCCATTCTTTATGATTCAATAACTATCTTTCCTTTTCTGTGAATATTTAAAGAACGGTTTCTTATTAATGGTGGGCTTTGGTGACTGAATTTTACCTTTTTGTTGCTGGACCTGCTAAAACAGGTCTGTTTGTTATAATTGAATTTTCCATTTCTTTACAGGTTTCTTTTTTTTTATTTTATTTTTTACCATTTTGTTTTTTATGATCACGATATCCTAATGGGCTGGTCTTTTCGTGGGAATTAGAGTTTTTCTTGCATGATTTTGCCTTGAAGCTTCTTTTGTCAATTTCTGTGATTAGTTGAACTTCTGTGCCTGCAAGTATGCCGTGATTCATGTATTCCTTCCAATCTGTATGTGTTTTGATGCTGCTTCCGTCTGCCACAGTGACTTGAATGCTGCTTTTGTTCAGTCTTTTAGAATGCATGATTTACAGTTTTCTTTTTTAGATAAAAAGTGAAATATAGAGAATGTTGAATTGTGACAAAATTGCAGAAGCTTGCAATTTGCGGCTTGAGAAATGCAATAACAGCTAAAGTATATGCTTTCTGGCATGGGGTTTCAAAGACTCAACATGGAAATCCCTACAAGTTAATTATGGCCGGGGAATAATAAGTGAAGGAAGAGAAAAGGAATACTAAAAATTTCAGACAACAATAGAAGAGCAAAGGCATATCAACATGTTTTTCTGGTAAATGAGTGAAATCATCTAGATTTTGGTGTAAAATAGTAATTCTGTATTTCCAGAAAATTAAATATGGAAGTGATGATGGATATGTTGAACTTTCAAAGTTTCTATTTTAACTCTGCCCTTAATGGCTACTCTTTTGAAGTAGGAAGCACCTCCACCAAAACTGTCTATTTGTGTACAGATTGTTAGTAATATCTCAACTTTTCAACAGCTAAAACATTCTTTTGGTCAAATATTACTATGTTACTTCCAGATATTTGAGGAATGGATGCTTCTGAAAGAGATGAGATACCTATGCTACCGGCTGGATACTTCCAATCAGATAATCACAGTGAGTCCACCAGCAGGGGTTTTTCGATCCGGACGAGGAGTGCATCAATGTCTATCTCTAGGAACTCTCTGGATTCCTCTGAAAATGAGCACAATCTCGTAGGCTTCACTGGTCCCTTGAGAAATGAAAGACGGACTGCCTTTGTACAGATGAGTGGTCCTTTATATGCTAACCGCAACAATGAGTTCGTCTTTCAGCCTCCTAAAGGTGCATTAAGGCCAAAAAATACTGAGCCCAAAATAGAAAGATATCCTTCAATTGATCAAACTGAAAATAGTGATTGGCCATTGGATGACTATGTCGGCAAAAACGAACATCTTTTGAAGTCTGGGCAACTGGGAATGTGCAATGACCCATACTGCACAACTTGCCCAACATATTACAATGTTAAGGAGCGCCAGAAGCATTCAAGAACTTCAGAGATATTTGATGCAAAGGTATTACACTCAGGCCAACTATTCTCCTTATAAAAAGTTTCATGAGCATCAGAACATTAAATATTCTTTGCTTGGTCCTGAGGGGTGAGGCTGTGTCTGTTTATTACATTCATAGGCTTGTATTTAAGCTGTGTCATTTATAGAACTTAAGGCTGCTTGTTTTATGAGGATGGTAGTGTCACAGAGTTATGTTACAAATTTGCATTTCTTGTGTGAAATAAGCAATGAAATCTGCAACTACAACAATGAAATCTGCAAATAGAGCAACGAATTGCAAGAGAGCCTAGCAGCAGCATTGCTGGGAAATTGTCTGCAAATACCATACAGACAACTACCTTTTCTTATGTAATAGCATTGTAATCCTCGCCTTTTGCAGTTTATCATTTTAACCATCCTCTTTAAGTGGTTTATGTCTTAACCATGTTTTTCTATGATTATATTGCAAAAGTCCCAGGGATCATCTGCTTCCATGGCATTGAATATTTTCAATGGACTTTTCTCAAAACAAATGACTATAAATGGAATACGGATGATATAATAATAAGGGACCTCCATAGCACATGTTCGGTCATTCTTGCTGACAACACATTTCACATTTTTGGTAGTTTAATGGAGTTCCCAATCAAGATAGAGACATGCTTTGTAGTAAGATTGTATCATTTTGTTGTTTGTGAGTGGATTCCCAAGCCATTGTAGTTCTCCATTCTGTCTATATTTTCTCATTGTATAAATGGTTCCCCAACGCGGTTCTTTTGGCTGTCTAAATTGTGAGGTGGTTAAATTCTCAGGGAAAGTTTTTTCATATGGGCTTCTTTTCCATAAACATTAAACAAAAAGTATCTCATTAAATAGTTTTACTATTGTTGTAATAATTTGTTGCTTCTAAGCCAATTCCATGTAGATGTTTCTTGCTGTCTAGATTTTCCCTTATTTTCAATTGCTCGTGTACACTTTTCACATGCAGAATCAGTCAATGTGCTCATACCGTTTGAATTTCCTTCACCTTTTTGCAGTTTCACAATATGCTTTATGGAGATGCAAAAGGTTGGGCGAAGAGAATGTGTTCTTTTCTGCTTCCTTATATTCCTGGAGTTATGAATCCTCATGCAAAAGTTGTTCAACAGTGGAACAAGTTCTTCGTGATTTCTTGCTTGTTTGCAGTATTTTTAGACCCACTGTTTTTCTTTCTGTTATTTGTGCAGCAGGTATGCTACTTAAAGTTAGTTATTCTTTGTTTTTTCTTTTCCTGTTCTTCCATCTCATCAGCAAAAATATAGTTGTTTTCTGTAAAGAACAGAATGAAAATCAAATTGTAAATTGTATTGTAACAAGTCTTTAACAAAACGTTACTAACTGAGAATAAAAGAGATGCTATATGATGAGTATTAAATCAAGAGATAGGCCTATGAGGTTTGGTTCTATAAACAGTGTCATGGGAAAATTAAGTAGATGTGTTATGGAAGAACTTCTGCACATCACACTTCAAAAATACATTAGGATGCTTTTATGCAATGCTTCCAAGTATGGTGTTATTGAAGAAATCCTGCACTTTTCACTTCAAAAATACATTAGGATGCTCATATGCAATGCTTCCAAGTATGGTGTGTGCAATTTCCTTCTCTAGTTACCTTTATATTCTTTTTAACTGACACCATTTTGTTAATCTTTGTTAGTCTTCATCCTGGAGGTTACAGCCTAAAATTTTCATATATAGCCACAGAATTTGATGAACTAACTCCTTGTCTCAATTTTTATCTCACTATCTTTGCCCAGGATAACAAGTGCATAGTATTAAATTGGCCCCTGACAACAACAATTGTCGTCTTCAGGAGCATGACTGACTTCATTTACTTGCTTCATATCCTCCTTCAGGTACATGTACTCACTTGTTATTATGTTGAAGCCTTCTATTATACCAACTTATGTTGGTTTGGAACTTAATTCATTTTCTTATTATAGTGAGGGTGGTGCAATTTTTTAATTCTATTATATTCGCTTATGGTGCATATCATAGTGCCATGTGAAGGCAGATTATATAATGCAATTGTCTATTCACCAATCCTTTGTCTGAGAATAGGTTATGTGGATGCAAGCATCAATATTTCCAAATGTTGACTAGCTCAACTTTTGTGCATTTTTTCAGCAGAAAATGTTAGGTATTTGAACAATTACAATGATGGTTAAAAAATTTGGGTTTTCTTTCCTACCTTAGGCATGATAAAAAACAATTTTTTTTGGGTTGGGGTGGGGTGGGGTGGAACTTAGCGCCCCTTTCGGTTTTATTTTCATTTCATTTTTCATTTTTCATTTTCATCATTTTCAAAAATTGAAGTAGTTATTGAAAATGAATTGAAAACGAGTTTGTATTAGGATAGATTGTTTGGAAAAGTAATGATTATATTGGATTTAGCATGTTGTAGGTAGAGAACATAGTAATCATGATAATAGAAAGATAAGATATATAGGTAATTGGGAATGTGTTTTGAGAATAAAAATGAACAAGTGTAGGGTGAAAATATGTATAAAGTGATGTGTTTCAATAGAAAATGTGAAAATGGAATTTGAAAATGAAATCAAATGAACCCTTAGTAAAGCTGGCCTTTTCATTAATAAAGCATGTGGGGCATTATAAAATAATTTCTGATGCTTCTTTTGCTTACTACATGTTTATTACAAGTGATAATACATCGTCATTTTACAGTTCAGGCTGGCTTATGTTGCTCCTGAATCTAGAGTTGTGGGAGCTGGAGATTTAGTTGATGACCCTAAAAGGATTGCCCGGAATTATCTTTTCGGATATTTTATCATTGATTTCTTTGTTGTACTGCCACTGCCACAGGTAAGTATCTGTATTCTTCTTGCCCTTTTGCTGCATGATTATGTTGTAGTCTCCGCATAAGACTTTTTCTTCCGTGATCTAATTATTATTCGGGCATGTGAAGGGCTCAACAAAAAGCAAATGTGTATTTGCATACATATCAGGATGAAATAGTAGCTCATTAATATCCTTCTTATCCACCAAGCTTGACTGACTTAACCGTCCACTAATAATATAGGAAGCCTATTATATTCCATTTTGCGGTGGCCTCTGTTATTTCTTGCATTATCTAACCAATATTAGGATGCTGTCCTATTCTTTCCTTGGATCCCTTCAGTTATATTAAGTGGTCTAAATGTACCATACTTGTACGAAAGCTACTGACATTGGGTTATTTGCTTTCTGTAGATTATCATATTATTGATCTTACCAGATTCCATGGGAGCATCTGGTGCCAATTATGCGAAGAATCTTCTACGAGCAGCCATTCTTGTGCAGTATATTCCGAGGCTATACAGATTCTTGCCTTTGCTAGCTGGTTCCTCTCCAACTGGCTTCATTTTCGAGTCAGCCTGGGCAAACTTTTTCATAAATCTTCTTACCTTTGTTTTGGCTAGCCATGTGGTTGGCTCATGCTGGTATCTCTTTGGCCTACAGGTTGGTCTTTGAGTTTAAAAGCTTTATTCATTTGGCATCTCTTGTTATAATTGAAAACTGCAACACGTTTCAAGATATCGAAAGCTACATCTTGGTGGCATTACATGTGTGGGCTCTTTTTATGACATTGCATGGTGACATTCTCCAAATTTATTTCTATGTAGAGAGTCAATCAATGCTTTCGAGATGCCTGTCATGACAGCAACATTTCAAGATGTATGGAATTTATCGACTGCGGGCATGGAGATGATTATGGAGACTTTCAGAATGATTCAACATGGGAGCTTTGGAAGAACAATGAAAATGCAACTGCTTGTTTCGGGCAGGGTGGTTTTGACTTTGGAATATATCAATATACTGTCAATCTGACCACCCACAGCAGTGTAGTTACAAGATATGTCTACTCATTATTTTGGGGATTCCAGGTATCTTTATGCCATAACACTTCTTTTTTTCTTTTTTGGTATATATATTTACAAAATTTGAGTTCTTCATGGTATTTTGAAAAAGCAATAAAAGGCTAAAACCTAAGTGGAGGCCATCCATGTAAAAATTCAAAGAAGATGTCAAGAAAGCTTTTTCCTTTGTATGCTTTTCTGGTGACTATCCTCTGGAAAAAAGTAATGGACAATTGTGCTATGATACAATGGCGTTGAGGAATTTTGAACATAATAGAGGAAGGAAGCTGTATGGAATCAAGTGAGTTAGAAAACATACTTGTGGGAGTGAGCTAATGCATGATGTCGATTGTCTAGGATGACTAACTCAATTGCTCAAAAACTGTCTTCCGCTCTTCAAAGAATTGTTGGAAGTAAACTTTTTGAGAAATGTTTTTGAACAAATAATGTAGCAGCATAGACAAACTGATGCCAAAAGACAGCAGAAAAAATCCACAATTAAGTTATGCACTACAATATGCCCACATGCTGACACCTTCTACTGGTAAATAAGACAAAGTACCAGATCAGAGGACTCAGTACTAGTTGAAGTTAACTGATAGAAACCTGAATCTCGTGCTAATGGATAATAAATAGAATGAGGAGCACAGCTTATCATACCCTTTCATGTCAATAGCAGCAGTAGGTGGCTAATCTTAGCCTCCAAGCCTTGCAATGATAGTTGTTATTGAGCAAGAGTTCTCCTCCGAACTGTGTTTTCAGATTAATCTATTGCTTCTCTATATATTAGTCTATAGATTCCTTTAGTTGTGGAAACTTAGCCTTGGAAAGCCAAATCTTTTTTAGGCTGCTTGATAGCCCCAAACTTCAATTCAACTCTCAAAATTACTGGAAACATCTGAAAAAACCAAGCTTAAGCGTTCAAAGAAAAGCCTAGAGCACCAAAGAGAAAGAGAAAGCTCAAGCACTAGAATAACACCCACCTGCCACCTAGCATCTATGTGTTCAAGCACTTGTAGAGTTTCCATCACAAACTGAGTTTTAGATTATATTCCCTTGTTCTATTATTTCTTCAAACATTTAGTATAAATGCATTTCAGCTAGAAAACAAGAGTTACTTGGACAGCTATGCTTTTCCAATTTCTCACCAAATTTTAGTTTAGGGAATCTACATTGTCGCATGATACAAGTTCTGTACTGAATGTGGATTTCTAAGACAGAAAATTGTTTATTTAAAACATGGAGGTTTTCTTTTTTATCAAACGTTTAGAAGGAAAGAAAGTTCTGGTGAGTGTGATTGCACTCTTTTATGAATTCTCAGGCAAACTTAACTTTATGGAACTTGGTTGTGTCTATATCTGATAATGATAAATGCCACATGTCAGCATAACATGGAAGATAAAAAAGGGTGAACAAGGGTTACAAATATGCGCATAAATGTCGCAACCTAAGCTTAAGACAGTATGGACATGTCAAGATCGGACTTCCTCAGATATGCTTGGCTTATCTTGAGCATAATACTACTCTATCTTAGGAGAAGTAAATTCCATTTCTAATTCCAACTTTCTAAGGATAATAGTATCAAGCAAGCTTGGATCGGCCTCTAGTTGAATCAATGGGAACTTGTATGTATGAATCCATGTGCTGTTATCTTGTTTGGTATGTAGATCTCCATTTCTGTACAGGTCATATAAACAATCAATTAATCTAATTCTGTTTCAGAGTGCTGAATCCTAAAATATCTAAAACATTCAATATATCAAACCGAAATGGAGTTTGGTGTTACTATATTTATCATCAAAATAACTGGATATTGATAACCAAAAAGAACTAAACAAGATGTTAAATGTCAATTCTTGCCACTACAAGAATGTGTAGAACCTAGTAAGGTGAGTCTATGGTGAGGTTCAATTGTACTTGCTTACATGAGGTACCCTTTATATAAAGGACACGTGTTTTGCAAGAAGTTATCTCTAATTTTACAACAAGTTGTTACTTTATATTCGGATAATTACAGCAATCTTCCCTAAGATTTGATATAAATACAGTTTGACCCCCTTAAATTTTGAAAATTATATCTACCTTTTTTTCATTAATAAACATAAAAAAAACCCTAATTAAAAGTGTCAAATGAACAGATCACTCTAAATAATTTTAAAAATAAACCACCAAAAAATAAAAAATTTAAAAGATAAAAATACCCATCTATATATTAATCTAAAGAAATATTTATATATTTAGATATAATACACATATATTTACACATTATACATATATAATCATATGTGTGTGTGTGTATATATATTAAATATGTAACGTATATATGATATATATAACTATATATATATCTTCATATACTGTGAAATGTGGGAGTGAGGGTGAGGGTGGTGCGGCCGCCATGGCCTACAGGTGGCCAGATCTAGTCAAACCAGATCTGCCAGTGCACAAAATAAGCAAGTAACCATGGCTGCCATCTGATCAAAGTATGCACATGGCCACCATGGGTGGGGTTGGAGGGTGTAGCGGGATGGGGTGGGTTTCGAGGGTGGATTGGGAAAGATGAGTGAAAAAATTAAAAAAATTATTTGAATAATTTTAAAATTATTTTGGAATTGATTATGTACTTGAAATTATAAGTTGTTTAATATTTACATCAATGTAAATTTATTTGAGTAATTTAAAAATTATTAAAATTATGCTAATTTAATAAATAATAAAGTTGTATTTGTGTTCAAGAATTATATTAAAATTGATTATTTATCTAAAATTGCTAGAGCTATATTGTTAATAATTTAATAAATTATTTAATATTTGTGAAATTTTATTAATATCTAATATGTGTAAATTTATAATAATCAATTTAAAATTATTAAATAATAAATTTGTATTTTTTAAGAATTTTTTGTTTAAATAATTCTAAATTATAACAAATTTATTTTTATTGATTATTTTTAAGAATTTTAAAAATATTAGATACTGATATATATTATACATAATTAATTGATATTTTTAAATTGCATACCTTATTTTTCTTTCACTGTCTTAAAAATAAAAATGTGCAAAAAGACATTAAAATATATTATATATGGAATTAAAAGTAATTTGAGGTAGTATAATAAATAGAAATGGACTTATTTGCCTTTTTAAGGATATAAAGAGAAAATTATTTAAAGAAAAATACAATTAAATGAGTCCAATATATTATAAAGTACTTAATTGATTGGAATCTAAATAATAATAATAAAAAAAATCTTATTACATCAATGGCAACCATTATTTTAGTGCAATGCACCATCAACATACTATTAGAGTATACTTTAATAGGTTGTTTATGTAGCAGGTAAAATGTATTTTATCCCGTTGACAACTAATCAACAAAAAGAATGACTATGATTTTGCATTTTAAATCTAACGGCTCATGTTAAAAGTACATTTACGATCCTCACATGAGGTATGTACAATGAGATTTGCATGGTAGAATACTCCAACTTAGTAACACTTTCATAGTTTAAAGCCATGTTGCTTGACTAGCGTTCCTACAGAAGCATATGATTTATTGATATGTTAAATACGTCTCCCCCCCCCCCGAGAGGGCTGGAAACTTTCCCACTGACACCAATCCATCTTGTGGTTATTTACTAGCAAATTAGTACCCTGGCTGGGAACCAAGTTCCAAGCTATTTTGAGTGGGAAGTTCTTTTCACCATGGCCATCATAGGGGTGGGCCTCCTGCTTTTTGCTCTGCTGATTGGCAATATGCAGAATTTTCTCCAGGCTCTTGGACGCAGGTAGAACCTTGGTCTCAATCTATACATGATGTTGTCTTTTTATTACATTTTTTAATTCTTCTAGTTACTTTGTGCTTTAAATAGAGTAATTGACTTCTCCCATGCCAGTTCTCCCACATGTGTTTTTTTATTTATTATCTTCTTGAAAATCTAGCTTTAACTAATGGAAAGTTTATATTCTTTTTCCCCTCAGGAGGTTAGAAATGTCTTTAAGACGCCGTGATGTTGAGCAATGGATGAGACATCGTCGCTTGCCTGAAGAACTAAGAAGGTTCCAGTTTATTTTTCCAGCTAAAATCCTGTTCATTATCATGTGATCTGTTTAGATATTTTCAGTTGTTAGGTACCCATATTTGAAATAAAATGCTGGACCTAATTGCTTGGGTATGCATGGTGTCCTTTCCATGCAGGCAAGTCCGAGACTCAGAACGCTTTAATTGGGCTGCCACCAGAGGGGTAAATGAAGAAATGCTAATGGAGAATTTACCAGAAGACCTTCAAAGAGAAATAAGGCGCCATCTATTTAAATTCGTCAAGAAAGTAAGTTTTTATTAAGAAAATTAGTACTTCAAATTGAAGTTCTTCTAGTTAGGACTTAGGAGCACTGTCTATCTAAGATCACATGAAATCAAAGAAAGACAATGGCATACTTCAACAATCTCTTTTACGGCAGTTGTTTCATTTAGTAAATCTTTGCTATCTTTAAACAATGAGGTTAAGCCCCATGTAATATATAAATATTTTTGCTCTAGCAAATACTTCAGATTCTTTGTGATGAATATATATTTGTTCATCTGACAATTACAGGTCCGAATTTTTCAACTTTTGGATGAACCCATCATTGATGCTATATGTGAGAGGCTAAGAACAAAAACATATATCAAAGGCAGTAAAATCTTATTTCGTGGTGGTCTTGTTGATAAAATGGTATTTATAATTCGGGGAAAGATGGAGAGCATTGGGGAAGATTTGATTGTTGTTCCCTTGTCTGAAGGAGATGTTTGTGGAGAAGAACTCCTCACCTGGTGCCTTGAACATTCTTCCGTAAATAAAGGTATGCTCCTTGTTAGTCTTGTCCTCGTTACAACTCAAATTTGCTGTCTTTACTCTTGTGACCCATAATAATGTAATACTGTTTTTGTTTTGAATTATACAATTGTTTGGCGAAGTAATGAACAGAAAAAACATCATTTTCCAGATAGAAGAAAACCTTTTGTCCTTCTGACTAGGTGTGGTTTGTGTATAACATAGTACCCTTTTTCATTTTCACATTGGCTAACTTATTTGGTAGCAATCTCTTCATATTTTTAATTGCATAAAAATAGATCACCTTGACTATTTGTTTTATAAAAATGTTGGTATTTAGTTTCAGCTCGGCCAATTAATGATTAGAGCCACTAAATCTTTAAATAAAATAGGTTTTGAGACCAAATAATTCTTGGAAACTAAATAAAGAACATACAAATATGCACATAGGCGTGATTAACTGAACAATTAGGTGCTCCATGAGTGAATCTTTTGCATGTAAATTTATGCGTAGACTAAGGGTGCAATCAAGTTGGCGGAGCTGAGTTTGGGAAAAATTCCAAGCTCAAGCACAAAATTCCAAGTTCAGTTAGACGTGCCTAATTTTTTAAGTTTGAGCTCGGCTTAATAAAAACTGTCAGCTTTGATTGAGCTGAAATTTTTAAATGAGCTTTAAACAACTGTGAGCTCAAACTCGATCTCAATCTCAAAATAATAATAATAATAATAATAATAATAATAATAATATATTTATTGATAAAATAAAAAATAATATTGAATTATATATGGGCTCGCCAGCCTTGAGCCCAAATACATATAGCTCAAAATCTGCTTGAAATAAAGATTGAATTTGAAATAGTTGGAGATCGGCTTATGAGACTCGCAAGCCGGCTTGACTCGTTTGCATCCTTAGCATAGAGTTGAATAAGATATTTTCTCACTATTATCCAACCCACTAATATCCTATTCAATTCAAAATAAGCACCTTTATCTCTTATTTTTCAGATGGAACAAGAATCAGGATTCCAGGACATAGATTATTGAGCAACAGGCTGGTAAGATGCTTAACAAATGTTGAGGCTTTTGTATTGCGAGCTGCAGATCTTGAAGAAGTGACCAGTCTTTTTGCAAGATTCTTGAGAAGTCCACGCGTTCAGGGGGCCATAAGGTAATTTCCATTTGTTAAATTTGTTCACAAAATGCCTGAAATTGATTATGAGAAAGTATGGGGGCAGTGCATATTTTGCAATTTTTTACACTTGTTTGAAATTATTTGAATTGTGATAAACCTGCTGAAGATTTTTGGTTAGTGCTTTTGTTACTCCCCATCCTCAGTCCATGGGCGGTGCTTGACTAAACTTATTTAAAAGAACATAACTTATAAGCTTATACATTTTATAAAATCTTTTTGGAACTTATAAGATAATATATCTTATTTTAGAAAGAAGTTTATGAATTGTTTGGATAAAATAAAATTTTAGAGTTTATAAAATATTAATAATGATAATTTCTCATTAATATGATTAAAATTAAAAAATCTTGTTAAGATTTTTAAATTAATATTCTTATTTTTTGTAAATGAGTTTATAAGGTTGAAACATCTTATTTTAGGAACTTATAAGTTCTTTTTGAAAAAAATTTACCGAACACTTAATAACATCTTACAAATTCTCAAACATCTTATATTATATTTCGAGGAGTTTATAAGATGTCATAAATTAAACTCCGAGAATCTTATTTTATCAAAATTCTTTAAGAGTTTATTTTTAAAATAAAATCAGCACATCTTATAAACTTATAAACTTAGCCCAACTCCCTCTTAATTTCATTGTTAGGTGGTGGCTATTCCAGTACCCAAATAACACAGACTAACTCGTTTAACTGCAATGTTCTTGCAGATACGAATCACCTTACTGGCGAGGACTTGCAGCTAGACGAATTCAAGTTGCATGGAGATACAGGCAAAAGCGAATAAGTCGTGCTGATTCCTAAGTCATCTAGAACCTGACATAGATCCTTTGTATATAACACAGCATCAAGCGCCCTTGTATATTTTACCAGCGGACAAAATATTATTGTACGACAGGTGAAAACATTTTCTGTCGGAGTTGAGGTAATGTTTTAAGGGACAGGTTTATTTTACTAACAGACTGTAACAAAGGGTTTTTTTTTTTTTTTTTTTCTTTCCTGGACCGACTTTAGTTGTAAATGATTCATGCAAATCAGTGTATGATTATGCTTTTGCGCGCTCGACCGTGCGACAACTCTTTACTTCTTAGTCATACGCATCATAAGATTTCCACCCAAAAATGTACAGTATCCAGTGGTAGACCTCCTATCCATCAATGAGCCGGTCCAATCAGCATCTTCGTAGGCAGAAACAAGAAGATGTCTAGTAGAGGCATATCCTTCCCTAGGAGACGACTTAAAATACTGCAGAATTCTGTATACAGTTTAGAGATTAGTTGGTACGCTCATGCCAAATGCATTTGGGTAGAAAACTTTTCATTATTTTGACTACTGAATTTGTGCTCTGCAGTTAAGACAGAAGCTGTTGAACCTCATTAAGGGCTGCATTATTTTTATTGAAGTGTGAATTAATGGTGGTGTTTGGAGATCTCAACAGTAGTCCCAAAAACAGTGGAGAGTTGTAATATTTTGACAGGTTGGCCAGAAAATAAGGTTACTGTTAGATTCTTTTTTCTTCTGTCTGTTTTCATCAGAAATTTTACCCCTTTTTTTTTTTCCTGTTTAATTTACTCTTTTGTTGAGAAATTCATTTTTCTCTTCTTCTTTTTATGGGCTTGTCTGATCATGGTTGCAATACACTCAATTCTTTTGGGAAAAAAATAAAAAAAAGAAGAAAGAAAGCAAGAAATTTGAATATGAGCGGAGTCTTGTACAGCAACTTAACAATTTTGATCAAATTTTTTATTTTTGAAGTTTCTAGTTTTTTTAATTGATTATGATAATGTTGGTTTTTGTAACATTAATTATAAATTTATTAGTTTTGTAAGTCATTAAAATATATCAATTAACCAAATTTAATAACATTTTAACACTGTTTTTAAAGCCACTCGCATGCACTGTTTTTAAATTTATTATAGGTAGGAGGGAAGATCATTTCACAATAGTTAGTCGTGCTGCTCTAATTAAATTTTTTGAATTTAGTGTTTTTTTATAAGTATTTTTATTTGCATTCCAAAGTTTGTTATTGGCACTCAACTTGATTTTTAGTCTACAGAAATTGACTACCATATCCTTTTATATTCAAGATATCATTTAATTGAAATTGCTGAACAATTATGCATTTAGTGTACTATTATTTGTCTTATTAAATATAATCTTGGTTAGGGGTATAAACAGATATTAAACGGATCGGATACACTGTTTCTATATTCGTATCCATTTAACTTTTCGAATATTCGGATACGGATATGGATTTTAAAGATATTTAAAAAAATATTCGAATTCGTATCCATTGGATAACGGTAGAATTCATATACATCCGTATCCGGTTATAATTATTCAAATGCATTCATATTTGATTAAATTTATCCGAAATTGAAATATTTTTTTTTATATTTATATTCTATGATAATTATTTAGATATCTATTTACAAATATCCAAAGACATGAATTTATGAATCTATAACAAATACATATTTTAATTAATAGAAGGAACTATACAATTTCATTAAAAAGAAATTAATCAAACAAATAGCATAATTTCTAATTAATAATTAACTTTATAATTGATTATTAGTACTAATTAATATCAATAATGACATTTAAGTATATTAATTATAAATTCAACCAACAATAATTATGTTGATTAACTTTATTCTTCAATTTTTTTTTTATATTACAATAATTAAAAAAAATTTTTTCTTCCCAATTCTTCAATTATAATTTATATATATACATATATGGATTATGAGATTTTTATTGAAAAATATAAATAATATATTATTTAATGAATATATATTCGGATCAGATATTAAGCGGGTCGGATACGCAATATCATATCCATATCCATTTATAATCGGATATCTACTAATCGAATACGGATAATATCCGCTTTAAATGGATGCGGATAAATTTTGTATAATCGGATATGAATGCAAATGATAAATGAATTTTTAAATATTCATTTACAACCCCAATCTTAGTTCATTCCTAGCCTTGATTCATTCCACGTCACACTTGATCGAGCACATAGAAATGAACACATTATTCCATATCAAAATTCAATCATCTCACTGAAGATGTGGCTATGGACGTCAATAGAAAAATGATAGTATCACTAAAAAATAGTATATTTTTACACCCCAAATGTGGGTCTTGTTTTACTTTATTAAGACTGTTGTGTAAAGTTATTTCAATAAGAAAAGTGAGATAAAGGAAGAAAAAACAACCGCACTTTGTTATTTAGACCTAGTAAACAATTACCCATACTACAGGCATCCAAAAAAATGAGGATGATATGCCCCATTTTCTCTATCTAATAAAATGCAGGTAATTTTACCCACCACCTAATTACCTGTCACTTTTTGACACAAACCATGGTACCTACAAGTAACTCGTGAACAACCATATATATATATTAAAATTTTCTGTAATTCTCACAAATAATTTGAAGGATATAACACATTTCTCTATGATAACAACAATACTTATGATGAGGATATAAGTTCTTTGGTAAGGGATTGGGCAGAAATCTAGTATGATCGACCAAATGGCAAGTTGAGAGAAGTACTTTGTGGTATATTGGGGTCGAGTCCTGCAACTAATAGGAAACGTCAAGCTAGCCGAGAAGCCCATGGCTAAGGCACTCTGACGCTCAAGTCAGTAAGATCGACTAGAGGATAGAGCAGCATAGTGAGGGCTTAGGATGATAATGTGCATACCTTGGGGAGGCTATCAATGGGGTATATATAGCCTTCTCCATGTGGTTGATTTGTCTATGATGCTCTTGTTTTACAGGAAGGGCATATGTCCTTACTTGAGGACCTTTAAGTCTTATCCAGCTCGTATACTATTTCAAGTGGCGCCGCCTCTTGCTACCTAGAACAAGATGGTATACTGGAGGCGCACGCTAGTCTGATGCAGCTGAAAAGGTGGTACAGGTGGTAGCATGCGCCATTAATAAGGAGGCATACCGCCAGGCAGATCATTCAATGCGGCTAAGAGGCTTTCGCCTTGGTTCAACCTCCTCGATTGAGATGAACACTTCTGCAAGATATCCCCCTGGATTCTAGTCGACAAGATGTAATCTTCTTGGTCGAGTGAAGGATTGCATATCCTGATGGCGGTCGACCATAATCTGGTCAACAGGTTGAACGCTGGTATTCACTATGATGGATAAGGCCCATATGTCAAATAATGGTCGATAGGTTGAGCTTGTAGGTAATTGGGTTGTCTTACACCATATTTTTATCTCGATCGAGTGTTGTCGGGCTGGGCCTATTGGACTATCCCATATCATGAGTCCTCTCTTCTTTCGAGTTTTGATCGAGAGTATCGATGAGAAGGAATAAAGACTAGCTAATAACTAGAAATTGGATATGCTTGATGAGGGTCTCAAGGTATCGACCAAGGTTTTAGTGCATTAAATGCGTCAGTTACGTTGGGTCACACAAAGCGCAAGCGACGGCTGTGTAATAATTGCAGTCGTTTGGGTTACTGCAGGCTGGGGCCTACAAATAGGCGCGGTGAAAATCCCCATTTTCACTTTTACAGCATTCTGCAAGGTCGATTCAATTAACTCACTACGCTTCTTACAAATTGCTCTTTGCTCTAGACTTCTAAACCGCATAAGTTGTTCAGAACCCCTTTGAGCGAGTTTTACTTTTTGCATTCTTGATCACATCGTTTAAGCAATCCTGTTGAAAGTGTTTGGTGAGAATGGTAGTCAGGGGGGATAGTGAGGCCACTAGGTTATATGAGGTCCCGACTAAGGGGTGGATGAGTCGACTAGCGAGTCTAGTAGTTCCTCTGATGATAGTTTGACGTCTGGCAGTTCTAGTGATGACTGCGTTGCCGCTAAGGGTGAAGCTGGGCCAAGTCAACCCTTGGTATCTCATGGTCGGCTGTTCACGACCAACCACTATAGTGAAATAATTTCCAAAATTAAACTTGCTGACCTTGCATTAGTTAGACAACTTTATCACATTCCTCTAGGGTACAAGTTGATCGTCCCCGGTCCTTCTGATAGGATGTATCGATCACCCCTAGGCTGCATTACTGTATTCGAGGAGGCCATTAGGTGTGGGCTTAGGTTTCCTCTCGCACAGTCCATAGTCGACCTATTAACAGGCCTTCAAGTTTGTATCATTGAGCTCCTTCCCAACTATTTCTTAACTATGTATAACTTTATCGTCCTGATGCATATACACGACCAACCTCCCACATTTGCCAATTTTTCCAATCCATTTCACTTTTCCATGTCCCGAAAGTCGGGTTTTTATTATCTTACGCTCGACCCCATCGTAAATTCCTTGTTACCCCCACGTCGTCCCATGGCCAAGAGTGGAAAAAGCGATACCTTTATATTTCGGCGCCTGGGGGTTTTAACATTCCCAGGGGGTGGTGGAGGGGGAACATCGAAATGCATGGGAACGTAACCCCAACGTATATTGAGGAAAGAAATGTGGTGCTGGCGGGCTTATCTCCGGCCAGCTCGATTTACCAACCGATGCTCGACTGGGTAGATTGCATTGTTCATTTTCAAATTGCTTTTGCTTCTAACATTCTGGTCTATTATGATGTATGCTGCTTTTGTTTTCGTGCAGATCAAGAAAAGATCATGAATTAGACTCGAGCTCAAGCTTTGGCCCATGGACAAAGGAATCAGGAGCGCCATCAGAATGCAGCTGCTCGTCGACAGGTTGTATCTCTAGTTATGTCGTAGCCACGGGCTGCGTTGCCTACTTCTGTGGCTTCTCTGGCTCGACCAGCGGCTCCCTCGACCTATCCAACTTTTGGGCTAACCGCTAGTCCAGCTGCTTAGCAAAAAGGTCCGTGATTTAGCAGATGGGGCCTTCACAGAAAAAGATAATCATAAATAAGGGTAAGACACCTCCTCTCCAATCAACTATGATATCTTTGGGCATCGGGATAATGGTGAGCTATTCCAGTTGGTTGACTTGTCGTCCCCTCGGTTTGAAGCTGACACGATTGTCCACAATTCTATGTCTGTGATGACGACCGGGTCGACTGGCTCCCTACCATTGAAATGATGATGGCTGGTCTGCTCGCATCCGACTAGTGGAAGATGATAGACCTGAGCTAAAGGGGTATACTGAAAGCTATAGCCTACCATTCCAATATGGTATGTTTCTAGTCGAGTGATTCTCGTTCATTGTATGTTTTCCTCTTTTCATTTCTTTTGTTTTTGTATTGATAGAATTATGGACGTTGCAGGTTAGCCAGTTAGGCTATCATCTTTATAGGAGGTCAGAGTTGACGCTCGACGACCGTAATAGGCTCCAGCAGGAGCATGATGAAATGGATGCGGTGAAGGCTCAGAGTGAGTCTGCCAAGTCAGATGTTGAGCGGCTAACCAAGCAATTGGAAGAGAGGGATGCGTAGCTCGAGGCAAATGATGCTTAGTTGCTGGCTACCATAGCCGAGAGGAGCTCGGTCGAAGAGTTGCTAAAGAAAGTCAGAGTGGAGATGCAGACCCACTATGATACTGGTCAAGCCCATGGCTACAACAGTGCTTTACATTTTGCTCGGGATGAGTTTGCTGGGATACTGCCTACCGTTCGACAAGATGCGGTACAACAATTTATGCTGACCTCAGCCTTTAAGATGCCAGTGTCGTCTTCTCCATTGACGACACAAATGATGCCTTCGAGAAGGCTATTAAGCGATTGGAGTTCCTTAGTTGTCCAATCCGTCCTGAGGACAGACAGTGCCTAAACCCAATGTTCGATAAGCAATTTCATATGTATCCCGACCCTAACAAAACTGATCCCCTCAAGGGGCCTGCCACCACGTCTGTAGTCAGGGCACCAGTTAGCCCTCTTACTAGGTGCGACGAGGTGACCACTGAGTTTGATTTTGCCAACAACTTCGCATTCGATATTAGGGATGGCAAGATCAATATAGCGGATTTCTTCCCTCCCGTCAGGCATCCTTTTCTAGTCAATGAGGTGGGGCCCTCTCGACCAGCACCTGTGACCCCACCAGCGCCTGCGGTGGTGCCAGAGCAGGAAGTCGAAAGTCTCGCGATTGTGGCAATGACGTCAAGTGATGAACTTGATTAGTCAATTGATGAGGGTACATGAGCCACGAGGGTCAAAGGGTCGGGTTGAGTTGATTTCTTAGGCTACAATTTTTTTATTTTTGATTGCCCTATGAGGCACTTGTTTCTTTTTAATGTCTTTTTGAAGTTTGTAATCGAATATTTGCCAATTTAATGAAATGACATCTTTCATTCCTCGATGTGTATTACATTTTTGCTTTTACTGCTTTTCGGTCTTATCGAATGTCAATTGTTAGTAAGCGACAATCATGAGCAACCTAATCTCAACCAAGAAATCATATAACATACTTTCTTAATGGAGGAATCGCTTTTAAACTAGTTCATGGTCAATGCAGAAATCAATTGTCGCAAAAAGATAACGGAATTAATTTAAGATATTCACAGCTGGTTGACCCATTCTGAGATAAGCGTCGTGATAATCTGTCGTTGACTATTTTCGTCGCTATGGAATGAACATTCTTGGTGAACTAATCATATGAAGGTTGTCTTCGACTACAAGGTCAAGCGTTTAATTGAATATGTTAGTCAATGTTGGCTTGAAGCCGTAACTTGTTATCAAAGATAATTTGGGGTCAACTTCAGGGTGGACGGCAAACAATTAACTCGTTTGTTAACTTAGGCTAGAAGCCTTGGTTTCCTTTTTGAAATCATCATGTCGTCGACTACGGGGTCGACTGTGAACGATCAACTCATTCGTTAACTTGGGCTAAAAGCCTTGGTTTTGAGTTTCCAAACCGTTGTGTTGTTGACAATAGGGTCGACTTTTATAGTTAGCTGTTAGTGTGGACGAATGGTTACATGAATCATAGGTAGTTTTCATTAATTTAGAATCATATTATGATACAGTCGGGTGGAGACTTTGGTCTCTTTATATATAAAACTTCTTCAAATTTATGGCGTTCCATGGTCGAGGGAGCTCATTGTTATTCATGTCTGATAATCAATATGTATTGTGCTTAGCTACCTTTATTACCAAATATGGTCCTTCCTATTTTGGGTCGAGTTTCCCTATGTTCTTCAATACTTCGACCTTTTTGAGGAAAGGTCGCCTACTTTGAAGCTTCTTGGTCGGACTCCGTTGTCATAATGTTGTGTCATCTTTGACCTATATCTCTGCATAGTTATGTACGCTTGCTGACGCAACTTGTTGATTATCTCTAAGTCTAATTCTCTTTCGGAGTCATTCTTGATTAGGTTATAGTGGATCACTCGAGCAATATGTTATATGAGCTCTGTTGGGATAATGGCTTCCGAGCCATAGACCAAACTGTATAGGCTGTGGCTGGTGACCATTCAAGGGGTGGTTCTGTATGCCCAAAGTACTCCAAGGAGGTCATCTGCCCAGCTTGCACCAGTTTCTTCCAAACAAGCTTTGAGATGGTCGAGGATCGTTCTATTCATGACCTCCGTTTGGCTATTAGCTTGAAGGTTTCCAATCGAGGTGAAATGTTGTCTAATCCATAGGCTTTCGCACCAGCTCCTAGTACTCTTGCTCTGAAATTGCATCCCATTATCGAATATCAATACCCTGGGCAAACCGAAATGGTAGATAATGTTCTTCCACACAAAACTTTTGATGGCCGTATCGGTTATCTTAGGAACCGCTTCTGCCTACACCCATTTGGTAAAGTATTTGGTCGCCACGATTATGAATTTTCACTGACCTGTGGTCTTCGAAAAAGAGCCTACTATGTCTATCCCCCATTAGTCGAATGGCCATGTGATCTGGATGGGCACCAGTATTATCGTAAGTCGGTGGGGAATATTCGAGTATACCTAACAAGATGGGCATTTTCTAGAAATGTTGACTGCGTCCTTCAACAAAGTTGGCCAAAAATACCCATATCTGATGATTTTGTGGGCCAGTGATCGTCCTCCCAAATGACTGCCGCAAATGCCTGAATGGACCTCATGTAACACCTCACGAGCCTGCTCAAGCATTAAATATATCAATGGTGGTTCGAAAATTGATCTCCTGTATAACTGGCCATGTTCGTCGAAGGTAAATTTGGTTGCTCAGCCTCTAAGCCTGCGTGCTCAGACTTTGTGCTCGGGGACTATTCCATCTCGCAAATAAGCTTTTATCTCATCCTTCCAAGAGAGAAGTGCTTCTTCAATTTGCCCCACCAGGTTTTGGTCATGAACATCTATGCTGGGTTTGTATGCTAGCAGAAATGTGGTGGTTCTGTCTCTGGTCCCTTTTGTTGAGCTAGCGAGTTTTGATAGCACATCAGCCCGCTCGTTCTCTGATCGAGGGACTTCACTAAGAGTGAATTTTTTGAATTGTTGTTGTATCCTTTTCATCTCTATCAGATACTTGGCCATGGTGGTCTTTTTGGCCTCAAAGTTTCCTTCAACCTATTCTGCGACCAACTGGGAATCCGCGATAGTTGTCGGCTATTTTACTCCTTTGTCCACGACCATACTCATGCCAGGGAAAACGTACTCAGCTTCATTGTTTGTGACAGGGTAGTCAAGCTTGACTGTGAAGTCGTATTCCTCTACTTGTGGAGATCTTAAAGAGATGCCAATTTCTCCTCCTGAGGAAATGACAGACCCATCAACGTGCAAAGTCCACATGACAGAATCTTGTTCGAGTTGGTTGGGCAAGTCGAGTCTTTTAGTGACAAAATTAGCGAAAACTAGGGCTTTTATAGTGATTTGGGTTTGAAAAGTAATATCGAACTCCCCCAATTCAATTGCCCATTTCGTCAATCTTCCTTATGTATTTGGTTTGAACAACAATTATTTCCGCGGTTGATTTGTTAAGAGGACAATGGAGTGAGATTAGAAGTAAGGCCTCAACTTTCTAGTTGTTGTGACCAAAGCGAGAGCAAATTTTTCGATCTCTAGGTAGCTGCATTTGGGACCCTATAACGCTTTGCTGTAGTAATACATAGGTCGGAGGGTGCCCCTTGTGGTCGAAACCAAAACTGAACTGATTACCGCCAACGAGATTGCCAAATAGATGTACAGAACTTCTACGACCTCAGGTTTGGCTAGCATTGGGGGTGTTGAAAGGTATTGCTTCAGTTCGACCAGGGTCTGGTCGCATTGTTCTGTCCACTGGAAACTTAATTTCCTTGCATTTCTTAGGATTTTAAAGAATGATAAGCTTTTGTCGGCTAGTCGGGCAATGAAATGCCCTAATGCTATGATTATCCCAACCAGGTGCTGGACGTCTTTGATGGTTCGAGGAGGTGCAATGTCCAAAATGGCCTGGATTTTTTGTCAGTTTACTTCGATACCTCTTTGGATGACTATGTAGCCCAAGAACTTGCCTCATTTCACTCCGAACGTATACTTGTTAGGGTTGAGCTTCATTCCCAAATGCTCTTAATATTGAGAATGCATGAATAAGGTCAGTTAGATGATTTTTTGTTTTTTTCTGTTTTAACGATCATGTCGTTGACGTAGACTTCCATAGTTTTCTCGATTCCATTTTTGAACATAAAGTTTACGAGCCTTTGGTAAGTTGCCTCTGTATTTTTTAGCCTAAAAAGCATGACCAAAAAACAACACACGCCGTTAGGGATGACGAAAGAGGTCTTATCCCCATCTTCGGGCGCAATGAAAATTTGATAATAAACTTGAAATGCATCTATCATGCTCAACAAATCACAGGCACCAATAGAATCTACTAATGAATCTATACGAGGCAGGGGTAAAGATCTTTGGGGCAAGCTTTATTCAAATCAGTGAAATCGTTACACATTCGCCACTTTCCCTCATTCTTAGGGATAAGGACTACATTACAAAGCCAACTTGTATATTGAATTTCTAAAATGTATCCTATCTCTAAAAGCTTATTAATCTCATTCTCGATGATTTAGCAACGTTCAGCGTTGAACGTTCTTGTCTTCTGGTTTACTAGCTTGAACGAAGGGTCCCTATTCGGTAGCTTTCCCAGCAAAAACGTCAACATTCCTCCTAAGGAAATTGACCATGAGGCATTCCATGTTGCTGCCTATATCAGTCCCCATTTTTGTAATCTTATTTGGGTTCCTTGGTCCCATCTCGATTATCTTGATTTAGTCGACAGGCTCGACCTTAGTTTCTTCCAACTTTCTTTTCGTGCTTGGTTGCCCCTCTTCGGGTTCCGCTACTTGGGCATCTCCCGGGGGCTTCAGTTTGGGTCGAGTTTTCTGTTCGTTCACCTTGATCAAAATTATATAGCATTGCCAAGCTTCTTTCATGTTGCAGAGGAGTTCGCTTGTCCCAACGGCCATTGCAAAATTTGATCTTCATATGATAGGTCGAGACAATGACTCGAAAGTCGTTCAATGCTGGTCGACTAACAATGGCGTTATAAGCAAAGGGTGCATTGATGACCATGTAATTAACCATAAGAGTTCTATGCCAAAGGGCCTCCCCAAATGATGTGGATAGATTTATAAATCCTTTGGGGATGATTTTCGACCCCCTAAATTCGACTAGCGGGGTGTGGACGGGCTTGAATTACAACTTGCCCGTATTCATTCTCTTCAAGGTCGACAGGAAAATGATGTTTGCTGAGCTTCTATTGTCGATCAATACTTTCATCACCTTGAAGTTTGCAATTTCAACAAATACGACGAAAGGGCAATCCAGCTTATTGTCAGCCCCTTGATTTTTAATGTAGGGGAGGTCGGCATCAGAGAAGCAAATTGGCTCAGTGCTGGTCAAAAGTTGGAAGACTGTTTTGACTGAAGAAGATTTAGTCGACTCCAGTCTATGCTGATTTTTCCTTTTAGCTTATTTCGAATCCCCCCTAGTCGGGCCTCCAGCAATAGTGTCAATTACTCCTCTGATGGGTGGGCGGGGATCATGGGCAGGGTTTTTTCCTTTATCTTTTTTCTTAGGGCTAACTGACCTTTCTCTACGGGGAGTCTAGTAGGTTACGTCTGTTTTCTATCGGGCTCTCTCATTGACAAACCTTTTCAAATAGCCTTATCAAATTAGCCTCTCGATGTCGTTGTGGAGGTTGAAATAATCCTTCGTATCATAGCCTTTCTGTCTATGAAATTGGCAATATTTTTTGGACCTTTTCATAGCCTCTGTCTCGATCAGCTTTCTATATTTTTTGAGGAGATTGTATTACTAGATGGCGAACAATACCTCTTTTCTTCCAGCATTAGGCGGGGGTGTAGTTGTGGAAACATTTGATCGGAGATCAATGACTATCTTTGTACTAACGATCATATTTCTCTTTAGCCTTTTTCTTATCGGCCTCAGGATTGCCATATTTGAGCTTATTCATATCCTCTTGAGTCATGTATCCTCCTTGAGGTCGAGTAGTTCTTCCATGGTTCTTGATAGTTCCCTAACTAAAGCATTAGTGCACTCTTTATGTCGAAGGCTTAGGAAGAGCACGTTGATTAGAAATTCAATTCGGGGACTGTTGATCTTCAGAATTTCAGTGTTTGAATATGGTGAAAAAATAGCGAAGCGACTCTCCCTCATTCTGTTTGACGGTGTGCAAATGGGTGCGGGGGAGCTTTGCTTTCCTTCGGCTAGTGAACTGGTGGAAGAACTTGTCACACAACTAGTCGTATGAGTAGATCGATGCCGGTTCTAACTTCACAAACCGGTTGAGCACGATTCCCTAGAACATGGTGACTAGCATCTTGGCGTGGATGTACACGTTGTACACTTGTGCCCATGCAACTGCATCATGTGCTTGAATTGTAGTAGATGCTCATTAGGTCCGTCGAGCCATCGTATATAGGTAACCTGGTTGGAACTTTGGCATCGATAGCGATTCGCTCGTCGACTATCTCTTGTATGAATGGTGATTCCCTTTCACGATGAAAATGGGGAGCACCATCATAATGGGGGTTCCTCTCAGTATTCCTCTTCGAAATCTCTTCAAGTCGTCGATTCAATTGTTGTATTTGATGGGAAACTTCTTCCCATTCCTCCCAATCAACCTAGGTTAGGTTTCTATTCGTTTGAAGTCTCGAGCGCTCGACCCTATTGTGCTGCAGGGCTCAAAGGGGTCGAACGCCATGATCAATGAAATTTGCAACCTCTTCCCGAGGAATTGATCGTGCTTCTTCTCTTAGGAATCACCCGGGATTGTTTTCTCCTCGAGTGTGTGGTCGCCTAGCTTCTGGTCGACCTCTCTATTCTCTAGGGGGTCTTTCCTCGCAGTGAGTGGGTTGAGGAGTGGCGCTAGCGCTGGCCTAGGCTGAGTGTTGTGTCGGTTGAGGGCAGTTGATAGTTAAGCTGAGATTTGAGCATATATCTGTTCTCTTATTAGTTGCATGAGTTGGGGCATGGTTAAAGTGATCACTTGCTCTGGTTGGGCATTAGGACCCGCCACATCCGGCTCTTGTTGGGGTCGAGGAGGAGGGGTTGGGGACCTTCTGTTCTCCTCCATTTTAGAAATGACTCGCTTCGTGTTCACCATTTTTCATGGCTGCAGACTCAATTTTTCCACAAATGGTGCCAAATGATGAGGAAATAAGTTGTTTGGTAAGGGATTGGGCTGAAATCCAATATGATCGACCAAGTGGCAGGTCGAGAGAATTACTTTGTGGTATATTAGAGTCGAGTCCTGCAACTAATAGCAAACATCAGGCTAGTCGAGGGCCTTCGGCTAAGGCACTTCGACACTTAAGTCAGTAAGATCAACTAGAAGATAGAGCAGCAGAATGAGGGCTTAGGATGATAATGTGCATACCTTGGGGAGGCTGTCAATGGGGTATTTATAGCCTTTTCCATGTAGTTGATTTGTCTATTATGCCCTTGCTGTATAGGAAAGGCATATGTCCTTACTTGAGGACCTTTAAGTCTTCTCCAACTCGTATACTATTTCAGGTGGCGCTGCCTCCTGCCACCTAGAACATTATGGTATACTGGAGGCGCACGCTAGTCTGATGCGGTTGAAAAGGTGGTACGAGTGGTAGCATGCACCATTAATGTGGAGGAACGCTGCCTGGCAGATCATTCAATGCGGCTGAGAGGCTATCACCTCGATTCGACCTCCTCGATCGAAATGAACACTTCTACAAGATATCCCCTCGGATTCTGGTCAATAAGATGTAACTATCACAACTAAATCTTCTTGGTCGAGTGAAAGATTGCATATCTTGATGGCGGTCAACCATAATCTGGTCGACAGGTTGAACGCTGTTATTCACTACGATGGATAAGGCCCATGGGGTCGAATGTTGGTCGATAGGTTGGGCTTGTAGGTAATTAGGAGGTCTTACACCATATTTATGTCCCGATCGAGTGTTGTTGAGCTGAGCCTTTTGGGCCCCATAGTAGTTTAAGTGGTATTTAAATTTTTAGTTTAAAAAACTTTTGACATATAATGGGATTTAAATTTGAATTTTAAAATGTTATATAACTTAAAATCGATATATATTTAAACATTTAAGTTGTGCTTTTCAAACTAAAATAATTGACATATTTTAAGTATTTGTTCAATGTAATGTTTAAAATTTGTAGCCTTTTTTATTAGTTTTATTTAAATAATATTTGAATAATATTATGTAAATTAAAAAATACATATTAATTTATCTTCAAGTGTAAAAACAATAAAAATACCAGTACCTGTGGGTAATTTTATCTCATATCCAATAAAAAATGTATAATTTTATCCATGTATAAATTTATCCAACCCATCATTACCTATTCATGGGTTACTCATGAGTACCAATTTGCCAAGTCTATTGTTATTTCATATTAAGTTGGACGAGTTGAGGTGGAATGTTTTTATGAGTAATAAAGTTGAAAGTAATAATTATTATATTAAAGTGTATATTTGTCTTGCAAATTAATATAAATATATTTGAAAAGTAAGTGGATATTTTAGTCAATAACCTAACATAGAAATTTAAAATGAAGTGCGAATAACAAATTTTGGAGTGCAAATAACAATATCTCTTTTTATATTTACTTAAATTAATTTTGGTCGTTGCTTATGATTAATGAATTTATTAGTTTCGTAAGACATCAAAATATATCAGCTGACCATTTAATAACTTTTTAATATTTTTTTTAAATTTATTAACATACATAATCTATATTGATGCTCGAAAATGAAGTTAGGCTCCTCTTCGAAAATTAGCAAATTTGATGAGTTCTTCACTTCAGATTATGTTTGTGTAGAGTTAAAGTTTTCAAACTTTTAAAAGTGATTTTTTGTGTCATTTTTTACTTTCAAAGTTTATATTTATAATGATTAAATTCTTAGTAGGTTTCAACTATTTAAATTTAGATGCTCATCCCGATGAGCTTTGATTAATTGAGCTCTATGACTTTTTACTTGTTTATTTATTTAGCGGAGCCCTTATAGTCAAATTTTTATTTTTTTTATCTCTATAAATTTAATTTGATAATATTATTAAGCCATTTACCTTCAATTTTGCAAATTTAATTTTCATATTAAATGTATGACACAAGTTTTTTTTTTTTTTTACCTTGCTCTAAGATTTTACTAAGCTTGGTAAATCAAAATTTTAATTTAGAATTTTAATAAAAATTCTCTCTCTCTCTCTCTTTTTGAGGGTGGTTGCTGGGCACTTGGGCACCAGGTCGCAGGGCGCTCGGGCGCCCGATTACTGCGCGCCCGCTGGGCACCCGGTCCCAGGGTGCTCGGGCGCTCGGCTGCTAGGTTGCCAGATGTCCTCTGCCAGATGTCCTCTGCATTTGTTTTCCAGCACCCTTTCTCTTCCTCTTCCTTTCTCTCTTGGCGAGCTGGGAAGTTGGTTGGAAAGTCTTGCGCTTATATTTTCTCTGGTCTAAATGTCCTTAATGGGTCAGCCCTTCCAGTCTTCCTTTTGACAATTATTTTATATCTCATTACACACACCAACCTTACCTGAGTTCACGCCTAAATTCTGCACAAGTAAAGGAATTAATCCAGTTCCATTTGCCAACCCAGTCTAAAAGACTTAGCTTTCCCGTTGATATACATTCTTTTAATTCTACCATTCTTTATCACTTAATAACTGTCTTTCCTTTTCTCTGAATATTTAAAGATTGGTGTTTTATTAATGGTGGGCTTTGGTGACTGAATTTTTTCTTTTGCTGCTGAACTTGCTGAATCAGGTCTGTTTATTATATTTTCTTTTGCTTTGCTTTACAGGGTTCCTTTTTTCCTTTTTGTTTTTTATAATCACAGTATGCAAATCGGCTGGTCTTTTGAAAATGAGCACAATCTCGTAGGAAGCACCTCCACCAAAACTGTCTACCTGTGTACTGATTGTTATTAATATCTCAACTTTTCAACAGCTAAAACATTGTTTTGGTCAAATATTACTGTGTTACTTCCAGCTATTTGAGGAATGGATGCTTCTGAAAGAGATGAGATGCCTATGCTACCGGATGGATACTCCCAATCAGATAATCGCAGTGAGTCCACCAGCAGGGGTTTTTCGATCAGGACGAGGAGTGCATCAATGTCTATCCCTATGAACTCTCTGGATTCCTCTGAAAATGAGCACAATCTCGTAGGCTTCACTGGTCCCTTGAGAAATGAAAGACGGACTGCCTTTGTACAGGTGAGTGGTCCTTTATATGCTAACCGCAACAATGAGTTCGTCTTTCAGCCTCCTAAAGGTGCATTAAGGCCAAAAAATACTGAGCCCAAAATAGAAAGATATCCTTCAATTGATCAAACTGAAAAAAGTGATTGGCCATTGTATGACTATGTCGGCAAAAACGAACATCTTTTGAAGTCCGGGCAACTGGGAATGTGCAATGACCCATACTGCACAACTTGCCCAACATATTACAATGTTAAGGAGCGCCAGAAGCATTCAAGAACTTCAGAGATATTTGATGCAAAGGTATTACACTCAAGCCAGCTATTTTTCTTATAAAAAGTTTCATGAGCATCAGAACATTAAATATTCTTTGCTTGGTCCTGAGGGGTAAGGGTGTGTCAGTTTATTACATTCATAGTCTTGTATTTAAGCTTTATCAACTTATAGAACTTAAGGCTGCTTGTTTTATGAGGATGGTAATTGTCACAGAGTGATTTTACAAGTTTGTGTTTCTTGTGTGAAGTCGATTAAATTTGGAATCCGCTTAATAAGTACGACAATGCAATCTTCAAATAGAGCAATGAATTGCCAGAGAGCCTAGCATCAGCATTGCTGGGAAATTGTCTGCAGACACCACACAGACAGCTACTTTTTCTTATGTAATAGCATTGTAATCCTTGCCTTTTGCAGTTTATCATTGTAACCATCCTCGCTAAGTGGATTATGGCTTAACCATGTTTTTCTATCACTATATTGTAAAAGTCCAAGGGGATCACTTGCTTCCGTGGCATTGAATAATTTCAATGGATTTTGCTCAAAACAATTGATATAAATGGAATATGGATGATATAATAATAAGGGACCTCTGTAGCACATGTGCGGTCATGCTTGCTGACACTACATTTAACATTTTTGGTAGTTTAATGGAGTTCCAAATCAAGATAGAGACATGCTTGGTAATAAGATTTTATCGTTTTGTTGTTTGTGGATGGATCACCAAGCACATTGTATTTTTTCTATTCTGTCTATATTTTCTCATTGTATAATTGGTTCTCAACACAGTTCTTTTGATAGTCTAAATTCTGGAGGTATATAAATTCTCAAGGCAAGTTTTTTCATATGGCCTATGGGCATCTTTTTCCCAGAATTTAAAAAATCTCAGTAACTAGTTTTCCTATTGTTGTAATAATGTTTCTTGCTGCCTAGACATTCCCATACCTTCAATTGCCAGTATGAATTATTTACATGCAGATTCAGTCAATGTACTGGTACCATTTGAATTTCCTGCACCCTTTTTGCAGTTTCACAATATGCTTCATGGAGATGCAAAAGGTTGGGCAAAGAGAATGTGTTCTTTCCTGCTTCCTTATATTCCTGGGGTTATGAATCCCCACACCGAAGTTGTTCAGCAGTGGAACAAGTTCTTCGTGATTTCTTCCTTGTTTGCAGTATTTTTAGACCCATTGTTCTTCTTTCTGCCATCTGTGCAGCGGGTAAGCTACTTAAAGTTAGTTATTCTTTGTTTTTGTCTTTTTCCATTCTTCCTTCTCATCAGCAAAAGTATGGTTGTTTTCACTGAAAAACAGAATGAAAATCAAATTATAAATTGTGATTTAACAAGTCTTGTACAAAACGCCACTAATTGAGAACAAAAGAGATGCTATATGAAGAATAGGAACTGAAAGATAGGCCCCAAGATGTTTAGTTCAATAAACACAGTCATGCGAAAATTAAGTAGAGATGTGATAGAAGAAATCCTGCACTCTATAGCCCGAGAATACATTAGGATGCTCATATGCAATGCTTCCAAGTATGGTGTGTGCAATTTCCTTCTCTCGTTACCTTTATATCCTTTTTAACTGATGCCAATTTATTAATCTTTGTTAGTCTTCATCCAGGAAGTTACAGCCTTAACTTTTCATACATAACCACTGAATTTTATGGACAAACTCCTTGTCTCAACTTTGATGTCACTGTCTTTGCACAGGATAACAAGTGCATAGTATTAAATTGGCCACTCACAACCACAATTGTCGTCTTGAGAAGCATGACTGACTTTATTTACTTGCTCCATATCCTCCTTCAGGTACATGTACTCATTTGGTATTGTGTCGAAGTCTTCTATTATACTTTGTTATGCCAAATTATGTTGATTAGGAATTTGTTCATTTTCTTGTTATTGTGAGGGTGTTACAAATTTTTAATTCTATTATATTATGTCATGGTGCGTAGCATAGTACCATGCGAAGGGAGATTATATAATGATATTTGTCTATCTAAGAATCGTTTGTTTGAGAATAGGTTATGCGGATACGGACATTAACATTTCCAAATGTTGACTATCTCAACTTTTGTTTGTTTTTCAGCAGAACATGTTAGGTGTTTGAACAATTACAATGATGGTTAAAAAAATTGGGTATTCTTTTCTACCCTAGGCATGATCAAAACATTTTTTTTTTTTTGATGCCGTGTACTTAGTGAAGCAAGTCTTGTCATTAACAAAGCACATGGGGCATTATAAAATAATGGGTTAATTATCCAGACCCCACTGAGGTTTTATTTACCCCGAAAACTAAAGGTTTGATGAAATTACAAATACCCCCCTAATGTTTTGCTCTATCTTACATTTTTGAAAATTCGTTAGTCTCTGGCCAAAAAAATACTGAAGTCATCAAAATTTTTGTATGAAAATCCAAAAATGCTCCGTAGTTACTGTTATGTTTATTTTTAAGACAAAATTACCCTTGAATCTATTTGGGCGGCTGCTGCCCATGGCAGCTGGGAACCTGTGGCCGCTGCCATGGTTGCCGCCATGGCAACAGCAGACCGCTGCAATGGTGGCTGCCATGGCAGCGGCCTCCATGGCCAGATCTGGCAGGGGCCAGATTTGGCCGGTAGAGGGACAGGGGTGGGGGGGCAGGGGATTGCAGTGGGGTGGGGGTGGGATGGGGTTGTGTATGTGTATGTATATGCTATATATATATATTATATTAAGTATAAATAAAAATATATATACTTACTAATATATATGATATTGTATTATATATGCATATATATATAATTATTTAATTATTTTACAGTTTATATTTTTTATTAATAATTTTTGTGTATTTTTGCAATTTTATTACCTGAGGTTACTTTTATTATTTTCATAAAACTTCACGAGTGTTTTAGTTATTTCGTAATGTTAAGGTCATTTTAGTCTTTGTGCATTTTTTTTTCTTTTGCTTTTCTTTTGATATATTCAATTAAGGGTAAATTAGTCATTTCACAAAAACCGTTGAAATTAACAGTTGACTGTCAGCATCAGGGAGGAATTTGTAATTTCGTAAAACCTTTGGACCTTGTTGTAATTAGGCCAAACCTTAGGGGGTGTCTGGGTAATTAACCCTAAAATAATTTCTATTACTTCTTTTGCTTGCTGCATGTATTTTACAAGTGATAATACATTGTCATTTTTACAGTTCAGGCTGGCTTATGTTGCTCCTGAATCTAGAGTTGTGGGAGCTGGAGATTTAGTTGATGACCCTAAAAGGATTGCCCGGAATTATCTTTTTGGATATTTTATCATTGATTTCTTTGTTGTACTGCCCCTGCCACAGGTAACTATCTGTCCTCTCCTTGCCGTTTTGCTGCATATTATGTTGTAATCTCTGCATAAGACTACTTCTTCCATGATTTTATTATTATTCAGGCATGTTAAGTGCTCAACAAAAAGCAAATATGTATTTGCATATGTCTCAGGATGAAGTAGTTGCCTTGTGAATATCCTTCTTATCCACTAAGCTTGACGGACTTAATTGTCCACTAATATAGGAAGCCTATTATATTCCATTTTATTGTGGCCTCTGTTATTTATTGCACTATCCAACCAATCTTAGGATGTTGTCCTTTTCTTTTCCTTGGATCCTTTGAGATATATTAAGTGGTCGACAGGTACCATACTAGTAAGAAAGCTACTGACATTTGGTTATTTGATTTCTGTAGATTATCATATTGTTGATCTTACCAGATTCCAATGGAGCATCTGGTGCCAATTATGTAAGAATTCTTCAAGCAGCCATTCTTGTGCAGTATGCTCCCAGGCTATGCAGATTCTTAACTTTGGCAGCTGGTTACTCTCCAACTGGCTTCATTTTCGAGTCAGCCTGGGCACATTTTTTCATAAATCTTCTTACCTTTGTCTTGGGTAGCCATGTGGTTGGCTCATGCTGGTATCTCTTTGGTCTACAGGTTGATCTTTGAGTTTAAAAGCTTTATCCATTTGGCATCTCTTATTGGTGTTTTTATACTTGAAAACTGAAACACATCTCGAGATATCAAGAGCAACATCTTGGTGGCATTGCATTTATGGGCTCTTATGACATTACATGGTGATATTCTCAGATTTTACTTCTATGTAGAGGGTCAATCAATGCTTTCGAGATGCCTGTCATGACAGCAACATTTCAAGGTGTATGGAATTTATCAAGTGCCGGCATGGAAATGATTATGGAGACTTCCAGAATGATCTGACATGGGAGCCTTGGAAGAACGATGAGAATGCAACTGCTTGTTTTGGCCAAGGTGGTTTTGACTTTGGAATATATCAAACTGCTGTCAATCTAACCACCCACAAAAGTGTAGTGACAAGATATCTGTACTCATTGTTTTGGGGATTCCAGGTATCTTTATGCCATAACACTTTTTATTTTTTTAATGGAATTTGAGTTCTTCGTGGTATTTTGGAAAAATATAAAAGGCTGAAACCTAAGTGGAGGCCATCCATGTCAAAATTCAAATAAAATGTCAAGAAAGCTGTTCCCTTATATGCTTTTTTGGTAACTATTCCTTGGAAAAAGTAATGGATGAATGTCCTATGACAAAATGACATCCTGTTGTGGAAAATAGCTTTCACATAATAAAGGTAATTGGATGGAAACAAAGTGAGTTAGAGAATTTAATTGTGGGAGTGAGATAATGCATGATCTCAAGGACAACTAATGCAATTATTCAAACGCTGTCTTAATTTCTTCAAAGAATTGTTGGAAGTATACTTTGTATGAAGTCTTTTCGAACAAATAATATAGCAGCACAGGCAAACTGATGCTAAAGACAGCACAAAAAATTCAAAATCAAGTAATGATCTAAAAAATGCCAAACCGGTGACACCTTTTACTAGTGAATAACACAAAGTACCAGATCAAAGGACGCAGTACTAGTTGAAGTTAACTGGTAGAAACCTGAATCTCCTGCTCATGGATAGCAAATAGAATGAGGAGCACGGCTTAGCGTACCCTTTCATGTTAATAGCAGCAATAGATAGCTTAATGCCTGATTGTCAGAATTGCAGCCTCGAAGCCTCGCAATGATACTTGTTATTGAGCAAGAGCTCTCCTCCCAAACTGTGCTTTTGGATTAATATATTGCATCTCTATCTATTAGCCTACAGATTCGTTAGCTATGGAAACTTACCCTTGGAACCCCAAAATGTCTTAGGTTGCTTAATAGCCCCAAACTTCAATTCAACTCCCAAAATCACTAGAAACATTTGAAAAAACTATGCTTAAATGGCAGTCTTCGAAGCAAGCCCTAGAGTACCAAAGAGAGAGAGAAAGCTCGAGTAGGGAGTGGGCTAACACCCCACCTAGCATCCATGTCTTCAAATACGTGTGCAGTTTCCATCACAAATGGAGTTTTAGATTATATTCCCTTGCTCAATTATTTCTTCAAACATTTAGTAAAAATGCATTTCAGGGAGAAAATAAGAGTTACTTGGATATCTATGCTTTTCCAATTTCTCACAAAATTTTGGTTTAGGAAATCAACTTTGTAGCATGATTCAAGTTCTGTCCTAAACTTGGATTTCTACGACAGTAAAGTGTTTATTTAAGTTTGTTCTGGCATGGAGGTTGTTTACTTTCTGTGCTGCCAAAATTTTAGAAGGAAAGAGAGTTCTGGTTAGTGTGATTGCACTCATTATGAATTCTCAGGCAAATTTAACTTTACGGAACTTTGTTGTCTAGATCTGATAATTATAAATGCCACATGTCAACTTAACATGGAGGATAACAAAGGGTGAACAAGGCTTACAAATATGCGCACACATGTGGCAAACTAAGCTTAAGACAGTATAGCCATGTCAAGGTTGAACTACCTTGTACAGGTCATTTAAACAATTAACTAGACCTAATTCTGTTACACTGTGCTGAATCCTAAAAAAATTACAACATTCAATATATTGAACCGAATTGGAATTTGGTGTTATTATATTTATCATAAAAATAACTGGATATTCCTAACTTAAAAGAATTGAACAATATATTAAATGTAAATTCTTGTCACTACAAGAATATATAGAACTTAGTGACACTTTCATAGTAAATTTTAAAATTGTAGTCTGCATGATATAAAGCCCAACTTGTATGATATGCAGTCCTTGTGGTTCATATTTCATAAAGCAGTGCAAAGTTGAGGAAGATAAACAATTTGACATAAGACAATCATCAGCATGTATGAGTCATATTGGATTTTGATTCACTTCCATATTGGACCAGACAAGAAGAAACTTTTCAAAATAGTTTAAGCCCTGTTGCTGGACTAGTGTTCCTGCACAAGCATATGATTTATTGATATGTTAAACAAGTCATCCTTTTTCTTCTTTTTTTTCCTGAGGGGGATGAAACTTTCCCACTGACACCAATCCATCTTGTGGTTATTTACTAAGCAAATTAGTTCCCTGGCTGGGAATCAAGTTCCGAGCTATTTCGAGGGGGAAGTTCTTTTCATCATGACCATCATAGTGATAGGCCTCCTGCTTTTTGGTCTGCTGATTGGCAATATGCAGAATTTTCTCCAGGCTCTTGGACGCAGGTAGAACTGTGGTTTCAATCTATACATGTTGCTGGCTTTTCATTACATTTTTAATTCTTCTAACTACATTGTGCTTTAAATAGAGTAATTGACTTCTCCCCCGCCAGTTCTCCCACGTGCATTGTTTTATTTATTATCTTCTCTATGGAAATTCTAGCTTTAATCAATGGAAAGTTTATATTCTTTTTCCCCTCAGGAGGTTAGAGATGTCTTTAAGACGCCAAGATGTTGAGCAGTGGATGAGCCATCGTCGCTTGCCTGAAGAACTAAGAAGGTTCCACATTTATTTTTCCAACTAAAATCCTGTTCATTATCATGTGGTCTGATTAGATATTTTCAGTTGGTAGGGACCAATATTTGAAATAAAATGCTGGACCTAATTGCTTGAGTGTGCATGGTGGCTCTTCCATGCAGGCAAGTCCGAGACTCGGAATGCTTTAATTGGGCTGCCACTAGAGGGGTAAATGAAGAAATGCTAATGAAGAATTTGCCGGAAGACCTTCAAAGAGAAATAAGGCGCCATCTCTTTAAATTCATCAAGAAAGTAAGTTTTATTAAGAAAATTAGTACTTCAAATTAAAGCTTTTCTAGTTAGAACATAGGGGCACCATCTCTTTAAGATCACATGAAATGGGAGAAAGATAATGGCATACTTCAACAATCTCTTTTAATGCAGTTGTTCCATTTAATAAATCTTTGCAATCTTTAAACAATGAGGTTAAGCCCCATGTAATATATAAATATTTTTGCTCTAACAAATACTTCGGATTCTGTGTGATGAATATATTTTTGTTCATCTGCCAATTACAGGTCCGAATTTTTCAACTTTTGGATGAACCCATCATTGATGCCATATGTGAGAGGCTAAGAACAAAAACATATATCAAAGGTAGTAAAATCTTATTTCGTGGTGGTCTTGTTGATAAAATGGTATTTATAATTCGGGGAAAGATGGAGAGCATTGGGGAAGATTTGATTGTTGTTCCCTTGTCTGAAGGAGATGTTTGTGGAGAAGAACTCCTTAACTGGTGCCGTGAACATTCTTCTGTAAATAAAGGTATGCTCCTCATGAGTCTTTTCCTCGTTACAGCTCAAATTTGCTGTCTATATTCTTGTGACCTATAATAATGTAATACTGTTTTTGCTTTGGATTATCCAATTGTTTGGCGAAGTAATGAACAAAAACATCATTATCCAGATAGAAGAAAACCTCTTGTCCTTGTGACGAGGTGTGGTTTTTGTATAACATAGTACTCTTTTTCATTTTCAAATTGGCCAACTTATTTGGTAGTAATCTCTTCATATTTCTAATTGTATAAAAATAGATCACCTTGACTATTTGTTTTTCTGTAAAATGTTGGTATTCATTTTCAGGTCGAGCAATTAATGATCTGAGCTGCTAACTCTTTAAATAAAATAGGTTTTGAGACCAAATAATTCTTGGAAACTAAATGAAGAACTATAAAAAAATGGACTTTGAGCCTAACTTAACTCCAAAAGCTAGCTTAAGAGGTGAGGATTGTCCAAGATCATATATAGAGACCACAACTTATTTATTTCACGGATGTGGGACAATAACACACCTTGAACACGCCCAGGAATAAACATTTAAAGCATGGAATAACATGAAATTGGTGGCCTAACAACACTGGATAGCCCAACATTGTGAATGGGTGGCTCTGATACCATATCAAAAAATAGATTTTGGGCCCAACTCAATTCCAAAAGCTAGTTCAAGAGGTGAGAATTGTCCAAAACCACATATAGAGATCACAACTTATTTATTTCATCGATGTGGGACGCTAACAAGAATATGTGCATATGCACGTAGGCATGATTAACTGAACAATTAGGTGCTCAATGGCTGAATATTTTGCACTGTAGAGTAAGGGTGCAATCAAGTTGAACCGAGTCGAGTTCGATGAAAAATTTTGAGCTCAGGCTCGAAATATATATATTAGGCTCGAATTTAGCTTGACAAACCTAATTTTCTAAACTTGAGCTCGACTCAATCAAAACTCAAGCCAGCTCGGCTTGATTGAACTCGAATTTTTAAATGAGCTTTGAGCAATTGTGAGCTCAAACTCAAACTCAGTCTCAACCTCGAAATAAAATAATAATAATAATAATATAATATATATTTATTAACAAAATAAAAAAAAATATTGAATTGTATAGGGGCTTTACATATAGCTCAAGATTGGCTTGAAATAATGATTGAACTCAAAACTGATCGAGCTCGACTCATTTGCAACCCTAGCGTAGAGTTAAGTAAGATTTTTTCACTATTATCCAATCTCTATTCCACTAGTATCTTATCAATTAAGAATAAGCACCTTTATCTGTTATTTTTCAGATGGAAGAAGAATCAAGATTCCAGGACATAGATTATTAAGCAACAGGTTGGTAAGATGCTTAACAAATGTTGAAGCTTTTGTATTGCGAGCTGCAGACCTTGAAGAAGTGAACAGTCTTTTTGCAAGATTCTTGAGAAGTCCTCGCGTTCAGGGGACCATAAGGTAATTTCTGTTTGTTAAATGCGTTCACAGAATGCCTGAAATTGATTGTGAGAAAGTATGAGGACAGTGCATAATGTGCAATTTGTTACCTTGTTTGAAATGTCTTGAATTGTGATATACCTGCTGAAGATCTGGTGATTGCTTTCGTTAGTCCCCAGCCCTGCACCTGTATGTCGATTAAGATGGTGCTTGACTAAACTTATTTAAAAGATTTTATAAATTGTTGCATTTTATAAAATATTTTTGGAGCTTCTACTAGAATACATCCTATTTCAAAAATAAGATTTTGAAACTTATTAACAATGGCAATTCTTATGATTAAAACTAAAGGAGTTTGTTAAGATTTTAAAACTAAGTTAAGAATTTCATTTTTTTTTAAAAGAGTTTATAAGATCCTAACATCTGATTTTGGGAGTTTATTTAAAAAAACAAAAATTACCACATGCTTTTTGTCATTTTATAAGTTTTCAAATATCTTATGAGATATTTCAAGAAGTTTATAAGATGTCTTCGAGAATCTTATTTTATCCAAACACTTTAGGAGTTATTTGAAAAATAAAATTAGCACATCTTATAAACTTTAAATAAACTTAGGCAAACATCTTAATTTCATTGTTAAGCTGTGGCTGTTCCAGCACCCAGATCATACACAGACTAACTCTTTTAATTAAACTTTTACTTGCAGATATGAATCACCTTACCGGCGAGGATTCGCAGCCAAACGAATTAAAGTTGCATGGAGATACAGGCAAAAGCGGATAAGTAGCGCTGATTCCTAAGTCATCTAGAACGTGCTATAAATCTTTTGCATACAACGCAGCATTCTTCTATACTTCTTGGCCACACCCATATATAAGCACCCTTGTATATTTTACCAGCAGACGAAACATTATCTTAGGGTAGGTAAAAGTATTTCCTGTCAGAATTGAGGTAACGTTTTAAGGGACAAGGTTTCTTTTTCTAACAGAGTACTGCAACAGACGTTTTTTTCTGGACCAACTTTAGTTGTAGATGATTCGTGCAACTCAATATATGATTATGTCTGTTGGCAGATATTCTACATTTGTTTCATTATAGTTGCTTGTTTTTCCTTTTCCTTTGGTGTGCTCATACCAAATGCAGTTTGGAGCGAAACTTGTCATTATTTTGAGTACTGAATTTGTGCTCTCTGCAGTTAAGACAGAAGCTGTTGAACCTCATTAAGGGCACATTATTGTTATTAAAGTGTGAATTAATGGTGATGTTTGGAGATCTAAACAGTAGTCCCAAAAACTGTTTTGTGATATTTTGACAGGTTGGCCAGAAAAATAAGGTTGCAGGTAGATTCTTTTCCCTCCTGTCTGTTTTCATCAGCTATTTTACCATTTCTTTTCCCTGTTTAATTTACTTTTTCTTGAGAAATTCATTTTTCTTTTCTTTTTTATGGGATTGTTTGACCATGCTTGTAATATACCCAATTTATTAAAAAAAAAGGAAAAGAAAAAGAAAGAAAGAAGAAAAAATGAATTTATATAGGAGAGGAGTCTTCTACCACAACTTTATGATTTTGATTAAGTTTTTTATTTTTAAAATTTACAGTTTTTTAATTGATTGTGATAATTTTATTGATTGTTTAGTGTTGGTTATAAATTTATTAATTTCTGAGTCATCAAAATATATTAATTAACCAAATTTAATAGCATTTTAACACTATTTTTAAATACACTTGCATTGACGTAAATAGGGATGTCAATGGATTGGATTTTAATCCGAATTTGATTTGCATTCGATTCGAATTTTAGGTTTTTTGTCCGATTAAAATATCCAATGGATCGGATTCAATTATAAATATTCATAATTCAAAATAAATGGATCGAATATGGAATTAAGCAATTCGATTAGTTAAAAATTCGAATTCAAACTCTAATAATTTTTTATTAAATTAATACTCTTATATATAATATTTATAAAGATTTTAAAGTAAAATTTATATATATTATATTGACCTAATATCTATATTAACGTCTATATTATGCTATTAATATTAAGTCTTTAACCTAAAAAATAAGAGAAATACTGATAAAATATTAAATATAATAATGTGTAATAGTTCATTTATGCATTAATATAATATGAGGGGTTTAACATTCAAATATTTAATTTTTAATATATAATAAAAAGTTGTTGAAAATTCAAATATCACGTAAATTTACTTTATAAATATAATACTTTTATACAATCCAGAAGGGGGGAAAAAGAGAATATTAAATCGGATCGAATTTTTTTATTGGATTTTGAATATCCATCGGATTCGGATATGGTACTGACTAACAAAGATCCTATAGGATATTGAATCGGATATGGATATAAATTTTGATAATCAGATTCGAATTCAAATATAGCTAATCCGATCCGAATCCGACTCGTTGACAACCCTACACATAAAGCCATGCTATTTTAGATAGGAGGGAAGATCATTTGACGATAGTTACACTAGTTTAATTAAATATTTTGAACTTTTTTTGAGTTTAAACTTGTTTATTTACTTTAATTAATTTTGTTGGTTGCTTAGCATTATTAGTGAGTTTATTTGTTTTTCTAAAACATCGAAAATATATTTGCTGACCAAACTTAAAAACTATTCAATATATTTTTTAATTTCATTCACATACATAATCTATACTAGGGTGCAAGTTGAGACGAGCTGATTTGCGAGCTTGCTCGGCTTGAGCTCGAGACTACTTGAGCTTGAGCCGAGCCTATCAAGCTTGAACTTGGGACTGAGCCAAGCTTGAGCTTTAATATAGTGGCTTGAAAGCTCACAAGCCAACTCACTAGACCTAGTACTTTTTAAAATAAAATATATATATATATATATATTAAATAATATATAAAAATAACACTTCAAAAATTATGTACCATGTATTGAGGTAATTTTCAAACTATAATCCAATTATTCGATTAATTAGAAATAAATAAGTAGCTAAAGCTACTTTCATTTTATGATTCAGTCCCAATTTATTATTTTTTGGGTCTTCACTCCCCATTTAAATTTTATTTTTTGGAATCACTTCCTATTGGATGTACAAGTACTGAAATATCCCTCATTTGGAATTTAAATTACAAATTGACTGAAACTTTCTTCACATTCTTAAAATGGGAGAGAAGGTGTGGCCACATTTTTTTTCTTTATGTTCTTTCGTCCACGACTCTCTCTCTCAATTTCCCTCCATTTTCCTCTTCATCTAGAAATGCATTCTAACCGTCGGACTCCTTCCATTTCATTTTTCTTTGTATTGGATGCTTCAAGTAACATTTGCATTCACGTTGTTTCTCATCTGCCTGATGTTTTTTCTTTTTAATTTTCATCCACATTCATTATTTCAAGAAAAGAATAACAATTTGAGAGCAAATCGGTAGGAAGGTAGACGCAAGGCGGTGTTTCTGGTGGAAGTGGTGGTGCAATAGACTTGGCTCCATGAAGACCGGTAGGTCCCAAGGCAATTTCTATTGCTATTTTTGCTTGAAGATTCTTTTTTTGAAGGTATATTTGGGTAAAGTTAAGAATGTGATGAACAAAAAGATGATGTGATGTGATGTGAGAATAATAGTGAGTGCATTATCATATGAGGCCTACGAGAGGCAATTTGGCTATCTGGAGTCTATACATCTGTTTATTTCTTAATTATTATTTACTCGATTGGAGCCAGATTTAGAACTCTAATTGTAAGTTATTTCATAATGAAGGTAATTTCTTCTTCATTCTCTCTCTCTCTCTCTGGGTTTTAATACTTGTTATGATTAATATATACTTTATTCTGTTATTAATACTTGACTTTTGTAAACTAAATTTTAGGAATTCTATTCAAATTGGAATTATATGCTTGTTGCTTGCCTCAATACTTTCATATGGTAATGGAAGAGTTGAAACCCACAATTGAGTTATAACACCTCCAACCAATAGAGAGAACCCAATTTTATGCATATTAACATATACCAGAGTTGAACATTAGATTCAACTAAGTTGAAGTGATCTTAATACAATTTGAAGTATAGGGATAGTCCTCTAGCAGATCTTTTGCCTAAAGGAGTTGTTGTTGAGGTTAAGTTCCACCCAATGGTGATGATGGCAATGGTGATGGTGGGGGGTAAAGAAAAAAAATATGAGTATGGTTTACTATGTTTCAACATTGATTAATTATGTGTTTCGATGGTTATTACTTGAACGATTTAATATTTATATATGGATGTTGAGAAGGATGTTTCAATATTTGAGTATTATATGGATACGATTTATTATTTGAGTATATGGATGATCAGAATGGATGATATTTATAATTTATGATGTAGTTTGGAAATTTAATTATTTAGATATTGGTTATTGACATATATGTTATAGGCTGCTGAAAATGCAGTATGTTTTAAGATATATATGGCATTCAGACTAGGAAAATCCAGCATAATATATCCAGAATAAAGTACTGGAATCATAAAAAAATGGTAGTCTTTTGTCAATGTATGGCATCTTTCTTATTATTTTAATGTGGATACTAGTTATTGATATATATATATATGTGTGTGTGTGTGTGTGTGTGCGCTTTAAAGATTGTTGAAACTGCAATACATTTTAAGATATATATGGCATCCAAACTAAAAAAAAAATCCAGTATAATATATACAAAATTAAATATTATAATTGTGAAAAACGCACTAAACTAGGAAAATTCAGCATAATATATCAAGAATCAAGTATTGAAATTGTAAAAGAAGGTATTCTTTTTTCAGTATATGATATTATTCTAAATACACAAGAATTAAGCTGAATTTAATTATTTAAGTCGTCATATGATTATTAAACCATAATTTCTTAGTCCTACAACTGATATAGTCATGAGATATTGATTGCTTTTTGATGGTGATGTCGAAATGATACTTTTACCACATATATCAATGTTTTATATTAGTATGACTGAGAACAATAGTGGTTAGAATGGATCGATATCTTCCCAACCATTTGAACACGTGCTATAAAGACCACTAGTTGAAGAAATTTGATTTTATTGTATTAGATGGTCTTATATGTTGTTTCACCTATCAAATTGAGGTAAATTCGATCAAAAGAAAAACGAGTATAAAAACACTCCAAAGACATGCTAGACCAGGGAACTCCAGTATAATATATCCAAAATTAAGTACTTGAATTGTAAAAAATAGTATTATTTTCTTAGAATACGGTATCATTCTTAATATATAAGAAATTGAGTTAAATTTAATTATTTAAATTATTGTATGATTATCAAACTATGATTTCTTAATCCTAGGACTGATATAGTCATGAGACATTGTTAGCTTTTTTATGGTGATATCAAAATGACATATTTACCACATAGATTAATGTTTTACACTAGTATGAACGAGGACACAAGTGGTTGGATGTGCGTATTTATGTTCTCAACTATTAGCAACTATTACTTAAAGAAAACATGATTTTATTGTATTGGAGGGTCTTAAGTGTTGTTTTATGCATAGAATTGAAGTAAACTTGGTCAAAGAAAAAGCAAGTACAAAAACACATCAAATAAGTACAGGATAAGGCAAATCAGTACAAAAATGCAAAGATCCAGTATAAAACTCTCAAAAGTCAATATATTTTTGTTGATTTATAGTATCATTCTTAGTATATAAGAGATTAAGTTGAATTTAACTAGATAAATCAATGTGTGATTATCGAACCATGATTTATTAATCCTAAGACTAATAGACTCGTGAGAGGTACATTGGCGTTTGATGATGGTGTCGGAATCATACATTTACCTCATAAACCAAGGGTTTAGATTAATATGAATGAGAATATAAGTGGTTTGATGTGGGTAGTTTAGTTCACAACCATTTGCACATGTGCTATAACTACTATTTATTGAACAAAACATGATATTATTGTATTGGGGTGTCTTACGTGTCTTTTCACACTTTGAATTGAGCCAAATTCGATCAAAGGAAAAGCAAATACAAAAAACATGCAAAATAAGTACAAAACTAAGTGAATTTAGTACAAAACTGCAAAGTTGAAGTATAGAGATCCCAAAAATGGATACTTTTTTTGTTGATTTGCGGTATTATTTATATTACATAAGAAATTAAGTTGAATTTAACTAGTCAAGCCATTGCATGACTATTAAACCATGATTTATCAGTCTTATGACTGATTTAGTCATGAGAGGTTCTTTGGCTCATGTTGGTGGTGTCAGAATCATACATTTACCTCATGCACCAATGGTTTACACTAGTATGAATGAGAACACAAATGGTTGGATATGGGTAGTTGTGTTTTTAATCATCATTTGCACACATGCTATCAATACTATTTATGAAGAAAACATGATATTATTATATTGGAATGTTTTATGTGTCTTTTCACGCTTAGAATTGAGCTAAATTCAATCAAAGCAAAAGCAAGTACAAAAACACGCAAAATAAGTACAGAACCGGGGTGAATTTAGTACAAAACTACATAGTTGAAGTACAGAAATCTCAAAAATAGGTATTTTTTTGTCGATTTCTAATATCATTCTTAGTACATAAGAGATTAAGTTGAATTTAACTAGTTAAGTCATTTCATGACTATCAAATCATGATTTATTAGTTCTAGGATTGATATAGTCATGAGAGATTCATTGGCTTTTGATGGTGATATCGAAAGGATATATTTACCACATACAATAATGTTGTATATTAATATGAATGAGAACATAAGTAGTTTGATGTAGGTGTTTGTATTCCCAACCAATTGCACACGTACGTATTATCACTATCATTACTTGAATAGAACATATTTTTTCGCGTTAGATGGTCTTATACATTGTTTCATACATCGAATTAAGGTAAGTCAAAGAAAAAGCAAGTATGAAAACAAGGCAAATAAGTATTGAAAAGGCGAATTCAGCACAAAATAGCAAAGTCCAGTATAAAATCTCAAAAATTAGTTGTTTTTTGTCAATTTACAGTACCATTCTTAGTACATAGGGGATTAAATTGAATTTAACTAGATAAATCGTTACATGATTATCAACCTATGATTAATTAGTCCTAGGACTAATACAGTCATGAGAGGTTCATTGACATTCGATGGTGGTGCTGGAATGATACATTTACTTCATATCATACACCAATGGTTTACATTAGCATAAATGAGAACATAAGTGGTTGAATGTGAGTGATTTGTATTCTCAACTATTTGCACACGTACTATCACAACTATTACTTGAAGAAAATATGATTTTATTGTATTAGAGGGGTCTTATGTGTTGTTTCACGCATCGAATTAAGGTAAATTCAACTAAGAAAAAATAAGTTCAAAAGTATGTCAAATAAGTACAGAATAAGGCAAATGCAGTGCAAAAATGCAAAGGTTCAGTATAAAAATCCCAAAAATTAGTATTTTTTGTCGATTTGCAGTATCATTCTTAATACACAAGAGATTAAGTTGAATTTAATGAAATAAGTTGTTATATGATTATCAAACTATGATTTATTAGTCATGAGATTGATATAGCCATGAGAGGTTAATGGGCCTTTGATGGTGTTGTTGGGAGCATACATTTACTTTATACACCAATGGTTTACATTAGTATGAATAAAATTATAAATGGTTGTGTATGGGCATTTGTGTTCTCAACTATTTGCACGCGTACTATCACGACTATTACTTGAAGAAAATATGATTTTATTGTATTGGAGGTTCTTATGTGTTGTTTCACCTATCGAATTAAGGTAAATTTGGCAAAAAAAAAAAAAAAAAAAGCAAGTATAAAAACACTCTACATACGTACTAGATTATGAAATTCAGTATAATATATTTAGAGTCAAGTATTAAATATGACAAAAAATGGTATTATTTTCAAAGAATATGGTGTTAACACGAAAGCAAAAACAACTAATAAGATTGTGCTAAGGCTGCAAACATGTTTCTCAGCATCCTATTAAGATATGCAAGTATTTTGAGATTAGTTTTGAAATACGCACATACAAAACTTAAGTATTTTCTGTTTGAATACGTGTATCTCATTATTTGCTCGACAAAAATGTGTTTTGAATGTTTGAGATGGTCTAATATATTGTTCATCCATAAAATTAGGCAAATTAGGTCATTCCTTGCAATGTTGAAGTCTAAATGAATTATCTCACCACATGTAGTACTATTTTATACTATTAGTTGTATTCTTAACATTTGAAGACGTTCGTATCATAACCATTACTTGAAGAAAATACGATTTTATTATTTTCGAATGGTCCTATATATTGATTCATCAATAAATTGAGTTAAATTAGGTCATACATGAATAAGTATAGAATTACTATAATACAATATATTTCTGCAGTCGAGTATTTATATACCAAAATGAAGTACTATTTTACTAAAATGAGGTATTAATTTTCTGTTATGTTGTATTACTTTTATAAATTTTAGATATCGTTCAACTTAACAATTCTAGACTTTGTTATATTGGTTCAACCATGAACCCCCCCCCCCCTTTTAACAATATTGACGTCCAAATGAATTATTTTACTAAATACACTAGTGCTATACATTAGTGGTTGTAGTCTCAACCATTTTAACGTGTGCTTATCCATACCATTACGCGAAGAAAATATGATTTTATTGGATGTAAATTAAACCATACAACAAATGAGTATAGAAACACTCAAATGTAGTACTAGTTTCTAAAGATGAAGTATTTTATTACTATTATCAAGTATGGCTTTGCATAGGTGAAGTATTTGATTTTTGAATATGAGGTACTACTTTTCTGATTTGTAGTATCAATTTTATACATTTTAAATATTGTTCAGTTTAACTATCATAGTTCTTATTATAGTGCTATAGCCAAGAACCATTGTTTTTTTCCCACAATATTGATATCGAACTAAAATAATTATCACGTACAATAATGCTTTACACTAGTAGTTATCTTCCTAACTACTTGAACTGATGTGTATCATACTATTACTTTAAGAAAATATGATTTCATTGTTTTAGATAGTCTTATATGTTGTTTTCACTAATAATTTGAGATAAATTAGGGCATATTACAAGTGAGTATAAAAATACTCTATTGCAGTATTAATTTCTTAAAATGAAGTACTTTTGTTCCTGTTATCATGTATCTGTATAAATGAAGTACTGATCATTTGAAATGAGGTATTGTTAGTATAGTACAAAATGACTCGAAGTATAAATCTGCCCTATGGGTGAAAAATAATAGTAATTCATGACTATTTTATATAATAAAAGAATAGTACAATATATATACATATATTGTGTACAACTATACATATGCTATGAAATGGCTTTTCCTGACCCTTTTCTGACTCTCATCAATTCTATTTCCACCCCCTCTCAATATACCCTTTCAACCCAAATCTTTGCTTGAACCCATCTCCAAATCTTATTTGTGTATTGGTTGTTAGTTTCTCACTAAGTAGGTGAATTCTTGATTGTTGTTGGCACTGCTAAAAGAATTGGGACCTTTCCAACATAAGACAAAAGAGGAATCCTCAATTTCTTTATTGCTTGTATAGGCTATTATCTTTTTCAACCACAACATATAGTAAAAGCCTACCACAAGACCCATCAAGAAATAGGTTGTCAAATGGCGGAAAAATAAAGAAGAAGACCCATCAAGAAATAGGTTGTCAAATGGCGGAAAAATAAAGAAGAAGAAGAAGAAGAAGAAGAAGAAGAAGAAGTAGATGAGGAGGATGAGGAAGAATGAAACTGCCTAGGTGTATCTACGGGAGAGAGGCATCGTAGGGATAAAGAAAGTGTTTGTATGTAAACTAAACCAAAAAAAAAAAGAGGAGAAAATAAGACTTATAGGGCATTTTGGTGAAATCAAGCGAGTGGGACGTAAACTCTAAATTGAAAATTGAAGTGGAGACTTAAAACTGTAAAGTGGGTGAGTGGGGATTGAGTCATGAATTGAAAGTAGGTTAGGGTATTTTTAAATAAGATCCCCCCATTTATTCACTTATATATATTACATATTAAATGATAAATTATAATTTATAAGATACTAATTTATAATTTGTAAAATACTAAAAATTATAAAGTTGAAGGAAAATATAAAATTTCTATTCAAATGATTGTATAAAGATATAAATAAATATATAATAAAATTTCATTATATAATATATTATATATGATTAATGACTTATTTTTCAAATATAATAATGCAAGTATGAATGGAAATTCATCATTATCTTAACAAATTTCTTTTTATATTTTAATGTTCAAACTTCAAAAATTAAAACAATAAACTTTTGCCTTTTAGTAGGAAAAAAGGTTGAATTTAGTTAGGATCCCCGCTAGGAGAGTGGAAGGAGGTACACATGAGATGCGCACAACAAACAATGCCGTATGGAGGCATGACCAGCAAAGCGGCGCCTAAGCTCCCCACTTTGGCGATCGATTGAGGTACGTACTCTGCCGCCTCCAACAATGCATCTGCCAATGAAATCGAGGAGCCTAAGATGGCACTTTTTGGGCCAATTAGGAAGCACGCATCTAGGTTGGCCACTAGAGGTGCTTGTTCGCAGTTAGTTTGTCCTTTTCATACCGACGAGGACAAAAGACTTTTTTACTATGGTTTACGCTATACCTATGGTGACGACTCTCATTAGGATGTCGACAAGAATGCCTTTAGTAGTGATCACATGAGAGGTATAGTGAGTGAGTACAACCAGGAAAAATTAGAGTTGTACTCTTCTTCCTAATTAACTAAGATAGTCGTCGTGCATTTTTTGTAGGTAAATGTTCATATCCGCACCTAGTTTATTCTACGTACTTGTTCTTTTCTACAATGATGTATAATTTTTTAATATTTGTGCTATATTTTTTATGGGCACAGGCTTGGAACTTAGTTGAATAAATGTTCTGCCGAGCGGAGGGAGCTGCAACGATGATATCATAACTTAAAGAGGAGGCTACCAAATTAGCTCGACAATAGAGGTAGAAGGAGGAGTTCGCGAAGCTGTAGAAAGAGCATGAGTAGTTGAAAGCGCGATATGATAAGGAGGTGAGATTGGGATGAAGTTTTTGGAGTCTTCTACTGGGAAGATGCTCATGTTGATCGTAAGTTAAAGAATTCAAGGGTTCTGACGAATTCTTCAAGATAGTTGAGGTAAAGGCGGTAGCTATTTATGAACAAACCATCCAGGTTTATCTCAGTATTTTGAGTGAGACCGAGCGGTGCCTAGCCAAGGACTTGTTGATCTTAGATCATACTATTCCAGTCAATCTTTCTACTAGATAACCTGAAGGGATGTCTAAAGCTGGTACAAAGGCAATTGTTTAGGATCATGTTGATGTTACTCTGTAGGAGTCCATGGATTTCTTTAGAATAGGAGTAATGGATATGAGTTTTCACTTTTTTGTGTGTGTTTTGGGAATACTTAGCTTTTTTTTTTTTTTTTTTTTCTCTTTTCTAGCTTTAGTCACATTTTGAATCATTTTTTAGATTTAGTTGTTCCTTTTAGAGGTTAAGTGTTGGTCAGATATTTTTTGTCATTCTAGATGTTTGCTTCATTTTTACTTATGAAAGTTTTTTATTCATTCATATTTGTTCATATGCTTAGCCAAATGAATGGTTGTCAAGTGTTGTTATAGGGTCAGATGTGCTTAATGCAAAGCAAGGGTGCGTGAATGAGGCACTAGGCCTCTTTTTATTATATTTTATCACTATTCCCTATGAAGAGGTTTTATCAAATCACGTAGAGTGGCGCATAAGAGCATGGTTGAATTCTACACCTTATGGTGTAGTCTTGTCGTAATTCTTAATCAATTTCATCAGAAGTAATTGAGGACCTCAATGGGGAGGTTTCATCGTAATACTTAATCATTTGTTTTGAATGTGGTTGAGTGCATCGTTGGTGAGGGCTTAGATGATGTTTCGTTGTAGATCCCGTTTAGAGGGTCTTGATGTCATTAACAATTGTTGCAGTTTGATTATGGTCTCATTCTTGAGGTCTTTATTATTAGTGCTAAGTATTGTGATGACACCAGAGTGTGAGACTTGCTCAAGAGATCTTATCGCCAGACATTGAGTCATTACAGTGGGAAGTGTCATATTGGCTATGTGTCCCCAGAGGGGTTCGATAATTGATTTTTGGGGTGCAACCACGTATCTCTTGGGAGGCCTCACAGTGGGTTTACACTAAGTTAGTTCAAGTATCAGTGCAGTTCAATTTTAAAATATTAAGGTGTTGCCATACCTTTGAAAATGATATATAGTGGGCTTTATTGTGGTAATCACATACCCTCGAAGGGATCGTATAGTATAATTACGTCAAGTAGTTACTAATTACCTCTAAGGCGAATTTATGGTGTTCTTCTGAGCGGAGACCGCGTACCCATGCAGGGACCGTATAGTGGGATTATGCCAAAGAGTTGCCACTTATCCCTGGGGGATTTATAGTGGGCTTTTAAGGAACAACCATGTATAACCGAAGGCACCATATAGTGGGATTATGCCAAAGTGTTGTCAAGTGTGCTTCAGAGAGTGATACGCAAGCACCTCAAGTGAATTAATTGACAGTAAGAGATAATAATGTAGAAAAAATAAAAATCACTCATATGCTTTTTAACATCAAAGGAGTGCCATTTCCCTAAAGGCTAGCTTTATTCAAGTTTAGAAAAAATAACTTCTTAGTTGAAAGGAAATATTACTTTAGAACAAAAAAATAACTTCTTAGTTGAAAGGAAATAGTACTTTAGAACAAATGCTAACCACTTAATCAAAAACCAATCTAAGGAAAACAAGAAATCAAATGGGACACCATTGTCTGTGCATCCAAGCAATGTGGTGGATGGCTTCCTGTGTGAATATCTCTATGATGCTAGTGTCTTGGAGCACGCCTTTGTCCTTTTTTTATTCTCTATCTTGCAGCTCCTTTATTTGATCAATCCTGGGGCTAGACTATTGATGTTCTTCAAGGTGTTGGCATAGCATTCTTTGGCTACTAGCAAGTCATCAATAGCTTCTCCGATCCTATTCAACATGGAAACTTCAGCTTCATGTGGTATGTTAAAACCACTACTCGGAATATGTTTAAGATGGGTCTCCCTAATATTGTGTTGTAAGTAGATGGTGTCTTAACTATTAGAAACCTAATCATCATTGTCACTCGCTTGGGATGAGTACTCAAAGGGGGAGGTAATGACACTTCTCCCAATGTTTCTACTGTGTCACTAGTGAACCCCACAAGAGGAGTATTGATTTCCTATGGTTGTGCATTATCTACTCTTAGCTGGAGGAATGCATCATAGAACAAGATATTAGTTGAGCTGTCACTATCTACCAAGATTTTCTTCACCTAGAATTTAGTTAGGGATATAGAGACTACCAGTGTATTAGTATGTTCTCTTTGTCGAGGCTCCAAATTCTTTTCTCCAAAGGTGATGTTAGGCATTGAGGGACGTACTTTAAAACTTTTTAGTAGGATCAACTACACGAGCTTAGATCTATCTCGCTACTCGTACCAACGCCCTCCTTGATTTAGTGAAGTCTCCATTATGGTGGTAATGAGGCGACGCTGTAGCGCCACAGTCAAAATTTCTGCTTTAGGTGCAATGAGTGTCGTGTAGGTGGTGAAAGCTCTAAGGGGATTATGTTCCTGATCTCCATGCTTGATGTAATTGTTCCCTTCATCGCACATTTTGCACTTACTAGCCTAGATTACAGCTTTCTCAATTTTGATGTGTTTCACTCAAATTGTAGAGCTCTATCCTCGCCAGTAAATTGTCCAAATGCCCTTAAGGTCCACAGTGCCATCAAACTCTGTAAGTTGGCTATTTTTGTTCTAGGGAGAAGTGATTCCACCAAGATGGTGGGGAGAAAAGGGTTGCATCTTGAGAGAGCGACAACTTGAGGGTAATATTGTTTCCCCACTCTTTTAGGGATGCAGAACCAATAAGTGCATCTGGAGTATAGTAGCAGTGATCACATACCGACTGGACTCCGCTAGGAGTAGGGTGGGTGTTTTCCTGCTGGGGCGAACGGAAAGGAGTAGTGTCACATTTAGAGTTGGCTCTTCGCTCAATTCTCTCCAAGAAAGACGAAGCCTTAGACTTTAGTGAGAGGATTTACTATAGCTCTTGGAGGCGGTGCTTCTCAACATACTAGGCAACTACTTTGGTTGCAGCGTGGGCAGTAACATTCTCTAGCAGAGTCCTCAATGCCTAGATCTCATTTGCACTCTCAACTTCATCTTTCATAGTTCCTATAGACGACACCAAAATGATGTTGTATGTAAATAGATTCAGATCCTTTTGGCAAACAACAAGATTTAAGGTTCATTTTCTCTGGAATGTGATGCAAAGAGTTTTTCTAGTTCTTGAGTTTTCACGTATTCTTGCAAATAATTTCTTGCCTCAATTCTCTTTGGAGCTCAGTATTTATAGTTCAATTTTTAATGGGCTTGAGCCCATTAAAGTTTTGTTGCCCTTCTTGATGGGGTTATTTAAATTGGGGCTCTCCAATCTTTTTATTTATTCTTTTACCTTTTCACTAGGGCTATCAATGGATCAAATTTTAGTCAGAATCCAATCTGAATTCAATTCGAATTTTAGAATTTTTATCTAATTAAAATATTTGATGAATCAAATCCGATTATAAATATTCAAAATCCGAAATAAGTGGATTGGATATGGAATTAAGCTATCCGATCCGTTAAAGATCTGAATCCGAACCTTAATATTTTTTATTAAATTAATACTCTAATATATAATATTAATAAATATTTTAAAATAAAATCTATGTCTTATATTGACATAATATCTATATTAACATCTATATTATACTATTAATATTAAGTTTTTAACCTAAAAAATAAGAGATATATTGATAAAATGTCAAATATAATAACATATAATAGTTCATCTATACATTAATATAATGTGAAAAAGGAGTTTAGTATTCAAATATTTAACTTTTTGACAATATATAATAAAAAGTTATTAAAAATTCAAATATGACATATATTTACTTTATAAATACAATATTTTTATAAAATTTAAAAGGAAAAAAAGAAAGAAAAAAAAAGGAAGAATAAATCAGGTCGGATTTTTCAATCAAGTTTCGGATATCCATCGAATTCGAATGTAATATTGATTAGCAAAGATCCTATAGGATTTTGGGTTGGATTCGAATATGAATTTTGTTAATCGGATTCGGATTCAGATATGACAGATCCGATTCAAATCCGACCCGTTGACAACCCTACTTTTCACCCTTATATATTTAATTATTCATACCAAGCATTAGTTGTAAAATTTTAAATTTCTAAATAATGAAAGCATGTTACCTAACCAAATTTAATAATCTTGTAATAAATTTTTAAACACATTCCCACACATACATCTATATTGTAACATGCAGGAAAGGGGTATTTTATCCGCAATTATGTTATTCTGATCAAATTTTTGGAATTTAGAATTTCTTTAATTTCTTACAATTATAAATCATTAAATTTTTTACATTAGTTGTAAATTTCTTAATTTTACAGTTCAAAATATGACAATGAATCAAATTTAATGGCCATTTAATAACTTTTTTAGACTCATTCACGCAGATATAAATCTATACTAGTGTTCGAAAAATCGGACCGCTCATTGAACCGAAAAACTTATCGGTTCACGATTCACTGGTTCAACCGTTGGTTGGCCTGTAATTGAACCGTGACGTCATAATTACGCAATATATATATTATTTAAAAAATTAATAAAATGCCAAAATATAAAACATAAAGAGTTTTAAATGATATTCTCTAACATCACAATTCAAATTTTTTAATATATCAAGTTTAAAGTTTAAAGTTTAAACACATAAATAATTTAATGATATCTGAGCCACTCCTTATTTGACTAATACTAGGCTACTTTGACTTTTAGCTTGTACCATAACCTTGAACTTTAGTACTTAGGCAAAAAAATAAAAAAACAAAAAAAATAATTTCATTAAAAAATTAAAATTAAAAATAAAAAACCGTTCCGGTTCAACGGTTGGTCCGTTCAAACCGGACGGTTTTCATAAAAAATGCTCATTTTTTTGTTTTTCTAATTTTTTCAAAAAATCAGACCAGGCCACCGGCCGGTCGACGGTCCAACTGGTCCGGTCCGATTTTTTAATCATCGATCTACACTGTTACAGGAAGAAGGTCATTTAATAATAATTGTGCAATATTATTAAATTCTAAAATTTTATAATATAGAATTCTTTTTAACTACTTAAGACAATTTCTTTTAATGCGTAACTTTATTTGTGAATTTCTTGATTTTGTAAATTATCAAAATATATTAACTAATCAAATTAATTGTCATTTTCTAATAAATTGTTTAAATACAGACACATGCAAAGTATACATGGGAAGGGATTTTTTACCATAATTATGTAATTCTAACTAAATTTTGAATTGATATATTTTAGATTTTTTTTGAAATTATTTAGATTACTCCGATTGCTTATTTAACAATAATTGTGAATTTCTTTTTTTCTTAAAAAAAATCATTAAAATATATCAACTCATTAAATTACTGACATTCTAATACATTCTTTAACAAATATACACACAGTATATTGTACTGCTATGTAGGAATAAAGTCTTCAGACTATAATTATTTAATTCAGACGAAATTCAGAATTTTTAAAATTTAAAATTTAAATAATTTTATTGGTTGATTAACAATGTTTTTTTATTTTTATTTTTAACTTTCTGAATTAACAAAATAAGTCAATCAACTAATTTTGATAACAATTTAGTACATTCTTTATACTCATGCAGGAGTCCATAAATTAGGAAATTTTTTTTAATGAAAACTAATACAACTTACATAAACTTAAGGAAGACTCCAATTGCGACATTAAGAAATGCCACTAAATTAGTCAAATTTTAGCGTTATGAATCTGATTGCATTTTTTTTTAGTCATTTATTTATATCTTGATATGACAATATTTTTTATTAACAATATTACAAAATAGGTTTTATTTTTGTTCAATTTTTAATTTGCCTTTTGTATGTTCTATAAATTTTTTCATCGTCTTTTCCATTCTTCAATCACTAAACCAATCAGAGAACACTATTAATTTAGTTAACAATTACAAAATGAATGGAATTTGAACAATCATGATAATGTTTTGAATATGTTTCATGTTAAGAGAAATACGAGTAATATATACATATATATATAGTGACTTATTTTCGTATTGTATATATCCGGAGAAAACAAAGAACTCAGGACAAACTACCAACATTTTCAAAAAAAAAAAAAAATATATATATATATATAAAGGTGTGATGTATATACATACAGTCAGTTATATTTTCTAAATTAGTTATTATTCATTGAAAATGCAAATAATTGGCCAACTCATGATAAAACTGTGCTTTTCTTACGCAAAGTACTTAATTAATCATAAATACCTCATGTATTCATAAAAATGTAAAATTTATCATTTGAGTTTTACAATGAAGTTTGAAATAAGTTTTTCTTTGTTATATTTTCACTAAACTGAAAGATATACTTTGAACCCAAATTATTAGTACTGGATTGGTTGAGTTCTAGACAATTATTTTCTCATTTTACACTATTTCGAAAATAGAAAACGTTATTGTTTGTACCATTTTAAATGAAAACACTATCCATTTTCATTTTCATACCTATAAAAAACCTATAATACCTATTAATTTAAAAATAATTAAAATCCACCAACTAATTAAATATTAATTTTTTATTATTTCAAGACAATGGAACCCACATAAAATTTAATACTAATTTTTCATCACATCACCTTCCACTAACTTATTAAATAATTATTTCTTTTTCTATCTTTTTAAATATTTAACACTATTATATTAAAATATTATTTTCAATCTACCTTTCTTCAAAATTATTACAATTCACAACCAATCACATTTTTATTTTCATACGTAAAATAATGATAAAATGAAAACACATTTTAAAACAATGAAAAAAGAAAATGAAAATGAAAACACAACCAATCCAACCCTTAGTATCTAGTTTGAAAAAAATTACGGTTGAAATAAATAAAAAGACTTTAATTGACAATACTAATTAATACTAGAAATAGTTTTCCTTCTATTTTTACTTCGAATGTAATTCATTTATTATCATTAATGACATAATTCAAATTAATTAATCATTTTAATTTTTTATGAAGTTTTTACAATAATGGAATTTAATATCTAAAATTATAACTTTTTAAAAAGATCATATCTTTTGAAAGAAACCCGAAAGCAATGCAAAATTTACGTGAGTAAATAAAATAAATGAAGATGTTAAACATTTTGTGGATGCATTTAACAGTTCAACTGCTATTGAAGATTAGAGTTTTGGATTGTGATCTGGCTGTAGTAATTTAAATATATGAATTTACTTTTATGTATGCCCCACTATTTATTTATATTAGTAATTTGGCATTTTTGATACATGTGTTAAAATTTATATAGTATTTTTTAAATTATAATAATAATATTTATTCATTTTTATATAATGTAAATTTATTTTACTAATTTTAATATATTTATTTAATTTTTTATAAATAAAAATTAAAAAATTATAATAAAATGGTCATTGTAGACATAAAATGAGTGTGTTATAATTGTATTACATAAAAAAAGTAAAGATATTTTAGACAACTCATTCGAAAACACAAAGAGGTACATAGTTTACTAATAATATAAATATACCCCAATAATATATATATCTTGCAACACTTATTATATTTTACATATATAATATCAATATGTATTCTCTTAAAAACTTTATATGACACTGTTATCTAGTAGAAACCCTATATAAAAAAATATTTGTAATATAATATTTTAATCTAAAAACGATTCATCCAAACATTTTTTGTCCAAATTACATTTTATTAATTATTTTTCAATAGATCATCCAGACATATATGTACTTCTCTAAAAAAAATCTGTACAAAGTTTAAAAACATCTTTTCCTAAAATATTTCTTCGCAATATAACAGAAAAATTTTGACAAGACAATTAGCCTAAGGCAAACATCCTCAAAATTTTCAAATAAATATAAGAGTAAAATATAATATATATATATATATATATTCATCTTTTTAATTAATTGTCTATGCATAAAGTTGAGTGCTTGTCAATTGGTGCATCCGCACATGTACATATCATTACATATGGTATAATAAATAGTAATTATGACTAAATCTCTAGCAAGTTATAAAATGGTGAAATTAATTTTAATGATGATTGTATATTTGATGCTTGAGAACATAATTATGAAGGCACAAATTCTCAAGTGCTTTTAATTTCATTTACAATCAATCAAAATTAATTTATATAGAATCATTAATATCCAATTATTCATAAATATAAATTTATTACACAAAATATTCTTTACCTCCTAAGATCTTGTATTATTGAATTTTCAATTAATTACTCAACCCCATGGTATATATATGTATAATTATCATTATAAGGTAAACCATAAAATCCCAATCCTAGTGGTAGGGACAATTGAAGAGTTGCATCCAAAAATATAGGAACCACCTTTGACTTTGTGAGGTTGATTTTTATTTATTTAATTTTCCTTTCCTTCCTCCTTGAAATATGTGTATATTTGTCAAACGTATGAAATCATAAAAGGGTATAATTGTCATTACACGGCTGGTCCGCCGGAAGTTATTCCGGCCGGCGGCGGCTACCAGCATTAACTTTTGCTCCGGTGGGTTTACCATCCTTAAATTTAAAGCTCCAAACTGTGCAGTGGCCATGTGTTATTAATTTGTATCCACCAATAATTACGAGCATTTGTCCTTTTTTATCTATCTTTTTTAAATATATTTTCAACAAGAAATAAATGAATGAGCACAAAAAGGAAAACATAATTAAAAATTTTTCATGTATTTTCTTGAATAGTGTATTTTTTAAATAAGAGATTTAATTTTAAATAATTTATTTCCTTTTTACAGGCAAGATAAGATCAAAATATAGTGATTGAGAGTATGAGATTTCAAGAATACATGATTAATCACCATAATTCTGAAAAATACATATAATTAAAAAACCAATATCAATTCTTGAAATTACAAAGAATTATGATTATTAGTAGTCAAAATTACAAGAATTCAAAAGCCCCCTTCCCCTCCCCACTCCCACTTTATTACTTCCTCTTTTTCTCTCACCGTGTGATCAGAAACTCATAAATAATCCATCAGTTACAAGTTTACAACACACATATACTTGTACACATATATATATATATATATGCAAGTATACTTATAGTAGATGGATGAAATATTAGTGTAGCGATACATAACCAGTGTGTATTGTGTGTGTACGTAGGTAAGGAGGTAGGGTAGCAGTGTTATTATTAATATTATTATGGGGTTGGCTTTTGCCTGCTCTTATTTTTCTTCTATGGCTCTCTTACCAATCCTTTTTTAATTACACCACACCTTCCCCTCCCACCCTCCCACGATTATTTCTCTTTTCCCATTTCCTTCTCTCCACCAACAAGGCAACAACCCTCTCAACCATTTTCCTCCCCACCCGCACGGCCGCACCCCCCACCCCCACCCCCATATATATAATTTTATATATAGATGTATATATATATTTTCTTGGGGGCGTTACTCAAGCTAAACTGCCAAAAATGAAAACATGGCTGGTGCCTTGACCAATGCTACACTTGCTTCACATGCTCAAAATCCACACCCTAAACTCCATATTATTTTCTATATCAAATCCCAGATATTCTTCTTCTTGTTCATTATTACTGCTTGGTTGTTTTGTGTTGTCCACTAATTTTATTTTATTTTATTTTATTTTTATTTTTGTAATCCATAAGTTTTTATTGTCATTGCTTTATTATAGTAAGTGCAGTTATTACAGTTATATTATGGGAGTAGGTTGTAATCTGCAAGAGTTTCTTGAATACAGTATTTATATTTGTATTGATATACACCAGAGTTTTTTATTCGAGTGAGAAGTCGGGTAAATAATCAGCAGAAAGGATGGACTTTAGCAGCGGGGTCGGTGGTTCCAGCGGTGGCGACCACCACGATGATGGCGGGTCCGATTCTCACCGAAGGAATAAGCGTTACCATCGACATACGACCCACCAAATTCAGCGGCTGGAAGCGTAAGCCTATCTTTTGTTTTTTTAAAAAAAGAAAGAAATCGATATCTAACAACTGAACTCCATGCACACATACCATGATGATAAAAAAAAAATGATTTCCTTTGTTTCAGCCCCCAAAAAATATTTTCATGTTTTTAATCTTTGGCCAAAAAAAAAAAAAAAAAGAAAGAAAGAAAGAAAAAAAGAGTGCCCAAGAACTGGTTCCGATTATACTGAGTGTGTATGTGTGTGTGTGTTATGGGTGTTTAGGGTGTTCAAAGAGTGTCCCCACCCAGATGAGAAGACAAGAAATCTATTAAGCAGAGAGTTGAATTTGCATCCTCGGCAGATCAAATTTTGGTTCCAGAACAGAAGGACTCAGTTGAAGGTTTCTTTTTCCTTTTTCTTTTTTAGTGATCATGACTCTATTTTTGTTTATTATTTTCCTAGATTCTATGATGATCTAATTTTCTTATGTATGAGTTTTTGAATTTTTACTTTGTTTTAGGCACAACATGAGAGAGCAGATAATTGTGCACTTAGAGCAGAAAATGATAAGATTAGATGCGAAAACATAGCAATTAGAGAGGCCCTCAAGAATGTGATTTGCCCCTCTTGTGGAGGTCCTCCCGTTTCTGAAGATTCCTACCTCGACGAGCAAAAATTGAGAATGGAAAATGCCCATTTGAAAGAAGAGGTCTCTTTTGATTCCTCATTCTTGATTTATGTGATTCAATTGTAATTTTAGTCTTTTTTTCCTTTGTTTCCCAAATGATCTTCTTTTGACATTCTTTCATTGCCTTAAAATGATTTGCAGCTGGACAGAGTTTCTAGCGTTGCAGCCAAGTACATAGGAAGGCCTATTGCACAACTCCCATCAGTGCAGCCTATTCATGTATCTTCATTGGATTTATCTATGGGAAGTTTTGGGGGTCATGGAATTCCAGGCCCTTCTCTTGATCTTCTCTCAGGAAGTTCGTCAAGTGTACTTCCAAATTTAGCATTCCCTCCAATGAGCATTTCGGATATGGATAAATCACTCATGGCTGATATAGCAGCCAATGCCATGGATGAATTGATTAAGCTCTTGCAAACCAATGAGCCACTTTGGATGAAGTCAGCTGATGGCCGGGAAATGCTCAATCTTGAAAGCTATGAAAGGATATTTAATAGTCCTAATAGTCACTTGAAAAATCCCAATATTCGGATCGAAGCTTCAAGAGATTCAGGTGTCGTAATAATGAATGGTTTGGCATTGATCGACATGTTTATGGATGTGGTTAGTTTCTCTGCTTTTATGTTTTTTACCTGTATGATTCTTGTTTTGAACTGTATATAATAATGATGCTGGAGTGGGTTTTTTTAACTTAAATGTCAGAACAAGTGGGTGGAATTATTTCCCACAATTGTCTCAAGGGCTAGGACTATTGAAGTTATATCATCAAGAATGCTAGGAAGCCAAAGTGGCACATTGCAGCTGGTAATGAGAATTAAGTAGAGATTGTCTCTTCTAATTTACTGTCATGCGGTTTTTGTTATCTTTCATTCTTATTCTCAAACTTCCTCACTATTTTTGGTAGATGTATGAAGAATTGCAGGTTCTTTCTGCCTTGGTACCAACCAGGCAGTTCTATTTCCTCCGTTTCTGTCAGCAGATTGAACAAGGATCCTGGGCAATTATCGATGTGTCTTATGATATTCCTCACGAAGAAAGCTATTTTTCTTCTTCATGTAAAGCTCACAGGCTTCCTTCTGGCTGCTTGATTCAAGACATGCCTAATGGTTATTCAAAGGTTGTAAAGTGAACTAAATTCTTGTACTGTAATAAAATTGGTTGAAGTTTTAGTTTTTATTAACATTAGTGTATCACTATCAGGTAACTTGGGTGGAACATTGGGAAGTTGAAGATAAAGTGCCACTTCATAGTCTTTACAGAGACCTCGTTCATGGTGGGTTAGCCTTTGGAGCCGAAAGATGGCTTTCCAATCTTCAAAGGATGTGTGAAAGAATTGCTTGTTTGATGGTTACTGGAAATTCAACTCGTGACCTTGGAGGAGGTAACTCCTAAGAAAACTTTTCTATAGTCCATAGAGATGAAAATTAATGTTTGTTTCTAATTGTAGCAATTTCTTGTATTGACAGTGATTTCATCACCAGAAGGCAAAAGAAGCATGATGAAACTTGCCCAGAGAATGGTCAACAATTTCTGTTCAAGCATTAATCCTTCTAATGGCCAAGAATGGAGCACACTGTCCGGGCTGAACGAATTTGAAGTCCGAGCAACGCTTCACAAGAGCACTGATCCTGGCCAGCCAAATGGTGTTGTGCTTAGTGCAGCCACCACAATCTGGCTTCCAATACCTCCACAAAATGTGTTCAATTTTTTCAGGGACGAGAGAACTCGGCCTCAGGTGAGCATTCTGATCTTTTCAAACCAGTATTTTAACTTTGGAATTATTTAAGTCTTATTTTATGCTCCAGTTGAATTCAAACACCTTACATTTACTTCTATATCTTCCTATCTTCAACATTGTAGTGGGATGTTCTGTCCAATCAAAATCCTGTTCAAGAGGTTGCTCACATTGCTAATGGCTCTCATCCGGGAAATTGTATATCCGTCCTCCGGGTAAAAATTCTTTTCCTTCATTATTTTTCCCTCATTTGCTCTCTACAATGGCATAACTAACAAGCCTGACCCCTTGAATCAGGCATTCAATACTAGCCAAAACAACATGTTGATACTCCAAGAAAGCTGCATAGATTCATCAGGCTCACTTGTCGTCTACTGCCCTGTTGAACTACCGGCCATCAACATGGCGATGAGCGGTGAGGACCCTTCATACATCCCCTTACTGCCATCGGGATTCACAATTTCACCTGATGGCAGGCCAGACCACCTCCAAGCTGGTGGAGGAAATGGAGATGGGGCCTCAACCAGCTCCAACCCGAGCATTGGTTTTAGCTCCTCAGGTTCACTAATTACCGTGGTATTTCAAATACTTGTAAGCAACTTGCCATCTGCCAGAATGAGTCCTGAATCAGTGACTACAGTTAACAACCTTATCGGCAACACTGTCCACCAAATTAAAGCCGCCTTGAATTGCAGTACTTCCTGATGCAACATGTTTGTATGGGAAAAAAAAAAAAAAAAAAAAAGAAAAGAAAAAGGTTCATCTGTTACCAAATTTCCCTAATGCATGCTCCACAATTGTTTGTCTACTTCTGTGTCTACCATCCTTAAATATAGGTACAGTTCAGAAGGAAAAAAGATTTCAGAGTCCTTTGTTAGCAAATTCGTGTCGTTAGTATTGAATGATGGGAGGGAACTATCTTTGGTTAGTTGGGGATTTTAAATGCTCCTAATTAGTCATATCATCAATAGCCTGAAGAGGACTTATTGCTGCAACAGACACTCCTTCTGCTACTACTGCTGCTGCTGCTACTATTGCTGCTGTTTTTGCTGTCAAGCGTCATTACAGTTCACAACAACCTTTTACTATGTCTTGGTTTTTCATTTTTTTTTTTTCCCTCTTTTTTGGATTTATGTTTTTCTTCGACAGCCCTTTATTGTTTTACTTCTCTGGAAGAGGAGTCAAGAACGCACCATACGTGTCTTTCCATGCTGTGTGGCGGTCCATTGCAAAAGGGTGATTCTGTGGTGGTTTTTTTTTTTTATTCTATATATTTCTAAACACAGCAAGAAATACTGTATGGTTCGGGTATTGACTTCTGTTTATGAACTTATATAATTCGTTTGTGAAAATTAGTTAAGAATTTGTTTTGTAATTTGGAAAAGTGGATCTATATATGTATATATATATATATATATATATATGATCTATCTCTTTGATTCACATTAATGCTCATTTTCATATGTGGTCCAATGTAGGAATAAATACGAGTTTAAAGTCATGGCAGTGGGGGCAATAACAATGACAGACTGGATACCTTGAAATTTTTTACCGTCACTACTTATCAAAAGGCTTCTTCTACTCTTGTACAAGAAAGAGTAATTGAGGTCACTTTTCAAGGGAAAATCCTACCTTAGGTTGGGTATGTAGCGGGTAGGGGCCGGCGGTCAATGAACGAAATAGACGTTTTATTGTTAGACGTGTACTCTAGTCTAGTCGCTCCTCCAATAATTTCAAAAAATTAAACTCGAAATAAATCTACATATAATCAATATACGCATTCTATATAGGTATGCCGTATGCTGTGGTCGATGAATGAAAAAAAAATACACTTGTATCGAGCCTTAGAACGTTGCTTGTCCAATGTTGTTATGATAAAAATTGGTCGAGTTTTTTCTGAATTCTTTTATCTTCAATATAAAATCATGTGTGTGTGTGTAGGGTTCCATTTACTACTACTACTTTCATGATGAAGATGTGTTTGATTGCAATTTGTTTAATTAAATGTCTTGTGTACCCACATAAAATAATTGCATTAATCTTCTTTGGTGGATAGCAATTTCATGCTGACAATAACACCAAATGAACCCTTTTGAGTTTGCCAAATTAGTCCAGTGAAATTTTTCTTAATTAAACCATTTGATTATTCTTGTCATTTTCCATCTGGTAAGCGCTAGGCGCTACCTTAGCTTCTGGTATTTCTTATGCTGACTTGGAAACCAACTTTTTCACAATGTCGCCATCACATTTGTCTATTCATAAGAAATAATGTTTTGTCCATGCCTTTTTTATTAAACTAATTAGTTTATGTAATATTGAATAATCTAAAGTTTATAGCTGTTCAAATTATTTTCATTACACGTGTTAAATTTGATTTTATGGGCTACTAAGATTAATATATATCTAGTTTGGCAAATTTAACTTTTTTTTTATTTCTACAAAAAGTTGTGTTTAATATACATGCAAACAACATTTGGGGGCCTCAAAGTACAAGATTTTTATTAATTTTGAGACGAAAGGAAGATCAAGGCACACACATTGGAGGCAATCCTAATCTCTTTGTGAAATGTAAAATTTTATACAAAATTATAAGTACAGATTGAGAAATTAACTAGGACGATTATTGCTTTTGGAACTTTCTCGGTTTCTCCTCATAATTGCATTTTTGAATATGTTTTCTTCTCTATTTTTTGTTTGTTTGCTTGGTGAGAAATAAAATTTAAAGAAATTATGCGAATAAATTCTCATAAGGAAAGATATGCACGCTCCATCCAATCATCTTTTCTCCTTATTTTGAGACTATTTTATCTTAGTCTTTTTCTCATACAATCCACATTCAAATAATTTTACATTTGAAAAAAAAAAAAAAATGTCATGTCAACAGTAAACATTACACTCTTATTTTTCATCCAAACACATCTTCACCTACCATTTTTAATTTCTTTAAAAAAAAATTATCTCATTTTTCTCATAAAATCCATTTAGTACCCCAAACCATCATAGCCCATATTTTAATGCATACACAAAAAAATGACTCTATAAATATAAGGGCTGGGTTGGAATCAATCAAGCATGAACATATTTGTATAACTCTATAGGCTTGATTATTTAATTTCATGTTATGATGAATTTGTTGATATATAGTACTTGTGGACTTCTTTATTTAATTACTCGTTGTAATGAATTTGTTAACGAAATTTTGATATATATAACAGCTGTGGTTTAATTACTTGTTGTAATGAATTTATTCTTATGGAGATCTTCATATAATACTTATGGATTTTATCATTTAACTATACATTCTATACATTTGTTAGTGAGATCATATATATATATATATATATAATAGTTCTGGACTTTGTTATTTAGTTACTTGTTGGGATAAATTTCTTATTGAGATCATGATATCTTAGATTTCATATTTGTGAAGGTAATCTTAATATAACAACGTAAATGTGATTTATCTTTGTAAGAAATGAAATTGAAAATAATAGAAAATTTTGAGAATGTCCAAATTTTGAGTGGGGCATTCGTCCATCTGGTTCTTGACCCACCATATATACGATTTGATGTAATGTCCGTTTGCCCAAAATACATGAAAGCATCTAATCCATCCAAGTGACCTTAATGTGGCAGGACGTTACCAGTCCTCCCATGTAAATGCTCCATTACTTCAATTAACTAATTTTGATCCCGTGCGTTGCATCGGGTAATAATTTTAAATTTTAAATTTTATTAGATCTAATATGTATTAATTATAATTTATATATTGATACTTTTTTAAATATTCTAAACATTAAACAAAAATAATAATTTATAAAAATTAACAAAAAAAAAATTACAAATATTTTTCAAACATCGAACTAACAAAATAGTAAAAAAAATCAATAAATCACGGGTTAAAAGAAAATCATAATATGAAAAAAAGGTGAAAAGAATCAATCAAAATCAAAAAAATATATCTAAAATTTTAATTTACCGTAAAATCGAGACTTCAAATTCCTTTTGTAAATTAAGTTGGCTCATAAACAAGCAAAAATTATTAATATTAGTAAATCATATAAAAATTACAAAAATACATGGATAATAAAATAAATAGAATTTAACTCACTAAGCAAATGATTCTGTAGAGGTGAAGCAAAAAAAAAAATATTTCATACCTTTAAATATTAGTGTATTGTATGTTCGGTTATTTTTAGTATATTTTATTTGTAGCAATTATGAGCTTAGATTAAGGAATTTAACTTAATTAAAATATCAAATTATGGAATAAAATATATTTTAGGAAATATTAAATTAAGGCAAACAATTTCAAACTAAATATAGACAGAGGTATAGGAAATCTTACCATTTCAAAATATAAAAAATGTCTCCGGACTTAATTCCTAAATTTATGAAATAAAAAATTAAATATTTAGCATAAGTATGTCAGTAGCTAAATTTACATACTCACATTAGCCATTTATATAATAACTTAACATTTGTTATATATATACACACATGTGTGTATATATATATAGAGAGAGAGAGAGAGAGACAGAGAGAGAGGAGTAGCTAGGAGTTTTTTGTCAATCACAAAATTTAACAAAACAAAACATACATAATTGTTGTTTTTAATGATTAAAGGTAACAACGATTGTACTATAATTGGTAAAGTTGTAAAATTCCTTAGCATATGCAATCTCGAATGTATTATTTTTTTAAATAAATTAACCATCATTTTTACTTTATTTGAAATAAATATGCTACTTTAAAAACATGGTTTGTAATCTTATTCGAACCAATAATATAAACATAGCTAGTTAATATATAAATTATAATTGGATCCATAAAAGTGTAAATATTAAACATATGAAAAGTAATAAAATTGCTTTTGAAAAAATTAAGTGAAAATAATTTTTACAAAGAAAGTTCTAAGTCTTAGTGATTAAAATATTAAATTATGATACAAAATATATTTTATTATATATATATATATGAAGACACATAAATATATGTATAGAGAGAGAGAGAGAGAGAGAGAGAGAGAGAGAGAGAGATTAATGCTCCATGCATCAAGCCGGCAGAACATATATAAACTATATATATATTAATTTCATATATAAACTTACAAATATAAATGGGGAGAGATAGAGAACTCGAATAAATATATTATACAATAAAAATTAAAATAATTTTATTACATTGGTTAGGCACCATCTAAACCTTTTAAAATAAAATTTACATAAAAATAAAAGAAAAAAGATTTTGATGCATGTCTCAATTAATCATCGAATCAAGATTACTAAATTATTAAATTTGAAAAGAAAAATATTTATTAATATAGTTTATTTTTATAAAAAAATAGTTTTGAATCCATACATTTTATAGACAATAAATTTAAATTTAAAAGTTATTTTATTTTATTTTAATTATAATTTAAATATTGATAATGTTTAATTTAATCATAAAAATAAGTCATAAGCCACCACCAAAACATCGAACCAAAAAAAATAAAAAAATAAAAAATATATAGGTTAAATGAAATTCATAACTCGAAAAAGTAAAAAAAAAAATCGATAAAAGCAAAAAAAAAAAAAAAAAAGAGGTTAAATGAAATCCATAACACTAAAAAAGTGGAAAAAAAAATCGACAAAAGCAAAAAATTATTGTAGTTGGTAGAATATAAAATTGTTAACTTACCACAAAATCGGGGCTCCAAATTTCCTTTACAAATTGACATGTTTATAAACATAAAAATTTATTAATATTAGGAAATCATATGTAAATTACAAAATACATGCATATTCAAAAAAATTAGAGTTTAACTCACAGCTTACAGTATGAAGAAAACAAAAGGACAATAATTTTGTATCTTTAAATATTAGTCAACTACATATTTCGGTTATTTTTAGTATAAATTACTTGTAGGAAATTATTTGCTTAGATTAAGGAATTTAACTTAATTAAAATATCAAATTACGGAATAAAATATAATTTTAGGAAATGCTAAATTAAGGTAAGATTTATATATATGTGAAAAGTTTTTTATTATACATAAAATAATATCTTATTAAGGTAGCTTCACCTCTTTTTTGGATTATCATTATTAATATTATATATATATATATATATATATATACAGAGAGAGGGAGAGAGAGAGAGATAGATAACTATAAAATTAAATTCCATATAAGCAATTAGCACTTTGCATACATAAACTAATATATATGCATATATACATATATATTATTTTCCATATAGATATATTGAGTACTTACCAATATTAAATATGGAGTTACTAAAAAATCATTTAAGATAGTATTTTATATTAATCACACAATAACTCATTTTTATAGCAAAAATTATATATTAATATGTATATATATTGAATATTTATCAAAATCAGATATCGGGTTACAAAAAATGAACTAATAGAATCTTTTTATATTAATGTTAAAATAAATAGTGATAGAATATTATTTATTTATATATATATGTTAATATAGGCAAAAAGAATAAAATTAATAATATAAGAATGAGATTAAAAAATTATAGGGAGTTACAAAAATTAATATAAAAGGTTAATGTATATTATAAATGGAAATATGTTGATATATAGAAAAGATAAATATGGAAATATAATATAGGGAGTTACATATGTTGCGGAAAAATTGCATTTTTAGTCCCATACGACAGGGGGGTTTGCAACTTTAGTCCCACGCTTTTTTAAATTTTAGAAAACATCCCAAAATTTAAAAAAAGTTGCAAAGTTAGTCCCAAAGCTCAATTTCCGTCCAGAATTTAACGGAGAAAGCGCGTGTGATGCGCGTGGCAGTCTACTGCGCGTCGCCTTGGTGGAAAAATTGCACTTTTAGTCCCATACGTTAGGGGGAGGTTGCAACTTTAGTCCCACTGTAGATAAATTAATTTGAAGCCAATTGAGAAGTGACATGTATAAAATAATATGCTAATTATTAATTTAAAATTCTCTATTTATATTTTGAAATTTATTAAATTTAATTTCAAAAGATAAATGATTAATTTTAATTAATAATTTAGTATTTATTTTATATTCAAATCAAATATTGACAAGTGTCAAAGATGGAGTGTCTATATTTATGGATCAATTAAATCAAAGATATTTGATATTATCTCTTGATATTAATATTATCTTTTGATGTTTGATATTGACAAATCAAAGATATTCGATATTATCTATGGATGTAAATGAGATGAGACTATTCGCGAACGGTTCGGGCTTGGCTCAAATCAAATCAAATTTAAGCCATCGATTTGAAGAAAAATAACGCCAATTCGAGGGTTTCGCACCTTAATCTCGAATCAAATGTAAAAAGTATATGAGCTCTAAATAACTCTTTGAACGTCATGGATATCCTTGAATTTGCTTAATAGAATTACTGAACTCCTTCAAAGTTTCTTTTACTTGCTGGAATTCGTATTATGTCAAACATATATATATACATAGTCAATGATAACATATAAAATTTAATAATCTATTTAATTTATTTAATTTAATAATCAATTACATATAAAATTTAATATATTAATAATAAATTAATTTTAAATAATTATTTTGTTTATTACTAAATATTTTGTCTACCAATGATAACATATATATACATATACACACACATCATCAAATTATAAATATACATACATATATTACATAAAAAAAAAAAATCAATTTCTTCCAACAAACCCAACAAAAAAATAACTGATTTGACATTTACAGTAAAATTTGTCCCCCACCAAAATATTAACAAACAAACAGCTCATTCAAAAATCATTTTCCCTATTTTCCCAAAACAAAAACAAACGGTTGACACTTTTTCCAATTTGTCTCCCAAAAACTCATTCTCCCAAAAAAATTTCTAGAAAATGCCCAAAATGCAAGTGAACATAGCCTTAGGGTTTTTTTCTTTTCAAATTTTAAATAATTTTATTATTTCTTAATAATAATAATAATAATAATAATAATAATAATTATTATTATTATTATTATTATTATTATAAAAGGCTCGTTTAGGCTCGCGAGTCTATCGAGTCAAATACTATTGAGCTTGGCTCGACTTGTTTGGTTGGCGAGCTTAGACTCCGCTCAGCTTGGCTCATATAAGTTCGAGCTGAATTCGAGCTTTCATCGAGTCGAGTCCGAACCGTTCGCAAATAGTTTCATCTCATTTACACCCATAGATGATATCGGATATCTTTGATTTGACAATATCAAACATTAAAAGATAATATCAATATCAAGAGATAATATCAAATATCTTTGATTTAATTTGTACATAGATATAGACACTCCATCTTTGACACTTGTCAATATTTGATTTAAATATAAAATAAATAATAAATTATTAATTAAAATTAATCATTTATCTTTTGGAATTAAATTTAATAAATTTCAAAATATAAATAGAGAATTTTAAATTAATAATTAGCATATTATTTTATACATGTCACTTCTCAATTGGCTTCAAATTAATTTATCTACAGTGGGACTAAAGTTGCAACCTCCCCCCTAACGTATGGGACTGAAAGTGCAATTTTTCCACCAAGACGACGCGCAGTAGACGCCCACGCGCGTCACACGCGCTTTCTCCGTTAAATTCTGGGCGGAAATTGAGCTATGGGACTAACTTTGCAACTTTTTTTAAATTTTGGGACGTTTTCTAAAATTTGAGAAAGCATGGGACTAAAGTTGCAAACTCCCCTATCGTATGGGACTAAAAATGTAATTTTGCCCATATATTACATATAGAATACATTTACATGGCAAATATGAACAAAATTAACATATATCCACATCATTGCCACATAAGAAATATACTTAAAATAGACTTGAAGATCATTTTACTTTATATATATTAGATTTGGTACGCTTTTTATATTTTCCTTATCTCTTATTTAGCTCAACCAAATATCCGATCTCTAATTTGGGTATCAAATACTTATATTAGGGCCCACACGGCGATCCTCTCACCCTTTATTGCATTTTAGGTTCTATATCTAATAATTTGACATGTTCATTACATTAGGAGAATAAAAATGATTCATTCGAACTTCGCCCTGACGACAATCCAGATTATGGTCCACTCTTTAGGAATACATATGATTTTTATTTTATCCTTCCATAAGTTTCAAATAATTAATATACTCTAAAGTATTTATATCTTTTATTAAAAAAAATTGATATATTCTTTACAAAAAATTAGCTTATTTTGTAAAAGTAGTTATGCGTAATTCTGTTTAACACTCTACGTAAGGGGAAAGACAGATGTATGTTTTTGTTTAAATTGGGATTTAGTATTTAATAATTGCAAACTATACTTAATACACTAATACTCGTTCAAGTTTTGATTATTACATTACCATTTTTTACATCAAACGTTGATGATGATATTTGGTTTTGTATTACGTCAAACTAATCAACACCTTTGAATCATTTTATTTATATTATCAACACCAATTCTTTTTTATATATTTTCAAGTGATATGAATAGAATATTTTTATTTTTATTTTTTAATTCTCATAATTATAATTTATGGAGTAATTATACATTATTTACAATACATTCATGCTCCATATCCTATTATTAATATTTTATCATAACTTTTTATATTTATACATATATATATAAATTTAAATAAATATATTAAAATTATTAAAAAAATTATATTTTATATATGGAAAAAAATAAATATTTTTTATTGCTAGCAACAATGAAAATCCTATCACCCATATATGGATAATATTATGTTGATGAAAATTTCCGTTGTCAGTTTGAATAAGAATTGATCTTGATATATGATTAGTTCTTGTTGATATCATTTACTGCATCAGATGAGTAGTCAATTGGTTGAGTCATCGTGACGTCGCCCTTACACTTATGTGTGTGTGTGTATGACATTTAAGTTTGAATCATAACAAACTTTTATTGATATATTAGAGTTGGAGTATTCAAAAATTAATCTTAGGGATTCAACTATAAGTCTATAATACCATCGAGTGGCCTTAATTTTGCCCAACGGCATAAGTTTCACATTGTAAACATATTAATTTTAGCCAATGAAGAAGTGAAACATGAAAAATAATATGCTAGATATTAATTTAAAATTTCTATTTATTTCTTGAAATTTATTAAATATAATTCCTAAAGATGAATAGTTAATTTTAATTAATACTCTAATATCTATTTTATGCTCAAATCAAATATTGACAAGTGCCAATGAAGTGTCTATGTCTATGGACCAATCAAATCAAAGATATTTGAAGTTATCTCTTGATATTTAATACTATCACTTGGTACTTGATATTATTTCTTGATATTTGATATTATCTTATCAAATAGATAACCATAAAAGAAGATCAAGTCAATGTGGAAGTCTCCCATCTAACATCTATATAAAGGGGGTGATCAAAGCTTATTCAACACACAACATAAATTCTAGCAAGTGAGAGAAACCTTGAAGGAGTGCAGCAATTCTCTTCAGCAAATTCAAGGAGAACCACGGCATTCCAAATGTTCTTCACGAAGCTCATTATATTTGGTGTTTGATTTGAGATTAAGGTGCGAAACCCTCGAATTGGTGTTATTTTATTCAAAGCAAATTCAAGAAGATCCACAGTATTCAAAGCATTCATCGCGGAGCTCGTCAAATTTCAATATCATATTTGAAATGGAAGAATCGGAGAATTAGATTAGAGATTAGATCCACAATTGATAGGTTTTATTTCATTCTTATTTGTATAGTATTTTTCTTATCTTGTATTTATTGCAGACAAAGAAATTTGCACTTACAAATTTTGGCACACCCAGTGAGACTATCTTTACCTCTCATCTCTTTCCTTCATCAAGATTGAAGTATCAAATGGCCACTAACAAAACTGCAGCATTGAAAATTACTGCATCAAATTCCTCAAGTATGGGAGCAAAAGGTGTTGGCATCATCATAAGAAGTATGTCCAAGAAGTTGCAATCATCTTCAAAGGTGGCTCATTTGGTTGCTGTGGAAAAGGTGTTGCCGTATTTTATTGATATAAATAAAGATGGTGGAGACTCAAGGGAAGAATATGCATCATCAATTCCCCACTCAACATCAAATTCCTCAAGCATGGCGACAGTGATGGTGACAAGTGCTATAACTTTGGAAGAACAAATTACAAATTTAATGAGGGCCATAGAAGGACTCACGAAGCATATCCAAGAACGAAACTTTCAAATCTCCAAATTGATGAACAAAGTGGACAATTTTGATGCCAGTTGTATGGTAGAGAAGCAATTTGAGGCTCAAGATGAAGGCGGAACATCTACTAAGAGACAATCAGCCAAAAATAAAGAGATTGCAACAAAAGAACTAGAAGTTTCCACTTGACTAATTCCCATTGACCCACTAAAGGGGTTTATTGTGGAGAATATCAAAGACAAGTTTGATGGAAATTCTAAATCGCATATGACTTACTCCAAGCCATATACTCAAAGGATTGATAACTCGAAGATGTCGATCGGTTACCACCCCTTAAAGTTTCAACAGTTTGATGGCAATGGCAACCCAAGCAACACGTGGCTTATTTCATTAAAATTTGTAATAATGCTGGGACATATGGAGATCATTTGGTCAAGCTATTTGTTTGATCATTAAATGGCAATGCTTTTGATTGGTATATTGACCTGGAGGTAGACTCCATCGATAATTGGGGGCAACATGAACAAGAGTTCCTCAATCATTTTTACAGTACTCAAAGGACAATCAGCATGATTAAACTCACCAACTCTCGCCAATTGAAGGAAGAAACTATCATTGACTACATCAATCGTTGGAGAAATTTGAGTCTTAATTGCAAAGATCAATTGTCGGAGACTTCAGCCATTGAGATGGGTATCCAAGGAATGCATTGGAGTCTTTGCTATATACTTCAAGGAATTAACCAAAAACTTTTGAAGATTTGGCAACTTGTGCATATAATATTGAAATGAGTATGAATTTTGATGAACAAGAAGATTCAAGTAATGTCAATGATGATGAAAATGTTGGGGGCAATTAATTTTCATCTTCAAATTTCATATGCTCCTTGATAAGAGCCTAAACGATCAATAATGCTCTTAGGTAAGAGCATAAACTATCTAAAATTTTCAAATTAAAGCCTCCAAGTTCCAAAATAAAGTCTCCAAGTCTTTAAATCCACGATTCAAGTCTCCAAATCTTCAAACCAAGGCTCATGTCTCTAAGTTTCCAAGTTCAAGACTCAAAATTTCAAGTCTCCAAATCAAATACTCAAGTCTCCAAGTCTTCAAGTTCAAAGTTCAGGTCTCCAAATTCCATATGCTCCTTGATAAGCGTTTAAACTATCAAATGCTCCTAAACACGAGCATAAACTATCCAAAAATCTCAAGATAAAGTCTTTCCATGTGCTCCTTGATAAGAACTTAAATTTTCAATAATGTTCCTAGATACGAATATAAACTATCTAAAATCTTAAATTAAAGTCTTCACATGTACTCCCTGATAAGAGCTTAAACTATCAATAATGTTCCTAGATACAAGCATAAACCATCTAAAACTTTTAAGTTAAAATCTCCACATGTATTCCTTGATAAGAGTGTAAAATATCTATTAAGTCAAACTCAAGTAAACTATTTGACATAAGTATAAAATGTCAATCAAATCACACGATTATAAAATGTCAATCAAATCACACGAGTATAAAATGTCAATCAAATCACACGAGTATAAAATGTCTATTCAAGTTAAATATGCTCCTCGACGCACGAGCTTGAACTGTATGTTACTCCTAGCCCGCATGAGTATAAATTGTGTATGGCACTCCCCTCAAAAAGATGTTTACTTCGAACTATGTTGTGATTCGATTCATTTATTGGGTACACAAGCAGATGGAAGACTTCATTATAAAAATCTCCATATATTGGCAATTTGCAAAGTTTATAAAGATCCCACAAAGAGATGATAATTCTTGATGGCTGCGTAGTTCAAGGAATGCTTGGAGGATGTTCTTCCCACAGACATACGTTTAAAAGTGAAAGAAAAGAAAAAATTCTCAAACACTTCAAGTCTTGCCTCTTTCATGGATGATTGACACATCTTTTGCCCAACGTTGAAGTGTGGGCATTTTTAAACATATTAATTTTAGCCAATGGAGAAGTGACACATGTAAAATAATATGCTATATATTAATTAAAAATTCTATTTATTTCTTGGAATTTATTAAATTTAATTCCAAAAGATAAATAGTTAATTTTAATTGATACTCTAGTATCTATTTTATGCTCAAATCAAATATTGACAAGTGTCAAAGATGAAGTGTCTATGTCTATGGACCAATCAAATCAGAGATATTTGAAGTTATCTTTTGATATTTGATACTATCACTTGATACTTGATATTATTTTTTGATACTTGATATTATCTTATCGAAGAGATAACCATCAAAGAAGTTCAAGTCTATCTAGAAGTTTCCCATCAAACATCTATATAAAAGGGGGTGATCAAAGCTCATTTGACACAGAACACAAATCCTAGCAAGTGAGATAAACCTTGAATGAGTCCAGCAATTTTGTTAAGCAAATTCAAGGAGATCCATGGTGTTCCAAATGTTCTTCACATAGCTCATTATATTTTGGCGTTTGATTCAAAATTAAGGTGCAAAGTCCTCAAATTGGTGTTATTTTCTTCAAAACAAATTCAAGGATATCCACGGTGTTTAAGACATTCATCGCAGAGCTAATCAAATTTCAAGATCATATTTGAAAAAGAAGAATTAGAGAATTAGATTAGAGATTAAATCTACAATTGATAGATTTTATTTGATTCTTATTTGTATAGATATTTTTCTTGTCTTATAATTTTATTTATTGCAAACAAAGAAATTTACGCTTACACATACATAAAGTATAAGGCTGGAGATCCGACCCTATTAGCAGACACCCAATGTGCATGTGTGTAAATAAAAAAAATGCAATTAGAAGATCGACAGATAATCTGATTGTACAATATCACTTTGATATTTTTCATCTCTATTTTCTTAAAGGAAATTCTATAGAGAGTACTGTAGTGAATTTGAATCACTACTTTTTTTTGGTGTTGCTTTTTCAAGATGATTCTAAAACAAAAATTAAGAAAAAAAAATGGGGAAGTTATAATTGTAAACTACTATCGGATCTATATCGAAACAATATTGGATTGTACATTCTTTTTAGTCTCGTTGCATATGCATATATACATATATATATATGTGCGTGCGTGTGTGTGTATATGTATATGTATATGTATATTATTTCATGTAATGAGATCACAAAGGGCTTCCAAGGAACGTTTCTAAGAATCTAGAAAAGAGAAATTAAAGTGAAGAATAGCTTTGAATCATTTACTATATATACATGATGAATGGTGCATCAAGTTGGAGGTGGGGACAGGTGATCAGGCGGGGGCGAGCTGGTGGGCAGCAGCGCGGTCTCACTGCATAAGTAACTAATTAATTAATTAACATGGGTCCAGTGGGATTTCCTCCAGGTTTCAGATTTCATCCCACTGATGAAGAGCTTGTTAATTATTACCTCAAGAGGAAAATCAATGGCCAAGAAATAGAGCTGGACATCATCCCTGAAGTTGATCTTTACAAATGTGAGCCTTGGGAATTAGCAGGTCAGAAAATTAGACGACTACATATATATATATATATATTACTATTTCTTGAATGTCTTCTTACACAATTATGTTTTCCCGTGTCCATTAATCACATATATAACAAATATAATATCTTACTTATTTCAATATCATGATTTATCACTTGTTGCAGAAAAATCTTTCTTACTCAGCAGGGATCCAGAATGGTACTTTTTTGGGCCGAGGGACCGCAAATACCCTAATGGGCTCAGGACGAACCGGGCAACCCAGGCCGGGTACTGGAAATCTACCGGGAAAGACAGGAGGGTGAGTAGCCAAAATCGAGCCATTGGCATGAAGAAAACGCTGGTGTACTATAGGGGACGAGCACCTCAGGGAATAAGGACCAACTGGGTGATGCATGAATATCGACTTTATGACAAAGAATGCGAGGACACCTCTGGAATTCAGGTACCCTACATGCTTATCTTAAATGATTATATTACATCAAATTTACTAGTTTAAATAAAGGATGGATTCAGAATTGAGATTGTGAGGGGATAAATTTTATAATTTATGAATTCGAATTATATATATATATATATGACATCATCAAAGTTGAGCATGTCACTCTTTTATAAAATACATTAATGATCGAATTAATGTTAAAACTTTTAGTAATATATTTTTTATCAATATAAGTAACCAAACATTTGATTACCTAAAAAATCATCTTCCATCTTTTCTTTTGAGCCTATTTTTGACAACTATGTTTTCAAACAAGTAAACTAAAAATGTCCTAATGGACCTAATCTAATTGTAAATTACTGAATGTAAATATGGGCTTAAAAGTTTGTCTTGAACTTCCAAAAGTAAAATAAGTAAAGAATTAAGAGAAATTATTTTTTTCTAAAATTTTGAATATATATAAATTAGAAATTATCACAAAAATTAATATATATATATATATATTTAAATGTTGGGGGAAAATTATGCTACATAGACAATTACTGTAATATCATAGATTTCATAAATAATATAAATCTCTTGGAATATATAGGTGCAGAGTAAAATATATAATGAACTACTAAATTAAAATAAACGATGAGAATTGATAATATATAGGGATATAGATTAGTTCATTTCTTTTTCAAAATAAATGTATTTGGTGAGAGTATATATATGGAACGTGAACTGCATGGCATGCATGGAAAGTGTCAACTTAATTTTGTCACATTTAATGATCAACTTTTGCTTTATATGTGCCTTTTTTCTTATATAGTATACAATACATATATAAAGTATGATTAATTTGTTTCATATTATATATATATATATATATATATATTATAAGAAACATAAAGAAAAGGAAAATTGCTGATCACACACGCTATTATTCTTTTCTTGCACAGGTCTAATTTAGGTAGATCTCTTTGGTGTCAAAGTTTTGCTTCGCTTTGTCTTTTAACAATATTGAGACAAAAGTTCAATCCTCCATGCAAAATCTAATATGATTGCATCTGATCAATTAATTTATTATATCGTCAACCAAATCCTCATTTATTCAGAGTACGCCAATTATTATGAAAATAAAGAAATGACCGCGCCTAGATATATATTTTAATTATAATAATTCTTGTAGAAGTCCATATTAAGGTTTTGATAAATTTTATATTATATTACGTACTATCCCAACACAAAAGCAGCATCATATCCCTCCCGGTCACTTTTATTTAGTAAGAAGGTACGTAGTGGCCACTTTTCACTTTATTCTTCCATGCACCTGAATAAGCCAAATGATCATAGTAATGTGCTTGGAGGGATGGAGTCTTTGTTTGCCAATCAAGTTGTGAATCATTAAATTATATAAGAATCTCTATTTTAAAACGGCTGTCATAATTCTATTTAATAATATCCGACGACTGGGTATAGCAAAATATTTTTCAAAATTTAGATCTACTTTGAACGATTTAATATATGATCTTTGGTTTCCTTAGGATATATATAGTTTGTATATATATATATATATACACACTATGGGGGCGCTTAATATTAGCTATTAGCAGCAACAAGAGAGGCTAACGTAGGTTAATGTATTGTTTTATATGAAAGATTCATTTTGCGGGTCGGCCCGCAATTAATAGAAGCCCACCACTATTTAAACAATTAGCCACTATTCAAATAATGGGTGTGGACGTGAGATTAATTAATCACACCTCTATTTCATATCAGTCTCTTTCTGCAATGTTTATATTACCCCTTATTTTAATGCGTCCTTCCATTTATGCCCTTGGTTAATTTTATTCTCTCCAACCCTTCTAAAGAAAAAAATCCAACAGAACTCGCATCTCTTTTTCTTACAATATCAAACCCCAATTCCTCCTTCATGATGAATTTCACTTAATTCCGCAAAGATGGGATGGCCATTTGGTGGGCAGTCTGCAAGAAAATTGCATGATGTTGTCTTAGCATGTTGCAAGTCATAGATCGAGAAGGATTTTCTTATGTTTTTGTTGTTGGCTGAATGGGGTTGACGATAGCTTATGTTTGAGTTGGAGGGTTAAGTCTTTTTTTATCAAGGACAAGTTTGTCAAACTAAAGATAGTAGGGTATATCAAACGTTTGTATATAGACTAAGAGAGATTATTGGTGACTAATTGTAGAGACAATCTTTAATGTCAAACCCAACAATATATTATTCAATCTCAATTAATATCCTACAATTACAATCATGGTTATTAACCATATTCCAAATCAAACGCATATGCAAAAATCAGGTATCCATAAAATTACTATGAAATTAATTTTGTATAGTGGCTATAAATTATACGTGCAAACTTTTCATAATAAATATAATTTTTTTTAAAATAACAAGTAACTAAATTATCAATTATCAATTTATAGCCATATTCGTTGTAAGTTAAACAAATTAGTTACCTTTTTATTCATAGAAAACTTAGCTACACACACAAACACACACACACACACACACACACACACACACACACATATATATATATATATATATATATAAAAGAATACTCATTGGTTATGAATTGACCGTAGCAAAACTTTGCTACAAGAGAGCTCCTGCTTTAATTTTGGTCAAGTCAATTTAGTAGCTAAAATACAAATTTTTACTATCAATTATAAATTGATCATGACATATGCTCTCATTTTTATAGTGGTATAAATATTTGATTGTGCTTTTTTTCTCCCACCTTTTATCACTAACTAATTTTGGCAGTAAGTGTATGAAACTAAATCCAACAGCCCCAATTCTTGACTGATGAAACATCTATTGACCCGTCTTTTGTTGTCATCAGATCTCACAATCCAACATTCAAAAATAAAAGCAATCTTTCTTGAAATTGAACAAATGTAACACTCATCTAATCACAGGACTCATATGCATTGTGTCGCATTTTCAAGAAAAATGGTGCGCGCTCTGAGGTAGAAGAGCAATGGCAGTCTAACAGCATGCCAGTTCTTAATCACTCCTCACAAGGATTAATCATCCCAACCAACCACGAGATAACGTCTCCAGATAAGTTCTCCATGGTATCATCTTCCGACATTATATGCATGGAATTAGAGGAAGATAAGGATGAGTCATGGATGCAGTTCATTACAGATGATGTCTGGGCTTCATCTGGCACATTAGTACCCTTTGCTGGTGAAGATCGTCTCTGATCAAATGGCATTCACAAATTAATTAATAGATAATTTTTAAAAAAACAAAAAGAAAAGAAACTCACCGAGGGCTGATTAATTGTACAACATTTATTTCAACTATATTAATTTGTTAATCTGTACGATTTTTCAAGTTTCATTCTGTAATTGTATTTCCATATATGCAGATTTAGAGGGTGTTTGGGTGAGTTTATAAGCTTATTAAAATATCTTATAAGCTATTTGAGAACTTATAAGATGTGAAAAAGTGTTTGATAATTTTTAAAAAAAAAAAGAGCTTATATGTTACTAAAATAAGATGTTAGGAGTTTACAAGCTATTTTTTAAAAAGTAAAGAGTGCCTAACTTATTTTGAAGATCTTAACAAGTTTAACTTAATTTTAATAGTATTTAATTACAAAAATGTCATTACTAACATCTTATAAACTCTAAGATATTATTTTATCCAAACACTTTAAGAACTTATTTTTTAAAAACAAAATCTAATAAGCTTCAAAAATATTTTAAAAAATATAAAAATTTATAAGACCTTTTAAATAGTATTAGCCAAACACCTCTTTGTTCCTTTTTACCTCTTTGCTGAGGTTTCTTTAATTCATTGGGTTTGACTGACTAGTGGAATAAATGGCACATTAATTAATTCCCTTCATGGGGACATATATATATATGTGTGTGTGTGTGTGTGTATATATTTGTAGCCTCATTACAAGTTAGTTTGGTTTCTCTTTAATTAAGAGTTTTAACAGCTATCAGTTATGAAAAACATCCTTAACCTAGTCTGGGTGGGGGTCCATATTTTCTGCAAAATATTTTACAGTTTCGGTTGTCAATTTCATTTGTTCAACAAGCTCTGACTTACTAGCTAGCTATAAATATAACAGCTGCACCAGCTCAGTGTTTGTACACATTAATATTTTTATATATATACAGACATCATAAAGCAAGAATGTTAATGTAGATACCTAGGACTAAATTGTTGTATTTGTATTTCCACTCTCTATTTTCATCATTTTCAAATGTGTTTTCATTTTATCATTATTTTGCATGTGGAAATGAAAATATGATTGGATAAGTATTGTAAAAATTTTGAGAAAAAGGTGAATTGAAAATAATATATTTTCATGTAATAATGTTAAATATTTTAATGTAATAATATTAATTGTTATTATTTAATTGATTGTGAGACCTATTGCCTTGAGAATGTAGGAAAAGAAATAATTATTTAATAAGTTAATGAATAATGATGTGATTGAGAATTAATATTAAATTTTATGTAGGTCTCATTATCTTGAAATGATAATTAATATTTAATTAGTTAGTGAATTTTAATTATTTTTAAATTAATAGTATTATAGGTTTGAAAATGATAGTTTATAGGTATGAAAATGAAAATGGAACAAACAATAGCATTTTCTACTTTCAAAATAGTGTAAAAATGAAAAAATATTGTTTTAGAACACAAACAATCCGACTCTTAGTTCACATAATAGATGTTGAGAGGGTAATAACAATTAACCACGCATCTCATTTACTGTGGTAAAAGTAAATCGATATGAATGGTTTAGAAGTTATATAGTCTAGAAATATTCAATAATAACACTTAAGTCGAGAAATATTCAATAATAACAGTTAAAAATACTACATCTATTACCATAGGGACATTTTGATTGAGGTACAAGAAAGATACAGGCAAGGGCTCTTTCACTGGATCACAATTCAAGGCGCAGTTTCAAATTTCAATCAATATATATCAAGAAAAAGATAATCCCATCATTATCTAAAAAAATTCAAATAAAAAGCGCACAAAGTTGGGATAGCAAGAAATGCACCAAGGGCTTGTTTGCCTCGTTACTTTTGGAAATTATAGTCTTGTCATAAACACTGATATTGTTGCCAGCCAAAACAAATGGGTAATTTAATGAGTGTGATGGGATATCATTAATAATTCAAAATTATTGAAGCAAACAAACGGATAAGCAGTAGTCGGATATATATATAAGTTATACTTTTTTAATCTCTTTAATATGTATCATATCTTATTCAAATGGATGAAGCAAATAAGCCCCAAGCAAGCACACTATAGAGGCAACCAGGGGTTGTGAAACTCGTGGAACCACGTATACAAATATATCTAATGATGGTTATGAATGGGTCATGTGCAAGTATCCGTATTCGTATTGGACAACTCACATTTTCTTTATTAAGTTCACTTAACTTATGGCAAAGTCGACCAAATTTAGTACTTTCTCGTTGCTTCTAACCAAGAGATTCCTCCCCTCCCCTCCCCTCCACTCCCCATATCTAAGCAGGAACAGGAAGCACCCTCCTTGTCCTTGATGAGCTTTTAAGAGTTGAGTTGTGCATGTGCTTTTTCTGTATACCGATTGTAGAGGTAGATAGGAACTACTAGTACTGCACTTAAACTAATGAAGCGATATGTGAATGTGAACAAGTCTAGTACTAAATCATCACACCGACTTAACCGTACGTAGTACACATATTTTATTGACCATAGACATAGATGGCATCTATGGCTTGGTGGAGAGAATCAACAATTTTAGATTCTGTACAAGAGGCATCTCAGATTATTATTTCACAAAATCTGGACCCAACCCTCTAATTTCTATTAGGACAGATAGATTTCTCTGAAATTTCATGGTCAATGTCAGACAATATATAGATGGGCTGTTGGTAACACCTAGGTTGACCTATAACATAAAATTTTCACCTTTATAATTCTTCATAGGTACAACTAGATCATATTACACAGTTAGCTTCAATTCCATGAGAATTACACTAGTGTACACCCTTCAGCCAAACTTTTACAGTTAGCACTTGTGCACCATTGCAGCCCATAAAACTATCTTTAGAAAGAAATATTTAGCTTTGCCATTCAAAGTGTCTAATGGGCTTTAGAAACAGGTTGTGGATGTTTGTTAATCCTCAAAATGGGACTTGTGCTGGACCATGGTTGCAACTTACAATTGCCGCTTTCGTGGTAATTTGAGTTGCATATAATCCTTTCTGAATAAAAATAATCTATCAACATTGGAGAATATAAATGATGATACCTAGTTGTCCCCCCATTGAAATGACTCGAAGGTTTAAAATAATTTATAAATTATTCCCTAAGTTTCACCCTTGAAATCATCTCTTCAGGGCAAACCCCCCGCGAGATTCATTTAAATAGGACAAAACCTTAAAAGAGTTGGGCCTCCACATTAATAAAGATCTAAATGTCATTAATAGCAATCTAGTAATGCTATTGAACATGAAGATGAGTATGATTAGAACATGTGACGTCTGATTCCTAAACTCTTTGGCCCCTTAGGTTTCTCATCACTACAAGAAGATACTTTTTCACCATTGAAAAATTTGTGACGAATAGAACTCCAACACAGAGAGAAGATAATTTTTATAGATTATGATGTATTACTAATAAAATTCTTTTAAGAAAAAAGAAAAACATATAATATTAATGAACTTATGACGGATTTGTGATGAATTTCTATGATAAGTTTTTCCCCAAAGAAAATCTAATATAAATTTATGCACATAATCTCGATCACTAAAAGTGCGGATTTTAAAGATTTGAGCATTTTTTGCATCTTAGCGCCCATTTGGTTTTATTTTTTCATTCTTATTTTTCATTTTCATCATTTTAAAAATTTGGAAAGATAGTGAAAATAAACTTGTATTTTGATAGATTATTGAAAAAATAATAATTATGTTAGATTTAGTGGATTGTAAGTGGAAAGAGATAGTAATAACAACAATAATAGAGAGAAAAGATATATAGGTTATTAAGAGAAAATATATATGTTATCGAAAAATGTAATTTGAGAATAAAATGAAAATATATTGGAATATGTATAAAGTGATATTTTTCAATTTTTAAATAATAAAAAATATAAAATTGAAGTTTGAGAATGAAACCAAATGGGGCCTTAGTTTTCCTCCTTCCCCTGCCAAAAAAAAACATAGAATTGCTATTTAAGTTTGGGATAGAAAATTGCCTTCTTCTCACTTATATCTTTGATGTCCTACACAAAGAAGAAGGAAATCTATTAAACTCTCCAAATTGGCATGTCATGTATTTTGGAAATATTATGGTCATCATAAATCAAGTCGCTTAGATGTCATGGGGACCTAAAATCACAAAAAGGGTCAAGATTATTGAGTAGCCTAATAAAAATTCTCCGACTCCTTCTAACACTCAAGTAGTATTTTCAAAAGAATGTATAAATAGGAGAGAAAATTTAAGGAAATAATTGTAGTTGTTTACTTGCAAATGCTTGGAATATTGATAGGTTTCATATTTGGAAATGTTTTAGAATGTGAATTCCAAAAATATTTTCGAAATTACCCACATCACACATCTAGGGGTGTAAACGGATATTAAACGGATCGGATACACTGTTTCCATATTCGTATTCGTTTAACTTTTCGAATATTCGGATACGGATACGGATTTGACGGATATTAAAAAATGATATCCAAATTCGTATCCGTCAGATATCGGTTGGATTCGGATATATCCATATTCGTTTATAATTATCCAGATGCATTCATATTTTATTAAACTTATTCATATTTAAATTATTATTTTATATCCATATTCAATGATAATTATTTAGATATCCATTTATGAATATCCAAATACGTGAATTTACGAACATATAACAAATACATATTTTAATTAATATAAAGAATTATATAATTTCATTAAAACGAAACAATCAAACAAATAGCATAATTTTTAATTAATTATTGACGTTATAATTAATTATTAATACTTATTATTATTATTATTATTATTATTATTATTATTATTAATAATAATGACATTTAAGCATATTAATTATTAAGTCAACCAACAACAATTATGTTGATTAACCTAATTCTTCAATTTTTTTCTCTATATTATAATAATTTTTTAAATTTATTCTTTTTTCTTCCCAATTCTTCAATTATAGTATACATACACATATATGGATTATGAGATTTTAATTGAAAAATATAAATAATATATTATTTAATAAATATATATTCAAATCGGATATTAAACGGATCGGATACGCATTTACCATCCATTTATAATCGGATATCTACTAATCGAATACGAATAATATCCGCTTTAAACGGATGCGGATAAATTTTGTATAAACGGATACGAATGCGAACGGTAAACGAATTTTCGAATATCCATTTACAGCCCTACACACATCAACGTACATGCAATATATATCCAAGAGGCAAAAACAAATGCTTTTAAACCCCTCAAACAAATAGGAATAGTTTCTTTCTATAGCAGAATAAAGAGTAAGAATTAAATCCCCTAACAGTAAATACACTCTAAAAATAAAATTCTCTCCGTGATTAAGAACTTATCTATATGTATCCTCAATTTGCAGATTGGCATAATAAGTCTGTTTAAAAGCTCCATCACCAAGTCAAATTTTGTTTAAGTGCTTGAGAATATCATTAGCAACCTATATATGTTAACCTGCTAATAAGCCTGACATATATACCTTGAGTTAGAATTATTAGACAAATGTTTAATGATAGGAACTGAAATTATGGCAGCCTAATTCAAATTAGAGTTAAATGGAAATTGAAAACATGCAGAATAGAGTTTTGAGCAACTTGACATCTGTAACAAAATCAATTGGAAACTGAAGGGTTTGACAACAGAACTGTGAGCACCAACTCCTACAGATGATAATACTAGCAAATAGATCACTTGTCATGTCTGAAACTTCCACCAAATTTACTCATTCCTACCAATTTTCAACTCTTTAATTCACTCTACTAAGATCACTAATATTAAGGCTGATCAATGATGAGAATTTTCATCAGCGGTCCCCAGAGGATTTGTGATCAGATACGCCTCAGAGTGGTAGAAATTACACCAAAACTTGAAGGATTTGCATCTTTTCAATTGGGTTGGTTCCGGCTCGACATGGCCCTATTCAACCCACCATGTGAATTGTTAATAGAAGAGATGCGGATCAATCTTTTGCTGCCACCTTGGACTAATCGTATATAAACACTTTAGGCCATAGATATAAATATCCCATCCAATTGCCTGGAATAGGACAAAACAATTTTGGAGCTGACCCAATCTAGATTCGATTCACATTATGCCAAGTTCATAGACCTCACAACCTATGCAACCCACCACCTAAAGACCTATTGCTAGTGCCCTCATAGTTGATTCGTAGGGCATGACTCGAGGCCCAATCCAACATGTACCTATAAACCTGTACCCGTGGCCTTAAATATATTGAAGACTCGATATTCTCGCTTAAATCCCAATGTATTCTTATGTACATCCAAATGGAGAAGAAATATCATATATTCGACTGTTGATAAGAAGCACCGAAGATGATCAATCCTACATTTGCAACCTGGGATGCCAAAAACTCCATTATCATATCGTTGATAATAACTGCATACGGCTTAATTTTTGGACCAATTAAAAAATGACATGTGTAAATAATAGATTAGTTATTAATTTAAAATATTCTATTCATGTATTGGAATTTATTAAATTTAATTTCAAATGATAAATAGTTAATTTTAATTAATATTCTGATATTTATTTTATACAAATCAAATGTTGACAAGTGTTGAGATGAAGATATATCATATCAATCAAATCAAGTCTGGTGGCCCGGCACTCTCAAGCTAATCAAGTTGGGACACGTGGCATATCTATGTACGTGGAACAATCAAGTCAAGAATATTTGATATTATCTTCAAAAAGGATAATTATCAAATGATGTTCAAGTCATTCCAGAGTCTCCTGCTAAACGCCTATATAAAGGAGTTCTCAGAGACTTACATGGGGATATATTGACATATTGACATATTCATATTCACATATTCTCAAGCTCCAAGACTCAAGTTTTCAAGCTTCAAGTTCTGCTGCGACGACGTATTGCTACCTCGAAGGTCCTATACTTCTTCAAAGCATCAAGTCATCAAGTCCTTTGATCTCGGAGTCAATGTTCGAATTTCAAAAAAATCTCATAGTGTTCTTTTATCAAGTCAAAGGATACTACAACATATATCTAATAACAAACTTCAAGCCCTTGGATCATATATATTGGGAGAAGAATCAGGGGATTAGTTTTGTTAGGGAATTTATATTTTTTTCTCTGATAAATTGTAATTCTCTATATTCTTTAATATAAATTCAATTTGTCCATTATTTTCTTTGTCTTGTGATTTAATTTTGTAGACAACGAAATTTGTGTGAACAAATTTCTGGCACGCCCAGTGGGACACGAATCTATCCCTCATCTCTTTCTCCCATTTGAATCTTGAAAATATTTACAACCACTCAATGGCACCTAAGAGGAACCATCTTGCATGCCTTAGCCAGGAAAGATGCTGCTGACCCTGCTCAGCCCATGACTGGGGGCAAAAATAGTGATTTCATTCCGTCTGATGGTTCTGACTCTGGAAGTCCAAGGGAAACAAATCCTAAGGTATTATCTTTTGCTAAACTACCAGCTACAGTGACTAGAGAGGCAACGGTGGATGAACAACTTGCTTGGATGGCTCAAGCTATAGCTGACCTACAAAAGATTGTAGAAGAAAAGGGTCTACAAATTGCACAACTCATGAGCAAACAGGAAGAGGAAGATCTTATAGGATTTAGCTGCAACCATCAATCTTCCCTTGGCCATATAATGACACAGAAACAAGTTGAGGAGATGCCTTACAAGCGAGAAACAGATCGAAAGATCAACCATTCTACAACTTCTATTGCTACATTGTCTGTTCAACAATTGCGGGACATGATCACAAATACTATTAGGGCTCAGTATGGCATGCCTTCTCAAAGTTCTATTGTGTATTCAAAGCCCTATACAAAGAGGATTGACTCGTTGAGAATGTCGATAGGATATCAACCACCAAAATTCCAACAATTTGACGGGAAGGGAAATCCAAAACAGCATGTGGCCCATTTCATTGAGACATGCAATAATGTAGGGACTTATGGTGATCTTCTTATGAAATAATTTGTGCATTCATTGAAAGGAAACGCCTTTAACTAGTACATTGACCTAGAACCTGAATCCATTGATAACTGGGATCAAATGGAAAGGGAGTTTCTAAATCATTTCTATAGTACGCGCCGGACTATGAGCATGATTGAACTTACCAATGCAAAACAATGGAAAGATGAACTAGTGGTGGACTACATCAACCGTTGGCGTGCATTAAGTTTGAATTGCAAGGATAGACTCTTAGAGACATCTGCGATAGAGATGTGTATTCAAGGTATGCACTGGGACTTCTTTACATTCTTCAAGGAATCAAGCCTCGTACTTTTGAGGAATTAGTCACTCGTGCCCATGACATGGAGCTTAGCATTGCTAATCGCGAGATTGGAATTCCTGCTGAGGACTAGAAGAAAGAAAGAAAAGATTCAAAGAAAAGCAAAAAATATGCCAGAGCAACTACCAAGGAATCCATGGTGATCAAGACGGCATCCATAAAAATTCCCACAACTGACAAAAAAGTTGCTGAGAAAACTAAAGATCAACGCATTTCAACAGGCAAGAAAACACTGAAAGAAATATAGGAAAATGAGTATCTATTTCCAGATTCTGATGTTTCTCATATTTTTGATGAATTATTGACAAGAGAGTTGATTGAACTGCCAGAACCAAAATGTCCTGAAGAAGTTGGAAAGGTCAACGATCCAAAATATTGCAAATATCATCGAGTTGTCGACCATCCAATAGAGAAATGCTTCGTCTTCAAGGATAAAGTGATGGCATTGGCAAGAGATGGAAAGATAATCCTTGACATGGAAGATGTGGTTGGATAGAACCTTGCTAGCACTATAACTGTAGCAGCTACTACATGTGTTGCAAGCAAAGACTATGTCTTTTTATCTTCACTCATAGGGGCATCAACAATGCTCCAGTTTGGAAGCTTAGATCCAGTACTAGTGAAGACTCAATTCATTGATGGAGTGACTAAGCTGGAAATGAGTTCTACTACTGAAACTGAAGATAGTAGTGAATGGACTCTTGTGATCCACCAATGAAGGAGAAGACGATATGCAAATCAATCTCGTCCATTGGCTTTTAAGGTCTCATATGTGGCCAGATGCCCTCAACCAAGGACGACAAAAAGTTTGAAGGCCACACATGGTAAGTTGGAAAATTCATTGGCAGGTTACAAAAAGAGCCAAGTGACTTTGAAGGATTATTTTCCTACAGGATTCCTTGATCAAAAAATTGAAACAGTACATGCTATATCTTGTGAAACTGAAGAGCAACACTCCACTTCCTATTGTATGGCAATTGCTTTTATAGACGAGGACTTGCTGTTGGGATCAAAACCTCACAATAGGCCACTTTTCATTTCAGGGTTCATGCAGGAGCAAAAGGTCAACCGCATACTCATTGATGGAGGATCCGCCGTCAATATCATGCCAAAATCCACTATAAAGAATTTGGGAATTTCTGTTGAAGATCTCTCATGCAGCCGCCTAACTATTCAAGGTTTCAACCAAAGAGGCCAACGAGTTATTGGAATGATTCGTCTAGACCTCACAATCGGGGAGTTGGAAGCAAGTACTTTATTTCATGTCATTCATGCAAGGACTTCCTACCATTTGCTTTTAGGATGGCCGTGGCTTCATGAGAATGGGGTGATACCTTCCACTCTTCATCAATGCTTCAAATATTCAAAAAATGGGGAAGTTATGAAAGTTGATGCAGATGTGAAGCCATTTACTGAAGCGGAATCATACTTCGTTGATGCTAAACTTTATCTGGATCCTGACTCAGCAAGTGAAGTGCAACCTGAAAAAGCTCCAATCAACCACTCCATTGAAAGGAGACAAGATTGCTCTGAAATTTCAGTAAACTAACAATTACTGAGGTTTTGACAAGCAAAAAATACGAATGCGGTGATGAGTCCAACTTACCATTATTTCGATATACACCGCAGTCATCTCAAGAGAAAAGTCAAATTCCACTTGGAGCATGTATTGAGGCAAATGATGCTGCTCGAAGCCAATTAAAGATGGTGGAATCAAGCGACTGTGAAACTTCAAGGAAAGATTTCACCATGCCTATTGTTGGCATTAGCTCATCAATCTATAATGGACCATCGGTCGCAGAAGTTTCTCACAAAGAATTTGAGGGTACATTTGATCCTAAGGCGTATAAGTTACTTGAAAAATCTGGCTATGACTTTGCTAATCCACCCAGTTTAAGTAAGCTCAAACCTGAGTTAACTGGAGAAAAAGTTCATGGACTCAGTGAAGCACAATATAAACTGAGGAGACAAGGATTTTATGTTGAACAGTCAAGGGTGGGCCTAGGATTTAAAGTTGTAGAACCAGTCAGAATACGTGTCAAAAAGAAGGATAAGTGTGCTAGTGTCCAACATATTTCTGTAGAAGATCACGTGAAGCAAGAAGAGCAAAAATAGAATATTCATCGAGTTTCTGTATTTGACTGTCTCAGGGCTCCAATTACTCATCCTTCTATCTTTAAAAGACTTGGTGTTAAAGATCAAAGCAGGTTTAATACAGGTCCACACCTAAGAGGTTCTGTGTTTAATCGACTTGGGAATCGTGCTGCAAAAAGAAGTGTTGACGACAAGACTGATATGTTGGAGTCAAAAAATGAGAGTCAGACTCTTTATTTATCCCAATCAAATGGAGCCAAATCTACAATCCTAGTCATTAATATGGACAAACCTGTGAAAATAAAGCAGCGTCTCATAGAACATTCATGCAGAAAGAATGGTGCAGATAAAGATGAAGTGGAAATCACCATCAGCTCCAATTACATAAGTGTTAAAGAGGAATTAAATCTTGCATCAAATTATCCGTGTCTTGAAGAATTTAATAGATTGGTAACAAGTGGTTTTATACAAGTTACAAACCATCCAGCATGGATAATGGTGCCTACCCCAGTTTCAAAAGCAAATGGAACATTAAAATAGAGCATCATATTCTAGAGAATGAGAGTTGTTGAGATCGAACAGCCATATGATGAAAAAAATGATGAGTTACATACATGTAATCATACCGCTATTGATGAAGAGCCTGATTCAGAAATTTCTGAAGATAAAGTCCTAGAAGCTCCTCCACAACTTGAAGATGGCAGGCAGGTGATTGTTGATAAACTCAAAGAGCTGAATCTTGGTACCATAGAAGAGCCTCATCCCATATTTGTTAGCCAGCTTTTAAATCCTGAAGAAGAAGAACAATATTTCAAAATCTTGAGTGAATACAAAGATGTCTTTGCTTGGACCTACAAAGAAATGCTAGGATTAGATCCAAAAGTTGCAATTCATCACCTTGGCATAAAACATGGGGCTCGTCCAGTAAAGCAATCGCAGCGAGTTCTTCGCTCGGAGCTCGTCCCTCTAATTAACACTGAAGTCAACAAGCTTATTGATACAGGATTTATCAAGGAAGTGAAATATCTGACTTGGATATCTAGCATCGTGCCAGTCAAGAAGAAGAATGGCCAGATACACATTTGCTTTGACTTTCGAGATTTAAATAAGGCATGTCCAAAGGATGACTTTCCACTACCTATTATTGAGTTTATGGTCGATGCAACCACTGGACATGAAGCTTTATCTTTCATGGATGGATCATCTGGGTACAATCAAATCAGAATGTCACCACAAGACGAGGAGTGTATGGCTTTTCGCACACCTAAGGGTATTTATTGTTACAAGGTAATGCATTTTGGGTTGAAAAATGCAGGTGCAACTTATCAACGAGCTATGCAAAATATTTTCGATGATATGCTACATACAAAGGTAGAGTGCTACGTTGATGATCTAGTGGTCAAGACTAAGAAAAGAGAGAATCACTTGGAAGATCTCCGCGTGTTATTTGATCGGCTGAGAAAATATAACTTGAAGATGAATCCGCTCAAATATGCTTTTGGTGTCTCGTCTGGAAAGTTCCTTGGCTTCATAGTTAGACATCATGGAATTGAAATTGATTCTACTAAAATTGATGCTATCCAGAAGATGTCGCGTCCAAGGAATCTTAAAGAGTTGCACAGTTTACAAGGCAATCTTGCATTCATAAGAAGGTTCATATCAAATCTTGCAAGAAGATGCCAACCATTTAATCACTTGATGAAGAAAGATGCTCCTTTCGTATGGGATAAAGGATGTGAGAATGCTTTCGAGAGCATAAAGAAGTATCTCATGAATCCACCAATTTTGAGAGCTCCTATACTTGGAAAACCGTTGATATTGTACATTGCAGCACAAGATTGGTTGATCGGTCTCTCATGGCTCAGGAAAATGAAGAAGGAAAGGAGAAAGCTTTATATTATCTGAGTAGGGCCTTGACTGAGAATGAGTTGAAATATTCCCCTATTGAGAAGATTTGTCTTGCCTTATTTTATGCAATCAGAAAGTTGAAGCATTATTTTGAGGCATATTATATCTGACTCATCTCACGTGCTGATCCTGTCAAATTTGTGGTGTTAAGACCAGTACTCTCAGGAAGATTGGCTAAGTGGTCTGTTGTATTCAATCAGTACAAGATCACATATGTACCTCAAAAAGCTGTTAAAGGACAAGCTCTTGCTAATTTCTTGGCAGATCATCCCATCCTTGCAGATTGGGAAGTATCCGATGAATTACCCGATGAGGAGGCTCTCTTTGTTGATATCTTACCAGCTTGGACAATGCTATTTGATGGGGCGGCTCGATCTGATGGAGCGGGGGCAGGGATTGTATTTGTTTCACCAGAAAGACAAGTTTTGACATATTCTGTAGTGCTAAATGAATTATGCTCTAATAACGTTGCAAAATATCAGGCTTTGATTATTGGGTTTCAAATGGCACTTGAACTGGAAATTTTAGAAATTGAGGTCTATGGTGATTCAAAATTGGTTATTAATCAACTTTTAAATGTTTATGAAGTTAAAAAGGAAAATTTGATTCCTTACTTTCAGCTAGCATCTTGTCTGCTGAAGAAGTTTGAAAATGTTGTCCTAAGTCACATCCCGAGGAAAGAAAATATGATGGCGGATGTATTGGCTAACTTGGCTACTACTTTGGCCATTTCTGAAGAAGAAACGACAAATATCCTAGTGTACAATAGATGGATTTTTCCATCACCCATTGAGCTTTATCGTGAGGATGCAAATGTCGTATCAGTCTCAGTTTGTGAAGATGAAGATTGGAGGACATCACTAAGTGACTATCTAAAGGATGGGAAACTGCCACAAGACCCTCGTCGTAAGACGGAGGTGCATCAGAGGTCATCTCGATTCATTTTATACAAAGACATTTTGTATTGTTGATCTTATGAAGGTACTTATTAGCATTGTTTAAATGGTGAAGAAGCAACTGAAGCTATGGCTGAGGCACATTCTGGAATTTGTGGAGCTCACAAGTCGAGTCCTAAGCTTTATTTTCAGATCAAAAGGATAGGATACTACTGGCCGACTATGGTTAAAAATTGTATGAGTTATGCGAAGAGGTGTGAAGCTTGTCAGATGCATGCTAACTTTATACATTAGCCTCCTAAACCCTTACATCCCACAGTTGCTTCATGGCCATTTGATGCATGGGGTCTTTATGTCATAGGTCCTATTACTCCTAAGTCGTCAGGTGGTCATGCTTATATATTGGCAGCTACAGACTATTTCTCCAAGTAGGCAGAAGCAATTCTCCTCAAGGAAGTGAAGAAAGAAACTGTTACTGAGTTCATTCGTTGTCATTTGATTTTCAAGTATAGAATGCCTCGTTATCATTACCGATAATGGGAAGCCTTTCTACAATAAGTTGATAGACAAACTATGTGCACAATTTGGATTCAGGCAATACAATTCTTCTACGTACAATGCGGCTGCAAATGGTTAGCAAAGGCGTTTAATAAAACTTTGTGCAACCTTCTGAAGAAAGTAGTGTCAAAATCTAAAAGGGATTGGCATGAAAAAGTTGGAGAAGCTCTTTGGGCGTATAGAACAACTCATCGGACTGCTACCCAGGCTACTCCGTATTCACTGGTTTATGGAGTTGACGTTGTTCTCCCTCTTGAAAGTCAAATACCTTCATTTCGTATAGCAATTCAAGAAGGACTTACTACTGAAGACAATGTTCGCCTTCGACTTGAGGAATTGGAAGCATTAGATGAGAAAAGACTTGAAGCGCAACAACAACTTGAATGTTATCAAACACGTATGACAAGGGCATTTAATAAGAAGGTTTGTCCGCAATCCTTTCAGGTTGGAGATTTGGTGTTGGCAATAAGAAGGTCCATTACCACCTAATGAATGGGAAGTAAATTCATGTCAAAATGGGATGGTTCGTATGTGAAAAAAGAAGTCTACTCCAATGGTGCTTACAAGCTAGTTGACAAAGATGGATTGCGCATAGGCCCCATAAATGGCAAGTTTTTGAAGCAATATTACCCATGAAGAAGTATGCTCCTTGATGCACGAGCCTAAACTGCATGTTGCTCTTTGACGCATGAGCTTAAACTGCATGTTATTCCTGGCCCGCATGAGTATAAACTGTGTACGGTAACCACCAAAAGCAGTGCATGTGGTTAAACTGCTAGCTTTCTCCACCAAAGGTAGTGCATGTGGTTAAATTGCAAACTTTCCCCACTAAAGGCATTCTATGTGGTTAAAATATTAAATACCCCACCTAGTCCAATGTGGTTAAGTAATGGATACTCCTGGCCTGCATGAGTATAAACTGTGAACGGCACCCCCCCCCCCCCAAAAAAAAGGAAATCTTTACTTTGAAGTATGTAATGACTTGATCGTACGTAGGTAGCTTGGGAGTTATTTCCTAAGTTCAATCATATCAAAAAAAAAAAAAAGAGGTTGTTTGTTTGGATGGCTTCACAAGCTAATCATATCATTGGATCAAATGTGGATGAATTATTTCCCAAGTTCAATCACATCATTTGGACAAGTTTGGATGGCTTGCCAAGTTTAGTCACATTACTGGAATAAGTTTTGAGGACTTCCCAAGTTCGATCATATCATTGGAGTAAATTTGGATGACTTACTTCTCAAGTCCAATCAAATCATTAGAGTAATTTTGGATGGTTTATCAAGTTCAAATATATCATTGGAAGAAGCTTTGATCATTTTCAAGTTCAATTCATTAGATGACCAGTTTTACTCAGAAGCTTAAGTAAGTTTATTCCACTCCATTGTTGGGGCATGTAATGCAATTTTTCTTTGAAGTTGGCATCAATTTGAAGAAATACTAAATAAAAAAAATGCACAAGGAGAATTCATAAAAAAAAAAGAACAATTTTTTATTGCATATGTAGTAATCAAGTGTTCTTTTACATCAATTGTGCAAAAAAAAAAAAAGTAGCTAAGTACTCATGCGAGTATATCAAAAGCTATTAATTCCTTGCGAGATTCTTCAAGTAGTGCCTCCAACCTCTTTAAAGCCTCAACCTCTTGATCAGTCAAAAATGGAGTATCTTCAAGCTTTGAAACTTTATCTCTTTTGGTGGCTACTTCTCTCTGAATAGTTGACATGTTTTCTTCAACCTTGTGGAGTGATAAGTTTGCGAGTTTTTCTTTACTGCTTAACTTGGCAAGTAGTGTTCTCAATTCATTTTGATGCTTGGAGATTTGAAGAAGTTCAACCTTAAGGCCATTCACCTCTTCAACTCTTTCACTTTCTATTGCCTCGGCCTCAAATAGATCTTGTTGTGCAAAACACAGTGTCTTCTCATAGGTTTCTTGTGTTTCTTTTTGAATTGAATTTGACTTAACCTTTGTGTAGTTGGAAGCACCCTCAAAGAAAGATCTCAAGTGGTTCTCCAAAGATGATGTGTTTTTTATGTATAATCTCATCTCTGCAATCAAATCATCAATCATTTGTTTTATCCCTGATAGTTGCTCAAATGGAGTTTTCATGATTTTTTTTATATATGCATTCCCAATAGAATTTGAGTAACATCTACTCAACTTCAGTCTTTATAACTTGAGGACAAAATTCAGAAACTTCAGCAACTGGAAGTGCACAAGATGGAGCTTCAAATGTCTTTTTAGGTTTGTCTTTATCAGCAAAAGCTTTGTCATTTGCAATTTTAGGTAATGTTACCTTTGGTCACTTGTTGGAATTAGCAGTGTCATGAGTAACTTGTATGCCATCATCAAGAGGTTGAGGAATGATTGTTTCAAGCAAATCAAAAGGACAAGCCCCATTTATCGAACCAACACTACCTTCTGATGTAATTGGGACTGGTATCTCAATATCTGCAAGCTAAAAAAAAGAGAATGAGATTAGTGCAAAGGATTGGCAAATATATATATAAAAAAAATTAATAAATATAATAACTTTACGTATTTTGCTAATTCATCCAAAGGTAAAGAAGAACGTGGGACATTTGCAACGAAATTTGAATTAATACTGATGTTATCTAAATCCAAAACCTTTGATTTCTTCTTGAGAATACATTGGTTGCTGGAGTCATCATTTGAGCAAGAAAGTGCGGAGATTATTTCATTTCCTTCCAATGGAGCATCAGTAAGGGATGAAACATTGAGTAAGCTATGATGTCTTTTATATGGCAATTTGGTATGGTCAGCAATGTTATACTCCTTGGACTCCAAATTCTCTCATTGAACTTGTCTTGAAACAACATGATCTTGAAGTGGTAAAGCTGCTGAGTTATTTTTGGGATATTCCATTAAGGCTTGTTTAGAATGAGACAGCTTATTTCCAGGATGCCTAGGCTCAGATAAATAATGATCAATTTCTTCCCCAAGTTGATTGAGTTGGCCAGAATTTGATTCCACATTTTTTTGATTGACTTTGAGAACAATTTTAGTACCTTTTGTTTGAGAAGTCTTTCATTGTTTGTCCCACCAATCCGCATACTCCTTTGTGGCCAATGGAAAGGAAGAAGTATTGCCATGAATGATAAATTTATTAGATGTGTTCAGTAAGGTACATGACTACCAAAGTTGAACAAGTTCGTGCAAATCACAAGTAAGGATCTCTTTCTTTAAGTTACCTGGGACATGTTGACAAAATCCACATTGCCGACTAAATGGATGATGGCTATTTTCCACATCAAAATGTCAAATAGCTGGAACGTAAAGCCATAAAAAGGTCTTTATAAGTATTTAATATGCATGGGCCATCTATTACTGTGAACTGCTTGTGTGGAAATGAGCGTAAATTTTGAATAGCTTAAGGATTGATACCGAGGAACAAATCTCGTGCTTCTGAAAGATCAAAATATTTGGCCATGTTTTCCCTCGCATACTTGACCATCTCAGCTCTTCTTACATCAATCTTGGATAAAAAATGAGTGCCAAGGTAGTGCCCTATACAACTGTAAGCATAATGAATAGGAAAGATAGAAGAAGATTCTTGAAGATTTGGCAAAGTTGATATATTCCTTAAACCACGATATATGCCCACCAACACAGGAACTGCAAGAGAAAAACAATCACCATTTGCCATTCTACTAGCAACCTTGAAGAAAGTGGCACGAATCAGATTTGCTTTGTGATGTAGTAGAACAAAACTGCATAACCAGCATGAAAGAAAAGCAGCCAAGTAGGTCTCCCTTCTAACATCTTCTTCAACCTCCAGCATCATAAATGGCTCATCATATTCCTTGGTGCGAGGCAAAAGTAATAAATCGATTCTTCCACATGGATTGTGAGAGATCTTTAGCTCATTAGATCTCTTCTGAGAAGACCTCAAAGAGGGCTCTGCATATTTCGTTGGTCCTTTAAACGAAAAGCCAATCCAATCAGAAATAGGAACACCATCAGAGTCTTTGGGAAGCATATGGTAAGCCAAAAATAGATACTTGCAGCTTCGTGATTGAGAAGGACCATGTTTGTCGTCGCCACGTAGCCCATTTGCAGTAGAGATAGCTTTATCATAGAAACCTCCACGAATAGGCAATCCACCAAGTATACGAACATGCCATAAAGAAATTGAAAATTCACCGGTAGCAGTGTGCAAAGTGTTCGTGGAAGGACATCATAGCTCAAGGAAGGCTTGGAGGATGTTCTTATGACAAACATATGTGAAGAATGAGGCATGGACTGCTGCATAGATCCTAGCCTGACGAAGCACATATGCATGATGGCATAGCACATCCTCTGTCTATTCCCAATAACTTGCATGAAAAGATACTTCGCCAAACCTTGATGCAGGAATTCTCACTAAGCGTCCATTAATGTTGGAATGATAACCTGCAAATAAAACTTCTGAGCTAGTAGCTTTGGCATCATGAAGAGAGGACTTCAAGAGAAGTATCCTAGAACAAGATGTAATGCCAGAACGTGGGTCAATCACTTCCTTGGTTGCCTCCTCGGACCACTCTTGAATATGCATGGAATTACTGGGAGGTCGAGATATGGAACGAAGAACATCATTAGCTGATTTATGGATAACCAATCTTATACTTTTGACTTTGAGGGTGTCTTTGTCACTCTCAATCATAATACATGGAGATGGCTATGTGTGATTCTCAATATACATTCTCACAATTTGATCAAGAATGGGCTATGTTCTTAACCTGCTAAAAAAAAAAGAATAAAAGAAAGGAGGAAGAGGAGGAGAAATGCTGTCAATATTTGTCAAAATTGTTATACCTGGACAATCGATATTGTTGATAGATAACTCAAGAAACTCCTTCAATGTTTTATTTATTGAAAATCTGAGCATGAAAAGATATTAGGTTCTTTGAGGAATTTTGTCAAACAGTTAACATGCATAAACAAGATAAAGGAGGAATCCAAACAATGGGGGATGAGCATACCCAACAATCAGCAAACCAATTTTTAATATTGTGTTAGTTTGTTCCTCAATTAAGTTTTTATATTAGTTGATAATGACTTGTTCGTAGGGGACTCAAATATTTAATCCATAATCAAGATAAAGTCTAAAAGAAAAGAAGACAAAGTGTTCGGACTCTGCAAGTGAATTGGGACTTCGCTGAAGTTTGCTGTCTTACTGATAAGTCTGCTGGCCAAGCCAAAAATTTATTTAAAGTTACGTGGGCTACGTGCATAAGAATTCTGTTTGATTGTAAAGATGTTCAATGGTTGCTTGGTGGGTTTCCTTGACTATTAAAACAGCAACATAATATGTTATTTGAAGAAGCTTATTGGCCAAGAGAATCATGGAGTTGTGGGCCACATGAATTGAAATCAAGATTGAAATCATGAATAAGCTTTGGCCACGGCAATGTGCGTGATATTAGAGCTACCTTTTATATTGGCAAGACTTGGAAACTGTGTGTTTCCCGAGTAACTTATATACATATATATGTGTGTGTATGTATATGTATTTTTAAAAGTTCATATGTTATATATATAAATATATATATATTGAAGGCTTGTATGTTATATATATAAAAAATAATTATCGTGACTTATTCACTTAGGAATATATTGGAAGATATCGTTCGTGAACAAGTCTCGAGGGAGCATTTGTAGACAGCTTAATTTTTGGGCCAATTAAAAAATGACATGTGTAAATAATAGATTAGTTATTAATTTAAAATATTCTATTTATGTATTGGAATTTATTAAATTTAATTCCAAATGATAAATAGTTAATTTTAATTAATATTCTGATATGTTTTTTATACAAATCAAATGTTGACAAGTGTTGAGATAAAGATATATCATGTCAATCAAATCAAGTCTGGTGGCCCGGCACTCTCAAGCTAATCAAGTTGGGACACGTGGCATATCCATGTACATGGACCAATCAAGTCAAGAATATTTGATATTATCTTCAAAAAGGATAATTATCAAATGGTGTTCAAGTCATTCCGGAGTCTCCTGCTAAACGCCTATATAAAGGAGTTTTCAGAGACTCACATGGGGATATATTGACATATTCACATATTCTCAAGCTCCAAGACTCAAGTCTTCAAGCTTCAAGTTTCTGCTGCGACGACGTATTGCTACCTCGAAAGTCCTATACTTCTTCAAAGCATCAAGTCATCAAGTCATTTGATCTCGGAGTCAAGGTTCGAGTTTCAAAAAAATCTCGTAGTGTTCTTTTATCAAGTCAAAGGATACTATAACATATATCCAAGAACAAACTTCAAGCCCTTGGATCATATATATTGGGAGAAGAATTAGGGGATTAGTTTTGTTAGGGAATTTATATTTTTTCTCTGACAAATTGTAATTCTCTATATTCTTTAATATAAATTCAATTTGTCCATTATTTTTCTTTGTCTTCTGATTTAATTTTGCAGACAACGAAATTTGTGTGAACAATAACATCAACTTTAATTAATCCTATGGCAAACAAGCATACTCTTGGATAATCTCAATAAAATGTCAATATAAGACAATTTCGCCAAATATTTTAACTAGTATATTAATACTATGAAAGATGTACATGTATATATAATGACTATAATGGAAAACACTGGTGGATAATATATAATTAGATTTTCAAATTTCTTGTTAGCCTAAATGTTCAGTTTGATGGTGTTAGATGAAGTGTCATTGGCCCTGAGAGCCTCTTCCTTAAATTGAAGTTTTTGAGGATACAAGGGAATGAGAGTTATGTTTGGAAGATAAGATTAGCTAGAATTGGGAGTTCTATGACGTACTTGCTCTTGGAGTTCTTTGATGCAAACATGTCATATATCAACTAGAGGAGATAACATGAAAAGCCACGAGTTTAGTGTGATTATTGTAACAAATTTAGCCACACTCGAGTGACCTGCTAGAAAATCCATGAAAAATGTGCACAGTGGAAAAGTAACAAATATGGTGGTATGTCTAACCACATGAAACCTTTTGTGTGACACCCCAAGGGAAAACACTTGTCTTGGTGTTGCTCAAACTAAACCTAAAAATGCTATAAAAAAATTATAATTACTGATCATCAACAAATATCATTCATCAGCCACTCAAACTTAATACCACATCACCAGTAGATACATGCATGCACTAATAATGTATCTATTTATTACAAACATGATACATATCCTATCCCTTGTCACACGCACATATATTAACAAGACTTTTTTTTTGATAATTTATTGAAAGACTATTAATTACAATATATATTGTATATACACAAAAGATATTTAATCCAAAATAGATTCTTATACATGCTACTTACAATAGAGTAATTTGATGTAATGCCCTTTTGGTGGCAAAGTTTTATTTTAATGGAATCTTTAAACATCACATCTCAAAAAACTACCAAAAATTGCAATGGAAAAATTTGTAGCACCCCCTCTCCGGAAAACACCCAAGCTGAGGCGCAACCAATTAAATCTTAAATACACTTCAAATAATAACTAGGAAACCTATAATTTTACCACCTCAAAGGTAAAACAGTCACACTAATCCAAAAGGTCATTCCATAAAGCATAATATATACAACCCAAGTATCAGAATCCAACTCAACAAAAAATAATTTATTTATCCCAAAAGATCACCTCATAACATAAAATACGTACATATCCAGTATCTTAAGTTTCATACAAACATTCTCATAACACTTTTCAAGTAGTTATCTTGATCAGGTGACTTATATGAACAACAACAACAACACCTAATCTATTACAAAATCACTTTTGTCCAAAACATGCCTCTGCTTCTCAGTTTGACCTATCTGAAGATAATTAACAACAGGGGGGTAAGTCCTAAGGAATTAGTGAGGGAAAGAAAATGATAGGATTGAAAGAAAATGATATGCAACAAACAAAGACAGTTCGAGAACAATAAAAATTTCAACGTAAATCAACATTGTGCAAAGTACACATGATATCAATTTAACAGATTGTATAGATACTAGTACCAGACGTCGGTATAGTAGGAATAATACTTCCTTATCGCTCCATTGCTCAAGCACTCAGCTCGGGCGTGCAATTAACTTATCTTATGGCATGGTCGACAGCATGCCAAATCCCAACACTCACAGTTAGCTACCTGTAAGTCAGGATTTTTTGTGGGTTCTAGCCAAAAAAACTTGTGTCCGTCTGTCCGTTCCGCTCGGCCATCTTCCAGACCTTGTTCCCGGGCCCATACCCCCATGGCGTCCCTCCGGGTGAGAACCGCCCATGGCGTTCCATGAGTTAGAAACCGCCTATGGCGTCCCATGGGTTGAAAGATATAATATCAATAGATAAAATTTTAACCTTTAGACAATAACATGATTAGAACGAGATACAATATAAATATCAATATACTGGACAGCAAGGCCGTTCTGGAATAATAATCTAAGCATTCCGCTGGAAATGGCACTCAGCCAATACATTTGATTATTAGGTATGCCATCAAGGCCAAATAATCGATATATGGAGCGAACTTAAATGTACTAACAAGATTTCTTGAACAACCAACATTATAGAAAGTAAAGTAATACGGGGTCAGGCGGCAAAGCTGAGGGGTACAAGGAACAAAATCGAATAATATGATAAAAGTTCTAGATGCTAGAACAAACAGAAATCGGAATTTATAACAAATGATAGCCCTCACAAGGGCATTCATATCAGATAACAGATAACAGATCAATTTCAAATAATCAGAATACGGTATAGAAACAGAAAAACCCACACATGGGTTTATCACGAATAATAGATAATGAGAAAAAGGTGCCGGATTGGCAGACCCTTACCTCTATAATCTTAGAAAAGTCGGCCACAAACAGCAATTACTAGTCTTCGGGACCCGCTTCTTTGTCACCGATTCAAAAGAGCATATTTACTAATTTAACCCTTATTCAACCTCATAAACCTTTAATAATCACAATTTTATGATTAACTACACAAAATCAGTAACAATCGAATTAATTCAATATTAGGGTTCGCTATATCAATTGTAGAAGTCTTAGCGTTTACGGGCGATAGAATTAACCAATTTTCAAATTACCTAATTAACCCCGCAACAGTGTTGCCAAGTTAGTACTAATAGACTAATTAACTCGGTAACCCACGTTTGCCATGTAAGTCCCCAAATTCATAAAATTAGGCATTTCATGCTCATTAATCTTAATTATTCAAACTTAATCATACAACAACATAAGTTCGGGCCCAATAATTCATACATGATCCATGCATATCATATATATAATCGAATCTTCATCTTTCTTCATTTCTTTCCATAATACATGCCCTAAGAATAATCAAACAGTACAACCAAGCTTAAACTTTAAATCTTAAGCCCCATTTACCCAAATTGCTTATTGAGACCTCGAAATCAAAAACCAAAGGCACCGCCACGACCACTGCGACAAGACGAACATTCTGTCTCAGAGCATTGCCGGAGCATCGCCGTGCACAGTCACCGGAATTGATCCAAACTACCACCCAAATATGCTTTTCAGTTCACTGAACCAAATGCCCAAGTCAATTTCACCAATTGCCCACGAATTGAGCTCCCATTTTGGCCTCAATCGCCTAGCACCACCACCTCCGCCACATCAATTTTTCCTTAATTCCTCCGTCCACGGTGGTTTGTTTGAAAAAGTGGAGCCATCGGCGTGATCCTCGAGTTGAGCCCGTCAAAATGGTACCTAGGTTCATTGCAAAAAGTCACCGAAAAATAGAAACCTGTTACCCCTACCGTGGCTGGATTTTCGGCCTCAATTTTTGGTAGCTACACCGGTCTGTTTTGGGTAAAAATGGAATATTTGTGTTCTACGCGACGAGAGAAAGAAAATAGTATATAACTTGATGGGTTTTGGTGGCTGGAAAAAGGTCGCCGGTGAGGGAGGAAAGCTCTCGGTGCATGGAGGAGAAAAATGGAGGGAAAATGGTGAAGAAAAGAGTTGACTAGCTTTTAAAATGTGAATTTTTTTTTCAAAATTGCAATTCAGCCCCCAAATTTTTGCCTCATTCTTCAATTAGGTCCTCCAGAATTTCCACAAAACTTCAATCAGGCCCCCATAAAATCTTAGTGCATAAGATTAGACCCTTTGACCCATAATTCATCTCATGCAAACCCCCAAGACTTTTAAATGATCCAATCAAGTTTCTAAAAATTGCAAATTTACCCTAAAACTTTCAAAATTCTTGCAATTAAGTCCTTTTCATTTGTTTTTCCAGCCCTAGAATCCGAGCAACCCATATCTTGAATTCTAAATTCTTATTTTCCAAAAATATCAAATTCTAGGGGTGTTACAAAATTGCTCCAAAAGTAATTTCGTAACTATAGCTACAAGTTATAGCTATGAATTTATGTAGAAAATATAAAAAAAATTTAATTATAATCAACAAAAATTATGAATTGATTATCAATTGATAACATTATACATTTGCAGCATAACACATTACTTATGCATTATTCATATAAAAATTAATATATTTATAAAAAAGAATGATAGTCAGCAATGGATTAATCGTAGTGATGGTTAGCTACAAGAACTTCAGTTTCAAACTTGGCTAGAATAATTTCATAGCTAAAACTATGAATTTTTAGCACCAGTTATGGATTGACCGTAGTTGATGCCCTATTTTTTAGTAGTGAAATACAAGTCAAGTTATGAAAATCAATTGTGGGGTAAATTGTATTTTTGGTCCCATAAGTTAAGTTTGTTTGGATTTTGATCCCATTCTTTTGCACTTTCACCAATTGCATTCTTTAAATAGCCTTTTTTTTTTTTTTTAAATTTGAGGACTCAAAGGGGCTTCTATCAAATAGTTGATGGTGCAAAGCATGTGCTACTCACATGACCATTAGGATGACATTTTAAAGGAAAAACTCCATGCCTCATCCCACACTTAACTAAAAATAGAGAAACTTTTGGAGAAAAGAAAGAAACCGTCTCTAAAAAAACTCTTGAATTGTAAAATTAGTTTTTTCTTCAAGAATCAAAAATTATATTTCAAAGAATTTGAAGTCTGAGATGAAAGATTAAGGAAATTGTGCTTTGATTTCGAAATGGCATTACAGGAACCGCAATGTAATGATGGCCCAATTCCAAAGTATGGTATGTGGGCTAAATCCTTCTATTCTGTTTTTTATTTTATGTTATACTTTTTTTTGTACTTAATAAGTTTTGTGATAAATTTTTGTACATGTGTGCACAGTATGTAGGGTAAAAGGTTTTTTTTGTATTCTAGATATTCTAGAGTTTTGTGTTGCTAATGGTCAATGCTTTTATTTTTATGCAGTATCATTATCCATACATGCTTCTTTTATTATGCTGGCATATTATTATTTCTTGGATTCTGTTAGTCTCATATGACAGGATCCCCTAGTTTATTTGAATTGTAGACCTGTACCTTTATTGTATAATACGTTTCTATATTTGACATTTTTTTGGTTGTTTTAACATGTGCATTTTTTTGTCAAATTCAATTGATATGGTAGTTTTTTTTCCTATTTCTTAATTCCAAATGGTATTGCTCCTTTGTCACTGTAAAGCTGCATCATGATGGACAATTTAATAACATACTTGCTGAGTATACTGGGGGAAGCATTAGTTTGTTTGACTATGTGGATTTGAATTGCATAGCTATTACTTATATGGATAAATTATGTGAGAAATTGGGACATTGTGGAATGAAAATGTATTATATATTGGGTGAGCATGGGCTTTATGTTGTTGTGCACTGGGGATGACTTATTACAAATGCATCTAAATCACTACTTAACAGGCTAGTTGAAATTATCTAGATAAAATCAAGGTAGATGATATAGGTACACAGGTTGGATCATCAAAAAAGATTGATGACAATAATCTAGATGAGGCTAAAGAAGATACTAGGGATAAGACAGTAGCTCTTTTGATTATGAAGAGTTTAATGATAGTGATTATGACATTAGTAGTGAAAAGTAGAATAGGGCAAAAGATGATGACATGTATCATGAGTATATAGATGAGGTTGCAAATTGGGTTAGGAATAATGATAGGGAAAATGCAATAGGCACATATCATCTTTATGAGGGATATGGAGTAAAGCACATAGGGTTCAGTGGTGAAGACTTTGATAGTAATGTGACTAAAAATGGATATATAAAGATATTTTGGTAAATTGATTAAATAGGATAAATTAACTCTAAAATTAATTAACTAAGTAAATGGGCTAAAAAGCCCAATGGACAAGCTAAGTCCATCAAGAGGGCAAAAAAAAAATCCTAATAGGCCTTAGCCCATCAAGACTAAAATCTTTAAATACTAAGTCCCAAAGAGAATGGGACAAAGGAAATCATTTGCCAAAGTGGAAAAACTCTCGAGCAGAGCAAATCTCTCTACACATGTTCCTGAGAAGACGAACCGACACTTTACTATTTTCCTAGAAAGACCTCGCTCTAGTTTCGAGTAGCATCATTTATGTGTCATTTGTGGAAAACTCAAAGGAAGAAGAAGAGACTCTGATGATGCAGGAGGGATCTGGAGTTCACCGTTTTGATAGTCAGGTAGAAACAACATTCGAAGATGTGGAGAGCTACCAGCCAAAGACACCTTCACAAGCAATGTCAAGATCCATTCCCTAGTGCATTCACCCCTAAGAGAAACGCCTGGAACTAGGCATCACTCCTTTGAGACCTTGCGATATTGCTAATTCCATATATGCTGACAAGTTTGCTGGAAAGTGTTATGCTCCAGTCTTAGCCAATTCAACGCTCAGCACGTAGAAGAGTTACTAAAACCTTACTGGTGGGAATGGGGGGGCTTCGCCCTCCCTAAAGTTGACCACTGAAAGGAATAATGCTAAACGGAACTTCACCCCTCTTTCTTCATTCCAACCCAAGACTCTACAGTCCTACTCCTAGGAAAGCCCTTTCAGCTTGATGCCTGCTATGACCAAATTGTGGGCTTAAGCGCCAGCACTACACTTCCCAGATTATGTCATGGACCTATCCCTATCCACAGTAGTTGTTCAGACAAATAAAAATAGACCAATCATAGAAGAGCATAGTCAAAGCAAAAAAGGCCCAGGTGCATGGGCCCAACCAGCCCAAAGCATTCACTACCTACACCCATTCACTATTCTATAGGCAGAGATTATATGCAAAGTCCTATGACGTGGTTACATTGTACATCCTTCTTAGAAGGAGATGAAGGAGAAGGAAAAGCAGAGGATAGATAAGTGATGTCATTTCCACCAACATTGTGGACACATCATCAAGCAGTATAGACACTTGAAGAATGAAATCGAAAGATAGATCCAGTCACAACATTTTGAAGAATACATTATATAGGAGCTAAATGATCTCGTGAATGCTCCCAACGTGAGGAAGCGTGAGACTAGTTATCCATCCCTCGATAAACACAAAAGCCTGCTAACTAGTACTATGCAAATAACAGAGGTGACCTCTTCACTACCAGAACATTTTCACTGTTTCATGGAGAACCTAATAAGATGGATAGCACTACCACCAAAAAGAGAGCAATGCTGAAGTCAATAAGCACATGAGCTTCAGCTATCAATCCAGCTGGAGGAAGGACTAATAATCAACATCTGATGAAGGAGAAAGTATTGAAGAAATTGAGGTCTTCAACATACTGGGGCTCATAAAAGGTGGCCTAATTACATTAGAAGCTGCAATTATAAAGAAATAAGAAGAAGAGAAATTACGAAGTGATGGCTCCTCCAGACATAGGCAAATATTGGGTGATGATCTTGAGAGTCAACTCGTAGAAGAAGCAAGTTGTGAACACAAAGAAAGCCAAATGGGCAACACGCCATTACACACCCCTTACAACTAATATAGTAGAAATATTACAAGCAGCCACACTCCAAGGCTTGATCGGATGCCCCCAAATGGATATTGGAAGGTTAAGGAAAAGTGTCAAGATACTACTGCGACTTTCATAGTCTTAGCAGGCATACACAGAACAGTATTAGATCTTGAAAGACCAAATTGAAGTACTGATTCAGCAAAGATACCTCACTGATTATGTAGATGAGAGAAAGAACTCCTTTGGAGAACAATCTTATGACAGAGAACAGAAGAGTTTTGGAGAACCATATAAGGAATGTTTGCGACCAAGAAAAGAGTTCAGCTCCTGTTGCCAACACGAAGTTAGTCCCAGCGACATGCGCCCTCACTTGGAGCAACCTAGGAAACACCACCCTCCAACACCAAGCGTTGTTGTCGCAAGAGCCACCTATATGCATGTGGTCAGCTCAACTCAGTTGTTGCACTTGAGAGCACTCACGCTCTCCTAAGAGTATCTTACTTTTAAGTATTTTTTTTTCCTTTTCTCCTTTAAATTTGAATAAAGCATACCTATTTGGAGGCGACATTAGTTCTTCATTGATATTTCTCTAATTAATGTAAACTTTTTCATATTCTACATATTATATTACACCTCTTCTATGACTTGGAATTTTTTAAAAATTAAGGAGTATCTAGAAGCAGCTTTACACATAAACCCACTATAAGACTCTTCAAGGAGTGCGAAGAGTACATAGTATTCATCGGGCATAAACCCACTATAAAGATCCCTTAAGATATGTGGTTGTCTACGTAATCCCATTGCCCCAAGGAGAACGTGGTAGTCACTCTCTAAAAAAGTCTTTTATTAGCTCCCTTTGGAAGTACGAGGCATCCTGAAAAGTCCACTATAGGTTCTCTTTGGGAGCACATAGCACTCTCTGAAAAAGTCTAGAATCAGCTCCCTTTGGGAGTATGTGGCAAACCATCTTGAATAAACTCAATAAAGAATACCTCGGAAAACATGTAAGTCATCAAGCAAAGGAAGTCCACCTCAAATGTGGTATCCTTCCAATATTAAGGAAATATTCCAAGAAAAATCTTTAAGTTTGGCAACTTTGTACGTCGTCATATACTTACTATGAAGCTTTTCAAAAAATCATGATTTTACTCATTCTTGTCTCAATACCCATTCTATGCTCAACTTGAACATGAAAATAACAATCTCCTTCCGTTAGGAATTCTACTACATGTAAGGTGAACTGATGAAAATACTAAGGAAGGGGCTCTATGCCGCCCCAAAATAATCTTATCCCACTTAATACTAGCAATCACTCCTACTTTATGAACATGCTAAAGTTCTTATCATGCTTCATTACTTAAAAATTTTCTAAGTCCTAAGACGACTATTGAAGGCATTACACCATCATAAATTCAAAAAAGTTAAAAAAAAATTGCTCCATAGTCAAGCAAACCTGGTAAAATATTACTCACACCCACAAGTACTCGTGGGTACCCAAAAAATACTTGTGATGGCCCTTACATTCTCAACTCAATAAAATACAATTAAATTTACTCGCACCCAAATTACCTGCCCTTTTTTGGCCCAACCCTCGAGTATTCATGGGTAACCCATATATATATATATGTGTGTGTGTGTGTGTGTGTAACTTTAAAATTTTTAATCTAAATTTTAATTTTAAATTCTCAAAAATAAAAAAATTACATTAAACTAATACTTTTCTGCATTTGGATGTTTTAGAGTATTGGGAGGCTAATTCTTGTGCTTCTAGGTATAATAGTTTTTATATTTCTCAGCTTTTTGTATCAATTTTCTTTATTTCAAATGAAACTTTTACTTACGAATTTTTATATACAAGGTATTCAATACTTGGTATGATGTCTTATGATAGAGCAAGCATACCAATAACCACACTTGCTTTCTAATTGACTTTTAGCATCGGGGTTAAAGTAATTGCCAAGTATCGAAGTTCTCTTTAGGAGGAAAATGCTCAAGCTTTAATTTCTATTTGAACTTAGTTGTGTGGTTATAATGTTGATAGTACGTTGGCTAAGGTCTTTCAGTTATTTTACAATGCTACCCATTTCTTTTTAAATATTTTGTTATTGACTATATATATATTCTTTTGTAAGAGATGATGAGCCAAGTGATAAACAACTTGTTAAGTATATTTCTGTGACTTCATTTTCTACAAAGACAATAATAATTGAGTGATGTTTAAACTTTTGGTTCAAAAACTTTTGGCAAGCAATGAAATTTAAATTTAAACTTTTAAATGTAATGTAACATAAATTTGATTGATTTTGATTACTTAAATTATAATTTTTAAACTACAATAATATTGATATGCTTTAAAAACTTGTTCAATGTAATATTTGAAATTTGTAATCTATTTTTTAATTTTATTTTGTTAATATTTGAATAACACCATGTAAGTTATAACGTGGATGTTAATTTGTCTTTAAATATTTTTAAAAAATAAAATTAATTACAGGTACCCATTGGTTACCCATTACCCATCTTAATGGGTAGTGGGTCCATTATCTCGTACACAATAAAAAAATGGTAATTTTATCTATAGGTAAATTTATCCAATCCATTATTGCCCATCATTAAGTTATCCATGGTTACCCATTTGTCAGGTATAGACCCAGTATTGGGTGCCCTACGGGCCGCGAGTACCCTTTGTGTAGGGGTGCCTCAACTAGGCACCCAATAGGCGCTCAGGATCGACCGCGAGAAGAGCGTGTGGGGCATTTGGGACCCCTGCATGGGTAGGGGTATTCAAATCCAATCCAATCCAAAAAAAAAAAAGGATGAACCAATCCAAAAAATAAAAAATCGATCAAAACCAATTTTTTTTATTGAATTGGATTTATTTTCTAAAAATCGATCAGATTGAATCGATTTTCAATTTTAATAATAAAAATTGATCCAATCCAAACCGAACCAAAATTTATATACTAATAATATAAAAATATATATCTTAATAGTAAAATACACAAATAAATTAAAATAAACTAAACTTAGGATTTTTTTCACTTTCAAAAATTAAATACATAGGAATAATTATTGTGGACTTATAACTTTATAGTTGCATGTTCTCACATAATTTAACTTAATTCCACAAGATTAGTGTGATATGATAGCTAAATGAAATTTACAAATTGATTAGTTAAGTTAGTTTAATTATCAATAGTAACTTATAAAATATTGTAACTAAAAATTTAAATTAAAAAACCAAATTAACCAATCTAATCCAAACCTATTTAACATGGATTGGATTTGATCAAATTTACAATAAAAATCTAACCGATCCAAATCGATCCAATATATACTATATAGTTTGGATCGATTAGCTTTTTGTCCCAAAACTGATTCAAATCGAACCGCAAACACCCCTACGCATGGGGATGCCTCTGGGACTGTTCGTGAAGAGGAGTGCCTAGCAAGTGCCCGAGAACAGCCGCAAAAAGGCACCCTACAGGCACCGGTACCCTATACTGGCACTTTCCGTGCACGTTTGAGTTCGACACTTGCATAAACGCTTGCAATGCAATTTTTTCTAATATTTATGGTTATGATTTAATATCTTTTACTCTCAAATTTACAAAGTATGAGTATGAAATGTTAATAATCCATACAATTTACCATGCAACTGCTTGAACACAAAACAAATACAAGCAAAAAAAAAAAAAAACCAAACAAGAAAAACATCAAAATGTTTGGCTAATGTTTAGCCTCTAAAGGAAAACATCAATACAAAATGAAAAATCATTCCGATATAGTCATATCTATTGGCTCCATTGTTGCAACCTTCGCTCCATTGTCAGGAGCTTTCTTAGGTTCTCTGGCAACAACATTCACTAGGATGGTAGGATTTACCATCAATAAATCTTCTTCAGAATATTGCTCATTTCACCCAGAATATGATGACAGCTCTGAGTGGTCTACTCGTAAATCAATATTGTTGCCTCCGCTTTCACTGTTTCAAAATATTCATAAGAACTTATGAACTCCTTGATCACTTCCTCATGAGTGGCAGTAATGAAGAGCTTCCCAGTATTAGAACTCTTGAATGTCTCTCCACTCTTCATCTCCTTCACGTACTTTACCTTTAAGCTCTCGTGCTCTTTATGTAGTTGAGCCAACTTCTCCTATTTCTGGCTACATTGCTTGACTAATTTGGTAGTTTCTTCATCAAATTTTACTGTGGATAGAGCTCCCTTTGGTCAACAGGACACCTACTCAACCAAGTTCCATCCATGTGAAGGAAAAATGCAAAAATGTTGTAAAGTAAAAAATTCATTATGAAAGTAACAAAAAGAGAAAGAACCAAAACAAAGAAATGAATTCAAACTTGGATAAAATTGCCAACAGCTATCCCAGCTAACTGAGAAGAAAAGAATAACTCCAACTGTAGTTGATCATATTCGCATACTATGCCTCACATGCGATTGGCATTAAATGTAGTCTCATCAACGTCCCCGTGGGAGTCCACCCAACAACTACGCCATAAACCATAGCGAAAGAGCCCTTTTCTTTTGCCACCATGATAAGGACAAGTTAGGCTTATTTGAAATTTTATCCCATTATTTATCAATTTCGTATATTGCATCCAATAAGTATTTTTTTTTTTTGTTTTTTAAATTTGAGGACTCAAAAGGGCTTCCATCCAGAAGTTAACGAAGCAATTCATGTACCACTCACGTGGCCATTAAGTTGGGTTTTTATAGCCTCATATATTAGGCCTATTTATATTTTTGGTCCTAACGGGAGCTCCAACAGATTTTTATAGAAGAGAAAAGAAAATGGTTGCAAGTGAAGGTGCCATTTGATTCTACGACACATCAGCTCCATTGTAATCCTCATGGAAAGATGAAAATTCAAATAGAAGGTTCCATGGTTGTGCTTCTACAAATAATATGTGTGGTTTCAATATTTGGGAAGATCCTCAAATGTGTCAAAGAGCAAGACAAGTAATACCTGGTTTGTTTAGGATATTAAATCAATAGAAGAAAAGATATTAAAACTTAAAAAAAGGCAAGCTATGTTGCTATATTTGTTGGTGGTTTCTTAGTTGATGGTTTTCAAATCCAAACATGCATAATTTATGAGACCAAAAAAAGTACTAATTTTGATGGCCATGTGAGTGGCGCATGACTAGCTGCGCTAATTATTGGACATAAAGCCTCTTTAGTCCTTAAATTGAAAAAAAAAAAAGAAGAAGAAGAAGGCACTTATTTGATGAAATGTATGAAAGTCATAAAGAATAGAGCTAAAATCCAAATAGGCCTAATTTATGGGATTAAAAATGCAATTTACCCAATAAAATGCATACAAGTAGTAGATCCACAAGCATGCTTTCCCACATAACCGAAAGGCAACACCTTAACCTCATCACATGCAGTAGGAGTGCCTGTCGATGAAGCTGGTAGGGTGTGCGCCTCACTCGGCTGTTGGCTCGAGGGGCTAGGGGCTAAAGTGATGGCCACTTGACGACATATCTTTCTGAAACTCCTCTCCATGATAAAATACTCCTTATTCTACCCTCCAAGGATGAATCTTAGCAAAGTCAATCTTCTTTCTTGTCAACAAAGAGAAGAAGAACTGAGTCAATACACAAGCAATGTGTAAAAATATAAAAAAAGAAAAAAAATACGTGAATGAACACATGGAAGAACCATAAATCAGAAGACAAAATATGCTAAGTACCAGTCAGAAATATATAAATAATGTTGAAAGAAAGATTAAACAACCCTACTTCGGCAAAGTTCGCGCAAAAGTCATGATACACTTGACCAAGACGAATCAAAGAAGTGGAACTACTGCATTTGCGCGGAATGTTTCAACTCTCTTCCCTAACATAAAAAAGAATCTATCCTTCCAAAGACCTCTGAATAAAGTAACTCGCACAAAAATTTGTTATGTGGATTAGGAAGTGAATCAAAAAAAGGTTCATTCAACATCTTGCGCACCCCAGACAAGGTGTCATAGTTATCTAAAGATAATGGGAAACCCAATTCACTCAAACGTCGTCTAACCCCTACAAAAGATGCAAAGAGATCAAGCACAAATTGGCTTGGGGACACACCATGCCTGCGCTATATCTAACAAAAAAAGGTTCAGGAGGAAGGGAAAATCCACTAGTAAAATAACTACTAAGAACTGTGAAGTACCCTCTAGGAGACGATATCATGTTCTCTTGAGAAAAAGAAAGGACAAATTTGAATTCATCAGATACACAAATCCTATGTCTGAAGATGTCTAACTCTTCCGACTCAAGTAAACACGTAATCCTTATTGCCTTTAAAAAATTATCATCCCTAAGCAGGAACACCTCATAATGCTCTTTGTCAAAAGAACCTCCTCTTTAGAATCGAATATAGACAATAAAGACAACTTTGTTATCTCACTCTCACAAGGGAATTCGTCCAAATTTCCTAAATCTAATGAGTCACGGAACGCACCCATCCCAGCAGGCACCACACTAAATATACCTTCGAGCGCCCAGCTTTGCCAGTGTATGCGGACGATTGATCAGCCACATGGCCACCATGTTAGCTCCTTCTCTGCCCCTATTTGATTGTTGTTTTGAAGACTCTTTCCCTGAATTCAACTGAGAATTAAACTTACACATTTTTTATTCAACCAAGGATCTTGAAGTGCTCGCTAATTCTAAAGGAGCTTTGATAGAACTTATAAATGCATTGGCCAAGAAGAAAGAAACAAGTCAAAGAGTCCTGGGTGAAAAAAAAAAAGTCCCTACCTTGAGGACTCATATTGATGCCCTTAATAGAGTTGTCTCCTCTTTTTTTCCTCCTCAGTCAAAGTAAAAATTTTCTCTTTTTTACTTACTCATTAGGTGCCAACAAAGACAACCTTTATAGAGCACCTCGTAGAAAACTTAAAGACTCTAAGGACTACTCAAACTCAACTTGGATAAAGGTTGAGAATCCGCAAACTCTTAAGCTAAGAATAATTACTCAAAAATTAACATAAGATAAATTTAATAAATTAAACTTCAATTATATTTTCAATGTAAATTAACAATTTTTCACCAAAATAGGGTGCTTAATAATGTGACTAAAAATGGACATACGGATATTTTGGTAAATTGACTAACTATGATAAATCAACCTTAAAATTAATTAACTAAATAAATGGGCCAAAGAGCCCAAAGGACAAGCCGAGCCCATCAAGAGGCTAGAAAAATCCTATTGGTCTTAAGCCCATCAAAATTAAAATCTATAAATATCAAGTTCCAAAGAGAGAAGGAATATAAGAAATCATTTACCAAATTTCTCAGAATATATAAGGGCAATTCAGTAAATTAACTAAAAGTGACCCAATAACTTAAAATTAATTAATCAATAAAAGGCCGAAAAGCTTAAAAAACAAGTTAAGCATAAAAAAATCCAAATGGGCATAAACCCATCAAAACTAAAAATTTTAAATACTGAGTCCCATAAACAACTTGATCAAAAGAAATCATTCGAAAAAAATTGTAAATTTGGAGAATTTTCAAGAAGAAAACATTTGTCTACACGCATTGTAGAGGGAAAAAACTAACAAGAATCGTTGACTACTTGAAATGACCTAACTCTATTTTTGTGTAGCACTAATACTATATATTTATTAATCAATTCACAAAATTTTCTTAAAAGTATACATGGAAAGATAATATAAGAAAATTATTCATCATACGTGGAAAGATAATATAATACTCTACACGCATTTTTTTTTTTAATTATATTTTGGGTATTTTGTGAAAAATATTTTGGGAGAAGTGTTTTGGGAATTAAGATTGGGGAATGTGTTAAGTGTTTGTTCATGTTTTGAGGAAATGTGAAAAATGGTTTGTAAGAAGAATGGTTTGTTGGGAGTGTTTTGTAGGAGACATTTTTTACTATAAATGTCAAATTAATTACTTTTTTATTAGGTTTATAGGGTGAAATTATTTTTTTATATAATATATATATATATTGATGAATGATTGTTTTATATATATTGATATATGATCGTAGGGAAATGATATTTAAATAATTTAACTAATAATTTAATTTAAATGATTTTTTAAATTAATAAACTTGGATTATGTAGTGTTTGTTAATATAAAAATTAAATAATCATATTGTAATAGAAATTAATAATTAATTTACTTAAACTAAGTATTTATTTAAATAAAAGAATAATTAAAATAATGTATCAGCAAAGTGAATAATTTTGTTGAATATTCTGGAAAATTTATTAATTTATATGAAATATTGAATTGTTTTATCTTTAAATTCCTAAATTATTTTATGGAAAAGTAACATGATTATTAAATGAATTTTATTTTGTACTCTAAAAATTTTATTATATTTATTATAAAATTTCTTCTTAATTAAACTATTTTAATATTATTTAAAAATTGCTAAATATATTTTAATATTTTTTGTCAATTAATATAATTAAAATTTTAATAGTTTATTAAATTTATTAAATTATAGAATAAAATATGAGTAATTTGTGTAATTTATAAAAAAATAATTGATTTATTCATATAATTTATTAAAAAAAATTAATGTATAAAAAAAAATATCAAGAGAACGATTAACGATAATTTTTTAATGATGTGTTAGAGTTTAGTTAAATATTACGGTAATACATAGTTCAAAATTATTTGATATTACTTTTTAAATGGAATATTATATTTTTTTATTCTACAACGAAATTAAACAAAAATATAAACTTTGACTAATTTTAACTTTTATAATTTTTCAAAATTTAATTACTTAAATAGAAATATAATTTTATATAACTTATAAATGAAAATATAAATTTTATAATATGTGAATAAGTCAAGTGAAGTGAGAGGGTGAGAAATGAATGAGTGCATTAAAAAGTAGAGTGAGAAAAATAGTGGGTAGGTAGGTTTTTAGGGTATAGGGTGTTTTTGTGTGATTTGGAAGGGAATATTTTGGGGGGAACTTATTAAAAAGTACCAAAACTACTTTCAAAATTTGTGTTCAGTCCCCAATTAAAAACTTATAGTGCAAACTCCCTAGTTTTAATAAAAGTTTAGAGATTACTCCCTAGCCACTTGATTTGACACAAATGCCCTTAAGTATCATATTTTTCCTTGTTTTTTCAAGCAAACAGTAAACCCTACAAACGCTCATTACCAGAAACAGAAAGAACAGAAAAAATTGCAACAAGCGGGAAACGAGAACAACGTTAGAGCCAAACGCCACTAACCCAACAACTGCATTGTCTTATTCTCTTTTTATTTTCATCATTTTCGGATTCCATCTTCTTCTCAGTTCCTTCTCAGTTGCTTCTGTGTTTCCTTTTTTTTTTTTTTCCCCGACAATGTCAACCAGCAGCGAAGCAAGTGCGCTCAATCAAGTGTTGGGGAGTTGTCGCTATAAAGACCAGCTCCATATAATGTCAATTAAGGACAGTACGACTGTAATGGATATCTACATTAATCTAGCAAGAAAATAGAGTGAAATCAATTCCGAGCACTTCAGCTTGCGATATATTGCTCCACATCAAAGATTGTACGTGAGTTTAACTGATGACGATGACGTCATGAATATGGTCTTACTGCATTTGACATTGAAAATGAACATTGCGGACATCTTGGTAAACCGAAAGGATGAATCAAGCAGCAGAGAAAAGAAGAGCAGTGATGTTTTAAGGTAATACTTCTACAGAATCTCAACTTTACTGCAATTAGTAAAGTTCTATACATGAAGTGTTCTAAAATTGCTCTCTGTTTATTTGAAAATCTTTCTGTACTTGGAGCGTTCCACATTATACTTCATTGCAGTTAACATTGTACTTACAGAAACATATACTCTCTTCATTGAAGTTCTATACTTCCATTGTTTCTAACTTGTACGTCGCTTTATATAAACTTGTACTTCAAGTATCTAAATCTATAATTCGGCTTTCATGTTTTCTACTAATAAGATATCCAAATTGTACTGCCATTGCTTAGGTTTTATACTTCAAGTGTTCAGAAATTGTTCTCAACTTTGTAAAAAGTGTACTCCTATTTTCTAAAATCATACAACATTTTATATAAATCTGTACTCTTTTCACATAAGTTCTACACTTCTAGTGTTCCCAATTTGTACTTCATTATATTAAAACAGGTAAATCATTCATTGAAGTTCTATACTTCAATCGTCTGAATCTGTACTTCACTTTACTTGAACTTGTACTTTAATTATCTGAACCTATTATTTAATTTTGAAGCGTGTAATAACGTACTATCTAAAATTTATACTGCGAAAGCTGAGCATCTATACTTCAGTTGCTCCAAAACTGTACCTCACATTGTCCAAAATTATACTTCGAATATCTAAACTTATATTTCAGTTGTTAAATAATTTCACTTAAATCTTTATATTATTTTTATTGGGCTTATACACTTCAGGTATTCCGAAATTGTTCCTCACTTTGTCTAATATTGTACTTCCTTTTTCATCGAATCATACCTCATTTTATATTCATTTAATCTATATTTGTGCTGCATTCATTGAAGTTCTATACTTCAATTTCCTGAATTGGTACTTCATTTTGTGTGAAATTGTACTTTAATATTGTGCTTATACACTTCAGGTGTTCCGAAATTGTTCCTCACTTTGTCTAATATTGTACTTCCTTTTTTCATCAAATCACACCTCATTTTATATTCATATAATCTATATTTGTGCTGCATTCATTTAAGCTTTATACTTCAATTGCCTGAATTGGTACTTTATTTTATGTGAAATTGTACTTTAATTATTCGATTCAATTATTTAATTCTGAAGCGTGAACTGTTGTGTTATCCAAAATCTATACTGCGAGAGCCGAATTTTTATACTTCAGCTTTTTCGCAACTGTACTTAACCTTATGAAAAACTATACTTCCAATTTCTGAACTTATATTTCAGTTCGAACATAAATCCGCTTAATTCTTATACTCTTTTCGTTGCGCTTATACACTTCAGGTGTTCCGAAATTGTACTTCATTTCTTTTATTTCTGTTCCTTCATTTTGCAAATCAATTTGCGTATATCTGTACTCTTTTTGTCAATGTTGTGTGCTTCATGTGTTCACAAATTGTACGTCACGTTTTTTTAACTTGTACTTCAATTTTCTGAATCTGTAATTTAATTTTCAAGTGTTCTACTAATGAATTGTACTTTATTGTGCCTAAAATTATACTTCATTTGCCATCCTCAAGGGATGTAGTGGAGGAGGAAATTGGTTCGACCAGTGCATCGCACAATGAATTGGCTTTAATTAGCAACTCAATTGATGCATGGAGGAATTGCATATATGGGGAGGGTCAAACATTCAATGATGCTCACGAGTTCAGAATTATGCTTAAGAATTATGCAGTGTCTACTTTGCGGTCATTTAAATACAAGAAAAATGACAGCAAAAAAATCATAGCCGTTTGCAGTGATGAAAATTGCAAATGGAGAATCTATGCATCAAGGCATAAAGCTGATAAATTATTTGGCATTCGAAAATGTAATCTAGAGCACACATGTGGTGAGGCTAATCTTCGGACAAGGGGACATCCTAAAGCCGATTCCGCTTGGGTTGCTAATGTAGTGAAGAATAAATTGAGATCAGAGCCATGTTATCGGCCCTGCACCATATTGAAAGATATCCACAGAGAATATGGTGTGGAACTTAGGTACCATAAAGCATGGATGGGTAAGGAATTAGCTATGCATGACATCCATGGAGCTGAGAAGGGATCTTATGATAAGTTGAGGTGGTACTGTGATGCTGTGAATAGAACAAACCCTGGAAGTATTGCAGACTGTGAGATTGACCCAATCAGTCGAAAATTTCATCGGCTATTTATTTGTTTTAGTGCCTGCCTTCTTGGTTTTCTTAGGGGATGCAGGCCATTGATATTCTTGGACGGCACCCATATTAAAAATAAATTCAAAGGAGTCTTACTCAGCGCAGTCAGTAAGGACGCCAATGATGACTTATTCACGTTAGCATATGCAGTTGTTGACTCTGAAAATGATATGAATTGGGAGTGGTTCTGCTTAAAGCTGAGAAGTGTCTTAGATTCTGAATATTTGCCTGGCTTATCAAGGTTTACTTTCTTCTCCGATCGACATCCTGGCCTTCTTAAGGCCCTCCCCATGATATTTCCCGGTAGCCATCATGCATATTGCTTGAGACACTTAGTGGATAACTTCAAGAAACAAGTAAGTGTGCTCTATCTCTGTTTGTGAGATAATTATGTGAAATAAGCTCTACTTCATAACATTAAGCCCATTATTGTTCTATTATTTTGAATTCAGGTATTAAGGAAGTACCCTCTACATAACAAGAAACATTGGTGTTCTGTTTTTATGAAAGCTGCATATGCGCCTACAAGGCAGGAGTATACCCGACATATAGACAGCATCTTGGAGTCAATGCCGCTTGCCAGAGACTTTATTATGCAGTCTGACCCAACCTGTTGGGCAAACTCCTTATTCAGTGGAGATCGATGGGGGGTAATAAACAATAATCAAGCAGAATGTTGGAATAATTGGGTTAAACCAGCCCGATTTATGCTAGTTGCAGCCAAGGTTGATCACATACGCATGCAAATAATGGTTATGATGCATGGTAGGAGAGAAGAATCTCATAAGATGGTTGGTCAATTATGTCCCAAGCAAGAGAAAAAGTTGGCAATCAATCATATGCGCTCTCGCAACTTAAAAGTTGTCATGTCTAGCGGTTGGAGCTTTGAGGTGATTGAGCAAGACAAATCGTATGCTATAGATTTACATAACAGAGTTTGTTCTTGCGGAGCATGGCAGATTGATAAGATACCATGCATACATGCTTGTGCTTCTATCGAGTCAAAGTCACTTTCACCGTATGACTTCACAGATCAATACTACCGAGTTGAGATGTATCAACAAGCATACCAAGCAGTTATAAATCCTATTCCTACGTTTGATATGCATATGTTCCATGTAGATGATGACGACGTCATTCATGCACCTGATTGTCGATCTCAGCCTGGGCGGAGAAGGACACAGAGGATTCCATCACAGATTGAGAAGTGTGCCATTAAGTGTAAGAGGTGTGGTAGAACAGGGCATAATCGTCGAACTTGCAAAGAATCAGTAAAGTAGCCAACATTTGTACCTCAAAACTGGATAATTGTACCTGATTTGGCCCCATTTGCACCCCGCTTGGGCAATGAACCCGGTGATTTATCGTGAACATAGCAGCCTAGCAAGTTGTTTAGTAAAGTAGCCAACATTTGTACCTCAAAACTGGATAATTGTACCTGATTTGGTCCCATTTGCACCTCGCTTGGGCAATGAAGCGGGTGATTTATCGTGAACATAGCAGCCTAGCATGTTGTTTAGTAAAGTAGCCAACATTTGTACCTCAAAACTGGATAATTGTACCTGATTTGGCCCCATTTGCACCTCGCTTGGGCAATGAAGCGGGTGATTTATCGTGAACACAGCAGGCTAGCATGTTGTTTACTAAAGTAGCCAATATTTGTACCTCAAAACTGGATAATTGTACCTGATTTGGCCCCAATTGCACCTCGCTTGGGCAATGAAGCGGGTGATTTATCGTGAACATAGCAGCCTAGCATGTTGTTTAGTAAAGTAGCCAACATTTGTACCTCAAAACTGGATAATTGTACCTGATTTGGCCCCAATTGCACCTCGCTTGGGCAATGAAGCGGGTGATTTACCGTGAACAAAGCAGCCTAGCAAGTTGTTTAGTAAAGTAGCCAACATTTGTACCTTAAAACTGGATAATTGTACCTGATTTGGCCCCATTTGCACCTCGCTTGAGCAATGAAGCGGGTGATTTATCGTGAACATAGCAGCCTAGCAAGTTGTTTAGTAAAGTAGCCAACATTTGTACCTCAAAACTGGATAATTGTACCTGATTTGGCCTCATTTGCACCTCGCTTGGGCAATGAAGCGGGTGATTTATCGTGAACATAGCAGCCTAGCATGTTGTTTAGTAAAGTAGCCAACATTTGTACCTCAAAACTGGATAATTGTACCTGATTTGGCCCCAATTGCACCTCGCTTGGGCAATGAAGCGGGTGATTTACCGTGAACAAAGCAGCCTAGCAAGTTGTTTAGTAAAGTAGCCAACATTTGTACCTTAAAACTGGATAATTGTACCTGATTTGGCCCCATTTGCACCTCGCTTGAGCAATGAAGCGGGTGATTTATCGTGAACATAGCAGCCTAGCAAGTTGTTTAGTAAAGTAGCCAACATTTGTACCTCAAAACTGGATAATTGTACCTGATTTGGCCTCATTTGCACCTCGCTTGGGCAATGAAGCGGGTGATTTATCGTGAACATAGCAGCCTAGCATGTTGTTTAGTAAAGTAGCCAACATTTGTACCTCAAAACTGGATAATTGTACCTGATTTGGCCTCAATTGCACCTCGCTTGAGCAATGAAGCGGGTGATTTATCGTGAACATAGCAGCCTAGCAAGTTGTTTACTAAAGTAGCCAACATTTGTACCTCAAAACTGGATAATTGTACCTGATTTGGCCCCATTTGCACCTCGCTTGGGCAATGAAGCGGGTGATTTATCGTGAACATAGCAGCCTAGCATGTTGTTTAGTAAAGTAGCCAACATTTGTACCTCAAAACTGGATAATTGTACCTGATTTGGCCCCATTTGCACCTCGCTTGGGCAATGAAGCGGGTGATTTATCGTGAACATAGCAGCCTAGCAAGTTGTTTAGTAAAGTAGCCAACATTTGTACCTTAAAATTGGATAATTGTACCTGATTTGGCCCCATTTGCACCTCGCTTGGGCAATGAAGCGGGTGATTTATCGTGAACATAGCAGCCTAGCAAGTTGTTTACTAAAGTAGCCAACATTTGTACCTAAAAACTGGATAATTGTACCTGATTTGGCCTCATTTGCACCTCGCTTGGGCAATGAAGCGGGTGATTTATCGTGAATATAGCAGCCTAGCATGTTGTTTACTAAAGTAGCCAACATTTGTACCTCAAAACTGGATAATTGTACCTGATTTGGCCACAATTGCACCTCGCTTGGGCAATGAAGCGGGTGATTTATCGTGAACATAGCAGCCTAGCAAGTTGTTTAGTAAAGTACCAATATTTGTACCTTAAAACTGGATAATTGTACCTGATTTGACCCCATTTGCACCTCGCTTAAGCAATGAAGCAGGTGATTTATCGTGAACATAGCAGCCTAGCAAGTTGTTTACTAAAGTAGCCAACATTTGTACCTCAAAATTGGATAATTGTACCTGATTTGGCCTCATTTGCACCTCGCTTGGGCAACGAAGCGGGTGATTTATCGTGAACATACGCAGCATAGCAAGTTGTTTACTAAAGTAGCCAACATTTGTACCTCAAAACTGGATAATTGTACCTGATTTGGCCCCATTTGCACCTCGCTTGGGCAATGAAGCGGGTGATTTATCGTGAACACAGCAGCCTAGCATGTTGTTTAGTAAAGTAGCCAACATTTGTACCTCAAAACTGGATAATTGTACCTGATTTGGCCCCATTTGCACCTCGCTTGGGCAATGAAGCGGGTGATTTATCGTGAACACAGCAGCCTAGCATGTTGTTTAGTAAAGTAGCCAACATTTGTACCTCAAAACTGGATAATTGTACCTGATTTGGCCCCATTTACACCTCGCTTGGGCAATGAAGCGGGTGATTTATCGTGAACACAGCAGCCTAGCAAATTGTTTAGTAAAGTAGCCAACATTTGTACCTCAAAACTGGATAATTGTACCTGATTTGGCCCCATTTGCACCTCGCTTGGGCAATGAAGCGGGTGATTTATCGTGAACACAGCAGCCTAGCATGTTGTTTAGTAAAGTAGTCAACATTTGTACCTCAAAACTGGATAATTGTACCTGATTTGGCCCCATTTGCACCTCGCTTGGGCAATGAAGCGGGTGATTTATCGTGAACACAGCAGCCTAGCATGTTGTTTAGTAAAGTAGCCAACATTTGTACCTCAAAACTGGATAATTGTACCTGATTTGGCTCCATTTGCACCTCTCTTGGGCAACTTTGTACTTAATATCTTCAAATTTTTACTAATATTCTTGGGCAATGAAATTTGTTCAAAGATTTGATTTTGAATTCTTGGTAGTTAATCACCAAAATATTTTATAATATGAATAAAATAATATTAAGAATTTTCAGTTGTTAATCAGTAGTGTTCAACGGATGAATGTTATCAATCACAGTAATGAAAGAATACCTATGCTTTCATGGATGTAAACAAATGAGAATTTGTCGAACATATCCACCCTATGAAACATAGCAAATCCGTACAACACCAAATACGATGCTCTCAAATTATTGTACTTGCCCATCATTACAATTAGTGGAGAATAATTATTCATTTACAATAAGTGTACTTGAACAAAACAAATTTTATACTTTATTTGTTGCAGATTGTACTTTCATTTTCCCTGGTTTGTACCTCATTGACCCCAAAATGCTCTCGAATCCGCCGCCCGATTTTAATTCTCTTGAAGTGTACATCCACGAAGCCCATTTTATACACCATCTGTTTCAATTTGTACTCCAGTTTTCATGAATTGTACTCAGGATCCCTGCCTTGTTTCAATAGAATTTGAGTGTCCGTCCCCGAAACACATTTTATACTTTCATTTTCCCTGGTTTGTACCTCATTGCCACCAAAATGCTCTCGAATCTGCCACCCGATTTTAATTCTCTTGAAGTGTACATCCACGAAGCCCATTTTATACACCATCTGTTTCAATTTATACTCCAGTTTTCATGAATTGTACTCAGAATCCCCGCCTTGTTTAAATAGAATTTGAGTGTCCGTCCCCGAAACACATTTTATACTTTCATTTTCCCTGGTTTGTACCTCATTGCCCCCAAAATGCTCTCGAATCTGCCGCCCGGTTTTAATTCTCTTGAAGTGTACATCCATGAAGCCCATTTTATACACCATCTGTTTCAATTTGTACTCCAGTTTTCATGAATTGTACTCAGGATCCCCGCCTTGTTTCAATAGAATTTGAGTGTCCGTCCCCGAAACACATTTTATACTTTCATTTTCCCTGGTTTGTACCTCATTGCCCCCAAAATGCTCTCGAATCTGCCACCCGATTTTAATTCTCTTGAAGTGTACATCCACGAAGCCCATTTTATACACCATCTGTTTCAATTTGTACTCCAGTTTTCATGAATTGTACTCAGAATCCCCGCCTTGTTTCAATAGAATTTGAGTGTCCGTCCCCGAAACACATTTTATACTTTCATTTTCCCTGGTTTGTACCTCATTGCCCCCAAAATGCTCTCGAATTTGCCTCCCGGTTTTAATTCTCTTGAAGTGTACATCCACGAAACCCATTTTATACACCATCTGTTTCAATTTGTACTCCAGTTTTCATGAATTGTACTCAGGATCCCCGCCTTATTTCAATAGAATTTGAGTGTCCGTCCCCGAAACACATTTTATACTTTCATTTTCCCTGGTTTGTACCTCATTGCCCCCAAAATGCTCTCGAATCTGTCACCCGATTTTAATTCTCTTGAAGTGTACATCCACGAAGCCCATTTTATACACCATCTGTTTCAATTTGTACTCCAGTTTTCATGAATTGTACTCAGGATCCCCGCCTTGTTTCAATAGAATTTGTGTGTCCGTCCCCGAAACACATTTTATACTTTCATTTTCCCTGGTTTGTACCTCATTGCCCCCAAAATGCTCTCGAATCTGCCGCCCGGTTTTAATTCTCTTGAAGTGTACATCCACGAAGCCCATTTTATACACCATCTGTTTCAATTTGTACTCCAGTTTTCATGAATTGTACTCAGGATCCCCGCCTTGTTTCAATAGAATTTGAGTGTCCGTCCCCGAAACACATTTTATACTTTCATTTTCCCTGGTTTGTACCTCATTGCCCCCAAGTTTGTATTCAAATTCTCAGCCCTGTTTCAGTTGAATTTAAGTTATAAATAGTTACTGGAAAATTACACTTAGCTACAAAACAATATTATAAACAAATTATGCTTCAAGTTACACATGTATTTACATATAAGTGCTTCAAATCCTGGCATTTTCATGAGTTAATATTCTATGCGCCATTTTCGCACGATATTTATCAACATTAATTGTTCCAGCATCCCTCCAGAACACGGGGGTGTCCCTAGCAAAACCTTCTGCCCAAAGGCATACATAGACACCACAATCCACTGTACCCACTTGCTGCCTACTTTTCCTCTGCTGTACCTTTTCATCCACACGACTCCCCAGTGAAAGCCTAATGTACCGAGAATAAAATGAAGCCTACAAAAAATTTGTCAATTGTTGACTCCACAAATTTGCAATGGGAAATCGTAGGGAAAGAAAGCAAACTTACAATGGCAACAACTATCGGTTTGTATTTGGGGGCCATTATTGAATTCATGTATAAAAAAGAACGAGTAGATGTGTCAAGGACAACTAAGAACCAGTGCTGGCGCCGGCAAATCGGTAGGATTATGTAGCGACAGTTGTTTAAAACATCTACCGTCAGCTCTTCCAAATCTGAACAGGTGAAGCTGTTAAGCTTAAGCATCATCTCCACAAATTCTTCATCCGTAATATCCTTCATGTTGCGTTCATCTATTCGGTCTAATATATCAGCCTATGAAATGTAAAACAAATGGTTAGACTCATCTCTCACCGTGTACTAAATTAAGTTAGGAAACTATCATATACCTGCGCTATTGAGGACGTAAACCACACCTTGTGCTGACAGTTGTTGCTAAAAGATGGGCTACATAATATCGACATGTAACAGTCCACTATGTCACCGGTAAGTTCTCCTCCAAATAAGAGCTCACAAAAGTCTCTTCCATTCAGAAGATGTCTTGCTCCTTCCCAGACGGTTACCCTACACAATTGTTAATTGTGTGTTCAGATACCAGTTTATCTAATAGAAAAACAATAAGCAAATTTTGTTACCTCAAATTATCTCTTCCGACAAAGTGGTCGATGACTTCTCGCTTTTCTACTGGAATAAGAGCAAGTCCTCTATAATCAGTCCTTCCTTTATAGGGATCGGCCACTTCAGTCTTTGGGGTGACTTGTTCATCTACCACCAGGATTGGTTCTTTTGCCACCTGGATTGAATCTTGTGCCACCTCGATTGGTTTATTTGCTACCTGGGTTGGTTCATGTGCCACCTGGGGTACAAACACAGCACATAGGAACCAAGTATTAACTATTGAAATATAAAAGATAAACACATGAAAGTACAGACTTCACCAACATGGAGTACAAAACTCAAGCACATAGGTGTAAAGTGTCAACTGCTGAGGTAGAATAGATGAGCACATGAAGTACAAATACCACCAACATGGAGAACAAAACTCAAGCACATTAGGTGTAAAGTGTCAACTGCTGAGGTAGAATAGATGAGCACATGAAGTACAAATACCACCAACATGGAGAACAAAACTCAAGCACATTAGGTGTAAAGTGTCAACTGCTGAGGTAGAATAGATGAGCACATGAAGTACAAATACCACCAACATGGAGTACAAAACTCAAGCACATTAGGTGTAAAATGTCAACTGCTGAGGTAGAATAGATGGCACATGAAGTACAAATACCACCAACATGGAGTACAAAACTCAAGCCCATAAAAACAAAGTATCAACTGCTGAGGTAGAATAGACGAGCACATGAAGTACAAATACCCCAACATGGAGTACAAAACTCAAGCCCATAAAAAGGTGTAAAGTGTCAACTGCTGAGGTAGAAAAGATGAGCACATAAGTGCAAGTATCAATAATATGAAGTATAAGACATCATCCATTAAGTGCAAATATCAACCCATCAAGTATAAGATATCATAATACTTATTACAAACAGACAGTTTACAAATGAAATGCAAGTAGGAAAAAAATAAAACATTAAGTAGTGTACAACACCTTCTTCTGCTCTTGTTCTTTATTTTTTCGTGCACGAGGACGAGCACGGTAGGTCTTTGTCACTTGTCTTGCTCTTTTGGCTGGTGTGGTGCTGGGGGGGGCTGACAAAATCTGGAGATTTCTGTTTTCGCTTCCTATCTTCTTGATTGCGCACATTTGTCACAATCGAAGACATGACATTAGCCACTTCAATCTCAGATTCCTCGAACTCAGCCCCTTCAATTGGTATATAATGTGCTGTCTTCAATGGTCTGGGGGAATCTGAAGGATCATGACGTTTTTTGGTTCGACTTTCTTCATCCACCATGTCTTCAGAATCATCCCCTTCTTTCTGTGCATCATGTACCAAATCAAGTACCCCCTCATGCACATATTCACCAACTTCCTCCTCAAGCTCCACCGCATTAGTCTCTTCCTCAGTTGGATGCTCCTCCTCACCCTGCTCCTTCATTATCATGTATTCCAATGAAGCAATTTTTTCTTTCAATGATTTAATTTCTTCTCCGTTCGCTGCAATCATTGCTTCATATATTGTATGATCACAGACATGGACTTCACTCATGACAGTACTGGCAGCCTCTGATTTCTTGATCAAATCTGCCAATTCTAACTCCTCTGGAGCAGGGTTGAGGTCTACAACCTATTACAATGGAAATAATTATCAAATTCAAATTATTATACAAACAACAAATAATGAATTATTACAATTATTACCATATCTGCTGTAACTTGCTTCAACTTCTTCTCTGCCTGCTCCACATTTTGTGGGAGTTTGCTATCCTTCCACCGGTAAAAGCGTGGAAACTCAAACAAACTCACTGGTGTAGCTAGTGATGGGATGCGTTCATAAACCCATGCCTGTCATTCATAAATCTAAAAATTATACTCACTTGAATATAAATATAATCAATGCTATTAGAAAAATGAAGCAAACACTTACCATCAACCCTACTGTACACCCATCAATGTACTTCTTTCTTGTTTTTCCACCTACTCCTAAATGGTTCCTCATATCTTGCACAAGAAACCTGTATGCAGCTTTGCCCCATGCATACAGACCAACTCTGGACAAATTGTCCAAGTATGGTAGGAGAAATCGTGGAGTCCAGTAATTAGATGTTGGAAACAAAATACAATTAAAAACAAAAACTATGTACAACCTAGAAAAATCATTCAAGTCCTCCACACCATCCTTATATACATACTCCTCAAGTTTTTTAGCTATTTCAGATCTAGTTATATTCTGCAGCTTTCCAGAAAAAAGCCGCTCAAAAGTTGAAGACTTTATCTTCAATGTTATGTCAACAGATTGCCCCACATGTGGCAATTCTAAAACCATTGAAAATTCAGCTGCAGAAAAAGGAACCTCAACCCCCTCCGCAAAATGAAATGAGAGCTTTTTTGGGTCAAACCTCCTAAGTATAGCTTCAAGTCGAATGAAACTTGAACTTAACTTCGACATATCCATGTATATATAGAAAGGGGTCTTCTTCAATGCATCAAAATGTTTGGACCCTATCTTGGACTTCACAAGCTCCAATTTACTATGAAAATATTAGGGGGAGCAACGAGAACAGACCTCACAACGTCTTGGCTTTGCTGCAAGGCCAAAAAAAAAATAGTATATTAACAAATAATAAAGTAACCCTTTTAGATAGTGTGTACTAAAAGCATGAATATTTTCTACTAAAATATCTTCAAAAATGTACTATAGAAACACATAATATATACTACACTTTCAGTTATTCTATACAGATTATATACTAAAGTTCCATTTAATGTATACTGCAGTAATAAAGGTTTTATACTTCAGTTTCTTCTAAAATGTGCTGCATATGCGAAGATTATATATTACATTTTCAGTTAATGTATAATGCAGGCTGAATGTTTATGTACTAAAATGCTGCTATTATATATTGCAGCAACATAGATTACATACTACCCTTATGCCTGAAGTGTACTGTCAGATTGAATGCTTTATACTGCATTTGTTCCTAAAATGTATTGCACCTACAGAGATTTTATACTACACCTTTGTCCAAAGTGTACTCCGGATGCTCTTAAAATGTACTGTAGGTTTGAATGCTTCATACTACACTTATGCCTAAAGTGTACTGCACGTTTTCATGTTTTGTACTACTTTGCTTCAACAGAGATTTTATACTACACCTTTGTCCAAAGTGTACTCCATATGCTATTAAAATGTACTGAATGTTTGAATGCTTCATACTGCACTTATGCATAAAGTGTACTGCCAGTTTGCACGTTTTATACTACTTTGCTCCAATGGAGATTTTATTCTACACTTTTGCCTAAAGTGTACTCCAAATGCTTCTAAAATGTAGCACAGATTATATTCTACCTTTTGCCTAATGTATACTGCAATCTTGAATGCTTTATACTGCATTTGTTCCTAAAATGTACTGCACCTACAGAGATTTTATACTACACCTTTGTCCAAAGTGTACTCCAGATGCCCTTGAAATGTACTGCAGGTTTGAATGCTTCATACTACACTTATGTCTAAAGTGTACTGCACGTTTTCATGTTTTGTACTAATTTGCTTCAACAGAGATTTTATACTACACCTTTGTCTGAAGTGTACTCCAGATGCTCTTAAAATGTACTGCATGTTTGAATGCTTCATACTGCCCTTATGCCTAAAGTGTACTGCCAGTTTGCATGTTTTATACTACTTTGCTCCAATGGAGATTTTATACTACACTTTTGCCTAAAGTGTACTCCAAATGCTTCTAAAATATAGCACATATTATATTCTACCTTTTGCCTAATGTATACTGCAATCTTGAATGCTTTATACCACATAAATTTGTTTCTAAAATGTACTTCTACAAAACAGATTGTATACTGCATTTGTGTCTGAAATGCCCTGCACCTACATTTTTGCCTAAACCGTACTGGCACTTTGCTTTATACTATACTTATGCCTAAAGTGTACTGCACCAATAGATGTTTTATACAGCACTTTTGGCTAAAGTGTACTCCAGATGCTTTTTAAAGGTAATGCGTTTATTCACATTATATACTATCTTTTGCCTAATGTATACTGGAAGTTTGAATACTTTATATTACATACATTTGTTTCTAAAATGTACTGCTGCAACAGATCATATATAACACCTATGCCTAAAGTACACTGCTCGTTTGAATGTTTTATACTGCTTTGCTACTAAAATGTACTGCGCCTACTCAGATTATATTCCACACTTATATCTAAAGTATACTACCAATTTGATTGTTTTATACTACATTTGCTTCCAAATTGTACTGAAGCTACCCACATTATATACTACACTTTTGCTAATGTATACTGCACGCTTTCATGTTCTGTACTACAGATAACACACCACCACATTCAGATAGTTTTAAAATATAATTTTTCCGTACACTTTTTGTTTAAAAAGAAGTATAAATTCCTTAAAGGTGAAGTGCAACTTTCATGACCTTCAAGTACAAATCAGAACTTCCAATCTCACAATAGAAACCATATATCAAATGGGTCCAACTATTTAACGACTAAAAAATGAATAAAAACCCTAAACATGAGAAAATAGACAAGAAATGAGTGAAACACTGAAAAATCACGGACATTTGAAGTTTCAAATGCAGAAAACATACCTTTGTTCCTTTCAGTCACTTGTTTTTTTACTTCGCTTCTCTTTGCAGCTGTTTTTCATTCCATTGTCGCAGTAAAATGGCAGAAATTTTGTTGTTGTTGTTTTTTTTTTCCCACTTCTTCTTCTTCTTCTTCTTCTTCTTCTCGCGACAGTGGTAGAGGAACGGTTTCGCGCCCTTTTCTTTTGGTGCTTAGAAAGGTTGGTTTCAAGACAATAAAGAAAATAAGAAGCGTTCTTCTTAAGAGAGAACGCATTTTTGAGGTTTTTTTGTTGTTTTTTCCAGCTGCAAGGGTATACTGGTCTTTCTGAAAGATATGGGGAGTAATTCCTAACTTTTGTGAAAAAGTGGGGAGTTTTGTGTGAAATAATTCAAATGGGGACTGATCACTAAATTGAAAGTAGGATTAGGGATTTTTTTCTAATTAACTCATATTTTGGGTATTAAATTAGATGCAATGTTTTTAAAATCGGGCTGGACAAAAGATCAACGACGTTATTGATTTAACCAGTTGGACCATTAGTTTGACTGGTATAACATCATAATAACATAATAGTTATATTTAATTTTATAAATATATATATATAATATTTTAATATTAACAAAAAATAAAACTTCCAACACTATAGAAAGAATATTATTTGAAACATTTCAACTTACTTATTTTCAAGTATGTTTTTTAGAAAAAAAAAAAAAAATATTTCACAATTAGTCAACTATAAATAAAAAATAATATTTCACATTAATTTAAGTAATCATTCGTTTCATGTTTCAACTCCAAGTAAAAATAAATTCTTCTACGCTAAATATTTAACATAATTTAAGAGAAATTAAACAAAATAAAATAAAAAATTAAATATAAGCATTCACAACTACCACATCATTAAATTTTAAGAAAATAAATTCATATTTCAAAAAATTACATGCCTAAAATCTTTAATTATCATCTCTCTCTCTCTCTCTATAAATATATTTTTTATTTTTAAAAAAATAATTTTTAAATTTTCAAAAAAATAAAAAAAATAAGTGAATCGGTGGTCAATCGATACTGATTTAACTTGTTTTTGACCGTTTCAAAAGGTCACCAATTTTTATATTTGAATCGGACTGGATTGACCTTTGGTCATCGGTCCGATCCGATTTTCAAAATATTAATTTGATATTTTGGGAGTTAAAATTGAAGAATGTGCCATCATATTTGATGAGATTTTAGGAGATAGAAAGCATTTTGGCAAAATGTAAACAAACAAGGCCTTACAAACTTAATTTATTATTAAAAAATAATGTTCAATTAAAAAATTAAGGGCACATTTGGTTTCATTTTCAACTCCCATTTTTATTTTCTCCTTAAAGTGAAAAATAAAAATTATCATTATCTACACTATTTTCTCAGATATTTTTATTTTTAAAACATTATTTTTTATATTTTCTCTTCATTTTCATACCTATTTCCCCCTATTATTACTTTTTTATAATGTGATGTGTAATTATTTGAAAAAATAATATTATAATTTGAATTTGAATAATTTATAATATTTTTGTGGTGAATATTGTTTGAGAAATATATAACTTTTTACTACAAAAACACCCAACATCTAAATACATATAACTTTCACAATTATATAAATTTATAATTTTAAACAACACATCTAAATATAATTCATTTTCAAAAATATTTTTCTAATTAACTTTTTACTGTGTATTTTTATTATAAAATAAAAATGATTCCAAAAAATGAAACCAAATGAGCCCTAAAGGATTATAGTATTGCCACATCCACGTGTCACGCCTCCCACTCACATCCCCAAATAGGGCTGTACATTCGGTTTTAATCGATCGAACCGAACGGTTCAGTCGGTTAACCAAAATTTTTGATTTTTTCAAATGTAAAACCGAAACCGAACCGAACATGATCGGTACCATTTTTTATTTTTATTTTTATTTTTATTTTTTGGTTTTTTTGGTTTTTTTTTTCTTCATTTTTTTGGTTTTGGTTAAAACCGAATTGAAAAAAAAAACTTATTTTTTTTCCCAATAAAGTGTTATAAAAGTTTGTTTGACAAAAGTAAGTTAGTTTAATTAAAAATTTGAATTGGGTAACATGTTCTTTTAGTGCCAAAAATATTATTTGATAAAAGTATATTGATAAAAATATTTGTTTTTAGGTGAATTGATTTAGATTACTTTTTTTTGTATATTGAAAATATTTGTTTTGATAAAATTATAATTTATCTATTCTAAACAAATACATTTAAAATATTATAAATTTGAGAAGATAAATAAATATTTTAATTATTTTATGTTATAAAAATTTTAGTATACACATTGTGTATGCTAAAATTGCTAGTTTATAATCGTCAAGGCAGATGCACGAGATTTTTGTATATTCAAACCTTAACTGCTAAGATCGAATAACGAATTAAATCTTAAACTCAATATACTAAAGTTAAATAGCTAATTGATCCGATAACATCATAATATAGATTGCGGATTTGTAAATTTTGTAAAAAATACAATTATAACCTTATTAAATCATCATTTCTAAAAGATACTTATGAAATATTGATAAAATTTGTATCCAAACTATGTTTTTTATGTTGAATTCTCCAATTTATCCTTCAAACTATATTGTCAATTTTTGTTGTTGAAATAATTAAAATGACAAATTATGTAAATGAACAAAAATAACTTCTATTTTAGATACAAAATGGTCTTTGTTTTTATAATAATATAAATAAAATCTTTATTGGTCAGCAGATACAATATAGTACTAGTACTACCACAAGAATAGTAGAATATGATTCAATCCCTTATCCCTTAGTTTGCAATTTAAGTTGAAATTTCAATTTTGCTCATCAACATTCCCTAGAGTATATATAAGTTTAATTAATTAATTAATTTTCTTTTAATATAACATTTTTTGCTGTTCAAATCATAATCATCTATTTTTTTTATATGTAACGTGTATTAGTGCATATAATAAAAAAATTATGCAATTCTACCATTTGAGTTTATAAAAAAATATCATTTTTGTTCTCTTTGTATTATAACTATTCATGTTTTTATATGTCATATATTAATATCTATATTATTTATAAAACATAGGGTTTTTAATAACTATTTTGATATATTATTTACTTCTTTTTTTCTCAATTATTTCACTTTATCAAAAAAAAATAATTTATTTATCCCAAAAATTTAAAAATACATTAACATTTATATTATTTAAAAATTTATATTTATTTATCTTAGACTTAAAAATTTTAATAAAAAATATGAAATAAAACTTAAACTAATATTAATTGAATAATAAAATTTTGTATATAAAAAAATAAAAAAAATTCAGTTTTTTTTTCGGTTTGGTTTCGGTTAATCGAAAAAAAAAATCAAAAATTAAATTTCTTTGAAATGAAAAATCGAAAAGTTCAATTTTTTCGATTTTCGGTTGATTCGGTCGGTGACGATTTTTTTTTGAACACCCCTATCCCCATATTCGTCAAATTATTGCCACGTCATCAGTCAATCCGATCAACACTTTTCTTCTGTCCACGTCAACTGTCACCAGAGTATCAGACTGCAAAAATTAAACCCCCAACCCGAGGGTCTGAGTCGTCATTTCAAAGAAGACCACAAGGGCCTGTTTGGATTCATTTGGTCATGATGCTTCTGCCTTTTCTGTTTGGAAACGTGCTTTGTACTGGTGACGATCCAAAATTCCAAACATTACCCAAAGAATTACCACTGGCATCATTGGTGGCATTCTCGTAATTTAGCAAAACTCCAGTGCCAGTATTTTTCCTCGTCCAATTTTTTTTTTTTAAAATTAATTTTACTATTGCTATACTTCTCATCCTGATTTAATTTGCTGTTTCTCTCTCCTTCTGTATGTGTAATGCACACACACTAAACTCATACTTGAGGGGTTGTGTGTGTCTGTAGTGTTGTGGAGTACTCCAAGCGGTTCCGCAGCACCATAAAAGCGGTTTTGAGGTAAAAGGAAAACCAGTGGTTTACGGTTTTTCTTGGTTTTGGTAAAGAAATTTGTTGTTAATTTCTGTGGGGTTCTGGTGATGCTTTTGCTTATCTTTTTTGTTTTTTGTGTGTATTTTGGTTAGATCTAGCTGGATCTGATTTCTTCTATTTGCAGTGATCCTTTTGCTTTGGTGGACTGTGTTTCTTCTGTGGGTTATCGATTTCTTTGATCTTTGTCTGATTTTGGTTTGTGGTTCATTACATTTCTTGTTGAACAATTGGTTTGTGTTATATTTTCTTAGAAAAGCAAGGTTTATCTGTGAGTTTTCCATTATTTTTGTACCTGTTTATCAATTTACTACAATTTTATATGTTTCAAAATCCTGGCGCAGTTTTTCTGGGGAAACCTCTGATGGATTTTTTATATTGTCGTTGTTATTATTGTTTTTCTTTTACCATTGGCATTCTTTTTGAAGCATTTGTGTGTGTGTGTATATATATATATTTAGTTGCATTTAGAGCTTTAATATCTCGCCTCCATTCGTGTTGACGTCACTTGGGTTCATTTGTGTGTGTGTGTAGCCTCCTCCACTTTGTTCGCTGACAACTGTGATCTCCTGAAGGACGTATTAATGATGTTTGGTGCATTTTTTTTCCCCCTATGTGGGTGTGGTCTCTGCAGCCAATGGTTTCTGAAGTGTGTAGTAAAAACTTATTCTGAAGTCTCTTATATGCATAATATTTTTTGCTTTCTCAATTTGACAGTAATGATGAGCATTCTAATTACTACTGATATGATTTTCCCTGTGCTGCTGAGCATTTTAATTACTACTTGAACTATATCTGTGAAATTTTTGGTCAGTGTAATTTATTTGGACTGTTCATACATTGGAGTGCATTGTTGAATTGTGGGTTGCACGTATTTATTTGGTTAGTAATCAGTTGTCATGTTTGTGTGTTTTTTCATGCTTGTGCTAGTTGTAGCTGTTTTTGCAGTGGTTGTTTGCTTGGGTTCAGGAAAAGGGGTTTAGTGCAGGTTGTGGTTTTACTGGAACCATTGGTTTTGGCATGCTTATGTTGTGATGTGAATTGTAAATATGCTGTGTTCTAAGATGTGGTTGGGGTGACTTATTTATTTCTCCTTATTTGACTGTATAGTTGCTACCATGGTGAGAAAGAGGCGTACTGATCTTCCTGGGGCTGGTGAGAGCACTGAGTCCCAGGAAACTGGTGGAGGACGAGGTGCTGTGCAACGCCCACCCATGCAACAATCACTGCAGCAGCCCCAGCAACAGGGAGGATACCTAGGAGGAGGAAGAGGCTGGGCACCCCAACGTGGAGGATATCCTGGCCGCAGTGATGGGGGCAGAATGTCTCCACAGCAATATTATGGTGGGCCTTCTGAATATCAGCAAGGCCGGGGTGGCCATCAATATCAGCGAGGAAGGCCACCAAATCAACGCCGTGGTGGATTTGTGGGTGGCCCCACAGCACCTTCTGCTGGCGTGCCATCTAGGCCACCAGCTCCCGAGCTGCACCAAGCTACCCATGCTCCATATCAAGTGGCAGGTTTTTCTCAACCAAATCCATATGGGGGGCCTGCAGAGACACATCCAGGAGCAGGCTCTTCTTCTCAGTCACAAGAGCCAGCACTGTTGGAATTGTCTGAGCAAATTCAGCGACTTCCTATCCAGCCACAAGCAGCTCCTAGCCAAGAAATGCAACCTGCTTCAAGCAAGTCTATGAGATTTCCTTTGAGACCCGGCAAGGGTAGCTGTGGTACCAAGTGTATTGTGAAAGCTAACCACTTCTTCGCCGAGCTGCCTGACAAGGACTTGCATCAATACGATGTGAGTTGTTACTATTCAGCCTTCTGTTTGATTTTGTTTGCTTTTTCTGGACATTTACTTGCATCACCTTATTGTATGTGTAGGTTGACTTATCCCTTTGCTTTGGGTAATAGGTGTCAATTACACCAGAAGTCGCATCACGTGGAGTTAATCGTGCTGTGATGGAGCAGTTAGTGAAGCTATATAGGGAGTCCCATCTTGGAAAGAGGCTGCCTGTGTATGATGGAAGAAAGAGCCTTTACACTGCTGGGCCTCTGCCTTTTCCATCCAAGGAGTTCAAAATCATCCTTATTGATGAAGAAGATAGCCCACGGGGTGCCAGGTTTTCTTCAATCCCTATTTTCACATGAGATACTTACTACTGAAAAATTATTTTTTTATTTTTTAATTTCTGAATTCTAATATTGTGTGCAGGCGAGAGAGGGACTTCAAGGTGGCTATCAAGTTTGCTGCACGGGCTGACTTGCATCATTTAGGCATGTTTTTACAGGGGAGACAAGCTGATGCACCTCAAGAAGCTCTTCAGGTTTTGGACATTGTTCTGCGCGAACTGCCCACCACTCGGTATGTCTTAATTCACTCCTTGTTGTCTTGTCATTATTTTGCTTGGTACTGACTCTTTGATTAATTTTAGGTATTGCCCAGTTGGTCGCTCTTTCTATTCCCGTGATTTAGGTAGAAGGCAGCCTCTTGGCGAAGGGCTTGAAAGTTGGCGTGGTTTCTACCAAAGTATTCGTCCCACTCAGATGGGATTGTCGCTGAATATTGGTGAGCTGGTCTTTATTTAGTTGTTCATTGAGATTAAATATGGTACTTTGTATTAATTAGTTGGAAATTCTCTGTATATCTCCAGGAATAAGTAGCCTTCATGGGTTTAATTGCATATGAGACAATCAATAATTATTTTGGAATACTGCTCTATTCCTTACATTTTACAATGTTCTTTTAATTCTTAAATCCTTGATGGAGCAGATATGTCATCCACTGCTTTCATTGAGCCACTACCGGTGATTGATTTTGTAACCCAGCTCCTGAATAGGGATGTCTCAGCTAGACCTTTGTCTGATGCTGACCGTGTGAAGGTCAGATCTTGCATCTATCTTGTCAACTTGATTGACTGTAACCACTTCTATATGCTTTCCATATTTTAATTATTTATTGATATAAATTATTACACATTAACTTAATTTGCTGGTAACCAGGATCTTTGGTGATAAATTGTTGACATCATGCACTAAACTTGTTCTTCATATTTTACTGCCAGGGATTATAGATAATGCGGGTGATACAGTTTTATATGTTTTAACATTTCTGTTACATGGCCCTCTTATTTCTATGCCAATCAAGGATTTGTGGGCTCTAGCTGTGTCCTTGAAAGTGTTTTTCTTTTTCTTTTTGCACCTTTTCATGTGCTCTCATTAAAATTATATGGACTGTGACAGATAAAGAAAGCACTAAGAGGAGTAAAAGTGGAGGTTACTCATCGAGGAAACATGCGCCGGAAATACCGCATCTCTAATTTGACATCACAAGCAACACGGGAGCTTACGTAAGATTCAAATACAGTTAGTCATTCCATGCTCTTTTTGGATTTGCCGAAGTCATATATGATATTTAATAACTGTTCTTTAAATGATCTGCAGCATATTCAGTTTCCACAACTTTAATTTCCTGTTATCTTTAGTAATCATCTCATGAAACTAATGCTTACTGCATTGCATTTTCAAACTCAGTTGCATGGATTTGTATTCAGAAATACAACCATGAATTTAGTAGATTAGTTTTTTGTTATTTGCAGTGCTTGCTGCATTAGATTTTGAATCTCACTTGATATAACTTTGTTCTTGTTGCCTGAACTGCCCCTGGTTTCTGTTAGATTTCCGGTTGACGAAAGGGGAACAACAAAATCTGTGGTGGAATACTTTCAAGAAACCTATGGGTTTGTCATTCAGCATACTCAATGGCCTTGTCTGCAAGTTGGAAATACTCAGCGCCCAAACTATTTGCCAATGGAGGTATGCAAGATAGTTGAAGGCCAAAGGTACTCCAAGAGGCTAAATGAGAGACAAATTACTGCACTCCTCAAAGTTACATGCCAACGTCCTCAAGAGAGAGAGTGTGATATACTTCAGGTTGGTGTTATGGCAACATGCACATTCTTTTTGGTTTGATTGATTGTATAGTTCAGCTAATTGCTATTGGTGCAAAAGCCTTCACAAATGTGGATGATCTGTGTCCATCTAATTTTTTAAGATTCATGTAATTCCTGTTTAGACTTTATGAATTTCAGCACTTGCTCTCTGATTCCTTTGTTTTTTCTTTTGTTGTATGGGCTTTTAGATTTTACAGTTTGGTCACACAATTTTCGCAATAATGATTGCCTTTGTGTTATGTTTAACAGACTGTACACCATAATGCATATGCTGAAGACCCTTACGCTAAGGAGTTTGGAATTAAAATTAGTGAGAAGCTGGCTCAGGTTGAAGCTCGTGTTCTGCCTGCACCCTGGGTAATCAAGCTTTTTGATTTCTGATATTTCTGATTCAATTTTGTTTGTCTTGTTTATCTAACTTGTGTAATTTTTACAGCTCAAATATCATGATTCAGGTCGGGAGAAGGACTGTCTGCCCCAAGTTGGGCAGTGGAATATGATGAACAAGGTGATTGACGTCATAAAATTGGTTTATTTGCTTCATCTCTGGAAAAGATATTATATAATTCTGTCAAAAAGCATCGACCGCTGCACTAGTAGATCAGAATAATCGTTTTATATGTTCATGATTCTTGTTTATTCAAGAGGTGTTAGTCATTGCAATTTAAATGTGGTGTGTACTTGTGCTAATTCATTGACATCATGCAGAGGGTGGTTAATGGTGGCACAGTGAACAGTTGGATCTGTATTAACTTTGCCCGCAATATACAGGACAGTGTTGCTCGTAGTTTTTGTTATGAGCTTGCTCAAATGTGCAGTACATCTGGCATGGTAAACTAGAATCTAATTATTTTTTGCAGTTGCTAAATTTGCCCCATTCTGACTTTATTTCTCTCTTGCAGGCTTTTAATCCGGAACCTGTCTTACCAGTTTTGAGTGGTCGGCCCGATCAGGTAGAAAGAGTTTTAAAAGCTAGGTTCCATGATGTCATGACGAAACTGCAGCCCCATGGGAAGGAACTTGACTTGCTAATTGTTATTTTACCTGACAACAATGGCTCTCTTTATGGTAAGAGGCGACAAGTTTCTAAATTTGTGCCTGTGCTTCTCAGGAACACTGAAGGTCGATTAGGTTTTCTTGCTTTTTCTGATATTCATATTTGGTGTCTCCTTCAGGTGATCTGAAACGTATTTGTGAAACGGACCTTGGTATTGTCTCTCAATGCTGTCTACAGAAGCATGTCTACCGGATGAGCAAACAGTATCTTGCCAATGTAGCTCTCAAGATTAATGTGAAGGTTGGAGGGAGGAATACAGTTCTTGCTGATGCAATATCTAGACGCATACCTCTTGTCAGTGATCAGCCCACTATTATTTTTGGTGCTGATGTTACACATCCCCATCCTGGCGAGGATTCTAGCCCATCCATTGCTGCCGTATGATGTTCTCTGACTCCTTGAGATTAAGAAGCATGGCTCCTCTCTTTTGATACCTGTTGCCCCCTTGACATTACTTATTTTGGATGGATTCTTTCAGGTTGTTGCTTCACAGGATTGGCCAGAAGTAACAAAATATGCGGGCTTGGTTTGTGCACAAGCCCATAGGCAGGAGCTCATTCAAGATTTGTATAAAACCTGGCAGGATCCTGTTAAGGGGACCATGCATGGTGGCATGATCAAGTATAATTTCTATAATTTTACTGAGTACCCAAAAAAGAAAAAGTGTTTTTTGGCGCAATATTCTTTTTCCTTTTCGGTAATACAGCGGCTAGCTGTTTCATGTCTATGGGATGCTGTAACCAATAATTGTGGTCCAATCTTGTATTTCTATTATTCAGGGAACTGCTTATTTCATTTCGCAGAGCAACTGGACAGAAACCACAGCGGATTATTTTCTACAGGTAATATTGGGCATTAATTCAGTTACATCTCTACTTTCTCATGCTTCCTCCTTTTATTGTACCTGATAGATGGCTGCTGTATACAGGGATGGTGTCAGTGAAGGTCAATTTTATCAAGTCTTGCTTTATGAACTTGATGCTATACGCAAGGTAATTATATCTGTCTGGAGTTTTGCTGTCATTATATAAGTGTGGTTTGAGAAACAAGCATCTGATTCCTGTAAATTTGCCTGTTGCATTTGCTTATTCAGGCATGTGCATGCTTGGAGCCAAACTATCAGCCCACAGTTACCTTTGTTGTGGTTCAAAAGCGTCATCATACTAGGTTGTTTGCCAATAACCACAATGATAGGCGCTCGGTTGATAGAAGTGGAAACATACTACCTGGTGCAGAATTTTAACTTGACTCCTTTGAATTTCAATATTATGCGTTGGATTAGCCACTGAAATCTTGTTTACTTTATTGAATGGAGACAGGTACTGTTGTTGATTCCAAGATCTGCCACCCAACTGAGTTTGACTTCTACTTGTGCAGCCATGCTGGGATACAGGTATCTTCATGCTTTTACCTAACGTGGAATGGTTACATCCTTTATTCATTGTTTACATTTGTTTGAGTCAATCACAGGGGACCAGCCGCCCAGCTCATTACCATGTGCTCTGGGATGAAAACCGATTTACCGCTGATGCTCTTCAGAGTCTGACTAATAACCTTTGCTACACGTGAGCTCATCCTGCCTCCATCCCTACATCCCTATTTTAGAAATGCTTCTGGTATTAAATGTTGTTGCTAATTTTTGTTTAATATTTCCTCTACAGATATGCGAGGTGCACTCGCTCTGTTTCTATTGGTATGCATATTGATAGTGCTTCCTTGGTTTTTGTATTTTGCACTTGTTTTGGATAAAATCTTTGCTTGATACCACAACCGTCTTTCTTATGATTTGTGGCAGTGCCGCCTGCTTACTATGCACATCTGGCTGCTTTTCGTGCTCGTTTCTATATGGAACCAGAAACATCTGACAGTGGCTCGATGACGAGTGGCGCTGCTGGTGCTCGTGGTGCAGGTGGAGGTGCAAGGACAACAAGGCTTCCAGGTGCCAATGCTGCTGTGAGACCTCTCCCTCAGCTTAGGGAGAATGTCAAAAGGGTAATGTTCTATTGTTGAGGCTCGACGCAGGGAAGACAGCTTCATGCCCTTTGGTATCTAAGAAAAGATACTTGAATTGGAGCTTTTTTTCAGCTGGTGCTCGAGGAACATCGTTTCTGGATTAAGCTGTAATAAGTTAAGATTCCAGATCTTGTGTGTCAGTTTTTGCAATCTAAAATGATGTTGGATTTTAACTTCTGCAAAGATTTTGCTGCTAAAAGCTGAACTTATTTGAAGTCTGGCTTGGAAAAATAATTTTGCTTTTCCATTCGATATTATTCCTCTCTGCATTAAATAATTTTACTTTGTATTCGATATTATTCCTACCTGCATTAATGACAAGAAATACTGATATAGTTATCCCAGTTTATGTTAAATACAAAACTGACAATTTTACAATCAGATGCGCGGTTACAATATTTTCTTATAGTAGAATGGTGCACGTGCATTGCACGTGACATACTAATTTTAATAATTGGTTGCTCTATAAATTGTTTTATATTCGATTGAAATGCTTATAAAAAATACAGACTAAAATTGAAAAAATAAATCATCATTTGGAGTTAATTGTAATAATAGCAACAAAGAACGCAAGTTTCATTTAAATATAATCAATTAATTCATATCTCAAAAGCTGAAGGGATTAAACAATTTTTTGATAGAAACCATACAAACTAAGAATTGTCGAAGGAAAGCATGTCAGTCTAATGTTTTCTAGGTTGTAGTGTTCCATCGTTTCAGCTTGAATTGGCAATCTAGACATAATTTATCTAGTAGATTAAAATCTAAGAGATTCAATTAATGATTAGTTGAGAAGCAAAACTAATCATCTAATAAAATTGATATCCTAACTACTATTCATGAGAGTGATTAATACACAAGGACTATGTGCATATATTGAATAATAAAAAGTATCGAATTTGATGGTAATTGGAAGTAAAACTTTTGTGCTAACTTACACCTAGATATTTGAGTCTTGTGTATGATCATACCGACTTTTATATTGCCTTATTTATTTGATTTTGTATGCAATAAATAGTATTAGTTACCTGCATGTAAAACTTCTTTATAAACATCAATTTTTACGCAAAATTTACCTCTAGTTTTGGTAGTGTCTGGTTTCTTCAATATTTTTATTGCAGATATTGAAGTTCCTCAGGGTAGAGCTACATATAACTAACCATGAGAGAAGATTGATCATAACAAATACACTCATACATTTAAAACTGTTTTGCCTTGCATTTTTTTGATTGTCATGGAAAAGCAAAGTTTAATTGAGAATTGATCACACTTGAATTTTAATGGGTAACCTTGATTTTTGGTTGATCAAAAGTAGTATTATAGGTATAAAGACATGTTTCTCAGTGTGTTAAGCAAACACAATGTTAGCATCAATTACAATTTTTTTTGAAATCTTTCCATATCACTTTTCTACTATTATATAGTCTACTTGATGAATGCAAATTCTTCATAATGATTATTAGGCAATTTTTCTTTGGTAGCAACTTGAGGAGGCAAACAATTAGGAGTCAAAAAGTTAACAATTCTCCTCTATAATAATTATTTCTATCATCATCAACTTCATTAAAATATCCTTGTTTTTTCGATAAATATAGAGTTCAATTTTCATTTAGTTATCAATATCCTCATTTTTTAACTGCCAATATTGTTCGACTTGGAATGCAATAATAAGCTGAATCAATATTCTTACTAAAGTTAAAAAAAGATTTAGTAATAAGTTGTTCTGTGGAATTTTTTTTTGTTACCATATTTGATAATCATGTTTTCAAAAATATTGGTGTTGCCTTCATCATCAATTAGCTCCCCTTTATTTTCAACTCTAAGTAAGAAATCACTAAATTTACAGTTGTTTCTGGCTCTCATATTTCGACAAAGCAGTGGTGGTTGTTGTTTTTCTTTTTTTTTTTCTCTTTAACTTTGTAGGATTGATTTGATCAAGTTTGTTGAAATTTTTTGATCAATTGTAGCCCTTAGAAAAACTGGTAACATTTGCTTGAAGTCTCCACAAAAAATTATCATTCAGCCACTAAAATATTTATTGTTTTCAGTTATGTCTCTAAAAAATCATTTTGCCAACAAAATATTCATTATTGTCTTTAAGAAAATAATCAAAATTTTTAACCACTCACCTTTTTTTTTGCCTCCCATATCAACAATTGCGCTCAACTTACTTAATAGCTCTAAAACTTCACTTTGCTTCGGTATGGTATATTTACTTTGACTCATTTGCATTTATTGATATTTTGAAATTTTGACATGTGAATGTGTTGTTCTTCTCCTTGGTATTACTACAGTTGCAAGTCTAAATGTTGTTGCAATTACTTTTTATTTTTTTAGATCTAAGATGTTCCAACATTTTAAGATCAAAGAATATTTTCCTAGTTCTCCTTGTCCGTCTATAAGATCATGCCACCTTTATATTTTTATACACTCTAAGATTACCTTTATATTTTTATACACTCCAAGATTATTGTAAAAGTACTATGTCAAGTATTCAACTTTAATTGAACTTCATAATCTTCTAAAGGTACGCCCACTAACATCTAATCTTGTATCTCCCAGCAAATCACCAAAACATTATTGGTATCAATTGAAACGCTTAGAAGATCAGATGAATATGTGCTTTCTAAGTAGAGTATAAATTTTGCAAAGTTTTGGCAACTTATAACTTAATTAAGTTCTTGATTCTTTTATGAAATGTTCAAAAATTGCTTCAAAGTATGTATCCTAAAAATTTATCACCATAAACCCATATAATTTAAAATAATCTTTGAATTCGTGTGGTATTTGAAAACTAATAGATTCATGATCTAAACACTTAAGAACACTCTAATAAAATTCTCTTAATCACTTTTTTGTGTTGCTTTTTGAAACTTGAGCATCATGTTACATTTATGTGAGCAACTCTTGGAAAAATATTGGGCTTCTAAGATGGTTTTAAAAAGATCTAAGGTAATATCTTTCTCCTTCTATAAATTTGCACCATGTATATGATCTATCACATCTCTTTTCTTCATTTCTTTCCAACATCTATGTCGTTTGTCCTGAACATAGTATTCTGAAAATTTTCTATAGATATATTTTCGTACCTTTTCACTTTTAGCATATAGAGAAATATTTTGTGAGCTCTATTTTGGAGATGCAGTCCCATTTGAGAATGTTCTAAAAACTTTGATTCATGCAATATAAGTCACAGATTGTTAATTTGGTACATAGTTGTAGATTAGTGTTTGCCTATATATTTCATTCAAATTGAACAAAAAATAAAAACAAAAATGCTCCATATTGCTTCTAGAGCATAGACCCTCCGAGCATATTTAAAATACTTAATTTCATCTATTATATTTTCTTCATCACTTTGGGGGACATTGATGGCCACTTTATCATGCCTCTTATAGAGATGTTTGTCTAATACTCACTACTGTCACTCTAGAACAAATTGCCACGTTGGTTTGATAATTGTATCTGGATAAGGTACTACCTACTGGTTTTGAGTTCTGCATTACGACTCCAACTATTATTGATCTCCTTTTGTAAACCAAATGCCCATTTTTTCCTTAAATTTTGCTTTCATAATACAAGTGTGGATAATGATATTTGTATTATGCATCAACCGTATACGAATTATTCTTATTTCTATCTCCACATGATCCATGTGTAGGGGTATAAACGGATTGAATACATTGTTTTCATATTCGTATCTGTTTAACTTTTTGAATATTCGGATACGGATACGGATTTGACGGATATTTTAAAATGATATCCAAATTCGTTTCCATCGGATATTGGTCGGATTCGGATATGTCCATATTCGATTATAATTATTCAGATACATTTATATTTTATTAAATTTATCTGTATTTGAATTATTGTTTTATATTCATATTCGATAATAATTATTTAGATATCCATTTAAAAATATCCAAATACGTGAATCTATGAACCTATAACAAATACATATTTTAATTAATAGAAGGAACTATATAATTTCATTAAAACGAAAGCAATCAAACAAATAGTATAATTTCTAATTAATAATTGACTTTATAATTGATTATTAGTACTTATTAATAATAATAATGGCATTTGAGTATATTAATTATAAAGTCAACCAACAATAATTATATTAATTAACTTTATTCTTCAATTTTTACTCTATATTACAATACTTTTTAAAATTTATTCTTTTTTCTTCCCAATTCTTCAATTATAATATATATATACATATATGGATTATGAGATTTTTATTGAAAAATATAAATAATATATTATTTAATAAATATATATTTGGATCGGATATTAAACAGATTTGATACATATTTACCATATCCGTATCCATTTATAATCGGATATCTACTAATCGAATACGAATAATATCTGCTTAAAATGGATGCGGATAAATTTTGTATAAACGAATACGAATGTGAATGGTAAATGAATTTTCAAATATCCATTTACAACCCTATCCATGTGTTATCCCTTTAAGAAGTAAATTATAGAATATAAGATATTTTTCTGGATCTAGAAGTTTTATACAAACAAACATATAAATAAAGATATACTTTAATTATAGTTTTACAAACATACATATCTGATAGTGTTTCATTAGATAAATATATACTTTAATTAATTAATTAATATTAATTTAGTTTTATTTTCTATGAGTTCAATTAAATAGGTACGTAAAGGATAAATTTCAATACATATAATAGGTTTTTAAGAAGAAAAAATTGACTTAATTAATTTAATATAATAATTATTTTTTAAGTCTAATTAAAAATACATTTGATTTGAAATACATATAATAAATATAATGTATATAAATTAATAATGTACATACATTTGGTAAGTTGAAAGACTTCATTTAGCTAATTTACTGAGTCAAACTAAAAATAAATATAATTTGTTTGTGATTACCATTAAACCCTAAGTATTGAGTATGATAATTTTATTAGATAGTAATATGGGATAGCCCAATAGGCCCAACCCAATAATGCCTAATTGGAGCAAAGATACGATGTGAAATAGATTACCTGTCAGGCCCAACTGACCGTGGGCCGACCACATAATCGTCTAGGTCCGACCTTATCGGGCTCTATCCACCAGCGCGAGTATTAGCGTTCATTCCTGTCGACTAGAGTATGGTCGATCATGATCGAGAAGCTCTTTTCAGCGCTTAGTCAGAATGACATTTGAATATGACAGAGTGCCATCTTGTTGATCAGAGTCTATGCAGATGTCTCGAGGGCAAGTGCTAATCTTGATCGGGGAGGTCGATCAGGTGCGACAGCTTCGTTGCCGTATTGAATGCTTTGACAAGTGGCATGCCTTCTCATTAATAGCGAGTGTCGCCACCGGTACCATCTTTTCAGCCATGCCACGCTATTATGCACCTCTAGTGTACCACCTTGTCCTAGACAGTTGGAGACAGTGCCACCTGGGATAGTACACAAGTTGGAGAAGACTTAAAGATCCTCAAGTAAGGACAAAGGCCCTTTCTGTGCAACAAGGGCATCATAGACATATCAATCACACTAAGAAGACTATCAATACCCCATTGCTAGCCTTCAACAAGGTATGCCATTGATCACTAAAAAGCCCTCACTCTGCTGCTCTATCTTGTAGTCGATTATATTGACTTGAACGTCAGAGCGCCTTAGTCTAGGCCCTTTGGCAAGACTGATGTTTGCTATTGGTTGCAGGACTCGACCCCATTACATCACCAAGCACTTCTATCGACCAGCAACTTGGTCGATTGGACTAAACTTTAGCTCAACTACATGGGCAGAATGAATATATCCACGCCAAGATGCTGGTCACCACTTTTCAGGGAGTTGCGCTTGATTGGTTTGTGAAATTGGAGCCAACATCAATCTACTCATACGACCAGCTATGTGACAAGTTCCTTCACTGGTTTGCTAGTTGGAGGAAGCTAAAGCTGCCTCATACCCACTTGGACACTGTTAAACAAAATGAGGGAGAGTCACTTCGCAAATTTTTCACGCGATTCAACACTGAGGTTCTAAAGATTAACATTCCCCGAATCGAATTATTGATCAACGTGCTATTTTTGGGCCTTCGCCATAAAGAATGGGCCAACACCTTGGTCAGAGAGCGACCCAGGATGATGGAGGAGTTGCTTGACCTCATAGAGAGATACATGACATAAGAGGACATAAACAAACTCAAATGTGGAAACCTAGATAGCAAGAAGAAGAAAGGAAAAGAGAAAGATGACAGACAACATAAATATGGTCATCGATCTCCAATCAAACGTTTCCACAATTATACTCCCCTTAATACTGCCAGAAAGGAGGTGTTGTTTGCTATTCAGCATGACAACCTCCTTAAAAAGCCTAGGAAGCTGACTAAGATTGAAGCCATGAAAAGATCCAAAAACTATTGCCACTTCCATAGGAAAAAGGCCATGACACTGAGGACTGTTTTGATCTCCATAACGAGATCGAAAGATTCATTCGACAAGGGCACTTGAAGAAGTTTGTTGATGAAAAAGCTAGATAGAAAGCAGGCGTAACCGACCAGACTCCTCATAGAGAAAAGTCGGTTAGCCCCAAAAAGAAAGATAAGGGAAAAAAACCTGCCCATGATCCCTGTCTACCTATAAGAGGAGTAATCAATACCATCGTAGGAGGCCCAACGAGAGAGGATTCGAAGTTAACCAGAAGGCAGAATCAAAGGAGATTGAATTGACCAAATCTCCTTCAATCAAAACAGTCTTCCAGCTCTCGATCAGGGCAGAACCAATCTCTTTCTCTGATGTCAACCTCTCACATATCAAGAACTAAGGGGTTGATAAATTGCCACCTTGTGGTATATGTTGAGATAGCCAACTTTGAAGTCATGAAGGTATTGGTCGACAATAGTAGCTCTATAAATGTAATTTTCTTGTCGATGATAAAGAGAATGAGCATGGGGAAGCCGAAACTCGAACCCGTGTGCACCCCACTAGTCAGACTGGGGGGATCTAAGATCATTCCCGAAGGATCCATAAACTTGTCCACATCATTTGGGAGGCTCCTCAGAGAAGAACACTTATACTTAACTACCTGGTCATTGATGCACCATTTGCTTACAATGCTATCATTGGACGCCCATCTCTGAATGACTTTCGAGCTATTATTTCAATCTATCATATGAACCCCGAAAAAACCTCAAGAATTGGGACTGATCAGCAACATGGAGGGAGTGCCTTATGGTCGATTTCCTCAAAAGGAATGTGGACATTTTTACTTGAAGGGCTTCTGACCTACAAGGAATCGACCCCAGTGTCATCATCTATTGCCTGAATGTGGATCCCTTGTTCAAACCAGTAAAATAGAAGACCAGAACCTTCAACGCTGAAAGATGCCAAATCATCGAAGAAGAGGTTAACAAACTTTTAATGGCATGATACATTGTAAAAATTCAATATCCAAGTTGGCTTTGTAATATAGTCTTTGTCCCTAAAAATGAGGGAAAGTGGCGGATGAGTAACGATTTCACTAATTTGAATAAAGCTTGTCCTAAAGATCTATGTTCCCTGCCTCATATAGATTTATTAGTAGATTCTACTGCTGGTTGTGATCTTTCAAGTATGATGGATGCATTTCAACGTTATTACCAAATTTTCATGGCACCTGAGGACAGGGATAAGACCTCTTTTGTCGTCCCCAATGGGGTGTATTGTTTTTTTGTCATGCCTTTTGGGCTAAAAAACGCGAGTGTAACCTACTAAAGGCTCATAAACTTTATGTTTAAAAATGAGATTGGTAAGACTATGGAGGTCTATGTCGACAATATGATCGTCAAAATAGAAAAAGAATGGAATCACTTAACCAACCTCAACCATACATTCTCCATATTGTAGGCATTTGGCATAAAGCTCAACTCCGACAAGTGCATGTTTGGGGTGGAAGGGGGTAAATTTTAGGGGTACATGGTCAGTCAAAGAGGTATCGAAGCAAACTTACAAAAAATTTAGGCCATTTTAGACTTTACACCTCCTCGAACAGTTAGGGACGTTCAGCGCTTGGTCGGAAGAATCATAGCTCTAGGGCAACTCACTGCCCGACTGGCCAACAAAAGCTTACCATTCTTGAAATTCCTTAAACATGCAAGGAAATTAGGTTTCCAATGGACAGAAAAATGCGACCAGGCCCTGGTCGAGTTAAAGCAATACCTTTCGACACCACTGATGTTAGCCAAACCTGCGGTTGGAAAATTTTTGAATATTTATTTGGCAGTCTCATTGGCATCGATCAGTTCAGTTTTGGTATCGACAAGAAATGACACCAATCGACCTACCTACTACAGCAACAAAGTATTACAGGGCCTGAGCACAACTATTTGGAGATTGATACATTCGCTCTTGCTTTGGTCACTGCAGCCAGAAAATTGAGGCCTTATTTCCAATCTCACTCTATTGTGGTCTTGACAAATTAGCTATTGAAACAAGTGCTGTCGAAGCCAGATACGTCTGGAGGATTAAAAAAATGGACAATTGAGTTAGGCGAATTCAACATCACGTTTCAGCCCGAATTGCCATAAAGGCCCAAGTGTTAGCTGATTTTGACTTTGAGAGATTTGACCTACCTGATCAGCTCGACCATGATTCCCTTATGTGGACTTTGCATGTCGATAGTTTGACAACTTCCTCAAGGAGAGAAATTGGTATTTCCCTACGATTTCCACAAGCCAGGGAATATGACTTTCCAATCAAACTCGATTACCCTGTTACCAACATTGAAGTAGAATATAAGGCTCTCCTTGCTAGTATGACGATGGCGGTAGATAGGGGAGTCGAGAAGCTGGTAGCCATTACTGATTCCCAGCTGGTTGTAGAACAGGTCGAAGGGAACTTTGAGGCTGAAGAGACTACGATGAGCAAGCATTTGGCTAAGGTCAAAAGACTACAACAATAGTTTTGGAAGTTCACCCTCAGCCAAGTTCCTCGATCAGAGAATGAACACGCCGACGCACTGTCAAAATTTACGAGCTCGATGAAAGGAACTAGAGATAGAACCATCACCTTTCTCATCGCCAACAAACCCACTATAGATGGTCTCGACCAGAATTAGATGGGGCAGACTAGAGAAGCCCCTTTATCCTGGTAGGACGAGATAAAAGCTTATTTGGAGGAGGGTAAAGTTCCTGAGGATAAAGGCCAAATATGCAGGCTCAAATATCAAACAACCAAGTTTGCCCTTGACGAACATGGTCAGCTTTACAGTAGATCGATTTTCGGACCACCGTTGAGATGCTTGATACCAGAATAGGCTCGCGAGGTCTTATATGAACTTCACTCTGGTATTTGTGGCAATCATTCTAGAGGATGATCTCTAGCCCATATAATCATCAGATATGGGTATTTCTAGCCAACTTTGTTGAAGGATGCTGTCAACTTGGCCAGAAAATGCCTATCTTGCCAGATCCACTTGAACAGCCTCACCAACCTGCGGCCCAAGTCAACAAACAAATTAATCGCTTAAGATCAACCCTATAGTCGATCTAAGATAGACTTCAAGCTATAGTCTAAGGCTTCTTAGCCTACTTTGATACACGAGTCGACCCTACAATCGACCTCAAAATGGTTTCAACAATAAACTATGGCTTCAAACCCAAATTAACAAACAAACTGATTCCACAGAATCAACTATTTCAAACGCAACCAGAAATCAACCTTGTAGTTGAAGATAAGGTCGTGCAAACAATGCACATATTCCAACTGCAACGTTAAGCATAAAGTTGAGTTAATTTAATGAATTCGACCACCAAGTTGTGCTTAGGTTTTGGATTGATTCCATTATTTTTGCACCAGTTAATTTCAAAATCGACCGCCGACTTATCCAAGTCCTTTGTTAGAGGATCGCATTACGTGATTTCTTATTTGAGATTAAATTATTAAATTATTTATTCTCCTATTGATATGGGCAATCGATGAAAATGAAAAGCATTTAAAAGAAAATAAAATTGAGTACACATCGATGAGTAGAAAGCCCTATTCATTGAATTAGAGTAAATTCAATTACATAGTTATGTCAAATATAAAAAGAAGAATAAAAGCAAGCACTTCACAGGGCAAACAAAAAGATAAAAAGATAAATACAACAATCTAAGCGCTCGACTCAACCCGGCCCCTTCGATTCGTGCAGCTCGCATGCCTTCGTCAATCGCCTGATTGAGCTCATCACTTAAAGGCACGACGACAATCATAGGACCCTTAAATTCATGCTTAGGCACCACAGCAGGCGCTGCCCGGATTGCAAGGGTTAGTCGAGATGGTCCGTCTTGTCAACTAGGAAGGGATGCTCGACTGAGGGGAAGAGAATAGCCACGTTAACTTTGCCGTCCCTAATATCAAACTCAAAGTCATGTGCAAAAGAAAACTCGCTGGTCATCGCAGCTAGCCTCACTTGATGATCAACTGCAGCCCTGACTACAAGTGCAACAGTAGGTCCCTCCTCAGGAGTTTCTCGTTGGGGTTAGGATAGTCTTATTAGGCCCAACTGGCCGTGGGCAAGCCACGTAATCGACTAGGTCTAACCTTACCAGGCTCTATCTACCAATGCGAGTATCAGCATTTGCTCCTGTCGACCAGAGTACGGTCGACCATGATCAAGGAATCTCTTTTCGGCGCTCAACCGAAAAGACAATTGAATATGACACAGTACCATCTTGTTAACTAGAGTCTATGCGAATGTCTCGCGGGCAAGTGCTAATCTCGATTGGGGAGGTCGATAAGGTGCGAAAGCTTCTTTGCTGCATTGAATGCTCTGACAAGCAGCATGCCTCCACATTAATGGCGTATACCACCACCGGTACCATATTTTCTGCCGCGCCATGCTAGTATGCACCTCCAGTGTACTACCTTGTCCTAGGTAGCTGGAGGCCGTGCCACCTAGAATAGTACACAAGTTGAAGAAGACTTAAAAGTCCTTAAGCAAGGACAAATGCCCTTTCTGTGGAACAAAGGCATCATAGACATATCAATCACACTAAGAAGGCTATAAATACCTCATTGCTAGCCTTCAACAATGTACGCCATTGATCACTAAAAAGCCCTCACTTTGCTGCTCTATCTTCTAGTCGATTATACTGACTTGAGTATCGGAGTGCCTTAGCCGAGGGCCCCTTGGCAAGCATGATGTTTGCTATTGGTTGTAGGACTCGACCCCATTACATCGCCAACACTTCTATCGACCAGCCACTTGGTCGATTGGACTGGACTTTAGCCTAACTTATCCATAAACTATTTACACCCTCATCAGATAGGAATATTTTTGTCTTCACATAAAATGAAAGAAACCATTACTGATTCATACTTTTATAAGTAGTATAGATATATATAGAGATATAGACAACTTAATCCTCAGTATTGCAAAGCAATTCATGTCATTAAATCATGAAGAATGGTTCAGGGGAGTTGGATTAATATTAATAAACGAATATAGGGACCAAGCTTGACTAGATTAATTAATCTAATATTATGATGTTATTTTCTAATTTATCCTTGAGTTAGAAAGATTAAAACAATATGAAATTGATAATAGATTCTTTTATTGTATTCGTTAAGACTTAAGAGCCCACAATTAAGAGTCCATAATGGCGTAATATTTATAAAATACAATCTTATAAATCCCATTAAGAGTTCATCAAAGCATAAATATTATAAAATTTATGGAGAATTATGGCTACTACCCCTGAAGTTTGGCGTAATTATGAAACGATCCTCGTATTTTTGAAAATTACGAAAAACCCCATAACATTTATCACCATCCAACATTTTGGTCCAGCTGTTAACTGCTGTTAGGGTTTTTCCAAATTTTCGTTAAAAATAGCGTGTAAAATTTCATAAATGCCTTTTGGTGATTTGGCTGATGAACTAATTGTGTAAAAGTACAAAAATGCCCTAAAACCTTAATAAGATTATAAAAAGGCCTAAATCTTAGTAAAAATATATTAAAATATGTAAAATATTTATATACATATACATACATATATAAAATAATGTTATACAATATTATATATATGTAGGGCTGTAAACGGATATTAAACGGATCGGATAGACTATATCCGTATCCGTTTAAGTTTTACAATATCCGTACCTATATCCATATGCAACGGATATTTTTTAATAACATTCGAATTCGTATCCGTCGGATATTATCCGAATTCGGATATATCCGTATCCGATTATAATTATTCCGAATATCCGTTTATGAATATCCGAATATCTGAATCTGTTAACTTATAATAAAATGCATATTTTTTTCTAATAAATTTCATTTTAAAAAATAATCAAATAAATAACATAATAAAATCTACTCCTAAGATCAAACAAACATACAAATCTCCTTAAGAATCAAAAGAAATAACAATCTTCAATACATAATACAATAATACAAAAGGAACAAAATAAAGGTTCATTTCAATACAAGAAAAATCTTCATATAATCCAACAACACGACCAAGCTTGAACTTCTCATCTGTTTAACACTGCAAAACATAATAAAAAAAAATATTACTGATAAAGTTTAAGAGATTATCTATTAAGGAGGGAAAAAACACTCTATAAGAACTTATAACATACTTTACAAATAATCTAAAAAAAAAAAAAAAGAAAGAAGAGAAAGTACACCAAAAGCAGCCATTGATGCATCACAATAATTGGCACCATGTACTCCAAAAGTTCAATCAATTATACCTATAAAAAAGCATATATTAGTCTACATTTATATGTTAATATATAAATAAAAAAAATAAATAATTGAAAGAAATATTCATTACTTACAATCATTTTCAATTGTTGGCAACCAATCTTTAACACAAAGTAAACACTCCACCGTTTTAGAATTTAGCGACGCATGAGTATCATCAATAATTCTACGTGCTTAACTAAAAGTGGACTCCGATGGTACCGTAGTACATGGAATTGCCAAAATATCACGAGCCAATTTTGCAAGATTTGGAAATCTTACTCCATTATGCTTCCACCAACCTAAAATATCAAATGAGACACTTTCTTCATCATTATAGGGGACTAACCCTTCATCCAAATACAACTCAATCTCACTTTTTTTAGCAACACTTGTCATACTAGATTAAGCTGCGAGCACTTTAAACATTGCAATAAGAGAGTTTTGGGACTTTGAAGAATCGACATGGCTAGAAGAAGACTCACAAGCATCAGTGACATTGACACATGAATTTTCCTCATATTCCGAAGCTAATTCAACCCCAAAAGTACGAACTTTGCTTATATAAAAATCTGCACTCTCACCATACATATTGTTAAAAGCAAGCTCAAAAAATTTCATCTTGTACCTAGGATCAAGAATTCCAGCAATAGTCAACACCATGTTGTATTCATCCCAATACTTATCAAACTTTGTTTGCATCAAAAGTGCCATCATTTGAATATTTTCATCATCACTCTTACTCCACTTCATCAACTCTGCTCTAATCAAACAAACATTAGTAAAGTACACAGGTGCAGTTGGATAGTTACTTCCAGAAAGCTCTAAAGTAGCATCTTTGAATATTTTCAAATGATCACAAATTTTTGCTCCCATTTCCCATTCCTCATTTGAAGGTAAAAATTTATAATCATTATCCAAATCAGCCAAGCGGTTAAATGCTTCTTTAAGCTCTAAAGCATTCACAAGCATATCATATGTTGCATTCCATCTAGTTTCGCAATCCAAACTAACATGCCTCTTAGGATTAAACCGAGTTTGACTCAAAGCAAGGGAAAATTTTTCATCCCTTTGTACTGATTGATTGATGTACTTGACACTATCATGGATTTTTTCAATTAATCCATGAACAACATCAAGTCCACTTTTAACAATCAAGTTCAATATATGGGCTGAACATCGAATATGAAACATGTCACCATTGTGCAAAAGTGATTTCTTATCATTCAACCATTTTCTCATGCCATCCAACATTCCAGAATTTTGAGAGGCATTATCCACAACGACAACAAATAACTTCTTGTCAATATTCCATTCCAAAACACGATTTTTCAACCAATCACATAAAGACAAGCCATCATGTGGATATTGAACAACATGAAAAGCAATCAATCTTTTCTGCTATTTCCAATCAGAATCAATGTAATGACAAGTCACACAAAAATATCCACGATTCTGATGATCAGATGTTCACCCATCAGTTGTAAGTGTGACTCGAGAAGTTAAAATTTCAATTTCTTGATAAACTCTCACTTTCTCCTCATTGTAAACATTCACCAAATCATTTTTCACAGTATTTCTTGATCGATGCTTATATGATGGCACATAATAAGATATCCACAATCTGAAATACTTATACTGAGCCATAAGAAAAGGCAAATTATGCTTTGCAATCATTTTAGCAAATAAAACTCTCTCAACTGTAGAATCAAACTTATGTGTTGTCATCTTAGGGGTAGGGTCAAGACTACTGCTAGATTTACCAATAAATGCCTGTCGAATATCACTTGATTTATTCTTAAGAGGGCAATTTTGAACATGATTTTTCAAATGAGTTGTTCCACTTTTACTAGAGCCATCAAATTTTCTTTTGCAATAGATGCAAGTGGCAGTAACATTGCCCTTACCCCCCATTGATTCCCTAGTATAGTGCTCCCATACGGCAGATGTTAATTTTCTACGCTTAACTTCAATTTGTTGAGTGTCACATGGTGTAGAATCAACATTATCAACATGTTCAGTAGTAGGATTTATACCTATATTTGAACTTGTAGTAGATGGTGTAGAAGCACTAGTAACTGGAGATCCGGAGTATGTGACATAATTCAACAATTTCTTTTTCAAAAACCTATTGAACAATAAAAAAATAATCAAGCATTGCCAAAAAATAATTTACACTAAAATAACTACAATATTCATAATTCATAATCACAATTTATATAATTATAACTTTAACACTAAAATAATTTACCTTTGACAATGCCCAAAAATGTAAAATTTCAAACCTGCACAATTAAATAAAACATCACTATAATTTAATTATAAAAAAATAAAAATAAAAAAGGGGGTGGGAGACAAAAATAAATAAAAATAAAAAGGGGCGGGGGGGGGGGGGTAAGAGGCTGGAACCAGTAGAAGCTAGCCTGGCGAGTGCCCAGCTTCTGCTGGTTCCAGATTTGCTGGTTGCCGAGGCTGCTGGCTCTTGCAACCCCGGCGAGCCAGCAAACGAAATGGGGTTGGCCGATGGGGAGGCCAGCCCTGTTGCCGCCCCGCAAGCTAGCTCACAGCTTTGGGGTCGCATAGGCCAGCTGGCCTCCGCGACGGGCTTCTCGCTGGTGCTTTTGTCGGCGAGAATGGTAACTACATGAAAATAAAACAAAAAAAAATGAGAGAAGGGAAGAAGAGAGTACCGTGTGGGCTGTGGCTGCTGTGAGAGTGAAAGAGGGAAGTAAAATTGAAATGTAAAATGGGAGGTAGGGTTTAGTGAATAGTAATTTGATTATACTTCTGATTTTTATATATTTTTTTGATAATTTTTATTTTATTGTAGTAATTAATTTTTAAAATTTTTAAAGTTAATTATTCATCAATTTGTTATATATGACTCTGATTCATATTTTGATATTTAATATTTTTTCATATTATATTTTAATGTAAATTTTAAAAATTAATTTTTACGATGGCTATTGAATATTGATATTTAATTTTAGATATGTAGATATAACAATGTTAATCAATAAAAATATTCTCTATTATTAATCTTTTGAGGTTTAAAATTTATAAAATTGTGAGATTTTAGAATTTATAGTTTAAGTTTTATATTTAGATAAATTTTATTACTTTTCTAAATTAATAATAGTACAACTCTACAAAAAATAAAATTATGAAATGATATTTTCATCTTATATTATATGTATATGGTTAGATATTGTAAAATATTTAAAAGTTGTTTACATGAGTTTATAAGATTCTCAAAATATTTTATAAGATGTCAGTGTTTCGTAATTTTTTTTAAGAAAATAACTTATAAAATTTCTAAAATAAGATGTTAAAAACTTATAAGCACTTTTTAAGAAAGTAAGGAGTTCTTATCTTATTTTTAAAATCTTAACAAGCTCCCTTAATTTTAATCATATTAATTATAAACGTGTTATTACTAATACCTTATAAGCTCTAAGATCTTATAATTCAAATACTTTGAGAACTTATTTTTTTTAAAAAAATCTAGCATCTTTTAAGTTCAAAAAAGATCTTATAAAATACAGGAAATTAAAAAATATCTTATAACATGCAGGAGTTTATAAGACGTTTTACATAAGTTTAGCCAAACACCTTCTTAGAGAGTGTATACCTAAACTTATTTAAAAGATCTTATATAAGTTCTTACATCTTATAAAATATTTTCCGAGCTTATAAGTTGCTAGATCTTTTTTTGAAAATTAGTTCTAAAAGTGTTTAGATAAAATAAAATTTTGCAGCCTATAATGTATTAATAATGGCAATTTTATAATTAATATGCTTAAAATTAAGGGAGTTTTGTTAATATCATAAAAATAAGTTAGGAATTCCTAACTTTTATAAAAAGAGCTTATAAACTTTTAACATCTTATTTTAAGAGCTTATAAGTTCCTTAAAACATTAATTATTCTTGATTTAGTTAAATTTTTTTTATAATTATTGATTCACTTTATGATTAATTAATATTAATTCAACGACACCAATATAAATTAATTATAAAGTAAAGCAACAATAATTTTATATTGATTAATTTTATCATTTATACATTGATTTTTTAATTTTTTTGATTTAATATTATTTAATTATCATCATTATCGTCTAATTTCTTTATTAATTTTTTAATTACTAATTTATACATATATATTCATTTATATATATTATGAAATTTCATATTGAACAAATAAAAATAATTTATTATGTATAATAGTATATTATCTATGATAATTTTTTAAAATATTATTTATATATTAAATACATAAAAGTAGAATATATTATATATAATAATTTTTTATATATTGTTTATTGGATACGGATAACGGATTTAATTAAATTACGAAAAATCGAATATATAAACAGATATGTATTCGGAGCGGATATTAAACAGATCGGATAGGCATTTACGATATTCGTATCCATTTACAGTCGGATGTTTACTAATCGGATACGGATAATATCCGCTTTAAACGGATATGGATAATACCCCTATAAATGAATTCGGATGCGAATGGTGAACGAATTTTCGAATATTCATTTACAGCCCTATATATATGATACATATCATATAAATGTTGAATTTAAAAAAAATGGATATATACATACAAAATATGCAATATTTTACATACATATACAAACAAACCCACCCACCCCTTGCCACCCACCACCACCGGGCTAGATCTGGCCATGGCGGCCGCTGCCAGCGGTCGTCGTGGTGCCCATTAGGCGGCTAGGCGACAATAAGTTGCTGCTTGCTGCCCATGTGTCACAGGGCGCTCCTCAAGTAACTAGGAAACAACGCATTGTGCGGCTAGTAGCTTGCCACACGTTAGCTACGTCTGCCCAAAATACAACAACTGACAACTATCTTAACAACTATCAACCGTCTCAATAACTGTCAACAACAAACAACTCTTGAGAGCTAAATGACTACTGGGTGATTGTGTGTTGCATTCACGCCCAACTGTACTCATGCACACGCCGAAACGCTTTAGAGGCACAATCCCATGAAAAGAAAATTTGATTTCATTAATAACATCAACAGTACAATATCGACAATCGTTGGAGCAATGCTAGACATTGGGGGGACTCCAACAAGGCACAGAACAACTCAACTTCGAATACTCATTCCCCTTATAATAGGCTTAAAAAAGAAAAACATTGTTACAATATTAGATACTGAAAAGCTGAAAATTACAACAAAAATGGTAGCATCTTACCTACATATGTACAATAGGAAAAATAAAAGAAAAGGCTTACACCTAGGATATAGTAGATAACTCCTTGGAGTGTAAGTCTGTTGATACAGGATATTGAGAGACGGCCGAGGCGGCCTGGACGGTCAAGGGGCCCGATGGTGGGAGTGACCCTTGACATTCTCCCCCACCTAAGATGGCGACATCCTCGGTGACACTGAGGCCTGATATGCCTCTAACAGAGGTTGGAACGCCTTAAGGTCTATCACCCGTTCCCAAGTGTTCTCCTCACTGCTACATCCCTTCTATTTCACCAAGTACTCCATCTGAGTTGCGCTTTCTGTGCCGGTTACTTGGTGATTTAGGATTGCTTCCACCACCCTCTTCTCTTTTTTCGTCAATGTCAACTGTGGGTGGTTGGGTCTATTGCGGGATGCGTCCTCCTGATCTGCATGATAGGGCTTAAGCTGGCTCACATAGAGGATATTATGAATTTTCCACCACTCAGGCAACGCTATCTTATAGGCTACCTTCCCAATGCATTTAATGATAGGCAACGATCCAATGTACTTCTGCATCAAGCGAGGGTCTCTCCCCCTTGCTGCTTTCAACTATCTTAGATTAGGGACCTTCACCAATACCATATCTCCTACTTGGAATTCACTGAAGCAGCGATTCTGATCTGCTGCTTTTTCATCTACTTCTAAGCTTTCTCAAGGTAGCTTGAGGCTAAATCAACATTCTGTTTCCATTCCTGTGAAAAACTTCGTGCAAGAGGAGACTGCACACCCTGCGAGGAGTCTAGAGTGTGTGGGAGTAGCGGTTGCTACCCAGTTACAATCTCAAAAGCACTCTTATTGGTGGTAGAGCACTTCTAGGCGTTGCAGCACAACTGAGCAACACCAAGAGCTTCACCCAATCCTTCTGAGAGCGGTTCACAAAGTGTCGAAGATATTTCTCCAACATGCAATTGAAGCACTCAGTCTGGCCATCAGACTGTGGATGATAGCTCGAGCTCATATTCAACTTGGACCCGAGGAGTTTGAAGAGCTCGGTCCAAAAGCTACCAGTAAACTGAAAGTCCCGATCACTGACAATATCCTTTGGCACTCCCTAATACTTAACAATATGCTTGAAGAAGAGATGAGTCGTCCCTTCTGCTGTAATATGTTTAGGGGTTGCAATAAAAATAACATATTTTGAGAACTGGTCTACCATGACAATGATAGTCCCCAAATCTCCCACCTTAGGCAACCCAATGATATAATCCATAGATATGCTCTCCCAAGGTTGTTGGGGAATAGGAAGTGGCTCCAACAAGCATGGTTTCTTCTGATGGTCCGGCTTGTCCTTCTGGCACACCAGACATGTATAGACATACATCTTAATATCACCCGCTTCTGCGGCTAATAATACGATCTGTGCACCAATGCATAGGTGTGCTCTGCTCCTGGGTGTCCCACCCAAAAAGTGTCGTGGAATTCTGAAATCAATAATTTCCTCAGGTCCCCATCTTTAGGAATATACATGCGGTTTTCTTTGGTCATCAAGAGTCCTCAATCCATCTAAAACTGCCAACTTTTGCCCTTCTCGACAAGGTCAACTAAATACTACCCTACAGGATCTTTCGGTAAGAGCTCCCATATTCAATCCTTGACAGAAGTGGTAGCTACACTTAAGGACAAAGCGGCCACCATTCTCGTATGAATCGCCCTCCGGCTCAGGGCGTCTGCCACATGATTATTCGCACCAGCACGGTCCTCTAAGGAGAAGTTAAACTCTGCCAACAACTCTTGCCACCATGCCTGCTTACTGGTTAGTTTAGACTGGCTCATAAAATGTTGTCCATCCTGACCACAAAATGAGAGCCCAACAAGTAATGCCGCCATAGTTTGAGGCAGTGAAATACTGCTAGCAGCTCTTTTTCATGCTCTAAGTAGCGCCTATCTGCTTCCTTCAACTTGCGGCTCTCAAAAGCAACAGAATGCTCGTCCTGAATTAGAACTCTTCCAAGGGCAAAGCCCGAAGCATCAGTCTCCACTTCAAACATCCTTGTTAAGGGAGGGCCAACACATGATCCGACACCATAACTCTCTTTAGTCCCTCGAACGCTGCTTGGAATTGGGGTGTCCAATTCCAAAACTCTGTCTTCTTCATGAGGTCGGTGAGGGGTCATGCTATTTCAAAGTAGCCCTTCACAAATCTCCGATAATAGTTTGCCAAATCGAGAAACGATCGTACTTTATGGACATTCTCGGGAGGCTGCCACTCCTGAATAGCTTTCACTTTCTTCGAGTCCATACGGATTCTTCCTCGCTCTATGATGTGGCCCAAGAAATGAATTTTATCCTGAGCAAATGAACACTTTGATGGCTTGGCATACAGTTCATTTGCTCAGAGTCGGGTGAAAACCTTTCATAGATGCTCCAGATATTCGGCTAAGGTCCTACTATCCACCACAATATCATCCAAGTACACCACCACAAACTTATCCAAAAAACCATGGAGTACCTGGTTTATCAGTGTGCTAAAGGTTGCTGGGGCGTTTATCAAACCGAAAAACATAAAGGCCCCATACCTCGTGACTACTGTAGTCTTTGCCTCATCTCCCTCCTTGATCCGAACTTGCTAGTAACCCAACCTCAGATCAATCTTTGTAAAGTATTTTGCCCGGCTAAGTCGGTCAAAGCAATTGGCCACCAACGGTATAGGATATTTGTTCTTCACAGTAATTTTGTTCAATGCCCGGTAGTCATAGCACATCTGTAAGGACCCATCAGTCTTCTTCTGGAACAATACAGGGGCTCCATACGGTGACTTAGCGAGCTTGATGATCCCACACTCCAGCATCCCCTTCAACTACTTCCTAAGCTCCTCAAGCTCAGGTTGCGAGATCCGATATGGCGCCCTGGCAAGAGGTTTGGTACCCAGCACCAATTCAATCTCAAAATCCACTGCTCTCTTCGGCGGTAGCTTCCGATGCAATTCATCTAGCATCACATCCTCAAACTCCCGCAAGAGCTCCTTAACCACACCAAGGATTGGCCCTGATGCCTCCTCCATCTCCTCAAAGCAAAATGTGCACAATATTGACAGCTCGTTTTGTTTGCAACCCTTCTCAAACTGAATGGCTGAGAGATTTTTGTCCCCTAGCTTCCCAGTCAATATAGGTATGACGCACGGCTTGCTTCCCATCATCATCAATGAATTCATGTGCGGTATCACCACTGTCCTTGTATCTCGCAAAAATTCAAGCCCAAGGATAAGCTTGAAATCATCCATCACGACCACTTAAAGGTTGGTCCTTCTTTTGAATGGTCCTACCTTGATGAGCACAGATTTGGCCACTCCTGCAACCAGCTGAGCAGCTGAATTAATAGCTTTAACCTATCAAACTCTTTTTTCCAGTACAAGCTCGAGTCTCTCCACTTTGGCACTTGCTAGGTAGTTGTGGGTGGCACCAGTGTCGACCATGGCACGAATCGGCTTACCATTGACCTTCACATCACCGAACATTAGCCCTTTCTTTCTATAGTTTTGGGGCTGTGATTCCTCATCCGGCTGGCTCTTAGTTAGGGCTGGTGCAACTTTACTCACCCTTGGTAGTTTTGTTCTTTTAGCTGCCATCTGTGAAATTGTATTGCACTACTATGAAATGACCCTAAGGTTGTCCTCACCCTCATCCGACTCTTACTCCCCAGCAGCAGAAGCCCGAGTCTCCACTTGCTTAGGCACCCTTCCCATTTCTGTAAGGCTCGCCAAAGCGTTCAATAAATATTGCTTCGAACAATCTTTCATCTAGTGTGGACCACTATAAAGGAAATATCTGCTGTTTTTTTGCGGTGCTCCCTTGGGTGTGGGATTGCCTCTGTCCCCTACCATTGCTCAGACTCAGCTTGAATGATTTTGGCCCACCCAGTTTTGATTGATTAGGGTTGGAGGCTGTCTGTTTCTCCTTTCAGGGCTCTGAACTGTAATCTATTAACCACTCAGTTGTTCCCATAGCAGTATTCAAATCGGCCACTCTTTGGCACTGTAGCTTGGCATGCGCCCACGGTTTCAATCCCTCTGAAAATGTGAAAAGCTTATCCTTCTCTGACATATCCCTTATGACTAGCATGTAGGTAGAAAAAGCTTTTACATATCCCCTAATGGAGGTTGTATGCTTCTAATCTCGTAAGGCCCGCCTGTCATTATACCCAACATTCTCCAGGAAGAACTGTTGCTTGATTGCTTCCTGGAGCTGATCCCATGTAACCATACATACCCGTTGTGCTTGGATATCTGTATATTTGGTCCGCCACCAAAGTTTTGCATCTCCCGTCGAATACATAGTAGCGGTCACCACTTTCCTTATCTCATCCTCAATATTAGCAGCAAAGAAGTACTGTTCCATGTCATACAAGAAGTTCTCGACCTCCTTTGCGTTTCTTGCACCCCCATAAGCTCTGGGTTCTGGTATCTAAAGCTTGGCCATCGGGGCCGGAGCAATGGTAGGCCCATTACTCACTGTTCTCTAGAGCAAGCCGATCGGAATCGACATTACTTCCATTTCCTGCCTCAAATCAGCTGTATTATTTGCCCTCAAGGCCTCTGTCAAGGCCTAACAAACATCTCTGCTCTCACCCATTGAGCGTGGAGATCCGTGATCTCTGCTTCCAGTCCTTCGACCTTCTCCTCTAAGGTCTCAACTACAAATCGCAGCTTGGAGTTCTTGTCCTCTAGTGCGTCCAACCATTATTTTGTAGTACCAACCCGTCTTGGGGCTTCATTCTCTTGCCCTGCCATATTTGCGAAAGTTGTTGGTTCTAGCGCCATTTGCCTCGGCTTGTGGATCAAAAGCCAAAACTTCGATACCACCTGTTACAAGGCGCTCCTCAAGTAACTAGGAAATTGCGCATTGGGCGGCTAGTAGCTTGCCACACGTTAGCTACGTCCACCTAAAATACAACGACTGACAACCGTCTCAGTAACTGTCAATAACAAACAACCGTTAAGAGCTCAATGATCGTTGGGTGATTTTGTGTTGCACTTACGCCCAACGATACTCACGCACACGCCAAAACGCTTTAGAGGCACAATCCCGTGAATTTTTTTTTTGATTTCATTGATAACAACAACAGTAAATATCGACAATCATTGGAGCAATGCTAGACATTGGGGGGGGGGGGGAATCCAACAAGGCATAGTACAAGTCAGCTTCGAATACTCATTCCCCCTATAATAGGCTTAAAAAAGAAAAAAAGTTGTGACAACACTAGATACTGAAAAGTTGAAAATTACAACAAAAACTGCAGCATCCTGCCTACATATGTACAATAGGAAAAATAAAAGAAAAGGCCTACACCTAGGACACAGTAGATAACTCCTTGGAGTGCAAGTTCGTTGATGCAGGATGTTGAGGGGTGATCGGGGCGGCTCAGATGCCTTGTAGATGGTGAAGGGGCTCGATGGCGGGAGCAACGACACCATGGCAACTGGGCAGCAAGTGGAAGAAGAAGGGAGGGAGTTGGGGGGGAAGGTTGGGACAAGGGGAAGGTGGGTAGGATTTGATTTTAAAAAAAAAGTTTTTTATTTTTTTCAATTAATAGATAATTTAATAATGGTGAACCTAATTATACTTTACTTATATGAAGTACTTATGGCATAAATATTACATGTCTTTTACAATAAGTTATTTCTAATTTCACAAGAAGTTATTTCTTTAAATTAGGGATAATTACAACTATTTCTCTTCAGATTTGGTGTAAGTACATTTAAACTCACCCAGACTTTGAAAATTAACTTCTGCTTTCCATAATGTTAATCAACATTCAAAAACCTTAACAAAAAAGTGTCAACTGACCAAATCACTCTTAATAATTTAAAAGAAAAAAATCATAAAAAAATAAAAAAAAATTAAATACATACCCATTTATATCATTTTAAAAAATATTTATATACTTATACGTAACCACACACACATATATATATATATACACATATGATTAAAACATATATGTAAAACATATAACTATATATATACCTACACTTACATATACTTTGAGGGATGGGGGATGAAGGTGGTGCAGTCGCCATGGCCAACGACCATGGTGCCAGCTAGCTAGATCTAGACTACCATGGCCATGGTTGGCTGCCGGGGGTAAGGTTGGAGGGTGTGGTGGGTGGGTTTGGAGGTTGGTTTTGGGAAGCTAAGGAAAAATAAAATTGAAAAGAATTATTTAAATAATTTTAAAATTATTTTAAAATTAATTATGTACTTAAAATTATTAACTATTTTATTATAAATGACTTTAATATATATGAAACGTTATCAATATTAATATCGATGTAAATTTATGATGAGTACTTAAATTATTCAAATTATACTAATTTAATAAATAATAAATTTATATTTTTTAAGAATTATTTTAAAATTAATTATGTATTTAAAATTGCTAGAACTATATTGTTGATATTTTAACATAATTATTTAATATTTGTGAAATTATATTAATATCCAATATGTGTAAAACTGTAATGATTAATTTAAAATTATTAAAAGTATGCTAATTTAAAAAATAATAAGTTTGTATTTATTAAGGATTTGTTTACTACATAATTTTACACTATAGCAAGTTTATTTTTATTAATCATTTTAAAGATATTTAAAAATACCAAATAGTGATATATATATATATCAGTTATAATCAATTGAAATTTCTAAATTGCAAATCAAATTTTTCTTTCATTGTTCTAAAAATTAAAATATACTAAAAAAAAAATAAAATATAATACATTATATATGGAATCCAAAATAAAATATAATACATTATATATGGAATCCAAAAATAACTTGAAGTAGTATAATAAATAGGAATCTGTTTGGCCCCTTTTAAGGATTAAAGAAAAGGTTATTAAAGAAAAATCCAATTTAATAAGTTCAATACACACACACACACACACACACAAACGTAAATCCCGTGCTATTTACAGTATATTTACTTAACTGAATTAAATTAAAACAATATAAATATGCAACTAATTTCTTATAATGAGGGGAATAGTCCGAATAGATATGAATAGCTTATCTACTCTAAACTTTATCTTGTAGAGGATCCACGACTTTAGTTTCAAATCATAATCTAATTCATATGGGTCAAGTAAATCCACATAAAAAATATAAATTCTATACTATTTCAAAAATATTTTTTAGTAATAGAATTATTTTGATCCAAAAAACTAAGATACTTTATTAGCTTGAATATTCTATATTAAATCAAGAAGAAGTTTAGAAATATATAAAATATTGTCTAAGAAATTCTTCTTGCATATACAAAAAATAATAAATAGAGATAAAACTACAAAAAATATGTAACACATCAAAATAGGATATTTTAGAGAAACTTGGGTTATTTAATTAATCAAATAAAAAGGATTTATAATGAATAAATAAAACTAAATTAATTAATCAAAATAAAAAAATAAATTAAAAAGTAGTTCTTAAAAGCAAGTAAATCTGAAAAGGGGAAAACTGGTGAACTGGTGCAAATATATATGTATATGTATATAAATTACACACATTATTTACACACATGTAACTTGAAAAATATTGAATTAATTTGATAAAGAAATATGAATAAAAACCACAATAAAATAATGAAAGTGAAAACAATAATAATATTTAAAAATAGAATTGAAAAAACTATCTTTCAAACATGATATTTATGGTCCAAAATAGAGGAAGAAAAACATATGAATTTAGAGAATATTGAATAGAAAAATTCACCCAACAAAGAGGAACTATAATGAATTACAAACTAAACCAAATTACTATAATTGACAGAAGGAGAGGGGGGGGGGGGGGGGGAGGGGGGGAAAGAACAAAACTTGCAATTTAAAGAAGTTCCTCATACATCCTGGTAAAGGTTCAAAACTCCCAAATGGCAAAAGTAAATGTGGAAATAAAGGGGAAAAAAAAAGGTGGTTTGCAAGTAATTAAAAAGAAAAATATTTTGTGATATTGTAGATTTATCACTATTAAAGGTAGGGCACCTATTTACAAATTGCTTTAATATTTTTTATTATCAACAAAATATTTATTCATCACATATACATATGCATAGCATATCTTAATGATAATTGAGCAACAAATGCATAAATATATAATGTTACGCTCTCATGCATATATTGGAATGGGTCAATATAAAAATAAAAAAAAATATGAATGCGGATACATGATGTAATGAATGTTCACTTGAGAGTTTACAATGAAAGAGATTTTATTAGGGTTACCTTAAAGAAGAAGATGAAGAAAAATAGAGAGGATAAAAACAAAAAAAAAAAGTCCTTTTTTGGTAGTACATAAAAATAAGAAATGATTTGCTTTATGGAATGAAATTTATAAAATAATTTTTTTGTAAGAGTACTTAATTTGGTGCTCATAAAATATCTTCTGAATTTTAAACTTATCAATTGAGATAAAAATTTATGATTATGAATATTTTCAATTATTTGATGAGATAAAAATATATGATTCAATTTTTGGATAAACATGAATTCATGTTTTAGTTATAATGGATACGTTCATTATATTAAAATAATAAAAAAAAAATTTAACAACCAATGAGATTTTTCTTCATTTAATTAACAAACTCAAAATTCTAAAATTCAAAATTTGGTTAAAATTACACAATTGTGGGTCCACGCTATTGTGTTATATATAATAGTATAGATATAGAATTGTACTACGAATAATGTAGAAATAAAATGTAAAAAGAATAATTGCAGAATAACAAAATTTATATAACATGCAAATAAAATATTTATCTATTAATCTTGTGACAAATTGTGATAAGAGTACTTAGTATGGTACTTATAAAATATTTTTTAAATCATAACCTTGTTTAGTGAGATAAAGATATGATTATAAATATTTTTTGAATTATCTTATGAGATAGAAATCTATATTGTAATTTTGGATAAATACAACATGAAATTTTAGTTATAATAGATAAGTTGATCATATTAAATGAAATATAAAAGTAAATAAATAACCTTATGAGATAGAAATCTATATTATAATTCTGGATAAACACAACATGATATTTTAGTTATAATAGATAAGTTTATCATATTAAAATGAAATATAAAAGTAAATAAATAAACAGTGAAAAATATTCAACTAAATTAAAAAAACTTAAAATTCTAAGGGCTAGTTTGGTTGGGATGATAACGTGAGATATATTATTTTTATTCTACCTTATCATTCATTTGGTTGAAATGATAATAAACACTTAGACCCATATTAATACCTAAAGCCTGCATTTATATGTACAATATGAATGATAAATTCCCTAAAGCCTGCATTTATATGTACAATATGAATGATAAATTCACCGATCTCCCCCCCATGAGTTTATTTATCTTGGGTTTGCTCTTTATCTTGAAATTATCTATTTGCTCTTAAATTATGAAATCAATTTATTAAAATACCCTTTCCTATTCAAATAAAAAAATCTATGTTCAATTATTGCATTCCATTATTGTTGTTGTTGTTATTGTTATAGAGAAGACAAATGAGGGATTTTTTATATTTGAGTGAGGGACAGAAGGGTAATTTAATATGTGTAATCAAGATGTTTTAGTATTAAATCAAACACAAAAACCAACAATCATGCAAATCTACATAAAAATAATCTGGCAAACCTACATAAAAATAATCATGCAAAACAAATTATATCATAATGATAAAAAATCACATAAATTTTCACATGATAAATAATCATGAGATAACTTAAAAATTCAACCAAACTAGCCCTAAGAATTTTACATTTGGTGAAAATTACACAATTAGAATTAAAATTACACAATTACGGTCCCACAATGTTGTGCTGTATATAATAGTATAGATAGATATATTATTTAATTGGTTGGAGTTCAAATATTAAAACGAATCTTATTACATCACCTACAACACTATTTCAATGCAATGTACCAGCAACATTAGAGTCCACTTTAATAGCTTGTGCAGTTAGCATGTAAAATCTATTTTATCTTGTTGTCAACTAATCAACAAAAAATAATGACTATGATTTTACATTTTAAATCTAATGGCTTATCTTAAAAATATATTTAAATCTTCACATGAGGTAAGTACAATGAGATTTGGATGTTAGAATACTCATTCTTCCATTCTTATAAATAATTATATGTTATGAAATACCTATTATCTATTAATTTTCATATGTTTTTTTTCATAAAATCTGTCTCTAATATTAATTGGAGTCAACTTAGTGACTAATTGCTCAATGGCATTGTCCTTATCTTTGTACATGTGAAATTTAAAATTCAAACTCCAATAAACTTTTGATATATGCATGTGTGTAAGTATAAAATGAAAACTTTGATTAAAGTTACTGACATGCGATTATAAATCCATATAATAGACGAGACTATCTTTGTCTTTTCAGTGCTGAATGTGGTTAGACTATCTTTTCCATCTAGAGGACTTTGCATTATTAATTTGCAAAACCAAGAGGTGTATACAGTCTTCCTGTGGTCGATCACAGTGCAATGTGCTTACTAAGTAAACAGAGGCATGTTTTAGCATGTGAAAAACTATGAAGAAAAGAATATGTTTTCATGGAAGGCATCACATCAATGGAAATGCTTGCCCTCCACTTTTTAAACTGGGAAACATAAGGCAAAATCTTTGATTTACTTCTTAAAGTGAATTCTTTTCTCTTTCCCTCAATCAGGCCCAAAGAATGTTCTTTTCTCTTGCTTTAACTGCCTAAAATATTCCACTTGCATGTCTACACTTTCCATTTTCTTCTCCTATATAAAGAATCCCATTTTCGTGTTCAAACCAAGCAAACTCCACAAAATTTAAACTTGCAAGAGGCAGATTTTAAGCTTTTGATCAGTTAATGGCTTCAGTTGCAGCAGTGGATACAATGCCGGATGCGTTGAGGCAGAGCCGGTATCATATGAAGAGATGTTTTGCAAGGTACTTGATCAACATACATACATACTAGTTTCTTTCTCTTATGCTGCTACAATTTGCGAATTGTGATTCTGTTCTTATGCTGGCATTTGAAAATTTGTGAAGGTTTACTGGGATGGGAAGAAGGCTGATGAAGTTCCAACATTTAAAGGATGAGATAGAGCAAACCATTGGGGATAACATTGAAAGATCGAAGGTTTTGGAGGGTTCACTTGGTAACATCTTGAATTCGACACAGGTGGGTTGATTGTGTAGTTTTCTGTTACGTTTCAGTTGAAAAACATCCTTAAAGAAAGGAGGTCAAAACATTTGACAAAATATGCAGGAAGCAGCTGTCGTGCCGCCTTATGTTGCTTTTGCAATAAGGCACAATCCTGGGATTTGGGACTATATTAAGGTGGACGCCGATAGTCTTTCTGTGGAAATAATCACATCCACAGATTACCTAAAGATCAAAGAAACGATCGTCGACGAGAACTGGTGAGTACTTAGAGGGTGTTTGGCTAAATTTATTATAAACATCTTATAAGCTCTTACCTCTTATAAGATGTTTTTAGAGCTTCTAAGATGTTAGATCTTATTTTTAAAATAAGTTGTTGAAGTGTTTGGATAAAATAAGATCTTGGAGCTTATAAGATGTTAATAATGGTAATTTTGTAATTAAAATGGTTAAAAATGAAGGAGCTTGTTAAGATCTAAAAAATAAGTTAGGATCTTCTTACTTTTTTTAAAAGGGCTTATAAACTCCTAACATCTTATTTTAGGATTTTATAAACTCTTTTTCAAAAAAAAATACCAAATATTTTTTATCAATTTATAAGTTCGTAACTATCTTATAAGATGTTTTGAGGAGCTTATAAGTTCACCCATACACCCTCTTAGAACATCACAAGTACAATTTTTCATTACATTTTTCCAGAGGTTTTGCTCAAATCTGAACAACAATCTTTTGCTTCTGCAAAGGGCAAAGGATGAAAATGCATTGGAGATAGATTTTGGGGCATTTGATGTCAGTACCCCAAGACTGGCCCTCTCGTCTTCGATTGGAAATGGACTTGGCTACATCTCAAAATTCATGACTTCAATGCTCAGTGGGAAATCCGAGAGTGCAAAACCTTTGATTGATTACATGCTTACTCTTCAACGCAATGGAGAGGTAGGAAAATAAGACCGAGGCCGAAGAATAGAATCGCATTATAAGGAAATTGAATTGAAGATCTTTAACCTTTTTGCTTTTTTGAAATCCCAATCCGCAGAAACTTATGATCAATGAGGCTCTTAACACAGTAGCAAAGCTTCAAGAAGCATTGGTAATCTCAGAGGTCTTTGTATCTTCACTCCCAAAGGACACTTCTTACCAGATTTTTGAGCAGAAGTAATGTCCCCTTTTTTCTCAAAAATCTAGGGTCAGACAGAAAAACGACATTTATGACGTTAAAAAGTGGATTTTAGCATCTAACTTAGTTTGTTAACTTGCACATTCCAGGCTTAGAGAATGGGGCTTTGAGAAAGGGTGGGGGGACAATGCAGAAACAGTTGGACAAATGATGAGGATACTTTCCGAGATACTTCAAGCACCAGATCCCATAAACATGGAAGCATTTTTCAGCAGGCTTCCTGTCATATTCAACATTGTTATCTTTTCTGTTCACGGCTACTTTGGACAAGCAGATGTTCTTGGTTTGCCTGATACCGGAGGCCAGGTGCATAGCTAGTCCTTGATTTATGATTTATATAAGTAGTATTTTTGCAATAACTTATAATGCACGACATATGTTGAACAGGTGGTTTACATTCTTGATCAAGTCAAAGCTTTGGAAGAAGAACTACTGTTAAGAATAAAGCAGCAGGGGTTAAATGTGAAGCCCCACATTCTTGTGGTGAGACTGCTAATAAATTTTGCTAAATTAGAAAGTATCTTTAGAGTTGGAGATGGCTCAAGTTCTGTCCTGCATGTGCATGCAGGTGACACGCCTAATCCCAGATGCGAAAGGGAACAAATGCAATCAAGAAATGGAGCCTATTGTTAATACAACACATTCCCACATCCTCAGAGTTCCATTTAATACGGAGAAAGGAGTTCTTGGACCATGGGTCTCTCGGTTCGATATCTACCCTTACTTGGAGAGGTTTTCTCAGGCAAGTACTCTCTTAGAATTATATGGAAACAAGTTTCCTAGTATAAACTTATCAATTTTCCTGTCCCTGTTGTATTACTAGGATGCTACTGCAAAGATCCTTGAGGTAATGGAAGGTAAACCAGACCTCATCATTGGGAATTATACGGATGGAAACTTAGTAGCTGCTTTGGTGGCTAGCAAACTTGGAGTGCCTCTGGTCAGGATATAAACAACTTCTGTGCAACATGTTGCTTTCTTGTCTTTTGTCTCAGAAATGACAATCTAAAGGTGGACATGTTTTGAATCCTAGGGAACAATTGCTCATGCTTTGGAGAAGACTAAATATGAAGATTCAGATGTCAAGTGGAGGGATTTGGATTCGAAGTATCACTTCTCTTGCCAATTCACTGCTGATATGATAGCAATGAATGCTGCTGATTTCATAATTGCCAGCACGTATCAAGAAATTGCTGGAAGGTTAGTTAATATGCTTAAAAATTCTGAATTCATACAGGTTTCTGTTTTACTGATCTTTTTTTCAACCTTTCAGCAAGAACTGGCCTGGACAGTATGAAAGCCATGCAGCCTTCACAATGCCGGGGCTTTATAGGATAGTTTCAGGGATCAATGTATTTGATCCCAAGTTCAATATTGCTTCTCCTGGAGCTGATCAGTCTGTATACTTTCCATTCACGGAGAAACGGAAGCGATTCATCAAATTTCAACCTGCCCTTGAGGAACTACTCTATAGCAAGGAGGATAATGAGGAGCACATGTAAGTTCATCAGTTTGATCTGAGCCAACCATATTTTTTGCTTGTAATAAAATGTATATTTAACCAAAAAAACTCGTATTTCTGGAACAGTGGATTTCTTTCAGACAGAAAGAAACCGATTATCTTCTCAATGGCAAGACTAGATATTGTGAAGAATATTACAGGATTAACCGAGTGGTATGGGAAGAATAAAAGGCTTAGAAACCTGGTCAACCTTGTGATTGTGGGCGGTTTCTTTGATCCATCAAAATCTAAAGACAGGGAAGAAATGGCTGAAATCAAGAAGATGCATTCTTTGATTGAGAAATACCAACTCAATGGTCAGATAAGATGGATAGCTGCTCAAACTGACAGATACCGCAACAGTGAGCTATATCGTTGTATTGCAGACACTAAGGGAGCTTTTGTGCAGCCTGCACTATATGAAGCTTTCGGTCTAACCGTTATCGAAGCAATGAACTGTGGATTGCCCACATTTGCAACCAACCAAGGAGGGCCAGCAGAAATCATAGTTGATGGGGTCTCAGGTTTCCACATTGATCCTAACAATGGAGATGAATCAAGCAACAAGATAGCTGATTTCTTTGAGAAATGCAGAGGGGAAAGTAGATATTGGAGTAAAATGTCTCAAGCTGGCCTCAAGCGCATAAACGAATGGTACTTCAAGAGCCCCACATCCAGAATTCTTATGCATATACTTCTGAAGGAAGATATCTAATAATGCCCCTCCCTTGTTCTATTGCAGCTATACATGGAAGATCTATGCAAACAAAGTCCTTAACATGGGATTAGCCTATGGGTTCTGGAGACAGTTAAACAAAGATCAGAAACAAGCAAAGCAAAGATACATCGATGTCTTTTACAATCTCCAGTTCAGGAATCTGGTGGGTAGACTGAACCATACTCATTTTCTTAATGAAAAACATAGCCAGATCAGTTTTAACTAATCCAGTTATAATGGTATAGGCCAAGAATTTAGCTATCCCTGGTGAAGAAACCAAAGTGGCAGCCCCATCCAAGACTGATGAATCTAAAGAACCAGCTCCAGCACCCAAGGCAGAACCAGAGCCAGCACCAGAACCTAAACCAGAGCCAAAAGATTCAGCCCCACCATCATCAAAAGAAACAAAGGCAGCAGCAAGGCATGTTTTCTCAGATAATGGCCCTAAGCCATAATGACTCACTTTCATAGATATAAAATCCATCCTAGTTATAATATAGCAACTGATCTGAGTGGAATAAGCAGGACTGAAGATGGAAAACAAGAGGAAATTCAGAAGGTTGTGTCCTCAAGAATAACTAGAAAACCCTGTGCCTGCCACTGGTTTTGTCTATGCATCTCTGCATCAATTATTATTTATGCTTTGCTGAAGCTATATGGGTTGTTCAAATGAGCAAGCCCATCAAGTGCCAAGGGTAGTTGATACTATTATATATGAAGAAAATGGCTGCTAAATATGCATGTAAAAAGTAAGGGAAAATAATGGATTTGAGGCCCTGCACTCTTTTCCACTTGTTATTGCATTGGAGATCAATGTTTTAAATTAAAATAATAATTCATAATATTTGTTTTCTTCTCCAATTCTCTCTAAACCAGGTTGATATTTCATTAGTCTACTCTTCTCCATATTTCTATTCTTTGTCTTGATGATATGCATTATTTTAATCCAATTTAATTATCCAATCAGCTTTTTCATTTAAAAAAAACAACAGTATGAGATACTACACCAACAATCCAAATGTCAACAAAAGTTTCGAAATTTTTTTGTGCTTCCTAAAATTACTTTTTAACCTGCATCTAAAGGCAAAGAATTAGATTCATGAAATAGAAACCACAAAAAATTGATTATAAGCTGTTCTGGTATTTACTATTTTGTTATTAAGTGCTACATCCATATTCCCAGGACCCCATCTCTTCACTCAAAATGTAGATTGATTGTTGTTCTGTTAAAAAATGATAATTTTCCCTCCTAACTTCAACCTTAAACCCGATGAAGTATTGAGGGAAGGCAAACTTTGACTATGCTACGTTGTACAGCATAAATCATTTTTATAAAGGAAGAATGACTTATGAGTAGAAGTAACAAGTGACATAAGACTCATCAATTATTTTCAATATATGTATATATATAGATACATTTAAATTCAAAAAAACCAAGCTTCAATTTCTTGATATAAGCACAATGTAATTGTATTTGAGAATTTTTCTCTATATATTTTTATTTTCAAGAGTTTTATATGGCTATCTTCTTGGTAATTTATGAAATAAATATTTTATTAGAACATATTTGTAAGAACAAAAAACTAACACCGTCTAAACGAGAATATTGGGAACTGTTGAGCAGGAGTGTCAATGGGACGAGGTAGGGGCAGTATCATATTTTCATTTTCAAGAGTTTTATTTGGCTATCTTCTTAGTAATTTATGAAATAAATATTTTATTAGAACATATTTGTAAGAACAAAAAACTAACACCGTCTAAATGAGAATATTGGGAACTGTTGAGCAGGAGTGTCAATGGGACGAGGCAGGGGCAGTATCATATTTTCATTTTCAAGAGTTTTATTTGGGACGAGGCAGGGGCAGTATCATATTTTCATTTTCAAGAGTTTTATTTGGCTATCTTCTTAGTAATTTATGAAATAAATATTTTATTAGAACATATTTGTAAGAACAAAAAACTAACACCGTCTAAACGAGAATATTGGGAACTGTTGAGCAGGAGTGTCAACGGGACGGGGTAGGGGCAGTATCATATTTTTATTTTCAAGAGTTTTATTTGGCTATCTTCTTAGTAATTTATGAAATAAATATTTTATTAGAACATATTTGTAAGAACAAAAAACTAACACCGTCTAAACGAGAATATTGGGAACTGTTGAGCAGGAGTGTCAACGGGATGGGACAGGGGCGGTGATAACCCCCCGCCCCCACAAAGTGAAAAAGTCCCCCATCCCCATGGCGGGTACCTGTCCCTGTTTCCCCGTGGGGAGACATGTATCTATGGGTACCTATGGATTTGATTTAAAAATTTATTAAATTTGTAAAAAAAAAATTAGAAATAAAAAAAGGAGGTACTAAATTTTTTCAATAATGTAAATTACTTCCAAAATTAAAAGGCTGTCAAACATAAGTACATAACATATGAGATTTAATTATGTTTTACAATAAAATATTAAAAAATAAATAATACATAAATATAAATTTCAAAAAATGCATAACAATTTGTCAATTCCTCCAAAGAGGCAGGGGTGCCGCGGACACTAGGAGAATGGAATGCAAAGAATGAAATGAAATGAATAGAAATAGGATTTGACACATATATATATATATGAAAATAATAATAATATAATTATTTAAATGAATAATGGGTACCAGCGGGGACAGGGACTGTGATCCCCGCCCTTGCCCCGTTTAGCATTTCGGTGAATAAATTGTTCCCATCCCTTGTCCCTGTGGGTATTTGCGGAGACAGGTAATTTTGCCATTTTTACTGTTGAGGCACCCAATTGATATTTCCTGAAACTTGAGGGGGGTTACAAACAAAATCACCTAAAATTTCAGGTGCCTAATCGCCTCGCTTCAGACGAACAAAAATTAGCCAGGGGAAAATGTCAATCGCCGCCTTCAACCACGGCATTATTCCACACTGTTTTCTCACACCACCACCACCGCCGCCGCCGGTTACCTTATCACTTCTTGAAAGAAAACAGCGATTTCATTCTCCAGTTCCCTCTCTGCTTTGTACCCACAACAATCTTCCATATCGACCCCAGAAATGTAATTTCCGGATAGCATCGTGTCTTTCTTCTCCACCAAGAACTCTATTTAATCCATCCACCAGGCTCTTCGTGAGTGGTCCGCCCTTTTCTCTCTCACTTTATTTTTCTGTGCTGCTATTTCATTATCTGTTATTCTGCATTTATTGGAAACCTTGAAATTTGAATGCTTTAATTCGATAGTATTTAGTGTTTAAGCGCTTGTATTACCAGAAGGAGCAAATTTCTTTTTTTCCTCAGTTATCTGACAAATATGTGCACAAGTGTCAGTTTTTTAGTTGTGCGTTCAAAACGGCTTGTCTGAAAATTGTTGCATGTATTTTTTCCCAAGAATTAGGTGGATATTGTTAAAAATGAGAACGGGATTGAGAGAGGTACATCTAGGAAGCATGAGGTTGTTATACATTATACGCAATACTTGCATTTCAGTGATTGTACCTCGATGAAATTTACTCATATATATATATATATATATATGTGATTCCATATCAATGTAAGCATGGCGAATGCATTTTTTGCATTAAACTTTGTAGTGCATCTTAATGTGATTGATTGTCTTTCTTTTCAGGGCTCTCGTTTCGGACCTCAGAGGAGAGTCTAACAAATGCATTCAAAAAGTTTGGTGAACTTGTAGAAGGTCAGCAACTCTTTATGAATTTAATCGCTGGACTCTTTTTTTTGGAAGCCTTAGTGAATTTGAGTTTTCATGATTCTGAAATAAGATAACATGTGTTGATTGTTGAAGTAAACTTGGTGATGGATAAGATTGCAAACAGGCCGAGAGGCTTTGCATTCTTAAGATATGCCACAGAGGAGGAGTCTAAGAAAGCTATTGAAGGAATGCATGGGAAGGTCAGTATCCCTTCTTTCTCTTCCTCAAAACACCCGCAAATTCTCGTTTTATTAGAGGCATTCCTTATGTACATTGAAGATTTCAGGAAATGTAAGATCTTGGTGCAAAAGAACCATATTTTTCTGACTTTAGTAATGCTTGCTGCCAGAGATCATGTTGATGCAATATATTATCCAGTTTCTTACTTCAACAAAAGAAGTGGATGATGTATATCATGATTTCTGTTTATAAGTTCTTACCAGGAGAATATGGATTGTGAAGCCACTAACTCAATCTCGGTTGTACCAACGGCTTGCATATGATATGATGTGAGTTTGGGAGATTGTCATCCAATTTGGAACAGTTGTTTGAATCTTGAGAGGGTCTGGGTCATGCATCTCTCTAACGACCTAAAAGTGAGTTATGGCTGTCAGGGGGTTCCAGTCCAAGGCCAAGTCAATAGAACTTTTTTGGGAGGTGAAAATTAGAGTAAGAGGGTGTTTGGCTAAGTTTATTTAAAAGATCTTATAAGATCATATATTTTACAAGATGTTAAATCTTTTTTGAAAAATAAGTTCTTAAAGTGTTTGGATAAAATAAGATTTTGGAACTTATAAGATATTAGTAATGACAATTTTGTAATTCATATAATTAAAATTAAGGGTGCTTGTTAAGATTTTAAGAATAAGAGGGTGTTTGGCTTAGCTTATTCAAAAGGACCTATAAGCTCCCTCCTACATCTTATAAGATGTTTTTTGAGTTTATAAGACGTTAAATCTTTGTTTTAAAAATAAGTTCTCAAAGTGTTTGGATAAAATAAGATTTTGGAGCTTATGAGATGCTAGTAATGACAATTTTGTAATTAATATGCTTAAAATCAAGGGAGTTTGTTAAGATCATAAAATAAGTGAGGAATTTCTAACTTTTCTAAAAAGAGCTTAGCAACTTCTAACATCTTATTTTAGGAACTTATAAGTTCTTTTTTTAAAAAAATTACCAAACACTTTTTGACATCTTATAAGCTCCCAAATATTTTATAAGATGTATTGAGGAGTTTATAAGCTCACCCAAGTTAGGAGCTTCTAAAAAATTACCAAACACCTTTTCATATCTTATGAGCTCTCAAACATCTCACCCAAACACCCTCTAAATATAGTGAACGTAGATGAAAACAGATTGCATACTTGAAAAAGTGATAATTAACGTCTAACTAGGCAGTATCTGAGTTGGCCATTCCCACCGATCCTATGATTCCCATTCTTGGTTTGTGGGTTAAAAATGCCCACCCCAGATAACAATATGCAGAACTAAGGACAATTAGTCTCGCTACAAGTGTCCCTTTAAGGGTGTTTTGGGAATACCAGATCATGGTAGATATTATTTTTATTGCTGAGAAATACTATGTCTCCTTATAAGTGAAAATAAATATTTTGTTGATAGTTATTATACGACTTCTGTTGGCCATTCTCTTGGTCATTTCAGCATGCATTTTCTCTGGGCTATGCTTTGAATCTTGTACTATCTTTTTTCTGTTTCTTTTCTGCATTCATCCTCTTAGACATTTCAGAATGCACTTCCTTTGGGCTATGCTTTGAAATCATCTACTATCTTTTTTCTGTTCTTAATTTTCTGCATTCAGACAAATTCATCTTGTATGTATTGCTCCATCTCTAAGTTGCTGATACGTAATTGCTCTTACACCTTGTTTGCAGTTTCTGGATGGTCGAGTTATCTTTGTTGAGGTTGCCAAATCCAGAGCCGAGCTTCGTCAAGGATCCAAACAGAATCCTAGGTAGAGCTGAATAGATTTTATGCAGGTACCAGACCTTAGATATTGACAATAGGATTCAAGATAATGTTACTGTGCACCCACAAAATGTTACGTGTTATGTATGTCACCTCTGATCATGGCCTAAATGATAAAAGATCAATTCTACATCTTCTTTTCTTTTTATCCTATTCTTCTAAACAACATAACATTATTTTATGTATTAATTTTAACTTTTGTAACTCTCAAATTTTGTAAAATACAAAAGGTTTGTACTCTCCTTGCTCCGACGCCTATCCTACTCTTATCAAAGTCTCTCTTTTTTTGTTTTTTCTTTTTTGTTCGCATAAGATTTTTTCTTCTTTTATTAAATTTCTGAACATGACATCTGATGTGTTCTCACGTGTAAAAATTGTTAAGTGTAGTATCAGCGCCTGCAAATCCAGTGTAAAATCCTCTATTTCAAAGTATGGTAAGTATATCTAATTTTTATAAAATAATATTTAATACACTTCGCATATATTCATAAAATGAAATAAAATGCATAACATAAAATAAAACTAAGGATTCCCCCAGTTTAAACTCAGGAAAAACTTACACAGAAGTTCCAAGGTTAAATCTCAAGAAAAAACGTACACAGTGAGGGTACCAAAATCTGAAACGAAGTATCTTAATTACAAAGGAGATTTCTTGATCCACTCGTCTTTCTGCCATATTATTAGATCAATGAAGTGCAGGAAATTAAACTAGAATTGCCAGCCCCTTTTCAAGACCTTCACCATCCATCAGTTGTTGATACTAACCCGATCGTAAATCAAGAAAGCCGTCAATACTACGTTTAGATGTTGCCACACTGAAACCACCTCTTCATTAGCTTAAATGTAGAACTATACATCTTTACAACAACAACTCCAAATTGCTCCAGATGAATGACCTCAATGCTGAACAAACACCGCAGGTCAAAGAGTTAATGCAAGGAATGCACGACAAATGTGGTGCTAGGAACAAACACGAGCTCTTTGACCCTCCCCCTCTTGCAGAAAATTGGATATGGATGATTTCCCATCCCTCTCTGCCAAGCATCGCTTGTAAGCCACAAAACCTTTTGCAGATCCTTTTCTCCCACTATTAGACACATCCTTTGATCCAAACGGATCATTATTTCGGACTTCACTAGCTGATCTCAACTTCTTAACAAGCTCATCGTTGTTGTTATCTTCATACTTCTCATCAATGGTATCATGTGATAATGACTCAGACTTCTCCACAACTTCTAAAGATCGTTTTGGAGTATCTCTTACCACAACTGTCTTTCCAAAAAGTTTAATACTTTTATATGGAGAATCCTCAGAACATTCTGCCTCTTGAGGAAACAATTCAAATTTCTGCATGCATACAAAAATATCAGAACATGGGTAGATGCATATGAATACTCAGCTTTAATGGCTCAAACAAACGAAAACAGTAGGATACCATGGTGGATTTATCATCTGGGCTTGATGCAAAAGATGTTTTCATTGATAAATGAAACCCAAAGTCTTCTTTAGCAGATATGTTGGACGTAGTATAATCATCATCTCTCACAGTAAATAATGAGTAGGCAGAACGAGCATCAGTAGCACACGAAGCTGGTGAAAGGCCAGTGGATTCTAAAGTATCAGATCCAATGACGGACAAAACTGAAGTTGGAGAAAGATTGTCTCTTTCAGGAAAAGATACATCAGGAGAATGCAATCTTTCTCGTTCTGTATTAGCTGAATCAACTATTTTACGAGGGTAAGGATGTAAAGGTTTCTTCTTGGGCCGAGGAGGAGGAATCTCAGTTGGATCCAAAGACCCTTCAGCATCAACATTTGAGTAAATCTTAGCAAAAAACTTTTGGGCGTGGCTTCGGATTTGGATGGCAGTCTTGGTGCCCACATGCTCTGTATAATTGTAAAACGTTTTGAGGGAGCTTTATCATTTTCTGAACCAATACACATCCTAGCATGATGTACTCAAATTAAGGCTCTAGGGGCATATAAGCAAAAACTTCAATAAAGAACAACACGATTATCAACATGGTATACTAGGCCCACACAAGATGGGCTCGAGCCCATCAAGAACATATATACCCACCTCCACACTCAAAAGAAGCACCTAACCAATTATTTTTTAACTCAAGCACTATATCTGTTTATAGAACAGAAGTCCACTATTCCACAATTAACGGAAAGAATCCCCATATCTGATATTGTGCGACATCATAACACACAAAATAGAGCTGGAAGAACTTTTTCCATGGTAACGGACAAATGGATACCATACTTACCTTCAATTTGGCGCCAAGCACGACCATACAGCTTTAAAGCTTCAACAAAATTGTGATGTTCTTCCTCTGTCCACCTTTCTCTCTGTTTTGTGATTGTATAGGGTTTTCTCACCTAATAGAGAATAAAAGATCATCTACATTATGCATAGTTGACACACAATGTGGACCTAATCACTCTCACAATCATTAAAGGGTCTGATATACCTTCGGTGCATAGCCATTTCCATCAGAAAATAAGGATTTCGATTGACCTGCCACAGATTCCAGTTGTGAGCCAAACGAAGAAGGCACTTGCTGGCGAGTGGCTACAATTTGGTCCTGTTAAATAAACACTACAATATATGAGGAAACCTTGAACTGGGGCTTAGCTCACATAAGAATTTCTACTGAGACTCACATAGCTTTTCAGGAGCTTGCCATAGCCCCTTCAGATTCCTGTAAGTTACTAAATTCTACCACATTGCAAATCTATATAAAATCAAATCTAACATCAATTTAAGCCTTAAGACTGTTGGTATAATTGAATAAATTTGTAGGGCAAGTTAGAAACTTTCTATAGTCTCAGTTAACTTTCTGTAATGAATCATATTAACCCAAGAACAACAATTCCCATCATTTGTTGAATCAAATACTTCCTTTCTATCTGTAGCACACAGACAATTACGTCTCCATGGCAGAATTCAGAATCAGCTAGATGCAAGAAACGCAGACAGTAAAGTAAATTAGAAGCCCACCCCCCCTCCCAAGATCTTTAATGGATTATCTCTACATGCTTTAGTTTGGAGTATAGAACAATCACTAAGCAGCTCATCATATCTCCTAATTCCAGCAAGTCTATAAATGTAAATAAAAATAATCCAGAATAAAAAATTTGGGATTCCAAGAAAAAACATACCGCAGCGTCAGCAACCATAGCTCCAAGAATCACTTATACCATAAATTTTCTAAAAGGGGAAATTCAATATTAATTCAAGAACAAAGGTGAAGAAAAGGCCAGAGCTTTTATGGTTGCTGAAAACAATATAAAGTGCGAAAGGAAAAGATATGAAGAAATCAAGTTAATGAAAAGAAGGAGAAAATCCAAGAAAAGGAGATGGAAAGAGATGAAGATAGAAGTGTTGAATAGATGGGGAGAAAAAGAACAGAGGAAGCCACCTAGGATAATGTTGGAATTTTCTTTTTCCTAATATAGTAATAGTAGTATTTCTGTAATAAAATAGTCATGGAAAAATCGAGAAGGTAGGATCAAAGAATCTTTGATGGTGGGCACTTGGAGCATCTGTGGCTAAATGAATTGGGTCTAGGACACGTGTTTCCTGTGGGCTCCTGTCTGACTGTTCCACCCGATCTTTTTCTGAGTTCTCTTTCTACATGTTTCTTCTCTCTCTTAATCTTTTATCTCTAAGACAAGTAATTCGGGCTTTCCACCGTCGGGTACCTACTTGACGGCTAACAATCGTATGTAATAAAATTCAAACCATTCAATATGTACGAATGGTGAATAGAATAGATTACAAGTATACTCTGCACAAAAATGATGCAATCGCTAGTCAAATTAATGATTTTTTTATTTTTTATTTTAATTTAATATTTGTCAATAAAAATTAAATATAATTTGTATAATAAATATTTAATCGTTTGTCAAATTAGTAATTTTTTTTACTTTATTTAAATATAATATTCGTTAAAATGAACAAATAAGTAATAGCTAGTTTGACTAGCGATTTCTTTGTCTTATTCATATGTCCTTCATTTAAATATAATATTTGTTAAGATGAACAAATAAGTAATCGCTAGTTTGATTAGTGATTTCTTTATTTTATTCATATAAATATAATATTCATTTTTTTGTCTGTCATTTAACTATAATATTTGTTAAGCTAAGCAAATAAATAATCTCTAATTTGACTAACGATTTCTTTGTCTTATTCAAATATACGCATTCGTTTAAATATAATATTTTCTAATATTATGTAACACAAGTAAAAATTAAATGTAATTAGTATAATAATAATAATTAAATAATAAAAGTATAATATGGCAATTATTTGTAATTGAAAAGTATATAATAATATTAATTTTTATTATTATGAAACACATAAATAAATAAAATGTAATAAATATAATAATATTTAAATAAAAGAAACAAAACCACGTAATGACAGTCTAATATAGAAACTAGTTTTAGTAAGAAATACAAATATTTAAATATTTAAGAAAAAAATATCCAAGGCTATAAAAATATAAAGTTTAAATATTTCATCTTACAAACTCAGAATATGTGATCCAAATCGAAATTGAGTACATCGATATTTTATATCATAAATTTTTTTAATAATCGAATTATTATATAAAATCTTTGCAATATCATTCTCAATATAATTAACTAAGTAATTGGCTAAAAAGCTATTATTATTATTTCATTTTTGAGGAAATAAGTAATCGCTAGTCAAACTAACAATTTCTTTGTCCTTCATTCAAATATCATATTTGTTAATATTATGAGACACAATTAAAAATTAAATATAAGTAGGAAGGTCAAATAAGTAATTGCCAGTCAAACTAGCTACTTCTTTGTCCTTCACTTAAATATAGCAAGACACAATTAATAATTAAATAAAAATTAAATGTAATTAGTAAAATGATTAGAAAATAATCGCTAGTCAAATTAGCGATATAATATTTAACATATATTTCACATGTTTTCACACTTTACACGTAAAATAATGTTCACTTTAATTGTTACTGTGCGTAGCGACTTTTATATTTCGATACGTTGAAGATAAATTTAGCAATAACTTCATCAATATTGTTAATTTCAAATAATTAATGATACTGAATTTATGTATGCATTTTCTTATTGGCTGAATACCATTAGGTAGGTATGAGGCTCCCTGACGGTAGAAAAGCCTAGAACACTTGTTAAACCTACCAACTACTCACAAGCCCACAGGCCAAACACGGGGATGGTTATACTTTTGTAGTATCGTTTCCTCAATTGGAAGGCTTCATTCATTCCATGCGCCCATTTGTGGCTACGGATCGATCTGGGATTTTGGCAAAATCCAACTTCTTGACCATGCAATGATGAAATAAAAGATGGGAATGCTTATATTCCACTCTATTCCTTTTTACCCAACACTTCGGCTTTCTTGCATGAAATGTAATAAAAGGTGAATTACATGAAAAAATTTATGTAATATTTGAAGTACAAAAATCCCCAGATTAGATGTCAACTGTACAAGTCTATAGTTCTCAAGCTCTGAGCTCGAGATGATTTTATTTGTTTTTTTTCTTTGGAACACTTAAATATGAATTTTCTAAACAAAAACTAGTAATCAAAACGAATGAACTTCTTTTGAGTTCAAGTAGAATGCAAGATATACATGCAACAGTGATTGGGGATTATCAATATTTCTCACTCATTTTCTTTGCTATCATTGTTTAGGACATGAAAGGCACATCAATCTGGACAAAGTAAGGCTGATTGAATTACAGCATCGAACTTCTCAGGGTGTCTTCTGTAGTAGAGCTCCTTCCAATGTGATTGATTTCCTTGTCTGCCAGCCAAAACTCATTACAAGACAATTTAGGACTTTGACAATTGGAATTCAAGTCATTCAGTCAGGAAACTAGGAAGACAGGACATGATTAAATCTAGCAACAGTCTTCCAAAGTGTTTTCCAACAAAAAGTAGTTCCCTAGACTTGGGCGTGATTTGGCGATCTTTCTGCTGGAGATAAGGGCCTCTGCATGAAAGTTGCAAATATGTGCAATTTAGTCCACCAAATCATGGGGAAGAAATTGGTCGAACTGATTTCTATACCAACAATATGGAACCAGTTGTCCTAGTCTTGTAACCCTAGAATCCTCTGGTTCAGACATTCAGTTTCCAAATGAAGCATAAATATTACGAGCAACTAGAATTCACCCTGCTATAACCTCGTTCCTTTTTGATCTTCTTCTTCTCCATCATCATCCTGATTTCATCTGCATCATTCCATCTTCCAGCATCAGCATACATATTGTATAGTGAGACATAAGGGCCTGAGCTTTTAGGCTCCAGCTTCATTAATGCTTCAGCTGCGACCCTTGCCAGCTCCACATTGTTGTGCACCCTACAAGCGCCCAATAATGCCCCCCATACAGCCTTGTCTGGCTCAATTGGCATCTGACCAATAATATCCATGGCCCCCTGAACCTGTCCATATCTACCAACAACATCCACAAGGGAGGCAAAATGTTCGGCTCTTGGTTCAATTCCAAAATCACAAGTCATGGATCTAAAAAATGATTTGCCTTCTTCCACTAGACCACCGTGAGCACATGCACTCAAAACTGATATGAATGTGATGTAAGTTGGTGTCACTTTAAACCACTTCATTGATTCAAAAAGTTCTAGGGCCTCCTCTGCAAGCCCATGAGATGCATAGCCTCCTATCATAGCATTCCAAGATATTACATCCTTCTGAAACTTCATCTCATTGAAAACAGTTCTGGCTTCAGATATCGCCCCACATCTTGCATACATGGTAATGAGGGAGTTGTTTAAAGGTACATCCGGTATAACTACTTTTACGACCAGTTGATGAATTTGCATGCCCAGATGCTGAGCTGCAGATTCAGCACAAATGCTAAGAAGTGAAGACAGGGTATGTCGGTCTGGATTCTCTCCCTCCGCTTGCATATGAACAAAAAGTTCGACTGCTTCTTTGTAACCTGCATTTTTTTCATACCCAGCTATTATGGTATTCCAAGAAACCCGATTCTTCTGAGGCATCCTTTTAAAAAAGTCGCGTGCAAGCTCCATCTTTCCTGCCTCTGAAAACCCTGAAATTATTGAATTCCATGATAAGGCATCCGGAGTTGCCATTTCATAGAAGAGTTCTGTAGCCGCTCCCAAATCTGACACATGAACATAGCCACTAATCATTGTGTTCCATGAAACAGTGTCTCGGTCTTCCATCTGATTAAACAGCTCCCTTGCAGATACCATATCCCCAACTTTCACAAAGGACATTATCATCGAATTCCATGTGACCACATTTCTTTTAAACCTCATGTTTCTCGCACCTCCATTATCACTATGCATAGGTATCTGATTAAAAAGGCGCGTAGCATCCTCAACCCTTCCTTTCTGACCATATCCAGCAATCAAAGTATTATAAGCATGAATTAAGTCCTCTTTCCTGTCGCAAGTTTTCCCATATTCAAATAAAACCTTTTCAGCCTCATTCAAATCATCATTTTGAATCAAGCCAGACACAAGGGCACTTAGAGATGCCGCATCCCGTCTTGGCATTCTCTTAAAAAGCTCAGAAGCTCTCTTCACATCGCCATTATTCAGAAACCCCGTGATCATTGCATTCCAAGAAACCACGTTCTTCTCCGGCATACTATTGAACAGCCTCAAAGCGTCATCCATCCTACCATTCTTGGTGTACCCGCTAATCATAGTGTTCCAAGAAACAAAGTCCCTCGCAGGCATTTTATCAAACAGGCATCTACCTTGCTCCGCAAACCTCCTTCCACGACATGACACATAACCCGAAATCATCAAATTCCAGGACACGACATCCTTCTCAGGCATTTCATCGAACAATCTCCGAGCTTTTGCAATCTCTCGGCATTGAACGTACCCGCTAAGCAGTGAATTCCAAGTGACAGTGTTTCGCTGGGATAATTTATCAAACAATGCTCTCGCATCGTCGAGTCGGCCACTTCTGATCAATTCTGTGATCTTTCGATTAGCAGAACGGAGATCTGGAGGGACCTTAGGCAAGTTGGTTTTCAGTGTTGAAAATATCCGATTAGCATGAAATTGCCATTGTTGTTTGCCCCAAAGCCTCGGCCAATGAAGTGGCATATCTGAATAGCGTACCATCGCCAGTGTTGTGTGCTCCAAAGCTTCGGCCAACGCAGTGGCATGTCTGGATAGTGGAATAGAAACGCAATCCCATTACCTTTTTGGCTTCATTAATTTGGATGAGTAAATGAGTAAACGACACAATTGACTAAAGTACAAATTGAGGATCATGAATGAAACTTAACATCATATTGTAATATGTCGAACCTTATAATAATATATGAATAAAATATAATTATTATGTCTGTTCTCTTCTTTCTAGTTTTTCTAAGATGGGTTGGTAGCTAAGTCATATAATTCTCCTCTTCTTGTTGCCGTTCTAGCGCTCTAATCATGCTTTGGTGAATTGAGAGTGGGAGTGCCACTCTCAGGTGACTTAAAAAATTTTAATTCGCGATTTAAGTTTCATTAATTTGCAAACTTAATTTTTATAGAAGGAGATTTAAAATTTACTAAATTTCAACTTAAATTTTTTAAGATCCCCGCTCTATTCATTATTAGCTCGTGTTTTATATTATTAAATCACACTAAATCTTACCTATTTATTTATTTATTTTTGATAAAGATATAAATATCTATGTTAAATTATATTATATATAAAATAGTTATATAAAAATAGCCCTCTATGCTCAACCCCAAGACCTCACTGCCAATTTAAATCAGAACACTTGAGTTTAAAAGTTAAAACCCATTTCCTCTTTCAACTTATAATTTTTAGAAATAGGATTCTCATGACTCAAAATTCAAATCTTTTAAAATTAAACTCGAATTGAAAAAGTGACAACTATTTGATATCTTTTTCTTTTTTTCTTAAATTAATTTGGCTAAAGCCGCATCCACCACTTAAATTTTTACTTAAACTTGTTAAATTAATTAATTGATAAGATTTAATATAAGTTAAGCAGATATAATTTGACAAAAAATTCATAAAACATAAGCTCCCGGAGGATAGGACGACAAACTCTTAAAGAAAAGATGGCACAAATACGCAGAGGGAGGTAGAGAGTAAATCTTAGAGAGGAAATGAATTCATAGGGGATATAAACTCCCAAAGGGCCGGGGATAACTCCATATGGGCTCTACAACAACATGTTATGAATGTTGGTTGGAGGAATTGACGTTAGAAAATTTGCACAAGCAATCTTTGGATGTATGCAGTTCCATAATTCCTAACGTTGGATGCATACAATCATTTCCATAATTTCTAGCAAACATAAATACCGTGTTCTAAAAATGTTGCTTTCCAGTTAAAAAAGATTTGGAATAATTATCAAGTGGAGAACAAAAATAGAAATCGCATATATTTCCATAGCAAGAAGATTGACAAAATTCAGTAGAAATTTCTTTTCAGAAAATGCAGAAATTCTTTTGCTAAATATGCAGGTATTTTCTGTCAATATACACACACACACACACACGAATGAAAAGGAACACCACGCATGCTGTGCCCGTGGAGCTACATCTCAATTTTTTTTTTTTATATTTGTATCTATTGTTATACAGGTTTATTAGAGGAACATATGAAAATAGAATGCAAATTCATTGCAGAATTACAATGCCCGAAATACTATACTCAAGAAAAGAACATTGAAAATAATTCAATACAAATTCATCACATTTAAGAGGAGCAGCAAGTTATAAAAACTTGAGCAGCACTTTGAAAAGAACATAAAAATACATAAGTCTGTTTATAAAGCTACATGCTACTTTTATAGTCTTTTTGCTAAAAGAAACTACATTTACTTTCATCAAAAGTGGCAAAAGCAATTAGTTGATAATAATAATGCATAAAACTATCAATAAAAAAGTTAATAGGAGCTGTCAAGCGCTAACACGATGAGCAGAATGCACTCAAAGTGTTCAATTATACACCAATTCCATATTCCACGTTGCAAGAGGGCATGCATTATGGTTCAATTGAATTTCTCCTGGAGCAAAAATATATACATCAAATGCCTCAGAATCAGTCTGAACCCAAAGCACCTTTCTTGGCTATTTTTTGGTAAACATCTTCAAAAACACTTTAACACCCTTGAGTTTGTAAGGCAGAAATTTTTTATCAAAAGACTTTAATTTAACGCATTGGACTAGTTTTAGATATTAAAAGAAAAATTAGCAACAAATTTGAAATAATAATTAAAAAAATTGGGTCGAGCTCAAGTGGACCAAAATCAAATCTTCTAGGGTCTTAGCACAATATTAGAAACTTGAGGGGGCTAGAAAAGTAATCTGACATCACTTAATTGCGAGGAAATTGAAAATTTAGGGGGCTAGTGCATAAATAAGGAAAGTTGAGGGGGAACAATTAGAGTCTGAAAGATCGTTGGGCTCAACTGCACGCAAGAAGAAGTGCTAGGATGGAAATTACAATTTCAAAAAGTTGAAAAATATATAAACAGAGGGTCCTTAACTTAATTCAATTCCACATGCTTTACCCACCACTCCTCCTCCAACCATCTCTTATCGGTGCTAGCAAATCGAAGAATCAAACCAACCATCACCTTCCTCTTGGTCAGACAAACATTTGATACCACATTCACCCCAAACCACCGTGTGTAACAGTAGGAATTGAAAGCCGAACTGAGGATGCGGTGGTGGTGATTGGTTGCCCAATTCCGGCGACTGGATTGGGAAATGCTTGGAGGGTTTTGATAGGCTCGGTGGGGGGAGTACATTGGTAGATTCATGTTGAGTTGCATTTTTGTCATTTAATTCGTATAATTTCCTCTTATGATTAATAGTAAAAATGCTTAATTATTGAATTTTAAATTTCATTTTATATTTCGTGAAGCAAATTGAAGATTTGAACTAAATGCAGTTGAAAATTGAGTATTTGACATGCTTGGTGCAAAAATCGCATTCTCGAGAAGATGAGAAATGGAAGAAGAAAATAATTTTAGTGCGGCGTGTTTTGCTTCCCAAGACTTTATGCATATGTAATTAAGAAGCATTCAATCTCTTTTGGCAGTTGTACATTTTTTGGATGTTTTAATTTATATTTCTTTAATTAGGAGAATTTAAATTTTCCTATTTTGGTAGGACTTTTAATTAGTTTCCCAGTTACACTAGGAGTAGTAGGTTATTTATAGGAAACTAGAAATCTTTCATAGGGAAAATTTTCGTATCTTTTCATTCAGCATATTTATTTTTCCTGCGTTTTTCTTCTGTCCATGAGTTGCTAATATCATCCATGATATGTTGAGGGAGTTATGCTTGAAAGGAGCTTAGGATGAGAAATTTCTTATATAGTAAATTCAGACGTCAGCATTTTTCTACAAGGTAAAAACAATCAGCTCAGACTGATTATTCATTCGGATGTCTGACATTGCCTCCCAGATTTGCATGATTCATCTGCACATTCTCTTCTGTATTTCTATATAGGTGCTCATCTGATGGTCAGTTACTATCCTTCATTATGAGTTTTAGACAGCTCTGGAGATTGGATGCACTAACAATAATCTTCTATATATGAGTTTCCATGTGAAATATTGGAGCTAGTTTATTTGAGCTAGGTACCTCGCTTTCACTTATAGAGGCATCTATGATCTTCATAGATCATCAATATCCAAACTTCGGAATCTTCAAACCTTAATTGTTTATCGAGGGAGTTCGACATCACATTTTCGCTTAGGCAATATGTATATATGTAACTACCCCTCATAAATGTTTATGGAAGTGAAGTTTTACATCTACCTTCAGGCTTTAACCATCTTGAAAATGCGACGACTGAGGCATCTCTTGTTTGATAGGGGTTTCTTTTATCAAAATATTACAGGGGAAGATTCTGCTGTCCTGGAGAACTTACTGACACTTTCAGAAGTAACAGATTTCGAATGCACCAGAGACGTCTCTGAGATCATGTCAAACCTAAAGAAATTGGGAGTTTCATACTATGATGACAATTACACTGAATGGTCATCCCATGAATTCGACAATTTTGTTACCTACACCAACTTGAAACCTTGATTATGACTCTTCATTCCGAAGCGTATCCAATTTCAGATACTTTTTGATCAGATAAATTTTGCTTTTCCTCCCAATCTCAAAATGCTGACACTGAATTCATTTCCTTGTGAAAAAATGGCAGTTATTGGTTCTTTGCCCAATTTTGAAGTGCTAAAGCTGAGAGAATATGCCTTAAAAGGCTCAATCTGGGAACCAAATGAAGGAGAATTCAGTAAATTAATATTTCTGCTCATTCATAAATCCTTTTTGAAGCATACGGACGGATACTTACTTCCCCAGCCTCCAGCACTTGAGTCTCAGTTGCTGCCCTGATATGCTCGAGGTCCCTTCTGAAATTGGATTTGTATGATGTAGCCCCTCAGCTGTGGCCTCAGCAAAGCTAATAAAAGAGGAACAACAAAGCTTGGGCAACGATAGCCTCAGAGTTTGTGTATTCGATTCCATTCTCGCCGGAACAACTCCCTACGAAAGGTAAGACAAAAAGTTTCTGTTAACCAAAGGAAACATCCTTTGGCTGCGAAACTTTCATTAACATTTTGCGTAATTGTCCATCTGTTTAATTATCTGCTGCAGCCTGCAGGTGCTGGCTAATGCTATGAGAGAATTAAGGAGATGGCAGCAGGAAAATAATAGGAAGTAACACTGCCTTACAAAATAATCATTCATTTGCAATAGTGTGGTCAGTATATTGGGACTAAACTGGTTTTTATATTGGTTCAGTAACTTTATTGTTATATATTGGTTGGGTTTCATCATTTCTAGCAGTAATTTTTGAATCGGAATGTCAATGACAAATTACAATTAAAATATAAGACAAGCTGCAACTTTTTCCAGGAAAGGAAATCCTCAGTAAATCTTGGTAAATTTTTTAATATTTATCCACATTTCTATAGGTTAATAATTTGATTTCTACCAGTTTTCGCACCATAAAATCTCCAATTTTGATCAACGTACAAGCTACCTGCATTAGAAGGAAGGAAGGAAGTAAATTCGAACTTTTTTCTTTTTACCGAACTAGAAATTAAAGGCGCATTTTGTTCCAGTTCGGGACCCTATGCTTTGTGTTAATAAATATTTATTCTATTGAAAGCTCGCAATGCACATTGATAGAATATGTTTTTAATTACAATAAAAATATTAAAATTTTCAGTTCTATAATTTATTTTTTCGTTTGAATGAATTGCTCTCTCTCTCTCTCTCTATATATATATATATATCTATATATATATCACACGTACCTTTTGTTTCTAAGTTTTGATAGTTTTGAGTTGTCTTTTTTTCGTCTTTCTCATTGAGTTGTTCACTATTCGTCGTGGTTATCGCAAATTTGGATGTTGACATTTGCTTGCTTGCTTCTCCTTGTTGGCGACTTTCCTGGTTTTTTTGCTTGATGTTAAGAATAAATATTGTTTTTGCTTGATGTTAACTGTTGAGAATAAAATTAACACTTTTATCGGGTTTAATCTTCCTTACAAACTAATCAATTGTACTAAGTATTATTGTAACACCCCTAGAAATCGTATAATTAGTAAAATTTATTTAATATTAATTTTTGTGTATTTTAGTAATTAAATTATTTATTTTGAAAATTTTAAGGTTGAATCGTAATTTAAGAATAACTTGATTGACCAACGTGATTTTGTGGGCTAAAGTAAGAATACTATTGGTCAAAGGGGGGCAATGTGAGGCACTAATATTGTTGGGGGCTCAATAAGAATATTATTGGTCAAAGAGGGCAATGTGAGACACTAATATAGCTGGGGGCTCAATTGGAAGATGGAAGAATTTTGGAGGACTTCATTGTAGGTTAGGCAGAAGTTCTGGGGGTCAAAAATTGAATTCCAGAAAGTTGCTCTTTATATACATTGCAACCCCCCCCCCTCCCCCCAAATTTTCTTCATCTTCTCCCTTGCCCACCCTTCTTTCCTCCTCCGACGACCTTCACCGGCAACAGCTCGGAACAGAAAAGCAAACCAACCAAACTCCTCCTTGCTTCATCAAGACCTCAAACATACCATATGCAACCCATTTCGGCCGGCGAACCACCAGAATTTTGAAGTTGAAACTGAGACCCGACGGTGTGTGACGAGCACGACGGAGCAGCAAGGAAAACTCAGTTCTGGGCAGCGTTCCTAGCAGAGCTCAGCTCAGGGATTGATTTGGTACCTTTAGTTTCTTGAACCATCCATTAGTGATGGCGGAATTGAAGAAATGGGCGACGGCGGCGAGTGGTGGTGCAACCACTTTGAAGCTTTGATTGAGGTTCAATTCGGTGGCGAATTGTGAAATTATTGTGGGCGTTAGATTGCTGGAGCTGAGACGCTTCGAACGGTGGTGGTGTTGACCATTTTCGGCGGTGGCGATGCTGCGATAGATTCTTCGCCTCGTTGTGATGATCGTGGTGGTGTAGTTGGTTTGTGATTTTGAGGCTCCGATTAAGATATCTTGGGTAATGATAGGAAGTTGGAATTGATATTTTGTATTGTTTATTTTACCAAATCTTGTGTATTGTTAAGAAAGATGAAAGGATTTAATATGTGTTTTGGATATATAGACCATGCATGTGCGATTGTATGTATTAATTATTACATGATAACTTTGGGATAACTGAGTTAATTAAGTGATTAAACCCTAATTTTGTGGATTTGAGACCTAAGTGATAAAATTAGGTTATTAAGGATAGTTGGACTGTTGTTATTGATCTAGTATATTGTTGTGAGGTTAATTATGTAATTAAGGGCTTGATTGTATCTCTTTATCGGAATCAATGCGAGCACCGTGAATATTTCCGTAATAACAACGTAATTAGCACGTTCTGTAACAATAATGCCAACATAAGTCTTAAATTACCATATTAACCAAGTAATTATCGACTTTAAGTTGTTATTTGTATAATTGTAATTATAAGATCGAATGAGGATTCTGACAATGAACCCTCTCTTTTGGATAGGTGAGGAGGAACTGGGTCCCGCAGACTAGTAGGCGATGATAGCATTTCTGAGGCTATTGAGGTGAGGGCCTACTACTTTAGTACTTGTATTGATTGGACCTATATGTTATCCATTTCAAAAACCCTGTGAGGGTCCACAGCTCTGTTATTTGACTTGTATAAGCCTGTTTGTTATTGTTGTACCCCTGTGAGGGTTAAGTTGTTCTTGTTTCGGGAAATAATTGATTCTCGATTTTTGAATTCCGTTATTGTTTGAACTCTTGATTGTTATCTATTTATTGTATGGTAAACCTTTGTGAGGGTCTGCTAATCTGGCACTTGTTTTATATACCTATCTATTGTTGGTAGTATATACCTATGTGGGTTAATCTTATTTCTGCTCTATAACTGTATCTTGTTTATTAAAATCAGTGAATCATTCAGAATCTTGCTTGTTATCTGTTAACTGTTTGGTATACCCCTATTAGGGTTGCCTTCTTGAATTTGTTCCTGATAAGAATTTAGCATGTTTGTTCTGGCACCAAGAACTCATGTTGGCTTGCTTGATATCGATCGATCTGAATTCGTTCTGCTTATTGCATTTTAGTTCTGTCAGTTTATCTGAATCTGTCATGTACATTACTGATTTGCCTTGTCAAAAACCTGTTTGATGATGCTTGATATATGTACAGAGATATATTGGCCGAGTGCCGATTTTAGCAGAATGCTTGGAACCACAGTACCGTTAGGGGCTATCCCCTCGATATTCATGATACCATTAGGGGCTATTCCCTAGGTATCAGCGATGAGCCAAGGGTCATTCCTTGGGCATCAGCAATCTATTAAGTACCAACCTGTCATGCTTGGGTGAGTTTAGTCGGACTAGAATAAGAAGAATCTGATATGCCTGTCCTGTTATGATCTGTTGGATTGTATATGTTATTCAGGTCTGCTTTACTTTGACTGTTTCCTGACTATTTGTAGTCTGATCATGGAGTATTAAGAATGGTGTAGTTTCCTTGTCTAGTTCGGGTGATGTTCAGGCCGAACGAGCTAATAGTTCTACCTCCCATCGTAATTCGATTAAGTTGGCCAATAGCAATATAGTAAATCATTTGAGCTAGACGGCCGTTCAAGCTGACAGTAGCAACTCCCAAACTAGTAGCCTGGAATTTGAAATATCTTGTTCTGGTACATCCCTGTCATCTTTTCAATGTCATGCTCATATATGTTCTGTTGAACTTCTGATTTTGCTACAGATCTATGTGATTGCTCATTGTACATCCCTCACCGAGTCCTTAAGACTCATCCTCTTTGTTATTCTTGATTTTTCTTGGACAAGTTTTAATGAGGGACTTAGATTTCAGGCTAGGATCGGAAATCTAATTTTTGTAATAGATTAATGGTTACATGTGCTTTTTTCTTGGATATTATGTTATGCTTAGAGACGTTGTAATATGATAGTTTGAATCAAGTACTTGTGGCATGTATATATTATGTTGAATGTTATGGGACCACTGATGGTATGTAATTAGTACTTTTGTTGCGGTTTCTTAAGTTGAAGTCTGCTGTTGTCTTTGATAAGTTTGAAATGTTCATTATGGGCCTATTGTTTGTATTATGGGTTAAGATTTAAGTTTGTATTGAAGTGGCACCTTAGCTTAGGGGTTATCTCGAGAGAGGGTGCTACAGGTAGTATTAGAGCCTAGGTTTTCGAAGACCTAGGTTAAGATGGAAATGATTGTTGTGACTGGAATTGATGGACTTCCTAGAGATTAAACTTGTATTAGGATAGCATATGTTTATCGATGACCTAGGTATTGAATGTTATTGGAATTCATATCAACTTTTTGTTTGGTTTAGTTTGAACCTGAATCTTTAGGTATAGTGTTTGATAACAGGAGGTAGGAGATTCACCTGGGATGGCCGACCAAACTGTAATCTTCACTTTCAAAGATCGAGCACTGAACTCTAGAATTCAGTTTGAATTTTGAGTATTTTGGGTATTTTTTTTTATTGGGAAACTCCTATGTGATTCAAGAATTTAAGATGAATTTGATCAATTAATATCAATAAGATAAGTTTGTGTACTGCAGAATGATTGATGAGCATAGGAAGGATAAAACTAGTAGACGAGATAGCGTGGGATATTGAAGGATATTTTTGGCATCTTACCGTTTATCTTAGATAGATTAAGGCTTGTGCATTTATGAGTTTGATTTATTTCATCTAACTTCTCCTTACTTTTCTTTTTTTCTTTTTTTATTTTGGAAACTTGGAAGAGTTGATAGAGTTGATGGCATCATATGGAAGTGATGACATAACCGCTCCAATGGGAGCAGGTCGTAAATGAAGACCACAGGGTAGACAAGCTAATGACCGACAGGCTTCAAAACAAGAACCACCTGCTTACCCACAACCTATGTTAGAAGAAGAGGTCTCGCAAACTCTTTTAGTAGGTTAGTCAGCATACCCTATGTATCAAATGGGACTGAGATTCAAGCAGCAGGGTCAACAGCTAAGTGATGGAGTAAGAGTCGGTTATGAGGTAGTTGCAGATTGGGCGTTGGAATGGTTCCTACATTTACAGCCCCTAAAGTTTTTTGAAGGCCTTGATGATAGAAGAGCCGAGGAATGGATTGAGAGTTTGGAGAATATCTCTGGGACATTGCGCTATTCAGATGATCAGAAGGTTCAATTTGCTACATTCCTTCTGGGAGGCTCCGCCCGAAGTTAGTGAAAGATGATTATTGAACGTGGACGACTGAAGAAACCCACCGAACTTGGGAGAATTTCACCTGAGACTTCATGAACAAATATGTGCTAGAAGTGGTGAAGTAGGTGAGAGAGAGAGAGTTCATAGACTTTATTTAGGGAGTACAGTCTGTTAGTTAGTACGATGCTACTTTTAGCTAAGTGATACAATACACTCCCTACATATAAGATGAAGGTCGACAGACTCAATAGGTTGTACTAGAGATGGCAAAATTATCCATCCCTGCGATGGGGCGGATTCGGGGAGAATTTTCTACCAGCGGGGATGGGAGTAGGTACAATTTAATCCCTATTTGCTTAATGGGGCGGGGACGGGGATCACAGTCCCCGTCCCCATGGGTATCCATTACCTATTAATTAAATTAAATTAAGTATTTTAGTATTAGTATTAATGCTTCTAATTTACAAATCCTCAATTAAGTTTTTTGTTTTTTGTTTTTCCCTAAGGTTGTTCAAAAGCAAAAATGGACTTTAAATGCTTCATAATACAAAAGGACAAAGATGATGATGTAAATATTTTTTAGATTAATATCAAAATATATTTGGCTATTTGAATTATTTTTTCTTCTAATAAAACACATATATTTTTGTAGGAGCCAATTTAAATGGAGAGCTCTTGGGAAGAGTCAAGCTAAATGGAGAGCTCTTTGAAAGAATTGACAAATTGTTATGCTTTTTTTTAAAATTTGTGTTTATGTATTATTTATCTTTTAATATTTTATTGTAAAATATAATTAAATATTGTGTATTATGTACTTATGTTTGGCAATCTTTTAATTTTGGAAGTAATTTACATTATTGAAAAAATTTAGTACTTTTTTTTGTATTTCTAAATTTTTTTAAGAATTTGATAAATTAAAAATTCGTGGGTACCCGTCTCCCTAGTGGGGAAGGGGGATGGGTACCCACCATGGGGACGGGGGTGGGGATGAGGCATTTTCACTTCATGGGGGGGGGGGGGGGCGGGGCGGGGGAATGGGGCAGCGCTAGCACTTTTTGAAAGATTGCCCCAACAGGAGAGGCCCAACACCTGCAGGAAAAGGAAAGTAGGTTATAAGAGCTAGTAGAAGATACAATGTTTATTTTTTGTGAGCTCGTGCCTATGCTCTAACTGGTGAAGATGCACAGGATCCCAATGAGGTAGTCGAAGGTATGATTTCTATCTCTGAAAATTATGATAATACCTTATATGATCCTGGTGTTTCACATTCTTACATACCTATCGCATTCCTCAAATTAAATGTGCAAATTGAGATTATGGCCTATCACATAGAAGTTCAGACATCATTTAATGGAATTCGCCTGGATGATGATTGGGGATGGGGTATATCCAGCTAACCTCATACAGATGCCTATCCAAGAGTATGATGTGATACTTGGAAGGGACTGGCTATATAGTCATTCGGCACAGGTGAATTGCTACATTAAATGCATTACTTTTGATGATGAGATACCAATACCAACAAGCCTTTTTGTAGAAAATGCCTTTCCGATGCCAGTTACATCTGCGCTAGAGACCAAAAAGATTTTGAGAGAAGGCGAGCTAGGATCCTTGGTGTATCTTATCAACAAACCTTGAGACACATATTGAAATTGAGGAAATAAAAGTGGCTTTTCTTAGGTATATTATATCCCAGGATAAGATAAAGGTTGACCCTCTAAGTGGAGGCGGTAGTCAACTGGAAGAGACCAAAAAATGTGATAGAAGTTCATAGTTTTCTGGGTCTTGTTAGTTATTAACGAAGATTTGTACAGAATTTTTCTAAAATTGCCAGCATGTTGACTAAATTAACTCAGAAAGGACAACCATTTGATCGGAATGAAGATCTGAACATGAGATATCACTGATGGATGGAAATTCTAGAAGATTGTGATTCTTCCATCACCTTTCACCCGAAAAGGCAAATGTGGTGGCTAATGTCTTGAACCAAAGGGTTGGAATGGCTCACTTATTGGCAGTATAAGCATCAGAAAGCCTAGGAATGGGTGCTGTGTTGAAATTAATACAACCAGTAGGATTACAGAGATAAATGCAGTCCAAATTTTAGGATGAAATGCGACGAGCCCAAGTTAATAGTACATGGATAATGAAATAGAAGGAAAAGGTTGGAAGTTCGACGTTGATGATCAAGGTATTCTTCTGTTCTGTAAGAAAATATATGTGTTGAAAAAAAGCAAGGAGAAATTTTTAAATGAGGCACACAAGTCAAGATACACGATGTATCCAAGAGGCATGAAGATGTACTGAGACTTAAAGAGGCAGGTATGGCGGAATGTATTGAAAGGAGAATGTAGATCGATTGACCGAAGTCTTCAAGTCGAAGATGAGAATCTGGGGACGAAATTCTTTTAAGGGGGATCTGTAACACCCTTAGAAATCGTATAATTACTAAAATTTATTTAATATTAATTTTTGTGTATTTTAGTAATTAAATTATTTATTTTGAAAGTTTTGGATCAAACCATAATTTAAGAAAAACTTGATTGACCAATGTTTAGAGATTTTGTGGGCCAAAGTAAGAATATTATTGGTCAAAGGGGGCAATGTGAGGCACTAATATAGTTGGGGGCAAAATTGGAAGATGAAAGCATTTTGGGGGACTTGATTGTAGGCTGGGCAGAAGTTCTGGGGGTTAAAATTAAATTCCAAAAAGTTGCTCTTTATATACATTACACCCCATCCCCTATTTTCTTTAATTCTCCCATGTGCACCCTTCTCTCCTCCTCCGGCAACCTTCACCAGTGACATCTCAGAACAGAAAATCAAATCAACCAAACTCTTCCCTACTTCACCAGGACCTCAACCATACCACATGCAACCCATTCCGACTGGTGAACTACCAGAATTTTGAAGTTGAAACGAGACCTGACGGCGTGTGATGAGCACGACGGAGTAGTGGCAAAAACTCAATTTTGGGAAATGTTACTAGTAGAGCTCAGTTCAAGATTGATTTGGTACCTTCAGTCTCCTGAACCATCCACCATTGAGGGCGGAATTCAAGAAATGGGAGACGGCGGTGAGTGGTGGTATAGCCATTTTGAAGTTTCGATTAAAGGTTAATTTGGTGGCGAATCTTAAAATTAATGTGGGCATTGAATTACTGGAGCTGAGACGCTGCGAACGGTGGTGGTGTCGACCATTTTTTGCTACAGTGGTGCTGTGGCAGATTCTTCGCCTCGTCGCACGATTGTGGTGGCGTAGTTGGTTCATGATTTTGAAGCTCTAGTTAAGATTTCTTGAGTAATGACAGGAAGTTAGAATTAATATTTTGTACTGTTTATTTTATCGAATCTTATGTATTGCTAAGAAAGATAAAAGGATTTAATATGGGTTTTGGATATATAGACCATGCATGTGCAGTTGAATGTATCAATGGGCCTCGATTTTGTATTATTACATGATAACTTTGGGATAATTGAGTTAATTAAGTTATTAAACCCTAATTTTGTAGACTTGAGACCTAAGTGATAAAATTGAGTTACTAAGGATAGTTGGACTATTGTTATTGATTTAGTATATTGTTGAGAGGTTAATTATGTAATTAAGGGCCTAATTGTATCTCTTTATCAGAACCGATACGAACACTGTGAATATTTTCATAATAACGGCGTAATTAGCATATTTTGTAACGATAATGCCCAGACGAACCTTAAATTATCGTATTAATCGAGTAATTATCGACTTTAGGCTTTTATATGTATAATTATAATTATATATAGGATCGAATGAGGATTCTGACAATGAACCCACTCTTTTGAAGAGGTGATGGGGAGCTGGGTCCTGCAGACTAGTAGGCGGTGATAGCATTTCTGAGGCTATTGAGGTGAGGGCCTACCGCTTTGGTACTTGTATTGATTGAGCTCATATGTTATCCATTTCAAAAACCCTATGAGGGTCCACATCTCTGGTATTTGACTTATATAAGCATGTTCGTTATTGCTGTACCCCTGTGAGGGTTAAGTTGTTCTTGCTTTGTGAAATAATTGATTCTCAATTATTGAATTTAGTTATTGTTTGAACTTTTGATTGTTATATGTTAATTGTATCGCAAACCCGGGTGAGGGTCAGCTAATCTGGCACTTGTTTTATATACCTATTTGTTGTTGGTGGTATACATCTGCTGTGGGTTAATCTTGTTTCTGTTTTGTCACTGCATCTTGTTTATTGAAATTCAAATAGTTTAGAATCTTACTTGTTATCTGTTAACTATTTGGCATACCCCTGTGAGGGTTGCTTTCTTGAATTTGTTCCTGATAAGAATTTAGTCTGTCTATTCTGGCACCAAGAACTCACGTTGTCTTGCTTGATATCGATCGGTCTGAATTCATTCTGCTTATTGCATGTTTGGTCATGTCGGTTTGTCTGAATACGTCCTGTACGTTACTAATCCGCCTTGTCAGAAATCCATTTGATGATGCTTGATATATGTACAAAGATATGTTGGCCGAGTGTTGATTTTAGTAGAATGCTTGGAATCGCGGTATTGCTAGGGACTATCCCCTATGTATCCGCGATACCGCTAGGGGCTATTCCTTGGGTATCAGTGATGAGTCAGTGACTATTCCTTGGGCATCAGCAATCTGTCAGGTACCAAGATATCATGCTTGGGTGAGTTTACTCTAATTAGAATAAGGAGAATCTGATATGTCTATCCTATTATGATCTGTTGGATTGTATGTGTTATTCAGGTCTGCTTTACGTTGACTTTTCCTGACTATTTGTTGTCTGATCATGGAGTATTAAGAATGGTGCAGTTTTTTGGTCAAGTTCTAGCTAATGTCCAGGGCAAACGAGCCGACAGCGATACCTCATATCGTAATTCGGTTGAGTTGGTCAATGGTGATACCTCCTATAGTAAATTGGTTGAGTTGGCCGGGCCATTCGAGCCGACGGTAACAACTCCTAAACTAGTGGCATGGAATTTGAAATATCTTTGTTTTGGTACATTCGTGTCATCTTTTCAATGTCATGCCCGTATATGTTCCATTGAACTTCTGATTTTGCTGCAAATCTACATGATTGCTCATTGTACATCCCTCACTGAGTCCTTAAGACTTATTCAATCTATTATTCTTGAATTTTCCCAGACAGGTTTTGATGAGGGACCTGGATTTTAGGCTGGGATTGGAAATCTACTTTTTGTAATAGATTAATGGTTACGTGTGCTTTTGGGTGTTATTAGATATTATATTATGCTTAGAGATGTGGTAATATGATAGGTTTGAATCCAGTATTTGTGGCATGTATATATTATTTTGAATGTTATAGGACCCCTGATGGTATGTACTTAGTAATTTTGTTGTGGTTGCTTAAGTTGTTATCTCTGATAAGTTTTAAAAGTTCGTTATAGGCCTATTGTTTGTATTATGGGTTAAGATTTAATTCTAAGTCGAAGTGGCATATCAACTTAGGGGTTTTCCTGAGAGGCGGTGCTACAATTCACTACCAATGTTTGTACTCGTGTAAAAAGGTTGGTCCACGCGCTAAATTTGGTGCACAAAAAGAGGGAGATCGATATTGTTTTTGCTTTCATCCTTTATGTTTTAATGCATGCGATTTGCTATTTCTCCCCAAAAATGTGATATCATTGCATTTTTTTTATAGTTGACCTTCTATGTCTTGACTTGAAATGAACTTAATGAATAAGTGTTAAATCCTATTTACATTTTGAGTTCGGAGAGATTACTAGGGTGGTAGGTTATTTGTGTGACTTATAAGGGTTCTTTCTATGAAGTGCATGTTACCACTTGTGTCTTAATTTAGCCCTTTGTTAAGTTGTATTTTTGTCATTTAATTCATATAATTTTTCTTTATGATCAAAATTAAAAATGCTTAATTGTTGGATTTTAACTTTCATTTTATATTTTGTGAAGCAAATTGAAGATTTGACCTAAAAAATAGTTAAAAATCAAGTATTTGACATGCTTGAAGCAAAAATCGCATTCTTGAGGTGACGAGAAATGGAAGAAGGAAATAATTCGAGTGTGGACGTGTTTTGCTTCCCAAGATTTTATGCAAATTTAATTAGGAAGCATTCAACTTCTCTTGGCAGTTGTACATTTTTAGGATGTTTTCAGTTATATTTCTTTAATTAGGAGAATTTAAGTTCTTCTACTTTGGTGGGACTTTTAATTAGTTTCCCAGTTGCATTAGGAGTAGGAGGCTATTTATAGAGAACTAGGAATCTTTCATTGAGAGCTTTTTGATATCTTTCATTCAACATATTTTATTTTCGGCATTTTTCTTCTCTCTATGAGTTCCTAAATTCCTTTTCTAGCCTAAGGGATTATCGAAGTTTGGGATTCTTCATTATTTGTAAGATCTAAATAATTGATTCGTATTTCTTATTTCTTGAGTATTTATCTATCTTCCGTTTTCATTACGCATATTCAGGTTTATTGAATTTGGGGAACAAATTTGATAGCTTAGAATATTTGTTCTCTCATTTAGAACGTTAAATCCGTAATTGTTTAATTATTCTAATGCTTGTGACAAATAACATAGTTATGTGTGGGAATATGCATGATTATGTTATGTGGATAAGTAATCTAGCCTAAATGAGCCCCACTTTTATGTATTTGTTGGCTAGGGTTGAGTCTTTCTAGTTTTTAATGTTGTTGATAACTTAAATTCTAGGAGCGTTTCTTTAGGGATGTTTATTGGCAAAAGAAATAACTAATGAGCTTCTCTTAGTTATCGAGATAACAAGGAGAGATTCATTATTAGGTCGTTTGAGTAACTATAATCAGTTTATTCAAGAAAAAGAGAATCTATATTTGCATCAATGATCAAATCCGTGAACCAAAGTGAGATTTTAAGAAAAATAGTGATACTAATTAAATGCCTTTAAATTTAATTTTTGTTGACATTTGTTATCAAATGCCACTATTTTATGTGTCATCTAATAATTAAATACCATTAAATATTTTATTATAGTGAAATTTGTTTTGACTATTACTATATTACTTTTGTGTACCATTACACCATAAACACTACTTAGTTAATGCTACAAAATAGTTGATTACATTTTTTCTTTTAGTGACACCATAACTATATATTAGGGGTATTTTTCTAAGAAAAAATAGTGGCACTAGTTAAATGTCTTTAAAATACTTTTATTCTGTCAGTTTCAATTAAATGTCACTAATTTGTTTGTCATCAAATAATCAAATGCCACTAAATATCAAATTATAGTGGCACTCTTTTTTAGCTATCAATATATTACTTTTTTGTGTCATTATATTACAAAATATCACTAAATTAGTGCCACTAAATGTAAATTTTCTTGTAGTGCTTATTATTTACTTGTACGTATTATGCATAATTTATTATCTAAGGGCTAGTTTGGTTGGATTTTTAGGTTATCTAATGATTATTTATCATGTGATAATTTATGTAATTTTTTTATGGTTTGATTGGCATGATAAATAAACCCATTAGAGATGTCAGGTTAATTTATTGTGAAAGTTACACATATAAATACGTGCTTTTAGTATTCATGTGGACTTGAGTGTTTATTGTCATTCTAACCAAACGAATGATAAGGTGGGACAAAAATATTGTATCCCACCTTATCATCCCAACCAAACTAGCCCCAAGAGTATTTTGTTCTGTGGTGAAATTACTCTAATATTTATTACTTTTATACTTTATTTTTATTACAATGAGACTCTAATTTCTTTTTTCTTTGTATTTTATACTGAGCTAGTATTTTTTTGAGCTTTAGCAATGCTTTAAAATTAATTTAAGTATGCTCCTCTCATTCTGATATATGGGTATAGACTGATAATTTTCTTGTACAATAAATTTGATATATGTAATCACCATAATTTAAAAATAAAATAATATATATATATATATAGGAATAGAGAAATAAAGTTCAAAAAGGTAAGAAAAATACTTTTCAACAAAGAGCATGAATTAGAAGAACTAATTATCTTATTTTACACAGTAATGCTAATATTATTTGAAGTATTTATAGAATTATAGAATAGGGTGTCTAGTTATTAGCTTCTTTCTCTCTTTTTCACTTAATTAAATTTGTGCCGGCTCATATTCCCTCTCAATTTGATTTACTTTTCTTCTTCTTTTTCTATTTTTTAATTATTTTAGTGTCCTTTTGTATTAAAAAAATAATTTTGAAATAAATAAATAAATATATATATATATATATATATTATAAAATTAGCTTCCAAAACTTAAAATCAAAATTTTCTTTTTCTCATCCTATTAAAATCGTTTCTTCGAGCCAATTGGTTACATCTATATCAATCCAAATTAAATTCTACTTTTCAAAATCTTATTATTCCATCTTTAGGAACACAAATTTATATAATAGAGGTCAAAATTGTGATGTGTATTTTCTTTATATTTATATCGATCAACAAATTAACAAATTAGTTCATTTATAATTATCAATATTTTTTTTAGTTCTAAGTGCAAAACTAGCTATAAATTTCCTATTCCAAATTTACATGAAAAATTTCTTGGAACGTATATTTTAAAACCCATCTTAATTTAAATAGATGCAAAATGAATATTTGTATTCTAATTCTCCTGATAAAAGTTTTCGTAAGAAAAAATATATAAGAATTAAAGAAAAAGACTACTTAATCAAGAAATTCTTAAGATTTTAGTAGTATATTTAATTTTTTGGGGGTATATGAGCTCTAATTGTAACATTCCTAAATCTAGCATTTAAGGAAGTAAGATTTAACAACCAAAATATTAATTTGATAAAAGTTTTGGGGCTCAAAGCATAATTAAGAAATGACTTAATTGTAAAGAACACAAACATTTTGGGGGTCAATCTATAAATATTTTGGGTCAACTGGGTCAAAATGAGGCACTTATAAGTTGAGGGTTGAATTGAAAGTTGACTGAAACACTTGAAGGTTCAAATAAAAATTGAAAAAAGTTTCGGGGGTCAATTTGGAATTTCTGAAAATTGCTTATAAATAGCAAAACCCACCCCATTTTTATCAAATTCTCACAAACCACCCCTCACCACCCTCACTAGCGATTACCCACCAACAGCCGACAAACCTTGAAATGAACCGTACCATCTCTTTCCTCACAACTCAAGTAATGTGGCCATACCAAAAACTCTCCAACATCACTGGCTAAACTGCAAAAATAAGAAACCGAGGCGGAGCTCGTGGCGGAGGTGGCGGGTGCGACCATTCCGATGGCTGTTGGCGGCAACCAAGAAGTGGCTTTTGACAGGCTCAGCGCAAGGAAGACAACAGTGTCTTCAATTTGAAAAACTGATGATGGATAGGGGCGTAATTGAAGAAAAATGGTGGCGGCGGCGAAGCTGCACTGATTTTCGCTAAGTTAGGTGACAAGATGGTGGCGGATATCGAAATTGATTTAAGGGTCTTGATCAGTGTAGCAATGCGCATCTTTTGGTGGTATCGGGACTCAATTCCGGCGATCCCACGACTTACCACCAGTTTGATCGTGATGATGGTTTGAGTACATGCGGACAATTATCAATTTCAGTCAATTAGGTAAAACATCAATTAATCAGATGACTAGATTCTTGATTTAATCTGATTGAGTTGTTAGCCTAAATCTAATTTAAAAATAAGTTAATTGGATCAAAATTATGATTAGGGACCGGAATAATTGTATGTGATTTTAATATAAAGTGAAACGTGGACTCGGATCGTTAATTAGAAGCTAATTATCATTAAATTGGGCTAATTGACGTAATTGAGGAATCTAAATTGTGTAATGTCATGAAGATTGCTTGTTATTAGGAAAAAGTGTAAAATTCATACGGATAGCCTAGATTTATTTATCATGTACTTAGAGCATTAAATTCGAGATTATGGGCAAAATTCTAATTAAACAGTTAAATATCTCTTGATTGAGCTCGATTAAAATGTTAAGATAATTACTGATGTTAAGTTAAGATTAATTGTATTGAATTTTAACCATGGACTGTCAGGATAAGATTTATGATGTCAAGCCAAAATATTTGGATATATAAGTTTTTTATAGTGTTAGTAGGCCCAGATTGGTTTGTGGAGTATAATTATTGTTAATCAAATTAATCAGTGTAATTATATGTCTGCCCTTTGTGTAACGTTGCAAGAATTAATTAATGGAATGTGGTAATTTCATATAATTTGGCTGAATTATTATACATAAGCTTGGGACTATTAACTTAAGAAATGATCATTGACTCGGAAACAAATAAGCCCCTCATCAATACTGTAGCGACAATAACATGATTAGTATGTTAACCATGCGTTATATTTGGAACCAAACCTCTAAATATCATATTAGATCGAAGCATGATGATTTTTGTCAGAATAATTTAGATAATTGGAATACTCCAGGTTAAATTACCATATCCGAAATGGAGCGAGAACCTGGAATGCATAGATATGCCTCTTAATAAAACATACCTAGTCTTAAGGTATAAATGGTTCAATTATTGTTTAAAAGATGTGGGGCAAACGATTGGCATTAATATGTTCTATTGGAATAGGTTACGAGGAGCTAGGGCTTCTAGGCCCATAAGATGTGATTGCATTTTCTAAGGGGATTAAGGTGAGGGTTAATCTATCTTTCTTCTGGGAAGTGAATGTTTCTCGACTGTATGAGTTTCTTGTGTTTATATGTTGAAATTGATTGTATTTGTTCTGGTGCCCAAAACGTCCTTTGTGATATCTATTTTTGTCTCGTATACCCTATAGTCTTGTCGGCTTCCCTTTATCATGTTGATTTTAGGTCTTGCCGACCAAATCCCATTTTGCACTCCTGTTTAAATTGTTCTGTATACTGTTTATATAGCCTTGTCAACTAATTTTTTACCGACAACACCGTTTGAACAGTTTCACAAATTTGTTAATGAATGGTTTTTTGAATGCATTTTATCTATTGGCACTATGTTTGAGTCTCTTGAGGATGCTCTTGAGATGTAACCACTTGTACGGATGCTGCTAGGTGGGTTGGGGTGAGACTAGGTCCAAAAAGATGATCGAGTGGCATGGGTCGACGGTAGCTGGTCTCTCCCGGCTAGTACCCACCTAAGATTCTGACTTGCGGATAGCTGGAGGTAGCTGTCTAGCAAGTGGCAGGATCTAGCATGTGGACCGACCATGCCACTTATCGAGCTAAGTGCTTGGGTACCAAGCCGAGTGTTTGGATAGCGGAGTAATAAGAAAAATCTATTACGATTATTTGTACTGTTTGTTACTATTTGTTACCATTGCTAATGTTTGTATTCTGTGGAGCAATAACGATAGAGTTGCCAAAAGTTTGTTAAATTAGCATCACATGTGTTATGTTATAGTATTGCTTCTAATTGTAAAATCTTGCTCGTTATTGAATCTATTTTGAACAACTACTCCTTCAACAGTTTCTCTGTGACTATTTGTCTTAATCTCCCCTTACTAAGTCTTTAGGACTTACTCCTTTTTTTCATTCTTTATTCTCCTCCCAGATAGGTCTAAATGACGGATGAGGGCTTGAGAAGTGCTCGAGAGAAATTATATTTTGTAACCAATTAGGTACTATGCTTGTATACATAGATTGCACCTAATCTAGATGTCTAAATTTGAAAATGTATGTAGACATTTAAGTGTGAACCTAAGACTTTGGTATGTATATATGGTACTTTATGATATGATCTTTTGAGTTTATTGTGAACTGTTATCTATTGTGTTATGTTAAGATTTTGATTTTCCTTATTTGCCTTTTGAATTATATTTTAAATTTGAACTTATGGCACATTAGCTTAAGGATCACCTTGGGTGGGCTGCCAGAGGTGGTCTTAGAGCCTAGGTTTCAAGGACCTAGGTTAATATGAGAATGATTTTTGTAATCAAAATCGATGGGTGTGTTAGATATTAAACTTGAATTGAGGATCATCTAGGATGTAAACGTTGGGAAAAGGAAAACCTAAGCTATACTAAGATATGATCTTCAGAATGTGAAATTCTCAGTTAGTAAAGACTAAGTTTGACTTTAGAATTATCTAGGATGTGTATATTTGAGTTAAAGAATACCTGAGTTATGTTAGGGCATGATTCTTGGACCGTGAGATATTTGGGCAAAAAAATATGAAGTTTGATTGTGGAATTGAATAAGATATGAACTTTAGGGATAATGCTCGACATTAAGAAAGTGAAAGATTATGATTTAGGATGGCTAATCAGTATATAACCTCTTACTTCTGGTGTGTCAAGCATCTGAATGTATAGTTATTGGTAAGGATGATGCCGTTTGGAATTATGGCGTTATGTGAGCAAAATCTGTGAAGGTTGGATTCAATGAATGGAAGACCATGCTAGGAAAAATTGTATTTACTGTGCAAAGAGTTACTTTCGAAATCAACATGGTCCAAGCAACATTCGTGGAAGTTGTATATGATAAACAAAGGGTTATGCTGAGATGGTACGTATTTGGGTCAGTAAATGATTACCCTGGGACAAGCAATCCTTACCACATGCCTACGGATGAGAATTAGATTGTATAAATACACATGAAAAGGATTATTGTAGGAAGGAATGTATTTGGGAAATGAATGAATGATTATTAGGGATGAGTAATGTTTGACATATGTGTATAATTGAAATATAAACGGTATGTTTATATATATAAAGGATACGATGATAGGTATATTTATATTTATAAAGGATACGATGATAGGAATTTGAGACCATGGTTTATGGAAATTAAGAAATAATCAATGATGGAAAGATATGTTTGCAGGGCGACTAGTGTATGATCTAGTAATCTAGGGATGTCAAGCACGAGACTCTTTGAATTTCGAAAAGGTAAAATTTGGAGAATTATTTCATGTTTAGATGTGTTCCGTGAGATTTTAGATTTATAAGTTCAGGATTCTCTAGAACAAAGTTGCATTTGCTGATTTAAAAGGTCATATAGATAGGTTAATATTAGATGAATTTGTATGGTGTGACTTAAATAATATAGTTGTCTCATAAATGATTGGCGGCAACAATGGAATTATGAGGAATCATATTAAAATTTTGAAGATATAGAAAGTGTGAATGGGAATGGGACTAATACTTGAAATGAGAATGCGTACCCTAGCATTGACGAGGGAAACTAAGAGCCCGTTTGGATTCATTTTCATGGGCCATTTTCATTTTCAAGTAAAAATGGAGAGAGAAAAGTTAGTTAGAATAGTTGAATTTGAAAATGAGTTTTATTTGGATGTGTTGTAGAAAATTATAGGTTTATATATGTGTGAAAATGAGATGTATTTGGATGTTGGGTATTTTTGTATTAAAATTTGTATAGTTTTTGAATTTTAATCGATAATGTGATGTGTGATTGTTTGAAAAAATAATATTATAATGAATTTGAAATTGAATTTTTAATATTTTTGTGGTGAATGATGTATGAGAAGTATTAGGAAGATAAAAAATGATTAAGGTAATGATAAGGGTTGAAAAAGAGATGAAAATAGAGAGAGAATATAATAAAAAATGTTTTGAAAATAAAACTGTTTGAGAAAATGGTATAAATGGTATAGGTTGCGAGAATGAAACCAAATGGGCTCTAAAGAATCATGAGGTGTGCCAATTAGAGAGATGGTTAAGGCGTGCATATACGTATACGATAATTCGTTTAACTCAGAAAGTGGAATATGATGAACATTTGGTCATAACAACAATATACTAAATTTAGTAAGTTTTACCCGTTGTGAATCCAATGTTAGCTAGGTCAATTGGTAGTTTAAATATTCTCAAGAGCTACTAGCACTAATTTATTTATAAAATGGTAGTACCGCGTTTGAATCTTGTATATGAATTAATTGTATCCTATACATCATATATGTCGATTTAAGTTTTAAGGGTTCTTAACTTGCGTTTAGATATCTTTATTCTCCAGAAGACAACAACCATTCTAATATTGTTAATATTTAAGATGACTGTTATTGGCTAATTGAACTCGGATGCTTCCAATCACGTCAAAATCATGATACGGTGGGAAACAATATTGCTAAAGCTTCCTCAAACGTGAATGTGATCCTTTGTTAATTAAATCATGGTGCATGGTCATCAATCAACGAAACTAAGACATTCGAGAACCGCAATGAAGAAGCTTTTATTAGAAATATCTCGTGGGAAGAACTGAAGATGATGTTAGACCTCATTTTCTCCCCATGCTAGTAGATCTGAAGTTAGGAATACTTATGGCATAAAACTTATTGCAGTGGGAGGGCGGACCTTATAACCCTATTGATAAACAAATGAGGTTAGTAATCTTGGGAGTACAACAGAAACCATACGAATGATAGCCTCGAGAAATTCTAGAGTTTTACTCGTTTATTGAAAAGATCAGACAAGTGGAACATAGGGGTATGGATTGAGTAATGAGATGCAATTTAAAGTTCAAAACAACTTGACGAACAAAGGAAGTAAGGATTAGTAAATAATAATAAGAGCTTGATGAAACTCATCGAGTTTGAGAAATGGGATGCCTTTTTCCTCATAATCTATTTAACCTAATGCATTTGTTTGTGGTTTGTTAAGAATCAAAGTTAAGGAAGGATACTATAGAATAGGAAACTCGAGAAAAATGTGGGCCAAGAACTGCCTTTTTACTTGTAGTATAGACATTATGAATTAAGAGAATGTTGTTGGGATTGGTTTATAAGGATCTTGTAGAAACCTTTAAATTATTTAGAATCGAGGAATTTGCTATACTACATCTGTGTTTGGCATCACGAGCATTAGGCCGGGGTTAATTCTATTAGAATTAAGGCTATAGGCAATCGAAAATGGCCAAAAAACGTATCAAAGGTACGAAAGTTTTCTTGGGTTCATCAAATTAATGCTAAAGGTGTATACATAGCCTCTCCCAAAATAGTAGGCTCCCTAGTGAAATCAACTAAGAAAGATCATTGATTTGAACAAAAGGAGTTTCAGGATTTAGAGAGATAACAAATCATGGTGTCATTCTTATCTTTCTTTGGGAAATCTAAGGAAAAGTCAGTTATGCCTATATCTTGAAAAGAACAATTGTTCATGAGAGAGTAATTACTTTCATAAAATAGACATACCACCCAAGGATAGAGAAAGAGAAGTCCTTAAGAAATATAAATGTATCAATAGGTATGGTTTGCGTACGACTTGGATTGACAAACACTTTGAGTCCCAAGGATGGGCTAACATACTAAAAGGTTGGCAAAATAAATGAAGGATAAATATAAGTATCACAAGGACGGGAAATTTTGATCTTAGATGTAGAAACTGGTGATTAACCATGGAAATAATTTGAAATGTAAAGTGTACAAGTGAGAATAAGTAAGTTGAGGAACCCAAGCCAATGAGCTCTAAAGGACAAAGGGAAATAAGTAGTTGAAGGTTCTATCATAGTTTTTGAACATCGTAAGAAAGTCTAATCCCACATATTCTTGGTCTTATTTCTCATTTGGAATCTGAGGAGCAGCAGGTGGATTATTTGTGATAGTATATAGTATGTAGCTATGTGAGTCTGTAGTTAGTTGCATGGAAGTGTATAACTTGTTATAAAAATTAGGCATGTTAAGTTTGAATTTGGTTATTCTTTAATGTAAACATCACGTAAATATGAAATTGTGGTGTTAATAGCCATTTGTTGCCATAGTGGTTTTGTGATCTCTTGGAGAGCCTCTTAAGTATAGAAATTATATGTGACAATGTGCATGAGGTTTACCTAATAGAAAATAAGCATTAAGTGCTCCATGATTTTATGGGATCACCAAAGAGGTTTAAAACTCATTTTCAGGATAGTTTAATTTAGTTCCTATAAGCTCAATCGTGAAAGTCAAAAGAAACTTTAAGTGAATGTGGATAACGAAACCATGATTATGGGACTACTGGGATTACTAGACAACCCTAGAAAAATAAGGTGACACCATGTGCTTTAGTAAGAATAGATATGTTGGGAAACCAGAAAGAAGAGATTCTTAAAAATCTTAGCAAAATAAACATCAATAGGTATTGGGTAAAGTACATTGTGACAATGGGATAAAACAATATTTGATCGAGACAACCTGGGAATGAGATCAATATATGTGCCAATATTAATCAAAGTTTTTCCAGTTGAAGATCTAAGGACCAGATTCTTTTAAGAGGGAAAGATTGTAACATCCCTAAATTTAGCATTTTAGGAAGTAAGATTTAAAAATTAAAATATTAATTTGACAAAAGTTTGGGACTCAAAATGTAAATAGGAATGGACTTAATTGTAAAGAATTTGAAAGTTTTGAGGGTCAATCTATAAATATTTTGGGTTAATTGGGTCAAATAAAGTACTAATAAGTTGAGGGCTGAATTGAAAGTTGACTGAAACACTTCGGAGTTCAAATGAAAACTTAGAAAAGTTTTGGGGGACAATTTAGAACTTCTAAAAATTGCTTATAAATACCAAAAACACACCATATTTTTATCAAATTCTCACAAACAACCCCTCACCAACCTCATTAGTGATTACCTACCAATGGCTGGCAAACCTTGAAACGAACTATACCATCTCATTCCTCATAGCTTAAGGAACGCGCCCATACCCAAAACTATCCAAAATCACCGGTGAAATGGCGAAAATTAGAAACTAAGGTGAAGGTCGCAGTGGAGGGAGCATGCACGACAATTCCCACTGCTATTGGTGGCGACCAAGATGTGGGTTTTGATGAGCTCAGTGCGAGGAGGATAACAATGTCTATAATTTGAGGAACCGACGATTGATGGAAGAGTAATTGAAGAAAAAACAAGCAGAGCTGTACTAATTTTCGCTAAATTGGGTAGCAAGATGGTGGTAAGTGTTGAAATTGATTTGAGGGTGTTGATCAGCGCAGCAAGGCACATCTTTTGGTGGTGTCACGACTCAATTCCAGTGGCACAACAATGGTAGTTTGGCGACTGAACACCAGTTTGATAGTGACGGCGATTTAAGTACATGCGGGATGTTTATCGCACGATAATTTGGCCTCAAGTTCAGTCAATCAGGTAGAATACCAATTAATCAAATGATTTGACTCCTGATTTAATCTGATTATGTTGTTAACCTAAATTCTAATGTAAAAATAAGTTAATTGGACCAAAATTATGATTAGGGACTGGAATGATTGTATGTGATTTTAATATAAAGTGAAATGTGGACTCGAATCATTAATTAGAAGTTAATTATCATTAAATTGGGCTTATTGATGTAATTGAGGAATCTGAATTGTGTAATGTCATGAAGATTGGTTGTTATTAGGAAAACGTGTAAAATTCGTACGGATGGCCTAGATTTATTTATCATGGACTTAGAGCATTAAATTCGAGATTATGGGTAAAATTCTAATTAAATAGTTAAATGTCTCTTGATTGAGCCCAGTTAAATTTTTAAGATAATTACTGATGTTAAGTTAAGATTAATCATACCGAATTGTAATCATGGGCTATCATGATAAAATTTATGATGTCAAGTTGAAATGTTTGGATATAGAAGTGGGGTACAGTGTTAGCGGGCCCAGATTGGTAAGTGGAATATAATTATTGTTAATTAAATTAATCGATATAATTATATATCCGACCTTTGTGTAACGTTGCAAAGATTAATTAATGAAATGTGGTAATTTCTTACAATTTGACTGAATTATTATACACAAGCTTGGGACCATTAACTTAAGAAATGATCAATTACTCGAAAACAAACAAACCCCTCGTTAATACGATAGCGACAATAGCATTATTAGTATGTTAACCATGCATTATTTTGGAACCAAACCTCTTAATATCATATTATATGGAAGCATGATTATTTTTGTTAGAATAATTTAGATAATTGGAATACTCCAGCCTAAATTATCATATCCAAAATGGAGCGAGAAACTAGAATGGGTAGATATGCCTCTTAATCAAAAATACCTAGTCTTAAGGTATAAATGATTCAATTATTGTTTAAAAGATGTGGTGCAAACGATTGACATTAATATGTTCTATTGGAATACGTTATGAGGAGCTAGGGGCTTCCAAGGCCATAAGACGTGATAACATTTTCTGAGGGGATTAAGGTGAGGGTTAAGCCATCTTTCTTCTAGGAAGTGAATGTTTCTCGACTGTATGAGTTTCTTGTGTTTGTCTATTGAAATTGATTGTATTTGTTCTAGTGCCCAAAACATCCCTTGTGATATCTGTTTCTATCCCCTATACCCTATAGCCTTGCTAGTTTTCCTTTATTGTGTTGATTTTGGGTCCTGCTGACCAATGTTTTAACGACAATACCATTTGAACTGTTTCATAGATTTGTTAACGAACGGTTATTTGAATATATGATTTATCTGTTGGCACTATGTTTGAGTCTCCGAGGACGCTCTTGGGATATGACTGCCCATAGGAACACCACGGGATAGGTTGGGCCCGGGGCTAGGTTCGAAAAGACGATCGGGCTACATAAATCGGCGGTGATTGGTCTCCCGGCTAGTACCCACCTAAGATCCTAACTTGAGGACAGCTGAAGGTAGCTGTCTAGTAAGTGGCGGGATCTAGTATGTGGATTGGTCATGCCACTTACCGAGCCGAGTGCTTGGGTAGTAGAGTAATAAGGAAAATTTGTTATGATTATTTGTACTCCGTGTTACCGTTTGTTACGATTTGTTACTGTTTCTTACCATTGCTGGTGTTTGTATCCTGTGGAGCAATAAGGACGGAGTTGCCAACAGTCTATTAAATTGTTATCACATGTGTTATGTCATAGTATTGCTTCTAGTTTTAAGATCATGCTCTTTATTGAACCTGTTTTGAACTACCACTCCTTCAACAATTTCTCTCTGACTGTTTGTCGTAATCCTTCCTCACTAAGTCTGTAGGATTTACCCCCTTTTTGTTATTCTTTATTCTCTTCCCAAATAGATCTAAATGATGGATGAGGGCTCGAGAAGTGCTTGAGAGAAATTATTTTTTGTAACAAATTAGGTGCTATGCTTGTATATATAGATTGCACCTAATCTAGACGTCTAAACTTGAGACTGTATGTAAACGTTTAAGTGTGAACCTAAGACTTTGGTATGTACATATGGTATTTTATGATATGATTGTTTGGGTTTATTGTGAATTGATGTCTAATGTGTTTTGTTAAGATTTTGATTTTCCCTAGTTGTCTTTTAAATTATATTTTAAGTTTGAACTGGTGGCACCTTAGCTTAGAATCACTTGGGATGGGGCACCAAACTATTAAATATTAACTTATTTCTTATTTAAAGAGTGAGATTTTTTGCGTTTTAATTTAATTATATATTTTTATCCCAAAAAAAATTAAAAATTATCCCAAAAAAGTAGTTGATAATTAAGTTATTTCAAAACAACAACCAAGTTTTCATATTTAATAAAGTTTTTTGTATTTATCTAGATACAATCACATTATTTTTAGTTGAAGTAATACAATATTCGGTTATTTCTAATAAAAAAATTCATAAATAAATAAAAATATTCAATCATTTAATTAAATAAATTAATTTTATTTGTTAATTAAATAATTATTTTCTAGACAACTTCAAAAAGAAAATTAAAATACTTAACAATCATAATTATCTCTTAATATTATGACTTACTTACAAAATTTTACAATTTATTTGCTTCTTATGAAAGAGAGAAACAAATATTTATGTAAAATATCAAATCATTACTTTTTTTTATTAAAGAGCTAGAAGTTTGAGAAATGAATAATTATAAATTAATTGATGTGTAAGTCCTCAATTTATCAAAGTCTTTAAAATTCAATTATTTTTACAATAATATTTTAAATATGTAAAATACTTATAGATAAAATCATATATATATAGCCTATAATAAATAATTTCATTGAAGAATTTGTTTCAAATATAAATAGTTACTTCCCACAACAACTATAAACTCTAAACGTTACTTTTATATTATTAATTTAAAGCATTTTAATGTTTTAGCAATATAATAATGGAGAGCTCATTTTCAATTATTTGAAATAAGTTTTTTTTTTATTATGGAACATATATATATATATATAGTACTTTAAATTTTTTAAAAGTTTGATAAATGACCACTTAAATAGCAAATGATATCAATTTTTATATTTTTCAATATATTTAATTACACTATTTTATAATTATATCACGTACATTTGTTTTAATATTTTTACTTATAATAATTTATAAAAATATTACATTAACTAATAATGTGAGATCAAAAGAATTTGTCTGAAACTAAGTATTCATTTAATTACTAGTAATTTTTGTATTCTAATTACAAAAGAAACTTATGAGAGATTGATATTTTATTTTAAATTGAATATTAAAAATTTACTTATTATTTTATTCATGTACATATATGTTATTGATAATTTGGAGAATAATAAAATAACTACATAAATAAATAAAAATAAATAAATTTTACTTATCAGAGTTATATGGAATATTAAGAGATTTTTTAGCTTATAAATATTGTATGTTACAAACTACTAATTGAATTAGTTATCAAGTAATTAATGACCTAATGTAAGTTATTTTCATAGATAAAGTACAAAGATATTATATATTTACTCTAACAATTTTTTTTTGATATTTATGAAATTTTTTCTTATGACTTCCATATTATTTAGAAATCATACAAAAAAGTTTTATATTATAGAAAAAATTATTTTCTTATTTATCATATCAAACTATGTATGTATAAATAAATATATATATATAATTTAAAAAGCTTATTTAGTAAAATATTCTGCGTTATTGTTATTTTCTTAATTAATTTATTTATTTTTAAAAAATTTATCATTTTATAAATTTTTGTATAATTTATAAACTTAGAGTAAGAGATTTGTTATATTATACAACTTATTTAAGTATAAATTATCTTCAAACATAATATTTTTAATTAAAATATTCATATTATTTTATTTAATTAGTAGTAGATTTTCTTTCATTAAATGCTAAAATAATTACAATTCATGTTTTAATTACATGAAATAAAATAAATATTATTATAAAATAAATTATTTCAATCATATAATTATTTTTGGTGCATCGCACATGGCACATGTTAATACTATTATACATAGCACAATACTATCTGATCCATAATTATGCAATTTTAATTCTAATTGTGCAACTTTGGCCAAATGGCAAGTTTTTAGAATTTCGAGTATTTTAATTCAGTTAAAAAGATTTTATTGGTTGTTGATATTTATTATCTCTAACCGATATGACTTATCTCTATTTTTCTTTCATTCGAAATTCAAAATATATTTAATAATATTTCATAATCTTTATTAAAGAGCTAGAAGTTTGAGAAATGAATAATTATAAATTAGCTGTTGTGTAAGAGCTCAATTTATTAAAAATTTTAAAATTTAATTATTTTTACGATAATATTTTTTAGATATGTAAAATATTTTTAGATAAAACTACATATATAGAATATAAAAAATAATTTAATCTAAAGAATATTTCAAATATAAAAAGTTACTTCCTACAACAACTATAAACTCTAAGCTTTATTCTTATATTATTAATTTAAATTATTTTAATTTTTTAGCAATATAATAGAGAACTCATTTTTAATTATTTGAAATAAGTTCTTTTATATGGGACATACATATAGTTGACATAATTAATTTTTTTTAAAAGTTTGATAAATGACTACTTAAATAGAAAATAATATCAATTTTTATATTTTTTAATATATTTAGTTAAATAATTTTATAATTATATCACCTACTTTATTTTAATATTTTTGCTTATAATAGTTCATACAAAATAGTTTTACATGGATTACTAATGTCAAATCAAAAAATTTGACTAAAAGTAAATATCCATTTAATTATTTGTACATATCTATATATTTTTAAGAAACTTACATATGATAGAGTGATATTTTATCTTGAATTGAATATTGAAAATTTTACTTATTCTTTTATTCATGCGCATAATATATGTTATTTGATGATTTTAAAAATAATAAAATAACTACATATATAAATAAATATAAACAAATTTTACTTATCATAGTTATATAGAATATTAAGGGATATTTTAGATTATAAAAATTGCATATTACAAGCTACATACTAAATTAGTTATTAAATAATAACACGATGTAAAGTTATTTTCATAGATAAAGTATAAAGAGGTTTACATATTTAGTCCAGCAAAAAGCAGTTAACATTTAAAATTCTCAAATGTCATGAAAAATATAACTGTAACTTCCACATAATTAAAAAATCATATAAAAAAGCTTTATATTAGAAAAAATTATTTGCTTACTTATCATATCAAAATATGTATGTATAAATATATATCTAATAAAAGCATATTTAGTTAAATATTCTACTCTACTTTTATTTTCTTAATTCTTTCATTTATTTTTTTATTTTATCATTTTAAAAATTTTCGTATAATTTATAAACTTAGAGTTAACAATTCTTCATATTCCACAACTTATTTAAGTATAAATTATCTTCAAACATAATATCTTTAAATTGAAATATTCATATTATTTTATTTAATTAGGAATAAATTTTGTTTTTTTTAAATACTAAAAATTACTATTCATTTTTAATCACATGAAGTAAAATAAATATTATTATAAAGTCAATAATTTCAATATTAAAATTCTTTCCTGTGCATCGCATCAGGCACATGCTAGTGTGTGTGTATATATATATATATGATAAAATTTTTCTTTATGTTTTATTTTTATTTAGTTCCTTTACTTTTAAATATATATATATATTTATGTTAATTATTTTCCAGACATATTTATCATTTATGACTCTGTTTTTTTCTCTCTCTCAAATTATTACTATTTAATTAAATGACTAACTCTAATAGTTATTCCTAATAAATACAAATAATAGAAGTGTTGTAGATATTATGTTTGGATCAAGGAATTCAGTAAGAAAAAGAGAAGGAAAATGCAAATGTACAAAAATTAAATCACAAAGTTACATTGTTTGAAGCATGAAAAAAAAAATCTTAATGTTTTCATCACTAAAATCCATGATCTAAATTTGTGGACGTCTATATGTAACCTCATTTAACCCATATCCCTCCACGTAGTTCACTATATATATATAAAAAAATAATATCAGTGACAAAATAAAAATTGTCACTAATGACTCATATTACGTGACAATAGTATTTATTTTATCACTAATGATATTTTTAAGTGATAATAATTTTTATTCTATCACAATATGGCTCAGTAGTGACAAAAACTAATTGTCACCATATATTAATTATTAGTGATGCATGTACGGTGACAACCCAGTGGCAATAAAAATTTACTATGATTTGTAACAAATTTTTATTGCCATTAAGTTGTCACTTGATGTGTATTACTAATTGCTAACTGTGACAAGTTAAACACTAGTTTTATCACTATTTAGTTAGTAACAATCATAATTAAAATGACAAAATAAAATATATTGTCACTTAATATATATAATTAGTGATAATTATTGTATTGTCACTTATTAATTATTTTACTCTTAATTTATCTTTTTCTTATAGTGCTTTATATCCTACATACACCTCTTAGATTTTAATACGTCATACATACGTATGTAATTTCTTTTATTTATGTTAGCTCAAAATTCACACAAGAGCCTATAAATAGGATGTAAAATTCATGATGAAGAAAAAAGAAAAACAAGAAAAAAATTGTCTTCCATATTCTCTCTTAATTAGTTTCATTTACGTTTAAAAACATATCCTCTTTTAAGTTTCTTTTATTTTTTTTCAACACCTTATCAACACGAGACTCTAACTAAAGTCAATGTAATAAGATAAGAAAGCAACAAATATAAATAATTTTTCTCCTACACCTTTTAGATTTTTCAAGTGTGTGCATATGTAATAATGTATGCATCGATACTTATATCCATGCAATATTTATATGTGCCATTATTCATGTCCATTTGTCTATTCCTTTTCAATAAATTAACAAAGTTATTTTCAATTTCCAAAGTGCATATAAAATTTATCTTACCAATTGAGAATAAAATTAAACGTATTTTAATATCATCTAAGTTGTCATGATTTATGAAGTCATCACAGTAATTACGAATACATATTTTTATTAACCTCACAATTATATTTTGTTGAATATTAATACTTTAATTAGAAATCTTGTCATACAGCTTCATACATACACAAAACAATACATATCCAAATTTTGATGAACATGATGCTTAACATACAATATTTCCTTTATATCTTATTCTTCATCTAGAATTTATTCTGATCTTGTCATGATTTCATGTCTGCTTGAGTAATGTCCAACCTGAACAACCTCCACTTTCCTGTCCTTGAAATGGGGAAGGATTGTATTATATATCTTGGATTTTAGATGATGAAATCCATTCAAATTTTTTATGGGTCCTAGAAATACAATATGTAACACCCTTGAAATTCAGTATTTTCAGAAATAAAAATTTAGAAATTAAGAGAATTATTGATCGAATTTTAAGGTCCGGAAAGAAATATAAAAGGACTCAAGAAATTGGAAAATTTTGGGGTCAAATTTATGATTTTGAAGAACTTGATTTAACATTTTAAGAAGTTTCTGGGGCTTGCATGTAAGTACTTTGGTCAATGGAGTCAATTGCAATTTTTAAGGAATTCAAGGGGCTTGATTTAGCCTTTTGGGAATCTTTTGGGACTAAACCACCACCGGCGATCCTTCTTCCTCCAAACCAACCACCTAAACCAATTCCCCTCACCTCCAGCACTCCACCTGCACCCCCACACGTGATGGAAGACCGTCGGAACTAAGCAATGGAGAATGGCCGAAACACCACCTCACAGCGAGCAACTAGGTCACTCACTTTCCGGCATCAAACAAAGCATCTAAGGGATGTTTTAGCTAGTACTCGATGAGGGGAACAAGGTGGTAGCACTGCATTGCGGAGATACACGGCGGAGACGGTGGAAAACTGGCAGCGAAGCTTTGAACCATGAAGGCTTCGGGGCGGGTTTTGAGGGGTTTTCCGACAGCTATTTCGGAAACCAAGGGTACCATTGGAAAGCTCTCGGCGAGAGGATTCTCTGGGTGGTGCCATCTCATTTTTCATCTACGGTGGACGGCAGCAGCGGCGAAGAGGCAGTTTCACCTCCTTGACGCAACGAACGCACCTGTATTATCGGTTTGTGGTTTTGATACTCCGGTGGCAAGCTTTAGCATGTGGATTTAGTTGTACCTTTAATATATTTATATATATATATATTGCATGTGTTGTACCTTTCCTAATTTAGCATTGTATCTTGCCAAGAATAGGAGTTGGGAAGAGATGATCTGTTTATATATATATATATGTATGTTGATCCCTATGCAAGGAGTATGGATTAAGTGGACCCGGACTTATGCAAAATGCCAAAACTTGGATTTAAATAGTATTAAGGATTATATTATAAGATTAAATGTTATTTGATTAGGAATTGATTATGTAAGGATTAATCATATTGTGTTATTTAGGATTATGTCCATGACCTTGAAATAGGAATGAGATACCGTATTAATCGATAAATTAGTGATTCTGGATTTTTAATGGTATAATTGTGATTAATAGAATTAAGTATGGATTTTGATTATAAATATTACTTTTTGGTTAGGTAACAACGAAGTGGGTCCCACGGACCAATAGGCTACTGACTGTGATAGCACTTCTGAGATTACGGAGGTAAGGGTCTGTTAATCTGGCACCTTTCCTAATTATTTGTTATTATGATAAGCCCTTGTGTGGGTTTTTTGTTTCTGTTCCGTACTCTGTCTGTTTGAAATCTGAAATGTGTTGGAATTCTGATTTGCTATCTGTTATCTGATTTGAACACCTCTGTGAAGGTTATCGTTGATATCGATTCTATTTCTGTCTGTTCTAACGCCCAAAACCTTATATGTTATCTGTATCTCAATTGTCTGTCTGTTTGTCTCGTATCTGTACTGATTTGTACCGTTCTCTGTTGCCTCGCCGGCATATCAGTTATCTGTACAGCTTTATTTGTCCATGTTGGCTTATCTAAATCTGTTAGTTGCGATCCTATTGCCTTAGCGGCATTTATATTCTATTCTGTTTTGTTTTGGGAACCAGCGGTGCGCTAGGGACTTTTCCCTAGGCACCTACACAAACAGTTGTGAATTCTGTTATGTGTACGGAGAAAATATGGTCTAAGGACCAATCCGGGCGAAATGTTTGGTTATACAAGGCACGCTAGGGACTTTCCCCTCGGTGTGAACGATACGCTAAGGACTTTCCCCTCGGTGTCAATGATATGCTAGGGACTTTCCCCTAGGTATTAGCGGTACACTAGGGACTCTCCCATGAGTACCAACGGTGTGCTATACGGCTCGTATGGGCATCTGCCATATACCAAGCTGTTGCGCTTAGGTAAACTGTTTGTCTAACTAGCATAAGGTGATTCTGCAATGCATGTCTGTAGTTTTCTTGGAATGCATGTGCTTTGGGTTTGTTTTGCCTATCTGAATTCTGTCTGTTTGAAATCTGTCTTGGAGTAATAAAGCAGGAGCATTTCCTGTTTTGCTATGTTTACTGTTTGATTCTGAATCTGTCATGTTCTGTATATTTATTTGGTGTTCTGTTGAGTTGAACCTTCCTCGATAAATCTCTTCTGTATTTCTTAAGTTATCCCTCACTAAGTTTTTGGACTTACTCCGCCAACATCTCTTGACATTTTCAGACAGGTTTTGGTGAAGACTTTGTACTTCAGGCTTGGAAGGATGTAAATATGTTTTGTAATATAATAGGTGCTTAAACTTGTGTATTGATCACTTTTATGTTTAGTGAGAACTTGGAGATGTTATGAGACATTTGACTTGAACTTATGAATTGTAATGGGTATGAATCGATGAATGATGAACTTGTGATGGTTTGAAATTCGTACCTTTGTAAGACGTGCTTAGGTTGAAGCTTGTTGTTATCCTTGAAATTTTTGGAAACTTTTTTTGATGGGCCTATTGTTAGAATCATGTATGAGATTTAAGTCTGAATTAGAGTGGTGCCTCAACTTAGGTGCTATCCCGAGTAAGGGCGCTACACAATATATCAAGAAGAGGAATAATGCATCCATTTAGGACAAGGCAAGATCAGTGATCTTCCTCTGTCACTATCTTAACGAAAGATTAAGGGAATGTTTGGTTATGTTTTTTATTTGATTTTATTATGTGTTTGTTATGTGTTTTGGGAGAATGAATTATTGAAGAAAGTGAAAGTTATTTTTTTGTATGTTTGTTAATGTTTTGAAGGAGACATTTTTTTTACTGTAGCAGTCAAATCAATGCTTTTTTTAAAATTTTTGAAATGAAAATGGAATTGAGTAATTTTTTTAATGTTAAAATAATAATAAAATATATATTATGTATATATATAATATATGTATGTATATATTGGAGAAATATGCATTTTGGATGGAAAATGAGAATATGTTTGGTAATGTTTCCCAAAACAGTGTTGTTATGGGGAAATATAACCAAACACTCCCTAAAATTTTTGAGTATCTTATGGCTAGTAAATTAGATCTTTGGGAAAATATGAAAGATAGATTTGTCAACTAGAAAACAGTTATTCAATTTCCGAATTAAGCTCATTATGAATGGATGTACTTAATTAAGGCTGCAAGATTATTTTAAAACTATAAGTGACTATATATATGTATATGTATATAACACTCAACAGAAGTACCGTGAAAAAGGTTAAGAAATATTCTCAACTGATTCCGTTCTCAAGTAGGGAAATTGTACTTACACCTGAACAGCACTATTGAATTCCTATTAGAGTTTGGATGTATGTGTGTATTTTCCTTCTATATAATTGGTTGTTTGATCAACTACACAAATTAATTACTCCCATTCTACACTTTTTTTTTTAAAAACAAAAAAACAAAAAGCGCAGCCACTAAACTAAAGATCTTAGCATCATAGTAGCCAGCCGCAACACTACTCGCCTGAAATATAAAGCCAATGAATCAGACAGCCTTCACATCAGAATACCTGGAGCGAGCTATACAGGATGTAATATGTCGAATAGATAAAGATGGATTCCTGAAGATATATAATTGAATTATTGATTAGTATCGACGTGTAGTTAATCAATTGATGGCCCCAAAGCCAGCTGTCGAAGCAACCTGACAAAGCCCACTGTGCTTGGTATATTATACACTCAATTAAGTAATAGCAACTTGGTTATAGTGAACTTTATAGAAACTAAGTTGCAAAAGAATCCTATTCTTAAAGTAATATCACTGATTATGCTCTAAATTAAAGAATAGCAACTTGGTTAAAGTGAAGTTTATCAGAAAAAAGATGTTGTCGACGTTTCTCTTTGTTCATTGGGTACAGTTTTCATGATAAAAGCAATAATCTGTACCCTGTACGTATAGGTCTGAGATTAGAGATGGCTTGTGTTGCTTTATTTTCACTCTTACAAACAATAGAGCAGATCCCTCAACAACCTGTGCAGCGGATTACCTCTCTCCAGGAGAAGGCTAGCTGCTTGCTGGAGATTCTTGTAGATTTTTCAAGAAAAGGCAGCTTAACAATCAGTCATTTGGAGGGGCAAATCAGAGAAGCATCATTTGAAGCAGAAGATATCGTACAATCCCATATTATTTGTGGAGTTGGCAGCCGTTTTGGGGAGATGAATTCTGCCATCTTTCTATCTGAGTTCCAAGACTTAGAAAAGATAATAAATGAATTTGATTCCGTTTTGGAAGCTCTGACTAAGATCAAGGATGGGAAAGTAGAAGATCTGCAGCCTGGGAATTCTGTGACCACTGCTGGTTCATCAAGATTTGTTGTCAGTAACAGAAGTGCTCCAGTGGGACTAGAGGAAGACTTGTTGCAAATTAAAGATCGGCTAACTGGATCACCATCTAAACTCGACATCATCTCTATTGTCGGAATGGGTGGTATTGGTAAGACCACTCTTGCGAGAAATCTGTACGATGACTCACTTATCGAGCAGTATTTTGACACTCGTGCCTGGATAGTCATATCTCAGGAATACCACGTGCAAAAAATATTCGCGGGTCTTCTAGAGTCCACGATACATGGTGAAGGTGAATTGCAGCAGCTGAGCACTGAACAATTAGCGGAGATTTTATACAAAAGTTTGAAGGGTAGAAGATACCTCATTGTAATGGATGATATTTGGGACACTAAAGCCTGGGATGGTGTCAAAAGGTTCCTTCCAGATGACAATAACGGCAGCCGAATCATTTTAACTACTCGTCTATTCGAAGTGGCTACTTATGCCAAGTCTTGTAGCCCTGTCCATCACATGAGTCTTCTAAGTTCGGAAGCAAGTTGGAATCTACTGCGAGAAAAGGTATTTGGGAATGAATGCTGCCCTTGTGCACTGGAGAACATTGGAACCAAGATTGCACAGAATTGCAAAGGGCTTCCACTAGCAATTGTCGTGATTGGTGGCCTCCTCTCCAAAGGGAGCAGGACAGAAGAATACTGGGAGTACATTGCAGAAAATGTAAACTCAGCAGTATCCAAGAATTATGATCAATTCATGGCGATCCTATCTTTGAGTTATAATTCCTTGCCGCATCAATTGAAAGCATGTTTCCTCTATATGGGAGTTTTTCCTGAAGATTATGTGATATTTGTCTCCCAACTCATCAAGCTCTGGATTGCGGAGGGATTTGTAAAACCAATAGCCAATAAAAGCTTTGAAGAGGTGGCCGAAGATTATCTGAATGATCTCATTGATAGAAGTCTCATTATGGTTGATAAGAAAAATCATAATGGTGGAAGTAAAACATGTAGAATCCATGACCTGTTGAGGGAGTTGTGTGTGAAAAAAGCTCAAGATGAGAAATTTCTTCAAATAATGAATTCAGATGTCTGTATCTTTCCACAAGGCAGACACAACCAGCGTCGTGTAAGTGTTCATTCAGATATTTTAGATCGCCTTCCCGATGTTCACGACTCATCTGTCCGTTCTCTTCTATATCTTTATTTGAGTAGCTATGTTAACCACTCAGTAACTAGTAAGTTACTATCTGTTATTATGAGTTGTAAACTGCTCAGGGTGTTTGATGCACTCACAATAAGGTTCTACAAGTTTCCAATTGCAATAGAGGAGTTAGTTCACTTAAGGTACCTTGCTTTCACTTATAGAGGCAGCTGCAAGTTTCCTGCATCAATATGCAAACTTCGGAATCTTCGAACTTTAATTGTTTGTCAAGGGCATAGTTTCACTTTATATCTACCATCAAGTATCTGGGAAATGCCACAACTGAGACATCTCTTCTTGGAGGGAGGTTTACTGCCTAACCCTTTTCCCGCACAAGTTATTGGGAAAGATCCTGTTATTATAGGGAAAGATGTTGTTGTTCTGGAGAACCTACAAACACTTTCAGGCATAATAAATTTCAGATGTACAAGGAAAGTCTTGGAAATCATGCCGAATCTGAAAAAACTGGGACTTTCCTATGATCTTAGCACATACATTGATTGTTCATCCCATCTTGAATTGAACAATTTAGTCTACCTACGCCAACTTGAAACATTGAAATGCTGCTTTTTTGAAGCTACGAAACCTTTTCCAATAAACCTAGCTTTCCCTCCTAATCTCAAGAAGCTGACTCTGAGTGGTTGCAGAATTCCTTGGGAAAAAATGACAGTTATTGGTTCATTGCCCAGTCTTGAAGTGCTAAAATTGAAAGATTACGCCTTTCGAGGCTCAATATGGGAACCAAATGAAGGGGAATTCAGTAAATTAAAGTTTTTGCTCATTCACAGGTCCTCTTTGAACCACTGGAGGGCCAATAATACGCACTTCCCCCATCTTCAGCACTTAAGTCTCAATTACTTGGGAGGGCTAATGGAGATACCTTCTGAAGTCGGAGAAATTCCAACACTGGAAATGATTGAGTTGTATGAATGTAGCGGTTCTGCTGTGGCCTCAGCTACGCTAATACAAAAGGAACAGCAAAGCTTAGAGAACAACAGCCTTAGAGTTCGTGTGATTTCCAGTGGCGACTATAAGAAGTCTCAGCAGAACTCCTCCCTACTAAAGGTAAGACTGCCTTGGGGCGCACAAGTGTTTGTCAACTACAAGAACTTGTTGATATCAATATCAACTTCACTAACATTTTACTTCTCTTTCTATTTATCTGCTGCAGGTGTGCACGACTTTCCTAAGATCACCTTACACATAAATATTTGTAAACCATTAAACATATGCATATATATATATATATATATATAGGAATTAACATGCTGAAATTTGTAAGTTATATAAAATATATTTGTTTATTTGTGGTGAGCAGACATAAATAGATAAAATAATTTGCTACTGTACAATTAATCATAGCTCTCCGCAAAGAATTTTTAGATTATTAATTAGAGCTAGTAAATCCATAAATTTTGTAAATTCATCCAAGTCATTACTTAATTGTCTATAACTTGCTTAATATCTTTATTAATCGCAAAACTTAATTACTGTCATATTTGTATATTTTATTTTATTTATAATAAACATCCACCTATTCAATAAATGATATAGTTGGTTATGCTGCTATCACAATCAATTAAGGGCTCATTTGCTTGTTAGGATTGTGTAGAATAGATGTATAATCAATTGTGATTAATTGTTTGGTTATCACAATTAAAGCCCATGATTAATAAAAAGCCCAGCATTTTATCCTAAAGTGCTGGGATTATGTATTCCACCCACTTAGTGTGGTTAATAATCCTAAAATTAGAGATATTGAGATTAATATATCAAATGACGAAATTATCTATGCATATAATTTAAATATAGACTTAATTAACAAATAGTCAAATATGTATATATCACTAAAACTTGATTTATATAAACAATTTTTTTTTTAAAAATACTAAATTATTTGCATAATCAAATTTATCTTAATATGATTTTTTATAAAATGTTTATCTAAAATATATAAATTTTTTATATGAAAATTATTTCTTCTATCATAATAAGATTTCATAACTAAACTTTTGTTTGTAAATTGAAAAACGAATAATGTTATTCAACTATCAATTTATTTTGTAAAATTACAAACTAATATCAATAAACATATCAAATACAAAATAATTTAATTTACAAAATAAGTGTATAAATTTATAAATTTGAGAGTTAATTACTTTTCCAAAGTAAAAATCAACTCTTTCTTAGGTAATAATAAATTATAAACTACTTGAGAAAAAAGTTTAAAAATTGAGAATTACTCACTACAATGCTACATATACATAAATATTTTCAATGAGATAATTCAATTATTAAAATAAGATTTGGGATAAAGTTGATATTTATTTCACACTTGTCATAAGTTACAATCTTAATCATTCAAACAACTGATTGTTCTGACATTAGGATATCCAAATTAGTAATTCAAGCCAACAGACAAAAGATTGATATATTTTTTAAATAATGAATCCTATACTTATCAATCATATCCAATCCTATCATGACAAGCAAACGAACCCTAACTAATATGATAATAAACAATTTGTTGAATAAACAATACAAGTAGTTTTATTATGTCAATGTACTTATAATAAATATTCATTTGTTCTGGCATATTTTGTTTGTTTCATTGTATATATAATTAGAACAAAATTATCATATGGAAGCATATATTAGAACTCTTATATTGTTAGATTTATGTTTAATTACAGATTTGTATGCTATTATTATATACATGAAATATATACAAAAACTTTATATAATGTGCAAACATGTTTAAATTACATGTATTTAATTTTATTCATGATATTATTAATTTACATATTAATTGCTCGTTTACTTGGTGACGTGGGATGATGAAACGAGGGATGAATAGTAGAATTAGAGTAATTTTATACCTTCTGAATCATATTTACTTTGTAGGATGATATGAATGATAAAAATGAATAATTATATTGATTATTTACTTTGATGGATAATGATATTGGGATAAATATTAAAAGACTAAAATATCATTACTTAAAAAATTTATTGACTATTCTATTTAATATAAATAATTTACTTTTTCCTCCGGTCCAACATCATCTCCTTGCCGAAAGTTCCCAAACATTATTTCTTTTTCTTCTTCTTCTTCTTCTTCTTCTGCATCCAACTATTCAACAATAACAGAATACCCATCTATTGCCTATTGGAATAGTGCCCCGCAACATGTAAAAACTCTTCCTTATAAGACAATCTTGATTGAATGATATTTTATAAAATCGTCATCTTCATCTTATGCAATTAATTATATTCTTCACATGCATTTGGTTAAAGCCCTTAAATTATACAAGATTATGGGACTTGATCATGCATATGATAGTGATCATGAAATAAGTTTCTATGATCATGATTTGAATATTTCACGTCATAAAATTCTTATAAGACAAGGCATCTAAAATTCGAATAAAATTGCACTAACTATGCATACTCCAAAGAGTTGGATATTACCCCATTTCATGGGTAATCCATGTAAGATATGGATGCACATTGGTGGGTGCTTATTAGAGGACAAGTTAACTGATGACTCGCTTAGAAAATCCACAAGGTGGCAACCTAAAAGATTTTAATTCCTTCATGAGATGGGTCAAATAGATAGTGACCCAAGGACCTATGAGGAAGCCATGTCGGACATGGATTAGATCATTGGCTTGAGGCCATGAAATCCGAAACGGATCCCATGTACTCCAATAAAGTATAAACTCTAGTAGCTCCTCACCCATTAGTGGCAAGTGGATCTATAAGCACAAGCTTGGAATTGATGGTGAGCTTTCCATCTTTAAAGCTAGACTTGTGGTCAGTGGCGGAGCCAGAAAATATTCTCAGTGGGGTCAAATTTTTTACTAAAGTAGATCACATTAACTAATTAATTAATATAATAAACATCTAATTTGAAATTGCAGCACGTAATTTTCGAAGGCGACAATCTGACCTTGATCTCAGCCTTTGCAAGTGAGGAGGATGGTTTTTCCAATGTTGGCACCTTGGTTGCAGACTACCGCAGAGGCTCCTATACTTTCAGTTCTGTTTCTTTTCATTTTACACTCCGTAAAGGCAATGAGTTAGCTCATGCCTTAGCAAATTTACCTCTGGTTGGTTTTCATTCTGATACTGTCCTTTCCAGTGACTGTTTCTGGAATTATGTAATGGCTTTTATGATATGCAATGATTCTTTCCTTCAAAAAACAAAAGATCACATTAACTAATTAATTAATATAATAATATTAATTAAAATTTAAAAATAAATTTAAGTAAAAATATAAATAAAGATGAAATTATATGAAAAATACTCACAATATTATTTACAACTGTCCCTGTCTCTCTTTAGATTCATGAAAGCGTTGCATCATCAAATACATCATTTTCTATAAATGTAAGCATGCAATCATTTAACCACTCATCGCCAATCCAATTTCTCAGTCGATTTTTAATATATTTCATGATAGAAAAAGCCCTCTCTACTGTTGCTGTAGCCACTGGCAAAATCAACGCCAATTTTAAAAGCAAATATACAAGTGGATACACCCTATTTCTCTTTGTCTCTACTAACTTTCAAGAAAGATTATCTCTTCAATTCCACGAATTCTTCATCAGACCGTATGTCAACAATGTAGTTCTCAAGTTGATTATCAAGTGTTAAGAGTTCTACAATGGAGAATTCAGATGGATAAAACGTGGCCAACTGCATAAGTCTATCTTTATTGAAAGAAAAAAAATGAATCATCCAGACTCAAAAAAGCTATGCATGTAAGCAACTTTGAATTTACCTCCGTAAAGCGACTATTCATTTCTTGAAGTTGCATGTCAATCACTTGATTTAATATTTCTATTCGAAAATGACGCTCATTACTAATTTGTCAAGCTTTCCGTCGAGATCTCTCTCAGGATTTAAAGTTATCATTCATGTTCGAGATACAAATGCCATGAACATTACAAAATGTAGAGACCTCGCATAACAAAGACTCCCATCCTTCATCTCTCATGTTTTGCAATCTTGTTTTACATACTCTAACTAGTTTCATAGCATTGAGAATATATTAATCCTTTCTCTGTAGAAGCACTGACAAATAATTTGTTATTCCCAAAACTGCTTTCATCAAGTATAAACTGAATGCAAATTCAAAAGAATGTAAGTAACCATTAAAACACGTGATTCAACTCTTTTCTCGGGAATTATCCCTTCCTCTTCAATATCCTCAAGTACATCAGTCATAGTATAATACATATCAAGCAAATTTAAAAGTGATGCATAATGTGATCCCCTCGAGTGTCACCAGCCCTTTTCAAATTAGTTTCTTGGTTTAATCCACGTCGACTTTGAATTTCATCATTAACTATTTCTTGAGCTACTTTGGCAACCTGTGTCTCATGAATAGTATCCCGACGTTTTCAAGAATCACCAAGCACATTCACAATATTAGAAACCATGCTAAAGAATAAAGCAATATCCACTTGATTTTTAGCAACCGTCACAAGGGTCAATTAAAGTTGATGAGCAAAACAATGAATATAATGAGCTGCTTGATTTTCTTTCATAATCAAACTTTTGAGGCCATTGAATTCCCCCCTCATATTACTTGCACCATCGTATCCTTGTCCACGTATTCTTGACAAACTAAGATCATGCTTCAAAAGTAAATTCTCTAGTGCAAATTTAAGTGATAAAGCTGTTGTTTCTGTAACATGAACAATTCCAAGTAATCTCTGCATAATAAATCCTCTTTTATCAATGTAAAGTAAGACAATGACCATTTGTTCTTTACCTAACACATCTCTTGACTCATCAACTAGTATTGCAAAGTAGTCATCTCCAAGATCTTTAATGATAGAATTCCTTGTTTCACAGGCAGCAGCATTCACAATATCTTTTTGAATATCAGGTGATGTCGATTTTAAGTTGTTTTGCATTTTTCCAACAACAATTTCATTGATAACATCATTATGATTTGCAAGAAAGCTCAAAAGCTCTAGAAAATTCCCCCTGTTGCTTGAATCTAAGGATTCATCATGGCCATGAAAAGCTAAACCTTGACACAAAAGAAATCTTATGCAATCAATTGATGCAAGCAATTTAATCCGGTATTTTTTTTTCAATTCATCACTTTGTTTCTAAAAAGCAAAATATATATGCTGGTCTTGATTCATCAAGTCATGACACCTTTTCAAAGCCTGATTGTGCATGCTATTACAATCACCAACATGAGCATCAAATCTTTCTTTCTTATTCCAACCAAAAAAACCAGTTGTAACAAAAGTATCACCCCTAGATTGTTTTCCAATATCTAGCTTAAATAAGTAATAGGGTAGACAAAATGTTGCATCTTTGCTAACAATATATTCCAACCAACTACCATAGATGTCAAACCATTTAGCATTAAAGCGACGCATGACACCACCAATATTTCTCTTTGGAAAATTATGTTTTTGTGGTTGACAAGGACTTTTTTTTAGTTAAGCTCTTTTTATTTCATCCCTTTGATTTACATCATAATCTAAAATTCTTATGCGTAGTCCAGGATCTGCTGGAAGCTCATTGAATTCAATCTTACTCTTTTTAGAAAATTGATTGACACAATCACTAGATGAAGGTTCTTGATTTGGCCCTGAAGCTTGTAATGCTGGTGAATCTTTTTATTTTTTTGATAGTTTGATCACAAATTTATCCATTTTTTTAGATGGTCAAACATAAATCAACGGTCAAAATATAATAGAATAGCAATTAAATACTTAATAACTTGCTAAGTAAGGCTTATGAAAAGTCTTACTAGTAGGCTACTGTTTTTCTCATTATCTAAACAATATAAATGTATGAAGATTAAAGATAGGTGATTATCACATATTAAGAGCTGCAGACACAGGGGGAACTAGTTTACAAATACCATACTTTGAGACCTCTTTCTCAATCTTAAAAACACGTATTGTACAAGTTTCTTAATGTAATTATCCATTCTTTTTCTTATTAAATAGTCAAAAAAAATTTAAATTATATAGTTCTTCAATTTTGTTTTCCTGTTCTCTAACATTTGGTTTGACTTGTAAACCTACTTGGTTGATACATCCCAAATTAACTATAAATAAATACGACTGTACTTATAGTATGATTAAATATTCTTTTGTAAATTTATATTCCAATTCATCATATTGTTGTTTTGGTTTCAATTAATTTTTTATTTTTAGTATTAGCTTATGTGTAAATTAAATTTAATCAAATTAAAATACCAAAAGGAACAATGTTGCACAATGCACAATGTTTAGCAAGCATAGATTTAGTGGCACCAATACAAATCTTAATAGTCACGATCCTTGAAAAAAAGGCTAAATATTAACTGATCACATATTCACATATCATAGCTTTAAATAGATTAATTAAAAAGATGATGAAAAAGATGGCAAGAAAATAAACTAATCTAAGCATTATTTAACTGGTCGGATCAGATATATAATATATTCCTCAATTACTAAACAACATCAAAAAAATCATACATACTCTGTGTGTGCTGACCGCCGAGAGGAAAAGGAGAACCAAGGGAGTGGTTGGCTTGTTCTGGAAGCTTGTTTATTCTTGTAATGAGGGAATGACTTACTCTTGAAGCTTTTTTAGTTCTAGTAAATTGAAAACTCTAAACTTAAGAGTTATTTCAAAAATTTTAATTTAGGTTAGAATAGGGTTTAATTCCATATTTAGGTGTTAAAAATATTTTTTAATAGAGTCAAAATTCTCAAAACTTTGAAAATTATCTTACCGATTAAAAATCGGATACCAATAGGATAAAATTTGAATGTTTAACGAATTACAAATTAATTAGGGGTATTTCAATAAAAAGAAATTTCAGGGGTTCAAGGATTCCTAATTCAATTACAATTGAATTAGGGGAATATCCTTTGGGTGAGTTTCAACTATTTATGAAATCAAATTTTAACTATTTATGAAATCAAATTTTAATTATAGTTTAATTAGGGGAAATTCTAGGTTGTTACATAAAGTATACCAATTAGTCACTTCTCTCCTAGTTGAATTATTGACCCCCTAATTAAAGAATTTTCATTTTTTCACTAGGGTCAATTGAAGGTAAATTTTATTTTTTTGAAAATATTACATATATTTATATATACACACACACTTATATAAGGAAAAAAAAATTCAATGGGGTCATTTGACCCCACTGAACACCGAATGGCTCCGGCACTGCTTGTGGTAAAAGGTTATACTCAAAGACCCAATGTTGATTTTGAGAAAACTTTTTCACCAGTCGCTATGCCTAAGTCCATTAGAATTATGCTTGTCATTGCCACTTACTACGACTATGAAATTTGGCAAATGGATGTAAAGACCGCATTTCTCAATGGAAACATTGATAAGGAAATTTATGGAGCAACCAGAAGGCTTATACGTAAAGAGAGTGAGCAAAAGGTTTGCAAACTCCAAAGGTCTATTTATGGACTCAAGCAAGCATCCCGAAGTTGGAACATACGATTTGATGAGGCAGTTAAATCGTTTGACTTTATTAAAAATGTGTATGAGCCTTGTGTATACAAAAAAGCTAATAAGAGTTCGATACAATTTATTATATTTTATATCGATAACATCCTTCTTATTAGGAATAAAAGAGAGATGTTATAATGCACTAAAGTGCGGTTATCTTTACAATTCTCCATGAAGGATTTGGGATAAACATCCTATATATAGATCAAGAAAGATGTTAAAGCTTTTCTAATCTTTATATATAGATAAGATACTAAAGAGGTTTAGTACAGAGGAATCCAAGAGGGGGTACCTTCTTATGGAACATGGCCTTCGTCTCTTTAAGTCTATGGACCCTCAAACAGATAGAGAGAGAAAAAAGATGTCCCACATACCTTATGCATCCGGCATTGGAAGCATAATGTATGCTATGTACGAGACTGGATGTAAGAAACATTCTAAGTGTTACGAGCTGCTACCGATACAATTTCGATGAAAGTCACTGGAAAGTCGTAAAAATAATCCTCAAGTACTTGATAAGAACTAAAGATTTGTTTTTGGTATACAGCCATGGAGAATTAAAACTCGAAAGGTTTTCAGATTCTAGTTTCCAATCTGATGAAGATGACCTTTAATCTATCTTTGCATTTATATTTTGCTTCAATGGTGGCGTAGTTAGTTAAGAGTTCCAATGAAGAAACCATGGCCAACTCTACCACTAGGGCAGAATATATTGCCGTGTCGGATACTGCAAGAAAAAGTATTTAGATTAAAAGCTTCATCTAAGAGTTACATGTAGTGCCTAACATTGTGGAGCCGATAGTTATCTTTTGTGACAACAATGGAACCATTACGCAAGCAAAAGAACCAAGATCTCATCAGTGATCCAAGCATATACCAAGGCATTATCATTTGATCCATGAGATCATTGGTGGAGGCAACATTCGAGTAGAGAGAGTTGCCTAGAAAGAGAATATAACAGATCCACTAACTAAACCCTTAACCTAAAAGGTCTTTCAAAGGCATCTTGAGAAAATGAGCTTAAAGGCTATAGGGAATTTGCTTTAGGGCAAGTGAAAAATTGTTGGAATCGTGCAACGCAACCAATTAGATTGGCGTCTAAAAATTACTCCTTGTAAGACAATCTTGATTGAATAATATTTTATAAAATGGTCATCCTCATCTTATGCAACTAATTATATTCTTCACATGCATTTGGTTGAAGACTTTAAATCATACAAGACTACAGGACTTGATCACGCATATGATGGTGATTATGAAATAAATATCTATGGTTATGATTTTAAATATTCCAAGTCATAGAATTTTATGATATAGTTCATTTAAAATTTGGATAGACTTATACTAACGATGCATACTCAAAGAAGTTGGATATTGCCCCATTTGATGGGTAATCCATGTGAGACATGGATGTACATTGGTAGGTGCATGTTAGAGAACAAGTTCATTGAAGACTTACTTAGAATATCCATGAGGTAGCCAAAGTGACTTGTCAGTAGTGGAAAATTATCTAGCTTATGATGGTGTATATAATTAGTCATTTAACTTGAGAATCCATAGTAGCCTTGTATTTAGATCCTTGTGCTTTGATTTTGTCCTGACCACTTAGTAGGTCGCTCGGGGCTTAGGTTGGGCACAAGCTACCTAAGCATGGAGGTTGGTGAGTTCTAAAAACGGATCCATTTCACCCGTTGTGAAGAACAAGTTGATCTCCTATGTATTTTATAATGATCAATTCCAAGAAATCCTTGCGCAAGGTAATATGATAATTTAATGTTTTCCAAAGTTGAGGTAATAATTAGGAATCACGCATCAGGAACAGATACATAGTGATATGGGGTTACTCAAATGACTACGCATCCAGTCGCCAGACCCCAGCACTACACTCGACCTCATCTGTCGACTAGTTGGTACTCGGGCAGAGTATTCATTACCACGGGTAGGCAGGTCGACCTACGATGTCAATCCCTTGCACGGCACGCTACGGAGTAGTTTCGTATCTCGACCTCGGAGGTCGAGGAATGCATGGTACACCTCTGCCGTATTAAATGCTCTGACAGATAGTATGCCACCGCATTAATGGCGCGTGCCACCCCACTACTGCCTGGCGCAACAAATACTTCGACAGCGTACTACCCTACCCCTAAAACTTGCAAGGGTAGTTACCTGGAACAATACAAAGAGAGGAAATGACTAATTACCCCTCACTTTAGAGAAAAGGCCCTCTCAGCACACTAAGGGTATCTCAGACAATCCCCCAAAAGGAAAAGGCTATAAATACTTTCACCTCAACCTTCCTGAGGTATGCTATAAGATATACATAAAGTCCTTACTCTGCTGCTCGAGTTATCTCGTTGACCTATACTAACTTGAGCGTTGGAGTGCCATAGCCGAGGGCTCCTCGGCTAGCCTGATGTTTGCTGTGTGATTGTAGGATTCAGCACTTTCCACCACTAGAAACCCGATCTCCGAGGTCGAATCTCAACAAGAAACTCCTTCAGTCCTATTCCTAATGAATCGAACCCTCATCATTTGGCGCCGTCTGTGGGAAAGACCCTGAATCCTCTATCGAAAGATGGTGAACACCAGGCGAGCTCCCTCAAGGAGAGAAGAAAATAGGAGGTCTAGCTCCCCTCCCCTTCGACATCATCCGGAACCAAATGTCCAGGGATCCAGCGCCCAACCTAAGCCTCTAGTCACATTGACGATGCCCCAGTTGTTGCAGCTCATTAGTGAACAAATTTCTGCACAAATTTCGGCCCAGCTCTTAGCTGCACTAAATCGACATGCCATACAACCGGAACCGGTGGTCAGTGCAACACCCCAGCCTGCAGCCCTAGAGATGAGGCAACCCGAGGAAAACTCCCAGTGGCCTGAGTTTCGAAGACCCCCATCAATGAGAGAATTAAGCCCAGGCCATTTTCCTAGGGAAGTGACATGTCCCCCTCTTCTCCCGCAAGAAGAGGTAGCATATTCTATCGACCACAGCATTCGACCCCTTCGAGCCCCACAGCGCGATAGGGTCGAGCACTCGAGACTTTGCCCGGGCAGAAATACTTCTCAAGCGGATCAGCAAGAGTGGGAGGAGGTATCCCACCAAGTACAGCAGTTGAACAGGAGTCTGGACGAGATTTCGAGGAGGAACGTAGAGAGGACTCTCCATCTGGAGGGGCAACAGAGGTTTCGTAGAGAACGAGACTCACCATTCATCCAGGAGATCATTGACGAGGGTGTTGCTGTCGATGCCAAGATCCCGATCTGACTGCCAAGATATGATGGCTCAACGGATCCGAATGAACACTTGCTGCAATTTGAGCACATGATGCAACTGCATGGACACAATGAGTACATCCATGCGAAGATGCTGGTAACTACTTTCCAGGGAGTAGCTCTCGATTGGTTTCTGAAGCTGGAGCCGGCGTCTATATTCTCATATGACCAATTGTGTGGTAAATTTTTGCACCAATTCGCGAGTAGAAGGAAAGCCAAACTCCCCCATACGCACTTGCATACAGTGAAGCAGAACGAAGGAGAATCCCTCCATGATTTTTTCACCCAATTCAACACGGAGGTGTTGAAGATTGACAGCCCGAGGATTGAATTCTTGATCGATGTGTTTTTCCTGGGCCTGAAACACAAAGAATGTGCAAATGCGCTTATGCACGAACAGCCCAGGTCGATGGAGGAACTTCTCGACCTCACAGAGAGGTAGATGACTCAGGAGGAGATGAACAAGCTAAAATATGGCAACCTGGAAGTCGACAAGAAGAAGAACAAAGAAAAGAACGATCGACAGGCCAGAGAGGGGCATCGAACCCCTATTAAGCGCTTTCATGAGTACACTCTACTCAACCTCCTGAGGAAGGAAGTATTGTTTGCCATCCAGCATGACAATCTGCTGAAAAAACCCAGGAAGCTTGCGGAGACAGAAGCCATGAAAAAATCAAGGAAATACTGCCACTTCTACCGGCAGAAAGGCCTTGACACAGAAGATTGTTTCAACTTGCAAGATGAGATCGAGAGGCTGATCAGACAAGGCCATTTGAAGAAGTATGTCGTAGAGCAGGCCAGACAAGAGGAGGGCAAGCGCGACCAGACTCCCCGTAGAGAAAGGTCGGCTAGCCCGAGGAGAGAGGATAAAGGTAAAAAAACCATCCCAAAACCCCCACCCACCCATTCGTGGGGCTATTGATATGATCGCAGGAGGCCCAACAGGGGGAGATTCCAGATTCATAAGGAAGCAGACTCAGAGAAGCCTACACTCGGCCAGGGCATCTAAAGTTGAATCAGTCTACCAACTCTCGACCATTTTGAAGCCAGTCTCTTTCACAGATTCGGACCTCGACCATATGGCCGACAGGGGAGTTGACAGGAAAATAGATTGCCCCATGGTTGTAGCCTTTAAATAGCTAACTTCGAAGTCAGGAAGATACTGGTCGATAATGGTAGCTCCGTGAATATAATATTCCTATCCGCTTTGAATAGAATGAAACTTAGGGAAATAAAGTTCAATCAGGTCAAGACGCTACTGGTCGGATTTGGTGGATCTGAAATCATTCCGGAAGGATCCATCAACCTTTCTACAACATTTGGTGGTAGACGCCCCATTTGCTTACAATGTCATAATTGGCCGACCAGCTTTAAACGACTTTAGGGCTACGTCTCCACATACCATATTAAAGTCAAGTTCCCAACTCCAGCGGGCGTGGGAGAGCTGCTGTGCAACCTGCAGGATGTGTGGCGATGCTATACCATTTTCGTCGAGGCCAACGAGCAGAAGAAGCAACCACAGCTAAAGCCCTCGGGGGACGCCCTTGTAGCGAAACCTGAGGAGGGGTCGACATCCAAAAAGAGGAAATTTGAAGACACCAGAGTCGAGCTAGTTGGGGAATTTAAAACAATCGAGTTGGAACTAAGGAACCCCGATAAGACTACTCGGGTCGGAAGTGATATGGGGGAACGCTTGGAATTCTGCATGGTCGAATTCCTCCGACGAAACATTGATGTGTTCACATGGAAATCTTCCGACCTCCAGGGAATCGACCCAAACATTATTGTCCACCGACTCAATGTGGATCCTGCTTATAAATCGGTGAAACAGAAGACCAGGACCTTCAATGCAGAAAGAACACAAATTATCGAGGAGGAGGTCAACAAGCTCTTAGAGGTAGGATACATTGTAGAAATTCAATACCCCTCTTGGCTTTGTAATGTTGTGCTAGTTCCCAAGAATAAGGGAAAATGGCGCATGTGTAACGATTTCACCGATTTGAATAAAGCTTGCCCTAAAGATCCTTACCCTCTGTCTTGTATAGATTTGTTAGTAGACTCCACTACTGGTTGTGAGTTATTGAGCATGATGGACGCCTTCCAAGGTTATCATCAAATATTCATGGCACCCGAAGATAGGGACAAAACCTCTTTTGTGGTCTCCAATGGTGTATACTATTTTTTAGTTATGCCTTTCGGACTCAAAAACGTGGGCGCAACATATAAGAGATTGGTCAACTTCATGTTCAAGAAGAAAATAGGGAGGTCAATGGAGGTCTACGTCGATGATATGATTGTAAAAACTAAGAAGGCCGAGGACCACCTGGTCGACCTCGCCCATACCTTTTCTATATTAAGGGCCTTCGGCATGAAACTTAATCCCAATAAGTGCACGTTTGGAGTTAGAGGTGGAAAATTTCTTGGATACATGGTTAGCCAAAGAGGGATCGAGGCAAACCCACATAAAATTCAAGCAATCCTAGACATTACCCTACCCCGCACTGTTCGGGATGTGCAACGACTGGTCGAGAAGATCATAGCTTTGGGCAGGTTCCTCGCAAGGTTGGCAGACAAGAGCTTCCCCTTCTCCAAAATTCTCAGAAATGCAAAGAAGTCAGGGTTCCAGTGGACTCCGCAGTGCGACCAAGCCTTGGCAGAGCTCAAACAATACTTGTCTTCACCACCCGTGCTCGCCAAACCCAACTTGGGAGAGGTACTACAGCTTTACCTGGTTGTATCCACCGATTCTATCAACTCTGTTTTGACCTCGACTAGAGGAGGAACTCCCCGCCCAGCGTATTACTGCAGCAAAGCTTTGCAGGGCCCTAAGCATAACTATTTGGAGATCGAGAAATTCGCCCTCGCTCTTATAACCGCAGCTCGAAAGCTTCAACCTTATTTCCAATCGCATGTGATCGTAGTGCTGACAAATCAACCATTGAGGCAGGTGTTGTCAAAGCCCGATACCTCAGGACGGCTTACAAATGGGCCATTGAACTCGGAGAGTTCGACATCACCTTTCAGTCCAGGACTGCCATAAAAGCACAAGTCCTAGCTGACTTCATCGTCGAGAGCTCGACTCTCCCAGTCAAGCCTTCGACAAAGTCGTAGTATGGACATTACACATTGATGGATCGACAATAGCTTCAGGAGGCAGAATTGGTGTATCTCTTCGTTCCCTGCTTGCTGAAGAATACAACTTCGCAATAAAGCTTGATTTCATGGTCACAAATAATGAAGCAGAATACGAAGCCCTTATTGCAGGTATGCGCATGGCCGCGGAACTTGATGTTGAGCAATTAATAGCGATCATCGATTCCCAACTGGTCGCAGAATAGATCGAAGGAAATTTTGAAGCTAAAGAAACCAGGATGACCCAATACTTAGCTGAAGTTAAACGCTTACAACAGTCGTTCAAGAGTTTTAAGCTGAGCCAGGTCCCGCGATCAGAAAATGATCAAGCAGACACATTATCAAAGCTAGCCAGCTCAACCAGAGGCACTAGGGAAAGAACCATAATGTTCCTGGTGGCTAGCAAACCTTGTATCCAGGATGCTGATCATACGCTCATCAGTTCTATAGACCAAACCGCACCAGGCTGGCAAGAGCCAATCAAGCTCTACCTTAGTCAAGGAACCATTTTCTGACAATGTTAAGGAAGCTGTCAGGCTTAGACGATTGACAACCAAGTTTGCACTCGACAATCATGGACAGCTCTATAGGAAGTCGATATTAGGACCCCCGCTGAAGTGTTTAACACTCGATAAGGCAAACCAAGTGCTGCAAGAGATTCATGCTGGCATCTCTGGCAACCATTCAGGCGGTCGATCATTGGTGCACAAAGTTATCCGTTACAGCTATTTTTGGCCCACCCTACTACAAGACTCAGTCAATTTCTCTAGAAAATGCCCATCATGCCAGATCCACTAGAACATATCGCACCGACCAGCCACGTCGATAGTAGAAATTCAGATAACTTGGCCTTTTGACCAATGGGGGATTGACATAGTCGGAGCCCTCCCCAGAACATCTGGCCAGCGCAAGTTTATCATCGTGGTGGTCGAGTATTTTACCTAATGGGTTGAAGCCGAAGCAGTTTTGAAGATCACCGACTCAACCATCAAGAGTTTCATCTAGAAGAACATCAAATGTCGATTTGGCTTGCCCAGAATCCTGATATCAGATAACGGTACTCAATTCCAAAGTAAAAGTACTAGGAAATGGTGCGAAGCCTTAGGAGTCAGCCAACATTTCACCTCCGTGGGGAACCCCCAAGCTAACGGCCAAACGAAGGTCACGAACAGAATGATTCTCGACCACCTCAAGGCTCGAATAGCTGGCACATGAGCTAGTTGGGAAGACGACCTCCCGGGAGTGCTGTGGGCATATAGGACCATGCCCCGAACAGCAATGGGCCACATCCCGTATAGTCTGGTTTACGGATGCAGTAATCCCATCCGAGTTAATCCAGCATACCGCTCGAGCAATTCACTATAACCCGGTCAGAAATGTGTCGGAGAGAACAATCGACCTAATCATTGTCGACGAGTTGTGCCACACAGCCTACAACACAATGTAGCGCTACCAGTCTAAAATGGTGGAACGTTACGACAAGACAGTGCTGCCCCGGACATTCAAGGTCAGGGACCTCGTCTTCAAGAAAGTAAAAGTATCAAAGAACGTAGCAAAACTTGACCTGAAATGGGAAGGACCCTACTCAGTGGTTAAAATCTCAAAAAACAATGCTTATTGACTTACAGATGCATCTGGCAACGAGCTACCACGACCGTGGAACGCAACAACTTGAAAAAAATTTACGTGTAAAAGGCCCTTGGCCCCCTCTGTACTCTCCACCAGTAATGAAATTGATGATGTATTCCTGTAATTTAAAATGTACACAAAGTCGAGGCTTTTTAGCCAAGACCAAAATGTCGACCCCGCAGTCGACAAAGCAGACTTCACGCTGCCAGGTCGAGGCTTCCTAGCTAAGACCAAACTGTTGACCCCACAGTCGACAAAGCAAGCTTCACACCGCCGAGTCGAGGCTTCCTAGCCAAGACCAAACCGTTGATCCCACAGTCGACAAAGCAGGCTTTACGCTGCTGAGTCGAGGCTTCCTAGCTAAGACCAAACCATTGACCCCGCAGCCGACAAAGCAGGCTTCACACTGCCAAGTCGAGGCTTTTAGCCAAGACCAAACCATCGATCCCGTAGTTACCAAAGTAGGCTTGAAGCCGCCAGGTGAAAGTTTACCATGTTAAGCTAAATAGTCGACCCCGCAGTCGACAAATCAATTTTTCTTCCCGTCATTGACCTCAAAGTTAACCATTATCGGATTGACTTGATGGATCTTTGCTATCTATCCCCAGAACTGCTTACATATTTATCGTTGAGTAATCTCTTCGCCTAGTCAAGCAGTTCATACCTTACCATAAGAGTTTCACAGCTTTTAGGCCCATCTTTTGTGTTAGATATATAGTCTACTCGATGATAGAGACATGCATTCAGCAAGAGCAAAATCAATTAAATAAGTACGACCAGCGAAATTGGCCAACATAGCATTTGTTCATACACAACCAAAGAGTTCTTTGTACAAGGCCTCATCGAGGCGCCTTAACCACAAAAAAAAGAAACAACAACAACAAACAAGAACTTAACAAACAACAAACAGCAGCAGGCACGAGATCCTCGCCTGAGGGAACAGCAATTGGCACTGGCTCTGGAATAGCAACGACGATGGGGACGACGACGGTCGTGGGCTGAGAAGGGCTAGCTGTATCTCGAAGGAATTGCCTATCTGGAATAGGAAAGTACTCTGCAGCGTTGATTGTCCCCTCCTTCACCTTGAAGGTAAAGTCACCGGCAAACTCAAACTCCTGAGTCACAGCTTTCAGTTTCTGCTCGACCTCAGCTCACCTCCTTTGCTCATTCGTTAGCGAGGTCGACGGCTGCACCTCTGGTATGCCCTCCGCTATAGTGGTCTCGACGCCCGTTCCTTTGACCCCACCCTCATCCTCTGGATAAGGCTGCAGCTTCACATCGATCAAATGGCTCAAGCGATGCTGATCTTCCGATCGAAAGGCATAGCCCAGAAATTGCAGCTGCTTAAGTGGCTTTTCAAAGGAACTCCGGGGGTCATCAAGAGCAAACACGACACTCGCATCTTGGAATGCCGCGCTTAACACAAGCTGTTGTACCGCCTCCCGGCGCACCAGAGGCAGTATAGGATCGAACTCAGCCCACGCCTCGACCATACCTGTTGTTCGACCCTCAGATCGAACAGAACTCCAAGCGACCTACCCATCCAAATGTAATTTTTTCACCAGCTCATCCATCTTCGTCCTCTCCTAGACAGATGCGACCAGCTACTCGTCTCTTAGTTGGAGCTCCTTGGTCAGCTCCCCAACCTATTTTTCTAGCTCATCGACCCTCATCTTCGAAGACTTGAGCTGAGCCTTCAGAGTTTCTGCATCCCTGCCAGTCTCCAGCTGTTCTCGATCCGCCAGAGCCAGCTCCGACCTCCGAAAAAAGTTATACCCCAGCTAGCCGACCTGAAAGACAATAATATTATATGCTCGATGGGCATGAAGCAACATAATAGTAAGCAAGGAAACTTTACCATGTTGGCATGATAAGCTAACGCTTGAAGAGCCGCATCATAGCTCAGCCCCATAATTTTCTTCTGGTTAGTCGCGAACTGACCTGCTAGCAAAACTTTCAGCGAGGCAGCTCATGTCGGACCCGCAATCTCCGTAGAAAGCGAGTTATGTATGGACATGCCTGGTTCAGTCCCGAACCGAGGAGAAGGCCACTTTGGTAAGTTGAATAGCAAATTATCCCCACGAGCTCCGAAGAGATCATCTCCAGTCGGCGGGCTCAACCCCACTGCTTTTCCTTTCCCTTTTTCAGTAGCAGCCCTCCTGCTCCACCATCGCCTCTTGCCCCGACCTGCGGGGCTGCTGCCTGCGATCACGATTACTCAACCCGGTAATGGAGTCGGGGATGGGGTAGGCGCCGCAACCTCTTGGCGGGGGTGCCTCGATCGCAGCGGCTGCTCGCCATGCCGCAGTACCTTGCCGGTGCTATTGGTTTCTCTCTACCCTCACCAAAGCCTTCGCTCTCGATCGGTTCATGATTTCCAAGCGATCTGTCGAATAGCAAAATAACAAGGGTCAAAATCGACAGAAACAATCAAAAAGCAACAAATTAAAAAGAAGCACTATCTACCTAGTTGATCATTCACAGGCAAATTTAACATAGCTGGCGATAACCCAGCCAACACCAAATGCCTTTCCTCGATAAAAATCGAGAACTCAATCTAGCCAAATCCGACCAGGTCCCGAATGAAGGTGTTGGGCCAAGTCGAGGTAAGGTTACCTGGCATTTCGACATGCCCCATCCACCAACCCCGAGGAATAGTAAAACCCCCAGCCACTCGAACAAATAGGTACTATTTTTTCCATTCTTGCCCATAGGAGAAAGCGGGGGCTACAAGGAACTTACAGCGTGGTCGAGCAGTCAAATAAGAGAAGCCCAACTCGTGGGCGCTACCCGACTTGCGAGACATCGACAGGTGAAAAAGGTTGGAAAAATTTTCAAAACTGGCTGGCTGGTCGAATAGATGCATTAAAACAATAAAGCTACAGATGGTGGAAAAATATTTGGGCAACAACTGGGTTATGCACACTTGAAGGCCCTTAAGCAGGTCAACCATGGTAGCACTCAATGGGAACCTAAGACCATATTTGAAAGCATCCTCGAAAACAGTAATACAACCTACAGGAGGACGATGCATTCGACCAGTCTCCCTGGGAGTCAGCAGTTCGTATTCAGTAGGAATATGGTATAACTGCTTAAGGCGTCTCAGGTCGACAGGATTTGTGGTGGACACAATCTCGCTATAATGATTTTGTGTGAATAGTCGACCTCGCGAGGGAAGAATCTGGCTCGGCCAAGCTTCATCTCCCCCGTGGATGCTACTCGAGCTACTGGAGCTTAAGTTGCTGGAACTAGAATCGTCGCTCGACAACTCACTGGACTCTCCAGACACATATCTAGGCCTATCAGATTGGGTGACCTCACTATCCCCTCCTTGATTGCCCTCAGAACTAGATAAACCCAACATTATGTCAAAAATCTAAAGGGCACGGAGTAGAAATGAAGGGAGCACTTACTGAATCGAAGAGCTAAAACTAGAAAACCTTGACTGCGAGAACGTTGGGATAAGCAATCGACCAGAAGCTAAAGCAGTAAAAGTAAAAATGGCTGGTTTTACAGCAGATATTTATAGGGGTGCAAACGTGGGAAACCAAAAGCCTGTAATAGTGCAGTAACCGCTCAATAAATGCACTATACCCTTGTTGATCTTCAAAAACCCTGATCGATCCATAAAACCCCGGTCGACCCTGAAACCTTCTCATCATTTCTTGCAATAGCCCATCAGGCTACTTCCTAATCCTTCTCGTCGAGCCCTCGTTCAGCATTCGGAAGTGGGGGGGACTCATGATATGGGGTGACTCAGATGACTAGGCCCAAACCATATGGGCCTAAAGACACGGCCCCAAGCCCATCCAGTCGCCAGATCCCAACACTACACTCGACCTCATCTATCGACTAGTTGGTACTCGGGCAGAGTATTCATTACCGCGGGTCGACCTGCGATGACATTCCATGCACAGCACGTTACGGAGTAGTTTTGTATCTCGACCTTGGAGGTCGAGGAATGTGTGGTACACCTCTGCCGCATTAAATGCTCTAACAGGCGGCATGCAGCCGTATTGATGGCGCGTGCCACCCTACTACTGCCTAGCGCAACAAGTACTTCGACAGTGTACTACCCTATCCCTAAAACCTGGAAGGGAGGTTACCTGGAACAATACAAAGAGAGAAAATGACTAATTATCCCTCGCTTTAGAGAAAAGGCCATCTCAGCACACCAAGGGTATCTCAGACAATCCCCTAAAAGGAAAAGGCTATAAATACTTTTACCTCAACCTTCCTGAGGTATGCTCTAAGATATACATAAAGTCCTTACTCTACTGCTCGAGTTATCTCGTCGACCTATACTAACTTGAGCATCGGAGTGCCATAGCTGAGGGCTCCTCGGCTAGCTTGACGTTTGCTGTGTGATTGTAGGATTCAGCACTTTCCACAACCAGAAACCCGATCTCCGAGGTCCAATCTCAACAAGAAACTCCTTCAGTCCTACTCCTGAAGAATCGAACCCTCATCACATAGTTATCAAGACAATTTGGGAACTGACAAATATCTTGTCCTAAGCCTTTTTCTAGAGATACGTAATGGAAGGACCGTATTTGCATGGTAATCGTAAGCGAAAAAGGTTCAGTAGAATTAATTCATCCAATTGATTGGGCTCCATAGGTTTATCCTAGACGTAGACTATGGAGATTAGGTACTCTTTAATTAATGGAGATTAATTGAAAGAGTGATTAGTTTGAAAAAATTTAGACTAATTGGAATATTTAATATTCCATAAATCATAAGAAGTTGTGAGCCCATGTCTAATTAATTTGTGAACCTAATAGGTCCCACACAAAAACCTTTACCACTCTAAATGGAATTGGGAAAATTATTTAAATAGTTAGATAATAAGAATGGTCAAGTTTCAAAATGACCAAGTTGACTAATTAAAAGTTATTCATGATGGCTTGATTAATTTAAAGTGTTAAATTAATCAAATAATTTAAGAAATTAAATTAAATGAATTAAATTAAAATATTAATTTAATTGGGGGCCATATGACAATTTAATTAGTTTTAATAACTTAAATGGTTAAGTTAGTTTAATTAAATTGAAAAGTCAATTTAATTAATTGGATAATCTAGTTTTGGTGGGAAGATTTAAATGGAAGAGGCCATTTAATCAAGTGGCAATCTCAATTTTCTAATTCAAATTGGATTTTGATTAGTAAAAGTTAGTTTCCTAACTATTGAAATAGGATTTTAATTAGTATAGATTAATTTCTTTGTATGCAAGTGGGATACACCTTATAAAAGGCTTCCCCTCTCCCATAAGAGGCGGTCACTCTAAAAAGAAAAAACTCCCTCCTTGAGTTTGTCGTGAACAAAAACTCCTTCATCCAAGATTCTGTCTTAAAGTCCTTCTCTTCCAAACTTCTTCTTTTCCCTCCTTTAAAATTTCTTTATTCTTCATCCTTTTTCTAGCAAAAGATTGAAGAATTAGAGTGCTTGTAAGGTGTGTGGATACCATTAGAGATACCACACTTGGAGAGTATTTTGTTGGTGAATAAAAGAGATCATTGAAGAAGAGTTTTTCAAGAATAAAGGTGGCGGTATTAAGGCTTTGATAGGCTTATAGTTGCTGCCACTTGAGCATGTTCATTTGGTTGCTGCAAATTAAGGCCAAGAAGTCAAGAAGTGAGATCCAAGCAAGAGGAAGTAATACATATTCATCATTAAATTAAGGCAATAAATTTTTCTTCCTAAATTCATCATTAAGGCATAAAAAGATCCTTGTATGTAGTGATCCAAGTTATTTTTCATGAGATAAATTTTTTTAAAACTCGCTGTGTGATTGGATCTTTATGTTACTACATACTTCATTGCCATCCCCGTCCACTGCTCATCAACCGTCCTCCACCTCTCACAGCCCATCATCGACAATGGCCCGCTGCCCGTGCTCCACTTCTTCTTCTACCTCCCTTTTTCTTATGTTCCTTTTTTTTTTGGGTTTTTTTGTATGGTTCTCTTCTTTACTCCATTTCTTCTTTTTCCATCTTCTCCCTTTTTCTTCTATTTTTTTCTTTGGTTTATTGATCTTTTTTCTAGCTCCATTTCTTCTTCTTCCACCTTCATCCTCTTTCCCCAACACTTGCCGTTGCTCGCCCGCCTTCGTCCACTGATTGCCGCGGGTAGCCCACTGTCCCTCCACTCCACCAGATCACACTGTATGAAAATTTCTGGCAATGAGAAAGAGGACAAAATGGTAATATTCATTCTTATCCCAAATAACCAATTAAGTAAAATTTTATTGTCATAGCATTTTTGAGGGATTTCTCATCCCTTCTAAATCTATGAACAGTGAGATCTAACCTTTTTCTACCAGGCTTTCGTCTCAAAAAGTAGACAATGGATGATGGGATTAAAGGCCTAATCCTCAATTATCCCAAAATATAAACAGACCATAAATATACATCATAATATTCATATATACATCCCAACACATATATAAAATAATGTGCAATTAATATAAGATAATTACTTAGATATACATAAAAAAAATATAATAATTCTTATTGCATAATAATTTATATTAGAAACTTTATGATAATTTATAATATTCCAAATTAAATTTAACTTAAATAATATATATTCATTGTTATTTTTATTTCTAGTTGTATGTAAATATATATCTATAGATACAGTATACACTGATATTGTACCTATTATATTATTAAATATAATATCCGTTACATATTATTAATATCATATATATTGCAAAAATATAATTTATATAAAATACATAGATATTGTTAAATGATATAAATCGTAATAGTAATAAATATTTATTATATATATATATATATGACATCCAAATAAAATATAGTAGATGTAAATTAAAGTATTTTAAAATAATACTTATCAGATAAGATAATATTTTTAGCACTAATATTTATTTTATATTTTCTTCATATCTATACTATTATATATAGCACAACGGTGTGGGTAGTATAATTATGAAATTTTGACTAAATTATGAGTTCTTAGAATTTTAAAATTTTTTAATTGAATTTAAGAATTAATGTTTGATTATTAAATTTGATATTATTTATTCCTTTTAAAGATATCTAAATTTTTGAAATTATTTCTTTGATTAGAACAAATTATTCTTTATTTATCTCTAATACTAAAAAATATTGCATTTTATTTACAAAATCTCCTTTATTTCTACTCTCAATATATGGATGATTTATTGATCATTTGAATTCTATAATTTAATAAGTTTTTCATAGTTTTTCTATTATCTTTAATAATTAATTTATATTTGTACCACTATATATTGAGTGTATTACAAGTCATTTCATTAATATTATGAATTTCTAGCATATTTTTCACTCTATATCTTTGTGTACCATTTTATTTCATTCTTTAAATTGTTTATTATTTGCTTGATTTTATTGTTCATTTTTTATTTTTTATTTATTTTTTTATTTTAGGTATGTTGCATAAAGTGATTTTTTGGATTTTAATGCTATAAGTTTCTTTTCAAGCATAAATAAAGTCTATCATTTAGCTTTTATTGTTATTAAATTTGTAAACTTTTGTGTTTTTTTTGTTTATTACTTAGTTTAAGTTATCAATTCATTTATTTAATTTTTTTATTTTTAAATTCTCTTTTTGTTCATTTAATTTTATAATTTTACAAGATGAGATATATTAATTGCTCTTAATATTTTTATTTTTGTTACATTTTTATTAGTTAAAATTTCCTCTTCAATTATTGATAAATTTTGTTATTTAATTTTTATTTTACTTAAATTTGTAGCGCCCCCACTCGGGATAACTACTAAGCGGAGGTGCCACTAATTCAAGCTTGAAATCTAAATCAACTCATAACAAGGGAATCAAGAATTTAACCAACTCAAAGAAAAAACAACTTGCACCAATCCAAAATATCACTCCATAGAGCGTAGTATGTACAACCAAGTATCTTAGGTTTCATACAAACATCCTCATAGCATCTCTTAAATAGTTGTCTCGATTAGGTGTAGACTATATGTACAATTATAACACCTAATCTATTACAAAATAGCTTCCAACCGAAGCGTGAGCCTTTGTTTCTCACTTGGACCTATCTAGGAAAAGACTAAAAAATAGCAAAGAGGGTGAGTCTTAAGAACTCAGTGAGGGAAACACATAATAGGAGATAGAGGAAAAATATTGAATTTCAACAGCAATAAACAAGGTTATTGATAATAAATCAGATAATTAATTCATGATTGACGAAAATTAGATTTAGACTCATAAAAAACTTGAAACATGTAAACATTTAGAAGGCCTGTTGGCATCCTTCCTTGTTGCTCCTTGATGAAAACAAGGTAACTTTACAATAGCATTTATCATGAACTTCAAAAATTTCTCCTTATCTCTCCATTTGCTTGAGCACTCAGCTCGGCGGGTAATAATTTGTTTATATGGCATGGTTGACCGCATGTCGAATCCCATCACTCATAGCTCACTACCTTCAGCTCCCTGTTAAGTCGGGGTCAAAGGTGGGTACTAGCCAAAAGACCTATCACTGTCGGTCTGTTTCGCTCGGCTGTCTTTCTGGACCTAGCCCCGGGCCCAACTTCCCGTGGAATCTCTCCAGGTTGAACTTCCGAAGAGCGTCCCCATGGTTGATATAATATTATGTCAACAAATAAGAATTTAACTTTTTAAAGCAATAAACAATATATAACAAGGTACGAGTCTGAAACATTACTATACACAGTTTACTAGCTAGCAAAGCCGTTCTGGAATAATAATCCAAGCATTCCTCTGGGATTGGCACTCGGCCGATATAACCAATAATCAAGTATGTCGTCAAGGCCAAATAACTGATATATAGAATGAATTTAAATATGCCGACAAGGCCATGGATTGTACTAAACAATATCAAAAGCAAGAATTAATAAAACAAACTTCACAAGGGTTTACGAAACAAATAATAGATAACACAAGGAATCTAAGGCAATCAAAGATTTCAAGGTAAATTAGCAAGGAAAATACGGCAGAACATTAAATCGACAAGATCTTTTTAACAGTAACTACATTTATAAGAAGCTATCAATAAACATGGGGGTCAGCTGGCAAGGTTGTGGGATACAAAGGACAGGAAACAAATAATATAATAAGAGTTCTGGACACCATAATGGAAACAAGCAATAACCCTCATAGGGGTTTAGCACAATAACAAATAGGTATGAAAAAGGTGCCAGAGTGGCAGATCATCACCTCTATGATCCAAAAGAAACTGTCGTCACCTATTGCTCTGCGGGACCCACGTGTCGTTACCTAACCAAAATAATATTTCCACAGTGAAAAATCCATGTTCAACTTTAATAATCCAATTAAAACATTAATAGTCTTAAATTACTATTTGCTCGGCTAAAACAGTAATCTTGATAAAGACTTGCTAGTTATGCTGTCTCGATAAAGAAATATAATCAGATCCTTAATTATATAATCATTATTATAATATCATCCTAATCCACAACAATAGTCTAATCCCTTGATAATTAATCCTAATCAATGCTACTTAGTCTTACATTTATATAATCCTCAATTTATGGATTAATCACTTAGTATACTTATTTTATCCAAGTTGGGCTTATAGCATGACATGTCCTTGTCTACTAAATCGTATATTACTCCTTGCATGGGGATCATACACACACACACACACACACACATATATATATATATATATACATCAATCACCCCAAATCCTCAATCTTGACATCATTATAAGGTACTTTAACGGAGAAAGTACAATATACATGTATATTTATATATCAAGGCCACAACCAAAGCTTAACCCAAGATTGGCCATTGGAGTTCCAAAACCACAAACCAAGTAGACGGGTGCGCTCATTGCGTCGAGGAGGAGAAACTGCCTCTCTGCCACCACCGTCGGAGCATACCAGCATCACCACCAAAATGCGCTTTTAGCCTCCTGAGTCCAATGCCACCACAAATTTCAAGTTTAGCAGTCAATAACACCCTCAAATTGCACCCCGAAGTTGTCACCCAAACTCACGCCACCATCTCTGTTCTTCCCATTTCCACCATCGCCGTTGTGTCTATCTTCCAGGTAAGAGTACAACTAGCTTCCTCATGCCGAGAGCTTCCAGAAACACCGCCCACAAGTGATTTCTGGCCACCACTCCACCGTCGTCCGTCGAGCCCACCGCTACCGACCTTCAACTCCAATTTCCCGATGAATCGCCGCCTGAACCATCGTGCATGTGGTGTGCAAGTGTAGCTGGGAGTGAGAGGAGAAAGTTTATCAGTTTGGTGTGGAAAAAAATCGTCTGTCGGAGGAGAATCGCTGGTGATAGGCAAGGGGGTGATGCGGTGAAGAAGAAATGGAAAATGGGGGGGGGGGAATGAAATTTCCATATATATATATAAGCTATTGTTGCAATATTCTAATTTAGCCCAAATTTAGTCTGGTTAGTGCAATTGATCCCCCCAATGAATTAAAAACACAGCTTGACCTGGGTTGACATTTTCTTTCCATGCAAACCCCAAAGCTTTAAGAAAATATTCAAACAAGTTTTCAAAATTAATGAATTGACCCCAAAACTTTCTAAATTGATTAAATTAAGTAAAATTTCATAAATAAAAAATAATATAGATAATTACACAAATTATGAATTAATTAGGGGTGTTACAAAATTGCTATACATTTAGTATCCATTTGCTCATTTTTTGAATCAAGTTATTAATTTATTTGTTAAAATTTTAATTTATTTTTAAATTCCATTTTTTGTTCATTTAAGTTTATAATTTTATAGGATGAGATCTATTTTTTGGTTTTAATATTTTAAAATTTTGTTTCAGTTTTTGAATATTTATAATTTTAAAAATATGTCATTTAATTTTTTTCCCAATCATAAATATGTAGTTGTGTATTCATAACTATGTACAGTTTGAACTCTTTTTAAAAAATTTATATACTACTTTATCAATATGTATTCTTAGATCTTTTTTATCTATTTGAAAAAATTATGAGAATGTAGTTTCAATAGAAAATACACCAATTAATTTTTTAAATTTATAACATTGGACATTATTTAATCCATCAAAATATATAGGGTAAATGGCACGTAACCCCACCCCCACCCCCCGAATTTAATTGTTTTGGCACATTACCCCCCCCCCCCCCAAATACAATTCCTAGTAGATCATGTGGCTGGAGAAAAGGTTATTCTTGTCATTTTCACCTTTTCCCACCTTTTTAGCATATCTTTGTGGGATACTTTACGTGATGCGCTGTATATATATTCCCTTAAGATGGCTATTAGTTTGTAAAGTGCATTTCTTGCTAAACTAATTAATTATGTGTGTAATCGAAAGACTAAATTGGCTGTTAGTTGAAAAAAAGGGGGGAAATGTGTAGTATGTGAGCACTTCTTACTCTTTCCTTTCTAATCAGCAAGACCATGGTTTAGAAGAATGACAAAGTTAATGATTTTGATTCTTTTAAGGTTGATTGGATAATCATAGTATTACTACAATGAAGTATAAGTTTTACTATTTGTAGAAATTAAATATCTTTTATAAAGTAAGAAAAAATTGTTTTACAGTAATAATAAGATTAGTGATTTTACTTCTTTAATGTAGTTGGTTGAGCAATCTTACCAGACAACAAAATAAATTAATCATGTGAAGATGTCATTTACAGCACAACCACCATCCTTGCCACATGAATGAAAACTGAAAATGCTTCTAACTAAAATACACACACTAAAACTCATTCAGTTGTATTTCAATCAACAATTAATTTTGTAAACAATAGGAGAAGACAAATGAGCTAATTGAATGTAAGAAAAGAATAAGAATTCTAGTATTTTGTTATTCTTGGTAGATGGGTTTCTTTATTTTTTAAGTTGAAAAATGTAAAAATGACAAGGATAGTTGGGTTCCTTTTTTTTTTTTTTTTTAAGTAGAAAAAGTTGGGAAAAAATGAAAATGACAAGGATAACATTTTCTCCAGCCACATGAGCTGCCAAAAATTGTATTTGGAGCAAAGTGTTTTAGTGACTCTAAGTTGAGGGGGTGAAGTTGCTTTAAGCTATCTTTGGGGATAATGTGCCAAAACGATTAAATTTAGGTGGGTGAAGTGCCATTACCCAAATATATATCCAATTTTTTATTTTTTTTACTTTTTAAAAATTTGATTGTTTGAAAGGTTAACAACTTTTTTTGTTATTCCCTTTTTTCTTCTATTTGCGAAATATAATATGAAGATCCACTTATATTTATACAAAAAAATTGAGAATAAACATAGTAATTTATTTTTTCATATTTTATTTTACATTCTAAGTTCATCCTCATATCATATCACTAATTCCTATTTTAAAATCAATTTTGAATTTATAGTTACTTTATCAATTTACTATAATTTTAACTTTGTATTACTAATATCACTTTTTTCCTCACTTAATTATTTGATAACTAAGCTATGAGTCAAATTAAAAGGTTTTTATCTACTCATACTAATATTGGTTTTAACTTTATAATTATTTTAAATAGTTATTTTGATTTTTTTTAATTTTTTATCTTTACTATCATAGCTTTTTCTTGGTTTAATTGGTTTTTAATCAAAAATTAAAATTAGATAAGATTTTTTTTAAATTCTTGGCAGCCAATATATTATCTAATTCTTATATTTGAAGTTTTAACATAATATATATTTACCATCTTTTAAGTCTAAAGTATTATAATTTTAAGTTTTTTCCAACAACTTTTAAGCTATTAATCTCGTGTTCTATATATATATATCCTTCTCATAATTTTTATTTTCTAATGCACCTATCAATTAGTTTTTGGTTGCATAATATTTTCTTCTTTTAAGTAAAGTATATAACCATTTTCATAGACTTTTATCTTTGGAAGTTTTGAAATTTTTTTAACTTCTCATAGAATAATCTTAAAATTTATTTTCATGATATATATCATGTATATGAGATGTCTTTATAGATTCCAAGTTTTTAAATACTAAAGTTTAAAGCTTTAAATTTACTTTCACTTGACTATTTTTTGAAGTAATATTTAATTTTACTAATTACTTGACCATTTTTGTGATTTTTTATTTTTATATTGTTATTTTTAATTATATTTATAATTCATTAATTACATTAATATAAAGTAATTTTGAAAAATCTGTGTATAGTACGGAAATAATACTAGTTATTATATATTTGAATTACTTCAAATAAATCGAAATACTGAAGAATGCATTTTAAATTTGTTTTAACTCATCGACTAGCCACTAAATAAATAAAACCCTCCAAACGTATACCGTTTACTTTGAAAGGATAATAAAATAATTTTGATTTGATTTTTCATTAACCCACGCCTATCAAATCCAATTGAATTTTCACTTTAGAACCCATTAAACCCAACCACTTATTGTAAAAAATAAGCTAAGTATGTAAATTTGAAAATAGTGTCAAATGTGAAATTATTAGTATTATTCTAAATTCATCATTTGATATAAATTTATTAGGCAAAAAAATATGTAATACTCATAATATTCAATCATGTTAGCTAGTAAATAAATGTGAAATAATCTATTTAATAGCATGTAACAAAATAATTTATTTAATAATTAAAGGTATTTAATAATGGCAAGGAGACGTTTTCAAAAGAAGTCAAAGAAAACAAATTTGCAAGAACACAAAGAAGGAAGAAGAAGAAGAAGAAGGAAAAAAAAAAATCCATTTTGGGGTTTATATGCAAAGTAAACGTGGGCAAAATTGATATTTTACTAGAAAACAAGTTGACTAGGCGCGCATACAGTTCATTGCCAGAAGGAGGGGCAAAATTATTATATTTTTAAAAATACAAGGAAGCATGTTGCCTAATTTTTCACATGGATTATTCTGCCCTTTTTCCTTTTCACATTTTCCCACCCAAAAAATAAAAAGTTCTAGTAACATATTTCACTATCTTCATCATATGTGAGGATCATGTCTTATAGCTTTGTATGACCTATGGACTTCATCTAGACCTAATAAAAATAAAGATAGATGAAAAATTGCTTATGCATTCATACTAAGTAAAATAAGATGTTTACTACAAGAGTACATAACCCAATCAATGTAAATCGCTCTGGTACTCAATACTACTACAATTTCCCCCTTCGCTTAAGGTCAATTGTCCATGTATTTAAGGCCAGTCTTTCTTCTCACCAAGATGCTTATATATCATGTAGTAAATATAAGAAGCCCCGCTCATATAATATAGCTTGGCAAAATCAATAGATTATACTAGCCCAAGCCCTTAATTACCTAACTTAAAAAAATTTTATTTGACAACCTTTTAAGTTATTTCTAGGGACATGTTGAAATTCACTTTGAATCTTTTATTTCATTCTCTGTTTCATCTCTATTTATGCCAAGTATATTTGATTTAATTTTAATTAATTATTTTTATAAGAAAATATTTAATACGCATGTCATATATTCATGAAATGAAATAAGAGATGGAATAGTAAATAAAATAAAGAATTTAAACCGATTTAAATCTTGATCACTTAATTAATCTTATCTTTATAATTTATTCCATGAAGAAGATGTGTCCCACCAAAGGTGATGAAAGGTTAATTTAGTCAATAAAGGTTGGATTACGTATAAGGTGTCAAATTAAAGCTTCTCCACTTAAATAATTTTTGGGTCAAATGTAATCACACAGGGGTTTCAATTTTTGTTAATGACACCTTTTTCATCCACTTACATCCATTTTTCTGTAAAAAATGAGTGGAGATATCGAAAATATCCTTTGATTTCAACAACAGACATCTAGAATCTTGTAAAGTTATAATAATCATTCACTTCCACAATATAGATGCTACAAGCATCATCAAATGAACGGATAATGATACATACCTTCATCCTGCAAATTTTACACAATATATATATATTTATATATTAAATCTAACCTAAAAACATGGATTTGTTAACCAACCATATTTAACAAGTGCTCCAGATTAAACAAAACTTTGCAATTGGATTATTAACACACACCGTACCATAATGCTCTTTATTAATGATATATATATATATATATATATAGAAACAACTGCAACCAGATTAAATTTGTATTCACAAAATTCTAATATAATAACAAAAAAAATGTTAATAAATTTTCAACGAAATAAGAGATTACATGATAAAAATAAGTTGTATCTTCAGGAAAACAAAAGGTTGTGAAATACATGAAGGCAGTGAATTATCTGAAAATAAAAAGAAAAGTAAAGAAAAACGACAAAATATTTTTAAAAAGATTGGGGGGGGGGGGTGTCACAATAAGGAGGTAACATCAAAAAATGAGGAAAATCAGACAAAAACCTTGGAGAGATTAAAATAGAAAAGAGGGATTTCTTGGAGTTGAGTGCTGGACTATGTACCTCTATGAAAATTTATTGTTTTAGTTGGTTCTTGATTACCACCGTCCATAACAATAATCTTTGATTCAATATGAAATAAAGAAGAATGTAATAGGGTTTACTGATTGCAAAAATAAAGGGGATATAATTAGCAAACATAATATTTCTCTAGCATTTTTTTTTCTTTCAAGAAAGTGATTTATTTCTAACTAAAGTGATCAGCTAAAATGAGACTTTTTTATTAATTTATTTTAATTTTTTTTTGTTCGTGGAATTAGAATAAAAAGACAATATATCCTCTTAATTACCAATGAGTAGGGCTATAAATGGATATTCGAAAATTCATTTACTATTCGCATTCGTATCTATTCATAGAAAGTTTATCCGCATTCGTTTAAAGTGGATATTATCCATATTTGATTAATAGATATCCGATTATAAATAGATAAAAATATGGTAAATGCGTATCCAATTTGTTTAATATCCGCTTTGAATATATATTTATTAAATAATATATTATTTATATATTTTTAATAAAAATCTCATAATCCATATATGTATATATAAATTATAATTGAAGAATTGGGAAGAAAAAAGAATAAATTTAAAAAATATATAATATAGAGAAAAAAATTGAAGAATAAAATTAATCAACATAATTATTGATGGTTGCCTTTATAATTAATATACATAAATGTCGTCATCGTCGTCGCCATCATCATCATCATCATCATTATTATTATTATTAAGTACTAATAATCAATTATAAAGTCAATTAGTAATTAGAAAGTATGCTATTTGTTTGATTGCTTTCTTTTTAATAAAATTATATAGGTCCTTTTATTAATTAAAATATGTATTTATTATAGGTTTATAGATTCACGTATTTGGATATTTATAAATAGATATTTAAATAATTATCATCGAATATGAATATAAAAAAAATAATTCGAGTATAGATAAGTTTAATAAAATATGAATAAATCTGAATAATTATAATCGAATATGGATATCCGAATTCAACCGATATCCGATGGATACGAATTCGGATATCATTTTTAAATATCCATCAAATCCGTATCCATATCTGAATATTTAAAAAGTTAAACGAATACGAATATGAAAAAATAGTGTAATCAATTCGTTTAATATCCATTTACACCCCTACCAGTGAGTGTCATTATTAAAGATTGGAACGGATGCTGTTAAAATTGGTTATGAGAGCAATTTGGTAAATTAACTAAAAATGGCCTAATAACTTAAAATTAGTTAACTAAATAAAAAGGTCAGAGAGCTCAAAAGACAAGTTAAGCCCATAAAGGGTAAAAAACCCTAATGGGCCTAAGCCCATCGAGACTAAAGTTTATAAATACTAACTCCTGAAAAGAACTTGGGAGGAAGCAATCATTCATAAAGAACCACAAACTTGGAGAATTTTCTAGAAGAAAAGATCTCTTTGTGCATGTTCCAAAGGAAAAAAACCAACAAGAACAGTTATCTACATAAAAGGACCCTACTCCATTTTTATGCAGCATCATTTTGGCATCGTCTATGGAAAACTCAAGAAGAAAGTAGGAACACCTTCGCTAGGAACTCTGAAAGGCTCCCAAAGCAACTTAACTTTGCAGGAGAATGTAGAATAAAGTTGGAGCATAAAGTTGTATAAAAAAATTTCTAAGTCATCTGATGAGCACAAAGCTCCACTAAGGGATCTCTGAAGTCCTGAGTTTCGTGAGAAACTCTAAGTTACACTCAAACACCTTCCAAGGTGCCCCTAAGGTCCCCGAATGAGGCATCATTCGCAAAAAACTATCTCTGGTGCACACCAGGCACCTGAGCGCAGCGTTAGTCACTTAAACACCTCCTCCACATTAAACCTAAGAACTCTAACCCTAACTTAGTTGGAGACATTAACTTTTCAAAAGGAGTGACCTAACATCTTAAAAGGTCTAAACGGCAAGATTGAATACTTTATGCAAAAAACACCAACAATGAATAAGGACTCATGAATTCAAAAAGTGACATAACTCATGTGAATGTAAACGAAGCCAATTAAGCAACGACTACTTGCCACACAGATGTCCACATCATGGTTACCTGGTAAGTTATATTGTAAGCATATACTGGCCACAAAGACAACCTTACAAGCCTCGAAAATCATCTAAGTATTCTAGAGAATATAAAATCCCGCAAGCGATTATGAGGGATTTCAAGATGAAAAGCTCATGAAACAAATTAAATCTTATGCAAAATGCAAAGTGAGACATACTTCGATCTTATTGCAGCATATAAGTTCACGTGCTTACATTCGATCCATACTTGATCAGCACAATATTTAAAGTTCTTTCTATACATGAATTGAAATCAATGCGACTTTAAATCTTCCATAGAAAATTTACTCTCTACAAATACTGTAAAATACCCCATCAAGGCTAGAGACCTAATAAAATCCACCCAGACACAAAACATTTAAAAAAAAAATTTAAGTCCTTCACAGAGCGCAACTTCTAATTGACGCTTACTTCATTTAGAGGAATTTTTCTAAGTTCCTCTCTAAAGCAATGTTATTTTCATCATTATCTGACACTCAATTGACCCCTTTCATGTAAAAGATGATAGACGCGTTCGTTAAAAGAACAAGTACTTGAAAACATTTTATAGAACCTAAAACCCTAAGAAAAATCAGACGAGCTACATTAAAGTAGCCATCAGCCATCAGCCATCCAACTCGAGCATGAAAAAAAAGGCCAGACACCAAATGAGCGCCAACAAGCGCTCGACACAGGTATTCTCTCTCTCTCTATCTCTCCTTCTCAAAGTTAGATTCGACCTCAATCGTAACTGGAATTAGGTCCTCCTTCCTAACATTTCAATCTTTTAGGATCACACTTGAAAATTTGTCGAATTCCTAAGATAAATATAATGCAAAACTTTATTAAGTCCTCATATAATAATGACACAAAATCTTTCCAAGCCTCTTAACAAACACAAGCACGCACTTATGCATACCTAACTTGATCAATAAAAATTGATATTAAATTAACAATCTTTTAATAAAGTAAAATAAAGAAAAAATCACAAATTAAACTTACACTATATTTTCAATATGAAATTAAATCTTTCTATCAAAAATAGGGAAGTTTGATAATATTGCTAAAATTGGCTATAAGGACAATCTAGTAAGTTAACTAAAAGTGGCCCAATGACTTAAAATTAATTAACGAAGTAAAAAGGTCAGAGAGTCCAAAAGATAAGTTAAGCCTATAAAGAATGACAAAAAAACTCTATTGAGCCTATGCCCATCAAGACTAAAATCTATAAATACCGAGTCCCTGAAAGACCATATGGGGGGAGAGGGAAGGGAAGATCATTCACAAAAAATCATAAACTTAGAAAACTTTTGATAAGAAAATATCTCTCTGCTGTGTTCAAGAGGAAAAGAACCAATACGCATAGTTGTCTACTGAAAAAGACTCTGCTCCATTTCCATGCAACATTAGAAATGTTCAGGGGTTGTCTACCAAAAGAGAAAAGAGAAGGGGTATGATTGTATTTAATTCAATAATTTTTTGTAATTATTGATATCTACTAACATATTACTATCTTTTGGTTCATGTCGTATTCTTAGGGATGATCAAGGGTTGTCCGTGTTGCTATTGCTATTCTGCATATGGGAGTTGTTCATCCTTCTTTGGCTGAAGCAATTTCTTTCAATGAGGCGCTCAATTGGATCAATAACAAAAGACTTTCAAATATTTTTTTTGAACTTGATGTAGTTGTGAAGGCTGTTTTGAATAATCTTATGGATCTTTCTTATTTTGGGATTGTAGTTTCATATTGTAAAGTTCTCTTTGTCGAGGTAACGAACTGTTAGTTATTCTCATCGTTCAGTGAATTAGGCGGCTCATTGCCTAGTTAAGACATATGTTTCTTTGTCTAAACTTGCTATGTGGAAAGATCACATTCCTAAATACCTAATTGATGTAACTGCTTCTAATTTATAATGATACTTTTTTTTTTGGTGTAATGAAAAAAAATATTTCTATCTTCGTGATAAGGGTTCAATTCGTTTTGTACTGGTCCAACTATGAGATGGGATGAAACTCAACCTCACTAGTCGGTATTCTGGTTAAAGTGGGACGAATCCTGCAATCATAGCAAACGTCAGGCTAGCTAAGGAGCCCTCCGCTTAGGCCCTCCGACGCTCAAGTCAGCATATATAGATGAGATATCTCGAGCAACAGAGTAAGGGCTTAGTGTATTTGTGAGAGCATACCTTAGAAAGGTTGAAATGAGAGTATTTATAGCCTTTTTCTTTTGGGGGAATTGTCTGAGATGCCCCTGAACGCATTCAGGGGCCTTTACCCTTGTGCAATGGGTGATTAGTAATTCCTCTCCTTGCATCTTTCCAGATAACTGTCCTTCCAGGTTTTAAGGATATGATAGTACACTGTTGAGGCGCCTGCTATGTCAGGCGGTAAAGGGGGTGGCATGCGCCATTAATACGGAGGCATGCCGCCCGTCAGCGCATTTAATGTGGTGGCAGAGTACTGTACTGTATCGACGTCTATGGTCGATAAATTCGACTAGACGCCATTCTGTCATGGGGGCACTGCCAAGAGAGAGGTCGATCTAGGTTGATTGAGGTCGAATGCACATATGGGCCTCAGATGCGAGATTGAGCCTGGTGCTGTGTCTCTGGGCCAGCTTGGTTTGGACCAAGGTACTTGGGCCACCCTATATCATAAATCCCCCCACTTCGCAAGGCTGAATAAGGAATCGACGAGAAGCGTTGGGAAGTAGTTTACTAGGTATTTGTAAGAATCGACCAGGGTTTTTCAAAAATTGACCAGGGTTTGGAGCATTTATTGAGCAGTTACATGCATTATTACAGGCGTTTGGTTTCCCGCGTTTGCTCCCCTATAAATATCCGCGGTAAAACTAACCTTTTTTACTTTTACCGCATTAGCTTCTGGTCGAATGCTTGTCCAAACGTCCTTTCATCCAAGATTTTCTGCTTTTAGCTCTTGCATTCAGTAAGTGTTCCTTCATTTCTACTTCATGCCCTTTAGATTTTTGACATCATGCTAGGTTTATACAATTCTGAGGGTAGTCGAGGGGAAGATAGTGACGCCACCCAATCTGATAGGCCTAAATATGTTACTGGGCAGTCTAATGAGTCATCGAGTGACGATTCTAGTTCCAGCAGCTCGAGTGGCGACTGCTAGGGGGATGAAGCTGGGCCAAGCCAGATTCCTCCTTCGCGGGGTTGATTATTCACGCCAAATCACTATAGTGAGATTGTGTCTTCCATAAACCCTGTCGACCTAAGACGCCTTAGCAATTATATTGTATCCCCACTGAATGTGAACTTCTAACTCCCGGGGAGACTAGTCGTATGCATCGTCCTCCAGCAGGTTGCATAACTGTTTTTGAGGATGCCTTTAAATGTGGTCTTAGGTTCCCCCTAAGTGATAGTATGGTTAATCTGCTTAGGGGTCTCCAAGTGTGCATAACTCAACTGCTGCCAAACTGTTTCTCCACCATTTGTGGTTTTATTGTTTTGATGCATCTGTTCAATCAGCCCGCCAGCTTCGAAAACTTTTCCAATCTTTTCTATCTACCCATGTCTCGCAAGTCGGGTAGCTCTGACGAGTCGGGCTTCTATTATTTAACCACTCGACCACGCCGTAAATTCCTCGTAGCCCCTGCTTCTTCATATGGGCAAGAATGGAAAAAATGGTACCTGTTTGTTTGAGTGGCGGGGGGGTTTCAATACTCCACGGGGCTGATGGAGGGGGAATGTCGACATGCCGGGGAATATTGAACTGAGGCATCGTTAACGTGACTACTGGCTCAGGTTGGGAGCTGGATCCTTGGGCATTTTGGTTCTGGATGTTGTCGAAGGGGGGGAGCTGGACCTCATGTTTTCTTCTCTCCCAGAGGGAGCTCGCCTGGTGTTCACCATTTTCAATAGAGGATTCAGGGTTTCTCACAGACGGCGCCAAATGATGAGGGTTCAATTCGTTTTGTACTAGTCCAACTATGAGATGGGATGAAACTTGAACTCACTAGTTAGTATTCTGGTTAAAGTGGGATGAATCCTGCAATCACAGTAAACGAAAGGCTAGCCGAGGAGCCCTCGGCTTAGACCCTCCGACACTCAAGTCAGCACAGATCGATGAGATATCTCAAGCAACAGAGTAAGGGCTTAGTGTATTTGTGAGAGCATACCTTAGAAAGGTTGAAATGAGAGTATTTATAGTCTTCTCCTTTTTAGGGAATTGTCTTAGATGCCCCTGAACGCATTCAGGGGCCTTTACCCTTGTGCAAGGGGTGATTAGTAATTTCCTCTCACTGCATCTTTCCAGATAACTGCCCTTCTAGGTTTTAAGAACATGATAGTACACTGTTGAGGCGCCTGCTGTGTCAAGCGGTGAGGGGGGGATGGCATGCGCCATTAATGCGGAGGCATGCAGCTCGTCAACGCATTTAATGCGGTGGCAGAGTACTATACTGTATCGACTTCTATGGTCGGTAAAGTTGACCAGACATTGTTCTGTCATGGGGGCATTGCCAAGAGAGAGGTCGATCTAGGTCGATTGAGGTCGAATGCACCTCTGGGCCTCAGATGCAAGATTGGGCCTGGTGATGTGTCTCTGTGCCAGCTTGATTGGGGTCAATGTACTTGGGCCACCCTATATCACTTCGATTGTTTATGGAGAAGAAAGTTCAAAATATAAATAGTGCACTATTAAGATAGTGACGCAAATGATATAACTTCCCATAAGAAGATTATAATTAGCTCTATATATTTCAATAGCAATCCATGATCTGTCAGCTTTGGAGTCGAGTTGTCTCATCACACTAACATCTTAGTAGTTTCGGTAACGAAGTCGCCTTTCAATTAGTAATTAGAAATTAATTCAAATATTTCAAAATAATTAAAAAAAATTATAATTATGTTAGAAGAAATTATTAGACTACGTACAGAAGTGTAGCTTGTCGTCGTTGCTTCTTGCTTCGATTTATGAGACATCATATTAATTAACTTAGTCAAATCGCAACAGCATTATATAACTTTGATAGTAATTATTACTAGAAAGGTTTGAAAAGATCATTCTACCCTTGGACGCGGGGTTAATTATCCAAACATGACAAGATCCGCGTCTTTTTATTCGGGTCGCAATCCGGATGAACCCAACCCAGCACGGTTCATGACCTGCGCATCAGACCGTTGATTAATTGAGGATCTGACACGTGACATAATGCTAGCTCGACCCATACATAAAGGATAATCTGTTATCTATAAAAGACAAACCCAGCACAATTTCAGGTCAAGTCATTATTAGTCATCTTCTTTCAATCTCTGCTCTTTATTTTGAACTCATTTGATCACTTCACTAAATTAGGCATCGAAGGGCCTTAGTAGAGGACGATCTCAGCTAACCTAACGTGTTCTCTTGTGATTAGGTTACAAATCCATAATACACTTGTACGATTTTGAATCGAGATCGTGGTCTTGAAACTCGAGCCGCATCAAACTTTATATTTCCCATTTTCCCAAGACATAAATACAAATTAAGAGCAATTGAGTTGTCTGAAGATTGAGTCAGGAATCAAAACCATATATAGGCATAAAAAATTAATAGATGGGAATGTCATAGAACTATTACATTACATGTGTCCCACGACAGAAGTTTTTTAACAAGTGCGCGCAAGGATATATATAGTCTATCGTTGGTATCTTATTAATTCTGCAAATGGGAAAATACATATTATTTAGTAGTTGCCAACCATGATTGAGAGGGACTGCAAGACAAAATAAAAAAGAAAAATATTAATACAATTAAGTGCCAACTTGTCGTAATATTAGAATATTTTTTGGTGATAATATATGATGCTGAATCATTAGTGAGAAAGCATAATGTACGTAATGTTATTTTTATTTTTTTATCCATATTTATATGTTTGGGTTGGGTGGCAGGGGGGAGGGAGGTGGTCTAAGGAGTGGGTGTTGCATGTGCTCTCCATTTTTTATATATACATTAAAAAAAATGTCTTATTTTTTTAAAAAAATTTATTTTAATTAAAGTCATGATTCTGTTATACTAATTTTAAATAAAAATAAAAATATTTAAAAGTTTTACTTATCCGGCTCATATGGAAGGATGAATTAGGATTATATTATGCTTAAAACTTCAGATTAATACACGTATATACTCATACATAAAATTTAATATATTTTATTTTAGTTTGATTATTACTAATCACACGTATTCAGTATATATTGAGTTTGACTGAATTCAAAAAATTAAATATATATATATAAATCTTTTGAATTATCTATTATAAATATTTGTATTTCATCTATATTTCACTCCATTAATGTATAGTATATAACCCATGATCAAATACCTATTTAAATAATATTGTATACACTTAATCAATATTATACAATACATAGTTGGTAAAAAATATTAAATAACTAATATTGAATTTCACATGCAATGTTTACTACAGTTTAACTGCAATTTTCAAGGTGTCATCATGGACGGTGGCATATTTTGGAATGCGCAATCAAATAGTATTTTTTTTTTTTAAATTAATTTCTTTGACTTTTGTTTAAGAATATTTCATGTAATTATTTTTTTAATTTTTTAAGAAATTAAGATACCCAATATCTCAACAATAATTATGAAAGATACCCTTATATATGATCCCAAAGAGAAGGGATAGTTGTACGAATTTGTATGTTTAAAAGCCATTAATTACAGAAATTGTGAAAAAAAAAATGGTTAGTAGAAAAAATGAGGAATATTTTAAAATTGATTGAAAAATAATTGAAAAATGGAATGAAAATGTTAGGTGTGCTTGGGGAAAAAAAAACACTAAATTATCCCTTAATGTGAAAATCTAAAAGATTAGTAAGGAAAAAAAATTCAAATGTAATTTATAAATATTCATTAAAAAATTCAAAGTCGGAATAAATATTCTCAAAATACCTTTTATTTATACTCTATTTCAATTTTTTTAAGCGATCACATAAGCGCCGAAAGCTCCAGCTCTCATCATGAGAACTCCCTTACTTATCAGGCAATTATTTTGTCACACATTTGTTACATGATTGATGCGAGAATGGTCACACGTTAACTTATGTGGATCATTTTAATTACTTAATGAATATTATTATCTTTCCACTAAACCACAATAACTTTTATACCTATTGAATCAAGTTCACCAATTAAGAGATTAACAGAAATATTCAGAGTAATTCCTTTTCATTGCCAGAAATACTCATATCTTCTTAACCTGGATTTTATTGGCAAGTTGTATGAAATTGCTTTATTATTCAATTCATCTAAATTATATAAAATTAAAAGAATTATAACACTATAAAAGAAGGGTATTAGGGATCGCTCGAGTGGTCACTAAATAAGTAAAAATCGGTCACTAACCACTCGAGTTGGTTACAAAAATTCTCATCACTGATTTGCATCAATATATAAGTCACTAAATAGTGATCGCTAAAAAAAGGGGCGAGCGGTCACCAAAGAAGCAAAAATTGATCACTAATTGATTTAGTGAGTGCTCGAGTCAGTCACAAAAATTCTAGTCACTAATTTGCAATAGTCACTAATAGATCACTAATTAGTAACTGCTAAAAAGCAATCACTAATTAGTGTTGACAAAGTGTGGTCACTTATTCCATAATTTAAAAAAAATTATATGTATTACTAGACGGTCACTAACTGCTTGTGTGGTCACTGAGGAATATTATTGACCGCACAATCGGTCACTAATTACGTGGGCTAAAGAAATTTTACTTTAGAAAGTTTGCATCTTTTGGTGTTTGAACCCCAAGACCTATTGTTTGTAACAATGAGATACTAGCAAGTACACCAAACATATTTTCATACACTTATTTCAACAAGATGATATATAACATATAAACAAATAAAAAAATAATTGTAATATTCTTATAAATAAGTTATTATTATTTTGTATTTTAAAATTTAACAAAATAATGTTTATTTAATATTTGTGTAATTTTTTCTTCAATATAATATAGTATAATATTTATTATTTATAATTATTACCTCTAAATTTTAGGCATATTTGTCTTAATATATTATAAAAACATTGGAAATAGTATATACATAATAGTAGTAATAAATAGTATACACACATATATAGTAATACATGTATATACTAATAAATACACCTTAATATATAAAATTATATATGTTAATATATTTACTCATAATATATGTATAATATATATATATATTTTATGGACATGTATATATATTAATTAATTCTCATTTTCTTTCTTTGAATAAGAATATTATTGATATGGGTAGGCCCAACATACCCAATGGGCCTATTACCTACCCAAATTATAAAGAGCAGAGCACAAGACTACTCCGACTTATGAAACCCAATTCCCAAATCCGACCTATAAGGTTGAATTGTCTGACCTCTAGGTCGAACAAATGGAGCAACAACATTAATGGCAACCTACCACCTATCCCGCCCACATTAATTGTGCCTCAACCACCAGATTGTCTGCATTAAATAGATTGACGGCACATCACCTATGCATTAATGGTGGTATGGATCTCTTTCCATGCCGGCCTGCCATTTGTATAACTCTGACCTAGGTTGAAAAGACCTAATTTGCCGCTATTCGTGGGAATAGTGTATGAAATATGGTGGAGAGAAACTAGTCTTTTAATCCCCAATCAATCACTATAAATACCCTATTCTTCAAAAGCAACGGTAAGCTTACACACTCTCTTTAAACTGTTACCCTGCGAAATTATTCTCAGGTCGATATGCTGACTTAAACATTGGAGAGTCTTAGCCGAGGACCTTCTCGGCTAGCCTGACATTTGTTTCGTGGCTGCAGGTTCCATCCCACGCCCATAAAATCCACCTTTCTGGTCGAGTGACCCCATCAGGTCGAGTTCCATAAGCTCATTACACTAAATTTAACATCATCATTTAGCTAAAAATCATCAACATCAGGCGAACTACTTCAGAGTGGTAGAGTGACCATAGATCACCACCACCACTGCCACCGCCACCACAGGATCAGGTAGACCAATAGGCAGGAGGCCTTAGTTTTCAACCGGAGCAGGTGGTCACTTTAACTATCCCTCAACTCATGCAGATGATTAGTGATCAGATTTTTGCTCAGCTTTCAGCACAGCTGTCTGTCGCTTTGCAAAGGCACAACAACCAACCAGCTCCCGCTGCAAGTGCTACTCCACACCCATCACACCAAGAAGAAAGACCACCACAGGAAGACAAAACAAAAAATGAGACTTGTCATCACCTTAGTAGGCGAGACTTGAGCCCTAGTCGGAGTAGAAGATTTAGCAGAACATTTTGTTCTACCCGATCGAGCCCAGCAGCATGAGCAGGTTGAGCGACATAGACCTTAGCCCAGTCGGGGATATGTCCAGAGCTGACAAGGACAAATGGGAGAAAGTTTCGCACTGAGTCCAGCAGCTCAATCACAGACTTGAGGAAATCTCAAAAAGAAATGTAGAGAGGACACAACATAACAATACCCCCAGATTCCAATGCAAGAGAGAATCTTCTTTCACTCAGGAAATCATTGATAAGCGCATTGTAGTTGACGCAAAAGTCCCCATTGGATTACCTTGTTATGATATATTAAATCACCCTAATGAGCATCTTCTGCAATTTGAACACATGATGTAGTTACATGGCCATAGCGACCACATACACGCGAAAATGTTGGTCACTACCTTTCAGGTAATAGCATTGGATTGCTTTCTTAAGCTTGAGCCTGCGTCCATATTCTCTTATGATCAACTCTGTGACAAATTCCTCCACCAAATCGTTAGTAGAAGGAAAGCAAAATTGCCGCATATTCACCTCCACATAGTAAAGCAAAATGAGGGTGAATCCTTCAGAGATTTCTTCACTAGATTTAATCTAAAGTTTTAAAAATTGATAACCTACGGATTTAGTTTTTGATCGATGTTCTGTTCTTGGGGTTGAGACATAAGGAGTGCGCTAATGCTTTTGTCAGGGAACAACCGAGAACAATGGAGGAAATCCTCGACGTCGTAGAAAGATACATGACATAAGAGGAAATGAATAAGATGAAGTTTGGCATAGGAGACTCTAACAAGAAAAAAGGCAAAGAGAAGGATGACAGGCACCACAAGGAGGGTCATCGGTCTCCAATAAAGCGCTTTCACAATTATGCCCCCACTCAACACTCCTAGGAAAGATTTCTTGTTCTCTATACAACACAACCTCTTAAAAAGACCAAGAAAACTCAACGAGACAAAGGCCATGAAGAAGTCCAAAAAATATTGTCATTTTCATCAACAGAAGGGACATGATACCCAGGATTGTTTTAACCTTCAAGATGAAACTAAATGCCTCATCAGGCAAGGCCACCTCAAAAATATGTCGACTAGAAAGCCGTATGAGCAATGGCTAAAGCAACCAGACTCCCCGTGGAGAACAGTCGGCCAGCCCACAAAGAGACGACAGGGGAAAGTAGAAGGTCAAGGAAGACCATCCCCCCTTAAGAGGCATTATTGACACAATAGCAGGAAGACCAATCGGGAGGAATCCAAATCAGCAAGGAAGCAAGCATAGAGGTATCTTGAATCCAGTAGCTCGACATAGAACAGGCCATCTACCAGCTTTCAACAAGCACAAACCCCATATCTTTCTCAAATTCTGACCTCTCTCATTTAGGAGGCCACGACACAGAAAGTAACCTGGATTGCCCCTTGGTGGTATGTATTGAAATTACAAACTTTGAGATCAGGAAAGTTCTGGTAGACAACGGCAGTTCAACAAATATCATTTTCTTGCCCACACTTGATAGGATGAAACTAGAAAAGCTAAAATTCAACCCTGTCCGAATGCCCCTAGTCGGCTTCAGAGGATCAAAGATTATGCCCATTGGATATATAAACTTATCCACCTCTTTTGGAGAAACACCCAAAAGGCGCACCCTTATAGTTAACTATCTAGTCATTGATGCGCTCTTTGCTTACAGTGCCATTATCAAGAGGCCAGCGTTGAATGATTTCTGAGAAATTATATCTACGTACCACATGAAAGTTAAGTTCCCAACAGCAGCTAGCACTGGAGAGTTATTGTGTAATCTAAATGAGGCATGGCGTTATTATACCATTTCGATTGCATAAATAGAAAGCTCGACCCAAACTGAAACCCTCGAGGGACATCCCTGTAATGGAACCTAATGAGGGATAGACTAACAAGAAAAGGAAAAAGAAAAAACACTCGGATCGAGCCTACCAAAGAATTTAAAGTAACAGAGCTCGAATTCGATAACCCTGATAAAATGACGAGGATATGAGTGACTCTGGGGCACAATATGGAATGCATGTTCATCGATTTTCTTAGAAGAAATATTAATGTTTTTGCCTGGAAAGCAACCGATCTCCAGGGAATCGACCCGTACGTCATCATCTAACATCTTAACGTTAACCTATCCTTTAAACGGTGAGATAGAAGACGAGAACTTTCAATGCAGAAGGAACCCAGATAATTGAGGATAAGGTCAACAAGCTACTAGAGGCAGGCTATATAGTTGAAATACAATATCCTACTTAGTTATGTAATGTAGTCTTGGTCCTTAAAAATGAGGGCAGGTGGAGAATGTGTAATGATTTTACTAATCTTAATAAAGAGTGCCCCAAAGACCCGTATCCTCTACCTCGCATAGATTTGTTAATAGATTCAACTATAGGCTGAGACTTCCTCAGCATGATGCATGTCTTCCAGGATACTATCAAATCTTCATGGCACCAAAAGATAGAGATAAAATTTCTTTTGTGGTTCTAAATGGCGTGAATTATTTTCTAGTCATGCAATTCGGATTAAAAAATACTAGTGCAACATACCAAGACTAGTCAACTTCATGTTTAAAATGAAATAGGTCGATCCATGGAAGTTTATGTCAATGATATGATTGTTAAAACGGAAAGAAAATGGGACCACCTAGCTAACCTCAACCATACCTTCTCGATTTTAAAAGCCTTTAGTATGAAGCTCAACCCAAACAAATGCACATTCGGAGCAAGAGGCGGAAAGTTCTTGGGATACATGGTCAGCTAGAGAGGTATTGAAGCTAATCCACAGAAAATCCAAGCTATCCAGGATATCCCACCACCGAGAATAGTAAGAGATGTCCAGAGATTGGTCAGAAGAATTATTTCTCTCGGGCGATTTATAACTCAACTGGTAGACAAATGTTTACCATTCTTTCAGGTCCTCAAAAACACAAGAAAATTTAAGTGGATAGAACAATATGTCTAGGCTCTAGTCGAACTCAAACAGTACTTAACCGAGCCACCATTGCTTGTGAAGCAGACGGCTAGAGAAGTATTGAGCTTGTATTGGCAGTCTCCACAGCAACAGTTAGTTCAGTTTTGGTATCTACTCGGCAAGGTTTATGTAGGCCTGTATATTACAGTAGTAAAGTTTTGCAAGGGCCTGAGCATAACTATTTGGAGATTGAAAAGTTTGCACTAGCATTAATTATAGCGGCACGAAAACTGAGACCCTATTTTTTTCGCACACTACCATAGTTTTGACAAATCAATCGTTGAAATAGGTGCTCTCTAAGCCTGATACTTCAAGGTGGTTAACCAAGTGACCATTGAATTAAGAGAATTTGACCTCAAATTCGAACCCCGCACCGCTATAAAAGCTCAGGTGTTGGCTGATTTTATGGCAGAACGATTCAACCTACCCCCAATAGTCGAGCAAGAGTAGCAAGTTTGGTCCTTGCATATGGATGGATCAGCCAATAGTTTAGGGAGAGGGGCTGGCATCTCCCTGTGTTCCCCTCGAGTAGAGGAATACGATTTCGCAATTAAGTTTAATTACCTAGTTACCAACAATAAGGCAGAGTATAAAGCTCTCATAGCTAGGATGAAAATGGCTCTCAGTAGGGGGATCAAGCAATTAGCAGCTATAACGGACTCACAGCTCATCACAGAACAGTTTGGAGGTAATATTGAAGCTAAAGAAGCGAACATGAATACCTATCTGATAGAGGCCAAGCGACTTGAGCAGTAATTTGAGAAGTTCACACTTAATCAGGTACCTAGGTTGGAAAATGAAAGAGCAAGCGCACTTTCAAAGTTCGCTAGCCCAATGAAAGGCACCAAAGAAAGAACTATCACCTTTTTGGTCTTAGATAGGCCTGTCGTTGTTAACCTTCAGCAAAACCAGATCTTTGCGATAGACATCGCAGGCTAGAGTTGGATGGATGAGATTAAGTGCTACCTCAAGGAAGGCAAGGCACCATTAGATAAGGCAGAAGCCCTTAAGATAAAAGCGCGCTCAACAAAATTCACTTTAGACAAGTTTGATCAGCTAGCTATACAAGAGGTCCATTTGAAGACCTCCACTAAAGTGTCGACCAAGGAATGGACGTCTTGCAAGAGGTCCACGTAGGCATTTGTGAAAATCGCTCGGGAGGTCGATCATTAGCTCACAAAGTCATTAGGGATGGATATTTTTGGCCAACCTTGCAAACAGACGACGTCGAATTTGCTCGAAGGTGCCCGTCATGCCAAGTTTATGCTAATATACCCTTGTCCTAGTATAGATCATGTGGTCATTTGACCAGTGGGGAGTCGATAAAGTAGGATCTTTCCCAAAAACTACTGGCTAGAGAAAGGACATGATTGTAGCTGTTGAATATTTCACCAAATAGGTCAAAGCTGAAGCTGTGCCCAAAATCACAGATGCCGCAATAAGAAGCTTTCTATGGAAAAATGTCATCTGCCGCTTTGGTTTACACAAAGTTCTCATATCCGACAATGGAACCTAATTCCAAAGCAAGTGGACCAGAGAATGGTATGAAAGTCTTGGAATTAAGCAACACTTTACTTCGGTGAGAAATCTGCAAGCTAATAGTCAAACAGAGGTTACCAACAAAATTGTTCTCAAACACATCAAAACTCATTTAGAAGGATGCAAGCTGGGCAGATGATTTACCAAGAGTCCTATAGGCCTATCGAACTACCCTAAGAACTGCTACCGGCCACAGCCCTTACAGCTTAGTTTATGGTTCCTACATAATTGATCTAACATATAACCCGAGTTATCCACTACAACCCAATCAGGAATTATGTTGAAAGAGAATTCAATCAAGAAATGATCGACGAGCTCCACTAATAGGCTTTCACCAAAATGCGGAGGTATAGGTCAATCATGGCCAAGCATTATGACAAGGGTGTAAAGCCCAAATGTTTTAAGGTTGGGGACCTAGTTCTCAAGAAGGTTGAAGTCTCTAGAAATGTCGGCAAGCTCGATCCAAAGTGGGAAGGACCATACTCCATGGTCAAGGTAGCAAATTATAACTCCTATCGATTGGCTGATCTAGTTGGAAATGAGTTACCACGACTGTGGAATGCAATTAACCTTAAGAAGTTTTATGTGTAGACTGTTTTGTACAGAAAGCACATAATTCTTAATTATTAAAAATGATCAAGTCGACCCCTCAGTCGCGCGATCAAAATTGCGTAATTTAATTATTAAAATGATCAAGTCAACCCCACAGCCACGCAATCAAAATTGTGTAATTCAATTATTAAAAATGATCAAGTCGACCCCACAGTCGTGCGATCAAAATTGCGTAATTCAATTATTAAAAATGATCAAGTCAATTATTTAAAAAGTTGATCTTGGGAGGCATTAAACAAAGCAACAAGTATTGAAGTCGGCAAGAAACATAACATTGAATAAATATGCAAGTTTGTAGCAAAATAAGAAACACCATTAACAAGCCCCTCAAGGCTATACGTTTTCCCAAAAAACTAGAAAGAAAAATACAAGGTGTTAAATCCATCTAGCTAAACCCCCACGTCCTCCCCTCATCGTGCTATGGCCTCGTCAGCCCTAAACCCTAAACCTTGTCAACCGTTTCGAACAACTCTTCGGTCGGGTCAAGACCCACATTCAAAAATGGCCCCTCGACCTCTTGCTCAAGCAGCCTACCCTGAGTTGCTGCAGCAGGCTGCGAGGGCCCTGCCTCCTCGCTCAGAAATACCCGACCACCGTTGGGGAAGAAGTTCCCCATATTTACTTCATTATTCTTTATGTCTAGGGCAAACTCTCCTACAAACCTAAACTCTTCTCCCACTGCAATGACTTGGGAAAGAGGAGTGGTAGCTGCTACATAACCCCCTTTAGCAGGGGCATTTTCATCAAATGCTTCCAGACACTCGTCCTTATTCACGTCAAGCCATGCCTTGTTCTCAACCCAAAAATCATACCCCATGAACTCAAGTTGCAAATTGCACGGTCGTATGCTTCCTTTGCATCGTCCATGCTGAACATCATGCTTGTATTTATAAAGGCCAACGAGAGCATAAACTGTTGCATGGCGTGTCTCCAAATCCCAGGAAGTATCTGAAAAAATTCTGATAGGGCATAGCGCACGCGTTGTCGTAGCCATGCACTTGTCCTAATTCAGATGCCTCTTGGATTGAATTGACTGTCTTCTTAAGCTGTTCTTCAGCCTGGCTTTTGCCTTCAACGACAGCAAGCAATTCGGCGTCCTTCTTTTTGAGCTGCTTGGTCAGCTTAGCAAGTCTCAACTCCAGTGATTAAACCTTGGTTTTCACTAGCTCATTTTGTTCTTTCTCTAGTTCTTCACACTTCTCCTCAACCGCATGCAATTGGTCTTGCATAGCTCATAGCGAGGTGGAGATTGTACCCCTATTGCCCGACCTATGAAAATTAAGCAAATCATTATCAATTTCAAATTTCGCAGGCAAACAAAAGTAAATTCGCATGATAGGCAAGAAATTTCAGAGCAGACAGCTGATCGTGGTTGAAACAGACCAACTGTGAGAATAGCCAACGGTGTCACCGATGCCACACCCACTCCCACAATAGTAGCTGTGTTCAACACATCCACCTTAACGCCGAACCATGGTTCTGGAAATGTGGGTAGGTTGCACAAATGCTCCGGTGGCAATGTGCCGTAGATAGCCTCATCGGGTTCATGCACCTTCTTTTTCCTTTTTCAACTGCACAGAAGATGCACCTTATTGCACTTATTAAACCCCCAAATCAATTTCAGCTTTGCCTTTCACTTCATTTGCCAATTTCAAGCAAAATCGTCCAACGCCGCCATGCGCCTCCACCTTCGATTCTCCTTCTCCGTTGGTCAAATCACTAAATTGAAACCAATGTTATACCATCAAAATCCACTCTTTGTTTATGATTTTCCGTCGCTGGAATTAAGCAACCAGTCACCACCACCGTGAGGCTCTGTTCAGAGCTTAATTTTCGGCAATTCGCTGGTTGTTTCTAGGTAAATTTGGTACCAATGCATTCCTTCTGACGAAGGAAAGAGAGCGACTAGCTTGGTTTCCAGTTTTTCCTATGTCAGAGAGGTGCTGGTTAGAGATGATGGTGACGATAAGCATAGAAGAATTTGTTACAATGGAAGGGTTCTTGTGTATATATTTTTCAACTTTCTGAAATTGTAATTTCCACCCCAAAACTTCCTCTCGAATTTCAATTGAATCCTTCAGCTCTCTAAGCGCCTCACATTGATCTCAAACATTAATTTTAATTTTTAGTTTACTCTATTTTTAATTAATAAAAATGTTTAATTAAATTATTTTACATGTCATTATTATTTCTTAATTTTAAAAATTATTAAAAATATATTATCATGATAGATTTAATTTATTTTAATTTTTTACCTATTTTACTTTTAGTTAAATTGAATTGAATTGAATTAAAATATTATATATATATATATTACTATTTTAATATTAATAGATTATTTTAATAATATAAATTTATATTTAACATAATTTAATATGCTATATTTTAATGATATAAATTTAATTAAATTATTTTAGATATGCTTATTATTTTTAATATTATTGACTATATCATTTCAATTATTAAAATTATATGTTCCTAGATGATAGATTTGATTTATATTTTTACTTTTTCTTACTTATTAAATTCAATTGAATATAATTAAATTATCTTTAATACATTTACTATTTTAAATTCACTTTGGATACTTCTTTGTTTTATTACAATTAGGTCCCCAAACAAAACAATAATAACAAATAAACCCTTACAAAATTCAAAAATATTACAATACCACCCTTGAGGGTATTTTTGTCCACTAAAAAAAGTCAAACCAAGTCAAAAATGCCATCAGTTAGCCTAAGGGCATCTTTGAAATTTCACCCAAAAATTTTAACGATCGTTTGATAAAACCCTAACGGCAACTAACGATTGGGCTAAAATGTTGGACGGCGATTAAGTTCAGGGGGGTATTTGTAATTTTCAAAACAACGGGGTTTTTTTTGTAATTAAGTCAAACTTCAAGAGAGGTAGATGTAATTGACCCTAATTATTAATTAATAGAGTATTAATTATCAATTAATACAGACTCATATACAGCAAACGATTCCACATGAAAAGTTATTTTTTAAAAAATATAATAGATAATGCCTATATATTACATATTCTTTTTTTTTTATTCTGATCATATTAATTACTTGTATTTTGACATTTTTGTACCAAATGAGGAATACAAATTTTGAAAATTGAAAATTAAGAACATAATTTGGTAGTTTAAAATTTGATGTAGCATAATGTATCCTCCACTTCTAGCATCTAAAAGATGTTTCTTTTTTATGCTGCTCAAAAATAGAGTTAGGGTTCTTTTCAGAGATCGGTGAGTCTAAGAAGGTTCTAGCTTTGAAACACATTTTTGTAGGGTAAGAGCTCCAAATATTTAATGAATGTTTTTTTCATATCTTTTTTAACTTTGGGAGTTGATATTTATAGTAAATAAGTGCTTGGTAAAATTCATTCCACCTGGATGTGGGTGCCCATCTTGATGGGCTTGATTAATTAGATTCACTAACCTTTTATTATTTATTTAATAGAGCCATTTTATTTATATTTTTACTTTTTTGTTCTTAAAGTCTTATTTTTCTATATCATCATACCCATAATTTCAATTTGGAAGCTTAAATTTCATATTGAGAGTATATTATAAATTCAATTTTAATTTCACCTTGCATTAAATAATTAATTTTATTAAATCTTGGTAATTTATTTCTTAAATTTTATTGTGGAAATTTTAAGAAATTCGACTATTGGCTAAGTTAAACGTTCGTAGGTCTCCTCATCTGGTTGATTCTAGATGTTATACTAGGTGTTTAGTATTCACCTAAAGACTAAAATAAATATTTTGGTGAGTTTGGATTTTCATGGAGCAGAATTTGTCAGCAAAATAAGATGATTTTTTAAGGTAATTCTTTTCTTTTACTCATGTTCCCTTGTAGTTGTTTTCTAACTCCTTAGAGTCGATAAACTTTTCTTAGGATACATCAAGTTGGGAGTGAGTCATGTTCAATCTTAGAATGGGATTCGAATAGTAGAACTAAATCCAAATCAAAGTCCAAAACTAGGTCAAAGTCAGAGTCCATATGTCCGATTGGGGGCGACGGAGGAAGTGCTACCACCCTAGTGGTGCCCAAGCACACATGCAGCACGTGAAGTGGGTACTTGAGGTAGGCGCCTACATTCGAGGTTGTCAACTGCAGGCCAATGCATATGGGCACTACCAGGGCAAGTAGCCGCCCTGGCTAACGCCACCTTGTTCAACCGTGGTCACATTAAAGTAGTTCAGATTCATGGAGGTTGTCCTCCTCATGATGCTGCTATATTTTCTAATTTTTGAGCCCATTTTTTGGTGCATTACTAGTCCAGCTTGGGCTCATGAGGTCATTTCTCAAGGGTGTATGAGTCAGTCTTTAGTTTCTAGTTATCTGCATCATTCGAGTTTGATTCTGAGTTCGAAGCAGAGAATCTTTTAAGAAGGAGTTCGAGGACACTTCTAACATTAATAATAATTTTGCGGGTGTTGATGAAATATCTTGTTTCACTTTCATTGGTGAGTGAGAAATTCCAAGGATTAGTATGCACCTTTGATGAGTATGAGTTCATTTTACCTTTTTTAGAATATAGCACTGTATCTTTTCCCCTAGGGTACTATAATACTTTCAACAGTTATTTTAGTAGTGGATTATTCTTTCCACTAGACCCCTTGTTGTTGGAAATAATTAGGAGTGGCAGGATGTGTTTGAGTCAACTTGCTCCAAACTTCTTTTGTATTTTGTGGGATTCCATCATACATTAGGGAATTGGATTTTCTATATCTTTAGATAATTTTAACTCTTCAAGTTCGCAATGTGGAAGGCATCAAATGAGTCTTTCTTCTACATTTTTCCTAGATAGAGTTGCAAGTTCTTGAGTGGTTTTCCTTTTTCCAAAGGGCCTAAGAAGAGTAGTAATTTCTTCGTGTGAGATGAAGATTGGGGGTTTCCCTGCATATGAGTAGTTCGCCATTGTTAATGATCTGCAATAAGGATCATCGTGACCTTCGCCAGTACTTTAAGGAGGCTAAATTGTTCACCTCTTCTCATAATGTCACCTATATGTTTTCTAAGTATATTTAGTTTATTATATGATTGTTCTCTACTCGTATGATTGTTACTACGTATTGTTTTCTCCTTAGTACTTATATTATTTTTGTTGATTACCGATTGGATTGTAAAGCTTAATTTAATTCCCATGTCCTTAGCATGAAAGAAGGTTGATTTGGTGAATATCTATACTAGGAGGTCGAATAGAGGTTCTCGTGAGAAACACATTATGGGGTAGCATATGGGGAGGTATCATCACTTGGGCAGCCTTCAAGGCTCCCATAGCAACATTCCAGGAAGTCATATATATCAATGATTTCTAACCAACTAGGAAGAGTGCTCGAGGGTTGGCAGTAAAAGGTACTTATTTGAAGTCTTCTTGCCCTTTTTATACTAACAAGGGTAAGAGTATGTTCTGATTTATGCCAAAGCTATCGTATTAAAGAAGAGTCCAAGGACTCACTCAGAGGCGAGCTCAGAAGGATAAAGAGTTTGCAAAGTTGCTAAAGAAGCATGAGTTGCTAAAGGTATGGTACGTAAATGAGGTGAAGACCGAGAGGAAGTTCTTAGCATCTTATGCTGTAAAGGTTCTTATGACTGCTATGGGCAAAGAGATGGTGAAAGAGCTTAAGGGCTCTAATGAATTCTTTGAGGCAGTCGATGCAAACGCCACTATGATTTGTGAGCAAACTATCCACAATTATTACAGCATGCTCAGTAAGACTAGGCAATACCCTTTAGAGAACTTGCTGCTATTTGACCCTGTTATTTTGGTTAATCTCTCTACTTGAGCATCTGGTGCTGTTGTAGAGGCTGGCACTGATGTTATGGTAGAGTATCCAGCGGATGTAGGTAAGACTAGGCAATACCCTTTAGAGAACTTGCTGCTATTTGACCCTGATATTTTGGTTAATCTCTCTACTTGAGCATCTGGTGCAGTTGTAGAGGCTGACACTAATTTTATGGTAGAGTATCCAGCGGATGTAGCTTTGTAGGAGTCGATTAGGAATTAGACTACGAGTTTTGATTATTTTTCTCCTTTCTTTTGTTGAAAACTATTTTATTTTTATGCTTTCACCGAAGTATTATATTGACTATTTTTTTTTTGTGGCCAAGTATTGGCCAGATTTTCACATGCTTTCATATTGTTGAACTATGTTGTGTTTACGCTCTTTTATTTTTTTTAAAAATTGACTTATTCTCAAGACTTTATCCCCATGAAAAGTGGTGAAGTATAGATTTGACCATGAGCCCCCTTAGGGGACCTTACCGTGGGCTTCAATTTTATGAGCTTCCTTCGAGGGATCTCAATCGAGTAATTTTTTGATAATGTGTGTCCGTCTTTGGGTTGTAGGCATAGTTGTTGAATTGCATGCCCCCTCTTACAACAACTTTTTGCTTGTCGTGCCCCACAAAAGGTCTTGTAATAGGTTTTTTTGTGTTCACCATGCATCCTAATGGGCTTTATAGTAAGCTTTAGTGTGTCTGCCCACACACCCCCTAGGGGGTTTTGTAGTTGCTTTAATGCGTTTGCCACACGCTCCTTAGGAGTATTGTACTGTACCCTCGGAGCCTTGTAGTGGGCTTTTACCATGCGCCCCCCTGAGGAGTCTTATAGTGGCCTTCGCCATGCGACTCTTAGGGGGTCTTGTAGTGGTCTTATAGTGGTGCTGAGTAAGCTTGAGTTATCTTGTTGCTTGAGCCAATAACTTTCTTACATTTGAGGCCCCCTATAGGCCTGTAGACATCATAGAGATGACGTTAGCGGGAGGAAATTTTTTTTGTCTCGTTGATGTTGCCACTTCTTCAGATTTAGGTGTTCATCAAGTGAGCATCGTTGATCCTTACTACCTCCACCAGTTCCCGACTTTCTCTTAGGATTATCTTGCTTTCGGACCATGTACTCCTTTAGGTATTCTCTCTAGATTAACTTTTCAATTTCATCATTTAGATGTTGGCACTCCTCAGTAGTGTGCCAGCGGTCACGGTGAAAAATGACACCACTTATTGGACTTCTATCCCTTTAGATTATCCACTATCTTTGAAAGGTGCGGAGAGCAAGTCTCGCTGCTCTACCACAACCAGGATGTCTATCCTGGATGCTGTAAGAGAGATGTACATGAAGAATGTTTTGGGAAGGCATATTGTTGACCTCTTGTTATTATTGTTACCTCCTTTGGGAAGGCGTACTCCTGACTTCTCTACTCGGATAAGAAGCTCTTCAAGTGTAGCCGGTGGCCTTCCAACTATGGACTCCTAAAACTTTTGATGCCTCAAGTTTTGCTAAATAATGGTCGGCAAGAGCTCTTGGCTGATGTAAGGGATCTCATGCATTGCTTGGATTAAGCGATTGAGGTAGTCTCTCAAAGATTATCCATTTTTCAGCTTAACTGTAAATAGTATACCACAACCTTGGAGTAATTGCAGTTGATAGAGAAATTATGGAGTAATTGTTGTGCTAGATGCTTCCAACCTGTGATGCATCCAGCAGGCATCTAGTTGAACCATGTCAAAGTATGCTTGGTTAGGATGGTACAAAACACCTTGAAATAGGCAGTTTCACTCAAATCCTAAAGCTCCATCCTCATGAGGAAATTGTCTAGGTGCTCTTAAAGTCCATCATGCCATCAAACTCTGATAGGTTGATAATTTTCATGTCTGGGGGAAGTGATTCCACCAAGATAGGTAAGCAAAAAGGGTTGTATTTTGGGAGAATAATAGCCAGATGGAGGTACCCATTTCCTACACCTTCTATGCATTGAGGTATGGTTGAGTGAGTCTAAATTCTCATGGTAGTGGGCAATTTTTGTGATAAGTCAGCTAGGAATGAGGACTGTACGTCCACATACTGAGGTGGATGAGGGACAATATCTCATTCTTGATTCATCCTTCGTTCTGTCCTCTGCATGAACAATAAGGCTTCTCTGCTCTAATAAGAGGACTGGGTTACTCTTGAGAGAGATGCTCTCCAGATTGGTTGCAACTTGCAAAGAGGCTTCTCCAACAACGCTATTGGTGCTTCATGAGTCATCTGCAATACTGGTTCTTCAAGGCAGGAGTCTGTTGGCTAGTGTCTTCTTCGATAATGGATGAGCTTTAGGTGCTGGCTTCAACACTATACATGACAGCATTTTAAGCCTGTTGTTCGACATGGGAGTTGGAATCTGAAGCTCTGGGTCTCGTCTACATCCTCAGTGTTCCTTATTCTAGATGTGAGTTCCTAAAAATGGTGCCAAAATGATGTTGCTCGAAAATAGAATTAGAATCCTTTCCAAAAGTCAGCAAATTTAAGAAGGTTCTTGCTCCAAATGCGTTTGCATAAAGTCAAAGCTTCAAATTTTCAATGAATATTTTTTCATGTCCTTTTTAATTTTGAGAGTTGATATTTGTAGTGAGTAAGTGCTCAGTGGGCTTCAACCCACTTGGGCATGGTGCCCATCTTATTAGGCTTGATTAATTGAGCGCAATGGCCTTTTTTTATTTATTATTTATTTAATTGGACCCTTTTGTTAATTTTTACTTTTTTGTCCCTAAGGTCTTTTTACATATCACTTTTGTATCACTAGTAGTCATTTGCACGCAATTCCGTCTCATATTAAATATTTTCAAGAATCATTTTATTTGTACTTATTCTCACATTCATTATACTATAAATTGACATACATCTAAAATATATATCTATAATTTATATAATTGTGGAGATAGCAGTCATATAAAGTATAAATTTTATCGTTCATTACAAGATGAAAGAAAAAATCAAAAGTAATTAAAATATTGAATTTAATTTATAATAAGATAAATTTTAGAATAAATGATGGTTATTTGGACATGTAAATTTATTGATTATGTAGAATAAGTAAAAGGATAAAGTGATATATTTAAAATTTGGTATCATAAATTTTATTTTAGAGATAAAAGAAACTTTTTTTTTATAATGGTATAAATAAATATATATCGTATTTATATATATATATATATATTAAAAAAGAGAAGCAATAATTACATTATTGTCACTCAAACTTAATTTTATACAATCATCAATAATCAATTAAATATAAAAGATAACATATTATGCACATTCATAGAATATGTATCCAATATCTCATACTTGTACGATTTTGGAAGTTTGATTTTGCCTACTAAACCAAGATTTCACCGACAACTATATCAAGTTTCATGGGCACCAATGTTGAGCGGAAACTCCTCAAAATAGAAAAATACTTCTTCAAAAATAGAAAGGCATGAATTTTGTGGGCCAAATAAAGATAAATAAATAAACGCGACATAGAATCAAAGTCTGAACTGGATAGATTTGGATAAACCTTTATCAATCATATATATATATATATATATATATATAAAAGAATTTGGGCAAATCTGCAAATATTACGAAAAATTAGAAAAACCGACACGTATAGAGCATATGAAGCCAAGGGCTCAAAAGAGAAAGCTGGCGCAGGAAGCGGCGTCAGAATATCTGGGCGGGCAGTCATAGCTGGCTGAAGCCGGGGACCATTTTGCAAAAGCTCTATTTTATATTATCATTCCTCCAATCACATGCCTTTCTATCTTTGTCCACGTGATCTCCCACTTTATCCTTTGCATCATCATCATCTCTCTCTCTCTCAAAAGTTTTCTTCCCCCTGCAAAATTGGTCGCACTTCAATGCCCTGTGGAATCCTTAATTTCTATATTAGTATTTCTTTAAAAAGCCACCAATGTGCTGGAATTTTTATTTTTCTGGAGGTTACATTCGTAAATAAAGACTAATCTTGTGGCTGTTCTCGTAAACCACGATTTAAATGGTGGAATACTATTTCTTGCATAAAAATTTAAATTTGAATTGTATTAGATCAAATTATTTTTTTGAATGACGTTAAACATAATCCAAATATATTTTTTTCATCATAGTCAAAATTAAATAAAGTGAAAAAAAAATGAAAAAAAGACAAATGAACCATGCATAACATTGGTAGTTTAGAAAAGCAATTGATGATATGAAACAAATTAGCATAACCACCCTCAAATAATTCAAATGAGTGGTTTGTATTAAAAGAACATGTCTTGCACTATGCCAAACGCACTATGAAATCTATAAAAGTTCAAGATAGCATGTTCCGAAATGTCTCTGATTATTTAAAAGTTTTTATAGATTTGAAGTCATTTTTTATGTGCATTATTATGATTTGTGAAATTCAACTTGATAAGAGTGTCTCACTCACATCTTTTAATTTATAAGAAATAACATATTTTTTTGCACACGTATAATATAAGTTCAGTGCATAGTTGAACTATATATTGTTTTATTTATCATATGAGTTAATCTAATCTACTGGAATCTCCTACTTTGAGCTATTATTTAGTCAATATTTCTTGTGCGATTATTTTTCAAAATCAAATTATTATTGAATAATTAATGGTGCATGTATCGTACACATTTGGACAATGAATATTCTCAAAGAAATAGCATAGAATAATTAGCACTAAGCAATAATTCATTTTTTTCTCTAATAATTTCTAATTAGAACCAAATATTTATTTCATCGTATATTTTATTTTGATCATGTCACTACGTTATCAAAATTAAACCTATTATTAGTTTTATCAAATTAAAAAAAAAATAAATGGTCCTGTAAATCATTTGCATCATAACCTCTAATATATCAATACTTGGTAAGATTATGACATTTTAAAGCTTTAATCTTATAACACCTAAACCAAACTAAATAAGTTTGACTTTGATGCTTAATCAGAACTGTTCAATGCACCATCGACAATGATCTTTTATATATTTAATAAATATAAATTAAATGGCCATGCTTTTTATTTGGACCACACATTGTGAGGCCACTTGATATTTTTAAGAGGGCGGTGGCTTCTTCCACCGAGCTCAAAATCAAAATCAATATACATATCTTTTAATAAATATATAAAAGGGTGTAGGTTTGGCGAAATTGTGGGTTTTTTTTTTAAATTACAAAAATCTTCCTAAAACAATAAATTTAATTGTAATATAGATGAAATTTAAGAAAAGTCCAAAATATCCTAACATCATAACAATTTAAAAATGAAAAATACTAAAAATTGAATCGATGACTAAAGTCCTAAATGCCTCTCTATGTATTATGACATCTTAATATTTTGAATTATGTTAAATAATATATATTTAAAATAATTTATGTATACAATTAATTTTATTTAATAACACTAAATAAGAAACATATTTATTATAAGTTGAGTTACGTATTATTTGTCTTAATATTTTGAATTATGTTAAATAATATATATTTAAAATAATTTATGTATACAATTAATTTTATTTAATTACGCTAAATAAGAAACATATTTATTATAAGTTGAGTTATGTATTAAATAATATTAAACTAATAAACATATCTAAAATAATTTAATTAAGTTTAATTAAATTATTCAAAATAATAATCATATCTAAAATAAATATAAAAGAATTAAATTATTTTAAAATAATAAATGTATCTAAAATAATTTATGAAATTTAATTAAATTTATTAATTAATTAAAGTATAATGAATAAAAAATTGAAAACTGTAATAATTAGAAATAAATAAGTAAAAGATTTAAATATATATTTCAATTAAATTGTTAATTAATTAAACATATGTTTTTTTTTTTAAAAAAAAAATACGATGCCCATGGCCGGCTGTCACTGCCCATGTAGAGGTGTCAAAACGGGCCGGGCGGATCGGCCCAGCCCGGCTCGGCTAGCAAAAAAAATTGGCCTAACTCGGCTCGTTTAATTTTTTAATGTGGGTTGGGTTGGATCGGCTCGCCCCGCGGACCATGAAGGACCGTGGGCTAGCCCGCTTAGCCTGCAATATTTTTTAAATTATAAATTATAAATTTTTAATTTTTAAATTACAAATTACAAATTATTAATTTTAAAAAATTATAAATTTAGAATTTAGAATTAAGGATGTATAATTTATAATTTATTACTTTATAAAAGTATAAATCAATAATTAAGAAATTTTAATTTTTAAATTATAAATTATAAATTTATAAAAATTATAAATTATAAAAAAAAAATTGAGAAAGGTGAAGACCATATTGCCTCAATTTGAAGAAAACGATGAAGAATGGCTTGAAACAGCATCCACCATCGCATCTCAATCTGAGAGCGATTTAGATCACTTGAGTGAACGACCGGTTTATCATTGGACATGTTTTAGATGTTTAGATATTACAAAGTCGTTTATTTATTTATTTTTTTTGTTATTATTATGTACTTTCATTTAAAGGTTTGGTCAAATCCACCTTTATGTAATTATTTTTTCTAAATTAATGACGGGTAGAGGGGTCAATGCCAAACCCCTCACCACCTTATTTGGTGGTGTTTTTGAAAAAATATAATTGATAAAAAAAATTAATATAAGTATAAATTTCTAAGTTTTTATAAAAATTTAAGTGTTGTAAAATATTAAAAATCACTTAAGTATGAATTATTAAGTCTTTTAAAAAAATATTAATATCACATAAATATAAAAACTTCAAAATTTTAAATTCATTTTCAAAAAAAAAAAAAAAGAAATTCGCGGGCCAACCCGCGAGACGGACCGCCTAGCTCGGCTCACCTATATAGTGGGTTGGTTTTGAGTCGAACTGGACTTTTCAACTTTTAGCCTGTCACGTTCAGGACGGTGAACAGCCCGCAAGCCGGCCCGGTACCGCCATTAACTGTTTGTTAAACGAGCCGGGCTGGCTCGACCCGGCTTATTTGACACCTCTATGCCCATGGGGGCCATCAATTGGTCGCCTAGCTATGCCATGTTGCTGCCGTGGCAGCAGCTGTCAGCAGGATGTGGCCGCAGGGGGAGTAGAGGTGGGCGGGCGGGGCAGTGGAGGGTGTGGCTGTGTGTGCGTATATATATATATATATTTATCGAGTGAATTGCATTTTACTCCTATGTGTTAGCCATAAGTTGCAAAAAAAATCCCTATGAAAAAACAATAGGCAATGCACCCCTTGTGATTTTAAAAATAGCAAATTACCCCCCTCCGACTAGAGGTGCAAATCACACGCGGCAAGTGAGGTTGGTTCTAGGGTTTTTGGTGATGAAATGTCAATTTTGCCCCTTAATATCAACCGTTGGATTTATTAAAAAAAATTGATGGTTCACATTACTTCTATCTAAAAAATATATATAAAATATAAAAATATATTTATATATACCTACATATAATATTTACATATAAAAATATGTATATGTATTATATATACATATTTATTTATATATATATAAACCCACTACCCACCCCGACAACCCACCCAACCCTCCCCCACCACACCAGCGGCGGCCATGGCCGCCGGCGAACGCTGCCATGGCGGTCGCCTCCTTCAAGCAGCGGCATGGCCACCATGGCCGCGTTTGCAGGCGGCCATGGATGCTGCCTTTGCGGCGGTGGCCTCCATGGCCGCCTGCAAACGAGGCCATGGTGGCCGCGTTTGCAAGCTGCCTCGGTTTTGCATGTAGCCATGGAGGCCGCCGCCGCAAAGACAGCATCCATGGCCGCCTGAATACAAAATAAAAAATAAAAATTGAAAAACGACTCCATGGTCGGATTTGGCCAGATCTGGCCACAATGCTGCCATGGCTGCCCGTAAGGTTTGGGGAGAGGGGATGGGGGGTGGGTTGGGGGGTAGATTATTAAATAGTTATATATATTATCATATATGTACTCTATGTTATTATGTATCTTATCATATATGTATTATAATGTATATATTATTATATATATTATCATATATATGATAATAAATATATAATATAAATATCTTATAAAAAATATATATGTATACAAATATAATATATATTTTCATAAATATATATAATATTTAATTTGAAATAAATAATTAGAAAGAGAAAAGATATAAACAAAAGTTATTTAAATTTTATAGATAAAATTTTAAGATGGGGGTGGGGGTGGGGTTTATTATATAAAATATAATATAAAATGTCTATTTAGTAATATATATTATGTATAAATATATACATAAATATTTATTTATTTATAATGTATTATATTATATATATTATATTATGTTTATTATATTATATATTATATATTTATATTTGTATATATATATAATATATATTAATAAAAAAAAGAATAAATTAGAAAGATGAATAAACAAAAAAATTAAAAATAGTTTTTAAATTTAAAAATAAAAAAATTGGTATGAAGGAGATGAAAAAGATATATAAAAATATATTTAAAAAGAATAAATAAATAAAATTGACAATATATGAAGGAATTAGGGGTAGTATAGTCTTTATACATTGAAATTATGGTTAAATTGCAGCAAATTACAAAGGGAAGGCGGTGTGTCTATTTTTTAAAATCACAAGGAGGTGCATTGCCTATTATTTTTTCATATGGGGTTTTTTTGCAACTTATGGCTAACACAGGGGGGGTAAAATGCAATTCACCCTATATTTATCATATGTATTCTATATATATATATATATTATATTATATATTATTATATATGTATGTATATATAAGTATTTAAATATTTTTAATATATATTTTTTATTGAGGTTTTAGGACATTTTGGTTCTTTCACTCAATGAGGTCATTAACTAGATGATTAGAAGGGTAATTTTGAAATTTCATGTACCATTTTTATCGACAATTTAAACAAATTCTAATGGCATCTAATGATTGAATCAAATTGTTAGATGATGACAAAGTATAAGGAGATTTTTACTTTTTTAAAATGTGAGGATTTTTTTCATAATTTTGTTAAATTTTAAAGATGGTAGTAGTAATTCACTCTATAATATAATACATATAAATGCCATATATATGTATGATATTTAAATTCCAAAATTAGAGTTGAAGACCCATTTAATTATTAATTTAAAAAATTAAAAGTTAAAGGGAACAAAACGTTATGTGTATATAAAAATAAATAAATAAATATAATTGAGTGGCAAGGTGAAATTGGCTCTAAAATATTTAGCCCTTATCACCATATGCGAAGGGCGCGGAATTAAATATTGATTTAAAAATATATAGCTGACTTCGTGAGTGACGTCAGCCTCCCAAGTCCCACGGGCCAATGACCGGCAATAACCGGTGCCTAATATAGCCACGAGAATAATATTACGTACCTGTTTTTATATACAGTTATTTCATCTAAATTCTAATCTAAGTCTCCCCTCTCTTTTCCCCCCTCTTTCTCTCTCTCTCTCAAACACCAATAACAGCAAGCTGTTTTCTTCCGGAGTTCACAGTTTCATATATATATATATATATATATTGCAAAGGATTCTGCTACAATTTTTTCCCTCGCGAAGGCAGATTTAATTATTTGTTTGTTCTTGAATTTGTTCTGAGCTGAAGATGGAGAGAGATTTCATGGGCTTGGCTGTGAAGCAGGAGGCTCCTGATGAAGTTATTGATGCAGGTAATTATATTCCAAAACTTGTATGCTTTCTCAGTCCTTTTTTCTTGAACTCGTCATGCCAATATTATGAAGGAAAGGAGTTAAAACTAGAAAATTTGATAACATTTATAGTTCTGCACATATTCTGAGTGGAGCTTATGAATCTGTCTTAAACAGACTTGGAATGGAAATACTTTCATGGATTTGTACAACTGAAGTAGTCTTTCAAATGGGCTTTCACGTTTTTCCTTTTTTCACCCCATTTATTTGGCTATTCAAAGAACCAAACAAAAACATGGGCTCCAAGATTCTATTTCTTTTTCTTTTTTTTTCTTTTTGTGTTTTATTTGGTTAGAACTTAAAAGAACAGAACAAAGTATTTAATTTCAAGTTTTTGGCTTAACCCCAGCTGTCAAGTGTAGGTTAAAGTGACATTTTGTTCATCTCTTTAAATTTGCTTTAATTATAGCTAGTGAATTTATTTGTAGGGTAAATTGTTCACGTTTTGTGAGAGAACTTTGAATGGGAATAAGATAATATATTCTTATTGGTTTTTAGTGTTAGTTGTGCAAACATGAGGCTTTCTTGTAGTTTTCAAGACTTTTAACTTTTTCAAGCTAGCACAGTCCTTTGAATTTTATAATCCCTTTTCTGTGTTTCTTGTGTTAGTTTGATTAAGCAATGTTAACAGGGACCTCAACATCTTTCATTATTCTATATACTAAACCATCATTTTTAATTGAAACAAATTGTGCCCTCCAAGAAGTCACCCCCCCACATTCTAATAATTTATGCTACCACCACCAAAAAAGAGGAATAAACTATACTCCATATGATTCCTGTAATAAAATAAGGATGTTTTTAAATTCCAAATGGTATAGTGCTAATATTTAAAGCTCTGTTGACCAGATGGATGCCCATATTCTTTACTTGTTTTACATTGATGAGTACATTAACCATGTTATTATAATGCGCATGAGATGCTTAGCATTGGGTTTTTTAAGGTTGATTCGACGTGTTCACACTCTTTTACAGCTACACTTATGAGGCACTTTGAGTTATTTAATAGAAATCCATACTATATTTTTCACTGATTGACATTAGAATAATGAAGACGTTACCATATTGTGATATTTCATGCAGTTTTTTTTTTTAAACTTTACCAAATTACTGCCTAGTTGTTAATCTTTAAGGTAATTAATCTTGAAATGAACTGCTTATATATGTAAGGAAATTGATTGTATGACTAATATTGATCATTTTAGTTGAAACTTGAAACTTTATATTATGTGACTAAGTCCATTTCATTTTGCGCTGTATTTGGATTTTGTAGTTCCATTAAGAAGTTCAGGAATGCAGTGGTCATTCTCAAACAAGGCTTCTGCTCTTCCTCAGCTCTTATCTTTTCAGGGTGCTCAAGAAGAAAGGCCTAAGACTGGATTTGATTCCCTTGCATCGACTGGATTGGTGACTATAACGACTACAGAAGCTTTCGACTCTGATAAGAAATCATACTCTAGTGTATTGCAGGTTTGTTGCGGCTTACTTTAGGATCGTTAGCCTGTGCTTGAGAAAAATTAGCGAAGTTTTAAATTTTTTTTGGGTAAAGACAACTATGAAACTTGATTTACTATTGCTATTTCCATACCATATTCCAGTAAAACTATCTTCAGAGCGGATTAACATCTTATGATTATTTTGATAGGTTTCTTTTCTTTCTTAATTTATGCACTTCATTTTTCGTTTTTCTTTCAGAAAAACATTGTTCCTGAAAATCAAGGTGGAGTTCGCTATACCATGACAGCGTATCCTACAAATGGTATTCATCACTCTGTCACCACTCAGACAAATCTAACAGTTTTGCCAGCCATGGGAGCTGCTGTTCACCAGTCATTTGTTTCTGCTGCTGGACAGAATCTGATTGGTTCTGTTAGACAACAACCTCTTGCTGTAGTTCCAATAGCAAGTCTTGTCCCAGCAGTGCCTTCTAGCGGCCCTGTTGTAGGGACCACTGATTTAAGGTATTGTAAAACGTATTAAGTTAACCTTACTTGGAAGAGGATAACTCTAAGACTGAACCAAACTCTGGATCTCTTATGCAGGAACACTTCCAAGATCTCTGGTGCCCCGGCTCAATTGACCATCTTCTATAATGGTTCAGTTTGTGTTTATGACAATGTTTCTCAAGAGAAGGTGCATCATCTCATATCTAGGGTTTCTTTGCGATATTTTATTATAAAGAATTTTTTTTGTAACTATCATCATATTATTTTTGTGTGCTATTACACTAAAAAAAATTACTAAGTTAGTGTCAATAAATACTTTACGACATTTTTCTAAATGATACCATAACTACATATTAATGGCATTTTTTAAAGAAGTTAGTGGCACTATTTAAATATCTTTGAAATACATTAGTCACGATATTTTCAATTAAATGTCACTATTTTATTTATCATTTAATAATCAAATGCCACCAAATATGATATCATAGGCAGCATTCATTTACAACTATCACCATGTTACTTTTTTATATCGTTACATTTTCACTAAATGAATGCCACTAAATATTAATTATGTCGTAGTGTTCTTTGCATGTTTTATACCAGTTCTAATTTTATTCATCGATGGATGTATAGGCTCAGGCTATTATGTTACTGGCTGGAAATGGGCCTCCCACGACTTCAACTACAACAGTCCCTGCAGCTCCGGTTCAAACATCCGTGCCTAGGTCTTCTGTCGTAAATCAGCCTTATGGTACTACATCACATCGTTCAGGGCTGACAGCTATAACCTCTATTAGTGTTTCTCAGTCTGCTGGTCAATCCGGCACCATCAACGATACTATTGCTTCAAAACAAGGGGGCATTCTTGTATCTTCTAACAAAGTTGAGGCTGTGAAAGTAGTTAATTCTCGAGCATCTCTTTCTGCGACCTTCCTTCCATCAGGTACTTCCTAATTGCTTTAAAATATGTTTCTTCCAATATGGGATTTTTGGTTCTTTATTACTTGAAAATAAAATGCGAAATACTTTGTCATCTTGTTTATGTATTTATATATGTACACTTTGTGTCATGATCAGGCTCTGTGCCTCAATTTCGGAGAAAATCTCTGGCTCGGTTCTTAGAGAAGCGAAAGGAAAGGTAAATTTCTAGATGTTTTGCTCTTTACATGCAATAAAACACACTTGAAGCTTGTAAAATTTCGCCCTTGACAGAATGAGACGATAAATGAGTAGTAGTTATGCATCAACCACACTTCCAAAATGTTGTTGAAGCTTATAAAATGTTAGGTCTTATTTTAAAAATAAGCTTTTAAAGTACTTGGATAAAATAAAAGTTTGAAACTTATAAAATGTTAGTGATCACTATAACATTCTAATTAATGTGGTTAAAATTAATAGAGTGTTTTACTTCTTTTAAAAACTTATAATATCATAATATTTTATTTTAGGAGTTTAAAGCTTTTTATGACAATTTATAAATTTTCAAACATCTTATAAGATGCTATGAGAAACTTATAAGCTTACTTGAACAGCCACTTAGAGGGTGTTTGACTAAGCTTATTTTAAATATATTATAAGCTTTTACATCTTATAAGATGTTTTTGGAGCTTATAAGATGTTAGATCTTATTTTTAAAATAACTTGTTGAAGTATTTGGATAAAATAAGATCTTGGAGCTTATAAGATGTTAATAATGACAATTTTGTAATTAAAATGATTAAAAATGAAGGAGATTGTTAAAGTTTTAAAAATAAGTTGGGGTATCCTTATTTTTTTTAAAAGACTTTATAAGCTCCAAACATATTATTTTAAGATCCTATAAGCTCTTTTTCAAAAAAAACTATCAAACACTTTTGATTAACTTATAAGCTTTTAAATATCTTATAAGATGTTTTGAGGAGCTTATAAGTTTACCCAAACACCCTCGTAGTTTATTATGTTTATGATCAGAAATGTCCATTTATCCAAATGTTGAAAGTCCTCTCAATGCCCTTTCTCCTTTTAACTCAGGATATGTGCCACATACTAGATTGTCTTAAGATCACTATGAGGATATATTTTCACATCAATGCTAAGATTTTGGCGGGCCTCAAACTTAATGAATGGCCTGCTTTTATCCTAAAGAGCTCTTATTCTCCATTCCAGGGTAATCAACACAACTCCGTATGCCAATAAGCAGTCCCCAGATTGCAGCATTCCCGGAGCCGGTAGCACAACATTGTCCGCAAACTCTTCAGGCTCATGTCCCGTTCCAGCCATCAATTAATGGAGGAGCTACATTGCAAATATAATAGAGATAAGCTGCAGGACTCTTTTCAAATTGCAACTTGCATATACATCATATTTTTTCTTGACTATTACATTTTAATCGTCTCTTAGATATTATTATAGTCCATTTTTGCTGATTGTGATCGAAGGCTTTCCATCGATTACACTAAGAAAGTACTAGGCCTACAAGTTGCAATTTACACTGTACAATTATTAATTTTACTGTAAGAACACTAGTGTTTGCTTGTTTAGTAGTAGAAAGATTCTGCAGTGCCCTATCTTCAGGAGTTAACCATAATCGCATAGTTGGTGAATGAAAACTTGTCCATTATTTCAACATATAAATAAACGATAGGGTGCTGATGATATCGAGTCTTATCCTACATTAGTGGAGCCACTGGTGTTGAAAAAGTTTATAAGTTATTCTCATCTCTCAATAGAACATCTCTTAATGGTATTGAAATGCATTCTCAAGACACAATCAGCTATGATAACAAGATAATATTTTGATACGATTGGGCCTTTATTTTTAATGATATATTTGATCATTTGCACTGGTGTTGTTTATGACAATGATTGTCATGTGTATCTTTTCAAACTCCTTGATTGGAAGTTTATGATGATATCAAGTCTTATCCAACATTAGACGACATCAATAATGATGATCAAATTTTGTCAATCTTAGTCGTTTCAAGATATTGTTTTATCAGCACACACTTATAGTGATTTTATCTTAAAAAAGCATATCAAGAAGGTAAAAGTGGGGGAATAGTCATAAATTATCTAAAAACTCTTGATATCTACTAATGTGGGGCAAGACTTGATATCATTAGATGCAAGTTGAAAGGTTATTTTTATTTTTCATTGTTCTTAAATTTAAATAAAAAATACTTAAAATCTGAGATATCTCTCTTTAATGGTTCATTTCAATAGTAAAGCCTTGACCAATGTAGTACGGTTTATGAATAACATGTTTGGTCGCTTTTTTCAATTGAAGGAAATCCAAGAACTTCAATATTGTCAAAGATGATCTCATGTACAATTTTCTTTTGTTTGCTCCATGGCAATGGCTCCCAACACAGTTAAATTGGGATTCTGCTTCTACTCTTACAAATCTGAATTGCGGGAAACCTCAAGGGTTTCTTCTCTTATGTTTTGGCAATTTTCTATAAAAATTTTTGGGGGAATGGGTTTTTGGGAGAAAATTTGAAGAATATGCCAAGCGTTTCTTTTTATTTTGAGAAAATATGAAAAATGAATTGAAAATGAGTTGTTTGTTTCTTTCTATTTTGGGAGGAGACAAGCTTTACTGTTGATGTCAAATTAGTTGCTTTTTTGTTGGGTTTGTAAGATAAAAGTTTTTTTTTTTTATGTAATATATTATGTATGTATGTATATTATAGTTGGATGGTGTATGTGTGTGTATCTATATATATGTAATGATTGATATATTGTTGTAATAAAATGATATGTAATTAATTCAATTGATGTTTTATTTTAAAATTTATATTTTTATGAATTTATTAATAAATATTAATTATTTATGAATTTATAATTATATCTTAATTATAAAAAATTGGCTAATATCATAATTGTTGATATCAATTTATATAAAAAAAATTAATTATTGTACATTAATTGTAAACTAATTATTTTTTATTCTTAAAATATAATTATTTAACCATTTATTACTTACAATTTATGTATAAATAAAACTTAGTTATTTATTTAAATAAAATAAAATATATATAAGACTTAATAACGATTCATCAAATTAGAAAAATAAATAATTTTATATTATATGAAACTAAATCATCTTAAATTATTTATTAAATAAATAAGTGTAATATTCAATTATACGTGAAATATGAAACATAATTAATATATACATAATAAGTTATTTAAATAATTAAATAAACTAAATTAATTAATTTAATAAGTTATTTATTTACTTTAACTCAATATTTAATTAATATATTATTTATAAATAAATTACTTAGTAACTATAAAAAAAATTACTAATTTTTATTAATTTTCTTGATAATTTTTTTATTATTTTAATATTAATTTATTAAACTTAATAGATTATTAAATAAATATCACATTATATTTAATTTTTTGCAATAGTTTTAAATAAATATGAATATTAATATTTAATGAAGATTAATTTTTTGAAAAGATTAATTTATTTATTACATCAAATTAAAATATTTTAAATTATTTATTAAATGAATAAATATAATATTTAATTAATGCATTAAGTATTAAATATAACTAATATTAATATGTTATTTAGTAAATAAATTATTTATTAAATTTAATTAATTTTCTCAACGATTATTTTAATTAAATTTGTAAACATAAGTTTTAGAATTTTTTTAGTAAAACTTTAATATTTTCATATATGTAAATATATATATATATATGTATATGAGTGAAATGAGATAATGATAAATAAATAAGTGATGTGAAAGATGGAGTGAAAAAATGAAGGAGTACGTATACTTTTTAGGGTGTAGGGTTTTTTTTGGTGAATTGTGAGGGGTTTTTTGAGTAAAAAATTATAGTATTTTGGGAGAAAAATTGGATAATGTGTATGCATTTTGAAATTCTTTTAGGTATTGGAAATTTTTTTCCCAAAACATAAGAGAACAAGCCCAAGTTAAAATGAACGTAATTAAAAATAAATAAATTAATTAAAAAAAAAAAAAAGGGGAATCACATTCTGAGCAATCCAAATTTCATTTTCTGTCATTCTTGGAATAACACCTGCGAACAACATATAAGAAGAGTCGACAAAGAACCCCCCACGTCAGCAGAATGCCTATGCTGATAAAAAAATTCTCAAGTCTATAAACATCCACCGTGAATAAAAGATCTTTATCTATTAACATACAGTTCGGAGGTGTTGATGTTGTATTACTATTATGGAGTTTGCTTACCGTTTTGTCTCTCGGACACTCTTTGATACGTATGAGCAATGCCTCCAATGGGTATTTGATTGCCGATACAAATTGCAGCCATTTCCAGCACTTAGGAATTTGTAATAATAATTTCAAGAAGAGGAGACCAGTTGTGTAGGCTACGAGTGAGCAGATGACATAGGAAGAAGGGCGATAAGCAATATTGTGAGATGTTTCTTGTGTGAAGATGGAACTTTCCTGGGTGGAAGTTAGAGCAGCATCATTGGACTTTTGGGTGCGGCCATCAGGTCCCATGATGGCCGTGATCTCACCTCTTACGGCATAACGGCCAGATATGTTATCCTTAAGAAGATCATAAGCTTCCTTCCTGATCCATACACCATTTTTCCTCTGTTTCTTCAAGACATTGTACGATAATAAATTTTTGAATCCAAGGCGATGCCCAAGAATCAATTCTCGCGTAGCCATGATCTTGAGGCTCATATTCGTGTCTGGACAAGTAAATTTCACAGCTCTTTCTTTCTTTATATCTCTTTTTGGTAGAAGAAATTTCAGTTTAAGAATCCAAATCTCCTCGATCCCCAGAGCAGCAATAGTGATATACAGTGTGTATAATATATATATATATATGTATATATGTAATAGATAAAAGGTTGAAAACTGGAATGAAGCATTAGAAACTTATCCGAGTCTTTGGGCTTGCCGATGTTTTTACTTTGATATTTCAGGACAAATTGGATCTCAAGTTGCTAATTAATTATCATCCATTTCAAGACAACAATTTATTATTGTACTCTGGTCGGAATTAACTCATTCTTGATTGAATTTTACCTAGAAAGACATGTAGAAACTATCAACAGCCGGCATTCAAGTTTGGCTGCAAAGTTTGGTTCCAGGACAATTCCAAAATAACTAGGAAAATCGAGTATTGATATAGTTTCAATCTCCTTTTCTCATTTACTTAGGGTTGTAAATGAATATTCAAAAATTCATTTACCGTTTGTATCCGAATTTCATTTATAAGCATATTAACCGTATTTATTTAAAGCAGATATTATCCGTATTTGATTAGTAGATATCCGACCATAAACAGATACGAATATAATAATTGCATTTCCGATCCATTTAATATCCGCTCTGAATACATATCCGTTAGATATATCATTTTATATATTCAATTATCCATAATTTAATTAAATCTATTATCCATATCTGATAAATAATATTTAAAAAATTATTATATATAATATATTATTATACATAATAAATTATTTATATTTTCCAATATGAAATCTCATAATCTATATATAAATAAAAATAAGTATAAATTAGTAATTAAAAAATTAATAAGAAAAAAATTACAACTTGAGGATTATGAAGAATCAATAGACAGTAGTAATGATGATTAAAATTTTCTAAATCAAGAAAAAAAATAAAAATCAATACATGAACAATAAAATTGATCAATATAAAATTATTTTTGCTTGACTTTATAAATAATTTATATTAATGTCATTTTATTAATATTAATTAATCATAAAGTTAATAATTAATTTTAAAAAATTAACTAAATCAAGAATAATTAATTTTTTAATTATAAGATAAAGTAGTAAACTTTTTTAAAATAAAATTTATTAGAAAAAAATGTATTTTATTACAAATTAACGGATTCGGATATTCAAATATTTGTAAATGGTCGGATATTTATAAATGAATGTATTAATTATAATCGAATACGGATATATCTGAATTCGATTAATATTCGTTAGATATGGATTCAGATGTTATTAAAAAATATCCGTCGGATACAGATATGGATACGGATATTATAAAATTTAAACGGATATGGATACATAAATTGCATATTCGTACCATTTAATATCCATTTACAGCCCTACATTTACTTCTATTTTTGTCCAAACTAATGTAGGTGGGTTTACAAAAACTTGGCTCTATTCGGATGTGTTTCGAGGTGTTCTGCAAGAATCTTTTAGGAGGATATATTTTAGAAATGGGATTGGATAAAGAGATGTTGATTTGTATTTTGAGAGAGACAAATTTTATTGTACGTTTATATCTTATCATGTAGGTTTTTATTTGATTAAAGGTGTCACGTCATATTTTTATATAGTTATTATGTTATTTTTATAGTAATATAATAATTAAATTGTACTAAAATAATAATTGAAATATATATATATATATATATTTAATTTATGTAATAGTTTAAAATTATCAGTTAATTGTAGAAAAATAGCCAAACCAATTTTAGCTTTAAGATTCAGTCCTCATTCACCCTTTTTTCAATTTTAACTTGTCATTTCCAACTTCTATTTTGAGTTCACTCTCCACTTGAGTGAAAAAGACAAAGAAGTCCTCACTCAAATTAAAAATAACAAAACTCCCTCCACTTCCTCACTAACAAAAACGTTACTTCACATAACTCCCCCAAACTCACGTTTTTCTCTTCCTCCATTTGCAAACCCGATGCTCTGGTGGTTGAACGGCGCTGTGTTCGCCATTTTCACGCTGGTGTAGCAACAAGATTTTCATCTCTTTCACTTTCTTGTTTCAGGACTGATTTTTCTCCATTTTTTTGTGGCTATAGTTAGAAGGGTTTCTATTTTCGCCCCTTAATTACATAGCCTACGACGTAAGTTGAGTAGTTTTTTATTTTGTTATTTTTGTATTGAAATACAAAAAGAAATGTAGTATATTACTTTGTTTGCTTCTTGTTTGGTGTTGATTTTAATTATTTTAGGCCTGATTTTGATATACTCAATTCAACCATAGTTAGTCTTTTCTTTTATTAAAAAATCCCCTAATATAAGCCTTTTGGTACTTGAATATTATCAATTTATACTTAAATTGTTGCTTTAATTGTATGCTTCAATTATCAGTTATCTGATTTAGTAATTATATAATTTATATAAGGTGTAGTATATATTAGTTGTTTGTCACTGAAATTTAGGGATATTATTTGATTTATGGTGTATAGATATGTATACATCACATTTAAACATTTTTTGGACATCCATTCTTGCAAACTCATCATAATATGATTAGTATTATTTTCAAATAATATGGTATCAAAATTCAAATTTTCAGTGTTTAAATTGTGAGTTGCAGTATAGAAAAACTCCATTTCACTATTATGTTCCAATTTTTTCAGTAGCAAAATTCAAGTTTTGAGTATTTTAAATCTGAGTTTACAGTACACAAAGCCTCCAAATCAGTATGTTGTGCGATTTTATTTGTACAAAAATTGAAACTTCAGTATTTAAATTGTGAATTGCAGTACACAAAACCTCTAATTCAATATTCTGTGCAAGTCTTTTCAGTAAAAAAATTCGAACTTTTAGTATCTAAATTGTGAGTTATTGTTCCAAAACCTCCAATGTAGTATCCATTTAGTTATGTTTGTCTCTCTTTTCTGCAGAAATAATGGCTAAAACTTGGGGACCTGCACACCAAACTACCAAAGGTAACGAAGACTCCGAGCTGTATTCTCAGTGCTCTCCAGGGTACTTTAAAGATATTATGAAAGAGTTGGATGGTAAGAAGAGCTTCAAACACACTAAAACACTAAAGAGAACCCCATTTTCTGTGTACCATAAAATGACTAACTTGAGTAAATTGAGTACTGATAGTGTTATTAGAATTAAAACTCTCTTAAGGAGGTTTGATATTAGGTCTTGATCTTTTATTTTTAGTAATGATATTAGGCTTAGGCTTCCTTTTACTACGATGGACTTTTCTTTTGTTGTAGGGTTGCAGCACGTGAGGCAATCTATGAATTTTGATATTAAGATAGAGTCAAAAACTATAAAATGATTATTTGAAGGAAAAAAATAAGAATGTCACTCGAGTAGAGATTTGTAAAAGATTGAAAGAATTGACAGAAAAACATAGCGATCAGGATATAGATGATTTTGTTAGGATGCACATACTACTACTTTTCAAACTAGTAACTATTCAACACCTAGATTCCTTCTGCCGTATGTGGATGATTTATTTTCCATTGGCCTTTATGCATGGGGAGTTGGTGAATTTAAATTTTTACATGATGAGATTTTGGTGCATCTAAGAGGTGAAACGGGGAAAGGTCCAAGAAACAAATACTTTGATTGATGCAGTATTAGCCCGATGGTAAGTTAATGGCATTGTTGTTGTTGTTGTTGTTGTTGTTGTTATTGCATTGCATAATTCTTTTCTTGAATGACAGGCTTAGGTTTATGAAGGTATTCCTTGCTTGGGAATGGCAAATTCATTGCGTTCATTTCCATGATTCCTTCAATAATATAAGAGTAAGATCCCCATGAAAGCTGCTGATGCAGAAGACAAATTCAAGACGATTACTAGAAATACTGTAATAAAATTACAAACTAAGTTGTAGAGTTATGTTTGAATAGGTTCTGGATATTTATCCATTCCCTGATGAGGAGAAATTGTTGTTACCAATACATTAAGGAGCACCAACTGTTGATGTGTATGGCTTGTAAGGAATGTTGAATGAGAAAGAGAATGAGATAGAATTACTGAAAGAAAACTTTTCTTTCTTGAGAATAAAGGACTTGCTATAGACTTGAGGCTAAGGAGAAGAAAGATAAAAGAAAATCGAAAGAAAAAGAGCCAAAAGAAGAGGAGGAAGAAAAAGAGGAAGAGAATGAGGAAGAAAAGGAAGAAAATGAGCTGAAACAAGAAAAGGAAGAGAAAGATGAAAAAGAGGAGCAAGAGGAAGGTAATGATGGTGGAATTCACCCTAAAAGTCCTAAATTAGGGGATGTTCCACCCTTGGAAGTGACCATAGCTTCTATCATGAAAGGTATGAGAGACTGAGGTGACACGACAAAAAAAAGAAAAGAAATGGACTTTGTTACACCTCCTAGCACCACACCACAAAGGATAAGAGTGAAGCAGATTGCTCATAAGGGCCGTGGTAAGAAAAAGAAGACATGTATACAAGTTTTAAATACTACATTTATGAGTTTTTATACTTGATGTAAGTGAGACAAACACTGAATTACATTAGAAAATATACTACATAGCTGGACCGAAGTACTGGATATGTGTATTGCATTTTTTATAGGAAAAAATGAAGGATGTCCAAAATACTAAGTTGATAAAGGTTGGATCTGCAGAGTCTAATTTATCAGATAATGAGGACTTCTTTAATCAGTTTCAATGACAAGCAGATTATAGAGGGAGGTCCGAAATATCTACTAAAGAGAGAGAAAAAATGTTGACTCATATTTGCATTGATATAAAATATAGTAATTATATTGAATGCACATTATTCTTTTTATAGTAAATTTATGATTTGAGTAACATGATGATTTATTATTGTAGTGTTACTGTTTGGGAGGGACCTGATTTAAAACTTAGAGGATATGAGTTGTGCAATTTGTTGTTCGGAAAAAAGTTGAGGTTAGATTTAATTGATTGCTACATGAATATCTTGTGCAGCCCTTCCTTCAGAGAAAAATGTAATCACGATATTTGGTGTCTGACTCCGTACGTGCAGGTATATAGTGTTTGTTTTGTATTTTCAACTACAAATAACTTGATTTAACAAGTTCTAACATTTATTGTTGACAGGAGGAAATTCCAAAAGAACTTGAGAGAGCAAATAAGATGCATGCTATAAAGCAAGATGAATTTTCAAAATTTATTGATTAACTGAGCACACGCAAGTTCTTGGAAGAGCTGAATTTAGATGTGGTAAATAGGGATAGCAAAGGGTTCGGGTTAGACCAGACCCACCCCACTTAGGCTGGATTTTGAAAGCATAAAAGGGTTTGGGGGTGGGTCTCGAGTTTTAATTTTTAAACCCAGACTCGCCCTGCTAGATATTATATATATTAATTTTATTTATTATGTGTGTATTTTATGTGATGTGTATTCATATATATATATATATATGAAAAAATGTGAATATTATATATATGTTCTATATAAATAATAATATTGCCATAATAAATAACTTATACATTCAATATGTATGTATAAGTAATAATAATGTTTGCAATTTATCATTTTTCAAATATTAAAACATGATATATAAATATTTAAATAATAAATTTTTTGTTAATAATATTATTTTGTCATATTATGAAGTTATGGTGATGTTATTTTTTTTAAAGAAATATTTTTAATTCTTTAAAATATTTTAAATGGGTCTAATGGGTCAAACAGGTCCAACCCAGTAGATAAGGGGTCAGGGCAGGGCGGGGCGGGTCATAGATTTTGTCAAACCTGCCCTAGACCCAACCCATTGCCATCCCTAGTCTTGAACAAGTGCCAATTTATTATTTCACCATTTACAGCCATTATCATTAGTTCCTCCTTGTCGTGTCTCCTCCTTGTGTTAGACACGACTGAGAAGAAGTTTATACAAATGAACTCATCCTAGTCTCCGGAAGTTCGTTTATATTTGTCATACATTCATCTAAGTATTTGAATAAAATCTAACAAATACTTTTATAGGCTAAGTATATGACTGGATACCTAAAATACTCATTGAGGTATATTGTGCCACAAAAAGAAGTGCAAATACGTTTTAGTCACCAACAAAATGGGGACCTAGACTGTGAAGTTTATATATGTCTCTAGGTTTAGTTTTATGCAAAAAAACACCAATGATTTCTGGCAATATGCAAATGAATGTTCTATGGATGTGTATCGAGCACATATTGCTGTAAAAATTCTGACAGAAGAGCATGGTTTAATGTATTCTATGGGAGAATGATGATATTCAGATGGTTATTATCTAGATGAATGGACTTTTTTGTCTGTAGATATTAACGTAATTGTTTTAGTATTTCTGACATTCTTACTAGACAACATTTATAATTTATGTATTAGATGATTAGAATGGATGGTGTTTACAATTTATAGTATAATTTGGAAATTTATTCATAAAAAAATGTTGGTAAAGATATATATCTTATAGGTTAGCTTAAAGTAAGTACATAACTAGGGATAACTCAATACATGAACATAATTTTGAAGTACATAAACACGCAAAATAAGTACACAATCTTAGAAAATTAAGTACATAAATGCAATTCTGAAATACGTAAATGATAATACTGGGTATTTTTTCGTGGATTTTTGATATCATTCTCACCACGTTAGGGATGGAGTTCAATTCGGCACAGTCCGGCCATTGCATGATCATAAGACCATGGTGTATTAATCTTAGGACTCATATAGTTGTGATAGGTTCACTAACTTTCGATGGTGGTGTCAGGAGGAATCATTTGGCTTATGCATCAATAGTTTATACTACTATGAATGAAAGTACAAGTGGTTGAATATGGGTGTTTGAATTCCCAACCATTTCAACATGTACTATCATGACCATTTCTTTAACAAACCATGGTTTTGCCGCATTAAGGTGTCTTATGTGTTGTTCCACACATCGAATTGAACCTCATCTCGACCTTTGGAAAAGCAAGTACAGAAGCATGAAAAAAAAGTACACAATATGGGCAAATTAAATACATAAATGCAGTTTTGGAGTACAAAAATGCCACACTAGGTACTTTTTCATGAATTTTTGATATTATTCTCTGCACATTAGGGACCAAGTTCGATTCAGCCTAATCCGGCCATTGGATGATCATAAGACCATGGCGTATTAATCCTAGGACTCATATTTGGCTCATGCATTAATAGTTTATACTACTATGAATGAGAACGCAAGTGGTTGGATGTCAGTGTTTGAGTCCCCAACCATCTCAACACGTACTATCACGATCATTTCTTCAACAAACCATGGTTTTGTCACATTATGGTATCTTATGTGTTGCTCCAGCTATCAAATTAAGCCTCATCTCGGCCTTTGGAAAAGCAAGTACAAAAACATGAAAAATAAGTACACAACATTAGTATTAAGTACATAAATATAGTTTTGGAGTACATAAATGCCACTACTTGGTACTTTTTTGTGGATTTTCGGCATCATTCTCAACAAATTAGGGACCAAGTTCAATTAGGCCTAATCCAGCCATTATGTATGATCATAAGACTGTAGAGTATTAATCCTAAGACTCATATAGTTATCATAGGTTCATTGGTTTTAAATGGCGGTGTCGGGAAGACTTATTTGGCTCATGCATAAATAGTTTACATTATTATAAATGAGAGCGCAAGTGATTGGATATGGATGTTTGAGTTTTCATCCATTTCAACATATACTATCACGATCATTTTTTCAACAAACCATAATTTTATCGCGTTAGAGTGTCTTATGTGTTGTTCCACGCATCGAATTGAGCCTCATCTGGCGCTTTAGAAAAGCAAGTACAAAACACGAAAAATAAGTAGACAACATTGGCAAATTAAGTATATAAATGCAATTTTGGAATACATAAATGCCAATACTAGGTACTTTTTGTAGATTTCCAGTATCATTCTCAGCATATTAGGGATCGAGTTCAATTTGGCTTAATCCAGCCATTGCATGATCATAAGACCATGGAGTATCATTCTTGGCACATTGGGGTTTCCGATACCATGCATGAATAGTTTCACACTACTGTGAATGGGACCACATGTGGTTGGATGTGGGTGTTCATGTTTCAAACCATTTCAACACATGTGTATCCAAATCATTTCTTCAACAAACCATGGTTTTGTCACGCAAGGGTCACTTATGTGTTGTTCCACACATCGAATTGAGCCTTAAGTTAGCCTTTGGAAAAACAAGTACAGAAACACAAAAAATAAGTACACAACATTGGCAAATTAAGTACATAAGCGCAATTCTAACGTACATAAATGCCACTACTGGGTACTATTTCACAGATTTTCGGTATCATTCTCAGCACATTAGAGATCGAGTTCAATTCAGCTTAATCCAGCCATTGCATGATTTAAAGACCATGGCGTATCATTGTTGGTACATTAGGATTTTCGGTACCACACATAAATGGTTTCACACTACTATGAATGGGAGCGCAAGTAGTTGGATGTGGGTATTTATGCTCTAAACCATTTCAACACGTGTGTATCCAAACTATTTCTTCAATAAACTATAATTTTGTCGCGTAAGAGTTATTTATGTGTTGTTCCACACATCGAATTAAGCATCAATTCGGCCTTTGAAAAAGCAAGTATAGAAATACAAAAAATAAGCACACGACATTGACAAATTAAGTATATAAACGCAGTTTTGGAGTACATGAATGCCACTACTAGGTATTTTTTCGTGAATTTCCTGTATCATTCTCAATGCATTAGGGATCGAGTTCAAATTGGCCTAATCCGGCCATTGCATGATCATAAGACCATGGTGTATCATTCTTGGCACATTAGGGTTTTCGGTACCATGCATGAATGGTTTCACATTACGATGAATGAAAGTATAAGTGGTTCGATGTGGGTGTTTGAGTTTCCAACCAATTCAACTTGTACTATCACAACCATTTCTTCAGCAAACCATAATTTTATCGCGTTAGGGTGTCTTGTGTGTTGTTCCATACATCGAATTGAGCCTCGTCTCGGCCTTTGAAAAAGCAAGTACAGAAACACGAAAAAAAAGCAAACAACATTGGCAAAATAAGTACATAAATGCAGTTTTGGAGTACAAAATGCCGCTACTGGGTATATTTTCACAAATTTTCGGTATCATTCTTAGCACATTAGGGATTTTTGGTACCATGGATGAATGGTTTCATACTACTATGAATGAGAACGCAAGTGGTTAAATGCATGTGTTTGTGTTCCAATCCATTTCAACACGTGCGTGTCTAAACCATTTCATGAGGAAAATATGATTTTCATGATTTGGGTCTGGTCTTATATGTAGTTTCACTAGTAATTTGAGGCAAATTAGGCATGTAACATTTAAGTATAGAATCACCTTGATGAGGTATTAAATGCTGAAAATGAGGTATTGTTATTCTAAAATCAAGTATTATAGACTTATTAAATGATCTGTTGCAAATACGAAGTATTATTTTTCTGAAATGAGGTATTACCTTACTAATATGAGGTATTATCTTTTTGATAAACTGAAAAATCAATCTAGACAATAGCTCGAACGTAAATCTTTCGAATAGCTAAAAAAATTACTTGTTCATAGTTCCTTTTACACTAAAACAATAGGACAATATGTCCGTAATTTACAAAGTATACAACACAAATAATTCTATAAAATTCTCCAATTAAAGTACAATATAGTACAAATACTTCAACTTAACATGTCCTCCAGACAAGAACGAATTTAGCAATTATCATAAGCGCATGTACACAATCTATTTTTAATCCATCTTCTATTAAATCTTCTTTGCATCTTCTTTTTACTAATTGAAGAGAAATAAAATCAATCAAGATAATATTTAATAAGTAATGACAAATGGTAATACAAATACAAATATACAATAAAATAGTAAACAAATATATTTGTCATATTAATTTGCACTAGATGGTAAGAAAGTGAGTTTTACTCACTAGAAGCACAAGCTTGCTTCCAAAGCATTGTATCATTTTGCAATGTGTTCAATCATCTTGTTCTACAACACACACAATTTATGTAAATCCAACTATGTAAATTTACAATACACAATTTATTATTATTAATCATTTCAAAACTCCTATGGGCATGTTTAATTCGATTGATTATATAATAGCTTATATTGGAGTTGTGGCAAGATTAGGGGAGAAAATAATCAATATTACTTTGTTTGATATCGCAAATTGCTCCTTGACATCAGTCACTACACCAATCTCACCTAAAGTCAAGTTTTATGTTTGATACTACCTATTATCTTTGATTTGACTATAAAGCCCTCGGACTAATATAATATTGTATTCGATTCTTTCTCTCATTTTAGCAGTCTACCCCTAGATCTATAATTCTCATCTTAGTTTAAACTGTAGCGAGAAGCATTGGTGAAGGCCACAACGATCAGTGTTGCGCTTTTAAACCGCAGACGGTGCAAGTTATCTTACAAATTTCTATCATTCGGATGCTTCCTTAAATCCCCCAATTTTTTCTCACACATATGCATCGATGAGATCCCACTCAGTCTTCGTCGGTGTTGTGTAAAAACATTCTTCAATTAGTGAAGTTGATGCTCAGCCCAAAGTCAACTTCTTCTTCAAATATAGTGGCGGCCAACGGCGAAGTCCCCAATTTCCAGTATGGCTTCATTGCCTTTATGTAATTTTACTATTTTCAACTTAATTTGGTATGTCACCATCAATTATGAGGCTAGGTAATGCAATGTTTTTTTATTGATGCATAACCTTCCAGTGTTATATTGGTTGTCACCTGATAGAAGGTCACAACTGAAAATACACACGACATGTGTATAGTTTATTCAATGTTGTCAGTTGGTTCATTTGTCATAATTGGTTTTTCCTGTCAAGTGATTTGGTAATTTTCTGCAGGCATGCTATTTGGCTAGTTTTTTTATCTAATTTTTGGATGGCTCTCTCAGTGCCAGGTCATTTAGGACTAATAGTTAGGAACTACAAGGGCTTTTTACAATGTGAGATCCAAATTAAGATAATAGAGAATATTTGTTTATGTGTGGGGATTTTTTTAGTTGTACATAAATTATAGTTTTGTAAGCGTTATCACACAACTGTCTGCTGTTGAAATCTGCATCCCATGTTCTTAGTTTGTTAATTTTTGCATATTCCCAAACATGCTGACTCTCTGTTATATTGGTTGCCTGGATATATGTATATGCATTTGTATGTGAATGGACTGTATAGGTCTGACTGCAATGTTATCTTGGTGCCCATCATATCTATATATATATATACATATATATGAGATGCTCTCGAATCCACAGACAAGTTGTTGTAGATTGGTGATACCTTGAAGAAGTTATTCAAGGATGTGGGTACTGCAGCATGAGGATTTATGGATTACTTCTGAATTATTGTTTTGCACTTTTCCAATAGTGAAACATAAGCTATTTGAATATAGATTATAATGCTTATGGTGAAGGAAAAATTTGATCATTCTGCATTGGGTTATGTTACTAACTACAACTATGCTTCAAGTGTCAATGAAGCTGAAATCAGTGCCTCTATGCCCTTGTGGTGGAGGTGTGATGTCCCTACATAAGTTGCACACTTCTCTTAATCCTGGCAGATGGTTCTACAAGTTTCTAAGGGAGGCAATCACACTAGGCACTTCATCTGGTGGGATGTGTATCAAGGATTAAACATGCAAAGGTCAGCTGCAGATCAGTGTTCACATAAGCCACCGTACGAGGCCTACAGTTCGAGTGAATATGTTCCAAACAAGACTGGTTGCAAGGTCTCAAAGTCTCCGGACAGTGCTTGCTTGGATGATATCGAGCAAGCTGAAAGTTCGCATATGACTGTTTCGGTGCAAGCCCCTCGTTGTGCTCCAACTGTTCCTTTTATTCCATCCTCCTCTAGTATGAAAACATCATTTTGGTAGAAGGTTGTGTTGGATGTGGGTTTGTATTCATTGTTACATTTTTGGGTCTGCTACTGGGTTTAGCATTAGGCACTAGGCAGCAAGCTTGTGTTCTAGCATAACAGTAGTGTGCATGTACTAGTTTGTAATTATTTTTTATTCGTGTGCTAATCTTAGTAACTGAGTAGTTGACGATCGTTTTGTAGGTAATGACTATTGTTGCAATGCATTATTAAGGAGCAATATCATGCATAACTTATATTATATTGTGCACAAACACTAGCCTTTTTGTTTGCCACTTACTATATGTTGTGATTCCATAATAGTGAAAATTAGAATGTAGGATTTGATACAAATTTCATTCCAACATTCGTATTTACTTTCAAGTGCATAAATTAGTATTGCAAAGCAGTATTTTCATTCAAACAATGCAAAATTGGTGGCTGCCACAATAGAAAAGTCCAAGCATTCAAAAGTGAAATCTTTCGCACATGCTTATGCACTGCCACACACCCAAGAATCATGTCAAATTATTCCCACTGCCATGCACTCAAATTGGAGACTTTACCATGCAAGTCTATGCATATGGCAGCCTTTCTTTTTATCTTGAATCCCATCATGTATAATCTTGATTGAATGGTTAGGATAGCAACGTTCTTAAAATATATTCAGCACAAAATTATATTTCCAAGGTTACTTTAGCTTTGTTTGCTTTCAAAGCCTGTTAAAGCTTATGAGATTCCTACCAAAATGTGGCATGTATAAGCAGTCACTTTCAGTCACGGGTTTGCTACAAGTTTTAGTAGTATAAGGTGAGTTCATGCACACAATCACCCATAAACTCCTAACCTTCATAGAAAGGGATTTTCTCTCAATAGTCATCACTCTCCATTACGATTCAACCTTCATTTGACATGGCTCCACGGAGTCCCAAATCTCAAGATCAAATTTTCTACATTCCCCCATGGATAGAAGATATTGACAAGGAGTTTATCACTTGACTTGCGGAGTTTGCTCATTTAGATGGAAGAAATCTCATGCGATCTGATGTCGTTGTTATTCAATCTTGTGTGAACTCGGTGAACCTAAAGTTCAGTACCAATTTGACTTTTAAGGATGCTACCCTTCGTTTCAAATATTTGCAGTAGCATCATACCATGTTTGGATTTCTGATCTCGTTGGACCCAGTTAATTATGTGGAAGAAAACAACTTCGTGGAAGCCAGTGCCTTTATATGGGACTATATCACCATGGCAAGGATTTTTACTAAATCCTTTTTTAATTACAATGTTAAATCATTCTGTCTTGCATTTTGGTTATTTTTCAAATGTACTCTATGTTATTTTTTTAAGAAATTTCCTTGTTTGAAGCTTACATGATCAAAGGAGAATCTCAGTGAGCAGAGCTCTGTCATATTTTCGGTGCTCCTAAGCCATTGAACCTATTCCCAAAATCTACAATCATTCAAAATTTGGATGATACCGCGTATAATCCCTTGGAGCTGGTAGTTGTCAATCCTATTGTTACTGTGGCCGCCCATGCACCGCTCGTAAGCGAATCTTTGGATTCATTCTTCTGGAATAATTTGTACAGTAGAAGTAGCCATGATGATAGAAGCCAGGATTCAGTTAAGTTGTCGGAACACCGTATTATCAATCCTTACGCTTTTGGCAACAATAGTATGTGGACTGAGCAAAATGACCGAGATTTATTTCGTAATTTCCAACCTTCACCAATTCGAGGACCTGCGAGCTCCCATGCAAGTTCCTCAAACACTCCCAAGGTACGGGGTAAAAAATGAGATCTTGTAACACCAAACAATGTCCTTTTTTCACTATTTCTAGTGTTCCATCATAGCTTATTGTCAACTTTAATAGTTTGCTCCGTTGTGGTAACTGTGTTTAATTGCATTGTGTTTGCATGAATGGTTTGTGTATCGAATGTGTTTGTATGACTGTTGTATGACCTTATCTTACCTCAATGTATGTTGAACATCAGTTGTGTTCTATATTTTTTTTGGACCATGACATTACTACTGCTTACTTTCAACTTGGCAACACTCTTCCCAGCGTAACAGATTTTTGGACAGTTAATATGGCAGTTTCATTTCGAAATATTAAACTGAGATTAGGCATTAAATTTTTCAAGTTTTTTTTCAGTATATTAAACTGAGATTGGCACTATAGTTTCTGGATTTTCATGTGAAATTTTAGATGACGTGAGTAATTTTTCAAATAGAGGCTAACGGATTTTGAAAAATGTAAGATGAAGCACAACATTAGGGAGGTATTTATAATTTTGCCAAATTTGTGGATTTTTTAATAAATAAACCAAACATCAAGGGATTTGGATAATTAACCTTTCTAATTTATTAGTCAATTTGGCCCAGGATTTATTCATAAATTTAGTGTACAGTTTTGATCAATTCCTAATTGAACCACTTGGCGGTTTCTATATATGAAACTTAAAATTTTCAATCTCTGTTATAAAAATTTAAAAGAGAAACAAAAAAAAAATGCCACAGATTGTTTCAAATCACATTCTTATTCTTGGAAGAGGAAATACCTTTCGTGTCTCTTCTTGATGATTGATATTCATGATGTAATAACATGCATATTGAACCCCATTTTTAAGATCATAAATCATTTGTTTTTGTTAGCATTCAAAAGGGAGAGGTAACTTCATTTTTATCAATTAGCCATGCAAATTTTTCATATGTTTGTATCCCATCAAGGAAGCTAATCAGATTAAATTAAAGTCTAGATTCAAAAATCATCATCTACCCAAGGTAAATCCACATGTAAATTTGATTCTGAGGTTATGATAGGCAAAAAAGGGAACCAACCAAATAGCCTTTCAAGTTATTAGATTAGATAGATGGTGGTGTGAAATTAGTCATGAATTTAGGCCTACATGAGGGGAAGTAGGAATGAGATAATTATTTAATGAAAATTTGAATCTGAAAATATTTGTTTTTCAAAGAGGAATAGGTCAGAAGATGTTGATTGTTTATCACAATTCTTGATAATGTTTACAATTCCTTTGGAACCTTTCAGCCTTTTAAAGAACACTAGTCAACAAACATGCAACTGCGGCTGTTGCTGCTAATGATCCTCCCTTGAAACTGCCGTCACATCGCCAACCACCTGCACGCAGATTCTTCAAAGCATGTATAAATGCATCCTCCTCTTGAAGAGTCCAAAAACATCTAGGGTAGCCGGGGATTTCTTTTACCTTTCTGTGCTGTGTGATGAGCTTATTGAGTGCGCCATGATAAGTCACCAACAAACATATATCAACATCAGTCACACAAGGGATACAATGTCGCTTGATTACAAGCAAAGAACACCATAAGCTTGTAGCGGGATATCACACACGTATGTTTGTAAATAAAAGACAACTATGCACGCATAAACTGAAGTATAGTAATGGCAGTAACAAAAAAACATGTAACGTGAGATCTATATTACATACTAATAGTACGCATAATATAGTTCGATGATATAAAAGCAAATTCCAAAAGAATTTACCATGGTAGTAGATATGATTAAGTAGTCTATATAGTTGTACATCTACAACATTACTAGCAAACTTACCCCGCCCCACTTCCTAAATCTAATTTATTCAAAACCACCTAGTGAGAACCCCTCCACGATTGGTACATAGTAGCCGTAAGGTGATCACGCCATGTACTCCACTCAAATGAACTCTTAATTGTCTCAATATGCTCAACATCTATTTACTGATCACCTACTTCTTCACCCCCCAATACAACTTCCTCCAAGGGGTCAATAGGCATTTGTGTTCATATGTAATTATGCAGTGGTGCACACACTATAATTATCATGTTTTGAGTATTCATGGGGTAGTATGTTGTGCTCCTTAGTACAGCCCATCGGCCCTTGAGAAGTCCAAAAGCCCTCTCAATTACGTTGCGTGCCCTTGCATGTTTCATGTTAAAGTACTCGCAAGCATTCTGTGGTGCAAATGCTCCGTCGGTCCAGTCATTGAGGTAGTATCTAATGCCACGGTATGAGGTCAAAAAGCCTTCACAGTTGGTGCAAGCGGTGTCACATAGATAGTAATTACCTACATAAAATGGGTGAGGTCAGATATAATCATAAAAATGTAGTAGCAAATGTGTACAACAAGATTAGTTACATTTACCTACTGGAACTTTTAGCCCATTAGCCTTGTTGACAGCTGCGCGTAACACCTTGCTATCAGCCGTAGAGCCTTACCATCCAATAAGTATGTAAATGAAATTCATTTGGCGATTGCACGCACCGAGGACGTTCACAACAATTTCACCCTTCCTAGACCTGTACCTTATTTTTTCACTGGCTAGTACACGAACTAATATGCAGGTGCCATCAAGGGCGCCTAGACAACTCTAAAGCCAAAATTAAAATAATATGTAATCAGAAACAACCAAAAGTAAGCAATTAAGCATGTATAATTCACACAAGCATGTAAACGAACCTGAAAGCATCTCCATGGGTCACTAGTACAGTCATCACCAATGGGTTGTGGATTGACAATGAGCAATGGACTAATCCTTATAACTGTCTTTACACATTGCTTGAAATATTTGCTTATGGTATGCCTGGACCTCTTAAAATTATGTTTGACAATCTTATTTTTCTTATAATGGGCTAGTATGGACAAAACGTGGCTACTTTCTCAAGGATTCCAACAACGTTTTCATTTCGTATCCCCCCCTACGTGCTCAAGCAGATAACACAACCTACCAAAAGCATTTCTATCCATACGCAAGTTATCCCAGCACGCTTTGTGATTTAATTCAACAATCTCGCGCAAATGTTTCATTTGATCAGGTATTTTAGCAATCACGTTCCACTTCCTAGGAATTCAATTTTACATACCCCTCGTACGACGAGCATTTATACAATACACATGAAAAATATAATAAATGCACAAAACCCTCCGGAGCAAAAACATATAGATCAACATGAGAGTACGAAGTCCGGCAATTAAGTACATCACAAAACCCTACTAGAAGATCAAAACGTAAACCGAGCATTAGGAGATTCACATATCATTGACAGATACTATGGAAATACTTGGTCAAAGCTCTTTAATAAAGTCCAATATTATTATCTCAGACGTACAAGTACAAAGTGGGATGAAACGTCTTAATTTCAAATATTGTGAACCTGGTCTTGATAATTGATTCTATATGAAACTAAAGTACCATAAGATGTGAATCAAGCTCGTGTAATGCAACGTGTGAATCACATTTTCAGAGATGCACACGTTTTGACACCAGTGAAGTACAGTAACTATTAGGACTATACATGAAAGTGCAAAATCTTTAGCTTAACAAGACGCTATGGGATCAGCCCCACTACATCACTTTACAAATATGAACAAAATAATATGCATATACACTCACAGAATGCTGAAGCAAAACTTTTACTAACTGTAGGGCACACTCAAACACATAAACACAGAAGTGGCACATTAGGTTGATTTTATGAATCAAATCAGAGCAAATTATATTACTTCCCTATAATTAGCAGTCCACCCAAAATATGTGTACATTCAAGCCATGTATGCATCTTGCAGTGAAAACATTAAAAGTCATAGTCCTATCTTAACCTTCACACTGCAATCTTTTACAGTGGGTGAAACTATCACATTTGTCATTCCTTTATAAATTAGAAAATTAAACATTCTTCAGTCCACAAATTGCAATGTATTTGGAGCCAAAGACAAATACATAGTTTAATGTTACACACAATTTATGCCCATATCAAATTTTAAAAAAAAAAAGAAAAGAAAAGAAAAAATGAACTCACTTCGATAGCAGTTCAGACCCAACAGAATTTTTTTACTCCATCACTCCAACGATCGACGTGAAGATGAAACTCCAATCGGCAATTGGTAAAACAAGGGAATAGAAAATAAATCACTGAAATCTTTACTCGAGCAAAAGTGAAAGGGAAATATTCTTGAAAAAATTATAGCATTTGCCCAAGAAATAAAATGTTGCTGGGAGGTCGCCCCTTAGGGCACACATTTCTTGGCTGCGGAAGTTGTTCTACCGATATGAACTCAAACTTCTTTTTCATGGATCGCGTACCTATGCGCTATGGCTCCAACGTGAGAGTTCACATAGAGAGAAGAAAGGGGATTCCAAAAACTGCAAGAGCGTATGCTGGGTAAAATTCTATTCACGTTATTACAAAGGTAGAATTGTATAATGCCTGATATACATGAGGACAACATCGTCTTTTCACCAGAAAGACAGTCACAACAATTGATGGAGATTGCATTGTCATGGCCCAACATTAGCAATTATAATGTAGGTCAATTTTATGTACAGTTGCGGGCCATGGATTAAGTAGTGGACGGCCCGCAAAAGTAATGGTGCAAATCAAACAGGAGACAACGTGAGATTAGATCATCTATTGGGGCCTAATGTGGGGTATCAAACATGCCCTACAGCTACTAATGTGCAGATTGAGCAAAAGTATTGAAGTATCAGAATAGAAGTATTAGATTACACTAATCTGGCATTAATCAGTAAACTACTAAGTATGATAATGCATAAATAAAATATCTTACTAAGGAGGAAGAACATATAACAATTAGATACTAATTGAAACACATCGGATGTGTAACAAAGAATTGATGCAATACTAATATGAAAATATGAAGAAACTTACCAATACATACAATAAATTTTCCTTCCACGGCTTTCCAGTTCATTTTTTCTGATAGCCATCATATCAACAATGCCCATTTTAAACAAAATATGCAATCAAATTATGTTCAAAATGTCATTATCAGTTTCCAAAATGACATACATCTTCTGATTTGGAGCGCAATATTGCAATTTATTGAACTCGGAACTAATTCTAGGCCATTTTTTTCTCAATTTGAAACAATAACTCTATCAAACTCATACCTTCATAAATTGACAAAATATAGAGTTTCCCATTGTAGATACAACTTCCTAGTAGCTGAGTTTTAGCATCTTAGCCACTCGAAGACATTTTTATTAAGTTCAAATTCACAAAATCTTACCTTCTTCCACCTACTATTACGGGATTAATAAACTTCAGCTCAAAATTAAGCGGCGATAAATGAGCTATGGATCTCCCAGAACCAATTTGAGAATAACAAGAAAAAAAATGATCTTACCTATTGTTCGCGGGAAAGAGCTGCGAGAGAGAAGAAAGAATGAAGAGAGAGAAGGAATAATGTCGAATAAACAAAAAGAAAAAGAAGAGAAAATAAGATTTTTGGGGGTGTTTTGGTCAAAACAAGTGCATGGGTAGTCTACTCAAAACACAAAGTTATTAAAAATTATTAAGTTGCCCTAAAATTATTAAAAAAATTCAATAATACTTTAAAAGAAAAAATAAATTTTGGGGGGAAATATTTTTCTGTGCTTTGAAAAAAATTATTGCAATCACAATAACCAAGTGATTTGGGTCAAACAACTTTTTACTATTTGACATTCGAATTGATAAATTGACTTGGGTCATCAAATTTTTCATATGTTGCTCCAAAATAACTAGCTTTAGATTCTATATTTTATTTTATATTTCATCTCATATTTCAACTTGATGAATATATACTAAATGTATTAAATATTTTTTGCATAAATAATTAATTAAAAATCAGATACATTTAACATATTTTTGTGAAGTTGAAATAGGAAATGAATAGTAAAACGTAAAAGAAGGTCAAAGTGCAAAACCATAGTAGAATTGAAGCATTTTAACGGTCTAAAAATAGTAAGCTGTAACCGATCAAAATATAATACTATATTTAAAAAATTACTAATATTTGCAAATAAATTGAAGGCACCTTCAGCTAAGGTCAAACATTAGAAAACAGAGTTATTCCTAGAAGTTCACAAACATTAAATTCAACTAATACAACAAGTTCGAAAATATATAGAGATAAATGAAAGTCAGAGGATAAAAAAAGAGTGTTGTAATTATCATTATGATGATACATAATAATAAATAAAAAAACCCTTACAATTTAGTAGTAGGAACTAAAAAGACTCATGCCTGCGGGAAGAAAGACGAGGGAATTTTTGGAAACAAAATTATAGCTAATTATTCATATAGATTTGACAGATGGGTCGAGCATATAGCGAATTTTGTTAATCTTTTTTAAGTTACTGCTTGTTGATAGATAACCGGGACCGTGGACCTTCATTGAATTACAACTAAAATAATTGTGGTCATGACAAGAGACGGACTCTTTGTTTTTAAGATAATTTTTTGCTGCACAACTACTCATGATTGATAGCAATTGTCTCCCACGATACAACAGCCAACCTCTGAAAGGTAGAAGACATCAAATCTCTCGCAACAACAAATAAAAATGTATTGAACTCTCTCTTCAAATTAGAAAAGAATATTAGAATGCAATGTATGTAGTTTGTGAGGACTTATTAGCAGTTATTGAAATTAGGTTACTTTTAAATAGATATAATTATTATAACAGTTTCCATTAAATTGACATATTTTTTTCAAAAAATATCAAATTGAACAGATATGTATATTACCACTTATTATATAAAGTCATAATTATTACTATAGACATGCTAACAAATAATCATATATTTTCATAGGAAACTTTTCACCTTTCTAATAAATGTTTTCATCTTCCCACCTTTCTACTCTCGAAGCTTCAGTCAAATTTAAGTGATTTAATTTCTTTCTGTGTGATTAATTTTGAATAATTAAACATATTATTAATATCTACCAGCAATGTAAATTACAATACTCTCGAACACTTTCATTAATTAATATTAAAATCCACTTAATTAGTTGGTTAAAGTCAGATCCTCACCCAACTTCTAAACCATTTTTCCAAGACTACCAACTCAATTCTATAATGGGTTGCAAAATAATTAAATTGCTATTAAAATAGGTAGGTCAGGCAGTGTGGTAGAATTTGGGTACTCCGACTTAGACGGGCAGGTTGAATTGAGTAATTTTAAAACGACGAATAGCGGTACCAGTCACACAAACTGCGCAACCCTTCTTTACTAGAGCAATTTTTATTGCGTTTGGGACACTATAATAAATTAAGGAAATGTTTCATTAAAATGCTAATTAAGAGTGCAAGAAGTGATGAGGTGAAGCACCATCATAAAGTGCATCCACCAAAAAGCAATGAAAAGGAACAACTCCATGATCCAATCAAATTTTAAAGCCCATTATTATTTAGCAACAGCATGGACTGCGCCGTTGTGAGCACTGGGGATCTTTTAAAACCTAGCTTGTAGCATTTATTTAAAAGCTAGCACATGCATGGTGCATGGTGCATGGTGCATGGTGCATGCACCTTATCAATGGTTCAATAATTGGGTTGACATTTTTGGATGGAAGAATCTACAGGCAGAAAAAAGGGTTTCCAAGTAATGGGTTATGGGCCATTTAATATGACTAGCTGTGGAATTAATGTGGGCATGAAACCAAACTCAAATTCTCAGCTAATGTCTAATAAATAATATTGTTGTCTAGTTGAACAAGTTTGGTTGGCATGTGGACCACACAAATCACAACAATTCAATAATAATGCAATTAAAAACAAATAATAAAACCTAAATGACAAAATTTAGAAACCCCCCCCCCCCCGCCCCCCAAGGCCACCATAGCACATCATTAAAAATAGAAGCTATAGTTATTTTATCCAATTGTAAGTTGTTCCTATTAGCTAGAGAAAAGTAAGAAGCATTGTCTTATAGTCTAATATCTGGAGTGTTTCCTTCATAACCATGAGCAAAATTTGATTTAATTTTTTTATTAAAAAAAATGCAGTCTTTAATGTTCATATATGTGATACCATCAAATTGATTGAAATGAAGTCACTTTTTTGAAAAATCACCTTTTGGAGGAAAAGTTGTAAAACTTAATTTAAATTTCTTCAACTCGTGAAATAAGCAATATTTAGAGCACTTTAGATCTTCCGTTCCATTTCACATTTCATATTCTATTCTAATTTTATATATTTATGCCAAGTGTATTTGATTCTCAATCATTTATTTTTATAAAAAAATATTTGATACACATATCATATATTTATGAAATAGAATGAGGGGCAGTATAGGAAATGTGACAAAAGATTTAAACCGATATCTAGAGTAACTAAGGACTGAATGAGATGTAGAAGCAAAGACATGAAGCTAATTTACATAAGATCATCAAATGATGATCATGATCAATTAGATGGAAAATTACAACCTTGAGTAAAACACTACAAGAAAATTGGCTTTCACCAACAGAAAAATCCGTCGGTAAATTGAAAAAATCCGCTGGTAATATATTTACCAACGGAGTTATATCTCTTAGAAACTTTGCCAACGAATTGCCGATGGAATTATATCTCTCAGAAATTTTACCAACGGAAGTACATCTCTCAGAAATTTTATCAACGAAAATTTTATCAATGGAAGTACATCTCTCAGAAATTTTACCAATGAATTACCAACGGAATTATATATATTGAAAAATTACCGACAAATTACCAACGAACATTACTTTGTTGGAAATATTACCGACGGAATTTACTTCAGTTGGAAAAAATTATTGACCCATTACCAACGAATTTTATTTCTCTTGCTAATTTACCAACCAATTACCAACAGATATTATGTCCGTCACTGATTCCGTTGGTAAATTTGTTGGAAAAAAATTTTAAATTTGATTTTGAAATCCGTCGGTAATTACCAACAGAATTTATCGGTTGGTAATTTTATGTCAGTGAAAGTCAATTTTCTTGTAGTAAAAGAATAACAAGTATTAAATTTAAATGAAAAAAGACCCTAAATGAGTATCAACTCTTTGTGATCATCAACAATTACACTACAAAGATAAAACTAAATGAAACCTTTTCATTATTTTTCTCCCCTAAAAACCACCCCAAATTACAATCTCAAATAAAAGAATAATGAGTACTAAATTTTAAGGGGGGAAAAAATTTAAGTGAGTATCAACTCTTTGTGATCATCAAGAATTACATTACAAAAATAAATGAAATCTTTAATTATTGTTTTTTCCTGAAAATAACCTCAGTATCCAAACCAAATCCATCAATACTTCTTACCTCAACCAGCTCCGAATTCTTGAACAATTTCTTCAAAGGCTTCACGCTGTACAAATCATTAGCCGAATACTTATCAGCCCGTCGCGATAACAACACGTGTAATACGCAAATTCCTCCATGCTTTAATGTCCGTTCGATTTCTCCCACGAACTTCCATGGATATAGCGCGTGGTCAAACACGGTTGAGAACTCGAAATCGAAAGTCCCATCATTAAACGGCTGATGATGGAAGTCACCTTTCAGCACCAGTGGAGGGTAGGGCACGAGATCAATCCCAACAGAATCATTCACTCCGACCCGTTTCAAAGCCGCCACTTCTTGCCCGACCCGAGCTCCGATGCAAAGAGAGTTGGACCTGTTGGAGAGCAGCTTTCTTCGCTTCAAACTGTCAAAAAACTCGGAGAAAACTCTGACTTTTCGATCCCAATCACGGGTAGTCCATATTTCTCGGAGTTTTGGGTTGAGGGTCTTATTTAGCTGGCGTTGGAGGTATGCGTCGTAGGAGGAGTATCCGGGTCGGATCTTGAGATCCGACGGAAGCTTTTCGGGTGTGTTTGTGGTGGTTTTGTTGAAAGTGTGAATTGAGTTTTGAAGAAAGATGAAGGCTAAGAAGGACAGTGAGAGGAAGAGAGAAAATATGAAGGGTTTAAGGAAGATGGGTGGTTTCAGAGGATCCGTTTTCATGTCTGCATCAGTTATAGTTTAATGCATGCAACAAAGAATTTGGATGTGTTCTTGTATGTGTTTTTCTGTGTATATATGATGGATCGAAGAATGTGTGTGTGTGTCTTTGTGATAAATTCTCTCTCAATCTGTATATATCTTTTCATATATGTATGTATATATAATGATATGAAATGTAGATAGAGGGCAATTTGAAGTAGAGGATAGCGAAAATATACATATTCTATATTATTTTTAAGTTTTAAGTACACCATAATATAACTATATAAGACACATAATTTTAAATAAAGATTTAAAAAGTAAAACTTTTACATAGGCATGTCAATTGAGGGGATTTTAATTCGAATTCGATTTGAATTTGAATCTAATTATTTAAAAATTTTAACGATAAAAAATTCATAATCCGAAATAAATAGAGTGATACGATTAAAAAAATTCGATCCATTAATAATCTAAATAAATATTATTAATAATAAAAGATTCGTAATCCGAAATAAATAGAGTGATACCATTAGTAATTTTATCAACGAATATGATACGATTAAAAAAATTCATAATCCGAAATAATAGAGTGAATATGAATTTGACTCAATTCGATCTATTAATAATCTAAATCTAAATATATATATATATATATAATATTATGCATGTATATATATAGTATTATACATATGTACACGCAAGGTCCTTTAGCAATGCCAAAATGAATTTTTGGATGAATGAAGTAATTAGCTCCTGTGCGATATATCAAATTATGTGTTTTTCATATAAATTGTTAGATTTCGAACTTATGTACATCATAATTGCATCATTTGTTTCTCTATTTTTGCAACAGAAAAAGATGCGAAAAGAAAAATGAGTAGGAGTTGAATGTCATAATATAACAATAATGCAATAAAAATTTCAATTTAATCAAAATGAGTTTCTTTTTTATAAAACTTTAAGTTTGTAATTAGTTGATTGAAAATCAAGTACGTATATATTTATAATGTTAAATAAGTACTATTATCAACAATGAAACCTAAAATACAATGATCTGATGAATGAATGTGATTAAGTTATATTTTATTATTGTTTTTAAATGATCAATAGGCTTGAAAATTTATTCATTAATCTGTTGTATGTGTTTTTGGAAGGATGAATGTCTTGAAGTTAGATTCTACTAAATTTTTGGAAAAATAATAAATATATGATTTTTGGGAGTATTCGGATTCGATTTTTTTTTTTTTGAATGTCCAATTTTTATTTGGATTTGAATATAATTATACTAACCAAGATCCTCTTAGATCGGATTCGAATATGGCATATCACTATCTAATTCAAATTTGGATCCGATATGATCCGGTCCAAATCCGATCTATTGATAGCCCTACTTTTACATATATCTATATTTTATCCTCGAAAAATAATAACCAAGAATTAGTAATGTCATATAATATTTTTTAATTGAGGAATATTTTTGAGTTCAAAACGCATTACTTTATCTTAGAATTTCTTAAAAAAATAATAAATTTGAGATAGAATAAATATTATTATTGACAATAATAAATTGCACATCGATCACGACAAACAAATCTAAAAGAATAAAGCAAAATTCTTGTCTACATTTCCAACAAGTATCCCTTTTTCTTACTTAGGAATCTATATTTCAATTTAGATATAACATTGATTCAAAAGATTAGAGGACATTTTCTAGGGATGGCAATGGGTCCGGGTAGTCAAGCGGGTCTTCAAAGTGCAAACAACTCTCGAGGCAGCTCTTGAATTTTAGTTTTTAAACCCTAACCCGCCCCGTTATAATATTTTATGTAGATAATTTTATTTATTATAGATAATGTAATATGTACTCGTATGTATATCAATAAGGTGAATGATGTATATGGTAGAAATAGTGCCCAGCAAGCCAATGATTTTGGCTTTGTAAAACTATTTTCTAAAGAGACAATCTTGATTGAATGATATCTTACATATGGCCACATTCATCTTATGCATTATATTACTTCACTGGCATTTGGATGAAGTCCTTAGATCACACATGACTACAGGACTTGGTCAGTTCACTAGGTGGTGATCATGGAATAAGTCTTACACGGTCGTGATCTTAAATATTCCAAGTCATAGGATCTTACGAGACGGGACATCTAAGATCCGGACAGACTTGCACTAACAATGCATAAATCCAAAGAGTTGGATATTGCTCCGTTCCATGAGCAACTGTATATGATACGGGTGCATGTTAATGGATGCTTGTTAGAGAACAAGGCACTGAAGACCCACCGGAGACTCTACTAGGTAGCCGTAATGGCAAGTCGGTAGTGGCAAGCTCTCCTGCTTACGCTAGTACATATAAATTAGTCCTTTGACCTGAGGATCCATTGTAACCTTGTGTCCGGTCCTCATGCTTTGACTTATCCCTGGTCACCCAGCGGGCCATTCGAGGTATGATTGGGTATAAGCTACTTGGCATGGAGGTTTGTGAGATCCAAGATGGAATCCGACTCCTCGCTTTTGTGAAGGACGAGTACATCTCCTATGCATTCTATAATGATCATATTCCAGAAATCCTTGCGCAAGGTGGTATGACAGTTTGGGAAAAGAGTTTTCCAAAAAATAAAGTCATACATCGGAATTGAACATTTAGAATAGAAGCATAAAATCGAGGCTATTAGGGAGCCGACAAATATCTTGCCCTAGGCCTCTTTCATGGAGATAGGAGACGGAAGGACCGTATTTGCATGGAACGCGTAGAGCTTTAAAAGGTTCATACAGAGACATTCATTTCAACCAATTAGTTGGGCTCCATGGGCTTGAGGTTGGACATCGACCACGGAGATTAGGTACTCTTCAATTGATAGAAATCGATTGAATCGAGTCAACTAGTTTAAAAGGAGTTTTAAACTAAAATGAATATTTGATATTCAAAAGTCACAAGGAGTTGTGAGCCTATGTCCGATGAATGGTTGAACCCAATGGGTCACACACAAAAGCCTTGAACTTTTCTAAGTGGTGAAAGAAGAATTTCTAAGTGTTAGAAAATACGTCCCTCTTAAGGGACCAATTTTGAAAGAGAGATTTCAAGATCAATTATGGCTTGATTGATTTAAGTGTTAAATTGATCAACTAATTTAAGGAGTTAAATTAGGCAAATAATTAAGGAGTTGATTATTTGAGCCACATTGATAGTTGAATAATTGAAGTTGACTTAAAGAGTTAAGTTAACTAAAGAAAACTTAAAGAGTTAAGTTTGCTTGATTTAATTGTTAAATCAAGTTGAATTAATTAAATTAATTAGATTAATTTAATTAATAGGAGAATATATTATTGGAGGGAAGAATTCAAATATGATTTGAATTAACTGGAATTGGATTCCAATTAAGCAAGTTGGCAAGACCACATGATACTGGAATTACCAACTTACAATTATGCCCTTGGAATTTTCGGTCCCCCCCCCTTAGCATGGGAAGTGTGATGCCAAGGTGGCATCACACCTCTCACACCTCTATATAAGGGGAGGTGGAATGGCCGAAAATCAGTCCAAATTCATTAGCCAAAATTCTGAATTTTGCAAGCTAAATTCTTCCTCCAAAATTCTCTCCAAAGTTAGTAGAGATCTAACTTCCATCCATTCTCTCTCTCACTCAAAAACCTCCTTCTTCACCAAACAACTCCAGATCTACTCCAGCTAAATATCTGGACGTTCTAGGATTGCTTTAAGGTGTGTGGACTTGCATTGGAGTTGACCACAAGTGAGGCCACTCAATTCCAGAAAAAGTTTTTGCAGAACAGTCCACTTCACGATTTTCTCCTGGAGCGATCCGATGGAGATTTGAGCCAATTTTTTCACAGAAGATCGGCATTCGAGTTAGCTTTCTGGATAATTTTTCCTCATTTCATTTGGATGTCGGAATTGGAAGATATTCTCCTTTTTCTCCGCTGTGCCAGAAACTGCCGAAAATCGGTGATAGGAAGAATCATCCATCATCTCCTTGGATTTTGAGCGATTCAGGTTGGTATCCTCTGATTAATCCATTTATGTTGTATGATATATGCCTGGGGATGTTGCTTTGGATCGAGATTTGCTATTTAATCTTGAATTTGTTTGGATTATCTCGGCCATAGCACTTTCAGTATATATATTCTATATAAAAGTAATAATATAGTCATAATAAATATCTTATGCATTGAATATATACATAAATAACAATAATGTTTGTGATTTATAATTTTTTTTAAAACTAAAATATGCATATATAATTTTTTAAATAATTATTAATAATATTATATTCTAATATTTATAAAATTATGATGATATTATTTTTTTAAATTCTTTCTTTTTTTTATCTTTTAAACATACAGAACGGATCTAACGGATCCAACTCGTTAAGAGTCAAGTACGAAGCAAAGCGAGTCTTGAGTTCATAAAAACTTCATGGGACAAATCCTGAATTTTAACAGACCCACTCCAGACCCAACCCATTACTATCCCTAACATTTTCCTAGCATGTGAGATGGCTATTAATAGTAGCCAGCAGTTTTTATACACATGCCAACTACGAATGGCCTGTGAACCAATAACATACATTTTCCAGATAATATAGGAAAATTCAAACCCCCAAACGAGATGTGCGTACGTGTGTATTAGGGGGGGGAAAAAAGGGAGAGTTCATTTACTATAGAGACATGGGCTTTGGAGTTTGGCCATTCTTTAAAGTTATTAATGTCGAGAAAGCGGATTTCCATGGTATTAAACTGTTAATTGCAAATATATGCGCCAGTTGTGAAAATATTTAATGCTGGAAATCACTACGTTGATTGTGACTTAGATATAGTGCTGGCACAACTTGATTCTCATCCTAAGATACTTTCACATATTTTTCTTTTGAAAAGAATACAATCTATTTAATCAATTATTGAAAGACGGACTTTAATACACTTTTGACAGTTGCTAGCATTTTCTAAGAGACAAATCCAATCTAGAAACCATCCAATTTAGTTGAGCTTTTGCCATATCCATACAATTCAAGATCAGGTGCATACACCACTTTTTCGTGTCATAGCCTTCTCAACATGGAGATGGAGCAGTGAAAACCACCAATTTATGAGTCTAAAAAGAACTAAGTACAACAAATATGTAATACTTATTTGAACATAACTGAGTACAAAAAAAAAATGTAACTTCAATGCAGAATAACATTTATATGAAATAGATGTACAACATACCGGTACGTATAGAAGTACAAGGAAAATGCTCGTGTAATTTCATGTAAAAATTTGTTTAGATTTGGTATTTTAAAAAGAAAGCTACTAAATGCTATTCTTTAACACAAAATTTCTACCAAAAAACAGGTACAAACATGGTGTTAATTAACTTGTTTTCTTGTGGGTTTCGCGATCATGGTACATGAGACAACAGATATCTAGAAACCAGACATGATTAATCTCAGACTAACGGTGCAGAAACTTACATCCAACATTGTTTATCGTGTCTTGACAAAGATATTGTCTGATGTAAAAGTGTTAAAAGCGCCATTTGAAACCTCAACCTGGTAAGGGCATCTCTCCTCTTTTCATCTTCTAACCTGAAGGAGAAAAAGAAACAAAAGCAATCTTCAAAAAAACACATAATGCATACATCACAACCATCATCAGATGACACAGAAATTGTAACAAAAGGCCTCCAACAAGGGATTAAAAGATCACCTTCACGCTCCCCACATGAACGAGTTAACCACGCAGAAAAAGTAATCAGGCAACAATTACAGAAAGAGGCAAGAGTTTGACATTTACTTCTCAAGAGGCATCAGCTACAGTCGGTGTGACACCTGGTACAAACAAACCAACAGATGGCAAGAGCCAAGCTTGTTCTCTCGCATGCTCCACATAGAACTTGAACTTGTCCTTTGCATTCGGAATGTCAAGAGCCAGATCATTGAGCCCATCTTTGATCCTATTGAAACCTTTGGTCATCTGATTGATGGTTATCAACCCCTCATTGAAGCATTCTTGCAGCAAATCCAGCATCCTGTCATTTTTCTTCTCCATTGCTATTACTAGTGCTTTTTTCACCACCTCATGGTTGAAGAAAGGCATGCCCAGATCGCGAATGCATTGGCAAGCTTCACTGACTACTCCGCCACTTTCATATTCCTCTAGAAGTTTCTGAATCTTGTCCTTTGCACCCTCCACAGCCCAGCCAGTTCCTCCACCCCAGCACCTGAGGATCCTCTCCCCAGCATGACGTGCTGCTGTAAGCGATTGAGCCATGTGCACAGTTTCACTACCACTGCAATTTGGTGGCAGCCGGTTGGATATCTCTTCCAAATTTAGAGGAGCTAGGACATCATCTATGACGGCCCTAGCTAGGAAAAAGGCAAGTTCATTTGAAGCATCTAGTATGTCAAGTGCAGTGTCTTCTGCAGATTCCAACAGCATGATGAAACCATTAACTATGTCTTCAGTTGAGAATATCTCCATATGAAGCGCAGAGAGTAAAACAGATGCCATTTCCTTCTCTTTGTTTTTCCGGTCCATGGCAATGGTAATCAGCTTCTTGAGAAAAATTGGGTTGTGTTCAGGCATCCCTAGATCTTGCAGACTTGCAATCAGTTCAGGAATGTCATCAGAGAGGAAGTATTCATGAATAATTGTAACAACCTCTTCCTTATAGTGCTGCAACTTGTCATCATTTCTGTCTGGTTTCGACCCATTCTCACTTAGGTAGGATGCATCAAGCCATCCTTCAGATATTGCCTGGGGAACAAATGATTGGAATATACTTTTTGCAGAAGGAATGTCGAGGGCAAGATCATCGAGGCTCTCAGCTAATCGAGCAAAACCTTTTGTCATTTGACTTGAACTTATTAAACCCTCATCAGCTGCTTCCTTTAGCAGCTTCGGGATAAGTGGTTCTGCAGTTCGGATTTCCATTGCTAGAACCAGGGCCCTTTTCACAACTTCATGATGGAAAAAGGAAACGCCCAACTGTCTAATACATCTACAGGCTTCGGAAGTATCTCCACTCTCAACGTATTCCCTTAAAAGGTCAGCAATTTTTCCCTTCACCTCATTAACAGTGAGATGTGTACTTCCACCCCACCGCCTTTCAACAAGCTCTGCATGATGTGGTGCTGAGAGATAGCTCTTCTCAGCAGTTTGTAGTACCTCAACTCCCTTGGAGGCTGCTGGAAGCATTTTTCTTGCCCTAGTGATGAAAGCAGGGGGTAGAATATCATCAACAACTGCTCGAGCAACAAATAGAGCAAGGACATCAACAGCATCCAATATGTCAACGACCAGGTCATCAGCTGATTCCAGAAGCATGAAAAACCCCTGACTGATCTGGGCAGGATTGATAACATCAGTGTACAGGGCTGAGAGCAAAACTGAAGCCATCTCCTTCTCTTTGTCATTTCTGTCCATAGACATAGAAACAAGGCGCTTAATAAAGAATGGATGATACTCAGACGATCCTAGTTCTCTGAGATCAGAAGCAGCCACTTCCACATCACCGGTGCTGAAGTACTCCTTTATAATGGATACCACAGCTTTCTTGTATTCATCCAAAGGATCAGAAACAGTTGATCCAACAAGCTCAAAAGGCTCCTGTTTTAGGTCACAAATAACAAATTCTTACAAGTAGGACTTCAAATAAAATCAAAGTAAACTGGTGATTTAGAGAGCTGAACGAAAAAAGGCTGAAAGAAATCAAGTCATACATTACCTCACCACTGTCATAGTTTGGATCATTCCTATCAATAAAAGATACACCATCAGTATCAAGTAGTTTTCCCCAGGTACCTTTTCCTCCAGCGCCATCTATCACCACAATCAGATTAAACAAAGCATATGCATAAAACAAGAATCACCACCCAAGAAGTTCTAGAAAACCAGAAGCGTAACTTCAATCTAAGAAGAGAAGAATATAGGAACAGTTCAAGCATCTCATACGTCCATGGCTACATCCACCAGCAGTCAGAAAATTCCGGAGCCTAAAAAGTTCTAGCGTCAAGATTGAAGGAACAATCTAATGTTACAACCAAGTGGGTTAAATTAGCATACAGAAAGCCTGTTTGGTTATGTTTTCATTTTCAGTATTTTTAAAATTTAAAGAGTTAGTTAGAGAAAATGAGTTGAAAATGAGTTTGTAATTAGACAGTTTATTGGGAAACTAAGGATTATACATGATTTAGTAGGTTGCAGGTACAGAAAAGAGAGTAATAATGAAATAGAGATATATGAGTTATTGGGAGAAGATACACAGGTTATTGGTGAATGCGTTTTGAGATGAAAATGAGTTGGAATTTGGGTGAAGATGGTGATAAGTTATTGATAATTCATTTCCAAATAGTGAAAATGGATGAAAATGAATCTGAAAACTTATACAAACAAGCCCTAAAGGAATATCTAGGCACTCGTTGAATCACAAAGGTGCTGACCATAGTTTGTACATGGTTGACTAGAAGCCAAGCATGCAAGATATCATTTGCTTGCAGGCAAATCAGGACAAAAGGTTGAGTTGGGGATTAGGAATATGTTAATTACTAGCATTCCACATTATATGATGCAATATAAGGGCGACTAACTGTAACTCTTTCTGTATACTCCTGTTTCCTGGTATCTGATCTCAATTTAGACATATCAAATCGGAAAAGTGGCCATATATAATGACTGCAAATGGATTTGCAGATGACATACAAATAAGTGTTCTCGTTTCTTAAACTCAAAGCCAAGTGTCTCATGGTATCTGACCTTATTTTAGGCATATAACAAGTTAGAATTAAAAGAGATATTTAATAAATGCAAACTCAATCCCAATGACATACAAATGTTATTTTTGTTTTCTTAGTCAAATCTAAAAACTAAGCAGTATTAAAGACAACCCCAGCCAATGGAAGCTTTTAACTAATACATTCCTAAACCCAAATATGGAAGAAATGATTAAATTCGTCCAATACGGAAGAAAGGATTAAATTTGGGTTCTCCACCAAATTTAATGTGCATCTCCAACCAATCAACCATGCATGTCTGGGTGCCTTTGTCAGCACACCTGACAGTGAATACTCACACATGTAAACATAGTTCTACCAGTTTAATTAGAAGACAGCCAAGATGCGTGGATAGGGAATATAGACATGACAAAACATTTAACTACATGGGCAAAAATAAAATGTATTTCCAGTAAAGAGCGCATAAAATTCTACAACTCATGTGATGAACTTATCATGCCAAACAGTATCATGAGAGAGGATACATGAGTGTGGAGGTGTGCCTCATGGTCCTCTTCCTAATTAATTTCTTAATCCTATGTTGCCAAATAAAACGATTTTTGATTATAAGGGATTTATTTCTTTTTAATTGTTAATTTAGTGTATGCCATGCAAAGAACAGCATCATAAAACAAGATTCTGTTACATGTATCAAAGATTCACGTAGATACATGGATAAGAAAATCAAGTGGGCCAACTAGCTTCACCATGAAGCAAAGCCTACATGCGATGACAAACATCATCACTTTCCTGAGAAACACACATGTTCTAAGGATCAACCTAGTTCGCACCAGTCATTATTCATTAACAAAAACATCTCAAGAGCCACGCAAATAATTGACCAAGAACAGCTGAAAACACAAATTTCAGAGTAAATTAAACTTAAGATGTAGGGATAGATTTTCCATAACAGACTACTATCTAAGAGATCTCTCAAGTCTCAACGTTAACAAAAGACTCAAAATTCTTAATCTTGAGAGTTCAAATGCATCCTTCCATCTCTAACAGAACAAATAAAATGCTGCAACTTCCACTAGTTTAAATCCCAGTAAACTCAATCCACAGCAACTAGGAACGAACAATTTAAGCTAAAAAACGACTAACTAAAAGCAACACTACAGAGCATTCAAATCTATAACAGCAAATTGCACAAGCAGGAACTTACTTTCCACGGAATCTTACCCTTCTTAACTCTGATAAGTTTTCCAGAGTGTGAACGACGTACATGCCGGACTGTCACGCCCCCAACCGCAGAGGATTGTCCACCACTCGGAGCCTTGATATGGTGATGCTCGAACAGCAGAGAAGAATGCTTGCCGAGAGACTTCGGGGACGAGGCCAATGAAAAAGAAGAAATTACCTCCGCATTCTGCGAAGCTACTTTCAACATCTCCTTTTGCTCCTCCGTCAGAAACCCCTCGCTGCTAGCCATTTTATCCTCTCCTCAACAAAACCCTATCCAAAGAAAAACATTAAACAACATTTTTACAGAAGCAACTCCTCTTCATTTCAATATTAGTACTTCATACACTCATTTCAAAAATTCTTGAACTTTTTACTCAAAAACCTGTTTACAGTGCAGAAAAATTCCTCTGTTCTTGGCTCGGATCTCGAGCCAAGAGAGGAGAGGGCGAGGGGAGAAGCAATCAAACTCCGATCTTTACAACACGCAGAAACACACTCGAGTGCGTGTGTGTTTTCCAATTGAATCACTGCATCAACTGTGTGTTCGTATCTATTGGTCTGTCTTCCTTCGAGTGAGAAACTGCAGCGTAAGAGAGTTCGAGGGAGGAGAAATGGATGAGAACGAAGGGTTTAAATAGGGAGGCTACAGTTTGCATGTACTCGTCATCACCTAGTCGGTGTGTCCACGTGGCTGTCGCGCTTTAGGAGGGTCTTTTCGAGAGCTGCATCCATTCGATTAGGGTTGTCTTAGGCTATGTTGACTATCATTTTGGGAAAAATTTTCCCAACTTCTATATCAATCCCAAAAAATATACACATTCTTTAATTATTTTTCCAAAATATAAAAAATTATACCCAAAAGATCTCAAAATTCAATCTCAAAAAAACCCTACACACCACCCTAACCTTACCTAACACTCAAGTATATATATATATACACGCCATCAAAGTATATATATATATACACATTACATAAAAAAATAATTTCTTTCTACAGACCCAACAAAAAAGTAACTTATTTGATATTTACAGTAAAATTTATCCCCCCCACCAAAACATTAACAAACAAACAACTCATTCTCAATCAATTTTTCCTATTTTCCCAAAACATAAACAAACACTTGACACTTTTTTCAAGTTTTCTCCCAAGAACTCATTCTCCTAAAAAAAAAAATTAAAAAATGGCCAAAATGCTAGTGAACAAACCTTACAGTTTAGATCAAAAATTTAGTTGAAAAAAGAAAAAGAAAAATGGCTCGTTTGATTATATTTTCAAAAGCATTTTCAGTTTTCATGCATTTTCAAAAATTTAAAAAATAGTTATAAAATAAAAATAAAAATATATTTAGATGAAATATTAAAAAAAATAATTAAAATAACTGTAGGTTTGAAAAGTATGTTGATTTATATTTATTTATCTTTAAAAAGATTTATTTTTTTAAAATATATGTATATTTCATTAATTTTAAAATGATAGTAGGTACTCTATATCAAATCAAATTTGAATTTGATTGATTTGACATTGGGATGATATGGTAAATTTAAAAAGAGATTGAAAATGAAAAAAGGAATATTTTGAATGGAAATGAATAGAAAGTGAGGGTTTTCTATAGTCCTAACCTATCGCTTTTATATATTATCATGCATGTATTTTGCTATCATTAATTTACAATTAAGTGAATATTTATCTTAGGATATATTTGTTTTAAAAATGAATAAAATAAAATCAAACAATTTAATATTTATATTGTTCTCTTTGAAATTCCTAAAATGTCCTTTGTTCAAAATTTTATTATTTTCAAAATACCCTTTGTTTGAACAAAATATTTGAATATATATAATAATTTAATCAATTTTATATATTATCCATAAATAAAATAAACAAAAAATTAAAAACAAAATTACAAAAGCAAAACAAAAGAAGAAGAATCTCCTTCTTCTCCCAAACTATTGTCCCCTAGGATTGGGTTTGGGCCTTTCCTTCGTAGCTTAGGTGCAAGGTGACAAAGGCCTCCTTTTGGGGGGGCCCGAGCCATCCCAAGAATTTCAATCGCGCTCATATTTATCACTGTAGGAATTGGGTTCAAGCTTTCCTCAGCCCCTTCTTATCAATAGACTCCTGATGTATACGAAGGAACGCGGTTCGAACATTTTATTATGGGCGCTTTATTCTGTCTTCACTTATGAAAGGCCAAGTCCACACAATAGGCATTGCAATGCAAAGACTTTTGCTTGAAGAAATAGAAGGAACATGTATCACACGTGTAAAATCTAATAACGTCCCCTATGAATATTCTACTATAGTGGGTATTCAAGAATCGGTCCAAGAAATTTTAATGAATTTGAAAGAAATTGTATTGAGAAGTAATCTATATGAAACTTGTGAAGCGTCTATTTGTGTTAGAGATCTTGGATATGTAACTGTTCAATATATCATCTTACCGCTTTATATAATGTGAACTGGTAGCGAGGCTCCAAGCCCCATCAAACCTTCCCCCAGGCTGACCACTACCAGAGGCCGCCGGCTAGTGGCTAGCCCGGCCATGGTGGATCCGATCGCCTGACTAGGCAATGCTGGCCATGGTTGGCCGCCAATTTTTGATGGGTAGGTGGGGTATGTATTTATATATGTATGTGTATGCATTTTTTTTTTGGGGGGGGGGGGGGGAGGAGTGGATATAGATGTATGTATATGTGTGTGTCTAATACACATAAATATTTATAATATTTTGAATACATATTTGAAAGAGGATTGTTGTTTTATTTAATTTTATATTTTAATTATTTTTTTTTATTTTTTAATAAGGATTAATTTTTTCTATTGATTTTAAGAACAATTCGTAATGGTAAGTTTTAGGATTACTATAATTTAGTTGATTAATAGGTAGGTACTAAAATATAAGTAAAAAATATATTATCATAAAAATATGGCAAAGATTAAATAAAATTATATGTTAAATAAATAATTAAATAAATAAGAAAAGGATATCAAGGGTATTTGATCTAAAAAGGGGTAATTGTTTAGGCTTTATTTGGTTATGTTTCGCCGGAACATATATTATATATATACATAATATATATTTTATTATTATTTTAACATTACAATAATCACTTAATTTTATTTTCACCCAAAAAAACTCAATAAAAGAGCATTGATTTGACTGCTACAGTAAAAAAAAATGCCTCCCCCAAAACATAAACAAATATACCAAAAAATAACTTTCACATTCTCCAATAATTCATTCTCCCAAAACACATAATAAAATCAAACGAAAAACATAACCAAACATAACCTCAAGTTTTGCTTTGTTTTGTTTGTCAAAAACAAAAGACCATTTGACAGAATACAAAGTGATTGCATGATATCAATAAAACAAAAGGAATAGAACCGTAGAAAATACCTAAAAGTGATAGTTTTCATTTTTCATTTCCAAAAAGACCAATGGAAATGAAACCAAATGGGTTGTAAGCATAAAGCTATATTATTTTGAGCACGAACTTAGGCCATCTCCAACCCTGCATCCATTTTAGGGTCTATTTTTATACCACATTAGCAAAAATAACACCCCAAAAATTTAGCACCTCTAATAGCATTTCCCTTTTCCAACCCAAGATTCTACTTTTAATACTATTTTAATGTATAAGAATATTATTTAATATATTTAGACTAATCTATTTTACTTTTTCATATATATATTTTTATCAAATATAATTAATTTCAATTTTTTTAAAAAAAATTAAAAAAAGAGAAAAATTAATAATTGAAAAAAAAATTATTTTGTTAAGCAACTTATCAAAAGTTATATACTTGAAGCCTAAAGAGAAAAGAAAAACACAAATAAATTTATGAATTGATACAATTTAGTTATCACGATTTGATGATATATAAATCTTGCTTACAAAAAAATAACCAATAAGTCAAAAAAATGTAATTTTACACTTAAAATTTTTGAAATATAGAAATAATTTTTATAAAAATATGTGTAAAATTAATACATAAATTAATATAATTAAAAAATCTTTAAAATTTACATAATTAATATAGAAAGCAATATAAAAATTTACATAAATTAATACATAATTATAAAAATTGAATTTAGTTATAAATTGATACATAAATTAATATAATTTTTGAAATTCTTTAATTAATTAAACCAAATTAAATAAATAAAAAATATAATTTTACACTTAAAGTTTTTGAAATATATGAAATATATAATTTTATGTATAAATATATAAAAAAAAATTTACTTCTAAATTAACATAATTTTTGAAAGTTGTTACATTAATTAAACTAAATTAAATAAAAAATATAATAATAATATGGACCATTGTTTTATGCGGTGAACTGCTGGGATTTTGGAGTAAAGTGAACTACTGAAGTGACCCTCGTGCTCGGTGATAAGGAAAGTAATTATTGAAAAGTAATCGAGAATAGACAGACAAGTAATATGGGTTTACAGTAAAATTTCTTATATTGACGAGTCTACAAACACTTTTAACTTGCGCTAAGCACCACATTTTTTAAATTAAATTTTACCTCTACACAACATTTGGACATGAAGAAATATTCACATCCTACTTTTCAAGATATAATATGTCAAATGCTTTAAAGTGCACTGAGAAAAAGTAATAAAAACAACAATTTAAGGAATGGATAGATTAGGAACCGTTGCACTGGATGCAAAAGCACAACTCATTGAGAAAAAATATGGCCTGTAATTGTATAGCGGTATCTGAAAAACATATGTTGGGGATGCCAGGCTGCATCTGGGAGGACTGTCATTAGAGCTGTACTTAAATTTTTACAAGAATCCATAACATTTCATCTTTACGACACATGAGAAGAGCCATGAGTTCGCGATCGCTTCTTCCTATTTTTCCAAAATTCGTCTTTCTTTCCTTTTTCCTTCTGTTTCAACAACCCCGTGCTGCTCCTTATAATACCCATCAAAGCACTCTTATCCTTCCTGTTCTTTATTTTGGTTTTCACCTCCAAAATTGCTCTTAGCTTCTGATACGATTTGGCATCAGGAATTTGGCCACTTTTCACCATCTGTTTATGGTAAAAGAATGCCCTTCTGAAATCACGGACACGAACGTAGGCATATATCATCGTGGAATAAGTAACAGAATCGGGTTTCAGATTAAGCGCAGCCATCTCTTTCAACAACTGTGGCAGCTTAGACTCTTGCCCTCCTCTTGCATATGCGTTCATCAGCATATTATACGTCATCACAGTTGGATGAAATCCGAGCTTTCCAAACTCGCAAATTACATCTCTTGCTTCAACATAATGGCCTTGTTTTGCAAACCCATCAAGAAGAATGTTGAAAGTAACTCTTGTCCCCTTGAGTTTATCCCTCATCATCTTCTTCCAAATTCTCATGAGGGTTTCAGTGTCACCAGCACGTCTAAATGCGTCCAGTAGAGCAGTATATGTTTCAATGGAGGGTTTTATTCCTTCTCTTAACATATTATTAAAAGCTATATAGGCTTTCTCATGCCAGCCGCTTACTGAGTAGGCATGGATAAGAGCTGTATATGAATGTGAGGAGGGCTTTATGCCGACTTTCTGCATCCTTAAAAAGGCATCTGCAGCCATGCCGCTCATTTTCTTCTGCCTTCCATAGGCGCTAATAAGACACGTGTATGATCTTACATTCGGCTCCAACCCAGCAGCTTCCATCTCTTGGAGTAATTTCTCGACAATTTCGGGTTGCATTCTTCTGCTATAAGCATCCATCAGAATGTTATAAGTGGCCGCTGTTGGCGGTATTCCTTTTGCCTTCATCTCAGTGAAAAGACCTTCAGCCTCATCAATCTGGTTTGACTTATTATAAGCATCCATAATTGTATTATAAACAACAGCATTAGAAGATACCCCCCTCTTCTCAAGTTCTGATTGGATAACAAGAGCTTCTTTCTTTAACCCCTCATCGCAGAATGATTTGATAAGAGCACCCACAGATTCCAAACTCCACTTGACACCTTTTTTATTCATCTTAACAAAGAATTCCCATGCATCTTTAGCACTATCTCCCCTCTTCCTCATGATTGTGATCATTATAGAAGTTGTTACATGATCAGGTTGGATATTACTTGTTTCCATCAACTCATACACATTCCAAGCATCATCATACCTTCAATGAAAGCAAGACCCAATGGACATAGTATTAGCAAATTGCATCACTCTCAAAGAACCATACTTCACGAAGAAACCTGAAGCGGAAAGCACAAGGCAGTAACAAATGTAAAATAAGCGGACAGATGCGTGTGTATGTCCAAACAAATACCAGGCAAGCACACACATATTCATGCATATTATTGTTGTTTGTACAAGGATTATTTGTGGATGAACACATTTATACGTGGAAACCTCTGTGGAATAAGCCGTTGATACTTCGAGAAAGTACAAAAATTTTAAAGACTAATCAGCGAGAATATGAACTAGATAAACCCATAGACGCATGCAAAACTAGAACCTCTGAGTAACCAAATGAATATTCAAGCAAGGATGCATATGCTGCATGAAAGAAAAGAGAAAAGCAGAGAAGACTACAGCACAAGATTGTATATGCATCATCTGCATTAACATCCAAAGTATATTATCTGAGATCAGAAAAGCAATTAGACTTAATCGAGCGGGAATACACACATTTCAGTTAAAAATTTGCTCATCAAGTACCATAAACACAGGATATCAGATTATGTATACAAATAAACCAAACACCATAAGGTAATGTCAACAATCCAATACCTCCCACAAAACAAAAGCCCTGAAATCACAGAATTGTAAACACGAACATCCCTAAACAGCATATTTTGCTTGAAAGGCAAATTGTTGAATAACACCAACAACTCGTCCCTCTTCCCTGCTCTTCCCAAAACCGGAAACAAAACCGAGCAAGCCTTTGGTGAAACCAAACAAGGCTCCCTCAATCCCATCCACTCAAAGAAATACAAACATTCCATCACATTACCCTCCTCACCCAACACTCTCAGCACCTCCACACACTCCTCCTCCCCTAATCTCCCTCCAAAATCACACCCTTCCAGTGCCTCCCCTATCGTAACATTTTCCGGCAACGCCCTCGCAATGCCCAATATTTCACCCACAATTCCATCCACTTCTGACACAGTTTCTGCATTCTGGGGAAGGGGCATGTGATAACTCTCGGTTTCGGTTTTGGTTTTGGTTTCGGCTTCGAATTCGGGGTCTTCAATAGTGGATGCTAAGTGCCATGAAGTTTTGCGGTTCTTTTGGAGGGAAATCCTGCCTTCTTGACTCGGGTCAGGGTATGAAGTTCGAGTCTTGAAGAATTTGAGAATCGGGTCATCGATATTTTCTATCTCATTTTCGGAATCTGGTTTTTGGGTTTGTTTTCTTGCTGGGGTTTGGAGGAAAGGGAGGAAAATTGGGGAGGAGTGAGGAGCGGGAGAGGAGGAGGAGGTGCAAAATGCTTTCCTGAGGCTTTGGGGCGGTTTTCGGATTCTGAAGAGCTTCTTGGTTTGAAAATGAATAGGGTAAAGTGCTGAAAACGTAGAAGAAGAAGAAGAAGAAGTGGAGAATTGGAGGTGGAGGTTTAAGGGCGCCAGCGCCATGATCGAGTTACAGAGAGTAGGTAGAGCTGCTGCTGGTTGTGTATTGCTAAAATGTTTTGGCAAATGCTTAAACGACGTCACTTCAAATTCACCAAATTATCCAAAAGTACCACTCCTCCTACTGGCTGCTGCTGCTATTGCTATCATCATAGTCGATAAGTTTTGTTTAGAAACTCAGAAAATAGAACCAGGATCAATTTTAATCGACTATAATTGTTCTAAAATATCGAATCAGCGAAGAGTAAGTTCAATTTCAAGATAGAAATGAGCATGTCTAATTGTCTAGTTTACATATAATTTTTTGGTTCAGCTTATTTTACACACACACACACACACACATATATATATATAATTATATATATCGGCCATCAAATTTTCAATCCATTCAAAAACTTAAAACTCCTTTGAATTGCAGAGCCAACCCTTTCCACCCTGTTTGGTTTTATTTTGAAATGCTATTTTCAAGTTTTTTATTATTTTAAAATTGAAACACATCAAATTCTATTCATTTTCATACTAATATTTCTTATTTTTATTTTTTCCTAAATGTACCCTATTATCATACTATCAAATTTAAATCTAATTTAACATAAAATATTCATAATCATTTTAAAGTTAATAAAATATAATATATAATTTAAAAAATAAATCTTTTAAACATAAAAAATATAAATCAACTAATTTTTTAATTCTATACATACTCTAATCATTATTTTCTGACAAGACATATAAATACAATTTCATTTTTATTCATAACTAATTTTTTAACTTTTGAAAATACTGAAAATAAAAAATAAAAAATAAAAATGAAAGCATATCCAAATGGGTCTTAAAGACTCCCATCACCTCCAAAGATCAACTGTTTACGATCGTCTATTTTCATTTTCAAATCCCATTTTCATTTTCTCCTCAAAATGAAAATAAAAAACTATCAATTTTTACACAATTTTCTCATACATTTTCATTTTCAAAACATTATTTTTTACACTCTCTCTCCATTTTTATACCTTTTTCAATCTCTATTTTACTTATATCTACTTTTTACATTCTCAATACTTATCAAACAATATTCGCCACAAAAATATTATAAATTCAAAATTAAATTCAAATTCAAAAACTTTCTTCCTTTTAATAGAAAAAACTCCCAACATCCAAATATATCTCATTTTTCACAATTATATAAACTTATAATTTTAAACAACACATTCAAATATAACTCATTCTCAGAAACACATTTTCTAACTAACTTTTTACTAATATTTTCACTAGAAAATGAAAATAACTCCAGAAAATAAAACCAAACGGGCCGTTAGTGCTTTGTAGCTAAGGGAAGGACTGACTCAAGATCACCAAACTTACCAATCTAAGATGGTAATGATCTTACCAATCTAAGATCACCAAACATGCCGCTTATAATCGATAAACACCAAACTTGCCAATCTAAGATGGTAATGGTCTTAGGAAAAGGAAAAAAACTACTCTAAACGCATGTCGATGTATTTTTTTTTTTGAATATTTCTTAATGTCCCTACTACTCACAGAATATGATCATCTGCTTTTGAAAGAAAATTGAATTTTTTTTTAAAATCCTACAAGATCGATCCTTTCTTTTTTCTCTAATAGATAGTTAAATTTTCATTTGGGTTTGAATCCTACTGAGAAGTCCACTATCAAATATTATTGAAGAAATAATAAGATCTTTCTTTTATCTCTTCTAAATAATCAAAAAATAAAGAACTATTCAATATATTCAAAATAATTACGCATTTACAAAATACTGTCTCAATTCATCCTACTTCATCATATCCAAGGTGTGATGGAGTTTTGAAAGATGAACCCAACCAAACCCTACTAAAGTAAAATATTTTCACACCCTTCATAAAATTTGTAAAGCCTCATCAGAAAATTGTATGCTCCCAGTTAGGAGGGGCAATCTGGGTTTAAATCCATGGTTCCAACCCAACCCAAAGTTGGGTTGGGTTTAAAATAATTTGATCGGGTTTGCTTCGGAATGAGTTTTAATGAGTTGGATATGGATTGAGCTTTTATGGGTTAAATTGAGTTTTAAATGAAAATATGTCTAAAATGGTTCCAACCCAATTTCAGCCCTACTTTGAACTTCCATTCTCGACACCTACGATTCACAATTTTTACTCATTTTTTATTTTTATTTTTAACATATTTCCCCTATTAGCTATGAGTAATCTGTCCATTCTCTACACCTAAACCATACAAAACGCCAGCCATTAAAGAAGTTCTCCTTCAACTTCCTGAAGGTGCAAAAGTTCTTTGCTAATTTATAATGTCTTTATAATTGAAGATCGTTCTTTTGTTTTTGTTTTTGTTTTTTTTTGTTTCGTGAGATCTCTAATTATTTTGAATTTGTTTACTTTGTTTTGTGTTTAATCTTTTATTACTATTCATGATTATATTTTTATATATATATATTTAATTCGTAACTAAATATTATTATAAAAAAATTAATATACTTAATATTTATTTATAATAAAATTTTTAAGATAAAATACTCATTGAAGTATATAATCTAAATTATTTGTTAAATATTTTTTTGGGTTTCACTCCTTCCAAGTCTTACATTTCGTCACACATCAACTTTCTCGTCGTGTCATTTTGCAGCCTATTTTTGGTAATGGTTCATTCTTCCACTAGATCTTACTTTTTCCTTTCTATTATTTTCTCTTGATAATTCAATTTTTGCTCTAAATTTAAAATATTTTAAATAGTTATGTTTTATTCATTAAGGAAGATTGTTATTTTATTAAAGGAAAAAATATAAATATTATAAAATAATAAGTACATTATAAGTTTACTTAATTTGATTTGATTTTACATGATTAAAAGGGATTTAATAATAATTAATAAACATACATCAAATAGAAATAAAAAGATTATAGTTTAATAAAATAATATAATGATGTATTTAGAAAAAAAATTACATTTTTTTTTTCCGTATTGAACCCGACCCAACTCGTTTTCGACCCAACCCATTTTTAACCCATAAGTATAAAATCATTTTGCACCCAACCTAACCCAACCCATATCCAACCCAACCCACCCATTTGCCATTTGCCACTACTACTCCCAGTGTAACCTTCATAAAATCTGTATATTCATATCGGAAGATTCTTCATTCTTGTATGTAACAAGTGTAGAAATACTAAAAAGTGCCAGTTTTTTCCATTACCATCACTAGTAGAGTTCAAACAAGAGTTGATGAGAATCTAACTCTTGGAGTTCTATTTTAGTTCTTTCCCATGCTTGGATTATTTGCACACAGCTTAATACAAGTATAAAGAGGAAAACTACTAAACTAAGTGAACTTCTGTCAACTATAAAGCAAAGGCTTCTGTACAAGATACACTAATTTTCAAGAGGGAGGGAAAATCATCTCTCCAACATCCAAATACTCTGCTGCAAATTCCTCATCATTCTTACCCAGCATCTCCTTTAATGTAAATTCTATATTCCTACCTTTCAGAACCCAATATCTGGGCTTTATCTTCTTCTCCAGTGAGTAGCTGAAGTACCTTGGATACTCAACCACATCGCTTAAAGGCTTTCCCATGGTGTTCACCAGGAACTCCAATTTGGGTCTCAAAACTTCTTCTATGCTGTAACCAAGTAAAGGTGAGAATCTGCGTACCATCAATCCAATATCCCTTTTTGACAGGCCAATCTTCAGCAGGTACCTCATTCTGTCAACAAAAAAGAAAAAGGAAAATAATGTCACTAGCAATATTTAGAGTATATATGCGGCCATACTGCCTTCCCAGAGGAAGAAAAGTGGGAAGTTTAAATTTAATCATATGTTTACCTAGGAAGTAATGCTCTGTCAACATCGCAAACAAATAGTTCTGGGTATTTTCTGATGACCCTTGGGAGGTGATTTTTGGATATCCCAACATTAGAAAGAAATTTTAATTTCCTTTCAAGAGTCTTCTCTATGCTTGCAGCGAAAATTTCAGGACAACGGCCAAGTGTTCTAGCAATCGCTTCCTCATCCAGCCCCAAGTCTTTGAAGAAGGATACTACCTGTATGAATATAAAGCAATTTCAATGAAGACGCTTAAAAGAAACACAAGTAAAAGCAAAGACATGAATGATGCAGTGATGATGGTGTGGTGGCTCTCCATAATAGAGCATTCAAAATTTCCAGCTTTTTCAGTAAGACTTCAACTTAAGTTATCTTGATACTACAAACAAGCCACTCAATATGAATGAATGAAAACAAGGAAACACAGAGCATATGGAAAGCTCCACACCAACAACTAGATTGACAAATAACAATGAAATAGACTCCATAATACAAACCTTCAGAATTCATTTTCACTTTTGAAGGATTCAACAGATTGTCTGCTCTAACCACTCACAAAAACTAGCACATAAACAGCAACTTTCCAGCATCCAGAGAAAGAAACACAGGCGATGGTAATAAATTCATATGATGATTTGCACAATTTGTAAATTAAACAGATTTGCCACACCAAAGGCATGCCCAGCCTCACTGAAATAGTGCTTTATGGCATAGCTAGAAGTCTGCCTCTAAATTTACCAACCAACAACTAAGCTCTCCATGGAATGGTTGAATGAATCAAGCTTTTTATATAACAATTATGTTGTGTTCAATCTTATTCAATAAATGAAGTTACTCTTTAGCAATCATTAGTTCAAGTGGATACTTGCTTATTTTTTGTCCTAAAGTAGGTCTTTGTTTCAAGCATAGGGAGGATAAGAACTATATATGCATTAGTTCGAGGCAAATACAAACCTTACTATTTCCAGAGCATATCATGCACCATATATCATTTATACAAGCAATATGTGCCATAATCAGTCATATAAGAAAACATGTAGTATCCGTTTAAACAAGGGAGCAGCAAAAGGAGGATGTTATTGCGCCAGTGTGGGAGCCCACTAAGAACCGACATGGTAAGCAAGCAAAATCAAATACTTTTCAAAGTCACTTATGTTCCTTTCTTCAAAAAATGCCAATTTGAGTGATTCCAAAGGAATCCTCCATATTGAAGTGGCTACAATGAAAAATTAAAACATATACAGCGAAATCAAGGCTTATTTCTTCAACCAACCTGAATAAATTCCTGGGGATTGCGAAGTAGTAGCTGTGGACTTGTTGCAATAATCTGACCTAACTTCTTATCTCTAATGCCCATTTCACTGAACTGATCCACCATCAGCTTCAGCCTGTTAACTGAACAGCCCAAAATTTGTGGCCAGTTTTTGACTGCTTGTGAAGAGTAATTTTCTGGAACCTAGAAAGTATGTATGCCAACAAAATATTCTCTGTTGACAAGTGCTAAGAAGCATAACTCTATACAGGAGTGAAAGAGAAACCATCCCATTTGAATTTGTTTATTAATGGCAGATAACAATTTTCACAGTAAAACCACCATATGATTACACAGTAATACAGGTGATAATAAAAGCGTCTGCATGTGTGTGACTAGTACCTTCTCTTCCTCAAAGAAATCAAGGACTTTCTCAAAGTTCTCCAGGATGCTGGTAGAAATAATCCATGGATACTTGACAAGCATCTTCCTAAGATCATTATCCTTTGCATCAATCTACAAGGCAAAACATCAAGACCGGTCAGTTGTCAGTTCCCAAATTCAACGGGTAAAACTTTCCCCTGATGTGCACCACCATACACATAAACAAGTGGGCTTATTAGAGACTTGAAAAGGTTCAGAATCTTTATATGCAGCCTTTTCCAGGTTTTTGAACTTTGCACATAATTCCAGAGAAATGGCAGTGGGAATTTTGCACGAATTCAAGCAATCAAACTTCATATCACACCTATACATGGCAGTGGGAATTACAATTTTTAAAATCTTATGAAGTTAGTTCAAGATCACTTTTAACTAGAACGTCATCCTGTGCATTCAGCCTCAATAATCAGGAAAGAAGCAACATGTCCAAATGAAAGGATTCATTATTCCATTGTCAAGTAAGAACAATTCAGGCGAGGACAGTAATTGCAATTCTCAAACACTAGATACATAGAACAGAACAATGCTATTCAGATTATACCTTCTCAAAAGACAGCAGTCTTGGTTTGATATCCTTGTCAATGTCATAGGACAGAATGGGTGGGAATAACAGAAGAATGTTTCTTATGCATCCTTTCGGGATCCCAATATCTTTCAAGAACTTCACAATTGGCTTCACACGAGATTGCAGAGGCAGAAATAGAAGGTGGGGAAAAGATTCAATTAGATGCCGGAAAGAGGTATTTTCAGAACCCAAAAGATTCAAACCTCCACGCCGTGCTTGAATCTACACGACGAAAGTGGACAAATCAATAAAACATGTGCCTTAGAAGAGTACTTGTACAAGAAATGCATAGCGATACAGACGCCGAAAAGGTTCAATAAGAAACATCATTTCTAGGCAAGTGTTCTAACCTTTTCAAAGAATGCTAATGTTTGCTGTACATCCTCATCAGCAGAAACAGAGAGGTGGGCCATCATACGCCGAGCATTTTTCCCAATAAGTTCATGATCATCACTGTCAGAAAAGAATATTTCCTTCACATAGTTAACCTATTATAAAAGATGCAAAATGAGAAAAAAAAAAACTCAATCTTGCTTAGCACAAATAGAGAAGAAAAAAGAAAGGGAGAGTTAAAAGAGCGACGAGGGGCTAGTCAAACACCTTGTGAATGAGGAGGGGTAGCGCATTGGAGTCTGATGAAGAGAGATATCTGGCTAAGTGGGTGGCGGAAGAGAGAGATAGGCCAACGCTCTCCAAGAACGGAAGAATACCATTATCCCCTTTCTGCTCCGCCATCTGGTACACTTTATTCTTGAACTCAAGAGCATCATCTCCCGTAAATTCTGTACTGGAACTTCCACCGGCGGCGGCCCAAGAATTCCAGTCGTCGAGGTCATCGACACCGTCAATCAGCATATTCAAATAGTTCGGGCAATTGAAGGAAATGTGTGAGGCGTCTTCTTTCGAAGCCCCAACTTGTTCTAGATACTCTCTGACTGCTTCTCTTGCTTCTTCCAAGCGCTTATCGTGTGTTTCTTGTTCAGAATCGGTCCGGAAAGCGGAGGCTAAGTACCTGCAATTCTTGCGGTTGCTTCGGAGGGAAACTCTGAGAAGAGAGTAGGAAATGGAGATGGAGGTTTTGCTAGGGTTTAGCGGTGGTTTTGGTGATATGAAGAGGTGGGATTTGAGAAAATGGGGTTTGTAGGGAGAAGAGAAGGAATAGGAAGGGAAGGAGTGATGGCGGCTGTTAAGGTTGGGAGCAGCCATGAGAGTTGGCGGAGCTACTGTGCTAGAGTTGCTTGCAGAGTTGCAGCTCCTACGATATTTGCTGAAAGAGTGATTACTGAGGTGTTTCGCGATGGAACAGACGACGTCGTATCCTTAATGGAGAAGCTTTATTTTATACTCTTTTGATAATAATATAATATGAAGTCAAATTATCATGTAGATTTTTTCTATAAAAACTTAGGTATTAATAGTATTTTCAAATATTGAAGTAAATGGTGTCACTTTATATGACTAAACCAACCATTTATTGTATCTATTATTAAAAGAATATTATAAGAAAGAATTAATTTGTTGTGAAGGTAGTAAGAATGTGCAAGTCTTGCAAAGCTTCTAAAGAAGAAAGAAACTAAATCATGATTTTTTGCTCTCACTAATTGGTGTAGTGACAATTGATCTTCTACTATCATTTCAACATTGGAACAAGTTCGTCACAACATGTTTGCGTTATTAAGAGCTAATTACTTTGTATCATGTAGATGGATGAAGGTTCGTGTTCTTTTTATTCATTGCATACATTTTTTTTATGTGAATTTATTTAAATAATCCTTGATCCATCCCTATTTGAGATAAAAAGCGTGATGAAAAATTTTGTTCTAGAGAAGGGATGGTCAGACCCGTACACTTAGGCTGATAGAATAAGACAAAAAATGACCAATAAATCCACATTATTTGCATTACAGATTAAATAAATGTCCCTAAAATTAATTTAAGGCTATTTGACATATATAAAGTTGAAATTCTGCAAAATGAAGAAATCATATATACATATCTGTCTGTGTGTGTGTGTGCGCGCGCGCACGCACGCGTGATTAATGCCCCGATGCCGAAAAATTATGTCTAAATGCTAATATTTTGCAACCCCGACACCTATGCGCCAGTTGTTGACGTCTAGACATCAGGGCTTTGTTCTCCAGTATTTTTCCAAAATATTTTTTAACTTCCAAAATAAATACAAAAAATATATACATTCTACAATTATTCTCTCAAAACATAAAAATTTTTTACCTAAAAAACCCCTCTCAAAACAATCTCAAAATACCTTACACCCTACAAACCATATATACTCCCTCATTTTCTCACTCTACCTTTCACATCACTCATTCATTTATCTCTTTCTTACTTCACTTATTCATAAATATATATATATATATACATACATATATAAAAATATCAAAATTATACTAGTTATAAAATTCTAAAACTCATGTTTACAAATTTAATTAAACTAATTATCAAAAAATTAATTAAGTTTAATTAAATATTATTTATATTATTACTAAATAACGTATTAAATTAATTAAATTACTTATTAATTAAATAATTTGTTAGTTATATTTAATATTTATTGCATTAATTAAATATTACATTAATTCATTTAATAAATAACTTAAGATGTTTTAATTTGATATACTAAATAAATTAATGTTCTTCAAAAAATTAATCTTCATTAAATATTAATCTTCACATTTACTTAAATTATAATAAAAAATTTAATTATAGAGTGATATTTATTTAATAATTTATTATGTTTAATAAATTAATATTAATATAATTAAAGTAATTATCGAAAAAATTAATTAAATTTAAATAAAAATTATTTGATTGTTACTAAATAATGTACAATCAAATAATGAGTTAGAGTAATTAAATAACATATTAAATTAATTAAATTGATTGATTTAATTATCTAATTAACTTGTTATTTATATATTAATTATGTTTCTTATGTCACATATAATTAAATATTATATTTATTTGTTTAATAAATAATTTAAGATGACTTAATTTCATATAATATAATTATTTATTTATTTAATTTGATGAATTGTTATTAAGTATTATATATATAAATTATTAAATAAATTATTTCATTTAAATCAATAACTAAGTTTATTTGTACATAAATCATAAATAATAAATAGTTAAATAATTATATTTTATTTAATAAATAATAATTAATTAGTTTATAATTAATGCATAATAATTATATTTTTTTTATATAAACCGATATTAACAATTATGATGTAAGTCGATTTTTTGTATTTAAGATATAATTATGCTTTCGTAGATAATTAATATTTATTACTAAATATTTTCTTCCAAATAATACATCATTTACTAATATTAAATTTATAAAAAATATAAATTTTAAAATAAATCATCAATTAAATTAATTACACACACACACAATAAAAAAATCACTTTTATCCTACAAATCCAACAAAAAATCAATTGATTTGACATCTACAGTAAAGTTTGTCTCTCCCCAAAATACAAAAGAACAAATAACTCATTCTCAATTCATTTTTTTTGTTTTCCCAAAACACAAAAGAACGCTTGATACATTCTCCAAATTTTCTTCCAAAAATCCATTTTCCCAAAATATTTTTCAAAAAACACCCAAAATGCTAAAGAAAAAAGCCCAACATTGCTAACATCATCACCTAGGTTGGTGCTCAAACACCAATATTTCTGAATTCTGATAGTGTTTGATCTTTAGATGCCAAGCCTATGGTTTTTAAGGGTCAGAAATATTTAATCGAACTCTTATTATATTGCATTGATTGCATAATTTGATCATTTCAAATCCTTCGAATATTATATTGTCTGGTCAATATTTAAACTCTACCTGAAGAAACGCTTAGGGAGTGTTTAATTATGTTTCCCCATAACAACAGTATTTTGAAGAAATATAACCAAACATATCCTCATTTTCTCTCCAAAACACACAATTTTCAATATATACATATATATATAGATATATTTATTATTCTAACATTAAAAAAATAACTCATTTTCATTTTCACCCTAAAAATCCAACAGAAAAATGTTGATTTGACTGCTACAGTAAAATATTTTTTTCCCCCAAAACATAAACAAACATACCAAAAATAAATAAATTTCCACATTCTCCAATAATTAATTCTTTCAAAACATATAATAAACACATAATAAAATTACACAAAAAACATAACCAAACATTCCCTTAATATTTTATTTTCATATGCAAAGAAATTTGATAAATTTATACTTTATCTAATTAATTTCATCTACATATGCAAACATATGTTTAAATATCTCTTTTCATCTTTTATTTCATTCCACATAGTAAATATAATAATCCTCATCCTTATTATTATTCAAAATTTAATCCCATCATACAACATTTCATCCATAGAAATAAACAGGGCCTTAGATGATAATTTTTTAAAAAATCAAAATTTTGGTTAAATTTCTTAATTTTCCTAAAATTGTAGTTCAATCGATCAACACCGCCCCATTTTCCAAACAGTCCAACAGTACTATCATCCAATAATAAATAAACATTAATTCATTTTCTAATCCACAAACAGTCGTACACTACTCTTCTGAATCAAATAAAAGGAGGGGGAAATAGCTCTACCTTTCCCTTCCCAAAACGTAGAGTTTTGTCTTTGCAGTCACTTCAGCATTATACTTCTAGAGTTTATTTGCTTCGATTGATTATACTTGACAGATACATAATCACTTCTAATTTATTGTTTGTTTGCCTTGATAGAGCCCATCATAAGTTATTGACTCTGTATTAAGGTGAAATATAGATCAAGAGGTGAGAGACTTGATACATTTTTTTTGGGTTGGATAACATTTCAGAAGACCAAATTACCCTTGATTAGTATCTAAAAAAATACATTAAAATAAATAATAAAAAGTTATAGACTTAAAGCATATCCATTTATTTGTATATCATTCGTAATCACATCACTCCACACAAACTAGCCCCTAAAGTAAACTTCATCTAAACCATGTTGGGCCTCTGGGGAAGCAGAAGATTGTAGAATTTATCATGCAAGAAGAAGTGTTTTCCCTTGCTATCAACAGCCTTTTTCCATCCGCACCACCCGCCATTCACTATTTTCTTAAGATCATCCATGCCTGTGTAGTGGGGGTCGAGTATGAGAAACGCACAATCTCCACTTGCTTCATTGTAATCGACCCCCAAAAGGGTATATGCAAGAACTCCTCCCCCTGTAAATACATGCATCTATAATCATATCCTTTTTTAATTTATTTTTTTTGACACTGCATCTACTAATCATATCCTATTTTTGGGAAGAACTCGTCTTCACTGCTAAATAAAAAACTCTGATTTGAGATAAAGATCATAGCATGAAATATAACAAATTTCTAACCAATCATGATGGGTGTTCCTTGAGTCTCGAAATGCAATGCAAGCTCCCGACATTTTTCTGGAAGCTCAGCTCCGGACCTCACATTAATGACTTTGCAACTGACCTGTTAAGGATGGGAAGAAATTGGCATAGGAAAGCAACATACAAACAGCTCAAAGCAGTCCAGTAATAGAATAGACAGAAGTTGTGCCGTCGGAAGATTGAAAGGAAAATAAGGTTGAATGATAGAAATACTATTAGTTTCGATCAGAGTTTTGTATCCATTCGTTATTATTCTTAATGGCAACCAAAGAAATAAACAGAAAAATGCGAATACTCACTCCAAGCAGCTTGTCCAAAACAAAACTTAGCTCAATGGCACCAATCCATTCCCGAGACCCAACAAATGAAGGATCCTTATCGCCTATCTCTACCAGTGACTGCTGTATTTCTCTGAAATGAAGTACAACTTTATTAACGACAGCAAATCCTATTACAATGGAGGCAAGAATGTGTTCTTGTTTAATTTCCCAAAAGTAAACTTGACAATCCTTAAAAGACCTAAATTCATAGACAAAAAGTAAGGCAAATAATTGGAGAACAGTTCTATTAACAGCACTTATGGAGAAAGCTTTGCATCATTCTACCAATCCACTAAATTATGAACCAAAAACCTAAATTTAGAATAAGTGCCAAAAACCATGATGGGATCTTAGAACTAAAAATAATATTTTCCCTGTTATACATCCATCAAGTGTCTAATTAGTAACGAAACAACTTTTCCTCGCAGAAGAACTGTAATATAGTTTTTCTTTGTAGTGATAACAGTAATATAGAACTAAAGACACTCTTTCCTCATTAGAGATTGGTAATCAATTTTTTTATCAAATTTATGATGCAAATCATCTCTCTTTGACAATATGTAGATGAAGTTATAAAAGCTAAGGAAATGCCCAAATCAAATGCTTATATAGAAGTTGAGCCACATGAAGGACAGAGGGGTTTAGATGATTCATTTGGAGATTGAATCAGAACTCCATGAAAAAGTACCTGTGCGAAGGGACATCAATGGAAGTATAGTGTTGCTGCCTGAACCACGAAACGATAGTTTGCAGAGAGCGATAAGCACATCCCCAGCCCTGCCATACAAAATATTGTTAGTCACATTGATCAGAATAGCTAAACTAATAACTTGAGATGAAAAGCTGTATCAATCTGAAGACAACCAAAATCACTTAATTGCCACGTATCAAATAATTCACTTTAAACAACTTAGGAGTTTCCTGCAGAACTACACTTCAAAGGAATACAGTGGCCCTAAAACAAAACACATGTCAAGTAGAATGAATTTTCAACAAATATTAAAAAATTGAAAATGACACTTCTACTCACTACAAATGGATACGACAAGTGAAATAAAAGTTTACAAATTAAGAAAAACTTTTATCAGTTCAATTTAAACCACATCATATGGCAAAGGAAAATGACATCCAATTAAAATAAAATAACACAAAATTGAGACTAAAAATAGGCATGATCATCCTACCTCCAGATATTTTCTAAGTTTTGTTTTTCATTCTGTTTTTGGTCTTTTGGATACAATAAGGGCTCTGTTTTCCATCTCTTTTTAGAGTTACAACTGACCATGGTTTTCTGTGTCTTACTTTGTCATAAATTTTTACCTATCATTACTTAATTACTCTCAGTTCAGTGAATTCCAGAAGCCTGCAACCATACAGTATCACATTCTTGCAGCAAAAGTTATGACACCTTAAACAAAAAGCACACCTAGAATCAGCAGAACATGAAAAGAAAATCTTCAGCAGACTTGCTGAACAGAATCAGTCCATTTTTGCATTACATATGACATCCACAAAAAAGCTTCGATGTCAAATTTACCAGACCCCACTGAAATAGAAAATTTTTGGCAAATAGCAATAACTTGCAAGAGGGAGTTTTGTTACCGAATCGTCAAATCCATCCTGAAGGTAATGATAATACTCATAAGAACCTTGGATTAGAGAGATATTGCCACCAGATACTGTACAATCATTATGACAGTGTTACAATCAGCCCCAAGTTAAAACACAGTAACTGGGAAAAAGTATGATGATATAAGCAATGAAAATCATAGTGCACATGTACAGTTCAAGACAAGCATTACCACTGCTGCTTGGAATACCATGATGAACATCCTTGAGCAAAGAGGAACCTAAAATAAACAATGAATCAACAATCTAAAAATAATCCAATTCAAGCAATCAAAAGAAAAAGAAAAAAATAATAATTGGAAGTTGGAGGTCTATAGACGCTAAATGTTTACCCTTTGAATTTGATTTGCCCCTTGTGTTATCGTTTATCATTGATAAGTTTATCGCATTAGCAATTCTCAAAAGAGGGCGATCAAATGGCAACCCCAGTCTCAGGTGAAGGGATCTTCGAACTTCAACTGCAAAATTAAACGTATTCAGATTATAGCTATTGTCAAATCTGACATAGAATGAAACATATAGTTTAACCAATTTTCTTAACATTTCAACAGCCACGAGGATGTCTCACACTGTATTTAGCCCCAAATCTCCCAGCGTAGAAAGTCAAATGCTTTGAGTATTTCTATGAAAAAAACAAATTTAACAACCTGGAGGGCTAAGTATTTTTCACATTCTCATTGATCGAACAGCTAATTCCACATTTTGGGTCAATGCATTTTAGATTATTGGACCAGTTATTAAAGTCCTTCAGCTCAATACAAACATTCTATCACAACTCCAATACAGTCTTTTGGGGGCGTTTGACATCCTATACTATATTTTTCCAACCCTTCCTTCTTGCTGATGTATGATAGAATGTCAGATGGGAGGTTATATTTTCTTTCTAATCATGTCAAACTACAAAAGGAGGTGTCCATACATGTGATAAGATTGATGATTAACTAGCAAACTTGGAATATCTAAAAACAAGACAGAACTTATTTTGGCCACACTTTGTTTGGTGAACTTAAGTAAAGACTACCTTGTTTCATTTCTGTCTCCCCATAGCTAAGTTCATATAGAACAGTGATTGGATGTAGAACGCCTGAAGGAATGAAGTGGTATGGACGAAGCTGCAGAAAAGTGGAGCTATTTCGTCAGTACACTACCTGTAAATTCATTCACATATGACATTTTTCACGTGGTGTCTCATCAAAAATGAAATGCACATCGATTTCCCTCAACACTGAACCTCTCTGAGTGTATGGATGTATTTAATATATATTTATATATGTGCGTGTATGCCATAAAAACAACATATATGATATCTCTGTACATGTGCTTTCAAAAGAGGTCCTCACAGACAAAGTACACCAAGGAATAGCAGATTAATGGAATCATCTAACCAGTAGATGCTGCATTAAGAGCTCTGGCAGGATTTTGTTCTTCATTGAATGTAACTGGTCAACTAATCCAGGGATGATTAACTTTGAAACCATATGCGTCAGCAGCAGATCCTTTCTAGCATAGGACAACACTTCTAATTTATGATTTACAACCAAAAGTTTAGCTTCTCCCATTGCTGGAGATCCAAGGAAAAAGAAAAAAGAAACAATTAAGATGGATTCTCAAAGGTAAAAACATCTATATTCATCAAGATAAAAGAGGACAAGGAGAACCATGCAAGTTCTGCCTTCAGATATTGCTAAAGGACACTTCAAAATATTTTTAATTGCCGTTCTTATACCTGGATAATATTCAGCAATAGGCGCAGCAGGTTTGAGATTACTTCTTGACCTATTAAACATGATGCTGACTACAATTTTATCTGCATCCTATGCAAATAAAGAACTCAATAAATGCTCATAGAAAGGGAAATTCACCAAAGACTCAAGATCATAAATAAATCAATATCAACAAAAGGACATATTACCTCCTCCAGAGAGGTAAACGACGAAACATCCTTAGTTTTTGAGAAAAAATATGAACATTTGAGAGATTTCGCAAGAGACTCTTGAGCAGTTTCAATTAAAAAAGCATTTTTTGGAAGCTCAGATGGCAGATCCAATTCTGTTCCGTGAAGAATGACAGGCTGAGGTCCACCTGATGAAGGTTTATTTTGGGCTTCTATGATGTATGCAACTTGTGGATCTCTAAGTTTTCGTTCGACATCTTCAATGGCTCGGGCATATGCATCTTCCACATCTAAAGCACATGTAGCGTATTTAGCAAGAGAAAAGGGCAAAGGTGCAAGCAAACCTCCTGTCAAATGTGAAATAAATGGTCCATGTAGGGGTGTACATTCGGTTTTTTGAAATGCAGAACAGAAAAAGATCGTTTCGGTTAACCGTTTTTTGTTTTTTTTTATTTTTTTCCGGTTTTTTTCAGTTTTTTTTTCAGTTTCGGTTAAAACCGAAACCGAACTGGAAAAAAAAAAAAAAAAAAAAATGGAGAGAAAGAAAGGAAGAAAGAAAAACTTATTTTTTTACCAAGAAAGTATTATAAAAGTTTGTTTGACAAAAGTAAGTTAGTTTAATTAAAAATTTGAATTGGGTAACTTATCCTTTTAGTACCAAAAAAATTATTTGATAAAAGTATATTGATAAAAATATTTGTTTTTAGGTGAAAAAATTGATTTAGATTACTTTTTTTTCTATATTGAAACTATTTGTTTTGATAAAATTATAATTTATCTATTCTAAACAAATGCATTTAAAATATTATAAATTTAAGAAGATAAATAACTATTTTAATTATTTTATGTTATAAAAATTTTAGTATACACATTGAATATGCTAAAATTGCTAGCTTATAATCGCCAAGGCAGATGCACGTGATTTTTGTATATTCAAACCTTAATTGCTAAGATCGAATAGCGAATTAAATTTTAAACTCAATCTACTAAAGTTAAATAGCTATTGATCCAATGACATCATAATATAGATTCGGATTTGTAAATTTTGTAAAAAAATACAATTATAACCTTATTAAATCATCATTTCTAAAAGATAATTATGAAATATTGATAAAATTTGTATCCAAACTATCTTTTTTATGTTGAATTCTCCAATTTATCCTTCAAACTATATTGTTAATTTTTGTTGTTGAAATAATTAAAAGTACAAATTATGTAATGAACAAAAATAACTTCTATTTTAGATACAAAACGGTATTTGTTTTTATAATAATATAGATAAAATCTTTATTGGTCAGCAGATACAATATACTACTAGTACTACCACAGGAATAGCCGAATAGGATTCAATCCCTTATCCCTTAGTTTGCAATTTAAGTTGAAATTTCAATTTTGCTCATCAACATACCCTATAATATATATAAGTTTAATTAATTAATTAATTTTCTTTTAATATAACATTTTTTGCTATTTAAATCATAATCATCTATTTTTTTATATGTAACGTGTATTAGTTCATATAATAAAAAAATTATGCAATTGTAACATTTGAGTTTAGAAAAAAATATCATTTTTTTTCTCTTTGTATTATAACTATTCATGTTTTTATATATCTATATTATTTATAAAACATAGGGTTTTTAATAACTATTTTGATATATTATTTACTTCTTTTTTTCTCAATTATTTCACTTTATCAAAAAAAAAAAATTATTTATCCCAAAAATTTAAAAATACATTAACATTTACATTATTTAAAAATTTATATTTATTTATCTTAGACTTAAAATATTTAATAAAAAATGTGAAATAAAACTTAAACTAGTAGTGATTGAATAATAAAATTTTGTATATAAAAAAAAACTTTCGGTTTTTTCAGTTCGGTTTTGGTTAACCAAATAAAAAAAACCGAAAAAACCAAAAACCGAACCGAACCTAGTTCGGTTTGTTTGGTTCGGTTTTTTCGATTTTCGGTCAGTTCAATCGGTTTCGGTTTTTTTTGAACACCCCTAGGTCCATGTTTGCAAATTTAAGACTAGCAACATAAAAATAAGCAAAAACCAATTACCATGGTTATACTACTCATTGTGCAATACTTAGGTATGTTTCTTCTGTGTTCTTTCTCCAAGTTATTTTCCATCACAAGATAATTTTTTAATGTCCACAACATGGGATTTACAGATCTATCTTTTGTCCAAACACCACTAGTTTCTCTCAGTGATACAAATTACTTTAGTGGCCTTAACAAGATGGTGTTAATAATACTCAACCTTAGCCTGTTCTTTTGTTTTGTCACATTGTAAACATAATACAATATCATATGAATTGGCACAAAAGGAGTCCTGTCAAAATCACATCCAATGCATGAAATGCAGCAGAGTATTAAGAAAACTTAAAAACATCATGCATGTTATTAATTATTTAAAAAAAAAAACATTTTCACTTGCCTCTTAATTATTTTGTTTCTATATTTCTTCCCATCTAAAGAGTTCACCCTCAAAGTGCAATCTATTACCAGCATTTATAACATATTAATAGTTCTAAAGTAATTTCATTTTCCATTTATAGATTCATCAAAACACAAATTAAATGCATATATATATATATATATATATAGAGAGAGAGAGAGAGAGAGAGCTTCACCTTTAGGATTGTTTAAAGCATAATACAGAGGCAACTTGAGAGGAAGTTCACACTGAACTATACAACCTCTGCCCCATAGGTCCTTCTCAGGCTTATCTTCAAAAAAGACAGTGCTCACTTTCTGCAAATTATTTGAATTGCTTGCTCCTGATATGAAAAACTGCAGATCATGCTCACCACTGCCATTGTTCAGATCCAGCACGGCTCCAATTAACACCTGATCTTCATTGTAATTACCATAAAGAGTCTTCCTGAAATCCCTAGTCGCAGAAATAGCATTACCCGCAAGTTTTTCTAACTTCAAGTCAATCTTATCATGAACGATAACTGCCCCGATCACTTCAAAACCCCTGGGAAGCAAACTTCTGATTTCATCTGTCGGTCAAGCACAATTGCAGATGCAACAAAGTTTAGGATTGTGTATTACGTCATACCCAAGTCTAAATCCTAACCCCCTCATCATCAACTCTCAAGTTTCATTTCAATTCCAAATTGAAAAATTGCACTCTCCATCCCCAACTATCCACACGACAAAGTTGACATGATTACTTTGTGCTCAAACTATTGCAATTGCTCTAATCATTGAAATCGCAAATTTTACGCGTGTCATTGTTAACATACATGAACATCACCAGCATTCACACAATGCAAGGAGCTCCAACTTATTTAGAACGGTTCAGCAAAGCATTGGGAATATTGATTTTTACAGGAATATATTCTTTGATAACTCACTTGGTCAGATACTTCAATTTAACTTCCAGAATTACCCTATCGAAATCAAACAACACGAAAAATCGCAACTGATAAAAAAATAAAATGACCTAGTTCATCGATTCCGCCAAACGCTATATTTGCGGCTTAGCAGCCCAAACTTACACCAGAGTCATGGTTAATTAGCAAATTTCAGGTTCTGAAACTCAAACCAAATTCCACATAGAACTGAATTTACCTGCTTCCTTAGGGAGGTGAGGAGAGAGGGGGTCGGAAGGGAGAGTGTGGAGGCATCGGAGGGTGGAGGCGATGCTCAGTGCAGGCAAGAACGGAGAACCAATCAGCCATTGCAGGCCGGCTTCTTTCTTCGGTATCAGCTTCCGGCACAGGATTCTGATTCCGACGTCGTTTTGAATACCCATGTTAGAGCATATGGACACAAGTCAAGAACCCCGATCCCGCATTACTCTGGGTCTATTGCTTCTTTATGGAGGGCTGGGGCTGAGGGGTGGAGGGGTTTGGGTGAAACAGAAATTATTATTATTGTTACAGACGTACATCAATTCTTGAATTCATAAAATTGACTTCACATTTTATGAATCAACCCATTAAAATTTGAATTCCTGATTTTATATTTTATGTGTGAAATTTATATTATTTGTTGTAATCTAGAAAAATCAAATAACAATAACTGAGAAATACACACAAAGTAATTCAATGAAAAGAACACAAAATTTAATGTAGTTCAACAATGTGTCTAATCCACCCTAATAAAGAGATGAATTTATTGATTTCAAATCAAATGCCAAGTACAAACTTAAGTCTCATAAATCTCATAAGAACACACAACACTCTCATTATAACCTCCATTCTAAAGAGAAATCTCTAAAATAATCTAGAACTACTTTTGATGGGGTTTACTCTATTCAACCTTGAAGAAAATAGGATTCAAAAAAACCTAAACAAATCACAAAACGGGCTTGGGCCTTATGTGCCGTGCCAGGGTGCACAAAATTTGCACCCCAGCATGTAAGTGCCTAAGTTAGGCAGGTTGCGTCGTGCTAAAGCACACAGAGCTTGCGCCCTAGCACACAGTGACAGAATACATTGCTCTAGGGCGCAGCCTGTTTGCCCTCTGGCACAAGTTGCTATTATCTTTGCCCAGGCCTGTATGCCTGGGCGTGACTTCCTTGCCCCCTGGCATAGCGTCCTCGTTGACGCGCGCCTGGGCGCAACAACTATGTGCCCTAGCGCACAGTGTTTTGTCCATGTGCGCCGGGCGTGCTCCAACATCCTGTCTCCAATCCGTTTCGCACCTTTTCTCTGCCGTTTTCACCATTTCTCGCCATTTACAACTTAGATTTCAAGGCATACTCAACAATTCTCCACCTTAACTTGAAATTCTCCATCCATCATCTTTGTTTCTCTGAAAAAAGGCTATCATCTAAGTCTGCAAATATTTATCAAATTCAAGCAATGCTTGAATTTGATTCCTGAAACGGTTTTAGTCAACGTATCTGCCAGATTATTCTTTGTCCCAACCTCGTCAACCAAGATAACACCTTAAGACACCATATCTCGGACAAAGTGGAACCTCACATCAATGTGTTTTGTTCTTTCATGAAATGCTTGATTCTTTAATAAGTGTATGGCATTCTCACTATCACAAAACATTGTAGTAATATCAGAACTCAGACCTATATCATCAATTAGCCCCTTTAGCTAAATGCCTTCATTCACGCCTTTAACTAAAGCCATGTACTCAGTCTCTGTTGTGGTCAATGCAACTGATGACTGCAAAGTCGCCTTCCAGCTAATAGTACAACTCGAAACACAAAATACATAGCCTATCATAGACCTTCTACTGTCCAAATTTCCAACATAATCCGCATCCATATAGCCAACAAGTCTAGTAGTAGAATTTAATTGACTATACATCAAACATCTATCCGCATAGCTTCTTAGATACCTCATAATCTATTTCATTACTTGCAAATGCGTTTTTCCCGGTTTGTGCATGTACCAACTCACAATACTGATTACATGTGAAATATCTGGCCTAGTGCACACCATGGTGTACATCAAACTACCAACTGCACTAGCATATGGCATATTAGACATGTGCTTCACCTCCTCCTTATTACTCGGTGATAGATCTGATGAGAGCCTGAAATGAGCTGTGAGTGGCGTTAAACTGGCTTGGACTTATCCATCCCAAAACACTCAAGTACTTTCTCAATATATTTTTACTAAGACAAGTAAAACAACCAAAGTGTCTATCTTGGACAATCTGCATGCCCAATATCCTCTTTGCACTGCCCAAATCCTTCATCTCAAATTCTTCACTTAATTGATCCTCTAACATATTGATCTCATACATGTTTCTAGAGGTAATCAACATATCATCAATATAAATATAAAGCAACAAATAAATGAGAAGACCATCACACCACTTTTTATGATATACACAATAATCATAAATGCTTCTAGTGTATCCAATCTTAGTAATAAATGCACTAAACCTCTTATACCACTGCCTATGAGATTGCTTCAAACCATACAAAGACATCTTCAAAAGGCATGCCTGATTTTCCTTTCTGGAAACAACAAATCCCTCTGGTTGACTCATGTAAATTTGTTCCTCCAACGCACTATGTAAAAATACTATTTTCACATCCATCTGCTCAAACTCCATATCAAATAAGCTACCATGGCAAGTAATACGCGAATGGATTATGCTTTAAACTAGGAAGAACACCTCATAAAAGTCAACTCCATCTCTCTACATAAACCCTTAGCAACCAATTGCGCCTTATAGCAAGCATCCTCAACCTCGGGAATCCCTTCATTTCTCTTGTAGATCCATTTGCATACAACAATTTCCTACCCTTTAGGTACGTCTACCAGCTCCCATATGCTATTCTTGTGTAGAGACTCCGTCTATTCACTCACAACGGCTATCTATTTATCAGAATCTGGACGAGAAATGGCATCTCTATATGTGACTGGATTATCTCTCACAAACTCCTCGACCAAACTTAAAGCATAAGCAACCAGATATGAATATGCAAATCGCTGTGGTGGTTTGATGTCCCCTTTCTCTATCTTGAGCCAAACGATAGTTTTGTAGTGAATCAATTTCTTATTGCTAATTAGGTGATAATGAACTCTCACCAGCTTCATCTACCACCTTCTATTTCCCTTTTGAAACTTGTGGAGTGTCAATCTCAAACTCTATATTCTCCTTAACGCCCTTTTGACTACTTTCACCCTTTTCCACCTTTTTTAGTATAGCAGACTCATCGAATGTCACATTCCTACTGATAATCACCTTGGAGCCCTTGTCATAAGTACACCATAAGCGATAACCCTTGACTCTATCTACATAACCTAGGAATATGCACTTCCTTGCCTTCAACTCAAGCTTTCCATCGCAAACATGAGCATAGGCCGGACACCTAAATACCCTTAGATTTGAGTAATCAACATGAGACCTTGGCCAAACTTCCATTGGTATCTTGCAATCTAAAGCAGTTGATGGTAACCTATTCACCAAATAACAAGCAGTATTAACAGCTTCAACCCAAAAATCCTTAGACAATCTGGCGTTAAAGAACACGCATCTAGCTTTCTCCAAAATAGTCATGTTCATCTATTCTACTATGGTGCATAAACAACTGTGTGCTTCACAATCCTCTCTTTATCACAGAACTCCTAAAATTCTTTGTTGCAAAACTGTAAGCCATTGTCAGTCCTCAAGCGTTTGACCTCCTTCCTAGTATGTTTCTTAATCAAAGTCTTTCACTGCTTGAAGTTGACAAATACCTTATCCTTATGCTTCAACATATACACCCATACTCTCTGTGAGAAGTTATCAATGAATGTCAGCATGTACCTAGCACCACCCTTTGAGGGAACTTGAGAGGCCATAAAGATATGAGTGAATGTAATCCAATGTGCCCTTGTCCTGTGAAATGCGGTGCTGAACTTTATCATGTGTTGCTTACTAAGAATACACTGCTCACAAAGATCTAACTCCTCAGTCTTTTCTCCACAAAGCAAAACCCATTTGCTCAACTCTAACATTCCCCTTCACTCATATGCCCAAGCCGCATATGCTATAATCTCGTAGTATCGTTGAGTGATGAAGAAATTGCTGCAATATTAGAAACTCTACTACCATGCAATATGTAAAGACCATTCCTCTTGTCCTTCTTCATGATTAGCAGAGTACCCTTGAAACTCGTAGAACTCTATCTCAAGCTCTATACTCACACCCATTCTTGTCCAAAGTGCCCAACAAAATTAGGTTTTTCTTCAAACTAGGGACATGACGCATATCTGTCAGCGTCCTCATAATTCTATCATACTTTTTGATACTCACTGTGCTAATCCCTACAACTCTGCAAGATGCATCTTTTCCTACGAGCACTTTACCACCATTGTATTTTTTATTAGTAGTGAACTAATCCTCTCATGGGCACTTATGGTAGGAACAACCACTATCTAAAATCTACTAAGTACTTAGAAAACTCTCAGTAACATTGAGAACAAGTGCTCCATCAGACTCATCCTCAATAATTCCAGCTACATCAAACCATTTTTGAAAGAAGATTCACCCGAATCCTTCGCCTTTCCACGTTCTAGACAATTTCGTTTCTAATGCCTATTTCCTTTGCACTTAAAGCATTTATCGTTTGATTTAGGCTTGCCTGGAGACTTAGAGCGGTCTCTACTCCTTCCCCTTTCGTTCGGTCTCACTTTCACAACCAATCCTTCCTTACTTTCACCAATATTATTGCTTAGGACATGCTTTCTCAATTCATTCGAATTCAATAAGGCATTCACATCCTCCATTGATATTGTATCTCTCCCATACAACAAAGTAGTAACCAAGTGCTTAAAGGATTTAGGCAGAGAACACAAAATAATCAATGCTTGATCTTCATCTTCAATTTGCACATCTATACTGGTGAGATCCAACATCACCTTATTGAAATAATCAATATGTTGAGTGATAGATACACCTTCGTTCATCCTAAGGGTGTACAACTGTTGTTTCAAATACAACCGACTTGTAAGGGACTTCGTCATGTACAGACTCTCCAACTTTGACCACAATCCTGCTGGTGTACTTTTTGTGGTGACCTCTCTCATTACATTATCTGCCAGTGATGACACCAAAGTAACATAAGCCTTCGCCATAAATTCATCCTTATCATCATTTGAAAGCATCTCTGGAAAAAAATCTATGCCCTTTAGTGCTCCCTATAAACCTTGTTGACATATGAGGGTGTGTACCTTCATCTTCCATAGCTCCAAATCGTTCTTCCGATCGAATTTCTCTTCCTCATACTTCATGGCAAACATTTGGTCAATTTGGCTCTAATACAAGTTTATTGTAACCCAGAAAGACTAAATAACAATAATTGAGAAATACATGCAAAGTAATTCAATGAAAAGAGAATAAGATTTAACGTGGTTCGGAAATATGCTAATGCACCCGACAAAGAGACGAATTTATTAATTTCAAATCAAGTGCCAAGTACAAATTCAAGTCCCACAAATCTCACAGAACACCCAACGCCCTTGTTCTAACCTCCGTTCTAAAGAGAAATCTCCAAAATAGATTAGAACTACTTTTCATAGGGTACACTCTATTCAACCTTGAAGAAATTGTGGTTTAAAAAACCCAAACAAATCATTAAACTGGCTTGGGACTTGCGTGTCGCGCCGGAGCACACAAAATTTGCTCCTCAACGCGCAAGTGCCCAATTTGAGTAGGCTACGTCGCGTTAGGGCGCACAGAGCTTGTGTCCTGGCGCACGGTGACAGAATACCTTATTCTAAGGCACTGCCTGCTTGCGCCTTGGCACAAGCCGTGATCATCTTTGCCCAGGCCTGTGCACTTGGGCGTGACTTCCTTGCGCCCAGGTGCAGCGTCCTCATTAACGCGTGTCTGGGTGCAACAACTCTGCGCCACGATGCATAGTGTTCTATCAGTGTATGACGAGACGTGCTGCAACATCTCGTCTCCACTTCGTTTCACACCATTTCTCCACTGTTTTCACCATTTCTCGCCATTTACAACTTAAATTTCAAAGCACACTCAACATTATTGAATCAAATGCCATTTAACGTAAATTTGAAATCTAATTTTAAATGGTTTACAATTTGATATAGTCTAAATTTCTAATTGTCTTATAAAATAATGGAGTCTCTGCTTTATGCTTTGAATTATTTCTTATTCACCCCTTTTGTAATGATTGCAAAGAATTTCAATTGTCATGAAAAAATACGTAATAATTAAAGAATTATTGCTCTGTCATATGCTATGTTCCTATAAATACATGCATGTTTGGATGAATTTAAATTTCTCAACACACTTTATAAGTATTATGTATTATATTTTATAAATTTTAAATGGAAAAAAAAGAAATTATAACTTTCAAATTAAAATTTTAGAATTTTATAAGTTATTTTAGTATTCCTACCTTATTTTTAAAATACTTAACAAATTTCTTTAATTATAATCATATCTATGTTGTATAAAGGAAAAGTCATTTTACAATTACAAATACTAGTTTTCAATCCAAGTGCACTAAAATATTATTTGTCAAAAATATCTTTATAATAATCCCCCTATCCCAATAATTTCACACACAAAATTAAAATTATAATCCCCTGCGATGTCTTTATAATAATCCCCTGCGATGTGCTTTCATATTTCTTTTTTCTTCATGGTAACATATTTTCATATATAATATATATGTACTTTTCATATTAACTATCGTAACTTCCTATTTTAATATATAATTTTGTATTCCTTACTATATTTCTAATAGTTTCTTCTAATATTTGTTTTTTACATTCTCAAATTTGATTTTTTGAACAATTATGGATGGACACACACACACACACACTTATATATATAAGTGTGTGTGTGTAGGGATGGTAATTTTCGACACGACACGATAACACGACACGAACCAACACGATATTATTGGGTTTGGGTTGGAGGTTATTGGGTTGGGTCGATATTGGGTCGACCTGATAAACAACACGAAAATTATGGGTTGGTTTGGGTTGGGTTTCGGGTAACCCGATAATAACCCGAAAACACGATAATTTGATAGTTTTTTTTTTTTTTTTTTTATGTTTTTTGCATATTTAAGTAATGACTTGTTATTTTTGAATAATTTAACTCTAGATTGATTTGTAAGAATTAATTATTATTATTTACTACATAAATCTTGATTACTTGGTGATGTTGGGATGATATTAATCATTGAATGGTACGAATTATATTTCTTTGTTGGAATTCGATTTCATTGTTGTTAAAATTCAGTTGTGCAAAACTTTTGGTTTAACATGAAAATTTGTATCTTATTGATGTTGTAGAGGAAATTAAATGAAGTCCAATTATCAAATTGTTCTATGGTACAAAAAGTTGGGCTGCTAGAGTATAATGTTGACTTTTTCTAATTTTTTTGTATAAGTTGACTTCTCTCAAAATTTTGGTATAAATTGATTATTTTATTAAGATTCTAGTTGAACATAAAATATGTAGGTTTTTTAGATGAATTATTAATGAAAAATAATCATATGCTGAAACGGGTTGGGTTCGGGTTGACACGAAACTTTCATGTTGGGTTTGGGTTGAACAAAATTTTGTGATATCCCTACCTCAACCCGACATAAAACAACCCAACACGACATGATTGCCATCCCTATGTGTGTGTAACCATGTAATATATATAAGTCTATTTGTCAATATAATTTAATTGACATGTCTTGCAAAAGTTAAAAATCCTAACAATAGTTTATATTAAAAATAATGTAAACCTACAATTTACAATTTAAATATAGATATTTGTCTTTTTCTTTTTGTCCTCCTCTATAAAATCATTCTCTTTGTGAGTTAAATTTTATTTTTTGTGAATATGTTTGTATTTTATATATAAACAAATAATATTTTTAACTTTCGTATTTGTGAACCAGGATAATTTAGAAAAAAAATGAGTCATAATTTAAGTATTTTTTTTATGTGGTAGTGATATGGATAAATTAATTACATTTTTTTGCATGCTAACATATTTTTATATTCAATATCCTATGAACATTTATTTTAATATTAATGTAACAAATTATATTAATTCATTTTTTAACTATATGTTTAATTTTAATAAACACTCAATAATCAATATATACACATATATTAATATATATGTAACTTTTTATGATAATTTTTATAACTCCTTACTATATTGTCTAATAATTATATATTTTTTAATATTATTATGGAAGAACATATACACATGTATATATATACACATCGCCATGCATGTGTGTGTGTATTTGTCAATGCAATTCAATTAATATGTCACGCTCCATAGATACTGTGCATATATAAAATTTTCATATGTGGAGTATTATAATAATATAGAATTTATTATAATTTAATTTCAAGTACTATATCATGTTATTCCATGAGTTATTTTGTAACACCCCGAATTTTGGGTCTCTAAATCTAAACTTATTGTCTCAGTAAAGTAAAATACAAATTCAATAAATTAAGTTTTGATTAATTTTGAGTTAATTCTTAATTAAAGCTTATGGGTAAATATTGAAAGTAGAGGGATTTAATCGTAAATAAGGGAAGGGCTTTATTGTCCAAAATTATAAAATTTAGAGGCCAATGTGAGAAAGTTTAAAGTTTAAGGACTACAAAATAATTAAGTTAGGACCCAATTGCCTAGAATCAAAAGTATTAGGGTCACTAGGTAGGAAATGAAACTTCAGGGGTCAAATAGAATTCGTCCGAAAAGTTAAAAGGACCAAATTGAAGGCATTGAAAACTTTTGGGGCCAAATTGAAAAACCTGAAAATACTTTTATATATGTAGATCAAGGACAAAATTTTATCTAATTTCAAAAGCTGACCCCAACTCCACATCACCTCTGAACGATCGAAGAATGGATAAAAATTAATACCGCATAAAGCTTCCTCTCAGTTCAATGAACAAAACGATACCAAAAATACCCGAAACCAACGAAAATTTTGACTAAAAAACTGAAGGCGGCGGTAGTGATGGGTTGCTGATTTTTGGTGGTCGAAATGGGAAATTGTTAGTTGGGTATCTATGGGCTCAACGTGAGGAACATGGTGGTATGTTCAATCTCGAGTTTTGGTGGCTGGAGATGGAGTAATTAGGGCGGCGAAGAGGCGGAAGCTTTGGTGGCGGTCTTGGCTTAATTCACTGATGAAGAAACGACGAAGGGAAAATTGTAAGAGGTTTTTGATGGGCTCAGCAAGGCACATCAATTGGTGTTGGCGAGACCCAGTTCTCGACAGCTCTAGCGACTCTTAGGCAGATAGTCTGAAATTCAATCCTGGACTCGATAAGGCTAGTTTCGAGTTGTGATTTGGACTCTTGCTTGCTGAATTTGGGTAATTTTCATACTGAACATTCATTTGGTTGATTTTTGTGATTCTAGTTAAATATTTGATTAAATCAAGCTCATTAACTTATAATTTGAGTATTAGTATTGTGAGCGCTAAATTAAGAAGTGGGTGTAAGTTCTAAACATAGTAATTTAAGATTTAGTGAAATTAATGGGATAGTAACTTAATTTGTCTTGTGTCAGCTTCGGGATTGGCTAGGAAATAAGGATGTGAGCAATCCAAATGGCTAAGGAAACCCTTCTGCATTTACCAGGTGAGGTTTATCCCCTATATATATTACGAGATTTCTTTATTGGGGAAATAACCTATATATAGTAAATATAATATTATTGCTTGATTATTCCTGCTTGAGATTGAGAATCTGATTTGTTCCTCTGTGTTGCCTTGTTTGTAAGCAACTTATCCTTAAACTCATGCATTGGATTCATGATATTAGTTAGATGTTCTGTACAACTTCTTCTTCCAAAGTCTGTCCATGAATACTTGTTCAAAAATGATGTTTTATGAATGACAATGTTCTTACCAGAAAGACTTTTGAAAAGTATCATTTGAATTTGGAATTTTGTAGTGATCTCACATGAACTGGATTTTAAATCTATTAATTGAACTACAAAACTTTCAAAGGTTTGAAACTATAATTTGACTAACTTGTTCTCGACCAAATCGCCATATTTTATGATACTCATTATGAGATAATCTTATTGACTAGCCATTGGTTATCTATACTCATTGTGAGAAAGGTTGTCAATCTACACTTGTTGCGAGGCAATCTTGTTGACTAGCCATTGTTAATCTATACTCCCTGCGATGAGGTTTTGCTAATTAGATTTGAAGTCATTTTGTTTCATATGGCAATTGTGGGGTGTATATTGTGTTAGCTGTTAGGACTCTCTTGCTTAATAATACCCTTGGGGAATATTTTGGGCCCATATGACGATTGGGAAGACGACCGAGACAACATCAAGCTATCGGTGGCTGGTCTACCAACCAAAACTCGATTTGCGATCTTGACTTTGGGACAACTAGAGGTTGGCTGCTGTTTAAAGCTTGATCGGCAGGGATCGGTCCTACCGATTCGTACTGCACATGTTTAAGATCTTGACTTTAGGGTAGTCGGAGGTTGGCTGTTGCTTAAGTCTTGATCATTAAGGATTGGTCCTACCGATTTATATTACACAGGATGTTGGTAAGTTGGCTGCTCGTCAAGGTGATATAGGGTACCGTTATACAGATGTTGGGAGTCAAAAGGATGAGATCATCCCACTATCAGATTCGTGAAATATGCACATACAATTGATTTTATGAAATGTTCATGTACAATCAATTTTATAAAACTAAACGAAATCCTAGATTTTGAATATGAGTCTTTTTACAACTTAAAACATTCTTGTACACTCTATTCTTTAAAATTGATCCAGCTTCTGAGTTTTGAAATATGAAAATTTCCATGAAGTATATTTAAAACTTGAGATGTCTCTTTACTGGTATGGGTCACTGGTATGGGACGGCATTAAGTCAGCTCATAATGTGTAATACCTAACATATTGTTCTCAACTCTATTTCTTGATCCCGTGAAACTTGTCAATTATTTAGCAACCTGTTCCCTTGGCATTTATCTATAGTTGTTTGTACATTGAATCAATGTTGTTCTATACTGCATATTCATTGTTATTACCATCCATGCATCTTGATCATTAACTCACTAAGTCATTCAAACTTACTCTCCTTGAACTGTCTCTTTCTGTTCTTTGCCCTAAATTGAGGAATAAAACATATCATGAGCTTGGAACACATGGTGTATAGTATAAATAGTGTTATCAAGGTATCTGTAAATTGTAAGGATATGCTATGTATGCTTGTAATGTAATAGTATGTTTGTCAGTAGGCTATTATCTTTATCTTTTAATGAAGTGTAATAGGCTGGAGCTTATGATGTTTGACGTGAATCTTTGAGCGATTATAAGTTCTCGAAACTTATATTTGGCTTGCAGTTTGTAGCATTACTAGTTGACATAGATGTTAATAATTAGTTATGATTTTGCTTATCACTTGGATTGTTATAGAATTATTCAAATTGAGAATTCTTGAGATATCTTATTTTGCATTTGAAAATTGTTTGAAAAATCAATTTGAGTAGCATCCTAAACATGAGCAGACACCTACCGATCGGGGCGCTACTGATGTGGTATCAAAACCTAAGTTTAGCGATGACTTAGGTAAAGGTGGGAATTATTTTTGTAGTGTGAATCAATGGGTTTATTGGGGCTTAAGCTTGAATTCGAATTCGATCGGGATGCGAATGCTTGGGTTTGGAAACCTAAGCTATGCCGGGACAGGATCCTCAGGATATGGAATTTTTGGATTAGTGAAGATTAAGTTTGACTTGAAAATGTTGCTAGGATGTGAACTTTTGTGATAATGCTTAATACCAAAGAGTGAAGGATTGGTACTGGGATGGCTAGCCAGTATTTAGTTCATCATTTTTGAGGTATCAAGCATATAACTTTACTGATGTTTGGTGGAATAACATTTTTGGGGTCACTTTGTTGAATGAGTATCTTTGTGATAATAGAAACTTGGGGAATAAAAGGTCGGTTGGGATAATAGTTGTTTGGTATATATGGGATCGAGATCTAAATGATAGGAATATTTCAAAACCAATATCCCGATTATAAAATTGACTCGAATAACTACATGGTTGTGTCTAATAGGGAAATAAGAAAATATATCCCATAAAGAGATTAATTAAGGTGACGGTGAATAACATGTACATATGATTGCGATTTAAGTAATTGGGACAACTAGTTTATCGATATTGGAAGAACTCACTAGTATAACTATAATAATGACAACGGATAAATGAGGAGGACAAACTACTCGTAAGAAATGACGTTATTGGAAATCATTTTCTAAATTCAAGGAAAAAGTAGAACATTATCATAGAAATAACAAGCAAAAGTGACAAGTGCTCTGGAGATAATAAGAAACTATGTCTTAACCTCGACCTGAGAAAAATTATGAGAACCCAACAATATGGATTTGAGGAATAGTTAAAGTATATGGCATATCTCTATATATAGATGATTATATTTTTGTATATAATCATAGAAAGAATGAAATGAAATATATTATCTTGACGACCATAATATTAGATTTAGTTAATTTTGTTCATCCTCAAGTCGACAAATAATGAGTTTGATAAAGGTGTAATCCAAACTTATGTATAAAGTTGGTGTAAACCCAATTGCTAATACTAGTTTGGTATAATCATATTTCTATCAAGTGGAGCGTGCTTGTGTTTAACACATCTTTATACATTACAATAAGAACCGATAGAAGTAGAATATCAATTAAGAGATATTTTACTAAACGCTGCGGATTTAGTATAATTAGTGAGACTTGAAGATTTTTATATACCAAATGGCGTCACAAGAATGGGAACAACCTCAACCACTTCTCTTATCTTGGTATGTTTGAGGTCGCAGAGGATGACCACCCATTAATCAAGCTGGAGCATAAGAGGGTCAGATAAGAAATACTCCTAACCAAGGATACCCCATACGTGAAGAAAGAGTGATGCCAAACCCACCTATAAACTCGAGAGTATGAGGACAAGTTGTAGAATGAATGTTCACCATGTGACAGTAATTCACACAGTTGTGTCAGCAGCAAAGTCAAGTCGGCTGTTCTCAAAATATTGGAGAACATGTTGCAGATCGAATGTTGGAATAATTTTTTAGACACAATCCCCCGAGAGGTCGACGAGCAGAAAGCTGAAATGCACATTGAGAAGGTCGAGAAAATCTTTCAATCAAACAATTACTCAGACAAACAGAAAATCAAGTTTGCCACTTTTCTTTTAGGACAAGATGCCCATCACTGATGGCGATTATTAGATCAACAGTGGAATCACCTCGTACTGGGAGAATTTAAAATATGAGTTTATCGATAAGTTTGTACTTATGTCGTAAAAAATGCTCGACAGCAAGAGTTTATGGAGCTTATTCAAAGATCTAGGTCGGTGTGCTAATATGAAGCCAAATTTAACTGCTTAATCCAGTATGTCCTCATCTACCAAGGGATGAGGGACGCCGAACACAAAAGTTCATTGAAGGGCTCAAACTTGAATTGTGAAGGATTTTTGTGGCTTATGAGTAGCCAATTTACAACAAGGTTGTGAATCAGCATTGAAGGAGATACACAACATTGAGGAAAAGGTCAAGGAGAGACTTTAGAAGTGGAGTTGAAAGCAAAGAAAGAAATGATTTTGGGAGGAAACAACAGAAAGCCTAGGGTAGCACATTAACTAGCCATCTTTCTCTTAGTGGAATGATTCCCTACTGCCTCAATCGGTCATAAGAAGAGCTTATGAGTTTTGTGTGATGACAACCATTATAGTGAATCTATATGTTGGAAAAAGTAAGAAAAATGCATGCGGTGTGGCTATAACGCCCCGACTGAAAGGTGTCTGCTCCCATACGAGGTGCAACTCACTCTATACTATAAGTCTTCTGAATAACCAAAAATACATTTCTCAAAAATTAAAAGTATTTAATTTCTACAACAAATCTCCAACAAAGGTACAACCATAAATTGAAATATCATGAATCACCCGTAGCAGTTCTATCACCCTCATTACCTTATGTGTCACCTAGGTTAGTCTATCTTCATCACTCGTTCTTATCTGGGGTAAGGAACAGAAGGAAACAATACAAATAATTTAAGTCTAAATGATTTAGTGAGTTATTAACGAAGGAGCAACACAAGTATATAGAGAAAATATAATTTCATAAGTACTAAATCAATAGAGAGCAAATTCACACTAATAGATAACATATCAAGGACATCTTGGCAAAACCTATTGTTGGTAATTCTCTTACCTTATCTCTCCATTTTCTAAAAATATGAAAATGCTTATCCCTCTTGTCTTGAGTGATTGGCTCGGATAAGATATTATAACCAGTAGACATGGCTAGTTGCATGCTTCATCCCCCTATAGCCAGCAACCTCTAGCTGACTACGGAGCCATATGTACTCAGAAGGGTATCAACTAGAGATTGGTTGCCATCGGTCTATTCTGCCCGGTCTATCTCACAAAGTTGATCCCAAGGCCCATCCCCAAGGGTATTCAGTAATTAGTCCAGATAATATAGTGCATCCAACAACATTTCAGATAACACGCCACTCCACCATGACAAACTGAAATCAGATGTTCAACATCTGACTCGTTTCCATACAGTCATGGCTATGACAAAAAATATATCTCAAAATCCATTTCTCAGTTTTCACACACCATTGCCAAATTTCAGATAAAATAACATAATCAAGAACCCTTAGGGAAATTGTGATAAATTTCATAAATACCTTACTTTTCAGAACTTGTATAAAAAGGATGTTCAGTTTCGGAATTCAATAACTTAAAAATGGGCAGGAATTCAAACAAGCCCAACTCAAGAATCACATTTAAGGAAAAAGAAAAGTCCAATTAGACTATCAAGGGCAACACACAAATTGAAGGTCAACATAGCACAAATGAACACCAGTTTCTAACGAAGAACTGGTCAAGCAGGAGTGACATATTTATTAATATATATATATATATATATATAAGAAAGGAAAATATATCAAACAAGATCAAGAGAGTTTGGGTAATAACAACTTGAGAATTTCAAACCAGAAGAATATTTCAGACAGACTGTCAGATTCAACATCCAAATCAAAGAATAGCCCGACGCGTACAAGTGGCAAATATTGAATCTCAACACAATCAAGAATAAGTGATAGGTATCAAGGATATATTAACAAGTATTTATGTTCTTTTCCAGTGAAGAAAATTAATATAAACTCACCTGGCAAATGGAAAGAAATTCCTAGTCATATGATTTCTCAGGTCCTAGCTTCCTAATCAGCTGAAAACTGTCATAAGATAACTCGGGTTATCATCCTATTAATCCTTTGGTTCTTAAATATAAATATAGTTAATATATTTATCAAACTTAAGGTTATTCTGACACTCGAGTTCAATTCTATCTTATCTCAAATGGCTTTAATCTTCCAACTGTATGATACTTTAGTAATACAAGACTTTGCTTATTTTACAGTATATGATGAGGGTCCATGTTTCTAAATCAGTTGGATTTTATGAGTTTATCACGTCCAGGTTTAATTATTTATTTTCGTTATAACATTTCTATAACTTAATCTTTAGATTAAGCTCAACTATATTTTATTCACAACATACTATATTATTGAGTCTAAGAGTATAACTTTAAATCAATCTTTCTTAATTTATTAAACTTGGAATTATAATTAGTTTGTTCAATATTTACAAATCAATCATCGTCTCGATTGAAATTATATTTCAATTATCTTAATTTTAATTAGCATTGGATTAGAAGTGTAAAAATCAATTGAATTTAACATTCGATATAAAATTTACCCAAATTGGATTGAATCGATATCTAATTTCAAGCCGAAAATAGTCCTGATGAGTCCAGAAGTCAAAACTGGACTGACTGCCCTAAAGCCATCGCTACGCACCGCCATCGAAGATAGAGACCACCACCACCACCAGGCGCGCCTCACCACAACAAGCAAAACCCCCTAAATAATTTTTAGTTTCAATGCCGGGAAGCCACTCAATTTGCTGTTTAAAAGCCACGGCAACCCTAATTCGCTGCTATCCACCACCTTCAATTCAGCCTCCACTGCTGACCGAGGTTCCCAAATTGACACCACCACCCCCTTGCCCATGTCCCTGCGATCGAAACCCACCTAGTCCCCATCTATTTTTGCTGTCATGAGTGGCGAAACTGCCACCACCACCGTGAGCTCGCCATTATCTCCTTTTGTCCGGCTGTTTTCTTGGCTCGTTTTTGTCAAAGTTGGTATGGTTGTGTTCCTCTCAGCTAGAAGAAGCTTTTTATCATAATGGTTTTGCGTTTTTCGATGGTTTTTCAGCGTTTCACCACTGAGGTGGGTCTGGGGTAGTTTTGAGAATTAAGTAAAGTCTTGTCCTTCATTCTTTATATATAAAAGTGTTTTCTAGCTTATTCGGTTTGACCCCAGAACTTCTTTACCACCTTCAATTACACCCCTAGGCTTTTATCCGCCTTTTAGTTTAGTCCTTAAACTGTAATTAGGTCCTCCAGCTTTTATTTCTTATACATTGACCCCCACGATTTCCATTTTTGAGAAATTGAACCCAAATTTAATTATTTTTGAAGTCCTCAAACTTTTAATATACTCACATTGACCCCCTAAACTTTATAATTTTGTATAATCAAGTCCTTCTCTTATTTCCAATTTAACCCTTGGATTCCCAATACTTCCACCTAAACTTTAATTAATTTAATTTTAATCAACTTAAATTGATATTCCAAGAATCGGGGTGTTACAACTCTCCCCTTAAGGGAATATGGTCCCCAAATTCCCATCAACCTCCATGAAAATTCATAATAACATCGAGGCATATCAGTGCTTGGAGAATAGATAGATACGGGTGTATCCTTTTTGAAGTTTAGATATTGAGATTGAGAGGGTCATATAATGCCTAAGTTCTGACTTGAAGATAAAATGGATAGATATAAGAAGGTGATGCAGCATTCAAAATTATATATAGTTTCCTTAAATACGATGAACATAAACTATACCTTAGATAACATCATTTGAATTTGGTGCGCTTTTCCAAGTAAGGGCATTGGTGTAATTTTGATTACTCGGTCTTTGACTAAACTTCATAATTTATTTTCTCTGCCCTCTTTAGGGATCTAAGATTAATTTTTGGTTCTTATGATAATTCTTAATGTGGCATTTATTACTACTGCATCTTATGCATTGCTTGTGCTTCTTCTAACCTATGGGTTCTCTATTTTGGGTATCGCCACCAAATTCACAAACTGTTCTTAAGTTTGGTTGGGATGGACGACAATCATCCTCGATTTGAAGGAGATGGTTGGATGCTTCTTTATCTTGAGTTTCCTGTTGTTTCTTTCATCTATCCACACTCACTTGAGTCTTTCATTTTTCATCCTATGTTTAACTCTTCCATATCTCATGTCTAGCAAACTCATCTATTCCTATGTCTCGAATCTTTCCATTGTAGGTGGGATAATTCCCTCACGAGTCCATATTCATTTCAGGGCATGGGCATATTTGATGTTTTCTTAAATTTCCCAAAGAAGGATAAAGCTAATACCAAGTTTATCTATCTCTTTAATTCTCGAAATTCACTACACCTTCATCATTCAAAGACTAGCCCTTTTTAAATTACCTCAATCAAGAGATCCTTGATCTTCAAAGAACACATTTGATATGAATTATCAAAGCCTAAGAAACTTTTATACCGGACATATTCTTCAATCTTCTTCAGCTTATTATGGCCCCTACTTTGGTATGATCAACTTCTATTTCCTCTTAAGGAGGCATGCGCTTCGCGATACTTCAGTTCCAAATAGAGCTTCACATTTGCAAATTGGATATATAACTTTATTTTTCTCATTCTTTTGATTCGAATGTCTATATTTAGATAATATATTATAACCCATATTTTTCCGAAAAGTTCCATTAGCTTATAGGAGAGATTTTGTTTTAGTAAGGTAACCCAAAACGACAAGTCATATAGTCTTAAGGGAATAATTCTACTTTCAAGGTTTAAGTTCCCTTAGGTTACTTATGATCCCTTTCCTGTACTCTAATTTTTTGGTGAGGATATAGATGCATAGAACAATTCTATATGTTCCACAAGAGGGATAATAACTAGCGCAAGCTAATCCTCTTCTTCATCTCATAGGATAATCTCTTCTTACCTTTTCCCCCATGTAGTAAGATTGCCAATTTTTCCTATTTAAGTGAGTCAACATACCCATCACCTAACAAGAATCTCGAATACACCTGTGATATTGACAGGAAAAACCTAAAGGGCTTTATATTTCTAACATATCTCCTGTCCATTTTAATCCCCTAAAATATTGGTTTTAGCAGGTCACTATGCTATTTCTCACAAAATCACACACCTTTGTAGGTACCTTTTTCGCTAATTGATATTTAATTCATAAGCTTGGCACCTAATTTGTGTTCTAACAAATATTCGCATCACCAAGCGAGTTTATAGTATAGCTCTTTTAATGAGTCTGGGTATACCAAGCGCCCTTAACGGAATCATCAAAAATTGATTCAATAAATCAGAACATCCTATATGTCATGTCAGTAAATACTATAGGAGCATTGATTACTCTGAAGGGCATCTCTTCAACTTATGATACCTATATCATGTGGTAGGAGGAAATTTTCAATATATCTTTTCCTCGAACTTCCAACTATAGGTATCCTTAACTTAGCTCAACCTTAAATAGACTATAGGCCTTTTACAAAGAGCTGAGTAGTTTACGTGAGCAAGATGTTTCAGTTTGACACTTAACCCAAATCGGTATCAATAATTTCATGGTCCTTTCTTGATACTTAGAGGATTCCTTTACCTTTTTAATCAAGGCTCTTATGTTCTAATTATCAGTCCCCTTATAACGTTTGGTGAATGGATTCCAAATACCCGTGGCGTTCTCCATAGGAGCTATTATGATACTTTTAGAATTACTAGTTCTAGTTATGTTTATCACAAATACACAAAGGTATCATTTTCCTACAATTAGATTTTTATCTTTTGCCTCCTTCCCAAAGGTATTTATAACATCAATGTAAATGTAGTATTACTCTTATCTCTATTCCAAGTTCACTAAATGTCACTACAACAAATATGATCTTTAGTGGCATCAACATAGTGGCATTTTATAAGATAATGACACAAAAAATTAAGATAGTGATAGTCGTAAAGAATGCCACTATAGTATAATATTTGGTAGCATTTGGTTATAAATGACAAATAAATTAGTGACATTTAATTAAAAATATCAAGATACATTTATTTTAAAGCCAATTAACTAGTGCCACTAATTTTTTTCTGAAAAAATGTCACTAATATGTAGTTATGTGTCATTTGAAAAAGATGTCATAAAATATTTAGTGGCATTTTCTAGTATAATGACACATAAATGTAATATAGTGTTAGTCTTAGAAAAATATCACTATAATAAAATATTTAGTGGCATTTGATTATTGAATGACATATAAGATAGTGACATTTGGTTAAAAATGCCAACAAAAATATATTTTGTAGGCGTTTATATAGTGCCACTAATTTTTCTTAAAAAATGCCACTCATTATTTAGGGTGTCATTTAGGAAAAAATGTCACGAAATATTTTAGTGCCACTAATTTAATGACATTCTATAGTGTATTGACACACAAGAGTAATGTAGTGATAATTATTGAAAAATGCCGCTATATTATAATATTTAGTGGCATTTGATTAATAAATGACAAATAAAGATGATGACATTTGATTGAGAATGTTGAGAATGCCAACATAAATGTATTTCAAGGGCATTCAACCAATGCCACTAATTTTTCTTAAATTTTTTTAATGTTATCTAATTATGGTGTCACTTGAAAAAGATGCCACAATAGTTTAGCAATACATTAATGATATTTTATAGTATAGTGATATATTAAAGTAATATAGTGATAGTAGTAAAAAATATCACTATAATATAATCCTTAGTGTCAATTGATTAATAAATATTATAAAAATGTAGTGGCATTTTATTGAAACAACCAAAATAATTATATGTTAAAGGCATTTAATAAGTATCAATACCTTTTTTTTCTTTTAAAAAAAAGTCACTTATAATTAATCATGATGCAATATAAAAAAAAAGTATTGCAAAGTAGATAAATAATAAATAGGTACATCAATAACTATAAAATTTATAAATATATACATATATATATTCATTAATGTATTGATGCCCTATTTGATTTAAGAAAAAATTAGTGTATTTCATATAATAAATTTGAGCGCATCCATATATTAAAATAATTGAGTAAATGTACTTCTAAACTATACAAATAAATTAATATCTTTAATTATATTAAAAATTGATGGATAGCTTGATGGTAAACTCATATTCTTGCAAACATATGGTTATGTGTTTGAATCTTATAAAGATCAATGGAACCATGTTGGAGTTTCTCACAATTGGGGAGTGGGGACATGTTAGGATATATATGGGAGTTGGGATAGGTTAACATATATATCTAAAAAAATCTTTTGTGATATTTAGTCTGTCATTAATATATTATTTTGTGGCATCCTAACATGTCATTTGAAGAATCTTTTAGTGACATTTTAATATATTATTTGTTGTATTTTTTGCGGCATGTTAATATGCCAATAAAAAAAAACTTTTCATGGCATTTTAACATGTCATTTATTGCATTTTTTATGGTATGCTATAATATCATTTAGGAGATTTTTTGTAGCATTTTAATATGTCACTACATGCAATTTTTGTAGCATGTTAGTCTGTCATTTAATGTACTTTTGTGACATTTTAAAATGTCATTTAATCCATTTCCTATTGCATTTTATTAATACCACAAAAAGAATAAAATAGTGACATTCATACATTTAGCTACACCCACCTAGATGACACTTCTTAAAAATGCCATTATATGTAAAAATGTCACTATAATTCTATTTAAATGGCATTTTTTAATGCCACTAATATAAAATTTTCTTGTAGTGTGTCCTTAATAGGATCGTTAGAAACTGACCTAATAAATCAAAACATCCTGTATCTCACATCCACAAACGTTATGGGAGCCTAATCACCTAAATGACACTATTTTAGTCTCTAGTACTTGTATTATGAATAAAAGGTAATCCCCAGTACACCTCTTCCATGAACTTTTAATTAAGAGCATTCTCAGCTTAGTTCAACCTTATATGAACTTACACCCTTATATTGAGTCAAGTAGTGTGCGGTGGCAAGGTATTGTGATCCCATATTCAATGAGGCTCGTTTGGTCCCTACCTTGTCCTGCAAGTCCTTATCAACGATGCCTGGTCTTTTCTTAATATTCTAAGGACTTTTATAGTTATTGGGCCTGATCTTGTTTATTAATAAACCACATAGGCATCATTTCACCACAACCAAAATCCTATCCTATATTGTCTTGCTTTATAATCTATTCATGAGGTTGTCATGAGAGAGTGGCGTTGCTATCTATCCTTCCCCAGGTGTCTCTGTTTATGGCATTTACATTGTGGTATTCGAACGGGCTGAGTCGATTAATTGGCAACTGTCCCTTGTAACGTATTGTTCTATGTTCATGTCTTATGGCACATCAAGATTTCGGACTTTCAAAACTAATCCTGGAGTAAGGAAGTCTCTTTCGTTAAACCCGAGACATTCCCAAATAGTACTAAAGTTGCTATGTTGTTGTAGAGCGTAGGGTACTAAATATGTGGTAGGGTTCCTAGAATTCAAATCTATGCGCACAATTACGCTTATACACGGGCTATTGAAAATATATATGTATATATATGTTTCTCTAGTTCTTGAGAGTACTGGGATTTCTTTTATTAAATGTATTAATTGTTAGATCACATCAGAGTCACTATTTCATTTATGAAGCTATGAGATACCAAAATAGGGTGTAAGACTTTGGAGTTCAGTTATTAGGTCTATTTGTTGTTATACACGAGCCTTGCCTGCAATTCTATAGGTGTGTGTATACGAATCTCAGTCTTAAAGATATTAAGGTTTTTAATCAAAGTTGAAAGTTTTTCGTCTTTATTCTTAGATTAATAAGGTGTTTCCTCAAAGCTTCATATCCTATGGGTAGTCATACATTTTTCTTATCTCTTGTCATCCTATAGCCCTTTTGATTAACTCTCTTATGATTATTACTCAAATTTTCCAAGTAGTCATACCATTCAAGTTATGACCATACGTATAGGTCAAACACCATTAATCTCGACTATCATCCCCAGTATCGAATTCAACTCTATTTAAAACAATCGTCTCCCTGACAAGTTAAGGTTCCCAAGCATATATGCATGATACACCTACATATTCCCAAATATTTTCCTATAAATCCTTCTTCGTTGATTTCTACATCCCGACCTCATATTCCCCTTTAAGACTCCACTACTAGCTTTAGATGGCTTTTTCATTCTTCAACAAACGTTATCCTTTTCTCATCAGGTCATAACGTTTTTCTTTACAACTTCATCCTTATAGACAATTTTCTTTCGTTTTGTTAGCTATTATCTTGTGAGCTTTCTTACTATTTATAAGCTAATTCCCCAAATATTTAATCCATAACCAGACAAACCTATCAGTCATATTTTTCTTAGAAGATTTCCTTGTGGGAACTATTCCTTATTTACCTGTTAAATACTATGACGCAGTTATACCAGTCAACTCCATAGCTGAAGTATTGATTTTTTGAAACAACCACACCTTATGGCCTATGGTCTCAACCATATGTAGAAGCCAAATTACAGATTATTCCAAAATAATTCTTAGCTTTCCATGTTCCATTATTACAAATATACCAACACCACAACGTGATACCAAGAATATTATTCCACCAAACATCATGATATTAAAAGATATTTTCACAAGGAATACTCTCTGTTTCCCCCCTTAATATTATAATGCAATTACACCGGTCAGTCCTATTGTTAGAATTACCATTCTTTGAAATGACAATATCACATGGATCTCAATCATATTAACCAACTAATAATCCTAAAACATCCTTTGCATCTTAAGTTTCATTGTCACCATTATACCCATGTAGCACTATGATACCAAAAGTATTACTCTATCCAATCTTCACGAAGTCATATACTTGACATATCGAAAGTAGGGGACTAGATATTGGTTGGCCACCCCAATACCAATCCTTTCCCCTTTTTATATTAAGCAATATTCCAAAAGTTCACATCCTAGCCAGATTTTCATGTCGATCTTAGTCCCCTTTAATCCCAATGTTCCATATTCTAGGGAGGTCCAAGTTACCGGCAAACCACTTCTTAATTAGTCATTCCATTTAGATCATAATATTCTTTTATGTCCAAAGTACTAATCTAAAAGACATTTTACTCAGCCAAGTTAACTCTATCTAAAATGGTCCTCAGCTTACATATCAACTAAAGTGATCTCAAACAAGTTCGCATCTAATACAAGTTCCCAAGAATTATTATTCCTCCTAAATACAAGAAGTCACATGCTCGATACCTTAGGAGTTACAAATTATACATTGGTTGAGCGCCCAACCATAACCCTTCACGTCTGTCAAACGAAACATTATCCCAAAAGTTCATATCCTAATAAGATTTCAGAGTCATGCTTAATCTCCACTAGCCAAAACTTTAATGTCTCCTTCAAATCTTAGAATCAAGCTTAGTTTCCACCAATCAAACTTTTCAAATTCCGAGGATCATATCTTAGCATAGCTCAGGTTTTCAAACCTGAGCTCTGATACCACCACTGTAACACCCCGATCAAAAGGTGTCTGCTCTCATTCGAGGCGCTACTCATTCTATACTATAAGTCTTCTAAATAACAAAAAATACATTTCTAAAAAATTCAAAGTATTTAATTTCTACAACAAACCTCCAACAAAGGTACAACTATAAATCGAAATATCATGAATCACCCCTAGCACTTCTATCATCCTCATTACTTTATGTGTCACCTAGATTAGTCTATTTTCATCACCCGTTCTTATCTGGGGTAAAGAACATAAGGAAACAGTACAAACAATGTAAGTTCGAATGGCTTAGTGAGTTATTAACGAATGAGTAACACAAGTATACAGAGCAAATATAATTTCATAAGTAATGAATCAATAGAGAGAAAATTTACAGTAACAAATAACATATCAAGAACATTTTGGCAAAACCTGCTGTTGGTAATTCTCCTAACTTATATCTTCATTTTCAAAAAACATGAAAATCCTTATCCCTCAAGTCCCTAGTGATCAGCTTGGATAAGATACTATAACCACTAGACATGGCTAGTTGCATGCCTCATCCCCCTTATAGCGAACTACCTCTAGCTGACTACAGAGCCAGATGTACTCAGAAAGGTATTAGCTGGAGATCGATCGTTGTCGGTCAGTTTCGCCCGGTCCGTCTCACAAAGCTAATCCCAGGGGTATTCAGTAATCAATCCAGATAATATAATGCATCCAATAGCATTTCATATAACACGTCACTTCGTCATGAAAAATCAAAATAAGATGGTCAACATCTAAACCGTTTCCATGAAACAGTCATGGCTGTGATGGAAAATATATCTCAAAATCCATTTTTCAGTTTTCACACACCATCGCCAAATTTCAAATAAAATAGCATAAATCAAGAACCTCGAGGGCGATGTGTCATAAATTTTATAAATGCCTTATTTTACAAAGCTTGTATGAAAAAGGATATTCAATTCTGGAATTCAATAACTCGAAATGGGCAGGAATTCAAACAAGCCAGCTCAAGAAACACATGTAAGGAAGAAGAAAAGTCCAATTGGACTGTCAAGGGCAATGCATAAATTGAAGGTCAACGTAGCACAAGTGAACACAAGTTTCTAACGAAGAACTGGTCAAGCAGGAGTGACATATTTATTAATATATATAAGAAAGGAAAATATATCAAACAAGATCAAGAGAGTTTGGGTAATAACAACTCAAGGATTTCAAACCAGAAGAATAGTTCAGATAGACTGTCAGATTCAACATACCAATTAGAGAGTAGCTCAATGCATACAAGTAGCAAATATTGAATCTCGACACAATCAAGAGTAAGCGACATGCATCAAGGATATATTAACAAGTATGCATGCTCTTTTCCTAGTGAAGAAAATTAATATAAATTCACCTGGCAAATACATGGAAATTCCTAGTCGTATGATCGCTCAGGTCTTGGCTTCCTAGTCAGCTGAAAACTGTCATAAGATAACACGGGTTATCATCTTATTAATCCTTTGGTTCTTAAATATAAATATAGTTAATATATTTATCAAACTTAAGGTTATTCTGACACTCGAGTTCAATTCTATCTTATCTCAAATGGCCTTAATCTTCCAACTGAATGATACTTTAGTATTACGAGACTTTACTTATTTTATAGTACGTGATGAGGGTCTAAGTTCCTAAAACAATTGGGTTTTTTGAGTTTATCAGGTTCGAGTCTGATAATTCATTTTCGTTATAACATTTCTATAACTTAATCTTTAGATTAAGCTCAACTATATTTTGTTCACAACATACTATACTATCGAGTCTTAAGATTATAACTTTAAATCAATCTTTCTTAAATTATTAAACTTGGAATTATAATCAATTTGTTCGATATTTACAAATCAATCATCATCTCGATTGAAATTACATTTCAATTATCCTAATTTTAATTGACACTGGATTAGAAGTGTAAAATCAATTGACTTTAACATTCAATATGAAATTTACCCAAAGTAGATCGAATCGAGATCCAATTTCAAGTTGGAAATAGTCTTGACGAGTCTGGGAATCAAACCTGGACTGACTGCCCTGAAGCCGCCGCCACACGCCGCCGTTTGAGATGGAGACCACCACCAAGCGCGCCTCGCCACAATGAGCAAAACCCCCTAAATAATTTTTTGTTTCGACACTGGGAAGCCGCTCAATTTGTAGTTTAAAGCTGTGGCAACCCTAACCCACCGTTGTCCACCACTACCTTCAATTCTGCCACTGCTGCTGACCGAAGTCCTAAATTGACACCACCAACTCCTTGCCCATGTCCCCACAACCAAAAACCCACCTAGTCTTCATCCTACCACCACGAGCTCGCCGTTGCCTCCTTTTCTCCAGCAGTTTTCTTGGTTGGTTTTAGTTAAAGTTGGTATGGTTGTGTTCCTATCAACTAGAGAAAGCATTTTATCGGAATGGTTTCACGCTTTTTTGGTGGTTTTCTGGCATTTCACCGTCAGGTGGGTCTGTGGTAGTTTTTGAGAATTAAGTAAAGTTTCATCCTTCATTGTTTATATAGAAAAGTGTTTTCCAGCTTATTCGGTTTGACTCCAAAACTTCTTGACCACCTTCGACTGCATCCCTGGGCTTTTATCCGCCTTTCAGTTTAGTCCTTAGTCTTTAATTAGGTCATCCAGCTTTTATTTCTTACACATTAACCCCTATGATTTCCATTTCTAAGCAATTGAGCCCAAATTTAATTATTTCTTAAGTCCTCAGACTTTTAATTTACTCCCTAAACTTTATAATTTTGTGCAATCTAGTCATTCTCTTATTTCCAATTTAACCCCTCGATTCACAATACTTCTACTTAAACTTTAATTAATTTAATTTTAATCAACTTAAATTGATATTTCAAGAATCGGGTTGTTACAATGGCAGTGATCAACAATATGTTAGGGATTATTCTAGGAGCAGAATATTCACCTCCCATGTTCAAACAGACAAAGGAAAACAAGTTATGGAGTTTAGTCGAAAACAAAAGGACTCAACTTGCACTAATGCCCTAGCTAAAGAAATGCAGCGGATACATGTGATGCACCAAGGCATGACTTACGTTATAATATCTCAGAGAAAAATTACATATGACTTGCATGATACCGATCCTTTTATATCAACCCATTTCACCTTGAAATTAAGCTAGAATGTGAATACAAACATTATCTAACCCTTCGAGGTATGAAATTACTAACTAACGTCATGAATAAACATGCCCAAGTTGGAGTAATAGAAACTTTAGTACCAAGCCTCAGAGGAACTGTGTCCATATCAATATCTCTAACAAGCGATAACGCTATTTTGAATTTTCGTGAATTTCATATTAGAATTTGGGGACTAGGTTCTTTTAAGGAGGGAAGAGATGCAACACCCCAAATTTTGGGTCCCTAAATCTGTAGTTATGGTCTTAGTAAAATAAAATACAAATTCAATAAATTGAATTTTGATTAATTTTGAGTTAAATTTTAATTGAAGCTTATAGGTAAATATTGAAATTTAAAGGATTTAATCGTAAATAAGGGAAGGCTTCACTATCCAAAATTATAAAATTTAGATGCCAATGTGAGAAAGTTAAAAGTTTAAGGACTACAAAATAATTAAGTTAGGACCCAACTGCCTAAAATCAAAGTACTAGGGTCACTGGATAAGAATTAAAATTTCAGGCGTCAAATTGAAGCTAACCAAAAAGTTAAAGGACCAAATTAAAGATGGTGAAAACTTTTAGGGCTAAATTGAAAAACCTGAAAATTACATATATATATATATATTAAGGACAAAATTTTATCTAATTTTCAAAAGCCAACCCTAACTTCACCTCACCTCTAAACAATCGAAGAATGGTCGAAAAGCTGGAATAGCACTATATAAAGCTTCATCTCAGTTCAACAAACAAAATGATACAAAAAATACATGAAACCAACAGTGATTTCACCAGAACAATTGAAGGCAGTGGAGCTTGACGGTGGTGGTGCTGGGTCGTCAGTTTTTGATAGCTGAAATAGGAAATTGTTGGGTGGGTTTTGACGGGCTTGACGTGAGGAACACGGTGGTGTGTTCAATTGTAGGTTTCGGTAGCTTGACATAGAGTAGTTGGGGCGGTGGAAAGGCGGCGACGTTAGGGCTTTGGTAGCGGTCTTAGCTTAATTCACCTGCGGGGAAATGGCAGAGGGAAAAATTAATTAAAGGGTTTTGATGGGCTTGGCGAGGCACATGAATTGGTGTTGGTAAAACCCAGTTTTGGCTATTGTACACAACGGCGAACAGTGGGGGCAGTGGCTCCAACGTCTTTTGGGCAGATAGTATGAAATTCAATCCTAGACTCGATAAGGCTAGTTTTGGGCTGTGATTTGGACTCTTGCTTGCCGAATTTGGGTAAATTTCATACCGAACATTAATTTGGTTAATTTTTGTGATTCTAGTTAAATGTTTGATTAAATCAAGCTCATTAACTTATAATTCAAGTATTAATTTTGTGAGCACTAAATTAGGAAGTAGGAGTAAGCTCTAAACATAATAATTTAAGATCTGGAGAAATTAATGGGATGGTAACTCAATTTACCTTGCATCAACCCTGGGATTGGCTAGGAAATAAGGACGCGAGCGATCCAAATGGCTAAGGAAACTATTCTGCATTTATCAAGTGAGGTTTATACTCTATATGTATTAAGAGATTTCTTTGCTGGGAAAAGAACCTATATATAGTAAATATAATATTATTGATTGGTTATTCCTGGTCGAGATTGAGAATCTGATTTGTTCTTATGTGCTACCTTGTTTGTAAACAACTTATCCTTGAATTCATGCATTAGATTCATGATATTAGTTAGATGTCTTGCACCCCTTATTCTTCCAAGTTCTGTCCCTGATTACTTCGTCAAATTGATGTTTTCTGAATAACGATATTCTTATCTGAAAGACTTTTAAAAAGTATCATTTGAATTTGAAATTTTCTAGTGATCTCACATGAACTGGATTTTAAATCTTTTTATTGAACTACAAAACTTTCAAAGGTTTGAAACTATAATTTGACTAATTCATTCTCGACCCAATCACCATATTTTATGATACTTATTGTGAGGTAGTCTTGCCAACTAGCCCTTAGTTATCTATATTCATTGTGAGGCAGTCTTGCTAACTAGCCATTGTTAATCTATACTCTCTACAAGGAAGTTTTGCTGACTAGGCCTGAAATTATTTTATTTCATACGACGATTGTAGGGTGTACATTGTGTTGGTTGTTGGGACTCCCTTGCTTATATATTTGAATAATAATACCCTTAGGGATGCCCTTGGGCCCGTAGGACTGGTTAGCAAGACGACTCGGACTACATGGGGCTCTCAGTGGCCAGTCTATCTGCTAGGATCCAGTTTGCGATATTGACTTTGAGGCAGTCGAAAATTGGGTGCTGCTTGAAGCTTGATCGGCAAAGATCAGTCCTACCAATTCATACTACACATGTTTGCAACCTTGACTTCGAAGTAGTTGGAGGTTGGCTACTACTTGAAACTTGATCGGCAAGGATTAGTCCTATCAATGCATACTGCATAGGTTGTAGGTGAGTTGGCTGCTTGTCAATGCAATATAAAGTACCGTTATATAGATATTGGGAGTCATAAGGAGGAGATCATCCAACAGTCAGATTCATGGAATATGCATATACAACTGATTTTATGAAATGCTCCTATATAGTCAATTTTATAAAATTGAAGTTTTGAATCTGAGCCTTTTTACAATTTAAAACATTCATTTACACTCAGTTCTTTAAAATTAGTCCAGCTACTGATTTTTGAAATATGAAATTTCCAAAAATATATTGAAAACTTGAGATATTTCTTCGCTTGTATAGGACGGCGTGGAGTTAGCTCATAATGTGTAATACCTAACATATTATTCTCAATTCTATTTCTTGATCTCGTGAAATCTGTTAATTATTTAGCAACCTGTTCCCTTGGCATTTACCTATAGTTGTTTGTACGTTGAACCAATATTATTCTATACAGAATATTCATTGTTATTACTATCCATGCATCTTGATCATTACTTCACTAAGTCATTCGAGTTTACACTCCCTGTATTGTTTCTTTTTGTTCTTTGCCCCAGATTGAGGAATAGAAGGTACCATGAGTTTGGGCCACATGGTGTATATTATAAATAATGTTATCATGGTATCTATAAACAATAAGGATATGATATATATATATATATGTATCTTTGAATGTAATAATGTATTTGTCGGTAAGCTATCATCTTTTTATTTTGATGAAGTGTAATAGGTTGGAGCCTGTGATGCTTGATGTGAATGTTTGAGGAATTATAAATTATGGAAACTCTAGTTTGGCTTGCAGTTTGTAACATGGCTAGATATTATTAATTAATGATGATCTTACTTATCACTTGGATTTTTATGGAATTATTTAAATTGAAATTTTAGAGATATCTTATTTTGAATTTAATTTTTTTTTTAAAACCCGATTTGAGTAGCATCCTGGATAGGAGAAGGCACCTCCCGATCGGGGCGCTACCTATCTCTTATTCCATTATTTAACACATTAATTAAGTTAAGCCATAGTTCAGAAAATTCCTAAATCTAAGCTAAACATCTTTTATATAAAATAATCTAAATATACAATTCACTATTTAAAAATATAAAAACATTTGCCTGTTTTTTTTTTTTTTTTTGCACCTCTGAACCAACATTCTCTTAGTATGTTAATTTTTTTTTATCTTTTTTTCTTGAAGATGCATGTATGAATAATGCTCATATATTTTTCTAATATTTTAACTTTTATGCTAATAAACCAAGATAACTTATAACAAAGAAATTTGAAGTACCAATTTTATGGTAAGTTGAAATATTTTATTTTCTACCTAAGTTCATTTTATGGTAAGTTAAAGTATTTTATCAAGTGATGTAACATTTAGTCATTAATTTCTGTGTAGAAATGGATTTATGCATGAGATTTGACCTTAAGATAGATAAATTATATTCATTTAAAATGTTATTATGTCTAATTTACATAACAATTATATTATATTATTTTTATTATCTATACTATTATAAAAGGAAAGGTAATTTTATCTCACAAATAGAAGTTACTAATGAATATTTACAAAATTTGCCCTTTAATTTTCTCTAAAATAGATTTGAAAATATAATATTGAGAATTAAATTGGAAATATATGTTTCAAAGGTAATTATGATACCAAATTTTAAATTGCCAAAATTACCCTTCTACTCACAAATAACTTCTATTATTTTGTTTAACCACCCATGTACCATAAAAACTTATTATTTATCCTACAACTATCAATATACATATGAAAAGCTTTTATAGTTCCTCCTACAATCATTTATATACTCAAAACACCAACCATTTCTCCTACAGCCATCCATGTATTAATTTTTTATTTTTATTTTTATGATATATTTGGTTCATTAATTTCTTGAAGTGATATTGTCTTTAAGGTATACAATAATAAATTTCTCTTATGATTGCAATTATTATTGATATCTATGAACATATGATCATCTCTAATAATGATATTCAATTTATGTTGATTATGAGAAATATGATATTTTTAGTTGTATAAATAACATATACTACTCAAAAAATATTTTGTGCACGTGGAAACCACGTACGACTACTGCTAGTATTTTTAAGTGTTACATTTGCCATATTAAAAAAAAAATATTAATATCTAAACTATAACTAAAATTAAATAAGATAAAATTTTATGCACGGGCACATACTAATAACTAGTTATTAATAATTGTTAAAATAAATTATTGATTGCTAACTAGCTATTAATCAATGATATTCTTGATATGATCATGTGCATAACTAATTCAATCCAAAAATAATAATAACAATGCTGTCCAATTTCTGCCCTTTCCACGAACAAGGTGTGAGATATATTCAAGAAGAAAATAATGTGAAATTAATAACAAATAGGTGGAAAATGCAAGTTCTTGGAAATACAAGGATCTCAAAGAACAAATGAAAGCTCTTAGTACTTGATACGATGAGAAAGAGAAGATTTGCATATTTGATGAAAATGTGTGGTTCCATCCACAGCATATGCTAATGGTAACGGCAATCCCACCATATGCTCACTTTCTGGAAATTTATCGTTTTTTCTACCCGGTCGCCGGTTTCATTTTCTTCTAAGTCGAGCAGAAAAAGATCACATTAGTACAGTTGTTTCTCTCAGGCTCTAGTAATAAACAAACGCTAGAGATTCTTCAAGACTTAAGTAAAAGAGTTCAGAGGCAACTTTGAAATTACCTTCTGGAAAGGAAAGATGGCTGTTCTCCAACAACGCAACCTCCAGTACTCCCTAGGTCTGCAAAAAGTTGCAATAAAACAGGGGGCATAATATATTTTGCAAAATAATTTATAAGATCCTAACATCAGAAATCATTTCATGGACTTATAAGCTCATTTTTTAAAAAATTTTACGAGACATTTTGTAACATTTTATAAGGTTCTGCTTCCTAAGTACATTATAAGTTGCTTTAAGGAGCTTATAAGCTCACCCAAATACACTCTTGCTTGATGTAATAAATCTAATGGAGCACCCCTCGTTAATAATGCAGGGCTAATCGTACTACTTCTCAAACTAATCTCTTCCTTCTATTTGTTAATATAGTAATATGACCAGAAACAAGTGATTCGAAGAGGGGCACATCATCTAAGAAGCATCTTATAAGATTGACTTCAAAATCCATGAGAAATACCTAGATTGATTTTGAGGCTTGATGTTGACAGAACTAGAGCTTTGCTTGTTGATTTCATCGTTCAAGGAATCGGCTCCTAACTGATTCTTTCTTTCCATGTTATCTGACAGAAATATATGGGGTGTTCTCACTCTGATGCTTAGAGCATTTCCATCAGGGTTCCGTATGCTTGTGACAGCCTCCTTTCCTTGGCAACATGTATGTGAAATTTGAGAGCCACAATCGGAGGAACACATTTCTATATACCTATCCCTGTTTATTACTGTGGTAGGAGAGTAGCCAGAGGTTTCTGAAGCATTACTTCCACATTCTGCACAGTATTGGGACCTAAGATGCCATCTGCTTGAGCAACTGAACAAGCTGAAAGAAGGCATTTTCATCTTCACATACTTATTTGAAGCATCATTGCTTGCAAGATTTATTCTTAGTTCCACGTTATAGCCGAGCATATGCTGAAGTGCACCTGCGATCACTTTCCAAGACTTTTCAGCCTTGAACACATAATCAGGATGATCAAACTCTAATTCAGCCACTGCTACACCTGAAAAAGTGTAAGAATACTCAATATTTTTTTTCCCAGTCATTAACTAAGGCACTGATCTTGATTTATTTGTTTTTAGCATATAACCAGATGATTCTCATAGTGCAACTAGGAACCATGTGAAGAAAGTCCTTTCAACTGGTTACATCTCATGACAGAGAGGAAACATGCTTAGTTTTAGTTGAGCGCTCTCCAATTGTTACAAATTTTGTATACTGCTTGCAAGTCACCAAAAACTTCACTTGTAGTTTAACAAAATAGAATGCTGTAACATATGAGAGAAGTGGAGCAAATGTAGTTACCTGAGGCCAGACGAACCGATTTCAACATTCCTCGTTTTTGGAGGAAATTCTTGAGAGAATTGGATTCACACATTCCAGTGGCTCGCTTCCAAATTAACTTGAAAGTTTCCATGTCAGCTTGACTTCCCATTTTCCCAGATTCAACATTTTCATGTGAACTTATCACAGTGTGCTTCAAGCATTCACAAGTTGATGATGTACGTTGAAAATCACCATCTGCAAGTAGAACTTAATTAAGGTTAGTATCATAATGTAGTATTTAGAAATTAGACAAGTGTTGTGTCCTAAAATGAGTAAAAGTAATTTTCTTTCTTTCCTCACTGTCACCTTGCGGATGTAATGTTCTCAGGCTCAACCTTGGATCGCTCTCATCTTGTGAAGCTCCTGCAGAGCTTAGCTGGAGAAGAGCTACAGTGAGCCATGTTGTCTGATTCTTTGACATTCTCAACTGCTTCTCAGTTTCTGAGAGTATTTTCAGCGCATGACTGAGTTGCTGCATGTCAGCTTCAGCTATCCACAGAACAGAATTCGGGATTATTGGTATGAATCATCTAATATAGAGATTTTAAGATATTGAATTTCTAATTCTAGGACAATTACATAATAATTCAAATGCACAAGTACCAGTGATGATATCAGTTTAACCCGAAAGAAAGAACAAAGAATATTAGATTGATGCTATGATATAACACTAACAAAAAGGAATTATGAAACGTACAGTTATGCTCTCCAAAAAGCTTCCTTCTAACCTCAGAGACGCCTTTTTCACATTTTCCAGCAACAACGTCCATTATGAGATTTGCTAACTGTGATATAAGTTGCAAGGGATCTATCCTCGATCTCATTAGCTCCCTGGCCCTTTTTACTGTATTTGAAGTGTCGGAAGATAATGCTAGCCGAAGTAAATCCAACAATTCATCGTCAGAGACAACTCCATTCTATCCACAAACACAAACCCCATGAGTTTTGCAGAAAAAGAAAATGAATAGGGAAAAACAATCAAACACTCACTACTTCATAAACCAACGACAAAGTAATCTTCTTTGCAAGCAAACTGAGCTGATCAAGCATCGTTGCTGCATCCCGAAGGGAACCATTGGATTTAGTAGCTATAAAATTTAAAGCATCCAGTTCAAATTCAAGACCTTCTTCTGCACATATTTTCCCTAACCTGCTGGCGACATCAGCAACTTTGACCGTTTGAAAATGGTATCTTTGAGACTTTGATACAGCACCACAAGGCAGCATATCAAGGTCCGGAGTGATCATAATGAAAACAACATGTTGTGGAAGCGCCCCAAGCTTGCCTAATATAGCTGCCCATGTTTCTCCCCGCAACAAGTGGCACTCATCAATAATATAAACCTTAAATCGTGAGAAGACAGGAGGGATATCTGCACTCTTAATAAGTGATCTAAACCTATCTGTTCTGTTGATTCTCACTGAATCCACTTCCTTGACATCCCTACTCCTTCCAGAGAAGAATAGAACACAATCCTGGCATAAGCCACACGGTTTATCAACCTCAGAAGAAAGACAATTTAATGCAGCCGCTAATACTCTCGCAGCAGATGTTTTTCCTGTTCCACGTGGACCATGAAAGAGATATAAAGAAGCTATCCTCCCATTAGAGATTGCACTCAGAAGAGACCTTGCCACTACATTTTGCCCCACCAATTCTTTGAATGATTTCGGCATAAATTTTTGACAGAGACTCCTAGGACTTTCAAGATATGGAGCAACTCCTTCGCTATTGTGCTGACAGTCAGTGCTCTCCTCCGTTACTAGTACTTGGCCTGCATTCCCTAACAAAAGCGGCCGTACCTCCACATCAGGTTGGAGATTTAATCCTCTAAATTTCGGAGTTCTTGACCAGCAGCTGCTTATCCCACATCCTCCTTGGCTACACTCCATCATGCCTACATCGTCGCTTCTATATGATGATATGCCACTACTAGTAGACAAGCATGGACTGACAACACAACTCAAAACATCACCAGTAGACAATCTATTACGCTTCATATTGAAACTTCTCCATTTTGATCTACCATGACCTGTCTTTTCTGTTTGCATTAGTATTTTTTCTGGTTCATTAAGGGAACCCCCACTCTCAAGACAGTCACTGGAAGGTGTTGTGGAGTAAAATTTCAATCCTTCATCCTCATTTTCCTTGCAATTTCTTCTATTCAATTCTTTTCTCTCACACACCATCTCCTCTTTTGGGAGACATGCATCCGAAGCTTCAACATGTGTGGACCTTTGGGTTGTCAAACCATCGTTTCCAGTCAAGCCTCCTACAGTTTCGCGTGATACTAGCCCTGAGTCGCAATGTCTCGAACTATTATAATATAATTCGTGCTCACTCAAATATTGCCCGTCCGCCATAAATAAGCTTGAGCTTCTCAATCTTGAAACATTGTTATCATTACTGCTTCCATTGCAACCATTCTTGAATCCTGAAACGGTTGCATTACTTGACTTGGTTTCCCAATTCAAATTGTCAATCAAGGCAGATAATTTGCTCATGGAGTTGGTTGATGGATCCCGAAGTGACCTCACTCTCCTAAGGGCAACCAGTGTTCTTGATATGGGTAAATCAACAGAATGCCGTCGTGCATCCATTGGTACAGCAAAATCAGAATTACTGCAGAGGATGGAGCATATGATACTTAGGAAACACCAAAAGAAAAAATGGAAATCAAAAAGCCTTTCTCTAACTTGGCCTAATTCTTTCCCCCACCCAAAACTAAGATTTTTAAGAGAAAAAAAGTCCCACAAACATAATCTTATGTCTTTCAAGGTTGATAATTTTGAACATGAAAGTCAAGTCAATGAAGAAGTGGGCTAGAAAGAGAGAAAGGAATAAAAAAAATAAACCAACAAAATTTTGGCTCCAGACAATGAGATTTTCTTTAGAAAACAAAAGGGATGGTCCTTCAACTTTTTCAACCTCTAACAACCTAAATAGCAAGATTCTCCCTACATTTGGTCTTTTGGAATACTCTAAACTCACCAAAAGGGAGACAACCAAAAGCAATGCGAAGGCATACAAGAGGTAAAGCACAATATTTAGCCCCTTTTTCTCAGAGAATAATACTGCAAAAGTTGAAAGCTCCAGTGGTCACCATTTTCACCTGAAAACTCAAGCACAATAAACGTCACACCATCTCTCAACACACACACACAGGGAAAAAAGCAAAAAATGCATGAACATATATATCAAATCCCACTTGCATTCTGTCTTAATAAAATGAACCAAAAAACAAAAAAAGAAGGATCTTGAAATTCGAAAACACAAGTGAAAATAAGAGTAGACAAATATTCCCAGGTACATTGAAATAAAAAACAATGGAATAGTGACAAGGAAGCACCCAATGCCTATGGATTGAAGAAGAAGCCATAAATGTGCTGTTTGCTTGCCATTGAAGTTCACAAGAAAAGTTCCTCAAGCGTAGGCGAGAATTTAGGAAGACCCACAAGAAAAAGATTGTATTTTTAGTGAAGGGGTTGTAATTTAACTATACATACACTATAGACACAGCTTTCTAGCCAGAAAAAAGTAGCGGTCAGGTCATGTTCCTGGAGGTGGAAGTGGAGGTGGTGGTAAAGTGGCAAAGCAGTAAATGTAATAAATGGTCCAAGTGTGATATACACGCGATCTGATTTAATGTCAGTATATTGTTAGTTATTTTTTTCATTTACTATCGAAAATTAAATGAAAACATATTCAGATTTCAGACATATAATTCTGCAGATATTTTTTTTCTCTGGTCTTTTTGTGATGTTCCTTTTCTCTGAAATTTGCAGAGTTTCCACGGCAGGTTGCTCTTTGGCTTTGAGGGTTAGTAAGGGAATTTCAATTCTGACAGTTACTGTTGGTTGGCTTGGAAGAGGAAAAGGCCACACTCAGTGGTGGCGCGTGGTGACACTCGTTTGCGGCGGTTCGGGGGTGTTTGGTTGCCGGTCGGTTGTGGGTGGCTGACTTTGGGATTTATGGTAAAAAACAGAATGATGGACCAACATGGATATGACTCCATATGACATGAAAAGAGTATTTTTGTGAACATATAGATATGGATATAATTGGTAGTACATTGTCTTATAGAGGCATTGGTACAAGTATGAAAAGGGAAAAAATATTCATATTGGTGGGGTCGAATTTTTATTATTGTGATTTGAAAATTATGCAATATATGAAAGAAAATGATTTCGACTTTTATAATAAAATGTAAAGAGAGAAAATGTATTATTTTTTTCCGAATTAGTTTTTCTTACTCGGATACTATATTAAATATGTGATAAGACTTTTCATGTGTCTAAATATGTCGGATAAGTCATCAAAAATGTTGGAATCTTTTTGTTACTTTAATTTATGGATGCTCTAAGTGGCATATCGGATACATATCAGTTTAATACGATTCTATTATGCATTTAATATGACATGGATTATTATATTAAGAAAAAATATTTGTCTATTTATTTTTAAGCCCTGCTTACTTGGTGATCATATAGGATGTAGAATGACAGGACCGAATGATGGATGAAGAGTATGGTTAAGATAATTTTGTATTTTATATATATATATATATCGATTTTGTAGGATGATATAAATGATAAATGTAGATAATTGTATTGAATATTTACTTTAATGTATGGTAATATTGGGATGAATTTTGAAATATTAAAATAACCTTAATTAAAAAATTTATTTATGTTTCTATGTAATATAAAGAAATTAATTTTCCTCCACTCCAGTACCACATCCAACTATTTTTTCTTCTTCCCAAACATTAAGAAATTAATTTTCTTCCATTCCAATACAACATCCTTACACATAAAAAAAATCTTGAAATTCAAAAAATTTAAGGTAAATTTTCTTGTTATCAATATCATTACCTCAATTACAATTATATATACATATATATACATATTTCTTTCAACTATTTTTAATGTAAATACATTGGTATAAAAGTATATAATAAGGATGATTATGGCTACCAACCCTAAGGTTTAGCATGATTATGAAAAAGTCCTCACTTTTTTTGAGAATTACAAAAAATTTCCTGAATCAACAAGTCTATTTATAAGGTAGATGAAAAATTGTGAAAAGTCAAAAATGCCAAAACAGAGAAACTATTAAAAAAATAAAAAATGCCAAAAGTTGGTGGCATAATGCCCTCCATGTATTATGGCATCTTAAAATTTTGAATTATGTTGAATAGTAGATATATCTAAAATATTTTATTTATATAATTAAATTTATTTAATAATATTAAATAAGAAATATATTTACCAGTTGAGTTGCATATTAAACAATATTAAACTACTTAAGCATATCTAAAATAATTTAGTTAAATTTAATTAAACTGTTTACTAAAATAATAATCATATCTAAGATAAAAATATTTAAAATAATTAAATTATTTATTCAAATAATAAATAAATTGAAAATAATTAATAAAATTTAGTTAAATTTATTAATTAAATAAAAAATAATAATATGAAAAAACTATATTAATTAATAATAAATAAGTAAAAAAATTAAATATATGTATTTTAACTAAATTATTTAGTAATTAAAAAAGATAAATTTTGTTGCATTTGATTAAATATTTATCAAAATAATAATCATATCTAAGATCAAGCTATTTAAAATAATTAAATTATTTATCCAAATAATAGATATATCTAAAATAATTAATGAAATTTAGTTAAATTTATTATTAATTAAAAATACAATAAATTAAAAATTATATTAATTAAAAAATAAATAAAAAATTAAAAATATATTTTAACTAAATTATTTATTAATTAAAAAAATATTTTTTTTAAAATACAAATACTACCCCAGCCCTACGCCAATGGAAGCCGTGAGCAGCCATTGGTCGCCTGGCCATGCCGTGCCATGCAGTAGCAGCTCCATGGCAGCTGGTAGTCGCCATGGCCAGATTTGGCTGGTGGAGATGGCGAGTGTGTTTGTGTGTATATATATGCACATATATATATATATACACGTATATGTGTATAAACCTCTTATAGTTTTTTTTTTTTAACAATTAACCCCTTATAGTATAGTAATATTATTATGTAATCCTTATATAAATTTAAAATATGATGATACAACCCTCAAGGGTATTTTGGTCCACAAATTAAGTTCAAACCCAGTCAAAATTGAGGTTTTAAGTTGAAGGATAATTTTAAAATTTTACGTGTCATTTTTAATAGTATTTTTTAAAAATCCTAATGATAGCTGACGATTAGGTTAATTTATTGGACAATGATAAATCTTAGGGGGATTTTTGTAATTTTTGAAAAAAACAAAGATCTTTTTATAAGTATACCAAACTTTAAGGGTGATAGTCGTAATTCACTCATATAATAATAAAAATTACTATATTTGTAAAAAAAAAAAAAAAGAATAACAAAAAATGAAGAAATAATAAGATAAATAGTGGCGGAAATAAAAAGAAAAAGAAAGGAAGAAATGGTTTCTCTTGTTCCACAAAAAATTTTATTAGGCGGGAGGGCAACATCATAATTTGGAATCATCATCCCGCACTTCCTATATGTAGGATTTTCCATCCCACCTTAGGTGCCTAATGCCACATCCAATAGATAGTCCCTACTCCCTATAGTAGCGAGCCACACCTTAGTTGCCGGGTTCTCCTCTCGCATTGTAAACAATTGATGACAAAGGATGTGTGCGGTTATCCCTTCTTATCCCATTATGTAAATGGCCCCTTAGAATTATGAAGATGAGAAGTAAAAATAACTTATTTATTATAGTGCTGAAAAGTAATTTATAAATTAAATTTTAAAAATAGCAATGGTTTAAAAATTAATTCTCCATGATTATTAATGAAGGTTGAATCCGTTTGATGTTGGATCAATTAGAAGATTCGGTGAAACTCGACCTCTCTGGTCCATATTTGTATACAAGTGGACTGAATCCTGCAATCACGGGCAAACGTTAGGCTAGCCGAGGAGCCATCGGCTTAGGCCCTCCGACGCTCAAGTCAATACAGGTCGACTTGATAATATGAGTAGCAAAGTATGGACTTTTTGTATATATGAGAGCATACCTTTAGAAGGTTGGAATGAGGGTATTTATAGCCCTCTCTACCTGGGGATTTGTCTGTGATGCCCTTGATGTGTAGAGAGGGCCTTTGTCCTTGCATGAGGGGCAATTGGTCAACTCCCCTCCCTGTGCTATTCCAGGTGGCCGTCTTCCCAGATTATAAGGCAGGGTAGTACACTATTGAAGTGCTTGCTGCGTCAAGCGGTAATGGGGCAGCATATGCCATTAATGCGGAGGCATACTGCCTGTCAGTGCATTTAATGCGGCTGCAGAGTATCGAACTCCCCGACCTCTCTAGTCGATCAATAGGTTGACCTGACAACGTTCTGGGGAACATATTAGCAGCGCAGGTCGAGCAAGAGGTCGACTAGAGTCGATTGTGTGGATGCAATACTGGGTCGAGCTGCTTGGGCCATCCCATATCATGAGTCCCCCCACTTCCCAAGGCTGAACGAGGAGTCGACGAGAAGCGTTGGGAAGTAGCTTGATGGATAGTTACAAGAATCGACCAGGGTTTTCAAAAATCAACCAGGGTTTGGCGCATTTAATAAGCGATTACGTCGTGGCGCACGTGGGGCAGCGCGGTAGTTACAACATTATTACAACCGCTGGGATTCCCGCGCTACTCTTGGCTATAAATATTCGCTGTTAAAATGAACATTTTTACTTTTACTGCCTTAGCATCTGGTCGAGCGCCTAGTCAACCGCTTTCGCTACTAACACTTTCTGCTTTTAGTTCTTTGATTCAGTAAGTGCCTTATTTCCTTCTTTTCAATGCCTTTTAGCTTTATTGATATAATGTTAGGTTTATTTGCTTCGGAGAGTAGTCCAGGAAGAGATAGTGAGGCTACCCAGTCTAATAGGCTTAGGGTTTCATCGGGGGAGTCCAATCCGTCGTTGAGCTCCAGTAGCTCGAGCAGCAATCACGGAGGGGGGGGAAAGGGGATGAAGGTTCCTCCCTCACGGGGTTGACTGTTCACCCCTGATCATTATAGCGAGATCGTGTCAACCATCAACCCTGTGGACTTGAGACGTTTTAGGGAGTTATACCATATTTCTGCTGAATACGAACTACTAACCCCTAGGGCTTCTGGTCGAATGCATCGTCCTCCCGTAGGTTGCATCATTGTTTTCGAGGATGCCTTTAGATGTGGTCCAAGATTTCCTTTAAGTGCCCAGATGGTCGACCTGCTCAGGGGCCTACAGGTGTGCATAACCTAGTTACTTCCCAATTGTTTCTCGACCATCAACAGTTTAATCGTTTTAATGCATCTATCAGACCAGCCGGCCAACTTTGACAACTTTTCAAACCTTTTTCATCTTCCCATGTCCCGCAAGTCGGGTAGCACCGACAAGTCGGGCTTCTACTATTTAACTGCTCAACCCCGTCTTAAATTCCTTGTTTCCCCAGCTTCCTCTTACGGGCAAGAATGGAAAAAATGGTATCTATTTGTTCGAGTAGCTGGGGGTTTCAATATTCCTCGGGGCTAGTGGATGGGGCATGTCGAAATGCCAGGTAACCTTACCCCGACCTGGCCCAATACCTTCGTTCGGGACCTGGTCGAATTTGGCCAAATGGAGGCCTCGGTGTTTATTGAGGAGAGGAATTTGGTATTGGCTGGGTTATCGCCAGCTCCGCTAAATTTGCCTACGGATGACCGACTAGGTAGACCGTGCTTCTTTCATTTTATTATTTTTCTATCTTTGTGCTCGGTTTTGACTTTTGTTATTTTACTTCTCGGCAGATCGTGATGATATCATGAACCGTTCAAGGGCCTAGGCTCTAGCGAGGGCAGAGAGGAACCAACAGCGCCGCACGGCTACTGCGGCTCGTCAAGCAGCCGCTGTGATCGAAGCGCCTCATCAGGAGGCCGTAGCGCCTACACCTTCACTAACACCATCACCCGCCCGACCTGTCGTAACAACAGGCAGTAGTCTTGTGGGTCGAGGCAAAAGAGCAATGGTAGAGCAAGCAGGACCTGCTCCAAAGAGGGTTGCTATCGAGAAGGGAAAGGGGAAAGCCGTGGGGTTGAGCCTGCCGATCGAAGATGATTTGTTCGGCACTCACGGGGATGATGTCCTGTTCAACCTACTGAAGTTGCCCTCACCTCGGTTCGAGAATGAGCTAGGTATGGCTGTGCACAACTCGCTCTCTATGGAGACGGCGGGGTCAACAGGAGCTGCCCCACTGAAAGTGTTAATGGCTGGTCAGTTCTTGGCCGACCAGAGGAAGATTATGGGGTTGAGCCAATACGCGGCTCTTCGGGCGTTGGCTTATCATGCCAACATGGTAAGGTTTTGTTCACGCTCATTATGTTGCTGCATGCTGATTGATTATCTAACAACATTGTCTTTTAGGTCTGCCAGTTGGGGTATAACTTCTATCGAAGGTCGGAGTTGGCCCTGGCCGATCAGGAGTAGCTGGAGGCTGGGGGGATGCGGATACTTTGAAGGCTCAACTCAAGTCTTCACAAATGAGGGTCGACGAGCTAGAGAAGCAGGTCGGGGTGCTGAACAAGCAGCTCCAACTAAGGGATGAGCAGCTGGTCACATCTGTGCAAGAGATAACGAAAATGGATGAGTTGCTGAAAAAACTGAGGTTGGATGGGCAGGTCGCCTTCAATTCTGGTTGAACTACGGGCCGGAATGTAGGTCTGGAAGAGGCCCGGGCTTAGTTCTATCACATACTGTCATTGGTGCGCCGAAAGGTGGTGCAACGGTTCATGTTAAGCCCGGCGTTCCAAGATGCAAGTGTCATGTTTGCTCTCGACGACGCCCACAGCTCCTTTGATAAGGCTCTTAAGCAACTGCAGTTTCTAGGCTACGCTTTCCGACCGGAAGATAGACACCGCCTGAGCCATTTGCTCGATGAGCAATTACAGCCTTACCCGGAGGACGAGAGTGGGGTTGAGGGTGCAGACGTCGAGGCTACTGTAGCGGAGGGTGTCGCGAAGGCTCTGCCATCGACCTTACTGATAGATGAGCAGAGGAGAGGAGCCGAGGTCGAGCAAAGGATGAAGGCCATCGCCCAAGAGTTTGAGTTCGTTAGTAACTTTGCGTTCGAGGTCAAAGAGGGGGCGATCGACATAGCAGCATATTTCCCTCCTCCAGGTAGGCGATTCCTCAGCAATGCGGCTGGTCCCTCTCAGCCGGCGACCGCTGTTGTGCCTGTCGCTGTGGCTATGCCCGAGCCTACGTCGATAGCTATCCCCTTGAGTGATGAGCTCAAGCAGGCCATTGAGGATGGCGCTCGGGCGGTTGGTGATGAGGGTGCCGGTTCTAGCTAAGTTTTGGTTCATTTTTATTTTTGATGTGTAATGAACGTGCCTTGATGAGGCATTTGTACTTTGGATCATTTCTGATGATGTATAAACGAATGCTTTTCGTTTTCTAACAAGTTTGCTAATCTTTTACCTTGACTGCCTTTATTCTGTTGCAAATATGGCTTTGGTACTTAGCCAAGATTAATTCAAGGACCTTTTCGAGTGAATTATAAGTAATATACAACATGAAGAATCAGAGATAATGAGTCGCTTCCTCATGGGCGTGATTTAACTAAAAAAGTTAACAATGCGTACGACTACAAAACGCTATGTCGATTGTTCGATTAGGTGAAGTAATCACTCGATGATAAACTTATAAGTAGTTTTGGGACTACGTGGTTAAGATCCAATAATGGATAAAAACTTCTAACAATTTATCGGCAACAGGGCCGACTAGTTGATATGGATTGAAGCCTTGACTTGACGGCTTGAAGCCTGCTTCGTCGACTGTTTGGTCTTGGCTGAGAAGCCTCGACTTGGCGGCTTGAAGCCTGCTTTGTCGACTACGGGGTCAACGGTTTGGTCTTGGCTGAGAAGCCTCAACTTGGCGGCTTGAAGCCTGCTTTGTCGACGACGGGGTCGACGGTTTGGTCTTGGTTGAGAAGCTTCGACTTGGCGGTTTGAAGCCTGCTTTGTCGACTACAGGGTCGACTAAGGAGATGAGATTTTGTAAGTTTCATGATGTCAGAATGTGTTATAATTTTTATTGCTGGTGAGAGATACAAAAGAGGCCAATGGCCTTTTACACATAGAACTTTTTCAGGTTTACTGCGTTCCAAGGTCGTGGTAGTTCATGGCCGGTTGCATCTGCTAGTCGGTAGGCATTGTTCTTGGACACTTTGATCACTGAGTAAGGCCCCTCCCACTTTGGGTCGAGTTTTCCTACATTTTTTGATACTTTCACTTTCTTGAGGACGAGGTCGCCAACTTTGAAGCTCCGGGGTCGCACTGTTCTGTTATAACGTTCTGTCATTTTCGACCGATATCGCTGCATCGTGTTGTAGGATGTGTGGCGTAGCTCATCGCCAGTGATTAGGTCAAGTGTTCTCTCCGTTGCATTTCTGACCGGATTATAGTGGATTACTCGAGCTATGTGCTGGATCAACTCGGATGGGATTACCGCTTCGGATCCGTAGACTGAGCTGTACGGGCTGCGGCCCGTGGCTATTCGAGGTGTGGTCCTGTAAGCCCAAAGCACCCCTGGGAGGTCGCATGCTCAACTAGCCCCTGTCCCTGTTATTTGAGCTTTGAGGTGGTCGAGAACTGTTCTATTTGTGACCTTCGTCTGACCATTAGCCTGGGGATGTCCCACCGACATAAAGTGTTGGGTGATTCCCAAGGCTTCGCACCATTTTCTCGTGCTCTTACTTTGAAACTAAGATCCATTATCCGAGATTAAGACTTTAGGCAACCCGAATCGACAGATTACGTTCTTCCAAATGAAACTCTTGATGGCCACGTCGGTGATTTTCGAAATTGCTTCGGTTTCCTCCTATTTGGTGAAGTATTAGACCGCCATTATGATAAACTTACGCTAGCCTAACATTTTTGGGAGAGATCCAACTATGTTGATCCCCTATTGGTGGAATGGCCATGTGATCTGGACATTGACCATCGATGCAGCTGGTTGGTACTGTATGTTCAAGTGGACTTGGCACGACGGGCATTTTCTAGCGAAGTCGACTAAGTCTTGTAATAAGGTGGGCCAAAAATAACCGTAATGGACAACTTTGTGTGCTAAAGATCGACCACCGGAATGGTTTTCGCAGATGCCGGCGTGTATCTCCTGTAGTACTTTGTTCGCCTCTTCGGGTGCTAGGCATTTCAGTGGGGGCCCTAATATTGACCTCATACAGAGCTGTTCATGTTCATCTAGTGCAAACTTGGCTGCCAGTCCTCTAAGCCTGCGGGCTTCCTTGTCGTCAACGGGCATGGTCCCTTGACTTAGGTAAAGCTTGATTGGCTCTTGCCAAGAGGGGGTTGTCTCCTCGACGCACTCGATGAGACTATGATTGGTGGCTGGAATACAGGGTTTGCTGGCCACCAAAAATGTTATGGTTCTTTCCCTGGTGCCTTTAGTCGTTGGCTAGCTTCGACAGTGCGTCTGCTCATTTGTTTTCTGTTTGGGGGACCTGGCTTAGAGTGAAACTCCTGAATGACTGTCGTAATTGTCTTACTTCTGTCAGATACTGAGTCATTTTGGCCTCCTTTGCCTCGAAATTGCCCTCGATCTGTTTCGCGACTAGTTGAGAATCAGTGATTGCTACAAGCTGCTCGACGCCGCGAGTTGTAGCCATGCGCATTCCTGCGATGAGAGCCTCATATTCTGCTTCATTGTTGGTAACCGAGCAGTCGAGTTTTATGGCAAAATCATATTCCTCGACAAGTGGGGAACAGAGGGACACACCTATTCCGCCTCCTGATGTGGTTGTTGAACTATCAATGTGCAATGTCCATTCCGAGGCATTCTCGACATTTTGGGTCAGTGGGTCAAGTCTTTCGACGATGAAGTTGGCCAGGGCTTGTACTTTTATGGTCGTTTGTAGTTGGAATGTGATGTCGAACTCCCCGAGCTCGATGGCCCATTTGGTGAGTCGACCTGAAGTGTCGGGCTTTGACAACACCTGCTTTAATGGTTGATTCGTCAACACCACGATCACATGGGATTGGAAGTAAGGTCGTAACTTCTGGGCTGCCATAACGAGGGCGAGGGCAAACTTCTCAATCTCCAAATAATTGTGTTCGGGACCGTGCAAAGCTTTGCTGAAATAGTACACCAGGTGGTGTGCCCTGTCTTTGGTCGATGTCAAAATTGAGCTGATCGAATCGGCCGACACAACTATATAAAGCTGCAGCACTTCTCCCAACTCGGGTTTGGCGATCATAGGCGGTGAAGACAAGTATTGCTTGAGCTCTACCAAGGCCTGGTCGCAATGTTGAGTCCACTGAAACCCTGATTTTTTGGCATTTCTGAGTATTTTGAAGAAAGGTAGGCTCTTGTTGGCCAGTCATGCTATGAATCTGCCGAGGGCTATGATCCTGCCGACCAGGCGTGGGACATCTCAAATCGTGCGAGGCGGGGCGATGTCCAAAATTGCTTGGGTCTTATGTGGGTTTGCCTCGATCCCTCTTTGACTGACCATGTACCCAAGGAACTTGCCCTCGCGCACTCTAAATGTGCACTTGTTAGGGTTGAGCTTCATGCCGAAGGCCCTTAATATGGCAAAGGTGTGGTCGAGGTCGACTAAGTGGTCTTCGAACTTCTTAGTTTTGACAATCATGTCGTCGATGTAGACCTCCATCGACCTCCCGATCTCATTCTTGAACATAAAATTGACCAATCTTTGGTACGTTGCTCCCTCATTTTTGAGTCCAAAGGGCATGACTAAAAAGTAATATACTCCATTGGGGACGACGAAAGAGGTCTTGTCCCTGTCCTCGGGTGCCATAAATATTTGATAATAGCCTTGGAAGGCATCTATCATGCTCAACAATTCACATCCAGTAGTAGAATCTACAAATAAATCTATACGAGGCAAGGGGTAAGGATCCTTCGGGCAAGCTTTATTTAAATCAGTGAAATCGTTACACATTCGCCATTTTCCCTCATTCTTACGGACAAGTACAACATTACAAAGTCAAGAGGGGTACTGAATTTCTATAATATATCCTGCTTCTAAAATCTTACCGACCTCCTTCTCGATGATTTGGGTCCTCTCAGCATTGAAAGTTATAGTCTTCTGCCTTATTGGCTTGTGGGCGGGGTCCACATTGAGTCGATGGACGATGATACTTGGGTTGATTCCTTGAAGATCTGCAGCTTTCCAAGCGAACACATCAATGTTTCGTCGAAGGAAATCGACCATGAGGCATTCCAAACGGTCACCTATATCACTTCTGACCCAAGTGGTTTTGTCGGGGTTTCCAGGTTCGAGCTCTATTATTTTGAACTCCCCGACGGGCTCAACTCGGGTGTCTTCTAACTTCCTCTTCTTAGATGAGGGTCCCTCCTCGGGTTTCGCTATAGAGGTGTCCCCCGAGGGCTTTAGTTGAGGTCGTTTTTTCTGTTCATTGGACTTGATGGAAATGGTGTAACAACGCCATGCATCCTGCAGATTGCACAAGAGCTCTCCTACAACCTCTAAGGTTGGGAACTTGATCTTCATATGGTATGTGGAAGCGATGGCCATGAAGTCGTTTAAGGCTGGTCGACCAATTATGACATTGTAAGCAAATGGAGTGTCGACCACCAAATAACTGATCATCAAAGTTCTGCTCCGTGGGCCCTGTCCAAATGTTGTAGAAAGATTGATGGATCTTTCTGGAATGATTTCAGACCCTTCGAATCCGACCAGTGGCGTCTTAACTTGATCAAACTTTAATTTTTCGAGCTTCATTTTGTTTAAAGTAGAAAAGAATATTATGTTCACAGAGCTACCATTGTCGACCAGTATCTTCCTGATTTCGAAGTTGGCTATTTGGAGGGCAACGACCATGGGGCAGTCTATTTTTCTGTCGACTCCCTTGTTCTCCATATGGTCGAGGTCAGAGTCTGTGAAAGAGATTGGTTTTGCACTGGTCGAGAGCTGGTAAATCGGCTCGACCTTAACTGGTTTGGTTGACTGAAGGCTTCTCTGGGTTTGTTTCATTGCGTTCCTAGAATCCCCTCCAGTGGGACCTCCGGCGATCATGTCGATGACTCTTCGAATGGGTGGGTTGGGTTCTTGGGCAGGTCTTTTCCCTTTTTCTTCTCTCCTTGGGCTGGCCGACCTTTCTCTACGGAGAATACGGTCGGTTTTACCCTCTTCGCGCTTGGCCAGTTCTTCGACATATTTTTTCATGGCTTCTGTTTCCATGAGCTTTCGGGGTTTTTTGAGCAGGTTTTCATGCTGTATGGTGAACAACTCCTTCCTCGGGAGGTTGAGTAGAGTGTAGTTGTGGAAGTGTTTTATGGGGGATCGACGTCCCTCTCTGACCTAGCGGTCATCTTTCTCCTTGTTTCTCCTCTTGTTGGCTTCCAGGTTACTGTATTTCAATTTGTTCATCTCTTCTTGGGTCATGTACCTCTCCGCGAGGTCGAGGAGCTCCTCTATCGACCTGGGTTGCTCGCGAACCAATACATTGGCACACTTCTTATGCCTGAGGTCCAGGAATAACACGTTGATCAAGAATTCTATTCTCGGGCTATCAATCTTTAATACCTCTGTGTTGAATTTGGTGAAAAAGTCCCGCAGGGATTCTCCCTCAACTTGCTTCACTGTGTGCAAATATGTATGGGGAAGCTTGGCTTTCCTTCTACTTACAAACTGGTGCAAAAATTTGTCACACAGCTGATCATATGAGAATATCGACGTCGACTCCAGCTTCACAAACCAGTCGAGTGCTACTCACTGGAAAGTAGTCACCAGCATTTTTGCATGGATGTACTCGCTGTGTCCATGCAGCTGCATCATATGCTCAAACTGCATTAGGTGTTCGCTCGGGTCTGTTGAGCCGTCGTATCTCGGCCGGCCAGTCGGAATCTTGGCATCAACAGTAATGTGCTCATCGATGATATCTTGGACGAAGGGGGAGTCTTTTCTCTTCGGAACCTCTGCGGTCCCTCTTGGTGGGGCAACCTTCCGGTGTTTCTCCTCGAGATCTCCTTCAGTCGTCGGTTCAATTGTTGCATTTGGTGCAACACCTCATCGCATTCCTCTTTATTCGCTTGGGATACATTCCTGTTCGTGCGGTGTCTCGAGCATTCGGCCCTATCGCGCTACGGGGCTCGAATGGGTCAAACACCGTGGTCGATTGAATCTGCCATCTCCTCCCATGGCATAAGTCGAACCATTTCTCTCGAAAAATGGCCCGGGCTCACTTCGTACCTCGATGGTGGCTTGCTTAATTCTGGTCGCTCAAAATTTGCTTCGAGCTGTTTTCCCTCCGGGGCCGCGGGTTGTGGTGTTACACTGACTATTGGTTCCGATTGGGTGGTGTGTGCATTCAGGGCCGTCGAGAGTTGAGCTGAAATCTGTTCACGATGAACTGCATCAGTTGGGGCATGGTCAAAGTTGACCATTGGCTCTAGTTGGGTGCTCGACCCTGGGACTCCTGGCTTTTGGTGAGGCCTAGGCGGGGGAGAGCTGGATCTCCTGCTTTCTTTTTTTCCTGAGGGGGCTCGCCTGGTGTTTATCATTATCGATAGTGGATTCAAAAAGTTTCCCACAGACGGCGCCAAATGATGAAGGTTGAATCCGTTGGATGTTGGATCAGCTAAAAGACTCGGTGAGACTCGACCTCTCTAGTCGATATTTGTATACAGGTGGGTTGAATCTTGCAATCACGGGCAAACGTTAGGCTAGCCGAGGAGCCCTTGGCTTAGGCCCTCCGATGCTCAAGTCAATACGGGTCGACTTGATAATATGAGCAGCAAAGTATGGACTTTTTGTATATATGAGAGCATACCTTTAGAAGGTTGGAATGGGGGTATTTATAGCCCTCTCTACCTGAGGATTTGTCTGTGATGCCCTTGATGTGTAGAAAGGGCCTTTTTCTTTGCATGAGGGGCAATTGGTCAACTCCCCTCCCTATGCTATTCTAGGTGGCCGTCTTCCCAGATTATAAGGCAGGGTAGTACACTGTTGAAGTGTCTGCTGCGTCAGGCTGTAATGGGGCGCTGTGCACCATTAATGTAGAGGCATGCTGCCTGTCAGTGCATTTAATGCAGCTGCAGAGTATCGAACTCCCCGACCTCTCTGGTCGATCAATAGGTCGACCTGACAATGTTCTAGGGAACAGATTAGCAGCGCATGTCAAGCAAGAGGTCGGCTGGAGTGGATTGCGCGGATGCAATACTGGGCCTGGCGCTGCATCTTTGGGCCAACTTAGTTTGGGCCAAGCTGCTTGGGCCATTCCATATCAATTATATTGTATTTTTTTTTTCTTTCGTTACTCTAGACTATATTTTTCATGTTATTTCATGTCTTGGTTGAACTTTTAAACCCACAAATTCGCCTCATCTACCTCGGGACCTATTTTTCCCCCCACCTTTTGACCTGCATTTTGCAAGCACCAGGTTAGGTTGCTGGATTTATTTTGACGAAAAATGCTCCGATGCCTAAATGCATAAGAAATTATGAAAATGATATAAATGCTTGCGTATAAAAAAGCATACTTTTTCTTCTTTTTTTGCCGATTGTATTTATAGGTTTATCTCATGGAGTTGCCATATTTATCAAGATCATGATCTCATCTCTAAATCGTGCTTCAAGACTCCATCCGTTTTGGATTTTCTATTCCTTTCCTATTTCAATTTGCTAATTTATGTCAAGTGTATCAAATTTTTAATTAATTATTTTTATAAAAAAATATTTAATATACATGTCATATATTTATAAAATGATATTGAAGATAAAATAAGAAATGGAATAAAGAATTTAAGCTGGACACCATCAGCAAAAATCTCGCCAACAAAATTCATTTTTATGAGCGCACTTTTCATTTTAGTGGCTCAGCAGTCAGCTCACGTGAACTTGACTCAGCCAGGCTGCCTCTATCCAAAAACACAGATTCCTAAAATGTTTTTTCCGAACATTCAAGAGACAATCCCCATAAAATTTTGCAGGCTTAGAGTTTAGACAAAAGGAGGCGACACACAACTTTTACAGGAAGACAAACCCAATTCAATAGACTCTCGGCCCAAGCCCGACCTCTAACTCATGCTAATTAACCTTAATTGGCCCAACCTCAGATGAAGGCAAGTTTATGTTCTAAACTTTCTTTCAAGAATGCTAAAAACAAAATAATAGAGCAGTTGTAGAATGTAGAGACGGCAATGCATGGCCAAATTAAATATTGTTAAAAAATAAAAACCAATCCTAGGTGGTACGTATAGTTAAGTGGTGTGATATGGTATATAATGAATAGCAATGGATGCATGGGAAAAGTTGTGAAAGTTATGTTTATGATATATATATATATATATATTGTATGTTTATTACGTACATAGTAATTGATTCCAAGAATATGTCCATTTGAAATCAACATCTCGAAGGCTGAATTCATGAGTAGTTGGGTAGTGATCGTTTGATATGGAAAATTTGGGTGCAACCAAAGAGGTTTTGGCCATGAAATGAAGATCATAGAAAATAGACTTTCAAGAAATTCGTATTTATCACAATGAAATTATATGAATCTGCTGCGGAAGTGTTTGAGCGTTTCCATCCGGATGCGACAATTCAAACATGTTAATACCCTCTTACGACATATATATATTATTTCGATTGAAAATCTATATAATTTGACAAAGAATTTTAATTTCACTAGCAAAACATATTAATTACAACCTCCGGCTAGTCATGCTGACTAAATCCGACAAATATAACAATTGAAAAGAATTGCTGAGATGATTTTCTAGGATTAGGTTTAGGAAGAATATATGATTGGTTCATGGATTGTGTGGTAGGAGAAAAAAATCAAAAAAAGTGGAGGAATTGAAGAAAAGAGTGCATGAGAGAATAATTAGTTCTTTTACTAAGAAATCGAATGTCATTGTAATATAAATTTCTTTCTTCAGAGTTCCGACCAATAAAATATCTAAGAATAAAATTAAGTATATAACAATCTAGGGTTGCAATGTCAAAACTGTCAATTTACAATTAGTATTTTTTTTTCCCTACAGTACAAATAACAATCTTAATTTGATGCGAAAATACTATATATATATGTACCTGTATGTGCAGATGTACAAAGCAAGATATACGGTATGACTTGTGATATAGTGTTGATTAAGTGGATAAAGAGGTCGCTAATTAGTAACAATCACTCACTCGCTAGAGCTCGTCCGTCACAATCTATACGTACGTCCTTTCTGTTCAAGAACTCGACCTCGTGCCCATCTGGATCTGCCCTTTATTTGAAACTATAGCTCAACCTCCCTAATGTAGACCTTCACGTTCGTCTTGTCCCCAAAATTAATACAAAAATAATTGATGGATGACACTTCCAACAAGGTTAATTCTATTATTACTAGGTTGTTGTCATACATGTGTGATTAATTTTAAATAGTGACAATTTAAAACATTCATTCACATCACATTAAGTCATATTGTGACAAATAAAAATAATTGTTACTTAAAAACTATTATTAATGACAAAATAAATATTATTATCACTAAGATATATCATTAGTAATAATTTTTATATTGTCACTTACTATATTCCACTAATATTATATTTCTTTTATAGTATGCGGGCATTCGAGGAAAAGCAGGAGCCTATTGATGTCGGAAAATTTGACCTCGGTAAATTTATAACCCTATTGATCGGTTGATCGAGCAGTAGTTAGGTTGGGTAAGGGCTAAACTCAATTGTCGACTCTCTCAATGAAATTCGAGTTGTGGAATTGGACAGACCATATAAAATGGGTACTCTTGGTAGAAAGGTTGGTAAATATGTGGGGGAACATATGGTTAGCAGGTTAAGGTTAGATTATATTAGTAAGTGAATACTTTTTGATGGAGGTTAGAGCGGCATCGAATGGTTCTAATTTAATTTGTCGGCTGGAGTATTTATAGTTGACTATTGAGGTATATCAATACAATCTTTTATACGTGGTGCTCCCAGATTATGACATGTGTCTTTATCCAAGGGCTGTTTATTTTGGATTGCATTTAACTTTGAGCCCTATAAAAAGACATAGATTTAATTTAGGAGAGTTTGATATTTTATTTTCTTTCAAGGGTATTCTGGTCATTTTCTACCTTTACCCAAATCAATATGCATTTGTGTGTTAAAAATAGATGACCCTTAAATTTGGTCTAATTAAGTTGTGAATGACAAATTTAAACATTGAATGAAAATATACAAAAAACATGCACAAATTCCTTATTGATCTCAATCTAACACACATTCTTTTACAACTTTATTCACCTTGAAATGACATCGAGAATATGAAATGAAGCCTAGGGCCAACAAATAATTGTATGGAAGTCATGTACATATCTTGGAGCTAAGGGCCCGTTAGGTTTTATTTTCATTCTCATTTTTCATTTCCATTATTTTCAAAAATTGAAAACGTAGTTATTAAAAATGAACTGAAAAGGAGTTAATATTTGGATAGATTGTTGAAAAAGTAATAATTATGCTGAGTTTAGTATATTGTAGGTGGAGAAAAATAGAAATAATGATAATAGAGAGAGGATATATATGTTATTTGAAGGAAGTATATAGGTTATTGGAGAATGTGTTTTGAGAAAATGAAAATATATAAAAAATGATGTATTTGATTTTTAAATAGTAGAAAATATAAAAATGGAGTTTGAAAATGAAAACAAAAGGGTTCTTAGGCTACCATTGGTTCCAACAAAAAAGAGGGGGAGCAATGTCCTTGTGGGGATGTGGCTTTCCGGAGGAATAAGCTGGCCACTAGTCACCTTATTGGATGCAAGACTACCCCGCGCCTCTGTCAGGGCCATGTGGCGCTGGTATCGCATCAACAAATGGCACGATAAGGGATGCCTTTTCAATTTTCATGTTACTTGTTGGTGACGTGGGGAAATTTCAGTTCAACACTAATGTGATATAATTATTACTATTTGATATAAAACATACATACTTAGATGATCATGCCACATCAACGTATACTGGGATCAATGAACGCTTTTAAATTTCATACAACGGAATGAGATATAATGAAATAAAAATAAAGATGGAAATATATATTTTATTTTTAATTGTCAAAATGAATTTCTTTACTCTAACTTCGTTAATTCATCCCAAATAGAATTATAATGAATATTCAATAATAACAATAAAGATCATATCATATCAACAAATAGTAGAACTCACTACTAACGTAAAATATTTATTACCATTTGGTATTACATACTTAATCTTAGAAAACCTTTAGATGGAAACAATAAATTTGACCGTGATCTTGAGGCGTGATGATACTATCCTTAAAGTAATTTTTGCCCATACTCTAAAGAGTTGCCAATGGATCTAATAAGGCAGTTCACCCCCAGGATACAACAAAACCACCAAACTCTACAAGTAGCAATTTTGAAGAGTTCCTTTAGAATTTCTTTTATGATTTCTAATAATATATTTGTAAAAAACGGAGATTGCAGAAATTTTTTTTTTTGCTTGTTTTTTTAGCATTAAATTCGCAGAGAGCCTTTAATAAATGAAACAATACATCCATTAATTATGAACTGATGTACCTTTTAAGTTCAACAATATGTTTGTTTAACTCAAATCATCTGATATAACTTTTCATGAAAAATTAAATCTTTTCATAGAAGATATGACCTTTATTTTGTTTCGTAATTAAATAATTACGTAAATAAAAATAAAACAAGTAACTTGTAGAATATATTAATTTATACGCATGTACGCAAAAGTGCTAAGTGCTTTTAAATATAAATAATATATATTAGCTCCCACACTTTCCACAATCTTTTATTTAGATATTATATACTACAAGTACTTTATTTACTATAAAACTCTTTCTTTATTTTCTTATGTGGGACAAACTCCCATATAATTTTTCTCTTTTCTTTTTTTCAAGACACAAGCTAACAATATATTCCAACACTAAATGATCAGTGCTACACGCATGCGCACCTAACAGAGCTAATGTATTGATATTATAAAATGTTACAAAGCCAAATTAGATAGTATGAAATAGAAATTAAGAAAGGAACTAAGTTTACTATTCTCGACCATCGCAATGAGTCTTTTTCTTTTATTTTTTTTCGTTTTCCTGAATTCATTATTTTAAAATAAAATAAATCTCTCAAATAAAATTATATTGAATATTCATTACAGATAATAAAAATCATAATACATCAATATATGGTAAAACTCACTGCTCAAGAGACGACATATTTCTTACCATTTGGTATAGCATATATACTAGATGATTGTGTCACAAAAGCACATGGTATATAGAACTAGAGTACTAACAATCATTTCTAACTTTCATAAAAATAGAAGTGTACACAGTATACATCGAGACAGAAATAAAGACCGGAACAAGTCTTTTATTCTCAATATTCAAAATGAGCCTTTTTATTTTAAATTTGCTAATTAATTCAAAATAAGTCAAATCTTTTCGTGTAGAATTAAAATTTACAACCAATTGATTAACCGCTAATTAACCACTCTATCATTGAATTGAATTGCTGTAAAATAATGAAAATTAAATCTCATAGAATTTAATTTCTATATATGCTGTACCAACGTGGAATAATTCTTCATATTTGACGTAATACCATTTCATGTGGACGAAAATTTCCCATGGCTGATTATTTTGTGAGTCTTCTCGAAGTGTATTATTTTATTATAGGATATAAGTGTATATCCACTCACAGTATATGATTACTTTTGATTTTCGGAGCCAAAGCATGTGCTGCTGTCTTACCAAAGTTTGAGTCTGATGGCATGTCGTGATCTCCATTAATGAACCCACAAATGGATAAAATCTTGACAAATACAACTATTAGCTAGATTCTTATCCTTGTACATGATCTACGTATTTTATTATGTTAGCTTGTTAACTTTTTTTTTTTCTCAGTTAAATAAGACAGATTAATAATAATAATAATAATAATAATAATAATACGGAATAACTCAACAGGCCTAGCCCAACAATACTTGACTAGAGAGAAATATGTTGTTTGGCAGCCCAATTACCAATGGGTCCAACCTATCGACCAACACTCGACCTCAGGAGCCTTACCCATCGTATTTAGTACTAGCCTTCACATTTCGATTAGATCATGGTTGACCATAATCAGGATACGCAATCCCTCATCCGACTGCAAATGTTTAACCACAACGAGGTTACATCTAGTCGACTAGAGCTTGAGAAGGTATCTTGTTGAAGTATTCACCTCGACCAGGGAGGTCGAGCCAAGACAATAGACTCTCGGCCACATTGAATGCTCCACCAGGCGACGTGCCCCTGCATTAATAGTATATGCCACCACAGTACTACCTTTTCTCAGTAGCACCAGGCTAGTACGTGCCACCAGTGTACTACCATGCCCTAGGCTACGCCACCTGAAATAGTACATAGGCAAGAGAAGACTTCAAAGCCCTCAGACAAGGACAAGAGCCCTTCCTGCTCAACGGGTACCGAAGTCATATCAACCCCACTAAAAAGCTATAAATATCCTGTTGCTAACCTTCAGCAATATATGTCATTCATTACTCTAAAGCCCTCACTCTGTTGTTCTATTCCCTCATTGATATATACTGACTTGAATGTTGGAGCGCTTTAGGCGAGGGCACCTCGGTTAGCCTGACGTTTGCTGTTGATCGTAGGACTCGACCCCATTACATCGAAAGCAATCCCCTCCACCTCCACCAAGTTGACTTTACTAAATCTTAGCCAAATACTCTAGCTGAATAGTTTTCACCCTCATCAAATAATAATAATAATAATAATAATAATATCGCTATAATAACAAATAATTTTAGTCTTAATGCGAAAATTAGGAGAAATTGTTGCAAACGATAATATTGAACACAGTTTATGTCATTATATACGGCGCACAACTGATAAGCAGTGAGACAACGTTATTAATAATAAATAACTGTAAATTAAGGTCATAAATTAAGTATTTATAAATTATTTTTAAAAAAATAATATTTATACTATATATAAAACACTAAGGTCTTATAGTGTGTTTTTCAAAAAAATTGACAAAAATAACCCCAGTTTATAAAATAATGATAAGGTAGTTTTTCTTCTCTCATTTCTCTTTCTAACATTTTTTCATTTATCTATTTTTTCCTTCAATTATTTTATTTCATCTTAACTTTTTATTTTGATTCTTCCTAAAAATTTATCCTATAGATAAAGCACCAAGGTCTTAACTCTTGCTGATATGTTTTCAAATAAGTGCTCGTTTGCTTGCTTTAATAGTACATGATAGATACACAATCAACTCAAATTCAATGTTTGGTTCATTTTTAAAAGCCTTTGATATAATTAGGCCCGACATGCATTCAAGGCCAAACTTGACTTGTGTATCAAGGCATTTGGGTGTGATATGTTTTTCAATTTAAGTTGAAAATAAATTATATTTTGTCAAATGGAATAATCATGCCAAACAAACAATCAAAGTTGGATATTAAGTTATTTAAAATACATACACAAACATTATATAAGATATACAATAACACACTGTTTATCCTAGTCATGCATATCATACATAATCCAAACATACCAAGCAAATGAGCTCTAAGTTGACAAAAAATAACCCCAAGATAATAATAATAATAATAATAATAATAATAATAATAATAAGGTAGTTTTTCTTTTCCTCTTTCTCTTTCTAACTTTTTTTTTCTTCCCAATCATTTATTTTTATCCTTTAATCATTTTACTCCATCTTAACTTTTTGTTTTGATTGATCCTAAAAATTCAGATAACTTCATTGAATTATTAAAAAATTATATTATTATATAAAAAATAAATGAATATTTTATTTACTTCATACTATAAAAATTTTAGCATATACATTTAGTTTGCCAAAATTACTAATAAAAAATAATGAAATTTTAGGGAATTGAAATGCTATATACCTTAAAAATAAGGATTGAATAATTTCGTGCTACTCCTTCGGAGGGTAAGATTTCACGTCCCTTCAATGTCAAGTAGTTGTCAAGGAGACAAAAATAAGTGCAATAACTAAGAGTGATATATGTATGTCCAAAATTCCATACACTTTCTTTAGTCAGACAATCATATAAGCTAGCTAGCTTATGGAAAGCAATTTTCCCTTTTAGACTCAGCAAACAAAAATAGGTCTAATGACTTTGCTACTATATATTTCAACTACTGGCTAAAAACAAAGACATAAATAGCCAAACATGACCTAAAATTAATCCCCTTCAGACAAATTAATCTCGTTTTAATTAATTACTATTCTTGCTGCTTCTTTTTCTTCATGCGAATATGCTACCGTTCTAATAGAGACAGACACAACAGGACATGGATATAAGAAAATTAATCTAGTTCAAATTTCGATTACTGTAAGATCCAATGAATCAGGATAAATTTAGTTGTAAATTGTAATTATTATGTAATTGGCCTGTTCTTTAATTAAAATTACGAACCAATAATATAATTAGTAGTCTACTTAATTACCTGTTACTAATTTAAGTTTGACCAAATTTGTTATATGCGAGTGAGTGAAAAGGACATCGCCCAAGACCCTGCTTTGTTTTCTATCGTAAATTTGGATTTCATTAATTAAATAAGTTATATATGCATTGAAAAAAAATAAAAAAATCTCCACCTTTTGAACTGCAAATGGAGTTTGTGCTTGTGTTTGTCTAAGAGGGAGGGGGCCTTCAATTTTCTACCTTTTTTGCGTTAAAATTTTGAGGCAGTTCAAATCTATATTATAGTTAACGTTTCATTTCTTTTTTTTAAGTTATAAATAAATATAGAAATATAAAATAATTTTTTAAATAAACATTTGAATATGATTCACATATATTTAACGTATATCATAAAATAAAATATAATAAAAAAGGAAAAATTTAGTATGACTTTAACAACCGAAACTACCATATATAGGTAGTGAGGGAATTAAACCGGCAATCGCCAAATTAAAGAGCCCCTTGCAAGGGCCCTACTTTTTCAATTAATTCATGGCATCTTGTTCAGCTTTATCCCCTTTATAATCCCACATTCCATTACCACTCTTTTCCCCAAGCCCTCCATTTTTTCTCTCACTTGGCAATGGCATTCCTTTCAATCCCGTCGGTTGTCCTCCTATTCTGCCTCATATTCCCATCCCTCATTGCCTCCTCTCCAACCCTACAGGATCCTGAACTGGTAGTCCAAGAAGTACATAGGTAAGTGCAAGAAAAGTACATTTAGTCCAAACTAACCTTTTTCTATTTACATTACCTTCGCTAACAATTTAACACTAACAATGCAGAAAGCTGAATGCATCTAGGAGGAAATTGGGATTCCTATCATGCAACACGGGTAACCCCGTAGATGACTGCTGGCGGTGCGACCCCAATTGGGAGGAGAATCGTCAAAAGTTAGCCGATTGTGCTATTGGATTTGGCAAGAATGCTATTGGTGGTAGGGATGGAAAAATTTATGTGGTAACGGATTCTGGAGATGATGACCCTGTTAATCCTAGACCAGGGACGCTCCGTTATGCCGTTATTCAAGATGAACCTTTATGGATCATATTTGCACGCGACATGGTTATTCAATTGAAGGAGGAATTGATAATGAATTCATTCAAGACCCTTGATGGTAGGGGTGCTAGTGTGCACATTGCTAATGGGCCATGCATTACCATACAATATGTCACTAACATTATCATTCATGGGATTCACATACATGATTGTAAGCAGGGAGGGAATGCTATGGTGCGGGACTCCCCACGGCATTATGGGTGGAGGACTATATCCGATGGTGATGGTGTGTCGATTTTCGGTGGAAGTCACGTGTGGGTGGATCATTGCTCTTTGTCTAACTGCAATGATGGGTTGATTGATGCCATTCATGGGTCCACGGCTATTACAATTTCGAATAATTATATGACTCATCATAATAAGGTCATGCTTTTGGGACACAGTGATTCATACACTCAAGATAAAGGCATGCAAATTACTATTGCCTTTAATCATTTTGGAGAAGGCCTTGTGCAAAGAATGCCAAGGTAGAAATAGAAATAAAAATATATTATTCAAGATTTTATTCTAGGTTTAAAGCTTATTATATAGTATATATTGTGAGATAATGGTTGTGTGTCAAGTATGCATGTTTTTATGTTCTACTATTGGAAGGAGACATGATGGGTTTTAATGCTTTTAATTTGCTACCTATATTGTTGCTTGCAGATGTAGACATGGTTACTTCCATGTGGTGAACAATGACTACAGCCATTGGGAGATGTATGCAATTGGAGGGAGTGCTGCGCCCACTATTAATAGCCAAGGCAACAGATTTCTTGCACCCGATGACAGATTCAACAAAGAGGTGAGAAATTTATGATGTTTCATATGTGAAATTATAATACTCTAAGAAAAACTAACCTATCATTGTCACAACAGTTGTTAGATGTCTTGAATGCGCGCAAATTCTTAATTGGATAAATTTTCTTAAGATGCTTATGATAGTGAATAACTATAAGTGTAGGTGGGCCTTGCTACTCTACTTTTTCCAGCAAAAGAAAGACAATAAATAAATGTTGCTCTAGAAACAGAAGTACCACTTATTACCCCCTTTTAGGACCTCTTGACGTAGACTAACAATTTTTCAGTCAATAGAATTTCTCAAACTAGGTAGTAATTTGAGTTCCGGAAGATTTTCCTCTGGACTCAAATTAATCGATTAGCCAATTGAGTCGAGGGTATCTGGATTGATTGATCACAGTTGAATTCTGAAAGCATAAACAACAATTTTGGTAACGCTTATTTCAATGGTTGGTGAAGAGAAAAAATAGTTGGAATAAAATGAATTGCTCAAGGTAAAGCATACTCATAAGTAGACCAATATAATGGTGGAGTATATATTGAGAAATCCTCGTTACTAAGTAGTATATAATTGAAGTGACTTGATTTGGAGTGTTCAAATCATAAAACTCTGACTATTAACATTAGTCAAATTCTCGAATCGAGTCCACTCAGTCCACATATAAAGTGACTTGATTTGGAGTGTTCAAATCATAAAACTCTGACTATTAACATTAGTCAAATTCTCGAATCGAGTCCACTCAATCCACATAAAAATATGCAGATCAATCATATGAAACATTTAATTTGGTATTATATTGATTGTTGAGAATCCTAGCTACCAAAATGTGGGGGGAAAATTTGCTAAATTAAAAATGGTTGCATTATATATGTAGAATTCATCGAAATTGGTGCAGGTGACCAAACATGAAGATGCACCAGAAAGTGAATGGAGAAAGTGGAATTGGAGATCAGAAGGGGATCTAATGCTGAATAGTGCCTTTTTCACGCCCTCTGGTGCTGGCGCCGGCTCGTCTAGTTATGCCAAGGCCTCAAGCTTAGGAGCCCGGCCATCAAGCCTAGTTAGCTCCATCACTGCCGCCTCCGGCGCCTTAAACTGTCGGAAGGGATCCCGGTGCTAAAACTGTAGGATCTATAAATATTGTGGCCCAAGTACAGGGCCATGCATTATGTATTGTTACTCTCATTATTCTTGTTAAATATCGTATATAAATGTTCACTTGGTCATCTTTTTTTTTTTTTTAATTTATATATGAACAAGTGCATTAAAAATTCATTAAAATTTAAATTCTAAATTTATACATATAAATATAAAGACAGTATTATTAGATGAATTAACCATTAATCAACATAAATTTAATAATAAACCACTATATATGGTCCAAACAGCATGCACTAGTTTTTGTTTTTCCTTTTTTTTTTTTTTGTTTAGTTCTTAAAATTATTCTCTTTTACTTTTTGACTTTATTGTCACACTACAAGGAGCATTTTATTTCCTTTTCCTTCTCATCTCTTTCCATTTTTGATCTTTTCAAGGCAAAAATAAATGTGATAAATAACTATTCCATTATTCAACTTTCTTATCTATAGGAAGCCATATATAATTTTTTTTCTTTTCCATGATACAAGCGCTTGAATATTGAAAGGTGAAAAAAGAGGATTCTAATTGAAAAATAAAAATATTTTGCTCAAACATGTGATTTATCGGCACCTGTCCTCATAAAATTCGCAGAAAAAGAAATTAGATAGTAATTGATATGCAAAATGAAAAAGGAATGAAATCGCCATTCCGTTCTTGATTCCATTCTAATGATTGGTTAATATGAATGAACAGTAAGAATAGAATGGATTTTTTAAATGACCAAATTACTTTTTTGTAAAAAAATTATTAAATTAAAAGTATTTATTAGTAAAATATTTTTTATACATTATTGTAAATATTTTTTGAGTAAGTTTATAATTATACAGTTTTAATATCACTTTTAATGTTATTGTACTTTTTTATAATAATAATTTGAAGAGTTGTTGATAGAATGGACAACTTTTCATTTTTAATGATTCAAAGATATATAGATATAAATAATATTTTAAACTATGTATATTTCATTAACATGGACGAAGTAGATGATACTTTTATTTTTTTATTATAAAAATTGAGATGGGCATAATTATTCTTACTTTTTTATTATAATAATTTTAATAATTTAATAATTTTTATAATATTACTAAAAAGTATATGAATAAAATATATAATTAAATAAAAACACTTCGCAATCAAATGAGTTGGAATATAATATCAAATGTTTACAAAGTGAAGATTTTTTTCCTAAATATTAAAATATTTGGTTAAATTTTGGAGTGTAATTTTGTTAAAAAAAAATATAGGTTCATTTCCAATGGATTAAGAATAGCTAAACCCATGAAAGAGGGAAGGAATGGCTAAACCCACCATTTGGGAATAGGAATTCTGATAGGAATGGACATTCCCATCTAAATTATACCAATAATAGGTTTAGAAATAGACTTGAGGACGTCCATTTTATTCCCACCTTATTCCCGTATACCAATCATACCAGTGACCAATTAAAGGGTAATCTTGTTCAACAGCTTTAATTTCTAGGAGACTGTCAAGACATTCACCTCTCAATCCCATAGACATATATGTACTGAACACTAAAAAATTACTTGATTTATAAGGGTTTGGAAGTTATTTCTTGATTTTCTTATTATATGTTTTCCTCTTCATGTGTTGGAGTCTGCTTTTCTGTTCCTTAATTTGTTGAAATTAATTATTTATTCTTTTTAAGATAGTTTAAAGAAATATGGCTTCAATTAATAATTTATAATTGTTTGGAGCCCATAATTAATAAGTGGTTCGAAACTTTATTATTGAAAATCCTAGATTAAACAACTCATGTTAGTACCTTAATTTGTAATCCCAAGATTGTAGGCCTCCATGATTAGACAGGAAAAGTACAAAACTATCCATATTTAAAAAATATTAATCAATCCCTACCCTTACAAAAAGTTTTCATTGATTAAAACTTGACTGAGACAAAGACGATTACTGAACAAAATTAAAAAATTTCTCTGTTCAATCATCATCTCCATGTGGTGAAAATCTTATCCGGAAAGATTATAAGATATCGGTTTCACCTCAATTAGCCATCTCCGTTCGTCATCCCAATTCAGATATTGATGGTGTATATTTAATTCATTGCAAATCATGATGACTTACTGTTGTCAAATTTGTTTTGTGCATGTTTATATGAAAGAGCAACATTCCAACTTCACAAAGAAATTTGCTGTGAAGACATGAACTTGTGAAATAATCAAGCTCTTGAAATTCTGGACACGTTGTTAATTTGTTGGAAAAACACATGTGCTTCGAAGTATAACGTAAAAGTGCCCTGCACATTCCACTACATTTTGCTCCTTTCTTGGTGACCCACAATTTGATTTGATAGAGGTGGAAACTAATTTCAAAAATTAAAATTATATGTTTAATGAGTTTATTATGAATTACATGTGCTTATTTATTATTTTTTTGCTATAGTTTTTTGATATTGCTTAAGCAAACCAATGCAGCTATGATGAAATTAAAGGTTAATTACGTCGTCTTACTAATTATCACAAGAAATAATCCCAAGAAACCAAACAATGAATTGTATAATAATTAGGATATACTTATTCCAAATCTATCCAAGAAAATAATTTATTAACCTATTTTGATGTATATTCTAGTATATATATCTTTTACTTTATCAATCACATTCAATCCCATCCTTTTAAGCAAACAAGCACTAAGTGAATAGTTGAAGGTTTGTCACTAACTAATGATGTGAATTCAATTATAATAGTTAGTTTTTATTATGCCACAATAATATATTCTCACAAACCTTAGAGTTAGTAACAATACAATGTGGTCAAGCTGACACTCATGACAATTATCAGTTTATATAGCGACAATTTATTAATAATAGAAAATACTACAATGATTTTGTGGCAATATTCATGTTGATAGTATCGTGTAATGACAACTTATATAGTTTCCGTGTCTTTAATAATTTATAATTATAACTTATATACTATTTATCTATGAAAATCATCATAAATAAAACTTATCATTAGTCTAGCTACTTAATATTGTAGATATTCTTTTGATTGTTTTCTTACTAAATTTCAAGGTCCAAGCATAAATTAGAAGCTTTCTATTCTATAAATACACGAACATCCATATGTTTGATACGTTGATATAAAACTGAAGTTTGCTTACGAATTACGAAATCAGTTGGATTGATGAGTTGAGACATACATAGGAAAAATAGTTATATAAGACAATCGTTTTAAACTTATATTAGTATTTGAACTTGGGCTACTTAGACAACCCTACTCTCTTCATGGCAGTTAGTATTATGGTAAAATATATTGTATATTGTATCAAGAATGATGTTCATCACTTGTTTGTTTTATAATCTCTTTTGATTGTATTTCTTTTTATTATGGTGAAACTAATTGTTTCATAGATTGAAAGACAATTAAAACAAAAAAATTCCCAACATTAACATGTCTTGGAAAGGCTTGATAGAGCAAGTGAGCAACAATCCATGGGTTTTTATTGCTAACTCATTCCATCTTCTTTAAATACCAATAAAGGCCCATTCTCAAATTAGCCTCTTATCTTGAGTGGGCCATTCAAATTGATCTTGCTGGGATTGAAAAGGAAAAGAGAGAGAGAGATAATAAAGCCCGGAAAGAGCTCATCAACAAAAAAAATTGAAATAAACTTAAAAAAAAATAAAAAAATCTTAACTCGTGTTTGGACGTGAGCAAATGACTAGCAACTGTTCTTACCGAAATCAGATTGACTAGCAACTCTTAAGCAATGTTTGAGAAACTGGACAGGTGATCGAACTGGTGACCTTATTGGTTATTGGTTAAATCGGTTGATCGATTCAATCGGTTTGACGTCATAATTATATTTAATATTATATAAATATATTAAAAGTATAAAATATATATGTATATATATATATATATATATAAAGGGGAAAAAAAATAAAAATTGCCTAATATCATGAAACTTTTTCCAAACTCTACTCCATAATAATATCCGTATGTCAATTTAAAATGTCAAATTATGAAATAAGACTTGCTAGAGAATATTCTCAAAGAATCCATTACAACTTACAAAAACAATAAACACCAACTCAAATAACATAACAGTTTGAAATATAAATAAAAACTATTATTACAATAGACAATCTTTGGACTTTCCTTGGCTCCGCTGCTGCTTGCCTTCTGTGTTGGTAAGTTAGCTAAGTTTAGGGTTTGTACTTTTTAGTTTTTATTTTATATTTAATTAGTTTTTAATTTTTATTAAAAACAATAACCGATTTCCCGATTGACATCGATTTTTTAATTAACAAGTTTTATATAACAAATCAGACCAGAACCTTGGCCAGTTCCCGATTGAACCGGCCGGTCCAGTCCCATTTCTCAATCCTTGCTCTTAAGGAATTGAGTTACATCCCTTTTCTATTTCCAATCAAGAATTTTTATGTATTTTCACGCTCCTTTAAAACTTCAAAAAATGGACGAAATTTCTGCTTAACTTGGGAGCTCACGAAATTTGAAATTCAAACACAACCTAATAGTGGTATTACCAAATACAAGGGAAAAAAATGACAAATTTCCATTAAATCCTCATCTTCCAATACATATTTCAGATCTAATCTAAAACCCATGGAAAATACATGCACTGCCAAAAGAAAGAAAGAAAAAGATAAATTTGTGACAAAAGAGTAAGTGACAATGCAAAAGTTGTCACTAATTATGTATATTAAGTGATAAAAGATTTAATTTGTCATCTTAATGATTTTTGCAAACTAAACAGTGACACAAATAATATTTAAGTTGTCACCATAGACAATTAGTGATACACCTATGGTGGCAATGAAAATTTTGTCAGAAATTATAGTAACAATTTTTATTGTCACTAGGTTGTCACCATAGAGGTATCACTAATTGTTAATGGTGGCAATTTAAAACATTAATTTTTGTCACTATTAAGTCATAATGTGACAAGATAAAAATAATTGTTACTTAAAAATTATCATTAGTAATAAGATAAAAGTTATTATCACATAATACGTATTATTAGTGATAATTGTTACTTTCTCACTTATTATTTTGCCACTAATATTATAAATTTTTGTAGTGATGGGTGGTCTACGTAACTATAAAAATCCTTCCCTACCAAAAGACACAGATTTCAAAATCATGCTACCTTCCTGTATTTTTATTGTTATTTTACTTTACTTCCCTTTAGATATATATTGATTTTGACATTAAAAGATTTTCGTTACACCTTCAATGATATGTCCTTGCCTATTTGTAATTTTAGATTTATGTTTAGATATTCCACTCAACCACATCAACTTCAATCAATCTCAATTGACACTACAAAAAAATTGATATTTAGTACTACTAGTTTAATGACATTTTGTGATGTAATGATACAAAAAAATAATATAATGATAATTGTAAAGGATGCCACTACAATTTAATATTTAATGATATTTAATTACTAAATAACAAAAAAATAGTAACATTGATTGAAAATGATGAGATAAATGTATTTTAAAGATATTTAACTAGGGCTATTATTTTTTTTTTTTTTAAAAATATCTCTAATATGTAGTTATGGTGTTATTTGAAACAAGGTCATAAAGTATTTAATGGTACTGAGAGATATTTTATAGTATAATAGTGCACAAAAGTAATATTGTGACAATAAAAAAATATCAATGTTAATAAAATATTTAGTGGTATTTTGATTATTAGATGACATATAAAATATTGATATTTGATTAAAAACTAAAAATAATATAATCTGAAGGCACTTTAGTAGTTTCTTTAATTTTTCTTAAAAATTAATGCCACTCATATTTATTTATGGTGTCATTTATAGAAAAAAATCACAAAATATTTAGTGGCATTAATTTAGTAACGTTTTATAGTGTAATGACACACAAGAATAGTATGGTGATAATTATAGAAAAAAATCACATAGTACAATATTTAATAGCATTTGATTAGTAAATGACAAATAAAAATAATGATATTTGATTCAAAATGCCAATAGAATTGTATTTGCAAAGCATTTAAATAGTGCCATTAATTTTTTTTCCTAAAAATGCCATTCATATTTATTGTATCATTTGTAAAAAATGCCACAAAATTATAATGCCACTATAATATAATACTTAGTGATAATTGATTAATAAATATTATAAAAATATAATTTTATTGAAAATACTAACATAACTATATGTTAAAGACGTTTAACTGGTATCACTAATTTTTCTTTTGAAAAAAAGAAAAGAAAAGAAAATACCACTCATAGTTTAGTTATGATTTGACATGAAATAAATATCTCAAAAGTAGATAAAATATAGATGTATTAATAATTATAAAATTTATAATTTTATATCTTATCATATTGCTTGATTAAATTAATTATTTGATATACTTTTAATGTATCAACTAAATTAACCATATTTTTAAAGATGTATCGAAAGTTTAAGTTTTTGCCCATTTTTCTTTCCTCACCTATATGTTATGTTTCTTTCGAATATTTTCTTGTCGTTAAATCTTATCTCTCACTCCTTTTCAAATGTATTATTTAATAAAATAAGCTTGAGCATATAGTAAAAAATTGAGAAAATAGACTCTCAATGTATAAAATAAATTAATTTTTTTTATTATAATATTGAATATTTGATGGGCAGCTTGACATCAAACTCAAATCTTTTCAAATAGATGATTGTTTGTTCGAGTTTTACACAGAGCAATTGAGGCATGTTGGAGTCTTATGTCTTGAGGTACTGAAGGCAAATTAACATGTAATTCCAAAGAATATTTTGTGGCATTAATTAATTTAGTATGTTATTTAATTAAATTATTCATGGTATGTTAGTATGCTATATAAAGGAATCTTTTGTGACACTTTAACATTACTATATTTGTCTTTTGTGGTACTTTAACATGTTATTCGGAAGCATCTTTGTGATATTTTAACATGTCGTGGATTAATTTTTTGTGGCATATTATTTTGTCATTTAGATGAAATTTTGTGGTGTTCAATTATGCTACTACATATACTTCTAGAGGCATATTGGCATATTATTTAAAAATATCTTCAGTGGCACTTTGACATGTTATTTAATATACTTTTGGTGACATTTTAATGTGTCATTTGATGCATTTTGTATTGCATGTTATTAATTCCGTAACAAAAATAAATTGATAATATTTATACATTTAGCTATACTATCTATAAATGATGCTTTTAAAAAGTGCCATTAATATATAAAATTGTCACTTAATACTATTTAAGTGATTTCTTAATATTTTTAATGTTAATTTTTATTGTCGTGTCAGAGAATATTTCTCATGCTTACATCCCGACCATAATAATTTAGAAACAGATTGACTTTGGGCATACCTTTGCTTTAATTAATTCGAATCTCCCACAGCCAAATTGAAGTACAGTTGACACGTTTTTATTTACCAGTTTTTTTATAACGAAAATCTTTGTCCATCGGTTTAATAGACATTAATTCTCAGTGTACAAATATATAATTAGCAAAGCACCACCATAGGGCCGCCCAAACCACCGCCCCCCCTACGCCATCCCCAACGATTTTATGTGAACTAGACCAAACATGCGTCAATTTACAAAAGCTTTCGGTGTAGGCATCTAAGCTTTGTTTAGTTTTCTTTCCACCAATGTTTTCAGGTCTCATGAACGAAAATGAAATCAATATATATTATAAAATCAAAAATATCATTTTCAATCTTCAAAACATTTCTTTATAACAATAAGTACACTAACGCTATACATACATGTATGTATATGTATTCAAGCTATTGTATGTGAAGGAAAAGTATGTACGGTATAATTATATGCAGAATTTTAATTAAGAATAATTATCTTGAATTCGAATCTTGAGACTGTTTTACTGATCTATTTTTTAATACTCTAATCCTACTCCAGGTCTGAAATTACTCACAAATTGGAACATTTTTGTATTCCACAATTTAAATGCAACGTCCTTTGTCATGTAGTATGTTCTTATCCAATATAGAAATTCTTCTGCACAAAGAATTCTGCCACTAAAATTCTATGATGTTGTACATTTTGAATAGGAGATTTTCTTTTTCTTTATTTTATTTGACTTCTCTTGAACTTTTTCTCTCTTCTCTATTTGTTTTGCTGTAGAGAAATTATCTCTAGAACCTCTCAAAGAGGAGTGGTGTTTGGGAGTTGGTAGAAGTTTCAACTTCCTCCAACTTTTCCATTAACCCATTTACTGATGTAAGTCAGCAAAATGGGTCGGGTAAGTCCAACTGAATAGACCCATTTTCCAACACTACATATATATTGATTGTTATATTAATATATTGTACTTAAAATTTCAATCAACACATTAATATATAACTTCCCATCTTTATTCTAATATAATAACAGTCTTTCATCAGATAAAAGTATACATTAATTAACATGCATTATTATTCTCCCGATAAAACAAAATTAAACATAATTTCATTTTTCACTTATATATTCTTCTATATTTTTCTCCAAACGCACCAAAGCAAAATCAAATATTATTTCAAGGTATATTTGAAATTTTAGTTGGAATTTAGTTTGGTCGATTCAAATTAATTATGATGATATGTGGAGCTTCTTTTATAGAAATTAAGAAATGTTCGATGATACAGAATGTAAGATAAATTAAACGTATATTCACCGAAAACTTATTAATTACAGTAAATAATTAAATTAAAGTAAGGTAGAGAGTTAGAAACTGCTATTAGAATATATCAATCCTCAATACTTTTGTACTATTATAAAAACAAAGTCTGTTTTGTCTCTAAAATGAAAATTATAGGATACTAAAATTTAAATATATCAAATTTGCTCTTTTTTTTATTCTATATGTTTAATAAAATTTATATTTTCAAATAACTATATTTAATTTATTCAAAAACTTCTCTAAATTTTTTATTTTATGTGACTGATATCTTCCTATTTATGCAAATTATGAATTTATAGTTTAGATGAATGCATGTCAAATTTTAACATAAAGAATGTGAAAATATGTACAAATAATATAATTACTCAAATATATTTTATGTGTGCAGAAACTGCCTGCAAACAACTGATATTATACATAAATGAAACTCAAGTTCAAGATATCCTTTTATTAGAAAATTTTAGAATCTCAATTTTATCATTTGAACTGGACCTCTCTAATGCAAATTACACCTATCATGCATTGATTTTCTAAGGAGAATTATAATGAAAAATCAAAGTATTTGTTATACGATTAATTTAATTTATTCAAACTGAGTACAAATAATATTTTATACCTTTCTCGGCCTTTTGGCTAAGATGAAGAGTACAAATAATATTTCCCCCCCCAATCTAGATTGCAATTTGGGTGGACAATTCTTGTGTACACTCCTGTTTCACGCCTGACGCCGCGTGCACCGGATAGAAGCAAGAATTTCTCGACCCCTACCCCTAACGTCCACACGCCTGCTACCAACTGAATATGAGAAAAGAAATGAAAGCCAACAACTAATTAATAGATGCACCCAATGAGGCATCGCCTTAGAAATTCGCGAGACCTCATTCATTCTGTCCACATGCAATAGCTCCACCAACAACCTATTAAGTTTGTGGGTTTGAATCCCAAACTTCAAACTTATATGTGCGAAGATGATCGCATTAGATCATTAGGCCGCCACCAAGAACACTACTTGCACCCCATTTAATTAATTATAACCTTAATATCTTTTTCCCATTTTTTACCCAAAATTCTCAAATTTCACAATTTTCACTTAAATGAATATTTAAGTGATGTATGAATCATTAGATGAGAATATGATAATATCATAAATTAAAATATTGACATCATGAAGCTTTTGAAGCCTTTTTATTTTGTTATATTAAAAAATTCCAAACTCCATACTTATATATGTGAAGACAATTACATTAGATCATTCGGCTGCCACCAAGAACCCTACTTGCACCCCCATTTAATTAACTATAACCTCAATATCTTCCTTCCGGAGTGACACCAGATATATATATGTCCGAAATGGTCCAGGTCGTTTCGTCGGCCATGCACACTCCAAATCGATGCTTGTAGGAAGTCTCCCCATTCAATTTTCCATCTGAAAAATAAAAATAAAAAATAAAAATGACAGAATAAGATTCTAAACCAACAAACCCGCGCAGAGCTCCGATTAAGACAAAGTAATGTGATCCCTGCGGTAGGCAATTACATCAGCTACAACTGGGGCGCAAACACATTCTGGTCAAAATTGGTTTTAATTTGTTTATTTGCAAATTTTCTGTTGAGATTTTTATACATCACATGCAATATTTATTGGCTTAACTATCGGAAGTTCATAAATTAGAAAAAATAAAATAAAATAATGTCTGCCTACAAACTTGGGAATCGCGTGGCTAGAATTTTATTCAGTCAGTTACCAATTAATAATTTATAATAACTAATTATCAATGAAAAATTACTATAGCTGTGGATATATTTAGTGATGTGATTTAGAGGTTGTTTCGACAAGCTAATAAACTCTTTAAAATATCTTATGAGCTATTTGAGATTTAAATTATAAGATGTTACGAAATGTTTGATAATTTTTTTTTGAAAAGGGGTTTATAAACTTCTATAATTTTTCTTAAAAATAACTTTCAAAATTTTAAACAACTTTTACAAAATTATCACTACTATACCAACATCTTATAAATTTCAAATTTTAGAATCTTATTTTATTTAAACACTTTAATATCTTATTTTAAAAATAAGATATAATATTTAAAAAACTGTAAAATTATTTTATAAAACATAAAATCTTTTAAATAAATTTAATCAAATACAAATGCAAAATGAACTAGGGTTATAAAAGCATAAAAATTATAGACATGTTGAATCTCTTCTTCTGGGTATTTTAATTTAATGTATTAAATGAGGAAGTGAACGCATGCTGTATACCATATTTGATTGGTGGGCGTAGTGCGGCAACACCTGGTAGGGCCTCTCTAGATGCTTGTGGTTAGTCTACTATCATCTTAGATTGAGAAAGGGAAAACAAAATTTTGCAATCCAACAATTGTCGCTCACTTAGGGTCCTTTACTATCCGTCAATTAATTGAAGAAACGAATTGTATTATTATTATTATTATTATTATTATTATTATTATTATTATTAAATCACTATTTTTTTAGCTTCTTTTAGGCGTCGTTGTTTAAGAAAAATTAAGTTTAGGTTTTTTATTTTTATTGAGGTTTCTTAATTTATAGTTAAGCCATTATCGCACATTCTCAAATTACGATATGGATTGAAAATTTTACGGGAAAGCTCCACCTTATTCAAGTGAATTTAAACATGTCATTTATGTGAATTTTATTATGATTCATTATTTGATGATGAGTTCAATTTAATTTATTGTGTTTCTGTGAGATATCCACGTCTGAATTCTTTTTTATTTTCTAGGAATTGGGCTTTGCCACGTGGTAATTATATGCCAACATGGCAACTCTCTCTCTCTCTCTCTCTGTGATTATGAGAAAATTGGAAAAGTGAGTTAGTGGAGGGTCAGAGTCTTTGTATCTTTAAACAAATATCTTCCGGCAGAATGAAAGGCACAAGGGCATATCAGTCACTCACACTTGCATATTTCTGAAAAGCCACATTAACTGAGAAAGATATTATGTTCGAACAAATTAAAATTTTCTTCTTGTAGATTGATAATTATATGATCACATATGAAGAAATTTCCCACTTAAATCCTTCTCAAAATTTTAATTATCTCCTTCACACGTTTAAGAGTTACTCAGAAATCTATCATAATAATTGAACAAAAAGTTATCCAAATGAAAAATATAATTATCTATTTTTTGACAAAGAAATATCAATTACATCATCACTAGATTAAGATGTCAAAAACAAAATAAATAGGACCATTAAAACTAAGTAAATAAGTAAGTCAAATTAAATGAAAAATCTCAAATAGTGAACAAAATATCTTCTTTAAAATAAAATCGAAAATACTTATTTTTTTTACACATTTTAAAAATATTTCCTCAAATTGTATTTTTCTAAAAAATATTCTTTTCAGAATAAAATTAAACATAACTCAAAAAAATATATTAAACAGGATTTAGTACTCAATGTTCAACTAAATTCCAGAAAAAATTGAGTGGTTAATTGATCACTAGTATCGGCCTTACACATTTGAGTGTGAAGTTCAAATTCAAATTTTAAAAATTTAAGCGTGCGTGTGTATTAATAAAAAAGTGAATTTGAAGAGAAAGGTGGCTTACAAACTTGGATAATCTCAGACCTAAAATTAAAAAAAAAAAAATAGAAAGAAAGAAAGAAAGAAAGAAAATTGTTATTTTTTTTTTATTTTATGCGCATGATATATAAACCATAATTCCATGCCGCAGTTTTTATTTTAGGTCTTTGACCAAATTGCCAATCTTGAGGTGCAGGACACGCTCTAATAAGAGCGTGTACAGCCCATGGAGTTGGTCCTCGTTTGGGCTTTTTGGGTCGGCGGGCGGCGGGCTATTTATATATGCAGGGGACGCACTCGCCAACTTGTTCGCCAGCACCGACTCTATTTTTTCTGTTCTTCATTATTCAGGACTCTTACGCGTTCTCATTTTCACTGAAAGTTGAATTGGATTGCTATTTGCAAATATTTACAAGATTTTCATGAATATGGTCCGCTCGCAGAAAAAGTTTTCCGGCGAAATGAACCTCAATTTAACTTCTCATGTTGACGGGGTCGTAGCTGCCGCTGCTGACGACATGCCGGAACCCGACGTCCATATTGTTACCTCCGGTGGCATACTCATTCCGGCGCACTCTAAAATCCTGGTATTCTCTCTTTCTCTTAAGACTCGTGAAGATTTGCATCAGTTTTTAATTAACATTTGCAGTTGAGCTTCATTAGCCGTGTTTTTGCAGTCGTTTTGATCTATAAACTTCAAAGTTCATCATTTTTTCCGTTTTTTGTGATGGATTCTACCTCCTTACAATTCGGAAGCATTCGTCTCGTCTATGCGATTCCAATGATATTTGGTCAAAATTGAACTAATCTGAAAATATTAACATAGAGACGTTGTGTTTCTTGAAAACAGAAATCTATTTTTGGCTTTAATTTTGATGTTTTTGATCAAACGGCGCAGGCTTCTGCATCGCCGGCGCTGGAGAACATAATCGAGAGGCCGCAGAAGCGCCGGAACTCCGAACGGAAAATTCCCATACTCGGCGTGCCGTACGACGCCGTCTCCGTGTTCGTCCAGTTTCTTTATTCCTCCAAGTGAGTTTCTTTCAAGCTACACGCGGTTCCTTTCATATTTTTTAATTGAATCAATACTCCATATATTTTCATATATCCTTTGCTTCTTCAGAGAATTAAAATCCAATTCTCTCGTAACAACTTTAGTAATAGTATTGAATTTTCTGATGAACTGGAATCCCGGTTTTGAATTGTATAATGTATTCTAATATTAACATCAGCCGTCCATATTTGACTTATTCCAATATCGTAGGAACAAAATTCTCGTCATTTGAAATGATTAAAATACACTTGTTTTTCCTTTCAGGTGTAGCGTGGAGCAAATGGAGAAGTATGGGATTCATTTGCTTGCGTTATCGCATTTCTACTTGGTACCACAGCTAAAGCAGAGGTGTACAAGGGGGTTGGCAGAACAGTTGACTGTTGAGAATGTGGTGGATTTGCTTCAGCTAGCAAGATTGTGCGATGCGCCTGATCTTTACCTCAAGTCCATGAAATTGCTGTCAAAAAATTTCAAGGCCGCTGAGGAGACTGAGGGATGGAAGTTCTTGCAAAATCATGATCCATATCTTGAGCTTGAGATTTTACAATTCATTGATGAAGCTGAATCGGTATATATACTAACATGACAACCCCTTTTTGGGAAACTACTATATGTTTCATTGCTTAGAAACTGTGAAGAATGAATACTAGAAATTTAATGAAATTATTGTTTGATTTGTTTTGATGGGATAGAGAAAAAAGAGGACAAGGAAACATACAGAGGAGCAGAGTTTGTACATAGAGCTAAGTGAAGCAATGGATTGTCTTGTGCATATATGCTCGGAAGGATGCACTAGTGTCGGGCCGTATGATATGGATCCAAGCAAACACAAGGGTCCTTGCAGCAAGTTCTCGACCTGCCATGGCCTTCAGCTTCTGATTAAGCATTTTGGTACTTGCAAGAAGAGGGTTAATGGAGGGTGTTTACGCTGCAAGCAAATGTGGCAGCTTTTTAGATTGCACTCTTCGATTTGTGACCAAGCTGATGAATGCAGAGTTCCCCTATGCAGGTAAACGAAATTTCTTAGTACTTCTTGCCTTGATCTAGTTATTGCTCAACAGGTATAAATTATAAAGTTCAGTTGTGATGATTGGAGTTGTGTGCTTTAAATCAACAATATATTGAGATATAGAGCAATATACGTCTGTCTCAGATACTTATGATTAGAAACTAGTGTAAACACAAAGTGTTTGGGATTGTGAATTGTGTTATTACTCAAATGTTGGTTTTGCTTAGAGGAATTGAAGATTTTTAGTAGATGCGTGATAAGATCATTCACACCTTTTATCCCTTGTTGGTAGTGGAAAACAGAATTGATAGGAAAAGGATGGTTCTTTCTAAATCATGGAAACATGCTAGAGATGTCCATCTAATTTGGTACCATAAACAAATCTGACACCATATGATCAGTCTTTGCCAACCCTAAAATGCATTAATCATGTTACCAATGGATGTGATTAGGTCCTGTAGATCTGATTAATTTCATTACCTTCTACATTACAAAAAGTCATAACCCAAGCTGTCATTGTAGGGACATTTTATCAATTGTTTCCCGGAGCCCTCATATGTCTCTGTATTTCCTTTTTCCTGAGTAATGGCAGAGTAATAGTTATTTGTGATGGCTCAGCCAGATATTTTTATCCTGGACCAATGATGCACTGACTAGGATAAGATTTTTTATGGTGGGGAAAAGGTCATGGCAGCGCAATTATTCCTCTTGCCTGATGCGAACAATGACATACAAGTGAGAAAATTAAGACCGACGAAATTGAGGTTGTTCAAATTAAAAGCAAGGGTCACACTCAAATTGTAACTCTTACCATCTTTGCTTAGAAATTGAAAGAAACTTGGGTTGATGTTTGTTTCTGTGATCCGGCAACTCTGCTCAACGATTCTTAATTTAGACATACTTTTTTAGTCTGACTATATAAACCTCTTGGCCGTTTTGTCACAGACAATTCAAGCTAAAGGTACAACAAGATCCAAGAGGAAGTGATGCACGGTGGAGATTGCTCGTGAAAAAGGTGGTGTCGGCCAAAGCTATGTCGTCGTTGTCTCTCCCCAAGAGGAAGAGAGAAGAGGAATCAAGAATGGCTACGGACCATCAAGAAATGAGAAGCTTCAAACTATAATATATATCCAAAAATACAATAGAAAAATTTAAGGATGAAATGCCATTTTCTTTTTTAAGCTTTTGTAAAATGCGTATGTGTAATTTGTAAATCTAGTCATTGTTGTACTTAATAGTTAGCTCTTGTTTCTTGCTATATATGCACCCTCTTTTTTATATGTGGGTTGGTGTGCAGCGATGAAATAGGAACCCAACTAGATGATGATGAGGCCTCAAATCAAATCATTTGAGTAGTAATAGTCTTGTTGGTTGGAGAGATTGGTTGTCAACCTATTATTTTTTATTTAATTAAGTTATTTATTTATATTGTCTTTTTCATAATTAGAATCCATTAGCATTTAAAACTACTTTGAAATGACAACATTAGGCACACTCTCCCTTTTCCTCTGTAGCAAAAGAAATCCCACAAGGAGCATGTGGAGCACCCTTTGAAAATTTAGATGGCTGCAAATTTTGTAATCTTAGATTAGTTTATCTACACGCAAAAGAAATGCACCTATCTAACACCATAAATTATTGAAGAAATCCTGATTAGAACCATATTTGTTTGAACCTAATTCAGTCATCTATATCTATATCTATACTTTATACTACCTATAAACCATAAATAGGCGGTAGATATTCTTTTCGTTTTATGTGAGGACAAAAATATTCCTCTCTAATAAAATTATCACATCTAATACACATAGTTAAATGGTACTTACAACCAGATTAAGTTTATTTTTAATTAGACTCATAGAAATTAATAACTATAGTTAATTAAATCGAGTCTTTCAACTTAAATAATGTATATACATCAAATATATACACATCGTATTTAGACTCATAGAAAATAATAACTAAGATTAATTAAATCGAATCTTTTATCATAAATAATGTATATACATTGTCACTACCAAAAAAATGTTATTTGCAACAGAAAAAATTCGTCACAAATTGCAACAGATTTTGTGGATGAAAATCCATCACAAAAATATCCGTCGCAAAATCCATATATACATTAAATCAAGTCTTTAAACTTAAAAAATGTATAAACCTTGTTTTTAATACATTTATTCCAAATTAAATCTATTTTTAATTAGACTTATAGAAAATAATAATTACATAAAATTAATTAAATTAAAATTTTCTATTTAGAAAATTAATTATGTATATTGAAATTTATCCTTCTACTAACATATTTAATTGGACTCAGAAAATATAACTAAATTAAAATTAAGTAATTAAATTATATCCCCATGTAATGAGACAATTACCATCACATTCAATACATAGGATTGTATGGTGAACTATAACTAAATTATATTTATTTTAATTAGACTCATAAAAAATAATAATTGAATCAAAATTAATTAAGAAAGCTCAATTGATGAGGAAAAAAATAATACTTCATAAATATGTTCATATAGATATTCCTTCTGGATTCTCCTCCAAAAATAAGAAAGAAATATTTGTTACACATCAAAATATGTCTACAATTCAAATGTAATAGTAAATTTAATGTGAAAATAAAAAGGAATAGATCAAATCTTACAATCACATGTTTAATTGATGAGGGAAAAAAATTATATTTCATGAATGCATTCGTATAAATATGTGTTCTTCCTCAAACATAGAAAGAAAAAGTATTTATTATATATCAAATTAATTAGGTGTCAAACTCAAATAAAATATTATAATAAATATGATAATAAAAAATAATAAACTAAGTCGTATTCAATTTTGTGAGTGATTATATGCCTAAGAGGGGGGGTGAATTAGGCTTAAAAGATTTTAATTCAGCGAAAGTTTATCACTCAAAATACTTTTTGGGCTTTCAAAAACTGTTTAAGTCTTTTGTAGAAAAACAATTTTAGCTATTGACTGGAATTTGTAAGTACCAGTTATGATACCAATCAGACCAATAATAAGAAAAACAGTAAAGATAGAAGTAAATATACACTGGTATTTATAGAGGTTCGGCAAGCCTACGGCCTCTACCTAAGCTTTCACTTAGAATTTTAAACCTGTCAAATTAATAAATGTATAAGAATATTTTTACAAATAAAAACTGTAATTTGATAGTAAGAAAAGTTTAAGGAACATAAATATGCAAGTAGAGTGAAAAACCAGCTCTTTGCAAAGAGCCACATCAGAATCCCAGACGGGATGAGACAGGCTCCATAGGACTGTGAAACCAGCTGCTTGTGAATAGATTTGAGAGAACTTCTTCTAGATTCACTTTCATAACCTCTGTGGACTGATGCACGAGTTTCTGTCACTCCGTACGACAATCTATAGTATTTTCCTCCAGACTAGAATGAAGAACACTACAGAAAGTTCCAAATAGTACCGCCCTACTGAGGTCCTTAGAGCGACCAAGCGCCGATTTATTCTCTTCAGGGGGTCCCTCGGGAGCAGGTATAACTCTCGTCCCTCTTCACCATTAGGTCTTTCGAGACACAAACCGTCTTGTCCTTGTCTCCTCAAGGTCCGTTGAAGGCAAGATCCACTTGACCTTTTTCACCAAAAGGTCCGTCGAAAACACACATAGAGCAAGGAATAAGCAACAAATAAGTACAAGAATGTGTAAGAGAGTATCACACAACATCTCAAAACACTTAACAAAGTTCTCTCCCAACTTGGTGATTCACTTTTTGAATACTGCACCATATCACTTTTATAAGCTTATGTCCAATGTCTATGAGTTATCATTTAGGTAAGAATCCGTTGGAAATAAATAAGGGAACAAGATAGCTTTGGTAATCATGCATTTACTCCTTAAATCTCAAATGAATAAGTAATTATAGCATGATATGATTTCTTTCTTAAGTTATAAGAATACTAATCAACTAGAATCTTTAAGGGATCATTTATATGTGGAAAGTAAATTCCAGTGCATGACAGATTCCAACATATATTGTGTGAACAGATTTCTGCGAATGATATGGAAAATTACTTCGGCTTTTCGCACATAATCATATGAAAGAATTTTTTTCATAATCAAAACATCATAATCATCAAAGGGTTAACGAAGTTTTTACCTTTCATTTGTGTACTCATATATATTTATGAAATATATTTTGGTTAATTCTTGCGTATGATGAGGTGCACAATTTATTTCCTTAAAAGCTAATAGCAAAAGATGTTTTCATATTGTATCAGACATCGGTGAAAATTTCTTAACCTTACTTATTTAAGTTAAGGGACAAAACATGGGTCAAAAGAAACCATGAAAAAGAATCAGATAAAAGCACTATTAGAAACCATGAAAAAGAATCAAATAAAATTTTACTTCTTTAAATAGTCTTTTTAAATAAATTATTTTTCAGTTAAAATAAGATGTGGTATTACTAATTTTTAATAATTATTTAAAAAAAAAAGGATCGAAATATGTAGATGATTTATTTTTTCAAAAAATCTTATCAATGATCAAACTCAAATTTTCATTTAGGACGTGACAGAGGATGGGGAAGATCTTATCAAGACCAAGTCTAGCATGGCTTAACTAATCATATGGCAAACATCGTTAAAGTATCTATTAATGATATAACAAGTATAATTCACTCATTATCTAATTGACTTGAACTTAGTCATATTTAATCAAGATTTAAATTTTCCCGAAAAGCATGAATTGTTGGTTTATATTTATGTAATTCAAACTATTAAACTTGAAAAATATCTATTCGATTTTAGTAATAATATTAGTATGACATAGTGAATTGTTATCATCAATATATAAAATAAAATATCAATAAAAACATTTCACTATGTAAAATATTATATTGGTTTATGTGTCTCCATCCATACTCTATGAAGTATATACTTGTTAGGTGTGGGTATCTTACATAGTAGCAACAATCAAAAGTCCTTATTTTTCATATTGCTAAATGTTAAATAATTAATAAAATTTAAATATTTATTTTAACCAATGATTAACATTTAACTATTTAGTTATATATTAATAACCAAGTTAATTCATAGTTCAATTCTTACAAATTTATGCACTAGCAAACTTTTAATGAAATAGTTTGCACATGGTTTTTTAACCAAAATAGTTATAAAATAATAAAATATTTCTATTTTACATTATGATATTTCAAGATCTAAAAGTGACTAGAATTTAATTTTCTTTATTTCTACCTGACTAAGAAGAGACGAAAGTGAGAGTTCAATCCCCCAGTTGGGCCAAGCTAATGAGACTAGGACTCAGTCCATTTGTAGTAAAATTAGCTTAAACACCATCATTATTCCAAAACATTTATGAAAGAAAACCTAATTTATTCCCACCTTCGCGTGTGTGTGTGCGGGCGGAGGGGTAGTGAGATACTTGATTGATCAGGAAAAAGGTCAACTATTTTCCTTTATGGTATAGAACTTTGGATCTTTTATTTCATTTCGTATTTCATCTTCTATTCCAATGTGATGCATATATGCCAAGTGTATCTGATTATCAATTAATTATTTCTTTAAGGAAATATTTAACACACATGTCATATATCCATATAGTGGAATAGATAATGAAACATAAATTGGAATAGAGAATCTCAATCGATAATACACTTTGGATCTTTTATTTCATTCCGTGTTTCATATCATATTCCAATGTAATGCATGTATACCAAATATATATGATTCTCAATTAATTATTTCTATAAGGAAATATTTAACACACATGTCATATATCCATACAGTAGAATGGATAATGAAACATAAATTGGAATAGAGGATCTAAATCAATAATACACTTTGGATCTTCTATTCTATTCCATGTTTCATCTCATATTTCAATGTGATACATATATGCCATTTTAGGCCAAATCTCTTTGTTGATCCCTTATGTATGATGTTCATCTCACTTTAGTCCCTCATCTCTAAAATATATATCACCATCATCCCTACTTATAAACTTCCATTAGTACTTGATGAAGACTTAACCCAAATGGATGGAATATTCTATTAGATAAGGGTAAAAGTAGAAAAACATCTAATTTTACTCATTAGTTCCTATCAGTAGAAAACACTACTAAAAAATCAACGACAAAGAGAAAATACCTAATTTTCTCATAATAAAATGAGGATTTCCTCACAACAAAATTTGAAACTAGAATAATATTGTTTCGCAAAAGAGGGACTGCATTCCACCAGTTTACAGTAAGTTTTGACAATTTTTTTTGTTTGCTTTCAATTTCAAGTTTGTCTTAAATAGTATTAAGCTACATTGATTGTACTTTGCAAATGACAGCAGCTTGCCCGCTAGAATTTGGGTCAGAAGTTTACACAGTCATTTATGTCATTATATGCAAATTCAGTAGCCAAAATGGAACAAATGTGTGGAGGAAAATAAACAAGCAGAAAGTTCAAATTATCCTTCTAATTTGACTAAACTTTGGATGAACTTCCGTTAAGTACTAACGGAAATTTGCAAATAGGGATGATAGTGATATGTATTTTAGAACTGAGGGACTATAATAACACATTTGAGAAATGAGGGACTAAAATGAGATGGACACCATACATGAGGGATCAACAAAGAGATTTGGCCTATATTTTTTTTTATTAACTATTCAATCCACAAGTTTTCATTGATCTACTTTTCAGCAAGGGGTTCTTAAAATCATAAAAAATTAATGAACTTTTGTCTTGAATCAACTTCATGTTTAGTTAATTTAGTATAGGATATTGTGATGTGTATTTAAAATATCATCATATATGGCTAATTAGAAAATTTTCATCTATATTTTTAGATACATGGACATAATTTTATGATAATATTATTATAGCATATCTATTTTGATAATAAAGACTAGATAAGACGAAGAGGAAACATGTAGTACTAAGTACTATAGAGAGATAGGATATATAGATAAAATTAAAGAGTTCAAGAAAATGAAAAAGTCAATTAAATCATCTAAAGAGAAAAAACATAGAAGTAATAAGTTAGCACCTTTTTTTCAATGTAGCTTTGAGTGAAAAAGAGTTAATTAATAAAGAATTCAATTGTGAATATTCTACAATTTATCGAGTATACATGATTTGTTATCAATCAAAATGTTAGTAGTTTTTCAATAAATATGTACTCTATGATATTTCAATAAATTCATATATGTGGACAAATAGTACTATAATATGCTAAAATCTTAAGTTTTCAACTTATTTTTAAATTAGGTTTGAGAGTTGGTGATCATGTGTGCTCAAATATTCATGATGTAAATAAGGTACTTAATGGCATCTAGGGGATGCTGTAAGATTTAAATTAGCCTCGCATATTTTATTGTGGCAAGGGAGAAAATTCAGATCTATTCCTATTTAAATGTCAAATAAATTGTATAAGTTGTTTATTTCTCTATCAAAAGAAGTTATGAACTTTTGAAAAAAATATTTGAGTCTTGAACTATATATTCTCTTTTATTTCATTTGATGTAAAATTAGATAAAGAGATGGCATTTACAAGAGCGTAGTTATACTTTTCGAGTGCAAGGCATGATATATCATGATCTTTTAGTGTTAATTCCAAATGAAAATGAGCATATTAACTTTCAGTTATATTTTGCCAAAACAGCAAATGAGCTTAAGAATAAAAGATACTAAAAATATCATACTTATCATAAGTAATTATGAGAAAACTTATAAAATTTATGGAGATAAATCCATATGCAAATATCTTCAGAGGGTCAAATAATCACTCTTTAATAAATGAATTTAGCTCCATATATTAATAAATATGAAATAGATTGATTTAATTTATAATTCTCCAAATGCTTATAAGTTGCGGCAATTTTGATTGGTGGCAGCGGCAATGGTGCAAAGTTAGAAGTTTGGGGTTTTTGGCTGAAAATCAATGTGAATGGCTAGGTTATTGGGCTTGTAGATGACCTATTTGGAAAAGAAGTAGTGGACCTCTCATGATTCAAATCTCCAGATTTGAATTTTTCCTTCTTGTTCTTGTATCAATTGTTAGGCCTATTTTCACCTGCCTTGATCTGATTTTCCCTTTCTTTTTCTCTTTTTTTGTTTCATTTTTCTCTCCCTTTTCCAATCTAATTGCAATACTAATCTTAGAAGAGAATTTTTGCATGTTGTGAACAATTTTTGCAACTGGTAATGAGTTTGGAGATTCATATATTGATTAATTAATTTATTCTCCTCATCTGGAGTTCACGAAGTAGTAACAAATGGGTGCTGAAATTGGAGTAATTAATCTGTAGAAATCAGGAGAGAATGGGGAAGAAAATTTTAGGGATGGTAATTTAGGGATATAGGATTTACCTTGTTTTTTAATTAGTATAATTAACACCCCCCACCCCAACCACACACACACACGAACAATATATATATATATATATTTTCTTATGTGGCATTTTAGCGAGCTGATTTGGTATTTTAATTGAGGTGGTGTTGACGTGGCAAAAGATCTGAGATGATATAGGATAAAAACCATCAGCAGTGTGCCAGCTCTGCAGCGAGAAAAGCCATGTAAGCAAAATCCAGTGATGACACAATTTTTCAGCGATCATAGTCTTTTTTTTTATTTCTTATTAATTACGTTTCTACTTTAATACCTCAAACAATTTCAGTCCTCTTTTGTCAAGTGCCCATTTCAACGGTCCTATTTTTGCAATTTTCCCTTTAAGAAAAGATGGTATTTGATTTACAAAAAGAGATTGAGTAACAATTGGAGGTCATGATGAAGACTCAATGGCCAGCGTGTAGTATATATGTTATCCAAATACAATTGTCAAATCAACATAGAGATATGTTTTAGAGTGACAACAATAACATATCATATAGATATATTTATAAGGGGTATGATAGAGTGGTCATCAATATTACCCAAATTGACGAAGAAAATACAATTTATGGAATTAAGCATTTTCAAGAATATGCTTGGAGGGTCTTTGCTCCAGAAACATATGCTAAACTTTTTAATTTAACTTGTATGAAATATGTATGCAACTATTGATCTAAAATCATCTTCCAAATCAATAATCTTTCGCTTATTGCACAAATCAAAGTTTATATAATATTATCAAATGATGAGACCATATCTCCAAAACAATGCTCACAAAACATTCCACTATGTGCTAAAAGTGAAAATGCAAGAATTTCTAGAAAATTATGTTTGGGACAAACAATATAAATGTTGTAATGAAAGGAAGAAAACAATTTGATGGATTGTATATACAGTGCAAATCCCACAAAGGAAGAAATATATTACCTTATATTTTTTTTAAACCATATTAGAGGCCAGCATCATTTTCAAGTTTAAATCATAATTTATTTTTTATTTTTGCTTGTCTTCTTAATAAGCATTTAATCTAAATTAAATATAAATAAAATATAATTCATAGAACAAACAAACAAAAATAAATAACAACAACAACAACAACAACAACAACAACAAGTCACGTGCATTGCACATGCACCTTTCTATTTATAAATGAAAAGACTGATCAATCACACAAGCAAATGTAATAACAGTTGATGTGTAATTAGATTGGCTCGGTGGATCCATTTTCGAAATTCTTGACCATCTATGTATATAAATACTATAAAAAAAAATATAGAACAACTTCGGCATATTATAGGGAAAATATCAATTTTGGTCCCCCAAGTATATCACTAATTCAATTTTGGTCCCCGTATTTTCACTTGTATCACATTGCATCCCTAAGGTTCAATTTTTTCGTTCAATCTCATCCTTCCGTCAAGTCAACCGTTTGACAACTCACGGCTGATAATTGGGGGGAAATTGTTGGCGCCATTTCCTACCAGATCAGTCCTTTTCCTGCGCATTTTCTTTTCATATTAGTCTCTTTTACTCCAAATTTGTTAGGTTTTAGTTTGTTTGTGATTATTTAGGAAAAAAAAAAAAATGGCATCTTCCTCCTCTTCAAGTGGTTTTAATAGTGGAGTTACACAAAGGGAAGAAATTTATTGTAGATGTGGGATACAACTCCCATTGAAAACTAGTTAGACAAATTTGAATCTTGGAAGGAGGTTTCGGGCATGTCCAAAATATGGGGTAAGTCCTTATTTTTCATTAGACCTAGTTTATATTTGTAATTAACAAGCTAATTATACTTTATTTTTTGTTTTTCCAGACTAGGGGTTATTGTGGAGTTTTCATATGGTTGGACCCTGAAATGTGCCCTAGGTCCAAACAAATAGTTCCTGGATTGTTGGCAAAAAAGAAGAAATTAGAAGAGCAATTAAATGAATCCTTGATAAAGGAGGAAAAAATGGAGGCCGAATTGAGGAAAATGAAGAGCAAAATAAAGTTGCTAGAGAAAGAAGTTGATGAATTGAAGAAGAAAAAAGTTTGTGTTTTAATTGTATTGGCAATTATTATTGGTTTATTTGCAATAATGATAATATTTTTGGTGTTAAAAGATAGCAATTTAGGAAAAAATGTGAACAAATTGCAACTTATGTAATTGTTCTTGTAATGTTTGTTTAATGCTGCTTTTATGCTTATTGGTAGGAAGTTAAACCTCAAGGGTAATTTGATTACTACAATCTTCATAAATTGCTCTTTAAATACAAAATAATATCCATTGGGCATGTCACCAAATTAATTCAAAGAAAAGCAAGTGCAAACTTAAACTAATAAACAATTGTTCCACTGAACGTTTGCAAGCAGGAGCCCAGCGAAAAATTGTTCCACTGAATGTTGCCTCACTTCCCATGAGAGCCCGGTAGGATTGCCTTCAACTGGAGGAAAGAGAGCAATGCTAACTCTGGAAATGGTATAAAAATACTAAGATCTAACTTATCTCAACTTGTAAATTTGGAGCTGCTGATGTTTTCATATCAACAATGGAACACTTCTCTCTAAAAAAAAAAAAAAGGAGACCAACACAAAAGCAATTTGCCAATCAATAGAAATGAGGCCAACAATCTATTCAAAGCCAACCACAAAAAGCAAGAACTGTGATAGCCATAGCCAAAACAAGCAACATACTACATCCTAAAATCATCTACCGTTGTATCCACAAGACAAAAGCCAAAAACTCAACCAATAATTCTGAACAACTAGATTCAACAGAATGTAGCAAAATTCTGGCAGAATTTCAAATTTATGAAACTAACCAAATCCCAGCAAGCCAAACTTAAAGTAACTTAAAGAAAAAATGGGAAAACAAATAGGAAAAAAATCCACAAATTCATCACCATCCATCACCAAATTACTACAAAAAAAAGTGCAATCAATTACAATTCACTCAAACTTAATCAACCCTCAAAACTCTTCCCTTTTCCTCCAGATTTTTTGGATCCATCCTTTTCCTTCTTCTTTTCACCTCCAACTACAACTTTTAAGTTAGAAATTGTTACAAAATTCATGCCACCTCTCACAATTACGGGAGTATTCATGTTTGAAGTTTGACTAGCCTGTGCATTGTAATAGTTAACATGTGAGTAAAAACATGAAAAACAAAAGAAAACAAAACCAAAAAGTTTGATACTTACATTTAAAGAAGTTATATTGTTTGAATTCCCTTTCATCTTGATAGACAAGTTCTTTCTAACCTGAAAAACCAAAACTTTAGTTTGTTAGTGATAATAAGAAAAATGCATATAGTTAAGAATATATATAAATTAAAGCTTAAAGGCAATTTCTCTTTTCTTGAACCACCAATATTGACATTTGTAGTAGAAGGAGCACTACTACAAACATCAACAGGGGGTTGAGAGTCACCAAATGTCATCTCAAGAGGAACTTCAGGTTGTCCTTCATGCGAGGCAGAAGTTGAACTATCTTTTTTATTGCAAGTCCTTGCATTATGGCCTAACGCTCCACATTTACTGCATTTCAAAGATTTTTGGAGTCTTTTAAGCTTAGTTGGATTGGAAGGAGATGGCGGCTCATCAGGCTCTCTTATCCTCAACTTCTTAGGTCTGCCAGGCCTATTTTCATATGATGGTGGCAACGGGGCTGGCAGATCACTCTTAGTCCATAATTCAGGACCATTCGTTCCAAAAATAACATGCTCATAAGCTCTCAAGTATGTGCTGACCTTGTAAAAGTCATGCACATATGCTTCTGGCTCTTCATTCCTACACCAAATAGCTGAAATAGCATGCCTACATGGTATGCCTGTCAAATCCCACCTCCTACAACTACAAGACCTTTGATGAACATCAACTGTGTGCTAGTCATACATGCCCATAATCTGATAGTGCCAATCATCTGACTTTATTGGAATGCACTCACCAGCATCCTTCATGTTTCTCTCCAACAACTTCTTTATTTTTGGGCATATCATCTTCAAGTAGAGAAAGAAACCATTCCCAAGAATCTTTGTTTTCATTCTCAACCACAGCATAAGCTATTGGAAAATTACTATTGTTTGGATCTATTCCTATAGCAGTTAATAACTGGCCACCTTGAGGACCCTTCAAAAAACAGCCATCCACACCTACAACCTTCCTACAAGCCTTAAACCCTTCTTTGCAAGCACTGAAGCAGATATATAATCTCAAAAAAGTAGGTAAGTCACCTACTTTCTCACCATCAGCCAACTTAAGCACCACAGTGGAGCCAGGATTTGTCCTAAGCAACTCTAAGTAGTAGTCTCTAATTCTACTAAATTGATCTTTCACATTGCCTTGAATCAGTTTCATTGCTTTTTGTTTTGCCTTGTAAGCTTGTTGTTTAGAGACATTTGCTTTCAATGTGGTGCATAGTTCATTCCTAAACTCATTAACTCCTAGTTTAGGATTATCCTTAAACTTTTTCATGAAAGTTTTCCAAGCCACCCAGACTTAAGGGTATTATTATTGTAATTCCAAGAACACTTGCTATGCACAGGGTTATAAGCTTTTATTTGCCAAGACTTATCATTTTGCATAGGTGATACATGTATATACCACTCACAGCCCTCTTTCTTGCACTTAGCCCTCAACCTTCTTTTATCATTTTTACAAAAATGAACCTCCATCCCTCTCCTAAGGCAATGTGTTTGAATCACAAACTTAGCCTCACTTTTTGAACTAAAAATAAGACCTAGTTTCAATTCAGGGTTCTTTTTTTCAATTTTAGGATTGTACTTTGGATACTTAGGATTTAGTTCATCTTCATCAGACCCCATCATACTCTCAAACTAATCACTATCCTCAACCTCATATTCTTCTCCAACCTCCATCCTAGTACACATGTCATCACTTATTCCCTTGCCCTTTCCCACCCCATCAAACTCAGCATCCGGATCAACATACCTATCAAATAACCTATCATCTTTCTCCATGTCATAATCACTATCAGTAAAATCATCACACTCGGAATCAGAATCAGAAACAGAAGCAGAAGGAGATGATGTAGGTTGGACTGGAATATCAGTCCAATCCTGTGGCGAAGGGGCTTCATCTAGAAATGAAAAGTCAATCATTTGATCATCATCCTCTAAGTTTGAAAAGTATTGGTTTTGCACTTCACTTGCCCCATGGGTTTGGTCATCCCCATCCTCAAGATGCTCTAAATAAATTTCCACCACCTTATCCCTAGGTAAATGATTCACTATATCATAAACGTCAACATCTTTACTAAGACATTTACTACCCATGCACAGACTTTGCCCCGAGAGATCATGCACCTTTCTTTCCTAGTTCTAACGGAAAAGGGTACAGCTGATTGGAACTTATGCCAAATTCTAACTTTGTCTTTTTCATAACCTAACTCCTTGACATAGTCCTCAAGTTCAATCATCCCAAACATATCTACATCTACATTATCAAAGAAATATATGTTAACCCCCTTCATAGTATCTTATAGGATCTTCTCTCATTAAACCCCCATGATATAATTTAATACTAAATAAAGAAATGTCATCCCCAACCAAATCTGCATAACAAACCAAAATACAAAAAATGCTCTCTATCAAATTCAGCAAGTATATCACCCTCAACCATCAACCAACAAACAAAAATATTGCAAACAGTAAATTTTTTATGTGTGATGTTCACATTTCAATACACCATCCAAAACTGATTCTGTTCTGTAAACCAGAAAAAATGTAATTTGCCAAACTGAACTAAATGATTAGGTCTATCACCAGTCACAAAAATGATGTACTGAATTTTTGGTTTAGTTTGGTACGGTGCAGTATCACTAGTTTAAGACATATTCGGAGGTCTGAATTGAAATTTCATGGTATGCTGATCTAATTGATGATTTTTCACTTCGAAATCCTGAACTATCGCAGCTTTTTATGTGATAATGATATTACTGCACAAATTGCTCCATTACTCAACATAATTTTTTGTTTAACATTACTGCACAAATTTTTAACACTCAACATAAAAAAAATTTTAACATTACTGCACAGATTTCTCTATTACTGCACAAATTTTTAACACTAAACATAAAAAAATTCTCCATTACTCAAAGTATTCTAATTGAGAACACAAAACTTACCATAATTTGGTGTCTCAAGCTTTGAGTTTTTCCTTCGTGCCATTCATCGTGAAACAATTTGAGCCTTCCCCAACTTCGTTTTCAATATTCCAAAGGTGTAGAATCTTCAACACTAGTTCAAATACCTCTAAATCAGCAACATTTTCTTCTTTCAATCGAAGCAATGGTCGAATTTTAGGTTGGATTAGAAGTTAGGGTTTATTTTGATTTGGGGATTAGAAGTTAGGCTTTGCTTTCTGTTTTCAAGAACCCGCAGAGCATGTGAAAACATTCTGCCTTCTTCAAGTCATGTGAGGTTGCCGTTAGCTGTCAAACGGTTGACTTGACGGAAGGATGAGATTAAACGAAAAAATTGAACCTTAGGAATGCAATGTGATACAAGTGAAAACACGGGGACCAAAATTGAATTAGTGACATACTTGGGGGACCAAAATTGATATTTTCCCGCATATTATACAGCTAGCAATAGAATGCTCCCATAATTTTTCTCATTTCTCACTCGCACGCTCCCACAATTCATGATGTAGCCAAAATTCCTCACCATATTATATATATATATATATTTATATAAGTGGGCAACGATTGGTGACTTGCTATTCAGTAATATAAAGTCTTATTTACTTGGCTTGATTATGTGTGATATATACCTAATCAATCATCTTTTAATATTTGTTTCAATTGATAAAAATCCTTGATAAATCCTAGGCCTAACATTATTTATTGTTGCTTTTGGAAAATGGATCAAGGGAGGAACGCTTAATTTGGTGTGATTAAAATTACAAAGATCAAATAGGGCTTTTTTTTTTTTTTTTATATCTTATTTCCAATTAAATCGTGTTCCTAAGAATGGGAAAAAATGAGGAAATTGTGAAAAAATTATTAAAAAGTACAAAGGATATAATTGTAAATTTCTATATTATATTTTAATTTATTTATATATTAATTTTATCAACCAAATATAAAGTTAAGATATTCTATTCTAATGGACTTAAAATGTATCCATTTGCTTATATATTACTTTTAATTACATCATTCAAAGCAAACGAGTCTAAAAGAAATGGGAGCTCCCCACTGAATTATGGAATATTACAGCACGGATCATATTTGTCAAATTTCATAGACACCTTGCCAAAGGCTTATATGGAATCATAATGTTTGGTAAACCTAGTTTGGTAAACTTGCGCCACAGCCTTTAATAAATATAACTTTAAACTTCAAGGTTTTGTAATAATAATAATAATAATAATAAACAACTTTTAAACTTCAAGTTATGTTGCTATAACTTTAAACTTTCTTCAACATTTTTTATTTTATATCGCAAGAATTAGATGCGCTAGCCATAACCAACTATAACGCTAACGAGAAAATGCTTTGAAAGACGTCAACTACCTAATCACTAACAATACAACTACTTGCTGGCACTCAAAGTCACTCGACTCCATTGCTTCATAATAGAATGCGAATAGTATTACCTTTTAAACAAAGATATTACTACTATATTTAGATCAAATTTAGGAGAGATTTTCATAATTTTTTTTTTTTTTTAAGTCAATCAATAGAATTCAATCTTAGACAACGCACACAGGCGCAACTCCTGATGTCAATAAAAGAAGATTCAAAAGAAGTCATTAGAATCGATCATCACAAGAAAAATTAAGCCAAAAATTAGAATACATTATGGGAAAGTCAAGATGAGGAAATTTTATAAATCCGACTTGTATTCTAGCAATAGAGATTTAATATTTTAATTCTAAAAAGGAAATTAAAATTTTCACTTATACATTCATCCTTATCTTGATGGATGATGCTATTCTTTTTCTTGTTGTAATTACAAGTTCAAGAGTATATTTTACAATTTATTTACAAGTTTTTCATATTAAAATAGAGTTCAATTCGTTGTACGTCCAGATCAAGAAAGTGATCACTTTATTAGTATCTCTCCATAGATAGGCACTAAAATTTTAGTGACTTCACATTTTTCAAACATAGAAAAGCGAACATTAACAGTCGGAAACTATAAGAATAGAGATGTAACAGTAAAGAGCCAACTGCACACTTTACAAGTACAAGACCAATTAAAATCAAATTTTGGAATAAGCAGTTCGAAACCTCTTGGAACACAGAGGCACATACACATAAATTTTCCACTTTTGGTATATTTTCAATCTTCAAATCTCCCCCCTTTTGCTGGAACAACTTCTATATCACCTGAAACATTAGCTGCAACGAAACCATGGATGGAGTACAGTACAAATCAAGCAGGAATATGGAGATTGCTCGCCTAAGTTTAAAATATCAGTCATAATTTTCAAAATATTGTTAGATTAATTAAACCATTAGTAATATTTTTAAAAGTCTGATGAGCAATTAAAATCAACTACATATAAGTAGAGTATACAGACTCCATTAACTAAAAATGATGTACTGATCTATGACTCTTCTGCAACAAGTAGAAGAGTCATAGATCAGTACAAGTGACTTTTGTGGACAAACCAAATCCGGACAACAATTTCCCTTTTTTTTTTTGCAGCTTTAATTGTCTTAATTTACTTGTATTCGCATACAGACACAAGAGATATCATCTTTGCATCAACAAATTAAAACTGAAACTGACATACCTTTTGACTAAAGGTACCAGTCATTTATCATCATCCCATGAAGAATGCACAAGAACTTCAAGATCATATCGTTTTCCCATCTCCAGTTGTTTTTTCGCTTGTAGTTGCTTTACAGAAGCCACAGCTGAAGGGCAGTCAACTAGCTCTATCATTTTAAGAGTTTCCCCAATTCTCAAAGGGATCTCCGTCAATTTGTAGCAGTGCCTAACGATAAGGCGTTCAAGAATTGGGAAGCAGTAACAATAGGCTCTCCAATGCACCAGATCAGTATCTTCAAGCAATAGAAATTTAAGTCGCAGGAATTCCCCATCACATGTTTCCCATTGAGGCCCTCGAAAGGCAAAGCATCGCAACTTGAGCACTTCAAGTTTTGGCAATTGAGCAATTATTCTCATGCCTTGCCAGGGATATCCAAAGCCACTCAAAGTTAAACTTTTAAGACCTGATGGGAAAGTTGAAATGGGAGGAGGTGGGGCAACAACCTCAGACCTGAGGTTAGGATTCACGATGACACATTTAAGTGATTCTAGTCCGTGGAGAAGAGAAAGGTGATCAAAGCAGGACAAGGGTGGATCAGCAGCAGCATCTGGCGCTAAGTCAATTTGAATTCCTAATTTCTTGAGATTCAGGATTTTTTCAAGAATTCCCTTGGTACAACTGTGAGCGTTCACATCTAAAAATGTTAAGAGGTTTGGTAAGAAAGCACCACAGGGATCTGGTAGGTTGCTTCCCATGACCTGAAGATGCTTCAATTCTTGCATATCCCAGATCTCCATGGGCAGATATGGCTGAGCTCCAGAGCATTTGATGCTCAGATGTCGACGGACAATCAAATACTGAAGGTTCCAAAGTCTGGATATGGAAGCAGGGAGCTTTCCATTACAAGTGAGGGCAAGGTACCTTAATTGAAGTAGTCTTAGCACTTCAATCGGGAACTTGTAGAAACGGATTGTAACAACATCTAGTATCTTGAGCAACCTCAGACCAAAACATATTGGTACTGGATATTGATGGTACGGCCCAGTGCATAGGAGAGAACGTGCCGCCGAAATAGATTCCATTGAGTTATACACATCTTTGATGCCAAATAAGATGTTGTTATGGATGCACAACCGTCGCTGGCTTTCTATACCTTGTGTAAAAGTAGTATTCGAGTAACTATTTATGACATGCAAAAACTTTTCCTTTCGAGCTTCTCTGACACACAAATGCCAATAGACAGAATGAAGGCTGCAAGTTCTAATTCCATAGCTAGACTTCAGCTGCTGGACCAGAACAAGACTTCGGTAAGCAAGCTCCTCCAAACATTCCATAGCAAAATCTTCTAAAGTTTCCAATGGATCAAGAAATCCCTCTACACTCCACAACTTGATGAGCTTTGAGGTAGGGATCTTGCATCTTGGTGGGAAAGCTCCCATATAGAGAAAGCATGCTTTTAGATGTAGAGGTAAGTACTTGTAGCTCAAAAGTAGTACCTTTGACATTTCATCATCTGCAGCTAGGATAACGGAAATTTCTTTCTCTGCCACCTCATTCCAGTAGTCTGGCGTCTTCTCAGCTTTGGATAGGAGGTGGGCAACCCTCACTATTGCAAGAGGAAGACCTTCACAATTCTCAGCAATCTTCTTTCCAGCTTTCTCAAGTTGAGAAGGACAAAACTCTTCAGCTAACACCTTTTCACGAAGAAGATTCCAGCTTTCTTCTTTATTTAGAAAGCGCATCCGATGAACTTGATCCCTGTTAGCATAATATGCCACTCGTGCTAGCCTAGTTGTCAGTAAGACTGCAGTTTCTTTGTAAGTTTTTCTTTTTATTTTTCTTTTTTTCTTTTTCCTTTGATCAGTAGCTTTTCTATCATCTGGAAGTAAACTTTTTAACTCATCCCAGTCCTCTATGTTCCATATGCCATCCAACACAATTAGGTAGCTCCTATTTTTCAACCATCGGTACAAAAAATCGGCTAATTTCTCATCTCCTAGCATATTTCTTCTATTAATGTCACAATTCATTTGATCTACAATACTTAGCATGATTTCTTTTAATTCATATTCCGGGCCAACGGTGACAAAAGCAAGATGGCGGAAACGTCTCAAAATTAATGGATCTTGAAAAATTTTCATAGCAAGAGTAGTCTTACCTATGCCCGCCATCCCCACAACGGAGACAATATTGAGTTCTGAATAACAATCCAATAGCATCTCTTTGACTCTTCCAAATTCATCGGATAATCCAACCATCTTTCCACCAAGATCAATTCTTGATGAAACCGCAACTGCTGCTGCTGCTGCTTCTTCTTCTGCTCCTCCTCCTCCTCCTCCTCCTCCATCTTCTTCTCCTTCTTCTTCTTCTTCTTCTTCTTCTTCACTGCACTCCTCCTTCATCTCCTTCGCCGTTTCGATAAAGGAATTAATCTCTTCCTCCAATTCTATGGAGGGTATTACCGAAGAACCCTCATCATCTCCAAGTCTTTCAGATTGTGAAATTTGAAACTGATTTGATATATGGGATTCGAGGGCATCTTCTAATTTGTATACTGCGTCTCTGATTTGCCCATTCAGAGCGTTGACCCTCTTGCCGCTGCTGCTGTCCAATCTTTGAAGAATTTCCTGTAAGGAGAAAACCTCGTGGTATGCATATTCTAGAGAGGGAGGAAGAATAGAAATTTGAGAAGAATTTAGAAGGCGGTCTATTGTTTGTTTAAGAGAAATCACGGCAGCATAAGCCATTTTTATCAACCTCACCGGACCAGCTCTTCAGCATGAAAACTTGTTTAGAAGGCTTCTTTTGTATTTTTATTTTTTTTGATAGGTAAAGTTTTTGCTTTTGCTTTTATCTTTCTATTGCTAAATAGTACACATGCTGGCTTTGTTTAATTATGTGACTAGCACAAAGTCGCATCAAAGTATTGAGCTTTGAAGTCCAACCATATAAAACATTACAAAGTTTGGTTGCTTGGTGTCATTGAGTATTGTTCTGGATCATCAATTAGATCGTTTTAGATAGGTATATTTATATCTTTTGATGGGATTATTGAATGGTTTATAATTTTAATTTTTTGATGCTTAAATTAGATATAGGATTAATGGTCGAACTAATATATGTTCGAAAATACTTGAATTTTGGCACCTAAATAAATTAATTTATCTCATTAAGAAAATGTTTTAGTGCCAAAATTAATATAGTATTGAATGAGCAAATTGAGTTATACAATGAGCTATGAGCTAAAATTTATATAAAACATGGGAATGGGTGGATAGTGTACAATAATAATTCGAAAATAATAATAATTATTATTTTGGGATTGTTTTAAGTTTTGGGTTTTGAGACTGAAAATAATTCAACCAACAGTCATATCTAATTCCCTTAAAGAGTTGTGATCCATGTCTTTTGAAATTTTAAATAAAGGTCACAACCTTATTTAATCTGACAGAACTAGGAGCATGTCTTATAGAAATAGGCACTTAAGTCCTATAAATATAGGTGTTGTCTTGGGTCATAAGACAAGAAAATTCATACAAGTATTCTAGCACTCTAGCATTCTAGACATTCATACTCACATACATACGTATACATTCTTCATTAAGCACAAGAGGTTCAAGTTAATTCGGTTTGGAGGTTCAGCCAATAGGAGTGCCGCCTTTAGCTGTTCGAAGTCGTTGTATCTTGGGAGGTTGTTTGTCAGCAGTCCTCGGCACCTATGGGAGGCAGATAAAACATTAAGGAAGCTGTTCTCGTGTAGGCCTCGACTCACTATCATTCTATTTGTTGGTTTTGTTCTCAAATTTACTATCGGTTTGATTTCTTTCCTAAGTTGTTCTCTTAATTTGTCTTTTGAAAATTGAAATATATCACATTAGGAACATAATTTATTCCTTATTTATTTATTTTGTATTATATTTTGTGCTACTAAATTATATTTACACTACACTGGTCCACACCGACACAAATACTCTAACAAACTTAAGGTTTTATAGGTGCCTCTGTGTATAAAATTCAGTAGTATATTAGCTTATATCTTTATGTTGTGTATTCACGTCAATTACAGAAGAGAATTTTTCTTTGAGACTATGATTTATATGTTAAAATTTACATCACAAGTTGTAAGATTCCCTTAAAGGAAATCAAGTTGTGATTTGCTTTCCCAATAAAGTGGTTGCAATTGATATTCTTTATTGTCTCTAAAAAAAAAAAATTCAATTTTTTATGGACATTTGTTTGTTATATGCTTAAGTTTCCATCAAAAGGTGATGAAAGAGTATATGGACCAAAAAGGGTAAAAGACTCAAAAGAGTTAAGCAGTAAAACAGAGAATAAATTGGAAGTTCTAGATATAATCGAAATTCCAGATAAAGTAGAAATATAAATAGATGAGACATGGTGTTTATAGTAGTTCGGCAAGCCTACTCTACTACCTAAGCTAGAGGACTTAGGATTTTGAACCTGCAAATATTATTAGCAAAGTAACAAGAACAAGTACAATGAGCAACACTAACTTCCGAAACCTCACAGAAGTGAGTTTTGCAAAGTAAAGAGTAATGGAATAATCCTAACAACTCTCAATAGAACTTTAACAATCATTTGAGAGTCTTCCTCCCTAAATAATTGAGTTGTGAGATCTTCAATGGTGATTCCAAATGGCTTAATTTTCTCCTTGAATCTTGCAACGGTAACTTGCCAAATATACGTCTATCTCTAATCATGGGAAGTTTCAGATTTGCTGCATCAAATTGTTACCATACAAGTTGCACCTATCAAAAATAGAAAACTTCCTTGCACGGTTAAGTTATTCCTTTTTGACCAAAAAGAGGCATGATCAAAATTGTTGTCCTAGGAGGGAAACCTAACAATCTCCACATTTTTTATGATGCCTTTTTTATTGTTCTCCTCCTGTCTAAAAGACTTGTTGTATGAGTAAGATTTTTAGTTATTTTTCTCCCCCTATTTAAATAGTTTAGATGCCAAAGGGACAAGAATAAAAGTATGCATGCTAGATTCATAAAATATGAAATAGTGTCATCTTATCAAATCAGGGAAAAATAGTAGCATTAGTTTAGCATATTTAAAGAAGCCATAGTAACATCATATTTAAAAACAGGAACAACAGTTAGATCTCCCCCTCATCATCAAAAAGTTAGCTTTTTTTTTTTTTTTTTTTTGAGACATGGTATGCAAATAATTTTGGAAGGGAAATCTATTATTGCACATGTCAAGCATACCGCATAGGAAGAGATGCACATTCCAAATATATGTCATGATAAAAAAAGAGATGGAATTATCCCTAGTTTTTGTTTGAGAAAGCATAACCTATCTTTTGGAAGTGGCTTGGTGAAGATGTCTGCTAACTATTTTTTTTGTCTCAATAAAAGATATGAAAATATCACCTTTTTGAGCATGATCTTTGAGAAAATGATGCCTGGTTTCTATGTATTTCGTACGTGAGTGATAAACTAGATTCTTTGTGATGCAGATAGCACTGGTGTAGTCACATAAGATGCATATGCAAGGGAATTGTAAACCATAATTGAGGGTTTGTTTCATCCACAATACCTATGAGCAACAATTACCTAGCACCATATATTCACCCTCAGTTGTTGACATAACCACCACACTTTGTTTCTTTGTGCACCAGCTTACGAGGCATAAACCCAGTAGTTGGCAAGTTCCAGTAGTGCTTTTTCGATCAATCTTGCACCTTGCATAGTTAGCGTTAGAAAATACCCAAGAAGATCAAAAGTTTTGGATCGAGGGTACCAAATGCCATTATTGATGGTTCCTTTAAGATAGCGAAGGATTCGTTTGACAGCCTTGAGGTGTGATTCCTTTGGTTGATTTTGAAATCGGGTGCATAAACTAGTGGCAAATTGTATATCTGGACGATTGGAAGTTAGATATAGTAAACTTCCTATCATGCCTCTGTTTGTTGTTTCATCCACACTTTTTCCATCAGGATCAAGTTCTAGTTTTGAAGATGCATCCATGGGAACATTGGATTCCTTACAATCATCCATTATGAATTTTTGTAGTAGTTCTTTAGTGTATTTTTCTTGTGATATGAAAATGCCTTTAGGGGTTTGTTTGATTGAAGCCCAAGGAAAAAATTTAACTCACCCATGAGACTCATTTCAAATTCCATTGTCATGCATGATGCAAAGTCATCACAAAGGTCCTTTTGAGTACCTCCAAAAATTGTATCGTCCACATATATTTGGACAAGAAGTAAATGATCACTTGATGTTTTTGTAAAGAGAGTGTTATCTACTTTACCCATGCAAAAACCGTTTGAGATAAGAAAGGAACTTAAACGATCATACCATGCTCTAGGAGCTTGCTTCAAACCATAAAGAGCTTTTGACAATTTAAAAACATGGTTTGGAAAATCTGTGTTTTTGAAACCAAGATGTTGTTCAACAAAAACCTCTTCTTTTAGATGTCCATTTAAGAAAGCACTTTTGACATCCAATTGATAAAGAGTAAAGTTTTTATGCGAAGCATAAGCTAATAACATGCGAATGGATTCAATTCGTACAACGGGTGCATAAATTTCATCATAATCGATACCTTCTTGTTGAGAATACCCTTTAGCAACAAGTCTAGCTTTATTTTAACAACTTCCCCGTGCTCATTTAGCTTGTTTCTGAAAATCTATTTAGTACTAATTACTGGGTGATTATCAGGTCTCCTTACCAAGTTCCAAACCTGATTTTTCTCAAATTGATTGAGTTCTTCTTTCATAGCCTTTAGCCAGGAGTCATCATTCAGAGCCTCAGTTGTGTTGCATGGTTCTGCATAGGATAGAAACACAATGTCAGAGAATTGAGAATCATTAATTTTGGACCTTGTTGTGATTCCAGCAGATAGATCCCCAATGATGTTTTTGTGTAGGATGGCTTGAGGCATGTTTGAACTTGCTGCTGATTTTATCTTCAATTCCGTCATTGGAAGTTCCACTCAAAGTTGAGACTGTCTCAGTGAGATTTTTAGATGTATCTTTTTCTCCTTCATTTTCCTATTGAAGTGCTTCTATCACTTGATCAAAACCTGCAGATTTTATGCTCAAGGAATCCTTGGCAATTCGAGGGTCAGATTCATCAAATACCACATGCATGGTTTCTTGTATTGCCCTCTTTTTTTTGTTGAATACTCTATACGCTTTACTGTTTGTTGAATAACCGACAAATATTCCCTCTTTTGATTTTGATTCAAATTTAGCAAAGTGGTCTCTATCATTTAAGATATGACATTTACATCCAAATACATGAAAATAGGACATGTTAGGTATCTTACCCTTCCAGAGTTCATAGGGAGTTTTCTTGATGAAAGGTCTCAGGAAGATTATGTTGATGATGTAGCAGGTTGTGTTGACTGCTTCAGCCCAGAGATGTCTTGGAAGATCATACTCGTTTAACATTTTTCGAGCCATTTCCTGTAGAAATCTATTTTTTTCTTTCAACCACCCCGTTTTGTTGGGGTGTTCTGGTAGCCATTGTCATATAATTGGTTTATGCTGAGAAGATTGTGTTTCAGCCCATCTACCAGCTATACGTTTTCAATGGAAGTTCCATCTTTGATACCAACTGTTCCTTTTCCAATGATTTTTCCCTTTGTGTTGTCTGCGAACAGTACATTTCCTCCATTATAGTCATGTATTTCAAAAAAGAATAACTTGTTTCTTGTCATTTGTCTGGAACATCCACTGTCCAGATACCAAAGATCCATTTGAACTTCCCTCTTGACTTGTTCCTACAACATAAGAGTTTTGATAACTTAGGCACCCACTTTTTGTTGGGTCCTGAATTGTTAGATTTCGGCGCCCACATATACTTGACTCCAATTTCTCTTCTTATGGGATATTTGTGAGCCATGTGACCTTTTCTAGAACAATAGTGAAAAGTCTTTTTGAGAAATCTTGTGTTTCTATAATTAGAATCAACTTTGTTTTTGTCCTTTAGAGATCTTTTCAAATTATAATTATTATCAAGCAAAAACCAGATTTCATTTTCAAGATGCTGGTTTTTCTCAATTAGTCTATTTCTTTCCTCAAAGTTTTTCTTTATAATTCTATAATAATGATGCACCAACTCTTCTTTTTCATTAAGAGTATTTTCTAATTGTTCCGTAAAGAGATTTATTTCTATTTGAAGTTCAGTGAGTTGATTATGGCATTCTATGTGAATATCAAGATCTTTACCATAATCAACATCAAAACTGCTGGAACTTAATTGAGATGATGAAGTTACCTGTTTGTTGACCATGAGACAATTTTCTTCGCTATCAAATTGATTCGAGTCTGAATCATCCCAAGTGATAGTCATGGCTCTTAGTTTCGGATTTCTCTTAGTTTTAGGACTTCGTTTCAGTTTTGGGCAGTCTGGCCTTTTGTGTCCTGCTTCATGGCATTAATAACAGACGATTTGCTCATATCGGAATTCCCCAGTGTTTCTTCTTGGGTTTGTTCTATGGTCTCTCCTGAAGCGATTTTTGACTTGGGTAATTTGGCGAAGTCGCCTGGTTATCATGGCAATTTCTTCATTGACCATTTCTTCATCCATGTCAGCAGGATCATCATTCCATTCACCTTGTTCAGCATTGAAAGTAATATTTTTCTTATTATTATTGTTGGAACTTTCTTCCTTGCTGAGAAGTATCATTTTGTGAGAGATGAGTGATCCTGTTAGCTCTCCCATAGTTAGTTTTTCAAGATTTTTGGCCTCATGGATTGCAGTAACTTTAGGATTCCACTCCTTAAGTAGAGATCTTAGGATCTTTCGCACTTGTTCACTTTCAGACATTGTTTTACCCAGTGCAAACATGGGATTTACTATCTCCATGGATCGAGCATACATTTGGCTAATCGATTCACCTATTTTCATAGAAAACATCTCATATTGGTGAGTAAGTAATGCAATACGCTCTAATTTTACCTATGAAGTCCCTTCTTATGTGACTTGGAGCATGTTCCACATATCCTTGGCGGAAGTGCACGTGCCAACATGATTGTATTCTTCTTTGACTAAAGCACATGAAAGGATATTTTTTGCTTTTGCATTCATTGAAAGCATTCTCTTGTCTTCAAGGGTAAGTTTCAGTCTCCCTATTGTAGACTTGCTTTTCTTGTTAGGAACAAGAGGTCCATTAATGACTATGCTCCATAGGTCGTAATCCAGTGCTATAAAACATTCTTCAATCCTGTTCTTCCAAGTTGAGTAATTGGTCCTGTCGAATAGAGGGGGACGATTGTGGGATTGACCTTCTGCATACACATCAAAGCTAAAAGCAGCCATTTGGAACTTTTAGCTCAAGTTGTTAAACTTATATATATGAGCCCTCGGCTCTGATGCCAATTGAAAGAGTATATGAACCCAAAAGGGTAAAGGACTCAAAAGAGTCAAGCAGTAAAACAGAGAATAAACTGGAAGTTCCAGATATAACCGAAATTCCAGATAAAGTAAAAATATAAATAGATGAGATAAGGTAAACATAGTGGTTCGGCAAGCCTACTCCACTACCTAAGTTAGAGGACTTAGGATTTTAAACCTGCAAATATTATTAGCAAAGTAAGAAGAACAAATACAATAAGCAGCGCTAACTTCCAAAACCTCACAGAAGTAAACCAGAATACTCTGCAGATAATACTAGAGTTTTGCGAAGTAAAGAGTAATGGAATAATCCTAACAACTCTCAATAGCGCTCTAACAATCATTTGAGAGTCTTCCTCCTTAAATAATTGAGTTGTGAGATCTTCAATGGTGTTATTCCTTTTTGACCAAAAAGAGGCATGATCAAAATTGTTGTCCTAGGAGGAAAACCTAAATGCTTTGCTTTAAGGAAAATAGGTTGTGACTTAACTTTCCTAATAAAAGTGTTGGAAATAAAGCTATTGTACTCTTCATTATTTTTTGGAAAGACATATATCTGTTGGAAAGACATAAAGCTATTGTACTCTTCCTAATAAAGGCATGATCATTATATTTGTTGGCTGTTAAATGGTTAGAAAGACACACTCAGTTTAATATTTGTACCAAAAGCCTTAATTTTATGCTACGGATCCTAGGCTTTGAATAAATTCACATTACAATATTCTAATCCTAGTATATCTTTATAGAACTCTGCTCTTGAAATTCTATTTTATTTGACCATTGCCGTTGATCTGCCCATCTAACTTAGTGCAGATTTTGGAAGTGTGAAGTCTTATTTCTGTTTTGTTCTTTATCATTAGAAAAATCTATTAACTTGTTTTACATTCTGGAAGACAAACTTCACTTTGGATCCATTTTACTTATTCAAATTAGTAGTGTAATTGTTCTTTAATATTGATTTGTAGAAATTAACTATGGCTACAAACAATAATGTGCCAAATGTTCCTAACGAGCTCAACGTCACTAGCGTTGGTAGTGGAACACATAATGCTCCTGTTGTGCCATCTTCAGTTGCCACTGCTCCTACTCCTGTCACAGTTGGACAAGTGGAGAAACTAGAAAAATTCAATGGGAAAGATTTCAAGAGATGGCAGAAAAAGATGTTGTTCTACCTTACTACACTTAATTTGGCAAGGTATTTGCGTGGAGATTGTCCCGCATTGGGCGAAAATCCAGATATGCAGACTGTAACGGCCATTGATGCATGGAATCATGAAATTTTCTTATGCAAAAACTATTACTTAATGGTTTGGATCATTTTGCTCACCGCTACTACGGGAATTGCTTTTTCATCCTTCTCACACTCGAAGTGGTAGCGGTGCATTATACAATGTTTATAGTCCCATTGCTATGGCCAAGGAACTTTGGGAATCACTAGAAAAAAAATACAAGACAGAAGATGTCGGCGCGAAGAAATTCGTTGTTGGTAAATTCCTTGAATTTGTAATAGTTGATTCCATATCTGTAATGTCGTAGGTGAATGAGTATCAAATGATACTACATGAGTTGGCTGCCGAAGGAATGGCGCTTGGAGAGGTGTTCCAAGTAGTGGCCTTGATTGAGAAATTACCCCCGAAATAGAAAGACTTCAAAAATTTCCTCAAGCACAAGCACAAAGAAATAAACCTTGAGGACTTGATTTTGAGGCTTAGAATAGAAGAAGACAACAACTTCCCAAAAAGAAAGGTGGTGGCAATGCTTATGAGAGCAAAGCAAATGTGGTGGAGCAAGGGCCATCAAACAAGCAAAAACAAGACTCGTCCAACCAAAAAAGTGAGAAAAAGAAAAGAATTTTGAGGGCAATTGCTATGTTTGTGGAAAATAGAGGCATAAGCCTAAGGATTGTCGAAATCATCAACAAGGAGGGACTCCTAAGAAGGCTGGGCCTTCAAAGAAGAGAAAGACTGCCCATGCAACTATTACAGAGGTGGATAGCCTTTCAGATGGTATTAATAACTTGAACCTATCAGCTGTTGTTTCTAAGGTGAATCTAACGAAAAATCTTAAGCAGTAGTGGGTGGACATTGGGGCCACTCGACACGTTTGCTCAAACAAAAGCCTCTTTTCAACATATGAGAATGCTAAATATGAAAACTTGTTCATAGACAGTGCTTCAACTTCTAAAGTGCATGGAGTTGGAAAGGTGGTGCTCAAAATGACCTTTGAAAAAGAGCTAACTCTCAACAAAATGCTTTATGTGACAGATAAAAGGAGAAATTTAGTGTCGGGTTAGCAAGAATGGATTTAGACTAGTTTTTGAGTTTGATAAATTTGTACGTACGAAAAATGGTGTGTATGTCGGAAAAGGCTATTTATGTGATGGTCTCTTTAAATGAATGTAATGACCATTATACCCAGAAACATACCAAAAGATGTTACTAATGGAAATAAAGTAAATTTGGCTTACTTGTTGGAGTCTCTAGATTTATGGCATCATAGACTAGAGCATGTAAATTTTTGTACATTAAGTAAACTAGCTAAGTGGTATTCTACCTAAGTTGGATCTTGACAAGCACCTAAACAATGACATCTTAAATTTGATCATGTGATGATAGCCAACGGCTTCAAGATTAACGAGTGTGACAAGTGTTTGTATATTAGAGGTACACCAACTGAATATGTCATTATATATTTATACGTAGATGATATGCTGATCATGGGAAGTGACAGTGATATAATCAAAGAGACTAAGAAATTGCTGAGTCGCAATTTTGATATGAAAGATAAGGGTCTCGCTGATGTAATATTCGGAATTAAAATTATAAGAACACCTGAAGGGTAGCATTAACACAATCTCACTACATTGAGAACGTGTTACAAAAGTTTTTAGATCTCGCTAGCAGCCCGGTGAAAACACCGATAGATGTAAACCAACAGCTTACCAAGAACAAAGGTGAAGGAAAGGCTCAAGTGGAGTACGCGCGTATAATTGGAAGCCTTATGTATATAATGAACTGCATGAGGCTAGATATTGCATATGTAGTTGGTAAGCTAAGTAGATATACAAGCAACCCCGGACAAAAGCATTGGAATGCTATTGTCAGAGTACTAAGGTACTTAAAACACACCACGAAGTATAGGTTGCAATATACCAACTATCCACCTGCAATTGAGGGATATAGCGATTCCAATTGAATAACTCAAACGAGTCCAAGTCCACGAGTGGATATGTGTTCACTCTAGGTGGAGCTACCATATCGTGGAAATCCTCGAAACAAACTTGCATAGCTAGATCAATGATGGAATCAGAGTTCATCGCATTGAATAAAGCAAACGAGAAAGCGGAATGGCTACACCAATTTTTGGAAGACATTCCAAATTGGACGAAACTTATGTCGGCAATTTGCATCCACTATGATAGCCAATCTACCATTGGAAGGGCACAAAATAATATATATATAAGTAAGTCTCGACACATAAGAAAGAGACATAACACTGTTAACAACTGCTCTCTAGTGGAGTTATCTCAATTGACTACGTGAAGTCTAAAGATAACATTGTGGATCCGTTAACTAAAGTTGTAAATAGAGAGCAAGTAAATAAATCATCAGAGGGAATTGGACTAAAGCCTTTAAATAAATGAGTCACCATACTGGGAACTCTACCTATGTGATTGAAGATCCCATGAAATAGGTTCAAAGGGAGAAACAAGTTATACAACTGTGACTTGACGTGGAAGCACTATGGGAGGCCTTAACCTCCAACACATTTCGTTGATGAGCAGATAGTGCATCCTACAAAAGTTCTAGGTTAAGCATTGCTTTTAATGACACTCATATCTCAATATTTCAAGTTTGAGTGCAGCAAAAACCTCTTCATGAGGAGTCACCTATATGAGTAGGGATTGGGCTGATCCTATGAGAATTTTAAGGCTGGATTCTCATAATAGTACTCATGAATACCAAGAATTGTTCAAGGCCGAAATGAACACAATAGTTAAACCATAAAACTGACTATTGAGTGGTGTTGTGTGCAGTACTATTGTCTTGGTGTACACTAAAGCCGAACAGTTCAAGACACCATGTTCACTAGTTAGCAAATGCATCTGATGGTGCTCACTAAGGAAGGTTCAAAGCCAAAAGCTACCTCTCCTGATACAATATCACTTGAGCTGAACCTATATTGTGCAATTGCATTCATGAGCATATATGTTAGACTATTTGCTCATTCATGTAGAGGATTGTTAGAATTTTGGCACACAAATAAATTAATTTGTCTTATTGAGGAGATGTTTTAATGCCAAAATTAATGTATTATTGAATTTGCAAATTAAGTTACACAATGAGTTATGAGCCAAATTTTATATAAGACATAGGAGTGGGTGGATAGTGTATAATAATAATCCGAAAAAAATAATAACAATTATTTTAGGATTATTTTAAGTTTTGGGTTTTGAGACCAAAATTAATTCATCCAATAGTCATGTCTAATTCCCTTAAAGAGTTATAACCCATGTCTTTTAAAATTTAAAATAAAGGTCACAACCTTTATTTAGTCTAACAGAACTAGGGGCATGTCTTATAGGAATAGGCACTTAAGTCCTATAAATATAGGTGTTGTCTTAGGTAATAAGACAAGAAAATTCATACAAGTATCTTAGCACTCTAGCATTCTAGGCATTTATAATCAGATACATATGTATACATTCTTCATTAAGCACAAGAGGTTCGAGTTAGTTCGGTTTGGAGGTTAAGTCAATAGGAGTGCTGCCTTTGGCTGTTTGGAGTCGTTGTATTTTGGGAGGTTGTTCGTTAGCAGTCCTCGGGCACCTATGGGAGGCGGATAAAACCTTAAGGAAGCTGTTCTCATGCAGGCCTCAACTCACTATCATTCTATTTGTTGGTTTTGTTCTCAAATTTACTGTTGGCTTGATTTCTTTTCTAAGTTGTTCTCTTAATTTGTCCTTTGAAATATATCACATTAGGAACACAATCTATATCTTGTTTATTTATTTTGTGTCATATTTTGTGCTACTAAATTATATGTATACTACATTGGTCCACAACCACACAAATACTCTAACAGAAAATATCAAGATTATATTCATCTCATTTTAATTCAAGGAGTGTTTATCATGAAGGGATAGCGTAAACCTATCACATTAAATATAATTTATATAAACTCAATTGCTACTTATCCTTTGTTCGTTTTATTTATCAACGGAACTTTCTTATGCCTGCATTAATAATAATAATAATAATAATAATAATAATAATAATAATAATAATAATATTATTATTATTATTATTATTATTATTGCGAGAGGAACTTATCTCTACAAATTAAGCCTTCTAATTGAGAAATCAAACCCAAACTATACATGTATAAATATATATAGCCTGGCTGTTCCATTGATTAGTGTTTTGTATTCATCTGACTTTTGACCAACAAAGTTCGCTCACATTGTGTTTGGTGTAACATGTGGAATTTATAATTGTTTGCTGAGTGGTTATGATTCAATTGTATCGCACTTATATTTGTATGTATTAGAAAGGTGCTCGCACGTGTATTTGTTAGTTCTTTTTATATTTATTTGTTCTATAAATTATTTTTTATTTATATATGATTCAAATGCTTATTGAATAAACAAATAAAAAAAAATTATCATTTGAAGTTGTAAAATATGTTGAGCCTCTAACATAGTTTAAAAATAATCTAAAATAATCTATTTCTTCTTCTATGGGATTTGCACCATGTATGCAACCCATCACATTTTTAGCTTCATTTCATTTCCATGTCTATATTGTTTGTCCAAGCATAGTATTTTACCAACATCTACCTTGTTTGAACTCCCAATAAAAGATGTTGAAGAACAATTCTTTTTTAAATTTGACTACCCATTTTCTCTCGTTTTAGGGTGATATCCATTATTGTTTATTGTAATTCATATCTCGAATTTGATAGGTCATGGTGATAGTAATCAATTTTGTAGTTTTTAGTTTTATTTCATTAATTAAATTTAAGAACCTACAATAGAATTTTTTTCCAAGGAAACTACTATAGAGTCAATAGTAGAAGCTTGATTTTTGTATAATAAATTATAATTTGCAAATATGAAACTTATTATCAAAAATTTTAAAGTATTTTTCATATGAAAATTTTCATATGAAAAATACTTCAAAAATTTTGATAATAAGGAATAGACAAATATATATTCATATTAGTTTAAAACTTCAAATTTTTAATCCTATAAGTGCTTCACGGATTAGTTTTTGCATTGGTTAAACTTTGTATATAGCAAAAAGAAAACAAGTATCTCTTCTCAGCATAAGAATTAAATAATGGAATAAAGTATAAAATAAGATATAAACTTATTTATTGTTCTCCAACAATGATTGCCCTATTTGTAAGAGTCATGAATAGACTCATTCTTCTGGATTGCATCATTGGATGTTTTGGTACCGTTTTTCTATATGTTTAAGTGTCTTCCTATATCACCTCTTGGAAAAAGAAGTGGATATTATAGTAGGTTGTAGCATTCATAATATGCATTATTCTATGTTTATGACCTCAACATGCATGGATAGTAATATATTGTTCCATTGATATATTATGATTATTTTCTTAGACCAAAATTGTAGCAACTTGATAAATATTTGGAGGATTATAAATTAAATTAGTCTAATTTCATATTTCTTAATAGATGCAGTTGAATATCGTTCATTGAAAGATAATCATTTAATCTTTTGAAGATTTTGGCATATAAATTTATCTCCATAAATTTTATAAAATTTTCTCATAATTGCTTCTAATAAATATAATTTTTTTAGTATTTTCTATTCATAAACTCATTTTCTGTTTTAGCAAAATACCACTAAAAGTTACCCTGCCCAGTTTTGTTTGGAAATTAACCTTCAAAGGTCATGATATACCATGCCTTGTGTTCAAAAAGTACAACTCCATCCTTGTAGATGCATGTTCTTTATCTAATTTCACATCAAATGAAATAAAAGAGAATATGCAGTTCAAAACTCAAATACTTTTTCAAAAGTTCATAACCTCTTTTGATAGAAAAATAAACAACTTATGTAATTCATTTGACATTTAAATCAAAGTAAGTCTATTTTTTCTATTGCCATAATAAAATGTGCCAGGCTTTTTTAAAATATACAGCATCACAATGGATGTAACTAAATACCTTACTTAATTCATGAGTCTTCAAGCACACAATATTAAATTCTCAAACCTAATCAAAAAATGAGATTAAAATTTATAACTTTTCCATATGACAATATTTGCCTGCATATATGATATTTATTGAAAAATTACTAACATTTGATTAATAAGAAATCATCTATGCTCTTAGAAGCTATAAATTAGACAGCTAAAGGTGTCAATTGAGGTGGGTTCGGTGGGTTCGAGTTAGGTTAAGATAGGGGTATAACATAAATTTACCAAATCCGAACCCAACCCAACCTATTGCTAAACCCAAAATATTCAATGCTAACATGATCCACAAGAAATCGAGTCAGGTTCAGATTGACCTGATTTTTAATCAGGTCACCCAATAACCTAATAAGCCCAACCCAACCCAATAAACCTAACCCAACCTGGTCTATATATTTCATTTTTTATGTTTACAAACACCAATATGCATATTTTAAACTTACATTAAAATTAATATTCAAATTCAAATTTTCAATCAATATCAATCAATAATTAGATCCAATCAGTATTCAAACTAACATTAAATTAATCAATTATTAAACTAATCAATTAAGCACTACCAGCATCAAATGATAAAGAACGCAGGTCACTCAACAAGAGGCGCTATGGTGGTGTTGGGTGGCGATGATGGTTACAGCAATAGCGATGGCAGGCTAATACTGGGGGTGGAGGCCAAAAATTTTGTTTAGAGGGAGAGAATGGATTATTCTTTGGCTAAGAAGTTGGGACCGTTTGGATAATTGAATTTGAATTTCAATATTGTGCTTTTATTTTATAATAACTAGTACTTTTGATATACTCGATCCCATGCTAAAATTTTGGAGTATAAAATAAATAGAACCTTCATTTATTTTCTTACATGTTACTATAATTTTAAATATTTTTAATATATTTATTTAATTTTTATGATGAGTAAAAGAAAAAATAAAATAGAAGGAAAGTAAAAAATAAATAAATAGTAAACAATAGAGAGAGAAAAATACAACAAAAGAAAAAGAAAATTAACTTAATGATTATGAATTTTAAAATATAATAATGAAGATATTGATCGAAAATAAAAACATACCAAAAAAAAATTGGGTGTTTTACATATAGTATATATTATCCCAATTATTTTCAAGTAGGTCGGATTGGGTTGGATTTATCTAGTTATTGGATCACCCTCTTGTTGTGTCCATGTTAAGTATTTGACCCAAAATCAACCCAATCTTATTTTTTTTCTTCTAGTCGATTTCGAGCCCCAACCAACTTGACCTAAACTCAAAAACATCAAACCAAACCTGCTTTTTTTCAAATGGGTCATGATTAGATTGTTGAGTTAGGTTGAATTTTGACACCCTTAAAATTATTGAATACTGACAATTGAATTCTTTATAAATTAACTCATTTTCATTCAAACCTACATTGAAAGAGAGATACCAAATTAATAATTTTTATGTTTTCTCTCCTTCAATAATTTAATTGACTTTCTCATTTTCTTGGACTCTTTAATTTTATCTATATACCTGTCTCTCTATAGTACTCAATGTGACATGTTTTCTCTTCATCTTATCTCATCTTTATTGTCAAAATAAAATAGTCATAGATGATGATATTTTAAATATATATCATAATGTCCAATACTAAATCAACTAAATATGAAATTGATTCAAGATAGAAATTTATCAATTCATTACCATTTTAAGAATTCTTTACTGAAAAACTGGAAAAAAAAATGAAAACATGTGAATTGAATAATGAGTAAAATAAAAAATATCTTAAAAAACTTAACATTTAAAAAATATGATGTATATGTATCCTTTACAATATAATGATTAGTAGTAGCCGACTATTGAACTTTTTCATTTTTAGGTGATATTTGAAGAAGTTTTTAATTTTTTAACTTATTTTCTATCATTCTCATGAATTATATTTGAGCCAGTTGTTATTCCATAATTTTAATTTAAATTGTATTTTTATTTTTTGTTAATTGAAAAGTTTTTTTTTTATTTTTTAAACAATAAATTTCAAGTGTTATTTTATGAAATAAAACTAAAAATACACTTCAGATGATTCAAAGTGATTTATATATTAGTTTTCTCTAAATTTGTATAAATAAATAAATAAAACTTATGTTACTTATTTAATCTTAGATTTTTACTGCACCACTTGTTTTTAATCTAAAATTAGGGGGCGGGGGAACTTTGTCATGTGTTTGATTTATTTATAATGATTCTATTCTCACTTTGTCTCTTCTTAGTTAAGCCAAAAATAGAGAAAGTTAGGCTATGTTTAGTTGTGAATTGGAGCATTTTGGCAAAATGATTTTTAGGAAGTAGGTTGAAGAATGTGATAGTTGTTTGTTTGAATTTTGGTTGGTAGATGGAGAATATTTTGATAGAAAATTGTTTATTTGGTTGTGTTTTGAGAGGGGACAAAATATCACATCAATAACTTTTTTTTTGGGTTAGTAAGGTGACATTGATATTTTAAAATTATTTATATATGTATATATATAGATTGTGTAGGAGAGACAAAAAATTAGAGGGCTAAATATTGGGGAATAGGTAGAAAATGAATTGGGAGGGTATTTTGAGTCTTTTTCGGTGTGTTTTGGGAGTGAGTTTGGTGAATGTGTATGATTTATTTGTTTATATTTTGGGAGTTGAAAAATAAATTGAAAATTTGCAACCAAACATAGCCTCAGATTCTAGTCAATTTTAAACCGTTAAATATCATATATAAAATAAAAATATTTTATTATTTTATAACTTTTTTTTGGTTAAAAAAAGTGTGAAAGATATTTCTTTAAAAATTTGCTATATTTTACAAATCTATAAGAGTTGGGTTATGAATTAATTTGGCTATTAATATATTATATACCTGAGTTGTTAAATGAAATTCATAAATATTTGTATTTTATTAATTATTTAATATTTAGCAATATAAAAATAAGAATTTTTTTACTGTTGGATACTATGTATTTAATGGGGTATATACTTCATACCTAGGGGGTATATATTTTGTAGGGCATGGAGACATATAGGCTAATGTGATATTTTATCCAATGAAATGTATCTATTGATATTTTATTTTATATATTGATAGAAAACATTTCACTATATAATATTAATGTTATTATTAAAATCGAATAAATATTTTTTAAGCTTAATAATTTGAATTACATAACTACCAATCCAACAATACATGCTTTTTTTGAAAAATTCATATCTTAATTAAATATGATCAAGTTCAAAACAATTATATAATGGGTGTATTATACTTGTTATGTCATTGATGTATACTTTAACAATGTTTATGATATGATTAGTTATGTCATGCAAAACTTGGTCTTAACAAGGTCTTCTTCATCCTCCATCACACCCCAAATAAAAAATTTAGTTTAATCCTTCAAAAGGTTATTTGACAAACATAAATTAACATTTCTATCCTATTGCCTTTTAAAAATAATTATTGAAAGTTTGCAATGCCACATTATTATTTTAATTTAAAAATAATTTATTTAAAAAGACAATTTTAAGAAATAAAATTTTTGTTGATTCATTTTCACGGCTTCTTATAGAGCTGTCAACTATCTATTCTTTTTTCTTTTGAACCATTTTTGGTCTTTTAGCATAATTAAATAAGGTTAAGAAATTCTTTTAGATTTGTCATATAATATGAAAGCATTTTTTGCTATTAGTTTTCAAGAAAATAAAATATGCACATCATTATATGTAAAAGTTAACCAAAATATATTTTAATTATGTGTGTGTGTGTGTGTGTGTGTGTGTGTGTGAATACACAAATAAATGAAAAGATAAAAATAAATAAATAAACTTAGTTTATTCTTTTTTCACTATCATATTAAATATAATATTAAATATGAGTTTAACACATATTTTGATATATAATAAATATTTTTCTCTTTTTACTTTTGGGTCTTGTTTGTTTGACAAGATTGTGCATGATAGAATATATAATGCAATTTAATTGAATGTTTGGTTATCATAATTAAAGTCATTAATTAATAAAAAGTTCAGTATCTTATCTTAAAGTATCAGAATTATGTATCGCACCTTCTCGATGTGATTAATAATCAAAAGATTAAAAGCATTGGAATTAATATATAAAATGATAAAATTATCCCTATTATTTTTCATACATTTTTTATTTTTTTTATGTATACTCATATTTTTATATATAGAAAGACATTTGAATATTTAAATATATGAGTTAGTTAATAGATATGTATATATCACTAAAACTTGATTTATATAACTAATTTTTTAAGAAAATACTAAATTATTTGCACAAGCCATAACCACCATCAAGACTACCTTATCACTAACAACACGACTACTTGCTAAACGTCACTCGACTCCTTCGCTTATTAACTCCTTTGCTTCATAATAAAAAACGAATAACATTACCTTTTAAACGCAAACATTAAGATCAAATTTAGGAGAAATTCCTATAATTACTCTATTTTTTTAGGTCAATGAACAGAATTCAGTCTCAGAAAACGTACAGAGTCACAATATTGATGCCCATAAAATTAGTCATTAAACAATAGACTGTACAAGTAATATGTACCCCCCTCCCCCAGTTGTAAAAGTATAACACGTTTACTAGACCTGCTAATCTGAACTTAAAACTCCCCCAAGAAATCAATAAATCATTACCACATTCTCTACAATAATAATCGCTGTTTATAATATTTCCCGAGACAACAGATTTACTTCACAGATCCCATCTCTGATCAATCGTGTGATCTTGCTGAAGATTGTTCAGTCGTTGCGGACATCTTGACTGCAAACGAAACAATCACAAACTCCTTTTTATACAAGTGCACTTTAAGGATGTCTGCACGATGAGTGGCAGACCGATCAAGACCAAACACAGATATTGCCACTCTTGTCCGAGGTAGCTAAAGGTTTCCCAAGATTACTCCAGGAACAGCATAATACAGAAGATGTGTGCTCCTTTAGAGTGCTTACTATTTTGGAATTTGCTACTGACCATATATGTACGGATCCATCGGCAGATCCAGCAGCAACATAACCATCATCAGGACTTATACAAGATCTGCTCCAATTAGATGCCACTCTACTTCCATTTCCTCTCAGAGTGGCACAGATTTCAAGAGTACGGATATCGAATAAATTATGTAAGTTGTCCCTCCCACTAGACAAAATTACATTCCCACTTCTGGACAATGATAAAGATGTAACAGCAAAAGAATGTGCTGCAACTTCACTCAGAAGTTTACCTGTCTGAATATCCCATAGCCTGAGGTTTCCGTCTACATGGCCAGAACAAATGGTCTGTCCATCCATACTAAAACAGAGGGCATTGCAGTTGCTGTGGAATAAAAGAGTGTTAACACAGTAGCCTTTCTGAAGATCCCAAACTTTAATTGTACGATCATAAGCTGCACTCACAACGTGGCGATTGGACACTTTGCTGACATCCACAGCGCAGACTTTGTCCACATGGCCAGTGAGAGTATGCCGGATCCGACCTGAACTAACATCCCATACATACAAAGTATTCGCACTACTGGCTGCAATAACAGATTTGTTATCATGGGTAATGCATATGTCGAGAACAGAACCCAGGCAACCATAAAGAGTGCGACTTAATGATCCCATGTTTGTATCCCAAAGTTTAACAGCTTTGTCTTGTCCTCCACTAACCAATTTACCAGAATTATATTCAAACAATATGGTGGCGCAACCACCTTCATGAGCAGGGATTCTTTGCTTGCATGTACTGGGAACGGTTGACTCAACATAATACTCCGCACCTTCTTCACTTTGCCGGACTACACCATCAACTTGTTGACGTGCAAGAAGTTGTATGCTGCTTCCCTTGAGGCGATCCAGCATGTCTTCATAAATAGCATTTGCCTAAAAGGGAAGTATATAGTTATCAACAATAACCATTATAAGGTCCGCAATCAGAAATATATTCACACTCAATAAGAAGTAATGTAGCAATTAAGAAGTTAGACTAGTAAACAAGGTTTATACTTAAATAACTAAAAAAATTTATTTTTTTATTTTTGAAAAAAAGAAAGCTTTCTAGTAGTTGAAACTCTGTAGTTGGCTCGTACAGACAAATCAATAGAATACTCATGCGAGCACAGGAGTTGAAGGATCCGCTTCCATATCGATAAGTTTTGAAAACTTCTATGTTATGGTTTCAAGGATAAGGTAGAATCAATGGAAAATTTTGACTTATTTCAACTTGTACTTTCAAATGATACTACTTAAATGTCATCAAACATGATAAACCAAACAAGTACTTAATCTTTACAATATCAAAAGGCAGATCATTCTATCAAACACCCGAATAATATCCGCTGGACTACTTTTGTTGGGTCTTTTATATAGAGGGGTATAATAATATTCCACATAAGAAAGTAAGAATGACAATGATTTTACAGCAGAAACCATTATAAAGATACCTCATTCAGGCGTTCAGCATCTTTCATTTTCTCCAACATCCAACGGTCAATTAGCATCTTGTTTTCTGCCTCCGCATTGTCAGCCCTAAGGATAGTTGCTTCAAGTTGTCCTTTAAGAACTTGGTGCTCGCTTATCAACAGTTCCAGAGCCTTGGTCTTCTCATCCAACAGCTCAGCTAAACGGGAACATTCATCCCTGAAAATGAGTCAGAGTTACACTGGCTGATGCCATAACTTCTCATAATTCCAATCCTTCACAGTTCTATCTACATGATGGAGGTTTTACTGTAGTGTAAAGAGAGGGAAGGCAGAGAAGATTTAAGCAAAACCTTGCTTGAGTAAGCTCGTTTTGCAACTCAGATATCATGGATTCTTTCTCTTGTACTAAAGCTTTTGAAGCTCTGGATTCAGCCACTTCCACCACAAGTTGTTCTGATAATCGAGACTGAGCTTTGTAACATTGCTGGAGCTCCAATTCAAGATTTGCAGCTTTTTCTTTCCACTCTGAGCCCTTTAACATAACATGGATAGACTTGAGCCAAAAGTCAAACATGAGAAAATAAACAGGTATATAGACATTTTCTTTCCACCTGAGCCCTTTAGAGCACAAAATCAGCAAACTTAAGCCAGACGTCAAATATTTGAGGGCTAGCATCTGTATTCTGTATGTGCACCCAAACTACAAACTAAATATATACTCATACTTTATAATTAAGCATGCAGGAATTGCATCATAATTTTTCACAGATGTGGAAGATTCTCCGCCCTATCAACCAAGATCCAGGCGTGATTAAACAATAGTAACAGATACACGACAGCAGAAAAAGGTAATGTACCTAAATAATTCAATTGCCATGAAAAATAGCATAATCTGGTAATAATAAATGGTTTAATAGAGTTTTCAGTATGAACCAAAAGTTGGTGGACTTTTGAAACCAAGAAAGCCTTTTCGGTCAACAATAAACTCACTTGACATTGCTTTTCGGTAATAAATTCTTTGTACTATTGGCAAGTAAATCACTTTAAAAAGCCTCGGCCTATGCTATCTGTACCTCAAACATAGTAGGCATTTCCTTGCCCATAACCGCTCAAGAACTTGAATTACTCCTCTATATATAATATAATCACTAGAACACAAGACTTCCCTACAACTGAAATTTCTGAAAAAATCTCAGATTTTCCAATATCAGAAAGAGTTGACAATATAGAGCTTGTAAAAGCAGCCGCCTAGTAACATATTGTTCTACGGACCATGTTTGGCATACTTCACCACAGTATAACACACTACAGATGAAGTGCACAAATCAATTAGTCAAGATTCTTGAACTCTTTTCCAAGGAGCAAAGCGAAACACCCAAAGATGTGCCGACAAAGTTGTCCTCTCCTTAGTTGTTTTCCTCAATCCTCATCTTCTTAGATGAAATGCTTCCACAAATTTGGTTGGGAAATGTCTCTCATATCATTGCCTAACCAAGTTTTAGAGCACCCCATCCAAGACTGGTTGGTCTGTGTCCTTTTCAGTACAGGCTAGGCTCAAATATTCACAAATAATTATATAACAAGCTATCATGCTAGAGAGCATCAGAGTATCTTTTTTTCATTTCTCACTCGCTTCCATAATTCCTGATTCAGCTAAATTTCCTCATTATCATCTACCATAAGTAAATGTCCTCTCTGTTTTTTTCACATATAATTAGACAACAGCATGTGACTTGCTATCTAGTAGTATCAAAAATTGTGAGGCAACCATTGAATTACGCAATAGTCAATACTGCAGCATGGATCTATTTGTCAAATTTCAACATAACGAAGATGAATAGACACCTCGCTGAAGGCCCATATAATATCATAATGTTTATGTAAGACCACTCCAGTGTGCAGTTATTCTGGGAAAACCTAGTTTGGTAAACTGGCGCCACAAGCTCAGAATTCGAAAACAAGGCAGTCTAATATAACTTTAAACTTCAAGTTATGTTGCTATTACAGTACAAGCCCAGCATCAGCTGCAACCAAATCTTTCCCTCGATTATTAGCTTAGCTGTCTAATGATTAATGATGTTAATAGTGGTCATGGTGATGATACTAATTCACCAATCTTTACTTCATCAAGTAATTCATTATTCCAATTTTTTTTTATTTATTTACATCTCATGTTTCTCGCTTCAGATCTTAATATAAGGTGGTAATGTTACATAGCTAGAAAAGAAGATCCTTATGTTATAATCTTCCTCTATACAAAACTACACTAATACGCTGTTAGCATAATTACCAAATTCTACACACATGTCCAGCGCAGAACTAACTTCAAATATTTCAATATAATATGCGAAAAAATAAGTCAAGGCCACAGATAATTCAACCATCTCAGAGCCAAATTCAATGATAAAGACTACAAATTGAAACCACCTGAGACACAATCGGGCGAGAGAGAGCGATAAAAGCAGGTGAATGAGCGCCCTCTTCCAGTAAATGCCGCTTTTTCAGAGCTTTCAAAGCGTGTTTTATTGCTTCCATTGTTGTATCTTCTTGCGCCCTGAAAACAATCCGATCAGAAAAAGAAAAGCAGTCATCATAACCAAAAACCCAAAGAAAATCCGACCCAGAAACCACAAGGAAGCAAGTAAACATAAAATGGAAATATGTAAAGATACTGAGCATGAAATCAGCTAATAATTCGAGAAAATTTACATTTGAGTGTACAGGTTTTCTGGTTTCGTCTAGGGATTTGAGAAATTGAATTTGAGGGGGTTTTGTAGCAGAAATGTTGAAAGCAAAGATTTATTGTTTAATTTGTTTCAGAATTTTATAAGCTACAGAGTTAGCTTGGGAAAGGACGTTAATGGAATCGCTACAGCTACGGGCTGTGATATTGCGCGGTGAAGCTTGTATCTCTCGAAGCAATGCCACCCAGGCATGGGTTAATGTGATGGGTCGGATAGAACGGAGTCGCAATTATGGATTATTTACTCGTTACAGGAATTTTGCAGCCCCCCCCCTCCTTTGTTTTAATTTTTTTTATTTTTTTTATTTATACACACACATTAAAATTTTAGTAAGGTTCGAACTCCTAACTTTCCACATTATATGCGAGACTTATGCCGTTGAGCTACTAGCCACTCCACGGAATTTTGAAGTCCCCTTGAAAATTGAAATAATTCAAATTGTCCGTTATAAATTATTACAATTGAATTTCATACTTAGATCACTATTTGAAAATAATTTTATTTCCAATCTATGCTATGCTATATAATGTAGAAAATGCATCTTTGAACCCAATTATACTTAGTTTAACAAAATCTTAATTATATGTTTTTTATTTTTTTTAAAAAAATTTGCTTGTTTGATGATTCGTAAATGTATATCATAGTTTTTTTGTGCTTTTTAAGTAAGGTTAATTGCAATTTAACCCTCTATGATATACGAAATGGGCATAATACCTCACTGTCAAAAGAAAATGTACAAAAAAGCTTTTTATGTTTATTAAAATCATGCTCTTCTTCTTTGATGCCTGTTGAGTATTGAAAAGATAGAATTGTCCTTAAATAAAATTAAAATTTACATCACTTTTATTTTACTTATTATTTCTAACAATTTTTAATTACTTTTTTATCCATTTTAAATTAAATAATATTTAATATTTATAAAAAGACATATAACATATTTTTATAATATAATACATATAACTTATTTTTAACATATAATATATATAACATATTTTTAACATATATTTAATATTTATAAAAAGAAAATATAATATATTTTTTATTTATAAATTCATGTCTAAATATATACATATATATTTTTATTTGTACATATAATATATGTATACAAATATATAAATTTATGTATATATTTTTTATTTGATCCAAATTGAATAATATTCAATATTTATAAGGATATATAATATATTTCTTATTTATAAATTCAAGTATAAATATATACATATATATTTATTTATTTATTTATTTATACCTATAATATATGGATACATATATATATAATTTCCTTTAGTTCATTACAAATTAAATAATATTTCATATTTATAAAAATATACTAAATTTTTTATTTATAGTTATATATAAAATATATACACATATATAAATTTATCTATAAATATATACATATATATTTTTTGATTTATGCATACAATATATACACAAATTTTCTTTTATTCATTTCAAATTTATATATTATTAATAATATTTTTTATTTATACTTATATACATATACATATATAAATTTATCTAAAACATATATATACATATATATATAAATTATATATAACAAATATATATATAATATAAACCCCTCCCAAACCACCCCTCCCATTCCTCAAACACTAACAGGGGCAGCCGTGCCACTATCTGCCATGGCCAATATGACCATGGTAGCTTGGCAACTTGGCGATCGTTGTGGCTGCCGGCCCTTTTTTCCTCTTTTGTTTCTATTGGTAGCCGTTTGGATGTCGGGGGTCGGCACCGCCATGGCAACAAAATGGTTGTCCGTAGCTACCGGCAACCAAGGCTACCATGGCCATCAGCTAGGCTGCCGGCAGCCCGTGGTGCGGGGTGGGGGATATAAGGGGAAGAGATCGGAGGGGGGGGGAGGGGGAAGGGAGGGATAAGTATAAAATATTATTTATATATATAATAATATACTATTCATATGTTTTACTATTTTTTCAAAAAAAAAAAATTATAGGATTTAATTTACACCGTCGATATCTTAAAAAAAATCCAATGGTTTATAAGTGAGGGTATAATCATCTTTTTATACACAAAAATCCACACCTAATCGAACACACCCAAACATGAGTTACACCAATACTTTCAGGAGTGTTGGTTACATGATTTTTAAAAATACAAGAAAGTTGTTTGCATTTTTTTTTCCACTGGGGGTTTTGTGCCATTTATGATGATCACAGGGTGTCCATAGCAATTTACCCTTTTTAAGTTTATTTTGTTATTCTTAAAAAGTGGTATTAACAAGGTGAATAATTGTAATTCTGATATTCTCTCGCATGAGAGTGTTGTTTCCCTTTCCTCTCTAGTCACAATTCCTTCTTCCATTATGGTCTTCTCCACTCATTAACTTGTTTTGTTCTTTGTCATTGCAATTCATGTTCTCACTTGGATGGTTAGTTGATTCAGTTTTAGGTTAAGTTCATATTAGGAAAATAGCGATGGCCTAGCCCCGACCATCAGTCTTGTGTTTTACATTTGTTTGTCCTCTTTTTGTTTTGTTTTGCAATAAATTGTTCTTTCTTTACGTAGATTGCATCATTTTCTTAATATCTTTTGTCAGTTAAACTTTTCTTTGTTCGATTTTTTTGTGTGTTTCCATTTTCTTTACAGTTTATAGGGATAAGGTTCATTTCTATCATCCTTTAACTTTTCTATGCCCTAATTTATGTTAGCATGGATCAAACTGTTGAATTACTAGGTAAGCAATTATCTTTGACTGAAGCAGCAAATGATGGAATTACGATTTCAAACAATGTTTGGAAAGGGGATGCTACCAATTGCACCGCAGCAAATTATGGTTGTTGGTAAATAGTATCCCCCCATCTTTTCACCGCAGCAATCATTCAATCCAACTTGTATCGCCTCTTCCAACCTATTAAGGGAGTGGATTTACACATGCTGGATCGGTTCAGTTTCACAATATATTTCAATCATTCTTTGGATAAGAAACATAAATTGGAAGGCTGCCCTTGTATCATGAACAAAAATGCTGTCATTATTGAGGATTTTTCACCTACTAATGACCCATGTCAAGTGGACCTTAACCATATGAGGATTATAGTCCGAGTTTACAATTTGCTTGTGCCTCAACGGACCCATGAAGTTGCACTAAGTATTGGAAACTGTCTAGGACAATTCATAAATTTGTTGCCACCAAGAAGCAGTGGGGATCAATCATTTCTGTGTATTAAAGTGTCCATCAATATCACTGATCGCCTCAAACGTGGGTTTCATCTTCGATCGGAATCAAGGAACATGCTATGGTTATCGTTTGCTTATGAAAGGCTACCAATCTTCTGTTATTTGTGTGGTACTATTGGTCATCAAGAGAATGCTCTAATCAGTATGAAGCAGATTTTGTTGATCCGGGAGATAACTTCCAGTATGATTCCTAGCTTGTGGTGGATTTGAAGTATGTAGTAACACAAGGATCCAACTCACAACGGAATTTAAAAAATTTCATCACATGAAAAATAGCTTGAATCACTACATACAAGGATCTATTTGATGCCTTAACGATAGATTTAGGGAGAAGAATTTATCATCTTGATTAATTCTTCAATGTGTAGAACTTTCACTTGACTCCTCAATTTGAAGATCTACTACTTCCTCATGTTTGGATCTTACTTTCTTGCTTCTTGGCCTTAATTTCCAGCAACCAAAAGCCTTCAGATTGTCCTAAAAATGTGCTCAAGTGGCAGCAACAATCAACCTCTATCAAAGCCTCAAAACCGCCAGCTTTATGCTTGAAAAACTCTTCTTCATTGATCTCTTTTGTTCACCAACAAAATACCCAAATGTGGTATATCTAATGGTATCCACACACTTTACAAGTACTCTAATTCTTTAATCTTTTGCTAGAAAAAGGATGAAGAATGAATGATGAATTTTATAGGAGGGAGAAGAAGAAGTTTGGAAGATAAGGACTTTAATAGAGAATTTTGGAGGTTGAAGTTTTTGTTCACAAAAAACTCAAGGAAGGAGTTTTTCTTTTTGGAGTGGCCTCCGCTTATTAGAGAGGGAGAGTCTTTTATAAGGTGTTTCCCACTTGCATGCTAACTTACATGCCAAGAAATTAATCTCTACTAATTAAAATCCTATTTCAATTAGGAAACTAATTTCTACCCTATTTCAATTAGAAAATTAATTTCTACTAATTAAAACCCCATTTTAATTAGGAAATTAAGATTGCCACTTGATTTTAAATGGATCCTTCCATTTAATTCTTCCCTCCAAAACTATATTCTCCAATTAATTAAATTGCCCCCTCAATTGAATTAAACTAATTTAACCCTTTAAGTTAGTAAACTAATTAAATTGTCATGTGGCCCCGATTAAATCAACACTTTAATTTAACTGATCTAATTTAATTCCTTAAATTATTTGATTAATTTAACATTTTAAATTAATCAAGCTATCATGACTAACTTTTAATTAATCACCTTGGTCTTTTCCAAACTTGACCAATCTTATTATCTAACTCTTTAGATAATTTCCCCAATTCTATTTAGAGTAGTTAAGGCTTTTGTATATGACCCACTAGGTTCACCACTTAATTAGACATGGGCTCACAATTCCTCATGATTTATTGAATATTAAATATTTCGATTAGTCTAAACTTTTTTAAACTAATCAATCTTTTAATTAATCCCCATTAATTGAAGAGTATTTAATCTTTATAGTCGATGTCTAGCACAAGCCTATGGAGCCAAACTAATTGGATGAATTAATTCTAGTGAACATTTTTCGCTTATGATTACTATGCAAATATGGTCCTCCTATTTCCTATCTCCCGAAAAAAACCTAGGGTAAGATATTTGTCGGTTCCCAAATAGCCTCGACAACTACGTATATATTTTTTATGTATGATTCCTAATTATGACCTCAACTTTGAAAAACTCATTTTTCAAATTGTCATATCACATTGCGTAAGGATTTCTTAGAACCGATCATCATAAAATACATAGGAGATCAATTTGTTTTTCACAGCGAGCGAAATAGATCCCTTCTTGAAATTGACCAACCTCAATACGTAGGTAACTTGTGCCCAACATAAGCCCTAGGTGACATGCTAAGTGGTCGGGACAAAATAAAAGCACAAGGACCTAAATACAAGGTTACCATTGATTCTCAAGTCAAAGAACTAAGTATATGCAATATCGTAAGCTAAGGAATATTTTTCCACTATCGACAAGCCACTTCGGCTAACTCGTGGATTCTATAAATGAGTTTTTAATGAACTTGTTCTCTAACAAGTACCCACCAACATGCATCTATATCCTACATGGATTAACCATGAAACGAGATAATATCCAACTCCTTGGAGTATGCATCGTTAGTGCAAGTCAATTCGAATCTTAGATGCCATGTCTCATAAGATTTTATGACTTGAAATATTTAAAATTATTGACCCTAGAGACTTGTTTCATGATCACCATCATATGCAGACCAAATCCCGTAGTCTTGTGTGATTAAAGGGCTTCAACCAAATGCATTTGAAGAATATAATTAATTGCATAAGATGAAAATATCCATATTATAAAATATCATTCAATTAAGATTATCTTACAAGGAGTAGTTTTACACGCCAGTCTAATTGGTTGCGGGGCACCATTCCAATAGGATTTACGCGGGTTGGGCCATAGATCACTTCTCATAGTTTTATCGAGTCTTCTCGATCATATTCTACTGAGATTGCAACTATTAGGCATGCACCTTCTGTTGTACCGGGGGGGGGGGGGGGAGGGGTAGCAGTGTTTTACTTTAGGGTTGGCGATCCTATGCTTGGATCTTTTCCAAGTTCCTATTATTGAGGGTGGCCTTCCTCATACTCTCTCTATCTCTCATGAGCTAAGTCAAGCATCACCACTCACCAGGATGTTATCTTCCATAGGGATAGTCACAAATTTTCTTTCCCACTTACTTGACGATGGAGGTTGCGATCAGACTCCAGTAGCTAGGAAATGCCTTCAATATGCTGTTTATGGAATTGGGGAGGATAGCCACGGTTTCCCAAGAAAGAAAGTGTCAATACATGATGGAACAGAAATTAACATGACAACAGTAGATGCTGCTGGTCAGCCTCGCCAATCACCATGAGTGTAATCTTTTGGAATTATCAAAGGATAGGGAGACCCTTGACAATTCCTCTTCTTGGGGCATATCTTCATTCTTACAATCTTGCCTTGATATTTTTGTCTTAAACAAAATGTTCAGTCTCTCGAATTGATCAACTTAAAGCTCGTTTCAACCTTCATGGGATTGATGTTGACTGTATTAGAAAGTCAGGTGGTCTGATATTATTTTGGCACAAATATGTCACTATTACTCTACGTTCTTTCTCTCAAACCATATTGATTCTGAAGTTATCATTCCTCAACATGATCACTTGATGCATTTTATAAGTTTCTACAGTTATTCTAACTCATCGAAAAGGAGGAAATCATGGACACTACTTCACCAATTGTCAACACAATCGGATGTTTATTTGGATTGTTGGTGGGGATTTATGAGATTATTTCTGATGATGAAAAAAGAGGGGAATTTGCCGACCACTTGGGGCTATCACCATGTTCTGGGATACATTGCTCTGTTGTAATCTAATTGATATTGGATTTGAAGGCTTTTCCCATGAGTGGTGTAACAACTATGCCAATCCACATATTGTTAGGGCCCATATTGATCGCGTGTGTGCTATCCCTAGTTGGCATAGCTTATTTCTGCATAGTAGAGTTTGACATTTGCCTTTTGGTGGGTCAGATCACACACCCATTCTTTTACATATCCATCATCAGGCACAACTTGTCTCCGAGCCTGGAGTCGGCCCTTTCACTTTGAAGTATCTTGGATGCAACAACCCGAATGTCAGGAGTTGATTCAAGAATGTTGGACATCAATTAAATCCTAGAGTCCCCCACACGGCTTCTTATCAAATTACACTAGTGTAAAGTTCATTTTAGGGACTGGAGGAAGAAAAACGAACATAGCAAGCAACACATTTCAACCCTTCGAACTAAACTCCATGCTTTACAAATTGGACGACAGACAGAAGCTACATAGACTGATCTTCTATTAACAAAGAAGTGACTGGAGCAAGCTTTAAGTTCCGAGGAGATTTACTGGAGATAGAGAAGTCGCATTCAATGGTTAGTGGAGGGTGACAAAAACACATCATACTTCCATGGCAAGGCATTGGCCCGACAGAATACAAATATAATAGGGGTATTATGGATAATTCCGGCACATAGCATCGATCCAACTATACTTTTGTTGTTCTGATCCCTAAATGCCGAAAGCCTTATAATATTACTCATTTTAGACGAATTAATCTTTGTAATGTTGTCTATAAGATTGGTACTAAATCCATTGTCAACAGTCTAAAACCTATTCTTAATGATATTATATCTTCAACACAATCTGTACTTGTCCCTGATAATCTAATTACCGATAATTTGTTGATTGCTTTTCAGATTAATCATTTTATCAAATCAAGAAAGATAGGGAGTAATAGTTTCATGGCTGTCAAGATCGATATGAGCAAAGTCTATGATCGTTGAATGGACATTCCTGCTTCGTATGCTTCTTAAACTAAGGTTTGTTTCTTATTTTTTTGAGCTAGTTATGCTTTGTTTTTCATCAGTTTCACATTTCTTTTTGCTGAATGGTAATTGTTTTAGTTATCTCCATCCAACTCGAGGTCTCCATCAGGGAGATCCCTTGTCTCCATTTCTATTCCTTCTTTGTGTGAAAGGACTAATTTCTCTTATTCTATGTGAAGAAGAACGTGGAAACATCCTTGGTATTGCAATTGCTCAGAGGGCCCCAAGATTTCACATTTATTTTTTGCTAATGATATACTCTTTTGTCAGGCGAACAACATAAATATTGAAAGTATTAAGCAGGTCCTGCAAGTATATGTTGAAGCTTCTGGCCAACACATTAATGTTGATAAATCAACTTGTGCAGTGAGTCCAAATGTCTCCATTGATTTTCATGGAGTCCTCCAACAATAGTTTGGAATTGAGGTACATCATGCTCTTCGGAATTATTTGGGCCTCTCATCTATTTTGGGATGCTCTCGGAAAGAAGTTTTTAGATGTATCAGGGAAATGGTTTTGGTATAAGATACAGGGCTCAAATGAGAAATGCCTTTCCAAGGTCGGCAAGGCGATTTTGATTAAACCAATTATTCAAGCTATCCCCACGTATGCCATGAGCTGTTTCTTACTCATATCTTCCCTCATCAAGGATATAGAACTTATGATTAAGCATATCTGGTGGAGCAATAATGTATTCTGTGGGATTTTTGGTTACCATGGTCTAAGGTTTGTCAACCAAAATTGTTTGGAGGACTAGTTTTTAAGGACTTAAAGTGTTTTAATTTGGCTATTATGGCTAAGCAGCGCTGGAGAATGCTTTCCCAACCATACTCACTCTTAAGCTGCCTTCTTAAATCACAGTACTTTCCACATCATGAGCTAAAATTGGTCATAGTCCTTCAGCGATTTGGAGAAATATTTTGTCTATTAGGGAAATTATTTGGAAAGGGACTTGATGGCGTATTGGTGATAGTCAAAGTGCTTTATTTTGGTAGGATAACTGACTTCCTTCTGCTGGTTATTGCAAAAATAATCACTACTGTTCCGCCAAACATGGAGAACATGTGGGTTTGTGATTTATTACATCAGGACAACAACTGTGGATGGGACGTAGATCTAGTCCGTGCCCTCTTCTGGCCAGTTGATGTAGAATGGATCCTATCCATTCCTATTGGTTTGGCTACCTCTACTGATCGTTTGATTTGGTCTCATTCGAAGCATGGCAATTTTAGGTTCAAAGTTGGTATCATTTTTGCAAGGAGTTATCCGAGTCTATCAAAGACACTTTTGCTTCTTCCAATGCACAACAATTGGAGGCTCTTTGGCAATGTCTCTGGAATATGAAAATTCCTACAAGATTAAATTTTTTGTTTGGCATCTGTGCTGGAACATCCTTCCTTCTCAGCTTAATCTCCATGATCGTAAAATTGTTGCCAATACTAGTTGTGCAGTGTGCAAAACTAAAGTTGAATCATCCTTACATGTATTGTGAGATTGTGAGTTTGTTGCCAAGATCTGGTGACTGTCCAACTTGGTTTCTTGTATTTCTCTTAATCAAGGCTCCAGCAACTTGCAATGTTAACTTTATGTGGCAGTAGCTGCCGCATGACACCTCTGAGTTCTTTAGTATGCTTTGTTGGGGCATATGGCATAACAGGAATAAATGTCTCCAAGGCTCTCCTTGTCAACAAGCAGCTGACCTAGTGTCCTTTTGGCACATCTATTTGAGAGAGTTTCAAATCTTGAACCTGTTCGGTCCATCACACCTCATCAAAAGGGTCATCCATCTTGGAGCCCCCCCTCTGGTCTCATTATTAAGGCTGCTGTGGGATTGTGCTGCAGGCCCCGGGTCTTCTGTATTTCCATGGTTGCCCAGGATGGTTCAGGCTCGTGTCGTTGGTGGAGTAAACGAACTTTTGAGTGCATCCCAGCATCAGATGTAGTGGCTACAAAGTTTGTTCTTCTTGGCCTTTCTATTTCATGTAAGCGATACTAGAACAACATATTGATTGAAGGAGATAATTATAATAAAATCAAATCTCTACAACATAGGGAGGTTGCCTTTTCTTCTGCTGGGGCGATAATTGAGGATTGCTTACATATGGCTCGATTGATTCCAGAAGTCTAGTTTTCTTTTGTTCATCATTCTAACAATAGTTTAGCTTATGAGCTTATAAAAAATAATAGGGTTTCTGACCTCTCTGGTGATACTCTTCCTTTGTTCGTTGCTGATATATTTTGACAATATTCTCTTATATTAATAATATCTTTTATTTTAAAAAAAAAAGGTGGTATGATTATTTATAAGTATATTTAAGAACTTTTCAAATTTAAAATTTATATAATAGAACTTTTAATTAAAATGAATTATCTTAAACTACTAGTCTGATTATGTACAGTTTATGAAAAAAGATATAATTTGTACAAAAATAAAAATGAATACAAACTAAATCATTAAACTACTTAATTTGATTAAACATAATTTAAAAAGTACTTATAATTTACATAAATATAAAATATTAAATATTTGACTTAATTTAATTGACTAAACTTGTTTATTTCATATTTTCTCTAAGTACCAATGCATGTGCACGTCGTATCTCTTGCAAGCATACATATGATGGGCGTATGCTCTATATTAGCACATCATAAAGTTCAATACAAACATAGAATGATTCTCATGGTAACATAAATTTTACTACAAACATTATATGATTTCATCATAACATTATAGAATTCTCTTTCCATCTAAGTGAATATCTTTCAATAAAGTGTGTATAGACATGTTAATTTTAGTCAATGAAGAAGTGATATATGTAAAATAATATGCTAGATATTAATTTAAAATTTTTATTTATATCTTGGGGATTATTAGATTTAATTTCAAAAGATAAATAGTTAATTTTAATTAATATTTCAGTATTTATTTTATACTCAAATCAAATATTGACAAGTGTGAAAGATAAACAACCTGTTTGGTTTTATTTCCAAAGGTCATTTCCATTTCCAGCCATTTTTAAAAGTTGAAAAATTAGTTATGAAATAGAAATAGAAATTGAGATGTATTTGGATGAAATGTTGGAAAATAATGATTATAATATGTTGCAGGATTGAAAAGTAGATTAATTTATATTTTTTATGTTTAAAAAGATTTATTTTTTAAAATATATGTATATTTTATTAATTTAAAAATAATAGTGGGTAACTTTATGTCAAATCAAATTTGAATTTGATTGATGTATAATAGAATAATATGGTAGGTTTAGAAATGGGTTTTGAGAAGAAAATATGTACTTTTTTTGAAAAAAGTTGTGAGAAAGTATTTGTTTTCAATTTCCATTCCCACAAGAAAATGAGAAGGGGCCTTGGAAATGAAACCAAACACCTTGAAAGTGTCTATGTCTATGGACCAATCAAATTCAAAATATTTGATATTATCTCTTAATATTTGACATTATATTTTGATGTTTGATATTGTCACATTAAATATATTTGATATTATCGCTTATTTGACATTATTTTTTTATGTTTGATATTGTCAAATTAAAGATATTTGATATTATCGCTTGATATTTGACATTATTTTTTTATGTTTGATATTGTCAAATCACAGATATTTGATATTATTTCTTGGTATTAGATATTCTCTTATTTAAGAAATAATCATTAAAGATGTTCAAGTCAATCTAGAAGTCTTCCATTAAACATCTATATATATATATATATATATAAATGAGTGATCAAAGTTCATTCTACAAAACAACACAAGTCTTAGCAAGTAAGAGAAACTTTGAAAGAGTTCAACAATTCTCTCAAGCAAATTCAAAGAGATCCACGTATTCAAGATGTTCTTCGCAAAGCTCATATATTTTTGGCATTTGATTCGAAATTAAATTGCGAAACCCTAGAATTAGCATTATTTCAAATCAAATTTAAGAATATCTATGGTGGTCAAGGTGTTTATCACAGAACTCATCAAATTTCAATATCATCTTTGGAAGAGAATAATCAAAGAATTAGATTAGAGATTAAATCCACAATTAATAAGTTCTAATTTCATTTCATTTGTATGATTTTTCTTATCTTGTAATTTCAATTTTGCCAACAAAGAAGTTTGAGCTTACATTGTATCTGGGTGGAAGTCTTCCAATCATGTCTAGATCTATTGATTAAATATTTTCTTACAAAAGTAAATTGAATTCACCCGACATGAATTCTCAAAACATTGTATAATCCAAATTCTCTATTAGAACTTATGTTTTACAAAATGGACCAGACAAAGAATCGATGACTTGTTCAATTAATTTGACCACTGGTTCCATTGGTATAACGTCATAGTAATTATATATATTATAATACTAAAAAAACTAGAAATATTGTTTCAATTTTTACTCATTTTTAAATTGTTCTTTTAAAAGTAATATATTTTACAATTAATCAATTACACATATACAATTTAACTAAAAGTAATGTAAAATAATTGTTTAACATTAATCTAAGTAATCCTCCCTTTTACATTTTACGTCTATGTTAAAACAAATTCTTTCCCACATAATATTCAATACAATTTAAGAGAGATTAAACAAAAGAAAACAATAATTTCAACCATAAATATCCACATAGAACTACTATTCATTGAACTCCAAAAATATAAAACCATATTTCAAAAAATTATGTGACCAAAACCATTAATCATCATTTTTTATTCTTAATTCCTCTTTTCATTTTTATATTTTTCAATTTTTATATTTTATATTTTTATTTTTTCACATAAAATTAAATATAAGTGAACTAATAGTCAATTGCTTGAACCATCAATTAAAATTGATTATTGACCATTTTTACTAGTCAACACTGGATTAATTAATGATTGATTTTTACATTGAATTTGACTAAACTGGCTTTCAATCACCCAAGGTTGTCTCAACTAGGGATACAAACTAGTTGAGGCGAACCGAACTTTGATCATTTTTTCAGGCTCGAGCTCGGCTCGACTCGATTCATTAAGCTCGAACTTATAATCAAGTTATAGGCTCGAGTTTGAGTTCGAAAAATTAAATTATTTTATAATTTTTTTTAAAATTACTATATTTTATTTTATTATATTTAAAATTAGCTATAAGTTCGAGTTCAGCTCGGGCTCTAGCTCAAAAAGTTAAATTATTTTATAAAATTACTATATTTTATTTTATTTTTTATATATAAATATTTTTTTATAAAAAATATAGACTCACGAGCTTGTGAACAAAAATTATTTGGCTCGAACTCAAACACTTTTTAAGCCAGCTCATTAGGCTCGCGAGTTGGCTAGATTCTTTTGCATTCCTACTCTCAACAAATTTGAAGGCCTAAAACGAAATATAAAAGTGAAACCTTTCTAATAGACACATCCAGCAATTCGTATGTTATAAGTAAAAAACTTCCCATATAAAATATTATTATTTAAATTTCATTTTTTTGAATTTTTGAAATACAAAACTATTAATTGCTTATATTTTATAATAGAATTTTCATTACATTTCCTTTCCAATTGATAGCATAAGTACAGAATGTTATTGACCTTAAGTAAAATTTTATTTATTTCAAATTTGATAACATCATTTAATATTAATACTAGAACATTATTACTGATTCACATTGAAATATCATTTAGTGATTAACATTAAAGAACTGAGAAGTTATTAGAGATTCGTATTGAAAAAGAAGGGAGTAGTTAAAATTTAAATAAGGAAAACAGTAAAAATTTTAAAAAAAATAGAGGAAATTTAAGAGAATCAGATGTAATAAATTAAAATTTATATTTTTGATTTATTATAAATATTTAATTACTTATTGTAACTTCAGATAACAAGATTTCTAAATTAAAGGTCTTACATTTTACTTTTAACCTAAAATGTTAAAAAGAGAGCAAGCCTTATATTTTCTATTTTGAAGCCTAAGATATACAAGAGAAGATACATACAGAAGGCCTCCAAAATTTGGAGATCTAATATGGTTGCCTTACTCGATCAAAGGTACAGCCATCCTTGCAACCACCACTTCATCCAGCTCAGACCAATTATCAAATTTTTAACACTGATTCCAACAAGTATTTCACCTCCTATTCAATATTATGAATAACAATTCCGTAATATACTAATAAATTAAATACACTTGGCATTGGCATGGACCCCAAATAGAAAATGGAACACTTATTGCAAAAGATCATCCAAAATCCCAAACCCAGAGTTTCATTAGGAAATGTTAATAGGCAAAGGAGAAAATACTGTGAGCATCAAGAACAATCTTTATACAGGCATATCTCCAACAATGATAAACGAGTGAAACTCTCCAAAGAGCAATGAATTAATTATATGGAATTATACCCGCCCCCCCCCCTTCCCAACTGCATTTTCTCAATGGAACTATACCCCCAACATTTCACTCTCTCACAACAAGAACAAAGGGAAAAAGTATCCAACTGAAATTCAATAAGCAAGTTACACACCCCATCACCATAATTTAAACCAATCTTCTTTTCCTATTCCTTTCTTACCTCCAACGAAGACATCGGCAGAAAATTTACAGCCGCATCGACAGATTCATGTAGCCCGTATTCTATCCAACCAGTCGACACTCTTCCGAGCTTTCTCTAGCTGAATGTCAATACTCCGTCTGGACTTTTCATGATATTCTACACTCCTTCTAGATCTTTCCATTTGGTCAAAAGAGACTTTCAACTTGGAAAGCTTGTCATCGCTGTGAAATTTGTATTCAAAGGCTTTTAGCTTTTCCGGCCTATCAGTGCTCCGTCTAGGTTTCTCTCTCCGGTCCGTGCTCTTCCTTGGAGCTTCAATACAATCGGTACTCCTTCTGGAATGTTCCGGACGATCTATACTTCTCCTTGACATGTTCCTTTGGGATGGAGGTTTTTCTACGGTAGATACAAACTTTTTGAGGTGCCTAATATACTCAGGATACAGTTCCAAGTCACAGTGGTTCCCCCCCTTGATCCACAAGGGTTCATATTTCTCTTGGCATAGTTCATAAAGCTGTTTTCCATGAGAGCAGTCAACGACATCATCAGCAGTGCCCTGCATAACAACATATAGCATCTAGCAATTATTTTATTAATAGGTTTGCTCTTTTGAGTAATAGAAGAACTAAGGCAGCGGTCATAAATAAAGATGTGTTCTAAATTAGCTGCATGTAAAGCAGGACATAACAAATCTGGTCAAGCTGACAAGCTAATGGGGACCTACTCATTCGCTATATTCACTCTCTATACATGAAAATGAAGATTCTCTCATTAATCACTCCTTTACATTCATGGATTATGGACTATTGATAGTTGAGTTCCAATCATGTCGCTGCAATTTAAGAGCTAGCTCAAGATCACAGCATAATTCAGACATCAGACATCAGATGCAAAGAAATGGAGTTCTTTTTAACCAAAATTACAAAATATGAAAACCAGATGCTTTGAAATAATTGTGATTTATCTATCAAATCCCAATTTTCATGTTACCCACCACACTATTACAGCTGTTTCGGTTGCACATATTTAAGTTCACCAATATTGACAGCTTTAATAGACCCACTATCTTCCAAGAGTCTATGAGAACTATTAAATGACTTCTTCAACAAAATCAGCAACACGTGTAATAATATCAAAATTGAATATAACTCACCCAAAATTACACACTTCTGAACATATTTAATATAGTCAAAGTCATTTGTATATGCAAATTTGCAAATTAATGAGCTTGCCTTCAGTGAAATTGTTAAAAGATTCTAATCAAGCATGTCATGTTAAGATACACTATCTTTTGCTGATATGTACAGAATCCACATCCACTAAACCAAAACAACATCAGGGGAAACATATGCATAACACAAGTGGTTGCTCTATATAACTACTACAAAAAAATTACACGAATATTTTTTACTTACATGAATTACTAGAACAGGGCACTTCACCAAGGGGATTTTGTCAATGTTCTGCAAAAAGCCAACAGAAAGTTGTGTTTAGAAACAGAATTGAAAATGAAATTTCCGTAAGAACAAGCTTCAACCTTTATAACAATCAAGTACCGAGAGATACAATCCCACTTGTCAGGAAGGATAGTAAGAATGATATCAGAAGTCTGAATAAATAGTCATGCAAGTCTTTACCCAAGCATTTACCTTATAGATGTCAAACCAATATGTGCGCTTCACTGGATACATGACTCTTAAGCCTGATAAAATAGGACTATGCAAAACAACAGCCCTTAGGCGGGGCAAACGAGCTGCAAGATCTACAGTAGGGCCACTCCCAACAGATTGACCATATAGGATGATATCTTCTTGCTTAGCTCCATATCTCTCTTCAAGGCACTTATATGCAGCTTCAATATCTGCATAAGTATTATGTTCGCTTGGCTGCAATATGGAAAACATACAAACCTTAACAGGTGCTCTCAAGCAATCAATCACTTAGCAGTGAGAAGAAAAGAATCTTTTCATGAAGTCGTGGGCTGATACCTTTCCAGATGATTGTCCATAACCTGAATAATCATACCTGCAGACAAATGCACACAAGACAGTAAGACACTTCTGAGGGGAGGCTCCGCCACAAGCGATAAAACCACAATAGTACAAGAATAAATAGGGCAGCTAGAATTTGAATATGATATACATAAAGCATCATGGACAAGCTACGAGGAGTACCATATATTCAGCAATATTTGGTTTCTCTTTTATCATGTCAAAGAATTCATTAGCCATAGTTGGATCAGGTGTATGCTTGAATTACAATTTTCAGAATCTCTTAATCTATGCGAAGACATTTAACTGTAATAATAGAAAATAGGAGTTTTAACATATATCTTCTGATTCAGCATCTATGAATCTCTTTGATAAAATACGCATTCACACGGAAAGCAATTTACATAGGCATTAATAGTGTAATTTGCAAGAGTAAAGCATCTAGAACCTAACCCAGTAAATCTAATGGTTGCCTTTCAGAAAAAATCTACTCGTATGCAATTCTATGACCTTGCAATTAATCATTTATTGTTGGTTCGCACTTCTATAAGTCCTTTCAATTCTCAAATTTGAAACCTGTTAACTCATATTTGAAAATATGCGAGTGATCTACAATGTTTCCAGGGGACTAGGTTACAAAAGCAAATTTTGATTCGCTTCTTCAGAAAGGGTTTTCTACCAAATATCCTTGTAAATCTGCAAGTAAACACCTAACAAAACATGAAAGCCCCAATTAGTCTTTTCACACCACTGAATCACAAGTCTACAAGTCATTCTGCAACCAAAAACAATGAAATGCTTTTATCTCTTCATTATCATCATCATTTTTTTTCTTTTTACAGCCATATGTCCAACATGAATGTTTTTCAAGTAGAAAATGAAGGGGAAATATCCTCATTTTCTTGCTGCTCTTTTAAGAGGTTAATGGTTCCACAATACAAACTTCTTTCAAAACTATTATAATGGATATCAACCATGATAGCTCATGCCCACCCACTCACTCTCTCTCTCACTCTCTCTCTCTCTCTCTCTCTCTCTCTCTCTCTCACGCACGCTCCTGAAAGTTCTAATGCATGCTACACAGGAAAGTAAAGCATGGATAAAAAAGATTCAATCAAAAAAACGCCGGTGCCAGTTGCAATCATTGATCATTTTATGACAGAAAAATGAGTAGCAAAATTGCAGATAGCAGATATTGAAGTGAACATTTTCAACAGTCAATGATCCCAACAGTACATACTGGATACCAAGTTATGAGTATCACTTCCAAATCTTTAAAAGAAGAAATTTTTTCCATCCACTTTTCAAATGTCAACACGTCCTCCCCTCAAAAGCTCACCTTAATAACCAAATAACAAAATCAAAAATAAGATCAGGATAATCCAATCTTATTTTTAAAATTACACCTAAACTTCCCATGAATCATCCTATATAAAGTAACTCACATCAACCCCATTAATACCCCCAATTGCCACACCCTAAAAGGAAAAAAAAAAAAAAAAAATCTCTCAGAAAAATAATGCACATAAGCATCAAAGTTACCCAAAGGGCACAGATGAAACAAATAACCCATCTGATCCAACTAAGCTAGCAACTCACACTGTCACACATACATATACTCATGCACAAAATAATTCTTTTTTTCTTTTTAAAAATTAACAAGCTTCATTTATCTAAAACCATCAAACAAAAAAACCCATAAACACACAATTAAATAGACGCTTCTTCCAACCTAGTTAACAAGATTTTCACATCAATCGCATCGGAAAACTCATATTTCATTAAAGCTAGCAGCTCAAACAACAATTAAACAAAAACCACATCAAATAACATCCAGGAAACAACTAAAAAACACACAGATACACACCAATTTCCAACAAAACGTTTCAATTTCTCCATCAACACATACAATAAGAACTGGGAAGTGATAATTACCCCAATAGGTTAACTCTGAGATGAATGCTGAGCTCGATAAAGAGCTCATACATCTGCCCAATATCCGCCGCATTGCCGTGGGAGTACAGCAGCGTGGAAGTGGCCATAGGGTACCGCACGTACACCGCCAAAATTTCCGTGCCCCGCCGCGTCGGAAGCTTCAGTACGTCGACGTTTTCACGGTGAGGAAACGGGTGCAGCAGCAGCAAGCCCGTTGCTTCATCAGTAACCAGCTTATAGCTCGGCGGAGTCGGTGGGAAAAACGCCAGCTTTGCTGCCATTGATGACGTCACCCCTCCCATCTCTCCTTCCTCTCAATTCTATTCTTTGCTTCCCTCTTCCCTCTGTCAGAACACTGTAACTGTATCTGTTATGTTGAAAATATAAATATGTCTGAGAGAGAGAGAGTTGTATAGAAGTTTAGGAAACAGTAGAGAAAGAGTAGAGAGAGAAAGAGGAAAGGGAAAGTTTAGATGTGGAGTACATTGAGGAGAGTGATTATGATACTGTGACCAGCTGTGATGTTTGCTGTTATCATAGTATGGCCGTATATGCTATTTCTTTTTTCTTTTCTTTTTGTTTTAATTATTTTTGCAAATTTTTATTTTTATTATGTTCATTTATAAGTTCCTATGCGTTTTTTTTTTTTTGGCCTTTTCTTTTTTTCCCCTTTTCAGGAAGGGGAACAAATAAAAGGTGTCTGGCTATATTTTGCATCACAAGGAAACTTGCATTATAAAATGTTATTTGAGATAATACCATGAAAAATTGCAATATAGTAATTAAAATATTATCTAGGACATAAACATTTGATTTCTTGTTTTGTTATATTTAATAGAGATTGAATTCATATTCAATTTATAATTTGATAAATTACAATAACATTAACTTTTATAAATATTTAAAATTTCAAGCTAAATTTGAGTATGACCAAGAATAAACAATATGTGAAAGAGTCTTGTTATGACCAAGAACATGCCCACATTTCCACACTTATCCTTTTGTCCCTTATTTACCTCTTCAAGCAAAATTCAATTTGTCATGTTGAATTTCCTTAAGGTGAATTCAAAGATGTTTTTACTTTAAAAAAAAAAAATCATAAAATAGATAATTTTAATTAAATTATTGTCAATAACGATTGATTTTTTATTTATACTATGCAGTAAAAGTAAAATTATTTGAAGTGAAATCACAATAACACTTTATTCATTACATTTCAATTTATAGTCAGATTAATTCTTAAAATTATTTAGAAAAATGTCACTCTCCTATGGAATTCACTCTATAACACTAGGTGTAAAACACACACTCACACCCATTATCACCTTTCACATATCTTGGTGTGGTTAAATAGGATTCACTACTATATCATAATCATAATAGCAAAAAAGAAAGCTTTGATCATTACACTTTACACAACAAAGATGGATTCACTATTCAATTTAACCCCTAAAATTTGGTCAAAATTACTACAGCATTCAAGATTAATGAGCTGGTTCCAAGTTGTGGGGATTTGCAAAATGAATGTGGCTTCACATGTTGTCATCTTAGAATATTTGTTCTTCTAAAGTCTAAACTAATAAAAATTCTAGTCTCAATGAATGTTCAACACTAAACCATGCACATAATTTTAGGTCCCCACAAAGTGGCTCTAATGATTTTTACATGGCCACTCCCATTATTATTATTATTATTATTATTATTATTATTATTATTATTATTATTATTATTATTATTATTATTATTCTTTTTGAGTAAAATCTATTTTCATTTATTTATTTTGACTTAAATTAGTGTTCACTATGGCAACACATGGATACAAGAAAAGTATTAGTTACTTGAAACTCTACTAGGAAGATTCTTTAATCTATTATATGATTTTTATTTTTTTTAACACTTAGCAATGTAAAATTTAATACTAGTTTTCGTTGTTTGTTTTAATTTCATCTCAAAAACTAAATATTAAAATATTAAAAAAAATAAGCAACTCAAACTATTTTGATTTGGTTTGATTAAATTTCATATTTTCTTGTTAAAGAAAAACACAATATTTTACGTAAACTTTAAACCTAAAAATAAAGTAAGAATCAAATATAAACAACACATATTATTCATCTTCGTTCAACTTGATGAGAGAGAGAGAGAGAGAGAGAGAGAGAACCACAAATTACATTATAAGAACACACACTTAACAATCTCTAGCACAAAGCCCATATAAATATTGTGAAAAAAATTAAATAAAAAAATCAAATTTCAAGGGAAAAAAATGTTCCAACTTATAAACTTAGACCCTCAACACTTTTGGGGATGCCAACTCCATGTGTGTTTCCATGAGAATATTTTTTAGTGTATCAGAAAGTGGGGGAATGTGCTTGTGAATTTGAAGACACTTCCCTCAGATGAAGAAAAATAGCCCACATGTCTTCTGCTGGATTTCCTCTTTACTTAAAACAATTAGCAAAATAATTATAGTTTAATTAAGTTGAGATTAGAGGGATGTTGGAAGCTTCGGATCTTGTTAATATAATACAAAGAAATACTACTACTATATAGTTTGAGTTGGAACTTGAAAGCAAATGAGCTGTTTTAGTTGTCCAATATGCTTATCCCAAAGTTGTAAGTTTTAAGTTTGAGGCATAACCTAGTTTGGCCCAATTCAAGTTAATTACAGAATAGAGCACGCAAATTTATATTTAAAGGATATTGATTGACACTAAAAGAAATTATTTAGTAAATATATGTGTACTTGTCATATATAATGTGAGTTCTAGAATAATTTTTGTCATATATAATGTGAGTTCGAGAGTAATTTTTCAGAGTTGATCAGGATCAAGTTGACGAATGGGGTGTTGGACTAGTCTTGAGTTGATGTAAATTCTAAGAATATAGATAAATTTGAAATTAGTATTAATTGCTCAGTGAAAATTTTTCAACAATCAAGTTAATATTCAATTCAAAGTAGACAGTATAGGAAGAAAATACAGATATTTCAAGATTGCATACCTCAAAATGAAAGTATTATGCAGTATTTATAGATGAGTTTCATTGACAAGTATTAGGCAATTGATATGATTTCATTTAGAACTTTGGAAATATTGGGGGTTTAATGATGCGATTTATATGGTTATCGGGTCATTGGGTTAAGTTGAATTAGACCAACACGAGCTAAATATGGAGTATTCAGATCTTATGTTGTTTTTAAATTTCAACCTACTTTTAGAAGTAATCACACTTTTTTTTGGTATCAAAGCAATAAAAATTAATTGAATTATATTAAATCAACATGAACAAGAATTTTCCAACAATTACATGTAAAAAATGATCAATACTTGTTGCCTACAAACATTGAAATTGTTCTACTTGAGATTCTCATTGTATTTTTCACTACTCAATTTTGTCATAATTCAAGAAAAATCATCCAATGTAACATGAAATGCGTTAGAGTTGGTTTTCCTACATATATAATCATAAAAACATTGTGAATCACCCATCATTTTCAAAATACACAAGGTTATACACAAAAAAATTGAAAAAAAAAACGAGTTCAAAAAATTTCAAAATCTTTTTGTGTTAGAATAAATTTCAAGATTCTAAATCAAATTCATATGGCAGATTGGCAGAGGGTTTTTCGGCCCTCGCCCCCCGACCCCCACCCCCACCTAGGGATTAGCGTGTCCCAGAAACATGCGCTTTCTCCTTGGGTTGGCTGGACCACAAACTCTTTATTTGATGAAAGAAACAATTCCTATTGCACACCATTTATACTGTGGGCCTAATCCCCCTTTAACCTTTTATGGTTCACGTGTGTTGCCCAGCAGGCTTAGCCCTTCAGTTCCATTGCAGGCTGAAAACTGCGAACACGCTTGGGCTTGTCGGCTATTCATGGGTCTCACTAATGGCTCATGCGGATTCTTTTCCATTCTTTTTCTTCTTCTTTTCTTTTTCTTTTAACTGATCATCGTAATATATTGTTTCTGCACGTATAAATTTAAAATATCATAATACTGATGCTAATGATATTACTACATAATAAAACACTCAAAATAACTCTATCACATCGAAAACATAAAACTATGCATAAAAAAATTAAAATGTTTCATCTATATCATTAATGTCTCCACATTTTTTTTAGTGTGTGGGATTTTTTCTTCTCTTTTACCCTACTTATGCCCTTGAGAGAATTCGAGGCAGATAACAATTATAATTAAAAAGTATTAATAGGTTGGTTTTCTAGAATTAATTTTAGGAAAATATAGGATTAATTTATAGATTGTGGAAGGAGTGAGAAGAAAGTGAGGGCACAAAAAGAATATGGGAGATAAATAATATTTTTATTAAAAATTAAAAGCTTATTTAGAACCTTTAAAATCTTTTCTCAACCAATGAAATATTTAATAACAAAATAGGCATACAATAATTTAGTGTATGAAGCAATGTCATACCTGCCGTTGTATGAGTATAACGGCCATTTTTTTATATATTATAAATAAATAAAGAAAAAGCATTTATGGAAGTATATATTTAATAAATTATACAAAAATGTATGATTTTATTCAATTCTTATGGTGTAATTTTCAAATGGATTCTTAGAACTTGTTGACATAAAAATGAAATCAACCTAAGTTTGTATCTACCGTAGAAAAACCTCCATCCCAAAGGAACATGTCAAGGAGAAGTATAGAGCTACAAATTGGGATAATTCGGAATTGGAGCCTAAACGGACTTCTATTTAACTCCAATGCCGAAATGCAGTGCTTCTCTTTCCCTTTTTTTTTCTTCTACAATCGGCTACAATATATTAGCAGAAAATAAGCCTACTTTGCATTGCCTCACGATAAAGCAACATTGTAATCTTTCGTGAGCAACAATCTTTTTAATTTTTTTTAGCCTGAAAATGTCGGGGAGTGCAGAAGAACCTCAAAATCAAATGTTGGGGAGTTGTATGTACAATGAAAACTCTATATCATGTCCACTTTTTAGAGCATGACTCTAATGGGATTGTATTTCCAACTAGAGAAAAAAAATAGTGTGAAATTTGCCCTCAATTCCACGTAGTCCAATTCCTTGTTCCCCATGAAAAAATGTACGTGACTTTGAATGTTGATAAGGATGTGTCGAACATGATTCGTCTGCATTTGTGCTTAAAGATGACCTTAGTTGACATGATAATTGTCTGAAAAAGTGAACCTAGTGGATGGAGAAGGCAAAGTAGCTATACAAGCACATAATTACTTCATATCTTCAATTTCATACTGCATTTATTTTTTAGCATACTTTCATTATCCCAATTTGTAGCTCTTTGCATTATTCATTATATGCAGTTGTCTTACATAATACTTTTTCTTATGTGTTTTAGTACTTAAGTCTTCTATGTTAAATACTGAATTTGTTCATTTTAGTACTTATTCTCTTCTATGTTAAATACTGGGTATGTATGTTTTAATACTTAGGCCTTCATATTAAGTATTAAATTTTTTCATTTCAATACTTCGCTCATCTATGCTGAATATTAAATTTTATGATAAGTTGGTGCTTGCTCTTTTATGTAAGATACTTGATTTGTTCATTTCAATACTTGGCTCTTCTGTGTCAAATACTGCATTTGTTTGTTTGTTTTTTTTATTGCTTAGTTCTTTCTACGTTAAATATTGGATTTAGTCATTTCAGTACTTACCCCCTCCATTTAAGTACTTAAATTGTTTATTTCAGCACTTAGTTCTTCTATGTTAAATACTGATATTGTTTACTTAAGTATCTAGTTATCTTGTTGTTGAATACTAAAATTGCATAGTTGAGTACTTACAAATTGATCTTGCAACACTTTATTGACAATTATTAGGTATTTGACAATGTTATTTCTTTGCAATGAGTACCCATTTAGAAATGAAATAGAAGAGGATATTCCCTTCACAAGTGAACACAATATGATTTAGCGTTACAAAGGAATTCAATTAATGCTTGGAGTTAATGTATCCATGGAGGTGGGTAAACATTCCACGATGCTGAAGAGTTTAGAATTAAACTTAAAAATTATCTTGTTGCTATTAGAAGGTCCTTTATATATAAGAAAAATGAGTCCAAAAGGATTATAGCAATTTGTAGTTATAATAATTGCAAATGGAGAATATATGCCTTAAGGTATGAAGTTGACAAACTCTTTGGTATTCGAATATGCAACCTGAAACATACATGTAATGGGGGTAGTCTTTGGACGAAGGGACATCCTAAAGTTGATTCTGCTTAGGTTGCTAATGTAGTGAAAGAAAAATTGAGAGGAGAGCCCTATTACCGACCTATCAACATGATGAAAGATATTCATAGAGAATTTGATATAGAAATTCCATACCCTCGAGCATAGTTAGGTAAGGAACTAGCTATGCATGATATTCATAGGGCGGACAGGGGAACATTTGATAAGTTGAGATGGTATTGTAAAACTGTGAAGGAAATAAATCCTAGAAGTATTGCGGATATGAGATTGACCCAATAGCCTTAAAATTTCAACGATTGTTTATCTGTTTCACAACTTGTCTGGTGGCTTTCTCAGGGGATGCAGACCACTGATTGTTTTGGATGGAACTCACATTAAGAATAAGAATAAAAGATGCTTACTTAGTGTTGTCACGAAGGATCCTAATGATGATCTATTCACATTAGCATATGCAGTTGTTGATGCTAAAAATGATGTTGATTGGGAGTAGTTCTTATTGAAAACAATAGGGAGGGGGTGAATTAGGCCAAAAACTAAGTTTTTGTCACTTTAGAAGAAAATGAACAATACTTTTAAACTAGAAGTTCCAAACAGAATAACACAAATTTAAAGACAACAAAAAAATAAATGAGATACGGGATTTATAGTGGTTCGGTAAGCCTAATCCATTATCTAAACTTTCACTTAGGATTTTAATTTGCAAAGTTTCATTAATAGTTCCAAAGAGAATTAGTACAAATAAGTTTAATAAATATTAAAAACAATTCAAAACCAACTGAAACTATATTAAACAAATCGATAGATGAGAAGGAAAGGAATATTCTCGTAACACCCCTACTCGGGATAGCACTTAAGCTATGGCGCTACTCAGTTCAATCTTAAATTGAACCCACAATACAAATTAATAGGCCCATAACAAGCTTTTCAAGCTTATCAGAAATAGCAACGGATTTCAACTTAAACATTCCTTTGCCAAACATTAAATATGTACTATGATTCACTTTCTTATATCTAACAAAACATTCACATGCCTTAAGTCATCAACATCAACATGACATATCACAACGTTTCAAGTCTAGGCTTAACATTCAGATGATGCTATATATACATTCAAACACCTGATCTATTACAAAATATGTTCATATCCAGGCATGGAGTCCAAGTTCTTCACTTAATCCCTATCTCAGAGAATCAAAGATAGAACGGAAGGGTAAGTCCAAAAGACTTAGTAAAGGATAATAATCATAAGAAAATGAGATTTGTCAAGGAAGAATCGACTCAATAGATTGTAAATTAATAGTTAAGCTAAAACATACCAGGATACAGTTAAGCAGTCAGGAAATAATCAAACAGTCAAGAATCAATCGAACGATAAAGAATTAATCAGGTAAAACAGATAAGATCAACCGATGTAATTCAATAGGTCTAATGGATACGTACAACATATGTATCTTATTCCAGTCAAATAAAACTTACACAAGCATGACAACCTAGTACAAAACTTAACCTTATACCAATTGAGCTAAACTTACCCAAGCATGACAACCTAGTACTTAACTTACCCAAGCGTGACAACTTGATACGAAACTTACCCAAGCATAGTTTGGTACATAACTTACCCAAGCATAACAACTTGGTACATAATTTACCCAGGCATAACAGCTTGGTACATAGCATATTGCTGACAGAACGAATCAATAACATACCAATCAAACTCAAATAGATCTACAAGACCGATCATATGGCAAACAACACAAATCAAATGGATCAATACCAACAGACAACGAGAGTTTTAGGTGCCAGAACGAACAAGAACGAACTCTTAGCATATTGCAATCAAGAAATAACCCTCACAGTGGTATACATGTCAATTAACAGATAACAAATAAAATCACAAGCGAGTAGATTCCAATAACAAGTACAAGTACTCAAGTAAGTACGATTTCAATAAACAAGAGCAAAAACATAACACAATTAGATTGAATCCTCACAGGGTCATTCTACAAGAATAGATAGATATAAGTAATGCCAGTTTACTAGACCTTCACAAGGCATACAAAAATAAACACTCAGGAGGTTAGACCCTCACCTCCGTAGTCTCAAAGATTTGCAATCATCGAGGGACCCACTTGTTCGTCACCTAACCAAGAGAATAAATCAATAATCAAAATCCTTATTTGACCTTAATAACTACAATCTTACTGTGAGCAGTCTAAAATCGATAGCTATTCGTGAAATATGGTAGTTTTAGGGTTTTCTCTATCAACTAACTTAATTAATCCCAAATTTATCATAAATATATAGATCTGAGCCCACTAAGCTATACTATGATCCATGCGTGGGGAAAAATATTTACAATTCATATACCAATGTCTTTATTTCTTAACATAACACAAGATTCGATAAGGAATAATGGTACAATATATATTATTTCTAACTCCAGTCATTACCCAAGAATTGCTCAACTGGACCTCAAATTCACAAACCAATGTCACCACCACTATCGTCGCATTGAGGAGGTGAGACTATCTAAGCATCACCGCCATCACTGGAGACGAGCAACACCATTACCAATTGAAGCCTCTCAACTCTAGAAATCTAATGCCCGCTTCAATTTTAAGTTTTGCCATCGGGAAGGCCTCTAATTGGCCAAAAAATATCACTGATTTGCTCAACACCGCTGCACCCCACCACGTCCCATTCGGCTCCGCCAATCACCGGTTCACACAATTGAGCCCACCAACTCGTTCACCAAGCTGAGCCAATCAAGAAACACATTTGATTCGCCTCCAAACATCATCGAAAAGTAGAAACCCACAACTCTGCCGTGAGCTCTCGTCGGACCTCAGTTTTTGATCGTTTCTCCCATCAAACTGGGTTGTTCTTGGCACTGGCGTGCTCACCATGAGGAGAGGAAGAGAATGGTTGGATAAGTTTGGAGCTTTGGCCGTCGGAGGAAGTTCACCGGAGAAGGGGTTCATGGTGGTTTCATTGGAGAAGAAATAAAGAATGGGCAGTGAAAATGCAAAATCCAATATTTATAGATTTGATCTTTCCTTAATCGCAGATCGACCCCCAAAATTTTGGCTCAGTTTTCAATTAGGTCCTCCAAGGTTTCCACCAACTTCAATTCAGCCCCTAACAATGTGAATGCCTCACTCTGACCGCTTTAACCCAAAATATTAGCCATGCAACCCCAAAACTTTGAAAATATAATCCAATAAAGTCTTGCTTATTTGCACTTTGACCCCAAAACTCTCAAAATTTTTGCAATCAAGTCCTTTTTATTTATTTTTGGAGCCCTAAAATTTGATCAATCAATACCTTAATTTCTAAATCCTTATTTTTTGAAATACAAAATTTTAGGGGTGTTACAATTTCAAAGTCCCTAACATAGAAGACTGCATGGCTGATGGTAGTTTTAGCTAGAAGTAAACAGCACACCACTTTTTTTTCTCCAATAAGGTACTTCAAGAAAGTTGATAATTGGAGCTGAATATTTCTGTAAGCAAATGCTTGTCCTTCTGAGTGCATCTTTTTAGAATTAAATGGTGGATCTTTTGCTCATGTTGGATGTTCCAATGATAACTTTCCATAGATGGGCTACAACGGTAACTTACCAAGTTTGGATGCCATTCTTCAATCAAAGGAGATTTTCTATCCTTCATTAATGTCTCTATAGTGCCCTTTCCATATGAGAGAAATTACTAATATTTTGTCCAAATATACAATGACCTTAAGATGGAAACAAATCATGAATTGCCTCTATCCATATGAGATAAATCAACAATATTTTATCCAAAAACACAATGTCCATAAGATGGAAGTAAATCATGAATTGCTTGAATTAAGGAGATAAACATGTTATTGTCATTCATCAAAACCATAATCTAACAATCTCCCCCTTTATGATGATGACAATTATTTGAATAAGTGGCTCCCCCAGTTTTTTGTACTTAGCATGGATAGAAAAATTTTCAACATAGCTCCCATAGAATAAGTGACTCTCCCTAATTTTTGTACTTAATGTGGAAAGAAAGAGCTTCAACATATTCAAGGTAATTAATAAGTGATAAATTTGTCAAATTCCTTTGAAAATACCAAAGTGGTGTATTATCAGAACATACAAATAGAAATAGAAACATGAAACATTTCCCCCTTTATCAAATTTGTCAAATTCCTCAGGAAATATCAAGGTGATGGCATATCAAACATACAAATAGAAATAGAAACGTAAAACATAAACATCTCCCCCTTCATCATAAAAAAGAGGAGCAACTTGAGATTGGTGCCTAATTTCAATGTGCTTGGTACGAGAATGCAAGATAGGATTTTTTGTTATGCTAGTTGCACTGGTATTATCACAAAATTGGAATCTTATGAAAATGCAATCTGTAATCAAGTAAAGTTTGTTTCATCCAAAGGAGTTAAGTGAAACAGTTACCTAATGCCATATATTCTGCTTCAGTAGCGGACAGGGCCACAACAATCTATTTTTTACTGCACCAACTTACTAGGCATTTGTCCAGGAGTTGGCAACTTCCAAAGGTATTTTTTTTATCTATTCGATAACCTGTATAATCAGCATCTAAAAATTCAACAAGGTCAAATTTAGATGTTTTAGTATCCACAATCCAATGTCTTTAGCTCCTTGAAGATAGCATAGTATCCTTTTAACAGCCTTGAGGTGGGATTCCTTTGGATTTGCTTGGAATCTGGCACAAAGACTTGTTGAAATAAAATGTCAGGTTTGCTTGTTGTAAGGTATAATAAGTTGCCAATCATCCCTCTGTAGAGCTTTTTCATCAAGTTTGTTGCAGAAGACCTATTTGGTTTCGATTATTGGTCTATCATTAAGTTGTTCAACTAGATCTTATGCTTTGTTCTTCTCAAATTGCAATTATTCTTCTTTCATTGCTTCCATCGCTTCCATCGCTTCCATCCATGAGTTATCATTGATTGCTTCATTGATATCTGAAGGTGCAATAAGAGAGAGTAGAACAAGGTTAGAGTTAGCCATATTTGACTCTTTTACCCGTGATCTTGTGGTGATTCCATCTTGGGGATTTCCAATAATATTGTCTATTGGATGGCTTGAGGCGTGCTTGAACTTTTTGACTTTTGCTCATTGCAGACTTCGAAACTTCCTTTGGAAGGGGATTTATTGTGCTCTTCTTGACTTTTCGAAGTTCCTCCAGTTTTCGGAGAGTTTGCATTTTGTATGATTTCTACAATTCGATCAACACCTATGGACTCTGTGCTCAAAAGGTTTTCTTGGCAACAATAAGGTTAGTTTCATCAAATATAACATGTATAGATTCTTGCACTATTTGCTTTTGTTTATTATACACTTGATAAGCTCTACTGTAACTGGAATATCCAATGAAAATACCTTAATCTGATTTGGGTTCAAACGTCGCAAGATATTCTCGCTCATTTAAAAAAAAAACACTTACAACCAAATACAAGAAAGTATGAAATGTTAGGAATTTTTCCATGCCAAATTTCATAAGGAGTCTTTTTCATGAATGGTCTGAGAAATATACGATTTGTAGTATAACATGCAGTATTTACTGCTTCCTCCCAAAAGGTTTAGGTAAATCAAATTCATTAAGCATAGTTCTAGCCATTTCTTGTAAGATATGGTTTTTTCTTTCAACTACTCCATTTTGTTGAGGAGTTTTAGTAGCAAAAAAAAAAAAAAGAGAGAATATCTATTTACATCACAGATACAATAAAATTATTATCATCAAATTCGGTACCATGGTTAGTCCTAATTTTATCAACAATGTATCCTTTTTCATTTTGTAGCTTTTTAGTTAAAGAAATAAAGCAACTAAGAGCATCACTTTTATGAGCAAGAAAAAGAACCCATGTGAATTGAGAAAAATCATCAACAATTACAAACAAATATTTTTTACCACTAAGAGTTTTAATTTTCATAGGACCACATAAGTCTAAATGTAGAAAATCAGGAGGTTTGGATGATGCAATATCATCTATTGGTTTAAATGAAGATTTAACATGCTTTCCTTTGACACATGCTCTATCTTTAATGAACTTAATTTTAGGAATGCCTCTAACTAATTCTCTTTTTGCAAGACAAGTTAATAGATTTATGTTCACATGTCCTAACCTCCTATGCCATGTCTAAGATGTTTCTTTTGTAGCAATAAGACATTCAACATTTTAGTTCGATAGGGTATCAAGATCAATGCAATATATGTTATTTTCACGAGATGCAGTAAAGATTATCTCCCCATCTTTTGAAACAATGCAGTTAGTAAGCTGAATAATGTACATTATATCCACAATTGCAAAGTTGGCTGATGCTTAGCTAATTATGTTTTAGTCATTCTACCAACCAAACGTTGCCAATGGAAATACCAGTTCTTTTGCCAATTGTCCTTTTTCCAACAATTCTATCTTTAGTGTTGTCAGCAAAAAGAACATTACCTCTATTGAAGTGCTCAATGTTTAAGAAGGTTGATTTATTTCTTATCATATGCCTGGAACATCCGTTGTCTAGATCCCATTTCTCTTTGGAATGTGCCATCTTTGTTGCTTCCTACTGCCAATTGTCTATTTTCCAACAATTCCGCCTTTATGTTATCAGCAAAAAAAACATTACCTTCATCAAAGTGCTCAATGTTTAAGAAAGTTGATTTGTTTCTCGTCATATGTCTGGAACATCTGCTGTTTAGATACCATTTCTCTTTAAAATGTGCCATCTCTATTGCTTCCTACTGCCAATTGTCCCTTTTTCCAACAATTCCGCCTTTATGTTATCAGTAAAAAGAACATTACCTTCATCAAAGTACTCAATGTTTAAGAAAGCTGATTTGTTTCTCGTCATATGTCTGGAACATCTGCTGTTTAGATACCATTTCTCTTTAGAATGTGTCATCTCTGTTGCTTCCTACAAAACAGATGCATTATTCTTTGTACCCATACTTTGAAGGGTCCTTCTATGTTAGCTTTTGGCACCCACATAAATTTGGTTCCAATGTCCCTTTTTAAAGGGCATCTATATGCAATGTGTCCAATTTTTCCACATGTATGGCAAGTTCTTTTATTATATGTTTCATTAAAAAATGTTTTGGTTTTTTCATAGGTTTTGAAACTTACAACCTCTTTCTTTCCTTTGATTGTTCTCTTTAGATTATAATTTTCTTCCAAGTCTTTTTCTTGCTCTCTATTCATGCTAACTAATTTGTTTCCATCATTAACACCTTTATTTCATATTATTATAACTTTCAACAAGTTCAATTTTTTCATTATAAATGATTTGAATTTGATCTTTAAGAAAGCTAATTTCATTATGCAACTCAAGAATTCCATTATGACATTTTTTATGCAAACTAGATGAATAAGAATTCTCACATTCATATTCAAAATCACTGGAATGGATTTCAAAATGAAATTATACCTGATTATTTGTTGTAAGGCAATTGTCTTCTTTGTAAACTATTTAGAGTCCGAGCCATCCCACATTATATTCATTGCCTTTTACTTTGCTCCCCTTTCTATTTTGACACTTCTTTTTAATTTTGGACAATCTGGACTTTTGTGTTCTATTTCATGTCATTCGTGGCAAACGATATGTTCTGACCTTGTTTGTTTAAAGTTACTTCATTTGGCAATTCCTTTGGAACTACATCTAAAATGATTTTTTATTTGCATAAGTTGTTTTAGCCGTCCAGTTATCATTGCGATTTCATCATTTATAGATTCCTTGCTTAGGTCTTCTTCATATTCAGAAGGTTCCATATGATCGAAAGAAAAAACAACGTATTTCTTTACTTTGTTGTCAAAGCTTTTTTCTTTTGCTAGGAGGGTTAGCTCATGAGAAATAAGGGATCCAATCAATTGTCCCATAGCAAGAGTGCTTCCTTAGTATGAAAGTACTCTTCCCAGTGAGCTTAATAGCATTCATCCTCTATTGGCAATATTTATCACCACATCTATAATATACCCTATTCTTGGCACTCTTTGTTTGCTTTAGTGTCCTATTAGTTTTAATGGCATGTAATTGCACAGCTTTCTGAAATTCTGCCTTTGTGCTGAAAATCATACCTAAATCAAATGTGGGATCATAAATCTCAATTGGATTGAATATAGGATGATTCAGGCCTTCTTAATCTTCATCAAATAACCTATGCTCATCAAACTCATTTTCATTGTCAACTAAATCATCCCCACCAGATTCATTACACTTATTTGACTCCTTATCTTGGTCATTTGAATTGTCATCTTTGTCACTTTATTTGATAGCTTGCAGATCTCTTCATCATCTACATTTCTAGCAAATAAACTATCATCATCTATTGTCTAATCTCCCTGCTCATAATAACTGTCAACCAGTAATTCTTAAACATGCAAGTCACAATCATAGCCTTGACTTGCTTGCACTCCCTCAGAAACACATTTTGTATTTTCTTTTGCAGTTTTTAGTCGTCCATTACCTCATCAATCTCTTTAAATGTGTTCTCTAATTCAATATCATCCACTTCTTCATAATTACCTTGCACTAGATCAACATCATCCAGATTCAAGCTTTCATGTTCCTCATGCAATTCCTCTTCTTGGTGTTGCAAGTGTTGTGGTTCATCTAATTTAGGTTGCACAAGAAACTCATCATTAATTTCATTTTCAGAAGCCTAAGTATGTTGTAGGTCTTCATCCACTTGAATCCCAACTTTAAATTCATTCTCATCAACTTGTGTTAGACCTATCCTCAATACCATCTTCCTTTTCTACTTGACTTTGCTCCAATTGATCAATTTTTGGATCATCATGTTGCATTAGATCCCTATCCTCAGCCACTACATTACCTTATTCTAAAATTTACTCCAAGGGGTGATTTAGGTGATCTTCATTCTTATGCATATTATGCTAAATATTTGGAGGATTATAGTCAACATCAACATATACTGGTATCTCAATCTTGATAGCACTGAACTGGGATGAATGCTTATGAATTCGTGTATCCCTACTTAATAACTTGAAGCCAGTAGTTAACCTTACATGGTATCTCCTCTTCTTCCCTAAACCTTTTATGTAGGAACTGAATTCATATTGGTTGAGCTTAGATATTTGCTTTTCTCTCCACGTAGACAAACTTCAAAACTGAGTCGCCAACATAATCATCCTTGGGGAAATTAACAAATTGTCCACCATAATATATAGCTACAGTCAGGCTATGTGAACTGGGATCTAATAAGAAATAAGTAATATGTACTAAATTTAGTGAGAGTACGGTCAACATGTGCTTATGGACAAAATGGAAATAGTAAAAAAAAAAAGTAGGCCAATATGTGCTAATATGAACAAATTAGGAAAAGTCAGTAATGCCAACATGTGAATGCAAACAAAATTTAACAGAAAATAGTAGGCCAAACATGCACACATATCATGGAGACATAAAGCAAGCATGGGGGACCACTATCACATACAAAAGTTGCGAAAAAAATGCAATTGGAACCATTTCACAGAAACGCCAATGCTCTAACCCTACAATAAAACTCAAAAATTTGTGCAATCGACAGCAATACCCCGCAACTAACTGAAGATGTGCATAGATAACCATAAAAATAACATAAACCAAAAAGAAGGACCAAAAAACTTATGGTATTGTGCAGGTGGGAGATCATTGTATCTCTGCGACTATTTAAACATAATTTTCCTCCAAGATGTGATCTTTACATTGGGTGAGGGGTAGGTTTTAGAATGGACATAATTTCTACTGGAAATTCTGTAAGAGTTCGGAAGAGGGATTAGATTACAGAAAGGGAAGTCTATGCTAACTAGGGATTTGGACTTACTATTTGGGGACTTTTATTTTTAAGCAGTGACTTTTTCCTTCCTTTGGCTGATATGGAATTTTAAGTAAGGTGGTGGATGAAGTGTTTATTTTTATTGACCTAGCAAGTGACTAAGCAAATGCCCACCAACTGACGTAGGAAAAAATTGGTCGAAATTTGCCAGCTAGTCAATGATCATTAGATGCTCTTAGTTCTCACATCCCTGATGTGTGAGGGCCAGACGTGGAGGAGATATTTATACATATGTTGCTAGATGCTAACACCATTGACTTATTGACAAACAACATGTATGTTGAGATATGTATACTAAAGTTGGCATACAAGTTGAGGCAATACTTCCAGCAGCCTTTCAGCATATCGTTCGTTACTGAACAGTTTTACAACTTGAAGGATAGGTACGGAATAGTCACCATAATCATGAAGCATCCAAACGTGCGGTATAATGAACGTACGGGGGAGATGTATGTGCCACCTGAGTTGCGTGATAAGCTTACTCATGTAAGAATATGTTTGATTTACCAAATTATTTCCTTAACGGTTGTTTTTCTTGCTTTCTTTTTTTGGCAAAATAATGTAATAATTTTCTAAATTATTTTCATATGCATATCAAGCCTTTATCTATGTGATATTTTTAGCGGGGGGAGCCCCGATATGATTTGTTATGGAAATTTTTTGCATAGCCGATACCTATTGACCCAATTGATAATAGGGAAGATGCGGTTCATGCCGAAGTATAGTTGTGTGGGGATTAACTTCACTCGATTGTTGTTGCGAATTTTGATGCATCTCGTACATCCTTTCATTACTATAGACCGTAGGCACCCACATGGTCACCAATACAATCAGGGGTGGAGAGAGATCCTAATCCTGGACCTTTTGTACCTCCACCACGTGATGAAGAACATAATCATAATGATAGGACATCAGCGGATGGTCAGGTGAGCCACACACGGCGTGGATTGATGTGACGTCTGACGACGCCACGTGCATCCAACTCTACTAGTACAATCGATGTTAGCACCGCGCAGTGCAGGTCACAAAATCTACCATCGCCATAGGATTAATCCAGATGCACATGCATCAACTTTCTTCATGTTGTGTACAACAAACTATGAATCGTCTTGACTTTATTGTATTATTAAAGTAAACTCATATTGGACATTAAAGAGTATTAATATACCACTGTTAAACATTACTTTGCGACTTATCAAGTAATGTATTATTAAATCACAAGTAAACAAATTTCATCACTAAAAGTGAATAAATTATTATTATTATTATTATTATTAGGTAGCTTTATGTGGTAATTAATATTCTAAACATTTAATTGGTTTGCATTTTTGTTGATTAATTTGTTTATTTATCTAAAGAAATAATTACATTAAATGAAAATAAATATGGACAATATAATTCTATTAATATTATTTTATTTAATATATTTGTATGATTTATCTCTATTACATTTGATTAAATGTAATAATACAACTCTATTATATTCTATTATGTCTGTATAATTATATCTAATTTATTTAATAATACAATAATTTAATAATTTCCAAGTCAAATAATTTTGAGTGTATTCCTAAATTATATATTATAAAATAGTGCAATAATAAAAATGTATTAAGCTATTTTTTTGCAAATTATTGAATCTATTAAATGTATTTTTTACCAGTATGTAGACATATATTATTAATCATATATATATATATATTTTAAAATTTATTAATCTGTTTCATATACTTAATTCAATATGTATTTTTTATTAATTTAATAAATTTAATTTTAAATACTTAATTTGCCTTTTAATAATTATTTTAATTTTAATTAATGAATAATTTTTCCAATGTCATACAACATATATTATTTTTAGAATAAAGAAAAAATAATATGTCAAATTAAATAATCAAACAAATTAATTATACATCATTTCATTACAACCATATTTCAATCATTACAAATATATATATATACACACATGTATATCATCCAATCAATATATATATATACTACATTAAAAAATCACTTTCACATACAAACCTAATAAAAAAGTAACTGATTTGACATCAACAGTAAAGTTTGTCTCCCCCCAAAACATAAAAAAACAAACAACTCGTTCTCAAATCATTTTCCATATTTTTCCAAAACAAAAAGAAACACTTAGCATATTCTCCAAATTTTCTCCTAGAAATCCATTCTTCCAAAACATTTTCTACAATTCACCCAAAATGCAAGACAACAAGCCCTTTGCCTTTTTGTATAATGGTTGATAGTATTTATGGATAAGATAACAACAAATTAATTGGAATAGTGCCAAATAGCTTAGCTCTATATAGGAATTTATGTGGCTAACTATATGAGCTCTGCATTAACAAATACCAACTTGCTGAAAGTAGGGTTGTCAATTGACAACCCCAACGCAACTTGATTGCATTCTAGGTAATGTTTTCAAAATCGTACCGGTGGCTTTACTGGTTATCGGTTCAATCGATTCAACTAGTTTAACCACCGGTTCAACCGATGTGATGTTATAATGATGTAATAATTATAAATAATTTTATTAATATATATATACACAATATTTTCTATATTGGCAAATAATAATAATAATAATAATAATAATAATAATAATAATATCAAAGAAATTATTTCTCCAAACGAAAGATAAAGATAACCCAATTATAAATATTTACCACAACTATTTAATGTTTCTCAAGTGATCATCACATCAAATTTCAAGTTCAACACTTAACATAATAAAATAAGTTTTGTTGCACTAAATGTCTCAACCATCAAGGATCCAAATATAAGCACTACATCATTGAGTTCCATTTCTAAAGAAATAAAAACATGTTTCACAAACTACAATGAACAAAATAATTAATCATCATCTTCATCAATAAGGTGATCCCTTTGATGTCTTAAAATATGGTTGACTTCACCAACATTAGAGCTCGAGCTCATGCCACCAAATTTGGATGAATCAAATTGATCATTAATCATATCCGTGTCATCTTCATCACCTTGACAAAGAAATACTTAATGATAATATGAGTAAAATAGGAACAAAATAAGATATTAACAAAATTAATGGATGAATAATATAGAATACGACCTCTAGACGGACGCAAGTTTTCATTGCATAACTCATCCTCAAGCATTTCTTCTAACTCATCACAATCAAGCTCTCCACTTGGCTCTTCATCAATTATCCAAAAATCCACTTGTAAGTACTAAAATAATAAAAATGTGAACAATTACTACAACAAAAATTTAACTAATGACAAAAGAAAAGTAAAATTTTTAATTCTTTACCGTTGTTGCAAGCGCAAATTATAATGAACAAAGACAAGATCATTTAGCCTTTGATGCTCCAACCTATTCCTTTTCTTAGTATGGATGCGTTCAAATACATTCCAACTATGCTCACATTCAGAAGAAAATGAGGTTTGACTCAATATCTTGATAGCAATCTTCTGCAAGTTAGGGGCATCATTACCAAAAATCCTCCACCATTCATCTTAAAAAACAATTATACACCATGTAGAAAAATAAGATTAAAATCACATGATAGCAATAAAATATCGATAATAAAGAAATAAATAAATCAATACTAAATACGTACTGCGCCTTGTAGTTTTTGCATTATTGATTACTAATTTCCTTCCGAAACTATTCCTACGCTCCCGACACATACTAATCTCATCCAACACATTATCTACTCTTCGACAAAGTTTCTCAATAACATCAAGTAGACCACTCATAGCCTCAACACTTTGTGAAGGGCTCTCTGGATCATATTGAAAAGCAGGATTCAAGTAAAATGCAGCTGCATGGAGGTGTTTGCGCAACATATTATCCCACCTATTATTGATAATATCAATATAGGTGTTGTACAAATATTCCTTATTTTTGAATAATTCCTTTATGCCCTTTATCGCCCTCCACGTCTCCTTATACACATAGCCTAGTGATGGCTTTTCATCAGAATCACAAATGCGTAATAATCTCTTAAGTGGACCCATTATCTTCACAACAATTAAGGAATTATTCCAAAATGTGCTATCAAGAACAATTTGCTTAACCTCCCTACCCTTTTCAGTCTTCAAAAACTTTTTAAATCCTGCACTTACAACCATAGTTTCCAAATGTTCTTTGTGATCATAAAGACTCTTCAACACTATGAATGTTGTGCCAAAGCAAGTATCTCCTGGACGAATAATTTTAGTCTATCAACCCATTTTCTAAACCATGCATGAGGCCATTTATGATTGTAAATAAAAACAGTGATCCTTGAAGCAAGAACAACCAAAATTTTCACTAATGTCAATTCTCCAGTATCCTTCATAATCAAATTAATGAATGAGTAGAACATGGAGATCAATAAATAGAATGATATTTTTTGGAGAGCAATTTTCTAGCTTTTTTGTAGTGCCTTACATTATCAGTGACCATATGAACAATATTATTAACACCCACTATCTCAACTATATCAGAAAAGAGATTGCACAAAGTCTTTGCATCGCTTTCAATATTGGAAGCATCAACAGATTTAATAAATGATACCCCAGATGGACAATAAACCTAGAAATTTATCAACGATCTATGACTCTAATCAGTCCAACCACTACCTATAATTGTGCAACCAGTTTCAACCTATTTACTTCGAAGAGTATCAATAGTTAATTGACATTGAGTTTTGGCTTCTTTAAGTAAAGGGACTCTTAAAGCATGATAAGAAGGACCAGTGTATCCATGACCCATTGTTGCTATCCTACTTATCATTGGTTGAAAATATGGTGAACTCACAACATTAATCAAAATGCAATAGTCATACATCCACAAAGCAATAAACATATCAGTATCATGCCATATATCTTTACTCTGCAATTTTACTTGTATGCTAGGTTGAGATGAATCAATTCCATCACCAGCTTTCATGTAACTCCCAATGTAAGCGGTTTTTTTTCTCTTATTACTCCCACTTACATTTTGTTACTAGTTAGATTTGGAATTTCTTCAATATCATCTCCTTTAATGTCACATGTAACATCATCATGCAAGTCCAATTTAGATGCAACTTTCTCCTTTTTATTATTTGTAGTTTCAATTGGTGATCCTTTGATCTGAAAGCGAATATCAGCAGGAACTTTAGGACAAACTTTTACATTACCGGTAATGCCAACAAGATGTTGCTTCATACGATTGATTCCTCTACTACTAATTCCTTGATTACAATATAAGCATTTGAGAGTTCGAGTCTTCCCACTAGAAGGTACTTCATACCAATATTTCCATGCTATGTCACTCCTTTGATGAGGATTTTGACCACAACTTTCGGATTAATCTATTGATTGTGACGAGTCTTCTGGTGGCACAGGTGGTGCGGAGGAAGCAATATTTTCCATGTCCTACAATTTCAATGAAAATAGTGAGAAAAAGAATCAGAGGACATAAATGATATATTAAAAGTATAAAGAGAAGTCACAAAGAAGGTATTTGACGGCTATGGAATTCAAATTTCATTTTATTTGTTTCTCCCATTTATTCTCAATTTTTCTTTTTCTATTTCTTGAATGGAACTTTTTTCTTAATATTATTATTTTCCATGATAATATAATATATGCTTTTTCTAATTAGTAATTAGGATTAATTAATAATTTCAATAACTACTACAAAATAAAGAATCAATATTAATGGCCAAAACCACCATTGTCTCAACAGCCAACATACATGCTTACAAAAATTGTGAAAAAATGGATGTGTCAAAAATAAACACAAACACATGGTATAAACTGTAACAGACTAACAGGATATATAAACCAAAGTTGCTAATCTAAACAGTTGAGCAATGAGCAAGCTTAGTTGACCCACAAATCATTTCAAGTTTTTAGGACAAGTTGTTTCCTAATTTACTAAAAATATCAAGTACCTTAAGAAATTAATTGCAACAACTTTGCAACCCACGTTCAACAATAGTCGTCTGGCCGTCGGGTAGGAAATGAGACAAGCCAATGAATCGAAAATGGGAAAATCTCAAAAATGAGAAAAGCTAATGCCACGGCAGTTGAGATGAGAAAAGCCGACATGAGCCAAAATTTTTGAAATACAGAGAGATTAGAGAAGCATAAAGGTAAAGTAGAAATCAGAAATGAGAAGGAAAGAAAATTGGAAAAGCCCTAAGTGGCCCCTGCCCCCCACCCTTTGCTTTCTCTTTCCATTTTCTTGACTTTTTTGGTTTTTAACATTTTCTTTTCCCTTTCCAGTGGCTCAGCCTCCGTTTTTAGTTTTTACTTTTTACTCTTTTCAATTTTCATCTTTTATAAATTGTAAAATAAATAAATAAATAAAATAAAAGTGTGAACCGGTTAAAAATCGATCGAACCGGTATCTGTTTGATCGAATTTTTTACTGATTTTGACCAATTCACACTTGGTCAATTCATTACCAGTTTTTTCATTCAAACCGGACCAAAAATGCCACCGGTTACCATTCGGACCGGCCGGTTCGATCCGGTTATGAAAACCCCGATTTTGGGGGTAAAATTTTCCTATAGTGTTTCCCTTAATAATGGTTTGGACCTTGGCTATCTCAAAGAGGAATTCAAGTCTGATAGTTTCTTCCAAAGGCTTCAATAATCTGTATTGTGTAGTAGGAAAATAGAAATGGCTTGTGTTGCTCTAATCTCACTCTTACGAACACTAGAGCAGATCCCTCAATATATCCAGTGGATCACTTCTCTTCAGGAGAAGGTTAGCATGTTGTTAGTGATTCTTGAATATTCTTCACAAAAAAACGGCCTAACAATCAATCATTTGGAGGGGCAAATCAGAGATGCATCATTTGAAGCAGAAGATATCATACAATCCCATATGTCAAGATAAGTCTGTTCAAGATCTATAATTTGTGGAGTTGGCAGCTATTTTTGGGAGATGATCTCCACTCTCAAAAATATGATTCATACCATCCATCTATGTGAAAGGTTGCAAGGCTTAGAGAAGGTAATAGATGAATTTGATTCCATTACGGAAGCTCTCTCTAAGATCAAAAGGTGGGAAAGTAGAAGACCTGCAGCCAAGGACTTCTTTGACTGCTAGCCTTTCATCAAGATTTGTTGCTATTGTAACTTGGAATGATCTAGAATCACAATTATGAAACAATAATAAAGAAATTCAATGTAATTGACAACAAGATTTAACGTGGTTCAGCGATGTGCCTAATCCACCCAATAAAGAAAAAGAATTTTATTGATCTCAAATCAAAGTTGAAGTATAAACTTGAATCCCACAAATTCACGAAAACACCTAACACCCTCGTTCTAAATTTCATCTTGAGAAATTGACTCAAAAACAGTAAAGAAACCATTGTGTTATGTTCGTGATACATATCCTGGAAGAAAAATGCTAAACTCATACCCGAAAATGTGCTCTGTTTTGCTGAGTTGCAGGTGCTTTGGCGCAACCATCTTGTGCCAGGGCATAGGATTGTAGAAGACGCCGCACTAGGGCATGCACAACTTGCACCCTGGCGTGGCATATCACCGTGTTGTGCGCCTGGGTGTGCGCATCTTGAGCCCGAGCGTATGATTCTAGAATGTCTTACGCTCGGGCACACGATTCCAGAATGTCTTATGCTTGGGTGCAAGCCGTGCAGCCTGCATCCAGTATTCTAGTAGCATGTGCGCTTGGGCACGACACTCCTCACGCTCGGGCGCACGTCGTTGTCCAAACTCACGCATATGTACATCTACGTTCTTATTTTATCTGATTTGCTCTGTTTTGCTCCGTTTGTCTTTCGATTCTCATCAATTCAGCCCAAATTTCAAGGCAAAATCAATAATTCTCCACCTTAACTTAAAATTCACCATCTATCTTCTTTGTCCTTGTCCCTAAAAGGGCATGTTATCTGAGTTTGCAAACATTAACTAAATCCGAGCAATGCTCGAATTTGATTCCTGGAATATCCTAAGTCAACATGTCTGTCGGATTATCCTTAATCCCAAACTTGTCAACCAACATGACTCCTTGAAATACTATATCCCGGATAAAGTGATACCTCACATCTATGTGCTTTGTTCTCTTATGAAATGCTTGATTCTTTGACAAGTGTATGGTACTTTCACTGTCACAAAATACCTTAGTGATCTCAGAAGTCATACGCATATCATCGATCAGCCATTTTAGCCAAATGCCTTTCTTGACGCCTTTAGCTAAAGTCATGTACTCAGCTTCTACTGTACACAGTGCAACTGATGACTACAAAGTCGTCTTCCAGCTAATTGTACAACTTGATACACAAAACACATAGCCTATCATAGACCTTTTGCTGCCCAAATCTCTGGCATAATCCAAATCCACATAGCCAATAATTCTAATAGTAGAATTCGATTAACTATACCTCAAACATTTGTCTGCAAAGCCTCTCAGATACCTCATGATCCATTTCACAGCCTGCCAATGAGTTTTTCCTAGCTTATGCATGTACTTGCTCACAATACTGACTGCATATGAAATATCTGGCCTAGTGCATACCATAGCGTATATCAAGCTACCAACTGCACTAGCATATGGCACATTAGACATGTGCTCCACCTCATCTTCAATACTCGGTGATAGATTTGATGGGAGCCTGAAATAAGTTGCAAGTGGCGTACTAACTGGCTTGGACTTATCCATCCTACATCGCTCAAGCACTTTCTCAATGTAATGTTGTTGAGACAAGTACAACATTCTTGCGTGTCTGTCTCGGATGATCTCCATGCCCAATATCTTCTTTGCACTGCTTAAATCCTTCATCTCAAATTCTTCACTTAACTGAGCTTTTAATTGGTTGATCTTAGATACGTTTATAGAGGCAATCAACATATCATCAATATAAAACAGCAAATATACGAAAAGGCTATCACTACAAATTTTATAATATACGCAACAATCAAATTTGCTTTTTGCATATCCTATCTTGGTAATAAAAGCATCAAACATTTTATACCACTGCTTGGGAGACTGCTTCAAGCCATATAATGATCTCTTCAAAAGGCATGCTTTATTTTGTTTCCTAGAATAATGAATCCCTCTGGTTGGCTCATGTAAATTTGTTCCTCCAACTCACCATACAGAAATGCTATTTTCACATCCATCTACTCCAACTCCATATTAAATAGAGCAACCAAGGCAAGTAAAACACAAATGGAAGTATGTTTTACAACTAGGGAGAACATGACTTCATGAAAGTTAATTCCCTTTCTCTGAGCAAGGCCATTAGTAACCAATCGTGCCTTGTATCTAGCATCTTCAATCTCGGGAATCCCTTCCTTCTTCTTGTAGATCCATTTGCAACCTACAATCTTTTGCCCTTTGGGTACATCAATAAGCTCTCATGTGCTATTCTTGTGTAGAGACTCCATCTCTTCACTCATAGCTACAACCCATTTATCAGAATCTTGCCTAGAAATTACCTCTGTATATGAGACTAGATCATCTCCTACAAACTCCTTGATTGAACTCAAAGCATAAGCTACCAGATTTGAGTAAGCGAACTGCTGTGGTGGTTTGTCTGCCTCCTTTCCCTATCGCGAGCCAAGCGATAATTTTGTAATGGTTCATTTTCCTACTGTTGATTAGGTGATAGCACTCTCACCAGCTTCATCTACCATCTTCTGTTTCCCCTTTGAAACTTGTGGAGTGTCAAGTTCAAACTCCACCTTCTCCTTAATGCCATGTTGACTGCTTTCGGGCTGCTCCACATTCTTCATTATTGCAGACTCATCAAATGTCATATCCCTACTGATAATCATCTTGGAGCACTTATCATCATTATACCACAAACGATAACCTTTAACTCCATCTGCATAGCCTAGAAATATGCACTTCCTTGCCCTTAGCTCAAGCTTTCCATCCCAGACTTGAGCATAGGCTGGACACCCAAATACTCTCAGATTTGAGTAATCGGTAAGAGACCTTCCATAGGTTTCTTGCAATCCAAAGCAGTTGATGGTGACTTATTCACGAAATAACACGCAGTGTTAATTGTTCTGCCAAAAAATTCTTGGACAATCCGGCTTTAAAGAGCATACATCTAGCTCTTTCCAAGATAGTTTTGTTCATCCGTTCTGCAACTACATTCTGCTGTGGTGTATGTACAACTGTGCAATGTCTCACAATTCCTTCCTTATCGTAGAATTCTTGAAATTCCTTGTTGTAGAACTTCAATCCGTTGTCAGTCCTCAAGCACTCGATCTCCTTTTCTATCTGCTTCTCAATCAAGGTCTTCTATTGGTTGAAGATGACAAACACCTCATCCTTACGCTTCAACATGTACATCCATACTCTCCGTGAGAAATCATCTATAAATGTCAGCATGTACCTTGCATCTCCCTTTGAAGGAACCTAAGAAGGTCCCCAAAGATCTGAGTAAATGTAATCCAAGGTGCCCTTGGTCCTATGAACTGTAGTGCTGAATTTCACCCTGTGTTGCTTGCCAAGCACACACTACTCGCATAAATCCAGTTTCCAGGCTTCTCTCCACAAAGCAAACCTCATTTGCTCAGTTCTGACATCCTTTTCTCGCTCATATGCCCAAGCCGCATATGCCACAGTCTCGTAGTATCATTGATTGATGAAAAAACCACTACAATACCAGAAACTGTGCTACCCTGCAATATGTAAAGGCCGTTCTGCTTGTCTCTCTTCATGATAAGCAATGCACCTTTAGAAATGCGCAGAACTCCATATCGAGCTCTGTACTCACAACCATTCTTATCTAAAGTACCCAGCGATATCATATTTTTCTTCAGATCTGGAACATGACGTATATCTATTAAGGTCCTTACTATCTCATCATGTATTCTGATACTAATTGAGCCAATTTCTACAACCCTGCAAGAAGCATCATTTCCCATAAGCACTTTACCACCATCGTATTTTTGGTATGTGGTAAACCAATCTTCTCGTGGACATATGTGGTAGGAACGGCTACTATCCAAAATCCATTCAGAGCTTAGTAAAGTTCAACAATGTTGAGAACAAGCCCACCATCAGACTCATTCTCAACAACTCCTGCGATATTATCGCGTTTCTAATCAGAAGTTTCACCCTGCATCATTCGCCTTTCCTCGTTCTGGATAATTCCATTTCCAATGCCTCTTTCCACCGTACCTAAAACACTTGTCGCTATTTCTAGGCTTGGTTTGGGACTTCGATCGGCCTTTACTCCTTCCCTTTTTTCTCGATCTCCTTTTTGCCATCAATCATTCCCTTCTTTCACCATCATTGCTACCTAGGATATGTTTTCTCAACTTGTTGGAATTCAATGAGGGCTTCACATCCTCCATTGAAATCGTATCCCTCATGTACAACAAAGTAGTAACCAAATGGTTAAAAGATTTAAGCAGAGAACACAAGAGAATCAACGCTTAGTCTTCATCTTGAATTTTAACATCTATACTGGCAAAATCCAGAATTACCTTATTGAAAAAATCAATATGCTGAGTAATAGATGTACCTTCCTTCATTCTTAATATGTATAATTGCTATTTCAAATACAACCGATTTTTTAAGGACTTAGTCATATATAGACTCTCCAGCTTTTCCACAAATCCGCTGGCATACTTTATGTGGCAACCTTTCTCAGTACTTTATCCTCCAATGATAACACTAGAGTACCATAAGCTGTTGCCATGAATTCATCCTTCTCCTCGTCGGTCAGTGTTTCCAGTAAGGAATCTCTGCTCTTTAATGCTCTCTGTACACCTTGTTGACACAGGATGGCATGAACCTTCATCTTCCATAGTCGTTCTTCCCTTCAAATTTTTATGCCTTGTACTTCATTCTTGACATCTGATCCAACCTGCTCCGATACCAATTTGTTGTAACTTGGAACGATCTAGAATCACAACTATGAAATAATAGTAAAGAAATTCAATGTAATTAATAACAAGATTTAACATGATTCGGCGATGTGCCTAATCCACCTAACAAAGAAAAAGAATTTTATTGATCTCAAATCAAAGATGAAGTACAAACTTGAATCCCACAAATCTCACAAAAACACCTAACACCCTCGTTCTAAACTCCATCTTAAGAAATTGACTCAAAAGCAGTAAAGAAACCCTTGTGTTATCTTCGTGATACATGTCCCGGAAGAAAAATGCCAAATTTATACTAAAAAATAAAGCCTAAGGCACATGGATTTGCACCGTGCATCGAGGTGCACAAAACTTGCACTGGGGCATGCGGTGTCCCTGTTTCTGCTCAAACGTGCTCTGTTTTTGCTCAAACGTGCTCTGTTTTGCTGAGTTGCAGGCGCCCTAATGCAACCATCTTGCTATAGGGCGTGGGATTGCAGAAGACGCCGCGCCATGGAGTGCACAACTTACACCCTAGTGCAGAACATTACTGTGTTGTGCGCCCGGTGTGTGCATCTTGCACTCGGGCGCACAATTCCAGAATTTCTTGTGCTCGGACGCAAGTCGTGCAGCTTGTGTCCAATGTTCCAGTAGCCTGTGCGCCAGGGCGCGGCACTCCTCACGCCTAGGCCCACGTTACTGTCCAAACTCGCCCATCTGTGCATCTCCGTACCTATTTTATCTGATTCGCTCCGTTTCGCTCCGTTCTTCTTTTGTTTCTAGTCAATTTGGCTCTAATTTCAAGGCAAAATCAACAGTTGCTAGTAACAAAAGCAGTACGCTGGTGGGACTTGATCAAGATTTGATGTAAATTAAAGATTGACCAACTGGATTACCATCTAAACTCGATATCAATTCTATTATCGGAATAGGTGGTATTGGTAAGACCATTCTTGCGAGAAATCCCTTCAATGACTCCCTTATTGAGTATTATTTTGATATTCGTGCTTGGGTAGTTGTACTCAAGAGTACCACTTGGAAGAAGTGCTCAGTAGTTTTTAGATTCAACTAGACATTTTGGTGGTGAATTGCATTAGAAAGGTATTGAACAATCAACAGAACGTCTCTACAAAAGTTTGAAGGGTAAGAGATATCTCATTGTGATGGATGATGTTTGGGATACCAAAGCTTGGGATAATGTCAGAAGGTTTTTTCCTAATGATAATAATGGCAGTCGCATCATATTAACAACTCGTCTATCAGAAATGGCCATTTATGCTAACTCTTATGGCCCAATTCATTACATGAGTCTTCTAAATTCATAAGCAAGTTGGAATTTAATGCAAGAAAAGGTATTTGGAAAAGAATGCTGCCCTTTTGCATTGGAGGATATTAGAAAGAAAATTGCATGGAATTGCAAAGGGCTTCCACTTGCAATTTTAGTGATTAGCGGCCTTTCTAAAGGCAGCAGGACAAGAGACTATTTGGTGTATGTTGCAAAAAATATGAAGTTGCAAGTAATTGGGATTGATAGTCAGTTCATGGAGATTCTATCTTTGAGCTATATTTCCTTGCGTCATCATTTGAAAGCATTTTTCCTTTATATGGCAGTTTTCCCTCAAGATTATGTGATATTTGCCTCCTTACTAATCAAACTCTGGATTGCTGAGGGATTTATAAAACCAGTAGCCCATAAAACCTTTGAAGTGGTGGTAACAAATTATCTGAAGGATCTCATTGACAGAAGTCTTTTTGGTTGATAAGAGAAATATCATGGTGGAATTAAACTTGCATAATCCATGACCTGTTGAAGGAGTTGTGTGTAAAAAAAAGCTCAAGATGAGAAATTTCTTCAAATAATAAATTGGAAGATACGTGCTTTTCCTCAAGGCAAGAAGAATCAACGACGTGTGAGTGTTCATTCAAATATTGTGGATCTCTTTATAAACATTCATGACTCATATGTTCGTTTCTAGGGCTATAAATGGAAATTCAAAAATTCATTTACTATTTGCATTCGTATCCGTTTATATAAAATTTATCCGCATCCGTTTAAAGCAGATATTATCCATATTTGATTAGTAGATATCCGATTATAAATGGATACGTATATAGTAAATACATATATAATTCGTTTAATATCCGCTTTGAATATATATATATATTAAATAATATATTTTTTCTATTTTTTTAAATAAAAATCTCATAATCCATATATATATAAATTATAATTGAAGAATTGAGAAAAAAAGAATAAATTTAAAAAATTATTGTGATATAGAGAAAAAAATGAAGAATAAAGTTAATCAACATAATTATTGTTGGTTGACTTTATAATTAATATACTTAAATGCCATTATTATTATTATTATTATTATTATTATTATTATTATTATTATTAACAAGTACTGATAATCAATTATAAAGTCAATTATCAATTAGAAATTCTGCTATTTGTTTGATTGCTTTCTTTTTAATGAAATTATATAGTTCCTTCTATTAATTAAAGTGTGTATTTATGATAGGTTCATAGATTCACATATTTGGATATTTGTAAATAGATATCTAAATAATTATCATCGAATATGAATATAAATAATAATTCGAATACGGATAAGTTTAATAAAATATGAATAAATCTAAATAATTATAATTGAATAAAAATATATTCAAATTCGATCGATATCCAATGAATACGAAGTCGGATATTATTTTTAAATATCCATCAAATTCGCATCTGTATCGGAATATTCAAAAAGTTAAATTAATACAAATATAAAAACAGTGTATTCAATCGTTTAATATTCGTTTATACCCCTATCTGTTCCCTTCTATATTTTTTTAAGGGTAGTTCAAATAATCAGTTGATGTCTTTTACTATGAGTTTTAGCCTGCTTCCCGTTTGGTTTTATTTCCACAGTCACTTTTTTCATTTTTTACTATTCCAGAAATAAAGATCATTACTTTTTAGAAATTTTCACCCAACATTATTTTCATTTTTATTTTTAAAACACATTCTCCAATAACCTATATATATTTTCTCTCCATTCCATTATTTCTATTTATCTCCACCTACAATCTATTAAAACTAACGTAATCATTCCATTTCCAACATTTTATCTAAATACAAACTCCTTTTCAATTCATTTTCACTAACTAACTTTTCAAATTTTAGAAATGATGGAAATGGAAATAAAACCTAACTTTTCAAATTTTAGAAATGATGGAAATGAAAATTGAAAATGATAATAAAACCAAACAGTTAGGCTATTAGATGCACTCACAATTTGGTTCTATGAGTTTCCAATTGAAAAAGTGGAGCTAGTTCATTTAAGGCACCTTGCTTTCATCTATAGAGGCAAGAGCAATTTTCCTGGATCAATATCTAAACTTCGGAGTCTTCAAATATTAATTGTTTGCCGGGGGGAGTTTTTCACATCAATTGTAAAAGTAGACACTTTATATCTACGATCAAACATTTGGAAAATGTCACAACTGAGACATCTTTTGTTCGAGAAAAGTTTCTTGCCGCGCCCTTTTCCTAAGTGGGAAGATTCGGTTGTTCTTGTGGAGAACTTACAAACACTTTCAGAAGTAACAGATTTCAAATGTACGAAGGAAGTCTGTAAGATCATGCCAAATCTGACGAAACTGGGGATTTCATATTTTATGACAATCAAACCATATGGTCATCCTATGAATTTAAAAATTTTTGTCCACCTGCGGAAACTTCAAACATTGAAATGCCTCTTTATCCCTAAGTTTTTCATAGACGCATATCCTTTGCCCGTGGATTTCGCTTTCCCTCGTAAGCTCAAAACGTTGACTTTGAGTGGTTGCAGAATTTCTTGGGAGAAAGTGCAGTTATTGGTTCATTGCCTAATCTTCAAGTGCTAAAACTGAAAGATCATGCTTTCTATGGCTTGGTGTGGAAACCAAATGAAGGGGAATTTCGTAGATTAAAGTTTTTACTCATGCATAGGATCTCTTTGAAGCATTGGAGGACAAAGGATATACATTTCCCCCCGCCTTCAGCACTTAAGTCTCAGTTTCTGCTCCAACTTAGTGGAGATACCTTCTGAAATTGGAGAAATTCCAACTCTTGAAATGCTTGAGTTGTATGAGTGTAGCCCTTCTGCTGTGGCCTCAGCAATGCTAATACAAGAGTATTAAGAAAGCTTGGGAATGACACCTAAGAGTTCGTATAAATTCCTTTCGTGATAATTACTACTCTCAACAGAACACCACCTGCGAAGGGTAAGAAATTTTCCTTTGGTTGAAAAAGTCTCTTAACTACTTGAACTTGCTGATCAATTTGAGTGTAGATGAACGTCAAGTTCAGCAACATTTTACTTCTATTTCTCTTTATCTGCTGCAGGCCCACAGAGCTTTTATCAGAATCTGATAGGTATTTTCTTCAGTACTTGGAAATTTTCGTCAGCTGGGCTTATTTCCTCACCAGGAATTCCAGTCCTTGGCCGAAAAACTTGGCCAGCCATGCTTCTTCACTTTTTAGAAATGTCCCTGTGCTTATTGCTTGGTGCAATGACCGGAACCGGTGCGCTTCCTTCTTTTTGATGGAGGAAAGTCGGCCAATCGTTGGGCTTTTGTCTTTAAGACGAGTTTGCCCCATATTGGTGCTGACCTTTAACTGGCAATTGAAACAGTCCTTATGATGAAAAGATCAGAATATATCCTGGTTTGTTGAACTAATTGACTCAGATATTTCTTGTGTTCACAAATTTTGTGGTCTGCAGATCAGTTTTTGGCAGGAAGTACAATGAACAGGAAAATGGGATGACATTCCTGCTGTTGCTGAGAGAATTTACAATGAAGCAGCAGGCAACAAAAGTTAGAAAACTTTCTTGACATTTACAATGTTAGCACTGCTGATTTGGGTATGATTGAACACGCTTCTTCTTACTACTTCTTCTTCTTCTTCTTCTTCTTCTTCTTCTAATTAGGATCTAAACAATTTATTTAAAAATGATATTTAATGAATGCTCATGAGCTTTTTAATTAAAAATAATAATATAACGCGATATAAATTAAGATTACTCATCAAGCATTGATAGGGCATTACAAGCACTCCTCTCTCATAGCATGATGCAGTTTAAAATTATTCAGCTAACATTGAGATTTTAAAGTTAGCTCCTATGGTTTCAAGAAGTTTTGGCTAGCGAGATGATTAGCTTTGATATCATTTATCATGTTCAAAGAAGTGTTGGAATTCTATAGGTGACTTCAACGAGATTAAGAGATTTTGACTGGTGATTGACTTTAATATCATTTGTTATGCTTTAGGTCCGCGAGTCTATTGGATGTATGAATTACTTCTAAATTTATCTAATGCAAGTTAAAATTAGGCCATGAACAATATTCCTAAGTATATAATTTGTATACATGGACTCTTTAGCAAAACTTATAAAGTATTCAGTTTTTTAAGTCCTTGTGAGTGGAGGAGAATCACAATATTGGACTCGCAACACAACAACTTAGTGCAATACAAGAAATTGTAATTTCTCCATTTTTTTTTTTAGTGTCATTAGGTGGAGGGATTTGACTGAAGATCAGAAACGTTCTTCACATGTCGCAGCATTATGATTTTTTTTTTCCCTAATAATCTACAAAAAAACAGTAATTTCAAAATTCGTATTTTTAAATGGATAGCAGAAAGTAAAAAGAAAACACAAAGTAGTTAATTATTTTGATGATTATCAAAGTAGCCACAAGCCCACAACGTGTTATCTCTTTATTCGTGTTATCCGTATACTCTCTCTACCTCTTTGACTATTTGGATAAAATAACTTATCACGAACCATTGGGGCCCCAATTAATAAACAGTGGCAGATAACTTAATAATGCCTTAGAAGTTGCTAAAGAAGAATTCCATATTCTGATAGCTTCCAAAGGCTTCAATAGTCTATAGTGTGTGTGAATTTGTGTTTCCCAGAGGAGAATAGAGATGGCTTATGTTGCTCTGTATTCACTCTTACAAACACTAGAGGAGGTCCCTCAACCTGTCCAGCAGATTACATCTCTTCAGGAGAAGATTTATCGCTTGCTGGAGATTCTTGAAGATTTTTCACGAAAAGACAGTTCGACAATCAGTCGTTTGGAGGGGCAAATCTGAGATGCATCATTTGAAGCAGAAGATATCATGCAATCCCATATATCAAGACAAGTCCATTTAAGATCTATAATTTGTGGAGTTGGCAGCTGTTTTTGGGAGATGATCTCCGCTCTCCAAAGTATGATTCCTGCCATCCATCTATGTGAAAGGTTCCAAGGCTCCGAGAAGGTAATAGATGAATTTGATTCCATTTTGGAAGCTCTATCTAACATCAAGGATGGGAAAGTAGTAGAAAATCTGCAGCCAGGGAATACTTTGGTTGCTGGTTCATCAAAAATAGTTCCCAGCAACAGAAGCACTCCGGTGGGACTTGATGAAGATTTGCTGCAAATCAAAGATCGACTAACTGGATCGCCATCTAAACTTGACATAATTTCCATTGTCGGCATGGGTGGTATTGGCAAGACCACTCTCACCAGGAATCTCTATAATGACCCGCTTATTGATTATCATTTTGACACTTGCGGATGGATAGTTGTATCTCAGAAATACCATGTGCAAGAAATGCCCACGGGTCTTCTAGATTCCATAAGACGTGGCGATGGTGAATTGCATCAGAGGAGCATTGGACAACTAGCAGAGCTTCTATACAAAAGTTTAAAGGGTAGAAGATACCTCATCATAATGGATGATGTTTGGGATGTTAAAGCCTGGGGCGAAGTCAGAATTTGTTTTCCAGATGACAATAACGGCAGCCGAATAATTTTAACCACTCGTCAATCCGAAGTGGCTACTTATGCCAACTCTTCTAGCTTTATTCATCAAATGAGACTTCTAAATTCAATAGCAAGTTGGAAGCTACTGCGTGAGAAAGTATTTTGGGAAGAATGCTGCCCTTTTGAATTGGAGGAAATTAAAAATTGCACAGAATTGCAAAGGGCTTCCACTTGCAATTATCGCGATTGGTGGCCTCCTCTCCAAAGGTAGCAGAACACGAGACTACTGGGAGTACATCGCAGAAAATGTAAAGTCAGCAGTCACTAGAAATGATGATCAGCTAATGCAGATTCTATCTTTGAGTTATAATTCCATGCCTATTCATCTGAGAGCATGTTTTTTCTATATGGGAGTTTTTCCTGAAGATTATGTTATCTTAGTCTCCCACTTCATCAAGCTATGGATTGCTGAGGGATTCGTAAAACTAGTATCCATTAAAAGCTTTGAAGAGGTAGCAGAGGATTATCTGAAGGATCTCATTGACAGAAGTCTTATTCTGGTTGATAAGAGAAATCATAATGGTGGAATTAAAACCTGCATTATTCATGATTTGTTGAGGGAGTTGTGCTTGAGAAAAGCTTAGGATGAGAAATTTCTACGGATCATGAATCCAAATTTTTGCATTTTTCCACAAGGCAAACAAAATCATCATAGAGTAAGTATTCATTAAGATATTTTGGATCGCCTTACTGATGTTCATGACTCGTTTGTCCATTCTCTTATATATTTTTGTGAGTTTCCAATTGAACAAGTGGAGCTAGTTCATTTAAGGTATCTTGCTTTCACCTATAGAGGCTCAATATCCAAACTTCGAAATCTCCAAACTTTGATTGTTTATCGAGAGGATTTTTTTCAAATCAATTCTTAACACTCTATATCCACCACCAAATATCTGGGAAATGCCACAATTGAGGCATCTCTTGTTTGAGATAAGTTTCTTACCTTACCCATTTCCTGCACAAATTATGGGAAAGGATTTTGTTCGTTCTGGAAAACTTGCAAACACTTTCAAGTGTAATAAACTTTAGATGTACCAGCACAGCGTTCAGAATCATGCCCAACTTGAAGAAATTGGGAATCTCATATTCTCATGACACAGACACGGAATGGTCATCCTATGAATTTAACAATTTTGTCTACCTATGCCAACTTGAAACGTTGAAATGCATCTTCATTGCGGAGCACTTTCAAGCAAAGAGACCTTTGCCATTAAACTTTGCTTTCCCTCCTAGTCTCAAAAAGCTGACTCAGAGTGGCTGCAGAATTCCTTGGAAAAAAATGACTGTTGTTGGTTCATTGCCCAATCTTCAAGTGCTAAAACTGAAATATTAAGCCTTCGAAGGCTCCATGTGGAAATCAAACGAAGGGGAATTCAGTAAATTAAGGTTTTTGCTCATTGATGAGTCCAATTTGGAGCACTGGATAGCGGAGTCTGCTTATTTCCCAAACCTTCAGCACTTGAGTCTCAGTTTCTGCCACAAGTTAGTGGAGGTCCCTTCTGAAATTGGGGAAATTCTAGCACTTCAATTGCTCGAGTTGTATGGATGTAGCCCTTCTACTGTGGCCTCAGCAATGCTAATACAAGAGGAACAACAGAGCTTGGGGAACGATACCCTTAGAATCCGTATAAATTCCTTTTGTTATATTTACTACCCCCAACAGAGCACCACCCCACGAAAGGTAACACTTTCTTTGGGTGCAAAACTGTGTTTTGATTAATTGAGATCAGAGAACTAATATTTTACTTCTGTTTCTATATATTTATCTGCTGCAGATGCACACTGCATCTAATAGATGGCGTGAGAATTCGGCGATAGTGCTGCACTGGTGCATAATCAATATTGGGGCTATACTTTATTTCTGTTGGTTATCTAAGTTGTTTGCATTATATATATTGGTTGCATTTCATCTGCTATAGTAGCATGGATTTTATGTCGCAGTCAATTATTCTATTTAAGTTCTATCTTACTAAGGGTGTAAATGAATTAAGTTAGGTCGAGTGAGGTACTATTTAAGTGTGCTTTGAATTTTTCATTGAGTTTGATATTGTATTTTAGATTGGTGTGATTACTAAACGAATCGTTTGGGTTCAAGTGATTTGACATTTTACACATTTTATATTTTTTTAACTAATTCAATCGAGCTTCAAAATTTATTGATTAGAGAAAGGTGTTGATAACGAATGATCTTGGGTATGATAGCTTTCCTAGAGTTTGCTTTCCTAGAATATAATCAATCTTGCAAAGAGAATTAAATTTGGATTTTTTAATTAAAAGTTAGATATGGAGGAAAAAGAAAAGGAAAAGGACATGCTTTTTTTTCTTTTATTTATTTAATGATCTTGTTAATTTTTGGAGCTTTCTATCACTACAAGAAAGTACCCTTTTATTGACGAAATTTTTTTGAAGAAGAGAGTTCCGTCACAATTTGAAGAAATGGTAATAGATTTTTGATGAATTACTAACGAGTTTATTAAAAGAATGAACAAAAATATATACTAGTAATTATACATGTGACGGATGTAAAGAGTATACATTGATGTAAAGAGTATACATTGATATGAAGAGTCCATGAGTCCTCACAAGTTTTATAACCATAAATATGTTTCTTTGATCTATGACAAAAATTCATCACAAAATTAGTTTTGCGATGCACTTTATTTTCATAAAAAAATAATCAGTGACGAAGTATATATTAATGGATTTGTTAAATAAATCCATCACAAAATGATAAATTTCATTCAATTTATGACGAATTTATTTCACAAACCCGTTAGTATTTACTTTGTCACCATTAGTTTTTTCATAAAAATAAAGTGCATTACAGAATTAATTTTGTGATAGAATTTCCGTCTCAGATTCAAGAATCATATTTAGAGTTATGAAATTTGTGACAGACTCTTCATATTAATATATAGCATTCATATCCATCACAAGTATCATTACTAATATATATTTTAGCTTATATTTTCTAAATTTGTTAGTAATCTATCATAATTGTCTTCGACTGTGACGAAACCCTCCTCAACAAAAAAAAATTGTTAGTGAAGAGGTATTCTTTTGTAGTATATTAATCAACATTTATGACTTTCCATTCCTACCAATTGCTTTTGTTAGTGTATGGTGTTTTGTGCCCATATGTGGTTTGTATTTGAGTCTCTGTGGTTAAATATTCTATAACTTATGGATTAATAATATAACATGAACGTTAAAAATCTATACAATTTATAAAGTTTTTTATTTTTTATTTTTTATTTACACATATACACATATTGAGGGTTCAAACTATACATCTTATACTTATATGTGCGATGACGATGAAATTGAGTCAATTAAGGGCGTTATGATGAGTATGTGGTATGTAATGCACGCGCTAGAAATGTTCTTATCCACATACGATTAGGCCTTTATCCTGGAAAATTTGAAGTATTTCCATATTTTTGTTGTTCCACGGCGGTTTAACACCATTCTTCCTCCTAACTTTTTCTTCTATAAAAGGAATATTGGGGACCAATCCAAGTGATGGATTCTCTTATAACAGGAGTACTGGTGAGTTATTTCCTCCATTTTTATTTTTTGACCTTTTGTGATAAATAGTCTATATGAAGGTCAACACTGTTCGTGAAAAATTAAGATAGAAATATAAGAATTATGACCATTAGATCTTGTCATTCTCTTTTTCGTTCTTCACTTGTGTTATAAATTCTTGAATCTATCAATCTTCAATTGAAAAACCCATCTTAGTACAAGTAGTATTTAGGTTTTTGTTTACACTAGAAATATGCACATGCATTGCACGTGGCTTGTTAATTTTTATATTTAATTGATCTACAAAATATAACTTACATAATTCATATCCAGTGCATCTTGAAAATTTCATAGTTCTGGTAGCATAATACAATTGAAAAATTAAACTGATAAAAGTATATAAATCTATAGTATGTCTGGTCATAGTGTTTCATGGTCATCAACTTGAATGAAAACCTAAAAAAAATTATAAAGGAAATATATTAAACTTCAAAGAAGTTTAAAATCAAGAATCCAGTAAAATTAATATTCTAGCTACCATTTATTAAATTAAATGAAAAATATGTAAGAAGTAAGTGTATATATTGAATTATCAAATCAAATAAGGAATTTAGTAGTAAATAGAAGAAGTGTGTAAAAGTTTTGTGTCGACTTACATTTAGATGGTTGAGTCTTGTGGTATTGTCATTTCCACTTCCATATTGCCTTGTTTATGTGATGTGCATCCTAATAAAAATATATATATATATATTATTAGTTTTTTTTATAGTAATACATAATATGCAGCTTAAAAGATAAATAAGGTTAGTACATGCATTTAAAACTTCTTTGTAGACAACATTTTTTGTGCACATTTTTCCTCTAGCATTGGCAATATCTGGTTTGATCAAGACTTTTGTTGTAGATAGTGATGTTCCTATAGAAAGAGCCACATATAATTAGCCATGAGAGAACACTGATTGTGGCCAATAGAATCCTACATTAGAAATTGTTTGGCCCTATGCTTTATTGATTATCATGGCAAAGCAAAGTCTAACTAGGAATTGCTTACACTTGAATTTGAATGGGCAGCCTTCATTTTCAGCTGGCATATTCTAGGTATAAATTTATAAATCTATACTCTATTGGGTTGTAATTTTTGTGTTTCATGATCATCAACTTGAATGAAAACCTAAAAAAAAATTATAAAGAAAATATATTGTACTCTAAAGAAGTTTAAAATCAATAATCTAGTAAAATTAATATGCTAGCTGCCATTTATTAAATTAAATGAAAAATATGTAAGAAGTAAGTGTATATATTGAAGTATCAAATCTAATAAGGAACTTAGTAGTAAATGGAAGAATTGTGTAAAAGTTTTGTGTTGACTTACATTTAGATGTTGAGTCTTATGGTATTGTCATTTCTGCTTCCATATTGCCTTGTCTATGTGACATGCATCTTAATAAAAAATATATTATTAGTTTGTTTTATAGTAATATGTAATATGCAACTTAAAAAATAAATAATGTTAGTACCTGCATTTAAAACTTCTTTGTAGACAACATTTTTTGTGCACATTTTCCCCCTAGCATTGGCAATATCTGATTTGATCAAAACTTTTGTTGTAGATAGTAATGTTCCTCTAGAAAAAGCTACATATAATTGACCATGAGAGAAGACTGACTGTGGCAAAGAGGCTCCTACATTAGAAATTATTTGGCCTTGTGCTTTATTGATTATCATGGCAAAGCAAAGTCTAACTGGGAATTGCTTACGCTTGAATTTGAATGGGTAGCCTTCATTTTCAATTGGCGTATTCTATGTATAAATACATGCTTGCCACTGTGTTGACCAAATACAATCTCTGTATTAAGTATGCTATTCTTGAAATCTCTGCATACCATTCCTGTACCATTGCATAATCCATTTGATGGATCCAAATTCCTCAAAAGGATTATTGGGCAATTCTTTTCAGTACTAACTTGTGTGGAGGCAAACCATTTGAAGTCAAAGAGTTAAGAAATTCCTCTTCATACTGATTATTTATATCATCAACAGCTTTATCAAAACTACTAAATGTGCTTGCTTCTCCAGGAAATATAGAGATCAACTTTCCATTTAGTTTATCAACATCTTCATTTCTAGCTATTAGTATTGCTCGACTTATCATGTAATCGGCTGAATCAACATTCTTCCTCAAACTTGGAAAAATTCCACTAATAAGTCGTTCTATGGAGTTTTCTTCATTATCATACTTGATAATCAACTCTTCAGGAATATTGATGTTTCCTTCAACATCAGTTGGTTCTTCTCTATTTCCAACTCTAAGTAAGAAGTCACCAAATTTGCTGTCATTTCTAGCTCTCAAATTTTGTGACAGAGTAATTTTTGTCATTTTACTCCATAGTTTTGATTTTACCAAGCTTGCAGAAATTGTTTGATGAATTGTAGCCCTTGGAACAACTGGTAACACTTGTCTAAAGTCTCCACCAAAAACCATCACTTTTCCACCAAAATACTCATTGTTTCTCATTATGTCTGTAAGACAATCATCAACATTCTCAATTACCCATCTCTTAGCCAAGGGAGCTCCATGCCATATTAACAATTTTGCTTGACGCGATAGCTTTGCAACTCCACTTTGTTTGGATATAGTGCACTTACTTGACTCGTTTGCATCTACTAATATTTTGAAATGTGAATGTGTTGTTCGTCCGATTAGCATTATTGCAGCTGCAACATCTAGATGCAACTGCAACTCCAGATGTTGCAGCTGCAATTGCTATATGTTTTTTTGGATCTAAGATGAGCAAGTAATGCATGATACAATAATGTTTTGCCTGTGCCTCCTAGTCCATCAATAAAGAACATGCTACCTTTGCCATTTTGTACACACTCTAAAGTTACTGTAAAAGCACTAAGTTGTTCAGGATTCAACTTTAGTGGACCTTTATAATCTTTCGAAGGTATTTCTATTAACATTTCATCTTGTATCTCTCGTAGAAAATTACCGAAGACATTACTGGCATCAATTGGAATGCTTGGAAGATCAAATGAATGTATGCTTACCCATGCTTTCTAAAAAAAGTTCACACTTGGCAAAGTTTTGGCAAGTTGTAGCTCAACTGAAGTTCATGATTCTTTTCTGAAATCTTCAGAAAATGCTTCAAAGCACGTATCCCAAATATTTCTCACATCTGTTGCAGCACATAGACCAATATAACTGCAAATAATCTTCTCAATTCATGTGGCATTTGAAAACTAATGTCTTCATCTAGATATTCAACAATACTTTGATCAGATTCTAACGATCCTCTTTTTTGTGCTACTTCCTTGAAGCTTGAGCATCTTAACCCATTTACTATTAACAAGTGTTGAAAAGATGTTGGCCCTTTGACATGATTCAAAAGTAGTATGAGGTAATATCTTTCTCCTTCTATGGGATTTGCAGTGTGTATACGACATGTCACATCTTTTTTCTTCCTTTCGTTCCAACACTTTTGTTGCTTGTCCCAAACATAATGCTCTGGAAATTCTCTGTAAAAATATTTTTCCTTGCCTCTTCAATTTTTGAACACATAGAGAAATATTCCGTGAGCATTGTTTTTGAGACGTGATCCAATTTGAGAATGTTTTGTAAATTTTGATTTGCCCAGTAAGTGATAGATTGTCGATTTAGGAGATGAAGTTGCAAATCAATAACTGTTGGGTATATTTCATTCAAATTGAATTCAAAAATTCACCACATTGTTTCTTGAGCAGAGACCTACTTAGCATCTTGAAAATGCTTAATTTCGTTGATTGTATTTTCATCATCACCGTGGGTGACATTAATGGAAACTATATCATGCCCCTTGTAGATATATTTGTATAGGTATTTCACTATTGTTACTCTCGAACATGTCTCTATGTTGATATGGCAATTATATCTAGATAAGAGATATGGATTGTAAGGCACTACCCTCTGGTTATTGAGTTGTGCGTTACGAACTTCAACTTTCATTCCAGTTTTTCTTCTTCTGTAAATCAAATACCTATCTTTTCCTTGAATTGTACTCTTACAATATGATCGTGGATAATGATATTTGCATTTTCCATCAACCATATAAAAATTTCTCGTTTTTTTTCTATCCACATGGTCCATGCATCATATGTTTAAGAACTAAGTCATAGAGTGCAAGTTGTTTTTCTAGATTTGGAAGTTCTGCACAGATAAACCGATCAAAGTACTTCGGGCTTGTAATTTGGTAGTCAAACTTTAGAACTATCAACATATGAGCATGTGGCAATCCTTTTTTCTAAAATTCAATCACATATACATGTGCAGCTACTTTTCCTAATATCTACTTTTTAAATAATTGGTCTTTCAAATCTTGTAATTTTGCTCAAAAAATTCTAAAAGTCATAATTGGTCGATCTTGAGCTCTTTGTCCATCATACAAGTATTCTTGTATTTCTTTCCATTTTGGATTGGAAGTCATTGTAATAAAAAGATCTGGTTTTCTAAATCTTTGGACCAATGCCAATGCATCAAGATAACTACGCCGCATATCTCCTGGGCCCCTAATAAAATATGCTAGAAGAATGATTGTTTTTCCAACTTCATTACCCCTTGTCTCTCCTTTGAGAATGCTATCCATGATTCCTTGGTATAATTCATATCTCAAATTTGATTGGTTATGGCAACAATAGTCCAATCTTGTGGCCTCTAATTTTATATACATGTCGACTACATAATGTTGCAATAGCCTTCCAACAAAAAGTAGTGTAGAATGTCTTGGGCTTTTAATTTGTAGCCTGTAGCAACTATATTCTCGACATGATACCTTTTTATTACTTTCTTCATAGATAGTTGTTTGCACCAATAAGAGAATATACAAGTCAAAAGTTTAGGAAGAGACATCATTACATTGTTTGATTTCACTTTGATATATGTATTTAAATTTTAATGTATAAATATATATATATATATATATATATATACCTTCTCATTCTTGCCAAAGAATATCCTTCGTAGAAGAAAGTTGATCCCCATTATAGTTATTAGTATCATATGCATTATCTACTGAAAAGAATTACATCAAACGTAATTGTTGAACATATGAAGCAAGAGTTAACAGTAGATAAAATATTATGTTACGTAATACTTTTGCATAATAAGCATGATTTGAAAAGAGATATTATTATACATGAAGTTGATGCTTTGTGGTGCTTTTAGAATAGGATAATGTGTTGAAGAACCAGTTTTGAGTATATAACTATCAATATCCATAGAATGTTTTAGAATGAATTACAACAGGATTGACATTATTAGAAATTTCATCTCTTTATATAAAAATAATTTATGATTTGCAAGTTTGAAAAATTCTATTTAGAAATCATTCAATATTTTTATTTTAAAAAAATATAAAATATCATATTTGCATGCTTTTAGATCTTTGAATCTTATTATGTAAGTTTTTCAAGGATTTGTTTTTGTATTAACTAAGTTTGTATATCTATTAATAGAGAATAAAAAACAAATAATTATCATTTTCCAACGCCAAAGTAATAAACAATTAAGAATATACAGAATAGAAGAAAACATGTTTTTTGTTCTTCAACAATGGTTGCACTATTTGTAGGGGTCGCCCGAATAGATTCATTCTTTTGGATTGAATGATTGGCCATTTTCGTACATCTTTTTTGAATGTTTTGGTTCTATCCTATATCTCCTCTTGGGAAAGAAAGTGCATACTGAATGGATCATAACATCCATAGTAGTTCTTTATTCTGTATTTATGACCTAAATGCGCATTGACAATAATATCTCATTCTATCGATGTATTAGGATTATTTCCTTCGACCCATATAGCTGCAACTTGATCAGCACTTGGGAAATTACAAATTCATTGATCTAATTTCACATCTTTTGAGATATGCAGTTGAACATCATTAATTGAAGGGTAATCCTTTAATCTTCTGAAAAATTTTGCACGTGGATTTACGTCCATAAGTTTTATAAGTTTCCTCATGATTGCTTCTAATGAGTCTAAGTTTTCTAATATCTTCATTCTATTCTCAACCTCATTTTTAGTTTCAAAAAAATACAACTAAAAATTACCAGGGCCATTTTCATTTGGAATTAACCCTAAAAGATCATGATATACCATACCTTGTGCTTGAAAAATATAAACTCCATGTCCTGTGGATGCAAGCTCTTTATCTAATTTTACACCAAATAAGGTAAAAGAGAATGTGCCGTTTAAGACTGGAATATTATTTCTAATAATGTCATTTTCTGATTGAGAAATATACAAGTCATACAATTCATCTGGCATTTGAATCGAAGCAAGAGTATTTTTTTCCATTGTCACAACAAAATGTGCAAAACTCACGTTCAAATCTTATAGCACTGCAATGGATGCAATTATGTACCTTTTCCAATTCATGAATCTTCGAATATACAAGGTCATAGATTGTCAAACCTAGTCCAAAAATTAGATTAAAAATTGAAATATCTAAAAATATTTACCTGCATATGATATATATATATTAAGAAACCATCGAGTATATATATGGTATTTACTAAAAAGTTTGTGCTCTTAGAAGCCATTTAGTTGCAGACTTCTCAAATGATTTAGCTTATTTTCTCATTTTCTTGGACTCCTTAACTTTATCTATGTATTCTTTTCTCTCTATAGTACTTAGTGCTGCATATTTCCTCTTCATCCTCTCTAGTCTTTGTTGTCGAGATTCATCTATTATAATAGTATCATTAGAAAATTATATAAATAGAGCTAAAAATATCAATGAGTTTTTTTGGCATAAGCATATATGATAATGTTTCAAATATATATCGAAATATTAAATGTTGAATCAATTAGATCTGAAGTTGAATTCAACTCAGAAGTTTGTTGATGCATTACCATTTTAAGAACTCTTTGTTGAAAAATAGATCAGTGAGAATATGTGAATTGAAAAATATTAAAATAAAATATATTTTGGAAACTAAATTTTTTTAAAGATATGAATTACGTGTATCTTTTATATTGTAATAATAATAATTAATAGTAGTTGAAATTATTGAACTATTTTATTTGGGCCGTGGTTCAAGGAATTTTTAGTTTTCAATTTATTGCTTATTGCATTTAATAAATTGAATATGCTTCTATTTTTGCTTCATTTAAATTTAAATTATATTATAATTATAAGATATAGTTATGTGGAATAAAAATAAAGATAAGAATATTTTAGGCATATCACTTGAAAATAGATATAAAAAAGAATTATGATTTATTAATATCGTAGAAAGGACTATTACTTTATTAATAATACTAAAATTTTAAAATTTTAATTGAGCTTAAAAATATAAAAATATTCAAATATTATTGCGTTTGATGCTATATAGCATTACAGAGTATTAGTATTTGATAATTATGGGCTTAAAGTTACAGTGTTACAATAATTAATTATGCATTTCCAATGCATGTTTCTACGATATTAAATAATTATTAGATTTTTTTATAAAAAATTACAATGTGGAATAAAATGATATGATCTTTGCCTGTTGTTTTGTACCATTTGCCTCATTTTTTCATTAAATTTGCAGAAATGTTGTGAAAGATAAAGGGATGTCATTTTTCTTGTACATGTTAGAGGGCTAGTTCGTAGCTCTCTGCTTGTGCAATGAAATATGGTCCCTTATTGGCAAAACTTTTGCTACTAAGCTATTTTCAATTTCCTCTAATTGATAAGTATTTGATCAATTAGTAACTCAAGATTCCATACTTTTAGTAAGCTCAAAAATATTATTTTAATTAAATTGTATTGTTGAAAGAATTTGCATATGTGGGAAAGTCCTTAAAGTAAATTTTTAAAACTCAACAATTAGTAAGAGGATCTTTCGATTTGAATTATATCTATCTGCATATTAATTTATTTTCACAGTAGTTTTTATCCTAGTTTTCAAAGTAATTGATTGTTTCTGATTAGTCCATGGGATTTAATTATTTTTAAATTTTAATGAATCAAATTATGTAATTAATTACTCGGTATTTGAAACAAAGAACTAAATTATATTGCCAATCTTATGACATTTCATCTAACCAATAGGTTCTCTTTCATGAACCTTTGCATCTATGCATTTGAAGTCCACAAAATTATAATTGAGATTGTCTTCACCAATTGCTTCTTGAGCGTCTTTCACATAGGTATATTTCTTTAGTATCACTTCAATATGTGGATGCGCATTGAAATAAAGTGGGTTACACTTTTGCATGATTCCATTAGATATGATGTATGTCCTGTGTAGTGAGAATGAGCCATCAAAATGTCAAAGGTCCTCATTGAACATCACTACTCCAATTCTTGTACCCGTCGAATATGTTTCCTTAATTTAGAATGTATAATTTTTGTTGTAGAATATATTATTTATGGCTGTTGTACTTACTTCACTCTCCATCATTATCATCTTTTTCATTTTTGAGGAAAAGTTAATTTGCTCCATAGCTTATTTCATTGCCAACTTGTAAAGCCGTTAGTTGAAGTGTCCATGATTTTTTATTTACTCGCAACTCTCTAATTGGTATCATTGAAGTCTACAACATAATTGATCCTTTTTTCTGCATTTTCACAAATATAAGACCCCAAAAAGACAATCAGAAAATCCTTGCAAACATATTATGTTGTTATAGCTCTCTATACATGCCCAAATTGGAAACTATTTTACTAACAAATAACACAGACATCAGGAGGGAAGGCCATTTTGTAACCTCACTCTATTTCAAGTGAATCATCTAGTCCGCAGAGACATAAGCCTCCACAATCTAAATTGCAACTTTTAGTTGGTATGGATTCATAAAATTCTTACCTTGCCTCTTAGTTGCTCTATGGGCTAAAACAACCTAATTTTTAAAGTGATCACTTTCTTTTAACTTTTTCATAATTAAGAGCATTTTCTTAACAAAAGTCTAAAAAAACTATTTGTCCTTTCCATGTTAAGAGTTTTCTTCACCAATCATTGTCCCATGGGCACCCTCGAGTTGAAAAATATACTTAAGGAAGTGGTTCTCTTAATTAAAAACTCAGAAGTCAGAAGCAAAGACAAGTTAGTAGCGCACAACCAATTTACAAAGTAAAAGAAAATAAATGTTTATCATCTGGTAAATCTTTGTAATATGAAATATATATATATATATATATATATTAAACCAATTGGTAAATGTTACCAACATTTTCTGCAACGTATAAGCTCCTCCAACAAGGAAAACATGTAAAAAGAAGTTGGCTCAGGCTTGCATTAGACAGTTAGGTGACATTCTTCTTTGGAAAAAAAGATGTTGACCTATTCAGTGAACAGGACACGCTTAGAAAAAGAAAGAATTGAAATATAGAGGGAGAATTGATTGATCAATATATCAACATGGTAGAGGAAGGCTTTCAGTTTCTCATTTACACAGTTTCTTAGTTTTAATAAAGTGTTCTACTGGGATTGATCTACGGTAGGTCTAAAATAAATCAATTAATACCAATTGGATCCATATGAATAAAATATCGTGAAAGTGAATTACATAACACAAATTTGTAATACAAACATAGAAAAACATAATCTAATAGGAAAAAAAAAATAGAAAGAAAAAGGACATTTACATACAATAATCAATGTCCTAAAAATAGATCTTAAGAAGAGTGTAAAAATAGATTTCTGCCACCTAATCTTTATTCTACTATCAAATGACCATTTTGCATCATTGAAGATTACTTTTTTCCCCTTTTAATTGAATATCCACATGTCTCTTTCGTAAGTTGATTGATAGTTCTTCACCAAACATAAATACAATATATCGAAGAAGAAGTCTTGATACAAAGTTGGCCATCCTTGAAAATGATGCCAAAAATAATACAAATGTACACTTTAACCATGCATTCTTCCTCGATAATTACTTTCATTATCATGATCATATAAAAGTGAAAACATCTCACAGCTTATGGATGACAAAAATAGTGATTCGGCCGTTAAGAATTGCACAACGCAAAATTATGTGTCCATAAATTTCCAATTACTTCAAAAACAAAAACTACAATATGCTACTGTACAATATTTCTTAGCCTAAATTTCATCAGATGTAGAAAAACAAATATTGGATATACTATGAAAAACATTTAATCCCTAGAAAACCTTTTAATTTGAAGAATTAAGATTAGTGAAATTTGTACCCAAAGAAGCACTGACAAAGAAAACATGCAAATAATTATGATAAAGTAAAGATTTGTTGGAGATCACTGATCATGCACACTAACGCAATCATCAAAACTTCCTCCAAATATAAACATAAAACAGTAAAAAAAAAATTGAAATAATTGAAAATTCTACGTAAATCTTACCTTATGCTAATGTGAGTTCCCAATAACTTGAGTTATGATGCGGGGGAGCAATAATCTAACAAAGAAATAATTATAATTGTATATTACTTTTTGTTTACTAATGATAGTGATGTATAGAATGATATTGAAAATACATACCTTAATTGTCAATTTCCTTTCAGTTATCTAATGATATCAAAGACTTTATATATTTTTATTAGGAATCAAATATTAATTAAATGAAAAGATAGATTCATGAATCAAGTCACGAATTAATATAGCACATATGTGAATTTATTAAATGCGCGCAGTTCATTATTTAAAATAAATATATAGTTCTTTTGTAAAGACTTTTGACTGTTAGATTACATACTATGTATTTGGTGGATATATTCATAGAATGTCAATGGTGGCACGTGATTCATCGAACATTTTATCTAAAGAAATGTATATATTCATACTTTTATAAATGTGATATAGTTATATTTATTATATAAATATATATTTAATGAATCTTTTTATGAATTTAATTGAATTTAAGTTTAAAATAAATTTCATTAGTAATGCTTGTAATAATAAATAAAATGTATATACAAGTGAAAAGGCATAAAAAATGTGATTTATATACATAAATGTATATACGCACCAAGCCAAGTTTAGGTCCATTGGTAATGCCTACACCTATAATATTGGATTCCATGGTAAATTGAAACATCCCTTCTTTTTTTCTTTTATCAATATATGTTGATACATCAAGTTGACACCAATTATATAGCACCACCATGAATAAATAATTTCATAATCAAAAGCATGTTTTAATAATTTGGCATTAGTTGTTTTTTTTTTTTTTTTTTATGTACTTCTCTATTACCTAAGAATCCAAACGAAGATCCTATTATGCATGTCTTTCTATAAAAGAAGGAATTTAATTCATCATTAATCTTTTCACAACTTATTATAATTATGAACTCACTATTCCCAAATCTTTATTTATGCATATTTATAGGAAAAGGAAAAAAATAATGGCTCTACCTAACCAAAATACCAAGTGACAGTAATCTATATCATAAACATTTGTATCTACATTTGATAAGTTAAATGGCATAATAGATGTGATTTATATATATCAATCTAATTAAATAATTTAAGTATAATTTCCCTCTAATCTATATAATAAATGTAATACTTTCATTAAACAACAACGTTTTTGTCTTCACATAAAAGAAAGAAACCATTATGCTCATTCATACTTTTATAGGCTGTATAGATAAAGATATATATAGATAGGTCTGTGATAAATGAGTTCCTATCAATCATAACAAGGAGTATGAGAGTTCACTTATGAATAAAATTTTTTTTACCTCTATGTGCTATGTATATAAATACACATTTAGTTTCCCTGTTTCAGACTAGTCTGGTCTTAGGTTGGGTTTAGCTTTACTTATTTATGCCTAGAACTAATTTTTGTTAATGCTAATTGAACCTAATTCATATTTTCTTGGTTTTATAGGTTAAAATGGATGAAGAAAGATGGGTAACTCTCTTGTTGCGAAGATAAAATTCACTTTTGAAAACTATTGTGCAGAATCGAAGGGGTTGGACTAAAGAGATTTTTTATGTCATTAACTCTTTAATTAATGTATTTTTTTTTTTATTTTTTTGGATATTTTTTAATTAATTAGTGTATTTTAGGATAAGGAAGTTTAGTTTATGGATTCACATGTTAAGAGCTCATTTTGTTTTAAGATGCGGATTGATGTTGAAAACACCTTTGATGATAAAATATTTTGGAAACTATATATTAATGAGTACTCCTCCAATTTTCCTTTGTCATTTTCTAAATTGATGTTCCACAGCTGTTATACTTCCATGTTTTTTGTATATTAGATTGTTTGTTTATTTTATTTTATTGTAGCTGGAAAGTTATATGTTGCTGCTATGAATTCATGATAGTATGTTTTGTTGAATACAATTCTTTTGAATATATTTTTTCGTTGATGATTTAGTTTTAAAAAGAAAGGAATTTATATGTAAAAATATACTAGGCACCGGCATTATTATATACTTGTAATATTTCTTGTGACACTTTTATGTGTCTTCAAAAACTATATAAGGATACTTTTTCTTTTTCCATACATATTTATAATAATGTGTCCTTAAAGATCGATTGGGACACAATATTGTGTCTTCAAGGAAATAATATTTGTATATTGTGATATTATAAAATGTCTTATATCTTATATAGAGACACTCTTAATGTCTCAATGTTATAAATAAAGACACTTTTTAGTGTCCTCTTATTGATAATATGGAGACACTTTGTAGTGTAAGTTAAAACAGTTCAAAATGTCATAATATATGACATAGAACGATTTGAGATGTTAGGTAATTAGGTATTTTTGATAGTTAAAAATTATTATGTGACATTATAATGTGTCACAATATGAAAGGCTTCAAGATATTATTAACACTTGTAAGTGTCATCAAAGGTTAATTGGACGCTCACATATGAAACACTATAACCAAGCACCTCAATAAGAGAAAGCGTTTTTAAATCTTTTATTGGGACACATTTATGTGTATCCATAAAGCATTCTCCAGTAGTTATATCTTACAGATTTACACCTTGCTAGATTTTTTTGCATTTCAGCAGCCGGAATGTTGCAATAAATGTAGTCCATGCCAGCTGCTTAGAATTCGATGACCAAAAAAAAAAAAGTTCACTGTTCACTAGAACTACTAACTCTAGTAATCAAAGTTATTATTTCATTCTAATTACTGTAAAATGTCCTGTTAATAAAAGGTACACTGCAAAAATGTCAATAGAATTGATTTTAGAAAGTAATTCTAGACTAACTTAAAAATGCAATAAGAATAGATTAGAATGTAATCATTTTAATTCTATTTTTGGTTCCATGAAATTAGAGCCACTAAATAACTAAAGTTATCAATATTTTTCCATAAACTTAAGTTGATTTTTTTTTTTAATATTAAATTGGTGCTGACGCAATTCATGAACAGGGGATATTGAAGTAATAATCAACTTAAGAATAAAGTGGCATATTTGCAGCTGCCTTTGCGTCGGGAATCATGGAGTTTCTTCTTTACTTTTTGGTGCTTTCATTTATTTAATATTTATATAAATCTTTTGGATTAATTATTGAATTCATTATTTGACATGTTGTTCTTTTAATTTGTTTGATTATATATTGAGTCAATTCATTTATGAAAATGAATTAACTTGTTAGTGTCTCGATAAGAATAAAAACTTCGTATAAAAATATTTATAATCCTATCTAATAAATTACAAAATCTATCTGTATTGTTTAAAATAACTAGGCCATTAATTTAAATTATTTTTTCATAATACATATTATCAGTCATAAATAGTTTATTTTCAAAACAATACAACAAAATTAAATATTTATGTATTAACTATCAAATAACTAGTGAGCAAATAAACATAAATTTTTTTTAAACAAGTTAAAATGTAATTATTTGCATAAAAATAGAGAACAATCAATAAAGAAATATAAGCAACTTCAAGTTGACATCTGATCTAGTATCTATATGGTACGAGGACTGAGGATTTTTCTGTTGTTAATGATTTAATCTTGAGAAACTTTAATGCAATAATCGTAAATAAATCATTTTCTAATCTAAAGAACTTTATTGCAATCCTAAATTTCAGTTTTTCTAGAATTATGTGAAAGAAAAGATACAACTATTTGAAGAGTACTCTTGAATGATATATACATAAATTTATACCGAAAGAAAAAAATAAAAAGAAAAACAATCAAGTGCTCTATTTATTGTAGATATGGGGAAATTTGAACAATTTGTCCAGTTAACGTAAATATTATGCACCATCCCCCCCCCCCCCCCCCCCCCAAAAGCAAAATTATTTTTTCTTGAATAGGACATAATAAAAGCATTAATGTTATTGGGTTAACTAATTACTAACATTAAAATGTAAATAATGAATTCTACGAGCCTTTGAAATTTTTTAAAAAGGTTAACATAAAATATTCCATGTAAAAGATTATAAAAATCAAGAATATACTGAGCTCAGTCGTTAGATACAATTGAAAGATATTGAAAATATTGTAATAAAAAAAAATATTTAAGTATAATTACAAATAAATACATATATGAGCAAACATTTTATCAATACAAAATGAATATACAAAATAGAAAATATTGAATATTATCAATTAAAACAGTGGATGAATATATATATATATATATGTATATATATAAAATTTTAACTACTCATAAAGGTACGTAAGACTTCCTTTCATGATAATTACTACTCTTATAAGCATAACACCTTCCTATGAAAGGTACATAAGACTTCCTTTGAGGGGCAAAAAGCGCCTGTTTCACTAACATTTTACTTCTCTTTCTATTTATCTTCTGCAGATGCACTGTGGGTATTGAGATATACAGCATGAAGGTTTGTCGATATATTTCTTTTTCTATTGGCTCTACAACTTGTTGTGTTATATACATTCGTTGCATCTCATCACCCCATAGTAGTACGAAAAATATGCATAGTAATATAATCATGTTGCTATCAATATTTTTTGTTAAATACATAAGCCGTACCTTAATAATTAATAAGGGGTGTATGAATAAGTAGCTATTCTTCAAGTTTGGTTTGAATTTCTTATCGAGCTTGATATTGTGTTTAAGCTTTGCGTGATGTAGCACCCCCACTCGGGATAGCACCTAAGTCGAGTGGGGGTGCTACAGAGGTGGTATCAAAGCCTAGGTTTGTCGATGACCTAGGCATTTGGTAACATTGAGATTTGTGACTAACTTTTTATTTAGGTTAGTTTGAGTATGAATTCTAGGTGTTTCTGTTTATCGGAAGTGATTCGAGGATTTAAGATGAATTTGATCAGTAGCCATTATTGAAATGAATTTGCTTACTGCAGGATGTCTATGGGATCTTGTGGTATATTGTAGAGTGATTAGACTTGTATGTCTATGAGTCTAATTTGATCTTATCTAATTCTTTCCTTCTTCTATTTGTACAAGCTTAGTAGAGTTGGTAGTAGAAATGGCAATGGAAGAAACTTCGGATACACCTATTCCACCTAGAATCAGACGAAGGGGTAGACCTCCTAGGCAAAGGGTCGTTAATTGACGAGCTCCTAGGCGGGAAGCACCTGCCTACCCCCAACCGATGCCAGAAGAGGAAGTTTCTTAAACTTGCCCGATAGATCAACCCGCAGTAGATCCCCCGGCAGGGCCTGATCACCGAGATAGATAGAAACACAGGCAACCTGACCACCAACCGGCAGATAGAGTAGGGTTAGCAAAAGTAGTTACGGAAGACTGAGACTTGGAACGATTCCTTCGTTTCAATCCCCCAAAGTTCTTGGGAGGTCCTGATGATAAAGAAGCTGAGGAATGGATCGAAAGTTTAGAGAATCTTTTTGAGACACTGCGTTATTCGGATGAGTGGAGGGCATGTTCCTTTTGGAAGGTTCCACCTAGAGTTGGTGGAAGATGATGGATCGAAGATGGACGGCTGAAGGAACCCGCCGAACTAGGGAGAATTTCACCTGAGACTTTATGAGTAAATTTGTGCCAGAAGTCATGAAACAAACAAGAGAAAGGAAGTTTATACACCTTGTATTGGGGACATACTCTGTAAGTCAGTATAAGGTACTTTCAGCCGACTAATGCAATATGCTCTCTACGTACATAACGATGAAGGTCGATAGGTTTAACGATCCTTACAAGGGTTACAGCTAGAGCTTAGGCAAGGCTTGGCCATTTGTGACTTGCCAAATCTCAATTTGGCAGTAAACAGAACACTGTAACTTGAGTCAGAGCTGCAAGAAATCCAAAAAATTGAGAATAAGGGCCGCAAGGAAAAGATACGCTTCAAAGGGCAAAGTGATACCGGAAGAAAGCAACCGAGACTCTAAGTTGAAAGCACTTCCTAAGAAACCCCTCAGTTTAGTGAGATGACATATTTAACTCAAGGGAGACCACAAAGGCAACGTGGATTCTATGGATCACATAACCGTAAGGAGTCAAATTGTTGGATGAAATAGGGTAGATGCATGGGCTGTGGAAGCGATCGACATTTCCTAAAGGATTACCCTAGAAGGAGAGACACAACACCTGCAGAAAAAGGGAAGCAGGTAGCGAAAGCGAGCGAAAGATCAAAAATACGAGCTTGCGAATATGCCTTGATTGGAGAAGAAGCACTAAATCCTACTGAGATAGCAGGAGGTACGGTTTCTATCTCTGAAATCTATGATAATGCCATATATGATCTTGGTGTTTTGCATTATATTACTTGTTGCATTTCCCCGAATTAAATATGCAATCTGAGATTATGGTTTAGCAGAAAAGTTCGAACACCCTTAGAAATAGGGTTAATAACATGTGTCAGGATTGCCAGATGGCGATTGGGGATGGGGCTGAGAATTGATCCCTCTAAGATAGAGACAGTAGTCAACTGGAAGAGACCGAAAAAACATGATAGAAGTTCATAGTTTTTTGTGTCTTGTCAGCTATTAATGAAGATTGTAAAGAACTTTTTTAATTAGCTGACACGCTGACTAAATTAACTCAGAAAGGTTAACCATTGGACTAGAATGAGAATCTGAATAAGAGACAGCACTGATGGATGATATGCGGTGAGCCGTAAGCCAGATATATGAATGTTGGAACTGAAAGAAAGATTGGAAGTTTTTTAAGGTCTGAGTTCAATACCGAACCAAGATATTCTTTTGTTTCACCAAAGAGATGTGTGTCGGAAGTAGTACAAGAGAGAGATTGTTAGATGTGGCATACAAGTTAAGATAAACGATGCATCCGAGAAGCACGATGATATATCAGGACTTGAAGAAGCAATTCTAGCAGAATGTAATGAAAAGAGAATGTAGATCGACTAATCGAATCTACTTATTTTCTATTGGTTGGAACAGTACTCAGATGAGAATTTGGGGACCAGATTCTTTTAAGGGGGAAGTTTGTAACACCCCTAAAATTCAAAATTTTGAAAAATAGAAATTTAGAAATGAAGATTTTGCTTGGTCGGATTTTAGGGCTCGGAAAAGAAATAAAAATGACTTAAGTGCAAGAATTTTGAAAGTTTTGGGGTCAAAACGAAATTTAGAAAGACTTGATTGGACTAACATGAGAAGTTTTGGAGTTGCATGGTAGTTATTTTAGGTCAAATGGGTTAATTTTAGGCACTCAACTTCTATGGGGCTTAATTGAAGAATCAACAAACTTCAAAGGACTCAATCATAAGCTAGACAAAAGTTTTAGGGGCCAATTTATAATTCCAAAAAATGTCCCTATAAATATCATTTTTTGCAATTTCACCCCCCCCCCCCATTCTTTCTTTCTTCTCCACCAAAGCCACCGTTAACCCCTCTCTGGCGAACTTCTTCCTCTGACGGCCAAAGCTTTAATCTTATCTAGCCATTCATTTCCTCTCCTCACAGCAAGCACGCCGGCACCAAGAACCACCCAAACCGACCGGTGAAACATCGAAAAAATCAAAGCTGACGAAAGCTCATGGTAGAGCTTAGCGGGTTCGCCGTTTTGATGACTTTTCACGGTGGATCAAGGTACCATTCTAATAGGCTTAGCTTAAGGAGTACACTGGTAGCTTCAGCCTCTCAAACGGACCACTAGCGGCGAAGGAATTGAAGAAAAATCAACGCAGCGGAGATGGTGGCGCTAGGCAGAAATTGAAGGTCAATTCGGAGGTGAATGGCAAAGTTACCTGGGCATCTTGTTATTTGAGCTGAAAGGTGTCTTTTGGTGGTGGTTCGGGCTTTTTCCGACGACTGTGCATGGTGGCGGTCTGGCAGGCGGTCCGGTGACTTCCAAGCAGAAGTGATCTTGGTTCGTGGTTTCGAGGTCCAGTTAAGCAAATTCGTGGATAAAAAGGGAGTTAGATTATGTATGTTTATATATATGTATATACATGCGATGTACCGTTATTTTCATTAGACTTCGTAATATGCCAAGGATGAGGATTTGTATAAGATTGATACATATATATTTCCATGCATGGATTATAGTGTAGTTAGTGGGGCCAGATCTATATTATTTTATGTAATGTTAGGATTAATTGAGTTTATTAAGTGATTAACTATGATTTTATGAAATTGGAACTCGAGAAATGATAATTGGGTGATTTGAGGTGATATGGGACTAAGACTTAGTATATGCATGTGCTAGTATAAGTTTGGTAAACTTGGATTGCATTATTTTATGAAAATATTGGGAATTATCGAGTTAATTGGAAAAGAAAATCCTAATTTTGTGAATTTGGAACCTAAGTGAAAACAATTGGGATAATTAGCTAAATAGAGCTGTTATTGTTGATTTAGGATATGATAAGAGGTTAATTATATAAATAAGGACCGGATTATGCCTATATTGGAGAATAGCTCTCGATTTTAGAACAGTTAATAGTAAGATTGTAATTATGGAAGGTTATCAAGGGTGAATAAAGATTTGATTGTGAATTTATTCCTTTAGTTAGGTGACGAAGGAGTAGGTCCTACAGACCAGTAGACTGTAGTTTGGGGTTGCAATTTTCTGAGTCTATGGAGATGAGGATCTGCCAACCTAGCACTTCTTTCAATTATATGTTATTAGGATAAACCCTTATGAGGGTTTTCTATTTCTGTACCGTACTGAACTATATTTATTAAAATTTGTGAATTGTTCAAAATCTACTTATCATCTGTTGTCTGACTGTCTGTTATCTGTTCGATTTATTATCCGATTGTCTATTATCTATTCGATATGTTATTAACCGTCTGTTATCTGTCCGTACTATTGGTATTGATTCATTATGTCAGCAATAATTTATGTACCAAGCTGTAATGTCTGGGTAAGTTATGTAGCAAGCCAACATGCCTGGGTAAGTTATGTATCAAGCTATGCTTGGGTAAGTTTTGTACTAGGTTGTCACAATTGGATAAGTTAAGTACCAGGTTATCACACTTGGGTAAGTTTAATTCGATTTGTATAAGGTTAAGTTTTGTACCAAGCTGTCACGCTTGGGTAAGTTTAGTCTGACTGGAATAACATGCGTCTTTGATTTGATATGTTTTACCTGCTTGATTTCTGATTATTCAATTGTTCCTTGATTGTTCGATTGTTTCTTGACTGCTTGTCCGTATTTTGTTATGTTTAAGCCAAACTGTTGATTTATGGTATGTAAAGTTGATTTTTCCTCAACAGATTCCTTCTGCTTATGCTTACAATTATCCCTCACTAAGTCCTTTGGACTTACCCTTTCGTTTATTTTTTATTCTCTCAGACAGGGATTAAGTAAAGAATTTGGACTCCAGGCTAGACATGAACGTATTTTGTAATAGCTCAAGTGTTGAATGTATATATGAAAATCATCTGATTGCTAAACATGGAATCGAGACATTGTGATATGTCATGTTGATGTGAATGACTTAAGGAATGTAAATATTTTGTTAGATATAAAGTAAACTATGGCATATACTTAATGGTTTATCGAGTCTGTTAAGTTTGAAATTCCGCTGCTTCTGATAAATTGAATTTGGAAAATTTTGTGGTATGTATTTAATATATGTGTTGTCTGTTACAGAATTGTTTAAGATTTGTTCAAGTTGAAATCTGCTACTAGTTCTGATAAGCTTGAAAAGTTTGAGTATATGCCTATTGATTTGTATTGTGGATTCAATTTAAGATTGAACTGAATAGCGCCTCGGCCTAGGTGCTATCCGAGCGGGGGTGCTACATGTGATGTAAAGATCCGTTTAAGTTTTGAATGATTTGGTATTTTTACACGTACTTTTATATTTCTTTAACTAGTCAAGTCGAGTTACAACATGATTTGTTATGCTCAATGCCGAACTCAGATGAATTTTATTAATTATTCAAATATTGGATAGCTTGATTCGTTTTTCAACTCCATCCATATTGTACAGATTTGCACCTTGTGGAGTTTTGTGCATTGCTAGATTCATCTTCAAGGTTACGAATATAATCAAGCACGCAGAGAGAAGTAGATTTCATGTTTAATTAGAAGGAAAAAAAATGGACAAGCTATTTTTTATTTAATTTTTAATTCTTTAATAATCTCATTTTAGTCTTTCCACTACTTTCATTAACCAGTTGCTTTTTGTGTGTGTGTCTGTCAGCGTGTGTGTTTTGTGCATTTCAGCGGACGGTTGGGTTAAATATATAGTCCATATATACCAGCTGCTTAGAATTTGAAAAAAAGTAGGTCCACTGTTCTTAGAACTGCTAAATCTGGTAATCAAAGTTTCAAACCTGCTGATCAAGGACTTAATTAGTCAGCAAGGTTTTGAAGGTATTATTAAGTTGTTATTAAGTTAGGTTGACTTAATTACTTAGAACTTATATTATTTTTTTAGTTAAGCATATAAATTTAAGGAAAAAGATTCTATTACTTAATTTTGAAATATTCAAAACAAAAAATGTAATAATAAAATTAGGATAGAAAGTGTATTATCTCCACTCCGCTGCACATATACCACAACTAATCATCATGGTACACTATCCCTGCACGTATATTAATTTATCATATTATTGATACTAATAATATTGATAAATAATAAAGCACTCAATCTTTTTACAACACAGATAATTAAATAATAGTGTAATTATAACTATACTGAATTACATATAATATTAATTATTCATTAATATAAACTCATATATATATATATATATGGGGCAATTAACTTCTACGTCAAAAGTTTAAAAATAAAAAATATACTTGCCTATATATTTCATAATTTTGTTTATCATATTTTCGCCATATTATTTGTGTTATTTTTCATTTTATATCAAGTGATAAGTGCGCTTTAATTAAAATTAAATTATAAATTAAGGATATAATTACTAAGCAAAATTTGATGTAACATGCAAAACCCATTTTAAGTGTGTAAGTCTTTGTTTTTTATATAGCATAAACGTAGAAAGTACACCATAATATAAGTTTGTCTAGGAGAGATGAAATTAATTTTTGATAGTAGCACGAGGAAAAGCATATTAATCCTAATGCCAGAAGGTTTGTCCTCAATTTAGATCAAATGATTTTCTAAAGATGATATTAAGTTATTATTTCAACCTAATTACTGTACAAATGTCCTGTTATTAATTATTTTAGATATATTTATTATTTGAATAAATTATAAATATCTTTACTGTAAATATGATTTCTATTTTAATAAATAATTTAATTAATATTGTTTAATAAGCAACTCAAGTAATAAATATTTTATTATTAAATATTATTAGATATATTTAATTATATAAGTAAATTATTTTAAATATATGTACTATTTAAAATAATTCAAAAATTTTAGCTTATTATTTATATATATATACATAATATTATTCAAATATATACACATATAGGGGCATTTAGGACTTTAGCCATCCAACCAATTTTCAGTATTTTTTTATTTTTTTAATTGTTTTTCTGTCAGGGGCAATATGGACTTTTCTCATTTTTCGTCCACCTTACAGTTAAGCTCAAAACTTCAAGGGACTTTTTTGTAATTTTCAAAAAGCGATGACTTTTTTGTAATTAAGCCAAACTTAGGAGTGGTAGTTGTAATTCATTCTAAAAAAAAAGTATAACATATTTTTGGTAATTTAGAATTTCACCCCCATAATGAAAAATTCTGACTTCATCCTTGTTCGGTTGCCATGGCCGGGCAGCCAATCATACCTAGCGGCCACCAAGCAAGGCGACTGGTCTAATGTCGCTGGCCGCCAAACCAGACTGGTAGTCGCTAGCCATACCAAACTTGGACTACAGCTAGGAGGGGGTGAGTTGGGGGACATAGGGGCTGGCAAAATGGCCAGCAGCCGTGGTTGACAGGCATTGACAGTTACTGGGTGAGGGATAAGGGAGGTGCAGGGGGCTGCCCACAGTCGGGGTTTTTTTGGTTGGATGGGTAGGGGGTTAGTTGGAAGAAGAAGAAGAAGAAGAAGAAGATAACTATATTTTTGTTTGTTTTTTAATTTTTTTTTACTTATTTATTTAAATTAATTAACAAAATTAATTAAATTATTTGGAATATATTTGTTATTTTATATATTATTAATCTATAACTTGAAATTATATTTTCAAAATGATTATTTTTTTGTTTCTTTTTATTATTTAAAATTTTAAATTATATTATTCAGAATGACTATATTTTATTTATTTAAAATTATTTAAGTTGTATTGCTAGATGATAGTTTATATTTTATTTTTATTTTTTTAATTTTTAATTTTAATTATACATAAATCTTTGATTATAGTTAACTATTTTTTTTATAGTTTATAATTTTAATATTATAAAATATGTCATTCAAAAGTATAAAATTATGTTTCGGGATATTTGTGAGTTCATTGAGATCTTAACTAAAGATCATAAAAGATATTTTATTACCTTTATAGATTATTACAATAGGTATTGTTATGTTTATCTGTTAAAACATAAAGATGAAGCACTTAAAAAATTTATCATTATCAAAAACGAAGCTGAAAATAAAACTAGTAAGAAGCATAAGAGGTAAAGATCAGATAGAGGTGGCAAGTTTGAATTGAATCCTTGCAATGAATATTGCCGAAACTTTGGTCTTATTCATGAAGAGACTCTTCCTTACTCTTCCTCATCTAGTAACGTAATAAAATGAAATTACAGAACTTTTAAAAGCATGATTAACATTCTACTTTTGAATTTTGAACTATCTAAATATACATGGGGAGAGGCTCTAAATGTAGCTTGCCATATTCTAAATAGAGACCCTTTGAATTATAAAGAGTGGACTCTATTTGAATTCTAAAAAGGTAGAAAACCTAGCAATAAATATTTCCGAGTGTGGTGTTGTTTTGCAAAAGTTCTAGTCCCAAACACGAAGGAAAAAGCTTGGTCCCAAATTGTTGATGTGGTCTTTTGAGGCTATGTGGAAACAATCTATGCATTTAGATTTTTGGTGATTAAGTCCGAAATCCCTAGCATAGAGGTTAACACAATAATGGAATTTCATGATGTCACGTCCTATGTGGGGGTGTTTCCCATGAAAATGGAAATACATTAGAATGTTTCTTTAGATTCAGCTCTTACATCGACCTCTATTTTAGGTTTGATCCAAGTAGTTCTAGTCCAGCATCCGTAGAATCTAAAGAACTAGATGAACCTAGACGGAGTAAGAGAGCTAGGTCATTAAGGATTTTGGAAGTGATTTTGTTACTTACAATATTGAGGATGGTCTTATCACCTTTAAGGATGCTACAGGCTCATTTGAAGCCAAGCATTAGAAAGCAACTATCAAAAGTGAGATGGATTCTGTTGTCTCTAACAGGACTTGGGAATTAGTCGATCTACCTCTGGAGTGTACTACGATTGGATGTACATGGATCTTCAAAAAGAAACTTAAGTCTAATAAAACTATAGATAAGTTTAGACCAAATTAGTTGCCAAAGGCTTTAGACAAAAAGAGTGATAGACTTCTTTAATACCTATTCCCCAGTTGCTCGGTTGACTACAATTCGGATGCTTATCACATGGCTTTCGTATATGATTTCTCAATTCACCAGATGTATGTGAAAAAAACCTTTCTATATGGTGATCTCAAGAAAGAGATTTATATGAATTAGCTTGAGGGATTTGTAGCTCTTGGTAATGAGAAAAAGGTCTGCAAGCTTGTTAAATCTCTCTATGGATTGAAACAAGCACCCAAGTAATGGCTTGAAAATTTTAATAAAACTATTTTGTCATTTGGTTTCAGTGTAAATGAGAATGATAAGTGTGCTACTGTAAGGTCAAAGGTGATGCTTGTATTGTGCTATGTTTATATGTTCACGATATACTAATGATAAGTTCTAACCTTAAGACTATCAATAAGATAAAGTCATACCTGAAAAGTAAGTTTAAAATGAAAGATATGGGTGAGGCTAATGTGATTCATGGACTCAAGTTGATTCAGTCAACTGAAGGTATAGCCATTTCTCAACCTCATTATATTGAGAAAATTATCGAGAAATTTGGCTATAAGAATTGTAGAATCTTTAAGACACCATATGATCCTTCTATGGCTCTTTTCAAGAATGAAAATGGTATTAATTCATGTGCCTCAGTAGATGTATTCTCAAATTATTGGGAGCTTGCAATATCTTGCAAATTGCTTGAGATTGGATATCTCATTCGTAGCCTTGAAGCTGACGAGGTATACAAGTTGTCCCAATAGAACCTATTAGAAGGCTTTGAATAGCGTACTTCAATACCTCAAGGGCACGACTTCACTTGCTCTACATTATGGCAGATTCCCTACATTACTTGAGGGATACAGTAATGCAAATTGGATAGCCAAAAACTCTAGTAGTAATAGGTGTACAAGGTATGTATTTAGCCTTAGGTAGGAGCACTGTCTCCTAGAAGTCTACTAAACAAATTTTGGTAACTCGGTGTACATTTGAGGCAGAGTTATATGCCTTGGACACAATTGGGATAGAAGCTGAGTGGCTACATGTGTTGATGGTCTAATTACCTATGGTTAGCAAGCTTCTTCCTGCGATTGCGGTGCATTGTGATAGCCAAACCATAACTGCAAAGTCAAAAGTTCAAAGTTTAACCAAAAGTCCAAGAGGCACATCCAAGTTAGACTAAAATCTATAAGGGAGCTTGTGTCTGATAGGGTTGTGTTATTGATTTTGTTCGATCCAAAGACAATATGGCTAATAGGGGTGTCCGTCGGATAAATTCGATCCGATGAACCCGACGATCCAAACTGAACCAATCTAATTAGTTCCAGTTGGGTCGGATAATCGAGTTTGATTAGGTAAAATCTAATCAAACCCGATTACATTTAATTTAGTTCTTAGATTTCATTTTTTCTTACCCGATCCGACCCGATGATTTAATTAAAATAAATATTTTTTTAAATTATGACTTTATTATTTATATTTATATTTAATGTTCAATTTAGACTTGGATTTGGGATTTTATTTTTATTATTATGGCTTGTGGTAAAGAAGGAGATAATTTATAATAATTATGAATTGTGGTGTTCAAGTGCAATACTGTGTGCTTTTGAGTTTTGATGAATATTTTGAGAATAATTTGATTATCTTAATAGGACTAATGCTAATATTATATATGTGGACCATCTATCAGTTTTAATTTAAATACAGTTGGAACTTGCCAATTTTTTCCTAACGAAACTGCAACTAGTGCTTTCTTCTTCTTCTTCTTCCTTTTTTTTTTTTTTTTTTTTTTTGACAATTGGACAATTGTTGGGTTTTCGTCATATAGTACACTAGTTTCAATATTTTACCTACTTAAAATTAAATTTTTAATTATTTTATTAATTGAAAATATATAATCATAATAATATCCAATTTTTAAAAAGGTAAAATTTAAATAAAAATAAAAATTGAAGAGATGTACCCGACTACCCAACCCGAATCAACCCGACCTAAATTGGATTGGTTTGGTTCAAGTTTGGAAATCCAATTCCATGAAACTCGACCCAACCCGACCCATGAACACCCCTAGTAGTTGATCCTTTAGCCAAAGGATTTAAGTTGTCCTTAGTCTAAAAATCTAGGCTGGAGCTGGGACTTCCTTCGGGTATATACGCATCTCTCATTACATGATGATGCAGCAGCAGTTTCAACAGTGACAATTCCATAAGTTGAGGTAAATTTGAACAAAAAAACTGCTTTTACTGGGGGAGCGTTAGACGATGTGCCATACATGATTGGAAAGCTAAATGAGTCAAGTTTCATACCAAAAATGGTTTCGGAAGAAAAGGTTTGTGGAGTAAGTTATGGCTATTTCCTTAGAAGGTACCAGTCGAGCGAGTTTCAGAAAATACCGCAGCCCTTTGGTGTTCTTAAGAGTTGCTAGTTGGCTTCTGTATCCAATTTTTGAGATATTTTCATTAATTAGGTTTCTTGTTTCTGTAAGTAAAGATTTTTATGCTAGCTGGGAAAAATAAACAAAGTTAATAATAGTCTCATTTTTCTATGTTTTCCAGCGCGTATTTCTTTTTAAAGCACGTGCACTGAAATGAAAAATACTTGTGCATGGTGTTTTGAACTAACAAATATTCATGTTGTAAGTATCCGGACACCAGAGTGAGTGATTCCTCTTAAATCAAGTGAGTGAGCTCGAGCGTGTTGGTTGGTTAGTAGCATTGAGTACTGATTCCACTACTGCCGATTGAGTGACTCTCAACCACCAATTCATCTTTCATTTGTGGGTCCAATTAGCCTCAACTAAGTGGCACCGCGCATCAGACTAGGTAATACTGCTGTTGCTAGAATTCTAATTTTTAAAAGCCGCCTCCTCGAATAAGAAACATGGAAGATATCAGTAGGAGATTTGATCATTGTAAGGAATTGTTTTGTGAATCCTTTAATCAAGAAATTTTTTATATACGTAAGTAGGTGCAATTCACATAGTGCTAATGTAACGTAATCTTTATCGGTTGGTATTAATTTTGCACTAGGTATGAATTAATTAAGATTTGTACAAGTTGGTTCAAATACAACGTGTAAAAAGATTTTTCTTGTGCATTTTGAACTTGGAACCGGAGGCAAACTAAATTTATAATTGAATTTTAAAAATAATCACGAACACTAAAATATCACATCTAATGCGGCTATTTATAGTGTGAGATTGGCAGCTGGCCAAGCACCTTATCTGGATGGTTCATTCTTTGTTTAATCCAATGACTCGCGATTCAAATCACTTACTAATTAAAATACATGAATCTTGGTACTAGCTGAGTAATAATTTGGGAGTTTAAAAGGGTAAGTCATTTATCACTACCACGTCAATGTATATATGTTGGTTGCATCCTCTCGTTAGAAGTATCTTCCGCTCTTTCTATACGAGCATTTCTGCATGATTTCTTGACTCTCCACGTACTAAGATAGATTGTTTATCGCAATCAAGATGGATTAATAAAGAACCAAAACAACATTGATAATAAAAAATCTTGTAAAATAACTTACATGAATTTTACAGTTATGATTGAATATACAGTCTTGATATGCATCTCTAAGACATCATCACACTTGCCATTACATAATAACAAATCATTCAGTTTCTTGTACAACTAATGCTTTATCTGAGACAACATGCATCTCGCATCCCTACTATTTGGCCTCTCCTTAGGATTATCCAAAGTGCAAAAACAGGCAACTTTGAGCACCAAAAGCATCTGTTCTTCGTACCCATTTCCCAACAGCCTGGAGTCAATTGCCCTTTTTGGATCCTCAGAAGTCATCAAATTTCTCATCCATTTCACCAATCCCAGCTCATCAGTATGCTGGAAAAACTCATCAGATGGCAGCTTTCCAATAACAAGAACACCTAACAGCACACCAAAGCTATATATATCACACTTATCAGTAAACTTAAACGTTTGGTAGTACTCTGGCGCAATATATCCCACTGTTCCAGCCACATTTGAAGTTGTAACATGTGTATTAGCATCAGGGACGGCTTTTGCAAGGCCGAAATCTGCAATTCGTGCTTCCATATCATCATCCAAGAGAACGTTTCCAGGTTTCAAGTCTCTGTGAATTATTCGAGGGCTGTGATTGTGGAGGTACTCGAGCCCTGCAGCCACCCCTAGCGCAATCTTGTATCGAGCCAACCAGTTTAATTCTCTTTTGCCTTCCGCCACATGATGGAGACAATCTTGAAGGCTTCCATTCTTCATATATTCGTACACCAAATAATGACAACCCGGCCGTGGGAGATGGGCTAGCAGGGGAAGTAGATTCCGGTGCCTGATTTGTCCCACAGTCTGAATTTCAGACTTAATCTGCCGCATTTTCTTGCTCAAAAGCTTGCTGTCTTCTTCTGTGAGCTCCTCTGCATCTCTACGGGGTTGAATTATCTTCTTGATCGCAATTTCTTTCCCATTACTTCCAGGCAAAACAGCTTTATAAACTTCTCCACAACCACCTCTTCCTATGACATCGAGAGAAGATAATCCATCTTCTTTTTCCAAGAAAGCTAAGTCCTCAGGTTTCTTGATTATTGGGCTGAAAATTTTCAATCTCGTGTCCTTTCTACGCCTTTTGATTAAGAGGAGCAGCAGCTTAAAAAACAAATAGAATACCAAACCAGAAACACTGCCTGCTAAAGTTCCAGCCAAGAATGAAAGAATCCATTCAACTACTTTCTTTTTGTTCTTCTTGTGCTTGTGTTTTGGCTCGGATGGGGCTTCGGCATTAGCTTCGTGGCTTGAAGAAGGCGCCTTAGCAGAAGTGGATCCATTTCTGCCCTGCGAAATCTCAGCAAAAACATATCCTCTTGGGATGCTATTGCTGTTCTTTTCAGCCAATTCTGAGGACAAATACTGATCATAGCCAGGAGGGTGAAGATTAAGTCTTGATTGAACAATGAAAATTAAGGTGAAGAAAGGGAGGAGAAACATATGGGTTCTGGGAGGAGTTAGAGCCATAATTTGCAGTGGACGCTGCGGCCCCGCCGGTGGGAGGAGGAGGTCGTGGTGGTGGTGGTGGTGGTGGTGGGTGGAGGGTGGAGGCTGGGATGGGAGTCTGAAATGGTGGCTGGCTGCGGCTGGTGTTCTTATTATCTTTTGATATTTGAAACGCTGGTGTTGACTGTTGACTATGAAGTATGAAGCGTGCAAAGTCTTTTGGTGCCGTGTGGAAAAAATTGTATGGTGGACCAATGTTAAGCCACAAGTTCTTATCATCCGTTGACCTGCAAATTTCCTATAATGGCCCTGTCTATCCATCTGTATATTTTTTCTTTTGTCTTCTCATCTCAAGTCGTCCTCCACCTCCTCCTCGTCACTTCCTCCCCCCCTCCTTTTTCCAATTTTGTAATAATATTGTGGACAAACAAAAGATAATATCTTCTGTGGCAAAAGAATTTTCAAAAGAGGGGACAATTATTATAATTTAAAGATATAGTAAAGTTCAAAATATTCATGATGTAGGTTATTGTGACAAAAGAAAGAAATTCTTGCTAGTACGATTTTATTCATTACATGAATGATGAAACATTGATTACCAATTTATAATTAGAACTCGATTTGTCGTTGGTCTAAGCCTTGTTCCTTCTTCATTTTTATTGGCTAGGACTTGGGGCTAGTTAAGTTTTTATAAAATATTCACTTTTGTTTATGATGGTTCGAAAGATATAATGACATTTAATAATTTACACAAATTTTAAATTTGAACGTATATAATCTTGATTAACAAAAATTTTGAAAATGTAATCAACCTATAAATTATATGTCACAACAGATTATTCTCATATTTGAAATAGGTTCAAGTTTTTTGATGCGGTTTCCAAGGATCAAGTGATTCATGATATAAAATATATATATATATAATTAGCATTTTTAAGTAATAAATAATTAATTCATCATCTCTTTTAAAACATAAAAATATATAATGATTTCAGAAGATTGTGAAAGCCTGCCACTAATATGAGATGAATATAAAAAGGATAAGAGAAAAAATTAAATTGAGATTTTTAAAAATATAAATTGTTCAATTCAAACATACTGAACTCCTAATGTGACTATGTTTAAATAACAAAAGAAAAACCTTGACTTCTTTGACTCAATATCTTTTTTATACGCACCAAAGAAAAACATAATATATGTAAAAATAAATTGATATATTGAAAACTTAAAATTTAATAATATCAAATTTATTAAAGAACCAAAACGATACAGTAGTCCAAGACAATTCAACTTTATTTTAAAATAAATGCAAAAATTATTCTGAAAAGAAAGAAAATATTTGAAATATAAGACTATCATTTGATTTAGATAATATATACATATATATATATATATTAATCAACCGCAAAGAAATGTAATACCATATAAATAAACATATAAATGTGAGAAAACATCTTCCCTCATTTTACCAATCGCTAAATACAATTTATTTGAAGAATTTCAACTTTTTTCTAATTGTTAATATTTACAAGTAAAACAAATGTAGTGTGACTTTGTACAATCTTCAATCCTTTTAATGAAGCATGAAGAACAATATTTCTAAGGCCCGTTTTGGTTTCATTTCCAAGCCCTTTTTTTATTTTCTTGTGGGAATGAAAATTAAAAACAAACACTTTCTCATAATTTTCAATAAAAAAAGTACATATTTTCTTCCCAAAACCCATTTCTAAACCTACCATATTATCATATTACACATCAATCAAATTCAAATTTGATTTGACATAAAGTTACCCACTATCATTTTTAAATTAATAAAATATACATATATTTTAAAAAATAAATCTTTTGAAATATAAAAAATATAAACTAACCTACTTTTCAATCTTACAAACTATTATAATCATTACTTTCCAACATTTTATCCAAATACATTTTTATTTTCACATCACATCACATAACTAATTTTCCAACTTTTAGAAATTGTTGGAAATGAAAATGGCATTTGAAAATAAAACCAAACGGGCTGTAAGAATTTCCTCTGTTCAATTATAATATTTATTTATTTTATTATTCTTTTCCGCCAATCTAATTAATTACTAGTCATCTCAATTCTCGACACAAACTAAGAGATTCACATGCATTTGTTTTCTTTCGCAAATTCTAAACATTACTTCTGTAAGGATGACTTAAACTACAAAAATAACAATAAATTGACTTAGAATTACATTTAAATGTTAATAATCCAAGTTAAAAAGACATGTCAATCCATCCTAATTCCTATATATATATATATATATATATATATCTTTCAAACTTTAAATGGCTAGGTTATAGCTTGAAAATTTAAATTCTCAATAACTTATTTAATATGTCGTCTTCTATTATTGAACAAATGTAATTCTCAGAAAGTTTCGAAACTTCAAATTTAAGTACGCTTATAACATGATTAATTATAATTATTTCGAAGCATCAAATTCTCGAAAGCATTCAAAAGTAATCTCTCCTAAAAAGCCCAAGTTTACTTTTAAGTACATAGATGTTGAACTCACATAAAATTTATCACGAGATTAAGAAATTCTTCATGAATGGGAGAAAAAGTGAGAAGCTAGAAAACAATTCCTTTCTTTAATCAGTTCATTGCCTTTAACTGCAAGTCATATTGCATTTGCACATATACCTACATTATTATATACCTTGCAGCCAATTGGTACCAACAATTAGCACTCTGGCTTTCTACATTCTCTCTATTTTCACTTAGCAGGTGAAAGATTTACAAGTCTTACAATTTCTATTATTAATTTTACTGTTTATTCATTTAGTATTATCATTAGCATAAAGTTTTAGCGCTATTTCATTGCTTTAGACAAAAGAAATATTTCTTAATCTAAAGTATATTGATATTTTTCCCATCTCTCTCCTCTATTGACGTGATAGGCGGCTTCTTCAAGCATATTTATATTATCCAAATACCAGGTCAGTAGACAATCGTTTTCTTGTTGGGGTAAAATTTTGCAATGAATTTTTTTTATTCTTTAATTTAATTATATTCAATCATGCAATATCTCATTCAAACATTCTAATATTTTTAATAATCAAAATGTTGTGTGAGGATATAACAAGCTGCTAGAAGTATTTTAAATTTCGAGCACAATATAGTTATTCTACATTGTTCCAGATAGTTTAAAAGAAATTCATTCCTACATATTTTCTAAGAAAGTTTAGAAACTCGATGAAATAATTGTTCCAAGCTATCCTTAGTATTCTTTGGTCGAGGTCAAGCGTAAAATGTTTAAATTATCCATTTGAACATAGGAATGGTTCATTAAACTGTTTCGTGCTCTATATGTTTTAGGTGATCAAATACCAAAAAGAGAAAGGAAAAAAAAGAGTAGATTTTGGCATTGTATTAAGGCATAAGAGCATCTTAGGCTACTTTGAAAATTAAAATTGTAAGGAACAATGGAATAGCTTGCCATCCACCCTTTCAAAAGTCTCACAAGAGTTATAGATCTTGCCTATATATGGCTATGTACCATTGGATTTACACAAAAAAAAAAAAAAAAAAAAAGGTTCCAAAAAGACAACATAAATTAAGAGAAGTATTAATATCAAACTTACACATTAAGAAGTCTTACCTATGGAAGTGATCTCATGAATGTAGAGGGTCTTAAAGCAGCTGGCATATTATTAACCTTTGTGATTAGTCTTAAAACAGTAAGATCCCAAACAATCAACAAGACGCAAATTATTAATATTAATTTAAACATAATGAATGGTATAAATTTAAGTATAATGTGACATTATAACATATCTGATGTATCTTTTAGCATATTTAATATCAAACTGCAACAATCAAGATATGCAATATAATGATATGATCACTAAAATTATTTAAATCATTTCAATTATTGAGCCATGTTTTGTAAATCAAATATCTTAATCCGCACTGTATACTAATTTATGCTAGAATTTAGGCTATCTTTGTTTTTATTCCCAAGAACGAAAATAAAATCAAACCTCCACAAAAGCATCAACCATTTTACCGCCTTTTCCCTCCCCATTTCTTGCCTACTCTAATCTCTCTAAGATTCTATGAAGTAGTAGAAACGAGGGAAAATAAAAACAAAAAATAGCTTTTATTTTCTCCAAAATCCTCAAATATCCAAAAATATCCATCTTCACATTCTTTAAGATAAACAATTATAATTATTACATATATATTTTCTCATGTTATAATAATAATAATAATAATAATAATAAATTACATATTCACCCCATAAATCATATAAAAGAAGCATTGATTTGATATTTATAGTACAATTCGTCTCGTTCAGAATAAAATCAAACTATAATTTTATTCCAAAGTAATTTCTACCCAATTTCTAAAATGAAACCAAATATACATCATATTTCCACATCATATCCCCCAAAATATTTTCCCAAAAGATTTGCAGCAAAACCAAACAGTTTCTTAGGTTTGCATCACTTATTGAGACAGAGCCACTCACATCAAAGCTGATGCATTGCAATCCCTAGTTTAAAAACATCTTAAGGACATTTTTTTTTGCTTCCTCTTTTTCTTTTCTTTTCATTTCTTTCATTTCTTTTCTTTTCTTTTCTTTCTTTCTTTTTTTTTTTTGGTTTCTCCCTTACTAAGCAAGGTATCAAATTAATGTAGCTTTAAATATATTAGTTCACTTTTTGTCCAAAATCTTGAAGGGAATGTATGGTTTTATTTTTTAGTGTTTCAGGGGAATGTATCTAGAGAAAATATATTTTTTTGAAAAATTTTATTGAAAATGTGTAAAAAATAAAATTATGTTTGATTTTGTTATATTATTGAAGAATTTTATCTGATTAGTGATGCCCCATCAAACTATTATATTATTATTGATAATCTCAAAAAACTTGAACTAATCCCATCAACATAAATATCTCCAACATGGACAAACAAGACCAAAAAGTGAAAAAAGCAACTAGACTGATACAGTCAGTCTTTATTATCACAATCCCAGAACTCCAAATGCCAACATTTTGGTAGCCTAGATCTTACCACAGAGACCTAGAGATACATCATACAAACTGAAAAGCAAGTAAAATTAAGGCCTAATACTTAGGACAGCAGCAAACTTTGAACCATGGTGATATATATATATATATTTATGTCTGTTTCAGTCATCACAACAACGGTACATGATAAACTTCTCCATTGGCTTATGACACTCTGCGCAGACCACCATCTCAGGGATATCATCGAACCCTGGAAGTATAAGCCGGTTGCAATGGTCCATCGTGTGATGGCCATCCAAATAGTCCTTTAGAGCCGGCACAAAGCCCTTTTGCCTTGCATTGTTAGCCCACGTCCCAAACTCAGTCAGGCCCTTCTGCATAGAGTCGCCTTTAGCCCTGGCCAACTCACCGGTTTCTAATCCCGCCCCTTTGCTGAACAGAGCCCACCCTTTATCACTATCCGCAAACGTCAGCATAGTGAGCACCTCACCAAGAATGTGATCCCCCTCATGTGCATTGGTTGCTAGTGTGGCCCCATGGTGAATCTTTGAGTACATCATGCTTTCCAGTCGCGTCCAGAAGAACCAAATGGATGTGAAATCATCCCAACAGTGGCCAAGATTGCTCTTGATTACCATTTCATTAAGCCTTTTGGCACGTTCTTTGCTGGTTTTCTTTCCTACGTAAACCATCTCTATTCTAATTTCCAGGGCATTTGCAACTTCCCCTGTTGACCTAACGAACTCCCGGATCCATTCCTCGTTTTCACCACCATACAAACAGATCACCTTGTCGTCTTTGATCTGAGGAAAGACAAAAAGCAACATTCAATAATCAAGTCTGGATAAGTATTTGAACTGAAAAAGTGTGTTTTTTACCCAAGTCAATATGGTTTTATCAATTCCATTCACCACCAGCTGAAGTCTCCATTTCTCACGCTCCCACAAGGCTGACTCTTTTGTGTCAATGAAAGGATATGCCTTATTACCCCATATCCACACCATGTGGGCTGCATTTAGGCTGGTCACTTTGCCCTGTGGATCCAAGGCCACAAGAATTGGCTTCTTAGCATAGTGCCACACCTCCTTGATGTACCTAATGACAGCCGGTTCTAGCAAGGTCGGTTGATGCAGCGTGTACCATGGCATCAACGACTGCAAGTACTCAAATTTATGCCCGTGTTCTTCATTCCATTTCGTCGTCTTTTCCAATATTGGAAGCCACACGATTTCGTATTGAAACTCTGGTCTAGTTTTTGATTCTTGATGAATATGACTAAGTATTCGAAGAGCATCATGGGAAATCTCAAGATCAGATATCAGCAACAAGACTGTCTTTCCTTTGAGAGCATCTACGCCAACCTGTTCGCACATCATACATGAGCATTTCTTTCTTCCTAAGAAAAAAAAATTTAGTGTTGAAGAAAGTACCTTAGTCGTCTTGTTGGTGCCAACTTCAAGTGGCAATAGATCATCCTTCAGGTAGATTAACTGCTTGAATATTCTCTGGTTGTCCAAATGGGGCGTTGTATCAAAAAGACGAACAAGGGTATGAAAGTATTCCATATGTTTCTTCTCATCTGCAAGATAGAAGATCGCATATTGTCCTAAGCTAAACAACACTTTTTCTACTTAAAGAGTATGGAGCTCAAGAATATTAAGCAATCTTACCAATGTGTTGATGACAGTGAGCAAGTTGTGTCCTGAGGTGATCCAATATGCTAGACACCTTGTGCCCTAAACTAGAGAGCTCCCATGTGTCTGCAGTTAATGAACTTACCCTGCAATTTTGGGCCTAAAAGGATTAACTTTATACTTCTGATGCAACAAATGGAGCCTAAGATGAATTTTAGTGGGCTTACTTTTGACTAAAGCCAAGAATTTCAGTAACCTGAGAGATACAAGTAACCAAACTTCTTATAATCCAATAGACAGCAATTGGGATATGACTCATCGCCATTGTCATTGGTTCTGCATCATCTGATATATATTTAGACGGCAGCCGTCCGAACTCAGCAATGCACCTTGCTAGGTCCAGTGAGACTTTGACAAGATTATTAAGAGTGTCGAATCTTGATTTCATCACACCAGAAAGCTCAAATATGTCTGGAAGTTGTCTGAGGAGTGCTACTGATTTGGCAAGTGGATTGGTGGTGAAAAGATTGGTAACAAGCCAGAATTGGCCGTAGTTTACAGCAAATGAGGCCAATGCTATGACAGCTTTCGCATCCCATGTGTAGCTCGTCAGCACATTGAGGATTTCCATAGCTGATCCGTGGGCATCTCCACCCGAGCACCTGCAGGACAACTGAAAAATAGAGCAAAAGTGAAGTAATGATCTTGGAACTAGCCCAAACTCAGAGCTTTTATTAATATTTACCTCACAAGATATCTTGTTTACTAAAAGGGCCATAGTGTCCTGGATGTCATCGACCCCCGTCAGGGCTGCTGATTCTTCCAGTAATTCTGCATGCTTTTGTGAGCCCTGATCATCATGAACAAGAACACAAGTAAGAATGAACTGAAAAGCTGCTGATACAATCAAGTATAATGTAAACAAATTTAGAGAAAGAAGTATACGTTTAGAATGCCATCGGTGCCAGGGGAAACGAGATTTAGGATATCCTTTATGATGACTAGAAGAGATTCGATATCAATCAAGCGGCCATCATGAGCATGAGTTGCCTGGATTTGCTTTCTGAGGGCGCTGTCATCTGATAACATCAGACGACGATTGGGGCGAATCATTTGCTGATTCTTGGATGGCTGAATAGCACCTGACATTCTCTTTTTTTTGTTTTCCCTTACTCTTTTGTTTACGTGTTTTTTCAAGGATTTGTATGCTGATTTGGTGAAGAAATGGAAGTAATATATAGTGAATAGAAACGGAATAAAGCCATGTTGGATCAAGTTCCTTGCTTGTAAGGTGGTGTAAATACTTAAAGCCATTTCCAGTTAGATAAGGAAATTCCACTATGGCCCTACATCCAGCTTTATAGTATCCTAGCATAGACACATACACTGTTATGAACTTTAGGTTCAGGGCAATAACAAGAAGCTAGGAAATTCCTTCTTTTTTTTTTTCCCAAAAGAAGAAAAGAAAACATCTAAATTATGCCTACTGTGCAGAATAGCCACTTAGCACTATCTTTAACTGATTAATTCCGATCCCTGCATACGAAACTGCAATTCCTGCTGCATTTCATAAATCAATCTTCCACTACAGGGACAAAGTTGGAATTTTCAGCATTAATATACCACTACAGTGTAAGACTTTGGGCTGTTCCTTTGAAAGTTTGAAAATTGCTTCTAATATATATGGAGATATTTGGACAAATAATTTCCATAACTGTATTTGCAGAATATATGAAAGCAATACAAACATTTTTTTTTTCTTTTTTTTCTTTAGCTTTTTTTTTTTTTTTTTTTTTTTCCTTCTCGGGCTATTATATTTATGGGCCATTCTAATGCGCTTACTATGTGGGCTTCTAAATACATAGCAACACTTTATAAGAGCAACTAATATTAAATTGTTCATTTAAATTATTATAGATGACTATTTTAAAGTGTGTGTTTATTATTTAATTTTTATTGTAGTACAGTCGGCAAGATAAATATTTTAGTTCTCATGGAAGAGTAATTCATGGTAATTTCAAAATTCGAAGGTGACAAATTTTTTAATTTTATACAATTTACAGATGGAAAAATATTATAAAGGTTTTTATTTATATATGCTTTTCTTTAGTAGATTGTTACTTGGAGTCCTGGCGTCAGAGTCGTGGAACACGAATTCATCAAGGAATGAACGGCTTTTCTTCCATAAAATCAAGGTTTAAACAAATTGTATGCTTTCCTAAAGAATTATGAGAGAAAAAGAGAAGAACAGAGGGAAAAGTGTGGAAGCATATTATGCTGCTTTATTATTTTTTGGGTATTAAATAATTAAGAGCTCCAATTCCATGCTTTTATGATGTCTGCAAATACATAGAAAATTTTGGCATGATCTTCACAGGAAGAGGAGCCTTAGTTCTTTACTTAGCTGAAGCAAAAGCAAAAGGGATCTTCAGACGTCAAAGTCCAATCAGCTTTCACTGTTACTGATGATAAGTACCAACAAAGTAGCAGTTTACATATCAAATTCTAAGTTTTCGTCACTAATATGACATAATCACAACACACGTGCATGAATCTGTCATCATATAAATAGTTAGGGCTAATCCAACTACATGACGGTATTTTTATCCCATTTTATTATTTACTTTGTTGGAGTGATAGTAAATATTTAAACTCGTATGAATACCAAAAATTCATATTTATATGTTCAATTTCCATGATAACTTAACCTGTCACCCCTATGATTTATTTATCATATCAACCAAACTATACCATAATGATAAAAAAGTACATAAATTATTACATAATAAACAATTATAAGATAAATTAAAAATCCAACCAAACTAACCCTTCCTATAGTGTTGTCATAATAAATTAAAAAACATTCTTAAAATGCTATTATATTTATCATACTATATGATTACATAGTAATATAAGTCTATTCTCGTATTCCTTACAGCTGTTACTAAGAATAATAATATCATGTTATTATTTAATAAGATAGTAATACAATTAAAAAGATAAATAAGTTAAAAAATATTTTTAGAAACTATTGATGAAGAAGCTCGATTTCAAACTCGAATATCTTAATTGTCGAGTGGTCTTTAATTTAGTGGTATTAGTTTCACACAGAAATTGTGACATTGAGAGTTCAAACCTAACATATATGTGTATAAAAAAAAAAAAAAAAAACTTGAATATCACGATTTGGAGTCAAGCTTGATTTGAGCTGACTCCACGTGGATGCATTATTTATGCAAACATTAAGGTAAGGCTATCAATGAATTGGATTTTAATACGAATTCGATTTGAATCCAATCCGAATTTTAAGATTTTTATCCGATAAAAATATTCAATGGATTAGATCTGATTATTAATATTCAAAATCCAAAATAAGTGGATCGGATATGAAATTAAGCAATCCAATCCGTTAAAGATCCGAATCTGAACTTTAATATTTTTTATTAAATTAATACTTTTATTTATAATATAAATAAAGATATTAAAATAAAATCTATATATCATATTGACCTAATATCTATATTACCGTCTATAATATATAATTAATATTGAGTTTTTAACCTAAAAAATCAGAAGGATATTAATAAAATGTCAAATATAATATATAATAATTTATTAATGCATTAATATAATGTGAAATATGAATTTAATATTTAAATATTTAAATTTTGGACTAATATATAATAAAAAATTGTTAATAATTCAAATATGACATATATTTACTTTATAAATACAATATTTTTATAAAATTCAAAAAGACAAAAAAAAAAAAGAAAAAAGAAAAAAATAAATCGGGTCAATTTTTTAATCTGATTTGAGATATTTATTGAATTCGCATATGAATTTTAATAATTAAATTTGAATTCAAATATTACAAATTCTATTCAAATTTGACCAGTTGACAACTTTATATTATTGGCTCTAGCCACAGTCCAATTCCACCACCAGCCTAATGACAATAATTGAGCTGGATCAGAAACATGCCCACAGAGATACAAAAAAGCCCAAGCCCAAGAATGGATATTTGGTACCCGGTTGTGGGTGGGCGTTGGGGTGGGGATGGAGGTTGTGTCAAGGCTGGGAGAGATACACGATTCGAGAAGCAGAGAGGTACAGATTACAGAAAATGCGAGATACTTAGGAGGAATATAAAAATGCCTTCCGCGTCCTACTGTGCCTCACTCTCAGTCATCGCCTGCTGCTCCCACTATCGTACGCCTCTGAGGTTATCCTTTTTATACCTCACTCCTCGACGCTTCCACCACTACCACCGCCTTAGCGTCATCCCTCCGCCGCAGCTGGCTACGGCCCTCACTACCTTCTCCTCTCACTGCTGCTGCCTTCCTTACCCTGATCTCTTCACGGGGAACTCTCTCTTCTCTGGCATGGAGGTACTCACTGGACACAGCGGAAACACAATCTTGCCATGTTTTTCTTTTTCTCGTTGTATGTGCATATGTTTCTATTCGAAGAGCAGTTAATTCAAATTGGGAAAGTTGGAAGTGACTATGGCTAGATTTTAATTGTGGAGATTATTATTATTTCTTGCAAATGGTCTTAGAGTTGTAGATGGTCTTAGAATTTTATCAGTAATGATGAGTTGTAGATTATGGTCGAATCCTTGAATTAGGTGGCTGAAATGTGTAGGTATTGCAGTAGGTTAATTTGAGTTTTCTGTTGTTGTGCAACATGTTTTAGCCTTTTTGTGTTAGGAAAGAGTATAACTCGGATGTGAAAAAGAAAAGGCTGTGCCTAGCTTATTTGGTTTTCCTGTTATGTGCTTTTGGTAAGAGTATGAAGTAATGAGAGAAAATAAAATTCTGTGACTATCTGGCTTCGCCAAAGAATTATAAACGGCGGAAGAGTGCAGGCCAGATGCTAGATAGAAATGAATTCCGTGTTCTTCCATTTGGAGAAGGAGCAAAGAAGGTGCACAAGGAAAGGGGATTTGAAGGTAGAACTTGTGATTTGCTCCAAATAGATTCAAACAGTGCAGCTAGTTATTCTGAGTGAGGTTGGGAGATGGTCAGCTGAATCTGGAAAGGTCCATCAGAATAAGATGCATTAAAAACATAAAATGGATGTTTGGTAGTTTTTGTGGTTGCTTTGGTAAGATGAAATACAGTGCTTTGTGTTGGTCAAGAAGCTTGTTTGATTTTTTCCAAGTTTGGAGATTTGAAGTTTTCACTGACTGAGTGGTTTGAACTGCTTGTGAAAATATCATTATTGACTAGATATCTATACTGTTAATAGCTGATTAGAAATGTTAATTTACTTGAAATTTAATATATTTGATATTATTGTTTTGTTTCCTGTTCACTTTGTGACAGGTCATGAGACGGACCTTTGTGTTACATCTTATGTCAATATTGTTTTATGTTTCCCAACAGCGATTTTGGACTGGAAGTGGTATCGCTACGAACAAAGAAATGGTGGAGCATTTGCAGAGCTATGGAGCAATCAGGTCAAAGAAAGTAGCAGAAATAATGGGAACCATTGACAGGGCGTTGTTTGTGCCTGAGGGCACACCACCATATGTTGATAGTCCCATGCAGATTGGTTATAACGCTACTATTTCTGCGCCTCATATGCATGCCATGTGCCTTGAGTTGTTGGAGAACCATTTAAAGCCTGGCATGCATGCCCTGGATATTGGTTCAGGTAATACCGCTCAAGCTCTGCCGTGGAATGTTATGAATTTTCATTAATTGCAACTTGTTCCTTGATTTGCATTATAGAATCTTTCTCATATCAATGCATTTTACTAGGTATTTTGCCTTTTAAAAATATCGTAGTACACATGTTTCTGTGAGATAATTTACTTTAGATTACAGCATCCATTAATTGTAATTGATAGCCACTTTGCGAGTTATGAGGTAACTGAATTTGTGTAAGAAACTGGTATCTTTTATGGAAATATAATACATGGAAAATTTGAAATGCAATTTTAGATTCCATTATTGCAGTTTCCGATTTGGCAAGTCCTCATATGTTCTTCTTGTAGGGACTGGGTATTTGACTGCATGCTTTGCTATTATGGTTGGACCACAAGGTCGTGCTGTTGGTGTAGAACATATTCCTGAGTTGGTTGAATCTTCCATTAAAAATATCCAAAAGAGTGCAGCAGCTCCACTACTTAAAGAAGGATCGCTCTCAGTACGTGGTGGTGGTATGTCTTGAATTATCTTGTTGCTCTTCTATTTGAATTTTAAGTTCAAGAGTGATTTGATTTAGTTTCTGTTTTCTTTTCTTCATTTAATATATGCACATATATTGTTGCATTCATAAGGAATACCACTGGCATTGTGTCGATTGTTGCAGTGGTATTCTGCACTAGAAAAACTTGTAGTTCTTTCTAACAACCTGTCTTAGAAATAAATTGAGGTATTGGAATGCAAAAGGATGATTTAGTTTGAGATAAGCAGAATCAAATTGCTGAAATCAAAAGATTAGCCATATCGTATTTCAGTTGTTCATGTCTCATTGATTAAACTTGAAGAATCACTGCATATAGGAACATATTTCAGGAAAGATGACACGAATAATGGAAAGGATATTGGGTTGACTCAACGGAAATTAATTATATCCTTCTACAGAAAATTTGGAAAAAAGGAAAGAGGAATAGGAAGGAAGGTTCTCAAGATTCACATTCTTTTTGTTGGTTCAAACAAGAAAATAAATAAACTGAAGAAAATAGTTTGCAGTTGGACTGATATTGTAATTTGATTGAATTATTATGTGATAATACTTGTAGATATTTTTGAGGTTGAGGTTTTCCCACATACAACCTGGGCACAGCTTAGTTTTTTATTTGCACTCTTTTAGCAAGCTAAAATCTAAGGGCTTGTTCTCCTAATTTTTAGGGAAAAATTTTCCAACCATTAAAAAAATTTCAAAATGCAGGCACATTCCCCAATCTTTTTCCCGAAACAATATAATTTTTTACACAAAAAATCCCTCATAATTCAACCAAAAAAACCCTGCACTCTAAGAACCACACCTACCCCTAATTTTCGCATTCTATCTTTCACATCAGTCGTTCATTTATCACTCTCCCACTCACTTTACTCTTATATATATATATATATACATATACATATACACACACATACATATATTCACATATATGAAAAATTAAAATTTTACTGCTTAAAAAATTCGAAAACTTACGTTCACAAATTTAAATAAACTAATCTCGAGAAAATTAATTAAATTTAATAAATAATTTATTTACTAAATAATGTATTAAATTAATTAAATTACTTGTTAATTAAATAATGTATTAGTTATATTTAATATTTAATGTATTAATTAAATATTACATTTATTCATTTAATATAAAATATATATTTTTTAATTTGATGAATCGTTATTAAGTCTTATATATATATATATATATATATATTTTTATTTAAATGAATAACTAAGTTTTATTTATACATAAATTATAAATAATAAGTAGTTAAATAATTATATTTTAAGAATAAACAATAATTAATCTATAATTAATATACGATAATTAAATTTTTTTAGATCAGCCGATATCAACAATTATGATATTAGCTGTTTTTTATAATTAAGATATAATTATAATTTCATAAATAATTAATATTTATTAGCAAATATTTTCTTCCAAATAATACATCATGTGCTAATGTTAAATTTATAAAAATATAGATTTTAAAATAAAGCATCAATTGAATTAATTACACAATATTTTGTTACAATAATATATCAATTATTATATATATATATACACACACACACACACACATCATCCAACTGTAAATATGTATATATACATATATAATATATTACATAAAAAAAAATCATTTTTACGTTACAAACCCAATAAAACAATTAATTTGACATCAACAGTAAGTTTGTCTCCTCGCAAAATATAAAAAAACAAACAACTCATTCTCAAATCATTTTCCATATTTATCCAAAACAAAAAGAAATACTTGTCACATTCTCCAAAATTTCTTCCAAAAATCCATTCCTCCAAAATTTTTTCTAGAAAATGATCAAAACATCGGAGAACAAGGCCTAAGTAACTAAAGGGGTGTTTTGTTTTCATTTCCAAGCCCATTTTCATTTTCATGTGGGAATGGAAATTGGAAACAAACATTTTCTCACAATTTTTTTTAGAAAAGGTACACATTTTCTTTTCAAAAATCATTTTAAACCTATCCTATCATTCTATTACACATAAATCAAATTCAAATTTGATTTGACATAAAGTACTTACTATTATTTTTAAATTATTAAAATATACATATATTTTAAAAAAAATAAGTATTTTTAAACATAAAAAAATATATATTAAATCTACTTTTTAATCTTATAACATATTCTAATCATTATTTTCCAACATTTCATCCAAATACATCTCAATTTCTATTTTCATTTCATAACTAATTTTTCAACTTTTAGAAATGGTTGGAAATGGAAATGGCCTTTGGAAATAAAACCAAATAGGCTGTAAGAGCCCATTTTCATTTTCATTTTCATTTTCATCTTCATCATTTTCAAAATTTGAAAAGGTAATTAGTGAAAATAAGTTTATGCTTGGGTAAATTGTTGGAAAAGTTGTGATTATGTCGGGTTTAGTAGGTTTCAGGTGGAGAAATGGTAATAATAAAAATAGAGAGAGAAATATATAGATTATGAGGAAATGTGTGGTGGGAATAAAATAAAAATATGTAGGGTGAAAGTGTGTGTACAGTGATGCGTTTTAATTTTTAAATAGTAGAAAATATGAAAATGAAGTTTGATAATAAAACCAACCGGCCCATCTCATCTGCTTCTCCAAACTCCTTCCAAATTTTGTGTTAAAACTGAACAGCATATAATTTGGATTCTATTTTCAGTTATTCTAGGCAACATTATTTCATTGAAGACTTAGTATTCAAAATGAAATCTTCCACACCAGGAAGATTCTTGCAGTGGAGAAATTATATTATAACACCTACGTTAATTGTTTCTTTGATTGCATGATAAAAGATGGCAGGAAGGGCTGGCCCGAGTTTGCACCTTATGATGCTATCCATGTTGGAGCTGCTGCACCAGAAATTCCTCCAGCACTTATCGAACAACTGAAGCCTGGTGGTAGATTGGTGATCCCAGTGGGCAATATCTTCCAGGACCTGCAAGTTGTAGACAAGAATTCCGATGGCACACTAAGTGTGCGAAGCGAGACTTCAGTTCGTTATGTTCCACTGACAAGCCGAGAAGCTCAGATCCGGGGCTTCTAATGGTAGTTTTCCACAGTGACCAGACAAATGTGTGTGGAGACTTGTTTAGGAAGATATGCTTGTATATATCGAGTGAATTGATCTCTATAGGCTTGTTGGTTTCTGTTCGTGCTAGAAACAGACTTATGTGATGTAAATTCAGCAGCTGTAAATGGTTCTTTGTCATGTGTTTGCAGCATAGGAAACAATAGATACCACATGAACCATCAAATGTCTCAAATCATCCACCTCTCAAGAATTTAACACAGTTAAATGAATCAGTGGGATCATCTTAGCTGGAAATTTTTGAATGTGCTTTGTACTTTTAGTATATTGTTTTCAGAGTGTTATTTTCTTAATACTGTTAACTTTCGACCATTATTTTTAAGAATAATATGAAACGCAAGAAGATAGCAATAATCAACTAATATTTAAATTCCATCTTGATTAGATTAGGCTCGAAACATATCGTCTAGAGTTTCTCGTTACGAGAAGACCCCAAAGTGAAAATGAAGTCTTGAGTAGTGTAGAAAAGAGTATTATACTGCTGAACTCAATATCAAGAGCTCAACTACAGAAACAAGGGGCTCACAGCGCAACTTCAGTAACAGCAGTGTAGATTGACAGGGAAAATTAACAATATCATAAATAAATTTAAATCCTCATTTGGCTACTTTTTTCCAATTGCAAAACTCCAGGAAAGAAAGCAACAGGAAAAAATGACCTTCGATGACTCAATGAAAATCCTATCCAATTGATTATAAATGAACTGAAAAATATCTTTACAAATAAGATATGAAGCACACACTACTTCCTTTTTGGTCTCAATCAAACTAAAAACTGCTGCGCCTTTGTCTTTCTTCCGCAACATTTACTCTGATTGCCCTCCCATCCAAACTCTGCACAAGGCCATTGCAGACGATTAGCATTATAACATAAACTTCTCCAGGACATGAATTGATTATTTCCAAGTGTGAGGCACATGGTATAGATAGATAATTATCATTAAACAAAGCTCAAATACAATTGACATGATCTTTTCATGTGGATTGAAACCTAAATTTTGAACAATCCTGTCGCTCATGTATTTGGTGAGAAAGAACAAATGGTTTTACCTGTCCATCAAGGTTAGCAATGGCATCATTCCTTTCAGACTCACTTGACATGACTACAAAGCCAAAACCACGTGATCTTGCAGTTTCCCTATCGGAGACTACCCGAGCACTTACAACCTTACCGTGCTCACTAAAAACCTGCTCAAGACGTGCATCATCCACACCCCATGGAAGGTTACCAACGTATATTCTGTAACTAGGTTCAAAGGTTAAAGAGGCACGTTCAGGTCTTGATCCTCTTGGAGCAGCTTTGTTAACAGCTAGGAATCGGCCGCTCAGATCCTGTTCAAAAAGGGGAAAAAAAAAATGAATGCTAAATTATAATGACTCATGTATGAGAATTGGCATTTCTGTTTGCATGGATTTGAATATGATATAATAATTTCAGATCTCCCCAGGGTTATGGTGGAAGCAATTATAAGCATTTCCAAATCTCGTAGAATAGAATGGAATATGAAGAAATAGAAACAAAGACATGGATCAAGTTTCCTACTCAATGGTCAAAGTGAGCTCCATTATTCTGATAGGTCTCGGATAATCCTTTGTTCTATAGCCTTGGTGGACACATAGCAAATTCCGTTTGTATTAGAGATCTATTCACTTGGCCAGGAATAGATCACTTACTAAAATGCAGTGTTTTGTTAAATTCTCACCTATTAGAAACTAAAGACAGATTAAGCTAATTAGAATCTTAACTTTTATAGAGCAACATGATGTAGGTTCTTGCTGAGGTAGTGAGAGACCAACTCATTGAACTAAGAAGCACATATAGACCATGGTTGATACCTCACTTGATGAATGGCAGAGAACAATTAATATCGAGGCACATGATATACTGCACCAATTGGCACGAAGCAAAACTTAGTTACCAGAAATTCCTGCAGCTCCACCAAAATTAGAAGGGCTGATGATTCCTCCCAGATAGAGAGAGGGAGACAGAGTATCCAAGACTAAGAAATTGGGTTTCTATTGTATGTTGGTAAAGGGCAACGACTGCAACAAATTACTGACCCCATCCTATAACTACAAGACTTACAACCTTAAAGTCTCTTGCATTAGGGACGTGCTAATTCTCCCATACTCTCTGTTCCTAGTCTCAAGAGCTTATGTTTACATATATATGCAAAGAGACCTATACTGATGTTTCATGTTATATTTGCTATCAATAATTAGGATGAGATGCACTTCAATTCTTTTTCCCCAACACCACGTGTATGAACTGCGCAATATATCCAACAACATGAAGATGGAAACTTATGGATTGTGATAACAGAATAACATTGACCAAATCAAATTTAAAGGCCTGACTACTTATATTTCGACTCATGTAGCTCGGTGACAAAATACAGTAATCAGAGAGAGAGAGAGAGAGACACACACACACACACACATAAATAAAAACATTCAATTCAGCCTCTGTTGGCACAATGCCCAAAACGCAATGAAAGTATGTGTTGTTCCTTCTGTTACTGGTCATTTTTTGAATCTGTCACAAAGTTCTTCCTTGTACTGAAACGACATAGGCAAATGCCGACATAATCACATGAATACAAAGTCCATAGAAATACTCCATGCAGCAAACAGATTAGTCTCGATATAACAAAAGTGAAAGACAATAACTACACTATAGAATAACAAATGATAGCAAATGGCGTGTGATTCATTAGACAAGTACATGCCATCAACAAAAACTATCAAATCAAGGTACCATGTGAGGCAGGGCTTTATCATCTCGATAGGCATATTTTAATGATGCAGCAAGGATACCATGCAAAGCATGCTTAAACAGTTACTAAGAATACATATCAGTAGTTCCAGAAAATAGCAGCAAATGCCAAATGAAGAAATGACATGAGGCTGCAGCAGCCTCTTATTCGGGCATATGGAAATAACTAAGTACGGTCTAATAAAAGGTATAGATACTCACATAACGATGAAACATCTCCACAGCCCGCTCAGCCTCTTCCTCAGTACTCATTGTTACAAACCCAAACCCTCTGCTCTGATCAGTTTCCCTGTTGTAAATTACCTGCAACGCCATCAAACACCCTCAAATCAGAACATATAAAACTATCCAATCATCTTGCATAAAGAATGCATAAAATTCATTCATTCTGCACAAAAATTCATACAAAAGAAGTATCTCTGAATATCATAAGAAAAATCCAATCTTCTGAGTTCAAAGACCACGTGTTTTACCTCAGCAACCTCAACAACACCAGCCTGCTGAAAAATCTGGGCCAATTGCTCACTGTCCACATCATATGGCAAATTTCCAACATACACTTTTGCTTCCTCAGGCGGCACCACATAGCCATCCCCCAACGCCTCCACAACCCCATCACTCTCTTCTCCTTCAACCTCATTTTCAGACACATCCCAGGTGAAATTTCCTTGAAATCCATCCCCTTCTTCTTTTTCTTCTAGAATTACTGGGTCGTTCTCTTCTTGTTGAGCAGCTATGACAGAAACTCTGAAAACGGGTTCTTTCCTTTTGGTAGAAAGTGAAGAAGGAAGGGAGAATGAGGATATGGTCTTGCAAGAGAGCTGGAATTTTATGGGTTTATATGGGATTGATAGATAAGGGTCAGAACATGAAACCTTTGAAGTAGAGAAAAGTGATGGGCCTGAAATTAAGCAACCATTTGTTGCCATCGACATAGGCTTCAATATAGTTCTAACGGCAAAACTCATTCTTTGCAGTTTCCTTTGCAGATATATGGATTTGTCTGTATAGGGAAGAGAGGGGCTTTAGAAGGGTTTCATGTATGAGGATAGGGTCCTGAGGGAAGCGACAAGAGACGCTTACACAGGGACAAGAAGTAACGAGAAATATAACAAGACAAATAAAAAGAAAAAATCACATATTTTATAGCAAAAGTTAATTTTAAATAATCTTCCAAAAATAATTATCATAAATTGGTAAATGGCTTTTCATACAAACATTTTCTTTGGGTTTTCTTTAAAAGCCAAATGGAACAAAATTATTTCTTTAATATTTTTTTCGTTAAAATTCAAAATCAAGTTTAACCTAAATTCAAATAGAACGGAAATATATAATAATTTCATTTTGAAAACTTTGGCAAAACAAATAGAAATAAGATGCGCAGAAGTTACAATAAAATATAAATTACACAATGGACACCATACGTTTATTGGCTAAATGGCAATTGGTGTATATAATATTCTCAGCCACTTATCATGAATTTTCATAATCTCGATATATAAAATGTGATACATACTTGAAATGAATATCGGAATTATAATATATAGCATAAATGATATGAAAATATCGAATAATCTATTGTCTTATTTAAAATATATATATATTTCTAATCTACATCATATAATTCAATTAGAACGACAGTTCTCTTTATATAAGTGGTTATAATTTTGAATTTAATTTGTGATTGCAAACTCGAACTAAGAAGTTACATGTTTAAATTACGTAAACAATTTTTAGTAACATATCATATCTGTCTCTTACACCTCTATTCTCAAACTTCGTTTATTACATCAACCACACTAGAAAAAAGATCTACATTGAATTGTATCAACTACAGTATACAAAGATTATCTGATTTTTTAAATGTCAGACTTCATACAGTGACCCTAATGAACAGTTAGAATATTACATTCAAATTCCTGGATGAAGAGTTGAGAAAAACTGCATTAAAATTCTGCATTCTCAGAATAGAACTACTATTTTCTCCAAATTGCATTCCCCAGGAAGTGTAGATGTCAATACTCCATTATCAGGATCATACATAAATTCTTCTTCTTTCACATCCACTACACAAGCTCTTGGCTTTGTGTTACAATAAGTGTTGAAGAATGGACCTTGACCTTAAATTAACCCCAAAAGTTAATTCAACAAGTGAGAATTATCCAAGATCATATATAGAAACCAAAATTTATTTATTTCACCGATGTGGGACAATAAGTTCCAAAACAACCGCATCCACGCGCTTGAATTTGTATAGAGCATCCTGAAAACTCATCTGTATGCTTCAAATTTTCCACCGCTCCTCCAGAGTTGTACGTATCGAGCAATCCAATTGGACAAAATCAACGATTTTGTCCAATATCCTGCCGCAGTTATATCCCTCTTGTTAGTTTTCAAAACCTGAAAAATCAAGAATCCTCCTTTCTTACAGTCTGGCCGATCTTGACTTACCCGAATAGGACAGATGGTGAAAATTTCATACTTTAGGATGTCTAAAGACACCTTCAGGCTGCCTTCCTTCCTTTGGTAATATGTAAAGGGCTCCTGCAATAGAGTACTTAGAAAAGATTAACATTGGAGAACACAAGTTCTATAGTAACTTTTAAGAATGAATGAATAGGACAGAAATCTTACCTGAGCTGAATGCATATATTGCACAAGTGCCTGTCCAATTCTCACAGGCAACATCTCCAAGCAATTCTATATCAAGTGGACTAATGTGTCCAGAGATTGGTGGAAGTTCTGAGATTGGCCAATCTTGGCGAGTGTCACGTTTGAAGGCCCCAACGTCGACTTTAGTGTTCCAACATCCTGCTCCCTGGCGATTGAATATGCCCAAGACGCCACAAAACTTGTTCATATTCCATACTTTCAGCAGGCTACAGTTTTATCAGCAAAGTTGAAAATCCATAGAACAAAAAAACTTATGGAGAGTGGTGGTGGATTCAGGATTGGTCACCTTTTACCATCTGTTACTGGATCGTTGAATAAACAGTCACGGGTGGGACGGCCAGCGTATCGTGCTCTCAGGATTGAACCATATGGTAGAACTAGGTTTTTGAGAATTCTGAAATCATGCTCCCCTGGCTTGTCGCTGTGGAAATAAAACACATGCCGGTATTGCTTTTCTTAGCAGCTATGATCACCGATACTTTAAAATCATGTTGTATCAAACACATATTGGGAAGTTTATCAAATACAACATGCTTCTGATGCATGTCCATTACACTACTTGGCGTGTTCATAAATTTAACAAAAATTAAAAAATTTCTGTACATTTGATTGTATGTTAGGCAAACAATTAAAAGAACGTCATCTTTATTCATACATTTTGCACAGTATACGAGTGCGAAAGCAATTGACTGAAAATTAGTTTTCCAGAGTTACTTTAAAAGGAGTGTTGCATCATTCAAAAATGAGTCCTTTTTTACAATTTTTATGAAGGTAATATTTTTTTCTCCAAATATATAGTGTACATATCATACAAGTAAAACCCAATACAATAAATGATATCAATCTTTTTTATTTCCTTACTTTATATCATTATAAATTTGTCTTCAAGTAGCTATATGTGTATGTAGATAATTATTAAAAAGTTCATATAAACTGAATAGTTGTGTTGGAACCATTTCGTGTCCTAAAATTTTTAAGAATTTTGTATATCGCCTTGTCCATATCGTCATGTTTGTGTTTGTGCGTCATAACTCACTGGAATAAGGTTTAATACAACAGCTTCAAGAAGGTTCAGAATTACCTAACATATAGTGCACAAAGCCCCACAGCTCTTGCTGCAGCATGGAAATTTGCTGTAACATGATCGCTCTGCAAGAGAAAATAGAATTGTAATTAATGGTTACATTCATATCAAGAGAGCTGTATGAGTTTCATCACGGAAAGGCAATCTCAATTTGTTTCAATCTTACTTGGAACATATCCCAGTCAATGGCTGCAATCTAACCCTTAAAAAAACTGTTGAAAGCCGCGGCAGCAACATGGGACGTCTGAATTGCCAGAACATGTGGCATGTAGTCCTCTGATACTCCTGCAACTGGACTTTTCTTTGAACTAAATTCCATTTCCAAAGTCACATTATGCTATTATTACAACACCAAAAGGATAAAAAAAACTACTCTTTAATGATAAATAAGGCCAAACCTGTGAAAAAAATCAGTATTCTAGCTCATGCTGCATATTAAATTGTTGTCTTTGAAATTCTTGAGAACTGATTCCTCAAGAGCTTCGTGGTATTTTTTAGTAAGCATGACACATCTGCCGTTACCAGAACCAAGAGCTTCAACGACATTTTAAATGCCTACTTTAACTCCATCAACTCCACAACTAGCAAGATAGCAATGAAGATCATTGAAGAAGTCATATATGCAGTCGGGATGAACAACGCATATGCCGTTTTTCACTAAGCTTAGGAGGGCACCACATTTCATATGGCTTTGACTACTGCACTTAGGACAGGATACTCAATCTTAGGTTTATATTTCTTCATCATTTCATAATCTGGACGTAGCCCTCCCCAGTAGCCGAGTAAGGCATGCCACATGTAAACGAATCTGCATCATAGAATGGTGATCGTATAGGCGATCCTTAGTGTTGTGATACGGTGAAGAAATAATGATATAGATGTAGTATATTTCCACCGAACTTTAGAGTTTAGCCCATAAGTGTTTCTGATGGTTTTTATAAACTCGTGAAGATTTGTGAATGAATCTCTGTCTGGTTAAACTTCTTATTTTCCTTGATGTCTGCTAGCCTGGTTGCAAACCTAGTATCAAACAACATGTATGGTTATGAAATCGACAAGACAGTTGCAATATTTTCTTGCTATGAATAGCAGAAAAGAGAAATTCTCACTCTATTCCATCTGTTGGTTTTTTGCCTTCTTTGAGGAAATCATTCACCGTTTCTTGCCAGCCATCATCGATGATCAAAAATTTCACTGGACAGCCTCCTTCTGACAAACTATGGGAAAATAAATATGCATCAAACAAGAGTGGAAACCTTAAACTCGTCAAACTAACCTCCGAAGTCCTTTGATTCCTTGAGGATTGACTGAAGTGTAGAATGCATCCCAAGTGCACCATCCAAATCAGTCCAAATGTGGAGGAATGTATGCGTTAATACAAATAAACATTAGATTCTGCTAACTGATCTGAATCCAAGTTGAATAGTCCAATGAAACTGAGATCTAAATACCTTCTTGTCTTCAACATGACTAAAAGTTCCCTTGTGTTTTGCCAGTATTCTACAAAGAAATTGAATTAAGGCTGGATTATATTCTGTTTGAATAAGCTTTTCTTGAATGGTACAGATACAAGTCTGAAACATAAACAGGGGCTTTGAACCAAATCCGACCTGATTGAATCTTTTATCAGCTCAAATGGATTATTACTAGAATTGACAAAAGGGCCTTCTTTTAACGTTTGGATCCCCGGAATAATGAAAATTCTCCATTAATCAAACTGATTGTATTAGAGTACACATAATGGGCCAAAAGATGACCAGATTAGGCAACTAACCACTCTACACAGAGCTGGAGCTCGTTTTCTGAAGTCCCTTGCAGGCTGGTCCTAAACTGCCCCTCCAATGCAGGCAGGAAAACAATGTATAATGCGCTGGCGCCAGATAGAGGCTCGGCATTAATCTCATCTTGTAGAGCAGTTTTTCCGTCTCCTTCCAACAGAAGAACTTGAGTTTCGACTGGAACTTGGCTGCCAGAGTTCCCAAAACTCGGGATCATCCACCAGATTTTGAATCTGAAAATGCTCATCAACCTGAATCCCCTGGAGAAAATGAATGAACAAACCAAACCAAAAGTTGCTGTTTAGTTGAAGTAAGCAGTTTCAACAGTTCTTGGCGACCACTGCACCCATACATATACGTAAGAAATTTTGCGTGTATGCTAACTAATATTTCAGGGGAACTGGCTACATCTGAGTTTGAGTGACATTTCATTCCTAACTATAATTCATCTATTGATTCGTCAATATCAGTACGTTCGGGCCATCACTTAGTCTCACATAAGCTTCATCTAGCCTATGGACGCAAGTTTGAGTACAAGCAGTGACATTGATCTTTTAGTCAATAGAATTTTGAAAAAAGAATAGCCTATTTCTCCATATCTCATATGGGTTTCATAATTATACAAATTGGTTTTATCACCAATATAGAACTCAACATGGCCCTTTTACAAATTATTTGTTGATGCAGCACTTTTTTTCTCGGCCGAAATTACTTATGATAGAATACGTCTTATTTACTTGATAAAATGAGTGGAATAATTATCCCGATGCCAAAAATAATCACGATGTTCTATCCTTGCAGTATTATCATATATGGGTGGTTTTGTTAACACAAATACACCATATTACATATAAATTTTATACAATAGCAAAAGATGAAAGAATAAAATTAATTTACTAATATCCAGTCATAACCACAAGGAAAGTGATTTTCTTCTTGCGAGACTTTGATAGCCACAAATTTAGTTAGGAGCTACTCCAATCCAAAATACTCAATAATCTTGCCATGGATATATATAGAAGGGTGACTTACAGTTGTACTCCATAAGGTTTGGTCTAATGATAAAATAACCCTATGTTGTTTTTGAAATTATATCTACATCCCATAACGTTTTGGTTATTGAGAAACTCAGATGGAATATATGACAAATTTATACTTACAGAATCTATAATTAAAAAAATTCAAAAATAAAAATATAATTTAGAAAGATAAATGGACCTTTTTTTTTTTTTTTTTTTTACCTGTAATCATACAGGAAACCTATATAATATTTAGTATTATGAGGGATATTGATATAATACATCAAAAATATATTTTCTTGATCTATTTATTCTATTTGCCAAGAGACGTCTACAGTAGTTCGATATTTTCACTCCTTACTATACGGGTATAATGAATACTTCATATATAACATAAAGGATGTTAATGTGGTAAATTGAACATATAATATATTAGGGAGGTTTATATATCGTTGCATAAGGGTGTTGTTGCAATATATAAATAGTATGATTTTTACTATATTTGAACGTAGCATGGGTATTTTTGTAACCCCAAACCTCACTTTTCAAATTGTACTAGCTGTTATTTTATTCCACTACCAAATATATATATATATATATATATATTAATAACAAAATAGTAAGTGAAAATGTAAAAATTATCACTAATGATATGTATTAAGTGCAATAACCTTTATTTTGTCATTAGTGGAATTTTTATAGGTAACAATAATTTTTATTTTGTCTCAATATGACTCATTATTGATTAAAATTAATATTTTAAGTTGTCACTATTAACAATTATTGATAGTACCCTTATAGTAACAATTTATTGATAATAAAAATTACCACTATAATTTGTGACAAAATTTTCATTGTTACTAAATTGTTATCATAGAGGTGTCGCTAATTGTCAACAGTGACAAAGCACTATTATTGTCACTATTTAGTTTGTAAAATCATTAAAGTGACAAAATAATTTTTTTTTGTCATCTAATATCTATAATTAGTGACAACTTTTGTACTATCACTCATTATTTTGTCACTAACTTATCTTCCCCCCCCGCCCCCCCTTTTGTAGTGTTCCCTCAATTTTTTGTTCTGTATTCTATATTTATTTTATAATCATCAATTATAGATTAATTAGTTGTAGCAATAATTAGTTATGAGAGTATTTACTCTGAATTTTTTTTGGTAATTTTATAACTGAAATTACGAACTTTTAGCACTGCGAGAATTGATTGTAGTTGATACCCAATCTATAACTGATGCCTTAGTTTTCTATAATATTTATAGCTTTCATTTTATTCTCTTTGTTTTTTAATTTTATATTTAACAAAAACATTCCTATCAACAATATAGGTATCCTTTTTGAAAATTCTATGTTATGTTAAAGTATCATCATAGACCCTTGTCGATCGTGGCTAAATTTTGCTTATATAGATATCCTCTTTAGCACAATTGCTTTAAGAGATATTGGCTATTTAGTTAACCAACCAAATTAAACGCGAAATTGCATGTAAACGTAAAGTTACTTGAACAACAACTAACAAAAAGAAATATATATATATATATATATATATATATGTGGACCAGAGATAAACATTAGGAGGTATAAATGTAATTTTCAAAATAATAAGTACTATTTATAATTAATCCAAACTTCAAGACTTGTATATAATATAATTTACTCTTTCTATAATGCTGCCTTAGAAACATAAAATTTCCGGCTATAACTAACATCGTGCCTATGGGGATCAAATTATTAGACACTAAAAAAGTTATTAAAACATGAATAATAATTAATTACATGTGGAACCTTGGACATGATGACTAGGATACGACTCGGATTAAGTATAGAGCTTTCTAATGCTTGTAGCTTCAACTTTATTACGAGAAGTAATAATTTATTATTATATATAAAAGAGAAGATGATTTTTACCATCGGTCAACCAATAATTATTTAAACTTACCATAAATTTAACATTTTGTCACCAACTGTTTCATTAATTAAGGAATATATATATATATATACACATACACAAATATATGTATATATTAAATATTTTCCTCTCTATTTTATATATTAAGGAGAGAAATTGGTAAATTACATCATTTTTCATGAAATCTTACTGAAAATTACCTTTTCCTTTTTCTCACTGATTCATAAACCCAAATGAAGAGTAAAAGAACCCAAAGAAAGTAAAAAATGTGAACCATAAAAATGCTACTACTTATTGGCATTCTCAAAATCAATTTGTTACAATCTAAGATATTCCCCTTGGAAACTCAATTTGAACCCCTTTAAATTCTACTGAAATGGCTGATAACTTGTATTCAAACTGCCTCAAAATACAATCTCAATCGCTTTGAAACTGCTATCACTTTGCATGTCTATTGTCAATAGTCCATTCTCAGAATTGTATGAGAAATCCTCATCTTTCTTGTCTACTTTACAAGAACTTGGTTTTGTACTTGAATATGCTCCAAAAAGCCCAGATCCTCTTGCCTTGATTGTTATTGTATCTTTAAAGGTACAGCACTCTTCAACTGCTCCTCCTGAATTGTACATTTTAATTAAGCCAATGGGAGCAAAATGAATGTTCTCATTGAATACCTGTAGTTCAAAGTGGTCTCTGTTAGTACTATTGAGTAAGAATAAGTGAAATGGGACCAGACTAGTCATAAGAGGTTTGCTCACCTTTATTGGGGAGATGGTAAACATTTCGCATTGTAATACACCTAAAGATACTCCAACAGATTTGCTCTTTGGCACTTTTGAAAGGGATCCTGTAACACCACCAGAATAGTTCAGAATATATCAATCAATATTTGTATTTGATGTCGTATTATTAAAATACTATCTTTAAAATGTTCTTACTCAGATAATCAAATAGAATGAGGGATCCATATGTTTATGAAAGGACTCAAATTCTTAACATCATTAGTTTTCAATAGCTTTATGGCTCAGATGCAACATATGGGCCAAGAGAACCACGCGGCAAGACTAGACTATGAATAGCTCGTTTATTGCACTTGAGAAATATATTATCTATCTCAATTAGTTTTACTAGCTTCACTATTTTTTGTCCAATTTAGGCATCGAAGGATTTAGGCTGATGTAGGGACACCAGAATAGCCAATCAACGTTTAGTAAATGATTCCCTTATGGGTTTGTAATTGGACAAGCTTATACCGTTGATGACCCATGTGGCTCAATACTAGCACTACTATATACATTTCGGTTAAAAGCCAAGAGTAAAAACTCCTAGGCTCTTTTCTCTTATGCTTTTTAGAAATATTTTTCAAAAAATTTCAGAACAAAAGCACATTGTCCAATTTTGTTTTTCAGAACACTCAAATTTTATCTACGAAAACCTCCTCCCAATTCACCCTAAAAACACACATACCCCCTGATTTTCTCACTCTAGCTCTCGCATTACTCATTCATTTATCACTTTCTTACCTTACTCATATATATATATATATTTACTTACATATACAAAAATATTAAAATTTTACTAGTTAAAAAATATGTTTACAATTTTAATTAAACTAATTATAAAAAAATGAATTAAATTTAATTAAATATTATTTATATTTTTATTAAATAATTTATTTATCGAATATCATATTAAATTAATTCAATTTACTTATTAATTAAATAATTTATTAGTTATATTTAATATTTAATGTATTAATGAAATATTACATTTATTCATTTAATAAATAACTTAAGATGTTTTCATTTGATATAATAAATAACTTAATCTTCTTCAAAAAAAAATTCTTCATTAAATATTAATCTTCACATTAATTTAAAATTATAATAAAAATTTGATTATAGGTTGATATTTATTTAATAATCTATTAAGTTTAATAAATTAATATTAATGCGCTTAAAGTAATTGTTGAGAGAATTAATTAAATTTAAATTAATTAAATTTAAGTAAAATTATTTAATTATTACTAAATAATTTATTTATTAAATAATGTATTAATTAAATAATGAGTTAAAGTAATTAAATAAATTATTTAATTAATTAAATTAATTTATTTAAATAATTTATTATTTATATATTAATTATGTTTCATATTTTACGTATAATTAAATATTACATTTATTTATGTAATAAATAATTTAAGATGATGTAATTTCATATAATATAATATTATCTATTCTTTTAATTTGATGAGTCATTATTAAATCTTATATATAAATTATTAAAAAGTTATTTTATTTAAATAAATAACTAAGTTTTATTTATACATAAATCGTAAGTAATAAATAGTTAATTAATTATATTTTAATTAATGAACAAGAATAAGTTTATAATTAATGTATAGTAATTAATTTTTTTTTATAAGTCGATATTAACAATTATGATATAATTTTGATATAAGCTAATTTTTTTATAATTAAGATATAATTATGATTTCATGAATAATTAATATTTATTAATATATTTTATTCCAGATAATACATCATTTATTAATGTTAAGTTTATAAAAATATAAATTTCAAAATAAATAACCAACTAAATTAATTATACTCATATTTCAATCATTGTAAATATATATACATACACATCATCCAACTATAAATATACATACATATGATAAATAAAAAAATCACTTTTACCCTACAAATCATACAAAAAATAATTGATTTGACATCTACAGTAAAGTTTGTTTTTTCCTAAAATATAAAGAAATAAACAACTCATTCTTAAATCATTTTTTATATTTCTCTAAAACAAAAAGAAACACTTTAACACATTCTCTAAATTTTCTCCCAAAAATTCATTCCTCCAATTTTTTTCTAAAAAAGTAGCCAAAATATAGAAGAACAAGCCCCTGGCTTTCTTTCTTCTGAAGCATAATTTTATCATCACTTTAGTACACCATCTAACTTGGGAGTTGGAGGATTTTAGTTAAAATCGCCCAAATCCTAAATCATGACCTGATTAGAAGCATATTTCTACCATCTCACATCAAAACTGGACGACTCCAACCCATCTATTATTTGTAAGACTGAAGTTGATCGGAGGGTTTGGTCCACATCGAGCGAAAATTCCTATACTGACTCCCATATAGCATTAAAAAAGATTTTGGGGTGGGGGCGGGGGGAGGGGGCTGTGTGGATGGACGGATATTGGACTAACCTGAATTGAATGCATATACAGCAGAGTCTCCAGTCCAACTTTCCCCTGCAATCTCCTCCAAGAATTCTACATCAAGAGGACTGACGCGGCCTGAGATAGATACAGCTGCCGGGGTGGATTCAGGTGCTTGTTTCATTGGCCAACTTCCAGCACCTTGGCAGTTGAAAACTCCAACAACTCCAGTTAGCTTATTCAAGTTCCATATCTTGAGCAAGCTGTTTTTGAGAGTTAAAAATAATCTGTTAGTTGCATTGTCTTAGCTAATAAAGATATTCAATAAACAAGAAGGAAATTACCTCTCCCCATCCATAACCGGATCGATAAACAGGCAGTCGCGAGTAGGCCTGCCAGCATATCTGGCCCTCAAGATGGATCCATCAGGAAGAACAAGTTTCTTAAGGATTTTGAAATCGTGTTTTCCTGGCTTGTCGCTGTAATATATATATAAATAAGTTTATTACAGGTTTACAGGATTTTTCTTGTCTGGAAAATCAGTAATATACAGACAATTTCTTTTACCTCACATAGACCGGACAGCCGCCTACTGCTCTTGCTGCCCCATGGAACTCAGCAGTTTTATGGTCACTCTATATTGAAGAAAGAAAAATGGTGTTAGACTTCAAGAAACTTGAGTAAATTCCAAGAATATATGTAAGAAAAAGACACTTACATGGAACATATCCCAGTCCGGGACGACAATTTCACCTAGGAGAAGACTGTTGAAAGAAACCGATGCAACATGTAAAGTCTGAAAAGTTGGCTCATTCGGCATGAAATCCTCTGATGCTCTGGCAGTCGCGCTATTCTTTGAACTAAGAACATATAAAAAAATCTGGCAATTATTTCTAGACTCAAGAAAGGGATAAAAGATCGGCTGCAGGCAAGTAAAATTTACCTAAAGATGGAGTCTGAATTATGGCACATACAGCAAATCAAGTTGTTGTCTCTGAAGTTCTTCCCTATAGATTCATCAAGAGCTTCATGATACTGTTTAGTAATGGAAACTCTTCCACCATATCCAGAACCCAATGTTTCTAATAAATTTTGGACATCAACCTTAACACCATCCACCCCACTGCTGGCAAGGTAACTATGCATATCATTGTAAAAATCGAAAACCTTTTGAGGATCTATTACACCAACTCCATATTTTTCCAAGCTGTCCAAGGCTATGTCTCTGATGTTGCCTGTGTTCCCAGGTGATTGAACTGGATGTGCAAGCTTTGGATTGTACTTTTTTAGTGCCTCGGATGAAGAATGGACTCCACCCCAGTATCCGGCTAGAGCGTGCCACATATATACATACCTAAAAATTTGAGGGATTTTTAGAGAGCTGAAGATATTGTTCCAAATTAGGTACGTAATCCTTAATCATTAAACTTACTTTAGTCCGTAGTTTTCTTTGATGTAATGGATTAACTCTTTGAGATTTGCAGTTGAGCCGTCTGATTCTGATCCCCTAAACTTGCTGTTTTCTTTGATATCTGTTAATCTTGTGGCAAATCTACAACAATAGAAGTATTATTAGTGAACTAATACTATGATCGAAGGGACTAAATGATCTGTCTGATTCATCCGAACATATTATGGGACTTACTGTGTTCCTTCAATAAGCGGCTCGCCTTCCTTCTGATATTCGTTTGCTGTTTCTTGCCATCCGTCGTCTATGATCAGGAACTTAGGAGAAATCCCACCTTCTTTGAAACTGTAAAACAAGTAATATAAGAGATTCCAGTTTATTACAACGTTGGATAAAAACTTTTGATTTACAAACCTCTGCAGACCCTCTTTGATTCCATTTGGACTGACTTCTGTGTAAAAAGCATCCCAAGTGCACCAACCAAACCAATCTAAATGAGCAGGGGTCTGTAATTTAAACCAGGAGATAATGTCTCAAAATCATAGTATTCTCCCAACTGTTTGAACAAAATTTTCTGGATAAATTGTTACCTTCTTTTTTTCCAGGTGACTAAATGTACCCTTATGTTTGGCCAATATCCTGAAGAAACGAAAATTTCAAGAACCTCAAAATCATTTGATAACTATAATGAAGTCTACAAACCCCAAGTTAAGAACATACTTAATTGAATCCTTGATGAGTTCAAAAGGGTTGTCCCCTGAATTAACAAAAACTCCCCCCAGTGCTTGAGAAGTTTGGACATCAGGATCACCTTACACAACAAAAAGCAAATATCAAGAAATTAAAATATAGTAACGTTCGAATGGGGAAATCATACTAAGGTTTTCCAAAACCAACCACTTTCATAGCAGAACTGGAGTTCATTTGATGGTGTCCCCTGCAGGGTTGTCCTAAATGCTCCATCCAACACAGGCAATACGAGAACATAAAATTTATTTTCACTTGCCAGCTCTTTAGGAGTCTCCTCTTCTACTACATCTAGCACAGATTCTTCTCCTGCCTCCAATAGAAGCATCTGAGTCTCCAAAGGAATCTCACTTGCTGATTTTCCCACACGTGGTATCATCCACCATATCTTGGTTATGAAAAGACACATGAACTTGGAGTTTCTGTGAAAATCAGGCAGGGCAATGTAAGAATTGCAGACGAAAACTTAGGGCTCAGGAGATTGTTTTAGATCAGATTCCATTGCAGACAAAGGGTTAAACATGCATATGAAGGAAATACTTACTCAAGAATTCCAAGATTGAAGACATGGCGGGAACTCAAGGCTGTTGAATTAGCTCCAAGAAATGCTGATCCTGCACTTGCTGGAGAAATCACAACATTATCTGGAACTCCTGTTAGGGCAACCTTGCCGCAGATCATGAGGCTGCCATTCTTGATAACTGGCACAGCTGTAATAGTCATATTTGTCTATGAAGTAGTTCCTAATCAATCTGCGCAGAATCTAACAATGTGAGCACAAATGCAGATCAAGAAAATGTTGATAATTAAGTTATTACAAACAAGAAGAAGCCAATAAATCCCATGAGAAGGGCTGCTGAGAATTCAAGTAAAAACCAAAATGGGAAGCCAAATAACTACCTATCTAACTTTCAGACAGCCTTCAAACACAAGATATCAAGAAGGACAAAGGGAAGTAGATGATATCAAGGGTGAGAAACCATGATTCAAGAACTGGCCTTTTATAGCTAAATCAGGAGATAATACATCCAAAACAGCCTTTAGGAAACAGCAAAAGACCATAGGCAATAACGAGTAATTTTATTTTATTTTTTAAGATTTTGGATTATAATGCAAGATGATTTGGATCAATCACATTTGAGTGGAGGATACATGGGTCCGATCCAACTAATATTGACATGGAAATGAGTCATCATTTACATTGTTTTATGAACATTATTAGTGTATAATCCCCCCTGTAACCTGTCCACAGTTTTGGGAGTCAAGAGGATCTGACCACAGCTTAAGATTGTCAATAGATTGAGGTGAAAAAGAAAAAGGATAGAATCAGAAATTTAAAAACAATATTGTGGAGATCCAACCAACAGATGTTAACTGTAATTTGAATATCGCAGTTTTTGCAAATAATATAGTTGACTCTATTCTTGCAGAACTTTTCAGAACATTGTTTTGTTTAATAATGATCTGTTGATTGTATTCCATGGTCTTTTTAAATGATTAGTCATCCTGGATCATCATTGGCATCTTCACAAACTCGTAATAGCCTTTCCCATATTCTCACTTTTTCCTTTTAAAAAAAAAAACATTAAGGCCCATCCCACCCGCCCACCAAAAAAAACAACTACCGATCTAATTTGAATCGACACTATTTTTATATAAATTAAACTATAAATTAAAATATTTGGTGGCTTGTAATTCAGTGTCATCAATTTCTCCTATTATATAGGAGGTCTCGTATTCGAATTCGAATGGATTACTGTATACCTTTATGTATGTATCTGGTTGTGGAATTTGTATTTCTATTTACTTAATTTGATAATTGGAATCTATGAACTTGTCATAAGGATAATCTCCTTAATTTGATATTTGGATTTATTGACTAGTTGTAAAGATAATCTTTGTATTTGTAATGTTCTCAAAAAAAAAAAAAAAAAATAGAAGAAGTGATTGAGAATTAGTTGTATAATGTCATTATTTATAGTGAAAAGAATTAATTTTTTTGAAGAATTGGTCAGAAATTAATTTCTAACTATGACTATAAGTAATAGATATACAAGTTTTCATAACAAATGTAATTTTTTTAAATGACAAGTAACAAAAATTCTTGTCTATTATTTCATAGTTTTGTTTATTGAATCGCAACATATTAATTATGCATTACCCATAGAAAATTTAATATATATAAAAAGAAATAATCATCAATTATGGATTGAACGCAGAGAGGATTAGCTATGAGAGTATTTATTTAAGATTTAACTAAGATATTATCGTAGCTAAAATTATGATTTTTTAACATAAGTTAAAATTTTACCATAATACACCCTAATTCAATTTTTCAGTGGTCAGGACTTAGGATGGTTTATCTATTTAGAAGATGGATGAAGCTTTCAACAAGAAGAAAATCACATTAACATATCAACCATGTTTTTAGAATGAAGTTTAGACAAACGATATTATCCGCGATACACCTCTATTATAAATTTATTGTCATTATCAATCTGGATAACATTTTATTTTTTAAATAATTTTTGTTGACTAGATGGAGCAATATTTTTTCACATGTTCATCCAAACTCAGAAGCATAATCAATTCAACGTTGATTATAAAATCATCCATAAATATATTATTTTATGCTTTTCAAAATAATATATATATTTATTTATTTATACACACGCACATCAGAAATCTGTTTGGGTTCGAACTTCTGACCTCCTACATAATGTGGAAGACTTATACCGTCGGGCCATAGGCCACTTGACATAATATTTATATATACTTAAATCACATCATATAAAAAAATGTCAATTTTATTATGTACTTTAATTTTATTGTTTGATATTTTTACCGCTGTTGCACATAACATTCTAAAAAATTAGGATATCAATTATAATTAATTCATATTTGAAGCTAAATATTCATAATTTTAGCTATGAAATTGATTTAACTAAATTAGAAGTAAATGCTCTTGTAATTAACTGTAACTATAACTAAACGTAATTGATGATTATTCCCTTTTTTTATATATAATAATTTTCTCAAGAAAAGCATATTGCTAAGTTGTTGCGTTTCTAACAAATAAGATTATACATTACTAGGTAATAATTTTTATTCCTTGTTATTTAAAATAAATAATAGAAATTTATAATTTTAACTACAATTTTCATAATGAATATGTAATTTTTGTTAGTGTAAAAATTATCATTTGTACATTTAATTGATGGATGGCAGAGTGGTTAGTTAATGATGCAAGCGGAAAAACATTCCACTTTAAATTTGACTAGCCACCAACTAGTGTTGGTAGGTCTGGTCACAAATCACATGCCTTATGCTATTTTATTATTATTATTATTATTATTATTATTATTATTATTATTATGTCCTTCGAATCTTTTTAGTTTGGTTCCCACCACCGCATCCGCATGCCTCATGCATCATGCCAAACGACATCGTTCTGCACGAGCCACGCACGTGCTCCAGATCTACCTACCATATATGTATATGCCAAAAGAACTTGATTGTTTGGTTTTGTCTTTACTTTCACATTCATGTTCTCTTGTTCTGTATTTTTCGAAAGTTGACAATAACACGGGCTACGTCTCGTTATATTTTATAGTGTTTTGATTTGTATGTTTTGTTGTAGCTTGTTATTTTGAAAAAATAAAATTTGAGAGTGAAATTAAAGAATATATAGTGAATCGAAAAAATGTGATAATTTTTTACTTATATTTTGGGTGATAGGTAACCATTATAAGAAATTAGGTTTATGCTTAACATCAGTTAGGGATTAAATTTCATAGTTGATATTCTAATTTTTTGTATTATAGAACATATTTTGGAGAGTAAAAATAATATTTGGTTATATTTTGGTGAGAGACAAGTTTTACTATTTATGTCAAGTCAATTAGTTTTTTTGTTTGATGAGTAGGGAAAATTTGTAATTATATATTAATTTAGTATATATAATATTTTTAAAATATTTATATTTATAAATATGATGATTCAATATAATTTTAAAATATTATTATAATAATAATTAATTAAATAATAACATTGAGAACGAGCGTTGAGAATTTTTTAATAAAATAATTAAAAATATTAGAGATATATTGAAAAGCCATTTTCCCCTCCAAAATAAGCTACATTTTTATGAATGTTTTTGGGAATGATTTTCTTTTCCCAAACATAAACCATAGATTGTTTGATTCTGTCTTTACTTTCATTTTCATGTTCTTGTTCTGTATTTTTGGAGAGTTGATATTAACGTGGTTCTTGGGTTCCGTGAGGAAACGAAAATATATTTAGGGCTCATTTGATTTTGTTTTCTAAAGGTATTTATATTTTTTGGTGAAAAGAAATAATGAAAAGTTAGTTATAATTGTGAGTTTGAAAATGAAATGTAGTTTATATGTTTTGTTTAAAATGAAATAATTATATATGATTGAAAATGAGTTGTATTTGAATGTTGTTGTGTGTTTGTATTAAAAGTCGTGCAAATAATAGTAGAAGAAAATAAAGTATAAAAATGGAGAGAGAGTATAAGAATGTTTGGAAAAATATGTTGAAAATGAAAATGCCTATAAAGATAAGGAAGAAATTGAAATTTTTTTTCCAAGGAGAAAATGAAAATGATGTTTGAAAACAAAACCAAACAGACACTTAGATTAAGGGTTAAATTCACTTTATTTCCCTCTACTTTGGAAGTGCTATCAAATATCTTCTTGTACTATCCAAACCTTTAAACCCTCCCTGAATTCTTCATGCCGTTAGGAATTAAATAGAAGAACTTTTGGCTTTTGTTAGCTTTGTGTCTTTACAAGTTTTTATCTCCAGTGTCCTTATGAGATCTATAATGCAATGCCATTTTTACAACATGAACATCAAAGTTTCTGCCAACAAAATTCACTCATTTATTTGCTAAAAGATTTTCAATTTCATTCATATGCTCATATCATTAACTAAAAAAATTGTCAAGCAATCTTCCAATAGAAAATATTCAAAACAAACAAAGGCAACATTGAGTCAAAATTTTATATACAAATTGGAGCCAAAGTTTCAAAGCACAACAAACAAAGTACTACCACTGTGCAATAAATGAAGTACTGCCACAACAAACAAAGATGCCACCATGTTCAATAAGTATTTGAGCATCTCATTTTAATATATACCTACCTAGAAATTGAATTTTATAAACGTTGTCAAATATTGACATCTCTATAAATTCTAACTCCAAAATCTCTAACCATTGAAAAGTTATTTGATGAAGATTAACTTGAAGGAATTGTGCCATCAAACCTAGTTGTAGTCTTTGCATCTAGTATATAAAAAGGGGGAAAAAGAACTGAATTAAATATGACACAATATGCCAACACTTTTACTAAATAAGTGATTGAAAAAAAAGTTCCTAAATCCTAGTGCTTCAAGGTTGAAAACATACTAACAGATTAACTTAGATAAATTTTCAACAATTGATTTAGCTTGTTCTTCTACATATATGCAATATCTTTTTTAATACTCACCATCAAACTTTTGTTGGATTTTTATTTTTTATTTTTGAATTTTGGGATGGCATTTTTTATTGTGATTGAGAATAGAGGCCTATCCATGCCACTTGTTTGACTATCATTTTTCTCTCTAGAGTATTATATTTGCCAAGGGCAAACTTGTCTAAACAAAAAGAAAAGGCCACAAGTTTTAGATAATTTACTTATTTTCTAAGATTAAGTTAGCAATTTATTGTGAAGTTTTAACATCGTCAACTAATTCACTAACATCACAAGAGTTTCAGAGGGCATTTGAAGGTTTTGATAGTAAAAAAGAGTATTTGATACCACTCCCATAATACAAGGGGGCAAAGTAAATTTAACCCTTTAAATTAACGAAGCCGAAATTATGATTAATTGACTTAATAAGTTAGAAAGAAAGATATATTTTGATTAAATGAATTAAAATGTACTCTGGTTATTTGGACTAGTAAACCGAGTAATGAATCGACTAGTGAAATTTAAAAGAAAAAAAAATTATTTGACTATTTATGACTCTATTTTAAAACATATTTAAAATAAATATGTTTGGTTTCATTTCCAACACCCATTTTCATTTTCACTAGAACTCTTTTCATTTTCACTCGAAAATAAAAAATGAAAACTATAACTTTTTTCCTATTTTTATTTAAACTATTCATATTTTTATTTTCAAACTCTCTATGCCTAGCATATCATCCTATTATCACATCAGTCAAATTCAAATTTAATTTAATATAAAGTATCAACTATCATTTTAATATTAATAAAATATATATAGAATTTTAAAAAATAATTTTTTTTAACATAAAAAATATATATCAACTATATTTTCAACCATATACCTCCTCTAAATATTACTTTTCAACAATTTATCCAAACACATTTTCATTTCCATTTCAAAACTATAACTACCTTTCCAAATTTTAAAAATGGCTTAAAATGAAAATGGTCCTGAAAATAAAACCAAACACCCAATTCTTGAGCATGTTTGTTTTTGTTTTCAAATCAATTTTTTTCTCTAATTATTGTAACAAAAACAAAAACATAACTGGCTTTTAATGGAATTGATTGGTTGTATTTTTATTTTTATTTTCTATTTTAAAAAGATTTTTAATATATTTTTATTTTATTATTATTTTGCATTAAAAAATAAAAATGTGATTGGATTAATAAAGTAAAGATTTTGAAAAAAATTGAATTAAAAATAATATTTTAATGTAATAATATTAAATATTTAATATAATTTAGAGAATTGGAAAACACAAATGATTGAGGATTGTTTTAATGTTTTTGTCTGAAAGAGGAAATGGGAAGCGCATCTTCTCACGCTCGTAAAAAATCCTACTTACCGTTGTCACCAAATCTTGTCCGTAGATATGGCAATGTCTTTATTGCGAGTTGGTCTGTTCATTCGTTCTTTAATGTTTCAAATACAGATATTGGCAGTGGCAGGAGATCAGAGAGAGAGAGAGAGAGCATACGTACAGGTCCAAAATATACAGAAGAGCTTTATCTGTCAGACTGTCACAAAATGTGCTGGACAGTCTGCGACGTGGTGGAGTACTGTAATGGCTTTTCTTTCTAAAAACATAAAATAATGTTAAAAAATTGAAGAAAAAATTATAATGAAAATTAAGAATATTTGAGAATAGCAATTAAAAATACATGTAAAATAACTGTAGAAACTAGGTGTTGATTGTTTTTAATATTTAATTTTTTTCATTAATTTTAGAAAATAAAAAATAGAAACAATATTTTTAAAAATTTCTAAACAGTTAAAAATCAACTAAAAGTTGAAAAGTATTTCAAAGAATTATTGCAAAAAATTTTACAGTGTATCTGACACACTGGTAAATGTGTTGAATTTTTTTTATTATTTTTTTTAATTTTACTTAATTTACGAAGGTTGCGTTTCATTTCCCAGACTACCAATTTTAAATAGTCACGACCAGTTAGCGACTAAGGAAGATTGAATGGGTGTTGTGTTTCAATTCCGTTTAATTGGCCGGATCAAAGCAATATATGTTTTGATAACAATCAAATAACATCCATTTTGAAACGAAAATTGCGCTGAATTTTCATAAGTACTCCTATACCAAGTGAGATTTAGGAATTTATATATAATTTTGATTTTCAAATAGGATGGACGATTAGTTAACTTCATAATCCACCTAAAAATTTATTGACCCTAAGGCAGGCTTGATGCAGAGTTGGAAATACTTTCATGCCAACTTGTTATCATACTCTTCAAAATCAAATAAGTTATGGGTTAATTCATCTAAAATACTTTTACTTATTTTCTTTTTACACTTTACTCCCCACTTGAATTTTTAAACACTAAACTTCCTACTTTTTCACAAACTTTAGGAATCATTCCCCAAAATTTTTAGAAAGACTTAAATACCCTTGTACCCAACCAAAATAACAAAAAAAACCAGCAAATGGGCGGTTTTTTTCTCCCACTCAAACAAATAACAACTTTTCTTTAAGAAACATGCTTTGTGTGTGTGTGTGGAAAACTGTCTTCTCCTCTACCAAACAAAAGGCACGAAAAACGACCTCTCCTCTACCAACAAAAGGGTGCGAACAAACGAGAGAACAGAAAAGGCAAAAGGAAATCGTCATAATAATGAAAAAAAACAACCTACTTTTCTGCAACTTTGCGAAAATGGAACAACTAGGAGCACCAATAAGGAATGAAGAACATAAGGAACAGAACAAAGGACAGAAATGTATGTTTCCCACTTCTCATACTTGTCGATTTTGCTTTCTTTCAAATGTCTGTATTTTTCAGTTTTACAAGTTTTGCAGGTAGATTTTCTCATCTTTCTTTGTTTAAACTCTTTTTTAGTTGTTAAAAACTTGAGCCCATTTGTTATATATATATATATATATATGATTTTTGTTGTAATATTTGAAAATCTCTTATTTGTACTTGAAAGGCATGAAAGTTATATTTTACTTTTTTGGGTTTTATATTTCTTATACATGGAATTATACCTTGAAATTATCTGAAAGTTGTAGTTATAATTTATTTGTGTAAAGTACATTTTATAAGCAACTCTTTCAGTACACATTATCTAAAAGTGTAATATATAATCTGTGTATCTAAAGTATATTTTACAAGCAACTGTAGTGCAAAATATTCAACCTTTCAGTACACATTATCTAAAAGTGGTGGTATATAATCTGTGTATTTGAAATATATTTTACAAGCAACTGTGGTGCAAAACATTTGACTTTTAGTCTGAAGTACATTTTATAAGCAACTGTAGTACAAAACATTCAATCTTTTAGTACACATTATCTAAAAGTGGTGGTATATAATCTGTTTATATACTAATTTTTCTATATTTGATTGTAGCAAAGACAAAACATAATGAGGTCTACTCTCGTTGCTCCCCCCAATATTTTCAAACTAAATTGGAGCATGTGAAATCCAAGATGGGGTCAAATTTTTTTGATGCATTAAAGAAGACTCCTTTTTATATATAGAAATGGATTTGCCTAAGTCAAATACTATTTTATTGACATTGGATGTTAATATGGTGCAATATTTTCCTAGCAAAGCTAGTGTGGATGTTATGTACAAAATTATGTACATCAAGTGTATAAGTGGAGTTAAAAAACTACAGATGTAGTCGATTTGAAGTATAAAATTTGTGGCGAGATAAAATACAAAATATTGAAAATCAAGTATATAAATCGAACAAATGAAGTACAAATGTTGTTATTTTGAAGTACACTTTGTGCAAATAAATATTTAGTTCCATTAAAGTTGTAGTGAAGTTAAGTATAAAATACTAGAAATCAAGTACATAAATAGAGCAAATCAAGTATAGATAAGGTTATTTTGAAATACACTTTGTATATTTATTAGTTAGTCTATAATATTTGTAGTGAGGTTTAGTAAAATATGCAAAAAATGAAGTACAAATACTGAACAAACAAAGTATATATTGGATTATTTTGAAGTATTTATTGTGCAATTGAAGAATTAGAGGGTGTTTGGCTAAACTTATTTAAAACACCTTATAAGCTCCTACATTTTATAAGATGTTTTTGGAGTTTATAAGTGTTAGATATTTTTTTAAAAATAAGTTGTTGAAGTGTTTGGATAAAATAAGATTTTGAAGCGTATAAGATGTTAATAATGACAATTTTGTAATTAAAATTGTTAAAAATAAAGGAGCTTGCTAAGATATTAAAAATAAGTTAAGGTCTCCTTACTTTTTTAAAAAGAGTTTATAAGCTCCTGATATCTTATTTTAGGATCTTGTAAGCTCCTTTTTAAAAAAATTTGTCAAACACTTTTTATCAACTTATAAGCTCTTAAACATTTTATAAGATGTTTTAAGGAGCTTATAAGCTCACCCAAACACCCTCTTAGTTCTATCAAAATTGTGGGGAGGTGAAGTATAATATTCGAGAAATCAAGTAGATGAATCTAACAAATGAAGTATATATAAGGTTCTTTCAAAGTACACTTTGTGCAATTGAAGAACTAATTTATAATAGTTGTAGTGAGGTTAAGTGCAAATATGCGAAATATCAAATACAAGGGTCGAACAAACAAAGTATAGGTGGGTTTATTTTGAAGTACACTTTGTGCAATAAAAGAATTAGTTCTATTAAAGTTGTAGTGAGGTGAAGTACAATATGCTAAAAATCAAGTATAAAGATCGAACAGACGAAGTATATATATGGTTATTTTGAAGTATACTTTGTACAATTGAAGAAATAGTTCTATTTAAAGTTTTAATGAGGTTAAGTACAATATTTTTTAGATTATTACACCAATTGCTCTAAGTATTTGTACGGATGATGGGACGGATATGATCGTCATATACTCATCGTGTTTACAACTTTGAATGCATAAGGATAATTTACACTATTGCGAACGATCACTTAATTTGTTGAATGCTAGTAGTCATATCTTAATTACTTTAATATGTTTGTATCTATACCTTATTAATATTGCACGTGTTTTTAGAATTTTGGTTGTTTATTCTCAAAAAAAATATGAAATGAAATTCATATTCCATTAAAGTAGCGAGGTAAAATACAATATGCGTGAAATCAAGTATATAAATTGAATAAACAAATTATATGTATGGTTGTTTTGAAGAACGCTTTGTGCAATTAAAAAACTAATTTATAATAGTAGTAGTGAGGTTAAGTACAAATTTACGAAAATCAAGTACAATGATCAAACAAACAAAGTATAGATAGTGTTATTTTGAAGTACACTTTGTGCAATTGAAGAATTATTTTCATTAAAATTGTAGCGAGGTGAAGTACAATATGCCGAAAATCAAGTACAAAGATTGAACAAAATAAAGTATATATGGGGTTGTTTTGAAGTATACTTTGTGCAATTGAAGAATTAGTTCCATTAAAATTGTAGCGATGTATGGTTATTTTGAAGTACACTTTGTGCCATTAGTGAGGTTAAGTACAAATATGTGAAAATCAAGTACATTGATTGAACGAACAAAGTATAGATATGGTTATTTTAAAGTACACTTTGTGCAATTGAAGAATTATTTCCATTAAAATTATAGCAAAGTAAAGTACAATATCTCGAAAATCAAGTACAAAGATTGAACAAATAAAGTATATGTGAGGTTATTTTGAAGTATACTTTGTGCAATTAAAGAATTAGTTTCATCAAAGTTGTAGCGAGGTGAAGTTCAATATGTAGGAAATCAAGTATATAAATTGAACAACAAACTATATATGATCATTTTGAAGTACACTTTGTGCCATTAGTGAGGTTAAGTACAAATATACAGAAATCAAGTTCAATGATCGAACAAACAAAGTATAGATAAGGTTATTTTAAAGTACACTTTGTGCAATTGAAGAATTATTTCCATTAAAATTATAGCGAGGTGAAGTGCAATATATCGGAAATCAAGTACAAAGATTGAACAAATAAAGTATATATGGGGCTATTTTGAGGTATACTTTGTGCAATTGAAGAATTAGTTCCATTAAAGTTGTAGCAAGATGAAGTACAATATGTGAGAAATAAAGTATATAAATTGAACTACATCTATTTTATACTACAATTATATGTAAAATGTACTTTATATAAATAGATTATATACTATCATTTATAGTAATGTATACTGAAAGGTTGAATGTTTTGTGCTACAATTTCTTGTAAAATGTACTTTTTTCTTAAACTGATTATATACTCCCACTTATAGTAATGTCTACTGAAAGGTTGAATATTTTATACTACAATTGTTTGTAAAATGTACTTGTGATAAACAGATTATATACTACCACTTATTGTAAGATGTACTAAAATGTTGAATATTTTGTACTACAATTCCTTGTAAAATGTACTTGTTATAAATAGATTATATACTCTCACTTATACTAATGTGTACTGAAATGTTGAATATTTTGTACTACAATTCCTTGTAAAATGTACTTTATATAAACAGATTATATACAACTTTCAAATAATGTGTACTGAAAGGTTGAATATTTTGTACTGCAATTGCTTGTAAAATGTACTTTAGATAAGCAAATTATATACTATCACTTTTGGATAATGTTTATTGAAAGGTTAAATATTTTGTATTATAACTACTTGTAAAATGTACTTTAGATAAACAGATTATATACTACCACTTTTAGTAATGTGTATTGAAGGGTTTTAATGTTTTGTACTATAATTGCTTGTAAAATGTACTTTAGATAAACATATTAATACTACAATTTCTTGTAAAATGTACTGAAAGGTTGAATATTTTGTACCACAATTTCATGTAAAATGTACTTTACATAAACAAATTATATACTACTATAATTCCAATAAAAATGATATAGTCCAAAGTTCTTCAAAATTCGTCTTTTTCTTCATTCCCACATCTTCAACAAACACTCTTTTTGCTGATTAAGAAAAAAAATACAAGATGGAGAAAATGACATGGTAATAAATTTATAAAATAACCTAAAAATAATGAAAATAAATTGAGAAGGCAAAAATGTGGTGGTCGTTGCGCCGTCAGGATCCTTGTTTGCGCTTTCGAGCTCGGTTTACTTCTGCGACTTCTTTTCTATTTTTGGTAATGAAAGATGAAGGTAGGGTTTAGTGCTTAGCAATAAAGATAAAGGGTGTTTGGTTGTGTGGATAGAGAAGAAGTAAAGAAAATGAGTGAAAAAGATTATACTTAAGAGTATTTTTGCCAAATCAAGTGGGTAGGGAGTGATCTCTAAATTTTTAACAAAACTAGGGAGCTCATTCTATAAAAATTCAAGTGGGGACAGAACATGAATTTGGAAAGTGCTTTTGGTACTTATAATAAGTGTTCCATAATTTATTACATACTATCATTTAACCTAATGTCACTTATCCATCCAAATCAAACACAGCCAAATAATTTTTTACAGAAATAAATAAATCCTTTATTTATATCTCTGGTATAAAATTTTGTATCTAGTTACAACGGACCTCTTCTTCGGAATTGCAAGAAAAATTTGGTTTATACATTTTCAAACACGTGAGGAACAAGTTTTACAATATGAAGTTTAGGAATTCCTTAAACAAATTAAAAATTTATCTTTTACCATCAACTTTTTTTTATATTTTTTATACATTTAAACATCAAAAACTACACATAATAATGTTCAGATCTGTCACCCTCATAGAAATTTAGTTGTTTTGAATTATTGTTCCGTCAATACATATTCAGTGAATTTTGTGCCCAAAAGGCACCTCAAAAGATAAGAGAGGAGAATAACTTATAAACTATTTTAAGTCATCGACTCCTTCAGGCATAGGATAACTAGGTATCATCATAGCCCCAAAAAGGGATTGGGAAGAGGCACATGACCTTTATTCTCATAAGCGATTTCATAAGATGATGTCTAAATCTGTCACCAACATGGGGCCCAATGAGGTATATCTTTTGGTAACTATTTGGTACAAGATTTGTCCTAAAAAGGCACCCCCGAAAGGAAGGAAGTAAATTATAAATTTCTTAAGTCCTCAACTCTTTTCGATATGGAACAATTAGATATCATCAATATAAAAACAGATATTTTACATTTTTAAAATTTATAGTCTAAAAATTGATTTTTTTTTCTTTTTAATAATTTTTTAGCTGTAGTATTATTAGGATAGATTGTGACTTTATTATTTTGTCTAGGTTGTGAACAAAGTGAATATGACAGTTTAGGCAGTCTATGGTCTACCAGGCTTGGTACCTGTTGGATAATAACTGCCAATAAAATGGTGCCATGACGGTCATTGTACCCATTCTTTTAAATAACGGAGAAATCTCTATTTTGCAAAAGACTAAAAAGTTTCTCTGTTAGGAAAAATTTTAAAAACAGAAAATGTAAAGGATATAAATGTAAATTTAAGGTGAAAGAAAAGAAGGAAACCCATTAACAAGCTAAAATAATTTGTGAAAGAGAGTGAGTCTTCAATCTTCCACCATTTTTTTAACCAAGAAAGAAGATTGAAAGAAGATGGATTGAAATTATCTCCCAGCACTTCCCGAACCAAGAAAATGTGAGTATTTTTGAAACCCTTTTTCGTGAAAAATAGATGAATAATTGTGGTGAAGACAATATGGGTGTGTATACATTATAGTGTATTTTTCTTGAAGAAGTGAGTCTTCCACCATGAGAGTCGAGAAAGAAGATTGAAAGAACATCTCTTAAAAATATGTTCCAACAATTCCCGAAGCAAGAAAAGGTGAGAAATTTTGAAACCATTTTTGTGAACAATAGTTGAATAATTGTGGTGAAGAGAATGTGGGTGTGTCTGCATTTTAGTGTATTATTTTTGAAAGTGTTTTAGGTAAAAATGTATAATACCCACTAAAATAAGCTAATTTTTTGGGAAAGAAGAATTTTTTCCAATGAAGCATATTTTTTGTTTTTCTTCTTTTTTTTTGGGGGGGGGGTAATGAAGATTTAAGTGGAATGAATTATTGATATTTGTATGAAATGATAAATATAAATTGCTTGCTTGTTCACATATTATCAGGAAAATAGAGGAGACTTATCCCTCCCATCTAAAATTTAATAAATAAATACTCAATTTGAGATAGAGCATTATGCAAGGACACACAGGTATTGAGATTTTAGGTAGAATAGTTTTTTGTATTGAAAAATTAAGTGTAGCGAATTGTAGACATTGTTATGAATTGAAGTGAGCGAGTTTAATATGTTGTGTGTGTGACTTAGTTCGATAAATGATAATTGTTTGATTTATTAGTTTAGACTATTTGAAATTGATGGTTGTTGTGTTGAAACTCCTTGATGAAAGCTTTTGTGAAACATACTTGCCATATGAATTTCAAAAAATATGTATTATAATGTTGTAGGCAACATACAAAGTCATATGGGCTAATGTTTCATATTATCTTTTAAGTGTTTAATGTTGTTTGAGATACAATGTTGCATTACAAAATATGGATGGAAGTAATTATTTTGATTCGGAGGGTGAATGTAACTCAAATCCTTGTAGTGATGCTTATGCTAGTGATAGAGATAGAATTAAGTCTTAGGAAGATATTGATGATGGGGACTCAAAAGATGTGTCTGAGTAGGTTGTCTGACAATTGAAATTTTCCATTATGGATGATGCCTAAAAATTTTATATTGCATACGCCAACATTGTTGGTTTTCATATTAAAAAACAGTTTGCATATTGTACTTTATTTGTTGATAAATTATATTGTGAAGAAATATAAAAAAATTGATATTATATACCCTATTATGTTTGAAATATTAAAAAATGTGCATGAACGCCACCAACCGTGTGAGCCTAGCTAGGAGGTAATATATTATGGCTTAGTTCAACATTACTTCATATAGAAGTATTTATGCTTAAAGGGCAAAAACGATGTAGCTACTTCTGCCCTTTTTGCAGGTGTGATCATTGGTTGGGAAATAGTGTAATGTCTTGTCAACATTTAAGAAGGGTCTAAAATTTGGCTGCCATTGTGGAAACCATGTTGCTGCATCAAGCCATTATGACTTTTGGCTTTCTCGATGCCCCTCACAATTTTGACAGGTGTCCACCTTTTTTTTATTTTTTATTTTAGTTTCTTCCTATTGATTTATATTTTTTCCTTTTTCTTTTTCCTATTAAGTTAATCTAAAATTAGTGATGGATAAACATATTGAAAATGAATTAATTTTTGGGACAAATAAAAATTAACATATGTAGAGTAATCCACCTATTGGTGATTTAACTATTCTGTTTGCATTTTAGATGTTATTAAATGGTAATCTAAGAAATAAATAAATAAAATTTAATTTATATTCTAGTAAATTTACTAAGCAGTTGAAACATTTCTATTTGCTTAAGGGTATTGTTATTCTCGAAAATTTGTTATTTACACCTCATTCTAAATTTTTGTGTTAAGTTATTGACCAAAATATCCACTTCCTTTAAAAAATACCATTTATATTAATTTGGAAGACAAATTAACCTTTTTGAATAACAAATTGTGGAGTGTAAATAACACTACCCTTTGCTTAAATATCATATAAAATTAATTGACTTTTACCCTTTATTATTATTATCCATTTGGCTAGCAACGGCATTGAACATAATGGCCTGCCACATCATGTCCTCCCAACTATTGGCTTCCTCAATGCCCAAAATGGACGCATGTCCAATTTCTAAATTTTTTCTTTCTTCATATTGATTTACATTTTTTTTTCTTTTCTGTTCTATTAAGTTAATTTAAAATTATTGATGGCCGGATATGTATATATAAATTAATATTTGGGACAAATAAAAACTAACATATGTACAAGAATCTCCCTATCAATGATTTAATTATATTATTTGCATTTTAGAGGTTATTAAATTTAATTCTAAGAAATAAATCTTTAATTCTAATTAATATTCGAGTAAATTTACTAAGTAGATGAAATTTTTCTGTTTGCTTAAATACCTTATAAATTATTAATTGTTTATTACCCTTTCCTTATTAATATTCTTTTTTCCAATTTTAACAATCTTAAGAATTTGTGTATAATTTATAAATCCAAAGGTACCAACTCTTGATACTTCATGATAACTCTCACCTTTATATATAAATTAATTTTTAGTTTATATAATGTTTAATTTTTAAAGTAATATAAAACAAACTTCCCTTACACATGTTAGTAAATTATTAACCGATACCATATTTTAATTTTTATTTAGGTGTTTCAACCAATAAACTTGCTTTTTGTAGTCTAAATTTATAGTGAACAATCAGAGAGGTGGCACGTGGCCTAAAAACCATCACTACTAAAAGATTTGATACTATATTTTCTGATTATGTATATTGATGAGATAATATAAAAGAATTAAAGTAGTATTCATCACGAAATTGACTTTTTGAAGTGATTTTGAAACAATATCTTTTAAAATATAATAGTATTTTATTAATTGAACATGAGAAATAATATTAAAAATTTGACTATTAGTAAAGTTTGATTTATTCAGGAAAGTCTTTTACTATTCCAATTTAAACGACAATAACTTATTGTGATTATTTCAGTAATTATATCAAACAAAAATCTATGCATACTTAAATGTTCCAACCATAAATATAATAAAAATGTAATTCTTAATTTCTAAAAGTATAAAGTAAAAACATTAACTTATGTAAAATAATTGATGCATACCATTGGCACACTTCTTTTTTCATTTTATTAATAGTCAATGTGAACCAATATAGGTAATGTTCATCGACAATTAACTTGCAATTAACAGCCGCCCATTCTCAAGAAATTATGTGTCTTGAAAATTTAAAAGATTTTCTATTAGTACTATAATACGTTTACGAGGTTGCATTTTGACCAACACTTACTTCACAACTCCTAAAAGACATCCCAACCATTTATACACTCCACATTTGAAAAGTTTGGCTCCCCAGCACACAAATCTCTCTCTCTCTCTATTGTCACAGTGAGAACACGAAGGTGGAAAAATCATGCCCATAGCCCCTAGCCCTTCTCATTGACAGTCATTTGGCCTAATTTAGTGTTTTTCTAAACGTTGCATTTATATTGTCTAACACTAAGTATATTTGTTATGGCAAAAATAGAGAAGCCTGCAAAGAAGAGTAGAATCATTCAAGTTTCTTTTGAGTCGAACTCAAAAGATGTGATCACGATGCAGGAGGAAAGCGTTGGTTGGTGCAAAAGAATAAATGAGACAACAGCTATGGAATGCGAATCGAGGCACCACGAGATGGATTCACAAAACTCAGTAGTCACCACCGACGATGTGAAGAGCAAAGAGCTCATCAGTATGTCCACTTCATGGAAGAATAACATGATGAAGAAGTACTTGAAGCTAAGGAAGAATGTTTGAAGCATATGCTTCTGATATCAACCACAAGTGAGGAGGAGGATGTTAAGTTGGTTCTATATTTTGCTTTACGAAAGTCATCTTTTGACTGTAGTATGAGAATATGTGGTGTTAAGTTCTATTTTAGTTTATGAAAAGTGCAAATGGTTTTGCATGAATGGCTAATCGAAAGTGTTTGTTACAATCCTATAAATGGTGCTTGTTTGTTTAAATTAAGGTATTTGAAAGATTTTTTTCTCATACATACATTTTTTGTTTATTAAATAGCCATTCATTGTTGAGTCAATAAATGACTAAGAATCTATTTGGATTAAAAACTTAAATTATTTTTGGATTTGTTGATGTAATTCATAGTCAATGTTCAACTCACATTCTTGTTAGGATAACATCCCTATTTAATATGAAGAAACCATTTCAATTTGAAATAGGAATATACTCAAAGTATATAATATAAGTTATTTTAAATTAAGATATTAAATTAAGATATGCATTACAAGAAATTAGGTTTACACAATTAATGCTAGTAAATTGCACTGTTTAAATAATTAAGCTTGTTAAAGTTAAAATATTTATCTATGGCATGGGTTGTTGACCCTTTTCCATCAGTAGACTTGCTCTATTAAAATGGAAAATAAGTTAATATTTTAGCTTTTACAAAATAATATAATAATATTGAAAAATTATAACATTATTTTTACGTAGGAAAATGAGAATTATTTTGAACATATGCATATGCAATGTCATTAATTTCTTCTAAAAGTGGATGTTTATTGGATAAAGAATTTTGTGCAAAAATTATATCTCAATTATTAATTTCTATGATACTACTCAAAGACATGATTATGTTAATAGATTTTTATGCTACTCAAAGGCATTCTTGGAGTTGCTGCTATACTTCAATAAGGTATAATATTTCATGCCACAAGATTTATTAATTTTATTAACTCTCTTGTTCTTTCACAAAATTATCCTACATACTCGCAGCAGCTTCTCACATAAACTAATGCTATAGTTACTTTTACTAAAATGGCCATGCATTTGCAACCCTTTTTTCCTCATGAATTAAACAAAGATCCGAAATTGTGATTTGCTCATGTAGCTGCATTAGATGTGAGCTGATTGCTACTTTGTTCCAATCCAATCAGATTAAACTCCAACCTAGGCATGTTATAGAGGTCAATGACCAATTACAACGAGGGGCAACTCAATTGAGGAGGATCAACTTCATTCTTCATTTCCATTGTTTCCACCAACTGACTCACCCTTATTAACTCACCAAAAATTTGTCATAGTGAAGTGATATTGACGGCTCTGTCCAACTTCTTTAAGGAATCTATTTTAGCAATTGCTTTCAGCAAATATATTGAATACATGTAAGTTGGTGTTATTTCTTCATTGAACATTTACTATAATCCATAATATCTACATATTAACTTAAATGCATTTATTGTGCACATCATCTCATTAGTTGAGATTTTCACCTACATTACAAAATATCAAAAGATGTGTGTGTATTTGTTCCTTAGTACACCATTTACAGTTTAGCATTGAAAAGTGCAAACAACATTATGGAATATATGACTTCCACATATCATTGGTTGGGGTTGATAGTGTAAACAAACACATTAGTTTTCTGAGGCTAGTTTGTCTCCATAAAATGTTACATATTATTTTTTCCAATTTCCATGTATTTATTGTACAACTATATATCACTTCCTACATATAATGTATATATGTTTTATAATTTTTTAAAAATATGATATGATTATGTTTCAAACGTTATTGTAGGGATTGTTTTCTTAACAAGGGTGTACTCGAGAGGAAATTTTGTTTCGACCCTCCAATTGTAGGGGAATCTCAATGTTGCACCACTAATTTGGAAGAGGGACATTTCAATCGACCAAACACTAATGTTCATTTCTCAGACTAAGACATACCGGATCCATCAATCCTTCCAATGGAAACCAAATCAATGTCTGCGCGCTACTGCCTAACTTTTTGGTGAGCTATGTGTTGTCATTGTAATTGTTATAATGGATAATATTTTCTACAATCATGTCCCTAATTTTTCTTCATCTATTGTGTCAATTGTAGCAGGATCGACAAATTGAGCATAGAACATCCCTAAGGAAAATCATTGACATAAACAAGATGCTTAAGCCATGTCAAATTGAGGCAATCCCTCAGATGGGATTTGGAGTTTTTACTAGGATATCGATGGAACAATTGGACCGTGTACTTGTTAGGTGGTTGATAGATCAATACAATTACATGAAAAGTATGCTTACCATACATGGGAAGTATTTCAATATAGATGATGCTGCGGTGCATTGTGCTTTAGGTATTCCAATAACTGACGCTAATAGGACACTAGTTTGTTTAGGCACAGATGACAAAAAATTGTATGATGCATTATTTAAAATCATGGGTGGAAGGATAAATCTAGGAGACCTTACCGATAGGCTCAAGAAGGACACTAATGCAGGGATGGCATTCAAGGTCATGTATATGACCTTATTATTTGGGGCAATATTATTTTCAGTGTGCAAGCAAAACCTCGCAGTTTATTATTTGAATCTTTTGTTGGACTTGTCCGAAGTGAAATACATAAACTGGGCAAGACTTTTTCGTCATCATACTCACGAGGCAGTTAGGCAGTGGAAGAGAAAGCCACAAAAATACATTGGAGGATGTTTGCTCTTTTGGCAGGTTCCTTATAAGAATTCTTACAATACACATTTTTATTTTCTTTATACGCGTATCGCAACCTGCTTCATATTTTAATATCATCGTGTAGGTATTTTTCCTATTGCGGTGTCGCCACCTGGTTGTCACTAACACATCAATCTTGAAAAGGATTTTCCATATGTTGATAGTTTGACGCGAAACCGTATCGAAGTATTAAATAAAGCTATGGTAAACCATGGAGGATATTGGAATCCCAAGGTAACATTTTTAACCAAAATTGGGATATTGTTTTCTTAAAACACAGTTTAATTATAGATGGTGCTTCAAATTTAATCCTAATGTATATATGTGATTCCTTGCATAGTCTAAGTATAATTATTTGTAAACAGTAAAAAACTATAGTTATTCAATAATCAATGAGTGGTCATTGCAATGAGGACCAATCTAAGCAACCATCATATGGTATCAAAAGCACACAATTGGGAGGCAATGAAGCAGCGTTGTCCAAGGATGAAAGTGTTTTAGGCAGTTCCCAAATGCGATTTGAAGTTCCTTTACTGTGTGGAAGAGCTAAGGCATTGGAAAATCAAATAGGGAACATAATGCAACTTGTCAAGGAAGTTCAATTGAGTATCAAATCTTATACGAATGATGGAAAAAATATGAAAAAAGAGTGGGAAGAATTCATGAAAAATTTTCGAAAGGAGCTTATGAGCACATTAAATGAAGCAAACTCCAATTTAGGAAGACAATTCAATATGATTAGTGGGGTAACACCATCAAATCAAAACTTGAAGAGGTGTTCCACAAGTCTATTTTCCTTCACCAGAACAAAAACCAAAAGCCAACGCTTCAAATAGTCCTTATCGGGGAGAGTTCTTATTTGATAAGGAAAATAAAGGTGATGGTACGTCTTTGGAGAAGCCAATTGATCTTAGTAGTTCACCTAGGTCATCAAATAGCTTCACCAAGCGCGATACATATTCTTTTATTAATCCTATGGCTGAAGATGTAATAGCGGATTTTTTGTTTGATGAAGATCGAGATTTTAGGTATTTTCATGTTAAATATTTTATTCATGTTCGACCATGGCACTGTATTATATTATTATTGTAATGGTTTTTAAGATAGGCTCACTATATATTTAAAATAAATCTGACAACATCTAGTCATTGCTCAACAATTGTTTGTGTCATGGCAATTGTGTGACTACATTTCAAGCGCTGGCTTGCATTATATTATTGTCGCGGCGCAAACATACTGCCCAAATTGTAATGAATGCGATTGAGTGTTCTTTAAATTTTCAAGCGACAACTATAGTGTACATGGTTGCACATCCATAATATATAGCTAAAATGCAAACATCAAGTGCATTATATCACACACTAGCTTCAAGTTGTATCATCAACTTACTTTCAATTTTTATTGTAATATAGTTATCAATAATTTTAGTTTATCATTTTAGTGACATTGTTGTTGACTTTGGAATGTGGCACATTAGCAGATGCAATATTATGTGCTTAAAACCATATATGAACTTGAATGGGAGTGCAATTGATCAACAGTTACAATTTGTACTTCTACTACTATTATATTCAATTGTTCTTGTTCTTGATGTTCTTTATATAATTCATTATAGGTTATTGATTGCTTTGCTTATTTCTGCACGTTGGAGCATCGAGGGCATTATTTTCTCAAAACTTATTGGTACTTCCCACCAATGTTCTCGATAAGTAGTTAGCTACCACTAATCGCTTACATTCAGTCTCATAGATTTAATGGATTTAATATTCCTATACTCACTTACTTATATACAACAAATAGCTTTAAAAGCAATGCAATCTGATGAGAAAATAATCAAGACATTCTTTGAATGGCCTGATTAATTTAGCAACAACATAGAGCACTGTGAGTGGATTTATATTTCTATTAATGATTTACATGAGCATTGGTCTCTATGCATAATTGACTTCAAGAATCAGACTGTGGCAATTTGTGACTCAGCAGTGCATGATGATTTGAAATGCTATAGGGAAGCCATTGTTAAAAGATTGGTACTTAAATTATTTGATCCCTACATCAAAAATTTATATTTTTTTCCGATGAGATAAGCTAATGGAAATTATACTCTAAAATTGTAGGTTCAACATTTGGAATGATTGTTTATAAAGTGGAAACCTGAACACTATAAGCATGTAATATCATATGACTTCAAATATGACTACTCTAATTGGGTTCCTATAAGTGGATGACACATCTACTTTTGTAGGTGGGATTGTGGATTATATATTTGTATAATGATGATGTATGACCATGCTACTAACATGAAGCTCAGAGAGGTATTGAATCAATAATTTTTATTATTTTTTTTGGCAATTTGTCGAATTTAAAAATTGATGTCACTATTACTCTCATGGTTGTAGGAATCATCAGTTGTTGCCCGAAAGAAATTGGCTATAAGAATGTATAGGTGTAACTAAAATAGAATTGCGTGGCATAGAGATTGACATTCACTTCATTCCAAACAATCCGCAACGTATGGCAATGCTATATTTTGCCTACCTAATGGAAAAAGCATGATATTTATCTTGCTTGTGATTCATGCAATCAAGCATATTCAATGCAAACTTTTTGTCACCAAACATAAAAATGATCTATTTTTGACACACCTTGTTCTTGTAATATTTTGACTATAGATATGGCATGTTTTAAGGTGTTGTACTCTGAAAGACATGTTTGGGTATGTATTTCAAGGATGGTCCAAGGTCCTTGTTGTTTTCTACTTATTATTGCAACTATTTTTAAATATGAAGCACCAACCTATTCTTATGAACCAGATGATTACATCTACCCCTAATTCAAATGAATAAGGGATATCAAGTATGCTAGTATCTTAAACACTATGCTGAGATATACTTCCATTTAGTGTTACAGACAACCTTATAGCCATATCACAACTATTAGTTTACTGGACATAGTGAACTAGTTTGTATATCCTAAAGCAACCATCAAGTAATTAAAATTTTAATTCATATATCTCATAGTTGTAGAGCTAAATATACTGATTAATTACTTAGATAAGTTGTTTGAATCATACTAGAAAAGTACCGAAGATAGAAAATCAGCGATTCACATTTTAACTTCACTGGCTTAGCATTCCAATGACATATAAATGTAAAAGTAAAAACAATGCCCATAAAAGACTCAAATCCAACAAGAATCAAGAATTCGAATTTTCAAGTCGTTTTCTCAACAAACAATACCTTAAACACTTAAAAATTGCCTCTACTAACTAAATGGCTACTTCATTATACCAAAGGACATTTACAATAGCATCAAAAGACTGCCAAAGAAAATCTAGACCTAAGTAGAAACAGAAAAAAAGTTGCATTTCTTAGATGCTCATGAAAAATATTGTACAAATTAATAGAAGCCAAAGGTTGCATACTTTTACAAAAAAAAATATCAAATGAAAATCTATAGCCCCCAAAGGTCTTGGCTCTTATGAACTCTTTGAGAATGGCTTCCTTATCATCAATGCGCTTTTCCTCTTCAGCATCTCTTGGCTTTACTTTTCTCTTCTCTTCTAACATCCATTTGAACAGTTCCCGTTGTTGATCCTTTAGAATTGGTGCTCGCTGCACGGGTTCCTTGATAGGCAGAGGGACTGGTTGCTCAGTGATTGTAGCAGTAGCAGCAGTTGAGGTTGTATAGAACTGGTAGGAGCATCTGGTATATCTGCTTTTGATGTGCCATTACTTATGTTTCTAGTCCTCATGAGAACATAGGCTGCACGAAGTGTGTTTGCTCTATCAGAAATCTTGAGGTTTATAGCAATCTTTAATTGTCAGATATACAGGACAAGTCTAAGGCCAATTCTCATGGCAGAAATATCAGGCGTTCACATGGGAAACAGAACGAAATAGAAAGACTATTATAGAGCAATATTAGATGCTCATTTTGCTCTATAAAGTTTTATCCTGTGTTAATCTAGAGATCTCTCTCACATGTAAGTCTAGATACCAATGAACATGGACCAACTATAAGTGTTTGGTTTGGTTGGTGAGAAGAGGTTTGATAACATCTATTTGTCAAAATTATATCATAATCATAAGACTTATAATGAGAAAGTCCATGATGGGATAAAACCAAAATCCAACCAAACTAGGCCTTAGAAATTACTATAATGCAATTATAATCCTTATACAATTCTAAGTAAGAGATTGTATATCTTTTCAAGTGTGCTGGGAATCTCCACGCACCAAGACTGCATTGTATCTAAATAAGATAATTTACAAACTATAATATGGATCCTTCTTTTCACCTCCAAAATCTATGGAATTTGCATCTTGCACCTACTATATAGACTTAACAAGAAATTCATTAACTTACCAACTAGCAAACACAATCAACATTTCTTATCAAAGACAACCCTTGAGTTAATAGTTTTTAGTTTGTGATCTTCAAAAGAGTCAAACCCCAGTGAGTCAACATTTCTCATCCCATGAATCAAAAGAACAGCTCAATGGAGGTCATACAATGAAACTTATAATAGTTGGTTTTTCTCCAACAACCCCAAGTTAATAAAAGTTCTGCACATGATATAAAGGAAAAAAAAAAAACAAGCCAAAGAAAACAGAGCACTCATCAGATGCATCTAATCGCCCAAATATCCTCCTTATTCTCAACAAGATTAGCAATTAATTGCTCACTTGGACTCAATATTTTGTAACCTCAAAAGCTCAATAAAGATATCAGAGCTGTGAAATTCTTCAAATTAGCTATTTTATCTTTGGTACTTAAAAATCATTACTATTTTACTATTAATGAGATCACCCATGCCCAAAATGTAATTAACACAAATTAAGAAAAATCATTTCAATCAACAATCATTAGTTCAAAACATATGAAACACACATACAGGCAACATTGTTATATCTGATGAAACAACAAAATTCGAGAAAGCAAACTAAACATAAAATTCAATACACAATGCATAAAAGCAAATATCAAACAAACTCACGCATTTAGAAGTGAACAAACACATATAGACACGTAAACAAAGGGAGAAATATAATTTTTCTTTTGAAAAAAAAAATACCTCCAATTGTTAAATTGATAGCTAACAGAAGTGGCTAGAGGAACCTACATCATTGAATAAATGACTCCTTCAGAGGCTGTGGCAGAGGATAAGGAGCCATAGCTCCCGTTGACGATGACGATGCCATTGTATGTCTGACTAGGTTTTTCCTCTGTCGGAATTTGATTTCTAAGTTCGGGATTTTTGTAGGCCATTTCTAAACCAACAATAGGACATAAATTTAGTTCTTATATGGATGAAGGTGATGCAGATGGAGGGTCATACTTCATCAGTGCTGTGTGTTGCAAAAGAGGGGCAGCTTCTTATCACCATCTCTCCCCACGTGAGATTTTACAAATTTGGGTTTCTATTTTCATTTTTTTCCCTACAATTTTAAAGGAGGATTGATTTTGACTTTGCACAAAATAATTTTTTAATAGCCCCTCATACCCAAGCAATGTGGAAGATTTCTATTGGGAGTTATGATCTAATAGGTACCAAGCAATTGAACCCAAGACAGCCCTAGGATAGTTTCTCGTGAGAAACAGCTGAGAGTGACATTAGCCAATCAAATTACAATTTGCCTCGCCAATGTCCATAGCTAAACTAGGTTTAGATGTGACCATTGGGTTATATCTTAGATAACATCATTTTTTATGTTAACAATAATCCCACATTATCATTTGCAAAATGAACAAAACTTCATCGAATATATGTTGCCTCATGGTTAGATATGCATGTGTTTTGTCACAAAGTTTCAATTCCCAATATATTTCATTTTCGCCAATTGTAATGTTTTTATTAACCTTTCAATTATGTGATAGAAATTTTTTTGTGTTATGATTCTTGTTAAATTACATTCGATGAGCCTTAACATTATATGATTCTCAAAATTATTTTTGAATCTATCATGATCTGTAAAAATGTTTGACTATTTAAATCAAAATCATTTTTATCACTTATAGTTCCTTAAATGTGTTTGAGAGTTCAAAATATAATTACTTTAGAATTATTAAAATGCAAGAGCTCCAAGTCCTGCAAGTAACGGACATTGAAATTGATAGAGTTGCATTTTCCCCATATTTTTGCTTGTAGACATGTAATATAAGAAAATACTAAAACCAGAAATTTATGTCACCAACTGTAGCCTTAGTCGCTGGCGCACCTGTAATCAACGTAATTATTACCTATCTGATCGCTTATTGTTATTGTTAAGAATTTGTTCAATCATATAGTTTGGACTCCTAGAATATAGTGCCTTTGGCACTTTCTATTTGATTGTATCGATAGGCTCAATGAATTGGAATTTCATATTGATCCACATCGTTTTGGGGCAAGCGGAGGTGGAGGAATTGGATTGAAAAAAATGAAGAATTCTAGTTGTCAAATATCTAATGAAAGTTAAAATTTAAACTTTTGGCCCTTTTCAGTCTGAAAAAGTCAATTATGTCAAAATTTTGTAAGAATCAATCAATTCTTTAACAGCTTGATCAAACCAGTAAGCATTTAAACAATGTTGAAATTACGATATTGCCCTTAAGAGTTGTAATCCATAATTAACACTTTAAATGGATATTAATTTGCACAATAAATTTATAGATAAAAGTATAATTTTATTCAAGAAAACCACCAACCAATATGGATGCTAATGACCAATCTCAGACCAGAAAGAAACAGATATGTTTGGAATGATCACATCACAAACCGTTGGTGACTTAATGGTACCAATTTTACCAACGGCTGAAACCACCAGCCCAAGATTGAGACAAAATTTTCTTATGTAGTCAGGAAATCATATTAATCTAGTGGCTCGGACCACCATACTTAGTTTAAGGATCTTTGACTGTCGCATCAACTTGTAAGTCTACCATTGTGCAATATTCAATTCTGACATCAAATATCATTCATAATATAGTATTTAATCTAATTATTCACAGTAATTGGAGTTGAATATAATGAAATCTTGCCTTAAGCTTCACATATTGGACTACCTAAGTAGCCAATTCAAGTTGAAAAAAGTTGGCAAACTTTTGCAGGAACATCCATTAGTTTCTTGTCCTTCAAACGCTAGACTGGTGCAGTTCAAGATCATGACTTGCCTATTTCGATAGAAATTTACCTGCCTGTGAGTAACAAGTCTACGGATTCTATTGTATATAGTTCAAGGGTTTACATAACCCTAGCTACTACGTGAGAGTTGAGACTATCAATATGGATAACATCTAATGACTGAATTTCTAAACTCTAAGAGTTATCCCTTGATCCTTATAAAAAACTTGAAAAAGAAAATGACAAAGAAAAGAAAAGAAAAGAAAAAAAGATAAAAGGATTGAAGACAAATATTTGAGTTGAACTTGCAAAGCTTGGGACCAATGGAAGCAAGTACACGGCTCTAATCATACTTTTCACTTTTCATTAGTAAATAAATTGCAAAGAATCGATACTTATTGAATAAGTTACCAGTCTAGTCTATATAAGGAAGAGGTGTCAGTCAAGGATCCAAAATTCGGGTTAAGCTTAAGAGTTGGGTATCATGAAGAAATATCTTTACCGAAGAGTTGAGTTATTCCCGTAGTGGGGTCTTTCTGTTTAACAATTGACTCGCCAACCAGTACCTGTTGAGGACACAAGAAAAATGCATAAAAATATAAAGGGGCATTTAGGTATAATTCAAATCCACATTAGACGTTCAAGCAATAAAACTGCAGCATTAGGTAGCAGAGACCAAGAACAGAGGAAGAGGAGAGGAGGAAAAAAAAAAAAAAAAAAAAAAAGGAAAAGCCAAAACAGATAAAAACAGAAAAACAAAAAAGCTACAAGCTCATCTCATGGTACACCTATCAATGGATAGAGTACTAACCTACCCTACCTAGGGACGAAAAAAATTTAAATATCCCAACCTAGACTTATATTCATTAAAAATAATACAATCGGTCTGAATAGGGTTTATACCCAAAAAATATCCATATACTCTATAATAAAAAAATAATGTTACCCTAATACCCAAATTTAACCAATTAACATAAAAATTACCTAAACCAAAATTAAATGTATACTAATGGTGTTCAAAATATATAAAATTAAAAATATTTATTAGTTTCTAGAAGTAGTATATTCTTCACTATTTGCATACATTTGCTTGAATATATTATATGGAACAACACTAATTGGAAAGAAATGGAAGAATAAAGTCAAAGAGAGAAAAGAAATAATAAAATTAAAAGAAAATACATAATATGGGAAAGAATAATATTTTTTTTTTGTTTAAAAAATTTGTTTGTTCAGTAAACAAAAAGTTAAATGTATAGATTATGTTTACACATTAAACTAAAATTAGTTAATGTTTCATGTATTGCGTAATAATATTTTTATCATATATCTGAAAATTTTAGTCAATGCATTAAAAACTCAAGTCCAATAAACTAAATGCAGCCAAAGTTGAGTTAGGCAAGTTGGGGTAGAATATAAAATATTATTGTTTGAATAATTTAGAGTAAAATAAGATCTCCTGTTTGGATATTTTTGAGTATGAGTTTGAATAGTGTAAAATCTTATCAATTGACAGGTCTATTTTATAGCAAATTCCACCCCCCCCCCCTGGCCCCAGCCGAGGTGGGCTACAGCTGGCCTAGTTACTTATTTGTCCTATCTCAACGTGGTTTATAGTGAGAACAAAATCTTTTCAATGGGAGATTGCCCCGAAATTGGAGACAAGGTATTTTTAGCACGAGATAAGCCACATGCATTTCCAAACATAAGTATTTCTCATTAGCACCATAGTTTTACAAGTTATTACTGCTTACCGCTTTAACACCAGCTTCTTGTACATATGCAATATCAGCAGGAGTAAAAAGTCCAGACTCACCAACAACCTGAAAATTTCATGAAACAAAATCCATATGCATACAAATAATCTAGACGTATATATATAATATATAAAGGTTTCTTCCTTTACAACACCCTGAATAGCCTATGATATTCTCTATACATGATTTGTTAATAAATTCAGTTCAAGTTTATAAAATTTCTGGTCACTTAATTAGTCTCACACAAAATAACAACGTTAAAAAGATTTTCATCTAAGTGAAACCATACAGAAAAGAAAAGAGGAAATTCATCAACTAAATATTAAAACTTCCGAAACGCATATAAAAAAAATTCAAGAAAGAAAAAGGAAGTGAGTTATACAAGACTCCATCTGGAAATATAAATGGGAAAGTTCATATTAATTAACTGTAAATATTATACTCCATTTGGAATAAACTTATTGCTTCTAAGTGTTTCTAAAACAATTCATATGCTATGTATAATGTGAACTCAGAAGAAAAATAAACTAAAAGCAAAGTGAGTTATATATCATGGTATTAAGGGATGTTAGCACATTAGCTGCCTTGAATGATCAATTTCGTCTATCATTAACCTATCAGTTACCCAACATTATTTTATCCAAACACTCAACAACTTGTATTTAAAACAAGACCTTTATCTTATAAGTTCTAAAAGACATCTTTTACTCTCTATTTGAAAAACGTTTAGGTGAAAACCCCTACAGTCAAATTTTATGGTAAGTGTTTTTTAAATTTTATTGTTATTGTAATAATCAAGCAAGAACTTTTTAACGGTAAAAGAGGGTTTCATACGAAAAAAAATCACATAGTAGAGAAAAAATTATTACATCATTAATACATGATATAATCATTGAATGATTAAATAGCATGTGTGCATAGAAAACATATCAGAAGCTTTTTGTGTACTGATATTAAATTTCATATATGGAGGTACAACTTTGTATTAGCTTGCTTATGTAAATATATTCTGTGAACTTTTGTCAATAATTCTAATTTTAAATAATGAATATTCTCACTTGCTTAAAAGTAAACTCAAATCAAATTTTATTTATTAGCCAAGATCAGAGACAATGAACATATTATTAGAATTTTAAGGATTTTTTTATTTACCTTTCTTTATGGTTATTAAATTCTTTCTCTCATTGGTTTTGTATTTATGCAAATTTAGAGGAGTTTTAAAATACATGTTATAACTTTCGAATGGAAACATAAAACAAATCTAAAGTCGAAATGATGACTTTTACATTAGAAAATTACAAAAAGATTGACAGCCATAGAATTGATCCATTAATTTGTTGTTAAATATAGACAAAAAGAAATAAAACATAGTTATTTGACGGAGATCTGCGTAAGTATCGGTCAAGTTTCATGCTCAATAAAAATATTAATAATAATATGTTACAGTTTTGCCTACTGTTATATTAAAGCATCTCTTTTGAAGATGATGTGTTAATCTTGGAAGAAAAGATCAAACTTAGACTATTGTAGAAGCGGCTGAAGGCTTGAAATGACTATTTTATAGAATGAGCGAATATTAGGAAAAATGATTCAAAGTTTTTAAGTTAATTATATATTTTTCTCTTTATATTTCAAAAATACTTTTTCTAGTCTTTTCTTCTTTGCACATATCAAATATAAATGGTTAGGGCTAAAAATAATTTAAAAAAAAAATAAAGAAAAAGATAAAGCAAATCAAGCTGAGATGGGAAATTAACCGGATAAAGTGAATTTATACTTTTTAAACTTTATTTCTTTTTTTTTCGGCCTTTTTCTAAATAATGATGATGATATAAACTTTCAGTACAATAAAAATTGCAAGTGGACAACTATAAAATGATAGAAGCAACCAAAAAATTGATTTTAAATTCGCTAAGACACACAAGATACTAATGCAATATACAAATTACAACCAAAATAAAAAATAAAAAATCATTTAAAAAAGAATATCAATTAAATTGATAATTGTGAAATCATATATTTTGTCTATAACAAAATATTATAGATCAATTATGTTAAGATAATAAATTAGATATAAGATTAAAGTAAAAACACTAATAATTTCAATATCTACTACGTTGAGCTGGTATTATGAATTATAAAAATATTGGTGACCAATATATATTTTGCGAATATGATGACACGTTAATATGTGTAAAACTTCAATCATACAAAAGGCTTTGTGTCATTACAATTTAACCCAAAATCCAATTTATGTTACTGGCCTAAAATCTTCATCAATGATAATGGTTTTATTATAGTTATACACATGCATACATGCATTTTTTTAGTACATTGAGAAAAAAGAAAAAGGATAGGTTGGTTATAAGAGTACTTACTGTAATGCCTTTCTGACATATCCTTTGTCCACGCTCGCTTTCAAGAAGCTTTTTGGTGTTGCCAATATCAACTTCAAATGTTCCTACAGAAGGATAGAAGGCACAGAAGGATAGAAGGTGAACTGTCTTGGGGTGGAACATATTAAAAGCTGACTAAATATTTAGCTCATTACGTCATTTCAAGTGACTGCTTGACAAATTACAGAAGTCGCATTTCTCTCAATTCACACCCCAATTGATCCTATGTCGACCATGATTATGATGAAGAGTTCAATATGCCAAACCACATAAGAATGGAACATATCCACTAGCCAGAGTTCACTATTTGAAAAAGGCAGATGACACAGGCATAGGCCAAATTGTGCTTCTTAATTTATATTTTTATCCCTCTTAAGCATAAAATTTGATAGAGTTAATGCACACATAAATTAGTAATGAAACTGCAAGGCAGGAATCACTACTGAAATGCAAGTAAAATCTCTACCACATGCCAGCAGCCAGCAAAGAGTTCCAAAAATTATTAATTGAAGATAACAAGCAAAAATAGTAGAGAGAATTCACAGCTTAAAATTTTCAGCAAAAATATATAAAGCCCATTCAGTGAAGCTAGAAAAATACCAAGGTCGCGATTATTGATGCCAACTAGTTCAATCCCCTCAATCTCTAGGACACGATCCATCTCTCTCTGATCATGCACCTAGAAGTTGGACAGCCCAAAAAGGACAAGAGATTAATCATTGAGACAACACTATTATCATTTTATTGAACTGAATAGAACCACAAGAAAAAGAAAGACAGAAAATCTAATATTAAATTCATGCATCATGGAGAAAAACTGCAGGTGCATGTGGTGAGTAGCTGATGGGGGAAAAAGACCTTAACAGCCATACCTCAACAAGTACTGCTAACCCCAGCAATTTGCATATCTTAATCATGTACTTGATATCCAGATCAGGCAAAACAGCAGCAATTAATAGAATTGCATCCGCCCCTTTCATTCGAGCATAGTATATTTGCCAAGCATCTATCACAAACTCTTTACACAAGAGAGGGCACTGGATTTAAAGTTTCGAAGAACTCAGTTAAACGAATAGGAAAAGAACTATTAAGCTGTGTACTTACAGCTATTGGAAAATATCATGGATGAGAGCGTACCTGTACTCCTGAACTCCTTATGGCCTCTAAATTTTCAAAGCTTCCCTAATTTATCCCCAAAAAATAAAACCATCCGTATAAGCATGCTGTTGAAAAAAGAAGCATATTTTGTAGCAAAATCAAGAGGATTAAAAGTGTCAGCTCTTACCTGGAAATACTTCTCATCAGTCAACACGCTAAGGCATGCTGCTCCGCCTTTTTCGTAAGCTTTAGCAATCTGAACCTGTTGAAAAGAAAAACCTATAAAAGGTTCAGCCGTTGTAGCGTTTTCAACAGTAAGATTACAAGCATGTGAAGACGTCAATAGAGGTTGGACATGCGTCTCTTGGATAGTTGGATGTTTTTCTAGGTAAGGGGAAAGGCTGGAACGCTAACAAAGGCCACTACACAGGGTAGAGGAACTTCAAATACATCTCACATTACAGGGGAAAAAGCACTGTTTTATATCCCTGTCAAGTACTGGTAAAAGCATAAATAAGGAGTAACCTCCAGAGACAAAACGAAACATAATAATTGGTAATTCCTAAAATCAGGAGTATCTTCAGATAATTTTTTTTTTTTTCTTTAGTTTTTCTGAATTTGCTTTTGATAGATTCGGAAGACAATCGTTGTCTTGCGGTAAAACATATGACAAAACATATTTTTGTCCTATATTTGGTAGAGTACAAGCTAAGAGACACAAGTTTAAACTAACAAATTTCAAATCAAAGCTGCATGAATGGATTTTAATATCTAATTCATGAAAGTCTTTATTTTTAAAGTGACAAGCAAATTTATTGTTTGGTTTACAGAAAATAAATTTAGCACCAACTCTAATTATGCTCCAAAATTACTATTTAGATTAGTTAATGGTGAACAGAGAGAAAATATTGTTTATATAACTGAATCTAAAGCCTAAGGTGGTATCTTTTTTCTTCCATCTCAATCATTCATCTGATCACAAGCAAAATGCACCTAGATTGCTCATCCACAGCATCAAATGGCAAAGTAAATATCACATGCCTAGCTGGGGAGAAGTCCTGTTTCAGACCTATACCATTCAGCAAAAAAATGCAGTCCTTATTAGCTTAAAGCTGCTACCTAAAAGGATTTGCACAATTTGAAGTCTTAAGGCTCACATTACCTCATATGTTTCAATTAAGGATCTCATAGTCCACCCTACCATATGTTTTGCCAGGATTTCAAGAAAAGATAAGATTCTAGATGTAGCAACTAATGGTTTTAACAGGTGTCTCCAACAGAGCTGGACGGTGTAGCACTTCTAGTTTTTGGTTGAGCCTATAGTTATTTTCACACTTTACATGGACACATACACAACGTGTGTGTGTGTGTATATATGTTTGTGTGTGTGTGTGTGTGTGTGTGTGTATGTTTGTGTGTGTGTGTGTGTGTGTGTATATGTTTGTGTGTGTGTGTGTGTGTGTGTATATGTTTGTGTGTGTGTGTGTGTGTGTGTGTGTGTGTGTTGTCTTGTAAGACTTAGTCTTCAAGCCTCATGTTTGAAATGTCCTTCAAGAACATGTCAAGTTTTTGAGACAATTTTCTGATATTAGAAATGTATATATGCAATAGTATATCAAAAAATATGCATGAGTTATAGATCAAGAACTTCTATGATATAGATGTTAGAAAAGGTTCCCTTAAAAAAATTAGGGAAAAATGCAAAATTGGTCCCGTAACTTACCCTTACTGGCAAATTTGGACTTTAAGTTTTCGGGCCGCAAAATTGGTACACCATCTTTTGAAATTTAGCAATTTGAGGACAAATTGGGCCCGAATTCCAATTTCCTCCAGCCCGATCCTGCGTGGCATCCTACGCAGCGCCGCGTGGCGATACGTTAGATACCTCTCTCCTACGTGGAATGCTTGGTTGACACCTGAGGAAAAAATGTTGCCATGTCAGCCCAAAAAAAAAATGAAAATTGCCACATCACAAATTAAAAAAGAAATGAAAGAAAACTTAAATTATTTACAACTTAACAAAACTGAAAAAAAAAAAAAAAAAGAAAAGCCCCAAACTTGTTTCCGCCCATTCCCCCCCCTCCCCCCAATTGCTGGATTTTTTTAAAGGGAAAAATGCAAAATTGGTCCCGTAACTTACCCTCACTGGCAAATTTGGACTTTAAGTTTTCGGGCCTCAAAATTGGTACACCATCTTTTGAAATTTAGCAATTTGAGGACAAATTGGGCCCGAATTCCAATTTCCTCCAGCCCGATCCTGCGTGGCATCCTACGCAGCGCCGCGTGGCGATACGTTAGATACCTCTCTCCTACGTGGAATGCTTGGTTGACACCTGAGGAAAAAATGTCGCCACGTTAGCCCAAAAAAAAATGAAAATTGCCACATCACAAATTAAAAAAAAAATGAAAGAAAACTTAAATTATTTACAACTTAACAAAACTGAAAAAAAAAAAAAAAGAAAAGCCCCAAACTCGTTTCCGCCCATTCCCCCCCCCCCCCCCATTGCTGGAGGAAATTAGAGAAGGGGCAAAAAACGCATCTTGAAGAACCTTAGTTTCCCAGAAGCGAAATCTACCTCTTCTGTAACAAATCCCATAAAATGTCTGATATACCACCACCAATAAATTGCTACTGCGGAAATGCAGCTGTGCTCCGCACATCATGGACGGATGAAAACCCCGGAAGACGTTTCCAAACATGTGCCCAGCAGGTAGGTGGATGCTCACTTTTTCAATGGGTTGATAAACCACTATGTGCAAGGGCGAGGCAGATCATTCCGGGGCTTCTACGATGACTCAACGGGATGGAGTCCAGAATAAGCATTGTGGAGGCGGAGAATGACCAACTGAAGTGGACAATTAAAAAAATGAAAATTTTCTTTTTTGGATGTCTGGTGATTGCTATTCTGAAGCTTTGGGCTTGATTGATGCGGATATTGGAAGAAGCTTTCTGTTTTTGTTCCTCACTGAAAAGTGTGATCATTGGTTGTGGTGTTCAGTTTGAGAAAGTGTGTGTTATTCAGCTTGAGAAAGTGTGTGTAATACTTGGTCAGAATAGAGAGAGTGTTGGAATAGAGTATTTGTGATACTTGGTTGTGTTTGTGATTACATGCCCATGAAATAGATTGAATTGGATGGTTTGAGAAGGCCATATGTTGTAGCTAAGTTTCCAGTAAGGTTCTTGGTCGGAATAGAGAGAGTGTTGGAATATTAAACTGCAGCACTAAAGTAAAGCATATTAAACTGCAGCACTAAGCCATAGAGAAAATAAAGCAACAAGATATACAGAACTGCAATATTGTTATGCTAAAAAAAATCAAATAAGATGCACCAACAAATAGCCAAAAGAATAATTTTCATTTCATAAAAAAAAGTGCCAGAATAAGTAACAATACCATGTTAGAGTATGACAAAAAATTTACATCCAACTCAACAAAATACATACTATTTCATCACTTAGTGTCAGAAAACTGGCACTTATACATCCTGTCTATCATTTACACCCATCAACATACATCTATTGTGCATTCGTTTTCTTACTATTTCCCTTCTCCTTCAATTCCCTCACATCAGAAGTGAGGTCTGACATTGTCACATACTTCTGACCACGTTCCTTAAAGGTTGGCAAGTTCAAACGAGTGAAGCTGCTACTTTGAGTATTGGATTGAGACTGCTGGGTGCCAATGAATGCTGGTGGTGTTCTTATATTCACCCTCTTGCTACCTTCACCCCTTTGGCTCCCCAAGGACCTTGATTGCATGAACTGATCAAACATTGTAGGTACTGACTGCACCACTGGTGGTTGAAGGATATTTTCTACAGAAGCTTGAGATTCAAAAGGCATGGTCCACTCTTCAGTTTGAGAAACAACTGCAGGTTGCTTCAGTGGGGGCAACATAGATGGTCCTGCTCCATCAACATGTGGTTCCTGCTCCATCTCTTCATGGTGCTGCATGGTAGAACCATCAATAGGATTGTTGTCCTGAAATGAAAACTCATAAGACTGAATGGATTAAGAAACATAAAAAACTTAAAGACATTTCATAAAGGTGCTTACCATGTTCATTGCATGTAATACATCCCTACCTTTCCTAACTGTTGTCATCTTCTTCCTTTTCCTCACCTAAGATAGGAAGAGAATATTTTCAAATATACAGATATAATATTTATAGATTGACACTATTAAAGTTTTCAGCATTACCTGTCTGGAAGAGGGTTCTCCACCTTCATTATTCTTTCATTTTTTTTTTAATTTGTGATGTGGCAATTTTCATTTTTTTTTGGGCTAACGTGGCGACATTTTTTCCTCAGGTGTCAACCAAGCATTCCACGTAGGAGAGAGGTATCTAACGTATCGCCACGCGGCGCTGCGTAGGATGCCACGCAAGATCGGGCTGGAGGAAATTGGAATTCGGGCACAATTTGTCCTCAAATTGCTAAATTTCAAAAGATGGTGTACCAATTTTGCGGCCCGAAAACTTAAAGTCCAAATTTGCCAGTGAGGGTAAGTTACGGGACCAATTTTGCATTTTTCCCTTTAAAAAAATCCAGCAATTGGGGGGGGGAGGGGGGGAATGGGCGGAAACAAGTTTGGGGCTTTTCTTTTTCTTTTTTTTTTTTTTTTCAGTTTTGTTAAGTTGTAAATAATTTAAGTTTTCTTTCATTTTTTTTTTTTTAATTTGTGATGTGGCAATTTTTATTTTTTTTTTGGGCTGACATGGCAACATTTTTTCCTGAGGTGTCAACCAAGCATTCCACGTAGGAGAGAGGTATCTAACGTATCGCCACGCGGAGCTGCGTAGGATGCCACGCAGGATCGGGCTGGAGGAAATTGGAATTCGGGCCCAATTTGTCCTCAAATTGCTAAATTTCAAAAGATGGTGTACCAATTTTGCGGCCCGAAAACTTAAAGTCCAAATTTGCCAGTGAGGGTAAGTTACGGGACCAATTTTGCATTTTTCCCAAAAAATTATATAGAGTCCAACACAAGGAAACTTTAGGTAGTACACATGATCTAAAGGCAACAGATGTAGCAGACTTACAGGATCAAAATCCTCTCTCAAAACCCCTCTACTTGGAGAAGCCTTTTTCACTTCAGCAATTCAACCAGGCAATCCAGTGCGTAAATTTGCTGCTTTAAGAGCTCCAACAAAGTCTCTAACAGGTGGAGCGTTATCAAGCATTTTTGTCAACATTGAAAGTGGCTTTCTCTCTTTCATCTACCAGTCAAAAGCCCAAAGTAATTGGTACCATTCGTGAATGAAGATAGCCAAAAATATGCACATTAACCAAAAGTAAGAATACCTGAGAGACTTCCATATCCTTGTGCCACACAATCTCTTCTAGAATATTGTGAGGTGTATTGCCCTCATTCTGCAAGCGAAATTCAAAGGGACCAACATAGTGAAGAGATGGTCCGGTTGGTGGTCGCCTCCTAATCCTTATACCTTGACTTGCGGCAATTTCATCTTGAAACATTCCAACTTCCCACTCTTTAACTTTGAGTGCATCTCCATCAGAAACTCTAGTGTCAGAAACCGCTCCCGACCCATCTTTCAATTCAAACTAATAGTATAACACAAACATTTAGGTTAGTCATACACTCCACTTTGATGCTCCTATTTAAATGTTAGTCATGCACTCCACTTTGCATCAGTTCACCCTCTTGCTTCAATTACAGTGAAAATCTTCGTCGACTTTAAATTTTGCATCCAACAAGCACTTCAAGTCGCAAATCTTCTCTCGATTTTTTACTCAGTTTAGCATAGAAGTAAGGCCAGTCTAGAGAAACAGCTCTAACAAAATTTATAACCTTAAGCACCTACGTCCACAACTTGATAAAGAAAATCTATTTGCCCAAAAAAAATTTAAGCCCTTAAATTGCCTAAGAGATTCTGACAAGATTAAAGCATTCAAGAAAACCAGGTGCAATTGATAACATTCTGAATTAATGCGGACCAATTCTTCCAGCCCCTTATAGTATCACACACCCAAACAACAAGGAGACAATTAAATCCAACCAAAGCCCAGAAAGATCGCGACTGTTGGCAATCCGAATCCTCGATGGTAACACCAACAAACACCGAAACGGGACTCCAAATGATTATCAAACAAGAAAGATAAATGAAAAGAGCAGGGAAAAAAAATGATTTTGTCCAGTTATAAGCTATACAATAAAATTTATGGAGACAATTTACCTGTTGAGTTTTAATAGAGGAGAAGGAGAGTTGCTTGAGAGGAGAATGATTAGGCATGTGGGTCTGGCGCATAGGCCTAAATAATGTTGATTTGCGGGTTATGGAATTGAGGGATTGCTGAAAAGAAATTTTACATGTTGAAATTGTAGTAGAGGATGATGCTCTTAAGGATATTATATTCACACCTTCCATGAATAAATGTACGTATTTACACGTTGTATCCAATGTGTGTAGCTAGAGCAGAATCTTGAGAAAATATTGAATCTTCGTTTTTTATTGGATGTCTGGTTATAAAGAGAGAGCTTAGGGGGGTTGGGGAGAATTGAGAATTGAGAACCAACCGGTGGAAATGAGTTTTTTTCTTTGCTAAGCCGATGAGAATGAGTTTGAATTGTGGACAATTATCTACTATTGAGCTATAGTCGTGGAGAGGGAATTCAAAAATCGCGTTTAATAATTGGTATCTGATTCAGTAAGGATTTTTGAAGATTAAAGATTTGGGTCATTTTATTTAGGGTTAATTACCAAGACCCCACGAGGTTTGGTCTATTTGCCCAAAAATTCAAAAGTTATACGAAATTATAAATATTTCTCTATTGTTTTGCTCCATTTTACATATTCTAAAGTCCGCTAGCCTTCATCCATGATATCATTGAAAATTTTGCATGACAATCCAAAAATGCCCTGTTGTTACTATATGGTCATTTTTGAGACAAAAACACCTTTGGACTTACCTATTTGTATTATTTTTTATACCATAGAGTTGCAATTTTTACATTATTTAAATTATTCATAATAAATTTAAATATATTTTATTATTAATAAAATTTCATAAATATTGAATAGTCTTTAAATTCAAGTTAAATAATCTAACGGTTAATTGGCTTAAAATCCCCAAGCCCAATTTTTATTTTGTGTTCAATCCCCACTTAAAAATTTTTAGTCTTAACTTCCCAATCCTTATTTTCATTTTGAAATCAGTCTCCACTACCTGTCTAATTACCGAAATGACCTCCACTTGAACACAAAATTGCAAAAAAAATTGGCCCACCTAAAAGTGAAATGGATGAAATTGCATGCACGCCTTTTACAAATTTTTCCTCTTTTTTTTTTATTTTGAAAAAAAATAATTCTGCATTGACCCCTTCTCTCTCCCACACTTCCCTCCAATTTCTTTCTTCAATTGAAGCTTCTGTTCATTGTGAAATGCCATTTGAAGCATTTTTCGTTTGGTGTTTGAGATTTAAAAGTTTCATTTTCTTCTTTTCCTCTTGTTCCAGTGGTTCTTTATTTTTCCGCTCGCATCCATCAGATTATATAAGGTAATTTTTTGTTCAACTACTGGGTTTGTAACTATTTTGTGAAATGTTGGTGAAATATACCTTAAATCTCTATTTATATACACATTTTAAATGAAAATGTACCTGAGTTCATGTTTTGTGTACGTAAAGGTAGTATTATGTGTACTAAAATGAATAGTATTAAGAAACCCTACTTTTTTTGTTGTTCAAACCTAATTGAAGGTAATTTGTACTTAAATTTTCTATTTTAATTGTTATGAAACTTTTTTTGAGTTAAATAATACCTTAATTTTGTAATGATTGAGTTGGTTTATAATATAAATAATATTGGGTATGTTGGCAACTCAATTTTGGGGGTTTATATTCAAAATATGGTTTGTTTGAAAGATCTACAACATGTTTAGCCATTTCCTATTGTTTATAAAGAAAAACATAGCATGAATTTATTTAGAAATGTATGCATGTATATCTGGTACAAAATTACTCTATTTTAGTATCTTTGTTTACATTTTCAATATAAAAGCCTTAAATGTAAGTATATAAGGAGATGTTTGTAGTATTTATTTACATTCTTTCTGTATTTGCAGTAATAGAATCAAAATATACTCCCGTTGCTCCTTTGTATACCTTTATACAGCAATAAAGGAGTTAGAACTCAAAATTGGGTTCCGACATCGGCAGGCCCTAGAGGAAACCCTATTTTACGTCTATTATAACATGCTACAATTGAATTATAGCTTGAATAAGGTTCAAGCAATCATAAGGTGATTCAATGTATGAACAACTTTATTTGTCTCAAGTGAAGACATCGAAATTCCTTTTACGGGGCTAGAGTTTTCTTTAGTATTGGGGTTGTCTCATGTGGGGCAACTTGTGAACGTCGGTCTAAAGATGAAGTCAAATATAGTCGATTGTTTAATTTCAATTTTTTTTAAATGTTAACCATGTCCAAATATTTAAAAGGTTACAAGAATTTGTGGATAGACACAGTGATCAAGATATTGAAGATTTTGCTAGGTTGTATATACTTTTTTTTTTTAATTGTATACTCTTCCAATGAGCAACTATTGCACACCTAGTTTTGTCATCCTTTATGTTGATGATCTATCTTCTATTGGGTTATATGTATAGGGGGGGAGGCTGCATACAATTTTACAGTTCAAGAATTGATGAATCATTTACAAGGTGATATGGAGGAAGTGCAGAGGAAGAAATACTTTGATGGTTGTGTTGTTGGTCTTTTCGTGAGTGTCTTTGAATCTTTAAATTATCAAATTGTTGTCATTTGTAGTAAATAACTATAAGTTTTTGCTTTATCAATGATAGGGATGGCTACATGAGCATATTCTTTCTTTGGGGAAGCTCAAATCCTTGTGTGCATGCCTAAGGTTCTTTTGGTGGTCTAACAGCAAGATCTCGAAGAATGTGGTTGATGTGGAGAAAGCTTTTAAGCAAATTAAAAGGGAAAATGTAAAAGTTTATTGTTTATGTTTAGAATGATTCCTATGCATTTGATATTTGAAAAAAAATGTGTAAATTCCTATTATAACATATTGTGCCAATCTATCCCTTTCCTGAGGAGGAAAATTTTGTCGCTTCAATGCAGGTAATTATTTAGATGCATATGATTACCACTTGAAGTTTACTTTGTTATTACACTAATAATTTTGTGTTCTTTGTACACGTTCCATTAATGTCAATCTTTGATGTTTTAAAATTTGAAGCTCAATTGAGGTAGAAAAATGAAAAAGTGGAACTGTTAAAGTACAAAATTGCAATTTTGGGGAGCAAAGGAAATGAAGATGATGAGGAGAAAACAACTGAAGATGAGAGAATGAAGAAGAGAATAGTGATGATGTTGCTGCTGGTGCTTAAGACGACTATAAGAAACCACACCTGGAGATTGTTGTTGATGAGTTTGAGACTCCAGGTGGTGGTAATGATGGTCATAACGATCATGATAGTGATGGTAATGGTGATGCTAATGCTGATGTTGGGGGGGGGGATGAGGGAATGGGTAGATGACATTCCACATGAAGAAAAAAGCAAAAAGAAGCATAAACATACCTCTTCTATTGTTCGAGATGTGAGAACAAGAGATGATAAGAGGAAAATGAAAAGATGAAGAATTTATCACATCACCCCCTTCCACACCATCGAAGAGAATCAAAGTGTGCCCCTATAGAGGCCATGCCAAAGGCAAAAAGGCCTCAAAGAGAAAGGTTGCAGAGGTGAGCCAAAGTACAACTAAAAAGACTAATAATGCTGAAGAAGTAGCTCAAGATACTGAAAAGGATAAGATTGATACTGCAAAAGTGAGTTTAAATACTGTCAGGTCTAATGTGTAGTACTTCATCTCTTTGTAAAAGTACCAAAATTATGAACAAAAAATACTGTAAATTGATTTGTGAATACTAAAATTACTGAGAAAGACTATTATCTCCTTTTTTTTTTAATGCAAATAATATATATCTCATAGGATGTTGTTGTCTACGGAGATGTTGGTGTTGACGGTTTTGGAATTCACTTAAGTGAATTTCGATCAAGAAAATATTATAAAGGGTGCAATGACATTCCTAACAGACAACAAAGTATTATTGATTTGTTTTTATCTCAAACTAATTTGGAGTAATAATAATTTTCTACTTGTTTTCCTTTTTTTAAAAAATTTTAAGATTCTCTTAACTGATAATCTTGGTTTGTTTTGTAGCGTCATTGTTTGGGACGGATCTGATCACTTTATCAGAGGAGATGTTTTATGTGATATGTTATTTGGATAGGAGTTAAGAGATGATTCAATTGATTGTTATTTGAAGATACTGTGCAGCAGCTCCTTTAATGCATCTTCTAAACATGGAATTTAGTGTATGTCTACCAATGTTCAGGTAAATAATTTGTAAAATATTCAGCACTCTATATGGTAAAATGAGTACTAATACTAATACAATCGATAGACTGTAACATTGAACCAATTGGAGACGCTGAACAAGAAACGTACAATAAAACCACAGCAATATCCAATGTTTCTTGAGGAAATGAATATAAGTCCACGTAAAATGCTTGAGCAGCTCAACTTGGATGTGCTGACTAGGTGCTGGTTTGTTATTTTTTCAATTGTTTATGAGTTCCATTCGTTCCTATTAGTTTTTGATGCATTTACAAACAAGTTTATACAAATGAACTCTGCATGGTCCCATATGTCAAAAGTGACAACAAGAGTTTATGTAAGTTCGTTGTCTTTTAAAAGTATTCATATAAACAAGATTTTTAAAAATTACTAAATGATGTTATAATTATACTTTGTAGGGTAAAGTTATAGTAGGATATCTCAGGCATATATTGGGGTATGATGCTAGAAAAGGTGATATCCAATATGGCTACGGTTGCCAACAAGTAAGCGACATGGATTGTGGAGTTTATTGCTGTATTTTTTAGGCTGAATGTTATGCAAGAAACTAAAAAGATTTTTAGGACTATGCAAACTTATGTTCCATTGATGCATATCGAGCACATATAGCTGTTGCAATTCTAAGCCATGAGCATGGCTTGCTACATTCTAACACAATATGCATGAGGCTTATTGCTTGTAAATTTAAGGTCACAAAGAACAAGAAAGGAAATGATAGTTTAGCTGCTAAGGGCAAGCGGTTATGATCACAAGCAGCCAGGTTATAGTGGCCAAACTAGATTTAGTACTTAAATACAAAGTTTCAGTACTAGCCTCTAGTAATGTAGTATTTCTCTTTATATTCTCAGTATACTTGATCAAGTATGAAATATTATTTGTTTGAATGTTGGTATAAGTTATAGTACGGATGAGAACAACAATGTGGTTATATGTGAGATTTTGGATGGTTATTATTTTGACAAAGTTAGTTTTTGTATATAGATATTATGGTGAATTTGGTCTTCCATTTATATAGGTAATGTTACATATTGCATATTACATGTTACGTATTGGTCTAGCTGCATATTAAGCTAAATAGTATTTAATTCTAAGAAATGGTGGGATGTAGAATGAGAATCAGTATAAAAGCAAAAACTAAAAAGACACAAATGATGTACAAAACAATGAGAATTCAATACAAAAATGTGAAGTTTTAAGTACAAAACTCCTGAAAATAAACTACACAACATTGTCAAACTCAGTACATAAACACAGTCTCGAAGTACATAAATGCCGAAACTGGGTCAATCTCATAATCCTCAATACTTCTAGGATTTGTTTCCTTCACAGCCTTACAATACTAGCTCAATTTATCAAAGGATCCCTTGTCCGTCCCATGAATGCCATGCTTGGCTATTTCCTTACGCAACCATGCTCTGTGGTATGGAATTTCAATGCTAAATTCTCTATGAATATTTTTCATTAGGTTGATAAGATGGTAACAGGGCTCTCCTCTCAATTTTTCTTTCACTACATTAGCAATCCAAGCAGAGTCAGCTCTAGGATGTCCCTTCGTCCAAAGACTACATTCATTACATGTATGCTCCAAGTTGCATCTTCAAATACTAAAGAGTTTATCAGCTTTATGTCTTGAGGTATATATTCTCCGTTTGCAATTATTATCACTACAAATTACTATAATCTTTTTGAAATCATTTTTTTTATATATAAATATGAAGGATCTTCTAGTAGTAACAACATAGTTTTTAAGTTTAATTCTAAATTCTTCAGTATCCTGGAACGTTTGCCATTCTCCATGGATGCAATGACTCCAAACATCAATTGAATTCCTTTGTAATGCTAAATCATTTTGTGACTTACTTGTTAGGGAATGTCCTTCTCTATTTCATTCCTAAATGGGTGTTCATCACAAAAAAAAAAGAAAAAAGAAGTCAAATACATGATAATTGTCAATAAAGTGCTGCAAGATTAGTGCGCAAGTACTTCAACTATGTAATTTCAGTATTCAACAACAAGATAACTAGGTACTGAAGTAAGCAATATCAGTATTTAACATACAAAAATTAAGTACTAAAATAAACAATTTTATTACTTAACATGGAGGAGATAAGTACTGAAATAACTGAATCCAATATTTAACGTAGAAAGAACTAAGCAGTGAACTAAAAAACAAATATAGTATTTGACTTAGAAGAGCTAAGTATTGAAATGAACACATCAAGTATTTTACATAAAAGAGCAATTATTGGAGAATCAAAAAAATTTAATATTTAGTATATATAAGAGGTATTGAAATGAACAAATTTGGTATTTAATATAGAAGGCCTAAGTACTAAAACACACATATCTTGTATTCAATGTAGAAGAGCACACATACTGAAATGTACAAAATAGAAGACCTAAGTACTAAAACACATAAGAAAAAGTATTCTATAAGACAAATTGTATATAACTAATAATACAAAGAGGTACAAATTGGGACAATGGAAGTTTGCTAAACAATAAATGTAGTACGAAATTGAAGATATCAAGTATTTACCTACTTGTATAGCAACTTTACCTTCCCCGTCCACTAGGTTCACTTTTTCGGACAACCATTATGTCAACTAAGGTCATCTTTAAGCACAAATACAGGTGAATCATGTTGGACACATCCTCGTCAGCATTCAAAGTCACGTACATGTTTTAATGGGGAGTAAGGTATTGAACTGTATGGAATTGGGGGTAAATTTCACACTAATTTTTTTTATCTATTTGGAAAGACAGTCCTATTAGAGTCATGCTCTAAAAATAGACATGATATAGAGTTCTCCATTGTACATACAACTTCCAATTTGAGGTTTTTCCCCATTACTTAACATTTTTGGGCTAAAAAAAATTATAATAATGATTGCTCATGAAAGATTACAATGCTGCATGAAAAATTACAATGCTGCTTTACCATGCGAAAATGGAGACAAAGTATGCTTACTTTCTGCAAATATGTTGTAGCTGATTGTAGAAAATGGAAAAGATAAAAAAAAAAAAAAAAGGAGAGAGAAGCACGGGAGTTAAACACACACACAGAGAGAGAGAGAGAGAGAGAGAGAGAGAGAGATTTAGGAATAAAAAAGAAAAAATATTAAACTGAGGCCATTTTTCATCATTTTAAGTGGTTGGGAAGTGAAATCAAAATTGAAGCTTCACATGGGGAGTTCAAGATAAGAAATGGTTGGGTGGGGATTGAATCTTTAAGTAAATGTTGGATTGGGTTTTTTAAAATAAGATCCCCATAATCTAATTAAGCTTAATTAAACTATTTATTAATTCAAAAAGAAAATAAGTAGAATATTACAAAACTAAATATCAAATTCATCTCTTAAATAAAATTGCTTTTATAATTTTAGGTTACATTATGATCAATAATAGTAAAATAATATTTATAATTAAAATAATTTAATTCGATTAAGTTGAAATTACTTATTAATTAAGAAATAAAATAAGTAAAATATTAAAAAATAAAATTAAAAATCTACTATCTTATATAACCATAATTTAATAATTTAAAATTATATATTCTATAATATTAAAATAAAAATACATCTAAAATAATATAATTAAATTTATTTGAATTTATTTATTAATAAAAATAAAAAATAAAAAAATTATATCTAACATACTAATAATTAATTTATTAAAAATAATAAAAATCTAAAATTTAAAAAAATATTAAATAGTAAAACATATCTAAAATAATTTATATGCATAATTAAATTTAATTATATTAAATAAAAAATATATTCATTAATTAAATTACATATTAAATAACATTAAAATAATAAACATATATGAAATAATTTAATTAAAAATTATTAAAATAATAATCATATTAAAAAATAAATTGTTTAAATAATGAATATATCTAATTAAAAATAAGATAAATAAAAATTTAAAACATGCTATTGATTCAGAATAAATAATTAAAAATTATATATTTTAATTAGATTTTTAATTAATTAATAAAAATAAATACTATATTCTAAAAAGTACAACCCCCCCTCTCCCCCACCCCTCCCTTTTTTCCGTCGGCCATGTAGCTACCGCCGGCATGGGCAGTTGGCAGCAGCCACCACGGCTAGATCTAGCGAAGGCTAGATCTAGCCAGTAGGGGGGTTGGGCGGAGGGTGCAATGGGGGCGGGGTGGGGTGGGTTGTGTGTGTGTGTATATATACACTATGTATATATGTATATTATATATATTAAGTAAAATACAAATATATATGATATTGTGTTATATATATACATGTGTATATATATAAATATTTAATTATTTTATAATTTATATTTTTTATTAATAATTTTAGTGTATTTTTTCAATTTCATTATGTGAGGTTACTTTTGTCATTTTGACAAAACTTCACGGGCGTTTTAGTAATATTCAATGTCAAGGTCATTTCTATTTTTGTGCATTTTTTTTTTTGCCTTTTTTAAAATATATTCAATAAAGAATAAATTAGACATATCTTAAAAATTGTCCGATTAATGGTTGGCCGTTAACGCGAAGGGATATCTGTAAATTTATAAAATATGTGGACCTTGTTGTAATTAGATCAAACCTTATGAGATCTAGGTTACTCTTTATTTATTTATTCAGAAGTAACAGCTAGGAATCAAATCCATGTATACCCAGCTTTTCAGAAATATGATTGGTTTTTGTGCTTTTCTCTAATTTTTCACGGTTAAAAGATTTAATCGTTGCCATTGAAGTCTAGTGAAAAAGTTCAACATTTATAACTCCGTTTCCAGGTCCAAGAAAAGGAGCAAAGTTGGCCGTACAATCATTTCCAGATAGCAACAATGGGCTATAGTACTCATCATATTATTTCAAGCTATTATACTTCTTCAAGCTGTCCTAAGGTTATCTATCATTTCTGATACATTGTAGGAAAGATAAACAAACAAAGGGCTGCCTGTGCTTTTTTTGGTGTGGGTTTGGTTGGGGGGGGGGGGGGGGCGGCGGCTGGTCTTCTTGTTGTTCTGTCAAGCATGTATAAACTTAATCCACAGGGATCTGCTAGGGATCCCATTATTGACAACAGTAAGCATATAATAGCCAGAAGGTGCCACTTTTGGAGAGGGAGGAGCTTCCACAAGTGCACTCAACCACCCATCCTCAGTCCTTACCATATTCTTGCATTTCAATATCAGCAGCCTCTGGTTCATAGAGATGGAATGAGTGTTAAATGGAGATGCATATGCAGTAAAAACCACTTCATTTCTTGCCTTTTTCCCCTTCTTCAACAGATACTTAACAGCAAATTCTTCCCCATAGCCCACCCCTTCATCATTTCTATTGGTGTATATGGAAACATTCTGAGGCCTTCTGTTATCAAATTCCTTCCCCATATGTTCTGGGACAAATGCCTGCAGCCGTAGTTCGGTAGGATGAGGCACATCCTTGAATGTGTATTTGCTATTAGGATTACTCCCTGCAACAAGAACTCTTCCGTCCGGTAAAAGAACAGCTGATGAATGATACATTCTGGCAATCTTGGTGGCCATCAGGATTGAGAATCTTTTCCCGAGTGATTTCTTCGGCTTGTAGAGATAAGGCTGGAGGGAAGGATTTGATGCAGAGTTCCATCCAGCACAACCATTTTTCACGCCGTTTATGATGAGAACATGGCCAGTAGGGAGAGTTATCATATCATTCATTAGACGCGGCCCTGGCATGTTCTCCATTTTCCACTTGTGGCTATTGCCTGTGATTACCATTCTTCCACAGGATTTTAATCCCTTCAAGAAGCTGCCTTCTTTGGCTGCAGAAAATGCCCCAGAAGCAGCCCCTCCACAGATCATAACTTCAACTTTTCTGAAGCCATTCTTGTGGTCTAATGGGAGTATCACTGAAGAGCCAGTGCTTGGATAGCTCCTTGATCCCTTGCCCGGAATTCTTGGAAAAGTTTTAACTACTCTGTTCCGTTTATAGTTGAAAAGAATCGAATCCCGATTGGAAAAAATGAACAGATTTCCATCAGAAGAAAGGTGGATAATGGGGTAAAGATTGTTTCCTCCATCATTTCTGTCATAAGTCTTGCGCAAGAAAGGAAGGTTAAAAGCCTTCTCCTTGGAAGATTTTTTAGGCACAAATTCATAAGAGAAAACACTTCTCCCGCCCACAACAATCACCCTATCTTCATTATCCGGGAGTTTCAGATTTGAAGCATACCATCTATCATCTGATAAAACCTTCTTTTTCTCCTCTCTCCAATCGCAATATCCATCGCCATTCCCACATGGCTCAAAGTATCTTATCCTCCGTGAACCAAAACCAAAACCACCTGTTTGAATAAGTGTTCCATTGCTTAACATAGAACCTGACGAGCACCAAGTATCCGTCTCAAGATTGAGAGGCCTAATTTTGTTCCTCAGCACATCATACTCAACTGAATGAGCATAACAAGATGAGTCTTCCAAGTCGTTTCGCGAGCCTTTACATCTAGTCTTGTTGTGGCGCCTGCGCAGTTGGTAGCCGGACGGGCCTGATCCTGTCCTGTCAAACATTATGACTGTGTTGTGGTGAGTTAAGGCCATGTGCATTGCTACTACACCAGTGTTGTTCAAAAGAAGCTGCCATTTGCCTTTGCCTCTGTCGGCTTCTTCTGCTTTGACAACTTGTGCACAATGGAATAGTAGATAGGCAATGGTTAATACTTTATAGTACTGGGAATTCAAGTGCTTACTGTCCATGGGGAATTATGTATGTTTGGATCATATCTGGATTTGCTGGGTGAGAAGATTTATATAGGGGAAAATTTTTATATAGTGCAGGCATATTGAGGGAAGTCATGCACTCAACTCGTTTACGCCTATTTTGCTGCAGCACAGAGGATTTCTGCCATAAGCTAGCATGTGGTTTTTTGCCTGTGCACAAGTGTAGGAGGATTCATGCAAAGATATCCTCCAAGAAATCATTGCCATTTTGAGAGAAAAATTGCAATTGTCCCAATATTGGGTGATTTGCAAATGGTACTAAATTTTTTAATTTGGTTCTATTTTCAAACATCGTTTTCATTTTCTCTTAAAAATGAAAATAAAAAGTTATCAACTTCTCCCTATTTTTACAAACATTTTCATTCTCAACACATTTTCCCAAACACACTCTTACACACTTTCTCTCCATTTTCACACTTTATTTTCTCCTACACTCATTTGTACAACTTTTAATACAAAAACACAACATTACCCAAATACAACTCATTTTCAATCATACATAATTATTTCATTTTAAATAAAATATTCAAATAAGATTTCATTTTCAAAATCTAACTTATAACTAACTTTTTATTATTCATTTTTATTACAAAATAAAAATGCTTCCAGAAAATAAAATCAAATGGCGTTTTAGTCTTTAGTAGGGGTGTTCACAGTTTGATAAACCGATCTAACCGAACCGGAACTGAAAATTCGGTTTGTACTGAATACCGAACCAAAAACTTTGGTTCGGTATTAGGTTTGATTTCGATTTTTGTACTGATTAACTGAATCGAACCGAATTATAGAATTATTAATTAATAAATATATATTAATATGTATTAATATTAATATATATTGTTAATTAATAAATATATTACATTAATATATATATATTTATTAACAGTACATATACTGTTAATAGTATTAATAGTATGTGTATATATATATATTAATTAGCAGCAATATATATATTAAAAATTGAAAAATTCGATAATTCGATTTTTAACCGAATCAAATCGAAAAAAAATTGACTTTAACCTAATCGAACCAAATAGTTCAATTCGATATTCGATACAATATTTTGGTGTACCAAAATTTCGATTCGATTTGTACCGAATAAACACCCCTAGTCTTTACAGCTCCAATCCCTCTGTTAAATATTGAACAAAAAAGCCACGTGCATTGCATGTGATAGTTAACTCCCATTTGGGTGTTCCGCGTGTTTGCCACAATTTAGTGTAGCAATTAGGATGATGTAAGAAGACAACAATCAATAATAAATTATTATATAAGTAGACAATACCAGCACTTTTATAAATTCGAACCAAAAACCTATGGGCTTGTTCTTTTATATTTGGGGGAAATATTTTTTAATTTTCAAAATAATTTTAAAATACATGAATATTCTTCAAATTTTTTTTTTAAAATACTAGAATTTTTATCCAAAAAACCCTCACAATTCAGCCAAAAAAACCCTACATTCTAAAAAGCACACCTATCCCCTTATTTTCTCAGTCCATCTTTCACATCACTCATTTATTTATCACTATTTCACTTCACTCATATATACATAAATGCCCACACACACACACACACACAAATATTTACATATATGAAAATATTAAAATTTTACGATTTAAAAAATTCTAAAACTTATGTTTACAAATTTAATTAAACTAATTGTCGAGAAAATTAATTAAATTTAATAGTTAATTTATTTACTAAAAAAATATTAAATTAACTAAATTACTTATTAATTAAATAATATATTAGTCATATTTAATATTTAATGTATTAATTACATTTTATATTTATTCATTTAATAAATACTTTAAGATGTTTTAATTTGATTCAGTAAATAAATTAATCTTCTTAAAAAAATAATATTCATTAAATATTAATATTCACATTTATTTTAAATTATTATAAAAAAATTAATTATAGTGTGATATTTATTTAATAATCTATTAAGTTTAATAAAGTAATATTAATACAATTGAAATAATTATCGAGAAAATTATAAAATTAAGTATTTTTTTGTTGTTACTAAGTAATTTATTTATAAAATAATGTATCAATTAAATAATGAGTTAAAGTAAATCAATAATTTATTAAATTAATTAAATTAGTTTATTTAATTCTTTAAATAACTTATTGTGTATATATTAATTATGTTTCATATTTCACGTATGATTAAATACTATGCTTATTTGTTTAATAAGTAATTTAAGATGATTTAGTTTTATATAATATAAAATTATTTATTTTTTTAATTTGATGAATCACTATTAAGTCTTATATATATATTATTTTATTTAAATAAATAACTAAGTTTTATTTATACATAAATTGTAAATAATAAATAGTTAAATAATTAAATTTATAAATAAAAGATAATTAGTTTATAATTAATGTACAATAATTATTATTTTTAAATAAGTTGATACCAACAATTATTATATAATTATGATATTAGCTTATATTTATAATTAAGATATAATAATAATTTCACAAATAATTAATATTTATACAAATAAAAAAATAATTAATATTTATTAATAAATTCATAAAAATATAAATTTTAAAACAAAATACCGATTGAATTAATTACACATCATTTTATTAAAATAATATATCAATTATTACATATATATATACACACATACATCACTAACTATAAATATACATACATACATATATAATATATTGCTTAGAAAAATCACTTCACCCTACAAACCTAACAAGAAAGCAACTAATTTGACATCAACATAAAATTTGTCTATTCCCAAAACATAAAAAAACAAACAACTCATTCTCAAATCATTTTTCATATTTTTTCAAAACAAAAGGAAACACTTGGCGCATTCTCCAAATTTTCTCCCAAAAATCCATTTCCCCAAATTTTTTTCTACAAAATAGCCAAAACATAAAAGAACAAGCCCTATAGTATTAAGACTTTCAATTTTCCATAATCCAGATTTCAATGCTTGATACATGGATAATATAATAAATAAGTATAATGCAATTGAAGGAGAGTAGGGCTATGTTGTTTTCTATTTTGGCCATTTTCTCGAAAAAAAATTTGGGGGAATGGATTTTTGGGAGAAAATTTGAAAAATATATCATATGTTTCCTTTTTTTTTGGGAAAATATGAAAAATAATTTGAGAATGTGTTATTTGTTTCTTTATATTTTGGAGAGAGACAAACTTTACTGTAGATGTCAAATCAGTTGCCTTTTTTATTAAGTTTGTAGTGTGAAAGTGATTTTTTATGTATTATATGTATATATTTTTATTGTTGAATGATGTGTGTATGTATATATATATTTGTAATGATTGAAATATGAGTATAATTAATTTAATTGGTTATTTGTTTTGAAATTTATATTTTTATAAATTTAAATATTAATAAATGTGTATTGTTTGGTTATATTAATAAATATTAATTATTCATAAAATCATAATTGTATTTCAATTATAAAAAAAATTAGCTTATATCATAATTAATCATAATTGTTAATATCGACTTATAAAAAAATTTAATAACTATACATTAATTATAAACTAATTATTGTCTATTAATTAAAATATAATTATTTAACTATTTATTACTTACAATTTATGTATAAATAAAACTTAGTTATTCATTAAAATAAATAATTTTTTAATAGTTTATATATATATATATATAAGACTTAATAAAAATTCATCAAATTAAATTTTTTTTAATATCATATTATATGAAATTACATCATCTTAAATTATTTATTAAATAAATAAACGTAATATTTAATTATACGTAAAATATGAAACATAATTAATATATAAATAATAATTTATTTAAATAAATAAATTTAATTAATTTAGTAAGTTATTTAATTATTTTAACTCATTATTTAATTAATACGTTATTTAGTAAATAAATTACTTAGCAATAATCAAATAATTTTACTTAAATTTAGTTAATTCTCTCAACAATTGCTTTAAGCATATCAATATTAATTTATTAAACTTAATAGATTATTACATAAGTATTACCCTAATCAAATTTGTTTATTATAATTTTAAATAAATATGAAGACTAATATTTAATGAAGAATATTTTTTGAGAAGATTTATTTATTTATTGTATCAAATTAAAACATCTTAAGTTATTTATTAAATGAATAAATATAATTTTAATTAATACATTAAATATTAAATATAACTAATACATTATTTAATAAATAAATAAATTTAATTAATTTAATAGGTTATTCAATAAATAAATTATTTAGTAATAACATAAATGATATTTCATTCAATTTAATTCATTTTTTTGACAATTAGTTTAATTAAATTTGTAAACATAAGTTTTAGAAATTTTTTATCTATTAAAATTTTAATATTTTTATATATATGTATGTATGTGTGTGTGTGTATATATATATATATTTATATATATATGTATGTAAATGAGTGAAGTGGGAGAGTGATAAATCAATAAATGATGTGAAAGGTAGAGTGAGATATGATTTTTAGGGTGTAGGATTTTTTGGATGAATTGGGAGGGGTTTTTTTGGGTGTAAAATTTGAGTTTTTTGGGGAAAAGATTAGAAAATGTGCCTCCATTTTAAAATTTTTTTAGAGATTAATTTTTTTTTAGGAAAATATAGAAGAACATAGGCTTAATGATTACATGCTCTACACATAACTATTCTATCTAGTTAGTTATTTTTTAAGAAATGAATTGATTAGATTTGTAAGAATGTGATTATAAATGGAACTAAAATTGATTATTTATAAAATTATCATACTAAATTCGTAAAACAAATAAAAGGGTACAGCCATGTGCCTTGCATCCCTTTTCCATCCAATATTTAACAAGGGGACTAAATCTATAAGGGCAAATTGCATTTTACCCACTGTGAAAATGGAAAAAAGTAAAAAATTCCCTTATGAAAAAAAAAAAAAAGCAACAAATCTCCTAGTAGTTTTAAAAATTATGCACATAGTCTCCCTTTCAAGATTTGTTGTTATTTTGCCCTAATTTCAATATGTGAAGACTACATTAACCCTAATTATTTCATATATTTTTAATTTTATTTATTTATTCTTTTTAAACATATTTTTATATATCTTTTTTCATCTCCTTTATACCAATTTTTTTATTTTTAAATTTAAAAACTATTTTTAAATTTTTTTATTTTCATCTTTCCAATTTATTCTTTTTTATTTATATATATAATATAAAATATATAATATAATAAACATAAATATATATACATAAAAACATAAATATATAAATAATGTAACACCTCGATTTTTGGAAAACATGTTTAAGTTGGTTGAAATTAAATTGATTAAAGCCTAAGTGGAAATATTGGGAATTGAGGAATTTAATTATAAATAAGAGAAGGACTTGATTTCATAAAATTATAAGATTTAGGGGGCCAATGTGAAGGAATCAAAAGTTTGAGAACCTTAAAATAATTAAATTTGGACTCAATTGTCCACAAACAGGAAACTTAGGGGTCAATATGCAAGAATTAAAAGTTCAGGGGCTCAATTGAAGGCCATGTACTAAAATGAAGATGGTTTGAGAGTCTTAGGGTAAGATTGTAGATGGTCCAAAAGCTTTGGGGCCAATTTGCAAGAGTCTGAAAATTGGTTATATATATACATTTGAGGATAGAATTTCCTCAAATTCTCAAAAAGTGCCCAAATCTCACCCCACCAACAAAATGCTGAAAAATAATCGAAAAATGTGAAACCGTTATGATAGAAAGCTTTCTCTAGCTGAGAGGAACACATCTATACCAACATTGACCAAAAACAACTGGCAAAATTACTGGAAAATAAGGACCGACAGTAGAGCTCGGGGGGAGGGGGTGGCGATTACACCATTTTTGGTGGCAAAAAATGGCCGTGCTTCGGTGGGTTTTGGTCACGAGGTGGTGAGCAGTCAAGTGGTGAGGTTAATTTTGGGTTTCGGTGTGCCGCAGTGTCGAAATTAATGGTGGTGGTTGACAACGAAAGTTAGGGTTTGGCCGCCACTTTAAGCGGCCAATTGACTGACTTACGGTGGTCAGAATTAGGAATTGTTTAGGGCGTTTTGCTCCTGGAAACAAGGCGCACCGGATGGTGGTGGTGCTCTCTATCACTGGCGGCGGTGCATGGTGCTTTGGCGGTGGCATGTGACGGTGGCCTCTGGGCAGTTTGCTCGAAATTTAATCCCGAACTTGTCTAGACTATTCTTGGCTTAAGATAGGATCCCAATTCGGTCCAATTTGGATAATCTTTAATAATCAAATTTTAATTCGATTAAAATATTGGATGTAATTAGATTTTTGAATTGAGTTTAATTATGACCTGTATTAAGATTGCCAAACTATAATTTAGCCTACGTTACAGATTCATTTTATTATTATTATTATGATATTGAACGTAGTCGTCCCGAAGGGATACTGTTAAACTTTTAAGTGGAATTTTGATTATTCGTTTACCAATTCATCGAATTAAGAACAATGATGAATGACTATAAACATTTCAGTGTCCTATGGAACTTGAGGCAATTATGATTGAATAATTGACGTAACTGAGGACTAGGTAAAGGCATTTAAGTACATTAAGAATTATGGTTTAGAAAACAAAACAATGTTACTTTAGGTTATTCATTCTGAACTTTGAATTGATCAAGGAATAATGTCATAGACTTTCGAAACACTCAAGGAATTATCCGGACTATGTCAGAATAACCTTAAGTCTAATAAAAATATTAGTTATCTTTATGCTTAAGATTCAGAGGATTAATAGGATAATGACTTGAGTTATCTTATGATAGTTCTCGAACTGAATAGGAAGCTAAGACCCGAGAGACCATACGACTAGGAATTCCTTTGCAATTGTTAGGTGAGTTATACTCATTAGTATGAGATTCTTTGCGGGGGAAATAACATATATACTTGTAACTATATCCTGGTCGTCTGCTTTTTTTCGATCTGTGTGTTGAAAATAGTACTCCACATTGCCCTTCTAAACTAAGCGCTTCTATCGATTTTGATTGATATCACTTTATCTTAAATTGGCGATTGTGTTGAGGAAGCTGAAAAGTGATTTCGAAATATATGTTTATCGCCATGTCTTCTTGGAAACCAGCTCAGTGCCAAATCTGTTTGTATGCTAGTTAACATGGCGACTTGATATGTTATATATTACATGATATATATGAATATGATTGATACTCTTGGAGGTGGGCCCTAGGATTGCCTATGGGTAGATCGGGCGGAACAGACCGATGGTGACCAACCCTCTGCTAATACCCCGTTAAACACATCCGACTCTGTAGTTGGCTGGAGATAGCGAGTTACGAAGAGATGAGACATGTAACTAGCCATGTCTTTTGTTTGTTAATTATCCAAGCTGATCACTCAGGTTGGAGGGATAAGGATTTCTATGTTTCTTAAAGTGGAGAGATAAGGTAGGAGAACCACCAATAACTTTTACTTGAAAACGTTTGTTAACTTGTAAATGATTAAATTATTAGTTTGATATCAACGCCTTAAAACCTTTGTGAGAGATAGTGGATTTTGTGAAGTCTCATCACTGGTATGGGATAGTGGCGAGATGGATCGCCTTAAATTTTGACTAAAACCTTTCCTCACAACTTCTGAAAATTATTTACGCTTCCACTTGTCTCTTATGTAGTAATTGTGAAATTATCATTATGTTGTTATTGCTAAACTATCTCACTAAGTCATTCAAATTTACGTTGTTTTATTGTTTCTTCAGTTCAGATAGACTAACACAGGCAACACAAGGTAATGAGGATGATAGAAGTGCTAAGCGTGATTCGGAATATTTCGATTTAGAATTGAACCTCCAATGAAGGTCACTGTAGAAATTAATTACTTAAAAATTTTTGAGAAATATATTTTCTATTGTACAGAAGACATGTGGCACTGTTTGAGTAACACCTCGGCCGGAAGCAAACGCCTCCTGGTCGGGGGATTACAAATAATTAAATATATAATATAATAAACATAATATAATATATAATATAATACATTATAAATACATAAATATATTTATGTATATATTTATACATAATATATATTAATACGTAAATAATTTATTCTATTTTATATAATGTCCTCCACCCCCACTCTGCCCCACCTGCTATGGCCGCTGCTCCAGCGAACGGCGGCCATGGCTGTTGCTCGCAGAAACCTCCATGGCTGGGGCATATCAAAGGTGGCGAGGTCACCTCTGCAACGACCGCTCGCAGACGCGACCTCCATGGCTGCGTTTGTAGACGACCATAGAGGCTACCTCTGCGAGCGATGGCCATGGAGGCCACCATGCAATGCCCCAAAAAAATTCAGTATTTTAGAAATAGGATTTAAATTAAGAGAATTATTGGTTGAATTTTAAGGCTCGAAAAAGATATATATAAGGACTCAATTGCAAGATTTTTGAAGTTTTGGGGTCAGATCATAATTTTTTTTAAAGGATTAAATTGATCATTGTCTTGACTTAAGGGGTATGCATGGAAGAAAACTAGTCAACGGGGGCTTAGGAGAAATTTTTGGGACTTCATGGACTTAATTCAGGAGTGCTTAAATTCAAGGACTAAATCGCAAAATAGAAAATTTTGATTTTTAAGAAACAAGCAGTAGCTTTCTTTTTCTCTTCCTTCTTCTTCTTTCCCTTTTCTTTTCTTTTTCTTCTTCTTTCTTCTTTCTTTACTTTTCCCGTGGACAACCACCACCACCGGCGACCCTTTTTCCTCCAAACCAACCACCCAAACCAACTCCCCTCACTTCCAGCACTCTATCTGCACCCCTACACGCGGTGGAAGACCGCCCGAACCGAGCAACAGAGAACGGCCGAAACACCACCTCATGGCGAGCAACTGGGTTACTTACTTTCTGGTGTCAAACGGAGCATCTAAGGGGTGGTTTAGCTAGTGCTCAACGAGGGGAACAAGGTGGTAGCATTGCATGGCGGAGATATGCGGCAGACACGGCCAAAAACCAGCGGCGAAGCTTTGAATTTTGAAGACTTTAGGGCGGGTTTTGAGGGGTTTTCCAGCAGCTATTTTGGAAACCAAGGGTACCATTGGAAATCTCTCAACGAGAGGATTCTCTGGGTGGTGCCATCTTACTTTTCGGCGACGGTGGATGGCAGCGGCGGTGGCGGAGAGGCAGTTTCACCTCCTCGACGCAACGAACGCATCTGTGTTATCGGTTTGTGGTTTTGATACTCCGGTGGCAAGTTTTAGCATTTGGATTTGCATGTGTTGTACCTTTCCTAATTTAATATTGTACCTTGCCAAGAATAGGAAGTGGGAAGAGATGATATGTTTATATATATGTGTGTTGATCTCTATACAAGGAGTATGGATTAAGTGGACCCAGATTTATGCAAAATGCCAAAACTTGGATTTAAATAGTATTAAGGATTATATTATAAGATTAAATGGCATTTGATTAGGAATTGATTATGTAAAGATTATCTATATTGTGTGATTTATGATTATGACCATGACCTTGAAATAAGAATGAGATACCGTATTAATTGATAAATTAGTGATTCTGGATTATTAATGGTATAATTGTGATTAATAGGATTAAGTATGGATTTTGATTTTAGATATTACTCTGTTGGTTATGTGATAGAGAAATGGGTCCCACAAATCAGTAGACGGCAAATTTTAGTAGTTTTTTTGAGGCTGCGGAGGTGAGGGTCTGCCAATTTGGCCTTGAATATATCTATTTGTTCTTGTGGAAGAACCCTTGTGAGGGTTAAATGTGCTTGTACCGTACCTGCGCGTGTTTATTGAAATCTATATTGATAGAGTTCTTGATTGTTATCTGTTATCTGATATTTGATTTGAACACCCTGGTAAGGGTCTGCCAACCTGGCACTTCTTTTACTTATCTTTTATTGGAATAAACCCCTGTGTGGGTTCTCTATTTCTATACCGTAATCTGATTGTTTGAAATCTGAATTTTGTTTGAATTTCGATTGGTATCTGTTATCTGATTCGAACACCCCTGTAAGGGTTATTTCTGATTATGAATCTGTTTTCTACATGTTCTGGCGCTCAGAACTTCTATCTGTCATCTGTTATCTATCTGTTTTGGTATTTGACTGTCCGTTATCTGTCAGTTATGTTATTTGACCATCTATTATCTATTTGTCCATTATCCGTCTGTTTTGTAATCTGACTAATTGTTATCTAACCGTTCTGTTGTCTGTTACTGTTTTTACTGTGACATTTGGTTGAGTAACGGGATGTTAATCCCTGCTGTGTGCTTGAGATAAGCTGTAAGCCTGAAACTCTTAGAATAAGTAACGGGATGTTAATCCCTGTTGTGTGCATGGGATAAGTCGTAAGCCCGTGACACTTGGTTGAGTAACGGGATGTTAATCCTTGTTGTGTGCATCGGATAAGCCGTAAGCCCAGAACTCTTTGATTAAGTAACGGGGCATTAATCCCTACTGTGTGTATGGGATAAGCTGTAAGCCCGGAACTAATGATAAGGTGAATCTGATAAGTCTGTTCTACTTTGATTAGTATTTTGGCTGTAGTCTGACCGTTTGTACCCTGCTCATTGAGCAACAAGGGTAGTGAAGTTCTTGTCTAGATCGGGTTGTTGTCTAGGTCAAACGAGCTGTCTGTATTTCCGCTTGACTTTGATCGGTTTAGACGCTCTATACCTCCCGAGCAGGTTTGGTTGAGACAATCCCGGGCTGTTCGAGTCGACAGTCACAACCCCAAGCTAGTACTTTCTGATAGCTTTGAACTTGTTAATCTTGTGATCGTTCTTGACTTTTTGTTGTTGATTCGTTTGTAAATTGATACTTGAGTGACTGCATCCGATCTATTTATGTTCTTGTTTAGAATTAATGATTTTTTGGGTTGATTTTCCCCGACAGATCCCTAATTTTTGGTCTTTTGAATATTCCTCACTAAGTCCTTTGGACTTAACCCCATTTCTTCTATATTTTCTCAGACAGGACTGAAGGATAAGCTTGGATTTTCTGTTAGATCAGCGAGTATGATTTTGTATTAGGATAGCTGTGTATATTTGATAACAGGTTTACTTGGGCATGTTTTGTAACCCTAGAGATGTTGTGATATATAAATTTTTAATTGGACATTTGCAGGGTGTATGTATTATGCTAAATTTTGGAATTGCTAACGGTATGTACTCAGTACTTATGTTGACTGTTATGTGATCTAAAGTTGGTATCTAGTGTTTTGTGAATTGATTAAGTTAAGATATGCTGCTATCTCTGATAATTATTGTTGAGGTTATTTAAGTTGGTTCCACTGCTATTTCTGATAAGTTTGAAATATTTGATATTGGGCTTATTGATTGAATTGGAGGTTCAACTTAAGGTTGAATTGAGTGGCGCCTTAACTTAGGTGCTGTCCCAAGTGGGGGCGCTACACGCCACAAAGCTAGCCTCCGTGGCCACCTGCAAACGTGGCGATGGCTGCTATGCCGTCGCTCGCAGAATGTGGCAGCCATAGCAGCGTTCGTTGGTGGCCATGGCCGCTGCTTGCGGGGTGGGGACGGGTTGGGTAGGTTGTTGGGGGGTGGGTGGTGGGTTTCTATATATATGGATATAAACATGTATACATATAATATATATACATATATTTTATATATAAATATGTATATGCAGGTATATATATAAATATATTTTATATTTTATATTTTTTTATAGATAAAAGTAATCTGAACTGTCAATTTTTTTAATAAATCCAACAGTTAATATTTAGGGGCAAAATCAACATTTTAATAGCAAAAATCCTAGGACCAACTGCGCTTACCGAGTGTGATTTGCACTGCCTATCAGAGGGTGGTAATTTGCTATTTTTTTAAAAATATAAGGGGGGCCACTGCCTATTTTTTTATTTTTACTTTCATAAGGGGAATTTTTGCTCTTTTTCATTTTCACATGAAGTAAAACCTAATTTGCCCAAATTTATAATGGTAAGGCGATGTATGAGATTAGAATATGCTATTTTGAAAAGTATGGTACTAAATTCCAAAGCACACCATATTTTGGAACTAAAATTATAATTTTTCTATTTTCTATTTTCTGATGCTGAAGTTTGTGGTTTGTTCTGTAGTATTGCGCATAAATGGTGGCAAGTTTGGTACCTTTGTTAAGTTTGGATTGGGTTAACGTAGAGGTACTACAAATTTGTTCAACTCAAACTCAATAAGTCCAAACTTAAATCCAACATGAAATAAATTAGGTCAACTCATACCAACCTGATTTGAATTGGGTTGACCCATCAACCCAAAACCCGCCCAATTATGAAGAGCATTTTCAAAATGAAAGTTTTGTAAAATGTAAATGAGATTCATGTTTATTTTGCCTCCAAATATAGATTCTCTTTTTTAAAATCATTTGAAACATAAAATATGTAATTACAATTCAAATTATTCACATTTTTTATTTTTACATCCAAACTTAATTTTAAGAGATGATTAGATAGTTAACTAGAAAGGATGATTAGATAGTTAACTAGCCTTGCGTAAATTACTCTTGAATGTTAACTTAAATATACATACTAATTTAATTACGGAAGACAATCATGTAAATAATATTATATATATATATTTGTAATAGATTGTCGTACTGTTACATTCATAATAGATACAATCACATTTAATTTTCTAGAATCACCAAGTTAATGTTAATATTTAATAAAAATTTGGTTTAGAATTAAATACAGTTTATGAAGCAAATGGATAGCAAAAGAGGGCACTTCAAAGTTTGTTTGTTTCTATGTAATGTGGATTGAGTTGGGATGGGTTGGATTGGATTAAGTTGGTTGAATTGATGGGCTATTCAAAAGCAATTTTAGATTGGGCGGGTCAACTTGTGACCCAACCCAAACCCACTTAATTTTTTTGGGTTGTGCTTTGGGTCGACCAATTTCAACTTAACATGACAAGCCTCGATTTAAACCTAATAAGTTTGTGTTAGTTTCGTATCAAGTTATCTGTCGGACCAGAAATTATCACCTCTACATATAAGAATACTACGAAATTTAGATTACAAGAAACCATTGGTTACAATATCACAAAAATTATTGATTCATAAATTATTATCATAAGTGAAATTAAAACTATAATATCTTTATGAGAAAGTATTGAATACACGCGCTGGGCTACCACCTTGGCTATCAATATTGTTCTTGTGGTTCATCTTAGGTTTAATGGTTTAACAAAAATATGTTTATGGTTTAGCTAGGTCATGATCTAAAGGCATCAAAGAATAACTGAATGCTACTATTTTTCAGTTGTATTATGCTCTACACACACACACACACACACACACACACACATAACTTTTTTATAAAATGAAAATATATTTATTGATGCTGTGTTAAGATCAAAGAATTTGAGGGAATGATTTTGAAATCAGGATTTCAAATGACTGGAATTTAAATTCATTACAGATAGCTGAATAAATAACTTAAAATATATAGTTATTAAAAAATTTTAAATTCATGATAACTAAAAGTTATTCAAATTAACGATAACTTTTAAATTCTTCAATCCAAGCACAACCTAACTATCGACTCAGAGATCAATTTCCAACCACTTTGAGTTGGAATTGTAAATTTAACAACGGATGATAGAAAAAGATTTGACCATTGAGAATGACTCGCAATAAAACAATTCAAAGCAAGTTGTAAATTCATTAATTAACTCAATTCTTTTTTTTTTTTTTATCAAGATTAATTAATCCAATTCAATTTTATACATTTTGTCTTCATTTGCAAACATGCCTGGATTAAAAAAAGATTCAAATTATCTACAATGACTCGCATAAACCAAATTAAAATCAATTTTAAGAGCACTACTTTACTCAGTTCAATTTTAAACACTGTTGCATTATTTGTTTGTGTGTATATTGGCTTAAATAAAATTCAAATATTGAAAATGACATGCAATATAAAAAATTAAAATTAATTTAAAATCATTAATTAATTCAATAAATTTTAAATACTGGCCGCTGCACTCCCGACGCATGGGACACGCCGGCTGCGTGCTGGCGTGCGTGGGCTTGTGCCCCAACGCTCGGCAGAAGGACGCCCCGCACCTCGGTGCGATATGTCTATGCCCCTACGCTCAGTTTTTTAGATGCCGTGTACCCAGGCACAACTTTTTTGTGCTGAGGCGGGCAGGACAGGCCCAATGTGTCATTTTCTACCCCAAACTCATACTTAAGCTCGTCTTTTGTATTTTTGGGCTTTAAATCTATTGAAGTTAGTTTTGGATTGTTTTTAGAATTTTTTCTCTGATAGAGATTAGAACGAGGGATTTAGGTGCTCTTATAAGATTATTGGGATTTAAATTTGTACTTGGCATTTGAATTGATATTTAATAAATTCATCTTTTAGTCGCGTTGAGTAGGTGCATAGTCAAACCACATTAAATCTTGTATCCTATTTTTGAATATTTTTGTGGGTATTTCTTAAATTATTGTTACTTGGTTATTTTGGGTTACAATAGACTGGTATCAGAGCTACTTAACCATGATGTTTGTGATGAAATACAAGGTAGAAAAATTCAATGGGAAAAATGACTTTGGGTTGTGTAAGATGAAGATCTACACCTTCTTATGTCAGTAAGGTTTGCAGAGAGTGCTAAAAGGCAGATATTTTTTGCTAGGAATGTTTTACAAGGAGGACAAGGATGAATTTACAGCGAACGCTTATGGTACTCTAGTATTATTGTTAGTAGATAATGTACTGTGAGATGTCGCCATAGAAAGTACACCAGCAAGATTTGTGGTCAAAGTTGGAGAATTTGTATATGACAAAATCCCTCACAAATCGATATGAAGCAATGTACATCTATTACACAACATATTAATTGTTTCAATAAGATGATATTAGATCATACTTGGATAGATATGCAAGTTGAGGATGAAGACCAAGTGTCAATTCTTTTATGTTCTCTGCCTAAATCTTTGGAGCACTTGATTACTACTTTATTGTATGAGAGAGATACGATATTAATGAAGGACGTGAAGGCCTCATTGAATTCGAATGAATTGAGAAAGCATGTCTTAGGCAGTAATAATAGTGAGCGTGGGGAAGGATTGATTGTGAAGGGGAAATTGAAAGAATGGGGAAAGAATAGAGGTTGATCTAAGTCCCGATGAAAGCCTAAATCTAATGATAAATGCTATAGCTTTGGAGAAAAGAGGCACTAGAAATGGAACTATTCAGAATATGGAAAAGCGAAGGATTTAGGTGAATCTTCTGGTCAGAAATGGGATGATGTTGATGGGATTATTGAGGATGAGTTTGATGGAACACTTGTACTCAATGTATTTTTCTTAATGTTACTGAGAGTCTTTTGAGTTTGAGTGGATTCTGGATAGTGGTTGCTTCTACCATACGTGCCCAAGAGAGAATTAGTTTACGACCTATCAAAAACATGCTAATGGTAAAGTGCTTATGGGAAACGATGCATCTTGTAGAGTTGTTAGGATTGGCATAGTGAATATCATAATGCACAATGAAATAGCGAGGACATTGATAGATGTGCATTATGTTCTTCATTTGAAGAAAAACTTGTCATTTGGCACATTAGATAAGAATGGATGTAAGTATAGAGCTCGAGATGGAGTTTTACGGGTTTTAAAGGTTGCTCTGCTTATCATAAAGGGAGAGAAAAGGAATAGTTTTTGTATTTTGTAGGGTAGTATGTTTTCCGGCACTACAATAATTTCTCCATTGCACATAGATCCTATAAGGTTATGGCATATGCAGCTTAAGCGTATGAGTGAGAGAGAAATGCCAGAGTAGAGCAAATGGAGTTTACTTTGTGGAGAAAAGATTGGAAAGCTGGACATTTGCAAGCAGTGTGTTCCTAGTAAGCAGCATAGCATAAAGTTTAGTACATTAGTTCACAAGACTAAGGGCAATTTAGATCATACCCATTCAGATCTCTATTAGCTTTCTTAAGTTTCCTCAAAGGGTGGTACTAGATACATTTTGGCATTTGTTGATTTCTCATGGAGAGTTTGGGTATACTTGTTGAAGTACAAGAATGAGGTATTTGTCAAGTTCAAGTAGTGGAAGAACTAGATTGAGAAGCACATTGGAGTTTTACAATAAGGAATTCCAAGAGTTTTGTGATAAGAAGGGGATTGTGAGGCATCAAATAGTTGTACATACATCATAGCAGAATGGGGTTGTAGAATAGGTGAACAGAACTATTTTGAAGAGAGCTACATGTATGCTTTTTAATGCCAAATTGTCTAAGGCGTTTTGGATTGAAGTTGTTAATACTGCTTGTTATTTTGTGAATAGGTCACCATCGACTGTAAGGAACCAATAGAGTTTGGTCAAGGTCTCCTATTGATTACTCGATTATAAAGGTACTTGTATGTCTGACCTATGCTAATGTTCATGATTGGAAGCTTGAGCTGACGATAAGAAATTGCATATTCCTAGGCTATGCAGATGGTGTATTGATGACAAGGGCTCCAAGATGATTATCAGCACATTACATTCGATAAGTCTACTATGAAGAAGGTGGAGCAGGGTGATGGTAGTTAAGAGAGCATTACAAAAGGTAGAGCTTGGAAAAAGTTATATTCCACAAAATGCTTTGAAAGGGAAGCAGAAAGTGGTTAACGAAGCTGGTGAGAGTTTATTATCATCTAAGCAGCAACAAGAAATTGATAAACTATTGCTTGGTTTGTGATAGAGAGAGGAGGAGATAAATTAAACCACCATATCTTACCCAAGCCCATATCCTAATATAGCCAAATAATTGTACTTTATAGTTACCTTACCTTATTCAATCCATGAACCCAATTAGACCCATACCTTAAAATATCCAAATCATAGATCCTATATTCTACCTTACCCTATCAAATCCAAGACCTTTTTGTTCTATGAGTGGGTCTAGCTTATTAGACCCAATTTTTCGATTGCGTTTTGACCCGACAATTTTTTTTCTTCCATATTTCTCAAATTTTTGAATTGTTAGTCAAAATGCTAAAACTATCCTATATAAGAATATTGGAGTAATTTATTTAATATATCAGCTAAAATTTTTCCAGTATATATTAAAAAAGTTAACTCAATTTTTTGTAAACTAAATAAAAAAAAATCAACTTATTGTTTATATTTAATTGTATAAAGAGATGAATACAAAGCACAATGTTTACAATTGGAAACAATCTAGCTCCTCTAATTGGAGATAGAGATAGTCCCTATTTAAAGATGATTTTTCAACATTTTTAATAATTAACTAAAGTGCTACCCCCATAAGTTCAAGATAAACATAGTGTAATTGGAAATATTATGGTTGTTTGATACCTTCCATTTTCAGTGGACTAGGACCAATAAAAGCAAGATCGCAAATTTTGTTGAATTCAACAAAATATTTTTTGTCCAGGGTTAGCTAGGTTTCTATTCCACTACCTTGTCTAGTGTCCATCAACAAAAGCATATTGATAAAGGATATTGGGTATGGGTATTATATATACATAGACCCTATCTTTACCTATTCTATTTTTCTTATTGAGTGGATAAGATCTAAGTCTCATATTTATTTATTGAGTCTGGGTATGGGTAATATACTCTTTGCATGGGTTTGAGTAAGATAAAACCTTATCTATTGACAGGTTTAACAATAGTAGTTTTGATATTTATTTATGGTTTTTTGTGTTGAGTTCGATCGATGAGTTTGTGGGAGATAATCCAATTACATATAGATAGGCTATTTCTCACCCAAATACTGACAAATAAATAGCTACTAATAGCTACTAAGAATAGCACATAGGGAACTGGTTGGTGTACCTAAAGGTTAGAAAAATGTTGAGTGCAAGTGGATCTTCAAGAAGTAAGAAGGAATTTCGGGGGTTGAAGATGCTAGCTGTAAGGTGCAATTGGTTGCAAAGAGTTTTATTAGCGAGACGGAGTTGATTTTGATAGAGTGTTCTCACTAGTTGTAAAGCACACTTTCATTCACGTGTTGCTTGCCATGGTGACTTTATTTGATGTGGAGCTTGGGTAGATGGATGTAAATACGACATTCTTGCATAGTAAATTAGAGGAGTGAGTTTACATGAGTCAACTAGAGGGATTCATTGTTTTGGGAAAGGATGATCAAACTTACCTTTTGAAGAGATATTTGTATGGCCAGAAGCAGTCTCTTAGACAATTGTATAAGAGGTTTGATGTATTTATTGTTATTAGGAGCATTTACAATTATTACGTGCATTAAGAAATGTAGTGATGGTCTTCTCATTTATTGTTACTTTATGTTGATAACATGTTGGTTGCCTTTAAAAACATATCTTAGATCAATGTGTTAAAGGCTCAATTGAGTGAAGAGCTTGAGATGAAGGATTTGGGCAGTGTAAAGAGGGTATTAGGCATGGAGATTATCCGAGACAGACACTATAGTTTATTGTAATAATCATAACAAAAATATATTGAGAAAGTAGTAGAGCATTTTGGGATGGATAAGTCTAAGCATTTCATATTCTCATTAGATTTATCATCAAGTACTGAAGAAGAGGTGGAGCACATGTCTAATGTGCCATATACTAATACAGTTGGTAGTTTGATTACGTCATGGTGTGTACTAGGTTACTCGATAGAAGGATGCCTGACGCTTGGGTGCGAGATGCTTGTCCCTAGGCATGGGTGTGGCAGTGCATAGTCTTTGGGTGCTTGTGTGCCTAGGCACAATTTTGTGCATCGAGGCAAGCACCACAGACCCAATGGCCATTTTCGATCAAAACTCATATTTAAGCTTTATTTTTTGTATTTTTTACTTCTAGACTTATTCAACTTAGTTCAAAACTATTTTTGAGAATTTTTTCTCTAATAGAAGTTAGAACTAGGGAGTTGGGTATTCTATCGAGATTTGTGAGACCTAAATTTGTACTTGGCACTTAAATTGATATTCAATAAATTTATCTCTTCATTGCATGGATTAGGCACATTACCAAACCACGTGTACTTGGTCATTTTGGGTTACAAAAATTATAAATAGACATTTATATACTCTTCATCAATGTGTCTAGTTAGATCAGGTATAATATTTTAGATCAAAATCTAAAAAAAGTGTAAATCTTATGTATTTGGGAATTATCATCCTTAAAAATATTGGTTAATAATTACCTTAACTGGAAGCTTAGTTTTGAAAAAAGAAACCATCTTAGGAAATCAAGTTGTATTTTGCTGCCTTCAAAAAAGAAACCATGAGTCATAAAATAAGGACATAGTGGGGAGTAATTGCTTATAACTAATAGGTTTAAATTCATTTTGCCCCCTTCTACTATGGGGGTTCTATAAAAAACCCCATTCTACTATAAAAACATGCAAAACTCCACCCAAAACCATCATACTGTTAGCTTCTTAATGGTTGAATAATTTATGCATATTTTTATACCAAAATTGCCCTTATAATATATATATATATAAGGATAAATTTATTTTTCCCTTTATACTATGAGGGTTGTATAAAAAACCCACTTGTATTGTGAAAACCTTCAACAATCCTTCTCAAGCCCTCATGTCACTGATGAACTAAGTAAAATTTATAACATACTCCACTTTTATAATTTTAACATCATTTTCTTTTTCAAACAAAAATATCTTCTTAATTAGATTTTCATTAGTTTAAATGCACAACAATATCAAACAGCAATTGCAATATAAAATCGTCAAATAGTGATTGCCAATGCTCGAGCAATTATACATCTATATTTAAAGGAGTACTGTGCAATTATACTAAATAATCTTGGAACAAAGTTTTGTTGGTTGTTGCGACTGGGATGTAAATATTTTTTTAATTAATTAATTTTAATTATTTATGATTTTATTAACTACTTATTTTTCTAATAGAAGCTAAACAGATACAAATTTATGAATTAGATTGAGCGAGATATATATGATGAGGGAATAGGATTGGATAATCATTATTGAAGTCTATGGACTAAAAAAATAAAAAATTAAAGAACTTGCAAGCAATGAATGAACTTTTCAAATTAACAATGAAAAATTACACCAAAGCACCATAAACATAACAATATAAAATATTAAGCTGAAGATGAAGAACCAAGTAGTGGAGCAAAATTGCAACTGGACAAATACAAAGTTGAAAATAGTACTAAATTATTTATTATTATTGCAATGCGCATTCTAGTATTGTATAATATAATGTGACCTAGAAGAATAGCAAAATATAAATATGTTTGATTACATTTTGTTTCACTACTAAACTAACATTACTTAATAATAATTGAATAGTATAATTAAAACAAAATATTTTAAATAAGAGTATACGAACTGATTTAACTTCAAAGAGTCATTTAGTAACTAATTTCCCTAATTTCTCCAACAACTTTGCAATTTTATTGAGTTCAACCATCAAATTTCGTTGGATTTTTGAGTTCAAGATATACTCCCACAATTTTCATGGGTCACTAAGTTTATTTATGTATTTCCTTGGTGGGCTTTATTTTCTATCCGCTATAAAGGATGTCAAGGTTAATTTGTTATGACCAAAAAAAAATAAAAATAAATTAAAGCTTACCAAGATTTTTCAATCAACCTATTTATGAGGACTATATTAATAATTTAACATTAAATGTCAACACTGTTAGTTGGTTTAGGAGGGTTTTTGAAGGTTTTCACAGCACAAGGGATTTTTTGACAATCTCCATAGTACAAGGGGGTAAAATGAAATTAACCCTAACTAATATGGTACATAGTAAATTATTAATTATTGTTTTTCATTAATTGAAATTAGATGTATAATGTATTTGATCACTTTAGTTAGTCACCCCTAAAGATATAATGAGAAATGATAGCTTAATTAATTTAGGAAATGAGAATTCTATTGATATTTTTATGAGACTCCAGTTTACAGCCTTTGTCCATTAGCTTCCGTTAGTTAGTGCCAGCTAATTATTTTTTTTTTTTGCTGACTCAGCAGATTAGTTAACTAGTTAGTTAGAAGGTTAGGGTCTTTCAGTTGATTTGTTAGTTAATGCTCTCCTTGTGTATAAATAAGCACATTGTTCCTCTGTATATCTTCTTTTTCAATACATAGAAAAAATTTTCTATGGCTTTCTCTCTTTTTGTTCATGGTATTGGAGCCACAAATCAATGGCTCTAATTTTCTGCAAATTCTTCAGCTCATTGGTGAAGAAATTTCTGCATTTACCTCAAAGAATTGATTATGGATGAAGCCGCAGGAGACTTCAATGCAAGTCAGAGTAACTTTCAAAGTGGTAGAACTATTGAGAATGGAGATCCATTGTTTCTTCAAGCCTCAGACCATTCGGGCATGGTACTGGTTATTACACTACTGGTCAATGCCAATTGTCTATTGTGGAGCCAATCAATGAAGATTGCGTTAGGTGTGAAGGTCAAGCTAGGGTTTATTAATGGCAAATGCCCTATGCTTGACGAGTTGAATATGAACAATGGATCAGAGTTGACTGCATGGTAACCTCTTGGATTCTTAACTCCATTTCAAAAGAAATTGTAGATGTGTTTCTCTACACTGCATCTTCGAAGGTACTATGTTATGAAATTGGTGAAAGAATCGGAGAGTGCAATAGACCTCTCATGTATCAACTTCAAAGGGAAATCAACTTTATAACTCAAGGTACACTTTTTGCTGTTCAATATTACACAAAATTAAAGAAGCTCTGGGATGAACTATATGTAATGTTGCTATTTCCTGAGTGTAATGCGAAGCGGCTAAGATCATATCATGAATGAATTCCTCCAGTCGCCTGATGTAGTTTTTAATGGGTTTAAATGATTCTTACGATTATGTTAGGAATTTGATTTTAGTGATGGAGCCTTAGCATCAACAAAGCATACTCCATGGTTCTTGGGGTTGAAAAACAAAGAGAGACTAACACCTCATACGTTGAATCGATTGATAATGCTGCAATGTTGGTCAAGGTAGGGTCATCTTACAAAAATAAAAATAAATAGGTGTATAAGAAGGATACTAGAAAAAAGAGTGATAGACATTACACTCACTGTGGCAGAGATGGGCATACAAGAGAAAGCTACTTCAAACTTACCGATTATCCAAATTGGTACAAAGAATTGAAAGAAAAAAGGAACCAGAACCAAGGTCAAGGAAGACAGTCAGTGAATCATGTATAGACTCCTATTAACTTGTAGGATAATAATTCTATCCAAGGGAATCCAAACTGGTCATCTACACTTGCTGACATGGTTTAGCAGGAAGTTACCAAACTGATGAAAGGAAAGCAACAATTGAGTGAAAATCAAGCCAACCTTGCATACTTAAGTAACTTTGTAGGTACATTATCTCATTATGCTATGAGTACTCTTGATCAAATAGGGAAAGACTCTTGGATAGTGGATACAAGAGCCTCAAGCCACATCTGTACCAATCTCAAAACCTTAACCAATTTTAAATCCATTATTACACATATTCCCATTCATTTACCTAATGGAACTACAAAGCTTGTCCAACATATAGGCACATCTTACCTAACAAATAAGATTAAATTTCATGCCACCCTTCACATACTTGAATTTAAATTCAATCTTTTATGAGTTAATAAACTCACTCAACTAAGCTTCAGCTTTTACCCAAATCACTTCATTTTGCAGAACCTGTAGAATAAAAGGACACTTGCTGTTGGAAAGGTTATAGGCAGACTTTACATTTTAGACACATCTTGTTTTCTTCCAAATAATCTTGCTACTTGTAAAGAGTTACCTTTTAGTACTTCATATACTTGTAAAACTAATGACTTTTCTTTTGTAAATGCTATTATCATTCTAAATATATCTATCTGGCATAATAAACTGGGGCCATGCCTCCTCAAATGTCTTGAAACACATTCCTAATATTTTGAATGACAAAATTACTTCTCTTCTAGAATGTCATATATGTCCCATGGTAAAGCAGATTAGACTATCTTTTCCTACTAGCTCTATAACCAGTAATCAAATATTTGATCTCATACATGTAGACTTGTGGGACCCTATAAAACTCCTTCTCAAACAGGGCTCATTATGTATTGACTTTGATGGGTGATCATAGTAGGGCCCTATGGACCTTCCTAATGCAGAATAAGTTTCAAACCTATAGCCTATTGTTTCAATTCATTCAGATGGTTAAAAATCAATTTCAAACATCCATTAAAACCCTTAGAAACGATAACAACATTGAATTCATAAATAGAGATGTTTCTACCCTTTTCAGCCAACATGGCATCTTGTACTAACGATCATGCCCCTATACTCCCCAATAAAATAGTGTTATAGAGAGAAAACATAGACATCTTCTTGACGTAGCAAGAGCCCTTATATTCCATTCTGGCCTATCAACTAGGTTTTAGGGAGAAGCTATCTTGATGGCCACGTACATAATCAATAAACTACCATCACCCCTTTTGTCTTGGAAATCTCTACTTGAGAAACTGCACAATAGAAAACCTAATTACAATTCCTTAAAAGTTTTTGGATGCCTTTGCTTCACAATAAATACCCTTCTTCATAAGGATAAACTTGCTCCTAAGGCCTTCAAATGTGTCTTCCTTGGGTACAATACTAGACAAATGGCCTTTAAGGTCTATGATTTAGTCAACAAGAAAATATATGTCTCTAGGGATGTCCTATTCTATGAAAATAACTTTCCCTTTATGGAAGGTCAGTCTGCTGAGCATGTAGCCTATCTTCTCATATTCTCATTTCCATTGAAGATATGGATAGAGAAAATATTACTACAATCTCTCAAAGCTCACCACTCTCACAAAATCCCAGCCAAGAATATTCCCCAATTGACCTTCAACCTCAGCCAACTCAAAACATCATTGCCACTAGATAAAGCTCTAGTGTTAGTAAGAGACCCCTCCCAGCTTGCTGATTATGTTTCCAATGTTACCAAATCTTGTGGAGATATGCTTTGATCTCTCTGAATGCATGAAATGACCTTAAATATTACTAAAAGCAACATGTCCACAGACTATTTGGCTTTCTTGGCTAATGTTTCCACTATCAAGGAGCCTATCTCTTATGAATAGGCCAACACTTAAGCAGAGTAGGTAATAGCCATGAATGAAGAATTGGCAGCCCTAGAAGCAAACAATACTTGGCAGTTTACAACTCTTCTAGTTGGAAAGAGAGCTATTGGCTTTAAATAGGTATACAAATTGAAGCTTAAACTTGATGGCTCCATAGATAGATAGATGCAACGCCAATTGGTGGCCAAGGGTTACAACCAAATTGTTGGAGTTGATTACCTAGATAGCTTCTTGCCGGTGGCTAAACCTGTGACAGTAGGTTGGCCTTTGCAATAACTGCTGCCAAGTCTTGGCCGGTACATTAATTGGACATTAACAATTTGTTTCTACATGGCTTTATTCAGGAGGAAATTTACATGACCCCTCCTGTAGGTTATGACAAAGCAAGATCGAGACAGGTGTGTAAATTGTTGAGGTCCCTTTATGGCCTGAGACAAGCTTCCAGGAAGTGGAACAAAGAACTTACAACTCAGTTCGGGTGCCTTGGCTTTCATCAATCTGCTCACGATCATTGTCTCTTCACCAAGCACTCCTCAACCTCCTTCCTTATATTATTGGTCTATATGGATGATGTCTTGCTTATGGAAAGCAATGAGGATGATATTTTAAGTGTAAAACAGTTCCTACATTTGAAGATCACTATCAAGGACCTTGGTTATGCCAAGTTTTTTCTTGGAGTGGAGATAGCTTGGTCCAACTAGGGAATTTATCTAAATTAGAGGAAGATATATTTTGGATATTCTCCAAGACACAGGTTTGACTGGATCCATGTTGGTAGCAATGCCACTTCCTAAAAACATCAAACTCACAGCTGAAGGAGACAAGTATGAGGATCCTGCTAAGTACAGAAGGTTGGATCGAAGGTTACTCTATCTTAACCTCATTAGACCGAATATTACCTATAGCATTCAACAGCTGAGTCAATTTGTAAATAGCCCCATCATTGATCACTGGAATGCCACCGTTCACATACTCCATTACTTGAAGGGTTACCCATCAAGAGGTCTCTTCTTTGCTGTGCGAAACTCCCTTCAATTGAAAGCATATTGTGATGCTGAATGGACATCATGTATTTTCACTAGACGATCTCTTACTGACTACTGCGTATTTATAGAAGATTCCCTCATTTTGTGGAAAGTAAAAAAATAGTCCACCATCTCACGATCATCTGCTAAAGCTAAATATAGAAGTATGGGGGCTACAGTGTGTGAACTTAAATGGATTTCATACATGCTCCAAGATCTAGGTATCCCTGTCAAGGTTTTGATTCCTTTAGTATGTGACAACAAGGCTGCTATTCACATCATAGAAAACCTGGTGTTTCATGAGCGAACCAATCACCTCGACATCGACTACCACTTGGTTCGTGATCAGTTCAAGTTGGGATTCATCAAGCTCACACATGTTCCTACTACATCCTAGCTAGCAGACATCCTCACAAAGGCTTTCTCCGCGCACTCCTTCCATTTTCTTACATCCAAGTTGGGCTTGCGTGACATTCACCAAGCTCCAACTTGAGGGGAGGATGTTTATATTTTCATGAGACTCCAATTTATAGCCTTAGCTCGTTAGTTTCAATTAGTTAGTGCTAGCTAATTTTTTTTTTTTTTTTTGCTGACTCAGCATATTCGTTAGCTAGTTAGTTAGAAGGTTAGGGTCTTTCAGTTGATTTGTTAGCTAATGCTCTCCTCGTGTATTAATAAGCACATTGTTCCTCTATACATCTTCTTTTTAAATGCACAAAAAAATGTTTCTATGGCTTTCTCTCTTTTTTGTTCAAATTCATATTTCAACTTGTGCACCTAACAATGACAAAATTAAATTTCAATGTCCTTAAATTCTGCCAAACCCTAAAAACTAGACTATGAAGAAAACTAAGAAAAATAATATGCACAAAATCAAACAAAAAATTTCACTACTTTAGAACACGCATATATTTATATAATTAACGAAAAATAAATTACACTCCCATATATATAAATACATAAATAAAAATATAAAAAGAAAAATAATTGAAACTTGATTTTTTGTACCTAATTCAAGCATGAATTCATGTTATCTTGGTAGTCAAATCAAATTAGAATTAGAAATTTTGTACATTTTTTTTAGAGAACATTACAAATGATAAAATTTATCCTTTCAATTAGTCAATATTATCTTATTCTCAAATCAAGTAAATTAAAGTATAAACAATATAATCAAATCCATAAAACGTGCACAATGACGCCCATTCAGGTCGAACACGAGACCTTCTATATAATAAGAGAGACTGATACTACTGGGCTACAAGCCATTGAACAACTTTTGTACATTCAGTCACCTTATTTGAAAGGTAATCTATCACATGCATGGCCTTTGATTGCGTTACAATTCAGTTGACTCCCACATTTCGAAAGTCAAAATCTAGCTCACAAATCCAAACCACTTTTCTTGCTCTTGACATAATTTTGGCCCCGTAACTTATTAAAGGAATCAGCAAATGCAAGTGCACTTGCAACCCTCTATTTAATATCATAATCCCTCCAGTTCTTTTTCATGCTTAATATTTTTGATCTTATGCAGTTTTTCATATCCCACATACGATTACATATTTCCTATATGTTAATAGTTTTCAAGAAAATATGCTTCGGTCTTCCGCGTCGAGTTATTCTTCTGCTAGAGCATCTGATGAGGTCTTTGTGAGCTTTCTCCCAGCTGCCGCTTCAAAGGGTTTGGCTTCAGAGAAATTTTCGGTCATTTCTGATGATATTGGAAAGAAGGATATTTCTCCAAAGTTTTCTTCTGGAGAGAGAGCTGTTCATCTTATCCCACTGGTCTTGATTGTTTGTGCTTTGGTTCTTTGGTGGTTTTCCAGTCCAGTACTTTTGTATTAATGTTGGATCATTCAGTGATACTAATTAAGTGTTGATTTAATTGTGAGGTTATCTAAAGTTTCAGCATTTATTGTTGTTTTGACTTTTGACTTTTTTTTCCTTAAAATCACATTGGATAGGTAAAGTTTAATGCTTTTATCTTTGGTCCCATAGATCATTTATTGATATTGATGCCGATAGAACGAGCTCACTTGAATTTTGAGTAGGCTGTAGCGCTGTGGGTATTTGATCGGTCGCATTGATTTGGATGTCAATTAATTAATCTAATAACAAAATAGAATACACATCAGATCTTTGATATTTAAATTAGGATCAAGTTCAAATTAACTTCAAGTCTCAATAGATAGAATACAGCAAGGAGTAGTTGACTAATATAAGTTCAAATTCAATTTATGTAATTTGTTTATTTATTGTTTCAAACTCTATCCTTACTAAGATATATTAAAGAATAAATATGCAAACAAAAACTAGTCTAATAAATTTCAAACATTTAAAAATTTGGTACATTAGTTAATAATTAATTAAACACTAAAGATACATTCTTGAATTAACTCGTCAATATGCAACTCTCACTACAAGAAAAATTGCTTTTTGAGGCATAACATACTGACAGATTTTAATAAAATCCGTTGCAAGATGAGGTTTGCGACAGATTCTGGATTCTCAATACCCATCACAAATCTCAGCCGCAAACTTTTGGCAACAAACAATATATATGATGTTGGATATTTGTGACGGATTTTTGACAGAAATATCGACCGCGAAATTACAACAGTCAATCCGTCACAAACATGATGCATGGCCGACAAATTTCCCACGCCTGTGACAGAATTTACCATGGATTTTTCATCAGGAATTTGTGAGCGAACGCTGCCCGTCGTGATTTTTTTTAATATTTTTTGTGTTGTTGTCTGCGATAGATATTTTCGGTTGCAATTTTTCCTATTTCTGGTATATTATAGTTTGCAGCAGATAATTTCTGTCGTGATACTTTTTATTTTTTATTATTCTTCGCAAATTCATGTAAAATTTTCAGAATGTAAAAAAAAAAAAAAAAGAATAAATAAATTCAAAAAATGCTAAAAAAATATGTATGTTCACCAAAAGCAATCATCCAAGCAAAACACATCAATATAGGCAATCATAAACATAATATTTATCATCCATACACCAACATTTATATAAACAAATCTTACAATCCATAGCAAATGTTATCAAACATCAAAATTTTATCCAAACATAACAAATAAAGTATTGAACCAAATATATAATCAAATATCATCGTCTTCATCCTCTTGCATATTTTTTATTTTATTAATAGAAGGAGATAAAGATGTGCAACAATGATTACCTTAGGTGGGGATAAAACGGAGTAAACATAATTGAATAAGTGCTGTTTGGTTTTATTTCCATTTCCAATTTTCATTTCCATCATTTTTAAAATTTGAAAAGTTAATTAATGGAAATGAGTTGAAAATAAGTTTGTATTTATGTGAAATGTTGGAAATGTAATGATTGTATTGGTTTTAATAAATTGTAAATGAAGAGAGATAGAAATAATGGAATAGAGAGAGAAGATAAAAGATTATTTGGAAAAATTATATAAATTATTGGAGAACGTGTTTTGAAAATAAAAATAAAAATGATATGTGAGTGAATTTTTTTAAAAAGTGATAATTTTTATTATGGAATAGTAGAAAATGGAAAAAGTGTGTGAAAATAAAACCAACCAATCCCTGACAAACAGAATGCCAGTGTGGAGCTTGTGGCGGGAATTGATTAATTAGTTTAGTGCTTTTCAATTTGCGTAACTTTTTGCAATAGTTGTTGAACACGCCCTTTAGCTGTTTATTTATTTATTTTTTTTCGGAATTTTCTTAAATTCTTCTTTATCTTGAGGCAACATTTGTGATAATCCCCAAGCCCTTGCAGCTGAAGGTGATCAACCGCCCTTGGATAAAGCAAGCCACGCCTTGCGGAGCCATAAACTCGATAAATTCGGTCGTCCACCCATGTTTCTGTCCACACGTGCGCAGGAGAATAAAATATGATAAAGTGAATATTATGGTGACTAGAAGATAAAAATAGTAATTTAATCAATTAGAACTCTCACTTGAATTTGAGACAATGTAGCTGGCTGAGACACTTCATTTACTTTGGTGTTGGAGTTTCACCTGGAAATCTCCTCCCACCTATTCATGTATTGGAATTTTATAAAGTATACATAATAATTAAGCTAATTCTATCATATAGGGGTGCAAGTAGGGGTGCAAAAGAGCTCAGCTTGGCAAAAATTTCAAACTCAAGCTCTGTTTATTTGTAAAATACATGAGCTCGATATCGAGTTCATTGAGCTTCTAATTTTAGGCTTAAGCTCAAGCTCACTGATGAATATTGAGCTTGACCTCGACCTTGACCTCAATGAGCTCATTAGACATCAAGCCATGATCAAACTCGAGCTTGTGCTTGAACTTGCCAAAATAAAGCTTATTTTATTACCTTTGAATGTAAAAGTTAATTTATAAGCATATGATGAATTTTAAGTTGGATAATTAGATTTCAAAAATATGCATTAATAAGTTTAAATTGTATATATTATATACATAAGTGATAAATAATAATATAACTTTAGAATTAAAATGTAAAATATTCATAATATTTATATTGCTTCTATATATCCATAATGAGTTAATATTATTAAAATAAGAAAAATAATTAATGACTTATTAATTGTTGTAATAATTATTCTTCATAAAATAATCATAAATTCTATAATCATGTAATTTACTAAAAGTTTATCAATTTTCTTTTGTAAATTTAAGTAAGTTATTCTTTTGACTTCTGAAGTTTGAATATTAAAATATTAAAATGGACTTTTTAAGATAATGATAAATTATTATTTCATACTTATAGTATTAAATTTGAAAAATATGTGTTAACCATATAAAATATGTTATACAACCTCAAGATAAATAGGTCTCACATCATATGTGTAATGAGGGCGGACATGATACAAAAAGTTTTTAGTAGAACTAGCTCATACAAGAATATAGTTATATTATAAGCCTATACGTATTTTGGTAAAAATATTTGAATAAAAAGAATTTCTATTTTTTTATCAAATCTATTATGCTATTATCTTTTAGAGCTTGTAAATTAGTATTTTATAAATTATGAATTATTATTTAGTAAGTAATATGTAAGTTAATAAATAAATTATAGTTTGAAAATTATGTTAATATGTGGGATATGTCTTTAAGTATTATTTTTATGTATTATTTAATATTTATGTATTATAAATATAAATACTTAGGCTTATGATCAGGCTTGCAAGCCTTCGAGCCACTATATTAAAGCTCAAGTTTAGCTCAATCCCAAGCTTGAGCTTGATAGGCTTAGCTCGGCGGGCTTGTGAGGTAGCTCGGCTTGACATAAAAAGCTTGGCCTGCGCTTAACACTATTTGAGCTTGAGTCAAGCCTATCGAGCTCGACTTTGTAATTGAGCCAACTTGAGCTTTAATACTGTAACTTGAAGGCTCGCAAGCCTGCTTGTAAGCCTAAGTATTTATATACATTATATACAAGTATTAAATGATAAATAGAAATAATACTTTAAAAATATAATTTTCAAACCTAATTTATTTATTCACTTATATAACTTACTAAATAATAATTAATAATCTATAAAATACTAATTTATAAATTATAAGATAATAGCACGATAGATTTGATGAAGTATAAAAATTCTTTTACTCAAATTTTTTTACAAAAAATGTGTAGGATTATAATATAACTATGTGAGCTAGTTACATTAGCAACTTGTTATGTCATGTCCTTTCTCGTTACACATATAACATGATATATATTTTATCCTAGCACTGTATAATATATTACATATATGTTTACACATATTTTTTAAATTTAATACTGTAAGTACGAAATGATAATTTATCATTATCTTGAAAAGTAAATTTGAATTATATTTTAATATCGAACTTAAAAAGTCAATTTATAAAGATTGATAAATTTTTAGTAAATTACATGATTATAAAATATATGATTACTTCATAAAAAATAATTATTATAACAATTAACAATTCATTAGTTATTTTGCTTATATTTAATAATATTGACTTAATATGAATACATAGAAGCAACATTAATATTATTGATATTTTATATTTTAATTCCAAAGTTGTATTATTATTTATCACTTTATGTATATAATATATATATTTTAAATTGATTAATGCACAATTGTTTAGATATAATTGTTCAAGTTAAAATTCATCACATGCTCATAAATACCTTTTTATGTTCTAAGGTATAAAACTATGCATTATATTTAAGTATTGGCATATGTCTGATTAGTTCATGCTTGAGCTCGAGCTCGAGCTCGATCGTGTTTAGATGCTTAATGATATTAATAAGCTCATTGACCTTGAACTTGAGCTTGACATTCATCAACGAGTTTGAACTTGAGTATAAAATTAAAATTTCGATAAGTTCGAGGTTATGTATTTAACAAATGAGTCGAGCTTGAGCTTGAAATTTTTGCCACACTCCTCAGCTGCTTTGCAGTCCTACTATATATAATACTTATATTGTGTATAAAATAGATTTTTTTATGAATCATTGCTTGCTGGAGCACCCTTTGCACACAGTGATCCATTTTCTTTCACCCCTATCATTTAATGATGAGTGTGTGTACATAAAGGACTCAGCCAGTCCATATGGGTGGCCAAGTTCTTTTTCCTACAATTAAATATATTAATTAGTAACTAATGATAAATAAAATTAAATGTTGATAATTTCAGAGCAATTACCAGTCTATTATTATGTTTAATGTATGATATACAACCACTCACACGAGGGAGCCTTTGCTACGGCAATCTGAGGCCTGGTTCACTTTATTCTGAGTATTTATTTTTTTCTGAACTCATCCTTAACCTCATTATTCAAGCAATCCATTCAAAATTCTTTGTGCATGCTTGGTGTAGGCTATTTTTTAATATCTATGAACCTTGATGCTTAAAGATTTCGTGCATCTTTTTATCGTCTTCCTCCGACCAAGCAAACTTCTTCTGTTACGCAGATAAAAAGCAATCAACCCATAGTAAATGTTACATTTGAATGGTGATTAAATTAAAAAAATTCATAAGTTATATATTTAATAACCTTAAACTCCTAAAATCGTATATTCCTCACTGCCTCCAGAATATTTTTCTGGAATTTCCACAGACCATTAAAATTTTCTATACAATATCGCTTATGGCGTTAGTGCATGCTAACTGCTCAGTCAACTGTGTAAAATAATAACAAGATATGTTACAAACTAGAAATAAAACTTAAACTAAGTAAATATAAAATAGGAATTGAAAAGATATATTACTCTTTTCCTCGAGGTAGAATACGCATCCTCTGGGTCATCCCCGACCTAGCTATCAAAATGCAGACTAGCACCACCTGTATGTGGTGTAGTCGCGATACAACTCAAACTCGAACTAGGAGCAGGTGCGGCTAGGGGAGTATACACCACAAAAATATATATAATATTAATGACAAAATGAAAAGTGACTAAGTGAAACTTGTAACTAATAGGACATATTAAGTGGCAATAACTTTTATTTTGTTACTAATAGTTTTTTTTCAAGGACAATTTTATTTTGTCACAATGCATGCGGCTCAATTACTAGTGTCAAAAACTAATTCTTTTAAATTATCACTATTGACAATTATTGATGCCCCATAATATTGTCATTAGGTTGTTACCATAAGTGTATCACTAATTGTCAATGATGATAATTTAAATACTATTGTTGTCACTATTTAGTTTGTAAAAATAATTAATACTACTAAAAAAATTGCTTTTACTGATGGAAAAATTTTGTTGTAAAATCCGTCATAAAGTGACAATCTTTGAACAAATTAACTTTGGCCTTTTGCAATGGAAAAACTTTGTCCCAAAAAAATAAAAAAATTGTAAAAAATTTTGTGACAGAAATTTCCATCACAAATGAGAAGATTAGCGACGGATTCAGAATATGTCCTAATATTTTATAAATCAAAAAACAATCAGAAACTTTTGCAATGGAAAGAAATTCATCACAAAATTTAAATTTTGCAACAAAATTTAAGTTTTGTGATAGATTTGTTCGTCACAAAATTGAATATTTGCGGCGGAAATAAATCCTTTGCAAAATTTAAGTTTTGCGACGGAAAAAAAATAAAAGTTTTTTGATCAATAATGTTATACTTTTAATTAATATAAAAAATAAAAGTAATAATAATATTAGAAAACATTTGATCATGGTAATGTTATTTATGTGTTGTGGCTTAAAAGAATGAGCAAAATTAATTAAGATAATAATATTTGAATTTATAAGTTGTATAATTGATAATTAGTAAAATTAGCATCATGTCAAACATTATTTTACACTGATAATTTTAATTTTATGATATTTATTGTTAAATACATTAATTAATTTAGAATACAACAGTAAATTTAATGTTATTCATACCATTAAAAATTTCTAAATAAATAAAGTCATCATATTAACTCTAATTTTTTTTCTTTAGTAATAGATAAAGTCCATTATTTAGCTTTTAATTGTTATTAAATATCTAAATTTTATTTTCTTATCTATCATTTAATGTTTATTTTTTAATTCATACATGAGGAATTTTTTTATGTATTATGTTGTAAATACTTTATGACTGTTAATATATTTATGTAAATAATATACTTATTATTATAAATATAATTATCATATAAAAAATTGATAATGAGTTAATAAATTTAATTTTAATATACATTTATGTATTCTGATTAATTGGAAGGTATATTATCTCATTACCTTTACCAAATGTGTTAATCATTATAAAATAAAGATTAATTCTTATAGAATGATTATATCCTAATTTGTACAAATTCTATATTAGTAATTAATATTTTATAACTCATATTAGTTATATATATTATAATCAACAATGTTATACTTTTAATTAATATAAAAACCAAAAGTAATAATATATATTAGAAAGCGTTTGATCATGGAAATGTTATTTACACGTTGTGAGTTAAAAGAATGAGCAAAATTAATTAAGATAATAATACATAAATTTATAAGTTGTTTAATTGATAATTAGTAGCATCATGTCAATTGTTATTTTACACTAGTAATATTTTATGATTTTTATTATTAATTACATTAATTTTGAATAATAATTTAACATAATATATATAATGGTAAATTTAATGTCAATTATTCCATAAAAAATTCCCAAAAAGATAAAGTCTTTATATTAATACTATACTTTTCTATTCAGTAATAGATAAAGTCCATCATTTAACTTTTATTTATTATTATATTTTGAATTTTTATTTTTTATCTATCATTTAACATTTACTTTTTATTCCTACATAAGGAATTATATATATAAATATGCATATTTATATGGCAGTGATATTTAAATATCTAGAAATTAAATAATTAATATTAAAAAATTTATTTTAAAATAAAATAATTATTAAAAATATAATATGATATGATATGATATGATATGATATGATATGATATAATACTAAAAGGTTGTCAATAATCAAAATATAAATTTAAAAACTATACATAATAAATAAGCTTTAAGATTAAAATTTGAGATTGAAGATTCAAAGTCTAAAATTTAAATTTTAAATTAAAACTAAACTATTTTATATAAAATAAAATTTTTTAAATTTAATATTAATAAAATATCTTACACAAACCCTATATTTTGATTCACCCTCTTTACTCCTCACATTAGGTAACGTTTTCTCTTCCTTCCTCCCCCTTGCTCCTCTTCCTTCTCTACTTATCTTTCTATCTGTTTTTTTTTTTTATTTTTATTTTAACTTAATCTGCCAACAATGGAGTTGCCGACGGAGGTGAGCTGATCGTGTGTGGCTAGCGGCCACTTGTGGTAGGTCAACAGCCAATGCGCAGTGGCTAGGGGTGAACAAAATTATCCATTAACCGAAAAAAACTGAAAAATCGACCGAACCAGGGACTAAATTGGTAACATAAAACTATAAATTGATAGTTTTGCCCTTAAAACTATCAAAATTGGTCAATTTTCTGGCCAAAAACTATCGAAAAATGGTTTTGGGATTAAAATGAAATGATATATTAACATTAGAGACTAAAAAATAAATTTTTTAAGATTGGAGACTAAAGTGATTCCAAAGTAAAACATTAGTGTCACGCCTCGATCTCGGGATAGTACCTAAGCTGAGGCTCGAGTTCAATATCCCATAAAAATTTTCACAATTATCCAATATACATCAGCAAAAATATAACCTTATAATAGACTTAACCCAAATGCGGAAGCAATAATCAGAGTGCTTAAAATATCATCATAATAGATTCAATAGCAACCTAGCCCAAAAGGTTGCTACGAGTACCAAGATTCAAAATTTACATCCATAATTATAACATTACTCATGACATATTACAACATCTCTTAATATAACATCCCAAATTTAGTAAAACATACATATGTACACAAGCTCCAAAATAAACATCTCTACCTAGTTCATCAATCCTCAAAATTTCCTGTCTCATACCTATATGAGTAAAGATGAATAATATACGAGGGTGAGTCATAAGGACTCAGTGAGGATAGTGTAAGCAATGCATAACCAGTCTAAAAATATAAGGCACACGAATAATGATCAACGATTTCTCAGTATAAGAATGATGAATCACAGTAAGAAAGAACATCAAGAAACAAAGTTAATAATAATTGCTAAGTCAGAAACTGTGACCGTTGGCTTTACGGCCTGTTCATCTCAACCAATCCTACTTGGGAGATTTAGGATCATCTCAACCAATCACAGCCGGGAGGCATCTTAACCAATCATGCTCAAGAGGTTTAAGGGCATCTCAACCGATCACAGTCGGGAGGTATAAAAGTAGCTCGTTTGCCCGGAACAACAGTTCGATCTAGACTGAGACACCTCTCCAGCCTTATTGCTCCATGAGCATAATGGAATTACAAGAATAGCAAACCCCACACATATGCAAGTCAATAAACTGCACAAAACATGCATATCAGAACATCCTTATGCCTTTATAACAGTTCAATAACCGTTCAATTCAGTAGCTTGAGCATGACAGCTCGGCAATCACATTAGCTCAAGCTTAACAGCTTGGCAAACATTAGTGCAAGCATAACAGCTTGGCAATCACAATAGCTCAAGTATGACTAGCTCAAGCATAACAACTTGGCAATCACATTAGCTCAAGCATGACAGCTTGGCAAGGCACAATAGCTCAAGCATAATAGCTTAGCAAGGCACTCGGTCCAACAATTCTCTTATACACAAATCTTTCAATTCGGTAGTTAAATCAATCAATTGCCAACATGGCAGAACAATGAACTTTACAAAACAATAACAATGCCATCATGGCAGATCACAAGACCAAGTATAGGTTCACTTTGATCAATAACATACGAGACATGAAAATGTTCAAGGCAAGAACAATAATCAATTGATTGACTCAATCAGTTTTGATACATGATTAACTCAGTAAGATTCATGGGTTCAATGATTAGTGATAATAGTATCAGTAGCCAGACAATAGAACCTTACAGGGTCCAAAACCCAACAAGTACGATAACAAGATTCATGACCATAGAACCACACAGGGTTCAGGTAACATCAATAACGATAATAGGGATCAAGACAATGGAACCACACAGGGTTCAGATATCAACAATAACGATATCAGGAATCAAGATAATAGAACCACATAGGTTCAGATATCAACAATAATAATATCGGGAATCAAGATAATAGAACCACACGTGTTCAGATAGCAATAATAACGATATCAAGAACTCATAGAACCTCACAGGGTTCAAAAATCAACAATAATAATAATAGAATTTAAGACAATAGAACCACACAGGGTTTCGATAACAATAATATGATATCAAGAGTCAAGATAATGGAACCACACAGGGTTCAGATAATAATAATAACGATAACAGGAGTCAAGACAATGGAACCACACAGGGTTCAGAAACAACAGTAACTTTAACAGGAATCAAGGCAATAGAACCACATAGGGTTCAGATAACAATAATAACAATATCAGGAATCAACAATCACATAGCTTACTCAAACAAGTACCAAAGCGGTAAATCCTCACCTTAATCAGTCAATCAGTGCAGTCAAACTCTACTGATCCTCATAGGTTCAGATATCAACAATAACAATATCAGGAATCAAGATAATAGAACCACACAGGTTCAGATAGCAATAATAACAATATCAATAACTCATAGAACCTCACAGGGTTCAAAAATCAACAACAATAATAATAGAATTTAAGACAATAGAACCATAGAGGGTTTCGATAACAACAATATGATATCAAGAGTCAAGATAATGGAACCACACAGGGTTCAGATAACAATAATAACGATAACAGGAGTCAAGACAATGGAACCACACAGGGTTCAGAAACAACAGTAACGTTAATAGGAATCAAGGCAATAGAACCACACAGGATTCAGATAACAATAATAACAATATTAGGAATCAACAATCACATAGCTTACTCAAACAAGTACCAAAGCAGTAAATCCTCACCTTAATCAGTCAATCAGTGCAGTCAAACTCTACTGATCCTCAAGGTCAACTCCTCCGTCACCCATTCAAAAGGTAACCTTATATTAAAATCTATGTTCAACCCTAACGATCACTAACACTTAGAATCATATCAACAGTAACCCAAAGTCTAAATAATTATCCTATTGATATGCCAGTAAAGGTTTGTTTCGATACTATTACTCGAGACATACTAGTAATATTGGATATAGACATATACGGGTCCGTATATACGTATAGCCATATCGATCTTCAATATTAATCATAATAATTCAGTTGTCCGCAAACATCTAACTTTTATCAATTAATCTCGATGAGATAAAAATGAAAGTTTCTACACTTAATATACTATATAACCTATAGTTACATGAAATAATACCATTATGGAGTTACTAGGCCTATTTAATCAATCAAAGATGTTTTAATCCAATGCATGAGTGTTCTGATCAATCAAAATTATCATAATATACGAAAATACAAAGTTTTACGAAGATCAGATCGTTTGCACATATACATAAAAATACATACATGAAAATAGCAATTTATATCGATATCTCACTAACGAATGGGAATTATCACGATCAGACCACATGCATGCGATCACTACGATGAGGCGAAGATTTTGTCCTGCTACCGCCGCCACGCCACCGTCACCGAAAAATTGAAATAGCACCATTCCTAGAATCCTCTCACAGAGAGCTTTCCAACAGTACCCTTGGTTTTCGATTTGGCCACAGGAAAACCAGTCAAAACTCAGCCCGAAATGGTCACGATTCGAAGCTCTGCTGCCTGTTTTCGCCGTCTCCATCGCGTATCTCTGCCATGCAACTATACCAGGGTGATCTCCTCATCAAGTGCTAGCTGAAACACTCCTCGTTTGCTTAGTTTGACGCCAGAAAATAGGAGACCCAGTTGCTCCCTATTTTGGGTCTCTCTCCGCCGCGTGTTTTCGGTGAGCTGTCGCCGCGGTTGGTGGTGGAGATGAGGTCGTGGTGGTGTGGGGAGTGAGTTTAGGTAGTTGGTTTGGTTGAAAACGGCTCGCCGGTGAGGGTGGTGGTGTTGGTCGCAGGTGGTTGGGAGAAAGAAGGAGAAAATGGAGAAGAAAGGAGAAAAAGAAATGAAGAAGAAAATGGAAAGAAAAGAGAAAGAAAAGGAAAGAAAGAAAGAGAAAAAGTGTGCTGTCGGTATTTGATTTCCGATTTGATTGAATTTTTTTTTTAGACAAATTCTTCATTTTTGCAAATTTAATCTCTCGAAAATTTTAAATCATGCAATTGAGTACCAATTATAATTAAACCACACAATTGAAAAATAAATTTATTAATAAAAAATTCAATATTTTTCAAATATTAATAATATAACAATTAATAAAATCATAAAATTACTGGGGTGTTACAATTGGGGACCATTGATGACATTTACCCTATTTTTACACTATGTTTGGTTCATGGATTTTGATGGGGGAAAGAAAAGAAAAGGCTAAGAAAATATTTTTGATCATTTGGTTGTTAAGAAAAATACTAAATAAAGGAGAACTTTGGGGAAAACATAATGTACTTGAAGGAAATGAATTTTTCTCACAAAATGGCATGGAAAATAAGGAAAAATTTTATTTGAACTCTCTTGTTCTCCAATACTTTCATTCCTTCTCTATTTCTCATTCTATTCTCCATTATTTTACAACTAAACAAATTTGAGATTTTATATTTTTTTTATTTTCTTTTCCTTTTCTTTAATATTTTGCTTTTTTCTTTTTTTGTCAAAATCCTTAATACTATGTTGGGTCTAAGGAATTTGAATGGTAGGGGAAAAAGAAAACAAAATTAAAGAAATATAAAAATCTCCCGCTTACTTGGTTGTTAAAGAAAATAATGAGGAAATGAATAGAGGGATATCCGTGGTGGAGAAGGAAAGATAGGTCAAATAGGCTTTTCTCTTATTTTCCTCACTATTTTGAGAGAAACTAGTTTTCTAAAACACACTATATTTTTTTCTAAGTTTTTCTTTCTTTAGTATTTTCCTTACCAACCAAACAATAAAAAATATTTTTATTAGCATTTTCTTTTCTTTCCCACACCAAAATTCTTGAACCAAACATAGTATTAGTGGATCTAGATCTATCCCTGGCACATCATAAATGTGAGTTCAGTTAGTTGTTAGAATGTAGGATTGCTGAGTAGTCAACGAGACATACTTCATTATGTGTTGTGCTTTGCTTCTATGGTAATATGTAAAATACTTTTGGTTTAATATAAGTTAATCTTTGTATAATTAAATTCAATGAAAACTAAAAATCTTAACTCAATATTTCCCAAAATATCTTGAAAGAAGAATACAACTGTCAATATATTATATTCTTTTAGTTAAAGGGCACAAAATCTATATTATGATAGTTTGAAAGGACAAATTATTAAATGCATATATATTTGAGGGAACAAAATACCCTTATATGATTCTTATTTATTTATTTATTTCATGAATAGTTGACTAGCTAGCCTCTTATTTGCTTGAATATACAACTAAATGGGAGTAATAAAATAAGGGAAGGGGAGGGGGGGGGGGGGGGAAACATAATTTTCATGTCGTTGCGCAATTTGTATTTTATATGTGCATATTCCGATGAGAGCAGTTGAGTTTTTTTTTTTTTTTCCTTTATGTGTCATCAAGGTACCTTATAATCATTAAAAAGTAAACATATGGACTTTGCATGCACTGGATAATATTAATTTTAATTCATTTTGAAATGAACCCGAGAAAAGAAAATGTTAGTGTTCTAAGGCGAAATACATATTTTGGTTTATATAGGGAAGTGCTTCAAAAATTTAAAAATAGGAAAATTTTACATTCCGTTAACTTGTATGCAAACTTAAAGTTATAGGCAAGTGAGGGAGGCAAACTTTGATCCAACCCTATAATAGCTTCATTTAAGTGTAAATTGTATTTTTGGTCACACAACTTACGCCATTTTGAATTTTGGTCCCATTCTTTTGTACTTCTCACATTGGATCCTTTAAGTCGATTTTTTTCTCAATTTAAGGATTGAAAAGGGTTCCGTCAAACACTTGACGGTGCAAAGCACATGCCACTCACATGGCCGTTTGAGTGAGAAATTGGACAGAAAGTTCGACACCTCATCTCACACTTAACCGAAAACACAAGCACTCCTGGAGAAAAAGAAAGAAAGCCCTCTCTCAAAAGAATCCTAACCCCAAATTTTGCAATCAAACTTTTCTTCAGGAATCAAAGATTATTTTTCCAAGAAATTGAAGTTTGAAGTGAAGGATTAAGGAAATTGTGGCTTGATTTAGAAATGGCATTACAGGAGCCAAAGTATAATGGTGATGCAATTTCAAAGGACGGTATGCTAGCTAGATCCTTGTATTTCTTGTTGGTTTTATGTTATTCTTTTTGTTATACTCTAGAGTTTTGGACTTTAGAGTTAAATTTCCATACATGTGTGTGCAGTATGTGGGGTCTAGTGTTTTTTGGTACTCTACATGTTCTAGAGATTTGTGTTGCTAATGGCCTGTGTTTTTATTTTTATGCTCTGTCATTGTCGATACATGCCTTTTTTATTATTTTGTGTATTATTATATTTCTTAGATTCCATTGGTCTTACATGATAGGGATGGGTGGTTCCCTAATTCATGCAAATTGTGGACCTTTATAGATAATAATTGTATAATATGTTTCTATGTTTGACGTTTTTTGTTGGTTTTTCATGTGTGTTGTTTCTTTATCAAATGCAACTAACATAATAGCTTCTTTTTTTTTTTTTTTTCTATCTATTAGTTTCAAATGATATTGCTCCTTTTGTCACTATAAGGGTGTATCATGGTAGGCCATTTAATAACATGCTTGCTGAGTGTACTGGGAGAAGTATTAGTCTGTTTGACTATGTGGATTTAAATAGGATAGCTGCTACTTATATGGATAAATTATGTGAAAATTGGGATATTGTGGTATGAAAATTGGGATATTAGGGTGAGCATGGGTTTAAGTTGTTGTGTACTAGGGATGAGTTATTATAGTTGTGATCTAGATCACTACTTTGACAAGCTAGTTGAAATTTATCTAGATACAACTAGGGTAGAGGATATTGGTACACAAGTTGGCTCATCAAAAAGGGTGATGGCGATAATCTAAATAAGGGTGAAGAAAATATTAGGGGTCATGGTAGTAGCTTTTTTGAGTATGAAGAGTTCAATTGTAGTGATTATGACATTAGTGGTGAAGAGGAGAACAAGGCAAAAGATGATAACATGTATCATGGACATGTAGATGAGGGTGCAGAAAAGGCTGGGGATAACAATGGCGAAAATGCAATAGACACAGAATAGTCTTATGAGGGAGATGAGGCAGAGCATATAGGGTCCAGTGCTGAAGACTTTAATAATAACATAGGCTCTAATGGTGAGAATGGACCTACCCTGTTTTCAATGTTGTTGATACTTATCCTGAATTTTAGCTTGGCGTGATATTCTCAAATAAAAGTGAATTTAGAATAGTTATCCACTCTCATGCAATTAAAACAAAGAAAAGTATTAAGATTGTCAAAAATGACAAAAGGAGAATTTATGCTAAGTATGCAACTAAAAGGTGTTTATGGAGAATTCATGCTCTTAAGCTTGGGAATGAGTCCACATTTCAAAGAAGAGAGTACTACTCTAAACATAAATGTGTAGTAACATTTAATGTTAAGAACATGAGGTCTTCTTGGCTATCATCCAAGTACGTGAGCTTCTTTGGGCCCTAAAAGTAATGTGAAAGGCTTTATAAATGACGTCATAAAAGATATTAGGGTCTATGTGTCTAAACATCAATCTTATATGGCTAGGAGTACTGCAATTAAGTTAATTGAATGTGGGGCTGAGGAGCAGTATGCCTTATTGTGAGATTATGCTGAGGAATTGAGAAGGACCAACCCTAGTTCTACTATTGTTCTTGCATTAGTTGAGAATGATGGAAATGACGGATCTAAGAGGTTTACCAAATTTTATGTATGTTTAGAAGCTTCGAAAAGGGCTTTTTTTTTTTTTTAATCCAGTTGTAGGCCACAAATAGGTGTTGATGGTTGTCATCTTAAGGGGCCACATGGGGGTACTCTTGACTGTAGTTGGGATTGATCCCGATAATAATTTGTTTTCAATAGCTTATGCAATTGTCAGTAAAAAGAACAAAAAAACATAGGGTTGGTTTAGGTTTGAATATTGTGAAGGAGTATGAGTTTAGTAGATTTGAATATTATGAAGGGGTATGAGTTTACTTTTATGCCAGACAAGCAAAAAGGGCTACTTCCTGCTTTTGAAATTGTGTTGCCAGCATGTATAAATAGGTTTTATGTTAGACATTTACATGGTAACATGAAAAGGACAAGTTTCAGGGGGTTTGCTTACAAAAAATGCTCTTTCGAAAGCTGTCATGGCTAGTACAATGCCTGATTTTGAAAAAAGAATGAAAGAGATGGGAAAAGTTGATAAAAATTCACTTGAGTAGTTTTGTGACAAACACGCTGCTGAATGAAGAAGGTCACATTTTAATACAATCCCTAAGTGTGACATATTTCTCAATAATATATGTGAATCATTTAATGCCAACATTCTAAGTTCAAGGGAGAAACCTATTCTTATAATGCTAGAAGAAATTAGAAAGTTGTTGATGACTAAATTGCAGGAGAATAGAGACAGAGCAAAGGAAAAATGGAATGGTCAAATCTATCCCAAGATAAAACAAAAATAGTGGATAAGACCATGGGTAAGGTTGTAGATTGTATACCAATAAAATCTACTGACTTGCACTGTAAGATTTCATGTTATGATGGATCAAGTTTCACTATTGATGTTGGGAAGCATACCTATTCGTGTAGAAAATGGGATTTAAGTGGAATTCCATGCAAGCATGCCATGTCTGTCATCTGTAGCCAAATGAAAGACCTGTAGGGTTATGTGGATAAGTTTTATTGGGTTGAGACATTTAGGAAGGTTTATGAGCATGCTATACTTCTAGTTAATTGTTCTACTTTATGGAAGAAAAAAAACCTTTCTCCTCTACTGCCACCAAATCCTACGAGAAGTGCAAGTAGACTAGCTAGAGCAAGGAGATTAGAGCTTGATAAGCCTACCAAGAAGGAGAAAAAGTGCACAAAAGGGAAAAGGAAAGCATTTCTAGTGAGAATGCAAAGACAAAAACTAACCATCAAGTATATTGTGTGGAGAAGTTGGCCATAATAGGAAAGCATGCAAGAAGGAGAAAAATGTATACACAAGTCAAGTGAGTTCATTAATTTCATTAAGTATATTACCTTAGTTAACTTCATTAATTTGATTTTGTGTGTATAGGTTCAAGAGTAAGCTGAAGCACATATCCATGTCAATCAAGAAGTTGAAAGATATGTCCATGACATTTGAGAGGGTGAAACATGTGAAGATGCCTATGAACAAGACTGTGACTATCAAGATGCTTATACATTTCGTTCTCCAGTATGCATTATATTGTAATTTCATCTCTTTCATCATTTTAAACTAATCATATATAACTTTGTAGGTTTATGATGAGACAACCATAGACAAGGAGGACATTACAAATATGCCATGTTCACAAGCTACAGAAAGCTATGCCAAGCCTTTATTGCCACCACAGACTCAAAAATCCCAAACTTCATTTAAGATGATAGTAAGTTTTCTTTCTGTTTTATTTATGTCTAATCCAATTTTATACATCTACTTAATTTTATTATATGAACATATTCTAAGGACAATGCATAAGTATACTCCTTTCAATTCACCAAAAAAAAAAAATACACGGAGTTGACCATTTAACACCAATACCTTTATTAACACCGAATCAAAGTCTATAGCCTATGAGGACAAGAAGCAAAGTTGCAATAGATTTAGAACCTGTTGAGGCTTCTACCAGACAACCATCAATTCTAATAATGCAGCTAACCACCAATTCTAATAATGCCTATGATAATAAGGAGCAAGGCTGCAATGGCTTCAAAGCAAGTCAAGGGACTATCAACATCAAATGTAAGCATCATGCCTCTATCTGCTCTAGGAGTGACCATTGGGCTTCCAATTCCTTTTTCTCATAATCATCCAAGAGTGTTTGTCGAGACAGTGACTGCTAAAGGCTAGGGTTACAAGGGATTAGTGCCATTATTTCCAAAAAGAGACCAAAGATATGTTTTAATGAACAATTTGAGTACTGTTGTTAGAAAAAAGAAGGAAGCTTGAAAGAGTTTGATATGTTGATGAAGAACTATTTGGTCCTTTTTTGTTAGCTTAAAACAATTTGTTGTTTTGTTGAGAAAAAGCTATTAACTTGTTCATAGTACTTAAGAATACTTTGGTATTTTGTTGTATGGAGGTTGGTATTTTGCTATCTTAAGGCAACTTATTTTACCACTAAGACAATTTAGTATCCATCTATATTAAGATATATTTTTGTTTCCATCCATATTTTGCTAGCTCTTTTTGTTTCCATCTATATTAAGATACATTTTCTTGGCATCAATATGCATCAACTTCTTTCTTATAGAGTTGAATTGCCATTAAGATAGCTTGCGATTTAGTTGTTTGCAAAAACAGTATGCATATATTAAGTGGCTAAACTAGGAAACACACAAGTACATATACCAAATTCTGCTAGAAAAGCATAATAAAACAGCATATATTACATATCATAAAGCCTATCATACCAAACTAAATAACAAAAGCATGCCATACCAAAGCACATAGAAAAAACATGCCACTCCACAAACCATTTCGTACACAATGCATCCAAACCATAAACATCAAAACCTCACCCAGCAAGCCTAAATAAGAGTAGCCAACCATCTTTTCCTCATCCAAATAAACTGGAAAACACCTTCAATCAAGAACAACTAAAAGATACAACAATAGAGTTTGTCTGCTTTGAAGTTTAGACAATTTTTTCTCCTTTTCATTCAATCTCCTAAGCAATCAAGAATCACTTTTCTTGCTCTTGCACACATTGGATGGTCTTCCCAAGCAAAAAAAAAATTACACACATTACTAACAGAGGCACAACCATGGAACCTCCTACCTGAATTTTTATTTGTCCATGATGTCCTTAATAGAGTTGGCTACCACTAAAACATATAACGATGCCTTCAATAAAGTTGGACATTTTTCTTCCCTTTTCTGCAAATCTACTATGACTTCCACCAACTTGCTGCAACATGAAGACCAAAAACTTTTTTTCACTACGCAAATAAAGATTTCACAAATTATACGGTGGAACAAGGAGGAATTTTCTTTCTTATGTGAAGAATTCTTAATTTGTAGATCCCAAGACCAACAATTTTCCCTTCAATGTGAAGATTTTCCCTCCAAATTGTCACCAAAATAGCCACATGAGTGACATAGGCTTTGCATCATGAACTATTTGACAAAAATTCTGCTGAGTCCTTAAATTGAGAAAAAAATCAACTTAAAGGATGCAATGTGATAAATTGGAAAAGAATGGGACCAAAATCCAAAACGGACTAAGTTGTGGGACAAAAAAAAAAGCAATATACCCCTTTATTTAACTTATATACAAACTTAAAGATCTTACTAGCTTAAAAATTTGTGAACTTCAAAACAATAGTATGTGTTAGGATCTCCTTACGTTGGTTTTGATAATGATAAATTTGCTAGATGATTTTTATTAATGATCTTTATTTTTCATACATGATGCAAAACTAGTTAAGGTAAGAAATCCATTGATTCAATTCTAAAATAACTGCAAAATTATCATCCAATTTATGTATGCAAAGGAATGAAAATCTGCATGATTTTTTGAAAATAAAAGAGAGTTTTTGCTAGAGCTTGACATAGAAACCTACAATCAAGAAAGAGTTATTTAAAGGAAGACATCCACTAGATCAATCTCCAAGATAGCTGCCTAATTCATGCCTAAAATGAAGGAAGAAAATCCGTATAATCTTTTAGCAACAAGTAAGGAAAGTATTCGTTCGAACTTCAACATGGCAACTTGCAATCAAAGAATAAAAGTTACTATTAGAGATTTATATAGTCATATGATCAAAGCTAATTCCATACATTCAAATAAGAAAGAAAAAAAGGAAAGATGTGATTGGAATTTTTATATAGCAACCTGGACTAAAGAAAGGAAAGTTATGGTTGAAACTTTATATGGCAGCATGATATGTTTGGAAGATGCAAAAGATCCTAAATAAACTTTGTCTATTTAAAGGAGTAAGTGAATGAGTTAAAATGGAATTAAGCTTTTCTCATACATCCAGAACACTATAGCAATACTGCTCTGGAAGTTCGCTTTTACCTTCCATCACTAGTCTATTAGTTGTTTATGTCAGCAGAGGAAGTTGCTCATTGCTTTCAATTTTCTATGTTCTGTCTTTTGTGTATCTTCTTTTATTTAATATAATTGCAGGTTAAAAATTTAAAGATTATATCTTAGGTGGTGGAGTAAGCTTATTGAACAACTATAAATCATCAAGTCTATTTTATTTGTTGCTTTCTTATATTTTGCTTATTATCCTTTTAGATTATTAAAATTGGTTCTTTATCAAACTTTCACAAATATTTTTTTAAAGAAATGGCGAAATTTGTTTTATTATTTTTTGAAAAAGATCAATTCACCCCCCTCTTGATATCTTTTTTCTATCATTTGACATCGAAGCTTTGGATCTCACAAAATAAGGTCTAACCAACTTGAGCTTAATCGATCCTAGTAGATGTGTCTAAATTTGATTTTTATGCAAAAGGAAAGTTACATACTCATCCACCTTTGTTTGATGAAACAAACTATTCCACATAGAAAAATAGGATCGAAGAGTTTATCATAGCTCTTGACTATGATTTATAAGGTATAGTCATGGATGAGCCACTTATTCTATCTACCAAAAATATGTCCCAGAAAAGTAGAATAGAACTTACCATAGAGGACAAAAAGATGTTATCCATAAATGTCAAAACTAAAATCATTATCTTCTGTGCATTTTAAGGAAGAATACAATCAAGTCAACACATGTTCCTTTGCAGAAGAGATGTGTGACGTGCTTCAAGTCACCTACAAAGGGACATCTCAGGTAAAACAAGAAAGAATTGCATTACTTAGTCATCAATATGAAATGTTTTCCATGAAAATAGGTGAATCGATCAGTAAAAAGTACGCAAGTTTCACGGAGGTAGTCAATACCATGTTTGCACTACGAAAAGCAATATCCGAAAGTACGCAAGTTCAAACAATTTTGCGATCTTTACCCCAAGAGTGGAAACTGAAAGTTACTTCAATACATGAAGCTAAGAATTTGGAAGCTCTATCAATGGGAGAGCTTATGAGATCACTTACCTCTCATGAAATGATACTCCTAATAAAGAAAGAAAGTTCCGACAATAAAAATAAATGAAATATTGTATTCAACTCGAACAAGTTGACTGGAATGGCAATTTAGGAGATTTAGATAAAGATACCATAAATGATGAAATATCAATAATCAGAAAGTGTCCCAAGCGTCTAACACATGCAAAGAACCAATTCAGAAGAGATACTAAAACAAGTTCCAAGAGAAGTAATGTTGATTACCAATGGTCTAAGCAGATCATTTGTCATGAATGCCACGAAATTAAGCATAAGTGGCCTGATTGTCTAAAACTCAAAAGAAATGTCCCAAATTTAACGAAAGTTCTAATTCCAGAGTGATGATGATTACATACGACGATTCCGACTCGAACAAGTTTAATAACAAGGACTAATAGATAGGAAACTTTTCTCTCTAAATTAAATTCCAACGATTCTTATCTAAGCATGAAAAGTCTATATGTCTAACTTGAATGAAGAGTATCAAAATCAGTTAGCAAAACTTCAGAAGGAAATTAACTACTAATTATCAAATTCAAACATTATGGATGAAGAAGATGAACTTCTTCAAACTTAAAATATGATTATTAAAAAGGATATAGATGATAAGAATAGACTTGTTGAGAAGATTCATCGCCTCGAAAATGAAAATGCATTTCTATTGGAAGAAAATTATAATCTAAAGGGAAATATTAAGGGGGAAAAAGTGAAAAGCGAACATATCACTTCACTAACCACTCTAAAAATAAAAATAAAAATAATAAAAACCTGTCATACGTATGGAAGATGTGGTCATGTTTCTTATAGGTGCCCAACAAAGAAAGAAATTGGAACTAAATACATATACATTCCAAAATCTAACCAACAAAGATCCAAACTATGTGAGTACCTAAAGTAACTTTAATATGTCCTGTAGGAAATGATCAAGGAAGCTAATGGAAAAAATAAATGGTATTTGGATAGTGGATGTTTCAAACACATGACCGAAGATAAAACCTTTTCCACAAACTTATAGGACTTCAATGGTGGAAACATCTTATTTGCTGACAACATGAAAAGGAAAATCATAGGTAAAGGGATTGTTGAAAATAGGGATGGAACTTCCATTGAAAATGTTTGGTTGGTAGATGGGCTCAAGTATAATCTATTGAGCATCAGTCAACTTTGTGATAGTGGGTATAAGGTATAATTTCAACCTCCTCATTACATTGTTACAAAAAAGGATGAAATCGTTTTTACTGCTAGTAGAGTTAGAAACATCTACTATATTAATTTAGATGATCTTTCAAGTTAGAATGTTGAATGCCTTGTTGCTTTTGAAGATTCCAATTGGACCTGGCATAGATGTTTAAGACATGCAAATATAAAACTTCTTGATCATCTTGTTAAAAAGGATCTTATTAAAGGAATCCCTAAATTGATTTTACTAAGAATAAAATATGTGATGCATGTGCAAAAGGAAAACAAATTAAGGCATCGTTCAAACCCATAAATGATATCCCCTCATCTAGGCCACTTGATCTTCTTTATATAGATTTATTTGGACCCATGAAAGTATCTTATCTTGGAGGTTGTAAATATGTCTTTGTTATTGTTGATGATTTTTCTTGTTTTACTTGGTTTTGTTTTCTTGCTCATAAAAATAAGGCATCAAAATCATTTATATCACTTACTAGGAAAATTCAAAATGAAAAAGGATATTCTATTAAAACAATTAGAAGCGGCCATGGAAAAGAATTTTATAATAATGATTTTATGATCTTTTGTGATGAAAATAGTTAATCTCATAATTTTTTTGCACCAAAAACACCGCAACAAAATGGGGTAATAGAAAGGAAAAATAGAATCCTTCAAGAAATAGCTCGTACAAATATGATTTACCTAAATCATTTTAGGGGAAGGCAATTAATATAAGATGCTACATCATTAATAGAGTTTTCCTAAGACTTTTTATCAAAAAGATCCCCTATGAAATGTGGAATGGTAAAATACCAAATATCTCATATTTTTGTGTGTTTGGATGCAAATGCTTCATTTTGAATAATAGAGTCATTTGACTAAATTTGATTCCAAGTTTGATGAAGGCATATTCATTGGATGTTCTATTCATAGCAAGGCCTATCGAGTATTTAACTAACGAAAAATGGCTGTGTAAGAATCCGAACATGTTGTTTTTTATAAGACTAGTCCATCTCTTACCAAGGATACCTTGATCATAGAAACTACAGGTATTAACAAAGTAACTGAAGTTGACAACAAGTAAAGAAAGTGGAAAAATAAAGTTTCAAGAAAAATACTGATGAAGTTTCAAATGAAAGCTCCTATATGCAAGAAATGAAAGTTGAAAAAGAAAACACCAAGAAAAATACTAATGAAGTATTAGCTGGAAGTTCTGATACATAGGTAGAAGAAAAAGTGCAAAAATTCAAACATGCATCAAGTCATCCAACTAATAAAATAATAGGTAATTTGTATGCTAGAATCATCACAAGATCTAAAGCTAAGGATGAAAATGTCATTAATGCTATTTTTCTATCTCTTGTAGAACATACTAATATACATGAAGCTTTGAATGATAGGTACTAGAAGATTGCCACGAAGGAAGAACTTTATCAATTTAACAAAAATAAGGTGTGGAACTTGGTCGAAAGGTCCACTAGAAAACCAATAATAGAAACCAAGTGGGTATTTAGAAACAAACTAGATGAAAAAGATAATGCAGTAAGTTTCTCAATAGATAAGTATTAATTTGATGAAACACATGCATCCGTAGCATGACTAGAATTAATTCGCATATTACTTGCATATGCTTCATACAAAAATTTTACACTTTTTCAAATGGGTATTAAAAGTGCATTTTTAAATGGATTTATCAAAGAAGTGTATGTTGAACAAAACCTTGGATTTCAAAACTCATATTTTCCAAATCAAAATTTTAAGTTATCAAAAGCATTGTATGGCTTGAAACAAGCTCCTAGGGCATGGTACAAAAGGCTAAGCACATTTTTTCTTTCTAAATGTTTTTCTATGGGCACAATTGACACCACATTTTTCATCATGAATGTTAATAGTGATATGCTAATTGTATAAATTTATGTGGATGATATTTTATTTGGTAGTACTAAAGGTTTTCTTTGTGAAGATTTCACAAATTTCATGAAAAGTAAATTTGAGATGAGTCTCATAGGAGAATTGAATTTTTTACTTGGACTTCAAATGAAGCAAAGTTCCACAAGTATATATATTTGCCAAAAAAAATACACAAGGGAACTGCTCAAAAAATTTGGAATGGAGAATTGCACAAAGACATCCGTCCCTGTGGTACCAAATACAAAACTAGAACTTGACTCAGAAGAAAAAAGAGTTGAATGAAAAAGAGTTGAATGATATTTGTACTGAGGGGTCACTGGAAGTCTACTGTACATTACAGCAAATAGGTTGGATATCCTTTTCTCCACCAACTTCTGTGCCCAATTTCAAGCAGAACCAAAGAAGCCTCGCTTTTGAGCAGTGAAATGAATTTGAAGATATATAAATGGATATCCTTCTCTTGGTATTTGGTATCCCAGCTCAACTTATTTTCTCTCATTGGCTATTCTGACATAGACTATGTAGGTTGCAAAATCGATAGAAAAAGCACCATAGGAACATGCCAATTTCTTGGAGGATGATTAGTCAGTTGGTGTAGGAAAAAGCAAAATGTTGTTGCACTATCAACAACTGAAGTAGGATACATGGTATTTGGCAATTGCTGTAGTCAAATCCTTTGGATGAAACATACTCTCCAAGATTACGATGTAGATTTTTTTAATATACCTATCAAATGTGATAATACTAGTTCAATTAATATTACAAAAAATTTCATTCATCGCTCTAGAACAAAACACATGGAAATCAAGCATCATTTTATAAAAGAACATGTGAATAGTAGTGTGGTCTGCATAAATTTTGTAGAAACCAAGTATTAATTAGCTAACTCTTCACTAAGGTTTTTTGAAAGATCGATTTAACTTTCTCAAAATCCAGCTTGATATAATCTCTTCTCCAGCATAAGATATTTCTTAACTAACTAATACAATTAACATTTTCTACTTCTATCATATGACAATTTTGATAGCATTTTGCTACACCTTTCTTATACTGAGGGGGAGACTTTGTGCATGTGACAACTAAGCATTTTAATGTGTGCTCTCATTTTCATGACTTGGATACTACGCTTAGATGTCGTCTTAAGATCATATCATCGTGTGTCATGACTTGGATATTATGCTTAGGTGTTGTCTTAAGATCATATTATGATATGTCATGATTGGAATCTTATTTTAAGACTGGGATTTTTATCTTCGTAAATTGCTCTGGTTGTCTTACATCTAATTTGATTAATTGTTGATACAACATATCTTTTAGAAAAACTTGCAAGTAGAGGAGTATAAGTTTTGCCTAGGTTTCTATCAATAGATACGTTTTCTCTTGATAAAGTTTTGTAGACAAGGGGAGCGAGGGTATGATCGTCACATGCAAAATGGATCATCATCAAAGGTGGGGGAGGGGGGATTGTTGAGATCTCATCATGTTGGTTTTGATAATGATAATTTTGCTAGATGACTTTTATTAATGATCTTTATTTTTAATACACGATGTAGAGCTAGTTAAAGTAAGAAATCTTTGATTCAATTTTAAAATATTTGTGAAATAATCACCTAATTCATACATGCAGAAAGGAATGAAAATCTGCATGATTTTTTGAAAATAAAGAAAGAGTGTTTCTGCTGAAGCTTCACATAGAAACCTACAATCAAGAAAGAGTTATTTAAAGCAAGATATTTGTTGGATCAATCTCCAAGGTAATTGCCTAATTCATGCCCAAAATGAAGGAAGGAAGATCTATATGATCTTTCAGCAACAGGTAAGGAAAGTAGCCGTTGAAGCTTCAACATGGCAACTTGGAATCAAAGAATAAAAGTTATTGTTAGAGATTTACATAGCCAAATGATCAAAGCTAATTCCATATATTAAAAGAAGAAAGAAAAAAGGAAAGACGCCATTGTAGTTTTTATATGGCAACTAGACTCAAGAAAGGGAAGTTACGGCTAGAACTTTATATGGCAACATGTCATGTCTAGAAGATGCAAAAGATCCTAAATGAACTTCATCTATTTAAAGGAGTAAAGGATTGAATCAAAATGGACTTAAGCCTTTCTCATACATCCAGAACATTGCAAAATACTGCTTTGGGAGTTTGCTTTTGCCTTCCATCACTAGTCTGTTAAGTGTTTATGTCAGCAGAGGAAGTTGTTTATTGCTTTCGATTTTCTATATTCTATCTTTATATATCTTCTTCTGTTTAATATAAGTGCAGGTTAAAAATCCAAAGATTATATCTTAGGTAGTAGAGTAGGCTTGCCTAACCACTATAAATCATTGTATCTATTGTATTTGCTGCTTTCTTATATTTTGCTTATTATCCTTTCAGATTATTGAAATTAGTTCTTTATCAAACTTTTACAAACATTTTTTTTTAAAAAAAGGCATAAAATATTTTATTATTTTTTGAAAAATATAAATCCATCCCCTCTTGATCTCTTTTTCCTATCAATGTGAAATAAAAATTCTTTTAATCAAGTTGAATCTTTCTCTAGTACAACAGAAATGTGAATTTCTTTTATTGAGCAACTTAATTATAAACAAAGTCGATATTATAAGTGGATGTAATCACTACAACAAATTGCAATTTATGTAACAAAATCTTTTGTAACGAAGATAAATTTCGTTGCAAATATTGTATTTATCATAACAAAATTCAAATTTTGTTACTAAAATGCTTATCTTGAGTGACAAAATAAAAATCTTGTTACCTTTAACTAATATTTGTTATGTTAGATTTTTTATGTTTTGTAACTAAATAAATATTCATTACGAAAATTCATTTTGTCACATATAATATTTTTTGCCATTTAGGGAAATTTATTTGTAACAAAATTGGATACTTATTGTAATAGGCAAATGTTCATTACAAATAAATTATTTAATTTAATTTTCCCTTCAAAAATTCATTTCCTCCAAAATTCAATTGTACACAATAAACAACTATTTTTGTTACTTAAATGGCAATTAAATTAATTTTGCACCCTTACTTTGTGAACTGGGCTTTAGTCTAAGAAATGAGCTTCACAATAATTCAAAGAAGCTATTAATTGGGCTTGACTTAGTTTTATAATTGGACTTGACAAAGTTTTAATTCGTGAGTTATGTCTTATTATAAGAATTGGGTTTGAACAAATTTGAAGTGAAAGAATTGCTTAACTGGATTAATTTCATTATAGAATTCGGTGTTTCAATTTTTTTGTGAATTATTTGTTGAACTAGAGTTCTTTTAAGGGTTGGAGTTTAAAAAATATATAGTGGATGTGTTGGACTGTTATTTAAGAAATAGGTTTGACTAAATTTATAGTGAATTAATCGGTGATTTGTGCTTTGTTTTAAGAGTTGGTCTTCAACAAATTTCAATTGGCTAAATGATTTGTAGGCTTTCTTTGAGGAATTGAGCTTGAGCAAAAGTTTTAGTGAATAAATGATGAAGTTTCTTTTTTTTTTTTTTTTTTCTTCTAAGAATTTGATGATGAACATATTACAAGTAGATTAACTTTTGAATGAGGCTTTCATCTTGAGAAACAGGCTTGACCAAATTTTGACTGAATAAAATTAATTGTGCATTAGCAACATTTGTTTTATTGATTGGAGTTTACTGATTTTATAGTAAATTAGTTTATTTATTTAAGAATTGTGCTTAAGATTAATTTAAAGAATTAATTAACTGAGTTTTACCAACTTCTTTTCTATTAATTTGGGTCCATCAATTTTTCAAGGAATTAGTATTCTTTGTTTAAGAATTAGGATTGGCATTAACTTAAAGAATTGGTTAATTGGTTTTCTCTAATTTATTTTTAAAAATTGAGCTTTACCAAAATTTATAGTGAATTGATTAATTGGGCTTTGTCTAAGAATTAGATCTCACCATTTTTTTCTCATAATAATTTAAAATTTGGTTATGTGCTATTTTAATATTTTAATTAATAACTATGTTTCACCAAATTTTTTAATAAGCTAGTGAATTATACTTCAATTAAGAAATACTTTATTAATGTTTTTAATTATAAATTAGTGAATTGGACTTGATATAATAGTTAGTCTATTTCTTAATTTAAGGAATTGGTTAATCTGGCTTCACCAAATTGCTTCTTTTTTTATAATTGGACTTGACAATTTTTTAAGTGAATTGGGCTTCACATCAATTTACACTTCACCAACTCCTCCTTCTTCTTTCTTCTTTCTTTCTTCCTTTTTTTTTTTTTTTTTTTTTTTAAGTTGGGCTTGATAATTTTTCGGTGAGTTAGTAAATTGGGCATTCTTAATGACCTAGTCTTAACATAATTTATAAATTCATTAATTGGGCTTTACCAACTTTTTTTTTAATTATTATTAATATCAATTTTTTAGAACATTAGTAAATTGGGCTTTCTTCCTGAATTAGTCTTCACATTAATTTAAAACTTTATTTAATTGGGCTTCACCAACTTCCTTTTTATTAAATTGGCTTGACCAATTTTGTAGTTAATTAGTAAATTGGACTTTTCTTGATGGGTTTGAACCAATCTCTTTTTTGTATATATAATTTATAGCAAACTTAATTTCTTTTATATTAGATTATATGATGAATTGACATATAATTTTTTAAATTATTAAATGATTTTCTATTATAGTTAAAGTAGGTAAATAACATATAATTTGGACTTATAAATTTTGGTGCTTAAGAATATAATTTTTTATTATAATTTATTACAACATTCCTTTAGAAAAATTCAAAAACCTCCTTAAAATAAGTAGTTAAAGGTTACATACCTGAATAGCAAAAGAAAAGATAGATATCTAGTTTATCATAGCATTTAATGAAAAGAAATCAATTCCTAAAGTTAGGCATGTTAATGTTATATTTCGTTTTTTAATTGTTGTATTGGCCAGTTAAAGATCTTTATGACTTATAGATATCTTATGTTAATTGTGTGTATGTTTTACTATATAACTTGCTAAAATGAAAATAACTTTTGAAGTCTAATATAGTGCAAAAAAAGTATTAACTTAGAGTATATTATTAAATGCAATGATTATTAACTTTCATGGACTTGAACAAGTTGTTCATAAAAATTAGTTGGTCTATATATTATGTTTCCTTCAAAAAATACATTTTCCTCCTAAAATGAATTCCCCTATTATTTTTCTATTCCCTCCAAATTTAGCTCCTCCCTCCATTTTGTTTATAAATAGTATAAACAAAAATTATTTATTTTATCTTATATTATAAGATGAATTATGACGTATTATTATGGGCGTTAAAAATTTAATTCTATTCTTTGTTATTATTTATTAGGACATTATTTTTGACTAAAAATATTTTTAAAAAAATTGTTTATAAAATTCTTTATGTGTAATTAATTTCATTTTAAAAATTAAAATATTCTGTATTAATAATATATTGATGTGGACAATTTGAACATGCATTTATTGAAAAAAATTTACACTTAACTAACTCAAATTGTATTGAAATTGACCAACTTGTATAGCTTTAATATAGTTGGAAATTTTGAAATTATTTTGAAATACTCATGACATTGTAAGATAAACTTAGCAATATAGTTATAAGTTTAATAAAATTATTTTCTATCCCCATATATTTAATTAAATTTTTTAAGAACTATTAGCATCTTTAATAGATTTGTAGATGTCATTTGAAAATTTATATTAAAATTCAAAAATATCCTTCAAAAGCTATTTTGATTATTTTTAAGACAAAAATATCCCTTCACTTATTTGTAACTTTAACATGGGGGTTTAACTTTAATATTATTTAAATCACTCAAAATAAATTTAAATAATTTTATTAATAATTTTTTAAATATTAAATAATCTTTTAATTGAAGTTGAATTAAAAAAAAATTCAAATCATCTACATATCTAAAATAATTTAATTAAATTTAATTGAACATATTTATTAATTATAAAACAAAATAAAAATCAAATCCATCTCTTGTTAATATAATTTTGTTTTTAAATTACATCTAAATAATATTAAAAAATAATATCTAAAATAATTTAATTAGATTAAGTTGAATATATTTTGTTTTTAAAATCATCATCATATCTAAAGTAATTTAATCTGATTTGGTTAAATTTACTTATTAGTTAAATAAATAAGTAAAAAAATTAAAAAGAAAAGTAAGAAATTAATTCCATCTCTTAATTAATATATTTTTATAATTTAAAATTAGATACTCAATGATATTAAAATTATAAATATAATCTAAAATAATATAATTAGATTCAGCTAAATTTATTTATAAATTAAAATTATAAAATTAAAAATTAAAATTAAAATTAAAAATCTATTATCTTAGATAACATAATGTCATAATTGAGAATTCCATATTTTATAGTATTAAAATAACATAGTTAAATATAATTAAATCTATCTATTAATTAAAATAAATAATTTAAAAATAAAATAAAATCAACAACAATGTATTTAACAATTTAGATAATGTGTAAAATCAAGGGTTTGAACCCTGTGAGACCTTGATCGGTGTATATACAAATAAAAAAATTAAATTTATTTATTAATCAAAATAAATAATTTAAATAAAAATAAAATCTAAAATTTTAACCTAGCAATATAATTTTAATAATTTCAAATAAATAAATATTTTTAATTATTTTGAAAAAGATAATGTATTGATTTTAAATAAATAACATAAGTAAAAAAAATCAATTTAGGCTAATTTAATTAAAATTTATTAATTAACAATAAACAAATAAGTAAAAATGTGTATATACATATATAAATATATTTTGCTCCTTCCCTACCCAACTTGTAACGCCATCACTCAAGACAACACCTAAGTTGAGGCGTTACTTAGTTTAATCTCAAATTGAATCTATAAATCAATAAATGATCCATAATCAAATATTTCAAACTCAACAAAAATAGCAGTAGATTCCAAATTTAACAAATCTGTCATGAGGCAGTAAATTCAACTCTTAAACAATCTTGTAACATACAACACATATACCAAATACATGCTACAAAATCTCAAATCCGACTTATCTGAAGTAGTGGGATTTCAAACTTAACAGACTCGTCAATCGATTAAGCAAATGCCATGATTCACATTATTACATAACAAATATTTACATTTCATAAGTCGACCACATCAACATGATATATCACAGCATCTTGAGACCATGCTTAGGAACTAGATAATTTTCATATATACATTCAATACCTAACCAATTACAAAATATTCATATCCTGTCTGAAGTCCAACCTTTCACTTAATCCCTGTCTGAGAGAATCAAAATAACGAGGGTAAGTCCAAAGGACTTAGTGAGAAGGAAAAAAATGATAAGAAACGAAGGAAAACTATTGAGACACAATAGTCAAATAATAAATTCGGTAATAGCAAGACCTTTCAATAGGAACAAAATTCAATAATAAGCAAGAATTTCTAACATGATCAATAGAGTACATGACACAAATGATATTGAACTTGACAGACTACTAACCATTCCGACCTTATTACTCCTAAATCAAATTATAATTGCAAGTACTGAGTATCGGTATAGCATAAACAAGACTTCTTTATCATTCCATTGCTCAAGCATTCAGCTTGATGAGCAATAACTTGATAGTATGGCATGGCAGGTCATATGCCGGATCCCACCACTCACAGTTTGCTACCTCCAGCTAGCTGCAAGTCAGGATCATAAATGGGTTCCAGCCATAAGACTTGTGTCAATCGGTCCATTCAGCCCGGCCGTCTTCTGAACTTAGCCCCTGGGCCTAAACCCCAGTGGCATCCCTCCAAGTGAAAACCGCCCATAGCATTCCATAAGTTGAAAATCACCCATGGCGTCCCATAGGTTGAAAAGATATGATGCTAACATATAAGAATTTAACCTTTCAACCAATAACATGAACATTTCAGAACTTCATCAGATTTGCCATTTTCATGGTAAAATATTTTCCAATAACAACCGACAAGGCCTATTCTAATAAACAAGGTACATGAATAATTTATGAAAACTTTTGACACGAATAGGTCTAGCACTAAAATCCAGAGGTGCTACGGGATAGACTCAAGAGAAACCCCCACTGGACATGCACTGTTACTAGTGTGACTCTTTGCTCTATAATAGACCCAAGAAGAGCTTCCCACTAGACATGCTTTGTCAACTAGTGTGACTCTTAGCTCTGTAACAGACTCAAAAGGAGCCTCCCACTAGACATGCACTATCAACAAGTATGGCCTTTTGCTCTGCCCGACACATATTTAACAATACTGACCGAACAAGATATTTAAAAAGGACAAGCTTTTCAACGTTCAGTTGCTAATAGGGCAGAACAATTTAACAATTTTGCTAACAAGGCGATCAACAATACACTTGACCAATTAATTTCAAATAGAGTTTACAAGTTTTAGAGAAATTCACAGAATTCAACTGAAAAATAGTTATTTTCAAGAAGTACAAAAAGATACCAAATAGTTTCAAATTCAGAAGAACCTCACAAGGTTCGATAATCAAGTAATGTTGATCAGGATAAATATCAAATTAGTAGAACCTAACGGGTTCAATGTTAGATATGAAGTAAGCTCATGCAAGTGATAACCAATTGGCTGATCCCTCATAAGGTAACAATAATTCACAAAATACGATAATCAACTCAATACCAACCCTCACAGGGGTTTATCAACAAAATCGATAGGTACAAAAGTGCCAAACTATGGAATCCTCACCTTAAAAGTCTCAAAAGGTAACCACAATCGACCGTCTACTGATATGTGGGACCTACTCCTTCGTCACCTAGCAAAGGAATAAGTTCATAATCAACCCTTCTGAATCTGAACCATAAATATAACGAATGTCATTATCCAACTTAAGGGTATTCCAACATAGTTCTGGTAATTCTTAGATGTTTAAACCATCCATGAACTTGTTTCCTAATTGACTTAAAGTTTAGAATACAGAACCTAACTCCAATATTGACTATATTTCTCAATCAAGATTCTCAATTCCATGTTACCCTCAACTGTGCAAGATAATCACTTATCATTGTCCTTGACTCGACAAGCCAATAAATTGGTTGTTAACATCTTATTTAAAGTCTCAATGACAATCTGATAATTTATCTCGGTCAAATAAATTCAATACCATACAAATTACAAGATTAATGTATAACTTTAGGCTAAATCATGGTTTAAAAATCTTAATTCTAATCACAATCAACTTCATCCGAAAATTCTATTACATTCGATAATTTAATCAAATCAAACTTCGATTCTCAAAATTTACCCAAATTGGGTCGAATCGGGACACAATCTCAAATTGAAACTAGTCCATAGGAGTTTGGGATCAAATTCTACACAACTGCTTGAACGACGCCGTCACGCACCGCCGTTGAACGTCCACGCATTGCCACCGGCAATGGACACCGCCACCATTAATAGATGCACCTCATCGATGTGATTAAAACCCCCCAAGAAATTTCCTAATTGGCCACCGATTGGCTTATCAATTGGTTGTTTGAAGCCGTGGTTAGCCCTAGCACCGCCATGATGCCACCCGCTAATCCCTCATTCATCTGCCGGTGAAACCTAAAATTGAGGGCACTAATGCGATGCCCATGTACTCGCAAGCAAAGCCCATCCTACCCCCATCCATTTTCGCTGCTGGAGAATGGCCAACCCGCCGCTAGCCCATCGTTGAGCTTGATTTTTTGGCGATTTTGCCGGTTGTCTTGGGTTAACATTGGTATGACTTTGCTTGCCTTAGCTGGAGAAAGCTAACCATGGACTTGGTTTCAAGTTCACGGCCAATATCTGGTGATTCGCTTATGGGGTAGCTTTGGGCCATTTTTGAGAATTTGACAAACTTCCATCCTTAATCCTATATATATAAATATACTTTTTAGCCCTTTCAATTCAACCACAAAAGTTCTAACCACCTTCATTTTAGTCCCTAGCCTTCAATTGATTCCTCCAACTTCTATTTCTTGCACTTTGACCCCCATAATTCATGTTCTAGACAATCAAGTCCAAATAAAGTTATTTTGAGGTCCTCAAACTTCTATTCCTCTCGCATTGACCCCAAGAACTTCCAAAATTTTTGCAATCAAGTCTTTTTATTTATTTTCCAGAGTCTTAAAATTCGATTAATCGATATCTTGATTTCTAAATTCTTGTTTTGTCAAAATATCAAATTTTAGGGGTGTTACACAACCTTTCTCCCTCTGCCCCACCAACGCCTCTTCCAACTAGCTTCTGCCCCCCAACCCCTCGGCCTGGCCATGGCTGGCTAGTAGCCAGCAACTAATCGGGCATGGCAAGCCACATCCAGCTACCAAATCTGGTAGTAGGTTGCTGGCCATTTTTCCATAGCCAGCTATTGCCAGTGGTCAGATCTGGCAGATGGCTGCGGCCGACCATGGCCGATTAACCCCCGACTGCTGTAGCCAACCATGGCCAAGTGGCCACTGGCAATGGTTGGTAGTGTGGGTTATGGGGTGGATGGGTTGCATATATATTTATGTATATATTTATATTGATCTTATATATATTATATGATATTTATATTGATATATAAAATTTTTAATTTTTTATGAGGATTTTATGTTATATATTTTTAAATATTTTTATTTTTTTAAAAAAATTCTTAATGAAGGTTGATTGGGCATTTCAAATTTTGGTGGAATTTTTTTAAATAAATCAAAATTTTGGTGTTGTTGGGTAATTAATTTTTTTTTAATTTAACGATTTCGCCCAAACACTAACAGAAGTTGAGGTGATGTTCCAAATGTGTTAAAAAATTTAGAGTTTTAGTCCTATAAGTGTCAACTTAAGTACCAAAAGTACAAACTCCCTATCCAATGGGACCAAAAATGCAAATTTTCCAATATAACCATACATTGCATTAGCCCAAAAAAAATAAAATGTAATGACTCCATTGAAATGGTAATAATTTTATTGGGTTAGTTGCAATTTATCCCCCCTTGATTTGTGAAATAGGCATCAAACCCTCTTGTGAAAAAAACAAATACAAAATAACTTCCTTATATTTTATAAAACCATGCACAACGCCTCCCCTCCACATTTGTTGCCCATTTAACATAATTTTAATATAAACAAATAATTTACCCTTAATCATTTCACATATTTACAATCCAATTTAAATAACTTTTATTATCATATTTTATTTTTTTTCTTTTTTCATTCTTTTCTTTTCTTTTTATTCTCATTTCTGTCTACTTCCATTATTTCATATATTTCTCATTTTATACATATAATCATTATTTCATATTTTATACATAGTTATATAAATAAATATATATATATATATATATAAATTTATCTATAAAATTTCAAACAATTCTTATTTTTATCTTTTTTCTTTCTAATTATTCATACATGTATACTTATTTTTTCTATACTTATTCACATATATATAATATACATATATATAAATTTATCAATAAAATTAAAATTACTTTTATTTTTATCTTCTTTTTCTATTTATTCATTCCAAACAAAATAATATTTAATATTTATAAAAATATATATAATATAGTTTTTCTATTCAGACTTATATACATATATAGTATATATATACATATATAAACTACAAGAAAATAGGTTAATAGTAGCATAAATTTTGTGACGGTTCGTCTCAATCGCCGCAAAATATTAATTTGATGGTGGTTAAGCAGCAATTTATTCAAACCGCTGCTAAATTAGCCATTTAGTAGTAGTTTTGCACAGAATTCATAATAAATGGCGGCGGTTAGTGTAACCACCACTGAATGAATAACTTCTCGACTGTTTTTCTAAACCACTGCAATTAATAATATTATTTCTTTTGCTTATTAGATTGCCCTTTATTTTTTACTTTAAAAGGTTTTGTCCACTATTTTAGCCAATTATTTTTTATAAATATGTTTTTTTATAAATTTGTAAAATAAAGTTTTTTATATTATAAGCTCTTCCACAAAATGTAAAGAGGTATTCACTTATTTTTAAAATTTGAATATACTCCTATAATAATTTAGACCGTATGAATTTTAAGTTTTTATTTTATTCATGCATTGCAAGGCTTATTTTAAAAGATAAAATCTGATTTTTTATAAGCTTAAAAAATTCTTATAATATCTTTTTATTAAAAACTTAGCCAAACACCACTTGGTCTAGATTTCTACTTGTCTGTTAATATTATATATTTTGATTAATGAAATGAATTATTATAAGTATTTTCTTTACCCAAAACTCACAATGTAAAAATATTGCTCCTTTGCCTAACAATTTATATATACATATATGTAATAAAATTTCTTTACTTCATGCAGCTATGTTGTATAATTATCCAACACTTTCTGTTTATTTCTCTTGGTTCACTATTTGATACTCTTATTTTATTTATTCAAATGACAATTAATATTTTATTTTTAAAAATAATAATATTATTCTAAAATATTCTAATAAACTAATTATGTCATATCATTGATTTTCAAAACATATTTTTAATAGTGTAAAAAAATTCACACCTTTTACTCTTATGACTAATATTTTTTATAATTTTACTATATTTACATTAAGAATTAGGGGTGTAATGAGATGAAACGATTCATGAACAGTTCGAACTCATCAGTTAAACGAGTCAAGCCAAGCTCAATAAGTATAAGAGTCTATGCACATATCTATATTAACTAATATTAGTTGTAGCCAAGTTGGTAAGTGCCTTGTGCAGGTATTTGCAGGCATGGGTTTGAGTCCTGCTAGCAGTAGTTTTGAGTTTCCAATTCCAGCAGCTTAACACTCCAAGGTCCAATGTGCATTGGTCCTTCCAGTCCAAAAATCATTGGGCCCAACGTTCCCCAGCCCATATGCTGGTGGCCTATCGTGCCATTGCCCAGCACGCCTAGGTCCACCATGCCTTGGTCAATTTAGGCTAGCCCCAGCTGCGAAGCCCGACCTTCAATCTAGTGCCAAGTCCATCAATCAAGCCTCGAGATTAGGCTTCGGCCAATTGGAGTAGCTCATGGGGAAGATGGCCAGATTAATGTTGGGCCCATACTCCAACAACCCAATGCTAGAGACATTGCTATCCTGAAGCCCAATCCATAAAGATGCCTCTAGCCCATGTCCCAGGTCCAGCTACCAAACCTTGAAAAGAAGGAAATACTAAGTGAGCCAAGTATGTTTAATTGAGACAACTTAAGGCCTGAAAAATTAATGTACTAAATGTAACAAAGCTTTTAATCTATAATGATAGTCTTAGTTATCTATTCCACTAGTAACGAAATGCTTATTTTTGAATTAAAATATTATTTAACTATTTGTAACCAAATTTTTTGTTACATGAACAATTAGTAACTATACTTAGTTAAATAAATAATATTATTATATTATGCATTGGTAACGAAAAAATAAAATGCAACAAAATTGTTAATGTTTGTGGCACCCCCACTTGGGATAGCACCTAAGCTAAGGCGCCACTCCAATTCAGATGTAAATATTGATCCATAAGTAAGTAATACGGTCAATATTCCATTAGAAGTTTTTTTTCAAAACTTATCAGAGACATATAGTAGCGGATTTCAAACTTAAACAACCTCATCAAAATACTAAGTACATACCATCAAAAGTTTCATAACATCCAACATAGTATTTACATGCCTTGTGTCATAATTGTCTTATATATCATAACATTTCTAAGATAAGGTTTAGCATTTAAGGAAACTTATACACACACACACACACACACACACACATCCATTCTATTTCAAAATTTCATTCACCAATCCAAGACTGAAATCCAAGTCCATTACTGATCCTATCTGAGAAAATCAAAGATAAATGAGGAGGATGGGTAGGGTAAGTTCAAAGGACTTAGTAAGAGATAATTATAATCACATGCAATGGGGATCTATTGACGACGAATCAACTTGATAGATTATAGTTTAACAGTTCAAACAGAACATATCAGGATACAATTAAATGTCCAAAAAAGGTCAGATAGTTCGAAAACAGTCTATCGGCAGGATATAGTCGAACATTAGAATAATCTTATATCAATTAGACCAAACTAAACTTACCAAGGCATGACAACCTAGTATAGAACTTATACCAATCAAATCGAATTAAACGTACCCAATCAAACCAAACTAAGCTTATCAAGGTATATCAACTTGGTACATAACTTATACATATCAAACCGAACTAAACATACCCAATCAAACAAAACTAAACTTTCCCAAGCATGACAACCTGGTACAAAACTTACCAGTCAAACTAAACTTACCCAGACATAACAACCTAATACAGAACTTACCTGAGCATGATAGCATGGTATAAACTTACCCAAGCGTGACAACTTGGTATAAAATTTACCCATGCGTAGCTTGGTACATAACTTACCCAGGTATATCAGCTTGGTACATAACTTACCTAGGCATATCAGCTTAGTTCATAACTTACCCAGGCATATCAGCTTGGTACATAACTTATTGCTGATAGAACAAACTAATGACATACCAATTGAACTAACTTACCTAAGCGTAGCAATTTGGTACATAACAATTGCTGACAGAACAAACCTATGGCATACCAATTGAACTAACTTACCCAAGCATAGTAGCTTGGCACATAACAATTGCTAACATAATGAATTAATAGCATACCAATCAGACTCGAACAGAACAATAATATTGAACATACGGCGAATAGGTTGAATCAAATGGAACAATACCAACAGACAATAAGAGTTCTAGGTGCTAGAATGGATAAGAACAAACTCATCAGAGTGCAAGCAAGCAATAGCCCTCACAAGGGTATATAAGTTAATAAACAGATAACAAACAAGAACTCAAATCAAATATATATTTTAATAAACACAAGCAGGTACATTACCAACATATTTAACCCTCACAGGGGTTTTTCCACAAGAATAAATAGATATATTCAAGGCTAAATTGGCAAACCCTCACAGGGATAACAATAATTAACAGAGTATGGTAATCAAGTTAATACCAACCCTCACAGGGGTTTATCAAGAAAATTGATAGGTACAAGAGCTGCCAGATTGGCAGACCCTTACCCCAATAGTTACAGAAATACTATCACTGCCTACTGACCTACGGGACCCATTTCGTCATCACCTAACCAAAATAGTATATTTACAATTAAAAATCCTCATTTAACCATATAATTGCAATTACACAAACAATGGCCCAAAATCAATACTTAGTTGGCTAGATGAATAGCCTTGATAAAGACATGCTAATAGCGCCGATCTCATTAAAGGAATATATAATTGTGTCCTAAATCATCCAATTGATGTTGCCATGATATACTAAATAGATATCGAAAGTCCAATTTCCCTTAAAAATCCCAATTTATCTTAAATTTATCACATGATAATACAAATTTGAGTTTACTAAACTTATAATGGTACATACATGCCCTAAATCTTGGCTCTGTATCATCTTAATTAACCAAATTATCACCATGTAAGTTCCAAATTCATAAAACGAGGGTTTCTCCACCTAATGAACTTAATCATCAAGATTATTACGGGATATGACAAAATTTTGGATTCATTGACTTGCGTAATTCTATGCATGTCTCAATATTTTCAATCAAATCGTGTATATTCGTCATTTATACAATACATCGTAAGGTTTGGAGGCATATACATACACATGAATGTAACTTTAACATGAGTTTCTTGTTTTTACACAATATCTTTTTATCAAAACTTTGAATGCACAATCAGCTTGCATGTATGTATTCACTGCGACGAGATGAGCAAATTGGCTTGGCCGCCACCATCGGCTGCCATCCACCAAAAAAGCTCACCACTACCATCAAAAGGTGCATTTTAGTTCCCCGATTCAAACACCCCAATCAATTTCTCATTCCGCCGCTGAATTCACCATAAATTGGCCGAAAAATAGTTATCCCGCCACCAATGCCGTCGTGCTGATTTTTGTCAATTTCGCCCGCTCTGGTGGTCATTTTTTGAAATTGAAGATACCTACACCATCCTTGAGCTAAACCCAACAAAGTCCATAGTTCAAACTCAAGCTTCAGACATCAGAACGGAGGAACCCATCACCACTACCAAGGCCATGACTTTGAGATCTAATTTCGGCCACCTTGCCAATTAGTTTTGGGAAAAAATTATATTTTTAAGTTTCTTTTGTTGAGAGGAGTAAAAGGTATATAATATGTTGGGTTTCACTGCTCGCTGGAGGAAGTGGCTAGAGGAGGAAGACAGTGGGCTTTGGTGAGGAAAATGAAGAAACAGGGGCTGAGCTACTATATAAAGGCCTACTTCTGAAGATTATGTTTTCACCCCCAAAACTTTATTCCAACCTTCACTTAAGTCCTCAAAAGTGCTTCCTTCTTCAATTTCGGTCTCTCAACTTAATGAGTACCTCACATTGACCCCTTTGACCTAAAATTATTCCATGCAATCCCCAAGACTTTTAAAGTGATCTAATCAGTTTCTAAAAATTGCAAATTGACCCAAAACTTTCAAAATTCTTAGAATCAAGCCCTTTTTATTTATTTTTCAAGTCCTAAAATTTGATCAACCAATATCTTGATTTTTCTAAATCCTTATTTTGCAAAATACTAAATTTTAGGGGTGTTACAATGTTTTAGTAACTAAATATTTCGTTACGCTATAAAAATATATTGTAACTAACACATTTTTTGTTACTAATATCATATTTTTGGTAATGACATGTTTCGTTGCCATAAGGTAATCAGTTGTAACGAACCAAAATGTTCATTACAAATACTTTTAGTGACGGGCTTTAACACACGAAACTTTGATAACCAAAATTTCATTATCAATTATGCAAGGTAACAAATTTAAGCATTAACACAACAAAATTCTTTGTTACAAAAGTGTAATTTGTTGTAGTGAATTCTCATCTACTTCCCCGTGAAATACCTAATGATGAATTTTTTATTTTACAATCCTAGAATTATATCTCATGAAGTTCGGATGAAAATGTATAATGCATGAGTGCATATGCATGGTGCCACTCATTTTTAGATGAACTTCACATTGCCCCCCTCAACTACTAGAAAAAAGGTCTATGGAGACACATTTTTTGTGACACTTTTCAAAAAATGTCCTAATAATTTTTCTATTGAGACACTTGAATTAAGTGCCTAAATACCTTAATTGATCAATTTTTTTATTATGATAATTTTCCAAGAGTGTCTATTAACATGTCTTGTGGAGGCATTTTTATAAAAAAGTCATATTATATTTAAGTTTTAGATTTTTATTGTGACAATTTTTTAAAGTGTTTTGTTTATACTATTTATAGGGACACTTTTAAAGTGTCTTATTTATATTTTATGTTAATAATTTTATTGTGACACCTTGAAGGATTAAACGAATATTAATTCACCAAAAAAAGAAGAAGAGAGTGATTTGGCACTCAAGTAATGGAAAAAATTCTAATTTTTTCCATTACTTGCCGCTCTTTTCCAGCATCTCTCTTTCTCACTTTCTTTCTCAACATATTACTTGGGAAAATCCCTAATCCTCAGCCAACTCTTGGGAAGGGTCCAATATCGCTCAATCCTTTGGCCACTCCCACAAAAATTCTGCAGCTAATGTCAGTGATTCTATACTCCTATATTCCTAGTATTAAATCTTTCTCCTTGTTGTACACGCACAGATACCTGTAGAGAAACGGGAGGTCACTTCTGGATTTTGTGGGTTTGATTTTGCTCATATACATAAAAGCTAAAAATTAGATTTTTGTTTAACACTTTGCTGTAGAAATAAGTGCAAACAAGATTGCAAACTTTCTATGACAGCGAGAAAAAGACTGAATTCTAGTTCGAAGGAATGCCGATTCAATATTTCATGCACCGTGCAGAATTAAATTCACTTTGTCAATTCTTTCTTTCAAAAAATTTTCAGTAATTTTAACATGAGAAATGCTTCTCCATTTCATCTCTTGATATAGGCATGGTGTGCTATGTAACGAAATTTAATTCGTGGGATTTGTGATTAAGATTAGATCTGTTGTTCTTGGTGGTTTGTTGAATGGATTCTTGGAAGTACTCTAAAATTCGGGTCTTTACTATTTGATCTGTTGATGGGGAATATGGATTTTGACTTATGTGCTGAATTTTTTGTTGAATCTTTGAAGAATAGTTATACATATTACTTTTATTTTTCTTTTCTCCCCTTAGATCTGTCCGCAATTATTGATCAATCTTCCTTTTTGCCCATACTTGATTTTACAATCAGTGAGACATTTTCTTGAAACACTAGAAGTAGCATCAAAAGCCCATTATCTTGGATTTATTTTCCAGTTGTTGATTTAATACTATTTGGAGTTTGCAAATATATCATTGTGTTGCCCGTTGCTTGTAGGACTTGTACTTGATCCAATTGCGGTTTGTATTTGCATTTTGGTTTTTGCTTAGTCAATTCAGTTATAGATCTGCAGTGTTCTGTTTTCATGAAACTCTGTGTAAAATGAGATTGGTGAGAGTCTGATATAGTTGATGAATTAGGGAATGAGAATTAGTTCTTATTTATGTTTTCTTATTCCTGTGTTTAAGGCTGGAAATATATGATTCCATTGATATTGCCATGTATTATAGGTTTTCATATCACTTATTTTAAGTGTGATAGATTAGGATGTCAGATTGGAAAGAGATTTTGTAGAATACACATGGAAAATTCTCTGACATTATTCACTGCTTTTGAGCTTCATAGTACAAGTTCTTTATAAGAAAATTAATCTAAGTTTAGAGCATAAAATGACATGAGTTGCCAATATAATTGGTGGGGGAAATATCAATCGATAACCTCAAAATAATATCCAATTTCAACATCATTTAAGTTTAGAAGGGAAACGGAGCTGAAGATTTTAAGGTCAATGCTTCGAGTTCATTGTCTTCCATCCACTCGAATTTCCATTGAGAAACAAATGTTGATGGTAGTTTTTCCATCAGGACCTATTGGGTAATACAGTGAATCTTCTGAAAATTTTGCCAACATTGACATCCAATACAAGCTTGGTTCCCATTCTGCCTCTCTGAGTATATTCGGTATTTGCTTCGATCACTTCCCATTCCCAGACTACCATACTCCTTTCCCAATTTTACTTTTCCCCTTACTCAACTTCTTGCAGCAAAACAAACCAAGTGAGGCAAGTTAGTTTCCTAGTGTAGTTGAGTGCACTTCTAGGTACAAATATTTTTCATCTCGCAGCATTCTATTGGTGAACCATTTATGCCTATCTCATGTACCAACTTTCAGACTCTTGGGTTTTGCTGACCTTTGCAAAAGCCTAAGATTAATATCCAAACTAATAATGTCCACAAGTTTCACACTCCAAGTGATGCCGAATCTCTATTTGTTTATTATATGTATATATACGTGTACATAAAATATATATAACAATAATACTGGGTGAAACAAATATGAATGTATTAAAATTACTTTGGAAAGTTTGACAAACACAAAAATTCTGTGTATTTATTACCCTGACAAAAAGATTCGCTCATAGACTTGAATGCAATATTGTTAGGCCAAATAGTAGTTTTTAAAACAATTAGTAAAGTCACGTGCGTGCATATTGCGCAGCATAGTTACTTGGTTGTTTTTCACAAAAACATTATTGTCATGCAGAAAGCTTGTAAATCTGTAAAAGCCATTACAATATAAATAATTTAGTCCCTGTGATGGAAGATTGTGAATAAATAATATACGAATTCAATATTATTATGGGATTAGTCTCATTTTAAGATGATTGCTTTTCTTTTTAAATATTGTGTGGGAATAGTTTCTTTGTTATCACTTATCAAGCTGACAAACTTTGTCTATAAATAAATTTAACTAAAAAATCTGATGTATTTAAATATGTTTGTAATTGTTTTAGTTTTTTGTATTAGATAGCATTTCTTGTTCTTCTCTACATATTTATATTGATACATTCACACTCATACATTTATACATACATGTGTATATACTTGACATTATACATGCAGGAGAATAACTATTTTCATGACTTTCTTCAATTTTCATTGATAGTTAATATGGTTGTGTTTGGTTACAATCTGGCAGAACAAATTTGTTTTGCTAGATTGTAACCAAACATTCTGCCCATTTTCTTCCAAAATGATCCAGCAAATTGACGAAATCACCCTTGAAATTTAAAGGACTTATTACCAAAATCTCCTCAAGCTTTGCTAAGAAACGTTCCACGTGGGATGGCAGATTTTATCTCCTCAAAATCTACCATCCCCATATATATATATATATATATGCATGTTATTCTAATATATATAATATATTACATATAATATATTATATATATATATTCTAAACCCTAGCCCCTAATATATTACAGAGATACATATATTTATATATTATAATTATATAAAATAATATATTAATATATTATATATAATATATATTATATGTATTATTCTAGTATATTTAACTTCAATGTCATTCAATTAATAATTTCAAAATTACATCATAACCATAACCGATCATCACATATACATATATTTACATATCACATATTTTATTACTGTTATCATAATAAAAAATATTATTCAATTACATTTTCAACCCAAAAATTCAATAAAAAAATATTGATTTGATTGCTATATTGAATTTGTCTCCTTCCAAAACATAAATAAACATACCAAAATTTTCTAAATCAACTTTCTTACTATTCCCAAATATAAACAAACACACATCACATTCTGCAATACAAATTCCACATTCGCCAACCCACTCCCAAAACTCATTCTCCCAAAATATATAATTCAAAACACATAATTTATATCCAAACATAACCTATTATTTTCTGGTATTAATATTATAAATATTAAAAGGGTTAAGAAAATGAAATTTTCTTAAATTTTCATTGGTAATTTGAAGCAAAGATATCTACTTATAATTTTTCAAGGGCAGATTGAATCATATGATGTCAAAACTAAACATATTAATATATTATTGTGATTTCTTTTTGTGTGTTTTTAAAAATTATTTTAGTTTTACATCATTTACTTGATAAGTTCTTTATGGTTACTCTAAAATTAGCCAATAATTGAACTTTTGGTCTATTCTGTGTTCTTAATATATTTGGTCAAATGATTCAAATGATCCGCATTAATATAAAGCATATATATATATGAAGTAGAAGTCCATGTCATAGTACAGTCATCATTAGAACTTAATGTTGAGTCAACACAATTGCACCCATTATTATATTCTTAAATCAAGAATTATTTTAACAAAGACATGTGTATTGCAAGTATTAAAATAAAGTACATTGTTACTTAATCACCTGTCAACATCTACCAATAATTGATATTTTTTGCACTCTTTTCCTTTGCAATTATGTTTTGCAGATAATTGTGCTGTATTAAGAGAGAAGTTCTAACAAACTGGTTAGTTGAAAAATCTTTTGGTTCATTTATTTCTAGCTACATACACAGATGTATACTTTTTTTAACTGTTTGACTTTTTTATTTGTAGATATATATTTATTTGTAAAATTCATAGGCAAACACTTTCAATTAGCTTAATCTTTTGTCTTTATAATGACTCTATTCTCTATGCGCATTAGAATTATGCTATATATCTGTTTGATTATTGTTTGAATAAATCAAGAAATAGTAACAATATCTGTATGATTATTGATAAAGTAATGAAGGATAATATGCTGTTATTTGAATCTTTTGAAGTGAAAAAAGTAATTTGTTTTTCGTTTTCTTCACTAAAATTTTGAGAACCAAACATCGTAAAATAAATTATGTGCTGCACATTTTTCTTAGAGCTCCAAATCTTCACATGACCATTCAAGATAGCAATAAATTTATCTACACATACCATATAATATTTTATCAAAAAGAAAAAGAAATATAATATTAAATTATTACAATTCAAATTAAATCAATATATATTCATTAATTATTGAATTTGTATGTTCCATGCGGAGTTTGAACCTTACCAAAGCTTTTCTATCTGGATGAGGTGTGAAACAAGACTCTGTGACCTCACATGTCGGAACAAATTACAAAAAAAAAAAAAAAAATTAATAAACATATTAGTTATTGTGTGTATATTTATACTTATCTATAACACAAAGTTAGTTGCTATATGTGCTCATTAACATGGTCTTTTTGTCATTCTTACATTGTTCTTAAGTTATTTGAAACATCAAAATGGACAAGAAATGGATAAATCTCCCAAGGTCTGACATTGAACATCAGAAAGGATTGCAATTCTTTTTTGGATTTCGCTTTTGCAAATTTAAATGATGGGATGATCTTGTGTCCCCGCAAAAAAATGTAAAAATGGATTATGTAGAATGCATGAAGTTGTGGAAGGACATCTACTTTGGGAAGGGTTTTTAGATGGGTATACTGAATGGATACTTCATGGAGAGTAGTTTACATCTGGAGGATCAGTATCTTATGCATATAATAATGAGTTCAATGCATCTGATGACATGCGAGGATTGCTCCATGATGCATTTGGGATCCAAGAAGAAGCTAATTGGGCAACTGATATGTTGAGAACAGAGGCTGAGAAACCTTTTGAAGAAGCTAAGAAATTTTACAAGCTTATGGAGAATGCAGAACAGGAACTTTATCCTAGTTGTACAAAATTTTTGAAACTTTCCTTCATCATGAGAATGCTTCAGATGAAATGCCTTGGAAATTGGAGTGATACTTCTTTCACGTCAATGCTTGATTTGTTAAAGGAAACATTTCCATAGGGTTTGCAAATACAAAAAAACTACTATGAGACTAGGAAGATAATGAGCGATTTGGGATTGAATTATAAGAAAATTGATGCTTGCCAAAATGATTGTATGCTATAATGGGGCCCGAATGAAAGCAAGATCAAATGTTATACATGTGATGAACCACGATCGATAATGGCAGCACCCAATTTTGAATCTAATCCTACTAAATTTGGTGTTTCTTCTAAAAGTCCCAAAGAACCTAAGAAGGTTCCAATGAAGGTTGTTTGGCACTTTCCTTTAAAGCCGAGGTTACAGAGGTTGTTCATGAACTCTAAAACTACATCCTCTATGAGGTAGCATAAAGAAGAATGCACCAAAGATGTTGTCATGAGATACCCGACAGATTCTCCAGCTTGGCATATGTTTGATTATCATTGTCCAGACTTTGCAAAAGATGCATATGATGGTTTTAATCCATTTCAAATGATGAATGTTGTCCACACTACATGGCTAGTAATTTAAATGCTATATAATTTGCCACCAAGAGATCGTATGAGGAAATAATTCTTTATGTTGTCTCTATTTATATTTGGGCCTAATGAACCAGATAATGATCTTGATATTTATTTGCAGCCATTAATAGAAGAGCTAAAAGAGCTTGGAATACTAGAGTAAAAACTTATGATGCTTCATCTAAACAAAATTTTCAATTGTGAGCAGCATTGTTATGGACTATCAGTGATCTTCCAGGCCTTGCAGCTATTTCAAGTTGGAGTACTAAAGGGAAATATGCTTATCTAGTATGTCAAAAGTATACCAATTCTAAACAGATGGAGAATTCTCTTAAATTTTGTTACTTGCATCATCGCATCTTCTTACCTAAAGATCATCCTTATCGAAAAGAGAAAGGATCCTTTGATAACACAAAGAGCATAGAAAAGCAAATCCTTATTTGAGGGGGTCTAAGATATTAGATGAGATAAAGAACTCCACCAACAAATTCGGAAAAAAAATGGGCGATCTAAATGTACTTTATGGTTGGAAGAAAAGAAGCATTTTGTTTGAGTTGCCAAATTGGGAAAAGAATCTTTTGCACCATAATCTTGATGTTATGCATACTAAAAAGAATGTATATGATAACTAGTTGTTCACATTGTTAGACTCTGATAAATCGAATGACAATTACAAAGCGTGATTAGATTTAAAAGGTATGGGGATACAACCAGGACTTTGGCCCTTTGTTGATGAGTTTGGTTGAGAGTGGTTACCAACATCTTTCTTTGTATTGGATAAAGTTGAGAAAGAAAGAATTTGTAAGGTTTTGAGGAAGGTAAAAGTTCCTAATGGATATGCTGCAAATGTATCAAGGTGTATGCATTTGAAACCTATTAAGATTTTTGGTCTTAAAAGTCATGATAGTCACATATTGATGCAGAAAATACTACCAATTGCTCTGCGTAAATTGTTGCCTAAGTCAATGCGTTCTCCATTAATTCGTCTATGTTGTTACTTTAGAGATTTGTGTTCTAAGACACTCTATCAATCTGATTTGGATCAAATGGAGCTAGAGATTGCTATTGTTCTGTGTTAGCTTGAGAAAATATTTCCTCCAAGTTTCTTTGATATTACAATATGCTTGACTATTCATCTTATTACTTAGGTAAAGTTAGCAGGCCAGTACATTATCGTTGGATGTATCCAATAGAAAGGTAATGCTTTTACTGTTTCATCATTTCTCATATTATTTTTCTCATTATAATTTGTTTAGGATAATAGATTATGTTATAATATATCTTGTAGTTTATAATATTTGGACATAAAAATTGATTTGTTTCAGATGCTTGGTTCTCACACGTACTTAAGCACTTTGAAATCTTATGTATGTAATAGAAGTCGACCAAAAGGCTCAATTGTTGAGGGGTACTTAGCTTAGGAATATTTGACATTTTGTTCTTTATACTTCGATGATTATGTTGAAACAAGACTCAATTGGCCTAGCCAAAATGATGATGGAGATGGGCCAAGTGCACCAAGCTTAGACATTTTCTCAATATCTGGACGTTCATTATGGAAAGGAGAGGCTATTGTTTTTAACAAATGCACATAGATATGTGTTATTTAATTGCGATGAGGTTCAAGTATATAGAGAGTATGTTCAAAAAATTGATGTGATTATTTCCTTTTGACAAATATTTACCTTGTTGCTTAACTAATTTATATAGTAAATTTACAGCAAACATAAAAGTGCCATTTAGGCATAAAAAACATCGTATTGGAGAGCATGAAATCAACCGCATTCATAGCGAGTCATTTGCATCTTGGTTTTCTAGTCATATAGGTTAAAACTTTTAAATCCTCTTAAAATACTAATTAATTGTAATTTTTTTTCTTTGTTTTATTTATTGAATATTTATATGTTTGTTACATGTTGATGGATTGAATTTGAATGAAGATGACCCTACATCAAGTGATCTAGTATGCCTTGCAAAAAGGCCAATGCCTATTGGGAAAAGACATTAAGGCTTATCATAAATGGATTCCGATTTTGCACTAAAGAAATAGAGAAAAGGAGAAAAACACAAAACAGTAGGTTAATGGTTAATGCTGAACAATGAATTTTGCAAGAAAAAAGGATCAAAGGCCTATCTTAGAGAAATGAAGTACTATGGGATATTAAGAGGCATAATTGAATTAGACTACACTGGTGGCAAGAGGATTGTGCTATTTGATTGTGATTGGGTATCAAAGGGCAAGAGACAAAGAGAAAATGAAGATGGATTTATTTTGACCAACTTTTCAAATATAAAGTGCCATAATGAGCTTTTTACTTTGGCATCCCAAGTTCAACAAGTGTTTTATATGGAAGATCCATCTGATAAAGATTGGCATGTTGTCATGAAAACTAAAGCTCAAGATAAATTTGATGATGGAAAAGACTTGTGGATAGATGGTGTAGATACTATTTTGCAAAGTCATACTTATCTGTAGCATCCAATTTGTTTAGATGAAGTTTTTGTTTGGGTTCGCTATGGAGAACTGGGAACTCCAATTGATAGTTTAGAAGAAAATATTGCGATGGTTTAAAGAAATTAGATGTTATTATTTTGATACATTTTGCTATATAACATTTCATTGAGTATTATTTTCTAGACAATTAATAATTACATTTTTGTGTTATAATTTTATTTATATTTCCTCTAAAGTTAGACTAGGTAATTTGTTGTATTATCCTCTTTGTTTTCTATGATTATTATCTGCTAAGTGGTTTCAATAAGGTAAGTAATTTATTTCATGCATGTGTTAGTTGAAAATTAATAAAAAAATTTGTCTTTTTATATTTAATATTTATAGTAATTGTCTTTTTCAACAATGGTAAATACTACGCGTAGTCAAAATATGAAGACTAGATTGTCAAACCAACAATGTGTTAGATGCCTGATGTGCAGAATAATAATGATCGAGTTATCTTTGTTCTTTTCATTAAATGTTAAAATATGAAAATTAGACTAAGAAGGTTTATGTTTTTGGAGTCTTTCATTCTATCACATTTATTATATGCTAGTTATTAATTTTATTTTAGACTAATAACCTATTAGAGATTTTGATGGCCTTAGAATAGGTTGTATGTTTACATATATAATAAATTATAGGTCATTTTGAGCTCATGCATGCAGTCTCACTATTGCTTTTCTTCACCCCTCAAAATCAAGAAAGTGCAATATTGGTAGCCTATATTTTCTCATGCTACTTAGTGATAGAAGTTTCTTGTAGCGTAGTAGTAGTGATTTTGGTTTTTTTATGCTATACTTAGGGGTGTTCAAAAAAAATCGGAACCGATCGAAAATCGAAAACCGAAAAAACCGAACCGAACCGATGTTCGGTTCAGTTTCGGTTTTTCATTTCAAAAAAATTCGGTTTTCGGTTTTTTCGATTTTTTTATTCGGTTAATCGAAACCGAACCGAAAAACCGAAAAAACCGGTTCGGTTCGGTTAACCCAACTGAAAAACCGAAACTTTTTTTTTTTTTTTTATATACAAAATTTTATTATTCAATCACTACTAGTTTAAGTTTTATTTCACATTTTTATTAAATATTTTAAGTTTAAGATAAATAAATATAAATATTTAATTAATGTAAATGTTAATGTATTTTAAAATTTTTGGGATAAATAATTTTTTTTTTGATAAAGTGAAATAATTGAGAAAAAAAGAAGTAAATAATATATCAAAATAGTTATTAAAAACCCTATGTTTTATAAATAATATAAATATATAAAAACATGAATAGTTGTAATATAAAGAGAAAAAAATGATATTTTTTTCTAAACTCAAATGGTACAATTGCATAATTTTTTTATTATATGAACTAATACACGTAACATATAAAAACATAGATTATTATGATTTAAACATCAAAAAATGTTATATTAAAAGAAAATTAATTAATTAATTAAACTTATATATATTATAGGGTATGTTGATGAGTAAAATTAAAATTTCAACTTAAATTGCAAACTAAGGAATAAGGGATTGAATCCTATTCGGCTATTCCTGTGGTAGTACTAGTAGTATATTGTATCTGCTGATCAATAAAGATTTTATCTATATTATAGACCGTTTTGTATCTAAAATAGAAGTTATTTTTGTTCATTTACATAATTTGTCCTTTTAATTATTTCAACAACAAAAATTGACAATATAGTTTGAAGGATAAATTAGAGAATTCAACATAAAAAAGATAGTTTGGATACAAATGTTATCAATATTTTATAATTGTCTTTTAGAAATGATGATTTAATAAGGTTATAATTGTATTTTTTACAAAATTTACAAATCCGTAATCTATATTATGATGGCATTGGATCAATTAGCTATTTAACTTTAGTAGATTGAGTTTAAGATTTAATTCGCTATTCGATCTTAGCAATTAAGGTTTAAATATACAAAAATTGCGTGCATCTGCCTTGGCGATTATAAGCTAGCAATTTTAGCATACTCAATGTGTATACTAAAATTTTGATAACATAAAATAATTAAAATATTTATTTATCTTCTTAAAGTTATAATATTTTAAATGTATTTGTTTAGAATAGATAAATTATAATTTTATCAAAACAAATATTTTCAATATAGAAAAAAAAAGTAATCTAAATCAATTTTTTCACCTAAAAATAAATATTTTTATCAATATGCATATACTTTTATCAAATAATTTTTTTGGTACTAAAAGAATAAGTTATCCAATTCAAATTTTTAATTAAACTAACTTACTTTTGTTAAACAAACTTTTATAACACTTTCTTGGTAAAAAATTAAGCTTTTTTTTTTTTTTTTTTTTTTTTTCCGATTCGGTTTTAACCAAAACCGAAAAAACTAAAAAAAAAAAAGGTTCGATTTTGGTTAAAAACCGAAACCGAACCGATTTTGTTCGGTTACTGTTCGGTTCGGTTTCAGTTTTGCATTGTAAAAAATCAAAATTTTCGATTAACCGATCGAACCGTTCGGTTCGATCGGTAAAAACCGAATGTACACCCCTAGCTATACTACTTTATTTTATGAGTATTTGTCTATTATTGCTCGATTGATTGGAAATTATATTAGCATGATAGTTTTTGCATGGTTGTTGATTTTTCCATCATTTCTAGAGATAGGATTATGGGTTTTTTGTCCAGATGTTGGTTTTTTGAGAACAAATGGAAAAGATAAGTCATAATGCTAGTTAAAATTTGGAGCCTTCATGTTGTATGGGATTGTTACTAGGTTCAAATAATCTGGCATTTTTCGTATAGTTTCATGCTTGAGTAGTGGAAAGTTTTCTCTTAACATTGTTGCACTTGTTTTCTTTAGATATCAAGATCAGGTTTTTGCATATAAATTTATTTAACTATTACTTTAGAATTTGATCGTCTAATATTTGCAGATAATATCCAAAAGAAAAGAAAAACTAGAGGGAAGACTTATTTGCCAAAGATTTGGATGGCAAGAAATCGAGGAGAGATTCAATTTAATGAGTTTGGACAACCTATTGGTCCAAGTAAGAGTAGATTTGTTGAATTTCTTGGTGCTTTAGTGAGAAATGGTAGATTGATTTGACTTGATGTAACCAGTAGGCATAAAGTGCAAGCATCTATGAAAGAAAATATGATAGGCATTGTTAAGGTAATATTACATGCTACACCTTTTAATCTTTATTTTTTAATATCATAGTAAATAATTAAATAACATATGGATACACGTTTGATAATACAGGAGAAGTTTTGTGATTCTCCTGGATTTGAGCATTGGACTGAGATGAACTTCGGAAAAATGTGGAGAAGTTGGAAAAATGGAGTGAAGACAAAGTTCTTTGATCCAGACTTATCACTTGAAGCAAACTTAGCTAAAAGCCCTAACTCAAATGATGAAAGATTGTTGCCTGGTCAATGGAAGAATTTAGTAATTTATTGGAACACCCTAGCTGCAAGAGTACTAAGTTTACTGTATTTTTCTTATCGAATAAAATTATTTATAATACTGTTGAATATTTTAATTACGTTTGCCATTTACATTTAGGAAGAAAGTGTTTGCAACAAACGAAATAGAGCAAAAAAGATTATGGATCACACTACTGGAAAGAGAAGTTTTGCTCAAGTTAAAGAAGAAATGAAGGTTATTGTTCTATTAATAAATAATAATATCAATGGAAATATTATGTCATGAATTAGCTAATTTATGTGAAGTTTTTACAAAATGAAGCAAAAGAGATTGTTGAAAATAATGAAGAGACTAATGAGGATTTAATGGATGATGAACCAAGTAGGGTGGATTTGTTTAAAAGATGTTATACTAAAGATGGGAATACATCGAACCTTGTGGCAAGTTCATTGGTAAGATGTCCTTCATATAATCTAATTATTTAATACAAAGCATACATTTAATTTTATCTTCATACTTTCTGATTCAACTTTGTATGCAGAGGAGGATGGAAGAATTGAGAAGTGAGCTCTCTCCCACTGTAAAAGATTATGGCCCAAATGACATATTTTCTCAAGTCACTGGAGCAGATAGATGGGGAAAAGTTAGAATGTATGGATTTGGTGTTACATCATCATGTGTATTTGATAGAAAACCTAGAAATGGTGGTTGTTATCACTTGAACAAGGCTTATAAACAAGAGTTTGAAAAATTAACATAAAGAGCTGATGAGTAAGGTAAGAAAATACAAGAACAAAATAGACAAATAGAAGAGCTTCTCAAATTGAATAAGTGCAAATTACAAAACATGGACTCTTATCCAGAAGTTCCACGAGTTCCTTTATCTTCCTCTCATCAAAAAGCCACGGCTAGATCTTCAACCTCAATTGTCAAAAAGATTCATCTTAAGGTAACGACTACTTTAAAAAAATTATATTCACACTTTTAGTTCTTGAACTTATCTGCATTTGGATTTTGGGCAAATATTGAATCTCATTTGTTTGCTGCAAATTTATGAGTCATGAACAAATTAGTTGTATGTATAGATTCAGCAATAGTAACTTGATTAATTACAAGTTTTACATTAATGTTGGAGATAGGAAATAGTGCCTCTTTGAAGAGTATGTATGATCCATTAAAAATTGTTGCGATTGGCCGCATTGAAAGCTTGGATCCATTAAAAGAGGCTGAACAAATGGAACTTGGGAAAAATTGGTGTGAAGTTCGTGTTAATGTTGGGGTGGAAATGGATGAGGAGTTGATTTGGCCTATTTTAGATTATACTACTATTGGGGGGTCTATTGATAGAAGTATTGCTTGGCCACAACATTTGGTAACCATTATTTTTTTGTTTTGTTACAATGTTCATTTTGTTTGTTGAGTATTTAGATTTTGACTTAAAATCTGTGTTTCTTATTTGACTTTACAGGTTCTGTTGGATGAAGAATAACAGAAAGCTTCTTTTGTTGAAAAGAACTACCTTTGAAGTTTAGATTGAGCAAAGCATATTATTCTATATTATATTTGGATAGAATATTTGATTTTTTGAATTGAAATTCTAATTTTTGTCATTTTGAGACTTGTAATCATGGATGGTAGAAACTTTTTTTGGGTGTTGAACTTCTTTGTTTAATGTGGTTTTACATTTGAACTATATAGAGTAACTTTTAGTTAATATTTTCTCTATGAGTTTTTATCTTGTTTGACGGATAAATTTGTATCAAGCACCAATGATAAATCTAATGATATATATATATCATAATTACATTAATCTATTGACATCTTTTATTAGACAAATTATAATTTTGAAGAAGGATTTCTTCGTGTGTAGTGACACTTATAGGTGTAATTAAACATTTAGATTGACCTAAAAAAATGTCATTATATCACTTTTATAGGACATTTTGAAGTGTAATATAAGTTTGTAGAGACACTTTTAGGTATCTAATAGAAATCTATACAGACACATTGAAGTATCTAATAAAAGTATGTAAGGACACTTTATATAGTCTAGAAATTTTATTTATTGAAACACCCCAAAGCGTCATAATATTATATATATATATATATATATATATATATAAAGACATATTTAAGTGTTTGAATATGACCTCTATGGGGACACTTTTATATGTCTAGAAAGATAGTTTATTGAGATATTCAAAAATGTCTTAATATAATGTATAAAGACATTTAAAGTGACATATGATTTGATGGTTAAGGTAGTTGAAAATATATTTAATGACATAATTTAGTGTCACAATAGAATGGTCTATAGAGACAACCTTATGTGTCATAACAAGCTATGTTATTGAGACACTTTGGATGTCGTAATAAGATATTGAGACCCCTCCCTACGAGACACCACATAAAGTGTCTCAAGGTTGAAAGTGTCACAATATATCATATATTGAGACACTTTTTCATGTCTCAATAAACCTTTTTTCTAGTAGAACATTTATGCCCCTCAAACTAAGGAAACATAATCCTTTTCAGGTTTACCCTTTTCAGAAAATATTTGAGTGAATATTGAAAATTTAAAAATTGTTGTTCGAATTTAGTAATATAAACAACTAATTTAATTAAAATAATTATAATAATTAGTTGCATTACTAATTATCATAAATAATTGTTAAGTGATCAACATCTATAAGCAGAGTGTGAATTAAAAAATTGTATGAAAAAAAAAATATTGTAACAAAAGATAACTTTAAACAACCTTAAATACATATAGAGAATAGAAATGTAGTATGAGTTCTTACCAATTTCTACGATCTTTCAGCACTAGATAGGCGTCAGCGCATACATATAATCTCGTGATTTGTCATGATAATTAGTACGTTACCTGCAACCAAATCGACTGCTTTGTGAAAACACATCATTTTCTATTAAAGTTATGAGATTATATTGTATTATTGATTCCTTAAAGAGAATTACCTCACATATATCCCAGTTTATTTTCTACTTTCTCACGTATATGTTATTTTGATTAAAATTTGCATTTTATGTAAACATTTTCAAGATTTCTATGGAAGTATGAAGATTTAAAAATCATTTATGTATTATGATTATTTCACTATAAATTTATTTATATCATGTCAAAGTTGATCTAGTATAAATTAATTATTTTTCTTTTATTAAGCTCAATTAAAATTAGAATTCTAAACTCAGTGTTTCTCAAAATATTTTGAAAAGAATCTGGAAAATATATTATATTCTTTTAGCTGAGGGGGGAGAAAGTGTATACTACAATAGTCTAATCAGGGAAAATTGTGTGAAATGCTTATATTTGTGTACACTCACATTAGAAGTCCATGACATTTGAACTCCATACCTTGTGAGATTAATGCTAATCCTACAGTGCAACTGCTAAGGGCCACACTCGACAATTAATTCGAAACACATTGGATAATATTAATTATAATCCGTTTCAAAATCAACAAAAAAAAAAATTAAAAATGTTGATAAAGTGAAGTCCAAGAATCTTGTATTTCAGATGCAGAAAAGTGATCGGTGGAAGGCAGCCATGAGGCCATCACAATCAGATCTCAGAGCAAGAATGCCAGAAGCATGCTAAAAATTGGTGAAAAGTTGACAGTATGTCTAAAGGAATTAAACTTTCCGATAACAATAAAGCCAAATGTTAAAACAGGAGCAGTACTGATAAACTAACCAGAAACAAGTCAAGAAAGGAAATTTCAGTATTGGATTTTGAGGTGAAACACGTGTTGGCTTATACAGCAGGGAATTTTACCAATGGAGAAACAGAAAAGTTCCATTGGTAATTCAAACAGAATACAAACGAAAAACAATGGAGATTAACCTCAAAAAAAAAAAAAAAAAAAAAAAAAAGGGCAAAAACAAAAACAAAAACTTATCAACAGCAACATAATAGTAATGGTGTGATGCCCCACTCTCGGGGATAGCCCCTAAATTGAGGCGTCACTCTAATTCAGTCTTAATATCAAACTCATAAATTGAACAATAGGCCCATCAATTTTATTTTATTTTTTTTCAAAACTTATTAGGAATAGCAATGAGCTTTAACCCAAATAATTCTGAACAAAAGTACAGTTTACATGCATTATCTGATTCCATAGCATTCATCATTACATCCATACCACAAATCTTAATTTCATCATGACATATCACAAAATCACTGAGTTTAGAACTTAACATATGATTGAATCCATAATAGTTACAAACACCTATTCTATTATCAAAAACAGCATCGAATTTCATCTTAAGCAAACCTCCACACAAGTACTATATACATGCCATAGATGATTCTATAACATTAAGAATGATATATACATACTGTAGATATTTAATTCAAACCTAATATATCACAACGTCTCTAGGGTATACAAAATGTCCAAGAGTAACCATAAGCATATACAACTGTTTTTCTATTACAAAATATGTTCGTCAATCCAAGCTTCGAGTTCAAGTTCATCACATTACATTATATGAGAAAATCAAAGAAATAACAGGGGTAAGTCCAACGGACTTAGTGAGGGATATTCGTAATAATAAGCAGTAGAGATTTGTCAAAGAAGAATCAACTTAGAAGATCAAAATTTAATAGTCAGAACAGGAATAGATCAGATACAAATAATAGTTTTAGCAAATAGAAATCTCTCCTTCCTTATTGCTCCATGAGCAGTTTACAAACAACTGAATACAGTATAAAATAAAACAATCTTGAGTAACATATGTCATCCAACGAATCAAAACATGATAGACATATCAGATTCTCCTTATACTAGTTAGTCAGTCAATCAATCAGCTAGTCAGTCTATCAGTCGAACAACCAATGAATCAATCAATCAGTCGGATAGAACAATTAATAGGCCCATAACAAATAGCAGCAAACTTCAACAAAACACCAAGTACGTACCATTGGAGGTCCCATAACTTTTCATTATAACATGCATAGTGCAGACACTAGATTTAATCTTGACATAACGAAATATCTCTAAGTTGAACTCAACATACAATTAAACCCACGTATATACATAAAGCACCTATTCTGTTATAAAACATAATTTTCTCCAGTTCAAAGTAGAAGTTTGCATCTATCACTTAACCTTATCCAAGAAAATCAAAGTAATGTGGGGGGTAAGTCCAAAGACTTAGTGAGAGACGAACTTAAGAATAATAGGGATTTATCGAGGAAGAATCAACTCAATAGATTAATATTAAACAATCAGAAGCATATCAAGCGATTTCAGTTAAGATACGATTAGGCAAAACAAATCAAATTATGGCAAATCAAGAACTTTCGAGCAAAACAATCATTATCAAATTTCCAGATTATCAGTAGGAACTAGCTCAGGAGTTGTAGCTGTCGGATTGAATGGCACGGGATCATCCCAACCGATTCTACTTAGGAGGTATAGAGCATCTCAATCGATCATCGTTTGGGAGCAAATATAGAAGGCTCATCTAGCCTGGACAACAACCTTATCTAGACCAAGAAACTTCCACAACCTTGTTGCTCCATGAACGGGATACAAACAATTAGAATGTAGTCAAAATACGAAACAGATCACACCTATCAAATTTCCTATATCATGAGTTTTGGGCTTACAGTTTATCCTACGCACTTACTAGAGATTAATGTCCCAAGGCTTACGGCTTATCCCAGCTCATAGCAGGGATTAATGTCCTGTTACTTAAACATAAGTTTAGGGCTTACGACTTATCCCACGTGCCTCGCTAGGATTAACGTTCCGGTACTTGCGGCTTATCCCATGCACACAGTAAGGATTAACATTCGGCTTTCCCATGCACACAACAAGGATTAAAGTCTAATTTCTTATTCCCAATAACAATTACAAGCGATCAACAATGGATGGTAACCAACAATAGAGCAGTAATAGATAGCAGAGCAATAACATATAACAAACAAGTTAATTGAATAATAGGATAGTCAGATAACAGAATGGACAAATAACAGACAGTCAGATAACAAATCAAATAGATAACAGACAAGATATTCTAGGCACCAGAATGGACAAGAACAAATCATATTAGTATATGATCAAGAAGTAACCCTCACAGGGTGCATGTGTCAATTAACAAATAACAAACGAACTTATAAGCTAGAACGATTCCAATAATAAGAACAAGTACTCAAATAATTACAATTTCAACAATCAAGAACAAGTACAGAACATAATCAAGTTGGACCCTCATAGGGGTCATTCCATAAGAATAGATAGGTATAGTTAAGGCCAGAATGGCAAACCTCCACCTTCTTAACTTTAGAAAGCACAACTTCAGTCAACTGTCTACGGTCCTTGAGACCCACTTCCTCATCACCTGACCAAAAAGGCATATTTATAGTCAATTCTTCATTCAACTCTAATATTTCTTAATAATTATAATTACACCATTAGTAGTTTAGAATCTCTAATTTTATGCAAATACAATAGTTATGGTGCGACTAGTACAAAAGTGCTAATCATGCCTTTATCACAAAACAATTACGAGTTTCATATTGATTCTAGAAAAGAGCGACATTTGGTCCTTAATTACATAATTATCTTGATCATATCATCCCATTTCAACAATTATAGTTCAATCATCATAATTAACCTAATGGTTGCTACTAGAGTCTCAAATACATGAAATTAAGGTTTTCTTCTACAATTAACTCAATAAGTCCAAAATCACCATAAAATAATATAATCCTAGTTCACTATGCTTATAATGGCACATGTATGTTCCGATTCCTAGTTCCATATATCCTTAAATAACCCAATTATCATTACTTAGGTTCCAAACTCTCAAAATCAAGGTTAATTACTTAATTCACTTAATTAGTCCCTAATTATCATATCATAATACGGATTCAGGCCCACTAAACAATAATATACTTCATGCATGGGAATATGTATATATCAACCATATGTAAATCTTCATAATACAAGGTTTAAGGAAATCATAATGCAACATATATACATATATATAATATATGTAAGCATGTTCATCCACTCCTTTACCCCCAATCCAACTATCGAAACCTCAAAACCATGAACCAAAAGTACTATCACGATCGTCGCGATGAGGAGAAGCTACTGTCCAAGCTCTGCCGCCGGAAATACCCAAAACTACCACCAAAATACTCTTCTCAACTCCAGGAATCCAATGGTTCGATCAATTTAGCCAAACATCGTTGGGAAGATAGTCAATTTCAGCCTCGAAGCCACTGCACCTTCTCATGCCACTGTGGTCTGTTGCCCTTGTTTCGCCGTCACTAGTAGTTGGAACCCAAAACCAACCTTGCTAAACGCTTTCTTGAGCTAATCCCATCCCAAAATACCCTTGGTTCACCGCAAAAGGTCATCGGAAAGTGGAAACCCACTAAGCTCCGCGGTCACCCGTTTGGCCTTTATGTTTTCTGGTGACCCATCCGAGTTTGTGGATGCATATGGTATGGATGTGAAGCTAAGGTCAAGAGAAAGAAGATGATCAGAGAAATTTTTAGTTTGCCAAAGTATTGCCGATGATTCGCTGGAGAGAGATGAGGGGGGTGCCCAGTCAAGGAGAAGGAAAAAATGGGGTTGAAATGCAATTTCCCCTTATTTATATAAAGCCTTTTTTCTTAATTACAAACTGGCCCCAAACTTATGACCAGTTCTCAATCAAGCCCAAGGATTAGGAAATATATCATAATCCCCATTTGACCCAAAGTATTAACCATGCAACCCCAAAAGTTTCCAAGTTTGGTCAAATTAGGTTTTCTTAAATTACTAATTGACCCCAAAATTTTCTAATTTCCTTGCAACTGAGTCCTGTTCATTTTATTTTCGAGCCCTAAAATCAGACCAATCAAAATCTTGATTTTCTAAATTCTTGTTTTCCAAAATACCGAATTTTAAGGGTGTTACAATTTCGTTCTATCTAAAATTTTAAAAAATATTAGCCTCCAGTAACAAATTTGTTGACATCATCCAAATATTTATGTGAAAATTTAAAAAAAAAAAATCTTCCAACAAATATTCACGTTATTTTTAAGCAAAAATGCCTTTGAATATATTTGTAATATTTTTTTTATAGTATTGTGCAATTTTAAAATTATTTAAATTACTCTTAAAATTTAAATATATTTTATTGATAAAAAATTATTTAAATGTTGAAAATTCTCTAAATTCAAGTTGAATTAAAAACAAAAAATTAAAAATATAAACATATATATATATTATTTAATCAAATTTAGTTCAATTTATTTACTAATTAAAAAAATAAAAAAAGTAAAAAATATAAAAAATAAAGATAAAAGCAAGTTAATCTCTGAAAAGATATAATTTTAAAATTTTAAATTACATACTCTCTAGTATTAAAACAATACATATATTTAAAATAATTTGATAATTTAGAACTTACAATATAATTTTAAAAATTTTGAAACTATGTAACTTAAGTGGGAAAATTGTTTTCTTAGTCTCATGGTTTAACTGTGTGTGAACCGTTAGTCTCGAACTTTAAGTCATTAACATTTTTAGTCCATTTTTTAATAATTTTTAAGCAGTTATGGTTCTCTGTCCCCAACTTCCATTAAATATTCATGGCAATTATTAGATTAATTGTCCACAACCCCCTAAATATGTGTCTTTGTGAAAAGACCCACTAAATGTAAAATGTCATTAAGGCCTCATTAAATATTTAAAATAAAGTTAAAAACTATAAAAAATATATAACACAAAAGCCTCTAAAAAATATATTTATAATATTATAAAATTATCATATATTCGAATACATATATATAAGCACACACACACACACACACACACACACACATATATATCACGTATATATATAAATACATATATATATATATATAACCACAACCCCATCTCCTAACACTACCTAGATCCGGCTGTCATGGCTAGGTAGTCGCCATAGCCAGCGATTGCTAGGCAAGGCAGCCCTGTTCATAGTCGCTAGCTACCAAACCAGGCTGGTAGCCACTAGCCATGGCCAGCTCAGACTATGGCTAGGAGGGAGTGAGTTGGGGGACACAGGGATTGGCGAAGTGGTCAGCAGGCATTGGCAATCATTGGCTGAGGGATGGGGGAGGTGTAGAGGGCTGGGGGCTTTGGGGGTGCCTGCCATTAGGGGTTGAAGATAAATATATTTTTGTGTGTTTGTAAATTTTTTACTTATTTATTTAAATTAATTAATAAACTTAATTAAAATATTTGAAATATATTTGTTATATATATATATACACATATTATTAAGTCTGCAACTTTAAATTATATTTTGAAAATGATTAATTTTTGTTTTTATTAATTAAAATTATTAAATTATATTATTCAGAATGACTATATTTTATTTATTTAAAATTATTTAAGTTGTATTGCTAGATGATAGTTTTATATTTTATTTTTATTTTTTTAAATGTTTAATTTTAATTATACATAAATTTTTTTATTATATTTAACTATATTATTTTAGATAGTTTATAATTTTAATATTATAAAATATGTGATTCAAAAACATGAAATTATGTTTCGTAAGATAATAGATTTCTATTTCTATTTTTATTGATTTTACTTATATTATTTCTTAATGTAATAAAAAGAATTCAACTTATTCCAGTTAATTTATTTTAGATATTGTTATTATTTTAATATTATTGATTATGTAATTTAATTTATAAAATTATATTGTTTAGGAGATAGATTTAATTTTTTATTTTTATTAATAAATAAGTTTAATCAATTTAATTAAATTACTTTACATTTGTATGCATCAGGCTTTTGAGAATTATGCAAGCTCTAGTAGATAGTACAAAACTACTTTTCAAAGAAAATCTTTTTTCATTTAGAGGAGATACTCATTTATTCAGTATTGGGCCACCCATAGCAGTTATATCCATAGCGAGCAAAATCAATTAGGTAAATAAAAGCTCTTTCTTTGGCCAAATTATCGATTAGAAGATTTAGCTTGCATGAATCATTATTGGTTTGATACTAATAATGGCAGTCATTTCAGTATATTAATAATACATCTTCAATCACGAATAATACACTTTTTCTATCTATTCTATACCCTATATATGATTTTCTATCTATCATATACCCTATATTATATATAAGGTCTTATTTCTTAATATAACTTGTATTTAAAGATTATTCAATACATAAGAAATGTTATTAATAATAAAACATATTTAAATTTATTATGGCTAATTTAGAAAATATTGAAATTATTCCTCATGGTATGAAAAAGATTACAAATAAGTTCAATAGTATTTCTATCTTGAGAATAACTAGAACCTATCGAAGGGAATTTTTTTAATTTTTATATAAACGCTTGGAAGCACTCAGCAAATTCGTTAATGGAGGCCAATGATTTTTCAAAAATATTAAGTAGAGTGAAATATTGAGGGATCATTGTAACTTCTTAACAATTCTGGGTTTATTTGTTATGAACATTTCATATTTTATGGGTGATTTTTCATAAATTGATCAAATGTAATGGGTTGTCGGCAATTAATCTAACAGTTTCCATTAATACTTGATGGAAATTATGAATGGAGGACCATAACTGCTTAAAATTTGTTAAGAAATGGACTAAAAATATTGAAGGTCTAAAGTTCAGGACTAAAAGTACACAGTTAAATTATAGAGTTAAAAAGCTAATTTTCTATAACTTACTAATATAAAACTGACAATAATAATTTTAATAATTTTAAATACACAATTTGATAACTTTAATTGTTTTGATATAACTTAAATAATTTTGGACAATATAATTTAATAATTTTAAATAAATAAAATAAGTAAAAAATCAATTATTTTGTGTAATGTTAAATTAATACTTAATAACTTAATTAAAAAATAAATAAGTAAAATTTTAAAACCATAAAAATAAATATATATATATATATATCTTTTTCTCCCCTACCTCCACCCCCCTCTGCCACAACCCTCGCTAGCCCACAATCGAGTTGGCTAGCCATGCCCATCCCCTACTACCAACAATTCCCCTCTTCACCCCAACCCTTGCCCCAACTAGGCGAACCCCCATCATCCCGCACCCACCAACCCCTGCCACGCAGGCCATAGCCGCATCACTGTTGGTTGGTGGCAGTCGTAGAGGCTTATATATATATATGCATATAGTTGTATATATGTGTTTAAATATGTCTATATAATATATAAATGTGTGTATATATATCCATATATATAAACATATATTATTTTTTTTTTAAAAAACTAAAGAGTTTTGGCATTGAATTTTTAATTTTTTAGTGAGGCACTACAAGAGAACATGTTACAGAGATAGAAATTTAGAGACAAAAAACTTTCTGTCTCTAATTTTTATCAATTGAGATGAATATAGAGATGGAAAAGATGTCATTTAAATTTAATAAAACAAATAAAAAATAAGAGACGGATTTAGATTTGCATTTGAATATTATCGAGTTTAATAAAATAAAATTAGAGGAAAAGAAAAACATAACATAACAAAGACCACTTCAGAGACTGATTTGGAGACTGCCATAGTGGCATTATGTATTTCCATCTCTAATCTGTCTATAAGTTTACCTTTTTTTTTTTTTTTTTTCATTTGTTAAATTTCAAACGGAAAAAACCGTCTTAGATTCAAAAATTCTGAATGAGTTTGCACAATTCGGATTTTGTGCTTGAATTTATCATTTTTACTTCCATCTTTCTTACTATCTATAATTTTATAAAATTAAAAGAAATTTTATGCAACTTAAACGGGAATTTGATTGGGGAAATATGCCTCTAATTCGTACAATCTAGAAATAGGTAAGAGTTAAATTGAATATTTTAAATTTGCTTATGCAATTTAAAAACTTAAAAAATCCATCTCAATTTTGTATAGTTTAGGAATAAATCATATATAAATTTAAATTTTAAATTTAATTATACAACATAGCGATACATTTAATAAAAATATTTAGCATGTAGCAGTTTTTTATAAAAAGTTTTGCAATATTCAATTAATATTTTGACTTTATATTTTATTATATATATTTTTATAACAATTATTTATTTTATAGTTTGATTGTTTTAAGTTATTAGATCAGTAAATAAAAAATGCATGTATAATTTTATTCTTTACATTTTATAGTAATATTCTTTAATTTTAAAAAGTCAATAAATTACATCACTCAACTACAAATTTGAAATACTTCAATTTATATTTTTTATTATAATATTTTAGAATATATACGGGGAAGGTCTGACAATTATCAGATACTCAAATTTTGTTGGGCCATGTTTGATAGGGAATTTATTTAATAGAGGGGCTACTATAATAGTAGAGATAAAGAGAGATAAGATAATTTGATATTTTGTTTAATAGTGTATATTGTGATGTATATAGGCTACCATTGGAATGTCATGTAATCTGCCATCTTTTGTTTGATACATGCTACTAATTATGTTTTTACTATTTTGCCCTTTAGTCAATGATATTACACCATCAGTTCTTCCCGACATTTGATCACCGTGAAGAGTCCTAACTCAGGCAACCCAGAAAGGAGACCTGCTGGTGAAATACAATTCCTCGATGATTTCAACCAATATCAATGTTCTGATGTGTAATCACATATCTGTTCTCCCTATTTGACTATCCCTTTAACCAATTTTATGTTTATTATTTTGTTGCATGCAGTAAGCTAAGTTATGCACCAATTGGATACAATAAATCTATGGTGACCGGACGTACAAATCCACCCAGTAAGGAGATAACGGTCAGAAAATTGCATCACCTTACCTTTGAAAGTAATAGATCCATTTTATTTTGTACATATTGCTTGTCCAGTGTAAATGTATCCCTTTTACCCCGTAGCTATTTATCACACTTCGGTAGTTAATTGCTTATTTGGGTGGTTTAGTTGTTTTCCACTAACTGTGTAAAACATGGCCAACATAATAAGCGTATGGTGTACTAGGCTTTGAGGGTTAATGACTTCATCAGTATTTTACTTGGATTCTCTCTATATCGGTCTGTTTCGTTAAATTGACCGCCTATTTCATATTTCCTTATTTGATGTTTATGATTTTGTGATGGAATCGTGTCTCTCCCCAGTTAAGCAATTCTTAACTATTTGGTTCGTAACAATTGGGTAGTTTTCTCATTCATGTATGTCAATTGAGACTATCAAAGGTTTTTTTCGTTGACGACTGATAATTCTATGTCACAAGTCTTTCTGTACCTGTAAAGAGTTAAAACCATGCATACATGTGTTTTCTTGCCATATCTTAGATGCATCTGCGTTATAAATAATGTCAACCCATCTGAGTAATAACATGACACATACTATAAAGTTTAGTTGCTTTTTACTTGGATTTTTCATGTCGTTTGGTCATGGATTATCCATAACTTATATGCTAGAATTTACATCAATTTGTTTGCTTTTGTTTATATATGTAGTAAATACATGGATGATTTATTTTCCCTTCCAAGTTTAATGAGTTGCGATGCACTTGGTAGGGTACAATGCAAACGAGGACATCTCCCCTTTGTTCATGCAGTGGAGGGCCAATGGTCGTCCACCAATCTCACACACCTTAGAATCCCAGTAGGTGGTTCTACAAGTGCCTAATGGGAAGTAATCACAACGAACACTTCATCTAGTGGGATATATACTAGGGAGTCCCTTGGCCTTGGCCTAGATCGTCTGATAGACATGGATCCTCTGATGACATTACATCGCTTAGTTTCCTTCCTAATGGATTTGTTCATCCTCCTTCACCCTCTAAAGATTCAATGACCTGTGGGAGTTCCAACATTGATCATACGGATGAAGGTGCTAATTCGCGTACACGCCATTTAGTGGAAACTCCTCTTAACATAAACCATGAGCTATTTAATCACTTTCCCACAACCATGAAATCTGCACTCATCTTTGGCGGCTATGTTGGATGTGGCTGTCTTTTGTTTGTTGCTTTTGTGGGGCTACTTATGGAACTGTTGATAGGGAAGCTTGTGTGATAGTATATTTTATGCATGCATTTTAAACCATAAAATATTTGTATGTGACAGCCTGCATTGCTCTGCTTTCGGTGTAGAAATACTGGCAGATGACTTTTTGCAATCTACTTTTATGTATTTTATTGAAGAATTTAATATCATGTGCGTATATAACTTTAAAAATGGTGAGTGGTGGTATGTACAATTGTAAAATTAGTTCATGCTAGTCATGGTAGGAATTCTTTTTGTCAGATTGCCAAGGGCATTGAATTCTATCTTGCCACTGATGGTGTTTATTTCTCACTCTAACCCAATAGCATGCATCTACACATGAGTATAATTCACATGGTTAGCACTTGCATTGACTGTGAATAAAATGTTAATAGGTGCACACAACGAAGCAGGTGGGTTTTTGTAAAGTAAGTATCCTTCAGAAGTTGCTCTGCTTTCCATACATGAAAATTTCATCGTCAATGGATGTAGTGCGGTGCTCTCACGCTTTTCCCAATTTAATGGATTTTTTATATTGAGGATTGTTTTAAATAACATTGGTGTACAAATGTGTGTTCATCCATAGTCTAATCTTATTTAAAGAAAATATATATTTTTATAACTTGCAAGAAAACAACTCAATAAGTGCATATTGGACCCTATCTAATCTATATTGGGAATTGACAATTTCATTGCATACAAGTACAGGACAAAATAGAATACTTAATAGTGCAGATTTCTCTGAAAAGGCAGCCCGAGTCAAGCATGCTTTTGTGCCACATTGCAAGCATTTGTGCCTTCCCAATGTGATAAACCTTTTCTGACGATGTATAACCTTATTGACATTGGCATGAAAATAAGCAATGGTACCTTTTTTTGCTTTGCAGATTTTCCTTCCCTTTCCTATTAATGGAATGATAGATATATTACTGTATATAGCTAGTTGTCATTCCGATTCATGGGTTTACTGTGAGTTATGCTTTTAAAGCGAGGTAAATATTTAGAGGGTTAGGAATGGCCATGTGTATCATATTACCTTCCCAAGCCTCTCTGTATGAGCACTCATACAATCTCGCTTAAACATTCAGCCTTCCCATGGCCCCAAGAAATCCCCGAAGTTAGGAACAAATTTTTTTCATTGCACCTTGGGTGGAGGAAATTGATAGGGAGTTCATTACTCAACTCACAGATACAACGAGGTTGGAAGGAAGATATATATATCGCTCTGATGTCGGTATAATTTGTCCATGCATTAACTTAGTGAACAATAAGTTCGGGACTAATATTCCAAATTCAGATGCAAGCATCCGTTTCAAGTACCTGCAACAGAGGCACTCGGTCTTTGAATTTTTGATTTCCCTATCACCGGTGACTTATGACGAGGAAGAAAATGCTATTGCTGCAGAAGCCTATATTTGGGATTACATTACTAAGGCAATTGTCGACGCTAGTATACATTAATATTTCATATATGTAAATTAATTATTTTTTCCGCCTAACTGGTCTTAGATGTGTTTTTTTTGGAAATATCCACTATTTGAGGCATACATGATAAAAGGAGAAGCTCAATTGTGAGTTATGTTTGATCTTTGGCCAAAGCCAACGATGTGTTCACTGAAGCGGAGGTTGTCATGCCCCAAAATTAAACCATATTTATACTAGAATTGAGCGTGAAATTTAATCCCGATAAATGAAACTAGTAATCCAAAAACATAGGGTTAAATAAGAACTCATCCAATTCCTAGCAAACTCACAACATAAAACACAAAGTGTCGAAATGTTTCCAGAACTAAACACAATACAATCCACAACAAATAAACAAAACTAACGAACTTAATAGAAAATATACTAGTCTACTGAAAATTCCAAAACTACGTCTTCACCCTTGATTCTCATTATATACAGGATCCAACTCCTTATAAGGACTAGAATTTATGTCTGCCAGAAGGAAGTTAAAGAAAAGAAAGGAGTGTGAGTAAAAGATTCAGTGAGTGCCAAGTGTGTGTAAAGTGAGTTCTTTTATTAAAATTATTTTGTACAGTGGCAATTTTTTCAGTAATAGAAGTGGAATTTATAAAACAGCCTAATAGTGACAGTTAAGAAATTTATGAACGATCAAGCAGTAACCAATCAGAATTTTATTAAATGATTTCCTAGACTATCAACTTAAATACGATGGTCAGTTAGTTTTGTTGTAGCCAGTCAACCTTATGACTCCCACCGTAATAGTTCTTTATCGCTCCGGGCAAGGTGCGACCTTACCAAAACAGTGCCCGAGCGTCCCCAAAAATTCCTATGACCCGCCTCAGCCACAAACAGCTTCTATTGTGTGCTGGGGGGATTAGGCCATGGGAGCTTGGTATTCAACTGGCTACCCGCTGCTGCCCAGTGAAGTTCCTCGCACACCCAAACCAAGTTGGATCCAACTAACGATAACAGTAGCAGTAACAGTAACAGTAATCAATTGATCATCGAATTTAATTGCTCGTCCGAAAACATAAGATAAGTCATAAAAATGTAGGTTTTCATTTATCCAGAAATAAGACAGCAAGAGAAAGAAAAAAAAAATATTTCTTTTATCTAGAAATAAAAACAAGAAAAGAAAAATTCATTTTGTGCGTAGTGGATGCATATAGAGTGCATTATATCTTGAAAAAAATTACGAGCAATTGGTACGATAGCATATTTCCTTCTAGGTTTAAAACATAATATCGTATAACACATAGGTTTAGACACTCACAATGCTCTACATTCATCTAACCAATAATCTCCCAAGGCTAGCTTGAATAACCTGCTAAGTAACAATAATAATTAAATCAATTTCATCTAATGAACACTTCAACCAAAGGCTTAAACGTTCCTGCTCATTCTAGAATACCTGATACCCATACGACACTTTTTAAGATAAATGCCTAGAACAGCCTAAATACTTGAATAATTCTTCTTAAGTTTAATGTAAAAAAATCCTAATGGGAACCATATTGTTATCCTCACCAGAAGTACTCATGTAGCATTGAAAATTAGAGAAAATTCTTAGCCACTAATTTCTGAAATTATAACTGTTATAGGAATAGGCCACAATTTTGCAGTGGCGAATTTTCATGACTTTCAATAACTAAAATGAATGATATAAGGTTCTAATATTTTATTTATTCTTTTTCTAAAAAAATATCAAGTTATTGTAAAAGTTGAAAAAAAATTCAAAACACTTCCATTATCATGGTAATAAATCTCTCAAGTTAAAAACAGTCCAAACCTAATATGCTCAGGCAGTTAAATTTAATGAATTTTAGAAAAATAACCACAAGGCCTGAGTTCATAAACATTTCCAGTAATGTTAGTAACACATCAGTTTCTTAATAAAATTTATCACTTTAAAATACTATCATTTAGATGGATAAAAAAAATTCTAAACTGAACCTACATAGACTCGCCACTTAGCCTGGCAGGGTATATTTTCGGATTTTTATAAAATTTAATAAAGATAGTTAAGACCTAAAGTTTTATCACGATGTTGTAGACACATTAAGGTTTGATCAGAAAATTTTTGAAGTCAAACTAACAAAATTTGACCCACAAACTAATGTAAAACTTTTAATCCTAGAATTCTGAAAGTTGAAACTTCGTAGCAATAATTTCTGTTTTAATTTACAAAAATAATTTTTTAACATTGAGCAATTCACTTGAATTGTAGCCAAAATAGCACACTTAAATTTGTCTTTATGGGTTACATATCATGCAGGTCAGAGACTAAGTGGTGGGAAGATTATTAAAAGATTGACAAATAATTTGTTTTCCCAATTGCTAGGCTGCAAATATGTGCAGCAACTATCACAATAAATCTTAAGATTCTTTTAGTTAAATCCCATCACAATAGCACTATAAACTAACACTTTCAATCTAAACTAAGCATCAGGCTGTTTCACACACCCAATTCAAGTGGTATACCAATTAAAAATTCTAAACTTTACATTGATTTTGGCTTGAGAATGGTTGCAGCCAGCAGCTCTGTCTTCTTCCCCTATGTCTCTCTCTCTCTCTCTCTCTCTTTTTGTTGTTGTTGTTTAACATGTTTATGGTTTTGATTTGAAGTGTAATCTATATGAAAGAAGTGGTTTAGTTCATGGAGGACTCTAATTATACTCACTCTAGAACTAGGATAGTTGCTTGCTATTAATTCTAGTTACATAAAATTTAACAACTCCTATAATTAATAACTGATACTCCTAGTAATATTATAATCAATTCAAGAAGAATAAAATTTACGATGACTAAAATCAAGGATTTATTACTGCTACAAAAATAAATATTGAATATGATAGTTATCGATATATTACTAGGAGGTAATTTAAAATTTTATTTTTTTTAATTTTCAATTTATGAATATTTTCTTAAAAGAATGATAATTTATGCCTTCCTATGTCTTTAATTGAAATAATAAATAAAATAAAATAAGATATAGTAGTCGATTAAATACGAGGTAAAATTCTAGGGCATTACATCCCACCCCCCTTAAAAGAATTTGGTCCCTAAATTCTAACTTGAGCTAGGGAAGAGTCCTGGTGATATTTTTGCATTTCCTCCTTATTTTTCTAAGTCAAATTCTCTATCTTATGGCATCTTCATAGCTTTAGGATACTCTTTTGTGCATAATATTTGTATTCTTAATCTAGGATTTGGACTAGTTGCTCTTCTTACATCAACTCTTCTTGAAGTGACAAATTCTTATATTTTGTAATATACTAAGGATCTTCTTGATACCTACATAGTTGTGACACATAGAAGATATTATGTATTTCCGTAAAGTTTGCTAGTAAACTAAGTCGATAAGCTACTACTCCAATCATCGCAGATCCTTTTTTGAGTGACAATTTAGAAACTCTATATCTCCAATGCTAAATTCCAAAAATCTTTTTCTATCATCTGCTTAGCTCCAAGTCATGAGTTGGATAGCTTTGCTCATATAGTTTTGATTTTCTTGAGGTATTGGAAAACTAAGAGAAAGAACCAAAACTTTTATATTGATATCGCAGTCCAAGTAAGCCGACATCGAGGTGTAAAATTGAGCCTTAGGTACCATTCTTAATCATAACATTATTGAAGCTCAATAGTCCATACATATCCTCAAAGTCCCATAATTTTTCTTTACAAAGAAACACTAAGGTTCCCAAGGAGATGGACTTGGTCAAACAACTTATTTTCAGTTAGTTCCTGCAACTGTACATCAAGTTCTACTGGTTCCATCATATATATTGCCTTAGATATTGGGATTTATTCATGGAAGGACCTCAATGGAAGATTTCTTTTCATGTTCTTGGTGTAGCAAAGTGAATTCCCTAGGTTTGTAGGTAACTTTTCTTGTGATATGCTTGTATCTTCCTTTCTAGAGACCCAATTGATGCGATTTTTGCAATATTGAAAAGCTAAGAGAGAGACCAAAAAGTTTTATGTTGAAACTATTGTACAAATAAGTCAATATATCAAGGAATAAAATCGAGTCCAAGATTCATAAGTGTGATGAAAATTTGAATCCAAGTCTAGGAAGTCTTTGATTGGACATATCTTAGTATTCTCGTTATTACTCTTTTCATGTAGATTGGATCAAGGTGATTCAAGTGGCTATAGAAACCTAACAGACAAAGCTACAAATCATATGTTGACCAATTTTCTTAATTCCATCAGGATCAAGCCATAAAAAGTATCGTAATTATCTGCTATCTAAAAATCAAAGTCTTCATTTTCTAACTTGACACAACTTAGTATTTTAGTCATAATTTTCTCCATATGTATCAGATTAAGGTGGTTCAAATAGATATAGAAACATAAGTTATAGATATACAATTCATATTCTGATCATATTTCCCAATTAAATTGGAATCGAGTAGTAAAAGGCAACACAATATTCTGTCCTAAGAAAATCGAACTCCTGTATTTTCTGTATTGTCACACTTTAGTATTTTAGTCATAACTTTCTCCCTATTTATTGGATTGAAGTGATTCAGATGGATATAAATATTTAAGTCATATATTTAGAAATATTATGTTGATCATGTTACTTAATTCTATCAAGATCAAGTAGTAAAAGAGTCAAAACTATTTATTTTTGGAAAATCAAAATCCTGTATTTCTAGACTTGATATATCTTAGTATTTTGATTATAAATTTCTATATATAGATCGGATTGAGGTGATTTATGAGGATTTAGAAAATTAATACACAGACATAAAATTTTTATGTTGGTCATTTTGCTTAATTATATCAGGGAGAAGTAGTAAAGCTGTCACAAACCTCCATTTTCGGAAAAATCAAAGTTCTGTATCTTTTGACTGGACACATCTTAATATTTTGGTGATAACTTACTCAATATATATCAGAATGAGGCGATTCAAGTGTATATAAACACCTAACGAACAGATCCACTATTTTTGAGTTCATAACCTTTTCAGATTCAAACAATAACTATGAGAAAAATCCATTAGAAAAACTGGTCATGTAAAACTAGAATCGTAGGGGAGCATTGTTTCATGTAGCATTCCTTTCCAAAAGTCAAATAGTTATTCTCTATGCCAAAATATATCCAAAAAACCTTAAGTCAACATTTTAAGTCCACCCAAAGTCCTAGTTGATTCATATCTCAAAATAGGGATCGCAAAAATATTCTGGTACAATTATTATATATATTTTTCCAGTGACTTAAATCTCTGAGAAGTCTCAAAAGTTTAATAAATCAAGTCCAATTGAAATGGATTTGCAAGGTTCATCCTGCCACGAGTTTATTGATGTAAGCTTTTCTTGCTTGTAAATTGACTCTCTCACGCTTTCATGATAGGGTCAGCCATGAGTAACATAAGGTTCAAACTTGTGCACCATGTTTACTATACCTTGTAAACTTTCAGAAAGTTGTATGTACATACACATCGTTACCCTGTCAATTCCTACTAAAACCCTCAATCCTTAGTGGCAGTATATGTAATGTATATGACAATATATATGAATTTGTACACCAAGTTTTACAATTAACATTTTGTGGTGGTCTTCGCTCCCACTTCCTAAATAGATGCCACTCTTTGCGATAAAGATTTTCACTTCTTCCGTTCCATTTTTCAAATCCTCCTCATTCTAATAAAATAATTTTCTCATAATCCAAACAAATTTTGATTATTGACCTAAGGTTTTTATCCCAATATCATATGCCTACATCATATCTAAAATCGTAACCTAAGCTCTTGAAAACTAACCTTGATTGTCAGGGTGAAACATCTAAATCATGAATTGATTTATGCGGGCTTTGACTCACCATCTTATCAAAATAAGCCTAGATAAATAAAAAAAAATATCCAAGTATGCTAAGTAGTCATTCAAAAAGAAGATAGCAAGAATTCACAATTCTCAAAGGTGAGAAAACTATCATATCCTAAAATACTTCTGAGCTAAGTCTCTTAGTATGTCATGAATCCTATCGTCAAGTACCAGAATTGTTCAATCTTATCAATTGGCAAACCTAATAACAACTCTCCACAACCTTGATACTAAATAAAATTCGATCATTCATTTTGGTAATTGAACCAAAATACTCAAATCAATTCCTAAAAGCTCTATGCCCAAATTCCATAGTTCGAGGATCCTATCTCGACGTAGCCTAAGTTCAAAACCTAGGCTCTGATACCATTTGTCATGCCCCAAAATTAAACCATATTTATACTAGAATGGAGCGTGAAATTTAATCCCGATAAATGAAACTAGTAATCCAAAAACATAAGGTTAAATAAGAACTCATCCAATTCCTAGCAAACTCAAAACATAAAACTCAAAGTGTCGAAATGTTTCCAAAACTAAACACAATGCAATCCATAACAAATAAACAAAACTAACGAACTTAATAGAAAATATACTAGTCTACTGAAAATTTCAAAGCTACATCTTCACCCTCAATTCTCATTATATGCAGGATCCACCTCTTCACAAGGACTAGAATTTATGTCTGCCAGAAGGAAGTTAAAGAAAAGAAAGTAGTGTGAATAATAGACTCAGTGAGTGTCAAGTGTGTGTAAAGTGAGTTCTTGAATTAAAATTATTTTGTACAGTGGGAATTTTTCCAGTAATATAAGTGGGATTTAGAAAATAGTCTAACAGTAACAGTCGAGAAATTTATGAACGATCAAGCAATAACCAATCAGAATTTTATTAAATGATTTCCAAGACTATCAACATAAATACGATGATCAGTCAGTTTTGTTGTAGCTAGTCAATCTTATAACTCCCACCGTAATAGTTCCTTATCGCTCCAGGCAAGGTGCGACCTTACCAAAATTGTGACTGAGCGTCCCCGGGAATTCCTACGACCTGCCTTAGCCATAAACAACTTCTGTTGTGCGCAGGGGGGATTGGGCCATGGGAGCTTGGTATTCAACTGGCTAGCCCACCACTGCCCAGTGAAGTCCCTCGCACACCCAGACCAAGTTGGATCCAACTAACGATAACAGTAGCAATAATAGTAACAGTAACTAGTTGATCATTGAATTTAATTGCTAGTCTGGAAACATAAGATAAGTCAGAAAAACATAGGTTTTCATTTATCCAGAAATAAGACATCAAGAGAAAGAAAAAAAAAATATTTCTTTTATCTAGAAATAAAAACAATAAAAGAAATTTTCATTTTGTGTGTAGTGGAATACATATAGAGTGCATTGTATCTTGAAAAAAATTACGAGCAATTGGTACGATAGCATATATCCTTCTAGGTTTTAAAACATAATATCGTATAATACATAGGTTTAGACACTCACAATGCTCTGCATTCATCTGATCAATAATCTCCCAAGGCTAGCTTGAATAACCGGCTAAGTAATAATAATAATAATTAAATCAGTTTTATCTAATGAACACTTCAACAAAAGGCTTAAACTTTCCCGCTCATTCTAGAATACCCAATACCCATACGACACTTTTTAAGATAAATGCCTAGAACAGCCTAAATACTTGAATAATTCTTCTTAAGTTCAATGTAACAAATCCTAATGGGAACCATATTGTTATCCTCACCAGAAGTACTCATGTAGCATTGAAAATTAGAGAAAATTCTTAGCCACTAATTTCTGAAATTATAATTGTTATAGGAATAGGCAATTTCGCAGTAGCGAATTTTCATGACTTTCAATAACTAAAATGATTGATATAAGGTTCTAATATTTTATTTATTCCTTTTCTAAAATAATATCAAGTTATTGTAAAAGTTGAAAAAAAATTCAAAACACTTCCATTATCATGGTAATAAATCTCTCAAGTTAAAAACAGTCCAAACCCAATATGCTCACGCAATTAAATTTAATGAATTTTAGAAAAATAACCACAAGGCCTGAGTTCATAAAAATTTCCAGTAATGTTAGTAACACATCAAAGTTTCTTAAGAAAATTTATCACTTTAAAATACTATCATTTAGATGGATAAAAAAAAATTCTAAACTGAACCTACATTGACTCGCCACTTAGCCTGGCAGGGTATATTTTCGGATATTTATAAAATTTAATAAAGATAGTTAAGACCTAAAGTTTTATCACAATGTTGTAGACACATTGAGGTTTGATAAAAAAATTTTTGAAGTAAAACTAACAAAAATTGACCCACAAACTAATGTAAAACTTTTAATCCTGAAATTCTGAAAGTTGAAACTTCATAGCAATAATTTCAGCTTTAATTTACAAAAACAATTTTTTATCATTGAGCAATTCACTTGAATTGTAGCCAAAATAGCACACTTAAATTTGTCTTTATGGGTTACATATCATGCAGGTCAGAGACTAAGTTGTGGGAAGATCATTAAAAGATTGACAAATAATTTGTTTTCCCAATTTCTAGGCAGCAAATATGTGCAGCAATCATCACAATAAATCTTAAGATTCTATTAGTTAAATCCCATAACAATAGCACTATAAACTAACACTTTCAATCTAAACTAAGCACCAGGCTGTTTCACACACCCATTTCAAGTAGTATACAAATTAAAAATTCTAAACTTTACCTTGATTTTAGCTTGAGAATGGTTGCAGCCAGCAGCCGTGTCTTCTTCCCCTATTTCTTTCTCTCCCTCTCTTTTTTTTTTTTTTTTTTTTATTGTTGTTGGTGTTGTTGTTTAATATGTTTAGGGTTTTGATTTGAAGTGTAATCTATATGAAAGAAGTGGTTTAGTTCATGGAGGTCTCTAATTATACTCACTCTAGAACTAGGATAGTTGTTTGCTGTTAATTCTAGTTACATAAAATTTAACAACTCCTATAATTAATAACTGATACTCCTAGTAATATTATAATCAATTCAAGAAGAATAAAATTTACTATGACTAAAATCAAGGATTTATTACTGATACAAAATTAATATTGAATATGATAGTTATCGATATTTTACTTGGAGGTAATTTAAATTTATTTATTTTTTTAATTTTCAATTTATGAATTTTTTCTTAACAGAATGATAATTTATGCCTTACTATGTCTTTAATTGAAATAATAAATAAAATAAAATAAGTTATAGTAATCGATTAGATGCGAAGTAAAATTCTAGGGCATTACAGAGGTGATACAAATTTTTGACGATAGTGCATCTGCAATGAATCCTGCCGTCAGCAACATTGTTAATGTGGCCATCCCATCTCCTGCACCTATAATGAGCCAACCATTAGATACAACCTTTTGGAATAATTTGGCCTAACTTTACAGGCATGATGATGTAAGCCAAGAGTCGGTCAATGGCATTAACCATATGCCATTCCCAAATACATTTATCCCTCCCTCTCCTGATATGTACGCTAAGTCCTGGACCGACGATGATGATAGGGAGTTGTTTGGACTTTTGAATCCTTCCCCGAGTGGGGGGCAAGCGAACTCCAATGCCTCTGCTAGCGACACTCTAAAACGCCGGGCAAAGAAGTGATATGCTATCTACCTTCCTGGTAATGCGTTAACTAGGGTGCAGTGCTTTAAGTGAAGTTGGGTGTTAAATGTTAAAATAAGTGATGTTGGGCACATGTTCTGTACTTGATTATTATTGGCCGTGATGTTGTCTTCAATTTTCACCAACACTGTTTGCATAAAAAAAATTTGTCAGTGTTTCTTAAACCGCCTATTCTAATGTTTGAAGCTATTTAGTTTATTCTCCATAAACAAGAGGAACTATCAGAAAAGTATGGTTGACAATAATAAGCCTAATTATTGTATCATCCATGGATAAATCTACTTAAATGTCAAGAAACGGCCTTCCTTAATATTATTTGAGCTATTTAAATGCCTAAAAATAGAAAATAGCACTAGAGTTGTGGCAATTCTCCACCCAGTCACTTGTAACAAATAAAGCATTATGATAAAATACGCAGAGTGTTATTTGGTATGCTACTTTTTTATACCATAAGTTAATTGATGATGAGAGGAACACGTCCTTGTAAATTCAGCTAGGTTTACAATCAAATTGCCAGAATTGGAATGGAATCAAGTCAGCTTTTTAGTTTAACCTCCTTCGCTGACAATCAACAATCATGCATTCTTGAAATTGTCAAATGTTGCATTCAAGTACCATGGTGGATATTATATATTTTTCCCATAACAATTTGTAAAAGTTGGAAAGTTAGTTATGCAATGTGATGTGTAAAAGAAAACGTATTTGGATAAAATATTGAAAAGTAGTGATTATAATAGTTTGTAAGATTGAAAAATAGGCTAATTTATATTTTTTATATTTAAATTTTTTTAAAAATATATGTATATTTTATTAATTTAAATACGATAGTCGGTAACTTTATGTCAAATGAAATTTGAATTTAATTGATATATAATAGGATAATGGGGTAGGTTTACAAATGGGTTTTGGGAAGAAAATATATACTTTTTCTGTTGACAATTGTGAGGAAGTGTTTGTTTTAAATTTCCATTCCCATGAGAAAATGAAAAGGGGGCATGGAAATGAAACCAAATGGGCCCTTAGTTTTCATTCCTATGACCTATTATAATCATTACTTTCAAAGAATTCATCGAAATAAACTAAATTAACATTTCTCTTTCCATTCAATAACTAACTTTCCAACTTTTAGGCCTCGTCGGAAATGAAAATCGTAAATGTAAATAACACCCAAAGGGGCTACTACTTTCCTAATTTAATAATTATTTTCTTTAAAAATTCTGTGATATATAAAAATAAAAAATTTATTACTGAAGTTATATAAACTATTTCAATTTTTGCCCTATGTACAATAGTAAGATATGTTGCTTTATGTGTAGCTTATTACATACAACAGATAGGGGGGAATGATCAATTTCTGCAATTGGCTGCCTTTTTTTTTTGTTCTTTCATTATGTACATATGCATATCAACTACTTACCCATACTACTCTCCCAATTAGTGCAGACTTATAAAATATAATTATTTTATACATAAATATAAGATATATAAAATATAAAATACATGCCTTACAGACATGAGTCCATTTGATCTGAATATGTGTGTCAGTTTGTGGATACTGTAACCAACACTGGCATTATATGCTAGAATATTAAAAAAACATCAATCTATATAGAGAACTATATATATAGTCCTGCATTAGAAAATTGGTAGTTAATTGAAGCATACTTTGATTAAAAAGGTCCACCCATAGAAAATTTGATATCTGAAGAATGCAAATATACAGATATAAATGCACAACAATGTGTTCTCTACGTACAAAAATTTCATTGTTTGCATTTTGGAGCACTAATCAGTACAAAATTGAAGAAAAGAAGTGCCCCTGCCGATTTCAAATAAAATGCACCATGCGGAAGAACATGCAAAGTTCCTGTAAGTGCTAATTAATTATCAACCAATCTCTGCAAGACCCACATCAACATTCCGAAAAATATATGAAGCTGCCCTATGGTTTAAGCATTACAGCATCATTCCAACAAGCACATGCAGATTCGACAACAACTGAATCATGTCACATAAAATAGGATAAATGTCCTACTGCAAATAGGATAACATAAATTAGCATCACATACATAAAACATATGTTCTGGACATTACATTAGTAATACATAAGGGTTTTTAGGAAGAAGGCATGAGTCAACCCCTATGTGCAGGTTATCTTCCCCATTTTACATACACTATCAGCCCAAAATGTATCCATATGAAGCATGATGATAACTGCCATTGTTGTTCGAGCAAGGGGTGGGGAGAGGGGTAGGGGGAGCTGACGTAGACTACCGGACAAAATGTGCACAACACAAAAATATCATGCAACATATACTGGCTACTTAAATCACAAACCACCATACAAGATATATCGCACAAAACGAGACCTGGCTTCTTTGTTCATTTCCTAGAAAGCATCCATGTCCAAGTTGTTGTGGGCAAAATGATGGGTGGCCTTGATTTGATCATCCAATGACAACTCTTCTAATTCAGTAAGTGCCTCAAACATAGCCTTCTTCAATGAGGAGTCCGTAACTTCTTGGGGTGGCGGTGGATGTGCAAGCTTTTCAGCAATGTTCTCCATGGTCATTTTTGTGTCTTCGATCAATGACCCCATTGGCTTCTCAAAGTCAATGGTACTCTGATCAGACCTCTTGCGCTTGCCAAATGAGGATGACTTCTTTTTGGTACCTGACGACGATGCTGGAGCTTCAAATACGACATCATTCTCAGCAATGTTGCAATTGCTGAAAGCATTAGGAGTATCCACATTATCATCAGAATTATGGTTGTCATCAACTTGAGTACCGTGCAATAACTCTTGAACAATGTCCGCAAAGTCAAATGCTTGACCTCCAGTGGCCCTATCATTACCGAATATCTCTAACCAACTCGTGTTCCATGGATGCGGCTTCCCTCTCAACTTCGATGCATCAGGTTGCACCTAAGCACGATAGTTTTAAACTCATTAACTAAATAATATAAGGAAATTTAAACCTAAGTAAGCAAAATTTTTACCTTCACATAGTCCGTCTAGACAGATTCGGACTCCACAATAAGCATATGACTAGTAGGGTCCAGTGAAACCCCAGCTCCTCCACTATAGCCGATAATACCTCGTAAGGTCTCATAAATCCTTTTCCACACTTGTAGCTTAGATTTAATATGCTTTACTATGATGCCATTCTTGGGGAATTTTTCTTTTACCATAGATTCCAATCTTTCCATATAGCCGCCCTTGAAAGACCCATCGCAACGCCAACCTTCCGACCGCAAGTGTTTCAACGTATTTATCAATGCCTCCTCCTCCGAATAGGTCCAAAAACAACAAGCATGAGGTTGTCCCTTGCTTGATCTTTCAGTACCTTGTGAGGAGCATCCAGATTGTGCCATAATCTATCGCGTGTCATATCATAATATGAATTAACCAACAAAGTGATGGGGCATAATATGTAAATTTCATAAATGTCCATAGCAAAACACTTATAAAATAAAACAAAAATAATTGCACAATGTGACATATATCTATGAAATATTAGTAGCAATAGTGATATAGGAGGCATGCCACAAACCTATTTATTCCAAGACATATCCAAACATATAAATCCAACGCAAACATATGCTATATCTAAGTAGGAGGAAAAATTTGGACGAGTCATATATTTGCTAGAGTTATGTTACTTCCTAAACACTACAAAGTCATACTAATTCCTGGACTGAGACCCTATCCATGATTGGTACATATAGCTAGCGAGTGCATCTCGCCAATTGCTCCACTGGGATGAGTTTTCAATAGTCTCTATGTGATCAACATCCATTCTGTTCACACCATCCTGGCCATCCAACAACATATCCTCCAACAGATCAACAACCGTCTATGTTCGGATGTAATTGTGCAGAAGTGCACAAGCCAATATTACCATGTTTTGATACTTGATGGGATAGAAAGTGGGACTACGCATGATGGCCCACCGTGACTTTAGAAGTCCAAATGCCCTCTCGATGACATTACATGCCCTCGCATGCTTTATATTGAAATATTCACGTTCATTTTGAGATGCAGATGCTCCGTCGCTCCATTCATCAAGGTGGTATCGGATTCCACGATAAGGAGTCAGAAAACCTTCACAATTTGTATAGCCAACATCATATAGGTAATAATTCCCTACAATACATAAATAGCATAATAATATACCATACCCTGCATTTACAATAAATAAACACAAAAGAAAAAATGGATAATATGCTTTAATAGCATACCAATAGGTACTTTAAGACCATTTGGTTTGTTCACCGCCGCACGTAAGACCCTACTATAAGCAGCAGATCCCTCCCATCCGACAAGAAGATAAATGAAATTTAGCTCACAATTGCATACACCCAGAATATTCACCGTTACCTCACCCGTTCTGCTTCTGTATCGGGTTTGTTTGCTCACTGCTACGCGAACGTGGATATAGGTCCCATCAGGTGCATCGAGACAACTATGTGAATGTGGAAAAAAAATATTGAATATGATAGTTTTTGTGGACAAGTTCAAATGCAATAATCTAAGCACAGGAAACACCACATAAAGTTACCTTGAAGCATCACCACGTATCGTTTATGCATTCATCGTCAACAGGCTAAAGCACCACGAGAAGCAGTGGATTTATCTTAATAACGAATTTAATACATTGCTTGAAATATTTGCTAACTGTTTAGCCAGATCTTTTGAAATCATGCTTAACAATCCTATTTTTCTTATGGTGCGCTAGAATGGACAAAAAAGTTGCTACTTTCTTAGGGATCCCAACAAATTTTTCATGTTGCAATCCACCCACGTGCTCCAATAAATAACAAAGCCTCCAAAACACAACCCGATCCATATGCAGATTATTGATATATACCTCATCGTTATCTTCTACAATCTCCCTCAAGTGTTTAATTGATCGGGAATTTTAGAAATGATGCTCCATCTCCTAGGGACCCAACTACGTCTATTGGCAATGCTCTCAAGATAAGTAATGTAACCACAATGATGAACATACATGGAAATAAATCTTTGTAGCAAGAAAACATAAATCGACAAAAGAAAACGCATTCTACTTTCCCAATCCATGCGAATGGGCTGCTAAATCTAAATGGACACAAATTGCAAGTTAATCAGAACGTAGGATACAAATTCCAAAGAATAGGTGCACTGATATTGATGGATAAATTAGGCCACAAAACAGACGCTTTATCAAAAGTCGAAATAAGTATGGTGTCATGAAAAATAAAATGAAAGGATACAATTTCATGCACTTCTATATACATATAGATTGAATAACCACCTAATTGTAGAGGAAAAGGTAGAGGGATATGGAAAAAATCACCTTTAAAGATGGATGGTTGTGGCAAAATTTACTAATTTGCAAAGTGTAGTGTTTTCTAATTTATTAATGCCATATATGAAACTAACATTATTTTTCTCTTTCACAAGTCAGTGGCATTCCACATGCGAATAAGAGGCTTCTAATGTAGTTCATTTTTTATATGTCACCATACAGAAACTATATTTTCTTCATCAGACTTAAGAAATGTTGGAAGTTATATATACTTGTCTCCTATATTTAAATAGTCTGAATAAGGGGGTTATTTATAGTCAAGTTGAAAGACTAAATCCTTGATGAGATAAATATGAAATAACTGAACGGCCAGTTGATTACCTATGTCATTATGCATTACATAGGGTGGCAATAGTTATTACATAACATAAAGAAACCTAAATCATCTCAGAATTTGTGATGCTGGGTTTTACTCTCAGCGGTGCCATCCTCCTTAATAGGTGCGTTTATTGCTTTGTTCCAGGCTATACCCACCAACAGGGGCTATGTCAATAACAAACGGCTACCTCATATAATTATACTGAAGACAAAAATGGAATAAAACTAAATCCGCCCATGGATTTTATACCCAACCACATGCCCAAGTGAATAGAGAAATAACACAAAATTTGCAGGCCATGATTGCAAACATCAAAAGACATATAGAACACGTGAAACAGATTATATATTTTTAGAACTTCAAATTAATAGTAAAGGAACCTGTTGGTATAATGCGTGAACAGTACCTCGATCCAAGGAATGAATCACCTTTTTCCAAGGATGTAGCTAAACTTCGCCCAAACGCCTCACCTCAGATCCACAGATATAATGTACAATCATCCCCCAAGCAAGAAGAAGATGATCCTCTTAACAATTACTGGGAAAATATTGAGAGTAACTGAAATAGTAGAAACTTGAAGATAGGTTAAATGAAAATACATTTATCTATTCCAAACTTACAAGCGGAAGTGTGAGTAAATCGGGGGAAGAAAGCCTCCTCAAGAAACTGCACGACTTTCATCCCTCAATAGGGCTACACCACTATCTGCCAGATGAGATAGGAAAGCTGCTGAACTTGGCTTCACCAGTTTGAAAAAAATCACAAGGTATAGATCGATTTAGCGTGTGGAGTGCAACTAGTAGATTAAAGGGTAAATTTCTAATTTTAGCCTCTCCAACTAAGGACTTATATGTCATTTAGGTAGTGATGGCATCAGTGCTGTGTAATCTTATGCACAGTTCTGGGCCGAGCACAAAATGCTGGCTAGCCCACACAGCTACTCTTCCCTATCAAACGTTTAATTACCAGCTATTATTGCCCCTAATCCAATGTAATGGTTGGAATCGAACATGGCCTTGAACTATTAAATCTTATTAGATCCAACAATATGAATTAATACACGATTAACACCAACCAACACTCATCTTAGCCCTCAAAGACAGTCTTGGCTTTGCTTTTGCCATCCCCGTCGCCTCCATTACCTTCCGCCACCTCACCACCTTTGCTGCATTCATTATCTTGAGCAACCAGTGATCGCCAATCTAACACCTAAAGTAATTACAACCATGACTATGATTTCATCATTCGTATACTTCGTATTTCATTTGCCACCAACACTGTCGGAAGCGATGTTATCCACAGAGACCACCTATTTTCTAACTGCTTATCAATAGGTACTTCCTTTTTATCTTTATGCTTTTTCCTTTTGGTATGGTGCTACATCATTTTTTTAAACCCTAGATCTCAATCAGACCAATGTATTATTCTTCTCTCATGAATTTAATTAGGAATTGGAATTGAATTTGAGAGAAACAATCAATCAAATTATATTCGATATTTCTCAAATTTCAAGTATTTCTTAATTCTGTAAGAAATAAAATTGAACTTCTTTTTTTTTTTTTTCCTTTATTAATTTGGAGCTAAAAAAGAAGGCCAAAGGGAAGTGGAATTTGGAGTTCTTGACTTGAAAAAGGAGTCCATTAAGGTAAATTATTATATGTTGTTCTTTGCTCTGTTTTGATTTTCAATGGAGTACTGACATTCAAGTTTTTGAAATAGATATCACCTAATTGTATAGTAAGAAATATGTCTGTCAAGTATGTTTAGTCAGGAAGAAATTTTCTATTCATTTATATATATATATATATATAATATACATGCATATATATCACTACAAGAAAGGCTCTTATAATCAATGAGGTATTTAGCCACTGATGAAGTATCCCCAATTAGTTTCCCTAGATGATTCCCATTATTCCTATTCTTTATATGGTTAGATAGAGGAATATGGCACATGTTTGTATCCACTTATATTGATAGCAATAAGAAAACTGCCAGATAGTTTAAAGCTAAACTAATACCCTTTGGGCAGAGTAAGCATTAAAATACTACTTTCTTTACCCCAAAATCACATACAAGGATTGATTGAATATGCTAGGAAAGTTGTGAACAATTCAAAGGAGGGAGTTTTTTGGGATTTCCCCCAATTGAGCTGTCTCACTTGAATTGATTCAAACATTTTGTCTTGTGGAAAATTGCTTCATTGAATTATATGCTGCTACCAGTAGAAAGAGTTGATATAAGTACTTGTATTCATGTTGAGTATATGTTTAAGCTCAGACGGCCAGTGTTGGGACTACTAGGTACTCATGTCTCATTTTCTTCCAATTTGGTGCCTATTAAATAGGAACTCGTCTAAAAGTAGTCTAAGTCAAGGTTTCGAAGCTAAAGATGTAGTCAATGCAATAGCGAGCTTAACTGCATCAAGTGGCATTATTAATCAGCCATGGATCAGAACTTTGAGTTGGATACATTAATTGTTTAATATGTTCCTTTCAATTCTTTATTTTTTTTTTTACCTCATGGATCATTCCAATTGGCTTATCAGTTGGTTTTTTATTGGCACTAAAGCTAGCTTTATTCTGTTTGTGCAATACACATCAATTTCTTTTCCAAAATTCTTAATTAATGTAGCATATTTTTAGCACCAGACTGTTAGCAGATCTCATCATGGAGTTTGATTGTTGATGCAGTATCAAAAATTCTAAATATCTATCTGCTTTGCTAAGGAAAAGAAAAATCCTCCACAATGTCCTTAACGCACCCCCAAGGTTTGTATTGAGTGACCTTATGATCTTTGGATTTCTTTTACTTATACACTTCTTTGTTCATCTGTATGGGGCTTTAACAATTTATCTTTTGCAGTATGCTGCTAGAGAAGCTGAGATTGTTGCCCAGGTTGGTCGAAAACATGCAATCACTTTATCGACAAATATGGCTGACAGGTGCACTGACTATCCTAGGAGGAAATCCAAAGGTAGATATTTCATTCCGCCAGATGTTGTAATTGTGAAAAGCATGATGGTTTACAAAGAAGAGTCGCATTTGTTGTCTCTTTGTCAAACATAACCGCCACTTTGAAAATACTTCCCAGAATAAGTTTGTGATGATGAAATTTAGTTGTGAAATGGTGACTGGCTGAAAAAACTACCGTAAATGCAGGTTTAAGTACTAGAACTATGATGAAATAGATTTCATCATAAAGGCTTGATATTAACCAGGTCAAAGATTAGAGTCTCTAATGATGTAAATAGTTCATGGGACTGTCTCTTTGATCAAGCTTACAGAGCATATGTCTCTATTTTAACAGATGGTGGTAGTGTGATCTATGCACACGCAAGTATTCTTGTAAGTTCTTGTGCTTTTCTTGCAATTTCTATTGATTTTCTCAAGTGAAGGTATAAAGGGAAACGGGACAGAGATCTTAAGTGAAGCTCAAGCATTCTCAAAACTACTTCTTTTCTTTCAATTTCTGTGAGGATAACTTAAGTAAACCTAGCCTGTTGGTGTTTAAATTCATGGAGTTCTACCTGAGGTAGTTCATGTTTTCATTAGATTCTTATATTCTTCTTGGCAATTATTTTTCCTTGCATAATAAAAGATAAGATGCCATAATTTCTTCAGCAATTATTAGAATTCTATACGTCCTCTCTATAAACTAGTCATTGAAAAATGAGGTTCAAATATGAAAGGTGATTTTTAATTCTTTTTTCAGTGTATTAGTCTTTCAAAAAATGGTTTGTTCTCTTGTTTGTATCTGAATTGTCACAAATTGACATGTCTATGTAAGAGATATACAAAGAAAAGTTATTCTTAAAAAGAAAGTTTGGCCTAAGTAACGAAAGAGGATAAGTTATTATATTATCTAAAGTTATGAGCAACAATAAAAATTAATAATATGCTAGTCCATGGATTTTGCTCTCTATCTCTGTGACAAGAACACAAGACTTTTTAAGTGCTTCAAGCATATGAGAAATCCTTTATCGATTCAAAAGTTGTTTCTTCTTGTTTATGCATACTGTTAGTATGCACTTTTCTAATTGCAAATTTTACCTTTATAGCTATGAAGAAGAAAACATGAAGGAATTTGTGCTGCCTTTGTTGGTGCTGTCACATGCATATGTGGTTCTCTAGCTAAAGCGAGTATATGAGTGTTGGCTTAAGGAGAGAATGATTACTACAGAGAATGTAATTGATATATTTCAGTTAGCTTTGCTGTGTGATGCTCCTCAGCTCAGCCTCATTTGCCATCGTTTCATCCTGTCAAATATCAAGGTTGTTTCTACCGCAGATGGATGGAAAGACATGGAAAGGAGTCACCCGATTCTAGAAAAGGAGATACTTGATTCCGTTATTGATGAGGATTCTGTAAGTATCATTATTATCATTTCTCACAAAATCAAAGAATCTATGATATTCTTGGTTTTTATCTTAGCATTGCAATATTTATTAACTTTTTTTGTAGAAGTAAAAGGAGAGGATGATGAAGATAAAACAGAGAAAAATTTAATGCAGCTGTACGAGGCAATGGAGGTACTTGTTCACATATATAGAGATGGTTGTCTAACTATTGGTCCGAATGACAAGATACTAAGAGACGACGAGGCTCCTTGTCAAAATAGAGTAGCCTGTAATGGGCTGGAAGCACTGGTTCACTACTTTGCTGGATGTAAGATGAGAGGTACAGGTGGCTGCATCTATTGCAAGAGAGGATGGCAAATTTTGGAATTGCACTCTCGGCTTTGTGCTAATTCGAATACTTGCAGAGTACCTCTTTGTAGGAAATGTCTTGTTTTTCCAATAAAAAAAATGTTGCATCTATTCATGATTTAGTGATGAAAGCAATATTTTTGAATTCATCATGGTGAATCTTGCTAGCAAATCTAACATTCTTTGATAGTAGAACAAATCGGGACTTCAATATCTGTGTGTGTGTATATTCATTTATTTCTTTCTGCTAACTCATCAGTTTGTGTGTCTCTTCTAGCATTGCAGGAACTTTAGGCAATGGAGAAGGAAGCAAAGCAAGAAAGAAGAGATTAGATGGAGAGTTTTTACCAGAAAAATAGTGAGATCAAAGAACACTAACAGAGCTCCATTCTTTTCGTTGGAATCAACATAAAATGCAATAAAATTAAGACTGGCCTCTCATTGTAATTTGTAGAGGAGAATACATGATTAATTCTTCTATTTTACTAGTTTGTAATTGTAACCACGAAGTGTCCATTTAATTTGTAGCTAGAAACAGCACAGCACAAGATCGTTAAAGCTCTGCTCATTCATCCGCAAAATTAAGAGCATGTTTGATTGTGTTTTCTCAGAATAGGAAAATTAATAAATAAAATAGATAAAAAATTAACACCACAAATTTATGTAAAAAATAAATGGATTATAAACAAATCTAAAGTTAATTAGATATAAATTTAAAGATAGATTTATAGGCAAAAATATTGAGAATTAGAGACCGAAATAAAGATGAAAAAAGATACATAAAAAGTAGAGATAGAATTACAGATGGATTTTGGTAAAAAAAATATTAGATATTAGAGACAGAATTAATGATAGAAAGGCTACAAAAATAGAGATGGATTTTGTTAAATAAATATTAGATGTTAGAAACAGATTTAGAGATTGCATTCATCAATCTTTAAATTTAGAGACGGAAATCATTCCTTCTTCTAAATTTGAGACGGGGCTTTCAGCCATAGCTGTAGAGACCCAAAAATCCATCTCTATTTTGTATCAAAGACAAAAATCAGGGCTTTAGAGATGAATTATCTGTCTCTAAAGCCCTGTTTTCTTGTAGTGAGAGTTAAATGGTATATTTTTGGGGTCTTCTTATAAATAGATAAAATTTTAGGGGGTTTTCATAAATAGATAATAGTTTTCATTCAAAATTTCACGAAAATTTGGAAGGAGGACCAAAAGTGTTAAAAAAAAATATGAAATTTAGACCAAAAGTTTTCAACAACATAAGCTTGGGACTAATAGTTTAGACACAGTTAAACTAAAGGACCAAAAAGGCAACTTTTCCGTATATGTATGTTTTTATATCTATATATATATGTGTGTATGTGTGTGTGTGTGTGTTTGTTTACATATTTATATATATAATATAAATGTGTATGTATAGACATATATATTATTCTAAAATATATTTTTAGAGAGTTTTTGTTGTACTTAAATTTTAATTTTTTAATGAGGGTTAAATGCTATATTTTATGCGTCTTTTCATAAACAGATAAAATTTAAGGGGATTTTCATAAATATATATTAGTTTCCGTCCAAATTTTAATGAAAAATTTAGAGGAGGCTTGGATAAGAAGTGTTAAAAAAGTTATGAAATTTGGACTAAAAATGTTCAATTCCATTAGCTCAAGGCAAATAGTGCATATATAGTTAAATTATGTGGCTTCCCACATTCACACACTAAATTAAACAAAGAGCATGCATAGATCATACATAAGGGCTGCACGGGTAGTAGGTTTGTGAAACCTGTTTAGTAAGTGACCAATTACAATAAATAGATAGTGTAGATCTGCTGAACCATATCACATGGACTAAATTTGTTATAACTAAGGTTAGTCACCTACAATTCCACTTTGGATCCTCTATTCTATTTTGTATTTTATTTTATATTCCAATGTAATGTATATATGCTAAGTGTATTTAGTTCTCAATCAAATATTCTTATAAAAAAATATCTAATACACATGTTATACATCTATGCAATGAAATAGGAGATGAAATATATAGTAGAATTGAGGATTTAAACCATTACAATTCATGACTGATCCTAGACTTCCCTTATATATAGGGATGGCAATGGGTCCGGGTAAACCAGGGACCCGACCAGAACCCGACCCGGATGGGGCGGATTTGGGGTGAAAAAAATGGGGATGGGGCGGGTAGCGGGTCTTGATTATCAAGACCTGCCCGAGTCCGGGGTGGGTTACGGGTTTTGGTGGACCCGCCCCGGTCCCTCCTTATGTTATATTATATATAATATATATTTATATTATATATTATATTATATTATATATAACATATATATTATATATATACGTATAAGTATTTATTAGGTTATAATACTATATTAGAAAATTAGGACTTCTTTTTTTCTTTAACTTGTTTCAATTTTATTCTTTCAAATCCGATACTCACCAGAGCAAAATTTATATATTCAAGTGATTGTGAAGAAAAGAAGGTAAAAAATATATACACAAAAATACAAAAAAAAAAAAAAAACCAGGTTAGGGGGGTCCAACCCGCCGGGTCCGGGGCCAAAGGGAAGGCGGGGCGAGGCAGGGTGGATCCTGGGTCTCTCAATTTTCAGACGGGGCGGGTCCCGGGTCCTGCCAGACCCGCCCCGTTGCCATGCCTACTTATATACACATGTATGCAAGACCATACCCCTTTCTAGGGTCAAAACTATACAATCCGTTAATAAAGAAAAACACAATTAGACCTAATCAAATATATTTTAGTTCGAAGTTAATTAAGTTTATCTTTATTATTAAAAATTTAGCTAAAACCCACCTACTCCAGAACATCCAAAGTCCCAATTAATTCATGTCTCAAAATAGGAATTACAAAAAGAATTTTCTAACAAAATTATTATTATTATTATTATTATTATTATCCTTCAAAAAAAAAAAAAAAAAAAAAACACCACAACCAAAACACCCTTAAACACATTAAAGGTAAAACAATACAAAAATAATAGATGCTTCAAGTATGGTCAGTAAGCACCCAATGGTAATTGGTAGACCTATAGCCCACAACTAGGGTCTTGTTTGGTTGTCACCTTCCAATTTGTTTTCCAACTTTCAAAATATAAACAATCAAATCATACATATTCTCCAACCTCACTTTCAAAATACACCCTAAAAGGCACAAAATACACTCCCAATTCATTTTCTATCCAATCCCCAATGTCTAGCCCTTTCATTTTTTGTCCCTCTACCCAATTTATATATACACATATATACATAGTTTTATAATATCAATTTTATTCTACCAACTCAAAAAAAAGCTATTGATGTGACATCTTATCCCCTCCCAAAACACAACCAAACAAATAATTTTCTTCCAAAATATTCTCCACCTATCACCCAAAATACAAACAAATAGCTATCGTATTTTCCAACTCCACTACCCAAAAACCATTTTGCCAAAATATTTTGACAAAATGCTCCAAAATATAAACAAACAAGTCCTAGACCTCTCTACTCACGAAATCATGGTTAATTTCCTGTAACTTCTACATAATCCTTTTTCCTTTTTTCCTTTTTTTTTAACATCTAAGGAAAGTGCAACCAATTAGAACTATAGCAAATGGCACAACGTTGTTTGATTTCTATGTTGTTCTTCCAAATCAATACTCAAATATATATGTATATATATAATTTATCCCAGAATATCTTAGGAAAGGAAAAGAAATTTCCAAAAAAGAAAATGGTGAGCAATTTGAAGGGAGAATCGGAGAAAAGCGGCGAGAATTCCTCCAACGATGTATCTATGACGCTAAGGCATGCCCTAAAATCCATTCTGCCTTAGGTTTTTCTTTCTTCTTTTGAGAAAAATAATATATGCATTTATATCATGTAATAACTCCATGGTTGGTCAGTTGCTCTTTGAAATTCCCTTCATCACAATTCTGGATACCCCTAATTTAAATCATTTAAATCTTTTGTAGCATCCAACACGAGGTAGGCAATCCATAATTTCCAAGAAAAAATCCATGATATCAACCTCCACATTCTTCTTTCAAGACTTATTTATATTCATCCAAAAATTTATAAAATTGTAACTTAAAACAATTTTTTGATTATAAACTCCAAGTTTATTGATTTTCGTCAACCTAAAAATATATATTATATGCCTATTTCACATCTAAAATCATAACCCAAACTCTTATACCACTTATTTCATGTCCCAAATTCAAAACATAACACGGAAGTGCCCCTAAACCCAAATGACTGAAGACACTAAGCTATCAATCCAATACAATATGCTAAACTCCAAAGATTTTATTAACAGTCCCAAAAATAAATCATCACAACCGGAGATAGTTGAAATACTTGTGTAATCAAACTTGAATACCTAAAATCTAAAAAGAAAATCTCCTAATCAACGAACTAAAAATTTACATATAGAACATCAAATAAACTATTGCTAAAATATCAATCTCCTGTCGCCATTCCAAAAATTGATCATTTTCCTTGTCTTAAACTAATTTTTTTTTGCAAAAAGGAGAATCAATAACTTATGAGGAACACTTTTCCCAATAAATAGATCTCTCTCTCCTTCTATCAAATTTTGAATTTTAGCATGCATAAATATCGAACAGAAGAAATCATTGAAGCCAAGAATATTCACTTTCAAAAATATAACAATTAGTATACAAAAAAAAAAAAAAAAAAAAATTCAAGATTCATATTGTCAAAGTGAATCACATAACATGCTTTTGAAAGTAATTCAAAACAGATATTACACACTTATAAAAAATGTTCATTAATTAACCATGCTTACAAACTCCCAATATTCTAATTGATTAACGTGGTCAATATCTTAATTTCAATGCCATTAAGTGGCTCCAGAGGTCATAACTACAATGCCATTAAGTAACTTTAGGGGTCTAACTACAATACTATTAAGTGTCTTCACAAATCTTAACTAGAACGCCGTTAAGAGGCTTCATATATCTTAACTACAACACTATTAAGAAGCTTAAGAGATCTTTTGCTGCTGTAACCCCATAGCACAGTTACAGAACTCATTCCTACCGATATTTTCTCGATTATTTAGAGCATATATCATTTCTATTATTTTTACTTCAATAGATAATACTATGTTTCATGCAAGATTCAAAAATTTTTGTTTTACATGGTCAAATCCTAAAAAGGTAAGTTTTATGCATGCAAAAAATTCTTATGAAAAATTAAATATTTGTAGATGAAATAATTCTATAACAAATAAACCATTGATTTAAAATTCAATACGCAAAATTACCTATTTTAATACAAAAATAATCATGCAGGAAAAAAAAAATTCCAATAGATAGAGAACATAAATTTACTTACGCCAAGATTTTAAAACCTTTTAAAACCTAAAGTTTTTCTCATCTTCAATCTACCACTTAAGTATTTTCCACCAATTCTATAGCAAAAACAATAGTTTATTAGTACCCAAGAATGAAATTTCCTATGAATTTTCTAAAGAACAATATAAAAATTAATATTTTCTCACCTTTGTGTGTGGCTTCTCTATTTCCTACTCTATGGGTATTTATACTATTATGCTGGGTATTCTGTATAAACTAGAATTCTTATCTCCTTGAGATGAGAAGACAACTTTAATCCTAACTTTGATCAGTTTCAATCCCAAATAATGATAACTCATTACAATTTATTATGGGAAGATAATTTAGAATCTTAGTCTTATCATGATTATGTGGGTAAGCTTATGATTGACCTTTATCCAAAAATCTTAACTCCTTAGGATTTAATTATCATAAATTAAATGTTTTTTATAAATTAGTAATAATAATAATTAAGAAACTTTTGGGTATTACATTGTCACTTAGGTATGTATCTAACTGTCAATAGTAATTTCTTAAAATATTAGTTTTTGTCACCATTAGACCATATTGTGACAATAAATTTTTTGATACTTAAATAATACTTTTAGTTGCAAATAAAATTTATCGTCACATACTATGTATCATTTACAATGTCTCTTATCTTTTTATCACTACTATTACATTTGTTTTTGATAGTATGCAACATCATGGTGTTGTTGCAGATGGACTGAAGCACTTGTATGGTTAACGTGCTGTAAAAATTTGGTAAATAGTAAAGAATATAATACATGTAAAAGTTTATGTGACTATCCAAAATTTTCGATTAGCATGACTTGAAGTATAAAAAATGTAGTACAATAATGTATAAAAACATTGTCACAACTTCAAAACAATATTATAACACTCATGCTAGGGTTGCAATGGAATGGATTTTAATCTAAATTTAATTTGAATTCGATCTGATTATTTAGGATCTTTAATCAATAGAAGATTCTACGGATACAACTTGATTAAAAAAGTTCATAATTCAAAATAAATGGGGTAAATATGGATTTGGCTTGATCCGATCTATTAATAATTCGAATCCAAAATTAAAGGTGGATTTTTGGATGAAAGAAATAATGAGCTTCTAGGCAATATATCAATTCAAGTACTTTTCATATAAATTGTTAAATTTAGAGCTTATCAACATCATAATTACATTACTTGTTTCTCTATTTTTATAATAGAAAATAATACGGGAAGAATATTGAACAAGAGCAGAATGTGATGAGTATCCAAGAATGCAATGCAAATCTCAATTTGATCAAGATAAGTTTCTTTTTTTTTTTTTTCCATAAAACTTTAAGCCTATATAATGAGTTGATTGAAGAATCAAATATAACTATGTATTTATAATGTCAAATAAGTGTCATTATCAGCAATAGAACCTAAAGGCAATGATCTAGTGAATAAATATGATTATGTTATATTCTATTATTGTTTTTAAATGATCAACATACTTAAAACTTTATTCATTAATCTGTTGTGTGTAAATTTTTTTAAGAATGAATGTTTTGGGTTTGGATTCTAATAAATTTCTAGAAAAATAATGAATGTATGATGATTTTCAAAGTACTCAAATTTGGAATTTTTTTTAAGATATTTGATTTTTATTTGAATTCAGATATGATTATACCAACCACAGATCCCATAGAATCTTGAATTGAATTTGAATATAGCATATTGATGTTGGATTCGGATTCGAATTCAACATGATCTGATTTGAATCGATGCTTTGACATCCCTAATTGCTACATTAGCATACCAATTATTAAGATACAGGTATATACAAAACCACTTTGCAACATAGAAAAATAAATGGTAGGCTTCAAGGTCTATCAATATGATTTAATGCTTAATATTAATATTATAAAAATTACATGCATGACCAATACAGAGTGGAGCGATGAGGTATTCAAAATCTTTGAAATTAATTTCACTTTTGAAAGTTAATAAGCAAGCACTTGTCAACACGTGGGTAAGAAAATTGATAAGGCCAAATCTATCTGTCCAAAGGATTAATCGAGGGGTTATGTGAATGACTATTTACATCTACATTGCTTCTAAATTTTTCAAAAACTGCAACTTCCCCCTTCTTTGTGTCAAAATAACCAATACCTCCCTCAAAGGGAATACTGAATTATGGTCACACCTGTGCGGTTAGGGTTCTATCCAAAAATTACGTAAAGCATCAACCCTCACTCTTTGATGCAGAAAAAGGATAAAAAAATCCAAGAAATAACTTTTGTGTGTGGACAATTTTAGCTCGATTAACGATTCCAACTATCCACCGACTTTCATTGAGATAAAACATCAAACATATATTATCACTCCTCATCCCCATCGCAACTCTCTCATATCCACCATCCATTTTAGAAACTCCTTTTTTCTCCACTAGCAAGATCGAGAACCTTGCCTATCTGAACAACAAGAACTCCACCTTTTCCAACCCTTTTTTCATCTCCGCATCATATTAGATTAAGGTGATTCAAATAACTATAGATCCCCAGAGATAAGGCTACAATTCATAGATTGACCACTTTGCCAAATTCAATTGGGACCAAGGAGTAAACTCGATTCCAAGATCACAAGTGTGAAGAAAATTCGGGGTGGTGATAGATCCAATTTAGGGAACTTTATGACTTGACGCATCATTACATTTTGGTTATAATTTTCTCTATATATATAGGATCAAGGTATTCAAGCAGCTATAAGAGATAGAGCTACAATTCTTATGCTGGGATTTATTTCATATCCAATTAGGGAGTGTGAGAAAAATCCGCTGAAATGTTCTATTTCTGCAAAATTGGGATCCTAGGCAGTTCATTTTTTCAATTTGTATTCCTTCTCCAAAGTCAAAATGATTGTCCCCTATTTTAAAGTGTATCCCAAAAAATTTTGATCCTCAACTTAGTTGTCACGTAAGTTCACTTAAAAGAAATTCAAACCTGTATTTAAGTCTAACACCATAACCTAAGCTCTAATACCATTTTTCTCACACCCTTAATTTGGGATATAATACAACTGGGCTCCTAAACCCAGTGAACTCGCGAGCACTAAGTCATAGATATCACAATAAACTAAAATCCATAAGGTATTATTGTGATTCAAAAATATTGCAATAGAAGATAATTCAAATTGTTAAATTTCAAAATCAAACACCAATACGTAGAAATCAATCCTAACTATTATAGTCCTTTGGAAATTGTGTTCAACAATGACAAAAATTTAAAAGTAATACATCAAATTTGAATTATAACTAAGGAGCATCTTAGTATTTGATTGTCAACATCTCTAAAATTGATCAGCCTCTTCATTCTCAACTAAGTTCTTTGCAAAAATGGTTAGAAAATGGTATGAGCCATAAATCACCTAGTAAATAGTTTGTTAACTTTCTATTGAATTTGAGCAAGTTATATATTTAAAAAAATAAATAAACATAAAAAATTCATGCTATTCTTTTGAGTAAAACAAAATGTAAACTTTCAATGATAAAACAATTTGAAAAAAAAAAATGCACATGTACCATGTCATATTTTTGGCACTAAATCGGGCTAATGATGACAAAATCATTTTCATGAGGACATCTGGAGCTATATTTTCAAAACTTTCGGGCTTGGAAAAAACATTTCAAAGTGTTCTTCTTTTTTTAAAAGAAAATGGAGTGAATCAACTTTCAATAGTAAAATACGTCAAAAAAGGATATATACATATAGTGTGTGACCACTTTTTTGCAATAAAACATATAATAAATCAAGAAATCAAACTTAGTCCAAATTATATTTTTAGATACTTGTAAGTTTTTTTTGGTAATTTCTAAACATAGCAAAACATATAACTCATTACATTTTACATAACTATGCTCCTGAAATTTATGATTCAAATTACTATTGTTAGGATCTTCTCCAAAGTTGAATCTTGATTATGATTTCCTTGTTTAGATTTTGATTACAACCAACCAAACTCTTTGTTTCACTCTTATAACTTTAGAAAGTCACCATTTAGAGATCTTTCTATTTACTAACCATGACAGGCACATTTTAGCAAGTTATCATTGACAATGAAAAGGAAAGATGAACAACTGCCAATACAATAAAGGAAACAACGAAATACTTGCCAGAGATTATGTCCTGTGAATAATCTATAAAGAGAAATCCTTGTCAGACATAGTCATAGAAATAGTCAACATCTCACAATATACTTTATGAGCCTTTAGTTGTTTGCATCCAGTTGAGTGAGTACTTATGTATTGCTGTCATATAGTCAGCCTTTGTAGCAATGCAAGTTCGAACCTTTTGGCATTTTGTATCTTATGCCTACTTTTCTTCTAATAAAATTACAGGTTCAAAATCCTAAGTGTCTTGCCGCACTTCTATAAATTTTTGTGTCTCTTTACCTTATTCTCAGTAGTCTTTTGACTGTTTCAATACTCTAGTTTACAACATTTACCTTTCACTTATAATACACCCTATAAACTTTCAATTGGCATCGGAGCCAAATCCTCTCTAAATATGGCCACCTTTAGCTTTGATATCTATGCAGAAGGCCAATCTCATACCCGTCTTCCTCTGTTTGATGAAACAAACTATCCCACTTGAAAAAATAGAATTAAAAAATTCTTTATAGCCTTAGACTATAATCTCTAGAGCGTTGTCATTGATGAACCCCTCATTCCAACTAATTCAAACATGACACGAAAGGGCAGATTGGAACTTACTGTGGAAGGTAGGAAAGTTTTGTCAACCAGTAGCAAGGCTAAGAGCATCTTACCCTGTGTCCTTATTAAAGAAGAATACAACCGTGTCAGCACATGCTTTTCAGCAAAAGAGATGTAAAATATGATATAAATCACCCATGAAGGAACTTCTCTGGTAAAATTAGAGAGAATTACACCTTTTTACTCACCAATTTGAAATGTTTTCAATGAAAATAGATGAATCTATAAGTCAAATGTGTGCTTGATTTATGGAAATCATAAACCCAATGTTCGCCCTGGGAAAAGTCATATTAGAAAATGAGCAAGTTAGAAAGATATTGAGATCCTTGCCCAAAGAATGGAATCCAAAAGTTACAGCTATCCATGGGGTGAAGAACCTTAAAAAAATGACAATGGGTTAACTCATTGGTTCTTTCACCTGACATGAGATGACACTTCTGAGCAAGGAAAAGAGTTTCGAGAGCAAAATCAAGAAGAACACAGCCTTCAATACAGAAAATAGAGACTGGAATGAAGACTTAGATGATGTTGATGAGGAAACATTAAATGAGGAAATTGCCATGATCACAAAATGATTAATTGCCTGTTTGTTGTCATTTTCAAACCCATTTTCATTTTCTCCTCAAAATGAAAATAGAAAACTATCAACTGTTACACCATTTTCTCATATGTTTTCATTCCCAAAACTCACAAGATGTCCCAAACCAGAACAAAGTTCCAAACTGGAAGCCATAACAATTACTTGGGATGACTCTGTTTTTGATAAATTTGATGTCGAGGATAACTGTATAATGGCGGACAAGCAGGTAACTTTCAATTCAGCCAGTAATATTGAAATTTTTGAATTTGAATGTGAAAGTACCAGTTCCTTCAACTTGCATGCTAAATGTCATAATCAGTTAACTGCATTAGAAATTGAAATAAACCTTCTTAAGAATTAACTATAAGAAATTGTAAATGAAAAATTAGATTTATTTTGTGTTTACAACAACATTATTAAGAAAGGGACTGAACAAAGAAATAGAATAGTTCAAAAAAATCAAGTGTCAGAAAGAAAGACAAAAGAACTTCTTGATGAGAACTACTTAATGAAAATGAGAATCAAAGGTAAAATGCTTGTAATTGTCAGAGAGTTTAGAAATTCTAGAATCTATCATTCATGTAATCATGTCGGTCACCTATCTTATAGATGTCCAATAAAAGGACTTATTAAAACTAAGTATGTCTAGATTAAGAAATCTAATGATTTAGGACCCAGTAATTGTGGGTGCCTAAAAAATTAAACATCTATGATTTTGGAACTAACAGAGAAAGGAAATGAGAAATGGTATCTAGACAGCGGATGTTCCAAAGACATGGCAGGAGATATGTCTCTCTCAAATCTATAGGAAATAAATGGTGGAAATGTACTATTTGCAGACAACACCAAAGGTAAAATCATTGGAAAAGAAACTATGGGAAAACACACTGGAACTTCCAATGAGAATGTATGGTTAGTGATCGAACTAAAACACAATCTACTAAGCATCCATCAACTTTATGACAGTGGATACTAGGTATAATTCAAACCTTCATTGTGCATTATCTCCAAAGATGATGAAACAGTGTTCACTGTCACTAAGGATAGAAACATTTATTGCATCAATCTAAATGACCTCTTAAATCAAAAGGTTGAATATCTTATTGCATATGAAGATACTAGTTGGACATGGCATAGATATCTAGGACATGCCAACATGAAATTATTGAATCACATTGCTAAAAGAACCTTTTAGAGGAATTTTTAATCTGGGATTTATCAAAAACAAAGTTTGTGATGCTTGCGAGGAAGAACCTCTTTCAAACTAATAAATGATGCGATAGCATCTAGGCCTTTAGAACTGTTTCACCTAGATCTCTTTAGACCAATGAAAACTTAAACCTTAGGTGGAAGCCCATATATGTTTGTAATAGTGGATGATTTCTCACAATTTACTTGGCGATGTTTTCTCTCTCACAAAAGTGATGTATTAATGTCATTCATTCCACTCAAAGAAAATTCAGAATGAGAAAGGTAAGATTATCAAAGCTATTAAAGTGATCATAGACTGGAATTTGATAACATGGATTTGAGTAACCTTTGTGATGAAGTTAGCTATGATCATGATTTCTCTGCTCCAAAAACACCTCAATAAAATAGGGTTGTCGAAAGAAAAAAAATAGGGTACTTGAAGGAATGGCACGATCTATGCTAAATGAATATGGTCTTCCAAAAGCTTTCTGGGGAGAAGCAATAAACACTGTATGCTACATTATCAATAGAGTATTCTTAAGACCCTTCATCAAGAAAACACCATATGAACTATGGAAGGGACAGACTCCAAACATCTCCTATTTTTGAGTCTTCGGATGTAAGTGCTATATCTTCAATGATAGAGATCCTCGAGGTAAATTTTATTCAAAATCTGATGAAGGCATCTTTGTTGGTTATTCATCTCATAGTAAAGTATATAAAATATTTAACAAAAGAGAAAGGGAGAAAGGGTGGTCTAAGAAACAATCCATGTTCTATTCGATGAAACTCACCCCTCTACTGCTAAGGAAACCTTGAGCATAGAATTTGCAGGAGTAGATCAAATTATTGAAGTTTTGGAGAAGCAAGCTGAAAGACCTGAAGAAAATGAGATGACATAAAGTACCACCAATGGAAGTTCCAACTCGGATGGTGAAGAAAGAAAAAGGAAATACAAACATGCTTCTAGTCATCCAACTAACAACATTATTGGAGATCCTCATGTAGGAATTACAACCAGATCTAAGGTAAAAGAGGATCACAATGATTGTACTAATTTTATGTTCCTATCTATGTCAGAAACTAAAAATATCAAAGAAGCTTTGAAGGATAACTCCTGGGTTTGTGCAATGAAAGAAAAAGTACCCCAATTTGACAAAAACAAGGTCTGGAACTTGGTGGAAAGACTCTCCAATCATCCTGTCGTAGGAACAAAGTGGGTTTTTCACAACAAACTTGATGAAAAAGGTATGATTGTAAAAAATAAAGCTAAATTGGTTGCTAAAGGATACTCCCAGCAAGAAGGTATCGACGCTTGCATTTAACCTATTCATCATATAAGGATTTTACATTATTTCAAATGGACGTAAAAAGTGCATTTTTAAATGGATGGATCAAAAAAGAGGTTTTTGTAAAACAACCACCAGGATTTAAAAACTCCAATTTTTCAAATCATGTTTTCAAACTGTCAAAAGCTCCTTATGCTCTAAAATAGGCTCCAAGAGCCTAGTATGAACGTTTAAGCATTTTTTTGTTGTCCACAGGATTTCTCTGGGATCTACTAATAACTTTTTTCACCAAAAGTCATCAATCAGACATTTTGTTAGTACAAATTTATATAATAATATTATATTTGGTGGAACTTCAATTGAGCTTTGTGATGATCTTATCTCATGCATGAAAATTGAATTTGAAATGAGTCTTAAGGAACAACTCAGTTTCTTTCTTGGTTTACAAATTAAACAGACCCCCAAAGGAATTTTTCTATGTTAAGGGAAATACATCAAAGAGCTCCTAAAAAGGTTTGGCATGGAAGATCGTAAAGAAATTGCTATCCCTATGACCCCCAACTGGAAGTTGATACCACAGAAAAAGAAATTGATGAGTCTATGTATCATGGAATTATTAGTAGTTTATTATATCTCACTGTGAATAGTCCAAACATCCTATTTGTTACTAGTCTACGTGCTCGATTTCAATCAAACCCCAAGGAATCTCATCTAAATGCGGTAAAATGAATCCTTTGGTATCCAAAAAGATCTCTCCATTTAGGTCTATGGTATCCTAGATCATCATCTTTCTTTCTTGTTGGATTTTTTGATGCTGATTATGTAGGATGCAAAGTTGAACGCAAAACCACCACTGAAACTTGCCAACTTCTTGGTGATTGTCTTGTAAGCTAGTGCTATAAAAAATAAAGTGTGGTTGCACTCTCAACAACAAAAGCTGAATATATGGCATTGGGAAACTATTGCACATAAGTAATATGGATGAAACAAACACTTAGTGACTATGGATTAAATTTCTCTTGCGTATGTATTTACTGTGATAACATAAATGCAATAAGTATCATAAAAAATCTAGTTCACCACTCACGCACAAAGAATATAGAAATTCATCATCACTATATCAGAGATCATGTTGCAAAAGGAAATTTTTGCATTGATTATGTGGCTAACTCTCATCAATTTGCTAATATTTTCACAAAACCTTTGTGTGAGGAAAGATTTTATTTCTTTAAAGAAAAATTAAGAATTACTTCTTTTCCCGCTTAATTTTAGTAAAAATTTCTTTCCAAAAATAAAAGTCTAATTTTGGCCTCTTGTATTCTAAACTCTTTAACTTGCCTTTATTATATCAATTACATTCAAGAGTTTTTCTACAGACATTATTCTTGGTATCATAAATCTCCTTTAAACTGCCTGACTATATTACTAAAAAATTGGTCTTCTCTCTCTCCACTGGGCAACCACTCATCTTCTCCAATGGTGCCATCTTCCTTTTGTCGTTGTCTTTGGAAGACTGTTCTTCAACCAACCTCGCCTAAAGATACTGAAACTTCCCATTGCTGTCATCTCGTTGTTTCCAATAGTAAGTCTGAACTTTCTCCACCACCGAGTCACCATGCATATCCTTATCCAAACCCTCCTTCCAATAATAAATCAAATCCTGCTATAGTTCTCTCCCCTGTTTGCACTCCCTCACCAATTTTAGTTCACAAAACACCATCCCTATCTCTAAAAAAATCTCCATCTCTACAAAAATTCACTGACTCTCTCTAGCAATTAGGATTCTCTCTGTACCTTCAAATCTGAAATTCTCTACATAACAAACAGCGAATCTTTTGCCTCGATTCGAAATTGCCACATTAACAGAGGAAGGGGGATTGACCTTACCAACATTCCTCACTCTCTAGTGTTATAGTGGGTAGATAACTTGGGCTGGAAAACCCTAACGAGTATAAATAAGCCCACATATCCTTTTCTAGTAACAATCTTTTACGTAAATCTTTCATCTGAAGTGGATCCTATATCACACTCACTCATTCTTCACTCATCTATTCTAGGCACTTCCATCACTCTGACAACAACCAAAGTTAATCAATTTTTTAGCTTGGAAAATAGTGGGATAAAATTTTTTGATTTTGGAGGTGTTCTGGTATTGCTTTCAATTTATCTCATGCTAAAGGTCTTTTCTAGAGAGGGAAATCTCATAAACTGTCTAAGGAGAAGCCTTAAACATGCTCTATATCGATCATATCTTTCTTTGCAGGCTTATCACTCTTACAATTTTATCCAGTACATCTACTAGTGGAGCCCACTCCACAGACATGAATCGTTTGTCTATTTTTCTGATTTACATGGCGATCACTGGGCAATCTGTCAATGTTGGACACTTAATCTTACATTACATTCACTATTCCTTCAACCATTCTTCAAAAAATTTCCATATAGCATGCTTTTAACTCAAATCTTTGAAAAAGAAAATATTTTCTTACCTTCCTCCTAGGTTGAAGATCCTACTGAGTAGAAAATCATTGACTTACAAAGTATAAGGAAAATGAAAATTTAGTATGGGGAAGATGGTGTTTAGTTTAAGGAACATCCACCTCTGTTGCTATTCCTACACCACTACGCCAATCTTATGGAGCCAAGGGAAAAATTCCTATCTATATTGTCCCTAATTGTATTACCGACACTCACTCTACTACCTCAGATGTGGTCACATCCAAAAGATAACCTCTTCTGAAAGTTCCACTCAATTAATTCTCAGCTCTCTAGATGTACCATTTTCTAAAGTCACTGATCTTCAAACATAAATCTCCATTCTTACCACTACTATTACTTCCATTTAGACTCAAGTTGCTACCCTGTCTGCATCTTTTGCTGACAAATTTAAACATTCTCGCAACCTTCTTAGTGACTTTCATCATGACGTCAAGGACTTTCGTCACAGCCTTCACAAGCGGTTGTAGAGATTAACTTTTTGATGATAAAGGAAGAGAATAGTGGCTCATTCATTTGCACTGCACTCCTTGTTTCTCCCGGATATACATGTTTTGGCTATTTGTTTCATCTATTAGAAACTAAGGATAGCTACTGCTACTTTAATTATGATATTGCACTTATGTTTTTGGTTAACTGTTTAGGACAATTGCTACTTCTTTTTATTGTGTGACTACTATGCTTACGTCCTTTTTAAGTGCTCAGTTGTACTAATAGTTGGGGTTGTATTTTTAAATGCTCATGTCCTTACTTATTCAATATGTTAGTTCAGTTGTGCTGATTATTGGGTACTTTACTCAGCAATAGTTATATAGCTTATGCTTCTCAATGCTAAAAAAAACTAGGGGAAGAAAATTTTTCTTGAAAAGTTGTTGCAATGTTGCTCATTTTGTGCACTTGATAAGGGGAGGTTGTTTTTTCTTGGTCATTACCAAAAAGGGGGAGATTGCTAGGCTCTTATCCAAAGTTGAATCTTGATTATGATTTCTTCATTTAGATTTTGATTATGACCAACCAAACTCCTCGTTTCACTCTTATAACTTTGGAAAGTTACCATTCAGAGACATTTTTGTTTACTAACCATGATAGGCATATTTTGGCAAGTTATCGTTGGCAATTAAAAGGAAAGATGAACAACTGCCAATACAATGAAGGAAACAGCAAAATGCTTGCCAAAGATTATGTCCTGTGAATAGTTTATAAAGAGAAATCCTTGTCAGACATAGTCAATGTCTCATAATATACTTTATAAGCCTTTAGTTGCTTGCATGCATCCAATTGAGTGAGTACTTGTGTGTTGCTGTCATATAGTTAGCCTTTGTAGCAGTGCATGTTCCAGCCTTTTGGTACTTCGTATTTTGTATATGCTTTTCTTCTAATAAAATTGCAAGTTCAGAATCCTAAGTGTTATTACTTAGGTAGTGGAGTAGGGTTACTGAACTACTATAAATCTTTGTGTCCCTTTACCTTATTCTCAATAGTCTTTTGATTGTTTCAATATTCCAGTCTACATTATTTACCTTTCACTTACAATACACCCCATAAACTTTCAACTATTTTAACATGTTAGTGAGGTCAAAGATTTGTCACTATAACATAATAGCATGGTTAGAAATTTATTACTTTAACCTAATAGCATAGTTTATAAATTTAATATCATAACTTGACAGCGTAGTTAAAAGTTTACTACTTCAGTAGTATGGTCCAAAAATTTGTAGCTATAACCTGGTAGCTTGATTAAAAATTACTACTTCGGGTTTGCTTTTCATAAGTTCTAATTGGTTTCACAGTTGTAAATTAAAAATAAATTCACTTAGAGTATGAACTAAAAGCACAAAACTCTTTCAATTTTGTTAAGCTGATAAAAAAGTGACAGACCAAAACACACCCAAGTTCCATTGCGCTTTGCAACAAAAATTTGAGATTGAACATCAAACTTCTGTGCATCAACATAACAGATTAGATTACTGAAAAAATTTAAGATCAACAATAGATTCATGTGATCACAAATGCATCAAGCACATCTATTCCAAAATATTTTAAAAGCAACCAATATTTCAAACACCAACTCATCACACAAATTGTAAATTTCCATGAAGCACAAAGTTCAAATAGAAATATGTCCATAGATTTTAAGAAGGTGAATTTCTAATTGTACATGCAGGATATTGACCTAATAATTAAAACATAATCATAACTAAAATATCATAAATACAACTAGAAGACTAAGAAGTAATGCACAAAATAAATCGCCAAATTGGAGTAGTACTTTGCCCTCAAAGTTAAAAAAGAATATACAAACACGACGAAAGGCATCAAGGAAAATAAAATAACAAAATGATAAAAAGAAGAACATAAAAAGGAGAAGGATAAAAATACACCCTAATCAATCTTTAGCATCTTCATCATCCTCAACTTTTGGGGGTGGATTTGTAGTATGGTGGTGGTGGTAGATGTAGCATGGTGTTGGTGTCCAAACTAAACATCTAACTTTGCTATTGAAGCACTATTTAATCGCCTCGATTTGCTGAATGTTATGCATCCAAAACTATTGAAACTCTAAATGCAGTTGCTCAACCTCTATTGCCAAGTAGTTCTCGATAGGATGACTATAAAGGGAACATTAAAGGTAAGGGTGTTGATGGGTTTGTACCGTGGGCCTATACCATGGTCTCTTGCTGTTTGATCTTTATCGTTTAAAATCTTTTGGATAGTTATCTCATCAATTATAAGCCTTTGTGGGAGCAATTCTTCAATTTTATCCCAAGTAATTAACTCCCATATTCTTACATAAATCAATGATAAGCGACGAAACCATAATCCTGCTTAGCAAAATTGGTTGTCATATAATTTTTGTGAAAATGAGTTTGCTAATACTAATATGTATGCCATAAGCTATGACATATAATAATTTGGCACACGTGTTATTACATAACTAATGTGTAAGTTGAGGCAACATCCAAGTGGTCACAAAATGCATCGAAACCTTGGCTTCTTTTTTTAAATCCTTAAATTTACAAGAGATATGAAGGCCCCTTACTATTTTTCATTAACACCCTCAACACAAAATAAAGAATTTCTCAAAATTGAATCTCCTAGCCATGTACTTCTGAAACTGATCACCATCTATCTCTAGGATCCCATAAAACCATTTAGTCATTTTACTATCAAATGGCACCAAACATCCTCGATCAAATATCATTTTGTCTTGGTATTCTGTTGCATTCACGTAGAACTCATGTGCTATAGGAACAACTGCTACATGTGGTTATTTATCAAATTTGGTCTATCCCTTAGATCACATATTATGCAAAAAATACCCATCGTAAAAAGGACCTCATCAAAACCTCTCTCTAGAATAGGTTATTTTGCTCTCAATCTCTATTGATGCTGCTCTATATGTTCACCAATGCCTTTTTATCAAATCCTTTAAATGAATTAGTTCGGGCTCCTGTTGGTATCATTCCCAACAACAAGATAATCACAATCTATGTATGTAAATATCAAGAAGTAATCCAATCTACAATTAACCCAACAATCAATCACTTTCTGAACTACTAAAGTCTTTGAAATAGTCAACTCCCAACAATCAAGGTAATATAACACTTACAACTCAATTTGCATAAAATTGCTAAAGCAACACTTCAGCAAACAATTACCACCACAACATCCACAATCATATAAAAACCTTTTCTAAAATTTTCAATACAATCAACAAACCCACATTATTGCTCAAAGCTTCACAAAACTTCACAAGAAAAGTGATTCCCAAGTACTAAAAGTTAAAATTTCTTGAAGATATTTGTGCAAGAATGCAATGTTCTTCCAAAAAATTTGATTACCTCATAATGTGAGTTTCCTCGCACAAAAAAACTTCAACCTTGACTATCTTGATTGAAATTAAATAAAAGCCTACCTGTGAAATTGAAGTGCCTAAAGTGGAGACAAGAACGAGATAATGTCTTATGCAAAACATTAGAGGAAAGTAATTGAGGATTTAGAATTAAGTTTAGTAGGGGTGAACAAAGTTCTAGAGATTATTTGTGTTTTGAGAGGGAAAGAGTTATGTGAAAGGGTTTAAAGAAGAAAAGAGTTTTTTACTTGGATTTTATTTTATTTTATTATTTTTAATAATAATATTGAAAATAATCTTAAAAAATTGGAAGGATGGCATAGTGCCCCATTTGGGCACCGCGTAGCCTACGTTTTTGTTTCAGGCACTAGAATGTTAGGGTATTGCGGTGCCTAGAACAGAAGTGTGGGCATGATAGTGCCCAATGGCACCCAAAGTGGGAGCTAAACAAATGCGTAGGCATTGCGGTATCTATAGACCTTGTTTTCGATGCTAGTGCCTAGGATATTTGGACACTACAATGACTAAAATAGATGCCTGGGTGCTGCAATGCCCAAACTAGATGCTGTGGCAATTGTGAACATTGTGCAACTAGTATCTTTGGGCATTGTAATGCCCAAATTGGTAATTGCGACATTTGGTTTTCTTTTTCTTTTTCTATTTTTAAATTTTTATTAGTTTATTGTTTAATAAAAATTAAATTTCATTTTTTAATCTATATTTGATGTAATAACCAGAGTCCTATTCTCCTAAAATGTACTAGCCAACTCAAATATGGCATGAACACCATATCCTGGTAATTTGTTTTGTGTTGTCCATACCATGTTCACTAATTGTCAGAATTTCTAGTAGGCAATGATCATTTAACATGCCGTCAGTTATATGTTTGTATTAGAATCCATAGAACTCAAGGTTTAGACCTACCTGTTCAATTTTAACTCTTAAAACTCATATTAGCCCCTCTGTAACTTAGTTATTCACTTTTAAAAAATACTATCTTGATTCGGCCGTTGTAAAAGGAACATCAATATACTCTAAATCAATACTTAACTCTAATTCAATATTATATTTCTAAAATGAATATTTGTCAACTCTAAATCGATTATATGCTTGTAAAGTAGAAAGATCATCAATCCACATACTAGTTCAACTCTAACTAGAATATGCCATCCTAACAAGACCATTATCTCTAACAAATTGTAGCCATTTAATTCTAATTCGATTATGCCCTTCTTAAAGGAACATAGCACATATAATTCTATCACAAATCCACCTTATAATTCTTACCATACAAAAATGGGAATATTACATCACCCTCCCATCTTATACACATATACGACACTCGAGAAATAATAAGATGCTTCTAGGGTTTCATGGCAACAATGAAAATTTTGATGAACAAAAAAGATGATTGGTGCAAGAAATTGCTGCAAACATCATCTCATTTCCAAAATCATTTAATTTTTTCCAATGATAATTCAAATAATGATTTCATAAATTAGTGCTCTTTGTTTCACATTAATAAAACCAGCAATACACATTTTTACTAAAATCAGGAACACTATTGCAAATTGAACATCGATGGTATAGTTCTAAGCCTAACAAAACTGAATGTGAAAAAAATGATCAAAACTAGGATATAAAATTGCATAATGACCAAAGTGATTAGCAAAAATTCAAATAGAAGAAAAGTTATGCACAAGCAGCTGCTGCTCTATCGATATGTGGAGCTTGGCCTGGCTTTGGCAAATCATCCTGTTAATGTAGAAAAGAAATCACAACAAATAAGATATGGCTTCTGAATCAATAGCATAAAATAAAGAAGAAGCCAAGATACTTTTCAAAAAAAAAGAAAAAAAAAGATCCTGTGATTTTAGAATCAACTTCTTTAAGTATCATTGGGTTGTGGGCAATGCAAATTGACAAATCACATTGAGGTAGTACAAAGGTTTATATTAGAATTTCCCCCCCATCTTGCATTATCTATAATTATTTTTCTTTTGTTTTTTCCATGTAAAAAAATTAGTTAATCAGTTTGGGGCGTAACAACATTTATTTTAGCTGTAAGCATGTATATAAATGCCCATGCATCTTTCTCATTAATAAACACAGAGAATTTTTTTTCAAGTTTGCATTGCATTCCTCTCCACTTTACAGCTTTAATATGGTATCAGTTGATTCTTCATCTCATCTCCCCTGTGCCTCTCGTTCCTTCTAATCTTCTCCTTTGATCTCTTTCTCATCTTCTTTTTCCTTATTTCTCTCTTTTCCTCCATGCAAACTGCTTATTTAGTCAATTTCTCCATGACCGAGAGTCAGTTAGCCATGGATGATGCTTGCAATCCGTATTTTCTTCATCACTTTGATGGTTCAGGGTTGGTGCTTGTCTCGCAACAGCTTAACGGTGATAATTTCGCCGCGTGGAGCTGCACCATGTGTATCACCTTGTCTGTGAAAAATAAGCAAGGTTTTGTTGACGAATCGATTTCAAAACCTTCAGTTGATAATCCAAATCTTCTCAATCCCTAGGTTAGAAAAAATAATATGGTAATCTCTTGGATAATCAACTCCATGTCTAGAGAAATTTCTGTGAGTATTATTTTCTCCGACAATGCTCAAGAGATTTGGAAGGATTTGGAGGACCAATATAAGCAAAATACTAGTCCATGCTTATTTCATCTCCAACGTGAACTAGTTAACCTTGCACAGGGAAGTAATTCTATTGTTGTCTATTTTACTTGACTCCAAACCATTTAGGAAATATTGAATAACTACCAGCCTCACTGTACTTGCAGACACTGCTCTTGTGGCGCTATGCATGGATTCACAGATTACTATAATCGTGAATATGTTTTGGCCTTTCTTATGGGACTTCATGAGCTTATGCTCAAATAAGGAGCCAGATCTTATTGTCGAATCCTTCACAGTTGATTAGTATGGTATTTACTTTATTAGCTCAGGAAGAGCAACAATGGTCTCTTAGTAATGGCATAATTGCTGATCCAGTTGCAAACATAGTATTTGCTCTAAAGATAAACATTCACAAACCACTGAACAAATCTTCCAACAACAAAAAGGAGAGACCATATTTTACTCATTGTTCTTACTATGGTCATACCGTGGAAACTTGCTGCAAGGTTCATAGTTGTCCACTGCGTTATAAGTTCAAGCGTTGCAATCACACAGCAACCGATAGGCAATCTTCCAAATTTATCCAGTGTCAATCCAATTTCTAACTCTCAGCCTAAGGAAGGTTCCAACAATTTCTTTCAATCTCTAACTTTATCTCAGTATAGCTAACTAATCGAACTTCTCTCCGCTCATAAAATTGCTTCCACCAATTCCATAGGCTCAGATGTTCTCGCTACTTCCTACTATACAGGTATCTGTGCCTGGGTTAACCTATCTGCTTCTTCTAGCATATGGATAGTGGACCCTGGAGCCTCAAAGCATGTATGCTCCGATTACATTCTATTAACAACCTCACATGTATCCAAAACTCCACTGTCACTCTTCCTAACCGTACCTTCATTCCTGTTCACTTAATAGGCAATATCGTCCTTAAATCTAAGTTGGTTTTAAAGAATGTGTTGTATGTTCTTGAATTCAATCTTCAACTCTTATCTATCAGTGCTTTTCTCCTACTCAGTCCCCATCTCCAAGTTATATTTTATGCTAATCATTTTCTGATTCAAGACCTTTGGAGCTTGATGACAATTGGCAAGGGTGAAAACTTTGCCGATATTTACTTACTCAACTCTAGTTCTCTTCATGAACCTGATGCTACTTTAATCAATAAAGTTTCAGCTCATTTGTGGCATAACTGGCTAGGCCACTCCTCATTTGAAATACTTCAAGTTCTAAAGTCTTTGTTGAAATGTAATACCAATGAAAATTTCCTTCCATGTACTATATGTCCCTTAGCAAAATAGTGTTATCGTCCTTTTATATCACACAATCATATGTCTAAATCCCCTTTTGAGTTGATCTATGCTAATGTTTGGGGACCCTTTACTACCCCTAAACACATGGGACACCATTTCTTCATCACATTGGTTGATGATTGTACTCTATATACATAGACATTTTTAATAAAACATAAGTCGAAAGTTTCCAAAATCAGCCCTAGATTTCATTATTTGATCCTTACTCAATTCGGTACTTCTAGTAAGAAATTTTGAATTGATAATGCTAAAGAATTCACCTTACATAAATTTTTCAACAAACACAGCATCATCTATCAAACCTCATGTGTTGAGACCCCTCAATAGAATGCTATTGTTGAAAGAAAACATCGACACCTTTTTAACGTAGCCCGTGCTCTATATTTTCGATCTCACATCCCTTTATCATTTTGGAATGAAACTATTCTCATTGCGACATACCTCATCAATTGCTTATCTTCACATCTTCTACACAACAAGTCTCCATTTAAGCTCTTTCACCAAACTAAACTAGACTACAATTATATTTGAGCTTTCAATTATCTTGCATACAGCTCCACCATCCAAGCTCATTGCACCAAGTTTAATCCTCGAGCTATTCCTTATGTCTTTCTTGGCTACCTAAGTGCCACTAAGGGCTACAAGCCATATGATCTCACTACTAAATGACTTCTTGTGTCTTGTCATATCGTATTTCATGAGCATATTTGCCCCTTCAAAGATCCTCCAACTACTCTTATTGACCCCTTTCCCAATTTGGTGTTTTCCTCTTATAGAGGTTATTTAATTTACAATTTTTTTACTCCACAAAGTTAACACTTCTCCGTGGAAGAAAACATGATAGTGAATGAATGTCTATGTCTCTGTGGGTGAAAATGAGCATGAGGGAGAGAGTAAAAGTGGCACATATATATTTCCTCAGCAAGGTGAGTCATGTAGAGGGAAACTCTTGTAGAAACAAAAGTATGCATATGTGGCAGTAAAAAGGCATTAAATTTAAAATAGTAAAATAATCCAAATAAATAAAGTAGCATAAAGAGCAAATTACATTAGATAAAGTTGATAAAATTGACCCTTGGATGCCTAAAATACTAAGGAGGATTTGTCGATAACCTTCAACACTTTGGACTTTGGAGTGAACTACACATGTATAGCACCCCACTCAGGATACCCCTAAGCTGAGATGTCACTCCGATTCAATCTTAAATTGAACTAAAAATACAATCAATAGAACCACTAGAAAATCTTTCAAAACTTATCAAAGAGAGTAATGGATTTTAATTTAAGCAAACCTTAACAAAAGTACTATATACAAACTATAACTAATCCCATAATATTTAACACAATATATACACCTTACAGATGTTAAATTCAGACCTAACATATCACAACATCTCTAGAGTATACAAAATGTCAAAGAGTACCCATAAACATATACAAATATTTTTCTATTACAAGATCTCGAAGCATAACATAATATTTGAGAAAATCTAAAAGCACACATAACCATTAATCTATTACAAAAGGTAGATTTCTAGTCCTAGCCTGAAATCCAAGTCCCTCGTCAAAACCTTTCTAGGAAAAATCAAGAATAATAGAGAGGATGAGTCTTAAAGGCTTAGTGAGAGATTTACAAAAAACAATCACATAGATCTGTAGCAAAATCGAAAGTTCAACAGAAGATGTGCAAGCATGGCATTGAAAAGATGACACAAATGCAGCAGAACAAAGATATTTCAAATTGCAGGCTATCAATTCAGGAGTTGTTACTATTGGCTTGAATGGCCCGGCCAGCTCAATCGATTTACTGTGGGAGGTATCGCCATTGGCCAACTCAACCGAATTACGATGGGACGTATTGTTGTCGGCTCGTTTGGCCCTGAAACATCAGCCCAAACTAGACCAGAAAACTACACCATTCTTAATACTCCATGATCAAACTACAATTAGTTAGGAAATAGTTAAAGTAAAGCATATTTGAATAACATATACAATCCAATAGATCATAACAGGATAGACATATCAGACTCCATATTCTAGTCAAACTAAACTCATCTAAGTGTAATTTCTTGGGACCTGACACCTAGGGAACAACCCTGGCTCATCATTGACACATAGGGAATAACCCCCTAGTAGTATCGCGGATACCCAGGGGATAGCCCCTAGTAGTAGCACGATTCCAAGCATTATACTAGAATTAGCACTCGGCCAATATATCTCTGTGCATATATCAAACATCATCAAAAAAAATTCTGATAAGGCGAATTAGTAACGCACAGGATAGATTAAAACAAACCAACAGGACCAAACATGTGATAAGTGGAATGAATTCAGACAGATCGATATCAAGCAAGACAACATGAGTTCTTGGTGCTAGAACAAACAGGCTAAATTCTTATGGGGAACAAATTCAAGAAGCTAACCTCAAGGGGACATACTAAACAGTTAATAGATAACAAACAATATTCTAAATGATTCATGGATTTCAATGAACAAGATACAGTTACATAATAGAAACAAGATTAACCCACATAAAGGTGTAACACCAACAATAGATAGGTATATAAAACAAATGCCAAACTGGAAGACCCTTATAAAGGTTTATGATATAATAAATAGATAACAATCAAGAGTTCAAATAATAACAAAATTCAACAATCGATAATCAATTATTTCCCAGAACAAGAACAACTTAAACCTCAAAGGGGTATACAACAAATAACAAATAGGCGTATAAAAGTTAAATACTAGAGTGATGGACCCTCGTCTCAATAGCTTTAGAAATGTTGTCACCATCTACTGGTCTGCGGGACCCAATTCCTCATCACCTATCCAAAAGGGCGGGCTCACTGTTAGAATCCTCATTCTATCCTATAATTATAATTATACAAATAATAGCCTAAAGTCGATAATTACTCAGTTAATACAGTAATTTAATGTTTGTCTTGGCATTATCATTATAAAACGTGTTAATTACATTGTTATTACAAAAATATTCCCTGTGTTCACATCGATTCTGATAAAGAGATCCAATCAAGCCCTTAATTACATAATCAACTAAGTAACAATATACTAAATCAATAACAACAGTCCAACTATCCTTAATAACCCAATTTTATCACTTAGGTCTCAAATCCACAAAATTAAGGTTTAATCACTTAATTAACTCAATTATCCCAAAGTTATTACGTAATAATACAAAATTCAGGCCTATTAATACATTCAATTGCATATGCATGGTCTATTTTTCGAAAACCCATATTAACTCCTTCATCTTTCTTAATAATACACAAGATTTTGTAAAATAAACAGTATAAAATATCAGTTCCAACTTGTCATTATCCAAGACATCTCAACTGGAGACTCAAAATCACAAACCAACTATATCATCACAATCATTGCGACAAGGCAAAGAATCTGCCACAGTAACGCCGCCATGCTGTCTGCTGTTGATAAAAATGGTCAACACCACTACCGTTCGAAATGTCTCAGCTCTAGCAATCTAACACCCACATTAATTTTAAGATTTGCTGCTAAATTGACCCTCAATCGAAGCTTCAAAGTTGTTGCGCAACTACTCATAGTCATCTCCCATTTTTTTAATTTTTCCGCCATTGGTGGATGGTTCAAGATATTGAAGGTACCGAATCAAACCCTGAGCTGAGCTCTATCAGGAACACTACACAGAATTGAGTTTTCACCACTGCTCCACCGTGCTCATCACATGCCATTGCATCTCAGTTTCAACTTCAAAATTCTAGTGGTTTGCCAGTCGAAATACGTTGTGCGTAGTATAGTTGAGGTCCTGGTGAGGCAGGGAAGAGTTTGGTTGTTTACTGTTCTATTTTGAGCTATCACTGGAGGAGGAGAGAAGGGTGTTTGGGGGAGAAGATGAAGAAAATTAGGGAGAGGGAGAAATGTATATAAAGTGCAACTTTTTGGAATTTAATTTTGACCCTAAGAATTTCTGCCCAGCCTACAATCAAGTCCTCCAAAATTCTTCCATTTTCAATTGAGCCCTCAACAATATTAGTGCCTCACATTGCCCCATTTGCCCAATAATATTCTTATTTTTGGCCCACAAAAACTCCAAATGTTGGTCAATCAAGTTTTCCTTAAATTACTATTTGACCCTAAAATTTTCAATTTAAATAATTTAATTACTAAAATACACAAAAATTAATATTAAATAAATTTTACTAATTATACGATTTCTAGGGAGTGTTACAGACCTCCCCCTTAAAAGAATTTATTCCCCATATTTTCAACTTTGATTTGAAGGCATTGGTCAATCGGTGTACATTTTTCTTTCAATACATTTCGCCAAACTTCCCTCTTCAAGTCACGATACATCTTCGTGCCTCTCGAATGGATCGTGTATCTTGACTTGTGTGCCTCATCCAACAATCTCTCCTTGCTTTCTTTTGACACACATATTTTCCTACAGAACAGAAGAATACCTTAATCATCAGCATTAAACTTAGACCCTCCAGAACTTCCGACCTTTTTCTTCTGTTCATTATCCACATATTATTGACTTGGGCTCATTGCATTTTGTTTTGTAATATGGGCTGCACTTATCTCTACAATCCTATTGGTTGTATTACTTTCAAAACAGCACACGTTCTTAGGCATTTTAATGCTTATACTGCCAACAAGTGAGCCGTTTTAGCCTTCCAACTCAAGGCATTGGCCACCATATATGCCTTTCCAGGTGATAGGTTATGTAAGAATAACAATCTTTTAGAATTTCTATCTATCAGCACTGTCTCATGTTCAGATCTTCGTTTTGGTCAAATGGTTAACCTTTTTTAGTTAATTTAGTCAACATGCTGGCTATTTCAGAAATTTTCTGTACAAATCTTCATTAATAGCGGACAAGACCCAGAAAACTATCAATTTCTATCATATTTTTCGGTCTCTTCCAGTTGACTATTGCCTCTATCTTAGAAGGATCAACCTCTATCCCATCCTAGGATATAATATACCTAAGGAAATTTATTTTTATTTCCTCAATTTTAATTTCTGTCTCCAAATTTGTTGATAAGATACACCAAGAATCCTCACCCATCTTCTCTCAAAATCTTTCTAGTCTCTAGAGTAGATATAACTAGCATTGGGGAGATGTTATCTACAGAAGGGCGTGTTGGAATTGGTATCTCATCTTCGAGAGTAATGCATTTGGTACAACAATTCAGCTATGCTGGATGACTATAAAGCCAATCCCTTCTAAGTATCACATCTTACTCTTAGATAAGCATCTGTACGAGGTTAGCTGGATATAACCCATTCCTAAGCTTTATTTAGGCAAATTTCGATACATGATGTGTGAACCTCTATGTGATAGGCCATAATCTTGGTTTACACATTTAATTTGAGGAATGCGACAGGTATGAAAGAATGTAAAACACCAAGATCATATAAGGTATTATCATAATTTTCAGAGTTAGAAATCACTACCTCGTTAAGATCCTATGTATCTTCTTCGGTCAAAGCATAGGCACGAGCTCGCATATTTTATCTTCCACTAGCTTTAGCGACCTACTTTTCTTTTACTAGAGGGGTTGGGCTCTTCTATTAGGGCAATCTTTCAAGAAGTGTTGGTTGCTACTACAGCCTACATGACCTGCCGTGTTTTCACCAACATCCTAACTCCTCAGACGTATGTGATCCACAAGATCCACTTTGCTTTCATGGCCTCTTTTTAGTCAAATTTTCCAACTCGTTAGACTGAGGGGGTGGCTGGGTAATACTTCTAACCTGTACCCTTAGCTGTTTTCTTTCAACATTACTCTATTCATTGGGGTGCATCTTTCCCTTTCAGCTCATATCCTTAATTTTTAGATCCCTCGCAGTTTTGACTCAAGTTGTAGTGACCTACTTATTGCTTGATTGAAGTTCAGCAGATCATAAATGGCCAGACCGCTTCTCAATTCTAGTCACAACCCTTGTACAAACCATCAAGTCTGTCGACCTTTATCATATTGTATATAGGGAGTGTATTGTATCAGTTAGCTAAAAGTAACCTCATATTGAATAAGAGACTATGCTCCCTAAATAAGGTCCATGAATTGTCTTTCCCTCATTTGTTTGACCACTTCTAGCACATATTTGTTCATGACATTTGGGGGTGAAATTCTCCTAATTTTGGTAGGTTCCTTCACTGTCCACCTTCTATCAGTCATCTTCCACCAACTTCGGGCAGAGCCCCCAGAAGGAACGTAGCAAATTGAACCTTTTGATCATCTAAATAGCACTATGTCCCAACGATATTCTCATAACTCTCGATCCATTCCTTGTCTCTTCTATCGTCAAGGGGTCCTAAAAACTTTAGGTGTTGTAGATGTAGGAACCATTCCAATGTCCAATCTCCAGCTACTTCATAACCAACTCCTGCTCTATTACCTAGCTGGTGACCCTGCTGCTTAAATCTTGGTCCCCTCTGATACATAAGGTCTGCTGATTGACCCATTAAAGGAGTTCGCAAGACCTTTTTTTCTAGCATGGGTTGTGGGTAAGCAAGTAGTTCTCGTCTTGGAGCTTGTCGATCATTAGCTCGTCTATCCTCTGGTCTCCCTCTACGACCTGCTCCCACTAAAGTGATTATGTCATCACTTCCATATGATGCCATCAACTCTATCAACTCTTCCAAGCTTCCAAAATAGAGAAAAATGAGAAGTTAGATGAAATAAACCAAACTCATAGATGCACAAGCCTTAATCATTCTAAGATAAATGGTAAGATCCCAAAAACATCTTTTGGTATCCCACACTATCCATATCTACTAGTTCTATCCCTCCTATGCTCATCAGTCATTCTGCATACGCGAACTTATCATACTGATATCAATTGATCAAATTCATCTCAAATCCTTAAATTACATAGGAGTTTCCCAATATGAAAACAGCTAAAATACTCGGGAGTCAAGCTCAATTTTGGAGTTCAGTAATTGATCTTCAAAAGTAAAGATTATTGTCTAGTTGGCCATCCTAAGTGAAATCCCCTACATCCAGGTATCAAACACTATATCCAAAAATTCAAGCTTAAATTGAACAAATGGTTGATACGAATCCCAATAACATCCAATAAGTAGGTCATCAACAAACCTAGGCTATCCCGATACAAGTTTAATCTCTAATAAGTCCATCAATTCCAATCATAACAATCATTCCCATGTTAACCTAGGTCCTCAAAAACTTAGGCTCTGATACCATCTGTAGCATCCCACTCATGATACCTTTAACCAAAGATGTCGCTCCGATTCAATCTTAAATTGAACCCATAATACAGTCAATAGAACCATTAGAAAATCTTTCAAAACATATTAGAGATAGCAACATATTTCAACTTAAGCAAACCTCAACAAAAGTAATATGCATGAACTACAACTAATCCCATAATATTCAACATAATATATACACCCTGTAGATGTTAAATTCAGACCTAAAATATCACAACATCTCCAGGGTACACAAAATGTCCAAGAGTACTTATAAACATATGCAAATGTTTTTCTATTACAATATTTATAAGCATAACATAATATCCAAGAAAACCCAAAAGCACACGTAACCACTAATATATTACAAAAAGTAGATTTCCAGTCCTAGCTTGAAATCCAAGTCCCTAATCAAAACCTATCTGGGAAAAATTAGGAATAACAGAGAAAATGAGTCTTAAGGGCTCAGTGAGAGATGTACAATGAGCAATCACATAGATTTGTAACAAAATCAAAAGTTCAACAGAACATATACGACCATAACATTGAAAAGAGACACGGACGTACCAAAACAAAGATATTTCAAATTCCATGCCACTAGTTTGGGAGTTATCACTGTCAGCTCGAATGGCCCGACCAGCTGAATCGATTTACTACGGGAGGTATTGCCATTGGCCAACTCATCAAAATATGATAGAAGGTAACACCGTCAGCTCGTTCGGCCCGAACATCAGCCCAAACTAGACCAAGAAACTACACCGTTCTTAATACTCCATGATCAGACTACAAATAGTCAAGAAAAAATCAAAGTAAAGCATACCTGAATAACATATACAATTTAGTAGATCTTGACAAGAATGGCATATCAGATTCTCCTTATTCTAGTCAAACTAAACTCATCCAAGCATGATAGTTTAGTACCTAATAGATTGCTGATGCCTAGGGAATAGCACCTAGCTTATCGCTAATACCTAGGGAACAGCCCCTAGTGGTACCATGGGTACCTAATGGATAGCCCCTAGTGGTACCGCGGTTCCAAGCATTCTACTAGAATTAGCACTTAGCCAACATATCTCCGTACATATATCAAACATCATCAAATACATATATCGAACATCATCAAATAGATTTCTGACAAGGCAAATCAATAACGTATAGGATAGATTCAGACAAGTCGATAGGACCAAACATGCGATAAGCATAATAAATTTAGACCATTGATATTAAGCAAGACAACATGAGTTCTTGGCACTAGAACATACAAGCTAAATTCTTATCAAGAGCAAATTCAAGAAGGTAACCCTTACGGGGGTATACCAAACAGTTAATAGATAACAAACAAGATTCTGAGCAATTCATAGATTTCAATAAACAAGAAATAATTACAGAACAGAAACAAGATTAACCCATAAAGGGGTATACCACTAACAACATATAGGTATATAAAACAAGTGCCTAATTGGCAGACCCTCATAAGGGTTTATGATACAATAAACAGAGAACAATCAAAAGTTCAAACAATAACAAAATTCAATAATCGAGAATCAATTATTTCCTAAAACAAGAAAAACTTAACCCTTATAGGGATATACAACAAATAACGAATAGCCTTATACAAGTCAAATACCAAAGTGGTAGACCCTCACTTCAATAACCTTAGAAATGCTATCACTGCCTACTGGTCTACGGGACCTAGTTCTTCATCATATATCCAAAAGAGCAGGTTCACTGTCAGAATCCTCATTTGAACCTATAATTACAATTATACAAATAACAGACTAAAGTCGATAACTACTTGGTTAATATGGCAATTTAAGGTTTGTCTCGGCATTATCATTACATAATATTCTAATTATGTGATTATTACGAAAATATTCATGGTGTTCGCATCGATTCCGATAAAGAGATAAAATTGGGCCCTTAATTACATAATTAACCTCACAACAATATACTAAATCAATAACAATAGTCCAACTATCCTTAATAATCCAATTTTATCACTTAGGTCTCAAATCCACAAAATTAGGGTTTAATCACTTAATTAACTCAATTATCCCAAATTTATCATGTAGTAATAAAAAATCCTAGCTTATTAATACATACAATCACGCATGCATGGTCTATATATCCAAAACCTATGTTATATCCTTTCATCTTTTCTAATCATGCACAAGATTCAGTAAAATAAACAATATAAAATATCAATTCCAACTTCTTATCATTACCCAAGATATCTCAATTGAAGCCTCAAAATCGCAAACCAACTACACTACCACTATTGTCGGGAAGAGGCAAAGAATTTTCCATAGCACCACCACCATCCACCGTCCACCGTCCACTGTCATCGTTCGAAGTGTCTCAGTTCTAGCAAACCAATGCCCACATTAATTTCAAGATTCATCGCCAAATTGACCCTCAGCTTCAGTTTTAGAAACTAAAGGTACCAAATCAATCCCTAAGCTAATCTTTACCAATAATGCTACCCAGAACTGAGTTTTTGTCGCTGCTCCGTCGTGCTCATCATATACTGTTGGGTCTCAATTTTAGCTTCAAAATTTTGGTGGTTCGCTAGCCAAAATAGGTTGCATGTGGTATGGTTGTGGTCCTAGTAAGGTAGGAAGAGTTTGGTTGCTTTGCTTTTCTGCTCCAAGTTGTTGCCAGTGAAGGTCGCCAAAGGAGGAAAGAAGGGTACATGGGGGAGAAAATGAATAAAATGAGGGGGGGAATGTGTATAAAAAGCAACTTTTTGGAATTCAATTTTGACCCACAGAACTTCTACCCAGCCTACGATCATGTCCTCCAAAATTCTTCCATCTTTCAATTGAGCCCCTAATTATATTAATACCTCACATTACCCCATTCGACCAATAATATTCTTACTTCAGCCCACAAAATCTCCAAATGTTGGTCAATCAAGTTTTCCTTAAATTATGATTCGACCCCAAAACTTTCAAAATAAATAATTTAATTACTAAAATACACAAAAATTAATATTAAATAAATTTTACTTATTATACAATTTCTTGGGGTGTTAAAACATGAAACCTCGTATTACATCTTCACATACAGCTTAGGAATGGTGAAACTATTTTGAAGACAAAAGAATAGATTAGATCTTTTATCAATCTTTTCGTAATGATTTATTCAAATAACAAAATATCGACCATAGAAGAAATCAAAAAACCAAATAAGAAGAGATGGAAAGAATTTACTATCAAGACCACAAGCTTCCCACACATCATCAACAACAGCTTGCTCGACTAGTTTCTCACCAAAAATCTCTTGATTGCCTTGTATTGTCAAACAAGGATATAGTACAGAAACCACCAACCGATTTATCGAATCATTTACAAAAGCTATTACATACTCAGAAAATCTTCTGATACTTTTGCTGCATTCAAAGTTATAGTAAATCTTTAATTAGCCAACAGAATATAGTGAAAATTGCACATATACCATGCAAACTATATAGTTATGAATACTGCTTTCTTGCTCTTAGAATGTAAATGAATAGTAGTAAAACTTTCAGAATGCCCCAATTCAATATACATCTTTAATATATGATAAATGCTTGGTTCTATAGTTGATTAATCGGTTATAACATCCAACTTCATTTAGTCATCCCATATAACTTGAAAAAGCCACAAGCACATTCTACTCTTAAGAATTTCAACATCCATGAAGCCAGCTCAAGTAAAGATTTCCAGAGACCACAAAACAAGAGACAAATGATCATAGCAATTATTCAACACTAAAGTCACTCTTAAAAATAGAATAGCTTTTGAACCAATGGCCGGCTGGGAGAGTTAACTTCCGAAATTATTAATACTTTTTTCGACAAAGTATACGGACATTTGTTAGGAAAATTTAGTGGATTCAGCAGCTCAAAATTGGCATATAAAAAAATGTTACTTTCAACAGAAAGATGAATATCAATATATAGGATTTGCAGTCACCTAGAAAGATAAAATTCAAAGATAAAAATAAGATCTACTGCATCCACAACTAATTTGTTCATACGATAATTAGTCGAGCTTTGTCTATAACCAAAATCACAGAGAAAAATAAGTTAAATAAGAAGAAAAACCTTGGGCAACATTTTCCATAATTGGTGCAATTGATAAAATCACGTGATTAATAGTCTAACTCAGCGACAGAGATGTGCAACAAAGCAAAACTTACTCTTTTCCTTTGCAAGATTGCTCTTTTGTTTTCCTTTAGCTATCATGATCTATTGATTTATTTTTACACTTGTGAAAAAGGAGCATAGTTTCTCACATAAAGACATGTGGAGGGATGAAATCAATGACACCTTTTAATAACAAAATGTTATAGTGCAAAATATAAGATTTGCACAAGACTGACGAAATATAATGTTATATAAAATATAAAACTTTTGTTTTATAAAATGAAACAAGGAAAATTTCATTAGGCCAACAGTAATGAAGTATAAAAAGAATGACTGTTTAGAGAATGGATACACACCAACTAGAATTTAATAACTTGTAGCTCAATTGCATGAGTATTCCTAATGATACTTTTGATATGAAGCTATTCAGAATAATGCTACAAGCACAAACAGAAAACTAAGTTTAATTAGATAAAAAAAAATGCGTATGCATATATGGAGAAATAGAAGTACCCCAATGTGTATATATTTATCATTAAGTGCTCACACCTAAAGACCAACTTTTCATTCATTTGCAGAATTTGTGGCCTATCATAGTTATCAATCATGTCGTTTGCCAAATAGCATCCGCCATATTAAGAAAGGTTACAAGATTGATCTCCAAGACCTATTCTATTCATTGAGAAGGTAACATGATTGACATTGATTTGAAAGAGGACAAGAAAATGTATACGTACTGCATGATATTAGTAAATTTTTAGTTTACAAATAGGCATTGTCATTTTAATCAACTTGTCACATGCCTAGTATGTCTACCAATAAATAAACATAGCATCCAAAATAAAATATATACACTAGAGAAACCACGAGCACTAACAAACACTACAAGAAAATAGACTTTCACCAATGAAGAATTACCAACGGACAAATTCTATTGGTAATTACTGACAAACTACTGATAGATTACTAACGGATATCAAAATCAAACTTTTAAAAGTTTTGCCAATGAATTTAACAATGTTTTCCAATGAAATCATTGATAGACAGAATATCCATGGGTTGTTGCCTTGTTGGTTGGTAAATTAACAAGAGAAATAAAATCTATTAGCAATGGGCCAGTAACTTTTTCCAGCTAAAGTAAATTCTATCAGTAATCCAACAAACTAATGTTCATTGGTAATCCATTGGAAATTTTTCAATATATATAATTCTGTTGGTAATTCGTTAGTAAAATTTTTTAGAGATGTACTTCCATTGGCAATCTGTTGGTAAAATTTCTAATAGATATAATTCTGTCGAAAAATCAGTTGGTAAAGTTTTTGATAGATATAACTCTATTGGTAATCCATTGGTAAAATTACAAACAAAATAATTTGTTAATAATTCATTCATATGTTCTTCAACACATTTTTGTTAATAATTATTTGATTAAATAAAAAATTAAAAGTTACATATATTAAATATAATAAACTAATAATTACACTTTTAATTGTTAATATAAGTAAGCAATAATTATAAAAAATCAAATTTTATATCGAAAATTAATTATAAATAAAAAACTAGTGAATAATGAAATTTTGAATTTAAAAATTTTAAAATTAAGAAATTAGTTACTATAATTAAATAAAAATTATCAAAATAAAATGTAAAAAACTAAAAAATATAAAAGACAAGTGAAAAATAACTAAAACCTGGTCGCATATACATTTCAATTTCAATTCAAGCCTCACTACTTACTAGCCCACATTTACATATTTTCCCCTTAGTATAACATTCTCATCGGCAAAAGCACCGGCGAGATGCTACTTCTGGAGGCCTACTAGCCTTCGTAGTGCCAAACCCAATAGCCAGCAATAGCTGGCGCTGTGAGCTACGGGTCCAGCAGATCTGTTGGCTCTTGCAACAGAGAAGCTAGCTACTGGCCTCCATGTCGCAGGTGAGCTGGAAGTGACTGGACTTGCGAGTCTAGCTGCTGCTGGGTCTCACGAGGATAGCAATAGCTGGTCTTCCCACGCTTTTTATTTTTATTTTTATAATTATATTGATGTTTTATTTAATTTTTCAGGTTTGAAATTTTGCATCTTTTGGACATTGTAAAAGGTAAATTTTAGTAATGTCATTTTATGTTGTACCTCAAGCTTTGCATTGGGGAGATTTTTTATGCTTGCATTTTCATATTATTATGGTAGCATTGTTGGCTCATGTGAAACCTAACAATCTTCTTGTGTTGTATTAATCCTTAAGCATACAACAACACTTCTTTGATTAGTTTTGTTCGACTTGTTGTGTGTGTTCTTCTTATTTATTTATTTATTGGTATTTCACATTAGTAAAAGCACATTACATTAGAGAAACAAATTCAAACCAATTTATACTCAGCTTTTAGAATAAAAAATGATAAACCAAATAAATAAAAAGTTTCTAAGTCTTAATCAATACAAGTTACATATTGGTTGTCCTTATCAGGACCAAATTATAAAACAAGATTTGTGTTGTTGAGGCTAAGAGGGACTAAGGTTAAGTTGGATGTTTAGTTATATTGTTCTGATTTCTTGAGAGGATCCTACTGCCTCATCTGGAGGTGTGCACACATGTACATCACAAAGTTGGAGCCAAGCTTTCATTTTGTCGTCAATTTTAAAATTATTTATACAGCCTAGATAAGTGTATGAAAATTGTGGGTTTTGTTGGCTAAATAATTTTTTTCTAGTAGAGGATGCCAGTATTTCAAGTTTTTGACAAAAATTACTAGTATTTGAAGTTTTTGGTAAAAGGTAAAACACATATTAGTCCCTAAAGTTTATTTTAGAATCACTTTAGTCCCCAATCTTCAAAAGTTCATCTTTTAATCCCTAATGTTAATATATCATTTTACTTTAGTCTCTGAAATTATTTTTTGGCAGTTTTTGGTTGAAAAATTGACCAAATTTGATATTTTAAGGGCAAAATTATCAATTTATAGTTTTATGTTCCACTTTAGTCCCTATCTCGGGTTTTATATTCCAATTTAATCGTTATGTCACTTTTTTATTTTTTCTTTTTTAAGGAAAAATTGCATTTTACCACCTATGAAAATGGAAAAGGGCTGTATGAATAAAAAAAACGCAAAAAACCTCCTTGTATTTTGAAATTATGCATACCGTATCCCGTTCCTAATTTGCTTCAATTTAATCCCAATTTTAACATATAAAGACTATATTACCCTTAATTATTTGATATATTTTCTCATATGTTCTTTCATCCCCTTTAAATTTAAAAACTACTTTTACGTTTTGTATTTTCATTTCTCTAATTTAATCTACTTTTTCATTTTTTGTATTTACTATATATAAATCTATATATTATGTATAGATATGTATAAATAGATAATATACTTATGTATGTATTTTATGTTATTTGTATATATTATATATAAATATATAATATATATTAATAAATATATATAAATATATAAAAACACTATATAATTATATTTGTATAACAATTCCACCTAACCCTACACCCCACACCAGCCACAAGCCCCATCCCCATCCCCATTCCCAACTACCTCGTCCCAGCCCCATGGTGGTTGGCCATGGTAGCTACCCCTAGCAAACGGGAAAAATATTTTTTTTGTCCTATAAGATTTTTCCACTTTCAATTTTGTCCTATATGTTATGCAATTTCAAACTTAGTCCTATAAGTTAAAATAAATTTGCATATTTAGTTCAAAAGTTGCTGGAATCTCATAAAATGATTGAAAATGCTAATGTGGCATGCTGAAATTTGTTGAATATATAAAATTTGTTAGCATTTATATAATAATTTTAAATTTGTTTATATTATTTATCTTCTATTTTATGTTTTTTTCTTAAATTGTATTATTTTAATAAAGGCATCAAAGGGTGATGAAAAATTAATAGCTTATAAATTAATTCAAAGCGTAAGCTTTCAATAAAGCCAAGATCACAAAACTAAAAACCCTAGTGAAATCGAGGTATTATCATGTTGGCACTTTGTTAGGGGTTTTTATCCTTAAAAGGTTTTCCAAATAGTCAAAAGAGGATAAATAATTCATAAACTAAGTCAAAAATAAAAATAAGAAAAAGTATATATGATAATGTCTACGTAGATTTTTGACAAAATTAGAACAAATCTTAGAGTCTATGAAAGATTAATTCATCTAGCATCACAAATTTGGCCAAGCAAATATGTTGCCCTTAAACAAGTACATATGTTTGGCCACTTGACATCTTGAAGTTATTGATCGCTTCTGAAGATAATATGAATTTTTTTTTAAATGTAATAAAATTTGATACATGAAACATTGGTAATGATTTTATACCTTATGTAGTGTCTTCGGCATTTCCATATCAAGCATCAATAATCATGCAAACATAAACACGACAATATAACTAGAAAAAAAATCATCAATGGGTTATAAATATCTTATTCAAGGTTACATAATCATTGAATTGAAGCTCACACATGAACTTGTCGAGGAACCTAGCTAGGCCATTCATATTTAAAAATGTTTTGGATGTCTTGATATTCATACTTGTCTAGCTCCTAAATTTCAAACAATCGTTGCACTCATCCAACCTAGATTATACAAATAAACTTATCAAACTGTTAATCAAAGAAAATATATTAGGAAACATAATCCATCATTAATATCTCAAACTTACTACTTTTTTTACAATCTCTAGCCTTTCCTCATTTTCGTCTCTCGAAGGAAGTGTCACAAGTTGAAATTGTAGAAATCTCAATTCAGTGATACGAAAGAACCAATGGTTTTCAAATCGTGAATTAGAATATACAATAACTCCAAAGATTCTGTATCATTGTGAAATTTCCATCTCCAACAAAGAAAGTGTTGATTAATTACCTTTATAAATAAATAAGATAAATAAATTTATACATCATACATACAAATATGTCATCCTTAATATCACTATCTTCTTCTAACACTGTTGTAACATTAGAAATTAATTACGATAAACACATCGATTTGAAAGAGTTGGAGAAATCTTACATCGCTAGATACATATTTTCCTAGCTATAGGCATCTCATGTTTTACCAACTAACATTATACGTGCCAAAATCCACAATTAATGTACTGAAAAATATTCAAAAAATCATATATTCTTTGCTAAATATCGTCTACCTGTAAAAAAAATATTGATTTTATGTTAAAATAAATAGTATGCTCACCTTGGATTTGGTTTTTCATTAAATAAGTACTCAATAATCTCCTTCTCACTTGCCAAAGGAGTAAAAGGACACTTAATTATTTTTGTTAGTTCATCCTCATCATAGTTTATCTAAGTCAAGTCAATGATATTGTCAACTGAACATTTTGAATCACTAGAATCTTTAGTGTCCAGTATATGAGCATTTGCTTCCTCTCGTCATTCTTGTGGACATTTGGTTAGAACATTCAGGCATTTCAGTACAATACTCTACCAAAACATCTTCAAAAGGACCAAAATTGTGAAAGATTGAATTAAATTATAGAGTTGCGACGGATTCTCGAATATTGTTCTTTATTATCTCCGAAATCATTAATATTGATTTTTGTAATTGGGGGACCACATCGACAATCATTTCGACACTTTGTTATCTAGTGCCATATGAGTCTCATTACAACACAAATTTTTCCTTTTCATCATGTCACTCACCATGTTCTTCAATTGCAACATGTCTTTTTCGATAGCACAAACCTTTTCAGTCAATATAGACTCTTAATTAGATAGGATAGGGTCACTTTTGCATTTTTCATCTCCATCTTTGAATGACAATATGGGCTAACACTCTATTCCAAACTTCACATCCATGAATGTTGGTTTTCAAAGTTGTTATTCACAATGATGTTGTTTCCTATAGGGTTGAAGTTAGTAGTAAAGTCCACTTTACATATATGTATCAATATAAAAATGTCAAACAAACAGAGTTAATGGCTGAAAACTAAATAATTCACAATGACCTTACTATACCTTATCATACCAGTATCTACCTTTGATCTGCATCTCATTGTTAAGTAACTTAATCCTTTCCTTAGTAAGTTGTTGAACTAATGCAACATCCAACATGAATATGTTTGCAATTGAAAAGCCAATGATGCTTGTTGATGCAAGGAACATAATCTAATGGTATGTAAAAGAATTGCATTAGTAGATCAAAATGTGTGTGTGAAAATTTATTATAGACAATTAATAAAATACTTTATTTAATTTTTTACCTCTATGAAAGAAGAAAATGCATCCACTAATGTAGCAACCCCCTAGTTTATTGCAACCTTTTACTCCATCATTGACTTTATGTTAGGTTACCCTGCCCAATTCATCTATGATACTTAGCTAATATCAACAAGGAGATTCAAGTACTCAACATATAGATTTTGTTTTGATTCTGGAAACAACAAAGCCCAAAATACTAGAATCAAATACATTACTTTGAACTCACGATCATTGGTGCGACATGATTGCAATCTATTCACTAAATCAACTAGATGAATTTGGCCTCCCTCTAATTTGAATAATTTACTAAATTTGATTAATCCATCACTTTTAGATTCACTTACCACGATATCATATCTTGTGTGTGGAGTACCAAGGGCCTTATTGGTTGTGGCATTGTCAACCATTAGATCCTCACTGTGTACATGTAGCTAATTATAATTCGGATCAATTGCTCCATAATCCAATGTAGCATGATCTTATATAATGACTCACATAGAATACTTGTCATTGCCCCAAAACGTAATTCATTAATTGCCTCCTATTGTGAATCGTCCAATGTCTTATTCATGTGAAAAAAATTTCAAACCAAGGTTTTGTATTGAAATTTCAATTCTTGTAGATCTGGCAAGAACTCATTATCAAACTGCATATAGAAAATTAATCAAAATTAGCTATATTAAATTGCAAAAAGATAATCATACTCCAATTTGCCATAAAAGGGGGTTATTTTAACAACATAGTTAAGTATCAAAGGCTAATTTTTAATTAATAGACATACTTAGTTCGGCTTAAAAAATTCATCTTCAATTCATAAGTCTTTTTGCATACATAGGACATATTCTATCAAGTTTTTCACCATACTTTTCCCTAAGTCCATGCTTGGACAATAAATCCTCCATATAAACAAATATAATAATATCACATTAGTTGAAAAATTAGTAAATCACACATCTAGATACTATATTATTATGCACTATTATGTTAACCACGCAACTTCTTATTGGGACTATCCAAATTCTTTGTATTGGATTTCTTATTTTCTCTACCATCATCTTCTAAATGACTAGCATATTTCCTCTTTAATTTTTGCATACAAGGAGCGAACATGTTAAACATGATTGAAAAGAATGGAAGAATGATGAAACGTTTGATTTTGTTGTTAACAGAGAGTGGAATAAAAAGAGAACTAAAACTCTGTTGATTTATAAGTGGGAGAGGAGAGTAAGACTCTAGTGATTCTACTGAAAATAAATTTTAAAATTAAATATCACTTTGATTAAAATAAAATTTTGCTTGATTGTGAACTAAATCATGTTTATAAGCGTTTTAATTATGGATTGGGTTTTCCTATGAAAAATAGAATAGTAGACTTATAAAAAAATATAAATTAATAAGAATAATCGAAAAAAGTAGCCATGGCTCCCCGTGCCCAACAAAGTGTTTGACAATGCCACAACACCTAAACTGAGCACAACAACACCTAGATGTCATCTTTGGATGTTGCAACACCCAAAGACCTTAAGCTCCCAAAACCAATTAGAACCATGGGTACCATAGCACCCAAATTGGGCGCAGTGCCACCTTATATGCCATCTTTGTGCACAAAGATCTTGGACGCAAACTTAGCACTGCAGCACCTTGGAATTCGTCTTTAGACATTATGGCACCCAAAGATCTTAGCTGCGCAACACCCCTAGTCACTATTTTGGACACCTCAACACCCAAAGATAATGAGTGCCCAATGCCCAAAACAGAATAGCAATGTTGCAGCACCCTTCAATTTTTTTAAATTATTAATAATAAAATAAAAATAGGAAAAAATCATTACATGCTCTATATAGGAACAACCTATATTCTTTAACACCGTGCAAGCAAGTACAATAAAAAATCCTCATTAAAATTCTATTCCAAACAATTCATCAAGTAAACTTAACCTGCTCATAATCCTCTTAGCACTCTCCTTCAACAACCTTTCTCAGGAAAACTAGCAATTTAGCTCTGTTTCTTCCCCTGTTGAAACTTTAGCTAGGACAAGAGTAACTTCTTATTCTAACTCTTTGATAAACAACATAATCTTCATTTAACACTTTCATTTTCTTTATCCTTTTCTAAGTTGATTAGAACAAATTTTTGCTATTTTTCTTGAAAGATTATATTTATAGAAGAGAGAACATTTAACACCTAGTTTCATGTAAAAAGGTCATGTTTATGGATGTAATCATATTCACTCTAAATATGATCTTATATAGTAATACACAAAATACATAATAAAAAACATATGATGATATAAAACATTCAAAGAACATAAGCATCATTTTAAACATATTGAACTCGCAGCTATCAAAGAAAACTAGATTTTAAGTAAGATCCTCTTTCTTTAACTCTTAAGCCTTCAAGGCTTCCTTCAGTCTCAATAGAATTGTTATCGTCTTGGCATCCTACAAATAAAGTAAAGATGAAGAAGCTAGTAGTGTTGAGATTAATTCATGAAAGTTAAATCACAAATATAATAAGCATAAATCTATTTGCTCGAAAAATAAATTTGGGTCATCTTACCAATAGATTATGAAGTTATGGTTGAATTTTGCGCAGTCCCAAAATGGCTATATAGCATGTTTGAAAATTGAGGAGTACGAAAATATTATTATGTATATGATTCAGAAGAGCATGTGTGTGTGATTTCTCCAAACTGTATTCCATTCAAATAAAGAAAAATTAAAATTAGTACGTAGTTATCGATATTATAAAGCATAACAAAGAGTTATGCAATAATTCACCTAAGATGAACTCATAGAAGAATGAGATATTTCAAGATTAGATTGTATTGGATACTGCATGAAAAATCAATGGCACGACTGCATCACATCAAGATTTGGTTGTCGGGGTTCAACTAGGGACCGGTGACTCAATTTTTAGCAACCTACTCAAGCGTCAATATTGACGTGGGTGCATCTATCCCCCAACATGTAACTTTTCTTCTTGTTATTTTCTGTATGGGTACCACATACATACATCTTATTTGGGCAAGTGTAGGATATATAACCAAGGATTGTATTAAAAAATGGAATGGGGAATGAAAAATATACATAAAACTTGATTCTCAAAGGTTAAAAATAATTCTATTGTTAATTTGAAAAAGAAAGATACAAATCTATATAACAACAAAATACTTGCATATGCCACATTTGTGTTTCTTTGAACGAAATCCACCTATTGACTTCACTAGCATTGAGTCTTGAACCTTTTCTTTTTATTGTTTTTCAAAACAATTTAGTTATTTGTTCCATCAAACTCTCTATTATTGATAGATTGATTGATAAAATCTTTCTTAACTTCCCATGCTACTTGTTTCACACAATTCATTGAATTCGCAAAGCTAGAGTTTGTCTGTTATCCCAAATAACACAAATTCATGCACTCTTTTTTTAGTTGAGCAAATTTGTTTCATTGAATATTAGGTGCCGAGAAATGGGACTTGAATAAAACTTTCAAATTTCTCCCAGCATCGATGGCCGTATAGGAAAAATGCACCCATGGGAAATGAATCAAGCTTTAATGATTTGAAGGCCGAGATCATGTGACAACAAGGAATGCACTTAGACTCAAGCATTAAATAATCACATACATATTCATCAGCCAGTTTATCAATAGTCACATAATATAAGCGTCTGTTAAAGTTTTTTCAATTCTCAAATCTGAAATTATATTTGTCATGATCAACTTAAACCATTCCTTTTGCATGAATCCTTATTCAATGAGAATTTGCTCTTAGACTTTTAAGAAGATCTTATTCATAAAGACTGTGGCTGCATGCTATTCGAACCTCTTTAATGGACTATCCCTAACCACGAGCTTCATCTTCCACAAGCTTCTTGCTTTTCAAAAAAGTTATTTTGCGTTTGTTGAATGGTTCAATGATAATGCTTAAGAAACTCAATTATTTTGAACATTTTTCTACATGAAAGCTTAATTAATACATTTCTCGACTCTGGGTGGCTAGTTGTTCTTATAACCCCATAAATTGTTCACTAAAAAATGCATCTACCCTCAAGGGCCCCTTGTCATAAGTTTTGAGAACCCATAGATAAGTGGAGTCATCATGCACTTCTATCAAATTATTCCACCTCTCATCAAATTCTTCCTCAAAACATTGCCTTTGTAGTAACTTGGATAATCCATTCAAAAAATTAGGGCCAACCTTGCTTGACGCATTCCTTGCAAGATGGCAACTACAAAATTTTGTGACTAGTATTAGGAAATTGAGATAGAAAAGCAATATTCATTGGCAAATCCTGATATTCCAATACAGCATATGGAACTTTTCCATCCATAGCCACATAAAAGTTATATAATAGTTGCTGATAAGATTCAATTATCTCATTGCATAAAATGCCATCACCAAACATAGATGTATTGCCATGGTCAGTCACCCCGAATAAAATAACAAGGGAAAACTTGTATTTGTTTGTACCATAATCACTATCAAACACAAGGACATCCCCAAATGAATCAAATTTTGCCCTTGGCATTCCATCATACCAAAAAAGTTTTGTAAAACCACCATCTTCATCTACAGTATATTTAAAAGTCATACCTTCATCATGCGACCTCACTTCTTCAATTTGTTGCTTGTGCAGATAGTTATATGCATATTTTCTTTTGAATGTAAGTTGTCTAGCATCTTCGACTAGGTGTTCCATGTAATTCAATGCCGCATAGGTCTCATGCCAATCTCAATAAATAAAGTCAATGATAACTTGTGTGTAGAGTTAAGTACCTTCAAAATTAGTTTAAATAATTAGAGCATAATAATAAAAAATGAGATATTAAAACATGAATTTGTTCTTCATGTAACACATTAGTGAATAAGTAAACAAAAAAACAAAAAAAAGGTGCATATTGCAATGCAGGTGATGCGTTGGATTATTAGGGTCCAAGGGATGATTGTGCTTGGAATAAAGCGAGTCACATTATATAGACCAGAAAGTCGATAATGTGCAACATGAATGGTGGCCTTGGCATCCACATCTCAGATTTTACTTTGCTTTTTGCTTCCATATGTATCCTACTTGGGTTCCCTACGAAAGCCCTCAAGCGAACACACCTACTGATAATTCTTCACCAATAGCAATGTCTCATCTTACTACAAGAAAATATGTTTTTTGCTACAATATTTTTTACTTCAAATGGACCTATTAGCTATGATTTTTCTATTGTAGTATTAAATTTAAACAGTGTGGTAAAACTCATATAAAATACTACACTTCATATTATCCTAGTAAAAATATATTTATTTATTACAATTTTTACGTGCGGTAAATAATCTATTACATTTACTACAATTTTACATAAACCATGGCAAAAAGATAATATTTTTCCTCACTTTTTCATTAGTGAAGTAAAAACAGTGAAACTTATGAAAGTTTAGTAGCAAAGATTAAGATCTTAAATCAAAATTTATCACTAAAAAAATGAGTAAAATATATTAAAAGCTCTATGTATTAAATAATATTTAACTTAATAAAATTGCTTCAAACTTTTATTATTTAAAAATTAATTAATTAATTAAATTCTAAGTAACAAATAAAGCCCTCCAAAAAATTCTTAGCTACTCAGGGTTTTAATTAATACAATTAGAAGTAAAATATAAATTTTATTGCAATTATTACTAAAAAATATTTGATTAATTAATAAAATATAATTTAGCTTGTTAACAAAGACCCTTAAATAGTAGGGAAACCCAAGTTTAGAGGTAAAATAAAAATTTGTCTCCAGTAATTTTTACCATCAAAAAATTGATTAATTAATTAAATATATTTAAACTAGCTAATTAGCAACAAAATGGTCATTCGCTTAGTGGCATCATCTTCACATGCATAAGTGCAAGGTTAAGAGTTCTAGTCTTAATGAACTCATGGTGTGCGTGCATATAAAAAAAAAAAAAAAAGCAACTAATTAGTAAAATTCCTCAAAAGCCCCCAAAATAATTTTATTTTTACTACATTTAATTGTGGTGAGAAATTATTTAAATATTGGCTACATTTTTCAATGTGTAGTGATTAACTTCTATATACTACATTTTTTTAATTGTGGTGAAAGATAATGGTGTATTTGATAGCTTTTTTTCCACATATTAAATTTGTAGTAATTGAAGACAATTTCGTAGCGCAAGACAATTACCATGGTTCAAAAAGTATAGCTAAGCTTTTGCCTCACTTGTAGTGTCTATGACTAGAAAAGTGTACGTGAGTGATTATGTGCCTAAGAAGGGGGTGAATTAGGCTTAAGAAATTTTAATGTAGCGGAAGTTTATCACTCAAAATACTTTTTGGCCTTTTCAAAAACTATTTAAGTCTTCTGCAGAAAAACAACTTTAGTTACTAACTGGAATTTGTAAGTACCAGTTAAGATACTAGCGATAAGAAAAACAATAAATGTAGTAGTAGACACTGGTATTTACAGAGGTTTGGCAAGCCCACGTCCTCTACCTAAACTTTTATTTAGGATTTTAAACATATCAAATTAATAAGTGTATGATAATATTTTTATAAGCAAAAGCAATAATTGATAATGGAAGTGTAAGGAACAGAAACACCCTAGGAGGATAAAAAACTAGCTCTTCACAAAGAGCTACACCAAAATCCCAGATGGGATAAGGTAAGTTCCAGAGCATAGTGAAACCAGCTGCTTGTGAGCAGGTCCAAGGGAATTTTTGCTAGATTTACTTGCACAGCCTCTGTAGACTAATGCACAAGTTGCTGCCACTTTATACGGTAAGCTCTAGTCTCTTCTTCCATACTAAAACCAAGGACACTACAGAAAATTCTAGGCAGTACCACCCCCTGCTAGTTTCTTTACCTAGAGGTCCTTAGAGCAACCAAGTGTCGATTTGTTCTCTTCATGGGGTCCCTTGAGAACAGGTACGACCCCCATCCCTTTTCACTACTAGGTCTTTCGAGACATAAATATCTTTGTCCTTATCCCCCCAAGGTCCATCGAAGGCAAGCTCCATTTGACCTTCTTCACCACAATTTCCCTCGAAATCACATAGACAAGGAACTAGAAAAAATTCAGCACAAGAATGTGTAAGAGAGTATCACATAGTTTCTCAATACACTTAACAAAGTTCTCTCCCGCCTAAGTAATCCACTTTTTAGAAATTGCTACACAATCTCTTATATGTTTTTGTCCAACAGCAATAAGTCTTCATTAAGGCAAGGATCTATTGGAATTAAATAAGGAAACATGTTCACTTTGATAATCATGTATTTATACTTTAAACAATGGGTAAATCAATAATTGTAGCATTATGTGATTTTTTTCTTAAGTTACAAATATGCAAATCAACCTATACTTTGCAAGAGATCTTTTGTTTATGGAAAGTAAATTCCACCACATGATATATTTTGGTAGTCAATATCTAGACAGATTCCAGCAATTTAATATGCATGTCATTTAGCACATAATTCAAAGAATAATTTTTTCATCATCAAAATAGTGTAATTCATCAACAAAATAGTGTAATTCATCAAAAGGGTTAAAATCTCCTCGTTTTTTATGATGAAAAAATTTGAATAAAGTGGAAAGATATCACTTGAACTCCCCTTATATTTTTGCCTTGTTCAGCTAGTTTGTGCTCCCCCTATCTGGATTGATTGGTACTTCTCCTGTTCATATATTTAAGAAAATACAAATGCTAGTAGATATATATATATAATATTAAATCATTAGGCATGCCCAAGCAGTAACCATCCATCATGAGTTATTACAAGCCTAAAATGAAAGTAAAAAGTAATATGTTATTACAGGTCCAAAAGGAAAAAAGCTTTTAGTTCTAGAATAATAGAGAACCAGCAAGTTTCCATTAGTAGTAAATAGCATAAACAAGTTCAAAGTTCCAGTAGCAACAGAAAAGAAAAAATAAGTGCAAGATTTTCAAATTTCATATTATTCTCCATTCATCATCAAAAGCAGATTAGGAGGCATTTAGAAATGCCATAACTTTCTCTTTCAGTCGCATCACACTAACACGAGTGTGACTAGACTTGTGACGAAGATGTTCCAGCTTGTGGTCCAATGAATCAACAAATGTTTCTAGACGAATTGCAAGATTTTCCATAGTTTTGCTAAGCTCATCTACTTAGCCTCAAGACCTACATCAATTTTACTAGTTTTCCCTTGAACCTTCCTGCATGTTTTAATTTGAGGAGGTCAAGCAGGACTAGATTCTTCGGACTCAGAGCTAATGGAAATTGGAATTTCAGATTTGTGGGGATGGAGCTTAATGTTGCTATGAGTTCCACTAACTTCTCTAAACTAGGCATCATTCTCTGTGCACTAAATCCTCATTTTTCTCAAGCTGGCAAGGTCCAAGATTTTATGATCTCGCTCCTCCTTAATCTATACTTTTTGTAGGTAAATACCCTCATGTTTAAAGATATGGGTGAGGATTATAGAAAAAGGAAGATTCTTGGCCTGATGGCAGAAAGAGTAGGCCATATATTTCAGGATTATGAAGCCAATGTTTTTTGGTTCTAGTCTACAGCTTTAGCCATTACATAAGGATTCATTGTATTAAGATCAATAGAGTGTCCTCCATTAGAAATCGGAGATGAAAACACAGTACAACTATGTATTTTGTGGAGCAAAATGTGTTCGATTTTCAATTTGTTCAAAACAGCTTCTCCAAATAAAGAATATTGCTTACCACCCCAAAATAGTTTTGCAATTTCCTTATAGGAAATATCAACTTTAGATAAATCTCCAAAGCTAAAAAAACTTAGTTCCAACATCAGGAAGATCAAGTATAAAATTTACTTTGGAGGGAGAAAGCACATCCATTTTCCAAAAACATATGACTCAATAGAAATATCATTTTCCAGACTCGATGAAAGTGAGATTTGAATATAACAACTTCACTAAATAGAGGTATGATCTCTCATCTAACTTTATAAAATTGTCCCATTTCATTTCGCAGACAAGATCAATTGCAGGAGATTTGGGAAAAGAATTAAAATCAAATGCTCTTCCCTAGTCAAGGTTTCGCCTAGGAATTTTGTGAGGACAATAATTTTCAGCCTCAATAGAATGGAACTTGAGATAGAAAGGAACTTTACCAAAATTCCAGTTAGAGATTTCGTCACGTTTAACTAGAGCTGATGACTTGGGGCTTGGCATTCCCTCATTTGAACCGCTTAGTTTTTTAGGAGAACCCATGGAGATGTCCTTATTACCAGGTTCTTTAGATTACATAAACTATGGTTTTTCAGAGGAAGATGATTTCTCATCATCAATGCTAGAATCTTTGTATCATTTGAGAAAAGAGGAGCTTCTAATACAATGAGATGAGCAGGTTCAGAGAAAGAAGAGGGAATCTTTTTTTTCTTTGAGGTTGAAGGTCCAGTTGATTGGGTATTTCCTCTTTTCGGCATTGTGAAAAATTTTCAGATTGAGAATTTTGTAGGATAAGTTTTGCAGAGAAGATGAAGACGTGAATGGAAGGTTTTTCCTGTGTGAGAAATAAATTTCTTTTTAGAAATAAGGAAAATTTTGAAAGTTGTGAAGTTTTAGAAACCTCAACAGTTTTTTTTTTTTTGTCATAATAGCCGAAAAATATGTTAGATAAATTTGGTAATAGGGGTGAAGAATTGAGCACAGTAAGAATAACTACCAAGTTTAAATGGGTTAGCAAATCCCGCCAAAATAAGATTTTGATCTAATTCCTAATTTTTCTCTTGCACATGCAAATTTCCTTTCTTCCAAAGCTTTGGTAAAGATATATGCAAGTTAATTCTCAGTAGAAACAAAATCAAGTAATATATCACCTTTGTTCAAATGATCATGCAAGAAATGGTGTTTAATATCAATATGTTTTATGCATGAGTATAGAACCAGATTTTTAGAGACGCTAATAGCACTGGAACTATCACACAAAATGGGTACGCAAGACATATTGATAGCAAAGTCATGTAATATGTGTTTCATCCATAATACCTGGGTGCAGCAATTGCCCCCAAGGCCATGTATTATGCCTTGGTTATGGATAATACAACTGCACTGTACTTTTTACTACACCATGAAACCAAGCAATTTTCCAATAGTTGGCAACCACCATTGGTACTTTTCCTATCATCTTGCAACCAACATAATCCGCATTAGAATAGCTTTTGAATTAAAGGTTTTAGAATGCGTTCCCTTAAGATATCTCAATAACATTTTCACAGCATTTAAATGGGATTCCTTTAGATCGGACTTGAATCTAGCACATAAACATGTCGAAAACATAATATCTGGATGGCTAGCAGTTAAATAAAGTAAGCTAGCAATCATATCTCTGTAGACTTTCTCATCTACATTCTTACCATCCTCATCAAGTTCTAATATGGCATTTGTTCTCATGGGAGTAGTTGCAAGGTTGCATTTACTTATTCCAAACTTCTTTAGAAGCTCTTTCGCATGAGTTTTTTGAGAGATGAATGTCCCTTTCTGAGTTTGCTTCACTTGAAGTCCCAAGAAGCAACTAAGCTCTCCCATTGAGCTCATTTCAAATTCCTATTTCATTTTCTTGGCAAACTCTTGACCAAGTAGATCATTAGTAGCACCAAAGATAATTTCATGAACAATATTTGAACAATAAGGGAACCATTTTCTTGGTGCTTAGTTAACAATGTGGTGTTTGAGATTCCAATAGAAAAATCATTATTTACGAGAAAGTTGCTCAAATGATCATACCAGGCTCTGGAGGCTTGTTTTAATCCATGTAAAGCTTTCTTAGTTTATAAACATGATGAGGAAAATTTTAATTTTCAAAACTAGGCGATTGCGCTACATAAAATTTTTCTTGTATATATCCATTTAGAAAATCACTTTTTACATCTATTTGATAGAGCAAAAACTTTTTATGGGATGCAAAGGTGAGAAACATTATAATTGATTCCAACCTTGCAACTGGAGCAAACATTTCATCATAGTCAATGCCCTCTTATTGATTGTAGCCTTTTGCTACCAGTCTGGCTTTATTCCTCGAAACTTTGCCAGTTTCATCTAGTTTGTTTTTGAATACCCACTTGGTACCAATGACTGGATGGTCTGATAGTCTTTCTACCAAGTTCTAGACTTCATTCTTTTTGAATTGAGCCAATTCTTCTTTTATTATTTCAATCTAGAATGGATCTTTTAGTACCTCTTTGACATCCTTCAGTTCAATCATTGAAATGAGGGCACAGTTGCATTCATCTGGTGGAACTTATCTAGTTTTGGATCTGGTGGTTATTCCAGCTTGTAGATCTCTAATGATTTTGTCAGTAGGATAACTAGAAGTATGTTTGAACTTTCTGGTTATTGGATCAGTTCTTTCTACTGACTCACTGGGATCAAGTTCATCGGTGGGGCTAGTTTCCTCAAATAATTTCGATTCCTCTTGATTTGATGTTGATGGCTCAGGGTCCTAAATCTTGATTGGTTCTTCAAATCCTGCAGCTTCTTTGCTCAAGGATTTCTTAGCACAAGATGGATTAGTTTCAGCACCTGTAACATGCGTGGATTCTTGAACTGTTCTTTTTCTTTTGTTAAATACATGATAGGCTTTACTATGTATTGAGTTACCAACAAAGATAGCCTCATCAACTTTGGAATCAAACACTTTCAAATAATCTCTATCATTTTGGGCAATACATTTGCAACCAAAGACACGGAAATAAGAAATGTTTGGAATTTTTTCATGCCACAATTCACATGAAGTTTTATCAAAAGCAGTCTTAAGAAAATACAATTTACCACATAATAAGCTATATTCGGTGCTTCACCCCAAAAAGATTTTGGAAAACCTTATTTATTAAGCATGGTTCTAGTAGCTTCTTGCAAAATTAGATTTTTTCTTTCAACTACCCCATTTTGCTGGGAAGTTTTAGAAGCAGAAAAATCATGAAGGTAACCATATTCTTCACAAAACAAAGTTTATTTCACCAAATTTAGTTCCATGGTCTTCTTAATGAAATAACCCTTTTCATTTTGAAGCTATTTGGTGAGTGGAATGAAAGCGCTTAAAGTATCATTTTTATGAGCAAAGAATATAATCATCTAGTATGACAAATACGTATCTTTTACCTCTAAGGAAAGTGGTTTTCATAGGTTTGAGTAGGTTAATGTGCAGAAGTTCCAGTGGCCTAGAAGTTGTGACCTCATTCTTTGGTTTGAAAAATGTTAGGATTTGCTTCCCTTTCTAGCATGCATCGCATATCCTATCTTTGGAGAAGTTTAACTTAGGTGCCCCTTTGACAAGATCTTTTTTTGTGAGATGATATATAAGTTCCATGTTTATGTGGCCCAGTTTTCTATGCCGTTTCTAGAATTCTTCATCTGAAATGGCTAACATTCCATATTTTGATAAGTTAAATCATCAAAGGTTATACAATAAATATTTCCATTTTTGGTAGCAGTAAAAACTAGTTTCTCATTTTATTTGATAACACAGTGAAAGGAATGAAATTTAACCTCATAACCTTCATTACATGGTTGATTGATACTAAGCAAGTTATGCTTTCGGGCCTTCAATAAGCCAAACGTTATCAATGCAAGTACCAGTCTACTTACCAGTAGTACCTTTACCTATAATGCTTTCTTTTGAGTTATCTGTATAGACAACATTTCCTGCAAAATAATTGTTAACCTTAAGAAACATGAATGCATCCCCCATCTTATGCCTGGAACATCCGCTATCCAAGTACGACTTCTATTTTTGGGAATGTTACTTGGCCTGTAACTGTAAGGAATCAGTTTGTTTTAGGTTCCAAGACTATGTTAGGTCTTTCATGATTAATAGCAGATAATTTTCTTATGCAAACAAACTTGGAACCAATAAGTTTCTCAATTGGATATCTAGAATTAACATGACCAGATCTACCACAAGCAAAGCAAATTTTCTTAACTGGTTTGAAATTCATTCTGGAAGTTGTTGAATTTCATGCAGTTTTTGAAATTCCAACTCTTCTTAACATTATGTCTAGGTGGAATATGCATATGTGCATGTCTGACACTTGTGGAACATTCACCTAGATCATCCTTAATATGAAAGCATTCTTCAACAATCATTTTTCCTTTGATTTCACGACTCATATTCTCAACTTACTTTTTCAAGGAATTATTCTCTTTAGCAAGCCAATCATTCATTTTCTTCTTTCATTTAACATTAAGGGTCTCTCTGTTTTTAGCCATTTGCATGCCAAATTTATCTTTGAGCCTTATCCAATTCTTCTTGCAAATAGTCTACTTTATCTTGCAAAGCATTATTTTTATCAACAAGCATTTTCACACGAATTTTATAAATCCTATGCAATTTTTGCACATCCTCAATAATGTCAATTTCATTACTGGAATCATAATCAGAACATGAAGATGTACTTACTTGATTTGCCAGGAAGCAATTTTCTTTATTATCAAATTGTTCACCATCAAATTCGTCCCATGTGGTTGCCATCGCCTTAGCTTTGGCTTGTTTTGCATATTCCTTCAATCGGAGACAAACTGGTTTTCTATGTCCAATTTCATTACACTCATAGCAGCAAGGTGGCTCAGTATTTGTAGTTTTTAAGCTGGTTCTTTTTTATTCTAACCTATTATTCTAAAATTTTCTTTTGAGTTCATCAATTAGTTTAATATTCGAGAAATCAGAATGATTTCATCCTTAATTTGGTCTTCATCAAGGTCTTCTTGAAGTTCTAAGTTGGAATCATGACAAGTATTAAAAGCAATGTTCTTTTTTACCTTTATTTTCGAACCTTTATCTTTATTTAGTAGCGTCATCTCATGCAATATGAACGATCCAATCAATTCAGCCATGGTCATTCTCCTAAGATCACGAGCTTCTTGAATAGCAACAACTTTTGATGTCTATTCCTTTGGAAGAGATCTAAGAATCTTCCAAACTTATTCATCCTTGTTTATAGTTCTACCTAGTGCGAACATGGGATTTGTAATTTCCATGAAGCACGCATACATCTGGCTTATGGTCTCATCAGGTTTCATCTGAAACATTTCATACTTGTGAATGAGAAGAGCAATCATCTCTTGTCGACCCTAACTAGTACCTTCGTGGGTCACTTGTAACATTTCCCACATTTGCTTTGCTATAGCATATATATTAACTCGGTTATATTCCTCTTTGGTAAGAGTGTATGACATAATATTTTTGGCCTTTGCATTCATTGAGATGGCCTTTTATCATCATTGGTAAATTCACGTCTCTCTTTTTGGAACCATCTGTCTTTGACTAATTTCATTCGAACCGTCGGCCTTCACTAACCACATCCCATAAATCAAAATCCAAAGCAATTATATATTCTTGCATCTAATTTTTCCACATAGCATCATTGGAAACATCAAACAGTAGAGGCCGATTGTGCAATTGCCCTTCAGCAAAAACATAAAAAATGTTAGTGGCCATAAGATCTTTTATTTTGGTAGTTACACCACAATATAGAGAACCAATGCTCTGATGCCAATTGTGAGTGATTATGTGCCTAAGAGGGGGTGATTAGGCTCAAGAGATTTTAGTGTAGTAGAAGTTTATCACTCAAAATACATTTTGACCTTTTCAAAAACTGTTTAAGTCTTTCGTAGAAAAATAGTTTTAGTTACTGGTTGAAAAAAAGCAATAAATGCAGTAGTAAATAGACATTGGTATTTATAGAGGTTCGGCAAGCCTACGTCGTCTACCTAAGGTTTTACTTAGGATTTTAAATATGACAAATTAATAAGTACTGTATGAGAATGTTTTTACAAATAAAAATAGTAATTTTATAGTAATGAATATGTAAGGAACAAAAACACCCTAGCAAGGTGAAAAACTAGCTCTTCGCAAAGAGCTACATTGGAATCCTATATAGGATGAGGTAAGTTCCAGAGCATAGTGAAACTAATTGCTTGTGACCAAGTCTGGGACAATTTTTACTATGTTTACTGGCACAACCTATGTGGATTGATGCACAAGTTGCTACTACTTCGTACGACAAGCTCTGGCCTCTTTTTCTAGACCGAAACTAAGGACACTGCAGAAAGTTCAAGGCAGCACCGCCTTACTGGTTTCTTTACCCAAAGGTCCTTAGAGCAACCAAGCATTGATTTGTTCTCTTTATGGGGTCTCTTGAGAGCAAGTACAACTCCCGTCCATCTTCACTACTAGGTCTTTCGAGATACAAACAGCCTTGTCCTTGTCTCCCCAAGGTCCTTCAAAGGAAAGCTCCACTTGGCCTTCTTCACCACAAGGTCCCTTGAAATCACACGTAGAGTAAGGAATTAGAAACAATGAAGCATGAGAACGAGTAAGAGAATATCACACAACTTCTCAATATGCTTAACAAAGTTCTCTCCTGACTAAGTGGTTCACTTTTTAGAAAATGCTACACAATATCTTTTATATGTTTTTGTCCAATGGTTATAAGTCTTCATTGGGGCAAGGACCCATTGGAATTAAATAAGGAACCATGTAAACTTTGGTAATTATGTATTTATACCTAAAACGGTGGGTAAATCAATTATTGCAACATGATGTGATTTATTTCCTAAGTTACAAAGATGTAGATCAACCTATACTCTGTGTCAGATCTTTTATTTATGAAAAGTAAATTCCAGTGCATGATAGATTCCAACAATCAATAACTAGATAGATTTCAGCAATTTAATATGCATGTCATTCAATGTATAATTCAAAGAACAATTTTGTCATGATCAAAATAATGTAATTCATCAAAAGGTTTAACAGTGTAGCTCAAGCGTAGACAATAACTTTTTGTTACACTTAATTACTATTTATTGTACATATTTAACTGTAGTAAAATGTTATATATATATATATATATATATATTAGTGTCTTTAGTCAATTCTTTGCAATTAGAACTGTTTCGAGGTCACTTTCTTTTCAATCTTAACTTGCATCCACCACACTTTGGCATTTCAGTTTTGCCATTTTGTCTGTGAATATCAAAACCGACTTCCCTACCATATCTAATGTGGAATGGCTTTGCTTCATTAACAGGCTTGAACACCATTTTATGTATCTTATTTGGATTCATATTCGTACCTACATAATTAGTTGCATCATTAATATCTTCTTTGTCACTCCATTCATGCTTAGATTTTTCAATATCATTCTTGAAACTATCTTCGTATTCCATTTTTAAATCAGTCCTCCGCTTCTTATATTCAAAATCTATAAAATATTGTATCATGTATTAAAATCTATGACGTTGATTGGAATCACCATTAATGCCGGTCCAAGAATAAATCTAAATATATGCAAAGCTTAAAAAAGTCTTTTTCCGAAAACATGATCACATCCTCATTTTGGGACTGTACACTATTTATGGTGCAAGGATTTAATTGATTAGGAAATGAAAACAAAATATTAAAATTACAATTTTTTTATTTATTCACTAGGTCGAAATTTGCATTCGATCTCTTATTTCATGTTACTGCAACACATATTCAATGTAAAGATTAATGCTATTCAATACAACAACGTGAACATGAGAACAAAAAGATTGTAAAAAGATAAAGCGAGTGAGAAACTGAAGTACATAGTGAGACAGATGTTGTTTGCACCAAAAAAGAAAAATAATAAAAGAAGAAAGGTGAAGTACATTTGAACTACTCATGTGGAAGTCATTTAATTACCTCCAGTTTAATGTAAAGATTTAAAAAATTATGGTACATGACGGACAGGAATGGTGAGCCTAGAACCAGGCTAAACTCCACACCAACCTACAAATGGCAACATGACGGATAGCAATGATGACTGACTAATTGAGATTGATGACAATGTTAGGTGTTTTGATGATTTTGCCTCGGACATGATTGGAGAATTGGGGCTTTCCTGTTACTCGGCTGAGTAAGGTTATGAAACGATAGAAGAAAAATATATTTACATTTTATTTCTTAAAATTAATAGGATTAATTTGATTATTGAGTATTACAAAAGCAATGATTTACTTTTTATTTTCTATAATTTAATTTTAAATGAAGATGATTCTTTATAAGAATCATGATTTTTTAATTCGTGATGGTTCAAGAGTGAAAATTATATCAAACTGATATGAATGGTTAAAAAGTGCATATATCTCGATAAGTTAGAATCATGGATACATGCCTTAGAAAATTCATTCTACAACAAACACTGTAGAAATTAAACAAGCAACCAGATACGAACATCGACCCTATAATTTCAAAATTTAAACTAATTTTCCATAGAGTAAATAGCTAGAGTTTGCCAAATTATTAAACCGGAGTGGCAAGTGCAACAAGAGGAATAAGTCTATGGACTGTAACCCCAGGGCTCTCACTCATGTCCAAATCTTTCCCTTCTGCTCCATCAGGCAATTTCCAGTTAAATTTCTGCACGAGATTTGCTAGCAATAACTCAGTTACAGCCATGGAATACGCAATCCCCGGACAGCCCCTTCTCCCAGACCCAAACGGTATGAACTGAAAATCCTGGCCCTTAAAGTCTACCGGAGACTTCAAGAATCTCTCTGGCTCAAAATTTTCCGGTTCATCCCAAGAAGCAGAGTCCCTGCCTATCGCCCAAGCATTAGTCATCACCACTGTTCCTGCTGAAATATCGTACCCTTTTATTTTCACATCTGTGCTTGCTACTCTGGGTACTAATAATGGCAACGGCGGGTGATGACGAAGAGTTTCCTTAATCACGGCTTTCAAATAATACATTTTCTCCAGGTCATCATCTGTTATGTCCTGTTTGTCCTTTACCACTTCTCTTACTTCTTTTTGAAATTTTTCCATCACTTTAGGGTGTCGTAAGAGTTCTGTCATTGCCCATTCAAGAACTGTGGATGTGGTGTCGGTCCCTGCAGCAAATGCATCCTGTAGAATAGATGTGTGGGCACACAATGAAAGTAATTTAAGTACGAGATTTAATTTATTAAAAATTAAAAATTACACTGAAAAATTTAACGACAAAAAAATACCCGATAGATAGAAAATAAAACATAGAAAGTTATGCAGCCCAACAAAATTCACCTATTTACAAGAGAGTATTCTTTACTACAGTAAGAGAGAATTTTATCAATATAACATAACTTTTGAATTTAACCTGTCCAAACATAAGACAAAAGAATCCTTTGTACAACTACTTTCATAACTACAATATAAATACTCCTTCATCGACTGTATTATCCCACTCATAACTCAAAATAACTAATTTATGAGTATCATGGACTCAACAGATGTTTTTTTAAGTAATCAAATTACTATCCTCTTTTATAAGAATTAATTACATGACTATTCTATACTTAGAAAATTTAACACAAAAATTTTAATTCTACAAAACAAGAATAGAAAAGATCAACTATTTGTAGATTAAAGAGTTCAAGTCAAACTTCTCAAATAAAGTTAAATCCCAATTGGATATATAGCAAACATCAACTGCTACAGAGGGTCAAAATTTAATATTAAACTTACGGTAGTAGAGTTTCCGACTTAACTTCATGTAGTCATTAAAGGAATAGAAGATATCCGTTATTTTGGTTCGGATTCTTAAAATCTTTTGAGTATTAAATTGTAATTGGAAAACTAGCTACTCCTAATAACCAAGATGAATTTATAAGATCTAAAAACCTTAAAAAGTGCAAAATCGCCAATCGAGATCAATGGAGAGTGACTCATATATATGGACCTAAACTAAGCACTTACCATAATGTTTGCTTTGAAAGCATCTCTGTCGATGGAAACACCACTACTGTTATCTTTGTAAATACCAAGCATAATATCCACAAAGTTTTCTCCATTTCCGATCATGACGTCCTGCTCCGTGGTAGTTTCCAGGCGTTCTCGAATCACACCCTCGAGGAAATCATCTACTACTTTGGCAATCTTATCCACTCTCTTATTGAAACCATTAACACAAGTAATCCAGCTAAGCCATGGAACGAAATCTCCAATGTTAATAGTCCCTAACAGCTCCAAGAATTCTGCCAACAAAAGCAGGAATTTCTTCCCATTTTCCGACTCACTGTACTTCCGGCCAAAAGCTGCTCTACAAACTCCATTGTTAGTGGACTCGGAGAACATCTTACTCAAATTCACTGGACCTGAAGATTCTCTGATCTTTTTGATGAAAAGGGCTGTTTCTTCCTCCCTGATGGAACGGAAAGATTGAACCCTTTTGCTACTCAGAAGCTGGAGAACAAAAATGCTCTTTGCCTGCCTCCAATATTCGCCATAAGGAGCAACTGATACAGTTTTATAGTTGTAGAGAAGTTTCTTGTAAACCTTGTATCGGGGCCTGTTCGCGAAGGTGAGATCATGAGTTTTCATTATCTCACACGCTGCATCTGCCGAGGAGACAACAAGCACAGGGACACTGCCGAAGTGAAGAAGCATTACCGGCCCATGTTTTTTGGCCAAGGAGTGGAGATTCTGGTGAGGCAATGAGCCCAGTTGATGGAGATTTCCGAGTATTGGCACCTTTGGTGGGCACGGGGGTAAGTTTTTGTTTCCCGGAGGTTTCCAGAACCATTTGGTAACAAAGCATAACAAGAAGAGAGATATAAGCGCTGGGAACATAAAGGAATAAGGGATTTGGAATTCATCCATTTTTTGTTGCTGTGTGTGAATTTGCTGGAATTTGGACAAGGTTTCTTCTTCTTGTGTTTTGCCTTAGATTCTCCAATGGTTAGATTTATAGTCATGTTGACTAACAAATAATAATATAACATTGCTATATTGAGTAACAGCATGTGCTTAGATAGGAGGGATGACAACCTTGGCGTGAATCTCTAACTATTTTTTGAACTTAAAAGCTAAGGAAATGTTTGGTTATGTTTTTCCAAAACAAAATTATTTTGCGGAAATATAGTCAAACATACCCTCATTTTTCACTCAAAAAAGTTTTTTCAAAATATTTTCTTCAATTTTTCAATATCTCCAAAATTTCCTATGCATTTTCCAATATATACATACAAATATTATATATACACATCATATATATTTTATTATTATTTTAACAATAAAGAAAATCACTTAATTCCATTTTTACCCCCAAAAATCCAACAAAAAAGCATTGATTCAATTGCTATAGTAAAAAATGTCTCCCCTCAAAATATAAGCAAACATACAAAATTCTCCAAAATAAATTTTAACTATTCTCCAAAACATAACTAAAAGTTCATTACATTCCCCAACACAAATATCACATTCTCCAATACCACTTTCAACATTTATTCTCCCAAAACACATATTAAAATCACACACACAAAAAAATAATAACCAAACATTGCCTAAGTCCTTAGAAAAAAATATTGAGTGTGAGAGAAGAATCTTGAATAGGGGTGTGTAAATGAGATGAGACGATTCGCGAACGGTTTGGGCTCGGCTTGATGAAAGCTCAAATTCGGCTCTATATTTTCAAGCCTGAGCCAAGCCGAGTCGAGCTTAATAATATTCGGCTCGAAAAGCTCGCGAGCCTAAGCAAACTTTTTTATTATACATATATACATATATATAATTAAATCTAAGCTCATATAATAAAATTTATAAAGATAAGTAAATAATTTAATTTTTTATTTTTAAGAAAATATATAACAAAGTTATTTAAAAAATTTATCATTATATATTTTATTTTAAGTCTAAATGAGCTTTAATTAATCCAAACTTATACGAGCTCGAGCTTGAGCTCATCCGAACTTATACAAATTGAGTTTTTCTACTTCTTTATGACATGCCTTATCATGTCAAGCTCGACAAGGCTCGCCGATTGTACCTTGCCTCGAGCACTAGGGAATTCTACAAAGGAAACCAGGGATGAGCTTTCCCCCGGCATCATAGCCCTTTCGGCAATTAATGTATAGACCTGTAATTGTGGCCTTCGTCTATTCCAACAAGCCAAGCTTGAACTTGGCTATTCAAGTTCAACCAAGCTCGACTCGAGCTCGCGAATTAATAAAAGAGTCATGCTTGAGCCTTCTAGATTTTGGCTCATCTCAGCTCATTTACATCCCTAATCTTAAAGGAGGGTTTTTGAATGAACTTTTTAAGATGCTATTAAGTTACTAGTACAATTAAATGGACCAAGTAAAGATGCTTTAACTTCCTAAGATATATACAAAAGCAAAAGGCCTATTCAATAGAACATACTATTTTAATCCGTTTACAAATTAGAAGTTATAACAATTAATGCTGTTGAGATTTGACTCCATTATCTGGACATCAAAATTGACTAGAATTAAGACTCCTTGTATTAGGTTTTCTAGTTCTACGTGAAGTAGTCAAGCAATTTTTTATTATAAATAGATGTGTTTATTTAATTACTTGATATAATGGATACTCGTGGAACTCATGATATTCATGGGGTAGTTATTTGAGTTACAAGTAGGGCAATACAAAAGGGTGGAGTGAGTATTTTTTTTGTAGTTATGAGAGTGGTTGTACAAGATTTTTTTTGTCTTAGGTTTGGGTATGTCAAATTTAAGGATTGGCTTGTACTGGTAAAATTATCTCATAATAAAAGAAAGAAAACTCTCACGGAGGTAAGTGGAATTTGCCAAATCACGTAAATCTGTGTCTATTTTATTTTTCTATTTGTTGGATAATATGTTTTGGGATTAAATTTGTGGATGTGATTTGTGAATTTCTGATAAATTAAATCTCGTGCCTAAATTGCTTTCATTGTGCTCCAACAAATAATTTTTTACCTAATAAATTAATGTCAGCACTATTTATTATAAATAATCATTAAATAGTTAATATTTATAAGACCAGTGTGAATAAAACAATTGTTTGGAAAATAAAGAAATATTGTGAACAACAATAACCTTAAATCTAGAGAACAGAAATATAGAGTGATCAATTGCTAATTTCTTTGACCTTTCAAAACTAGATAGAAATTAGCCCATGCATGATTTTACGACTTATCATGATCTGTATTTTCTAAACAATTATGCCGGCCCCATCAATTCGATGCTTTTGGGAAGAGGCATCATTTCTCCAATAGTTACAAATTATTTTTTGTCGAGTTTTTTTTTTTTTTTTTTAGAAAGTATTACAAATAATAAATTTTATTCTTTTAATAAATTAATATTTTTCTATTCTCAAATCAAATAAATCAAAGTATAAACTACACACAATGCACATAAGGTGCACAAAGAAACTCATTCAAACTCGAACACGAGACCTCTCACATAGTAATAGGGGAGACTAATATCATTTAAAAGAGTTATTTCACATCCCTATTTATTCTCTTTCTATTACTGATATATGTCATTTCAAATAAAATTTCTATTTCACCTAAAGGTTTTTCAAGCTTTCTATATAAGTTTTCTAAGAACTATTTATTATTTTATATATGAGTAATGTTGATCTTTTAAGTGAAACCACTACTTTAATTATATATTTAACTACATCATGGTGAAGCTGGTCTAACATATATAAATTAATCATTGTATGATTAAGTTCAATAAGAACTAAAAATCTTAACTCAGTATTTCTCAAAATATCTTGAATCGAAGAATAGAGTTGTCAAAATATTAAATTCTTTTAATTGAAGGGAACAAAATTGATATTATGATAGTTTGAGAGGACAAAGTGTAAAATGTAATGCATATATTTGAGTGGACAAAATACCCTTCTCTGATTTTTTTTTTCTCTTTCATGAACATTTGACCTTTTAGGTTCAATTATTTTGTAATGTATATCAAAATATATTTCTTTTCTTTTTTAATTTGTTCTACTAGTTTATTAGACAATCTCCTATTTGCTTAATATTATACAAGTAATTAAGAATAGTAAAATGATTGTAATACCCCACTCAAGGTAACCCTAAGCTGAGATATCAAAACACTCTAAACATAATTCTGAACCCAAAATACAAGCAATAGGCCACAAAATATATACATATTTTTTTTAACTTCAACTCATCAAAAGCAGCAGTAATTCAACTTAATAGATTCTACAAAACATTGGCATACATGCTAGCTCAATTATTTTATGTCTAGCAAAAATATATACACAACCTCAAGGTAGTTCACATATAACATTCTAATAACCCATATATATATATATATATATGAACACCTATCTTATTTCAAAAGAGCATTTCTTCGTTCGAAGTCAGAACTTTACATCCTTTACTTAACCCTATCTGAAAAATAAGGGAAAATGGGGTAAGTCCAATGGACTTAATGAGGGATAACATAACAGGTAGTAATAGAAGTATGTCAAAGGAAGAACATCTCAATAGATTTTAAATCAACAAGAAATACATGAACAATTATGATTCAAGCAAGAACAAATATAGCAAGCAGGAACCCCTCCTGCCTTATTGCTCCAAGAACAGATTGCAAGTAATCAAGAAATGAGTACAAATGAGCAAACCCATACAAGATATGCATTTCAACAGAACGAGTCGAGACATGCATATCAATTCACCTTATTCCAATCAAACAAGTACTTCCATAGCATGATAGCTTGGCATACAATTGGTTTGCCCATACGTCCGTATGGCGCATTGCGGATACCTAAGCGGACTACTTAGCGTACCGCGGATACCTAAGCAGACTGCTTAGCGTATCATGGACACCCAGGTGGATTGCAAGGCGTGTCCTAAGTATCCCAGCATTGTGCATAGGGTTGGCACTTGACCCAAGTACAATCTCCACACAAGTACAACAAGTACGGCAAGTATCAATCAAGCAATTGGATTTGCCAACAAGGCAATATATGAACAACCAACAAGTACAATTAGGCCAACATGGCTAGATAATAGGATACAAACGAGCAAGTATGCCAACAAGGTATCAAATAACAATTCAAGGCATAAACAAATACAAGCCAATAACAAGTACCAATTGAGACAAGTACAAGACAAGACAAAAAGAAGTTCTAGGCACTAGAATAAACAAGAACGAACTCAACCGAGTGAAATAAGAACTATCCCTCATAGGATATACAAATCAATAACATATCACGAGCAAGTACACTACCAAGTACGAATCTCAATAAACACAAGCAAGTACAGTTTCAAGCAAATTTAACACACACAGGGATTTTTCCACAAGTTCAAATAGGATAATCGGGGCCAAAGTGGCAGATCCTCACCTCCGTAACCTCAGAAGGTGCAACTCCCACCAGCTGTCTATTGATCCTCAAGACCCACATCGTCGTCACCCAACCAAAATGATATATTTATAGTCAGAATCCATTTTCAACTCTAAATATCCTCGAGAATGCTAATTATACTAATAGTAACCTAAAATCACAATTTCTCAACTATTATAGAAATTTTGGCATCGTTGATATTAAGACACTAATCGAGTCTCTATCATATGACAACTTCCTAGATTATATCGATTCTAGTATCATAATAAAATTCATTCCTTAATTACTCAACCATCCTTATACTGTTGTTCAAAATCAACGATAATGCCCAACTATCACATTTATTCTAATTATTGTCGTTTATACCTCAAATACATAAAGTTAGGATTTCTTCTTATAATACTCGATAATTTCCATAATCTTCAAAAAAATAGTACTATCCAATTTTACTAAACTCAATCTAGCACATGCATATACAGAGTTTTGGTCCCATCAATTCAAATTGCCCAATTATCATGTCACTAGTTCCAATTTTCCGAAATCATGGTTAATTGACTTAATTATCTCAATTAATCCTATCATTACATAAAATAAGATAGATCCAGGCTAGCTAACTACACTATAGCCATCCATGCATGGTCTCAATATATATCAATCACCATGATAATCTCCCTTCATAACATAATACAATATTTAAACAATACTATATAACATATATATATTCAAATCCTTTCTCAATTCTTTACCCACGAATCAATCAATCGAGACCCCGGATTCACCAATCAAGACCACCGCTGCGATTGTCGTGTTGAGGAGTAGATTCTACCTCAACACCGTCGCCGTCATTGGAAATACACAAACTCACCACCACAAGAAGCCTTTTAGCCTCCTGAGCCCAACAACACCACCAATTTTGCGTTTTTCCACCAGGAACGCCGTCAATTGAAGCTCCAAAATTTGCTGGGTCTCACTCGCCGCCATAGCCCGAAGCAGTAATTTCGTCGTAGTTGGTGAATGGTATAAGAACTTGAAGACATCAAATCACTCCTTGAGCTGAGATATGCCGGAAATACTACCAGAATCCTATCCTACCGCTGCTCTGCCGTCCCCATCACACACCATTGCTTCCGAGCTTCAACTCCCATTTTTTCGGTGAACCATCGCCCGAACCACGGTGTATGTGGTGTGCAAGTGTGGCTGAGAGTGAGAGGAGAAGGGTTATGGGTTTGGGTTTGAAAGAAACTTGCTGTCGGAGGTGAATCATCGGCGAGAGAAGATGGGTGACGCGGTGAAGAAGAAAAGGAAAATGGGGGAGAAAATGAAATTTCCATATATATATATATAAGCTATTTTTGAGTTATTCTAATTTAGCCCCAAATTATTCTGATTAGTACAATTAAATCCCCCCAATTAATTAAAACACAGCTTAACCCTGGTTGACCTAAAGCTTTCCATGCAAACCTCAATTTTTTCCAAGTTAGTTCAATTAAATTTTTCCAAAATTACGAAATGACACCAATTGTTTCAAATAGGATTAAATCAAGTTTTCTAAAATTATAAATTTGACCCCAAAATTATTAAAAATAATTAATAACTTAAAATTCATAACATTAAAATATAATGGCAATTAATCTTACCAAATGCAAAATTTCTAGGGGTGTTTCAATGATAAAACATAACATCTTTCTTGATGTCATTGCACAATATAATTTGGATTTTATATGTGCATATTTTGATGAGAACTGTTAGGATTCCCTTCGGAAGCCTATTTTGACTATGTCCATTTTTGTAATAAAGCTAATCGAACTTATTATGGCAGTTGTAGTTTTCTTACTATGGCAGGTGCAATTTGTATGACAACTAAATGATGCAGCAAAACTTGGAACTTTCTATGTATAAATCAAAGTAGTTTTGGCATGTTACCGTTGTACTATTCTAGGAGAAAAACGAGCTGATTTGAGATTCACTCAGATGATTTTTTACTCTACTATTTAATAGAATAGAGAGTTTAATGAAAAAAAAGCAAGTGCTATTCTGTGAGATTATGATTATTCTCTTGAAACTCTTCCTCAAAACTCCAGTTAGTGTACTGAGTGTTTACTGCAACCTGTGAAGTTTTGAGAAGTTAGCATTGCTCATTGTACTTGTTCTAATTTGTTTGATTAATAAAGTACATGTTCAAAATCCTAAGTCCTTTGGCTTAGATAGTGGAGTAGGCTTGTTGAATCACTATAACTATTTTGTCTCGTTTATTTATCTTTCTACTATCTCTGGAATTTTAGTTATATTTAGAAGTTCCAATTTATTCTCTAATATACTATTTGGCTCCTTTGACTCTATTACCCTTTTGGGTCCCTATACTCTTTCAAGATCAATTGAGTATTCTTTTTCCTTTCTTTGTGTGTCATCAAGGTACCTTATAATTATTGAAAAATAAACTCGTGGACCTTGCACACACTGGATAATATTAATTTTAATTCATTTTGAATTGAAGAAATCTCAGTATTCTGAGGTAAAATACATATTTTGGATTATATAGGGAAGCGCTTAAAAAATTTGAAATTAAGTTGGAAAATTTTGCACTCCATATACCTTACATACAAACCTCAAAATATAGACAAGTGAGGGAGGTGAATTTTGTACCCGACCCCGTAATAGCTTCATCTCTAACTAGATTGAAGATTTGGAAACCTGAAAACAATAGCGTGAAAACAAAATTCTTTTGCAAAAAATTAAAAATAACCTTAAATATAGAAATAAAAATACAGAATGAGTTACTGATTTCTGTGATCTTTCAGCAATAAGTAGGCACTAGCGCATACATTATAAACTTGTGAATTATCATGATTTGTACATTTTATAAACAATTGTGCCTGTAAAAAGGTATCAGTTTTTATTAAAATTACAAGATTCACTACAAGAAAACAACCCTTCACTAATAGAAAATTTATGACGAAAAGGGTTCCGTCACTGTTTGAAAACAATTATGATGGCTTTTTAATGGATTACTAGCGAACTTAATAAAATGAGCAAAAATATATTATTAATCATGATATTTGTGACGGATATGAAAACTATAAATTGATATGAAGAGTTCGTCATAAATTTTATAACTTCAATATGATTTTTCGATCTGTGACAGAAATTCCATCATAAAATTAATTCTGTGATGCACTTTATTTTTGTCACAAACTAATTAGTGACAAAGCATATACTAACGGACTTGTTAAATAAGTCCGTCATAAATTTAATGAGATCTATCATTTTGTGATGGATTTATTTCTAAATCCGTTAGTATATGCTTTGTCAGTGATTAGTTTGTGATGGAAATAAAGTACATCACAGAATTAATTTTGTGATTGAATTTCTATTACAAATCGAAAAATCATATTTAGGTTATAAAATTTATAACGGACTCTTCATATCAATTTATAATTTTTATATCCATCACAAGCTCATGACTAATATATATTTTTGCTCATTTTATTAAGTTCGTTAGTAATCCATCAAAAATTTGTCACAATTATTTTCAAATAGTGACGGAACCCTCTTCGTCATAAATTTTTTGTTAGTAAAGGGCTGTTTTCTTGTAGTGATTTTAATTTTATCAAGTTCCTTAAACATAGTTATCTTACATCCCAATTTATTCTCTACTTTCTCACATATATGTTGTTTCGAATAAAATTTGTATTTCACATAAAAGTGCTTCAAGCTTTCTGTGACAATATTAATTATTTCAAAATTATATATGATAATTATGAGTAACGCTAATCTGTTGAATAAAATTATTGCTTTAGTATAAATTTATTTTTATCATGTTAAAGTTGATCTAGTATAAATTAATTATTTTTATATAAAGTTTAGTTAAAGTTAAAAATCTTAGCTCAGTATTTCTCTAAATATTTTGAAAGAATGAGAGGAAGAGTGGAACTGGAAAAGATTTACAATTTAGTCCAAGGAGAAGAAAGTGTTAACTTCCTTAAAATGAGGAGATAAAATAAAATTTATTAAGAATATTAAAATGACAGGATATAACGTATTATTGATGTAATTACCAATCTGTATTTTATATTTGCATATTCCAATGAGATTAGTTGACTAATCTTTTTCTTTTTGTGTGCGCGTAATTTAGGGTGGCGTATCATCATTAAAAAAAATAGAATCACTGATCTTGCGCTGGATAATATGAATTATATTCCGTTTCGAGATCTACAAAAAAATAAACAATAAAAAATAAAAATTAAAAATGGTGATAAAGAGAAGTCCAAAGATCTTCTATTGAGATCTAGAAAACTGATCAGTGGAAGGCAGCCATGAATCGGATCTCAGAGCAAGAAAGATACAAAAATTGGTGAAAAGTTGACAGTCTGTGTAAAGGAAACTTTCTGCTAATCAATAAATAAAAGCAAATGTTAAAATAGGGGCAGTACGTACTGATAAACTAACCAGAAACAAAGTCAAGAAAAGGAAATGTCAGTATTAGATTATGAGGTGAAACACATATTTTGGCTCATACAGCAGGGAATTTCACCAACGGAATTTGTAATGGAACTTCACCAACAGAAGAGTTCTGTTAATAATTCAAACAGAACACAGACGAAAAACAATGGAACATAAATCTCAAAGAAAAAAAAATTAACATGTCAATGGAATAGCAACAGAATAGCAATGGATACTTGAAGATTTGTTGCAATTCCATTGCTGCTATTGAGATGGGAAAAAAAGCTGTTGGTATATTCCGTTGTGAATAACAACATAAATAGCAATGAAAGAATATAATATTTTATTTTTAATTGTGAAAAATTATGTATCCAATGTTATTACGTAGCTTTATATAATGGATGGAACTCCATTGCTATTCTCACTAAATTGAAGAAGTAAATCTCAAAAATTGCATGTGAATTGAAATTCTTTTAGATGATCAGAATTGTCCCTAACACGACATAAACGCGATCAGTTTAGGTGTTATAAGATCGCAAAGCGGACAACAATACAAACTTCTCTAATTGCTCTACTTTGTTAATAATAATAAGCCTAAGATAGGGTGACTTAGGCCAAGAACAATTAGTTTTACGTTTTGAAATAATTAACGACAGTTTTAAATTGGAAGTTCCAAAGAATAAAACAAATCTAAAAGAAATAGAAACATAAATAAGACACTAGATTATAGTTGGTTCAACGTTCCTACATGCACTACCTAAGTTCTTCGCTTAGGATTTTAATTTGAAAATTTTACTAACAATTCCAAAGATAATTAGTATAGATAAGTTGAATAGATATGAACAAGCAACTCAAACCAATTGAAACTATAAAACAAACCAATACTATAAAAGAGGAGGAATATTTTAGAGTCCCTATCACACAAAACTGTATGGTCAATAGTAGTTCCAGCTAAAAGCAAATAGTGTACCACTTTCTTTTCTCTAATAAGGTACCTCAAGAAAGTTGATAGTAAGAGCTAAAAATTTTCGTAAGCAAAGATTTGTTTTTCTGAATGTATCTCTTTGAGATTAAATAGTGAGTTTATTGTTGCATGAAGTTCCAATGGTAACTTTTCATAGATAGACTATAACAACAACTTACCATGTTGGAATGCCATTCTTCTATGGAAGGAGATTTTCCAGCCTTCATTAGTTTCACCATTATATACTTTCCACATGAGAGAATCCAACAATATTTTATCTAATAATACAATGATTTTAAGATGAAAACAAATTATGATGTTCTTAAATTAAATAAATAAGTATTTTATATTAATTGTCATTCGTCAAAACAAGAATCCTAACAATCTCCCCCTTTTTTGTTGATGACAATTGTTTGATTAAGTGACTTCCCCTATTTTCTGTACTAAATGCAGGAAAAAAAAATTGATCTTTTATTCTTTTGCAAGATGTTCACAGTCATTTAAAATAAAACACTTACAACCATAATCTCGAAAGTACGAAATGTTAGAAATTTTTCCATGCTAGATTTCATAAGGGATCTTTTTCATAAATGGTCCAAGAAACAAGTGATTTGCAATGTAATGTGTGGTATTTACCACTTCCCCCAAAATGATTTAGGCACTTCAAATTCATTCATCATAGTTCTAGCCATTTCTTGTAAGAAATAATTTTTTCTTTCAACAACTCCATTTTGCTGAGGTATTCCTAGAGCAAAAAAGTAATGAGAATATCCATTTTCATCACAGGATGCATCAAAGTCATTATCATCAAATTTGGTCCTATGATCACTTTTAATTTCTCCAATAATATAGCCTTTTTCATTTTGTAATTTCTTAGTTAATGGAATGTGACAACTAAGAGCATCACTTTTATGAGCAAGAAATAGGACCATTGTGAATCAAGAAAAATCATCAACGTATAATTACAAATGCATACTTCTTACCACCAAGTGATTCAATTTTCATAAGATCAAATAAGTCTGAATGCAGTAGATCAAAAGGTTTAGTTGATATAATATCATTTATGGGTTTGAATGAAGATTTAACAGGATTACCTTTGACAAGTGCATCATATACTTTATCTTTGAAGAACTTAATTTTGGGAATCCCTCTAACTTAATTTCTTTTTTAGCAAGATAAGTTACTAGATCCATGTTTGCATGTCCTAACCATCTATGCTATGTCCAACATGTTTCCTTAGCAGCAATAAGACATTCAACATTTTGATAGGTTATCAAGAACAATGCAGTATATATTGTTTTCACGAGATGCAATAAAGATTATTTCCTTATTTTTTAAACAATGCCATTAGCGGGTAACTGAAACTCTACTTTGTATCCATAGTCGCAAAGTTGGTGATACTTAGCAACTTGCATTTGAGTCCTTCTACTAGCCAGACATTGCCACTTGTTCCTTTTTCAACAATTCTACTTTTAGTATTGTCAACATAGAGAATATTATCTGCATTAAAGTGTTGAATGTCAAAAAGCGTGATTTGTTTCTCATCATATATCTGAAACATCCACTGTTCAAATACCATTTTTCTTTGGTATGTGCCTCTTCTACTGCTTTCTGCAAAACAGGTTGTATTACTTTTAGGTACCATACTGTGTTGGGTCCTTCTATATTAGCTTTTAGCATCCAAATAAACTTCGTTTCGATGTTCCCTTTTAGAGGGCATTTGTATGCAATATGTCTAATCTTTCCACAAGTATGACTAGTTCTTTTGACATATTTAACTTTGGGAAAAGCTCTTGTCCTTTGATGAGTTTTAAGGTTGACTAGCTCATCCTTTCCTTTGATAGTTCTCTTTAGATTATAATTTTCTTCCATGAGGGTAGTTTTTTTCTTTTTCTAACTCTTGACTTTTCTTAACTAATCTATTTCTATCATCAATGCCCCTTTGTGCCTTCAACAAGTTCAATTTTTTCATTACAAATAATGTGATGTAGATCTTTAAGAAAGCCACTTTCATTGTGCAACTCAAGAATTTTATAATGACATTTTTCATGCAAATTTGACGAAGTAGAACTTTCACATTCATATTTCAAATTGTTGGAATGAATTTCAGAATGAAAGATACTTGATTCTTTGCAATGAGGAAATTGTCTTCGTTATCAAATTGCTCAAAGTCCGACTCATCCTAGGTTATTGTCATTGATTTTTGTTTTTTTTCCTCTTTCTCATTTGACACTCCATTTTAGCTTTGGAAGATTTGGTCTTTTATGCTGAATTTCATGGCATTCATGGTAGACAATCTATTCTAGCCTTTGTTGATTGAAATTATTCCATTTGGTACTTCTTTTGAAACCATGTATAAGATAGTTTCATGCTTGTGTAAGTTGTTTTAGCCGTCTGGAAGTCATTGCAATTTCAAGATTTATGGATTCCTCGCTGAGTTTTTCATAGGTTCTATATGACAAAAAGAGATGGCCATTTCTTTCTTTCCTTTCTTGTTCGAGCCTTTTTCCTTCACCAGGAGGTCAGTTCATAAGCCGATCTGCTCTTCCATGGCAAGAGTTTTTAGATTCTTTGCTTTATGGATTGCAACCACTTTGGACATCCATTCTATAGTTACTGAGTGTAGGATCTTCCACTCACCTATTCATTTTCTGATATCCTTTTTCTAAGTGCAACCATTGGGTTGATGATTTCCATGAATCGAGCATACACTTGACTTATAGATTCACCCATTTTCATAGATAATAATTCATATTGATGTGTTAGCAATACGATTCTTTCTTATTTTACCTACAATGTTCCATCGTAAGTAATTTAAATGATCATCCATATGTCATTTACTAAGGAACATGTTCTCACATGATTGTACTCCTCTTTAACCCAGTCACACGAAAGGATATTCTTTGATTTTGCATTCATGGGTAGAATTTTCTTATCCTCATGATTAGTAAGTTCTTTTCAACCTTTTGGAGTCATATTTTCATTTGTCGGAATGATCAGGGGCTATCAATCACAATACTCTAGACATTGTAGTAAAAAACATTGAAGAACCCTTCAATTCTTTTCTTCCAGGTTGTGTAATTCATTCCATCGAATAATGGAGGATGAGTATAAGCTATCCTTCTACATGAACATCAAAATTTGAAGAAGCCATGCAATACCCCTAAAATTCAGTATTTTGGAAAATAAGAAATTTAAAAATTAAGATATTGATTGATCGAATTTTAAGGCTCAAAAAATAAATAAAAAGGACTGGATCGCAAAAAAATTCAAAAGTTTAGGGGATTAATGTGGACAAGTTAGAAGTTGGAGGACCTGGAAATAATTGGATTTGGACTTGATTGTCTAGAAACAAGAATCTTGGGGGTTAATGTGCAAGAATTGAAAGTTAGATGATTTAATTGAAGGGACTAAATTGAAGGTGGCTAAAGAGTTTTGGGGTAAAAAGTGGGTCAGTCAGAATATTTGGGGCTAAAGTTAAGAGGCTGAAAAATAGTTTTATATATATAGAAAGAAGGACGATTTTTTGTTAAATTCTCAAAAAAGGCCCAAAGTTCACCCCACCGGAGAATCATCGAAAACTGACCACGAAACCCAAAACCAAGACCAAAGTTAGGCTCCTCTCAGCTCAAGGAGCAAAACCATACCAAGTTTCATTCAAACCACCGGCGGAATCACCGGGAAATGAAGCTCGACGTCGAGCTTGTGGAGAGATTGGTTGTTCTCCGGCGTATGGTGGCAAAAATGGATGGGAATTGGATGGGTTTTGGTCGCGGTGGTATAGGTAAGCTGGTGGGGGTGTCAATTTGGTGTATTGACCAATGGTGGTGGAGGAATTTTCGCAGTGGCGGGTTAAGGTTCCGCGGTAGTTTTGGGCTAAATTGACCGACTAAACAGTGTCCAAACCAGAAACTATTTGGGGATTTGGTTTCTGAGGTTGAGACGCATTAGCTAAAGTGTTGGTTCCCATCTCCAGCATCAGTGCGTGGTGCGCTTACAGCAACGCATGGCAGTCCGGTGGCGGCGTGTGCGGCTGTTTTGGGGAAGATTGTTCAGATTTGAATTTTGGATTCATTTGGACTAGTTCCGGAGTAAGATTGGATCTTGATTCAATCCGATTTGGGTAAATTTCAATAATCAAATTTTGATTCGATTAAATTGTCGGATGTAATTGGATTCCTTTTGAATGAAGTTAATTGTGATCTGAACTAAGAATGTTAAACCACTGTTTAGCCTAAGTTTATAGATTAATCTTGTAATTAATATAGCATTGAGTTTAATCGACTCGGATGAATTATCATATTGTTGTTGAGACCTTAAATATGATTTTAACAACTAGTTTATTAACTTATCGAGTTAAGGATTATGATAGGTGATTACCTTGCACAATTGAGTGTAACATGGAAATTGAGAATTATGACTGAACAGTTAGAGTAATTGAGAAACATGATAAAGATATTTAAGTGCATTGAGAATTATGATTAAGAAATAATAATCAATGTTGGGTTTAAATTATGTACTTCGAACTTTAAGTCAATTGGAAAACAAGGTCATGGGCTGTTTAAAATATCTAAGAATTATCAGGACTATGCTGGAATACCCTTAAGTTTGATAATGACATTCGTTATATTTATAGTTAAGATTCAGAAGATTTGATCGTGAACTTATTCCTTTGGTAGGTGATAAAGGAGTAGGTCCCACAGACCAGTAGACTGTTGATTGTGGTTGTTTTCTGAGAATTTTAAGGTGAGGATCAGCCAATTTGGCACTTTTGTACCAATCGCTTTTATTGATAAACCCCCGTGAGGGTTGGTATTGATTTGATTATCATATTCCGTTTATTATTATTACCCTTGTGAAGGATCTTCCAATTGGTTATCACGTGTATGAACTTATTCTGTATATAACGTTGAACCCGTTAGGTTCTACTGAATTGATATTTGTCCTTATTAACATTATTTGATTATCGAACCCTGTGAGGTTCTCCTGAATTTGAAACTATTTGGTTATACTCGTGTTTATTGCTTTAAAGGTTACCTATTTGTGTCAAAAGTTTTCTTAAATTGTTCATGTACCTTACTTATTGGAATAAGCCTTACTGGCTGTTATTGGAAAATGTTTTGCCTTATAAATGGCAAATTTGGTAAAGTTCTAAAATGTTCAATTGTTGCTTGAAAGGTTAAATTCTTATCTGTTGGCATTATATCTTTTCAACTCATGGGACACCATGGGCAGTTTTCACTCGGAGGGACGCCACAGGGGGTTTGGGCCCAGGTGCTTGGTCAGGAAGACGGCCGGGCGGAATGGATCGATAAACACAAGTGTTACAGCTAGTACCCACTTACGATCCCGACTTACAGCTAGCTGGAGGTAGCAAACTATGAGTGACGAGATCTGGCATGTGACCGGCCATGCTATATCATCAAGTTATTACTGGCTGAGCTAAATGCTCGAGCATTGGAGCGATAAGAAAATCTTATTTATACTGTACCGATGCCCGGTACTTGCAAATTATGATTTGATTTAGGAGTAATAAGGTTGGAACGACCAACAGTCTATCAAGTTCAATATCATGTATGTCGTGTACTCTATTGATCATGTTAAAAATTCTTGCTTATTGTCGAATTTTGTTCCTATTGAAAAGTCTTGCTCATTACCGAATTTATTGTTGATTGTTGTATCTCAATAGATTTTCCTTCGCATCTTATCATTTTTCTTTTTCCTTCGCATCTTATCATTTTTCTTTTTCCTCACTAAGTCCTTTGGACTTACCCTTGTTTATTTTGATTCTCTTAGACAGGGATTATGTGAAGGATTGGACTCTAGGAAGGACATGAATATTTCGTAATAGATCAGGTGTTGAATGTATATAAGGAAATTATATGATTGCTAAGCATGGACTCAATATGTTGTGATATATCATGTTGGCGTGGTTGACTTGAGGAATGTAAATATTTTGTTATGTAAGAATGTGAATCATGGCACTTACTTAGTAGGTTGACGAGCCTGTTATGTTTGAAATTTCGCTGCTTTCGATAAGTTGAATTTGAGACTTTGTGGCATGTATTTAGTATGTGTATTGTATGTCGCAGGATTTTTTAGGATTTGAATTTATTGTCTTATGACAGATTTGTTTAATTTGGAATCCGTTGCTATTTCTGATAAGCTTGAAATGTTTGATTATGGACTATTGATTGATTTGTAGGTTCAATTTAAGATTGAACTGAGTGGCGCCTCAGCTTAGGTGCTATCCTGAGTGGGGGCATTACATGCCATTAGAATCTTTTAGCTTAGGTTTGTTAGAACCGAAAAACAAGCGCCAAACTTTGATACCAATTGTTAATAATAATAAGCCTAAGAGGGGGTGAATTAGGCCAAGAATAATTTAACTTTAAGTTTTTGAAGTAATTAATGATAGTTTTAAACTGGAAGTTTCAAAATAAATAAAATAGATTTAAAAGAAGCAAAATCATAAATAAGATACCAGATTTATAATGGTCCGATAAGTCTACATCTACTACCTAAATTCTTCACTTAGAATTTTAATGTGCAAGTTTCACTAATAATTTCAAAGAGAATTAGTACAAATAAGTTCAATAGATATGAACAGGTAATTTAAACCAATTGAAACTATATTAAACATACCAATACAGTAGAAGGGATGGAATATTCCAAAGTCCCTACTACACAAGATTGTATCATTGACAGTAGTTCCAACTAGAAGCAAACAACGCTCATCTTTCTTTTCTCCAATAAGGTACCTCAAGAAAGTTAATAGTAAGAGTTGAATATTTTTGTAACCAAAGGCTTTTTTTCCCCCCTAAATGCATCTATTCGAGATTAAATAGTGCGTCTCATTCTTGTAGAAATTTTCAATAGTAACTTTTCATAGATAGACCATAACAGTAACTTACCATGTTGAGATGTCATTCTTCTATGAAAGGAGATTTTTCAGCCTTCATTAGTGTCTCCATTACACACTTTGCATATGACAGAATCTAGCAATATTTTGGCCAATAATACAGTAGTTTAAGATGGAAACAAATTATGATGTTCTTAAATTAAAGAAATAAGTATTTCATATTAATTATCATTCATCAAATAGGAATCCTAACAATCTTCCCCTTAATTTTGATGATGACAGTTGTTTGGTTAAGTAACTTTCCCTATTTTTTATACTACATGTAGAAAAAGAAAATTTGAGCTTTAATCCTTTTGCAAATTCAAAATATTTACTGAGTGATGCATCAACCAAATCCTTCTAGAAATACTAGAGTGTGTGATCTGGTGATCAATTCATGACTCCCCCTAAATGTGTGAGCATTGTCATTTAAATAATATTATTAGTAGCAAAATAAAAGTTACTGCCACTTACTATATAGCATTAGTAATGATTTTACATTACCACTTATTTTTTTACCACTGGTATTTCATTTTTTGTAGTATGCAACATCATGGTGCTGTTGCAGCTGGAATGAAGCACTTTTACGATTAACATGCTCAAAAAATTCTGAAAAATAGTAAAGAATAACATGTAAAAGTTTATGTGAGTATCCAAATTTTCCAATTAGCATGACTTCAAGTATAAAAAGGTGTAGTACAATATTGTACAAAGCTAACATTCTCAAAAATTTCTGAAAAATAGTAAATGATATAATACATGTAAAAGTTTATGAGTATCCAAACTTTCCAATTAGCATGACTTGAAGTATAACAAGTGTAGTACAATAATGTACAAAAGCATTTTCATAACTCCAAAAAATATTATACCATCTTTCGCTAGCATGCCAATTATTAAAGTGCAGATATATACAAAAACCACTTTGCAACATAAAGAATAAATGTTAGGTTTCAAGTGCTATTAATATATTCTATTTAATAAATAACATTGATATTATAAAAATTACAAACATGACTAATACCGAGTGGAGGGAAGGGGGTGATTCAAAACCTCTATAATTACTTTTGCTTTTCAGAGTAAATAGGCCGTGGATAAGAAAATGGATAAGGTCTAGTCTGTCCATCTAAAGGTTAATAGAGGGATTAGATGAAGGTTATTTACATCTATATCCCTACTAACTAGGGCATGGCTACGATGAGGTATGTTTGTATTTACTTCATATGAGCTATCATTAAATTAAATAGCATATGTCTTTTTACAAGAAGCTATTATTAATTGTACAATAAGTTGTTCGTTTGCGTTTTTAGTATATTAAATGCTTGGTATATATTTAAAAATAATAATTATAAGACATTTTTCAAAAAAAAAAATTATTGTATTAGATAACATAACTTCATAATTTTGAATTACATATTTTATAATATTAAAATAATAAATAATATAGTTAAATATAATTATCTTTATTTATTAACTAAAATAAAAAATTTAACAATAAATATAAAATCTAAAACTACAATCCTAACAATATAATTTAATTTTAAATAAGCAATTTAATAATTTTAATCATTTTAATATGCTTTGATAATTTTAAATAAATTAAATAAGTTAAAAAAGTAATTATTTTTTATTAATACTAATACTAATACTATATAAAAATATAGATATATTTAAAATAATTTGATTAAATAAATAAACTAATTAATTAAAATAAATAAATAATATTCATCTTCTTCCCCCCCCCCCCCCAAGTCGCCAACCACCACCACGCGATCAACGATTCCGACGATCCACCGACCTTCATTGACACAAAACATCAAACACAAATCGTCACTCCTTATCCCCATCGCAGCTCTAGCTCTCATACCTGTTTTACAAACTTTATCCCAACCTTTTTCTCCACTAGCAAGATCGAGAGCTTTGGATGTCTCAACAGCAAGAACGTCACCTCTTTGAACTTTTTTCATCTCTGCCAAGTCCACCACCATATGGGATTAAGGTGATTCAAATAACTATAGATACCAAACAGACACTCAAGAGTCAGGGCTACCATATATTGACCACTTTGCCAAATTCAGTCAAGGTCAAGAAGTAAACTCGAGTCCAAGATCACAAGTATGAAGGAAATTTGGGATGGTGACAAATCCAATTTTGGAACTTTCTGAATTGACGCATCTTCCTATTTTGACCATAACTTTTTCCATATATATATAAGATTGAGGTGATTCAAGCAGCTATAAGAGATAGAGCTACACTTCTTATGTTGAGAACTATTCAGATTCAATCGGGGAATGTGAAAAAAATCCGTTGAAATGTTCTGTTTGTGCAGAATTGGGATCCTAGGTGGTTTATGCTCAACTTACATTCCTTTCCCAAACTCAAAATGGTTGTCCCTTATTTCAAAGTGTAACCCGAAAAATTCTAATCCTCAACTTAAGGTGTTGTGGTCTAAATTCGCGCAAAGGAACCAAACCTATATTTAAGTCTAAATCATCACTTAAACTCTAATACCACATTTGTCACGCCCTAGATTCAAGATATAACATGACAGTGCTCTAAACCCAATGAGCTGACGAAAATTAAGCCATTGAGATCAGAATATACTAAAATCTATAAAATATTATTACGAAACTTCAAAAATATCATTGCAGAAGACAATTCAAATCCCTAAGCTTAGAAATTAAACACATATGCTTAGAAACCAATCCTAACTATTACAATCATAATAACAAACATTTTAAAGTAGTATATCAAACTTAAATCGTAACTAAGGAGCATCTTAATGTTTGATTGTCAACAAAAATTGGTCATCCTCTTCATTCTCAACTGAGTCCTCAGCAAAAATGATTAGAAAATAGTTTGAGCAATAAATTATCCTGTAAATAGTTTATTGACCTTCTATCAAATTTGAGCAAGTTACATATGTTGTACAAGAAAAAAGAAACAAAAAAAAAAATCATGCTTTTCTTTTGAGTAAAATAAAATAACTATAGAAACAACTGAGCGTTTTTTAGAAAAATAATAATACTTTTTGCTAATCTAGTATATATAAAGTAAAATGATGTTCAATCATATTTTAAGTATATTTCTTATGTGTTAATGACATGGATAAATTAATTTTATCATTTTTGCTTTGTAAATGTATTCCATACGGAATAATGTGATTCCCAATAACATGTTTTTTAATATCTTTCTTTTCTTCATGCCAACATATTTCCATATATAATATATATGTAATTTTCTATATTAATTTTCGTAACTCCATTAATTAACATATAACTTTTGTAAGTCTTTACTATATTGTTAATTTCATTCCTTATACCTCTATAAACTTATTCTAATATTAATGTAAAATAATTTTGGTAAAACTTTTCTAACTCCATATCTAATTTTGATAATCTTCTATATATATATATATATATATTATTAACTTTTATATTAACTTTTGTAACTCCTTATTCTAATATATAATTTGTGTACTCCCTACTATATTGTCTAATGGTTTCTTCTAATATTTGTTATTTTCATATGCATTCTCAAATTTGATTTTTGGAATAATTGTGGACAAACATACACATGCACATACACACACATATATGTATAACCTGGTGTATATATATAAGTCTATTTGTCAATGCAATTTAATTGACATGTCTTATATAAGCTAAAAAATTCTAAAATAGTTTATATTAAAAATAACCAAATATACAATTTACTATTTAAAAACATAATAATATTTGTCTTTTTCTTCTCCATCTCCACAAAATCATTCTTTTCATAAGTTAAAATTTAATTTTCTTGAAAATGCATGTATTTTATAATGTGTATATTATTTTTGTAATATTTTAATTTCTATATTTATGAACCAGATAATTAGAAAGAAATTGACGTGATTTAAGTATTTTTCTTATATGCCAGTAATGTGTATAAGTTAATTTTATTCATTTTTTCCATGTCAACATATTTTTATAATAAATATTTAAGTGTTATTTTTGTAATATTTAAAAATTATTAATAAATTAAAACTAAATTAAATTAAATTTTAATTTTAATTTTAATTTATCATCGGGTGAAACACACGGGCTAATAACTAGTTCTGTTATTAATTATTGAAAACCGCTGGCCATCATTATTTAATTTAGTATAACTACATCAGTCATAAAGTGCTCAAACAACAATTTTTGTTCTCTGGAAACAGTATACAACAAAAACAGCAGAAATTCAATTAATATCTAATGTAAAAACTGCATGCAATGGTTATGAAATTCAAACTTTTCCATAGAGCATATAGAGTGTGCCGATTATTAACTCTGAGTGGCAATAGCAAGAAGAGGAATAAGTCTGTGGATTATAACTCCAGGGCCTTCACTCATGTCCAAATCTTTCCCTTCTGCTCCATCAGGCAATTTCCAGTTAAATTTCTGCACAAGATTTGCTAGCAACAACTCAGCTGTAGACATGGCAAATGCAATCCCAGGACAGCGCCTTCTTCCAGCCCCAAATGGAATCAACTCATAATCAAGACCCTTAAAGTCTGTCGAAGAGTTCAAGAATCTCTCTGGCTCAAACTTTTCTGGTTCATCCCAAGACGCAGGGTCCCTGCCTATGGCCCAAGCATTAGCCATCACCAATGTTCCTGCTGGAATGTCGTACCCCTTTATTTTCACATCAGTTCGTGCTATTCTGGGAACTAATAATGGCAACGGTGTGTGGTAACGAAGAGTTTCCTTAATCACGGCTTTCAAATAATACATTTTTTCTAAGTCATCATTTGTTATGTCCTGTTTGTCCTTAATCACTTCTCTTACTTCGTTTTGCAATTTTTCCATCACTGTAGGATGTCGTAAAAGTTCTGTCATCGTCCATTCCAGAACTGTGGATGTGGTATCAGTTCCACCTGCAAGTACATCCTGTGGAATAGATACCATACATAAGTAACAGGGTTCAAAATAATTCACAACATGATTGCAAAAATTATTTTTAGCTTTATATAATCATTCAAGCAGCAGAAGTTATCAGTCAATTTGAATTGGATCAAGAAACTAAGTAGAACTAGCTAACCTAATAATGAATTTAGATTAGGAGGGAAAAAATAAAAGACTTAAAAAGCAAGAGATTGCGCAGATCAATGGAGAGTGGCTCGTTATATGGAACCATACTAAGCACTTACTAGAATTATTGCTTTGACACTATCTCTGTCAATGGAAATCCCTGTAGTGTTATCATTGTATATACCAAGCAAAATATCAACAAAGTTTTCTGCATTTTCTTCCAAGACGGCCTGCTGCTTCAGATTTTCCAGGCGTTCTTGAATCACACCCTCCAGGAAATCATCCATTCTTTTGGTAAACTTATCCACTCTCTTATCAAAACCATTAACACGAGTAATCCAACCAAGCCATGGAATGAAATCTCCAACACTAACAGTCCCCATCAGCTCCATCAATTCATTCAACAACAGCAGGAACTTCTTCCCACTCTCCGAGTCACTGTACTTCCGGCCAAAAGCTGACCTACAAATCCCGTCATTAGTGAACTCGGAAAACATATTAGTCAAATTCACCGGACCTGAAGATTCTCTGATCTTTTTGACGAAAAGGGCTGTTTCTTCTTCCCTAATAGAACGGAAAGATTGAACCCTTTTGTTATTCAGCAGCTGGAGAACAAAAATGCTCTTTGTCTGCCTCCAGTATTCTCCATAAGGGGCACCTGATACAGTTTTACTGCCATAGAGAAGTTTCGCGAGAGCCTTGAACTTGGGCCTGCTTGAGAAGGTGAGATCATGAGTTTGCATAATCTCGCGGGCTGCATCTGCCGAGGAGACGATAAGCACCGGGACACTACCGAAGCGAAGCAGCATGAGTGGCCCATGTTTTTTGGCCAAGGATTGGAGATTTTGGTGAGGCAATCGGCCCAGTTGATGGAGATTTCCCAGTATTGGCACCTTTGGTGGGGAGGGGGGTAAGTTTTGGTTTCCAACAGATTTGCAGAACCATTTGGTAATAGACCATAACAAGAATAAAGATATAACAGCTGGGAATATAAAGGGATGTAGTTGAATTTCATCCATTTAGTTGCTCTACATGAGGCAGTAATTTCGACAAAGTGTTGTTCTTCTTATGTTTTGCCTTTGATTGTATGTCTTTAATAAACTCAGGTTACATTGTCCTATATATTGCTCAATTGTGGATCAATAATTGTTCAGTTAAGTAAATGCATGTGCCCAGCATGGAGGATTGATGACTTGGCGCGAGTCCCCAGGTACTTAACTAAATTTAAAAGCAATTATTACACTGCAAGAAAAAAGAAAATTGATAGTGCCAAGAGTAGTTTTTAATTTGTCACTTCTGAGAAAAAAGTTTATGGTAACCCATGTGAAAAATAAAATAGGCAAAAGATCCCATCCGAAAAAAGAATGTCAAAAAACACCTTTGTGATTTTTTAAATCATGCAACAAACACATTTAAAGGAGGTGGTGTATGTCATGTGCCTATACATGCGAGTGTTTAAGATTTTTTATGTATGAAAAGACTATTATACTTTTAATATCAGTCGTTGGATATTTTTGAAAAAAATTAACGGTTCAAATCAAATCATATTTATAAAAAATATATATATAAATATATGTATTTATAAATATATAATTATATAATATGTATATATATATATATATTTACAGATACATACATCTATATATATTACTAAACCATAAATCTCCCACCCCACCCCACCCCTACCCCCACCCACCGCAACCCGCGGCTGCCATGGCTAAGATGGCCTACCATCTAAAAGGAACGATTGGCCATGGCCAGCCATTGAAAAATGCTGGCCATGGCCACTGCAAAAACAATGGCTAGCCATGGTTAGCCATAAAAAATTGCGGCCATGGCCACCATGAAAAAGGTGGTTGTCCCGCCATTGCTGAAAGAAACAACAACTCTTAAAAATGGCGGCCATGGCCGCTGCTACGAAAAAGACAATCATATATATACATATATATATACACATAATATGTGTGTAGAAAGTGTATAAGTATATACTTATAAATATATAATTTTTTTAAAAAATATATATATATAAAAGGCCACCGGCCGCCATAGCCAAATGTGGCCGGCCATGGTGGCTAGTGGTCGGACCTGGCCAGATCTGTCTAGATCTAGCAATTTTCCGACTATCATGGTAATCATGAAAAGTTATATGGCGAGGCAGGGGGTGGGAACGGTGGGGGGTAGGGAAGGGGGGGGGGGTTAATATAATGTATATATAAATTATATTTGTATAATATTTATATTATGTTTATTTAATATATATGTATATATATGTATATAAATATACTTTTTTATATATTTTTTATAAATTAATCTAACCAATTCATTTTCAGGAGTCAATTTGTCAAATGGTTGATATAAAGAATGGAGAAATTAACAAAAATTTAAAGAAAAAAGAAGGATAAGAATAATAGATAAAATAAAAATAAAAAGTAACTTAAATTTTAATTTTATTTGAGGGTAATTTTATCTTTTTAATAGTAAATAGGGAGCAGACATAGAAAACGAGGCGGTGTGCATGATTTAGAAAATGACAGGAAGGTTTTTGAATCTTTTTTTTCATGGGGGCGTTTTTTGTCTATTTTATTTTTTACATGGGGGTAAATTGCAAATAGCCCTCACTTTTGATGACCAGTGATGTACAACAATAAAAATCTTATCACAAATCATACTAATTTTAACATACAATTTCCTTACCAGCGTATCATGTTGGACTAATTAATCAACCAACTTTTGAAGGGAGATTCTTATATGATTTTCTAGAGATGCTATTACATAAGAAATCACTACAGTTAAATTAGACAAAGTGTAAACATGAGCTCGCATAAGATGTAGAATAAAAATACAAAGCGTTTATATATTAAAGTTATGACGATCATTATACATCAAGAAATGTAACTGTTGCACACAGTAAGAGGTGCAATATTGGACATTGTGTAAGAAAATTAATTTTGAAAGTAATTCTAGCTAGTATTTGATGCATTGACACAACTTATAAATTAAACCTACTTCTCCTGCTAAGAAAACTTACCTGTAAAATCTTTTGGCAAGATTCAAGATTTATGCCGCGTTCTAATGAATATGTATAATGTAAAATGTACTATTTATGGTACCATTTATTGTTTTTATGAATTGTTTACGACTCTTGAGGTTCGTTTACTTTGTTTCGCATAAGTTATTATTTTTTGAATTCTTGGGAGTAATTTATTAGAGAATCACTTCTTAAGATGAGGAAAGATGAATTACTAATGAAGATCCTTAGAAAGACAGAGCTCAGACATTGAGAGACTAATCTCACATGACTTGCAGGTATGCAACTAGGAATATTGAAATTACAAAATGTAAATGGACATTATAATATCATGAGCATGAAATAAACATATATATATTTTTTAATAATGATAATAACATTAATAATAAAAATAATAATTTTTCAGATGTTACTGCTAAATAATTTTCTTGTGTTGAAGTGTGATTGGCATATTTTGGAAAAATATCTCCTGATCTGATTGCACAATTTGTATATATTTATATGTGCATATTCCAATGAGATTAGTTGACTAATCCTGATTTCTTGAGTAAGGTACCGAATTATTTAAGAATATAGAATTGGATTTTGCGTTGGATAATATCAATTTGAATCCATTTTGAATTGAACCCAGAGAACATGGTATGAAGAGAAGTCCAAAAATCTTCACTACTTCTGATATAGAAACCTGATATCGATCTGAGGGAATTAGGACAAGCATGATGCCATGACAATCAAGTCTCAGGACAAGAAAGACCAAAATTTGGTGAAAAGTTGACATTCTTATTTCTTACTATTTCATGCATGAAATCATCTATATACAGGAAACTTTCTGCTAAACAATTATAAAGGCAAATGTCAATATTGAAGCGCCGGGGCACTAATAAATAAACCACCAACAAAATCAAGAAAAGAAAGTGCCACTATTTTGGGATTGTTAAATAATGGACCTTGAGCCTAACTCAACCCCAAAAGCTGTTGGTATGGTGTGTGGTATTTCTGTGACTAGAAAACAGCAAGTAGTCGAGGCGAGAGTGGAACTCTCTGTCATTAAGACGAATTAGCCCTGCACTGGTGCTAACGGTAACTGACTATTATCTCCTAAGATACAACAACTAATTCAAACAATAGTAGCATTACAAATCATCTGATCTCTCGAACTTTAGGCGCACTGAACTCTTAGGACTATGCTCATAATATTGTATGAAAGATGTTGTGTATGTCTAAAGATACAATACGAGGCTCATTTTATAGAGCTTAGGCGCAATCAATGTTGTTGTTGGTTTTCCAACGCAAAAGTTGGAAGGACACAATCCAAATATATCCGTTTGAGATAACGAAAACTCATGCAATCCAAATACATCCGCTGGAGATAAGGAAAACTCGTGCAGTCCAAATAAATCTGCTGTAGGATTTATTCTGCTCATTTTCCAATTTTCAGAAAGATAAGCTAAAATTAATTTCATTTGTTAAAGATAAGCTTAAATTAATTTCAGAAGTTTAAAGGTTTTTTCCTATTGTGATTATCGAGCTTCAAAATAATTCAGATTGTTGGGCCGAAAATAATTTAGATTAAATTTCGCCCTAAAGGTTAATATTGGACTGAAGGCCCAATTTCGCCCAAGCCCAAGACCACACCCACGACCACGCCCAAGCCCAAGCCCAGCCCACTCAGACGGGCGGGCGGGCGGGCGGCGGCGGCGACATGTGCTTGTGTGAGTTAGATTGAACACACTACCATGTAGGTCGTCTCCCCTCCAAACACTTGTGGTACCCCCAAAGGGCCCATCCCTTACCTCCACATTTGCGACATATATTCAAGCCCACCTTTTACAATGAGGGAAGGAATTTCACTCCTCCCATTCCTTTGTCTTATTCTAGTCTTCCTAGTCAACTTTCAAGTAGCTCACTTTAGCCATTAATTTCTCATTCACTTGAAATTGATTTTGGCCAGTTAAACACATTATCGCCATCTATCCATGGCGTAGTTTACGACAATCACCAATTTCTTAGAAATTAATATCTTGAGCACACTTAAAAAGTTGGTCAAAGAAGACCAATTTCCAATAATCCCCCACATGAATGGAAATTAATGTGACTGATGATACAGATGCATATGCAGACACGAGAGAGTTCAAGTGAACAACTATTGCATCAGGATAGGTAGCATGTAGCCTTGAACCTTCCTTAGTTAAGCACTATCGGGCTTACTTGGCTAATCAGTGAACGTGATATCTTGAACTATTCATCTATTGGTGTGAACCAAGACAACAGTACTCACAGAATAACAGTCCTTATGCTTCTTAAGTTCTTTTCTGTTGTGTCCGTTTTGGCTTTGGACATCGATATTGGATTCATAAGTATTTACGATGATGTGGCCCATCTTCACACTTAAATTGGTGATATCCTACAGAGGGTATCCTGCTATACTCCACTATCCTAGCTTTAGGAATCATTAAGAGTTTAGACTCAACCTTGTACCCACTCAGCAGGTAGCATTTCCATGTCATAGGAGTGGGTTGAAGTGCTCACATGAACCTTCACAACTTAATTGTCCCATTGAACCAAGCTATTGGGATCTCTAGTCATTATAGTTGGGTGTCTGCTATATCAGTTGTTAAACTTATGGGTTTTAGTCTCATTCCTCTTGATAGGCGTTTTACTTGATCTCTAGGTACGCCTTTTGTAAACGGATTCGCTAAGTTTTCCTTGGATTTCACATAGTCAAGTGAAATTGCCCTATTTCAGATCAATTTCCTTATGGTATTATGTCATCTTCTGATATAATGAGATTTACCATTATACATGCTACTTTGGCTTAGATACCTTTGCCTTGGCCAAGCACCCCCACACTTTCACATATTTGTAAGAAGGTGTGTGACATTTCCATAGTTCACAAGGAGTTTCATCTTTTCCTTTGTGGGATATTTTATTCAAAATGTGGTTAGTTGAAAGAATAGCTTCCCCCCACATGTTCTCAGCATGAATTTCGTACAGAATAATCTGCAATTCTTGGACTTGATTCATGATGGATTTGAAATCCACCATCTAGTGGTCCAGAAATTTTTGGCCACCACAAATTTCTTCAAACCAGTATCTTCTGCCCGGTATTCCCTCTCAAGTGACTCCCATAGCTCTTTAGCTGTCTTATTCGGGCTGTAAACATTATACGGCGAGTAGTCGAGTCCATTTAGATTATATTCCAGCACAGAAAATCGCTTTGATTCCAAGCATTCATAGCTGCTCATTTTTTGACATCAGTTCCGTCTTTAGGTACGACAACTGCATCCGCTTTCAAAAATCTGATAAGGCTCAACATCGTTAGGTAAAGAAACAACTTTCGCTACCAGCTCCTAAAATTCAGTTAAGTGAATTTTGCGAGTCTTTCTCCACGAACAGGAATAGGTGCAAGAACTGGTGCGGTGACTTGAGCAGTAGCTATTGTTGGTGGAATAGTAACTTGATTTGATGCCATGATCACAGAAATTGAATAATTAATCTTAAAATTGTTAGTGCAGTGTGTGGAATTTCTATCATTAGAAAGCAGTAAGTAGTCGAGGTGAGAGTGGAGTTCTTTATCTTTAAGATGAATTAGCCCTGCACTGGTACTAGCAGCAACTAGCTATCATATCCCAAGATACAACGACTAATTCAAACGATAGCAGCACTACGGACCACTTGATCTCTAGAACTTTAGGTGTACTGAACTCTCAGGGCTATGCTCATAATATTGTATGAAAGATGTTATGTATGTCTAAAGATGCAATACGGGACTTATTATAGAGCTTCGGAGCAATCAATGTGATTGTTAGTTTTCCAACACAGAAGTTGACAAGACACAATCCAAATACATCCATTGGAGATTAGAAAAACTCATGCAATCTAAATACATCCGCTGTAGGATTTATTCTGCTCATTTTCCAATTTCCAGAAAGATAAGCTAAATTAACTTCACTTGCTAAAGGTAAGCTAAAATTAATTTTAGAAGTTTGAAGATTTTTTCCCGTTATGACTATTAGGCTTCAAAATAATTCAGACTATTGGGCCAAAAAAATTCAGATAAATTTGGCCCAAAAGGTTAATATTGGACTGAAGGCCCAATCTAGCCCAAGCCCACGACCATACCAACACCAAGCCAAGCCACACCCAAGCCCAGGCCTAGGCCAGTGGAATGGGTAGGCGGCGGTGGCGGCGGCTCGCGTGTGTGTGGGTTGGATTGAACACAATACATATAGGTTTTCTCCCTCCAAACACTTGTGGTACCCCTAAGGGGCCCATCCCTTACCTCCAGACTTGAGATATATATTCAAGTCTACCTTTTACAATATGGGATGGAGTTTTACTTATGCCATTCCTTTGGCTCATTCTAGTATTCTTAGTCAACTTTCAAGTAGCTCACTTTGGCTATTAATTTCTCATTCACTTGAAATTGGTTTTGGCCAATTAAACACATTATCGTCATCTACCCGTAGTGTAATTTACGACGATCACCAATTTCTTAGAAATTAATATCTTGAGCACACTTAAAATTTTGGTCAAAGAAGACCAATTTCCAGCAATCCCTCACATGAATGGAAAGTAATGCGACTGATGATACAGATGCATATGCAGACACAAGAGAGTTCAGGTGAACAACTGTTACATCATGATAGGTAGCTTGTGGCTTTAAAACTTTCTTGGGGAAGTATTATCGAACTTACTTGGCTAATCTGTGAACGTGATGTCTTGAACTGTTCAGCCGTTGGTAAAAACCATGACAATAGTACTCACACAATAGTTGTCCTTAGGCTTCTTAGTTCTTTCTAGTTAAGTCCATCTTGGCTATGGACACTGATCTTGGATTCATAAGAATTTACGATGAACTGGCCTGTCTTCACACTTAAAAAGGTGATCTCCCACGAAGAGTATGCTGCCATACTCCGCTATTCTAGCTTTGGGAATCATTAAGAGTTTAGACTCAACCTTGTACCCACTCAGCAGGTAACACTTTCATGTCATAGGAATGGGTTGAAATGCTCACATGAACCGTAATAACTTATTTATCCCATTGAACCAAGTTCTTGGGATCTCCAGTCATCATGGTTGGGTATCCGCTATGTCAGATCTTAAACTTATCAGTTTTAGTCCCATTCCTCTTGACAGGCTTTTTACTTTATCTCTAGGTAAGCCTTTTGTACATAGATCTGCTAAGTTTTCCTTGGATTTCACATGGTTAAGTGAAATTACCCCATTTGAGATCAATTACTTTATGGTATTATGTCGTCTTTTGACATGATGAGATTTACCATTTTACTTGCTGCTTTGGCTTTAGATGCTTCCGCCTTGGCCAAGCACTCCCATACTTTCACATATTTGTAAGAAGGTGTGTGATATTTTTCCATAGTTCACAAGGAGTTTCATTTTTCCCTTTGTGGGGTATTTTGTTCAAAATGTGGTTAGCTGAAAGAATTGTTTCCCCCCAAATGTTCTCAACATGAATTTTGTGCAGAATAATCTATAATTCTTGGACTTGACTTATGACAGATTTGAAATCTACCATCTTATAGCCTAGAAATTTGGCCACCACAAATTTCTTCAAACCAACATCTTCTGCTAGATTTTTCTTTTTCAAGTGACTCCTACAGCTCTTTGGCTATCTTAATCGGGCTGTAAACATTATACATTAAGTCATCCAGTCCATTCTAAATGTAATTTCGGCACAGGAAATCATTTTTATTCGAGGCATCCAAAGGTGCACGTTTTTGGACATCAGTTTCATCTTCAGGTACGGCAGGTGCATCTTCTTTCAGAAATCTAACAAAGTTCAACATCGTTAGATAAAACAGCATCTTCTGTTGGCACCTCTTAAAATCTAATCCAGTGAATTTCGTTGGTCTTTTTCCATGAGCAGGAATAGGTGCAAAAACTAGTGCGGTGACTTGAGAAGCAGCAGTTGTTGGCAGAACAGTAACTTGATTTGATGCCATGATCACATAAATTGAATAATTCATCTTAAAATTGTTGGTGCGATGTGTGGAATTTCTATGATCAGAAAACAATAAGTATTCAAGGCAAGAGTGGAGCTCTCCATCTTTATGACGAATTAGCCCCTCACTAGTGCTAATGAAAACTGGCTATCATCTCCTAAAATACAACGACTAATTAAGACGGTAGCAACACTACAAATTGTCTGGTCTCTCGAATTTTAGGCTTGTAGAACTCTCAGGAATATGCACATAATATTATATGAAAGATGTTGTGTATGTCTAAAGATACAATATGGGACTTATTTATAGAGCTTAGGAGCAATCAATATGGTTGTTGGTTGTCCAACGCAGAAGTTGGAAGGACACAATCCAAATACATTCGCTAGAGATAAGAAAAACTCCTCCAGCCTGAATACATCCATGGTAGAATTTATTCCACTCATTTTCCAATTTCCAGAAAGATAAGCTAAAATTAATTTTAGAAGTTTGAAGGTTTTTTCCTATTGTGACTATTAGGCTTCAAAATAATTCAGACTATTGAGCCAAAAATGATTCAGATTAAATTTGGCCCAAAAGGTTAATATTGGACTAAAAGCCTAATTTACCCTAAGCCCAAGACCACGCCACGCCAAGTCAAACTAGGCCCAGCCTAGTCGAATAAGCAGGTAGTGGGGGCGGCGGCTTGTGCATGTGTGGGTTGGACTGAACACACTACTATGTAGGTCTTCTTCCCACCAAACACTTATGATACCCCTAAGGGGCCCATCCCTTACCTCCACACTTGAGACATATATTTAAGTCCACCTCTTACAATGTGGGATGGAGTTTCACTCTTCCCATTACTTTGGCTCATTCTAGAACTCTTAGTCAATTTTCAAATAACTCACTTTGGCCATTAATTTCTCATTCACTTGAAATTGATTTTGGCCAATTAAACACATTATCATCACCTACATGTGCCATAGTTTACGACGATCACTAATTTTTTAGAAATTAATATCTTGAGCACACTTAAAATTTTGGTCAAAAAAGACCAATTTCCAAAAATCCCCCACATGAATGGAAATTAATGCTACTGATGATGCAAATGCATATGCAGACATAAGAGTTCAGGTGAATAACTATTGCATCATGATAGGTAGCTTGTGGCTTTGAACCTTCCTTAGTGAAGCACTATAGGGCTTACTTGGCTAATTAGTGAATGTGATGTCTTGAACTATTCAGCCGTTGGTGTAAACCAAGACAACAGTACTCACGCATTAGTTGTCCTTATGCTTCTTAGTTCTTTCCAGTTATGTCCTTTTTGGCCGTGGACACCAATCTTGGATTCATAAGTATTTACGATGAAGCGGCCCATCTTTACACTTAAATAGGTGATCTTCCACGAAGTGTACCTGTAATACTCCGCTATTCTAGCTCTAGGAATCGTAAAAAGTTTAGACTCAACCTTGTACCCACTCAGTAGGCAGCACTTCCATGTCATAAGAATGGGTTGAAGTGCTTACATGAACCTTCACAACTTAGTTGTCACATTGAACCAAGTTCTTGGGGATCTCCAGTCATCATGGTTAGGTGTCTACTATATCAATTCTTAAACGTATAGGTTTTAGTCCCATTCCTCTTAACAGGCGTCTTACTTGATCTCTAGATAGGCCTTTTGTAAACGGATCCGATAAATTTTCCTTGAATTTCACATGGTCTAGTGAAATTACCCCATTTGAGATCAACTGCCTTATGGTATTATCTCGTCGTCTGATATAATGAGATTTACCATTTTACATGATGCTTTGGCTTAGATGCCTCCGCCTTGGCCAAGCGCCCCCACACTTTTACATATTTGTAAGAAGGTATGTGACCTTTCGATAGTTCACAAGGAGTTTCATTTTTTTTCCTTTATGGGGTATTTTATTCAAAATGTGGTTAGCCAAAAGAGTAGTTGTAGCGCCCCTACTCGGGATAGCACCTAAGCTGAGGCACCACTCTGATTCAGACTTAAATCTCATACATGATTCTAACAATAGGCCCATCAGAAAAAATTTCCAAAAATTGCAGGGATAACAACAAGCATCAACCTAAGCACATCTTACATAGGTACAAATTTCAAACCATCACAAGTTCATCATTCATTGATTCATACCTATTACAATTCATAAGTTCAAGTCAAATGTCTCAAAAAATCTCCAAGTTCTCACTAAACATAAAAGTGATACATACACAAATTTAAGCACATTTTCTATTACAAAACATATTTACATCCTTCCAAGCTTGAAGTACAAAATCATCACCAAAACCTATCTGAAAATGTCAAGAGATATTAGGGGAGTAAGTCCAAAGACTTAGTGAGGGATAACTTAAGAAATACATAAGACATCTATCGAGGAAGGTTCAACTCAATAGATCATCAAATAAATATACATAACAAAACAGATTCAGAATCAAACAGTAAACATAGCAAAATAGGAAACGCTCTTGCCTTATTGCTCCAAGAAAAATTTCAGACAGACAAAATTCAGATAGGCAAAACAAACCCAAAGCACATGCATTCCAAGAAAACTACAGACATGCATTGCAGAATCACCTTATTCTAGTCAGACAAATAGATTACCTAAGCGTAACAGCTTGGTATATGGCGAATGCCCATACGAGCCGTATAGCGCACCGTTGGTACCTAGGGAAGAGTCCCTAGCATACCGCCGATACCCAGGGGAGAGTCCCTAGCGTACCGCCGACACCCAGGGGAAAGTCCCTAGCGTATCGTTGACACCGAGGGGAAAGTCCCAAGCAAGCCTCATATAATCAAACATTTCACCCGGATTGGCCCTTGGCCCATATTTTTCCGTACACATAATAGAATTCATAACCGTTTGTGCAGATGCCCAGGGAAAAGTCTCTAGCGCACCGCCGGTTCCCAGAACATAACAGACAAAAATGCCGCCAAGGCAATAGGATAGCAACTAACAGATTTAGATAAGCCAACATGGCCAAATAAAGCTGTACAGATGACAGATATGCCGGCGAGGCAACAGAGAACGGTACAAATCAGTATAGATACGAGACAAACAGACAGACAACTGAGATACAGATAACAGATAAGGTTCTGGGCGCCAGAACAAACAGAAACAGAATCGATATCAACAATAACCTTTACAGGGGTGTTCAAATCAAATAACAGATAGCAAATCAGAATTCCAACACATTTCAGATTTCAAACAGACAGAGTACAGAACAAAAACAAAAAACCCACACAAGGGCTTATCACAAATAACAGATAATTAAAAGGATTGCCAGGTTGGCCTCATCTCTTGTAGTTATAGCAAAATAACCACAGCCTGCAATCTACTGGTCGATAGGACCCACTTCTTCGTCACCTAGTCAAAAGAATATTTCCAAAGTCAAATTCATATTCAACTCTAGTAACCTTCTAGAATGGTACCATAAGTATTCTAACATTACTAGCTTATGAATCAACATAGTGATATAGGTTCATCGGTAGTATCTACACAAGTATTCCAATAAATCGATTATTCTAGAATTTATCAAGACATTCGATGTCGGTCCTACAAATAACATGATATCTTATTCTTAACTACAAAAGTGTATCATATCATTATCTTAGTCAATCCATACCAAATAGTCCAATTTCTACCATTGATTATTCTTCGTCAAATGCCACTTAAATCATCAATTATTTAAGGTCCCAATAATTCCAATATTATCCAATTTAGGTCCTAAATCCAAAATCCCAAGTTCAAGTATTCTTATCAATTCATAATTTCCAATTTTGGTCACTTTACATAATGTCCAAGTCCACTATTGTATCATCCATAGCATGGGAGAGTTCACTGCATATATATACATGGCATATCTACATCCTCAAGTCCTATTCTAAGCATGGATACAACATTAAATATCAATATACACATGCATGTACATACATATACATATATATATCTTTAATATTTTTCCACAACTATGCAACGAGAGCTCGAATCCATGAACCACTACGCCAATGCGATCGCCTCGACAAAAGGAAGTTTCTATCTTCCCGCCACCGCCGCAACCGCTGCCGTCCGTCGGAAAACTCAAAATCACCAGAATCTTGCTCCTCTCGAGCTCCTGAATCCAATGCCACTTTTGGTTTTCCATTTTGAGGTCTGTAGCCACCGAAAAATTGCTTAACAGCCCTCAACTTATTTTTCCGCCATGGAGCTCCGATCACCAGTTTTCTTCCTCTCCGCCGTGCCAAACCTACATGCAACCACTTAATCCACTTCTCCTCGCCAAGAGCTACCCGAAACACCCCTCAACCGCCCAATCTTTCGCCGAAAAAACTCAAACCCATTTCGCCCGTTTCTCGGTTCCTCAACCTTCACGGTGACTCGCCAATCCTAGGCTGTGCATAGGTGAAGAAAGGTGGTCAGGGGGTGGAGAAGAGTTGTTTGAGAGGTTTAGGGTAGTGGTTGGTGGTCGCCAATGAGAAAGCCGCGGTGGTGGTGGTGGTTCTCAGTGAAGAAAGAAAATGAAAAAGAAAGAAGGAGAAAAGAAGAAGGAAAGAAAAAGGGAGGAAAATGGAAAACAGTATGCTGCCCGTTTGATGGTTTTTAAAATGAATTTTCATTTATTGCAATTTAGTCCTCAAAACTTAGAAAATTCCATTCAATCCACAAGTTTTGAAAAATTACACTTCTGACCCCCACAAACTTATATACTTCCATGCAAACCCCACAAATATGAGAAATGTACATTTTTGCCCTTTTTAAAATTACAATTTGGCCCCAAAATTTTAACATTTCTAAAATTAAAATTTTCTTATTAAAAAATTGACCACCTAAATTAAATAAAATAATAATTTAGCAACTACTACCTATAAATCACGAAATTTAAATATATAAAAATTAGATTCTATAAATTATGAAATTTTTGAGGTGTTACAATAGCTTCCCCCTCACATGTTCTTAGCATGAATTTCATGCAGAATAATTTGCAATTCTTGGACTTAATTTATGACGGGTTTGAAATCCACTATCTTGTAGTCTAGAAATTTGGCCACCACAAATTTCTTCAAACCAGCATCTTCTACTTAGTATTCCTTCTCAAGTGACTCCCACTATCCCACAACTCTTTGGCTATCTTAATTGGGCTGTAAACATTATACATCGAGTCATCCAATCCATTCAAATTGCAATTCTAGCACAGAAAATTACTTTGATTCCAGGCATCCAAAGGTGCACGTTTTTGGACATCAGTTTGATCTTCAGGTACAGCAAGTGCATCTTCTTTCAGAAATCTGACAAGGTTCAGCATCATTAGGTAAAATAGCATTTTCTGCTGCCACCTCTTAAAATCTAGTCTAGTGAATTTTGCGGGTCTTTCTCCATAGTAGGAATAGGTGCAAAAACTAGTGCGGTGACTTGAAAAGCAATAGTTTTTGGTGGAATAGTAACTTGATTTGATGCCATGATCACCGAAATTGAATAATTCGTCTTAAATTGTTAGTGCGGTGTGTGGAATTTATGTGATTAGAAAACAACAAGTAGTCGAGGTGGGAGTAGAGCTTTCTATCTTTAAGACGAACTAGCGCCCCACTAGTGCTAAAAGCAACTGGCTATTGTCTACTAAGATACAACGACTAATTTAGACGGTAGCAATGCTACAAACCATCTGATCTCTAGAATTTTAGGCCTACTAAACTCTCAGGACTATGCTCATAATGTTGTATGAAAGATGTTGTGTATGTCTAAAGTTGCAATACGAGACTTATTTATAGAGCTTCAGAGCAATCAATGTGGTGGTTGGTTTTCCAATGCAGAAGTTGGAATGACACAGTCCAAATATATTCGCTGGAGATAAGGAAAACTCGTGCAGTCCAAATACATTCGTTGTAGGATTTATTCTGCTCGTTTTCCAATTTCCAGAAAGATAAGCTAAAATTAGTTTCACTTGTTAATGATAAGTTGAAATTAATTTCAGAAGTTTGAAGGTTTTTTCTTGTTGTAACTATTGGGCTTCAAAATAATTCAAAATATTGGGCCAAAAATAATTCAAATTCAATTTGGCCCAAAAGGTTAATATTGGACTGAAGGCCCAATTTAGCCCAAGCCCACGCCACGCCCAAGCCCAGACCCAGCCCAGTCAGACGGGCGGGCAGCGGTGGCGGTGGCTCGCGCGTTTGTAGGTTGATTGAACAAATTACCATATAGGTCTTCTCACCTCCAAACACTTGTGGTACCCCCAAGGTGCCAATCCCTTACCTCCACACTTGAGACATATCTTCAAGTCCACCTTTTACAATGTTGGATGGAGTTTGACTCCTCTCATTCATTTGGCTTATTATAGTATTCTAAGTCAACTTTCAAGTAGCTCATTTTGGCCATTAATTTCTCATTCACTTGAAATTGGTTTTGGCCTATTAAACACATTATCATAATCCACCCGTGGCGTAGTTTATGACAATCACCAATTTCTTAAACATTAATATCTTGAGCACACTTAAAAATTTGGCCAAAGAAGACCTATTTCCAATTAAAGCTAACTCAAGAGGTTAGGATAGGCCAAAACCATATATAGAAACCACATCTTATTTATTTTACCAATGTAGGATACTAACACATTCTGTGTACACTCAGAAATGAATATTTGGAATGTAGAATAACATTAACAAGAATCAATCTTCGTGTTGCAAGATAATTAATACTTTGGCTTATATGGAGTGCAATTTAAAAATTCGAAGGGACACAAAATTTTGAATTTAATCTATTCAACATATGAACTTGAGATTAGAGATGGAATTTTTGAAGAAATTAATTACTTCCTTGAAAATTTCTAAAGAAATGCGGAAGGAGCAGCGCTCTGTCAAATTTCTACCATATTTCTGCCCGTAATGATGACAGGAATGTACCGCATGCCTATAGATTGGAAATTCCATCTAAAAATTCTCTCGAAAAACTTTTGAGGGAATTTTCAGATAGAATTTTCATCGGAGAAGTACTCATCGGGCAAAGTGCGACATCCCAACTATATTCCAGCGAAAATTCCATATGAAAATTTCCTCCAAAATTCTTTTGATGAAATTTTCAGACAGATTTTCCTACGGAAAATAGTTTGGTTTTGACTGTTGACATTCGCATCAAATTTTTAATGGAATTTTTTGGAAATCAATAATATATATATTTTTTAATTTCTATTTTGATTTGCGATGGAAATTCCTTTAGAATTCCGTCAGACGATGAAATTAAAAAGTCCAGTGCAGGCTTTTTTTCTTCTCTCTTTTCTCTCGTGTTATTTTTCGTCCTCCACCTTCTACGCATCCACCATTTTCACTGCCGCCGCCTTGCCTATTCAAGCCGCCACTGACCACTACCACTGGAAAAGGACCCGCTGCCGAACATTCATTGCATTTCTCTGTTCAATTTTGGGGTATTCGCATTCTCCACCACCTCCATCCTCACCTTCGACCGTTTTCGATCACGATCGCCTCCCACTACCAGTTTTTATCATTCACAAAATTGCAAAACTAGGACCGTAGCTATGATCATTTTGCATTTTAAAATCAAAATTTATAGTAATATTAAAATAAAATTAAAACTCATTAAAAATTTAAAAAAAAAGGACATCAGTTACAGAAAATATAGTTAGCGTCGGTGATTGCTTGTGTGGTGCATGTGTGGAACACCGCTATAGGTACCCAATTAATCGATAATATTGGTCATATTTTTTGATGATCACTGTTTTTTTTTTCATTTTTAATGAATTTTGATCATACTTTAATACCATCTCAAATTTCAGTCCTGTACTGCAAATTGGCCATCGTTACAGTCCATTTTTGCGATCTTTCCTTTTATCATTATTTCATCCTTTAATTTAAATTTATATTTATATATTTATTTATGTTCCCAAATTTTATATGTTAATTTGTTTATGTTGGAATTGAAATTATTTTTATGGCCTATGGTTTCAATTGGGATTATGTTGGAATTGAAATTATGTTTAGGGTTTAGTTTAGAAATGAAATTATGTTATATTTTAAATTATTTTTTAATTTTATATTATAATTTTGTCTATGTTCTTATATTATATATGTTAATTTGATATATGATAGAATTGAAATTATGTTTAGGGGTTCAAGTCAGTACTGGAATTATGTTAGAATTGAAGAAATTATGTTTTATAAAATATCCAACTTAAATTGTTGAATATAGGAGTTAGAAACTTATTATGCTAGATTATTTTGTGTCACGTTAAATTATTTGATTAGGGTTTAGAATCGAGACTTAGAATTGGCCTTTGTATTTGACATAGAATTGGAATTAGATTTGGGACTTAGAGTTGATCTCACAAGAGGGACTTAGATTATTTGTTACGTTAAATTATTTATGTTAGAGAACTAGAATTGGGACATAGAACTGAAATCATAATTAAAACTTAGAAATGGAAATTACTATTCTATTTTATACTTAGGAATATATATTTCATACCATTAATTCATATTTTTTTTAAATGTTTATTACGTTTATTCTATCATATATTGATCCTACTTAGGTTTTCTGCCACCTTGCTGATCTTGATCTAAGAATTATTTTATATTTATTTTTTTATTTTAGATATTATTGTTATTTTTTATCAATTCAAAACATGTGTTAGGTAGAGAAAAGATAGAATTCATGGTTTTAGGAAGGAGGATGGGATTTGTGGGAAGAGGTGGAACTTTCCCATTTGTTATTGTTGGATTAATAGTTGCATGCATATATGTAGAGTTATAACGTGATATAATGTGAAATAGTTGTTTAATAACCATGTATGATTTTTTTTTATTTTATTTTTTTGGGTTTCTTAAAACTTGAATTGTTATATTTTCAGGGAGAATTCTGCCAGAAATTATTTTGAATAAATAGCCACTATGAAATTAATTTCATATAATAACCCCTAAAAGCAAAAATTTTTGAATTGTTATACTTATATTGGGGACTGCCATTTTTATTTTTTTTTTGGTGTAATATTCTTATGAAATTGTATATATATAGAAACCCCCATAGGCCAAAATTTCAAATTGTTATATTTTAAGAAGAGATTATGCTTAATTTGTTTTTGGTGGACTGGTCTTTCAAAATTACCCCTTCATAACTCTTAGAGGGTCAAATTAACAAATTCAACAAATTCAATAAAAAATGTATAGGATCTATTTTGATTTGAAACTGATAAAGGACGAAATAGATAGAAGTTGTTAACTCGAAGTCCAACTGTAAAAGATTATAATCAGTAAAGCAATACTAACTCAAAGTATAGTTAAAAAAAATTAATAAATAAGATAACGATTTCAACACTCTATTTTGGCATAATGCAACTAATTTATTAGTATATCATTAAGTGCACATACCATCAAGAAGACTTAAAACACTCTTAGCTTGTGCTTGTAATGAATTTCAGAATTCTCAAGGATTTTCACTTTACGTGAGAGCCTAAAGTTCAACCACAACATGAAAGTATGAATGAACATGAGCCGAACCACAATAAAAATTAGCCGGTCCAAATAATTTTCTTCTTTAGACAAGGGATTAATCACTCGTACATTACTCAATATCAATAACAAAGTTGTTCTAATGATGAAAATGGATATTACACCACATAGACTATGTATGTATAATAGAAATTACCTTGGTTGTGCCAGAAATAGGAACAAGTTTTTCGATAGGGTTGAGAAGCTTATAGCACATGTTTCTGGTTTGTCAAACTTTGTGAGAGATGGAATAATTAGGTATCCATGCAAACGTGTGAAATAAAGTGGTAGTTGTTAACATTCGATGATATTTAGATGCATTTATATCAGGTAGGCTTCAAACTCAATTACCACTACAAGTCAGATCATGTAGAGTTTGATCCTTACCAATAAATAAATGAAACATTTGAATATGGTGCACCAAGCAGCGGGCAACAAGATCAATTTCCTGATGAACTATATAGATAAATAGAAATAGTATATGATGCAGTTGGAATTAATTACGAGCATGAGAATCTATTGATTGAACCTTATAGTCGTAAAAAGCAGCCAAATGCAGAAGCTCAAAAGTTTTATAACATCTTAAATGAATATAATCAGCCACTGTGGGATGGATGCGAAATACTTTCTCAATTATCTATTGCCATGAGAATGATGAGCATCAATAGTGATTAGAATGTGCCTCAAGATGCTATTGATGAGACATTGCAGCTAATATTTGAGATCATACCATGAGGGAACGATGTTCCTACAAACTACTATGAGGCAAGGAAGCTAGTTAGTAGAATTAGGTTGATTACATAGAAAATAGATTGTTGTGTCAACAGACTCATATTATATTACAATGATAATGCTGATGACAGAAAATGTAACTTTTATGCTATAGCGAGATATTAAACTCATGTTGAGATGAGGGATAAAAGAAAGCTTTGAGAAGCACTTGTCAAAAGAATGCACTATTTACCTTTGATCCCTAGGTTGAATAGGCTTTATGCATTAAAAAAGCATAGCACCTTACATGAGATGGCATTATGAGAACCATAGAGCAAATGGTGTCGTGTGTCATCCTTCATATGGGAATGTTTTAAGATATTTTGATCACACATATACATGATTTACAAGCACCTCAAAATGTGAGGCTTGGTTTATGTGCTGATGGCTTTATCCCTTTCCATCAATTAGCATCTCCTATTGGCGGGTCATTCTTACACCGTATAATTTTACCTCTAGAAATGTGTATGACAATACCTTATATATTTTTTGCTTGTATAATTTGTGGATCAAAAAGTTCCAGGGCTATGATAGATGTATACTTGTATCCTTTGATTGATGGTTGAAGTTGCTTTAGGAAATAGGCAATCCTACTTATGATGCTTTCACCAAACAAATTTTAATATAAAGTTGCATTACTATAGATAATAAATTATTTCCTAGCTTATGGGATGTTGTTTGATTGGATGACTAAAGGTAAATTGGCTTGCTCTTCTTGTATGAGTTACATTAAAGCATTCACACTAAAAAATGTCCAAAAGAACAAGTTATTTTACTTTTATTGACAATTCTTAGAGCATATCTACCAATTCAGGAGAAACACTGCCAGATTCTTAAAGAATCAGCCTCCTCCCTTGCTAACAGGTGAGAAAGTATAGGAGTTGGTCTATGATTTGCCAAAGATTATTGAATGATAGTGCTCCTCGGTCTATGATTTGCCAAAGATTATTGAATGATAGTGCTCCTCGAATCCTTTGCTATGTTGTTTAGCATAATTAGACGAAACAGAGTACAATTTGTGAAATGTTGTATTGAAATACTAATTTAGTGAGGGTTAATTTGGACGTGATGAATATTGAGAAGAATTATTTTGGTAATATTTTCAACATAGCGATGGATATCAAAGGTAAGTCCAAAGGTAATGTTAAGTCTCAATTAGATTAGAATGTGTAGTATAAGCATAATGAGCTAGAATTAATTCCTTTGAGCAATAGACAACTGGGCAAGCCTACCGCGAAGTATGTTTTCACATTCGAGTGGGAAAAAAATGTATGTGACTGGGTGAAATGATTACAATGCCGACTAGATAATAACCAAATTTGACTAGACGTGTTGACACATACGGGCATAACTTGTATGAATTGAAGAGTTATGGCTGTTACATTTTCATGGAGCAATTGCTACCAATTACATTCAAAGAACTACCGAAGCAAGTATAGAAACTTTAGCCGAGCTCCGTAAGGTCTTCAAAGACTTGTGTTCCATAACTTTGAGACATGATTACTTGGATAGGATGGGAAAAAAAAATATTCCCACTATATTTGTGCAAGTCAGAAAGAATTTTTTTTTTCTTTAGCATTTTCTGATTGCATTGAGAATTTGTCCATTCACTTGATAGAAAAGGTACGAAATTCAGGGTCAATATAATATCGATGGAGTATCCTTTTAAAAGGTAAATAATGTACATAGTTATATACATGCTAAAATTGTTGAATTATTGAATTTCTCTAAAGTGTTATTTATGCAAACTTAAGGAGCTTGGCAAATAGGAAAAAATAGTGAATCAAGAAATATCAAATTTCGATTCATATTGCTTCTAATTGCATGTGCATAGCTTAAGGACAAGAGTTGATAGAAATGACGGTGGCAATGATGATTCAATTCCACTAACGTATTTGTTTTCAATCAATTCGATTGTGCCTCTGGTGCCTGTGTAAGCGAATATTTGATACAAGACGAACTTAAAACTACAACGCTGCATTTGTTGCTTAATTATGAAGCGGTCAAGGAACTCATTAAGTAAATCAAATAATTAGTATTTCAATGTTCTTTAATTTCAAATCTTATTTTTGTACTTTTAATATATTTTAACTATGCCAATGTAGTTACTTTGCGGAATTCATAAATGGTGATCACGATGGCAATACTAGAACTGAAAATAAATTTTCAAATTAGCTTAAGTCTTACGTAAGTAGATTTGAAACTAATTTATGTATTTCACAATATAATTAAAAAAAATATTACATGACTCTATCAAGACTAACACTTTATGTGATGAATGATAGATTCTTGATTCGAGGAATGGCCCGAATCAATTCTTACATGACTTGGCTTGGAGTGCTAATAAAATGGTTAGGCCATGGTTGAAATACTTCGTGAATAGATATAAATTCACCAGTTCCTAGAGTGATGGCCAAAAAATAATAAATAGTAGGTTAAGGGAATTGATGGGTTTGACGGTGAAGAAGAATATTATAGAATATTAAAAGAAGTGGTGAAGTTAGAATACTTTGTCCATCCTATTAAGAAGATAGTTTTATTTCATTATTAGTGGTTGATCCTACTGGCTATATAATGCATCCAAATGAAGTTAGACAAAAGGCTAGGTATGGAAGTATGATCCATTCATCTATCATTGCCCAAAAAGTGAGACAAGTTTACTATATTCCATATCCAGGGAATTAAGGATAAGATTCATGGATGAGCTGTTATAAAAATAAAGGCAAGAGGCATAGTGGAAATAGGGTTGTAAATGGATATTCAAAAATTTATTTACCGTAAGCATTCAAATGCTTTAATAGGTTATAGTATCCGTATCTGTTTATTAATTTATTATGTATACATATCCAGTTTACTATGTATAATCCGTTCATACATAATAATATATATTGTTATGTATAATATATGTATTATGTATAAATATCCAGCTTAATATTTATCCATTTATACATATCCATTAGACATATTCAATTATTTGTAATTTAATTAAATCTGTTATCCAGATCTGATAAATATTATTTAAAAAATTATTATATATAATATATTATTAGATATAATATATTATTATACATAATAAATTATTTTTATTTTTTCAATATGAAATCTCATAATCTGTAGATAAATGAATACAAGTATAAATTAGTAATTAAAGAATTAAAAAAAATAATAGTTAAGAATTATGAAGAATCAACAGATACTAGTAATGATAATTAAACACTACTAAATCAAGAAAAAAATTAAAAGATAGTATATGAAAGACAAAATCGATCAATATAAAATTAGTGCTGCTTGAATTTATAATTAATTTATATTGGTGTCATTTTATTAATACTAATTAATCATAAAGTCAATCATTATTTTAAAAAATTAACTAAATCATGAATAATTAATTTTTTAATTCTAAAATAAAGTAGTAAACTTTTTTTTCAATAATATTTATTAGAAAAAATATTGTAACACCCTAATTTTTGGAGTATCAATTTAAGTTTATTAAAACTAAATTAATTGAAGTTTATGTAAAAGTACTGGGAATTGGGGGAGTTAATCATAAATAAGAAAAGGACTTGATTGCTTAAAATTATGAAATTTAGGGGGTCAATGTGAGAAAAACAAAAGCTTGAGGACTTTAAAATAAATCAATTTGGACCTAATTGCTCATAATTTAAAATGCCTAGGGGTCAATGTACAAATAATAAAACTTTAAAGGTTGAATTAAATTTCGACGATTAAACTGAAAGGCGGTTAAAAGTTTAAGGGGGCAATTGAAGTTGGCTAGCAAATTTTGGGATCGATTCGTAAGAAGTTGGAAATTTGTTATATATATAAAATTGAAGATGAAATTCTATCTAATTCTCAAAAATCGCCCAAACTCCAGCCAACCTTTGGACCATCGGAGAACGAACGAAAAACTTGAAAACAACACCGTAGAAAGACTCCCCTTACTTTAAGAATCAATTCTATACCAAAATTTACCCAAAACAATCAGTGAAATGGCTAAAAAAAGGAGGAGATGGCAAGCTTGTGGCGGCGGTAGCGGTTCCGCCACTTCCGGTGGCGGAAATGGATGGGGACTAGGTGGGTTTTGATCGCAGGGACATGGGCAAGGGTATGGTGGTGTCAATTTGGGACTTTGGTCAACGGCGGTGGCGAAATCGAAGGTGGTGGTGGACAGCGGCGGCTTAGGATTGCCGTAGCATTCACTACAACAATTTACACTTCACGTAACAAAAAATTTGGTAACAAAGGTAAAATTCGTTACATATGTTAAATTTATTGTAACAAAACTAATTTTTTGTTACAAATAACATTTTCTTTAGTAACAAAGTAAAAGTCTTGTTACTTTTAACTCAAATTTGTTACCTTAAATTTTTTATGTTCGTAACTAAATAATTATTTGTTACGGAAAATGTTATTTTGTTACATATAACATTTTCCGTCATATAAGAAGATATATTTGTAATAAAATTTGGTACCTTTTTTAACAACAAAATATTTGTTACAAATAAAATATATTGTAACAAAGTTTTTAGTTACTAAATTTTAATTAACTTCCCTCCAAAATTCATTCCCTCCAAATATCAATTGTATACATATGGTAACAATGATTTTCGTTACTAATTATAAATGAATATTAAATTAAATTTTTACTAATACTTGTGGGTTGGGATTTTGTTCAAGAAATGGACTTCACAATAATGTAAAGAATTTATTAATTGGGTTTAACCAATTTTTTAGTGAATTATTATTGAACTGGATTTTATTTTAAAAATTGAGTTTGAAGAAATTTGAAGTGGATAATCTATTAGCTGGGCCAATTTCTTTAAAATATTGGGCTTTATAACTTTTTTGTGAATTATTCAATCAATTGGGAGTTTTCATTTAGAGGGAAAATGCAAATTTGGTCCCATAACTATACCCTACTAGCAAATTTTGACTTTATATTTTTGGTACACTAACTTTTGAATTTTGGCAATTTGAGGATAAATCTAGCCCGAATTCATTTGCAGCAGGCCCGATCCACATGGCACCACGTCACATCCTCTCTCCTACGTGACATGTGGTGTGGAAACCCCTTCTTGCCATGTATTTTACTAGACCAAAAAAAAAAGGATATTTGCACGAAAAATTAAAAATAGGTACGTAAAAATTGAAAAAAGTAAAAAGATAAAAAATAAAAAATAAAAAGATAAATCTTGAAAAATATTTATATACTTATATATATATATTCACATATATAAACACACATACACATGTATCCCACTTGCTAAATCATCAAATTAAATGAATTGAGTCCTAAAAAAATTTTAAAACTTGCACATTAGAATTTAAAATATCAAATATCCTTCAAATTTATAAAATTTTATTTCCTACGAATTTACCATCTAAATTTTTTTAAAAATCTAATTTATCACTTTAGGCCATATAATTTTAATAATATTAAGTTAAAATAGTAAAATATCTAAAATTTTAAATAAATTTTGTTGACTTTATTTATTAAGTTAAAAATAAAATAAAAATTAAACAATAAAAATTTAAGTGTATCCTATTATCTATATAATTCAAAATTACATAAGAATATTAAAATGATAAATACATCTAAAATAATTCTTTTAAATATAAATATATTTTATTTATTAATTCAAATATGACAAAAAAAACTTAAATAATAAAATTTTAAGTCTGTCATCCTAACTATATAATTATAAATTACATAATAATATTAAAATCAAAAATATTCTAAATATTAGAATTTAAAATATCAAATATCCTTCAAATTTATTCAATTTTAATTCATACGAATTTATCATCTAAAATTTTTTAAAAATCTAACTTATAACTTTAGGCCATATAATTTTAATAATATTAAGTTAAAATATTAAAATATCTAATGTTAAAATAGTAAAATATCTAATAATTTAAATAAATTTTGTTGACTTTATTTGTTAAGTTAAAAATGAAATAAAAATTAAACAATAAAAATTTAAGTCTATCCTATTATCTATATAATTCAAAATTACATAATAACATTAAAATGATAATACATCTAAAATAATTCTATTAAATATAAATATATTTTATTTATTAATTCAGATATAACAAAATAAAACTTAAACAATAAAATTTTGAGTCTATCATCCTAAATATATAATTGCAAATTACATAATATAAATAAAGAATTCAAATATATAATAATAATAATAATAATAATAATAATAAGAAGAAGAAGAAGAAGAAGAAGAAGAAGAAGAAGAAGAAGAAGAAGAATCCCTACCCTTCCTCTCCAGCACTTCATATATTTTTCTTTTCTTTTCTTTTTTCTTCATTCTTTTCTTTTTTATTCTCGTTTCTCTCTTCTTCCATTATTTCATATATTTCTCATTTTATACATATATGTATAAATTTATCATTGTTTCTCATTTCTCATTATTTCATATATTCTCATTTTATACATATATATATATAAATTTATCTATAAAATTTTAAATAATTTTTATTTTTATATTTTCTCTTTCTAATTATTCATACATGTATACTTATTTTTTCTATTTATACTTATTCACATATATATAATATACATATATATAAATTTATCAATAAAATTTAAATTACTTTTATTTTATCTATTTTTTTATTTATTCATTCCAAATTAAATAATATTTAATATTTATAAAAACATATATATAATATAAGTTTTTATTCATACTTATATGCATATATAGTATATATATATTTCAATAAAATTTAAAGAAGATTCATCATATATTTCTCATTTTATACATATATTAATTTATCATTATTTCTCATTTCTCATTATTTCATATATTCTTATTTTATACATATGTATAAATTTATTTAATGAATTTGGATGGCAATGCAATTCTGTTTTTCTCCAACTTTGTATTCCCTCCAAATTTTGGCCCATAAAAAATATTAACAATTGTTTTTATTATTAGTTTGACATAATAATTTAACTTAATTTCTTCCAAAAAATTGATTCCCTCTAGCAATGATGAATTTTTTTCATTTTTTCGATTCCTCTAAATTTTAGCTCCTCCTTTTTTTTTTTTGTATAAATAATCTATAGCAAAATTAATTTCTTTTATCTTAGACTATATGATGAATTGACATATAATTTTTTAAATTATTAAATGATTTTCTATTATAGTTAAAATAGTTAAATAACATATAATTTGGACTTATAAATTTTGCTGCTTAAAAATTTAATTTTTTATTATAATTTATTACAATATTTATTTAGAAAAATTCTAAAAACTCCTTAAAATAAATAGTTAAAAATTACATACCAGAATAACAAAAGAAAATAAACAAATCTAGTTTACCATAATACTTAATGAAAAGAAAACGGTCCCTGAAGTTAGGCCTGTTAATTTTACATTTCGTATTTTAATCGTTGTATTGGCCAATTAAATTTTTTTATAACTTATAGATATCTATATGTTAATTGTGTGTATGTTTTACTATATAAATTACTAAAATGAAGATAACTTTCGTGGTTTAATATAGTGTAAAAAAAGTATTAACTTAAAATATATTATTAAATATAATGATTATTAACTTTCATAGACCTGAACAAATTGTTCTTAAGAATTAGTTGGTTTACATATTATATTTCCTTTAAAAAATAAGTTTCCCCCCAAAAATGAATTCACTTATTATTTTTTTATTCCCTCCAAATTTTTGCTCCTCCCTACATTTTGTGTATAAATAGTATGTACAAAAATTATTTATTTTATCTTATCTTATAAGATGAATTATGATGTATTATTATGGAGGTTAAAAATTTAATTATATTTTTGTTATTATTTATTAGGACATTGTTTTTGAACAAAAAGATTTTAGAAAAATTGTTTATTAATTCTAAAAACTTTAGTCTTTACGTGTAATTAATTTCATTTTAAAAATTAAAATATTCTATACTAATAATATATTGATATGGACAATTTGAACATGCATTTATTGAAAATTTTCTATACTTAATTAACGCAAATTCTTTTAAAATTGATCAACTTGTATAACTTTAATATAATTGGAAATTTTAAAATTATTTTGAAATACTCACGACATTATAATATAAACTTAGTAATATAGTTATAAGTTTAATAAAATTATTTTTTATCCCCATATATTTAATTAAATATTTGAAGAACTGTTAGCATCCTTAACAAATTTGTAGACGTCGGTTGAAAATTTATATTAAAATTCAAAAATATCCTTTAAAAGCTGTTTTGATTATCTTTAAGACAAAAATACCCTTGGGCTTATTTGTAACTTTAACATGGGGGTTTAACGTTAATATTATTTAAATTACTCAAAATAAATTTAAATAATTTTATTAATATTTTTTTTAAATATTAAATAATCTTTTAATTAAAGTTGGATTAAAAAAATAAAAATTTAAAATCATCAACATATGTAAAGTAATTTAATCAAATTTAGTTAAACATATTTATTAATTATAAAATAAAAATAAAAATCAAATCCATCTCCTAATTAAATATGATTTTATTTTTAAATTACATCTCAATAATATTAAAAAATAATCATATCTAAAATAATTTATTTATATTAAGTTAAATATATTTATTAAATATAAAAAAATATTTATTAATCAAAATAAATAATTTAAAAATAAAAATAAAATCTAAAAATATCATACTAACACTAGTAATTTTAAAATGTCTATTTCACCCTATCAACCCAATAAAAAAATTATTGATATAATATCTTGTTCCCTTCTAAAACACAAATAAATAAATAATTTTCTCTCAATTCATTTTTCACCTACCACCCAAAATACAAACAAACAACCATCACATTCTCCAACCCCACTTCCAAAAAATCATATTGCTAAAATATTTTGACAAAATGCTCCAATTCATAAACAAACAAGCCCTAATTTAAACTAATTTCATTAAATTTATTAATTAATAAAAATTAAATTAGTCGAAATGTGGGAGATATAGAGTTGGAACCTTGTGAGACCTTGATGTGTGTGTGTGTGTATAAATAAAAAAGTTAAATTTATTTATTAATCAAAATAAAAAATTTAAATAAAAATAAAATCTAAAATTTTATCCTAACAATATAATTTTAATTAAATAAATATTTTTATTTATTTTGAAAAAAATAATGTAATGATTTTAAATAAATAACATAAGTAAAAAAATTTAATTTAAGTTAATTTAATTAAAATTTATTAATTAAGAATAAATAAATAAGTAAATATATATATACATTTATATTTTATTTTTTTCCTTCCTTCTTCCACATTCCCCCCCCCCCCCACACCCACCCCTGCCTCTTCCAACCAGCACCCCCCCACCCTAGACCCAGCGGCCGCTGGTCATGTCTGGTGGTGAGGGATTGGGGGAGAGGGGGTGGGTATTTTATATATATATATACATATATATTTATGTACATATTTATATAAATATATAACCAAACACTACATTAGCAAAAAAAAAAAGAAAACTAAGGGCTCCATTGAAATGGTAATAATTTTATTGGGCTAGTTGCAATTTACCCTAATGTGATTTGTGAAATAAGTGTCAAACCCTTATGTGAAAAAAAATATATATACAAAACAACTTTTTTATGTTTTATAAAACCACGCACACCGCCTCCCCCTCCACATTTATTGCCCATTTAATGTAATTTTAATATAAAAAGATCAATTTACCCTTAATCATTTCACATTTATACAATTCAATTTAAACAACTTTTTATTATCATATTTTATTTATTTTTTCTTTTTTTTCATTCTTTTCTTTTCTTTTCTTTTTATTATCATTTCTCTCTTCTATTATTTCATATATTTCTCATTTATACATATATATAAATTTATCCTTGTTTCTCATTTCTCATTATTTCATATATTCTCATTTTATACACACACACACACACACACACACACACACATATATATATATATGTAAATTTATCTATAAAATTTTAAATAATTTTTATTTTTATCTTTTTTCTTTCTAATTATTCATACATGTATACTTATTTTTTCTATTTATACTTATTCACATAAATATAATATACATATTTATAAATTTATCAATAAAATTTAAATTACTTTTATTTTTATCTATTTTTCTATTTATTCATTCCGAATTAAATAATATTTAATATTTATAAATATGTATAATATAATTTTTTATTCGTGCTTATTTACATATATAGTGTGTGTGTGTGTGTGTGTGTGTGTGTGTATATATATATATACGCCACAAGAAAATAGGTTAATCGCGCCATATACTTTGCGCTGATTTTTCTAAACTGCCCCAATTAATAATATTATTTCTTTTATTTATTAGATTGCTCTTATTTTTAACTTTAAAGGGTTTTGTCCACTATTTTTTAATATATATATATATATGTAATGCCAATTATTTTTTAAAAACAATCTTATTTAATTTTAATTTTTGATTAAAAATCAATTAAGTTAAGACAAAATTATGATAGTAAAGATAAAAAAAGAAAGAAAAATAAATCAAAATAAATATATAAAATAATTATAAAGTTAAAATCAATATTAGTATATAAGTTAATAGAAACCTTTTAATTTGACTCATAACTTAGTTATCGAATAATTAAGTGAAGAAAAGAGTTTGGCATTAGTCATATAAAGTTAAAACTATAGTAAATTGATAAAATAATTATAAACTTAAAATTGATTTTAAAATATGAATTAGTGACAAAATATGAGGATGAAATTATAATGTAAAATAAAATATAGAAAAAACAAATTATTGTATTCATTCTCAAATTTTTGTCTAAATATAATTGGATATTCATATTATATTTTGCAAATAACAAAAAAATAGTGAATAAGAAAAAAAGTTGTTAACCTTTCAAATAATCAAAATCAAAATTTCTCATTATTTCATATATTCTCATTTTATACACACACATATATATATATAAACTTATCTATAAAATTTTAAATAATTTTTATTTTTATCTTTTTTCTTTTGAATTATTCATACATGTATACTTATTTTTTCCATTTATACTTATTCACATATATATATATATAATATATATATATAAATTTATCAATAAAATTTAAATTACTTTTATTTTTATCTATTTTTTCTATTTATTCATTCCGAATTAAATAATATTTAATATTTATAACTATGTATATAATATTTAATTTTTAATTCAAACTTATATACATATATAGTATATATATATACACACAGACTACAAGAAAATAGGTTAATCGCGGCATATATTTTGTGATGGTTTGTCTCAACCGCCGCAAAATATTAATTTGACGGTGGTTGAGCAACGATTTATCCAAACTGCCGCGGAATTCATAATAAATGGCGGCGGTTAGTGTAACATTCCCTAAATGAATAACTTCGTACTGATTTTTCTAAACCGTCGGAATTAATAATATTGTTACTTTTGCTTGTTAGATTGCCCTTTGTTTTTTTACTTTAAATGGATTTGTTCACAATATTTTAATATTTATATATATGTAATGCCAATTATTTTTTATAAATATTTTTTTTATAAATTTCTAAAATAAAGTGTTTTATATTATAAGATCTTCTACAAAAATATTAAGCCTTTACTTAACAATTTATATATACATATGTGTAATAAAATTTCTTTACTTCATGCAGCTATGTTTTATAATTATCTCACACTTTTTATTTATTTCTTTTAATTCACTATTTGATACTCTTATTTTATTTATTCAAATGACAATTATTATTTTGTTTTTAAAATAAAATATTTGCCTGAGAGCTTTATATGGAAGAGATGAATAAGTAATTGAGCAAATGAAAACATTAGATTTTGGACATGCAGCCAAGATGGTTAGGTGCTTACTTTGAAGGGTGGGCATGGTTGCGAGATCAAAACCTGCTGCCAGCAGGTTGAGATGGATTTTCGCTGGGCCTGCGGGTGGGCCGGCGTGGCGCCTGGGCCTGCACTTGCTCAGTGTGGGCCTGCGCTCGGGTGGGCCGGCGCTGCTCGATGTGGGCCCTGCGCTCAGGTGGGCCAGGCCGGCGCTGCTCGGGTGGTCCGGCATGGGCACTTGGGCCGGCTTGGGCGCTCGGGTGGGCCGGCGAGTAGGTCGGCGCTGCTCGGGTGGGTGGGCTAGTGCTCGGGTGGCGTTCTTCCTGATGGGCAGTGGGCTGGTGGGCGATGGCTCGTGTCGAGCCCAGGGTTCGACAGCCCAGTAGGTGTAGGCCTGATGTCAAATGGCCCATCCATATGAAGCAGCCCAAACAGGAACCCATGCTCACACATTTAGTAACAAAACTTTTAGTTACTTATTCATTAGTAACGAAATGCTTATTTTTGAATTAAAATTTTATTTAACTTTTTGTAACCAAATAGTTTGTTACATAAAAAATTAGTAACTATACTTAATTAAATAAGTAATATCATTATATTATGCATTGGTAACGAAAAAATAAAATACAACAAAATTATCAATGTTTTAGTAACTAAATATTTCGTTATGCTATAAAAATCTATTGTAACTACTACACTTTTTTATTACTAATATCATATTTTGGTAATGATACATTTCGTCGCCATAAGTCCATCATTCGTAATGAACCATAAATTTCGTTACTAAAACCTTTTGCGACGGGCTTTAGGGTACTAAACTTAAGTAACAAAAAATCCATTACCAATATTTTGGGTAACGAATTTCAGCTTTATAGTAACAAAATTATTCGTTACTAAAAGTGTAATTTATTGTAGTGATTAGACGGCAAATTGGCTGATTTCCCAGTGTCAACATGGATCTCGTTGAGATGCACCTAGTGGTGGAGGCGGCCTCTATATTCGGCGGTGGTGCATGCAGTGGCGTTTGGATAGTTTATGCAGAATTGAATTCCGGAGTCATCTGGGCTATTCCCAGCTTGAAATTGGATCTCGATTCAATCCAATTTAGGTAAATTTCATATCGAATGTTAAATTCAATTGATTTTACACTTCTAATCCAATGTTAATTAAAATTAGGATAATTGAAATGTAATTCAATCAAGATGATGATTGACTTGTAAATGTTGAACAAATTGATTATAATTCCAACTTTAATAAATTAAGAAAGATTGATTTAAAGTTATACTCTTATATTCGATAATATAGTATGTCGTGGACAAAATATAGTTGAGATTAAGCTATAGAAATGTTATAACAAAAATGAATTATCAGACATGGACTTGATAAACTCATAAAACCCAATTGATTTGGGAACCTGGACCCTCATCACGTACTGTAAAATAAGTAAAGTCTCGCAATATAAAGTATCATGCAGTTGGAAGATTAAGGTCATTTGAGATAAGATAGAATTGAACTCGAGTGGCAGAATAACCTTAAGTTTGATAAATATATTAACTATATTTATATTTAAGAACAAAAGGATTAATAGGATGATAACCCAAGTTATCTTATGAAAGTTCTCAGACTGACTAAAAAGCCAGGACCTGAGCGACCACACGACTAGGAATTCCTCTGCTTTTGCTAGGTGAGTTTATACTCAATAGTATGAGGTTCCCTTGCTGGGGAAAGAACATATATACTTGTTAATATATCCTGATCGCTTGATTCCTTTCAATCTACTTGTTGAAAATAGAGATCGCCCTTTTATACTAAGCACTTTTATTGATATTTATTGGGGATAATTTCAATTTTGGTCCCCCAAGTATGCCACTAATTCAATTTTGGTCCCCGTATTTTCACTTGTATTACATTGCATCCCCAAAGTTTCATTTTTTCATTCAATCTCGTCCCTTCGTTAACTCCACCATTTAATAGTTAACGGCTGGTAATTGGAGGGAATTTTTGGCGCCCTTTTCCTGCATATTTTCCTTCTATATCAGTCTCTTTGACTCCAAATTAGCTAGATTTTAGTCTCTTTGTGATTATTTAGTTAAAAAATGGCATCTTCCTCCTCTTCAAGTGGTTTTAATAGTGGAATTACACAAAGTGAAGAAGTTTATTGTAGATGTGGGATACAACTCCCATTGAAAACTAGTTGGACAAATTTGAATCCTGGAAAGAGGTTTTGGGCATGTCCAAATTATGAGGTAAGTCCTTATTTTTTTCATTAGACCTGGTTTATATTTGTAATTAACAAGCCAATTATACTTCATTTTTTGTTTTTCCAGACTAGGGGTTATTGTGGAGTTTTCATATGGTTGGACCTTGAAATGTGCCCTAGGTCCAAACAAATAATTCCTGGATTGTTGGCAAAAAAGAAGAAATTAGAAGAGCAATTAAATAAATCCTTGATGAAGGAGGAAAAAATGGAGGCCAAATTGAGGAAAATGAAGAGCAAAGTAAAGTTGCTAGAGAAAGAAGTTGATGAATTGAAGAAGAAAAAGTTTGTGTTTTAATTGTATTGGCAATTATTGTTGGTTTATTTGCAATAGTGATAAGGTTTTTGGTGTTAAAAGATAACAATTTAGGAAAAAATGTGAACAAATTGCAACATCTGTAATTGTTCTTGTAATGTTTGTTTAATGCTACTTTTATGCTTATTGGTAGGATGTTAAACCTCAAGGGTAATTTGATTACTACAACCGTCATAAATTGCTCTTTAAATACAAAATAATATCCATTGGGCATGTCATCAAATTAATTCAAAGAAAGAATTATAAATTTCCTTGGGAATTATGAATTAAGAATTATTAATTGAAAGGAAGAATTATTGATCCATTGGGCATGCCATCAAATACATTATCAAAGAAATCTAGCTATCAAAGATGCCATTTTTTTCCTAAATAATCACAAAGAGACTAAAACCTAGTTAATTTGGAGTCAAAGAGACTGATATAGAAGGAAAATATGTAGGAAAAGGGATGTTCTAGTAGGAAAGGGCACCAAAAATTCCCTCCAATTACCAGCTATTAGCTATTAAACGGTGGAGTTAACAGAGGGACGAGATTGAATGAAAAAATGGAACTTTGGGGATGCAATATGATACAAGTGAAAACACAAGGACCAAAATTGAATTAGTGGCATACTTGGGGGACCAAAATTGAAATTATCCCATATTTATTGAGATCGCTTTATCTGAAATTGGTGATTGTGTTAAGGAAACTAAAAAGTGATTTTGAAATATATTTTCTATCATCGCCATGCTTATCTTAAAACAAACTTGATGTCGAATCACTGATTACTTGATTTCATGGCGAGCTTATGTGTTACTTGAAATGTTGTTGGACATGTTACATAATAAGCATGAATATGAGTATACCCTTGAGGGTGGGCCCTAGGATCAGTTACGAAAGATGGCTGAGCGGAACGATTTGCGGTGATAGATCTGTCGGCTGATACCCATACGCGATGTATGTATAACCCAGTATCCTAGCCAACTAGAGGTATTTGTCTATGAACTGGCAAGGCAAGCGGCTAGCCATGCCTAACGTGTGGTTACGTATTCGAGTCGATATCACTCGAAATGTGGAGGGATAAGGACTTCTAGGTTTTCAAAAGTGAAGTGACAAGGTAGGAGAATCACCAACAACTTTTACTTGAAAACATTGTTAAATTGTAATTGGTTAATTTCTCAGCTTGATGTTTATCTTATGAAACTTGGATATTTGTGAAGTCTCCTCACTGGTATGAGACGGTGGTCAGATGGATCATCTAAAATTTTGACTAAAATCTTCTCTCATGACTACTAGAAATTTTAATGCTTCTACTTATTTTGTATATAATATTTGAGAAATTGTTACTCTGTTGTTATCGCTAAAATATCTCACTAAGTCATTCGAACTTACCTTGTTTGTACTATTTCTTTTAGTTCTGTACCCCATATAAGAAAGAGTGACAAAGATAAACTAACCTAGGTAACACATAAGGTAATGAGGGTGATAGAAGTGCTAGGAGCTATTCCTGATATTTCAATTTATAGTTGTACCTTTGTTGGAGGTTTGTTATAGAAATTAAATACTTTGGATTTTTGAGAAATGTATTTTCTATTATTTAGAAGACTTCTGGTATAGAATGGGTAATGCCTCATACGAGAGCAGGCACCTCCCGATTGGGGCATTACAGAGGTGGTATCAGAGCTTTGGTTTAAAAACCTAAGCTACGCTAGGATATGATTCTCGGAATATGAATGGCTTGATTAGGGAAGAGTAAGCTTGGTTCTACAATTTTATTTTTCTATTTGTTGGATAATATTTTTTGGCATTAAATTTGTGGATGTGATTTGTAAATTTCTGATAAATTAAATCCCTTGCCTAAATTCCTTTCGTTGTGCTCCAACAAATAATTTTTTACCTAATAAATTAATGTCAACACTATTTATTATAAATAATCATTAAATAGTTAATATTTATAAGACCAGTGTGAATAAAACAATTGTTTGGAAAATAAAGAAATATTGTGAACAACAATAACCTTAAATCTAGAGAACAGAAATACAGAGTGATCAATTACTAATTTCTTTGACCTTTCAAAACTAGATAGAAATTAGCCCATGCATGATTTTACGACTCATCATGACCTGTATTTTCTAAATCAATTCGATGCCTTTGGGAAGAGGCATCATTTCTCCAATAGTTACAAATTATTTTTTGTCTTTTTTTTTTTTTTTGAGAAAGTATTACAAATAATAAATTTTATCCTTTTAATAAATTAATATTTTTCTATTCTTTTTCTATTCTTAAATTAAATAAATCAAAGTATAAACTACACACAATGCACATAAGGTGCACAAAGAAGCTCATTCAGAGTCGAATACGAGACCTCTCACATAGTAGGAAAGACTAATACAATTTAAAAGAGTTATTTCACGTCCCTATTTATTCTCTTCCTATTACTGATATATTTCAAATAAAATTTCTATTTCACCTAAAGGTTTTCAAGCTTTCTATAAAAGTTTTCTAAAAACTATTTATTATTTTATATATGAGTAATGTTGATCTTTTAAGTAAAACCACTACTTTAATTATATATTTAACTATATCATGGTGAAGCTGGTCTAACATATATAAATTAATCATTGTAAGATTAAGTTCAATAAGAACTAAAAATCTTAACTCAGTATTTCTCAAAATATCTTGAATCGAAAAATAGAATTGTCAAAATATTAAATTCTTTTAATTGAAGGGAACAAAACTGATATTATGATAGTTTGAGACTACAAAGTGTATAATATGTAATGCATATATTTGAGTGGACAAAATACCCTTCTCTGATTTTTTTTGATCTTTCATGAACATTTGACCTTTTAGGTTCAATTATTTTGTAATGTATATCAAAATATATTTCTTTTCTTTTTTAATTTGTTCTACTAGTTTTTTAGACAATCTCCTATTTGCTTGAATATTATACAAGTAATTAAGACTAGTAAAATGATTGTGACACCCCACTCAAGATAACCCTAAGATGAGATATCAAAACACTCCAAACGTAATTTTGAACCCAAAATATAAGCAATAGGCCCACAGAATTTTTTTTTTTTTTTTTAACTTCAACTTATCAAAAGCAGCAGTAATTCAACTTAATAGATTCTACAAAACATTGGCATACATGCTAACTCAATTATTTTATGTCCAGCAAAAATATATATACAACCTCAAGGTAGTTCACATATAACATTCTAATAACCCATATATATATATATATATATATGAACACCTATCTTATTTCAAAAGAGCATTTCTTCGTTCGAAGTCAAAACTTTACATCCTTTACTTAACCCTATCTGAAAAATAAGGAAAAATGGGGTAAGTCCAATGGACTTAATGAGGGATAACATAACAGGTAGTAATAGAAGTATGTCGAGGGAAGAACATCTCAATAGATTTTAAATCAACAAGAAATACATGAACAATTATGATTCAAGCAAGAACAAATATAGCAAGCAGGAACCCCTCCTGCCTTATTGCTCCAAGAACAGATTGCAAGTAATCAAGAAATGAGTACAAATGAGCAAACCCATGCAAGATATGCATTTCAACAGAACGAGTCGAGACATGCATATCAATTCACCTTATTCCAATCAAACAAGTACTTCCATAGCATGACAGCTTGGCATACAATTGGTTTGCCCATACGTCCGTATGGCGCATTGCGGATACCTAAGCGGACTACTTAGCGTACCGCAGATACCTAAGCAGACTGCTTAGCGTACCGTGGATACATAAGCAGACTGCTTAGCGTATCGTGGACACCCAGGTGGATTGCAAGGCGTGTCCTAAGTATCCCAGCATTGTGTATAGGATTGGCACTCGACCCAAGTACAATCTCCACACAAGTACAACAAGTACGGCAAGTATCAATCAAGCAATTGGATTTGCCAATAAGGCAATATTTGAACAACCAACAAGTACAATTAGGCCAACATGGCTAGATAATAGGACACAAACGAGCAAGTATGCCAACAAGGTATCAAATAACAATTCAAGGCATAAACAAGTACAAGCCAATAACAAGTACCAATTGAGACAAGTACAAGACAAGACAAAAAGAAGTTCTAGGCACTAGAATAAACAAGAACGAACTCAACCGAGTGAAATAAGAACTATCCCTCATAGGATATACAAATCAATAATAGATCACGAGCAAGTACACTACCAAGTACGGATCTCAATAAACACAAGCAAGTACAGTTTCAAGCAAATTTAACACACACAGGGATTTTTCCACAAGTTCAAATAGGATAATCGGGGCCAAAGTGGCAGATCCTCACCTCCGTAACCTCAGAAGGTGCAACTCCCGCCAGCTGTCTATTGATCCTCGAGACCCACATCGTCGTCACCCAACCAAAATGATATATTTATAGTCAGAATCCATTTTCAACTCTAAATATCCTCGAGAATGCTAATTATACTAATAGTAACCTAAAATCACATTTCTCAACTATTACAGAAATTTTGGCATCGTTGATATTAAGACAGTAATCGAGTTTCTATCATATGACAACTTCCTAGATTATATCGATTCTAGTATCATAATAAAATTCATTCCTTAATTACTCAACCATCCTTATACTGTTGTTCAGAATCAACGATAATGCCCAACTATCACATTTATTCTAATTATTGTCGTTTATACCTCAAATACATAAAGTTAGGATTTCTTCTTATAATACTCGATAATTTCCATAATCTTCAAAAAAATAGTACTATCCAATTTTACTAAACTCAATCTAGCACATGCATATACAGAGTTTTGGTCCCATCAATTCAAATTGCCCAATTATCATATCACCAGTTCCAATTTTCCGAAATCATAGTTAATTGACTTAATTATCTCAATTAATCCTATCATTACATAAAATAAGATAGATCCAGGCCAGCTAACTACACTATAGCCATCCATGCATGGTCTCAATATATATATACAATCACCATGATAATCTCCTTTCATAACATAATACAATATTTAAACAATACTATATAACATATATATATTCAAATCCTTTCTCAATTCTTTACCCACGAATCAATCAATCGAGACCCCGGATTCACCAATCAAGACCACCGCTGCGATTGTCGTGTTGAGGAGTAGATTCTACCTCAACACCGTCGCCGTCATTGGAAATACACAAACTCACCACCACAAGAAGCCTTTTAGCCTCCTGAGCCCAACAACACCACCAATTTTGCGTTTTTCCACCAGGAACGCCGTCAATTGAAGCTCCAAAATTTGCTGGGTCTCACTCGCCGCCGTAGCCCGAAGCAGCAATTTCGTCGTAGCTGGTGAATGGTATAAGAACTTGAAGATATCAAATCACTCCTTGAGCTGAGATATGCCAGAAATACTGCCAGAATCCTATCCTACCGCTGCTCTGCCGTCCCCATCACACACCATTGCTTTCGAGCTTCAACTCCCATTTTTCCGGTGAACCATCGCCCGAACCACGGGGCATGTGGTGTGCAAATGTGGCTGAAAAGTGAGAGGAGAAGGGTTATGGGTTTGGGTTTGAAAGAAACTTGATGTCGGAGGAGAATCATCGGCGAGAGAAGAGGGGTGACGCGGTGAAGAAGAAAAGGAAAATGAGGGAGAAAATGAAATTTCCATATATATATATATATATATATATAAGCTATTTTTGAGTTATTCTAATTTAGCCCCAAATTATTCTGATTAGTGCAATTAAATCCCCCCAATTAATTAAAACACAGCTTAACCCTAGTTGACCTAAAGCTTTCCCTGCAAACCCCAATTTTTTTCAAGTTAGTTCAATTAATTTTTTCCAAAATTACGAAATGACGCCAATTGTTTCAAATAGGATTAAATCAAGTTTTCTAAAATTATAAATTTGACCCCAAAATTATTAAAATTAATTAATAACTTAAAATTCATAACATTAAAATATAATGGCAATTAATCTTACCAAATGCAAAATTTCTAGGGGTGTTTCAATGATAAAACATAACATCTTTCTTGATGTCATTGCACAATATAATCTGGATTTTATATGTGCATATTTTGATGAGAACTGTTAGGATTCCCTTCGGAAGCCTATTTTGACTATGTCCATTTTTGTAATAAAGCTAATCGAACTTATTATGGCAGTTGTAGTTTTCTTACTATGGCAGGTGCAATTTGTATGACAACTAAATGATGCAGCAAAACCTAGAACTTTCTATGTATAAGTCAAAGTAGTTTTGGCATGTTACCGTTGTACAATTCTAGGAGAAAAATGAGCTGATTTGAGATTCACTCAAATGATTTTGTACTCTACTATTTAATAGAATAGAGAGTTTAATGAAAAGAAGCAAGTGCTATTCTGTGAAATTATGATTATTCTCTTGAAACTCTTCCTCAAAACTCCAGTTAGTGTACTGAGTGTTTACTGCAACCTGTGAGGTTTTGAGAAGTTAGCATTGCTCATTGTACTTGTTCTAATTTGTTTGATTAATAAAGTACATGTTCAAATCCTGAGTCCTTTGGCTTAGATAGTGGAGTAGGCTTGTTGAATCACTATAACTATTTTGTCTTGTTTATTTATCTTTCTACTATCTCTGGAATTTTAGTTATATTTAGAAGTTCCAATTTATTCTCTAATATACTATTTGGCTCCTTTGACTCTATTACCCTTTTGGGTCCCTATACTCTTTCAAGATCAATTGAGTATTCTTTTTCCTTTCTTTGTGTGTCATCAAGGTACCTTATAATTATTGAAAAATAAACTGGTGGACCTTGCACACACTGGATAATATTAATTTTAATTCATTTTGAATTGAAGAAATCTCAGTATTCTGAGGTAAAATACATATTTTGGATTATATAGGGAAGCGCTTAAAAAATTTGAAATTAAGTTGGAAAATTTTGCACTCCATATACCCTACATACAAACCTCAAAATATAGACAAGTGAGGGAGGTGAATTTTGTACCCAACCCCGTAATAGCTTCATCTCTAACTAGATTGAAGATTCGGAAACCTGAAAACAATAGCGTGAAAACAAAATTCTTTTGCAAAAAATTAAAAATAACCTTAAATATAGAAATAAAAATACAGAATGAGTTACTGATTTCTGTGATCTTTCAGCAATAAGTAGGCACTAGCGCATACATTATAAACTTGTGAATTATCATGATTTGTACATTTTATAAACAATTGTGCCTGTAAAAAGGTATCAGTTTTTATTAAAATTACAAGATTCACTACAAGAAAACAACCCTTCACTAATAGAAAATTTATGACGAAAAGGGTTCCGTCACTGTTTGAAAACAATTGTGATGGATTTTTAATGGATTACTAACGAACTTAATAAAATGAGCAAAAATATATTATTAATCATGATATTTGTGACGGATATGAAAACTATAAATTGATATGAAGAGTTCGTCATAAATTTTATAACTTCAATATGATTTTTCGATCTGTGACAGAAATTCCATCATAAAATTAATTCTGTGATGCACTTTATTTTTGTCACAAACTAATTAGTGACAAAGCATATACTAACGGACTTGTTAAATAAGTCCGTCATAAATTTAATGAGATCTATCATTTTGTGATGGATTTATTTCTAAATCCGTTAGTATATGCTTTGTCACTGATTAGTTTGTGATGGAAATAAAGTACATCACAGAATTAATTTTGTGATTGAATTTCTATCACAAATCGAAAAATCATATTTAGGTTATAAAATTTATAACGGACTCTTCATATCAATTTATAATTTTTATATCCATCACAAGCTCATGACTAATATATATTTTTGCTCATTTTATTAAGTTCGTTAGTAATCCATCAAAAATTTGTCACAATTATTTTCAAATAGTGACGGAACCCTCTTCGTCATAAATTTTTTGTTAGTAAAGGGCTGTTTTCTTGTAGTGATTTTAATTTTATCAAGTTCCTTAAACATAGTTATCTTACATCCCAATTTATTCTCTACTTTCTCACATATATGTTGTTTCGAATAAAATTTGTATTTCACATAAAAGTGCTTCAAGCTTTTTGTGACAATATTAATTATTTCAAAATTATATATGATAATTATGAGTAACGCTAATCTGTTGAATAAAATTATTGCTTTAGTATAAATTTATTTTTATCATGTTAAAGTTGATCTAGTATAAATTAATTATTTTTATATAAAGTTTAGTTAAAGTTAAAAATCTTAGCTCAGTATTTCTCTAAATATTTTGAAAGAATGAGAGGAAGAGTGGAACTGGAAAAGATTTACAATTTAGTCCAAGGAGAAGAAAGTGTTAACTTCCTTAAAATGAGGAGATAAAATAAAATTTATTAAGAATATTAAAATGACAGGATATAACGTATTATTGATGTAATTACCAATCTGTATTTTATATTTGCATATTCCAATGAGATTAGTTGACTAATCTTTTTCTTTTTGTGTGCGCGTAATTTAGGGTGGCGTATCATCATTAAAAAAAATAGAATCACTGATCTTGCGCTGGATAATATGAATTATATTCCGTTTCGAGATCTACAAAAAAATAAACAATAAAAAATAAAAATTAAAAATGGTGATAAAGAGAAGTCCAAAGATCTTCTATTGAGATCTAGAAAACTGATCAGTGGAAGGCAGCCATGAATCGGATCTCAGAGCAAGAAAGATACAAAAATTGGTGAAAAGTTGACAGTCTGTGTAAAGGAAACTTTCTGCTAATCAATAAATAAAAGCAAATGTTAAAATAGGGGCAGTACGTACTGATAAACTAACCAGAAACAAAGTCAAGAAAAGGAAATGTCAGTATTAGATTATGAGGTGAAACACATATTTTGGCTCATACAGCAGGGAATTTCACCAACGGAATTTGTAATGGAACTTCACCAACAGAAGAGTTCTGTTAATAATTCAAACAGAACACAGACGAAAAACAATGGAACATAAATCTCAAAGAAAAAAAAATTAACATGTCAATGGAATAGCAACAGAATAGCAATGGATACTTGAAGATTTGTTGCAATTCCATTGCTGCTATTGAGATGGGAAAAAAAGCTGTTGGTATATTCCGTTGTGAATAACAACATAAATAGCAATGAAAGAATATAATATTTTATTTTTAATTGTGAAAAATTATGTATCCAATGTTATTACGTAGCTTTATATAATGGATGGAACTCCATTGCTATTCTCACTAAATTGAAGAAGTAAATCTCAAAAATTGCATGTGAATTGAAATTCTTTTAGATGATCAGAATTGTCCCTAACACGACATAAACGCGATCAGTTTAGGTGTTATAAGATCGCAAAGCGGACAACAATACAAACTTCTCTAATTGCTCTACTTTGTTAATAATAATAAGCCTAAGATAGGGTGACTTAGGCCAAGAACAATTAGTTTTACGTTTTGAAATAATTAACGACAGTTTTAAATTGGAAGTTCCAAAGAATAAAACAAATCTAAAAGAAATAGAAACATAAATAAGACACTAGATTATAGTTGGTTCAACGTTCCTACATGCACTACCTAAGTTCTTCGCTTAGGATTTTAATTTGAAAATTTTACTAACAATTCCAAAGATAATTAGTATAGATAAGTTGAATAGATATGAACAAGCAACTCAAACCAATTGAAACTATAAAACAAACCAATACTATAAAAGAGGAGGAATATTTTAGAGTCCCTATCACACAAAACTGTATGGTCAATAGTAGTTCCAGCTAAAAGCAAATAGTGTACCACTTTCTTTTCTCTAATAAGGTACCTCAAGAAAGTTGATAGTAAGAGCTAAAAATTTTCGTAAGCAAAGATTTGTTTTTCTGAATGTATCTCTTTGAGATTAAATAGTGAGTTTATTGTTGCATGAAGTTCCAATGGTAACTTTTCATAGATAGACTATAACAACAACTTACCATGTTGGAATGCCATTCTTCTATGGAAGGAGATTTTCCAGCCTTCATTAGTTTCACCATTATATACTTTCCACATGAGAGAATCCAACAATATTTTATCTAATAATACAATGATTTTAAGATGAAAACAAATTATGATGTTCTTAAATTAAATAAATAAGTATTTTATATTAATTGTCATTCGTCAAAACAAGAATCCTAACAATCTCCCCCTTTTTTGTTGATGACAATTGTTTGATTAAGTGACTTCCCCTATTTTCTGTACTAAATGCAGGAAAAAAAAATTGATCTTTTATTCTTTTGCAAGATGTTCACAGTCATTTAAAATAAAACACTTACAACCATAATCTCGAAAGTACGAAATGTTAGAAATTTTTCCATGCTAGATTTCATAAGGGATCTTTTTCATAAATGGTCCAAGAAACAAGTGATTTGCAATGTAATGTGTGGTATTTACCACTTCCCCCAAAATGATTTAGGCACTTCAAATTCATTCATCATAGTTCTAGCCATTTCTTGTAAGAAATAATTTTTTCTTTCAACAACTCCATTTTGCTGAGGTATTCCTAGAGCAAAAAAGTAATGAGAATATCCATTTTCATCACAGGATGCATCAAAGTCATTATCATCATATTCGGTCCTATGATCACTTTTAATTTCTCCAATAATATAGCCTTTTTCATTTTGTAATTTCTTAGTTAATGGAATGTGACAACTAAGAGCATCACTTTTATGAGCAAGAAATAGGACCATTGTGAATCAAGAAAAATCATCAACGTATAATTACAAATGCATACTTCTTACCACCAAGTGATTCAATTTTCATAAGATCAAATAAGTCTGAATGCAGTAGATCAAAAGGTTTAGTTGATATAATATCATTTATGGGTTTGAATGAAGATTTAACAGGATTACCTTTGACAAGTGCATCATATACTTTATCTTTGAAGAACTTAATTTTGGGAATCCCTCTAACTTAATTTCTTTTTTAGCAAGATAAGTTACTAGATCCATGTTTGCATGTCCTAACCATCTATGCTATGTCCAACATGTTTCCTTAGCAGCAATAAGACATTCAACATTTTGATAGGTTATCAAGAACAATGCAGTATATATTGTTTTCACGAGATGCAATAAAGATTATTTCCTTATTTTTTAAACAATGCCATTAGCGGGTAACTGAAACTCTACTTTGTATCCATAGTCGCAAAGTTGGTGATACTTAGCAACTTGCATTTGAGTCCTTCTACTAGCCAGACATTGCCACTTGTTCCTTTTTCAACAATTCTACTTTTAGTATTGTCAACATAGAGAATATTATCTGCATTAAAGTGTTGAATGTCAAAAAGCCTGATTTGTTTCTCATCATATATCTGAAACATCCACTGTTCAAATACCATTTTTCTTTGGTATGTGCCTCTTCTACTGCTTTCTGCAAAACAGGTTGTATTACTTTTAGGTACCATACTGTGTTGGGTCCTTCCATATTAGCTTTTAGCATCCAAATAAACTTCGTTTCGATGTTCCCTTTTAGAGGGCATTTGTATGCAATATGTCTAATCTTTCCACAAGTATGACTAGTTCTTTTGACATATTTAACTTTGGGAAAAGCTCTTGTCCTTTGATGAGTTTTAAGGTTGACTAGCTCATCCTTTCCTTTGATAGTTCTCTTTAGATTATAATTTTCTTCCATGAGGGTAGTTTTTTTCTTTTTCTAACTCTTGACTTTTCTTAACTAATCTATTTCTATCATCAATGCCCCTTCGTGCCTTCAACAAGTTCAATTTTTTCATTACAAATAATGTGATGTAGATCTTTAAGAAAGCCACTTTCATTGTGCAACTCAAGAATTTTATAATGACATTTTTCATGCAAATTTGACGAAGTAGAACTTTCACATTCATATTTCAAATTGTTGGAATGAATTTCAGAATGAAAGATACTTGATTCTTTGCCATGAGGAAATTGTCTTCGTTATCAAATTGCTCAAAGTCCGACTCATCCTAGGTTATTGTCATTGATTTTTGTTTTTTTTCCTCTTTCTCATTTGACACTCCTTTTTAGCTTTGGAAGATTTGGTCTTTTATGCTGAATTTCATGGCATTCATGGTAGACAATCTATTCTAGCCTTTGTTGATTGAAATTATTCCATTTGGTACTTCTTTTGAAACCATGTATAAGATAGTTTTATGCTTGTGTAAGTTGTTTTAGCCGTCTGGAAGTAATTGCAATTTCAAGATTTATGGATTCCTCGCTGAGTTTTTCATAGGTTCTACATGACAAAAAGAGATGGCCATTTCTTTCTTTCCTTTCTTGTTCGAGCCTTTTTCCTTCACCAGGAGGTCAGTTCATAAGCCGATCTGCTCTCCCATGGCAAGAGTTTTTAGATTCTTTGCTTTATGGATTGCAACCACTTTGGACATCCATTCTATAGTTACTGAGTGTAGGATCTTCCACTCACCTATTCATTTTCTGATATCCTTTTTCTAAGTGCAACCATTGGGTTGATGATTTCCATGAATCGAGCATACACTTGACTTATAGATTCACCTATTTTCATAGATAATAATTCATATTGATGTGTTAGCAATACGATTCTTTCTTATTTTACCTACAATGTTCCATCGTAAGTAATTTAAATGATCATCCATATGTCATTTACTAAGGAACATGTTCTCACATGATTGTACTCCTCTTTAACCCAGTCACACGAAAGGATATTCTTTGATTTTGCATTCATGGGTAGAATTTTCTTATCCTCATGATTGGTAAGTTCTTTTCAACCTTTTGGAGTCATATTTTCATTTGTCGGAATGATCAGGGGCTATCAATCACAATACTCTAGACATTGTAGTAAAAAACATTGAAGAACCCTTCAATTCTTTTCTTCCAGGTTGTGTAATTCATTCCATCGAATAATGGAGGATGAGTATAAGCTATCCTTCTACATGAACATCAAAATTTGAAGAAGCCATGCAATACCCCTAAAATTCAGTATTTTGGAAAATAAGAAATTTAAAAATTAAGATATTGATTGATCGAATTTTAAGGCTCAAAAAATAAATAAAAAGGACTTGATCGCAAAAAAATTCAAAAGGTTAGGGGATTAATGTGGACAAGTTAGAAGTTGGAGGACCTGGAAATAATTGGATTTGGACTTGATTGTCTAGAAACAAGAATCTTGGGGGTTAATGTGCAAGAATTGAAAGTTAGATGATTTAATTGAAGGTGGCTAAAGAGTTTTGGGGTAAAAAGTGGGTCAGTCAGAATATTTGGGGCTAAAGTTAAGAGGCTGAAAAATAGTTTTATATATATAGAAAGAAGGACAATTTTTTGTTAAATTCTCAAAAAAGGCCCAAAGTTCACCCCACCGGAGAATCATCGAAAACTGACCACGAAACCCAAAACCAAGACCAAAGTTAGGCTCCTCTCAGCTCAAGGAGCAAAACCATACCAAGTTTCATTCAAACCACCGGCGGAATCACCGGTAAATGAAGCTCGACGTCGAGCTTGTAGAGAGATTGGCCGTTCTCCGGCGTGTGGTGGCAAAAATGGATGGGAATTGGATGGATTTTGGTCGCGGTGGTATGGGTAAGCTGGTGGGGGTGTCAATTTGGTGTATTGACCAATGGTGGTGGAGGAATTTACGCAGTGGCGGGTTAAAGTTCCGCGGTAGTTTTGGGCTAAATTGACCGACTAAACAGTGTCCAAACCAGAAACTATTTGGGGATTTGGTTTCTGAGGTTGAGACGCATTAGCTAAAGTGTTGGTTCCCATCTCCAGCATCAGTGCGTGGTGCGCTTACAGCAGCGCATGGCAGTCCGGTGGCGGCGTGTGCTGCTGTTCTGGGGAAGATTGTTCAGATTTGAATTTTGGATTCGTTTGGACTAGTTCCGGCGTAAGATTGGATCTTGATTCGATCCGATTTAGGTAAATTTCAATAATCAAATTTTGATTCGATTAAATTGTCGGATGTAATTGGATTCCTTTTGAATGAAGTTAATTGTGATCTGAACTAAGAATGTTAAACCATTGTTTAGCCTAAGTTTATAGATTAATCTTGTAATTAATATAGCATTGAGTTTAATCGACTCAGATGAATTATCATATTATTGTTGAGGCCTTAAATATTATTTTAACAACTAGTTTATTGACTTATCGAGTTAAGGATTATGATAGGTGATTACCTTGCACAATTGAGTGTAACATGGAAATTGAGAATTATGACTGAACAGTTAGAGTAATTGAGAAACATGATAAAGATATTTAAGTGCATTGAGAATTATGATTAAGAAATAATAATCAATGTTGGGTTTAAATTATGTACTTCAAACTTTAAGTCAATTGGAAAACAAGGTCATGGGCTGTTTAAAATATCTAAGAATTATCAGGACTATGCTGGAATACCCTTAAGTTTGATAATGACATTCGTTATATTTATAGTTAAGATTCAGAAGATTTGATCGTGAACTTATTCCTTTGGTAGGTGATAAAGGAGTAGGTCCCACAGACCAGTAGACTGTCGATTGTGGTTGTTTTCTGAGAATTTTAAGGTGAGGATCAGCCAATTTGGCACTTTTGTACCTATCGCTTTTATTGATAAACCCCCGTGAGGGTTGGTATTGATTTGATTATCATATTCCGTTTATTATTATTACCCTTGTGAAGGATCTTCCAATTGGTTATCACGTGTATGAACTTATTTTGTATATAACGTTGAACCCGTTAGGTTCTACTGAATTGATATTTGTCCTGATTAACATTATTTGATTATCGAACCCTGTGAGGTTCTCCTGAATTTGAAACTATTTGGTTATACTCGTGTTTATTGCTTTAAAGGTTACCTATTTGTGTCAAAAGTTTTCTTAAATTGTTCATGTACCTTACTTATTGGAATAAGCCTTGCTGGCTGTTATTGGAAAATGTTTTGCCTTATAAATGGCAAATTTGGTAAAGTTCTGAAATGTTCAATCATTGCTTGAAAGGTTAAATTCTTATCTGTTGGCATTATATCTTTTCAACTCATGGGACACCATGGGCAGTTTTCACCCGGAGGGACGCCACAGGGGGTTTGGGCCTAGGTGCTTGGTCAGGAAGACGGCCGGGAGGAATGGATCGATAAACACAAGTGTTACGGCTAGTACCCACTTACGATCCCGACTTACAGCTAGTTGGAGGTAGCAAACTATGAGTGACGAGATCTGGCATGTGACAGGCCATGCTATATCATCAAGTTATTACTGGCTGAGCTAAATGCTCGAGCAATGGAGCGATAAGAAAATCTTGTTTATACTGTATCGATGCCCGGTACTTGCAAATTATGATTTGATTTAGGAGTAATAAGGTTGGAACGACCAACAGTCTATCAAGTTCAATATCATGTATGTCGTGTACTCTATTGATCATGTTAAAAATTCTTGCTTATTGTCGAATTTTGTTCCTATTGAAAAGTCTTGCTCATTACCGAATTTATTGATGATTGTTGTATCTCAATAGATTTTCCTTCGCATCTTATCATTTTTCTTTTTCCTCACTAAGTCCTTTGGACTTACCCTTGTTTATTTTGATTCTCTTAGACAGGGATTATGTGAAGGATTGGACTCTAGGAAGGACATGAATATTTCGTAATAGATCAGGTGTTGAATGTATATAAGGAAATTATATGATTGCTAAGCATGGACTCAATATGTTGTGATATATCTTGTTGGCGTGGTTGACTTGAGGAATGTAAATATTTTGTTATGTAAGAATGTGAATCATGGCACTTACTTAGTAGGTTGACGAGCCTGTTATGTTTGAAATTTCGCTGCTTTCGATAAGTTGAATTTGAGACTTTGTGGCATGTATTTAGTATGTGTATTGTATGTCGCAGGATTTTTTAAGATTTGAATTTATTCTCTTATGACATATTTGTTTAATTTGGAATCCGTTGCTATTTCTGATAAGCTTGAAATGTTTGATTATGGACTATTGATTGATTTGTAGGTTCAATTTAAGATTGAACTGAGTGGCGCCTCAGCTTAGGTGCTATCCTGAGTGGGGGCATTACATGCCATTAGAATCTTTTAGCTTAGGTTTGTTAGAACCGAAAAACAAGCGCCAAACTTTGATACCAATTGTTAATAATAATAAGCCTAAGAGGGGGTGAATTAGGCCAAGAATAATTTAACTTTAAGTTTTTGAAGTAATTAATGATAGTTTTAAACTGGAAGTTCCAAAATAAATAAAATAGATTTAAAAGAAGCAAAATCATAAATAAGATACCAGATTTATAATGGTCCGATAAGTCTACATCTACTACCTAAATTCTTCACTTAGAATTTTAATGTGCAAGTTTCACTAATAATTTCAAAGAGAATTAGTACAAATAAGTTCAATAGATATGAACAGGTAATTTAAACCAATTGAAACTATATTAAACATACCAATACAGTAGAAGGGATGGAATATTCCAAAGTCCCTACTACACAAGACTGTATCATTGACAGTAGTTCCAACTAGAAGCAAACAACGCTCATCTTTCTTTTCTCCAATAAGGTACCTCAAGAAAGTTAATAGTAAGAGTTGAATATTTTCGTAACCAAAGGCTTTTTTTTCCCCCTAAATGCATCTATTCGAGATTAAATAGTGCGTCTTATTCTTGTAGAAATTTTCAACAGTAACTTTTCATAGATAGACCATAACAGTAACTTACCATGTTGAGATGTCATTCTTCTATGAAAGGAGATTTTTCAGCCTTCATTAGTGTCTCCATTACACACTTTGCATATGACAGAATCTAGCAATATTTTGGCCAATAATACAGTAGTTTAAGATGGAAACAAATTATGATGTTCTTAAATTAAAGAAATAAGTATTTCATATTAATTATCATTCATCAAATAGGAATCCTAACAATCTTCCCCTTAATTTTGATGATGACAGTTGTTTGGTTAAGTAACTTTCCCTATTTTTTATACTACATGAAGAACTTAATTTTGGGAATCCCTCTAACTTAATTTCTTTTTTAGCAAGATAAGTTACTAGATACATGTTTGCATGTCCTAACCATCTATGCTATGTCCAACTTGTTTCCTTAGCAGCAATAAGACATTCAACATTTTGATAGGTTATCAAGAACAATGCAGTATATATTGTTTTCACGAGATGCAATAAAGATTATTTCCTTATTTTTTAAACAATGCCATTAGCGGGTAACTGAAACTCTACTTTGTATCCATAGTCGCAAAGTTGGTGATACTTAGCAACTTGCATTTGAGTCCTTCTACTAGCCAGACATTGCCACTTGTTCCTTTTTCAACAATTCTACTTTTAGTATTGTCAACATAGAGAATATTATCTGCATTAAAGTGTTTAATGTCAAAAGGCCTGATTTGTTTCTCATCATATGTCTGGAACATCCACTATTCAAATACCATTTTTCTTTGGTATGTGCCTCCTCTACTGCTTCCGGCAAAACAGGTTGTATTACTTTTAGGTACCATACTGTGTTGGGTTATTCTATATTAGCTTTTAGAATCCAAATAAACTTCGTTTCGATGTTCCCTTATAGAGGGCATTTGTATGCGATATGTCTAATCTTTCCACAAGTATGACTAGTTCTTTTGACATATTTATCTTTGGGAAAAGCTCTTGTCATTTGATGAGTTTTAAGGTTGAGACGCATTAGCTGAAGTGTTGGTTACCATCTCCAGCATCAGTGCGTGGTGCGCTGACAGCAGCGCATGGCAGTCCGGTGGCGGCGTGTGCGGTTGTTCTGGGGAAGATTGTTCAGATTTGAATTTTGGATTCGTTTGGACTAGTTCCGGCGTAAGATTGGATCTTGATTCGATCCGATTTGGGTAAATTTCAATAATCAAATTTTGATTCGATTAAATTGTCGGATGTAATTGGATTCCTTTTGAATGAAGTTAATTGTGATCTGAACTAAGAATGTTAAACCACTGTTTATCCTAAGTTTATAGATTAATCTTGTAATTAATATAGCATTGAGTTTAATCGACTCGGATGAATTATCATATTGTTGTTAAGGCCTTAAATATGATTTTAACAACTAGTCTATTGACTTATCAAGTTAAGGATTATGATAGGTGATTACCTTGCACAATTGAGTGTAACATGGAAATTGAGAATTATGACTGAACAGTTAGAGTAATTGAGAAACATGATAAAGATATTTAAGTGCATTGAGAATTATGATTAAGAAATCATAATCAATGTTGGGTTTAAATTATGTACTTTGAACTTTAAGCTAATTGGAAAACAAGGTCATGGGCTATTTAAAATATCTAAGAATTATTAGAACTATGCTGGAATACCCTTAAGTTTAATAATGACATTCGTTATATTTATAGTTAAGATTCAGAAGATTTGATCATGAACTTATTCCTTTGATAGGTGACGAATCAGTAGGTCCCACAAATCAGTAGTTGTCGATTGTGGTTGCTTTCTAAGACTTTTAAGGTGAGGATCTGCCAATCTGGTTATCACTTGTATGAGCTTATTCTGTAAATAACGTTGAACCCGTTAGGTTCTGTTGAATTGATATTTGTCTTGATTAACATTATTTGATTTGTCAAAAAATTTCTTAAATTGTTCATGTACTTTGCTTATTGGAATAGGCCTTACTGGCTGTTATTAGAAAATGTTTTGCCTTATAAATGGCAAATTTGGTAAAGTTCTGAAATGTTCAATTATTGCTTGAAAGGTTAAATTCTTATCTGTTGGCATTATATCTTTTCAACTCATGGGATGCCATGGGCAGTTTTCACTCGGAGGGATGCCACGAGGGGTTTGGGCCTAGGTGCTTGGTCCGAAAGATGGCCGAGCAGAATGGACCGACAAACACAGGTCTTACGGCTAGTACCCACTTATGATCCCGACTTACAGCTAGCTGGAGGTAGGAAACTGTTAGTGACGAGATCCGGCATATGACCGGCCATGCTATTTCATCAAGTTATTACCCGCCGAGCTGAGTGCTCGAGCAATGGAGTGATAGGGAAATCTTGTTTATACTGAACCAATGCTCGTTACTTGCAAATTATGATTTGATTTAGGAGTAATAAGGTTGGAATGACCAACAATCTGTCAAGTTCAATATCATGTATGTCATGTACTCTATTGATCGTGTTAAAAATTCTTGTTTATTATCGAATTTTGTTCCTATTGAAAAGTCTTGCTCATTACCGAATTTATTGTTGATTGTTGTATCTCAATATATTTTCCTTCACATCTTATCATTTTCTTTTCCCTCACTAAGTCCTTTGGACTTACCCTCATTTTTTTTTATTCTCTTACACTGGGATTAAGTGAAGGATTGGACTTTAGGAAGGACATGAATATTTCGTAATAGATCAGATGTTGAATGTATATATGGAAATTATCTGATTGCTAAGCATAGATTAAATATGTTGTGATATATCATGTTGGCATGGTTAACTTAAGAAATGTAAATATTTTGTTATGTAAGAATGTGAATCATGGCACTTACTTAGTAGGTTGACGAGCCTGTTATGTTGGAAATTCCGCTACTTTAGATAAGTTGAATTTGAGACTTTGTGGCATGTATTTAGTATATGTACTGTATGTCGCAGGATTGTTTAAGATTTGAATTTATTGTCTTATAATAGATTTGTTTAATTTGGAATCCGCTGCTATTTCTGATAAGCTTGAAATGTTCGATTACTATTGATTGATTTGTAGGTTCAAGTTAAGATTGAACTGAATGGCGCCTCAGCTTAGGTGTTGTCTTGAGTGGGGGTGTTACAAGGTGGTATTAGAGCTTAGGTTGGAAACCTAAGCTATGCTAAGATATGATCCTTGGAATATGAAAGTCTTGAGTTAATGGAGAGTAAGCTTGATTCTGAAATTTGAATGAGACTTGAAAGTTTTGAGTTGGTAAAGTGTAAGCATGACTTTAGAGTTGATTAGGACATGAATTTTCGGGAATAATGTTTGATCCGAAGAACGTGAAGGGTTATAATTGGGTGCGCAACTAATGTATAATCCGTAGCTCCTAAGGTATCGAGCATGTGACTCCTTATGTTTGGGAAGGATAATACCTTTGGGAAAATTACATTGAGTGCAAGCATGTTTGAGAACCTTTTAACTAGTATGAGTCGATGACCATTTTAGATGGAGTTGAATTTGATGAGTGAAGAATCTTATTGGATCATTACTTTGGACATAAGAGTGTGTTGTGGCTTAAGATGAGGTTATTTGGGAAAATAATGTGTTAATGACTTGGATCTTCTTGGTGCATGGAATATTGCGATTAATGGAGGCCAAGGTTGACATGAAAGTTTGGTTAGGATGTGAACTTTTGGAAACTGCTTGATGTTAAAAGAGTAAAGGATTAGTATTAGAATGGCCAACCAATATCTAATCTGTTGCTCTTAAAATATTAAGCATATGACTTCATTAGTGTTTGGTGGAATAATACTTTTAGTATTGCATTGTTATGCAGGTATATCTTATGATAATAGAACTTGAGAAGCGAGGGACCATTTTGGGATAATTAGCTTTTTAGCTTATACATATGATTGAGATTCGTACGATATTATTATCTCGAAGGAATTGATATTTTGACAATAGGAATAATCAATGTAACTATCTTGTGGTAATTGTAAGGGAAATAGGGAATATTTTTCACAAGGAGAATCTGATATACACATTATGTTCTGATTCGTCGGATTGCTTATGTACTCAAGTTTGTTTCGTTTCGATTGTATTCTACTCATGGAGTAATAAGAATGGTGTAATTTTTTGGTCTAGGTCAGGTTGTTGTCCAGGCTGAACGAGCCGTCTGTATTTCCTCTCTATCAGATTCGATTGAGATGATCCCGGGCTGTTCGAGCTGAAGGTAATAACTCCCAAGCTAGCACCTACCAGTTATCTTTAATTGTTCATGCTTGTATTTGGATATGTATATATTCTGGCCGTTATTTTATGATCTGTTGAGTTGCTTCTTTCTCGATAGGTCCTTGATATTCTCAAACAGGACGACATGATAGATATAGACTTCTGGCTTAGGTTGGAGACATTATGTTTTGTAATAGAACAGGGGTATAAATGTGTATACGGGTTCAAGTTAGTCTTAAGCTTTAACTTAGAAATATTGTGGTATGTCAAGTTCGAATTTGTGAATTGCCATATATGCTATATGATGAATATTGTGGGACCATTAATGGTATGTATATAGTACTTATGTTGAGATCCATTTAAGTTGAAATATGCTACTACCTCTAACAGACTTAGGAATTTTCCTTCTTGTGGGCCTATTGATTGTTTTAAGGATGAGATTTAATACTGAACTGGTGACATCTTAGCTTAGGGGTTATCTTGAGTGGGGTGCCACAGAGGCGGTAAATTTTGTACTCGAATTTTAATTCGACTACATTACCGAATGTGATTGAAGTTTTGGATTCAAGCTTGATCATAATACAAACTAAGATTGTCAAATTATGATTTAGCTTAAGTTAGAATTAGTTTCATAATTATTCAATATTGAACCCCATCAACTTGAAAGGATACTTAAGGAATTTTGGCTTTAACTCACAGATAAAGGTAGCTGAAGGTACCATCTAAGTTCTGATCCTTCTATTATTTTTATTCTTGAAAGTCTTGAGGAATTAGAGTTAATGGACTTACTTGAGGTTAAGCTTGAATTGCAAACCATTTAGAATGTAAACATTTAAGTTAAGGGATATCTTAGCTATGTAGCTATATGATTTTTGGAATGTGGATTTTGGGCAAGAAAATTTGGTTATGTAGAGATATAAAAAAGGAATCATCGCAGATGATATTGCATTTGAGGACAATGTGGAAGATTTGAAGAATGAGAATAAGTCCTAAAAGAGGAAAAGGAAAATCTTCTAAGATGGTGCCAAGGTCTTAAGGAGAAGCTGCATGATATGCATGAGGCTTTGAAGGATAGAGGAGCAGAGTCAATTTATTTAAAATTAGTACTTAGGGCAAGGAATTATATGCTTGACAAATTAATGGAAAATATAGAGAAAAAGGGGATTGAGTGTTGGGAGAAGCAAGGGTACTACCAGTTGCAGGCCAAAAAGGACCACGTAAAGCACTTACACATGATTCTCGAAGCCCCAAGAGGGAACATCTGTTGTATGCAAAGTTTGTGAGTACAAATACTAGATAGAGAATGTAGCTTTTCATGGGCACATAATATCCCGAGATGGGGTAAAGGATTGATCCCTCTAAGATAGAGATGGTAGTCAACTGGAAGAAACTAGAAAACCTAATAGAAGTTCGTAGCTTTTTGCGTCTTGTCGACTGTTACCGAAAGTTGTGAAGAACTTTTCTAATTAGTTGACACGTTGACTAAATTAACTCAGAAAGGTCAACCATTTGACCAAAATAAGAATCTGAACAGGAGACAGTGCTGATGGATGGAAATCCTAGAAAATTGTGGTTTCTCCATTACCTATCACCCGAAAGGCAAATGTAGTAGCCATGCCTCAAGCTGAAAGGCTAGAATGGCTCACTTATTGGCAACAAAAGCATCAGAAAGCCTAAAAATGGGTGTTGTATTAAAATTAATACAAAGAATACAATTGCAGAGATAAGTGCAGTCCAAATCATAGGATTAAATGCAATGAACCCTAAGCTAAAGATATATGGAAGTTGAAACAGAAAGAAAGATTTGGAAGTTCTGGAGAGTCTGACTTCAATACCGAACCATGGTAATTTTTCTATTATGTCTAAGTGAGATTGTTAAATATGGCACACAAGTCAAGAGACACGATGCATTCGAGAGGCATGAAAATGCATCGGGACTTGAAGAAGCAATTCTAGCAGAATGTAATGAAGGAAGGATGTAGATTGACTGACTGAATCTACTTATTTTCTACCAGTAGGAACAGTACTCATATGAGAATCTGGGGACCAGATTCTTTTAAGGGGGGAGGAATGTAACACCGCTAAAATTCGATATTTTGGAAAATAAAGAATTTAGAAATTAAGATATTGATTGATGGAATTTCATGGCTCGAAAAATAAATTAAAAGGACTTGATTGCAAAAATTTTAGAAGTTTAGGGGATTAATGTGGACAAGTTAGAAGTTGGAGGACCTGAAAATAATTGGATTTGAACTTGATTGTCCAGAAACAGGAATCTTGGGGATCAATGTGCAAGAATTGAAAGTTAGAGGACTTAATTGAAGTCCAGGGACTAAATTGAAGGCGGCTAAAGAGTTTTGGGGTAAAAGGTGGGTCGGCCAGAAAGTTTGGGGCAAAAGTGAAGAGGCTGAAAAATAGTTTTATATATACAGAAAAAAGGACGATTTTTTGTTAAATTCTAAAAAAAGGCCCAAAGTTCACCCCACCGGCGAATCACCGGAAACTGACCGAAAACCCAAAACCAAGACCATAGTTAGGCTCCTCTCAGCTCAAGGAGCAAAACCATACCAAGTTTCATCCAAACCACCGGCAGAATCACCGAGAAATAAAGCTCAACGTCGAGCTTGCGGTGGGGGTGGCCGTTCTCCGGTGTACAGCGGCAAAAATGGATAGGAATTGGATGGGTTTTGGTTGCGGTGGTATGGGTAAGCTGGTGGTGGTGTCAATTTGGTGTTTTGACCGATGGTAGTGGAGGAATTTTTGCAGTGGCACGACGGCGGCGGGTTAGGGTTCCGCAGCAGTTTTGGGCTAAATTGGCAAACCAAACGGCGTCCAAACCAGAAATTGTTTGGGGGGTTTGGTTCCTGAGATTGAGACACACTAGGTGTTAGTGTTGGTTCCCATCTTCGGCGGTGGCGTGTGCAACTGTTTTGGGGCAGATTGTTTAGATTTGAATTTTGGATTTGTTTAGACTAGTTCTGGTGTAAGATTAGATCTCGGTTCAATCCGATTTGGGTAAATTTCAATAATCGAATTTTAATTTGATTAGATTGTTAGATGTAATTGGATTCGTTTTGAATGACGTTAATTGTGATCTGAACTAAGAATGTTAAACCACGGTTTAGCCTAAGGTTATAGATTAATCTTGTAATTAATATAGCATTGAGTTTAATCGACTCGAATGAATTATCATATTGTTGTTGATGCCTTAAATAAGATTTTAACTAGTTTATTGACTTTTCGAGTTAAGAATTATGATAGGTGATTACATTCCACAGTTGAGTGTAACATGAAAATTGAGAATTATGACTGAACAGTTAGAGTAATTGAGAAACATGATAAAGATATTTAACTGCATTGAGAATTATGATTAAGAAATCATAATCAATGTTGGGTTTAAATTATGTACTTCAAACTTTAAGTCAATTGGAAAACAAGGTCATGGGCTGTTTAAAATATCTAAGAATTATCAGGACTATACTAGAATACCCTTAAGTTTGATAATGACATTAGTTATATTTATAGTTAAGATTAAGAAGATTTGATCGTGAACTTATTCCTTTGGTAGGTGATGAAGGAGTAGGTCCCATAGATCAGTAGACTGCCGATTGTGGTTGCTTTTTGAGACTTTTAAGGTGAGGATCCGCCAATCTGGCACTCTTGTACCTAACGCTTTTATTGATAAACCCCCGTGAGGGTTAGTATTGATTTGATTATCATATTCCGTTTATTATTATTACCCATGTAAGGGATCTGCCAATTGGTTATCGCTTGTATGAGCTTATTCTATATCTAACGTTGAACCCGTTAGGTTCTGCTAAATTGATATTTGTCTTGATTAACATTATTTGATTATTGAACCCTATGAGGTTCTCCTGAATTTGAAACTATTTGGTTATACTCGTGTTTATTGCTTTAAAGGCTACCTATTTGTGTCAAAAATTCTCTTAAATTGTACATGTACCTTGCTTATTGGAATAGGCCTTGCTGGCCGTTATTGGAAAATGTTTTGCCTTGTAAATGGCAAATTTGGTAAAGTTCTAAAATGTTTATGTTATTCCTTGAAAGTTTAAATTCTTATATTTTGGCATTATATCTTTTCAACTTATGGGACGCCATGGGCAGTTTTCACCCGGGTGAACGCCATGGGGGGTTTGGGCCCAGGGGCTAGGTCCGAAAGACGGCCGAGCCAAATGGACTGACAGACACAGATCTTACGGCCAGTACCCACTTACGATCCCAACTTATAGCTAGCTGGAGGTAGCAAACTGTGAGTGACGAGATCCGGCATGTGATCGGCCATGCTATATCATCAAGTTATTACTCGTCGAGCTGAATGCTCGAGCAATGGAGCGATAAGAAAATCTTGTTTATACTGTACCCATGCCCGGTACTTGCAAATTATGATTTAATTTAGGATTAATAAGGTTGGAATGACCAACAGTCTATCAAGTTCAATATCATGTATGTCATATACTCTATTGATCATGTTAAAAAATTTTGCTTATTATCGAATTTTGTTTCTATTGAAAAGTTTTGCTCATTACCGAATTTATTGTTGATTGTTGTATCTCAATAGATTTTCCTTCGCATCTTATCATTTTTCTTTTCCCTCACTAAGTCCTTTGAACTTACCCTCGTTTATTTTGATTTTCTTAGATAGGGATTATGTGAAGGATTGGACTCCAGAATGGACATAAATATTTCGTGACAGATCAGGTGTTGAATGTATATATGGAAATTATCTGATTGCTAAGCATGGACTCAGTATGTTGTGATATATCATGTTGGCGTGATTGACTTGAGGAATGTAAATATTTTGTTATGTAAGAATGTGAATCATAGCACTTACTTAGTAGGTTGACGAGCCTGTTATGTTTGAAATTCCGCTGCTTTCGATAAGTTGAATTTGAGACTTTGTTGCATGTATTTAGTATATGTACTGTATGTCGCAGGATTGTTTAAGATTTGAAGTTATTGTCTTATGACATATTTGTTTAATTTGGAATCCGTTGCTATTTCTGATAAGCTTGAAATGTTTGATTATGGACTATTGATTGATTTGTAGGTTTAATTTAAGATTGAAGTGAATGGCGCCTCAACTTAGGTGCTATCCTGAGTGGGGGCATTACATGCCATTAGAATCTTTTAGCTTAGGTTTGTTAGAACCGAAAAACAAGCACCAAACTTTGGTACCAATTGTTAATAATAATAAGCCTAAGAGGGGGTGAATTAGGCCAAGAATAATTTAACTTTAAGTTTTTGAAGTAATTAATGATAGTTTTAAACTGGAAGTTCCAAAATAAATAAAATAGATTTAAAAGAAACAAAATCATAAATAAGATACCAGATTTATAAATTATAATGGTCCGATAAGTCTACATCTACTACCTAAATTCTTCACTTAGAATTTTAATATGCAAGTTTCACTAATAATTTCAAAGAGAATTAGTACAAATAAGTTCAATAGATATGAACAAGTAATTTAAACCAATTGAAACTATATTAAACAAACCAATACAGTAGAAGGGATGGAATATTCCAAAGTCCCTACTACACAAGACTGTATCATTGACAGTAGTTCCAACTAGAAGCAAACAACGCTCATCTTTCTTTTCTCCAATAAGGTACCTCAAGAAAGTTAATAGTAAGAGTTGAATATTTTCGTAACCAAAGGCTTTTTTTCCCCCCTAAATGCATCTATTCGAGATTAAATAGTGCGTCTTATTCTTGTAGAAATTTTCAACAGTAACTTTTCATAGATAGACCATAACAGTAACTTACCATGTTGAAATGTCATTCTTCTATGAAAGGAGATTTTTCAGCCTTCATTAGTGTCTCCATTACACACTTTGCATATGACAGAATCTAGCAATATTTTGGCCAATAATACAGTAGTTTAAGATGGAAACAAATTATGATGTTCTTAAATTAAAGAAATAAGTATTTCATACTAATTATCATTCATCAAATAGGAATCCTAACAATCTTCCCCTTAATTTTGATGATGACGGTTGTTTGGTTAAGTAACTTTCCCTATTTTTTATACTACATTTAGAAAAAGAAAATTTGAGCTTTAATCCTTTTGCAAATTAAAAATATTTACTGAGTGATGCATCAACCAAATCCTTCTAGAAATACTAGAGTGTGTGATCCGGTGATCAATTCATGACTCCCCCTAAACGTGTGAGCATTGTCATTTAAATAATATTATTAGTAGCAAAATAAAAGTTACTGCCACTTACTATATAGCATTAGTAATGATTTTACATTATCACTTATTTTTTTACCACTGGTATTTCATTTTTTGTAGTATGAAACATCGTGGTGCTGTTGCAGCTGGAATGAAGCACTTTTACTGTTAACATGCTCAAAAAATTCTGAAAAATAGTAAAGAATAACATGTAAAAGTTTATGTGAGTATCCAAATTTTCCAATTAGCATGACTTGAAGTATAAAAAGGTGTAGTACAATATTGTACAAAGCTAACATTCTCAAAAATTTCTGAAAAATAGTAAATGATATAATACATGTAAAAGTTTATGAGTATCCAAATTTTCCAATTAGCATGACTTGAAGTATAACAAGTGTAGTACAATAATGTACAAAAGCATCTTCATAACTCCAAAAAATATTGTACCATCTTTCGCTATCATGCCAATTATTAAAGTGCAGATATATACAAAAACCACTTTGCAACATAAAGAATAAATGTTAGGTTTCAAGTGCTATCAATATATTCTATTTAATAAACAACATCGATATTATAAAAAGGACAAATGTCATAAATGGTCCCTAAAGTTTTAGTTTAGAATCACATTAGTCCTCAAAATTTAAAACTTCCTTTTTCAGTCCTTAAAGTTTGGATTTAGTTTCAATCTAATCCCTAAGTCAACTTTCCGGCAACTTTTTAAGGGCAAAATTGTCAATTTATAGTTGTATGTTTCACTTTAGTCCCTGTATAAGATTTTATGTTTCAATTTAGTCCCTATGTTACTTTTTTTTTTCTTTTTTTCTTTTTATAAATATATGTGCATGTGTATATATATAATTGTTACTAATATTATTATTAACATTAAATAATATATTATTGTATATTAATATCATTTGTGATACTATTACAATTAATAATATTAATTGTATGATTAGTGATATATTAACAAATAAAGTAAGATAGGGACTAAATTGGAACATAAAATCTTATATAGGGACTAAAGTGGAACATAAAACCTTATATAGGGACTAAAGTAAGATATAAAACTAAATTGACAATTTTGCCCTTAAAAAGTTGCCGGAAAGTTGACTTAGGGACTAGATTGAAACTCAATCCAAACGTTAGGGACTAAAAAAGGAAGTTTTAAAGTTTGAGCACTAAATTGATTCTAAACTAAAACTTTAGGGATCATTTATGACATTATCCCTTATAAAAATTACATACATGACTAATACCGAGTGGAGGGAAGGGGTGATTCAAAATCTCTATAATTAATTTTGCTTTTGAGAGTAAATAGGCCGTGGATAAGAAAATGGATAAGGCCTAGTCTATCCATCTAAAGGTTAATAGAGGGGTTAGATGAAGGATTATTTACATCTATATCCCCACTAACTAGGGCATGTTTATGGTGAGGTATGTTTGTATTTATTTCATATGAGGTATCATTAAATTAAATAGCATATGTCTTTTTACAACAGGTTACTATTAATTGTATAATAAGTTGTTCGTTCTCATTTTTAGTATATTAAATGCTTGGTAAATATTTAAAAATAATAATTATAAGACATTTTCAAAAAAAAAATTATTGTATTAGATAACATAACTTCATAATTTTGAATTATATATTTTATAATATTAAAATAATAAATAATATAGTTAAATATAATTATCTTTATTTATTAACTAAAATAAAAAAAATTAAGAATAAATATAAAATCTAAAACTATCATCCTAACAATATAATTTAATTTTAAATAAGCAATTTAATAATTTTAATCATTTTAATATACTTTTATAATTTTAAATAAATAAAATAAGTTAAAAAGGTAATCATTTTTTATTAATACTAATACTATATAAAAATATAGATATATTTAAAATAATTTGATTAAATAAATTAATTAATTAATTAAAAAAAAGAAATAATATTCATCTTCTTCACCCCCACCCCAAGCCGCAAATCACCCACCACCCTCCTTTCCCCACCAGCCAATTGTCCGGCTGGCCATGACCGACCGCCCGACCATGGCCAGATCTAACTGCTAGTTGGTCAGCAGCTGGCTATGGCAGTTTGATTTGGGCAAGGCTAGGAATAGGGAATGGGATTTATATATATATATATATGTATTTATTTATATGTATAATATAGATGTGTGTATATATGTATTCATGTATATGTAAATATATATTATTTTAAAATATATTTTTGTGGAGGATTTTTGTGGTATTTAATTTTTTTAATTTTTTTGTGATTGGGTAAATGGATGTTTCATATTTTGTGAGGCTTTTTTATAAATAGATCACATTTTAGTTTTTTTTTTCAATAAATAGGTAATAATTTTCATAAAGATTTTAATAGAAAATTGGATGGAGAATAACAAATGTTTAAAAAGTTTTAGAATTTGGACTACAAATGTTCAATACCATAAGTTTGAGATTAGCAGTGCACGCACAATTAAATTATGGTACCAAAAAGGCAATTTTTCAATTTGATTTAATTAAATAAGTTTTTAATAATAAAAAATTTATTATTGATAGTTACTTTTTTAGTACAATGAACCATTAATATACAATCAGAATTAACTATCAACCAGTTATACAAGTCGCAGGTTAAAAGTACTCAGTATGTTGCCAACTAATCATTAAAATAAAAGATTATGATTTCATATTTTAAATCAAACGACTTACATTAAGTATATTTGTACATCCCCCACATAAGGCATATACAATAAAAATTGCACCATAAACTACTCGTAATAACTTTTGGAAAGACTAAAACTTTCCTCCTCATTCTTTTGAAATAACCAATACCATCCTCAAAGGGAATATTGAATTACGGTCACACCCTGGCCTTAGAGTTCCACCCAAAAACTACAAAACAAGAAGACAAGAAGTGTCCACTACACCCTTACTTTCCATTGCAGAAAAAAGATTAAAAAGACAAAAAAAAAAAAAAAAAACCAGAACAACCTCCAAATAATAACTTTCGTCTATGGACAATTTTAGCCCGATCAACGACTCCGACGATCCACCGACCTTCATTGACACAAAACATCAAACACAAATCGTCACTCCTTATCCCCATCGCAGCTCTAGCTCTCATACCCGTTTTACAAACTTTATCCCAACCTTTTTCTCCACTAGCAATATCGAGAACTTTGGTTGTCTGAACAGCAAGAACTTCACCTCTTTCAACTTTTTTCATCTCTGCCAAGTCCACCACCATATGGGATTAAGGTGATTCAAATAACTATAGATACCAAACAGACACTCAAGAGTCAGGGCTACCATATATTGACCACTTTGCCAAATTCAGTCAGGGTCAATGAGTAAACTCGAGTCCAAGATCCAAGTATGAAGAAAATTTGGGATGGTGACAGATCCAATTTTGGAATTTTCTAAATTGACACATCTTCGTATTTTGACCATAACTTTTTCCGTATATATATAAGATTGAGGTGATTCAAGTGGCTATAAGAGATAGAGCTACACTTCTTATGTTAAGAACTCTTTAGATTCAATCGGGGAATGTGAAAAAATTCCGTTGAAATGTTCTGTTTGTGCAAAATTGGGATCCTAGGTGGTTTATTCTCAACTTACATTCCTTTCCCAAACTCAAAATGGTTGTCCCTTATTTCAAAGTTTAACCCGAAAAATTCTAATCCTCAACTTAAGGTGTTGTGGTCTAAATTCGCCCAAAGGAAATTCAAACCTATATTTAAGTCTAAAATCATCACTTAAACTCTAATACCACATTTGTCACGCCCTAGATTCAAGATATAACATGACAGTGCTCTAAGCCTAACGAGCTGACGAAAATTAAGCCATTGAGATTAGAATATACTAAAATCTATCCCTAAGCTTAGAAATCAAAAACATATACTTAGAAACCAATCCTAACTATTACAATCATTTGAAAATTGTCTTCAATAACAACAAACATTTTAAAGTAATGTATCAAACTTAAATCGTAACTAAGGAGCATCTTAATGTCTGATTGTCAACAAAAATTGGTCATCCTCTTCATTCTCAATTGAGTCCTCAGCAAAAATGATTAGAAAATAGTATGAGCAATAAATTGTCCTATAAATAGTTTATTGACCTTCTATCAAATTTGAGCAAGTTACATATGTTGTACAAGAAAAAAGAAACAAAAAAAAGAAAATAAAAAATCATGCTTCTCTTTTGAGTAAAATAAAATAACTATAGAAACAACTGAGCGTTTTTTAGAAAAATAATAATACTTTTTGCTAATCTAGTATATATAAAGTAAAATGATGTTTAATCATATTTTAAATATATTTCTTATGTGTTAATGACATGGATAAATTAGTTTTATCATTTTTGCTATGTAAATGTATTCCATATGTAATAATGTGATTCCCAATAACATGTTTTCATATTTTTCTTTTCTTCATGCCAACATATTCTCATATATAATATATATATATATGTAATTTTCTATATTAATATTCTTAACTCCTTAAATTAACATATAACTTTTGTAACTCTTTACTATATTGTTAAGTTTATTCCTTTTACCTCTATAAACTTATTCTAATATTAATGTAAAATAATTTTAATAAAACTTTTGTAACTCCATATCTAATTTTGATAATGTTCTATATATATATATATATATATCTATATTTATAACTTTTATATTAACTTTTGTAACTCCTTATTCAAATATATAATTTTTGTACTCCTTACTATATTGTCTAATAGTTTCTTCTAATATTTGTTATTTTCATATGCATTCTCAAATTTGATTTTTGGAATAATTGTGGACAAACATACACATGCACATACACACACATATATGTATAACCAGGTATATATATATATATAAGTCTATTTGTCAAAGCAATTTAATTGACATGTCTTATATAAGCTAAAAAATTCTACAATAGTTTATATTAAAAATAACCAAATATACAATTTACTATTTAAAAACATAATAATATTTGTCGACTTTTTCTTCTCCATCTCCACAAAATCATTATTTTCATAAGTTAAAATTTATTTTTCTTCAAAATGCATGTATTTTATAATGTGTATTTTTGTAATATTTTTAATTTCTATATTTATGAACCAGATAATTAGAAAGAAATTGACGTGATTTAAGTATTTTTCTTATATGCCAGTAATGTGTATAAGTTAATTTTATTCATTTTTTCCATGTCAACATATTTTTATAATCAATATTTAAGTGTCATTTTTGTAATATTTAAAAATTATTAATAAATAAAAACTAAATTAAATTAAATTTTAATTTTAATTTATCATCGGGTGAAACACACGGGCTAATAACTAGTTCTTTTATTAATTATTGAAAACCGCTGGCCATCATTATTTAGTTTAGTATAACTACATCAGTCATAAAGTGCTCAAACAACGATTTTTGTTCTCTGAAAACAGCATACAACAAAAACAGCAGAAATTCAATTAATATCTAATGTAAAAACTGCATGCAATGGTTATGAAATTCAAACTTTTCCATAGAGCATATAGAGTGTGCCGATTATTAACTCTGAGTGGCAATAGCAAGAAGAGGAATAAGTCTGTGGATTATAACTCCAGGGCCTTCACTCATGTCCAAATCTTTCCCTTCTGCTCCATCAGGCAATTTCCAGTTAAATTTCTGCACAAGATTTGCTAGCAACAACTCAGCTGTAGACATGGCAAATGCAATCCCAGGACAGCGCCTTCTTCCAGCCCCAAATGGAATCAACTCATAATCAAGACCCTTAAAGTCTGTCGAAGAGTTCAAGAATCTCTCTGGCTCAAACTTTTCTGGTTCATCCCAAGACGCAGGGTCCCTGCCTATGGCCCAAGCATTAGCCATCACCAATGTTCCTGCTGGAATGTCGTACCCCTTTATTTTCACATCAGTTCGTGCTATTCTGGGAACTAATAATGGCAACGGTGTGTGGTAACGAAGAGTTTCCTTAATCACGGCTTTCAAATAATACATTTTTTCTAAGTCATCATTTGTTATGTCCTGTTTGTCCTTAATCACTTCTCTTACTTCGTTTTGCAATTTTTCCATCACTGTAGGATGTCGTAAAAGTTCTGTCATCGTCCATTCCAGAACTGTGGATGTGGTATCAGTTCCACCTGCAAGTACATCCTGTGGAATAGATACCATACATAAGTAACAGGGTTCAAAATAATTCACAACATGATTGCAAAAATTATTTTTAGCTTTATATAATCATTCAAGCAGCAGAAGTTATCAGTCAATTTGAATTGGATCAAGAAACTAAGTAGAACTAGCTAACCTAATAATGAATTTAGATTAGGAGGGAAAAAAAAAAAGACTTAAAAAGCAAGAGATTGCGCAGATCAATGGAGAGTGGCTCGTTATATGGAACCATACTAAGCACTTACTAGAATTATTGCTTTGACACTATCTCTGTCAATGGAAATCCCTGTAGTGTTATCATTGTATATACCAAGCAAAATATCAACAAAGTTTTCTGCATTTTCTTCCAAGACGGCCTGCTGCTTCAGATTTTCCAGGCGTTCTTGAATCACACCCTCCAGGAAATCATCCATTCTTTTGGTAAACTTATCCACTCTCTTATCAAAACCATTAACACGAGTAATCCAACCAAGCCATGGAATGAAATCTCCAACACTAACAGTCCCCATCAGCTCCATCAATTCATTCAACAACAGCAGGAACTTCTTCCCACTCTCCGAGTCACTGTACTTCCGGCCAAAAGCTGACCTACAAATCCCGTCATTAGTGAACTCGGAAAACATATTAGTCAAATTCACCGGACCTGAAGATTCTCTGATCTTTTTGACGAAAAGGGCTGTTTCTTCTTCCCTAATAGAACGGAAAGATTGAACCCTTTTGTTATTCAGCAGCTGGAGAACAAAAATGCTCTTTGTCTGCCTCCAGTATTCTCCATAAGGGGCACCTGATACATTTTTACTGCCATAGAGAAGTTTCGCGAGAACCTTGAACTTGGGCCTGCTTGAGAAGGTGAGATCATGAGTTTGCATGATCTCGCGGGCTGCATCTGCTGAGGACACGATAAGCACCGGGACACTGCCGAAGCGAAGCAGCATGAGTGGCCCATGTTTTTTTGGCCAAGGATTGGAGATTTTGGTGTGGCAACCGGCCCAGTTGATGGAGATTTCCCAGTATTGGCACCTTTGGTGGGGAGGGGGGTAAGTTTTGGTTTCCAACAGATTTGCAGAACCATTTGGTAATAGACCATAACAAGAACAAAGATATAACAGCTTGGAATATAAAGGGATGTAGTTGAATTTCATCCATTTAGTTGCTCTACAAGAGGCAGTAATTTCGACAAAGTGTTGTTCTTCTTACGTTTTGCCTTTGATTGTATGTCTTTAATAAACTCAGGTTACATTGTCCTATGTATTGCTCAATTGTGGATCAATAATTGTTCTATTACGTAAATGCATGTGCCCAGCATGGGGGATTGATGACTTGGCGCGAGTCCCCAGGCACTTAACTAAATTTAAAAGTAATTATTACACTGCAAGAAAAAAGAAAATTGGCAGTACTAAGAGTAATTTTTAAGTTGTCACTTCTAAGAAAAAAGTTTATGGCAACCTTGTCAAAAATAAAATAGGCTAAAGGCCCCGCCCTAAAAAAGAAAGTCAAAAAACACCCTTGTGATTTTTTAAATCATGCAACAAACACGCTTAAAGAAAGTGGTGTATGTTATGCGCTTATACATGCGAGTGTTTAAGATTTTTTGTATATGAAAAGACTAATATACTCTTAATATCAATCGTTGGATTTTTTAAAAAAAATTAATGGTTCAAATAAAATCATATTTATAAAAAATATATATACAAATATATTTATTTATAAATATATAATTATATATTATGTATATATATTTACATATACATACATCTATATATATTACTAAACCATAAATCTCCCACCTCACCCCTACCCCCACCCCCCGCAACCACTGGCTGCCATGGCCTAACATCTAAAAGGAACGATTGGCCATGGCCAGCCATTGAAAAATGCTGGCCATGGCCACTGCAAAAACAATGGCCGGCCATGGTTAGCCTTAAAAAATGGCCGCCATGGCCACCATGAAAAAGGTGGTTGTCCGGCCATTGCCTGAAAGAGACAACAACTCTTAAAAATGGCGGCCATGGCCGCTGCTGCAAAAAAGACGATCATATATATATATATATATATACACATAATATGTGTGTAGAAAGTGTATATGTATATACATATAAATATATAATTTTTTCAAATAAAATAAAATAAAAGGCCACCGGCCACCATAGCCAAATGTGGCCGGCCATGGTGGCTAGTGGTCGGACCTAGCCAGATCTATCCAGATCTAGCAATTTTTCGACCCTCATGATAGCCATGAAAAGTTATATGGCGGGGCAGGGGGTGGGAATGGTGGGGGGTAGGGGGGGGTTAATATAATGTATATATAAATTATATTTGTATAATATTTATATTATGTTTATTTAATATATATGTATATAAATATACTTTTTTATATATTTTTTATAAATTAATCTAACCAATTCATTTTCAGGAGTCAATTAGTCAAATGGTTGATATAAAGAATGGAGAAATTAACAAAAATTTAAAGAAAAAAGAAGGATAAGAATAATAGATAAAATAAAAATAAAAAGTAACTTAAATTTTATTTTTATTTGAGGGTAATTTTATCTTTTTAATAGTAAATAGGGAGAAAACATAGAAAACGAGCGGTGTGCATGATTTAAAAAATGACATGAAGGTTTTTTGAATTCTTTTTTTTTTGTGGGGTGGTCTTTTGCCTATTTCATTTAGAAATGTAACTGTTGCACACAGTAAGAGGTGCGATATTGGACATTATGTAAGAAAATTAATTTTGAAAGTAATTCTAGCTAGTATTTGATGCATTGACACAACTTATAAATTAAACCTACTTCTCCTGCTAAAAAAAGTTACCTGTAAAATCTTTTGACAAGATTCAAGATTTATGCCGCGTTCTAATGAATATGTATAATGTAAAATGTACTGTTTATGGTACCATTTATTGTTTTCATGAATTGTTTACGACTTTTGAGGTTCATTTACTTTGTTTCGCATAAGTTATTATTTTTTGAATTCTTGGGAGTAATTTATTAGAGAATCACTTCTAAACATGAGGAAAGATGAATTACTAATGAAGATCCTTAGAAAGACAGAGCTCAGACATTGAGAGACTAACCTCACATGACTTGCAGGTATGCAACTAGGAATATTGAAATTACAAAATGTAAATGGACACTATAATATCATGAGCATGAAAGAAACATTTTTTTTTTTTTTAATAATGATAATAACATTAATAATAAAAATAATAATTTTTCAGATGTCACTGCCAAATAATTTTCTTGTGTTGAAGTGAGATTGGCATATTTTGGAAAAATATCTCCTGATCTGATTGCACAATTTGTATATATTTATATGTGCATATTCCAATGAGATTAGTTGACTAATCTTGATTTCTTGAGTAAGGTACCGAATTATTTAAGAATATATACTTGGATTTTGCGCTGGATAATATTAATTTGAATCCATTTTGAATTGAACCCAGAGAACATGGTATGAAGAGAAGTCCAAAAATCTTCACTACTTCTCATATAGAAAACTGATATTGATATGAGGAATTAGGACAAGCATGATGCCACGACAATCAAATCTCAGAACAAGAAACACCAAAATTTGGTGAAAAGTTGACACTCTTATTTCTTACTATTTCATGCAATCATCTATATACAGGAAACTTTCTGCTAAACAATTATAAAGGCAAATGTGAATATTGAAGCGCCGGGGCACTAATAAATAAACCACCAACAAAATCAAGAAAAGAAAGTGCCACCAGTTTGGGATTGTTAAATAATGGACCTTAAGCCTAACTCAACCCCAAAAGCTGTTGGTGCGGTGTGTGGAATTTCTGTGACCAAAAAACAGCAAGTAGTTGAGGCGAGAGTGGAACTCTCTGTCATTAAGAAGAATTAGCCCTGTACTGGTGCTAATGGTAACTGACTATCGTCTCCCAAAATACAACAATTAATTCAAACAATAGCAGCATTACAAACCATCTCATCTCTTGAACTTTCAGCATACTAAACTCTTAGAACTATGCTCATAATGTTGTATGAAAAATGTTGTGCATGTCTAAAGATACAATACGAGGCTTATTTATAGAGCTTAGGCACAATCAATGTGGTTGTCGGTTTTCCAACACAAAAGTTGGAAGGACACAGTCCAAATAAGGAAAACTCGTGCAGTCCAAATACATCTGCTGTAGGATTTATTCTGCTCATTTTCTAATTTTCAAAAAGATATGCTAAAATTAATTTCACTTGTTAAAGACAAGCTGAAATTAATTTCAGAAATTTAAAGGTTTTTTCCTATTGTGATTATCAGGCTTCAAAATAATTCAGATTGTTGGGCCAAAAATAATTTAGATTAAATTTGGCCCAAAAGGTTAATATTGGACTGAAGGACTGATGTTAGTAAACAGCGACTGCTTGGCAGACATCTCGTTCTATTATGCATACCTCAAGTTGGGAATGGGCAATGCACAGCTGCAGAAGATCAACACTCCCCTAGTGGGATTATCTAGAGATACAGTAGAAGCCCTAGGAGAAGTAACGCTGCCATCTATCTGGGCACTCACCCAAAACGGGTGACGAAGATGGTGAACTTCTTTGTGGTCAAGGCCCCATCTGCTTACAACGCAATATTAGGAAGACCCACTCTGAATATGTTCCAAGTAATGGTCTTTACATGCCACATGAAACTGAAATTCCCTATGCCAGGTGGAACTACAGAAGTTGTTGTCGATTTAAGAGTAGCTAAAGAGTGTTACACCAACACCCTAAAGAACATTAAGAGTCCTGACGAATCAGACAAAGGGGCTATGAGACAGCAAGAAGAAAGAGGGCAAAGGTGTGCTACAGGATACCAACATCACGGCGATATTCACGCTGGAGACCACCCTCCACCTAGTTTGAATGTGCTGCCTATGGCGCTCTCCTTTATTTCTCATTTTTCTTATAACAATTTTTTATTCAATAGTAATTAATTATTCTGAAGCATTATTTCTTTCCAGTTAGAAGGTTCATTTTATTTTGATTTAAATAATGCCAACCTACTTGGGGACAACACTTCGGTACTACTATTATTACTAATGCAATTTTTCATATTCTATTATACATCTCTAATTATGACTTAACTTACTTGAGACACTCGCGCACCATCCTCATGAGCACCTTTGACAACTCTCTAACATAATCTCACCATAAGGTTCCTCTAGGAGTATGTGACTGCTATCATGGAATAATCCCACTACAAAACCCCTTTGGGAGTATTGTTACCCACTCAAGCATAATCCTGTTCGACTCCTTTGGGGCACGTGGTCACCGCCAAAAAGCCCACTATAATTCATTCGGGGTAGGTGGCACCTTCTCGGCGTAATCCGACAATAAGGTCCCTCTCGGTGTAATCCTACTTGTAACTCTTATTGTAGAATAATTTCTATATAATCACCATGACTTTGGAAAAGAACAACAAAAATGGAGAAATAAAGTTTAAGATGTAGGAAATTACTTTTTTAAAGAATTACATTGATTTGAAGATCTAATAATCTGAATTTTACATTCTCGTACTAATATATTAGTTGAAATATGAATCATATCATTTAATTATTGAAGTATAAGATAAGGGGTTGTAGCTATTAACTTTTTTTTTTTTATCATCGCTAATGAATGAATTGTGTCGGGCCCTTATTCCATTTCAATTTGGTCTATCCTTTTCTTTTTGTTGTTTGTACTGTTCTTATTCTTCTTTCTTGTTCTTTTTAATGATTATCCAGAACTGATTTACGCAGATAGTAATGTGCATTTATAGTTTTTTTATTTCTTCTTTTTTTATTCCCTCAAAATATTTTCAAACATGACACAAATTTTTCCTTCAAAATGAAAAATAGTCTCCTCAAAGTACCCTCAAAATGTCAATCCTTTTACCAAAAACCCCTCAATATATTTTATATTCTTTTTTTCCTTTACAAATACATATATTTATTATTATTATTTTCATATTATACATACAAATAGTAAATAATATTTAATTTAAATTCCCCCCATTTACCAATCAAAAAAACAATTGATTTAACATCAATGAGGGGGGAGGGGGGGAAGGCCCCGCCTCATAACATAACCAATTAAACATACACGGTCCTCAAAATATTTTCTACATTTCCCCTAAAAGATAAATAAAAATACTTCACATCCTCCAATTTCACTTTCATACTTGCCAATCTCACTTCCAAACTTCATTTTCCAAAATATATAAATTGAAACACCACAAAACATAACCAAACATTCCCTCAGTTCATGAATCCTGGCCATGGTTTCGCCACTACGATTAGAGGGGATTTTCTATGCATTGTAATGCCGAAAACTTCTGTCATGTCAAGATCCTTGACCTGAATACCTGGAGGAAGTTCCCAATCAAAGCTGTGAAGAAGTTGGGCCAATCCAAGCTCCACAGTTGCAGAACCAAATGTAATAGCAGGACAGCTTCTTCTGCCAGCACCAAAAGGTATTAACTCAAAATCTTGTCCCTTGAAATCAATCTCAATATCCATGAATCTTTCTGGTTCAAATTTGTCTGGATTAGTGTTCCAAGAGTTAGGGTCCCTTCCTACTGCCCAAGCATTGATGAAAATCCTTGTTTTTTCAGGAATTGTGAACCCACCAATGGTAATTTCTTCCATGGATTCTCGTGGAAGTAGCACCGGTGCAGGAGGATGTAATCTGTAGATTTCTTTGATGACAGCTTTCATGTAATGCAGGTGAGGCAAATCACTTTCTGACACAAATTTATTGTCTCCAACTACGCTTCTTACCTCAGCTTGTACTCTTTCGAGTACCCTTGGATTTGTCACTAGTTCTGTCATCCCCCAGTCCAGGGTAATGAAAGTTGTATCAGTTCCAGCAGCAAACATGTCCTATAATGGAAAAAAAAATCTCATAAATTTTAAAAATTTATTTTATTTAAATATTTTAATAATATTTTTTAAAAATAAAATTTAACATTTCAATTTCAAATTTTTTTATAAAGTGTAGGAACTTATAAAAGTTTAATATAGACGCGTGATTGTCAACTACTTTTGAGGGTATATAGAGATGAAATAGAGTTTATAATATCTTTTAAATAAATTTATAACATGAATGAAAATCGGATCGGATGAAGTAGTCAACTACCTCTGAGGACTACAATGAAAGGAAAGTCGACGACTTCATCCGGACACAGATTTTCCGGAAAAGTTGATGCTGGGTGGCATCCCAGTGGGATGCCCCCTCACAACACACACACACACACACACACACACTCCTACCACCCCCCTCACAGCACACAGACATATCTACCACCTCCCTCACAGCACACATACACACCACGTGTACGTATGTGTGCACACGTCGTGTGTATGTGTGCTGTGAGGGGGTGGTAGATGCGTGTGTGTGTGTGTGTGTGTGTGTGTGTGTGTGTGTGTGTGTGTGCTTTGAGGGGGCATCCACTGGGATGCTACCCCAGCATCAAATTAACCGATTTCCCCCCAAATTAATCACTTACCAGGAGAATTGCTTTGACATTATCCATGGTGAGGGGAATTTCGGCGCGCTCATCCTGATGTTCTTCAAGTAAAATATCCACAAAATCTTTGTGCTCTTTTCTGTTCTTGGAATTCAGCCGCTCCTTAATCACATCATCGAAGAGCCTATCAAAGCGGTTAAAGGAGTGTACAAGTCTAGATTTATGGCCAGTGAAGGTGTGCATAAATTCCATGGAAGGGAAGAAATCCCCAAGGGAAAATCCTCCAAGTAATTCTTGATACTCATCAAGCATCTCTTTGAACCCGAGGCGATCGTACTCTCCACCGCCTCCTGAGAAATCCTTTCCGAACACAATGCGGCAGAGAACACCATTTGCATATAAATTAAGTAACTTCGTTAAGTTTGTGGGGCCAGGGGATGATTCTGCCACACGATGAACGAGTCTAGCAACTTCTTCTACTCTAATAAAGCCATAGGACTGAACTCTCTTGGCGCTGAGTAGCTCTAGCGTGCAAAGTTTTCTTACGTGTCTCCAGTGGGCGCCGTATGGGGCATAGGCGATATCAGTGAAGTTGTAGAAAAGGTATTTGGCGGCAAATAATGGGGGACGGGTTGCGAGTTCCAGGTCGTGGGTTTTCAGTGCTTCTCTAGCCATTTCTGCCGATGAAAGAATCACAGTTGGGATTTCACCGAGCTGTAAATGAAAGATGGGGCCGAATTTCTTGGCTAGGGCGTAAAGAGAGAGGTGTGGGTGCCTGCCGAGCTGATGGAGGTTGCCGATGATGGGTAGTTTTGGAGGGCCTGGTGGGTAGTACTGCTTGTCATTTTTGCTTTTGAAGTTCTTGTTTGATAGATATTTGAGAAGCAGCAACAGTGAGATTGATGCAATTACCAGTAAGGAGAGGAGGTGGCCCTCCTCCATGAATTGTCTTAGATCCATTGATATTTTTCTGAGATGGTGAGCAAAGAGTATGTGCCCCTTCTTTTTGGTTACCTTCATTTGCTACATATGTAAAAATCCCAATTAACAATGTGGGGCCTCGAATGTTCGAGGAGGTCATGGACAAGACTATATATGATGTAGACACCATGTGCACATTCAACGATCAAGTTATTATGCATAATACTAAATTGCTGAGAACAATATATATATATATATATATATATTTATCATTTTCTCTAGGGAAGGCAATATGGATTTAAACCCATGATTTCAATCCAACCCAAAGTGGTGGGTTGGATTTAAAATAATAAAATTGGATTTAGTTTGGGTTGGATATTAATGGGTTTAATTGGTTTTTAAATATATATGGGTCTAAATTAAGTTCAAAATGATTCCAACCCAATTTCAGTCTATTTTAAACTCCCATTCTCCCATTTTTCAGCCCAAGATTACTCATTGCTGTAGGTATTCTTGGGCTTTCCTAGCTATAGTGAATCTACTCTATCAAAACAATCAGATACCTAAGGGTTAGGTCCTTCCCATGAAACGTCATGTTAATCAAAGAGAAAGTTTGACAATTTCTTAATAAATTTAACTAATAAATAATAATTTACTAGAAAATAAAAATGAAAATTCCTTGAGAATTAAATACCTACTAAATGACTAAATTTATGCATTACTTGTTAATTTTTGAAAAATAAAAGTTAGCAAAATTCAAGTAATAAAATGTTTAATTGTTGTTATTAATTATCTTATCTTATTGTATATTAAAGTTACTGAGAATTTTAAAATAACTCCTTTTTTCACTTTTTAAAATACATTTTCAGAATAAAAAAAAATTATATCATTAATGCATGACAGTGGAATTATAATACGCACTTCAATATTCTATTGTATACAAATATAAATTAATAATTAAGAATAAAATAAAGATGTGGCCTTATATCATGTTTGTTTCATAGTAAGCAAAATAAATATTAATAATATATATTATTTATAAAGTTGAATATTAGAAAATATTGAATTAGAGAACCAAATATAAATAAAATAAACACACACACACACACACACACACACATATATATATATTATGTATATCTATGGAAACCAAACGACTATCTTTCATGTCTATTAGTAATTGCATTGAGCAGGTAGAATAGTCTACAATCTATTAGTAATTGGTTGTATGGATTTATGCTTCATCTAGTATCAATGGAATTATAAAGGGTTTATCATATTTTTTGGCTTAAATGGAAAAGGAGTTGGTTGACTTTTTGCTTAATTATGGAAAGTTTGACTGCGATTGGAGAAGTTTGAATTTGATTGATTCATGTTTGTTGGGTACAACATAAACATTTTGTACTAAAAATTTAAAATATTTTAAATAGTTATGTTTTATTCGTTAAGCAAGATTGTTATTTTATTAAAAGAAAAAATATAAATATTATAAAATAATAAGTAAATTATAAGTTTACTTAATTTGATTTGATTTTATGTGATTAATAAGGATTTAATAATAATTAATTAACATACGTCAAATAAAGATAAAAAGTTTATAGTTTAATAAAATAATATAATAATATATTTAGCAAAAAGTTTACATTCTTTTTCCTTTTTTGTATTGAATCCGCCCAAATCCGACTCAACCCATTTTTAATCCATTTTTATCAAATTATTTTGAACCCAACCCATGAAGACCCAACCTATATCCAACTCAACCCACCCATTTGTCACTGCTAGTTTTCTCCATCAATAAAATAATAATAATATTTCTCGTTTTGGAGGTTTATTTTTGCACGCAAGTGGACCAACTATATTATATCTTTCAGTTCTATGTTAGAATTCAAAGTTTCAACATAGTACTTAAGGAGGCTTATCACCTACTTTCACTGCAATAAATGTAGTATTAGTGATATATAAAAAAATGACTTAATAGTTAGTTATATATAATAAGTACTATCACTCATGATATTCTTTAAATAGTAATAGTTTTTACGTTGTTGTAATAAAATTTAATAGCGATAATAAATAATCTTCTAAACTCTCGGTATTGAATAGTCACGCACGCATGGTGACAATCTAATAAAAATAAAAATTCTGGATTGTCACTATAAATTTGCTGCTAACTTAACCCTATTCTTGTAACTATTGAACTTGAAAAAGTCATTATTGCAATAAAATATCTTTTTAATCAATCACATAATATATTTTTTCATTGCTATCTTCTGGTGTTCTTTCTTTTTCCAGTTCTTATTTGTATTTATATGTTAACAAGAAACAAAAATGTGGTCAGATTTCAATAAAACTTGGACAAGCTTGATGAGTAGTCAATTGCAGAGCTCCCGGACAAGACAACCATCGATGCAACAAAGCCATCTTAATTGACTGCATGCAAATTAAAATCATCAGGAAATTAATAAAGCAAATCCTTATCCTATAAAAAAGGTAATAAAACAGATTTTATAAGGACTGGTAGATTGTGTTTCTATTAGAAGATTTAGATTTTAGGAATTGATTTTTTAATTAATGACTTCAATATATGTTGAGTTTCAATTAGATAGACTGCGATCTGAATTGATTTTCCCTTCTTTTCTTTTTTTTTTTTTGAAAGAAATAATAATATTAACATATCTAACTAAATCATGATAATAATTGAAAATAATAACTTAAAATAGATGCTAAAAGAATTAAAACAGTACTTAAGAATCATTCTAATAAATGCAATAATTATTTTAAATTTTAGAATTCTTAACTTCTAAATCTTTCAATCAGAAAATAAAAAGATTCTCGGATGAGAAAAGAGGTTTGGATGCTAAAATTTTTACTTTAAAGTGACTAATTAATAGGGCCCTGAAAATGATGCATAATGAAAATATGTGTCAAAGATATGCCAAAACTTTTGAGCGTCATTTTCACAACTAATTCCGAAGAAAAAAACAAAAGAATTCCACCTTTTTCTCAATTCTATAAGCAAATTAATTATGACCATTAAAAGCAGTTTTTATCTAAGAAATCAATGAAATAATTGATTGAATATCAGGAACGTCATGCATGACAATCTCAACCCAGATACTGAATTTATTTTTTTTTTCAAATAAAATGTGATAGTTACATCATTAGGGTTAAATTATTAAGAAATAATTAATTTAATACGGTCATCAATAATCAGTAAATTATGCATGATAATGATGCAATTACAAAATTAATTCATGACAAATATCATAACAAAATTTGGTTCAACTTGAACCCAAAATCTTGTGCTCCTAAAGAGTTTGGGACCTTTGAAAATTATAAGGATTAAGTTCTAGGAGTTTAAACTTATAGAAAATTTGGAATAAATTATATTCATATAAAAATATTTATGATATTTATGTGTGACTGTGTGAATGAAAAAATAAATATAGCATACATATAGTAAATATTATATATATCAAATATCAAATTATTTATAAATAAATGGATATATTTAAATACGATTCTATATAGCATACTTATATTTATTTTATATATGTAAAAATACAGTAATAAAACTGAACATTTGAATTTTGTGGAAATGCATATTTGTGTGTGTGAATTATAGCAAGACAATAATTATATTGCTTACTATCCATAAATTTTGTATTTAAGTATGTGTTTATGTCTTACTGTGTAGCACAAACCCCTAACAATCAAAATTTTATTTCAAGCCCAACTCTATGATTAAATGAACCAAACAAAATAAGAAAAAAGAGAGACCATTATTCTATTTTGCTTCAATTAATCCATATTCATTATCAAAGAGAAGAATTTGAGTCCAACCTTTTACAAAATGCCAATTTGTGTACTAATTAAACATATAATAATTACAAGTTCTGAATGATCGAGAGCAAAAATGCAATTTTGAAAGAATCAGGGGCACATTTGATATGGTATAATAGGCTAGAAAAGATATTGTAATCTATGCTACTATAATATTTGTTATCAGCCACTATAGAAGCGAGCCGGCCCTCTTTTTGGTTTCAGCCTGCTTTGTAGCAACAACTAGGGCTAATTACAGTGGCACCTTAGGGCGTGGGATTATGTAGTCGCACTCCCATACTATAAATTTGTTTCTTTTATTGTCCTTTTTTCTTTTTTACTCCAAATGTGCCCTTTTGTTTTACAGGATTGAAATTCCCAAATCATGAGAGAAAGTCCCTAGCAGATATCAAACATTTCTCTCATCTTTCCTCTTGTTGAATCCTAGTTCCTCCATCACCCGAGTGAAAATCCACTACAAATACTCAAGAATCGGTAAAATTAATACGAAAAATTCATTGCCCATTAAGAAAACGTAATGTTGACCTGCAACTCAAGATTAAAAATTCACGGCGAACACTACAATGACTTGCAATGGCTGACCAATAATGGCCGACCAGTAATTGCTCATGACGGACACTACAACAAAAAATATATATATATATATATATAATATATTCAAAATTAAATGGTGGAATAATAAAAGAAAATGAAAAGTTATGTGAAAGATGCAACTCATTAGCCGATGAACCATGCATTTTGTTGTCTTACAGTATAGTTTTCCTCATCTGGAGATATGCCTTTGGTCTAGGTGCCGTTTTTGACTTTTTAGGGAAAGAAATGTTACAAGGGTGAATGAGATGGGTAAGGCTTTAAGTGAAGGGCAATTTTATAATTTAACCAACTAATTCTACATTTTAGTTGCAGCTAATCATAGGATCAATTTTCAATATCAAATATATTATTATATTATTTAATATTATTTTCTATCCTTTTATTTAAATTTTTATTATTATTTACATTTCAAAACAAACGTGTCCTCAAAAGTAACACATTCAATCTGTTAGTGACAATGACTTTTTTCACTGTTCCCATTAGAATTTTCCATCCTCAGGAGGCCGTGTGTCTATGTCAAGCTTGTCCACATGCTACATAATTTCCATGTGGTCCATGTCATGGTACTAACCCATTGAATATCAATTCAAGAATTACACGACCAAATTAACAGTCTACAACTTGTCAGTAGTAGACAAATTAATGATCCAACGTCCAATATATGTCATATATATCTTGATAATCTTGATAAGATGTCGTTTTGCAATTTTTCCGTGCTATCAATATCACCTTGAAATGTCAAAAATTGCCAATTACATTGTTTCAATCTACTATTGTTACTAGTAGGAGTTGTGTGCTTTTTTACTAGTCAACAAACTAATTATTGTGGTTATCTTTATCTTCGTGATATATTACATCCCATAACTCTAAGTTTGCTAATGAAGCTAGAGGATGCATATGTCACGAAGATAAAATTCATGGATTTATTAATTGCATTGGAAGTGCCACTTTTTGATACTTAGAGTCGATAAATTTAAAATATCTTCGAGAATTAATTCATCTTTTTCTTCACAATAGATTACATTATCCTAACTTTAGATATCCCAGTATGAAGTTGTTGGATATATTAGCTTTATATTTTTGTTCCAATATTATTTTTTATGTAGGACATGTTATGGCTATTGTAATGTGTAATCTTTAGACTATGTCTGGTCCATGAATTTTGGTGAAAATCATACTAAACAATTTCTTTTCTTGCTTCAAATAAAAGTATTTTATACTTTATTTTTTTCCTCATATTCATTATAAGTTTTTTCTTCCCTTACTCAAATTCAAGGTCTAAATAATATTAGTAGCCGTTTATAATGTGCTGACACTTTGAAAAATCACTACGTGCAGTACTGGACTCAAACATATATGTCCACAACCACAAAATAACATATCAAGAAATTAAACAAAAAATAAACGGCCAACCCGAGGAGGAAACAACTACATATCGAGAAATTAAACAAAAAATAAAAAGCTAACCCGAGGAGGAAGCAACTCCGATATGAGAAGGATATATGCAGCGCTAATACGAAACAGAAAAGATAGTTTTCTTTTTTTACATTTTATACAGCTTAGAAATTAAATTAAAAGATAGTATGCTGTTATTTAAGTACACTTTCTTTTTCTTTTTTAGGTTATTTTCTTCTTTTTTTTTTCCCTACAAAATATCATTACCCGCAAATTACATTAACAACCACCCGACCAACACTATAATCGATATAAACATCATTCCCATTAAACTCGCGCCTATATTTCTATAAATTCCTTTTCAATTTACATGCATATTTTATATTTTTTTGTACATAAAATTTATATTCTGCAGTTGTGTTCAAGCCATACTATTAAGAACTCCGTCTCCAGTATCCTATTGTTAAAGAATGGACTTTTAGCTTAACTCAACCGCAAAAGCTAGCTCGAGATGTGAGGATTACACAAGATCATATATAGAGATCACAACTTATTTATTTAACCAATGTGGGACACTAACACACCCCTCACACGCCCAGGAATGAACATCTAGAGCGTGGAATAACATGAAGTGGGTGGCCCAACAACACTAGATAACCCAACATCGGGAATGAGTGGCTCTAATACCATATTAAAGAATGGACTTTGGGCCTAACTCAATCCCAAAAGCTAACTCGAGAGGTGAGGATTACCCAAAATCATATATAAAGATCACAACTTATTTATTTAACCGATCTGGGACACTAACACCTATCATTTTGTATCTGCATTAATTGTCTGTGACCATATTCGTACATCATAGGTGGCTGCATTTTGTTTTACCAGTTGAATGGGATAATGATTTGTATAGCTAATCAAATGTCATTATAAATTAAAGAAGCATACATAATATTATTAATAAAAAATTAAGTGACAATATAAAATTTGTCATTTATTACATATAATCACCAGTATGTAGCTCTTTTGTTTTGTCTCTAATTATAGATATTAAATGATAACAACTTTTATTTTTGCCATAATAATTGCTTAACAGTAATAAGAACTAGATTTTTAAATTACCATTGATAAAATTAGTAATAGCAGCAATTTAAATAGAACTTTCGTTATTGTTGAACTTGTAAAAGTATTATTGTAACAAAATAATAATTGTTATCATTTAATATATATAATTAGTAACAATTTTCACATTATCACTGATGTCTTTCTTCTCATTGTGTTTTGATGGTATGTTGGTATTGATAAATGAAATAAAGAGAAGTTGAAAACAAGGTCTAGCGGTAATCTTATTAGGTTAGCACGGCGCTATCTAAATATAATTAAACTATAAGCAATTGTTTTGCCAGTTGAAATTTTTTTCATTTTGGTCCTTCTGTGCCTAAAATTACTTTCAACTATTTTGAATCCTCTATTCTAATTGGTAGTTCATTTTTTTTATTTTAATATCTTTAGTTCTAAAATCCTTTTTTGTTTATAGAGTTTAGGACTCCTTGTAGTTGAAATCCTGTTAAAAAACACAAATACAAGGAAGCAGTAGCCATAACTCGGTCGGTAGTTGGTAAACAGGCTCAAACTAACTAATCGGTTTGGTGAGCAAGAAAACAGCCCATGTTTAAATGGAGGCCTGTGATATTATTTTAACATGGGCTTTGAGGTGTGATTCATTCATTAACAGTAGATCAATGGGATAAAGGATTAGTTATGGACTCAAAAAACCTTCAAATAGTGTGCTTAATTCTTGTATGAAATAAATGTTTGATCCAATTATATTGTATATGTGATACCCCACTCATGGAAATCCAAAACTGAGATATCAGAACATTTCAAACATAATTCGAAACCCAAAATACAAACACTTGACCCATAAAATTTCTTTTCAAATTTCAAGTTTTTAGAAACAGCGGTAATTCAACTTAACTAATTCTACAAAACATTAACGTACATGCTAGCTTAATACTTTTATGTTCAACAAAATATATACACAACCTCAAAGTGTCAACATCAAACCCGACATATCACAAAGCCTCTAAGTTCATAAATAACATTCTAATAACCCATATATACACATGTACACCTATTCTATTACAAAAGAGTATTTCTTCGTCCCAAGTCAGAACTTACATCTTTTCCTTAACCCTGCCTGAAAGTAAGGAAAAAAATGGGGGTAAGTCCAATATATATCAAGTGGTAACAGAAACCTATCAAGGGAAGAGCATCTCAATATATTTAAAATCATCAAACAATACAGGTACAGTTACGATTCAATCAAGAACGAGAACAAGAAACAGGAAACTCTCCTGCCTTATTGCTCCAAGAACAGATTACAATAAAGCAAGAAACAAGTACGAGCAAGCAAACCCTTATAGTATATGCATTCCAACAAAACGAGTTAAGATATGCATATCAAATCATCTTATACCAATCAAACAAGTACTTCCAAAGCGTGACAGCTTGGCATACAATTGGTGTGCCCATATGAACTGTATGGCGCATTGCGAATACCTAAGCAGACTGCTTAGCATATCTTGGATACCTATGCGGACCGCATAGCGTATCCTGGACACCCAGGGGGACTTCAAGGCGTGTCCCAAGTATCCCAGCATTCCGCATAGGATTTGCACTCGGCCCAAGTAATATCTCCAAGCAAGTACAACAAGTACCAATCAAGCAATTGGAGTTTCCAACGAGGCAATATATCAACAACTAGCAAGTACAGACAAGCCAACTGGCTAGATATCAGGATACAAACCAACGAATATGCCGACAAGGCATCTGATAATAATTAAAGACAGGAACATGCAAGTATGATAAGACAAGTACGATTATGATAAGTACCAGACATGACCGACAGAAGTTTTGGGCGCCAAAACAAACAAGAACAAGTGAAACAAGTACCAACCCTAACAGGGGTATACAAGTCAAGTATCCTATTTCGAACAAGTACACAATCAAGTACGAATTTAGTAAAACGAGCAAGTACATTTCAAACAATTATGAGCAGGTGCATTCAAGCAAATTAACCCTCACAGGGGTTATGCCACAAGAACAGATAGATAGAGCAAGGCCAAATTGGCTGACCCTCACAGGGGTTTTCAACAAGTAACGAGAAAGCTTATACAAAACAATAACCCAAAGTGGGAGACCCTCACAGGGGTTATCACAAATAACGATAAGTGAAATGAAGCGCCAGATTGGCAGATCCTCACCTCTTGTAGTCTCAGAGAAAGCTACCACAATCTGCCGTCTACTGGTCCTCTGGTCCAAATTCCACTTCACCTAACCAAAATAGTATAATTACAGTCAAAATCCATATTTGACTCCCAGTACATCACTATCATGCTTATCATTAATCCAAATTCACTAATTAACTTATTAACATGATAGTTTAAAGCTTTAATAGTGCTATTGTCCCAATAATGGCTAATATGGTTAGTAGTGCCAAAGTAATGCTCAGATTTTATATCAATTCACTTATAAAGATAGAGACTAGTCCTTAATTATATAATCTTTTCATAATATCAACCTAAAGTCACAATAATTGCTTAATTCTTTATAATTAATCCCAACAAATGCCACTTAGGTCTTAAATCTCTAAATTAGGGTTTTCTCACTTAAATAATTACAATAAATCCCAAGATTATCAACAATAATATAATTCTAGTTCACTAAACTTAATATGGCACATGCATGATCCGAAACCTCAGTTCCATATTACCTAGAATAACCTAATCACCATCACTCAGGTTCCAAGTTCATAAAATCAAAGTTTAATTACTTAATTAACTTATTTATTCCAAACTTATCATATAACAACACCAATTCGGGCTCGCTAAGCTATACCATAATCCATGCATAGGAAATATACATATTGATCGCATTTTAGTCTTTCATTCTTGCATAATACAAGGTAAGGTACAACATGTGCATATATATATATACACACAAAACCCTTTCTCAACTCTTTACCCACAATTGGCTTAACCAAACCTCAAACTCACGAATCAAGGACACCAATGCGACCCCCGTGATGAGACGAAGAGACTACCCTAAAACCGTCGTCGCGTCACCACAGCCGTGCACCACTGCCGTAAAAGCTCAACAATACCACCAAATTGTTGCTCTCAGCCTCCTAAATCCAAAACCACAACAAATTTCAAGTTTCGCAACCAAAATCACCGCCAAAGCTCGCCTGAAAGTCACAACCACCAAACCCACCACCGTCTCCGATCACATCCGTTCTGTCGTTGCTGCCGTGCAGATTATTCGTGCAAGGGTATATTTCATTCCTCGCATCGAGAACTTTCCATCCCAGCCCCCAGAACTGAGCTCAGGCCACTGTTTGTCGTCGCCCATTGAAGTCATGACTTGGTCAAGAATTTCAGCTTTCATTCCTTTTGGCTCGCCGCCCGTTCTGCCATGCATGTGGTGTGCGAGTGTAGCTGGGAGTGAGGGGAGGGTTTTGGATGGTTTGGGTTGAACAAAAACTCATCGCCGGAGGGAAAATGGTCTCGGGAGGAAGAGAAGAAAACGGGAAGAAATGGGTTTGGTTGGCTGAAATGATTTTTTTATAAAATTAACTTTTGCTTAATCACAGATTGGCCCCAAAAATTTTCCAATATCCTTCAATTGAGTCCACCAAATTTGGTCTTCCTTCAATTAGGCCCCCAGAAAATCTTAGTGCATAAGATTAGACCCTTTGACCCAAAATAAATACCATGCAACCCCCAAGATTCTAAAATATGATCCAATTAAGTCTTGCCTAATTGCATTTTAACCCCAAAACTTTCAAATATTGCAATAAGTCCTTTTCATTTATTTTCGAGCCCTAAAATCTGACCAATAAATATCTTGAATTTCAAATTCTTATTTTTCCAAAATACCGAATTTCAGGGGCGTTACAGTATAAGAGTCTATGTAAGAATTATATTAGTAGATAAAATAATCATAAATGATGAGCCAAAATAAATGGAAATTTCTGTTTAAATCTCACACAAAATAATCTATTTTTATTCATATTTCATGAACATGCACTAACAATTAGACTTAGTAGTAACAGCAGAGGAGGAACAGTTATTGGGGTTGTAACCCCTGGGCGTTCAGTCAGTCCAAATCTTTTCCTACTGTTCCATCAGGCAATCCCAACTAAATTTCTGCACATTATTTGCTACCTGAAACTTCGTAGTAGCAATGGAAAATGCAATCAGCTCAAAACCGGGCCTTATGCTTTTGGATTAAAGAAATTAGTGAGGAGAAAAAATGCAAAGGTGCGAAAATTAAAGCATAAAATTACATTCTTTGAAATATATATATATATATATAGAAATAAAAAAAAAAATCTTAGCGTTTTATTCGTTAAAATCCAAGGTCCAAACATAGGCTAAAAGTCTATGAAAGATTTCAAGAATCAACTGCCCTAAAACTTTTCTAGTTCGTCCCAAGAGGCAGGAAACGTTGTACCCCTTTATTATCACATCTCAAATCCAAGTTTCCTTGATCCCGGCTTTGAAATAATGCAATTAGTATTCTAAGTCATCATCTGTTATGTCCTATTTGTCTTTAACGGTTTCTCTTACCCCATTTTGTAACTTTTACATGATCAGGGGGTGTGGCCATTGTCCATTCTGCAGCTGTGGAAATATATAAATAAAAGTTATTTAAATTTTATAGATAAATTTATATATATGTATATATATGCTATATATGTATTTAAGTATAAATAAAAAAATATATTATATATTTTATGAAATTTAAATTTTATTTACTTTGGAATGAATTAATAGAAAGAAAGATGAATATAATTGATAAGATAAAAGTAAAAGTGATTTTAATTTTATAAATAAATTTATATATGTATAAAATGAGAATATATGAAATAATGGAGGAAAAGAGAAATGAGAAATAAAAAGAAAAGAAAAGAAAAGAATGAAAGAAAAGGGAAAAAATGATAATAAAAGATTATTTAAATTGAATTGAAAATATATTAAATGATTAAGGGTAAATTAGTCTTTTCATATTAAAATTGTGTTAAATAGGTAGCAAATGAAAAGGGGGAGGCAATGTGCATGATTTTTTAAAACATAGGGAGGTATTTTGAAAATTTATTTTTCATCAGAGTGTATATTGCCTATTTTTTAAAACACAGGGGGGGTAAATTGCTATTAACCCCACAAAAGTAAGATGTTATTTGTAAAACTAATGCCAACTAGAGTTCCCAAGTTACTTTTAGCTTTATCCAGGTATCCAAACAACAGAACAATATCAATTTTTTTGCATTGGAATTTCACTCGAAAATAATGTGATTGGTGGCAAAACACCAATTTGCCTCTTTGATATCGAATTCTATCTTCACAAATTTCCTGAAATAAATATAAAACTGATCATACCTGCTCTTCTCCCACGTTGGAGGAGTCAAGTATTCTAAAATAGTTTATAAGTTGTTTCCCCTTCTCACCTTTTTGGACGCCTTTTTCAGGACAAGTCCCCCACATATGCATGCCAGCAGACAATACCTTGATGCTGTTTGAGCTTCATGTTCGACAACAGATCTAATCATGATAAAAAACCTGAGGGACGGAAGTATATATTATGGTGAATCGCCCTCTTTTTGTGTGCAACACTTAAAATAAGTGACCAAGTAACCAAGAAAACATCATGGTGGAACGTATTTAAAAGCAAAATACTTGCAGAGAATGGAGAGTGGATTGGTGGCGCTATACTAAGAACTTACCAAAATTATTGCTTTACACTATCTCTATGAATGGAGACATCAGCAGTGTTAACATTGTAAATGTCAAGAGAAGTTTTCCAACTTTTGTTGCCTGCTCCTTCATTGTAAATTCTCTCAGCAACAGCAGGAATGTCTTCCCATTTTCAGATTCATTGTATTTCATGCCAAAAGCCGATCGACACACCACAAAATTTGTGAACTCAAGAAATATCTCAGTCAATTAGTTCAACAAACCAGGATATTGCTGACCTTTTCATCAGAAGAGCTGTTCTTCTTCCCCTGATGGAATGGAAACATTGAACTCTTTTGTAACTCAGCAGGTGGAGGACAAAAATGCTCTGCAAGTGCCTCAAGTATTCTCCATAAAGGCACCAAGTGATACATCTTTACCATTGTGCAGAAGTTTCCTCTGAACCTTGTATACAGATATTGTGAGATCACAATTTCTTTGGGCTGCATCCGTGGAGGAGAGAATAAGGTTGATCAGATAGAGAGGAATTAGTGTGATCCCCTCTTTTTCTTCTTCTTCTTTGACCAAGGTTGGAGCTTTGTATTGAAGACAACTTTGTCTCATAGACAATTGCCGGCTAAGAGCATCAATGCAGAGCAAATTCATTTTAAAGAAAAAGAGCCCAACTCTTGCCTCAACCAAAAAACAAAAAAAAGTAGGGACCACATCAGTTCTGGTCACTGAGCCAAACAATAAACACAAGGCTGGCCATTTTTTTCGGCCAAGGACTGGAATTCCTGGTGAGGCAATGAGCCCAGTTGATGAAGATTTCCAAGTAGTGAATAAAATACCTGTCAAATTCTGATAAAAGCTCTGTGCGCCTGCAGCAGATAGATAGCAATAGAAGTGAAATATTACTAACTTGATGTTCATCACGCTCAATTTGATCAGCACGTTCAAGTAGTTAAGAGACACTTTTTCAACCAAAGGAAAAGTTCTTACCTTTCGCAGGGTGGTGTTCTGTTGAGAGTAGTAATTATCACGAAAGGAATTTATACGAACTCTAAGCGTGTCATTCTCCAAGTTCTCTTGTTCCTCTTGTATTAGCATTGCTGAGGCCACAGCAGAAGGGCTACACTCATACAACTCGAGCATTTCCAGAGTTGGAATTTCTCCAATTTCAGAAGGTATCTCCACTAAGTTGGAGCAGAAACTGAGACTTAAGTGCTGAAGGCGGGGGAAATGTATATCCTTTGCCCTCCAATTCTTCAAAGAGATCCTATGCATGAGTAGAAACTTTAATCTACGAAATTCCCCTTCATTTGGTTTCCACTCCAAGCCATAGAAAGCATGATCTTTCAGTTTTAGCACTTGAAGATTAGGCAATGAACCAATAACTGTCATTTTCTCCCAAGAAATTCTGCAACCACTCAGAGTCAACTTTTTGAGCTTACGAGGGAAAGCAAAATCCACCGGCAAGGGATATGCGTCTATGAAAAACTTAGGGATAAAGAGGCATTTCAATGTTTGAAGTTTCCGCAGGTGGACAAAATTTTTGAATTCATAGGACGACCATATGGTTTGATTGTCATAAAAATATGAAATCCCCAGTTTCTTCAGATTCGGCATGATCTTACAGACTTCCCTAGTACATTTAAAATCTGTTACTTCTGAGAGTGTTTGTAAGTTCTCCAGAAGAACAACCGAATCTTCCCATTTAGGAAAAGGGTACGGCAAGAAACTTTTCTCGAGCAAAAGATGTCTCAGTTGTGACATTTTCCAAATGTTTGATGGTAGATATAAAGTGTCTACTTTTACAATTGATGTGAAAAACTCCCCCCGGTAAACAATTAATGTTTGAAGACTCCGAAGTTTAGATATTGATGCAGGAAAATTGCTCTTGCCTCTATAGATGAAAGCAAGGTACCTTAAATGAACTAGCTCCACTATTTCAATTGGAAACTCATAGAACCAAATTGTGAGTGCATCTAATAGCTTAAGCAGTCTAAAACTCATAGTAAAAGACATCAACTGATTATTTGAACGGCCCTTAAAAAAATATAGTAGGGAACGGACAGATGAATCATGAATGTTTATAAAGCGATCCACAATATTTGAATGAACACTCACACGGCGTTGATTCTTCTTGCCTTGTGGAAAAGCACGAATCTTCCAATTCATTATTTGAAGAAATTTCTCATCTTGAGCCTTTTTTACACACAACTCCCTCAACAGATCATGGATTATGCAGGTTTTAATTCCACCATGATGATTTATCTTATCAACCAAAATGAGACTTCTGTCAATGAGATCCTTCAGATAATTCGCTGCCACCACTTCCAAGGTTTTATGGGCTACTGGTTTTATAAATCCCTCAGCAATCCAGAGCTTGATTAGTTGGGAGGCAAAGATCACATAATCTTCAGGGAAAACTGCCATATAGAGGAAACATGCTTTCAAATGATGAGGCAAGGAAATATAGCTCAAAGATAGAATCTCCCTGAACTGACCATCAATCCCAGTTACTTGCGCCTTCACATTTTTTGCGACATACTCCCAATAGTCTCTTGTCCTGCTGCCTTTAGAGAGGAGGCCACCAATCACTATAATTGCAAGTGGAAGCCCTTTGCAATTCCGTGCAATTTTCTTTCCAATATCCTCCAATGCAAAAGGGCAGCATTCTTTTCCAAATGCCTTTTCTTGCAGTAATCTCCAACTTGCTTCTGAATTTAGAAGACTCATGTAATGAATTGGGCCATAAGAGTTAGCATAAATAGCCACTTCTGATAGACGAGTTGTTAAAATGATGCGACTGCCATTATTATCATCAGGAAAAAACCTTTTGACATCATCCCAAGCTTTGGTATCCCAAACATCATCCATCACAATGAGATATCTCCTACCCTTCAAACTTTTGTAGAGATGTTCTGCTAATTGTTCGATGCTCTTCTGATGCAAGTGACGACCAAAATGTCTAGTTGAATCTACAAGACTACTGAGCACTTCTTGCAAGTGGTACTCTTGAGATAGAACTACCCAAGCACGAATATCAAAATAATACTCAATAAGCGATTCATTGAAAAGATTTCTCGCAAGAGTGGTCTTACCAATACCACCCATTCCGACAATAGAAATGATATCGAGTTTAGATGGTGATCCAGTTAGCCGATCTTTAATTTGCATCAAGTCTTGATCAAGTCCCACCGGAGCACTGCCTTTGTTACTGGCAACAAATCTTGAAGAAGGGCCAGCAGTCAAAGAAGTCCTTGGCTGCAGATCTTCTACTTTCCCATCTTTGATCTTAGAGAGAGCTTCCGAAATGGAATCAAATTCATCTATTACCTTCTCTAAGCCGTGGAACCTTTCACATAGACGGATGGCAGGAATCATATTTTGGAGAGCGGAGATCATCTCCCAAAAACAGCTGCTAAGTCCGCAAATTATAGATCTTGAACGGACTTGTCTTGATATATGGGGTTGTATGATATCTTCTGCTTCAAATGATGCATCTCTGATCTGCCCCTCCAAACGACTGATTGTTAAACTGTCATTTCGTGAAAAATCTTCAAGAATCTCCAGCAAGCTATAAACCTTCTCCTGGAGAGATGTAATCCCATGGGCAGGTTGAGGGACCTCTTCTAGTGTTTGTAAGAGTGAAAATAGAGCAACATAAGCCATCTCTAATCTCCTCCGGGGAACACAAATTCACACACACTATAGATTATTGAAGCCTGTGGAAGCTATGAGAGTATTGAATCCTTCTTTAGCAACTTCAAGGGCATTATTAAGTTATCTGGCATTGTTTATTAATTGGGATACCCCTTTATTCGTGATAAGTTATTTTATGCAAATAGTCAAAGAGGCAGAGAGAGAATGCGAATAACACGAATAAAGACAGAACACGTTGTGGCCAATCTGATAATCATTAAAGTTATGAATTACTTACAACTCGTTTATTTGGTTTGTTTAAATTAAAAGAAATACGTATATCACTCAAACAAACAGTGAGTTATTATTTATTCTGTCTAATATTTATTTGGATATTTAAATAATTTAATATTCAACTTTAATTATTTACTTGACATAATTATTTTATTTAATAAACTATAATTTATTTTCAACTTAAGTTAAAAAATACATCACACCCTAATGTTTTGATACACAAATAAAATTTAATTTTAAATATATATCGAACCTTAACTGTATCAAAAATTTTTAAAATAAATTAAATATTAAAATTAAATTAAATTATATATTATATATTATCAAAGTAAACAAATCAACCTTAATACTTCCAAAGGATGACCTGTGTGCGCTTTTGAAAAAGTTTGCGAGTCTATCATGGTTACTGCACTGATACATTTTTGCACTAATATTTATTGAGAGTTAAAATATAATTTGGAAATTTGTCTCGTTATCTGTGCAAAAGCTACCGTCCATTATGATGAAAAGCTCCTTAATTGAGAACCAAATGCGGCTTATTGATTATAAAAACAGAAAGAATTTGAGTCATGAAACTCATTATAAATATTAGTAATTTTGGTATACTTGATGAGTGTTAAAATTTTATAGTATAAAACATATAGAGCATTTAGTTACTTTTTTATATATTATTATAATCTTTAATACTTTTAATGTATTTATATAAATTTTTATAATTTTGGAAAAACAATAAAATAGAAGGAAAAATTAAAAAAAGTAAATTATTGATGAGAAAAATATTTGAGAAGAGAAAAAAGAACTACTTAGTAATTGTGAAGTTTAAAAAATAATAATGACATTTTAGAAAAACCATCCAACAATACATCAAAAGTGGATAGGTGCTTTATATATGGTATAAATGATAAAATAATGATACTTAAGGCTGGCAAAAACCCTTTGAATCTTCTATTCTATTCCAACTTAATATATATATATATATATCAAGTGTATCTAATTTTTGATTAATTATTTTTATAAAAAAATATTTATAAAATGAAATATGAGATAAAAATATAAATCAAAATAGATAATTCAAATTTCAAACTGAAACTTTTTAGCCCCAAAAAGTGAAATTTTGCAAAGATGGTGCACCCAAAAAAGGAAAAAAGGAGAAAAAAAAATGGCTATTGGCAAGTTTTGCGTGACAAGCAACTAAGAATTAGAAGTGTTTGAGTGAGTTTATAAACTTTTCAAATATTTGAGAACTTATAAAATATTATAAAATCTTTGATATATATATATATATTTTAAATGAACTTATCATCGTTGGAAATAAGATGATGGGAGCCAGGATGCATCCAGTGTTTGAAAAATCAAACCGTTTATTGAACTGAAAATTTTCACAGTTCACTAGTTCAACTGTTGGTCAGACCGTAATTGGATCGCAATTGAATCGTGACGTCATAATTATATAATATATATTTATATTGTATATATTACTTAAATAATAAAATGCTAAAATATAAAACATAATGAGCTTAAATGATATTGTCTAACTTCACAATCCAAACTTCACGATTTATATTATAATTTGATCACCACAATTTAAATCTCTTAACTTTAAAGTCTAAACACATCAATAATTTAATGATATCGAAACCCCTCCTCATCGTCTTTTCCTTCCTCATCAAGATTTTTATGGGTTTGGTTCCTATTTCTAGCACTAGTACCAATATTAACAACAGCATCATGTTTAGTTTTTAACTTCCTAGCAATAGCAGATTTAAGAAATTGGACTTTTTCTTGTATACATTTCATTGAGTGTTTTGAATAGCTTCCTAAAATGTACTTTAGCATTAGGGATATATAATTAGGCCAAAAAACGTTTGAAAAAATGTTAATTTCGTCAAAAATTAAATGAAAAAAATAATAAATAAATCGGTCCAATTCAGTTAAACTATGGGCGGTTCACCACTGGTCTCAATGGTTTCACAAATTAAAGCGACTTTTTGTATTTTTCAGTTTTCACATAAAACCATACCAGTTGAGCGTGTGGTTGACAGTTCAACTGGTTCGACCACCTGATTTGATCCCTTTTTTTAAATAGTGGATGCATCTTACGAATGACTTATTAATTTGAGCAAGAAAAGTATATTGTTTTGGGGAATTTTAGTATGTTTGGGAGGAGACTATTTCTACTGTATCAGTCAAATCAATACTTTTTTGTTGGGTTTTGGAAGTAACAATGAAATTGAATAATAGTTTTTATTGTAAAAATAATAACAATAAATATATAATATGTATATGTGATGATTAGATATAATTTTTTAATTATAAAAATAATGATAAAATATTATGATATGTATATATATGTATATGGAATTTTTGGTAATAAGTCAATTGATTTGAAGGAGTATTCTGGAAATTAGAAATTGTTGTTTTGGCAAAAAAGTTATTCATATATTTGGATACTTTTTGCCAAAACAATACCAAACATAGCCTTAGATCCTCTACAACCTGAAAAATTTTCAATCTCTTAACACTATGTTTGGTTTAAGGATTTTGACAAGGAAAAAAAAAGTATTAGAGAAAAGAGAAAAAAAAAAAAAGAAATATACAATCTCAAATTTGTTTGATTGTTAAAGAAAATAATAAAGAAATGAATGGAGAAAATATGAGTGGTGAGCGTGTTAGAGAATAAAAAAGAGTTCAAATAAGTTTTTCCCTCATTTTCCTCATCATTTTGTGAGGAAAATTCATTTTCCTTAGATACACTATATTTTTTCCCAATTTTCTTTCTTCATCATTTTCCTTACCAACCAAACAATTAAAAATATTTTTCTTAATACTTTTTTTTCCTTTTCCGCACCAAAATCGATAAATCAAACATAGTGTAAAAGAATTTATTACAACATTTTCACTATGGCACTCACAGTAAAGAGGCATTTCTCGATCTAACAGCGTCGGAATTCAGTGTTTTTGCAGCTCCTTAGATGCAAGAGCACTGAGCAGATATTTTGGGAGTTGCTTTAGATTTTTATTTTAAATTAAACTTTGAAAAGTTATTTAAGTGGATCTTGTTTAACAATTATCAGATTTTCTTGGCGCAGTATAAATTGTTGAACATAAAAATGGTGGAAAGAAATGTGAGAATTTTGGTAAAAGAGACCCACTTGAAGACCTAACTTAGCTCATTAATTGAGGGTGTTATACTTAATGAAATTTACAAATTCTTATATTAATTTGAACATCTCATTGAGGAGATGTTCATTGAGTTTTTATTTGCCAAAATTCATTAATATTTGAATAAGAAAATTGAAACTAAAGTTAATGGGTTACTAGAGGAGTACAAAGAATGATAAGGTGATGGTACAATGGAAGAGGAAACTAGAAGAAGCTAGTATATATAGCTTGAGTAAACGTAACCCTCCAAATTTTATTTTAAACTCTTCCGGAAAATTAAAAAGATATGTCTCCTCTATCAACAAGTGCCAATGGTGTCTTTTGAAGCTGATTAGACATGAATCATGTCTTTTAATTCAAATTTTGTCTCTTTGTCTACATTGATGGATCCAGAAATGAAAGTATTGGGGGGGAGGGGGTGCAAAAACTATAAAAATATAAAAGTCTAAATATGAATTTCACATTTTATGAATTCGGGATATATGATCTACATTGAGCACAACGATCTTTCATGCCATAAATTTCATTAGTAATCGAATCATTATCAAAAAAAATTAAAATATTATTCTCAATATAATTAACTTAACAATTGGCTAAAAAAATTATTTTTCAATTTTTTTAGCCTCTTTTTCATAATATTTATAGTTGAAAATTTTTTCTTACTTGTAGCTGTTGAAAGACAAAGAAAATTGAAAAAAGTCCTTTTAAAATATTCACTTACATTTGTTTCTTTATTTCAATCTTGTTAAAGTTAAAAAGATGAATTTTAATTATTTTGCAAGTCCTTAAGATTCTTTTTAACTAAACCCTTATACATTTTTTGTCTCACAAATAGAATGAAAATACTCTAATGGGTCTAACCTAATCACAATCTTCATTTGATTACTTGATTGTGAATATAGACTTAAAAATTTATTTTTAGTTTATAAAATTAAATTAATTAAATTTATTTTTATCATTAATTAATTTAATTCAACAAATGTAAATAATTAATTATTTTATTTAAGGCCCAACAAGAAAAGTTAAATCTTTTAAAATTAATGAATGTTAATTAAAAATTAATATTTTAGTTAATATTAAATGATATATTCTTTTAAAATTTAAACTTAAATTAACTATTATTAAAAAAAATTAATATATATATATAAATATATATGTATTCACACACAAAGCAGGGGGGGGGGGGGGGAAATGGCCCCTGCTTGCCCCCCTGTAAATTCGTCCAAGTTAGTCTGTAGTTGCAATTCTACATAGAGTCATTTCTAGAATCAACTCAAACCACTGAAATTCAAGTATACATACTAGCATTCTGCCTCACTATACTGCACATTTATACACTATTTATTAAAGAAAAGTTCCAAGTCAGTAAAGTTTGCTAATTCCATTCTATTGGAGTACTATTTGAGCAACAGGCCTTAACTAATACAATTTTTGTTTTTGTATTCAAGTACGCTCTTTGTTCATTTCTTTACTCAATAAAATTACTTTAGGTGAAATAATTTTATATGTTTACATATTTTATTTATATATTTACACAAAGCACAAGCATGCGTGGTTGTAATTTAATTTCCTAATAGGGTATATCTTTGTTCCGTTTGCTTGTGCTCAATTAAGTTTCTGTCCAGTTAAATATATGTCTAAAGTTTTATGTGTTAAAAAATTAAGTATATGTTTTTCCGTCAAAGTGGTAGTATCCATTAAAGAGGTAACAGAATTCAGCCTTAGGAATTTTAAATTTGTTTTACTAGGGGTGGCAAATGGGTGGGTTGGATTGGGTATGGTTTGGACTTAATTGAGTTGGGTTCAATATGGGTGGGCTCAATATGGGTTTTAAGTAGGTGGGTTGAAAATGGGTCCAAATGAAAAAAAAAAATACTTAATCAAAAAAATTAATTCAAAAACAATAATAATATTAATATATCTTTCATATCTTATATTCAATATGAAATTTTACAGTATAATGAGGGATTTATTAGATTATATATTTATTTTATTAATTTTTCATATGTAATTATGGCTATAATTAATTACAATTCTAGTAGTTTTTTTTTTTTTTTAAAAATGATCATTTTGAAGAAAATGACACCATTATCACACCTAGGGGTGGGCATTTTGATTGGCTAATTAGGGTACCAGCCCAACCCGTTCGGATATTATCTGATTGAGTATGATTTTTCTTATTTAAAAAAATTGTGGGTCCGGTACCCGATATTTGAATAAAATTTCGGGTTGGGTATCAGGTAGGAAGTCCTACCCAATACGGTAGTTCGGGTACCCGACTTTAATTTGTATATAAATGGATATATATTATATATAAAATATATGATAATGATCTTTTATAGTTAGATTTATACATATATATATATATATTATATTTAATATATATATTATATATCTATATATATTAAATATATAAAATACTTATTATATATATATCATATATATAAATATATATTATAGATTTAATATATATATATATGTATTAAATATATAAAATACTTATTATATATATACCATATATAAATATATATTATAGATTTAATATATATATATTATATATATATGAAAGAGGCCAAAGTTTGGCCACTGTTATATATATTAACAGTGGCCAAACTTTGGCCTCCGCCTCTGTTAGTCCTCTGACTAACAGAGGCCAAAGTTCATTTTCCTTTTTTTTTTAATTTTTTAAATAATATTTAGTGTCAGATACTCGATAAATTCGAATCAGTGTCGGGTAATTAAAATTACTACCTAAAAAATCAAGTACCCAATCCAAACTACCCAAACCCGACCTACTCGATCCGAATGCCTATCCCTAATCACACCAATAAATATATATTAAATTATTAATAAAGAATTTGTATAGTTTTCATTTTTCAAGAATTAATATATATAAGTTGTAAGTCAATCTTACTATTGACATGCAATATCAGTTAAGAAGCAAATTAAATTTAAATTTTTTTTTCAATTAGTAGATACAATATTTATTCTTATGATCACTTTCATGTATTATTCATATATTAAAATTTATATTTTGAGAAAAATTCAAGACAACTAACCTAAGTCCAAGATGAATATATCAATTTAAATATTATTAATGATCCAAAAAAATAGACTTTGACAAAATTGAGAAAATAAAAATAATATAAATTTGTGATTATTAATTTAAAGTTTTTTTTTAATTTGTTAAATTAATTGCTTGAACCTATTTTTAATCCACTTAAACTCACTTTGAGCCCAAACCAAATACAACCCAACCCATCTGAACCCATTTTCAAAATTTTGAAACCCAACCCACTTGGCCCAAACCATGTGGCTTGGGTTGGGTTGGATCCATAATTTACAACCCATTTTGCCACCCTTATACTGTCTCATTATTGTATCCCTGTTGTGTCTACCTCTAATTTTGCCTAAGTAATAATTAGGATACATTCATATCTTTATATTAACTTTGTTGGAATATCATGTACATACAAATAATGTTCTCCAAGATACTCTGCTATCCTTGTTTTCATAGTGACTATTAATGAACATAGTTTATGTTGCAATTCTTGTATAACTACTGTCCAGAATCTTTGTTACAGAATTTACATGGTAGTACTTTATTAATTAAAAAAAATAATATATTACAACTTATTTTTTACTCTATTTTTAGTAATTGTTGCAAGTGAAATTGGTGAAATTAAGTTTGGTTCTAGGCTAGTTGTTTATTTACCTGTTATAAACTTACTTGATATTTCAGAAATTGAAAAATGGCAAACAATGAGATGCTCAATATCAATATTGAGTCCAACACTGGCGGTGTTGATAATGGTGGATGTCTAGTTCCCGTCACTCTTACTCCACTTGCTTCTGTCACCACTAGATAGGTGGAGAAGCCCGAGAAGTTCAATGGGCGCGACTTCAAAAGGTGGCAGCAAAAGATGCTATTTTATCTTACCACCTTAAACATGGCGCAGTTCTTGAGAGAAGAACGCCCTCCACTTGGTGACAATCTAGATATGTAATCAGTGGTTGCAGTAGATGCGTGGAATCACTCTAATTTCCTATGCAAAAATTACATCTTAAATGGGCTGGATAATTCGCTATACAATGTGTACAGTTCAATTGTTACGGGAAAGGAACTGTGGGAGTCACTTGAGAAAAAATACAAGATAGAAGATGCCGGCACAAAGAAGTTTGTAGTCAGTAAGTTTCTTGAATTTGTTATGGTTGATTCAAAATTTGTCATGTCTCAGGTGAACGAGTATCAAATGATACTCCATGAGTTAGTGACTAAGGGAATGGCGCTGGGAGAACCGTTTTAAGTGGCATCCTTGATGGAAAAATTACCTCCGGGTTGGAACGACTTTAAGAATTACCTCAAACATAAGCACAAGGAGATGAATCTCAAAGACCTTACTCTTAGGCTGAGAATTGAGGAAGATAATAAACTCCCTAAGAAGAAAAGTGGTGGGAACAATCTTGAAGTAAAAGCAAACATAATGGAGCAAGGGCCATCAAACAAAAGCGGTAGAGGGATGTTCCTAAAGGTAAGAACCATAAGAAGAAATTCGAGGGATCTTGCTATGTCTGAGGCAAGCCGGGTCATCGAGCCAAGGATTGTTGCCATTGACAACAAGGTGGAGCTTCTAAGAAGAGAAAGATAGCCCATGCTAATGTCACGGAGGTGGATAAACTTTCTGATGGAGTTGGAGACCTCAACTTGTCGACTGTGGTTTCTGAGGTTAACCTAGCTAAAAGTCCAAGGAAATGGTAGGTGGACACGGGGGCCACACGCGATGTTTGCGCTGAAAAGAACATGTTTACAACATACAAGGAGACTGAGGATGAAAGTTTGTTAATGGAAAATTCCTCAACCTCCAAGGTTTATAGAGTTGGCAAGGTGATTTTGAAGATGACATTTGGAAAAGAGTTGACTCTCAACAATGTACTTCATATGCCAGAAATTCGAAGGAACTTAGTGTCAGGGCCTATGTTAAGTAGGAATGGATTTAGGAAGGCTTTAGAGTCCGATAAATTTATAATAACTAAAAATGGTGTATTCGTCAGAAAAGTATACTTATGTGATGGTGTTTTTAAGTTGAATGTAATGACCATCATGCCAAAGAATATACCATTTTTTGTTCCTAATAATAAAATGGGTTCTTCCTACTTGCTTGAGTCTCCTAATTTGTGGCATCATAGATTAGGTCATGTGAATTACAAATCAATTTTGAAACTTATAAATTTAGGTCTTTCACCAAAAAGAAATCTTGAATCAACTTCAAAATGTGAAGTGTGCATTGAAGCAAAAATGACTAAAATTCCTTTTAAAACAATTGAAAGAATCACTAAACCTCTAAGTTTAATTCACACTGATACTTTTGATTTAAAAATCGTACAATCTAGAAGAGGAAAGAAATATTTTATAACTTTCATTGATGATTGCACTAGATTTTGTAAAGTTTATTTACTTTCAAGTAAGGATGAGGCCTTGCAAGTATTTAAACAATACAAAATGAAGTTGAGAATCAACTTGAAAAGAAAATAAAGACTATTCGAAATGATAGAGGTGGTGAATATGTACATCCATTTGAAGAGTTTTGTGCAGAATATGAAATAATTCATGAAGTGATAACTTCATATGCACCTCAATCAAATGGAACAAAAATTGTACTTTAAAAGAAATGATGAATGCCTTGCTTATCAATGCTGAAACACCTCAAAATATGTGGGGTGAGATAGTATTAATTGCAAGTTATCTACTTAATAAGTTGCCCCATAAGAACTAGATGAAACAACACATGAAACGTTAAAAGGTCACCTAACTTCGTACCAATAACTTCGAGTGTGGGGGTGTCTAGTTAAGGTAGGCGTTCCACCACCTAAAATGGTCAAGATAGGACCAAAAATGGTCGATGGAATATTTATTGGATATGCACAACATAGTGAAACCTATAGATTCCTTGTATTCAAATCAAAGATAGATAACATTCATGTCAATACCATAATTGAGTCAAGGAATACAAATTTCTTTGAAGACGTCTTTCCTTGGAGAAAGGATGACAAACAGACCATAGTAAAGAAACATAGAGAAGCTCAAGAATCGAACAAAGAAGAAATTGAACTTAGACGTAGTAAGAGGATTAGAGTATCTAAGTCATTTGGACCCAATTTCTTGACTTATATGCTAGAAAGTGAGCTGCAAATTTTCACTGAGGCTATGACAATGTTAGAAGCTCCGTTATAGAGAGAAGCAGTAAATAGTGAAATTGAGTCCATAATGCAAAAACCATATGTGGGAATTGGTGGATCTTCTTCCTAGAAATAAACCTTTATGGTGTAAATGGATTTTCAAGATGAAGATAAAGCTGATGATACTATAGATAAGTACAGGACGAGATTAGTAGTTAAATGATATAGACAAAAAGAAGGTCTTGATTACTTTGACACTTACTCACTAGTGACGAGAATAACATCTATTAGGTTATTAATTGCATTTGCAACCATCAATAACCTTGAGTTCATCAAATGGATATTAAAAAAGCTCTCCTAAATGGTGACGTAGATGAGAAAATTTATATGGAACAACCAGAAGGGTTGTGGTTCCAGGGCAAGAGAAAAAAAGTGTGCAAGCTAATTAAGTCATTATATGGCTTAAAGCAAGCACCTAAGCAATGGCATGTAAAATTCAAATCATGCTGAAAAATGGCTTTAGGATCAATGAGTGCACAAGTGTGTGTATGTCAAAGGCACCACTACCAAGTATGTCATTGTATGTCTATACGTAGACGACATGCTAATTATGGAAAGTGATAGTGATGCAACTAAGGAGATGAAAAATTGCTAAGTAATAATTTTGACATGAAAGATATGGGAGTAGCGGATGTGATCCTTGGAATAAAAGTTGCAAAAGCCTCTGATGGGCTAGCATTGACATAATCTCACTATATAGAGAAAGTGTTAAAAAAGTTTTTAAGGCAAGAACATGGCCCTGCAAAAACTCCCATAGATGCAAATCAACGGTTTACCAAAAATAAAGGTGAGACAAAGGCTCAACTAGAATATGCACGCATAATTGTGAGCCTCATGTGCGTTATGAATTGCATGAGACCTGATATAGCATATGTTGTTGGTAAGTTAAGTAGATTTACTAGCAACCCAGGTCAAGAGCATTGGACTACACTAATTAGAGTCTTAAGGTACTTGATACATACCTTAAATTATGTGTTGCACTGTACAAGATATCTAGTTGTAATAGAAGGTTATAGTGATGCAATTGGATATTTAGACTCCATTGAAACTAAGTCCACAAGTAGATATGTATTCACTTTAGGACGGGCCTGCATAGCCAGCTCAACCATGGAATATAAGTTCATAACATTGGACAAGGTAGGCGAGGCAGCAAAATGGCTACGCCATTTCTATGAAGATATCCCAAATTAGCCTAAACTTATGCCTGCAATATGCATTCATTGTGACAGTCAAGCAACAATTGGTAGGGCAAAAAGTAGCATGTATAATGGTAAGTCTAGATATATATGTCGTAGACATAATACTATAAGATAATTGCTCTCCGGTGGAATTATCTCTATTAATTATGTGAGATTAAGAGAAAACATTGCTGATCCATTAACCAACGGCTTAAATAGAGAGCAAGTTGAAAAATTATTGAGGGGGATGGGACTGAAGCCTATAAAATAAATGAGGCACCACAATGGAAACCCTACCTATGTGACTGGAGATCCCAAGAAATAGGTTCAAAGGGAAAACAAGTTGTTGTGTCTCAATGTGGAAGCATTGTGGGAGTTTAATCTCCATCATATTCCTATGATAAGTAGACAGTGCCATCTACAAAATGTTAAGGTTAAACTTTGCTTTTAATGGCTCTTATACCTTGAATCTTCAAGTAGAGGGGTGCAGCAAGAACCTCTTAATAAGAAGCCACCTATGTGAGTAGGGATTGGGGCGGTCCTATGAGAATTTGTAAGGCTGAATTCTTAGAAAGTACTCATGAATCCCAAGAGTTGTTTAGCGCCAAAATCAATACAACCATAAGAACTTAAACTAACTATTGGGCGAAGTTATGTGGAGTTCTATTGTCTTGGTGTACATAAAAGGATGAACACTTCAAGACATCGCATTCACTAGTTGATGAGTATATCCAATAGTTCTCACTAGGGAAGGCTCAAAGCCACAAACTACCTATCTTGATTCAGCTTTGCTCAAGCTAGAACTCTTTATACGTGTCTGCATTATTTGCACTACAGACGAATCAATTTTCCATTCATGTGGGGGATTGTGAGAATTTTGGTAAAAGAGACCCACTTGAAGACCTAACTTTAGCTCATTAATTAAGGGTGTTAAACTTAATGGAATTTGCACATTCTTATATTAATTTGAACATCTCATTGAGGAGATGTTCATTGAGTGCTTATTCACCAAAAATTTTATTAAGATTTGAATGAAAAAATTGAAGCTAAAGTTAATAGGTTAGTAGAGGAGCACAAGGAATGATAAAGTGATGGTAAAAGAGGCCATCCTACAATGGAAGAGGAATCTAGAAGAAGCTAGTATATATAGCATGAATAAACATAAACCTCCAAAATATATTCTAATAGTCATGCCTCTTCAAATTTATTTTAAACTCTTCTAGAAAATTAAAGAGATATGTCTTGGAGCTGTTAGACATGAATCATGTCTTCTAATTCAAATTTTATCTTTTCGTTTGTAGTTGCAATCTTGCATAGAGTCATGACAAAACCTATAAATAGGAGTGCCTATAACCAATCCAAACCACTAAAATTTGAGTATACATACTAACATTCTGTCTCACAACATTGCACACTTGACACTTATACTGCAACACCCCTAAATGTGATATTATGGAAAATTAGATTTTTAGAAATCGAAACATTAATTTGATAAAATTTCTGGGGATCAAAATATAAATAAAGATGATTCAACTGCAAGAATCTTGAAAATTTTGAGGGTCAAAATGAGAATATTTTAGGTCAAAGGGGTTAAACTAAGGTATTAAATTGTTCTATGGCTCAATTGCAAACTGAATTGAAGTTTTGGGGGCCTAGGTGAGGCACTAAAAAGGTTGTAGGACTAAATTGACAAGTTGGACAAGTTTTGGGGTCATATTGCAAATTTTGAAAACTATTTTTATATATCAAAAGCCCCCTAAACTTCCTCTCATTCTCTTCATGCAACCCACACAAGTGAACTCCTTCTAGCAAAGGCAGAAACTTGAAACCAACACCACCACCACCTTTCTCACAGATCGAGGAACTCACCCATACCCTTTACCCTCCAAACCGGCTGGGGAAACTACAGAAGAAACTAAGGCGGAGCTCGAGGTGAAGGTGGCTGGCGAGTTGATTCCGGTGACAAAAACTTGTGGTTGGGGTATGGGTTGTGATGGGCTCAGCCAGAAGAACCGGTGCTTTCAATTTGGAGTTTTGATCGCCAGAGAAAGAGTAATTAGGGAGAGAAGTGTGCGGCGGTGAGCGGTAGGCTGTAGCAATTTTCATTTAATTAACCGGCGACCAAGCACCGGAGTACAAAATTTATTGAGGGGATTTTTTCTACATGTTGAGGTGCACCTTTTGGCAGCGAAAGAACCCAATTCCAGCAACGTTGCACTGCGGCGCGCGACAGAGCTTTGGCGGCCAGCAGCGGTGCTTTGGCGACTAACTTCCAGTCTGACCCTGACGGCGATCTGAGTACATGCGAAGGATTATTATGTGTTGATTGGGCTTCAAATTCGGTCAATTGGGTCAACATTGATCAATTAGATGATTTAATTCCTAATTTAGTTTGATTAAATTATTCGCCTAAGTTCTAATGTAAAATAAGTTGATTGGACCAAAAATATTGATTATAGACCGGAATGATTATATGTGATTTTAAAATAGAGTGAGCATAGACTCGAACTGTTAATTAGAAGTTAATTTCATTTAAATTAAGTTACTTGGTCTAATTAAGAAATCTACATTCTGAGTTGTTACGAAGAATGTTTATTACTAGGAACATGTAAATCTATAAGGATGATATAAATTTAGATTTATGGGCTTAGAACATCACATATGGGATTTTAGGAAAAATTCTGTTCAAATGATTAAGCATCTCCTAACTTAATTCAGTTAAAATGTTAAGCTCGGCCCTGATGTTAGTTTAAGTAAATTGCATCAAATTATGGTTATGAATCAAGAATGATGCATGCATGGATATATATGGAATCTTAATGGACTCGGATTTGTATTATTATATGATGATTTTGGGTTAATTAAGTTAATTGAAGAGTTAAACCCAAATTTTGTGAATTTGAGACCTAAGTGGAAAATTGGATTATTAAAGTTGATTAGACCATTGCTATTGATTTGGTGTAATAATATGAGGTTAATTATGTAATTAAGGACATGATATTATCTTGTTCTGGAGACCAACGTGATTAGCACGATTTCATAATGTTTATGCCGAGCAAACCTTAAGACTACCATATTAAGCAAATAGGTATCAATTTTAGACTGTTAATAGTAAGATTATAATTATAGGATCAAATAAGCATTTTGATTGTTAACATATTCTTTTGGTCAAGTGACGAAGAAGTGGCTCCCGGGGACCAGTAGGCGGTGACTACATTTTTTGAGACTATTGAGGTGAGGGTCTGCCAATCTGGCACATTTCTCGTACCTACCTATTGTTGTGATAAATCCCTACGAGGGTTTTCGTTTATGTATTGTACTTGTTGAAAATCCATATATTATTTGAAATCTCGATTGTTATCTGTTTCTAATGTGTACACCCCTGTGAGGGTTATTGCTTGTTTCTGTTCCGATGTCCAGAACTCTTATTATTTTATTCATTTTCTATCCCTTGTACTATACAGCCTTGTCAGTTGACCCCGTATTACTTATTCACTTCTTATAAATGTGTTGGTTGTTCAAGCAACCTTGTCAGTATATTAAAATTCATTCTATATATCAGTTATTTGGCCTTGACGGCATACTTGATTATCGGTTGTATCGGCCGAGTGTCAATCCCAGTGGAATGTTTGAATTATTATTCCAAAACGACCTTGTTGGCCAGTATATTAAATGTTCAAATTGTGTCTTGTATATTCATGTTATTGTCAAAAGGTTAAATTTTTATCTGTTGGCATTATATTATTTTAACTCATGGGACGCCATGGGCGGTTTCCACTCGAAGGGATGCCACGAGGGTTTGGGCCTAGGGACTAGGCTCGGAAGACGGTAGGGTTGAACGGACCGACAAAGACAAATCTTACGGCCAGTACCGACCTATGATCCTAACTTACAGGTAGCTTGAGGTAGCGAACTGTGAGTGACAGGATTCGGCATGCGGTCGACCATGCCATATAAATCAATTATTACTCGCCGAGCTGAGTGCTCGAGCAATGGAGCGATAAGGAAATCTTGTTTCTACTGTACCGATGCCCTATACTAGCAATTATAATTTGATTCAACAGTAATAAGGACGGAATGACCAACAATCTATTAAAATTGTCATTATGTGTACTATATTAAATTGTTGATTCGATTTGAAAAGTCGTGCTTGTTACCAAATGTGTTTATTAATTATTGCATCTTGACAGCTTTCTCTTAACTCTCATGATTTTCTTTTCCCTCATTAAATCCTTCGGACTTACCTTGTTATTGTTCTTTTATTTCCTTCCCAGATAGGTACAAAAATGGAAGGAGGGCTTATGACTTAGCCCAATGGGACTATTCATAAAAGTATTGATGGATACATGTACACATAGGTCTACCTGATGGCTAAGCTTTGATTTAGGAATGTTGCGATATGTCAAGTTTAAACTTAAGATTTGTGGTATGTATAATTGTATTTCATGAGACGACATTTTGAGCTTGTATTTAGTTGTGGCTTAACTGAGATTTTTGGGATACTGTAAGAACTTGGCATGTAATAGGGTCCCTCAATAATGCTGCTTTAAGATTTAAAATATGTTGATTTCTTTAAGTGTTATTGAAAATTTTTATGGGCTTATCGATTATGTTATATATTATGATCTAAGCTTGTATTGGTGGTACCCTAGTTTCGGGGTTATCTTGAGTGGAGTGTCACATATAGACTGTCTATTAAAGAAGAATTCCAAGTCAGTAAAGTTCGCTGGTTCCGTTCTATTGGAGTACTGCCTTAGATAAGAGGAGAGCCGTTGTATCTTGGGATTTAATTGCCAGGAGCCTTCTAACACCATGTAAGAGATAATATAACCTTAAAGAGATTGTTTGAGCAACAGACCTTCATTAATACAATTTTTGTGTTGCATTCAAGTACGCTTTCTATTCATTTCTTTGCTCAATAAAATTATTTCATGTTAAATAATTTTATATGTTTATATATTTTATTTATATGTATTTACACAAAGCACAAGCATGCGCGGTTATAATTTAATTTCCTAACAAGAAAAAAATTCCATCTTGAAAATTTGAGAAAGCTGTAAACCACTTCATATTACTCAAATTTGACACAAATAAATATCAATAGTTTTTAAAAAGAAGGACCTAAATACTAGTAGATTAAGGACAAATTTGTCCACATGCATGATTGAGTGGTTAGGTACGAGCTTGTATAGGCTCCAGAATTAATTTATGTTTTTATATCAAATAAATTAAAATTTTTAAATAAGAATTTCGTCTATTTCATTCAAATAAGGACGACAGAAATGGAATTGCTCAACGAGCCACACGTGGCATTGTATAATTAATAAATCAAAAGACGTCATTTGTCTGTTCAATCACTTATGTATAAAAGGACAAATATGTTTGTTCAATTCATTTTGATTGTACGGGAGAACTACTGTAAGTTTGTAACCCAAGAATTGTAAGAGAATTCTCATTACACATAAATTTGTAGCTGAGATTCTATAAGCACGATTATTATATTTTAGTAACACGTTCGGCCACCAACAGTACTCCCATATGTGAAATAATTAAGACACCCTCCTTAATTTCAAGCGTGCATGATACGTGCAGATCTATTCATTAATATTCCATTTCAATGATTTTATAATTTAAAATGTTTTTAAGATTAAAGCTTTAAAAATATATTTTATAATCGCCGACATATATGCAATTTATATATACATATTACCTGTAATTTTGGGGACCTCATCCAAATACTAAAGAAGAATACATGAAGTGAATAAATTATGTTTCTTACTATTCAATGAATAAGACCGTAATTAAAAGAGTACAAAATATTAATTGAATTAGGTTGCTGGATATATTATGCGTTCCTCTCACCAAGATTAATGCAGCATGGTTGGCCGTCATGTGGAGGAAAGTGTTGCACATGCAATGTTGGTGCTTATTTTATGTCATTTTAAATCTTCTATTTTATTTTATATTTTAATTTATTAAATACATATTAAATGTATCTGATTTTAAATCAATTATTTTTATAAAAAAAATTGATACACTTAATATGTATTTATGAAATGAAATAAAAGATCAAACATATACTGAAATAAAGGATCAAAACTCATGATTATATATGGCCAATCTCATTCCAAGAAATTTTTGTTACTTCAACTTTAGGGTTTGTTTCCACTGCAATAAATTGTGCATCCGAGGCATTAAAAAATGCCACATATATAGTATTATAGTAATATTTTTGCATATAGTGGCATTTTTTAAAAGTGTCATTTATGGGATATAGCTAAAGATATAAATTTCATTATTTTATTCTTTTATGGCATTAATAAAATGTCAAAAAAAATGTATTAAATGACATGTTAAAATGTTACAAAAAATACATCAAATGATGTATCAAAATGCCACAATTTTTTAAAAAATGACATTGGTAACATGCCACAAAAATTGCATGTAGTAAGATTAAAATGTCAAAAAAAAAAAAAAGTTCTTAAATGACATGTTAATGTACCAAAAAAATGCAATAAATGACATATTAAAATGCCACCAAAAGATTTTTTTTAAATGGTATACTAACATGTTACAAAAAATATAGTAAATGAGATATTAAAATGCCACTAAAAGATTCTTTAGACTAGGGATGCAAACGAACCGAGCTGAGCCGAGCCGAACTTTGACCATTTTTTCAAGCTCGAGCTCAGCTCGAGCACTTGTTCGGGCTCGGCTCAGCTCGATTCATTAGGCTCGAACTCGTAATCTAGCTATAGGCTCGAGTTCGCCTTAGGCTCGAGCTCGAAAAGTTAAATTATTTTATAAAAATAATAATTACAATTGGTATATTTTATTATATTTTTTAAATAAAAAATTATAGGCTCGCAAACCGGCTCACAAGCTTGCGAACATGAATTATTTGGCTCGAGCTCGAACACTTTTCAAGGCAACTCGTTAGGCTCATGAATTGGCTAGCTCAACTACTTTTTGTAAGACTCAAATCTAAAATTATTTGTTTGTAAGAATACGAGTTTACCACCAAACTATTTATAAATGTTCAATATATAGTTTAAAATATTAATTTTTTTTTAATTTAGACTTTGACAGTATATGTATTCAATTATTTAAATATATGTATCGATTTTATTATATAAAATAATATATTTGAAAAAGTATGAGAGATTAAATCTACGAATATAAGATATCCAAAAATGTGTGTGTGTGTGTGTCTGTGTGTGTGAGAGAGAGAGAGAGAGAGAGAGAGAGAGAGAGCATAATATATAGTCAAAGAGCGAAAAAATCAATTGGCAAAAAAAAAAAAAAACTTGAAATTTTTTACATTTTTTTAAGATATTATTAATTTAGTCAACATATTAGTTAATAAATATATTAATGATAATATATATACATATATATAAATGTAAATTTTATAATTATTGATATACCTATACTTTATTAATCAATTGAGACTAAGTATTATATTATAGGAACATTTTTTACTATTATCACTAAATTATTTTGATGTATCATTATATTGTAAAATGTCATTACGCTAGTGCTACTAAATAATTTGTGGCACCTTTTTCAAATGACACCATAAATAAATATGAGTAGAATTTTTTACCAAAAATTAGTGGCACTAGTTAAATGCTTTTGAAAGACATATATGTTGGCATTTTCAATCAAATATTACTATTTTTAATATAGTGGCACTTTATAACAACTATCACCATAGTATTCTTATGTGTCAATACACTACAAAATGCCACTAAATTAGTGCAATCAAATATTTTATGGCATTTTTTTTTCTAAATGGCATCATAAATAAATTTGAGTGATATTTAAAAAAAAAAATAATGGCACTAGTTAAATACCTTTGAGATACATTTTTGTTGGCATTTTAATCGAATGTCAATATTTTATATGCCATTTAATAATTAAATGCTACTAAATATTTTATTATAGTGATATTGTTTTACTACTACGACCATATTACTTTTTTGCATCATTATGTTAGAAAATGCCACTAAATTATAGTATCGTACTTTATGACATTTTTTTTCAAACAACACTATAACTATATATTAGAGGCATTTTTTTTTTAAAAAAATAGTCATACTAGTTAAATGTCCTTGAAATACATGTATCTCAATATTTTTCACTAATGTCACTATTTTATATGTCATTTAATAATCAAATACCACCAAATATTGTATTATAGTTGCATTCTTTTACGATTATCACCATATTATATTTTTGTGTCATTACATTATAAAATGTCGCTAAATACCAATTTTTTGTAGTGATATGAATAAAATATTTTGAATTATAGTGAAAATGATAAAATATAACTAAATTATTTTTTATATTTTGTTTTTATACTATTTAAACATGCACAAATTTGTTCTATTTTTCCTATTTTCAGAAAAAAAAAAAATATATATATATATATACACACACAATAGGATATAAATTATTAATATTTAACATCATATATAATCTTAACATAATTAAAATTTGCTAACTAATTAAACAAAAGTTTCTTCTATATTCTTATAATTTAATAATGGGATCCTAAATAAATTAAATAAAATTATATTATTTTATCCCAAAATAATTTGATTGAATGGATATAAAGAAAACAATGGAATCTGTGTAATATATTAAATCATAATTTCTCATCCCAATACTATTCGACATACATCATAGAGAAAATATTGAAACTCACAAATCATCACTCTTTTGCCAAAATATTATTTTCAATTCTTTTTCATTTATACACAACCACCTGCACGTAGCAAAACAAAATTACATATGAGAATATTATGAAAATTTTAAAAATTAAATGAATATGATACTAAACATATCTTGGTAGTTTAATGTCTTAAAGATATCTTGGTGTTAAACACTGATGCCGCCTTTTAGAATTCAAAGAAAATATATCTTAATTCTTACCTACATGAAACTGACCCCAGAGAAAGACGGGTTCTTTTCTGCAAGATGAAAATAAAGCTTCATGATCTGATAAGTGATCGAATTATTAAAATTTTTATTATTTGAAAATAGAAATTTATCAACTTCTATCTATTTTTATACAAAGTATTTTTTTTATTTTCATTTTTTATTCCTTTTAAATTTACCTTATTATCCTATTATCATATAAAACAAATTCAAATTTGATTTGACGTGAAGTATCCACTATTAGTTTACAATTAATAAAATATATATATATATATTTAAAAAATCTTTGTAAACATTAAAATAATATTAATCATCCAAATTTCAACCCTAATCATTATTTTTAGATACAGCATCCAAATACAATTTTATTTTCATTTCCCAAACTAGAAATAACTTTTCAACTTTTGAAAATAATGGAAACAAAAATTGAAAATGAAAACATATCCAAAACGGCCATTAGCATTTTGTTTTCTTTAAATCTCTCTCTGTTGTGATGCTCTTATGTTGAATTCTGCCTGTGATGTTAATTAGAGAGTAATTCCTTAAGTATAGAATAGAATCAGCCTCCTTTATAATTATTTCTTTTCATATCTAGATCAAGCCCCTCCTTAGATCATAAATGAACTCATATTGCTTGTAGATCATGCCTTCTACATGCTGCAAAAAGATGGAAATATTCATCAGTACTTGACAAAGAAAAGCAGCAAACTCAAAGGAAATAGCGTATGCATTAAGGGTTTGTTTGCTTGGGCATATAGGATTAGGAGGAATTAATATGCCAATTATACATAAGCTAAAAATGGTATTCAAAACTATGTAATCTATTATTTGTTTGGATTTTAGAAACCAGTGGTATACCATGCTTAATACTATCTATGTCAATGTGATTATACTTTGTAATGTTCAAAATTAAATGTCCTAACTTCTAAAAAGGTAAATTTCCAAAATTTGGTAGAATGCGTTGAGGATATGATTTTTATGAGGGTAAGAATGTCATTTTCATTCTTTATCATATCAAATTTGAAAAGATAGAAAATGGATCACGGCAAGATGGCTTGATCCATAAACCATCCTAGCCTATGATACCATATCAGGTCACAAAGGTATCATGGGCCATAAAAATGTGAAACAAACAAGAGATTAGGGCTGCCAACGGGTCGGATTTGGATCAAATCAGAATAATCCGAATCTGAATCCGATAACATGTATATATACCCGAATCTGAATCCGAGTCCTACAGGATCTATGCATGCCAATTCCATGTCCTGATCCAATAAAAATTCGAAACCTGATAAGAAAGTCCGATCCGATAAGAAAGTCAAAAAAAATTTGCGTTCTTTAAATTTTTATATTATTAGAAAGAACCGTCTTATAAGACATGTTATATGAGATTTCAAGATTACCTTTTAATCCAAATATAATATTTACAAAGTTAAGAGAGCTCAAATTTAGATTTTTTTCATAACTTTTTATCATATCATTGCAAAAGCTAAAGATTTAAGGCATAATCCATGGGGGTTTTATCAAATTGATCATTCGGTAATGTATATTTTACAGTGCATAAGCCATTATAAATTGTGTATTTAAGCTATAATATGAAACATACGTATATATATAATTACTTTATTAAATTAATTGCTTCAAAGAAATAAAAAAATTAGGGCATTATCAATTATAATATCACATATATTGCATTCTAGTCAAAAGCATTGATTAATATAATTTATACTATATAATTATCAATTTAATAATATATTTAATAAAATTCGGATTCGGATCTTTATCGGATCAAATTGTATAATTCCATATCCGATCCACTTATTTCGGATTATGGATATTTAGAATCGGATCTGATCTATCGGACATTTTAATCGGATAAAAATCCAAAAATTTGGATCGGATTCTGATTAAAATCCGATTCATTGACAGCCCTACAAGAGATAAAGCTTGAAAATGGATCTATCAAACTTTATCCAATGAAACATACAAGCCCTAAGGGTCCAACTCAGGACTAGATGAACCAATGCATTATGTGAAGGAAGATATGGGGATATAGCCGGGAGAAACTTCAAACAAAATAAAATTACATACTTGCAGCCATAAAATGGAGACATGAAGCTGAGTATTAATTAGAAATCTACTAGACATGCAAATTTTACACTTTGTTTGGTTTGAAGATTTTGGTAGGGAAACAAAAATGCTAAGAAAAAGAAAAAGAAAATTAAAAAAATATAAGATCTCAAGTTTATTTGGTTGTTTAAGGAAGACGAGGAAAAAAATGAAAAATTGAAGATAACGAAGGTGTTGAAGAAGGAGACAGAGTCATATAAGCTTTTCTCTCATTTTTCTTACCACTTTGGAAGAAAAAATAATTTTTTCTGATTCTATTATATTTTCATTCCCTCAAGTTTACTCTTCTTTAATATTTTCCTTACCAACTAAACAATCAAAATTATTTTCTTGAATATTTTATTTTCTTTTCCTCACCAAAATTTTTATACCAAACATGTCAAACACTAGAACAACAAGGGTAAAATTTTAAAATATTCTAAAGGGTATCAACTTAAGAAGAGGAGCATAGAGAAAATTCTGTTGTCAAGGGCTTCAATTTTGACAAAACCTCCAAGTTAATCAAGCAGCTACTAACACCTTTCTCCTTTTGAATTCAGCAATAATGTTCTTGCCAATTCCACTATTCAAGTCACACTCAGGTTTCACCATATATGCAATAATCAAGGAAATGAAAAAATACCTTCATTGTGATTGCAAAACGCTGGCCGATGAATGAGGCCATAACTTGTGATATGCCATGATCTAATGAGGTAATGATGCATCATGTTGCTCCTTCATAGACATAAAGTGAAGCTAATATATAGCAGATTTTGTCACTATTTGAGGATCCTATCCTCTGATTTAGACCTTTTCCAACAAAAGAGGCAACAGCCTGTAGTAGAAGAACAACGAGCTATCCTTAACACAGTTGAACCAATAAAAAATCATAATGCATCTTGATTTGTATTGTTGTTCAATTAGTTCTGTGGAATGATATCAAAATTACTCAAAAGAGTTTAGCCATATATAGATGAAGGTGATTATTAGCTCAAATTTTACAATATTTTCATTATACTCTTGTACTTAAATATGGTTTCTTTTTCGTTATACAGCAATACCAAAGGCTAAGCATTTTAAAATACATGCATAAATCAGCACGGGTTCCACAATCAATTCAACCACATGACCACATATCAAAAGCATCAGAACAACCTTCTACAAGATCAATTTCTCCACGATCAGCTTGAATACAGGCTCAACCATATGATCCTCTTACCATTAGCTCCATCACATTATCCTCCGCCATCAAATCCACCACAAGCACCGCTAGACCCATTGTCTTCAGATAAAAACACAAATGCACCTCTGGTATACCTTCTACCTGCTACTCAGCCTGCAACACAAGTTAACCACAAACTTCAAGTTTATTAGAGTACAATCATATTGGATGCAAGTCAAAGTAATTTTGGACGGTACAAACAATATGTATATCTAATTGTTCTTCTCGATAAAAAGCCTTCTTTTCTCAATCATAGTAATTGTATGCCGATATATTTCATTCTGTAGAGGAATTCTTTGCACCATTTTGTATTTTTTTTCCAACATTTGGTCTTCAAGTATGCAACCCATTAATAGATTGCCCAATTTGTTTTATAAAGCTTATTTGGAACTTTAAACTTGCATTGGGGTAATTCTTATTTATATTATTATTGCAGATTCCAAAACGAACCACTAATTAAGACCATTAAGTTGAGAATAAGAGATGTCTTACATTTGCTAACTTACCAATTAGAGTGCAAATAGTGGTCCGATTTGATATTCAGTATGCTCCATATATAAAAAAAGGGCATTTTCATAGGATTTTGTGAAAATTTGGCTGCTAATTCTTTTATGATCCCAATCAACTTTAAAAAGTGGAGAGAGATATGCCTAAGTCTTACCTTGATAATTGTTGGAAAAATGTAACTAAGGTATAATAACAGTATTAATAATAGTTTAATAAATATGCTGGTAATTTAATATATAAATGGATAAAATTCATGAAAAATTGACAAATTATTTTCTTGAAAGTCTCAATTTTGTTTTAAGATAAGTAAGAGCATTGCCAAGCAATACGTTCTACAAGCTATCAGAAAAAATGGGTTGGAAGTAGAATTAGGATTTAGAATAAGTTTTATGATTCTACAGGGAGAAGACATAAGCTTATGAGCAATGTTCAGAGGGCATTACATGAGATCAATGGGCCACTTAATTGTATTGATTATTGTTCAAAATTGAAGCACACGTAAAGTTGCAAGTTTATTGGCGTTATGCGATTTTGATTAGCTAGTTGTATATATTTAATGTTATAATTATAATATTTATAGCTACTTTGTAAGAAAAATGCTGGGAATGAAAAGAAACAAATTATGTCAGGCTGGAGGATGAAAATTTAATGCAAAAAGAAGGCATGAGATGGTAGTTATAGTACTTTTTAGTTAAGGGAAAATACATTTTTGGTCCTATAGTTTAACTGTGCGTACACTGTTAGACCCGAGCTTATGACATTCAATACATTTGATCCAAATTTCATTATTTTTTTAACACTTTTGGTCCTTTGCCGTTAAAATTGATGGAAAATGTCACAAATTTCATTAAATTTTAATATTTTTAAAATTCTTATTTGAATTAATTACATAGAAACCCCTAAGGTTTGACTCATTTACAAATAAACCCAAAGAAATTACAATAACTACGTAATTTTATTTCGTTTGAAATTTTTAAAGAACCGTTAGCTTTCATTAATAAATTTATTGATGTGACACTCCAATTAGAATAACCCCTAAGCTGAGATGTCACCAGTTCAATCTTAAATCTAACCTATAAGACAGTTAATAGGCCCATCAGAAAATTCTCAAAATCATCAGAGTCAGCAACACGCTTCAACTTAAGCAGACTACGACAAAAACACTATGTACATTCCCAAAAGTTGACCCATATCTTTCAACATAATATATACATACCACATATCTTGAATTCAAATTTAAGCATAACATAATGTTCAAGAGAACCCCATAACAGATATAATCAACTATTCATTTACAAAATAAACTCTCCAGTCGAAGCCTGAAGTCCATATCCATCATCAAAACCTATATGAGAAAATCAAGGATAAAATGGGAGGGTAAGTTCAAAGGACTTAGTGAGGGATAATATTCAGTAACAAGCATTAGGGATCTGTCGAGGAAGATACAACTCAACATATCATAATTCAACAATCAAAACATGAACATATCAAGATACAAACAATAACAAGTTTAGCAAATAGGAATCTCTCCTTCATTATTGCTATATGAACAGTTACAACAGTCAGGTAATAGTCAGAATAAAGCAGACCCGAATAACATATGCAATCCAACATGTCATAACAGGATAGGCATATCAGATTCTCCTTGATCCAGTAGAATTAAACGTACCCAAGCGTGACAGCTTGGTACACGGCAGATGTTGATGCCTAGGGAATAGCCCCCAGCTCGTCTCTAGTATCCAACGAATAGCCCTTACTGTATCATTGACACCCAGGGAATAGACAATAATATATGCAATCCAACAGATCATAACAGAACATATGTACTAGACATTCCTTATTCTAGTTAGTTAGTCAGCTCGGCACATGACAGATGCTGATGCCTAGGGAATAGCCCCTGACGTGTCTCATGTATCCAGGCATTCCATGGAAGACGCTGATGCCTAGGGAATAGCCCCTAACGTATCACTAACACCCAGGGAATAGCCCCTGATGTATCTTATGTATCCAAGCATTTTGCTAGGACTGACACTCGGCCCAACAAATCTCCGTACATGTATCACATGACAATTAACAGATTGCCGAAAAGGTGAGACAGTCAGACAGACAGATTCAGATAAGCCAACAAGGCTACATAACGTTGTAATGGAATAACAGATGTGCCAAGAAGGTAATGGATAACAGTACAGAACAGATAACATGACAGTAACATGCAACAGAACAGTAACAGATAACAAAATAGTAACAGATAATATAATGGAGATAGATGACAGGACAATAACAGATAACAAATGAGAGTTCTAGGCGCCAGAGCAAATATGCCAAGATCTCATCAAAAGCACACTTAATGAAATAACCCTCATAAGGGTATATGATAACATATGAGATCTCAATCAATTCACAGGTTTCAATAATCAAGATGCAGTTACAGTACAGAACCCAATCTAACCCTCTCAGGGGTTTATCACAATGACATATAGGTTTGAGAAAGTGCCAGATTAGCAGACCCTCACCTCCATAACCTTAGAAAATGTTGTCACTGACTATTGGTCCACGAGACCCACTTCTTAGTCACCTAACCAAAAGAATAAATCCATGATCAAAATACTTATTTGACCTTAATAACCTCCGTGATTACAATCTTATTATTAACAGTCTAAAATCAACAACTGCTCGATTAATACGGTAATTTTAGAGTTTGCTCGGCACTATCATTACAGAATCGCTAATTATGCCAGTCTCGATAAAAGGATAATATAACCAGGTCCTTAATTATCAAGTTAATCTTGCAACAATACACTAAATCAATAATAACAGTCTAATAATCCTTAATAACCCAATTTTATTACATAGGTCTCTAGTCCACAAAATTAGGGTTTAATCTTCCAATTAACTCGATTAATCCCAAAATAATTATAAAATAATGCAAATCTGGGTCAACTTGGTTATAAAATTTCACATGCATTGTCCATATTCTACTCCCACATCAAATTCATACATCTTCCTCAATAATAGATACACAAGATTTGAAAAGTAACATAAACGGTACAAAAACTTCAAACCCAAATCCGATTATTACCCAAGATTTCTCAATCAAAACTCTGGAATCACAAACCACTTACACCGCCATGATCATCGCGATGAGGTGAAGAATCTGCCTCAGCACTGCCACCGTCCGTAGCCGTCTGAAATGGTCAATACCACCACCAATCAAAGCCTTTCAACTCAAATAACCCAAGTTAATTTCAAGTTCCACTGCTGGGAAGACCCTCAATTTCAACTCCGATCACTTAAAGCTACCACTCGCCACCTAGCTATTTCTCTTCAATTCTGCCAGCTTCTCTACACCAATCTTTAATCCAAGGCCACCAATTTCTTCCTTGAGCTGAATCCAACAATACCCAGCACTCACATCCATGGTTCAGTCGCCGGAGTTGAGAGACCTATCACTGCCACCGTCTCTTGGCTTTGATCCTCAGCTTTTCGATGGTCCGTCAGTTAAAATTGGTATCAACGAAGTCTTGAGAAGGTAATGAAGGGAATAGTGGGTTCAGTTTTTGGTTTCGCATCATCGCCGATGGTGATCGTCAGAGGTGAAGGTGATGAGTGTGGGTGAAGGAAATGAAGAAAAGTTAAGGGAGAGTGCTATATATAAAATATCTTTCAAAAACTTTGTATTAACCCCCCAATACTCTTTCCCAATTTTCAATTGAATCCTCCAAAGTTCAACTCACTTCAATTCCAATCCCAGGACTAAGTAAGTGCCTCACATTAGCCCATTTAACCATAAATATTTCTATGCAAACCCCCAAAATTCATAAAATGTGGTCCAATTGAGTTTTGCCTATTTGCAATTTGACCCCAACACTTTCAATTTCTATGCAATTAAGTCCTTCATGTTTATTTTTCGAGCTCTAAAATTCGACAAACCAATATCTTGGTTTTTAAATCCTTACTTTCCAAAATACTAAGGTAATGTTTGTTTACAAATTATGTATTTTGGATTATATGTTTTGGGAGAATGAGTTTTGGGAGTGGGGTTGGGGTTGGGGTTGGGGTTGGGGTTGGGGAATGTGAAATTTGTATTGGGGAATGTGATGTATGTTTGTTTATGGTTTGGGAATAGTAAGAAAATTGTTTTGGAAAAATCTGATATGTTTGTTTATATTTTGGGAGGGGACAAATTCTACTATAGCAGTCAAATCAATGCCTTTTTGTTGGGGTTTGAGGGTGTAAATGGATTTTAGTAGTATTTTTTATTATGATATAGTAATAAAATATTGTGATATATAAATGTATGTATATGTGATGGTAATGATTGTGATGTAAAGAATACGGGGTTTTTGGTCATTTGCCAGTTAAATTGCAAGGACAACCTGGCCATTTTAGAAACCCATTTTGGGAGAAAAGGAAGGCACATGTTTGGTTACATTATCCCAGAACAATTTTGTTTTGGGAGAATGTAACCAAACATAGCCTAAATTTTAGGGGTGTTACATTCTTCCCCCCTTGAATAGGGTTGTACATTCAGTTTTAGGTTCGGTCGATTAACCAAAATTTTTGGTTTTTTCAAATGTAAAACCAAAATCGAACCGTTTTTTGTTTTTTTTTATTTTTTTTGGTTTTTTCAGTTTTTTTGGGTTTTTCAGTTTTTTCGGTTTTGGTTAAAACCGAATTGAAAAAAAAAACTTATTTTTTTTCCAAGAAAGTGTTATAAAAGTTTGTTTGACAAAAGTAAGTTAGTTTAATTAAAATTTTGAATTGGGTAACTTATTCTTTTAGTGCCAAAAAAATTATTTGATAAAAGTATATTGATAAAAATATTTGTTTTTAGGTGAAAAAATTGATTTAGATTACTTTTTTTTGTATATTGAAAATATTTGTTTTGATAAAATTATAATTTATCTATTCTAAACAAATACATTTAAAATATTATAAATTTAAGAAGATAAATAAATATTTTAATTATTTTATGTTATAAAAAATTTAGTATCCACATTGTGTATGCTAAAATTGCTAGCTTATAATCGTCAAGGCAGATGCACTCGATTTTTGTATATTCAAACATTAACTGCTAAGATCGAATAGCGAATTAAATCTTAAACTCAATCTACTAAAGTTAAATAGCTAATTGATCCAATGACATCATAATATAGATTGCGGATTTGTAAATTTTGTAAAAAATACAATTATAACCTTATTAAATCATCATTTCTAAAAGATAATTATGAAATATTGATAAAATTTGTATCCAAACTATCTTTTTATGTTGAATTCTCCAATTTATCCTTCAAACTATATTGTCAATTTTTGTTGTTGAAATAATTAAAATGACAAATTATGTAAATGAACAAAAATAACTTCTATTTTAGATACAAAATGGTCTTTGTTTTTATAATAATATAAATAAAATCTTTATTGGTTAGCAGATACAATATAGTACTAGTACTACTACAAGAATAGCCAAATAGGATTCAATCCCTTATCCCTTAGTTTGCAATTTAAGTTGAAATTTCAATTTTGCTCATCAACATACCATATAATATATATAATATAAGTTTAATTAATTAATTAATTTTCTTTTAATATAAAATTTTTTGATGTTCAAATCATAATCATCTATATTTTTATATGTAACGTGTATTAGTTCATATAATAAAAAAATTATGCAATTCTACCATTTAAGTTTAGAAAAAAATATCATTTTTGTTCTCTTTGTATTATAACTATTCATGTTTTTATATGTCATATATTAATATCTATATTATTTATAAAACATAGGGTTTTTAATAACTATTTTGATATATTATTTACTTCTTTTTTTCTCAATTATTTCACTTTATCAAAAAAATAATTATTATTTATCCCAAAAATTTAAAAATAAATTAACATTTACATTATTTAAAATTTTATATTTATTTATCTTAGACTTAAAAAATTTAATAAAAAATGTGAAATAAAACTTAAACTAGTAGTGATTGAATAATAAAATTTTGTATATAAAAAAATAAAAAAAATCAGTTTTTTCGGTTCGGTTAACCGAACCGGTTTTTTTGATTTTTCGGTTCTGTTTCGGTTAACCAAAAAAATCGAAAACCAATTTTTTTTTAAATGAAAAACCAAAAACCGAACCGAACTAGTTCGGTTTGGTTCGATTTTTTCAAATTTCGGTCGGTTTCTGTTTTTTTTTAACACCCCTACCCTTGAAAGAATCTAATCCCCAAGTTCTCATTTGAGTACTGTTTTGACTGGCAAAGAATAAGCAGATTCAGTCATTCGGTCTACATTCTCCTTTTAATAAATTCCACCAAAATTGCTTTTTCAAGTCCCGATACATTTTTGTGCCTCTCGGATGCATCGTGTATCTTGACTTGAGTGCCTTATCTAACATTCTCTCATCTATTTCTTTCGGCACACATATTTTTTTTTTTGGAACAGAAGAATACCTTGATTATCGGCATCGAACTCAAACTCTCCAGAACTTTAGACCTTTTCCTTCTGTTTCATTATCCATATATCATTGACTTGGGGTTCATCGATTTCATCCTATGATCCAGACTGCACTTATCTTTGCAATCCCTATTTCTATATTAATTTCAACACAGCACATGTTCTTAGGCTTTTTGATGCTTCTGCTACCAATAATGAGCCATTCCAACCCTTCGGCTTAAGGCATTGGCCACCACATTTGCTTTTTCGGGTGATATGTGATGGAAGAATTGCAGTCTTCCAGAATTTCTATCCATCAGTGTTGTCTCTTGTTCAGATCCTCATTCCAATCAAATAGTTGACCTTTCTGAGTTAATTTAGTCAACATGTCAGCTATTTCAGAAAATTTCTACACAAATCTTCGTTAATAGCTGACAAGACCCAGAAACTACGAACTTTCGTCATGTTTTTTGGTCTCTTCTAGTTGACAACTGCCTCTACCTTGGAGGGATCAACCTCTACCCCATCCTAGGATATGATATGCCCAAGAAAAACTACTTTCTTTATTCAAAATCTGCACTTGCTAAATTTTTGCATACAACTGATGCTTTCTCAAGGTTCCGAGAACTATACATAAGTGCTTTGCATGGTCTTTTCTAGTCTTCAGCTGGTAGTATACTTGTTTCAACTTCAGCTTTGAGAAGATTCTTGTTCCCTAATCATAACTGGGCAATCCAGATAAATGGTGTCTGTTATTAACCCTATTTCTAAGGGTGTTTGAGTTTCTATCTGATAAACTATAGTCTCGGGTTGCATATTTAGTTTTCGACGACATGAGATAGATATGAAAGAATGTAAAACACCAAGATCATATAAGGCATTATCATAGATTTCAAAAATGGAAACCATACCTTCTGTCACCTCATTAGGATCCGGTGCTTCTTCTCCTGTCAGGGCATAAGCCTGAGCTCGCATCCTCTATTCCCCACCAGATCCTACAACTTGCTTTCCTTTCCCTGCAGATGTGGGGCCTCTCATTGCGGGGGCAATCTTTCAGGAAGTGTTGGTCGCTTCCACAGCCCAAACACCTACCCTATTTCTTCCAGCATTACTATTCCTCATGATTAGGTGCTCTACAAAATCCACATCGCTTTTGTGGTCTCTCTTGAGTCGAATTTACCATCTCACCAAACTAAGGGGCTTGTTGGGCAGTGCTTCCAACCTGAAGCTTCGGTTGTTTTCTTCCGGTATTACTTTGCCCATTGAGGTGTATCTTTTTCTTTCGGCCCCTATCCTCAATTTTTTTGGATCTCATGCAGCTCTAACTCAAGTTGCAGTGCCTTACTTACTGCTTGGTTGAAGTTCGGCAGCTCGCAAATGCCAGGCCTTTTTTCAATTTTGGTCGCAACCCTTGCACAAACCGTCGGGTTTGTCAACCTTCATCATCTTGCATGTAGGGAGCATATTGTATCAGTCGGCTAAAAGTAGCCTCGTACTGACTTACAGACAGTGCCCCCTATATAAGATCCATAAATTCTCTTTCTCTCGCTTGTTTCACCACTTCTGGTTCATATTTACTCATGAAGTCTTGGGTGAAATTCTCCTAAGTTCGGTGGGTTCCTTTAATTGTCCACATTCGATCAATCATCTTCCACCAACTTCGAGCAGAACCTTCCAGAATAAATGTGGCAAATCAAACTCTCTGCTCATCTGCATAACGTAGTGTCTCAAAAGTATTCTCTAAACTCCCAATCCATTCTTCAGCACTTCTATCATTAGGGCCTCCTAAGAACTTCGAAGGTTGAAAATGTAGGAACTGTACCAACACCCGATCTTCAGCCATCTCATTAACAACTCTTGCTCTACCACTAAACTATTGATCCTATGGCCTAAATCTCGGTCCCCTTTGATACACATGGTCTACGATTTGCGAAACCTCTTCTTCTTGTATGGCTTGCAGATAAGCAGGTGTCTCTCGTCTTGGAGCCCGTTGGTCATTGACTAGTCGCCCGGGAGGTCTTCCCCGTCATCCAGTTCATGGTAGAGTGGGTACATCGAAACTTCCTTGAGATGCCATCAACTCTACCAACTCTCCCAAGCTTCCAAAATAAAAGAAGAAGAAATAATATGAAATAAATCAAGCTCATAGGTACACAAGTCTTAATCATCCTACAATATACTACAAGATCCCGTAGACATCCTGCAGTACCCAAACTCATCTTACTAACATCAACTGATCAAATTCATCTTAAATCCTTGAATCACACATGAATTTCCTAATACACAAAATACCTAAATTTATACTCGAACTAATCGAAACAAAAGTTCATCACAAATCCTAATGATATCCAACACTTAGGTTATCGACAAACCTAGGCTCTGATACCACTTTTGTGGCACCCATTCAGGATAACCCCAAAGCTGAGATATCACCAGTTCAGTCTTAAATCTAACTAATAAGATAGTCAATAGGCCCATCAGAAAATTCTCAAAATCATCAGAGTGAGCAACACACTTCAACTTAAGCAAACTACGACAAAGCACTATGTACATTTCCAAAAGTCAACCCATATTGTTCAACATAATATATACATACCACATATCTTGAATTCAAACTTAAGCATAACATAATGTTCAAGAGAACCCATAACACATAAAATCAACTACTCTATTACAAAATAAACTCTCTAGTATGAGCCTAAAGTCCATATCCATCCTCAAAACCTATCTGAGAAAATCAAGGATAAAATATGAGGGTAAGTCCAAAGGACTTAGTGAGGGATAATAGTCAGTAACAAGCAATAGGGATCTGTCGAGGAAGATACAACTCAATAGATCAAATTTAATTGTCAGAACATGAACATATCAAGATACAAACAATAACAAGTTTAGCAAATAGATATCTCTCCTTCGTTATTGCTCTATGTACAGTTACAATAGTCAGGTAACAGTCAGAATAAAGCAAACCCAAATAACTCATGCAATCCAACAAGTCATAACAAGATAGACATATCAGATTCTTCTTGGTACAAGAGTGTCAAACTTACCAAAGTGGGACAGCTTGGTACATCGCAGATGCCAATGCCGAGGGAATGGCCCCCGACTCATCGCTGGTACCCAGGGAGTAGCCCCTATTGTATCGCTGACACTCAGGGAATAGACAATAACATATACAATCCAACAGATCATAACAGAACATGTGTACCAGACATTCCTTATTCCAATCAGTCAGTCGATCAATCTTACCAAAATGTGATAGCTCAGTACATGACATATGCTGATGCCCAGGGAATAGCCCTTGGCTCATCGCTGATACCCAGGGAATAACCCCTAGTAGTATTGGGGATACCCAGGGAATAGCCCCTAACGTATCACTGACACCCTGGCAATAGCACCTGGCGTATCTCATGTATCCAGGCATTCCATGGCAGATGTTGATGCCCAAGGAATAGCCCCCAGCTCATCACTTATACCTAGGGAATAGCCCCTAGCGTATCGCTGACACCCGGGGAATAGGCCCTAACATATCTTATGTATCCAAGCATTCTGCTAGGATCGGCACTCAGCCCAATAAATCTCCGTACATATATCACGTGACAATTAACAAATTGCCGACAAAGCGAGATAATTAGACAAACAAATTTAGATAAGCCAACAAGGTCGCATAATGCTATAACGGAATAATAGATGTGCCGGTAAGGCAATCGATAACAGTATATAATGGATAAAATGACAGTCACAAATAATAGAACTGTAACATATAACAGAATAGTAACAGATAACAAAATGGTAATAGATAACAGAATAGAGATAGATGATATGACAGTAATAGATAACAGACGAGAGTCTTGGGCGCCAAAATAGATATGCGAATATCTCATCAGAGGCATAGTTAATTAAACAACCTTCACAAGGGGATATGATGACAAACGAGATCTCAATCAATTCATAGATTTCAATAATCAAGATGCAGTTACCAGTCTAACCCTCTAAGGGGTTTATCACAATGACAAATAGGTATAAGAAAGTGCCAGATTGGCAGACCGCACCTCCGTAGCCTCAGAAAATGTTGTCACTGACTACTGGTCCGCGAGACCTACTTCTTCGTCACCTAACCAAAAGAATAAATCCACGATCAAAATCCTTATTTGACCTTAATAACCTCCAATAATTACAATCTTACTCTTAATAGTCTAAAATCAACAACTGCTCAATTAATATGGTAATTTTAGGGTTTGCTCGGCACTATCATTACGAAATTACTAATTACACTGGTCTTAATAAAAGGATAATATAATAAGGTCCTTAATTTTCAAGTTAATCTTATGACAATATACTAAATCAATAATAATAGTCCAATAATCCTTAATAACCCAATTTTATTACTTAGGTCTCAAGTCCACAAAATTAGGGTTTAATCTTCCAATTAACTCAATTAATCCCAAAATTATCATAAAATAATGCAAATTCGGGTCTACTTGGTTATAAGATTTCACATGCATGGTCCATATTATAACTCCCACATCAAATTCTTACATCTTCCTCACCAATACATACACAAGATTCGAAAAGTAAAATAAACGATACAAAAACTTTAAGCCCAAATCCAGTAATTACCCATGATTTTCTAATCAAAACTCTAGAATCACAAACTAATTACACCACCACGATCATCACGATGAGGCAAAGAATTTGCCTCAGCACCGTCGCCATCTGCAACCGTCGGAAATGGTCAACACCACCACCAATCGAAGCCTTTCAGCTCAAATAACACAATGCCTAGGTTAATCCAAGCCCACCAACTTCTTCCTTGAGTTGAATCCAACAATACCCAGTACTTACATCCATGGTTCAGTTATCGGAGTTGAGAGACCCATCATTGTCATCATCTCTCGTCTTCGGTCCTCAGCTTTCTAGTGGTTTGCCGGTTAAAACAGAATGCATGTGGTATCAACAAAGTCCTAAGAAGGTAAGGACGGGAAGAGTGGGTTCAGTTTTTGATTTCTCGTTATTGCTGGTGGTGATCATCAGAGGTGAAGGTGATGGGTGAGGGTGAAGGAAATAAAGAAAAGTTGGGGGTAGTGCTATATATAAAACATCTTTTGAAAATTCTGTATTAACCCCCAATACTCTTTCCCAGTTTTCAATTGAGTCCTCCAAAGTTCAACCCACTTCAATTCCAATCCCTGAACTAAGTGAGTGCCTCACATTAGCCTATTTGACCATAAATATTTTCATGCAAACCCCTAGAATTCATAAAATCTAGTCCAATAGAATCTTGCCTATTTGCAATTTGACCTCAATGCTTTCAATTTTCGTGTAATTAAGTCCTTATTTATTTTTCCAGTTTTAAAATTTGACCAACCAATATCTTGGTTTCCAAATACTTACTTTCCTAATTACCAGATTTTAGCGGTGTTACAATTGACATCATTCATGTGAAAATTAAGAAATATTCTTCGATAACTTTTTCAATTATTTTTGAGATAAAAATACTCTTGGACATATTTGTAATATTTTAACTTTATACCATGCATAATTTTAACATTGTTAAATTGCTCATAATAGATTTAAATGTATTTTATTATTAATAAAATTGTTTAAATATTGAATAATTTTTAAATTCAAGTTGAATTAAAAAATAAAAATTAAAATCATAAACATATCCAAATTAATTAATCAAATTTAATTAAACTTATGTATTAATTAAAATAAAAATAAGTGAAAAATAAAAGACTACATAATTTTAACATTGTTAAATTACTCATAATAGATTTAAATATATTTTATTACTAATAAAATTGTTTAAATGTTGAATAATCTTTAAATTCAAGTTGAATTAAAAAATCAAAATTAAAACCATAAACATATATAAATTAATTAATCAAATTTATTTAACTTATTTATAAATTAAAATTAAAATAAGTGAAAAATTAAAATTAAAATTAAATCCATCTCTTGAAAGATATTTATAATTTTAAATTACATATTTCATAGGATTAAAATAATAAATATATCTAAAATAATTTAAAACTAACAATCTAATTTTAACAATTTTAGATACATAATTTGATCATTTTAATTATTTTAACAAAATTTAAATTAATAATTTTAAGTAAATAAATTATATAAGAAATTAATTATTTTGAATAATATTAAATTAATACTTAATGATAATATCTAAGTTAGTACTTAATAAATTAGTTTATAAATAAATAAATAAAAATTTAAAAAACAAAATAATAGAAAAAGGGTTTTCTTTTTCTTCCCCACCAGCCACCCCCTTTCCTTTCCCTCCAGCCCTTGCACCCACTCACAATCCTCTTCCCTCTAACCCCCCGCCAGGCGCCAGCCCACTGTTGGGCTAGTTCCCTACTTGCACCACACCATTGCCCCTCTCCCTGTCCCCCAACCCCCACCCAAGCTAAGCAAAATCCCCAACCCCCTTGTACCTACCCGCTGACCCACCCTCCCCTCCCCCAAACCCCTCGCCAGCTGGACTGGTCGCTGCCTGGCTAGGAGGGCAGCGACCAGGCTGCCTGCACATGGCCGGCCACCTAGATTTGGGTGGGGGTGGGGGTGGGGGTGGGGGTAGAGATGGGGTTTATATATAATGTATATGTATGTATGTATGTATGTAGTTATATAATAGATATATATATATGTGTGTGTGTGTGTGTGTGTGTTTAAATATATAAACATAATATAAATGTGTATTATATCCACATATGTATAAATATATATTTATTTTAAAATACTTTTTTTTATAGAGTTTTTGTGGTATCTAATTTCTAGTTTTTTAGAATGTTATATTGTGTGGGTTTTTTCATAAATAGATAAACTTTTAGGGAGTTTTTATAAATAGATAATAGTTTTCATCCAAATTTTAACGAAAAATTGGGAGGACCAAAAGTGTTAAAAAATTATGAAATTTGGATCAAATGTGTTCAATGCCATAAGATCAGGACTAACAGTGCACACACAGTTAAACTATAGGCCAAAAAAAATGTAATTTTCCCTTTTGTTAATGTTTAATTTTCTTTTTTCAAAAATTACATGCATATGGATAAGTATATTTATTGTGTTTCATTTTAAAACTTTGTCAATTGAATATGGACATATCATGGGTTGTGATCATTTATTCCTCGCAATTTATAAGCATTAATATGGATCATGGGTAAATGACATAATAAAGTAATAAGAATTAATTAATTCCATATATTAAATTTATTGATTTTCTATTCCCAACTCACATAGGAGATAGCGTTTGTATGAGCAAATTGAAAAAGAAATGAGTCATGAACTTGCTGCTAATTCTATTATTTTCCCTAATGATGTTGTTGCCAAGATCCTAGGAAGGGAGGACTTTTGTCAAATTCGACGTATGGGTTTGGGAGTGACACTCATATCTTCGTTTGGAAACACAAGCCACCAACTTCATGGTTTGAGCAGGTTTCATCAAATAGTAAATCTAGCAATTCCCGAAATGAAGATAGGTTGGTTCAATTCGAATCCGAATTGAAAATAACATAAATGCATTCAAGACCTATATTCTAATTAAAGAAGGAAGGATTCTTGATGATCTTGCTTTTAATTTTGATCCACCTTCTCTATTGGTATGTGTTTATATTTAATGCAATAATCACATTATATGATCATTGAATTGTTTATCTATTTTTATCTTTTTCCAATGCAATGAACTAATTATGTTTGTTGCATTAGTCACTTAAATGGATCAACTTGTCTAGGAGTTGCATGAGAAAAAAAAAGAACTTGTCCATGCTTTTTCTTTTCATTAATTATTTATTGCATTTGTGGTGTCTTTGGAGTCTGTGATGTATTGTAAATTGAATTGTAGCTTTATATCATTTATCTATAAAAAAAATAATCTTTTCATTTGGTATAGTGAATGAAGATAAATTATAATGTATAATGTACTATATCTTCTATTGTTGTACTATATTATTTATGCATAAGGAGGTAATCTTTGTATTTTTGTTGGTATGAATGTATTGCTAACAAAGTGTGCACTATGATTTGTGCTTTAACAATCACATAATCTCTTCACATTTTGGCATAATTGATTAATGCTTAAATGTTTAGTGGTCCGATCTTCTAAATATGTATTTACTTACATTTTCTCATAGACACAGTCGTGTGATGCAAATAATCAACATGAATCCCTTATTCTTTTCAGTAGGAAGATCTTCAAGTGCTAGTAATCAAAATCACACTAAAGCACCTCACTAGCTACTTATTTATAGTGTTTATTGACAAACACTAAGTAGTTTTTATATATATATATATATATATATATTAGAATTGGCATATGGAATTAAATTGAACATTTGTTTTAGCACTTTGTGAATTATGATGTTGGCCTTTTTTTGTTTAAAACGTTTGAACACCCTTAAAATTTGGTATTTTGAGAAATAAGGATTTATAAATCAAGGTATTGGTTGATTGGATTTTAGGGCTCTGAAAAGAAAATAAAGGACTTGATTCCAAAAATTTTGAAAGTTTTGGGGTCAAAGTGGAATTAAGAAAGACTTGATTGGACCAATTTCAAAGTTTTTTGGGGTTGCATGGTAATTATTTTGGGTCAAATGGGTCAATGTTAGGCACTCATTTTGTTAGGGACTGAATTGAATTTTGAGGAAACTTTGGAGGACTTAATTGAATCGACCCAAAGTTTGTGGGGCCAAATAGGAATTTCTAATAGTATCTCCTATAAATAGTGGAATTTGCAATTCACCCCCCATTTCATCATCTTCTTCAACCGCGACCATCTCTCTCTTCTCACTAGCAATTTCTTTCGACGACCGTTAATTCCCAAAACTAAACCATCCATCTCGTTCTTCTCACTCCCAACTTCACAACCATACCTCAAACACCCCCTTTTCCTCGGCGAGCCACCGAAAATGTGAAGACCAAGACGAGCCACGGCGAGGCTTTTGGTAGGTTTCTTTTTCCAAAGACCAAACTAAGTTTTGAGTGGTGAGATTTGTAGAGTTCAACTCAAGGAGCAATTTGGTATACTGGGCTTTGCATTTGGGCCACCGCCGGCGACGGAATCGAAAGAAAATCGACGCAGCAGTGAGTGGTGGTTTGGGTGATCAGAGCTCAAATTGAAGGGCAATTCGGCGGTTATTGGCAAATTTGAGCTAGGCATCTTGTTATTTGAGCTGAAATGTATCTTTTGGTGGTGGTTTGGGCTTTTTCCGGTGATGGTAGACGGCGATGACGGAGCTGGAACAGAATTTGCAGCTTGTCACGAAGGTCAAAATGGTGGTCTTAGTTCATGGTTTCAAGGCTCCGATAATCAGATTGTGTGTATTAGAAGTTGGATGGAATGTTTACATATATGCATATGTTGTATTATAATTCCTTCAATCTTGTATTATGAGGATTTATATATGGTTGATTTATATCTATTCCCATGCATAGATTAGGAAATCGCATAGTGGGGCTAGATTATGTATTAGTAGATGATAAGTAAGGATTAATTGAGTTAATTAAGTGATTAATTTATGATTTTATGAAATTGGAATTGAGAAATGATAATTGGGTGATTTGAGATGTTATGGGACTAAGACTTGTATATGCATGTGCCAATATGAGTTTAGTCAACTTGGATTATATTATTTTATGAAAATATTAGGAATTATCGAGTTAATAGGAAGAGAAAATCCTGATTTTATGAATTTGGGACCTAAATGGCAATGATTGGGTTATTGAGCTAATTGGCCTGTTATTGATAATTTGGGACACTGGTATGAGGTTAATTAGGTAATTAAGAAATTGATTATATTTGTTGTTTGTATCGCTAAGAACCCTGTAATTATTGAAGGCTATCGAGTCGAATAAAGATTTGATTGTGAATTTATTCCTTTGGTTAGGTTACAAATGAGTAGGTCCCGCAGACCAGTAGACTGCTGATTGTGGTAGCAGATTTTTGAGACTACGGAGGTGAGGGTCTACCAATCTAGCGCTTTTTACACTATTCGGTATTTGTGATAAAACCCTATGAGGGTTACTGTTTCTGTACTGACTGTACTGTGTTATTAAAATCTGTGAATTTGTTCAAAAACTGTTTGTTTTCTGTTAATTGACTTGTATACCCTGTGAGGGTTATTTCTTGATCATGCTCTAATTGATTCTGTTATCTGTTGGTTCTGGTGCCCAGAATCATCGATTGTTATCTCTTATTTGTCCGACTATTCTGTTATATATATGTTTTGTTATCTGTATTACTCTATATTGTTATGTACTATTATCATTTGCCTTGCCGGCACACTCATTTATCTGGTATCGGTGTTATGCTAGGAATACTCCTAGGTATCTACCGTCTGTCAGTGATATGCTAGGGATAATCCTAGGTATCTACCATCTGTCTGTGATATGCTAGGGATACTTCTAGGTATCCACCGTCTGTCTGTGATATGCTAGGGATACCTAGGTACCGTCTGTCTGTGATATGCCAAGGACACTCCTAGGTATCTACCGTCTATTAGTGATATGCTAGGGACACTCCTAGGTATCTCCCGTCTGTCTGTAACGTGCTAGGGATACTCCTACGCCTTTTGTGTGTGTCAAGCTATCATGCTTGGATATGACTAAGTGATTGGAATAAGAATTGTTCTGATATACAAGTCAAGTTGGTTCCGTTGAACTGCATATGACTCGGGTTTGTTTATTCTGATCGTTTGTACACTGTTCATGGAGTGGTAAGGAATGAAAGATTCCTATCTGCTCAAATTGTTATATATATTTGATATTGTTCTTATTCTAAACATTAATTATGATCTGTTGAGTTAATTCATCCTCAACAAATCCCTACTGGTTATGATTAAGAATAAATCTCACTGAGTCCTTTGGGCTTACCTCCCGTATTTCTTTGATTTCCTTATATAAGATTATGTGATGAACTAGAACTCCAGGCTCGGAGAGGCAAACACATTTTGTAAGAGAAAACGATTATATATGCTTATGGGTTCTTATGGGACATTTTGTATACCCTAGAGACATTGTGATACGTCATGTTGATGTTAATGTCATAAGGCATGTAACTGTTTTGTTAGATGAAAGAAAGTAAATCATGGTATGTACTTGATGGTTTGTCAAGCCAGTTAAGTTTGAAATTTCTGCTGCTTTCATAAATTAAGTTTGAAATCTTTTGGGTCTATTGCTTGTTTGTGGGTTCAATTTAAGATTGAACAGAGTGGTGCCTCAGCTTAAGTGATATCCCATGTGGGGATGCTACAAAGGTGATATCAGAGCCTAGGTTTGTCGATGACCTAGGCATTTGGTAAAATTGGGATTTGTGATTGACGTCTTATTTAGGCTAGTTTGAGTATAAATTTTGGGTACTAGGTGTATTTGGGGAGCTCCTATGTGATTCAAGGATTTAGGATGAATTTGCTTACTGTATGATGCCTATGGGATCTTACTGTACATTGTAGAATGATTAGACTTGTATGTCTATGAGTCTGACTTGATTTTATCTAATTCTTTCCTTCCTTTAATCGTAAAATCTTGGTAGAGTTGGTAGAATTGATGGCATTGCAAGGAAGTTTGGGTACAACCATCCCACATAGAACTGGACAATGGGGGAGACCTCTCGAGCAAAGGGTCGTTAACTGACAAGTTTCTAGGAGGGAAACACTTGCCTACCCACAACCGAAGCCAGACGAGGAAGTTTCCCTAACTCCTTCGATGGATCAACCCGCTACAGATCCTCTGGCAAGGCCCGATCATCAAGAAAGGCAGAGACACGGGCAACCTAACCACCAACCGAAGAATAGAGCTGGGATAGCAAAAGCAGTTGCAGAAGACCAAGCCCTGGAATGATTCCTTCGTTTTAATCCCCTGAAGTTCTTAGGAGGTCCTAATGATAGACCAGCAAAGGAATGGATCGAGAGTTAGAAAATATTTTCAAGACATTGCGTTATCAAGATGAGCGGAGGGTTCGATTTGCCATGTTTCTTTTGGAAGGTTTCCCCCAAAGTTAGTGGAATTGATCAATGATGGACGATTAAAGGAACCCACCGAACTAAGGAAAATTTCACCCGAGACTTCATGAGTAAATTTGTGCCAGAAGTTGTGAAGCAAGCAAGAGAAAGAAAGTTTATGGACTTTGTACAGGGGGCACGTTCTGTAAGTCAGTAAAGGCTATTTTTAGCCGATTGATACAATATGCTTCCTACATATAAGATGATAAAGGTCAACAGGCTCGATGATTCTTATAAAGGCTACGGCCAGAGCTTAGGCTAGGTTTAACCACTTGTGATTTGCCAAATCTCAATTTGGCAATAAGCAGGGTGCTGCAACTTGAGTCAAAGCTGCAGGAAATCTGAAAGATTGAGAATGGGGGCTGAAAGGAAAAGATGCACCTTGATGGGCAGAGTAATGTCAGAAGGAAACAGCCGAGGCTTCATGTGAGAAGTATTGCCCAACAAGTCCCTCAGTCTGGCGAGATGACATATTTGACTCAAGGAAGACCACAAAGGCTATATGGATTTTGTGGAGCATCTAGCCACGAGGAATCAGAATGCTGGAAGAAACAAGGTAGGTGCTTGGGCTGTGAAAGCGATCAACACTTCCTGAAAGAGTGCCCCAAAAGGAGAGGCGCCACCGCTACAGAAAAAGAAAAGCAGGCAGTATGAGCTCGGGCCTATGCTTTGATAGGAGAAGAAGCACCAGATCCTACTAAGATGGCAAGATGTACGGTTTCTATTTCTAAAATCTATGATAATGCCATATATGATCTTGGTGTTTTGCACTCTATACTTGTTGCATTTCCTTGAATTAAATATGCAATTCGAGATTATGGTTTAGCAGAAAAGCTTGTAAGTGCAAATACTAGATAGAAAAGGTAGATTTTCTTGGGCACATGATATCCCGAGATGGGGTAGAGATTGATCTCTCTAAGACATAGAGGGTAGTCAATCGGAAGAGACCAAAAAACTTGATAGAAGTTCGTAGTTTTCTGCGTCTTGTCGGCTGTTAATGAAAATTGTGAAAAACTTTTCTAATTAGCTAAAATGTTGACTAAATTAACTCAAAAAGGTCAATCATTTGACCAGAACAAGAATCTGAATAGGAGACATCGTTGATGGTTAGAAATTCTAGAAATTTGGGATTTCTCCATCTCTATCACCCGAAAAGGCGAATATAGTGGTCAATGCCTCGAGCCGAAGGGAGGGCTGTAATAGCTCACTTATTGGTAACAAAAGCATCAAAAAGCCTAAAAAAGCCTAAAAAATAGTGTTGTGTTAAAATTAATACAGTGAGCAGGATTGCAGAGATAAGTGCAGTCCAAATCATAAGATGAAATGCAATGAACCCTAAGCCAAAAATATATGAATGTTGAAACTAAAAGAAAGATTGGAAGTTCTGGAGGATCTGAGCTCAATACCGAACCAAGTTATTCTTCTGTTCTGTAAAAGAGATATGTGTGCCAAAAGTAGTAGAAGAGAGATTGTTAGATGTGGCACACAAGTCAAAAGGCACGATACATTCGAAAGGTGAAACTGCATCGAGATTTGAAGGAGCAATTCTGGTATAATGTAATTAAGAAAGAATGTAGATCGACTGCTCGAATCTACTTATTTTCTACCAGTCAGAACATCATTCAGATGAGAATCTGGAGACCAGATTCTTTTAAGGGGAGAGGAGTGTAACACCCCTAAAATTCGGTATTTCGAGAAATAAGGATTTAGAAATCAAGGTATTGGTGGATTGGATTTTAGGGCTCGGAAAAGAAAATAAAGGAATTGATTGCAAAAATTTTGAAAGTTTTGGGGTCAAAGTGGAATTAAGGAAGAACTTGATTGGACCAATTTCAAAGTTTTTTGGGGTTGCATGGTGATTATTTTGGATCAAAGGGGTCAATGTTAAGCACTTACTTTGTTAGGGACTGAATTGAATTTTGAGGAAACTTTGGAGGACTTAATTAAATCTAACCTAAAGTTTGTGGGGCCAAATCGAAATTTCTAATAGTGTCTCCTATAAATTGTGGAATTTGTAGTTCACCCCCCATTTCATCATCTTCTTCAACCGTGGCCATCTCTCCCTTCTCACCGGCGATTGCTTCTGGCAATCATTAATTCCCAAAACTAAACCATCAATCTCCTTTTTCTCACTCCCAATTTTACAACCATATCTCAAACACCCCTTTTCACTGGCGAGCCATTGGGAACGTGAAGACCAAGATGAGCCACGGTGGGGCTTTTGGTGGGTTTCTTTTTCTAGCGACCAAACTGAGTTTTGAGTTTTGAGATTTGTAGAGCTCAGCTCAAGGAGCATTGGTATGTTGGGTTGTGCATTTGGGCCACCGCCGGCAACGGAATCGAAAGAAAATCGACGCGATAGCAGGTGGTGGTCTGGGTGATCTGATCTCAAATTGAACAGCAATTCGGCAGTGAACGCAAAAATTGAGTTGGGCATCTTGTTATTTTAGCTTAAACGTATCTTTTGGTGGTGGTTTGGGCTTTTTTTGGCGATGGTAGACGGCGACGCGGCAGCAGCTGGAACAGAATTTGCAACTCGCCGTGATGGTCGTAACGGTAGTCTTGGTTCATGGTTTTGAGGCTTTGATAATTAGATCTTGGGTATTAGAAGTTGGATGGAATGTTTATATATATATATGCATATGTTGTATTATAATTCCTTCAATCTTTTATTATGAGGATTTATATATGGTTGATTTATATCTATTCCCATACATAGATTAAGACATCGCATAGTGGGCCTGGATTATGTATTAGTTGATGATAAGTAAGGATTAATTGAGTTTATTAAGTAATTAATCTATGATTTTATGAAATTAGAACTTGAGAAATTATAATTAGGTGGTTTTGAGCTGTTATGGGACTAAGACTTGGTATATGCATGTGTCAGTATCAGTTTAGTCAACTTGGATTATATTATTTTATGAAAATATTGGGAATTATCGAGTTAATAGGAAGAGAAAAACCTAATTTTATGAATCTAGGACCTAAATAGCAATAATTGGGTTATTGAGCTAATTAGCCTGTTATTGATAATTTGGGACACTGGTATGAGGTTAATTAGGTAATTGAGAAATTGATTATATTTATTGTTCGTATCGCTAAGAATCCTGTAATTATTGAAGGCTATCAAGGTCGAATAAATATTTGATTGTGAATTTATTCCTTTGGTTAGGTGACGAAGTAGTAGGTCCCGCAGACCACTAGACTGCTGATTGTGGTAGCAGTTTTCTGAGACTACGAATGTGAGGGTCTACCAATCTAGCGCTTTTTACATTATTCAGTATTTGTGATATTGTTTCTATACTGACTGTACTGTGTTATTGAAATCTGTGAATTTGTTCAGAAGCTGCTTGTTTTCTGTTAATTGACTTGTATACACCTGTGAGGGTTATTTCTTGATCATGCTCTGATTGATTCTGTTATCTGTTGGTTCTAGCGCCTAGAACCTTCGATTGTTATTTGTTATATGTCCTGCTGTTCTGTTATCTATTTGTTTTGTTATTTGTATTGCTCTGTATTATTCTGTACTGTTATCATTTGCCTTGCCGACACACTCATTTATCTGGTATCAGTGATATGCGAGGGATACTCCAGGTATCTACCGTCTGTCTGTGATATGCTAGGAATACTCCTAGGTATCTATCGTTTGTCAGTGATATGCTAGGGATACTCCTAGGTATCTACCGTCTGTCTGTGATGTATTAGGGACACTCCTACGCATCTTCCGTGTGTCAAGCTGTCGTGCAATATAAATATCACTAACTTAGTGCCACTAAATAATTTATGACATTTTTCTTCAAACAACACCATAACTACATGTTAGCGGCATTTTTCTAAAAAAAATTGGTGACAATAGCTAAATGCCTTTGAAATAAATTTATCTTGCCATTTTTAATCAAATGACAGTATTTTGTTTGTCATTTAATAATTAAATGTCACCAAATATTAAATCATAGTAACATTCTTTTATAACTATCACCATAATATCTTTTCATGTCATTATATTATAAAATGTCTTCAAGTTAATGCCAATAAATGTGAATTTTCTTGCAATGAAACTTAATTTACATGTATTCTACAAAATTTAAAATGTCAACACATAGTAATTTTTAAGTACATAACAAGTTAAATTCAATAAGGAACACCATTCATAAAATTAAACATGGAACACCTATAGTAAGATTAGGATTGCATAATCTCCTTTTTCGTTCAGCGACTAATGTCAATATGTATGCTCATGCGCTCTCCCTTTTCATTCAGCAACCAATACAATACAACACATTCATCTTATAAGTATGGTACTCAACTCGAATTTAGACCTCGTGTATACCAAAATCTTGCTTTTCAGCAACACCAAGAGTAATCATATCTCAAAAATAGGAAAAGCTCTTAAGTAGTAGAGTTTCAAAGGAGTTGAGTGGCTCATATTTTCTTTTAAGTTGAAAACTGTCATTACTCTAGATACTAAATTTCGTGATTATTTATGCTGTCACATCATATTGGCTAAATGTATTTTTCAGTTTCATATTATTTTCATTCTTTGTCTTCTTTTTTTTTTTTTTTTTTTTTCTTTTAAAATTGTCAACAACTTTCACTTTTTGATTGGAGAGTTCAACGTTGAAACACAATTCTCATAAAAAAAACACATCTACTTAGAACACCAAAAAACCTATCATATTCAACGCCAAGAATTAAACTTTAACTAAAAAAAAAAAACACAGAAAACATCAATCCGTTAGCCAACTGAAGAAATAATGCCTCTTCATTTACCATGAAAATATAAAGGTTAAATCATCCCAAACAAATCCATAATTCAGGTAACTCTTTTTTTTCCTTCAAAGTGAGAAGTTATGAGAACCTGTATCCTAGTGAGTAAACTCTCAAAAAAAAATTTCAATTAAAATTTAGAAAGATTTGTCCATAATAAGATCTACTACATATGATAGAATCTATTAAGGAGAAATTCCATAGATGTACATGTAGAGCAACTTGAGAATGAATTCCAATAACAAAATCAAGAATACATATATGAAAAATAATTTGGTTTTAATTGATTAAAATAGCCAGCCTTATGCTTTTTAAGAATCCACGCAATTGATTTATACAAAGGAATAACATGCAATGGGCAGCCCATTAACAAATTTCCTTGAATAAAAATACAGATGTATGAACCCCTTCTTGAAGTGCAAAAATTTTGGAATTCAGCATCCAAATACAATGATTTGGTATTAACTTTAAACGTGCTATCACATATATATTATATCCACCATTTTAAGCAATAAAATATATTCTAATTGGGGATTGTGGAAATAAATCACTGATAAGAAAAGTTACCCACAAATATAATTCTTGGTAAGTCAATGCCGGCCCTCCAACATCCAAAACATTTGCCACTGAAGAAACTGTCCAAGTAAATATTCATTATTTGATTCTCTGACCATGTCATGTATAACTTACTTTAATTTGATAATCAATTAACATTCCTCAGTCAACTGTGAAGAGCTTTATCTCAGCAAGACGGTTTCGTGGGTCGTCTACGGATTTGATTTGTTTCCTATTGTCCTCTTTTCTGCTATCTTTTTAAAGAAACATTCAACTTCAAGAAATTAGATTCATTATACTCAAAACAAAAATTGATCACTCAAAAATGGAACATTGAAGAAAAGATAAGGGAGGTTCTCGTTTGAATGTGTGGTTGAGAGAGGGAAAAATGCAATTTTAGTCCATCAACTATTGCCCATTTTGATTTCAGTCCATTGTGTTGGGGGGTTAGCATATTTAGTCCATTCTGCACAAAAAATTAGTACATTTAGTCCAATTTTTTGCAATTTTGGTCTATTGGACCAAAAATTTGAAATTGAGCCCGCAATTGTCCTAGTCAGCATCAATTAGGCTCAACTTTTGGGTGTTTTGCGCCATTTGGTAAGCCCATGCTACGTCACTCCATTTTGCTGCCACATCAGCTGGGGAAAAATATGATAATACATATGTATAATATATATAATATAATACATATAATTTAAATATATATATATAATATTTTTTATTTATCTCCCCTCACCCCCACCCACCCCCCAGCCCCCAACACCACCAGCTGCCATGGCTGCCGTTTTGTGGCCAATGGCCATGGCAGCCTTGGCTACCGGCAACCACAGGTCGCCGATAGGCAAACAGCTGCAGACGAAAACAAATGGAAAAAAAAAAAAAAAAGGCGTCGGTGGCCAAAATGGCCGCCAAGCTACCATGGCCAGATTGACCATGGCGGCCAGTGGCCAAATCTGGCCAGATCTAGCCAAGCATGCACAGTTGCCATGGCTGCCATGGTTTGGGGGGGAGGGGATGCTTGGGAGGAGTTTTTATTTTATATAAATATATATTATATATAATTTTTATGTATATGTATATATATGTTTTAGATAAATTTATATATGTATATAGGATAAATAAAAATATTATTAATAATATATAAACTTGAAATGAATCAAAGAAAAATTAAATATTATTTAGAATTATCATAATTAAGTATTTTCTAATTTTTCACATGTCATTATTTAGAAAAAAAAATTCAGTTTTTTTTTTCTTTTTCTATTGCTACAATTATTTGAAATTATTTTAACAATTGGTAATTTTTCACATACTATTTCCAAAAAAAAAAATTCAGTTTCTTTTTTTTTTTTTTTAGTTGCCATGTTTATTTGAAATTATCTTAATATTTGATATATATATAGGATATATAAACTATTATTATATATAATTTTTATTACATATATATATAATTTTTATATATATGTATATATGTTTTAGATAAATTTACATATGTATATAGGATAAATAAAAAATATTATTAATATTATATAAACTTGAAATGAATAAAAGAAAAATTAAATATTATTTAGAATTATCATAATTAAATATTTCCTAATTTTTCACATGTCATTATTTAGAAAAAAAAATTAGTTTTGTTTTTCAATTGCTACAATTATTTGAAATTATTTTAACAATTGGTAAATTTTCACATACTGTTATTTCAAAAAAAAAATATTCAGTTTTTTTTAGTTGCCATGTTTATTTGAAATTATCTTAATATTTGATATATATATATAGGATATATAAACTATTATTATATATAACTTTTATTTTATATAAATATATATTATATATAATTTTTATACATATGTATATATATTAGATAAATTTATATATGTATATAAGATAAATAAAAAATATTATTAATAATATATAAACTTGAAATGAATAAAAGAAATTTAAATATTATTTAGAATTATCATAATTAAATATTTCCTAATTTTTCACATGTCATTATTTAGAGAAAAAAATCAGTTTTTTTTTTAAAAATTGCTACAATTATTTGAAATTATTTTAATAATTGGTAATTTTTCACATACTATTATTTAAAAAAAAATCAGTTTTTTCTTAGTTGCCATGTTTATTTGAAATTATCTTAATATTTTGTAATTTTTACTTATCATTATTTTTATTAAAAAAAAATCCTTAGAATTTTTTTTTTTTTTGTGGGCTTCAACCATTATGGTGACGTGACGGCTGACAAGGATGCTGATGTGAAGCTATTTGACAAATGTCGCTAAATCTCCAATATTTAGGCCCAATCAATGCTGAGTAGGTAATTTTCCAGCCCAATTTCAAATTTTTTGGCCCGATGGACCAAAATTGCGAAAAAATGGACTAAATGTGCTAATTTTTTGTGCAAAATGAACCTAATGTGCTAACCCCCCAACACAATGGACTGAAATCAAAATGGGCAATAATTGATGGACTAAAATTACATTTTTCCCAGTTGAGAGAGGAAAGAGAAGATGGAAGTTCTGAGAATGTGGATGAGGGGTTAGAGAAACCCAGAGAATATGGAGGTTTCCATGAATGTGGGTGGTTGGTGAATGGTGGGTTTAGTGCATTACCATTATATCCTAATTCTAAACTAGGTGGTTGATAATTGAAAGAGTAAATTTGAGACATTTGAAAAATGGTATGAGAATTGTCATGAGTATATAGAAATTTCTGCTTTCACCCTTTAAACTACATTAATAGTTTTAGCTTGGGATAAAAATGGAGGATAAATTTGTAAATTTCATAAAATAACTTTCAATTTCCAATTTAGAGATAAAACATGCTTTATATATATATATATTGGTATAGATATATTAATATGTTATTTAACAAGCCCTAAACGAATCTTTAGCCAAATTTATTGAAATTAATTTAAATTTATTATGTATCGGATAAATTTCATGATTATTAAATGAGATATTTTGTACTATAAGATTATATTAATTTATAAAATAAAATTTTTGAATGAAAAAAATAAACTTTATTTATTATAATATTTCTTAACTGAAAAATAATTTTAAACTCTTTTAAATAACACATAATTATTTATTTAATATTCTTCAAAAATTAATTTTTTATATAATTTATTAATATATATTTATAGTTGGATGATTGGGGCGTCTCTCTCTCTCTCTTTATAAATAAATATATATATATATATAATATTATGATCATTTGATATTTCTAAAAATTTAATTAATACTAAAATATATATGATTTAATTTTGAAAATATGAGGTTAAAAATAATACATGAAATAATTAAATGAATTGTTAAACACTATTTAAATACATATGGAAAATAATTGTTAAATTAATTATTTTAGGCATTATTAAATATTAAACAAATAATAATTAATAATTTTTAGTGAATTAATTAGAATTATTTGATCTTACTTCTTAAATGAAATATTAGATTTTTTTATTCTTCAATGAACTTAAATGAAAATATAAACTTTAATTTTAATTTTTATAATTCTTCAAATTTTAATTACTTAAATAGAAATATAATTTTATATAATTTATAAATGACAGTTTAACTTTTTATGTGAGTGATCTTTTAAGAATAAATTGTGTGTGTGAACAACATGCACTTGTATGAACATCGTAGACTCCAAACAACCTTAGGCAAAAATTTGTAGGTTGCCCAAATTGGGATGTCGGTAAATAATTTTTTAATTAAAAATTTTATAATGTTAATATCTTTTTATTTAATTCTAAAAATTTTGTTTATCTCTTTTTATTTAATTTTATTGAAACCACCTTTTTTTCTTTTGGCTAAAATGCATTTCTAAACAACTAAAAGTTAGTGCATAATTTTTGTGTATAATTAGCTGAATGGCATTTTTGGAAGATCAAGCAAAATATACAAATATCACATTGTGGATCATTTCTCTCCACTTTTCCATTTAATGCTATTAAAATAAGGAGAGTTTGGGTTACATTTAATAGTTTAAGAGAGTGTTCGTGACTTCTACAATAGTTCAAAGGGGCAAAGTGTGTTTAACCCTAATTTTTTTTTCATCTTTTCCACTTATTCTCACAAAATCTATAATATTTTTATACTTTTTATTATTTTTAACTAGTGTTCATCGCACGTGGTTTCCACATGCATAAGTATTTTAATTCTAACGCATTTTTCATGCATGTTTACCATTTCTTATAATAACTTACTTTTTTGATATTTTAAAAAATAATAAATTTGTATAGGCTTTTCATAGTGAAGACACTATTAAATCACAAAAATCAACATGCAACGAAAATGACATAAATTATAGTTGGCTTGTTATCACATTTTACATTTATAAGAAGATTGACAACCAAATAATAATTACAAATTCAAAAAACAAATTTTATTTCACCATTTAGGCATAATCAATAACACATCAGAGCAATAGTAAATCCAAATAAACCTTTTTATCTTATTATTACAAAACATTAATATAAATAAACACTACTTAGTTATTCTTTATGCTATAAATATATAGAAGATTGCCTAGGAATTAGTAGGGAAGAATTGGATGAATGAGTGTATGCATTCATACTTTTTCCTATCTATCAAGAGAATAAGGAGGTAGCCTTTGTGTATATTAATTAATAAACCATTTTAATCATCAATCACTCTTCAAACAGACTTCAAAAATTTATTTAGAAAATTGAAAAAAAACAAAAAAAAACGGTGTAGTTTAAAAATGAGGTACCCAATAGCAAATAATTGTCATAAGTTTTTACCTAGCAAATAGAAATATTTAGCATCACACACACATACACACACAGATATATATACATATATATATATGCATATCTTGCATGTATAGAAAGTCGAAATTAAAGAATTGTCAAGCATTTCTCAATTGTATGAAGGCATGAAGCAACACATATGTTATCTAGTGCCTTCCATATGCTAGTTGTCACAGAAAAAACTCATGTAATTACACACTAATTATTGTTTTACCATACAAATGTTTGAATGAAGTAAATAGTTCTTTGGCAAAATCTTGAACTCCACAATTTGAAAGTGATGGAACTGGATATGTAGATGTTACTTCCAATGCTTTAGTAGACTTACATAATGCCCTGCAAGAGGATTCTCGCATAAATGAATTTTCTATATTTCTTCCAATATCATTCATGGATACTAAATTCAATCACCAATAAATAGGTAAGATTTTGAGATACATTAACGTAATATCAGAAAATCAAATCTTTTTAATAATAAATTATGAGTAGTTGACATAGTCAAAACAAATTCAAATATATGATAGCGAGAACTTATAAGAAAGTACCACATAGCTACTTAGAGCTTCACTTCATTAATGACAACTTCAAAAATAATTTATTTTTAATGCATCACCTGAACTAATCAAACACTCAGATCCACAACTTCAAAAATATAAAAATCAGAATCCAAGAACTCAGATTTAAGTGAATTAAAGATACCCAATAGCCCCTTCAAACTAACAAATTTAGATGTAAAAGCTCAATGCCCAACAAACTTTCCTTTTAGAACTTATCATCAGATTTTCCAGCTAAAACACCTTCTCTCCATCCAATTATAAGTCGTTTCGAATGCCACATTGGCACATTCATAGCATCATATTTGAACATAAAACATTGCATAATTGGTCGATTAACTAAGCATGAGACCATTTTTCAATAAAGAATAGATATGTAAAACAAATGTACCTAAGAAAATATAGCTCTTGATAAGTCAAACTCCAAAAGAACTGCATACTCATGTAAGAATAAATGTACAACTTAATTTGAATTTAAGAATCAACTGAAAAAAAAGTAATTTTAAAAGATCAAGTAGTGAATAAAAATAAAAAATTCTTGCATTACAAATTCAAATGAACCTGCAGCAACCAATTCACCTCCAGTCGCATCTTCTTTAGTGAAAATCAAGAAAACTGTAGATTCCTAAAGATACTCCAGATTTTTAGAATTTGTTTTCGCATCTATTAACCCAAGTTCATCTAAGGGTTTTGCTAAGGCTTTGAGATCCAAAAATACGCTAAAATTTTTTATAAATGACGAACCAAATTATGGAATAGAGAGCTTCTTTATTTCGCGCGATGGTTTTACAAACACTAAAGGTAATAAAATAATTTCTACTTGTTTGCACCAAAAATACCATAATTCTAAGTATGCACTGCTGATTCAGGCAAATTACCTAGCAAAAGACAATAGTATTCTATTTCCTTAGTTTATAAGGAAAAGTTCTATAAAGTTACCTCCATATAAATCATTTGTTTGAAGGGAATGCCAGAGTCAAGTCTCGCCAATCGAAATGCATTTTGATCCATTGATTGCGGCCGACTTTTTTACAATGTTTAGTATGATTTTCTCGTATGCACTCTTCAATGCTTCTACTTCTATAGAAGAAAAAGAAAAAGAAAAAAAACAGCTAAAATACGCCTAATTCATGGTCACCTTGGTAATTTGTGCGTGTTTATCCAGGCCGCAACTTTGCCATGGTTTGAGATGATTCGCATAATTAGAAGCTCTGCATACACAAGATGCTATGTTAATGCGAAGAGAAGCAATATTTGATATCTACATTCAAAAAATTAGATTGATTATACCCACAAACAAAAATTAATCACTTAAAAGTGGAGAACAAAAACCCTTATATGCTAGCTTTAGATGTATTTGGAGTTTAAATCGAGCAAATATGAATTGCAATAGCAGTTAAGAAATGGCGTCTATTACTATTATGGAACTTGTGTTTACCATCAATCATTGCCGGGGGATTTCATTTTGAAGTAGAGAGAGAATATATGCGTTTTGAGAAAGTGGGTTGCGGAGATGGTCGATGGAAGATTAGGAATGTGGGTTGTGGATTTTAGTAGAATTTTACAATTATAACCGAATTTTCAATTTCATGCCAGAAATGTAAGAGGGTAAATTTGGAACTTTAAAAAATGGTATGAGAACTGTCATGAGTTTATATAATTTTCAATTTCACCCTTTATCTAACACTAATAATTTAGCTGGCAAAAAAAGTGAAGGATAATTTTGTAAAAGTACTCAAATAACTTCCACTTTAGAGAGAAAAGCGGGCTTTGTTTTCGTAATAGTATAGATAAATATTTTTATTATCTATGGATATTTTTGTTAAAATTTATTATAAGAATTGGAGTTGGAGTGCCTGAAGGTAATTGTAAAGTTCTAATATTTTAATAAAATTATAATATTGTGTGTTTCTCCATAAAATATTTGCTTGCATCATTCGTAACTAAAAATTGGACTAGTAACCTATTCCGAAAAAAGACTTATAAATAGTTAAGAAATATTTTCATAAAGTTTGCAAGTGAAAAGTATGTTTTGCTGCACTATTTTCACACACACACATATCACTACAAAAAAAAAGGGTATTAGTGATCGAAAAATCGATCACTAAATATGTAAAAATCGGTCACTAACAGGTTTAGTGACCGATCCGATCGGTCACTAAAACCCTCGTCACTAATTTATCTCGGTCACTAATTCGGTCACTAATTAGTGACCGACGTTTATCGGTCACTGATTAGTGACCAATTAGTGACCGAAATGGTGGTCACTAATTATTTAAAAAGAATTGTGTATGTTATTAGGCGGTCACTAATTCGGTCACTGATCAGTGACCGATTAGTGACCGCATATTTCGGTCACTAATTTTAATGAGTAAAATTATTGCTCTTCAACTTTGCTTCCTCCTGAATTCGAACTCAAGACCTTTGCTATGCTCAAATGAGTAACTGACCACTACACCACATACATTTTCATACATTTGTCTCAATAATATAATATATATATATAATATTTACAAATTAAAAAGTAATTATAATATTCTTATGTATAAGTTACTATTATTTTTCATTTTAAAATTGAACAAAAATAGCAATTATTCATTTAATATTTGTGTAATATTTATTCAATATAATAACACACTGTTTTTTTATTTATAACTATTACTTTTAAATTATAGGTATATTTTATCATAATATATTATAAACATATTTAAAATAGTATATACATATATACTAATATGCATAGTGATAAATAGTTTTTTATATATAATAAATACTAATATTTATTACTATTTATAGTAGTAAATAGTTTACACATATATATGGTATATGTATATATACTTATACATACAAATTAATATATAATATTATTAATTATATTATAAATATTTATTGATAACTATTACTTTAAAATTTTAGGTATATTTTATCATAATATATTATTAACATATTAAAAATAGTATATACATACTAATATGTATAGTAATAAATAGTTTTTTTCTTTTTTTGTATAATAAATAGTTTATAATAAATACTAATATTTATTAATATTTATAGTAACACATAGATTACACATATATATGATAATACGTATATATGCTTATACATACGAATTAATATATATTATTATTATTAATTATATTATAAGTATTTATTTACTCATAATACATGTATATATATTATTGATGTGTATATATTAATTAATTCTCATTTTTTTTCTTTGTATAAGAATATCATTCTTGTTTATTTCTTTGTGTATCTATATATATATATATATTAATAAATTAATGTTCAATTATATGGATATTATATAGAAATATTTAGTGGTTATATATTTGTATATGTACGTATATTTTTATATTTTTTATATATACATATATATTATTATCAAATATATATATGTTAATAGCAAACACAATATTTTATTACTTATATAAGTGTTACATAAATTTTATGCTTTCATATTACATGAATATACAAAAAATAAAATTTTATATTTTTGACCGTTTATTAATTGAAAAACATGGTGATCAATTAGTGACCGAACTCTTAATTCGGTCACTAATTAGTGACCGAATTAGTGACTACTTTGTGCGGTCACTAATATTAGTGACCGAAAAAAGAGTTCGGTCACTAATTAGTGACCGAATTAGTGACTGCTTAGTTCGGTCACTAATTAGTGACCGAATTAGTGACTACTTTGTGCGGTCACTAATATTAGTGACCGAAAAAAGAGTTCGGTCACTAATTAGTGACCGATTTAGTGACCACTTTTTTTCGGTCACTGATCAGTCACTAATTTTTTTAAAACATTATATTTAAATTGATTACTAATCAATCATTAATCAGTCACCAATCGGTCACTAAAGCTCATTTTTTTGGTAGTGTATGTATATGCATGCATCTATCGTATTATGTGTATGTTTTATATGGTTGATTGTTCCTAATAAATACATGCACAATCAATTTAAGACACATAATATTATAGGTGATTGCAGATACTTGATTTGCTATATTGATATTTCTTCACCATGTTATATTAGTATTTTCATTTGTATCTAGCTATAAAAATGCATGTATAGTTAGTGGACTTTTTGTAACAATATAAAAATTGTTGCTTTCTTCAAATATTCTATTTTTATAATTTAACTGTTTGTTGAATTTGTTTGGCTAGGGCATGATTTATTTGATACTTTTGGTTGTTAGTTTTGCTTTGGAGCTAGTTGTTGTTATTATTATTATTATTATTATTTTGGGAAAGAAAATATTATATTAGGTGGGTTTACGTGATATTGGATGGTTTTTATGGTTTAGATTATAATTTAAGGGCTATTTCAGTCAGTATCATATTGTTATCATTTTAGTCAAAGACCATTGGCATAGTCTTCCTGAAATGTGGGCGTTAGGAAACTTCAAAAAAGAAAAGAAAATGGACATAGCCTGAGAATTAAGTTCTTATGTCAAACATGTAAACGAGTTTTATCTGTATAGAACCATAGTCCTGCGAGAACACTTCTGCTATGGGTGACTTTTATAAAAAATATATTCACTTAAGAATGATATATGTATAATTTTTTCATTATTTCTTTTTTTCTCTACTTGGGAGGTTATCCATTGAATAGGTCCCTATAAGTCGTTCTTTTTAGGTCAATTGCTTCCCTTTTTTTCTTCTTTGCTTCCAAAAAGCAACTAGTTCAGAAGTGAATTAGTTTAGCGGTCAATTAGTCTAATGAATATGATATGACTCTTATAATTCTATGTGTTTTTTTATTTATACACATGCACGTTAAGATTTTGCGAGTTTTGAGTTCCTCACCTCATACTTTATATATGAAACTTATGTTATTCAGGCAAATAGTCACTCAGCACAATTGTATGTATAAATTTTAGAATTTGAACCCTAACAAACCCTTAGTGTATATATATATATATGTAATATAAATAAAACAAGGTGAGTTTTATCATTATAAATAACCTATAATTAAATAGAAAGTCAAACTTCAATCTAGTGAATCGATTCAATTTTCTTGTAATCACGAAATAAAATTTTTATATGTTTTTATCAAAATTATAAAAAGTCTTCAATTTGAAATTAATGAAAATTCAAATGGAGGATAGTTTATAAAATTTTCAATTTCTTTATAAATTCTCTTAATCTGTTTGCTATTAAACTTTTTTATTTTCAGTATGAGAATATAAGATAAGTCGAGTTGACTCGATTATAGCTCAATTTGAACTCATATTTATACTTTTTTAAGCTTGTGCTTGAGTTTTACAATTAGTCAAACTCAAGCTCTAAATTTAGTTGTTCAACAACTTGAAGTTGTTTATTTTTAAATTTGTTTATATTTTAATTCAATAATATTATATATCATTAATTTACATTTTATTCACTTGTTTGTCTGATTCATTCTCTTTCTTTTTCTTTTGAGCTTGAACAAGTAAATAAGGACTATTGAACCAGAGCCTACAATTTTGTCAAACTCCTCTCATTTACACCCTTATTCCAATGAAATCATAATTTTTCGTTTTTAACAAAATTCCTATATTAATTTTTTCAGCATATGATTCATTTATGCCATGCACCATTACAAAAAATTATTGAATAATCACCTATAAATATTGACTTATGCTAAAATATATGTAATTACATTATAAACAATCATTTAATTGAGGCCCATATACTAATAAATAAATTTTAATTGTCAATTTTTTGTCTAGGCTTAATTAGTGAAAAAAAATATGTTGCGTAATTTACTATGAATATAGCTAGTGCAATACTGAAAAAGTAATGAACCCAATTAATTGGTTGAAAAGAATTTAAGATAACTTAGGCTTTGTTTGGATATGTTTATCAGGAACAACATTATTTTGGGGAAACATAACCAACATATTTCAATTTTTCTTTCAAAATACACATTTTTCAATATATACATACATATATTATATATATTATTATTATTCTAATATTAAAAAAATCACTCAATTCTATTTTCATTCCAAAAATAACAAAAAAATCAATTTTATATTTTTGAATAATTTATTCTCCCAAAATACATGATAAATACATAATAAAATCAATCAAAAAACATAATCAAACATTCCCTTAAATTTCATAATAATGCAACATTTTTTTGCCTTTTTTTTGGCTCAGGGTTCTTTTAATTTTCAATATGATATGACTACTCTATTGTGTGTTTGCATTTCCCCCCAACAAAAAATTAAAAAAAAAAAAAAAAAACAACTTAAAATACGCCAAAAGGCGAATCATCAAGCAAAAGCAGGGGCTGTAAGAACGCCACGTGGACGGTCAGATTTCGCCACAACAGACTCGACCCACAATGTTAGGTCAATATTAGGTAGAGTCTTGCGGCCTTGCCCCAGCAAATTATCTTGATATCTTCTCAGAAGAATAAGATCATACTTGTCTCTCTTCAAACCCTAGAAGTTTCTCTCTCTAGAAAAAAAAAAATTCTCTCTCTTGAATTCTCGCATAATCCTGAGATGGAGATGGAACGCGTGACGGAGCTCACGATGGATCGGCGTCCCAGAAAAAGGGCGCGTTTGGGCTGGGATGTTCTTCCTCAAGCCCCTAAGGTACTTTCGATTTGTTCTCTAAATTCTTGGATTTGTTCATTACTTTTGGTTTTTTTTGTAGATCTGATGGAAAATTATGATTTTATTGGATCAGGTATGGATAAAGTTTTAATCTTTGTGTGATTGTTTAGGGGATGTTAAATGTTTTAGATCTAAGTGTTTTCTCATGGTTTGGAATCGATCTATGTGTTCTATTCTTTTCTTTCTTTTAAGATCTGACGTTTGGAGGAGGTTCTGATATTGAATTAGAGGGTTTCCTTTAAATTTGGGAGAGATTATTTTATCTGTATCAATTATATATATAAGAAAAGGAAGCCGCGGTAGAATTAGTTAGGTGAGAACCAGAACATGTGTTTTGTGTTTGGTTTTGCATCTTGACACCAAGATTGTATTTTTATGATGTCTAAATGTCGATTATTGGATATTTCACCAAGTTATTGAACTTCTATGCTTTTCTGTGAATAGTATTCTATGTTTTGGTTTCTCTTGGCTCGATTTATGGAATAGAGTGTGTTTGGTATGGTGCGCAATGGAGTGGAGGAGGTAAACAAAATTAACAATTTTTGATATTAAGGAAAATATGAATGAATGCCTGTGTGTAGGCTCAGCTAGGATTGTTTTCTGGACAAGAGATTGGGATTGTGACAAGCTATGCACCTTCAAAGGCACTCTCGGACCATCATAATTCTCTGTTTGTTAAGGGCATGGCTCGAAATGGTTCTCCCCCATGGCGAGAAGATGACAAAGATGGCCATTATATGTTTGAGATCGGAGAAAATTTAACTTCTCGCTGTAACTACCTTTACTATCATCAGAACCTGTTTTTTTTATTATTGCCTCCATCATCTAATGGACTATGTTGATGAATTCAACTTAGTTAAAACTACTATGAAAGAAGAATTTAGTTCTATTTTGGAATCTGTGGTTATGTTTTCCCCAATTTGGGATAACATTTGAATATACCATAATCATAAGTTTTCAAATGTTTGAAAATTTCCCTTTTGATTAATGAAGTAAAAGAAAACATTTGCCTTGTGACACAATTGTTTTTTAATTATATATTCCTTATTCTTACTTTGGTTTTGGTTCTGTTTATTTGCAGACAAAATTCACAGCAAGATGGGTGAAGGTATGCTGATTTGGCTGCTTCTTTTGCATATATATTATGCTATATAGGCCTCTAATAATTGAGATTCTTTCATGCAGGTACCTTTGGCCAGGTTTTGGAGTGCTGGGATAGGGAAAGAAAGGAAATGGTAGCTATTAAAATTGTTCGTGGCATTAAGAAGTATCGTGAAGCAGCAATGATTGAGGTAGAAGTGCTTCAACAACTTGGTAGACATGACAAAGGTGGAAATCGGTGAGTTCCTAGTTCGACTCCATGGCAATATTACCACTCTTTTGGGCTTTTGTAAATAATTGCACAGTGGTGTTGAACAAGTTTATTCCTTGCAGTTGTGTTCAAATACGGAACTGGTTTGACTATCGTAACCATATCTGTATTGTAAGTATATAATTGATTTGGTGGATTAATTTCCCCAATCTAATGAATGTTATAGGGATTAAATTTGTCAATGAACTTAAATGGTTTCAACAGGTCTTTGAGAAGCTTGGACCAAGCTTATACGATTTCCTTCGCAAAAACAATTATCGCTCATTTCCCATTGATCTTGTCCGTGAGATTGGCAGACAACTGTTGGAATGTGTAGCATGTGTGTAAATAGTTTCTCCTCATCCATTATAATGTTCTTATATAAAAGATTCTATAAATGGGATATTAATAGGCAGATACTTTTTGATAGAAGAAGGCATCATTTGGCATCGTATCTCATCTCTTTTAATTGACAAACCTAAGATCTGAAGTTTGTCGTATGCTGTTGTGTTGACTGTTTCTCTATTACCCCAGTTATGCATGATTTGCACCTCATCCATACGGACTTGAAGCCTGAAAATATTCTTCTTGTCTCACCGGAGTACTTAAAAGTTCCTGACTACAAGGTAGTTTGTGTGGCCTGGGCATTTAAGTAGACTGCAAGTGATGTAATTTCCAGTTTGTTTGTTGTGTATTCTCCTCTTTTCATATCTTCTTTATATGCGCTACAGGTTTCTTCAAGGTCTCCCAAGGACGGTTCATATTACAAGAGAATCCCAAAGTCAAGTGCTATTAAAGTAATTGATTTTGGTAGCACAACCTATGACAGGCAGGACCAGTCGTACATTGTATCAACTCGACATTATCGTGCTCCTGAAGTCATTTTAGGTAGTGAATTTTACAAATGCTTGTCTGTTGGTGGGTACATATGTTTTTTCCAAAATAGTACTTACGCTCTGGTTTCTTTTTGGCTGTCAGGACTTGGATGGAGTTACCCTTGCGATATATGGAGTGTGGGCTGTATTTTGGTGGAGCTTTGCTCGGTATGCTATTTTAATGCTAAGCATATGGTTTGTGGTAGTGTGCGATGACATTGTTCTCTAATTTTGTGCATAATTACTTGTCTATCTCCTGTACAGGGTGAAGCATTGTTCCAAACACATGAGAACTTGGAGCACCTTGCAATGATGGAGAGAGTCCTTGGCCCCTTGCCCCAGCACATGTTGAAAAAAGCAGAGTAAGCTATAGCTTCTGTTCCTGTCGTGATAGTGAAACAAAATGTATAAACAAATGCTAAGTCACCTTGATGCATGCTTTTTCAGCCGACATGCAGAGAAGTATGTGAGAAGGGGTAGGTTAGACTGGCCAGACGGGGCGACATCTAGAGATAGTATTAAAGCTGTTTTGAAGTTGCCCAGACTCCAGAATATGATAATGCAACATGTAGATCACTCTGCAGGAGATCTTATTCATCTATTACAGGGACTTCTTAGATATGATTCTGCAGAAAGGTTATCGGCTCGGGAGGCCTTAAGGCACCCTTTCTTCACCAGGGATCAACTAAGAAGGTATTGAGAGCCCGTGGGTAGTGAACTATTTTGGGATATGCCGGGGAAGATTATGCAATGCAAGTTCCAACGAAGCATGGATTGTACTTAACTTGTATAGAAGGCAGACCAGGACAGCGCAAGGATTTATCAAGAAAGGCCAAACTGTTGCTGCTGTCCATGAACTGTGTACATAGATCCTCATTATATGAGGAGTGTGATCCATGCTTTTATTTTTTTTCACCATCTCTCCTTTTCCTCCATTTGTTCTCTGATTATTGTCAATATAGTAAGATTTTGGAGTGTGATGAGCAAGTAGCTGAGTGACAAATGGAAATAAATTCAACTTATCGCCTCTATTGTCTGCTTCTAGAATCCTCCTTTGCTCTTCATGCTAACAGGCCGAATTAGAAGTGCTTTTTTTTTGTGTATTCTTCATAAATTAGCATTTATATATGGATGTAGGAGGATCTATTTGGAAAGTAAGAAGCCCTCTGACATCTCTTCATCTGTAAATAATTCTCAATGTGAAAACAGAGTTAGGGAGCTGATCTTTGAATAGAAAAAAGAGGGGATTTGCAGCCCTTGTTTTTTGGAAGATTTATCTTGTGTTTGGTACTGTATGGTTTTACTCTGCAAGAATTCCGAATTATTTTCTTGAATCTCATTTTTTTCATCATAAATGATCCGCTAGCTGCGAAATGATTTGGATCAATAGGAAAATTCCAATTCATTAAACATTTCGATACAATTAAATAGAAAGATCCAAGGGCACCATATTCTAGGAGCTCAAATTATGTGATTGAATAAATTCTCCTTTATCTGTTGCATTGCAGGTCAAGGCTCCTCCCCCTTCCCTTTTTCAAACTTCGATTCATATTTTTCATAGAGAAATCTCTAATAAAAAATAGAACAAGATCTATTTTGTATCATATCTAATGATTCCTTGGTTTGGGTCGAAGAAGCAATGTAACTTGATTATTATCAAATGGAATGCAATCTTTTTCTATATGTGAAGATTCCACTAGAGCACCTTCTACTTTTAATAGGCCATAAACTGGGTTTGAATCATTTTCAATGAGTCCATAAGAAGTGATCCTATTTTTTTCATTGGGTTCGGGTAGAGACAAAAGATCTTGAGTGACCAATCTAGCAGAACAACTGAAAAGATAAAGAAGTATTATTAATTTCTTCATGCTCATTCCAAGTTCAAAGTACCATTGTACAAATAAGAATCCCTTTCGTTACGTAATTTCTTCTTCATATGGATAGATATAGGATTTATGGGACAATTACTTAGAGGTATATTTTGTGCTACAACCCTTCCTATCTGATACAAAGGGATCCCATGATTCTGAACCGATCTTAACTAGGATTGCAAATCCCAAGTTTGTCTATGAAGAGCGGATCTAATTGTATTAGTGCCTATAATTTGGTTTTATTTTCAGGACCCATCTCTATTTTTAGTCATTTTTAAGAGTTGAAAAAGTAGTTATAATTTTGAAATAAAAGTGGAAATGTGTTTGGATGAATTGTTGGAAAGTAATGATTATAGTAGGTATATGGTTGAAAATATAGTTGTTTTATATTTTTTTTATGTTTAGAAAAACTTATTTTAGAAATTTACGTATATTTTATTAATTTTAAAATGATAATATGTATTTTATTTTAAATCAAATTTGAATTTGATTGATGTAATAATATGATAATAAGGTAGATTTAAAAAGAGTTTGAAAATGAAAATAAGAATATTTTGAGTTCAAATAGGGAGAAAGTGATAATTTTTATTTTTTATCCCCAGATAAAAATAGAAATGGGTCTTAGAAGTGAAATCAAACGGTTGATGGAATAAAAAATAAAAATAATATTAATAAAGAAAAGAGTACGGTCGATGGCTTAAAGCAAATTGGTTTGAACTGGCATATCCGAGAGGATATCCCCTTGTGGAGCATAATATGATAATGAAGAATTCCTTTTGGATTAAATGTCTTTTGGTCAGTGAGGAATCTCTTTTGGAGCATATGCCTCAGGTAATCCAAGGAATAGCTGGACAGCCCAACAAGAAGGGTGAATTACAATTTACCTTCGGTAAAAATTGAAATCGGTAAAATCTTCTCTGTGATAAAAGAATAGGCACTGAAAACACATGTTAAAAAGGGGGGGGGGGGGGGGGGGGGGTGGAGGGGGAAAGAAAATTCCTAACTCATTTCATTCGGAAGTGTAATTCATTTGCATGTTTTGCTATGGAGATGTATTTTGACAGACTAATGTTCATTTACGCTTATTGTTGGATATATAAAAACTGTATAGGCTATGTTTCTTGTTTTTATCCTTTTCTTCTCTTATATATTTCTATTAACTTTTAATTCCTAATTTTAATTTTATATACATACATTCTTATCTTTTTTTTTTTTTTTCTTCTCCTATTTCAATATGTTAAAATAACTTATTAATTTTATATCAAAGGGTTAAACAAATGTGGTGTACTCACAAAGCATGAGAACCAAACAGAATCATCAGAAGCACCCTTGGTACTAAAAGCAAACCTCAGCATTTCTACGTTAGAATGTTATCGTGGGTATGCAGATGTATTGGTTATGATAACTCATCAGAGAAGTTCTGTGATCCACTGGAGTCTTACAGTCTGTTTGGTTTTATTTTCAAAGCATTTTCAGTTTTCATGTATTTCTAAAAGTTTGGAAGTTAGTTATAAAACACAAATGGAAATTAAAATGTATTTGGATAGAATGTTGAAAAGTAATGATTAAAATACGTTATATGATTGAAAAGTAGGTTAATTTATATTTTTTTATGTTTAAAAAGATTTATTTTTAAAAAATATATATATATATATTTTATTAATTTGAAAATGATATTGTGTACTTTATATCAAATCAAATTTGAATTTGATTGATGTAATAGTAGGATAATATGGTAGGTTTAGAAAGACTTTTGAGAAGAAAATATTTACTTTTTCTAAAAAAAGTTGTAGACATATCAATTTTTAGCCAATGGAGAAGTGACACATGTAAAATAATATGCTAGATATTAATTTAAAATTTCTATTTGTTTCTTGAAAATTTATTAAATTTAATTCCAGAAAATAAATAGTTAATTTTAATTAATACTCTAGTATTTATTTTATATTCAAATCAAATATTGATAAGTGTCAAATATGAAGTGTATATATCTATAAACCAATCAAATCAAATATATTTGATATTATTTGTTGATATTTGATATTATTTCTTGATATCTGGTATTATCTCTTGATATTTTGATCTTGATAATCTGATATTATCTCTTGATATTTAATATTATCTTATCAAAAAGATAACTATAAAAGAAATTCAAGTCAATCTGAAAGTCTCCCATCAAACATCTATATAAAGGGGTGACCAAAGCTCATTCAACACACAACACAAATTCCAGCAAGTGAGAGGAACTTTGAAGGAGCCCAGCAATTCTCCCAATCAAATTTAAGGAGATTCACGGCGTTTAAAGCATTCTTCGTGGAGCTCATTGGCGTTATTTTAGGAGATCCACGATATTTAAAGCGTTCTTTGCGGAGCTCATACATTTTGGCATTTGATTCAATATTAAGGTCCGAAACGCTCTAATTGACGTCATTTCTTCAAATCAAATTTAAGGAGATCTAGGCGTTCAAGGCCTTTTTTGCGGAGCTCATTAAATTTAAGATTATATTTAGAAGGGAAGAATCAGAGGATTATATTGGATATTAGATCCATAATTGATAGATTTTTATTTTATTTTATTTGTATGATATTTCTTGTCTTATAATTTTATTTATTATAGACAAAGAAATTTATGCTTACAAAATTATTTGTTTTTATTTTTTATTTTCAAATGAAAATGAAAATTAAAATGGGGCTTGAAAATGAAAACAAACGGGTTGTTAATATTAGTGTGTGTGTGTAAGTGAGAAATGAGAAATGAGAAATGAGAAATGAGAACAAGGAAAATACAATCAAGCAGTATTTTGTTTCTTTGGAGATACGACCTATAAAAATATCAGACAAATGGCTCGAATACTTAAATCCCTTTGCCTGAGGCCCTGAACTGCCAGGCTGGCTCTCCAGCAACCATGAATAGCACCCAAAACCAACAGAAATTGAAAACAAATAAGTGATTTTCTAGCAAGCCTTTAAAAGGACTGCATAAGCACAGGGGAGACTTCATTGTTGCCAAATTACGTTCGAAAGAGGAATTAAATTATATTAAGTGATTCCAGGGCATAGCCCAGAAAACTCAAAAAACAAGAAAGGGATCTTAATACCCCTGTAATTGACCAAAGCCCAGGCCTAAAGTAAAGTCAAAGAATAGAAAAAAGAGAACAAAAAAACAAAAAAAAAAAAGAACATCGTAAAATCCAAAAGAAAGAACCTGTCTTTATCAAATTCTCAAATGCTAAACCAAAATTGCCCCCCTATTGTGCAAAAAAAAAAAAAAAAGAAAAAGGAGAAAACCCCAACTTCCTTCTCAAAACTCCCGACTTCGCATTTTCCCCTCATCACCATCCGATACTGAGATAAACAAATGTGTAATAGGGTGTAAAGCTTTACCTCTGCAGAGAGCCAAATACTTTTCACAGAAGACATCACCTTTCACAGAAAAGCATTCAATAGAGAGGTACCAAAGGGACAGCTGGCTGTACAAGAACCAACAGCAGCAGCCTCATTCCTCCTCCTCGTGCCCACTCCTCCCTGATCAAGAATTTATTAGGGACCATGATATAGCTTCGCAGCTTTCAGAGTTAAGGAAACTAATTGAAGTTTTGAGAGAAAAGAGAGAAGATGAAAATGGGGTTCAGAAAATTGGGCCTGGAAATGTGTTCTTGGTGGGTACAGGGCCCGGGAACTCGGAGTTGCTGACGCTGAAAGCATTGCGAGTGATAGAGAGTGCTGATCTCTTGTTGTACGATAGGTTGGTATCTAATGATGTGTTGAATTTGGTGGGACCTGATGCTAGGCTTCTGTATGTTGGCAAGACTGCTGGGTACCATAGTAGAACTCAGGTTGGTTTATTTATTCGATCTGTGCTTTTATGCATGTTCCAATTGAATTTTTTGGTGCTTTCATGAAATAAATATGGTGAAATTATTGAGTTTTTGACAATGTGGTGAAGTTGATTTTTGATATTTGCCTTGTAGAATGATATTTCTGAGTTTCGATCAATGGTTTGCTGTTTCGGCTATCTGAGAATTGAGTGCTTGGGATGTTTGAGAATGGTGATTTGGACAAAAATGAAATCATTTGTTAAAGTTGGTTTCTGTTCATTGCTGTTTTGTTTAACTTACAGTTAGCACAAGGAAGTAGACTCAAAATACTTTACTCTTCATTTTGATTGATACAAAATGGATAGATGAAATAATAAATGATGAGTTTGGGTATAGTTAGGTCCGCTTAAGATCATAAATTAAAGGTTGCAAAGAATAAAGGTGAGCTAGATTATAGATTGCTTTAGCAGTAACTTCATATTGCAAATCCATTTTAGCAAGAGAGTACTGATTTTTACTCCAAATTCATATTCTACTCCTACCACATTGTAACTGTATAATGAACTGCATGTGGCTGTGGTTGCTCAAGAATAAAAATTATATTCGGCTAAGAATAGCTAAACTGGATGCTACCTGATTGCTATATGTGATTCTTTCAGATATGACATCTATTTTAGCCAGGTGGTGATTTTCATCATCCCCCAAATTTTTTCATTTTAGTTGCATCTTGTTTTACACTGCTAAATTTGCTTTGCCGTCTTAATGTGAAAGTTAGTTATGGCTGAGGCTTTCAGCAGGAGAAAATTCATGAATTGCTTTTGAGCTTTGCTGAAGAATATTGTGAGACTTAAAGGGGGGGATCCATTGGTGAGTTTACTGAACCAAGTTCATGCCTGTATTTTTAAGTCGTCAAATGTGTACGAGTAGAAAGAATGATGAAAGAATCAGTTGTTAAGAATTGGATGATAAGTCGTGTAACTTTTTGCTATTAGGTGTTTGGAAGGGGTGGAGAAGAAATGGACTTTCTATAATAACAAGGAATAGAAGTGAAAGTCATTCCAGGTATGGTGATCAGAAAGTGTTTCAACAGAATAAGACCTTATGTACTAGCTAAGATAAAGGTTGTCTTAAAAAGGGAAGTTCTACCTATTAAGTGGAAGTCTTATTTGGCAGGCATAACAGCTGCTTCTGGAATAGCGGCTGAATTAGGAATTCCATTGATACACCGTGATGTGGCAGACAGTGTTTGATTTCTTACTGGTCATTCAAGAAAGGAGGAACAGATCCTGTGTTTGTGGCAGAGCATGCTGCCGATCTTGATTCTATCCTTGTTGTCTATATGGGCTTGTCAACTCTACCTTCTCTTGCCTCAAGACTGATGTTCCATGGTTTGCCAGATGACACACCAACCGTTGCAATTGAGTGAGGAACTACACCTCAACAACGCATTGTAAGCAACTTCATCAATTTTTTTTTAAGTATGGGAAATCACAACATTTCATCTGTAACTGTCATGATTATGTCTGTCTCAACTCTCACTACCCTCAAAACTTATAAGTTCTCAGATCTATGGATATTTGTGATTACGACAAACATGAACATTATGCTCAAAAGCAAGCAAGACCTTTTTGTCCTCAGGGGAGGGTTTTTTGCTTCTGTGCTTCGCGTTGACATCTGTAAAAGAACAAATTCCTACAGTCATCCACAATATATGAACCTCAGCAATTTGATTTGCTGAACTTAGCCTATCAACTCAAACTTATGTTTTTCAGAATTCTTATGTTTGCTTAGGATTAGAACAAATTAGAAAGATTTCTCTTTTGGATGCTTTATGTTTTGTTGTGGTATATCTGCAATAGATAAGTGTAAATATCACTATGGAATCACTATGATAACAACTATGTGATTAGGTGTGGTCTCGTAGATTTACACTTATCCATTCTTTTTTGAATTGATATCTGATTTAAACTATGTTTGCTACAATTAGGCTTTTGCTGCATTGAAAGACCTTGCTGATGAAATTGCATCACAACAGTTAGTGCCAGCAACTTTGATTGTGATTGGGAAAGTTGTTGCTCTTTCACATTATGGCCACATCCCCTGAGAGAGACTTCCACATTGGTGGAATCTAGATAGCAGCTGGACAGAAGAGAAGAAGAAACTTGGATTCCACCACCAGCCTGTTCAGAAAAGGGCAAGTTTTTGTCAGAAACAATTTGCAAGCAGTAGAATCCTATTTATGTTTTTGCTGATATCATGGCAAATAAACTATTACTTGCTATTAAAATTAACATAAAATTGAAGGCACATGCTTGATTTCAAATCTTGAAGTTTCAATAGATAATACAATAAGGTTGCTTCTACCAACATCCTTATTTAGTCATCCTTAGCTGTAATTAGACCTTTGCTTGAAAAACCAAATATTGAGTTTGACAAGGGAAAGGAATTTTCTTCTAGTTTAGATTGATCTTCACAATTGGGTCAACTAGTTCGGTTCAGTCCCAAAAGCAAACACTGGTTAGGGTCTGTGGCTGATCTCCTAATAAAAATTTGTGTCTAAGTCATTCAAGAGTGAATAGAAAATAAGAAGGTGCTGAGTAAGCTTATAAGCCTTTCAAAAACATTTTATAACATGTTAGAAAGTTTATAAAATATTAAAAAAAGATCTTACAATATCTCAAAATAAGATGCAGGCTCTTATCTCTTTTAGGAAAGGTAAAAAGTTCTAAATTTATTTTTAAATTCTTTAATGATCTCATAAATTTATCCCTATTCATTATATATAGAATTACTATTACTAATATCTTGTAAGCTCTACCATCTTGTTTTATCTATGTACTTCAAAAATTTATTTTTAAAATAAAATCTAACATTTTATAAATTTTAAAAATATTTTATAAGATATATGGACTTATGATATATTTTAAATAAACTTAGCCAAACTCTTTCTAAAAATGAAATTGAAGTGAAAAAAAAAGGTAGATATACTAGTAAATGTCATGTACCTGGAAAACCAAGGTGGTTATAGTTTGTAGTATTTTATGGGACCGTCCACAAGACATCGTTTAATTTATTTTACTTCTTAACATCTCATGGTCCTTTCTTGCACTTTCACGAGTTGGTTTTAGACTTGGTAAATGAGTACCTACGGGTAACTCAAGAGTGGGTAAGAATGAGTTGGGTAAATTTATCAACGGGTAAAATTATCCATTTTTATTGAGTATGAGATAGTAGATTCATTACTCGTGACTATGGATAATGGGTAACCCACGGGTATTCGTAATAAATTTTTATTTTTTTATATTTAAAGAAAAATTAATATTTTATTTTCAATTTACATAATATTATTTAAATATTACCTAAACAAAATTAATAAAAGAGGCTACAAAGTTTAAATATTATATTGAACAAATATTTTAAAGCATGTCAAATGTTTTAGTTTGAAAACTACAACTTAAATATTTTTTTTTGATAAATACAACTTAAATATTTAAACATATATTAAATTTAACTTATATTATATTTCGAAGTTTAAATTTAGATTTCATTATATGTCAAAATTTTTTTGAAGTAAAAATTTAAACACCACTTAAATATTGTTGATATCATTAACAAAAAAAAGTGTTACACCTTCCAAAATAGTTGCAAAGATTAGAGAAAAATTAAAATAAAATATAAATAATTATTCACGGGTTACCCGTGGGTACCCATAGATTGGACAAAAAAAGGACGGGTAATTAGATGACGGGTAAAATTATCCATATTTTATTAGGTAGAGAAAATGATGCCCATTACCCGCATATTTTTGAGTATCCACGGGTGCTCATAAGTTTGGATAAATTTTTGTCGGGTCTAGTTGTTTTCACCAAATTCATATGCGCAAGAAGCGGACCGCCATTTTATTATAATTATATCCTTCCAAGAATATTCTGATAAATATCACATCAAGTTTGTGCTAGAATCCTACCCCAGCTGGGGATTGGATGCCTCCTACCCAAACTCAAATTGATACATAAACCTAGGTTAATAATTTGGAATTAAAGATTAGTCACAGCTTTAACTCTTACTTCGTGCCACGTCTCGTATAATTAATTTTTTCTTTCTTTCTTTTTTTAATATTTATACACATAAACATTAAAAATTTGATAAGTTTGAATCTTTAACCTCATATTATATGTGTGAGGCTTAAGTTATTGAACTAAATGACTACTGATACGTCTGGTAGAAACTAACACTACTTTTTTTTTTTTTTTTTAACTTATTTAATTTCAGAAAAAAAATCCCTACAAATTTTAGTTATTATATTTAAATAATTACTAATATTTTATTTTAATGATTGTTAAGATCTTTTTCTGCAAAAGGAGTTGGAATTCAAGATGACTAAGAATGTGGTTGTTTTCGCTGTTAAAGAGTATTTTTTCTTTTTTCTTTTTATTTCAAATTTGAAACTGTGGTCCAGTGTAAAAATATTTTATATAATGTGGAAGGTAAAGCGTTCAAACTCTAACAAACTCATGGTGTATATATATTTTAATGTAAAAATAAAAAATATATTATTAAGATACTTGTCCTTTTCACATACAAGAACTTATAAATTAAATGGATATTTGTTTCCATGTCTGCCCTACTCAATACACAAATTGATCTAAATAATTTTTATTTTTTCACAATAATTATACCTAAATTTTCAATCTTAAAAAAATAAAAATAAAAAAATTAAATAATAAGAAAGAAATTCAACCAAACAAACTCCAAATCCTATTTTAGTCTTTTCCCATAAATTAATAGAAGGCACATTATTCTGTTGGGATCAATTAGGTAACCGACCAAAGCACGCGGCACATATTAAGGGAACAACGTACGAACGACGACGTCTTTATATTCTCTGACACTGCAGGCACACTTTTCTTGTCCCTCCTCCGCCGGCCCGACCCTCTACAATCTTAGCTTTAACCAAAAATTGGAGCTTTGAATTTGCGGAGAAGGGTACGTTGTTTCTTTCGATATAATATAGTCTTTTTTTTTCTTTTTTATTTTTGTGGATTGTCATGCATTATTGCATGTTTTTCTCCATAATTTTACGTGGTATCACCGCAGGCGACGCTGCAATTGAATCGTTTGTAGGAAAAAAAAAAAAAAAACCAAAATTTAAGATTCCTTGTAGTATTTGTTTGCTATTTGGTTCGAGAATGCTCAGATGATTGAAAATAATTGGTTTTCCTTGTTATATCTTGAGATCTTCTGCATGATAGATTTTTCCATCTTGTCATCTTCTTTTTTGGTTGGGTTGGGCGAAGGGGGTTGTTTGGGAGTGTAAGCAATGGCGTATCTAGGAATTTAGGTAAATGGGGTCAAAATATTAATAAAAAATAAATTTAAAATATAAAAATAAAATTTAAATACATTAATTCAATTGTCTTCGACGAGTTTTCATATTCTAAAACGTTGTTATAATATCATCATTTGAAATGCTCATAAATACTTATCTTTCTTTATAAGTTATCAAACAATCATTAAAGAAGTATCATTCAGTCGGTTTCGCAAATCAGTTTTGATAAATTTTATCGCCGATAAAGTTCTATCTACACTTGCAGTGGTGATTAGAAAAAGCAACGAAAATTTCACCAACCGTCGACCAACTGTGCTGGAATTATTTTGATATTAAGTAAGGTCAAAATACTATATATTCATCATTTCTATATAAATATATATACATATATATAAAATAAAAAAATAAAAAAAAGCAAGTGGGATCAATTGACCCCATACTCCCTCACAGTAGAATTTTGGCGTAGGTAAGCTTTATTTGCTCTGGAGCATTGATAGTTTAATTTAATTTAAATTTAGAATATTGGTGAAGAAATTACAATAATCACCTTTTGTATTTCTGCACAAGAGGGGAAAAATCAAGCGTCCAATGCATTGCATTGTTGATGTTGCTGGCAAGTTGCTTCTAATATCAAAAATTGATAATTTCTGGCTCCAAATAGTGTTTTTTGTTTTTTTGTCATCAGATTGAGCTTTCTTTTCCTTCCATTTTTGAATATTGTCTTTGATGTTGAGGTAATCAGTTAATGGTTGATTGTGATCCAATTTTCTGCATTGGATTTATCCGTTTTCTTACCTTTGATATTACCAAGAGCTCTTCTTCGGCTTTTTTCAGAGGCAAAGTAAGATACTTAATGGGCTATGTGTAAAATTTATTCATTGTATATGTAAGGCTACCTTATCCTTCCCGAGTAGTTACCATTGTGCCCTGTGAATATAAAAGCTAGAGGTCATCCTTAGTGGCCATTTTAGCAGACTGCTGGAATCCCTGTTCCTAGTTCTATACAAAACTAAAGCATTGAAATTGATACTGCCTCAAAGCACAGTATTGGAAGATACTGTCCCTTTCATGGAAGAAAGAAAAGGGACGAGTTCTGGTTACAATTAGGTTAAAGTTTTTATGTCGATGTCTTTTTTGTTTCTTAGCATTTCTTGTCACCTTATCGTCCGAGATGGATCTTTTGCTTTCACCATACAAAATTGATTACTAAACCTGGATTCCACATTGTGAGTTCTGAACTGAATGCCATGAGATACATTTTCATAAGCTGTGTGTCTAGATTAGCTAATTTGCTTTTCATGCTATACGTTTTCGATTTGATACTCTCATTTTTTTTAGTTTGTGACAATATGTTTGATCTAATGACAGCAACTTCTATTTTGGTCATCCAATTGCCAGATGGCCAGTCGCTACATCTGCCTTTTCCATATTTACTAGTAAACAATCAATAAATATGGTGTTCCTACTTTTGTAGATTGGAGTATCATCCTTGTTTGATTGGGATGCCATAAACTTCTTGTCTCTGTATATGTCTTACCCCCTGATTGTGACATCTAGGCTAAGCATACCATAAGTGGTCTTATTCCCTGCCCCCAGGAAAGGACACATGGTGGTTGTACTTATATATTTTTATAGCTTTTATGTTGAACAGACTGGTGGTAACAACATAGAGATTCTGGGATTATTTGTCTAGAAGGTGTTTATATGCATATTAGTTGGTCTTTTTGTTTGAGATCAAATGATGTTAGAAGTCCAAGAGGAATATATTTGCAGTTGATAATGTGCATATTTTTGAACTTTGTATGTTTCCTTTGATCACAAGCGGTCGGCTTACAGTTCTTTGTGTTAATTTGTACATCATCTACCCTTATATGTAGTATGTTGCATAACAGCTTTCATGTATTCTGGTTCGGAAGGCTTTCAGTACAAATGCACAATTATGAGTTAATGATAAATTCCATATTTCCATTTTCTAGGATTTCCTTTTTGCTGTCCAATGGGCTCTGCAAAACAGCCCACCGGTGCACCAGGAAAGAAGCCTCTACTTTCCTTTGGTATTATATCTGATGTCCAGTATGCTGATATTCCTGATGGCTGCTCGTTTCTTGGAGTTCCTCGCTACTATAGACACAGCATGCTTGTGTTGCAAAGAGCAGTAAAGAAATGGAATGAAGAAAAACTAAAGTTTGTAATCAACTTTGGGGACATTGTTGATGGATTCTGCCCAAAAGACCAATCTCTAACTGCTGTCAAGAGAATTGTCAATGACTTTAGTCTTTTCGATGGCCATGTATATCACATGATTGGGAACCACTGTCTATACAATCTCCCTCGTGAGAAATTACTTCCGATACTGAACATTCCTAGTCATAATGGTCTTGCATATTATGATTTTTCACCAATTCCAGAATACCGATTTGTGGTCCTTGATGGTTATGATGTCAGTGCTATTGGTTGGCCCAAAGATCATCCAAACACGATAAAGGCCTCGAATTTTCTTAGGGAAAGAAATCCAAATTCAGATAAGAATAGCCCAAACGGACTTATTGGGCAGGACAGAAGGTTTCTTATGTTCAATGGTGCCTTAGGGAAAGAACAGATAGAATGGTTGGATCATGTCCTTCAGGATGCAACAAAGTTAAACCAGAATGTGGTCATATGTTGCCATCTACCTTTAGATCCTCAGGCATCATCTAATGAAGCACTTTTGTGGAATTATAATGAAGTAATGGATGTGATACACAGATATAGTTGTGTAAAGGTCTGCCTAGCAGGTCATGATCACAAGGGCGGACACTCGGTTGACTCCCACGGTGTTCACCATCGGATTCTTGAAGCAGCCTTAGAGTGCCCTCCAGGAACCAATGCTTTCGGACGTATAGATCTTTTTCATGATAGTTTGGTACTCTACGGTACAGATAGATTAAAGACTCAGGAAATGGTGTTTAGTTGCTAGTGGTACGCATGATTCTCATCCTTTAACATCTTCCTAACGTTTTAGGGCAGTTTAACTGTATTAGGAAGATACAAAAGGTTCAAGAAGTGATTGTTTTCTTTACAAGTTCTTTTTGTAGATTTTCCACCTGTAAAGATGTCAACAAAGTGTTCTATTCTTGGAGATTGAGGAATTAATCCATCTGAATATGCATGAAATGCTGTTAATAATCTTTACTTTTGCATGCTAGTTTGGCTTAACATTTTAAAATTGTCTTGTCCAATCTTTAACTTATTACTTCTATGATTAAACTAATGAAGGCCCATTGGCCATAATTTCGTTAATATTTTTTAAGTCAACGGAGCAGATCCTATTACTTTATAAGCTTATGATTCATGATGCATTGTGTCTAGTGTATTCTATAACTGATGCTGCTTGATTAATACTGCAAACATCATCTAGCATCCCATCATTAAAAATATCTTGAGGTTAAACTGAAAAGAATAACAGAAGAGAGCTTATATGGAGATATTACTTTACAATTTTTACACTGAATAATGTCGCCTACCATCACGGGGAAGCAAATTTTCTCCATCAAAACATAATTTAACTTTTTGTATCTCTATCTTGCAGTTTACTTTTGTATTCTAATACTTCATGGATAGACTCATCGTGCTAGGTAGAAAAGCCAAATAGCCAATCTTATCAATGAAAAATAATTTATTTGCTTTCTATCTCTATCTTGCAGTTGACTTGCATTTTCTAATTCTCTATCTGTATGATTTATGATTCTAGCTTCTCGTAAACTATATTACTGTTGCTGCTTGATTGATACTGCAGCTGTCAGCTAGCATATGCCAGCTGTATTGATGAACTATGTCCAAAATTTTAAGTGCATAATCAAAAACAGCTTATCTGGAGATCTCATGATATTTCCAAGTATAATGCTTCCAACTATGGTGGAGGGGCTAATTTTCTCCATTTGACATAGTTCGTGTTGATGCGTGGCCCTTTATTGGAGTTTACTTGCATATAGATATCCCATGAATATGATGCAGTGCAATTGAAATATTTAGAAAGAACAACTGCATTATATCATACAAGAGCTACAACTAAATGAAGAGTAATTCATTTAACTTCTTAATTTAACACAAACATCTCATCTCATCCAACCTTATGCATCACACAGTGCTCCTAATTACATAACTGAATTAATTAGCCAGTTACCTTTTTAAACTTAGTCTATTACATCACTTATACCATCAAACATAATGCATGGATTAAGGAAAGGAGAAGTATTCATAGATCGCATCACTTTGCTTGGGATGCCTTGGCCTTTCTCTTTTCCAGGAAGAAGAACCCAAACAAAGACACAATGGAGAAAGCAGAGAAGCAAACTGAAGCAATGTCTAGAGACACATGACGCCCGGAGATTGCCTGGACATCAAACAAGTTGGTTGACTTCTTAGAATTCGTTGTCTGGCCGTAGGCTACTTCCTTATCAGCAGAGTCGTAGACATAAGCCCTGACAAAATATGTAGCGGTGGGTACATCTTTCTGCACTGTCCAGGTGAAGGTGTTGTTAGAACGGCTGTATGGTCTGGAAACAACATTGTGCTGGCAGGTTTTGTCCTTTTTCAAAATTTCCTCTGTTTTTCTCCACGCGCGATCTTGTTGGCTAACTGGGGCATAGCAAAGCTTGACTTTTACTGTTTTGTAGGTGGAATCTATTCCGGCTGGGAAGCTGGTGTTCAGTGACCATGCTACAGTGATTTTATCTTCCCCACCTTTCAGGACTGCAAGTTCAATGAAGGGATGATTTCAGGTGAGAGTAATCAAAGTTGTTTCTTCTTGGAGAAAGAACAAATGATATGTTTGTTTCATCAGATAAGATACATCCCTGGAGAAAATTATCATGCTTTTCTCTTCCAAGATTCTTTTGGCTATATTTGGTGTGGTGTCAGTTTTCCAAAATATTTCTCATTTGGGGAATGAAACCAAACATAGTCTTTTCTGTTTTCTACAAAATACATCCTTTTTCATTCGTCAAGACAGATATAATCATCACATATAATGCATAATCAACCCACTAATTAGACGAAAAATATACAAATTTGACATTTATAGTACAGTTCGTCCCATCTCAAAACAAAATCAAACATACCAATTTACCCTACTCAAATACCAAAATAAACATACCTCACATTCCTTTAATTCACTCCCCAATAGTCATTTTCCAAAAATATTTTCCTCAAAACATCGTAAAACCAAACACGATTATATGTGTGGATTTACGAGAATTACCATATACTTTGACAACGGTGCCATGAATTTGGAAGAACAGAATAGGGAAAAAAATAACATGAGATCATTTTGAATAGCTCAGCAACATCCATCTGTGTGTGTGTGTGTTGTGATGGTATTAGCATTAAGTTACCTTGTCCTGGTTGAACTGAAGCAGTGACAATGAGAGTTTCTTGAAGAGAAGAGAAGTCAACACCATAGCAACTGGCCACAAAGCACGAAAGCAAGATTGAGGCCACAAGAAAACCTTGAATTGCCATTGGACTCAAGTAATAATTCGAAATGAATCAAGGAGACAGATGGCTGTAAAGTTAATAAGCTATGGGATTATCAGATGTTGAAGATGGGCCAAGAGGTAAGCTTTTAATTGCTTTATATAGAGGGCACACCAAGGTTTCTTTGTACATTTATTCAAGTCCAGAAAAACACAAAAGGTTGTCTTAGCAAAAAAAAAAAAAAAAAAAAAAAAAAAAGTCAACCATAACCAGCTATCAGATTTTCCCAAATTAAGCAGATACCACTAGAAAATAGATGGCTGAAATTGATGTTTGATTTATTAAATATTGAAGTGGCCCCAAAGCGTATTCAAAGGATGTTGTGGGTTCGGTTTGGAATGTATTTGACTCTATTTTATAGTTGACTTGGCTTAGCTTAATACATTCTTGGATAGTTGGGTGAATCTGGAAAAATTTCAAGTATCATAACAGGAGATTCATTTTCTTTCTTTTTATTTTAATTGATATTATCTGATATTATTTTTTTCCCAACTTTAGTTTGGTCCCTCCGAACATCAGAAAAAGTAGGCAAACAAGAAAATCAAAGAGCTCTTAATTGATTCCAAAGGTTGGCAGTGGGATTTGAATGTTTATTGTTGTAGATAGGTACGTGACATTAAAAGAATTGATGAGTCGTATGAGATAAGAAATTTTCAAGCATAATTTTAAGGAAAATAATTAATTCATCTATTCTAATTGTGAAGAACATGCTATGCGAAGGTGTTGATAGAACTTTTATGAGGTAGTTATTTTTCTTGTAAGTTTGTGTTGCTTTCTTTCCATTCTAGCCTACAAAAAAAATAAGTATTTTTACTAAATTAAATGAAAAAAAAATCAAAGATTGAGAAATAGGGTGAAATTCATAAATAAAATGTGAGCTAAACAAATTAAAAAGCTACAAAAATAAATAGAAAACATTTAAAAGGCCAAAGGGCATGGGTTAAATATAATATTAAAGCAAAAGACATATGAGAAGCAGCAGCTCGACCAGAGTTTAAAAATCAACCAAATTGTAGTCTTTTGACAAAGTTGGCTATTTTGCTCCCTTCATTAAGGGTTACCATTTAATAGTCATAATCATGTGTAGCATATTTCAACATATTTCAACTCGTGATTGTCAAAACTTAAGGCATGTTTGGTTTCATTTCCATTTTTAATTTTCATTTTCATCATTTCTAAAATTTGAAAAGTTAGTGGAAGTGAGTTGAAAATGAGTTTGTATTTGGATGAATTGTTGAAAAAATAATCATTATATTGTTTTAATATGTTGTAGGTGGAGAGAGATAGAAATAATGGAATAAAGATAAAAGATATATATGTTACTGTGATAAGATATATATGTTATTGGAGAATGTGTTTTGAAAATGAAAATAATATTAGGTGAAAATGTATAAAAGGTGATGTGTTCCTTTTTTAGAATAGTAAAAAATGAAAAAAGGGGCTATGGAAATGTAAATCAAATAGGACCTAAGTTGCCTGCCAATTCAACCCAAGAAGAAAGAAAAAAAAAAAAAAAAGAAGAAAAAATTCAAAAAAAAAACATAAAAATAAAAATGAAACCAAAGAAAAGTTTTCTGATTTGTTTTAACTAAAACTGATCAAAACATTAATCAGACATTAACTAGCAACGAATCAACAGTAACCAATCAATAATTTATAGTATTAACTATTAACAATAATATACAATTTTAATGCAGAAATACAAACAAACAGAGTTGGCTCGTGAGCCTGAGAGCCTGCTCGAAAAGTGTTCAAGCTCGAGCTAGGTTGGTATAAATTTCGAACCGAGCTCGAGCCAAATAATTCTTGTTCGCAAGTTCGCGAGCCTACTTTTTTTTTTTTAAAAAGTATTATTTATATATAATACAATTATAATAATATATTAAATTATTAATTTATAAATTTTTATAAGTTTAAAATTTTAGATTTTACAAAAACAAAACCCTAATTCCTTTCTTCCTAATTTGCGTCCGCCCTCCGCACTTCTTTAATCTCTTTGGCAGCCACCGTTCCGTCACCCATCGCCTGCCGCCCGTCGCATCACTTCTTTACTCTCTTTTAGGGATGCAAACGAGACTAGTCGAGCCGAACTTTAACTATTTTTTCAGGCTCGAACTTGAATCAAATGAACTAGGCTCAAGCTTGAGCTCAACGAGCATAGAAACATCAAGCTCGAGCTCAGCTCGAATTTATGTTCGAATCATAGACTCGAATTCGAACTTAATATAAGCTTGAGCTCGAGCTCGATAAACTTAGAATTTTTTTTTTTTTTGAATAAGGTGTGGAAATGGCCTGTTAATGAGTTTCCATACAATACAAAAATACAATGTCAAACAAAAAACCGAATAAAACAGCCTCCATAGTACATAGTCCATAGTGCAACTGTGAACAGTATTTCAACAACACAAAACCAAAAAATTCCCATGTTAGGGAAATGCTTAATAGTTATAACAAGCATACAACTTGGCTTCCTAAGAATTCCAAACGAAAAACCTCTCAAAAGATGCGTTGCGGCTTTCCCATGGTACTATTCAAGTACAAGCACATCACCTATTAACAACAAAACCAACCAAAATTTCTCAGCAACAATTAAACCTCCAACAGGCTTGTAAATATTTAGAAATATTAGAATGTTGTGGATACACATAGCACAAATCAAAACACAATTTGCACAAATGCTTTATACTAGATCAACACCTCACCTTAGGCATGAAAAAAATAAATAAAAAGAAATCCTATCAAAAATTGTGAGCTAAATAGCAGAATGGAAGGCAAAACCATTGTAACAAAGTAATAGATCCTACCCAATTCATTACAGTAATCAGTTACCAGAAAGCAACCTCATCAACGGGCAAAAAAGAACAGCAGCATCACTCTCACAAACATTACAAAGAGTCTACATACTCCATTAATTTCTCTGATCCCACAACTTGAATAAAGATTACAAGCAAGAAATTCACAATAATACATATGAACAACAAAGAACAAAGAGCAAAGAACAACGCAATTTATGACCCCATAAGCCATGCCACATAGCAGAATAAGACAACTTATTACAAATAAAAGGAATTACCTTAATCAAACATTAGGCAACTCAATTACTACTGCTTCTTGATCAACCTGTAAATAATAAATTAAAAATAAATAAATAAAAATTAACATGAAAGACATATTTTTCAGTCTTAAATTCAAAAGAAAAAAATTTACTTGTGACTTTTTCTTTACTCCATAACGCTTCCTACATCAATCTCCAGCACACATCAACATTTCCACAGTCTTAGGGGCTACTTGAGCACGATATTTTTCAATCACTCTACCCTCGGCACTAAAGGTAGCTTCTGATGGTACAATTGTGATTGGAACGACTAAAATGTCTTTAGCCATTAATGATAGTATTGGAAACTTGTACGTATTTATCTTCTACCATACTAATGCATCAAACGTACTCATAAGTTCATATGGATCATGCTTACGTCATCCTTATTCAAAATAAACATCCAACTCAGATTTTTCAGGTGCTATTTTTTGATAAATTTCATAAAAGAGCTGAACCAAGACCAACTTGAAGATGAACTTACAGCTCCATTAGAGTCTTCACTTCCTTGACTAGACTCATGCTTTCTTTTAGATCTTGAGCTCCCAGATTTTGTAGTGTTATCTATAGCCAAATACTCATTGTAAAGTTGGTATAAAGCTTTTCTGACATCTTCAATCTTTTCGGTAGCTTTATTTTCAGGATAAAGCTGTGGAAAAGTAAATTCCAATGCTTTCATTTTGCATCTCGGATCCAAAACGGCATCAATAGCCATCAACATATTGGATTCTCCCCAGTATTTGTCAAATTTAAGCTTCATTTTTGTAACCATATCCCGCACAAAGTCTTCTTTGTCTGATGCTTTCTCATCTAATACAAGCTTCACCTCATATACTTCATTCAAAGATAAATTTGCATTGGGATAATCACTTCCAAAAATGATTTTAGTAGCAATATAAAAAACTTGCAATATAGAAATCACCTTTTCTAACCTTTCCCAATCATGGTCATTTGGGCAGCGATTATAAGTTGGCTCTCGAACCTTGAACCTTGGGCAAACTTTTTTAAACTTGATTGCAACATTCAACATCTCATACGTTGAATTCCATCTTGTTTTGCAGTCATCAATCAACTTTCTATCATGTAGCTTTAATTGCTTGTCAACCTTAGCAAACACTATCATTCTACCATCTGTCTTCCTAACAAATTCAACACTATCTCGAATGACAAAATGATTTCCTTGATCTCATTAATTCCATCTTGCTCTATGAGATTTAGGATATGGGCAGTGCATTTGACATGGAACAACTTTCCATCAAAAAGTTTGCCGTTTCTACCAAAAGAGTCTATCATAATATCAATTGCAATATCATTGGCACTAGCATTATTAACTGACACTGAGAATATTTTATTCCCAATTTCCCATTCACTCATGCACCGTAATACTGCATCTACAATCTAAATCCCACCACGAGGAGGTGGAAGCTGAACAAAGTTGAGTAAACACTTGTGCAACTCCCAACTTGAATCAATCCAATATTAATGTCTGGTTATCACCATGTACTCAATCTTTTGGTTCTTTGACTTCTAGAGATCTGTTATCAAGTATATCTTATCAACAGATTTCAGCAAATTCTTTAATCTATTCTTCTCCATCTCATATATCATGAAGCAATTTTTCTTCACTGTCGTTCAGGATATACAAGTCCTTTATGGCATTTCACGCTTGCAAAACATATTAAATCCTTTCTCCTCCACAATTTTAAAAAAATGATCATGCATGAGTATCCAGATGGCTACTGCTTCTTTCATTTTCTCCATGTCAAATTTTCCATCAAGCAGAGGTGGTAGTGAAGTAGGATTAACACTTGCTGGACCAAACCCCAACTGTAGTTGCTTAGCACTTTGTTCATTCTTCTTCCTTTCAATCTCCAAATAAATGACATATTTTTTTAGGTGTCGCTTTATGTGAGCTGTAGTACCCAACTTTATCTTTGAAAAGAAAGACTTACAGTGCTTGCATTGATACTTGAATATATTTTCATTGTCATCCTCAATAGCCATTTGCTCATGTGGTGCTTGTTCTGGGCCTTCTGACATTATCACGGGACTTGTAGAATCAACTATTGATAATGATGTGGACATCCTTCGAAAAACTAGAATTCCCTATTACAAGAAAAGACTATATAAGATGTCGCGAATGAAAATAAACACACATATATAAGGAAAAAAGATGAAACTTCTGCCCATGAACAACCTTCCATCCAGAACACTCAGCTCAACATTGCTGAACTTACGGGTCTAATATGGAAATTGTGTCAGAGATAGAAAGTTATTTTGAACCCACTGCAACCTTAACATCTTACAAAATCTAGGCTTCTAAATGTATATTACAATATATAAGCCCAATATTCTCTTTGATTATAAACCTAGAGTCCTTTAACCATAAATCTGGAATTGTGATTTTTCAGAAAATTCTATGTCTCTTTTCTTATAGGCACTTAATATCATTTCGGTAGCTCAATTAGCAATTTTCCATAGAATATAAAAAAAAATCAACCCACAAAGTGCACGTACAGATAGGGATTAACAGAAAGAATGGAAGACTTTAGAAAAACTAAATCAAATTATAGCATGTCAAAAATGCTAACAACCTAACAATATATATGTAACTAGAATAATTTTTATCCAAAAAATAAAAAAAAATTAGTTAAAAACTTACCTGATCGAATATTCTGATGGAAAAGATGAGGAAGGCAACCTTGCCGATGGTAAAGATGGTCGATGGGCACGGGGCGAGGGGTGAGGTATGGTGGCTGCCAAAGAGAGTTAAGAAGTGATGCGACGGGCGACGGGGACTGTAGCTGCCAAAGAGAGTAAAAATGAGCGGAGGGCGGACGGTTGCTCGTCAGGCTCGTGAACTGGCTCTATTCATTTGCATCTCTACTCTCTTTGGCAGCTACCATACCATCGCCCCTCACCCCTCGCCCATCGACCATCTTTACCATCGACAAAGTTGCCTTCCTCATCTTTTCCATCAGAATATTCGATCAGGTAAGTTTTTAACTATTTTTTTTATTTTTTGGATAAAAATGATTCTAGTTACATGTATATTGTTAGGCTGTTGGCATTTTTGACATGCTATAATTTGATTTAGTTTTTCTGAAGTCTTCCAATTCTTGTTGTTAATCTGTACTTGTACTTTGTGGGTTGATTTTTTCTGATGTTCTATGAAAAATTGCTGATTGAGCTACCAAAATGATATTAAGCACACATAAGAAAAGAGACATAGAATTTTTTGAAAAATCACAATTCCATATTTATGGTTAAAGGACTCTAGGTTTATAATCAAAGAGAATATTGGGCTTATATATATTGTAATATACATTTAGAAGCCCAGATTTTGTAAGATGTTAAGGTTGTAATGGGTTCAAATTAAATAACTTTCTGTCTTTGACACAATTTCCATATTAGACTCGTAAGTTCAGCAATCTTGAGCTGAGTGTTCTAGATGGAAGGTTGTTCATGGGCAGAAGTTTCATCTTTTTTCCTTATATATGTGTGTTTATTTTCATTCACCACATATTATATAGTCTTTTCTTGGAACAAGGAATTCTAGTTTTTTGAAGGATGTCCACGTTATTATCAATAGTTGATTCTACAAGTCCTGTGACAATGTTAGAAGGCCCTAAACAAAAACCACATGAGCAAATGATTATTGAGGATGAGGCAGATGCAAAAGATAGTGAGGATACTCAAACTAAAACTCTTGATGATGATAATCCATTCGACAAGCCAAAGAGATAATTGATATCTGATGTGTGGTCAGTGATGGAAAAAAATTAAAGATGACAATGGAAATATACTCAAGTATCAACACAAGCACTGTAAGTCTTTCTTTTCAAAGATGAAGTTGGGTACTACAACTCACATGAAGCGACACCTAAAAAAATGTGTCATTTATTTGGAGATTGAAAGGAAGAAGAATGAACAAAGTGCTAAGCAACTACAGTTGGGGTTTGGTCCAACAAGTGTTAATCCTACTTCACTACCACCTCTGCTAGATGGAATATTTGACATGGAGAAGGTGAAAAAAGCAGCAGCCATCTGGATATTCATGCATGATCATTTTTTTAAAATTGTGGAGAATGAAGGATTTAATATGTTTTGCAAGCGTGGAATGCCATAATGGACTTGTATATCCCAAACGACAGCGAAGAAAAATTGCTTCATGATATATGAGATGGAGAAGAATACATTAAAGAATTTGCTGAAATCTGTTGATAAGATATACTTGATAACAGATCTCTAGAAGTCAAAGAACCAAAAGATTGAGTACATGGTGATAACCAGACACTAATATTGGATTGATGCAAGTTGGGAGTAGCACAAGCGTTTACTCAACTTTGTTCAGCTTCCACCTCCTCATGATAGGATTCAGATCACAGATGCAGTATTACAGTGCATGAGTGAATGGGAAATTGAGAATAAAATATTCTCAGTGTCAGTTGATAATGCTAGTGCCAATGACATTGCAATTGATATTATGAGAGACTCTTTTGGTAGAAACAACAAACTTTGTGATGGAAAGTTGTTCCATGTCAGATGTACTCAGATGTACTACCCATATCCTAAATCTCATAGCGCAAGACGGCCTTAATTGGATCAAGGAAATCATTTATGTCATTCGAGATAGTGTTGGATTTGTTAGAAGGACAGATGGTAGAATGATGGTGTTTGCTAAGGTTGCCAAGCAATTAAAGCTACAATATAGAAAGTTGATTCATGATTGCAAAACAAGATGGAATTCAATGTATGAAATGTTGAATGTTGCAATCAAGTTTAAAATTTTTTTCCCAAGGTTCAAGGTTCGAGAGCCAACTTATAGTCGCTGCCTAAATAACCATGATTGGGAAAGGTTAGAAAAGGTGATTTCTATATTGCAAGTTTTTTATACTACTACTAAAATCATTTCTAGAAGTGATTATCCCGCTGCAAATTTATCTTTGAATGAAGTATATGAGGTGAAGCCTGTATTAGATGAGAAAGCATCAAACAAAGAAGACTTTGTGCGGGATATGGTTACAAAAATGAAGCTTAAATTTGACAAGTACTGGGGAGAATCTAATATGTTGATGGCTATTGGTGCCGTTTTGGATCCGAGATGCAAAATGAAAGCATTGGAATTTACTTTTCCACAGTTTTATCTAGAAAATGATGTTGCTGAAAAGATTGAAGATGTCAGAAAAGCTTTGTACCAACTTTACAAGGAGTATTTGGCTATGGGTAAGACTACAAAATCTAGGAGCTTAGGATCTAAAAGAAAGCATGAGTCTAGTCAAGGAAGTGAAGACTCTAGTGGAGCTATAAGTTCATTTTCGAGTTGGTCTAGCTCTTTTATGAAATCTGTCAAAACAATAGCACCTGAAAAATCTGAGTTGGATGTTTATTTTGAAGAAGGATGTCGTGAGCGTGATCCATATGAAGCGGTGAGTAAGTTTGATGCATTAGTGTGGTGGAAGATGAATACGTACAAGTTTTCAGTACTATCATTAATGGCTAAAGACATTTTAGCCATTCCAATCACAACTGTACCATCAGAAGCTACCTTTAGTGTCGAGGATAGAGTGATTGACAAATATCATGCTCGACTAGCCCTTAAGACTGTGGAAATGTTGATGTGTGCTGGAGATTGGTGTCAGGAAGCGTTATGCAGTGAAGAAAAAGTCACAAGTAAATTTTTTCCTTTTGAATTTAAGATTAAAAAATGTCTTTCATGTTAATTTTTTTTATTTATTTTTAATTTATTATTTACAGGTTGATCAAGAAGCAGTAGTAATTGAGTTGCCCAATGTTTGATTAAGGTAATTCCTTTTATTTGTTATAAGTTGTCTTATTCTGCTATGCGGCTTGGCTTATGGGGTTATAAATTGTGTTGTTCTTTGTTGTTCATATGTGTTATTGAGAATTTCTTGATTGCAATGCTTATTCAAGTTTTGGGATCGGAGAAATGGAGTATGTAGACACTTTGTAATGTTTGTGAGAGTGCTGCGCTGTTCTTTTTTGCCCGTTGATGAGGCTGCTTTCTGGTAACTGATTACTGTAATTAGGGGTGGCAAAATAGGCTGTAAACCATGGGTCCAACCCAACCCACATGGTTTTGAGTTGGATTGTGTTCCAAAATTTTGAAAATGGGTTGGGTTGTGGTGCGTTGTATTTGGTTTGGGCTCAAAGTGGGTTTAAGTAGGTTAAAAATGGGTTCAAGCAATGAATTTAACAAATTAAAAAATAACTTCAAATTAATAATCACAAATTTGTATTATTTTTATTTTCTCATTTTTGTCAAAGTCTCATAATTTTGGATCATTAATAATATTTAAATTGAAATAATCATCTTGGACTTAGGTTAGTTGTCTTGAATTTTTCTCAAAATATAAATTTTAATATATGAATAATATATGAAAGTGATCATAGGAATAAATATTGTATCTACTAATTGAAAATAAATTCTAAATTTAATTTGTTGCTTAACTAATATTGCATGTCAATAGTAAGTTGACATACAACTTATATATATTAATTCTTGAAAAATGAAAACTATACAAATTCTTTATTAAAAATTTAATATACATTTATTGGTGTGATTAGGGGTAGGTGTTCAGATTGGGTAGGTTGGGTTTGGGTAGTTCGGATTGCGTACCCAATTTTTTGGGTAGTAATTTTAACTACTTGACACCGACCCAAAATTATTGGATACCCGACACTTCAAGTATCCGACACTAGATATTATTTAAAAAATTATAATAAAAAAAAAGAACTTTGGCCTCTATTAGTCCTCTGACTAACAGAGGCCAAGGCTAAAGTTTGGCCATTGTTAATAGCGGCCAAACTTTGGCCTCTTTCATATATATATATATATGTGTGTGTGTGTATAAAATAAGTATTTTATATATTTAATATATATAGATATACATATATATATTAAATATAATATATATATATAAGATACTATAAAAGATCATTATTATATATTATATATAATATATATCTATTTATATACAAATTAAAGTTGGGTACCCGAACTACCTGATATCCGATTCAAAATTTTATTCAGGTATCGAGTACCCAACCAGAAATTTTTTTAAATAAGAAAATTTTGACTCGATTGGATAATTCCGATCGGGTAGGGTCGGTACCCGAATTACCCGATCGGAATGCCCACGCTAGGTGTGATAATGGTGTCATTTTATTCAAAAGGATCAATTGTTTTTAACAAAATAACTACTGAAATTGTAATTAATTATGAACATAATTACATATGAAAAATTAATAAAATAAGTATATAATCTAATCAATCTCCCATTATACTGTAAAATTTCATATTGAATATAAGATATGAAAGATATATTAATATTACTATTATTTTTGAATTAATTTTTTTGATTAAGTAATTTTTTTTTCATTTGGACCAATTCTCAACCAAATCCAAACCATTTTCAACCTACATACTTAAAACCTATATTGAGCCCACTCATATTGAATTCAACCCAATTGAGCACAAATCATATCCAACCCAACCCAACCCTCCCATTTGCCACCCCTAACTGTAATAAATTGTGTAGGATCTATTACTTTGTTACAATGGTTTTGCCTTCCATTCTGCTATTTAGCTCACAGTTTTTGATAGGATTTCTTTTTATTTTTTTCATGCTTAATGTGAGGTGTTGATCTAGTATAAAGCATTTGTGCAAATTGTGTTTTGATTTGTGCTCTGTGTATCCACAACATTCTAATATTTCTGAATATTTACATGCTTGTTGGAGGTTTAATTGTTGCTAGGAAATTTTGGCTGGTGTTGTTGTTAACAGGTGAGGTGCTTGTACTTGAATAGTACCATGGGAAAGCCACAACGCATCTTTTGAGAGGTTTTTCGTTTTGAATTCTTAGGAAGCCAAGTTGTACACTCGTTATAACTATTAAGCATTTCCTTGACATAGGAATTTTTTGGTTTTGTGTTGTTGAAATACTGTTTACAGTTGCACTATGGACTATGGACTATGGACTATGGAGGCTATTTTGTTTGGTTTTTTGTTTGATATTGTATTTTTATATTGTATGGAAACTCATTAACAGACCATTTCCACACCCTATTTTAAAAAAAAAAATACTAAGTTTATCAAGCTTGAGCTCGAGCTTATATTAAGTTTGAATTCGAGCCTATGATTCGAACGTAAATTCAAGCTAGTCGAGCCGAGTTCATTTGATTCGAGCTCGAGCTTGAAAAAATTGTCAAAGTTTGGCTTGTCTCGGCTTGTTTGCATCCCTATCGTAATGTCTAAACATTTAGTGGAATTCGAACCCATAATATCAGAATATTAAATTTTTTTTTTGAAAACACAGTAAGTATTTGCGTCTTCACGTGGAACAAGTGAAGACACTGTTTGTTTTTTCATTATTTATTTATTTTTGTGTAACTTGGCTCTTGAATCTGACATATATGAACAAACCAGCAGCGAAAGAAATATTGCAGCCTATTATCTGAATAGAGATGTCGCAACTTAACTCCCATTGCATATAGATGGAAAGCACGCCTGTTACTTATATCAGCCTGATTGTTTTCTACTTTTCAAAGATGTAAACAGGTCTAATTCTTCACAGAGGGGCTGCAAATTTGTTTGTCTATCTGTGTGCAGTTATTATATATATTTGGTTTATAGCCTTATTGTCAACTTGGTTTAATTGTTAAGATGGTTCATTTTGAATGAATTTTACTTGAATTGGGCACAAGTTAAACTCCTACCACGAATATCTTCTTTCTTTTTTGTTTTTTAATCATTCAAATCAAGCTCTAATATAGTTTTCAATCTTATTAAACAAAAGAATCAATTTAGACGTGGTTCGTTGTGCTTAATAAACGACATAATTCACATAAATTTTTAAGGATGCATTTTTAAATCTCTAAGTTCTGACTCTTGAAACCATGCTAACCAAAGAATTTTGATGGTATGATTGGTATGCAGGAATGATGTGGAAATGGAATAGGAATTCTCAACTTCATTCCTAAACTCATAATTAGTATAATTTAAACATGGGAATGTTCATTCCCATCGGAATCTCCATTTCCAAAAGGATGATGATTAAAGAAAAGAAAAGATTTTGGAGTGTACAACTAGAAAAGTAGAATTATGAGTTGTACACTCATAATTCAAGTTGTACACTCATAATCTCCATTTCCAAAAGTAGAAAAGAAAAGAGAAATTATCAGTTGAAGATGATGATTAAAGATTTTGGACATTTAATTTTTTGAAACATGAATTTTTTTTTTAAATTTAATGAAGTGATAGTTATATGTGACTGCTTATGTTTAATTTGTTATTTTATTTTATTTAATTTCTCTTAAATTGTGTTGAATATTTAGCGTAGAAGAATTTATTTTTACTTGGAGTTGAAATATGAAACGACTGATTACTTAAATTAATGTGAAATATTATTTTTTATTTATTTATAGTTGACTAATTATGAAATAGTATTATTTTCTAAAAAATGTATTTAAAAATAAGTAAGTTGAATTTTTTTCAAATAACATTCTTTCTATATCAATTGAAAGTTTTATTTTTTGGTAGTATTAAAATATTATATATTTATAAAATTAAATATAATTATTATGTCATTATGGCGTCATACTAGTTCAACTAGTGGTCAAACCGGTTGAACCGATTGAACCAATAATGTCACAAGTTCATGGTCTGGTCTGGTTTTGAAAACATTGGTTCTAACCTTATCACAAAAAAGTTAAGCACTCCAGTTATAAGGTATTTCATAATTTTTTTAATTATATTTTATCAAAAAAATCAAAAGAACTTGCTAAATTATAATTCTCAAAATAATAATTTTAAAGGAATTGTGTTTATACTTTTTTGCATAAATGTATATAACTTGTTGATAATATATAAAATGCACATATTTACTGATTTAATTCGAATAACATTAAAAGTAATATTAAAACTACATAATTATAGACTTACTCAAAAAAAAAATCTATAGTAATATATTAAAAATATTTTACTAATAAATACTTTATTTTAATAACTTTTTCCAAAAGGGTAATTTAGTTATTTAAAAAATTCATTCCATTCATATTGGTTATTTGTACTTACCAATCATTAGAATGAAATCAAGAAGAGAATGACGATTCCATTACTTTCTCATTCATTGTACATACTAATCATAGGATAAACTATATCAATATCATTTTTTTCCTAACTTCATTCCATTTCTACCTAATTCCATTCATGCATATCAATCACCACCTAAGGGGTAAAAGAAATTCGGAATGAGCATAGCGCTGGGCTTTTAGTTGGACAATCAGAATCAAATTCGTTTTAAGAGACTGATATTATATGATAAAAAAATTGTTTGAAAGATTTAGACAAAAGATCACCCTCTTTTTGAGAGGAAAGTTTAATGTTAGGCTCGCCCACTTCTCAACTAAGAGATCGTTTTATTATTTAAGAATATTTTATTTCATTCTCACATCTTCTCCATTTTCAATATTTTGAGGAAAAGGCACGAAATTAATTCTGTAGAGTATTCTCTCTTGAATATATATTTAAAATCAGTTCGTGAATTCCTTTATACATCTTGAATATCACATACTAGAAGATGGATCACTAAGTGCAACAATGAAGTAAACAATTTTGAACTCACAAAAACTCATTCATTTCTTCTTCACTTTCATGATTGCAGAGAATGATATTGAATATTTCACCAAAAATATGTAACAAAACTTTAGTGACTTTCAAGCATATTAACGTTAATATTAATACTCAGAAACCACATAGGAACAAAAATATAACATTAACATTTAACATTACAAATATCAGTCAAAATATGAAGAACCAACAACAAACTAATAGTCCTCACTAATCCATTTCCTAGCATAACTAATTAACTGAGCCCTGAATTACAGTTCAACTGCTAACTGCCGCCAAAAGCTGAAACAATGTTGCTGCAGTCAATATCGCATTCCATTTATTATGTCTTACATTGCCAAATCAAATTTAGACAATAACCTCTTCTTTGTTTTTGTAATATAATCTTTATTGTCTTTGCATTAACAAATTAAATTAGACATACCTTTTAGTCATGACTTGAGATTCCCATCTTCCTCCCATGAAGAAAGGACACAAACTTGAAGGGATTCATTTTCTTGGTCTAGTTGTTCCTGTTGCATATGCTTTACAGAAGCCACAGCTGATGGGCAATTAAATAACTCCATCATTTCAAATGTCAAGATATCCCCAATTTCCAAAGGGATCTCTTTTAATTTGTAGCAATGCCTAATGATTACCCGCTTGAGAAATGGGAAGCAGAAACCATAGATTCGCCAGTGCAACAGATCAGTATCTTCAAGCAGCAGAAATCTAAGTTGCAAGAATTCCCCATCATATGTTTCCCACTCTGGCCCTCGAAAGGCATAGCGTTGCAATCTGAGCACTTGAAGATTCGGCAATTTCGCAATAGCTCTCATGTATTCCCAGGGATATCCAAGCCCACTCAAGCTCAACTTTTTAAGGAAGGGTGGGAAATTTGTAACAGAAGCTGGGGGCAAAACAATCTGAGACATGGGGTTAGGATTCACAATGGCACATTTGAGTGATTCGAGCTCTTGGAGATGGGAAAGATGATCAAAACAGGACAAGGGTTCAGCACCATCAGGCGCTAAATATATTTGAATTCCTAGTTTCTTCAGATTTGAGATTCTTTCGAGAACCGCCTTGGTACAACTATGAGCGCCCACATTTAAAAGTGTTGTGAGGTTTGGTAAGAGAGCAAATCCAAGATCAAGTTCAATTGGATCTGGTAGGTTGCTTCCCATGAACTGAAGATGCTTCAATTCTTTCATATTCCAGATCTCCACAGGCAGATATGAGTTAGCAGCTCTAGAGGATTTAATGCTCAGATGTCGATGGACAATTAGGTACTCAAGGTTCTTAAGTTTGGATATGGAAGCTGGGAGATTTCCATTGTAAGTGAGGGCAATGTACCTCAAACAAACTAGTTTTAGCACTTCAATCGGGAACTTGTAGAAATGGATCGCAAGAGCATCGAGTACCCTGAGGAACCTCAAATCGAAACATATTGGTATTGGATATTGGTGGTGTCGACCAGTAAATAGGAGAGAACACGCTGTTGAAACAGGTTCCATTGACTTATGCACATCTTTGATGCTGAATAGAATGTTGTCATGGATGCACAATCGTCGCTGGCTTTTTATACTTTCCGGAGAACCATTGGCAGAACTGTTTACCACATAGAAAAGATTTTCTTTCGCAGCTTCTCTGATACACAATTGCCGATAGACTGAATGGAGACTGCAAGTTTTAGTTCGATTACTTGAGCTGCGCTGGCAGACCCAAACAAGACTTCTGGAAACAAGTTCCTCCATACATTGGATGGAAAAATCTTCCAAGGATTGGAATAGATGTGGTTCAAGAAATCCTTCCGCACTCCACAACTCGAAGAGCCTTTTGAGGCAGGGATCTTGCAATTTGGTGGAAAAACTCCCATATAGAGAAAGCATGCTTTTAAATATTGAGGTGAACTCTTGTAGCTCGGAAAGAGTACCCTTGACATTTCATCATATGCGTCCATGAAAACTGAACTTTCTTTATCTGCTACCTTGTTCCAGTTTTCTGCCGTCTTCTCGGCTTTGGACAGGAGGTTGGCAACCGTGACAACTGCAAGAGGAAGACCTTCACAAGTCTCAGCAATCTTCCTTCCAGCTTCCTCAAATTGAAAAGGGCACAACTCTTCCGCAAATACTCTCTCACGAAGAAGATCCCAACTTTCTTCTTCATTCAGAAAGCGCATTTTATGAACTATATCTGCAGCTACGTTTTCTAGCCTAGTTGTCAGCAAGATCTTCATACCAGTCCGCTTGTCATTTGGAAGTAAACTTTTTAACTCGTCTAAAATCTTTGCGTTCCACACATCATCCGCTACTATTAGGTACCTCCGACCTCTCAAAGCTCTGAACAAATACTTGGCGATTTTTTCATTTCCTTTCGTGCATATTTTATCAATGTCATGATTTATTTGAGCTAGGATACCTAGCAGGATTTTTCTCCGTTGATACTTTGGGCCTATGGTGACAAACGCACGATGGTCGAAATGACTAAAAATCAATGGATCTTCGAAAATTTTCATAGCAAGAATAGTCTTACCAATGCCTGCCATCCCAACAAGTGCGACTGTGTTGTGTGCAGACGACTGAAAATCTTTCAGCAGAAGTTCTCTGATTTTACGAAATTCATCAGAAAATCCAACCATCTTTGACTTCTTTCCATCAAAATCAATTCTTGATGAAACAACATCATTTTCTTCAGGCAAAGGGTCATCTTTACTGCACTCTTCCTCCATCTTCTTCACCATTTCAGTAATGAGATTAATATCTTGCTTAAATTCCTCCAAATTCAGTGCAGAACCCTCATCATCTCCGAGGCTTTCGGATTGTAAAAGAAACTGGTCTTCAAGTGCATCATCTAATCTACATACTCCCTCTTTGATTTCTCCATTCAAAGCATTCGCCATATGCTGTCTTTCTAAAGATTCCAATCTTGGGATATATTGTTGTAAGGAGCTAACCTCCTCATATGCAAATTTTAAGATTTCTCGAGAATGGGGAAGAATCGAAATTTGAGAAGATCTTAGAAGGCGATGTATTGTTTGCTTAAGAGAAATCAGAGCAACATAAGAAGCCATTTCTATTCACTCTTTAATTCTCAGCCAAATTGAAAGAAATTTGACAAGAATTTAGATTTACAAGGCGCTGTAATGCTTAACTTTTGGGTATTGTGACAAACTGGGCCGTAAAGATTCTAGTTTGTTCAAAAATAGTCGGCCAACTCAGTTATATTAATTTACAGGATAGTTATAATTAAAAAACAATAATACGTGATAGTTCCATTGGCCATGTTATGGCGGAGAACAATGAAAAACACTGTATACGCGTGTAATAAAAAACAATTAATTGATTGGGCAAGTTGCGACATTTTAAGTTGTTACTTTCGGGTATAATAAAAAATAATTGACCGATAGGGCAAATTGTGACTTCTAGCCTACAACTTAAATGGTCATAACTAAAAATAATTGCCTGAGAGAGAGTCAATTGTGACTTTTCAATTGCAAAAAGTCAGTTAATAGACTGAGCAAGTTGCGGTTTTTTTAATTTATAGGCATAGCCTATGGATATATAAAAATACTTGTCATGTATGGAATTTAATTTGAGAAATTTTCAAAAATTGTTGGGTTGTGCATTTTTGCTTTAATTAAGCACTCGCTGCGTAGAGATACACTACAAAAATGAGGAATTCAACTACAATCAATTCGTAACTAATGATAAAAAATCATATCTTTAGTTATAAAATTGTCTTAATCAAATTCGAAGTACATGCTCTTGTAATTAATTCTCACTATGATCAATTTATAAATGATGATTCTTTATATATATATATGTAAATAAATTTTTCTACAAATAATGCATAGTTAATTTTTGTGCTTAGAACATAAAAAATTACAGATTGATAGCCATAGTTTTTATTAATTGGATTGTTCATACTATTTGATTTTTTTTTTTTTTGCCCCAATTTTAGTTTTGCCCCCTCAAACATCAGAAAAAGTAAGCAAACAAGAATTGAATGAAGTCTTACTTGGTTCCAAAGGTTGCCAGTGGGATTTGAATGTTTGTTATTGTAGATATGTAAAGGGATATTAAAAGAATTGTTGAGCCGTATGCAATAGTGTCGAGCACAGTTTAAAGGAGTGCAAAATGTCCATTACCCCCCTGTGAAATTTGAAATTGCTACAAAATTCCTTGTGAAAAAATAGAAGTCTGATCAATACCTTGTGTTTCTTCAAAATTGCCACATTACCGCCTGATGGGGAGTACTCGCTCAGTGCAACTATGAGATGTAATTTTGTATGAATTGCCCATAATACCCTTCAGGGATTTAGTAGACCCTTTTTAAGTGAACATAATTTTCAACATTCTCTTTTTAAGCTTTTCTTTTTCCATCATGAAAATAATATATAAAAATGGAAATAAAAACATAGTTCATCTTCATGAATCTAAAAGAGAGATTGAAATACATAAATTTATTTTTTACCTAATTATTTTTCCACAGGACTTGATAAATTAAGGTCCATAACTATAATCTTTTGGGGATTGACTTGTTTCTTGGAGAGAAATTGCAGCTGCTCATTAAGCTTTTCTTGAAACCCAGCAACTGGTCACAAGTACACTGGGGATAAAGGATAGCAGTGGTGTGAGAAATTAGGCGAAGATTAATGGAAGCAATGGTGGGAAGGTGAATTCTATTCACAACCCCCATTAGTACTCGAGTCTTACACTATTCGGGGCAAGTAATAAAGCTAGGGAAATGGAGGATGATAAAGAAAGGAATCAATCTGCTAAAGAACATAATCAATCACCTTCCCCTTGATTTATTCATTCCCTTAGTTTGGGATGTGTAGTTGATCTCTTCTTTATTTTTCTGATCTTCAAGATCATGTATATATTCTCTTTTATTTCCTCCCATTTTTATCCAAATGTACAGTGTATATAATGAATGTATTGCTGCTTGAATAAACAACTTCTTACAACATTCTTATTTTTCTATATGGTACATAGCCTGTCTTTACTCCAACGAGCTTATAGATCTAGCTTGAGCCTTCTAGTATTCTTTTTTTCTCTTTCCCCACCCATAGATAATCATGGCCGACCTCTCAAATACATCAATTTCCAAATCCTCAGCCCCAAATTCCCCCACTCAACCAGCAAACTCACCAATTATTATCTCATCAAGTGGTGTTACACATAAATCTCACCTTGTTGCCATCAATCATGCTTCCCAATTTCCATTGAAACTTCTTGGCAGCCACAACTATTGCACATGGAAAGCCCAAGTTTCAACTCTCTTTTATGGCGATGATCTCATGGGATATCTTGATGGTTCTGAGGTGTGCCCTCCCATCTTTATTGGTATGAAAAAGCAGCAGATTTTTAACGCAGCTTATAAACTATGGCTTTGGCAAGATAGTCTTCTTCATAATGCATAGCTTCGGTTGATAGCACCATTGCACCTCTTGTTACTAATGCATCCACTGCTTTTCATGCATGGAAAAGTTTTCGAACAGCTTATGCCAACAAATCGCAAGCTTGCATTTTTACGGTTATCTACACTCTGTCATGACTCCAAGTTAATTTCTGAATATATGCATGAAATTCAAGCTCTAGCTGATAAGTTAGCAGTCGTTGGATCCCTTTTAACTTTTGAAGAGCTAACCATCAAGGTTCTCAGTGGCTTAGGACAAGAATACAAAGAGCTAACATCAGCTATTCGTGCCCAGGACACACCTATCACTTTTGCATAACTTTATGACAAACTTCTCAGTCATGAAGTCTTCCTTAAACATAAAGAAGCCAAGAAAGAACCATTGGTCATCATAGCTCAACTCAATCAGTAGAACTCTCCCAACTCGAGCAATCGCTCTCACAATCCCTCTAACAATCACTGCTCTAATGGTAACTCCATCAGCAATTTCTCTTGCCCGCCAGAAGGTCACTCGAACAGTCACTCCAGGCCATTACCCAATCAGCATGTCCACTGTCAACTCTGCGAAAAATTTGGCCATATTGCCAGAGTTTGCAAATCTCAATCTCATCTGCTGCTCAAATGCAAGCCAATTTTGTTGCTCGTAACAACACCTCAACTACCCGCTGGATTGTTGACTCGGGAACTTCTCATCACATGACGAATGATCTACAAACCTAGCATCTACATCGAAATTTTTTGGCTTAAAGAAATCATCATAGGTGATGTTAATGGTATTTCTTTTTCTCATATAGGTCACACTACCCTTTTCCAATCCTCTCCTGTTCTAATTCCTTTAAACTTCACAATGTTTTGTGTGCTCCATATATGCGTAAGAATCTCTTTCAGTCGCTCAATTTTGTTGATAAATTTCCACCTCTGTTGAATTTTTTCCCTTCTCTTTTCTTGTGAAGGATTTGACTACGGGAGCATTGCTGCTTCAAAGCCGGAGTAAATGAGTAATGGAGATCTCTATGAATGGCCACCAATATTAGCCATCGTCAAGCCAACTACTCCATCCACCTCATTTACGCTCTCCATTTGCCGCTTACCCCATCATCTAATACTCAACCTACACTTTCCAAATCCATGGTCACCTCATCAAATATGCTCGTTTCAAGCAAAATCCACTTTCCCTTTTGTGATTTTCGTTTATGTAATAAAAACCATCGCCTGTCTTTTGGCATGGACACTTTGCGTAGCTCTCGCCCCCTAGAATTGCTTTATTCTGATGTATGGGGTCCTTATTCTGTACTCTCTTTTGATAAAGCTCGCTATTATATAATTTTTGTCGACCACTTCACAAAGTTACATGGCTTTTTACATTCTAACAAAAGTCTGAGGTATCCTTTATTTTTGATAACTTCAAGAGATATGTTGAGAAATATTTTAATGTACCAATCCTATCTGTCTATACTGATGGTAGCGGTGAATATATTGGCCTTTGCTCTTTGTTTAGCAAATATGGAATTCAACATTTCACTAGCCCACCATATATTCCCCAACATATTGGTATAGCTGAGAGAAAACACCAGTAAGGGTGAGCAAAATTATCCATTAACCGAAAAAACTAATTAATCGACCAAACAAAAATCGAATTTACCAAACTATTTTGTCTAATTGATTTTCGATTTGGTTAATGGTTAATTTTTTTATAAATTTTCGGTTAATGGTGGTTCGGTTAATTTTATAAAAAAATCAGTCAAAAATTGATTTAACCAAATTTTAATAAATTCTCAACCATTGTGTGGGTTGCTCGGGATTTTCTTTACAAATTATATAACTGTGAGGAGAAGCATATGGGCAGTAAAAATAACAAGGAGTAACTTTAGATTTATGGAGTTCAAGTTGTATTATTGCTGAATTGTTTGCTAGTTTTAATTTTTGGATTAAGTCCATTTAGTTCTAGATTTTTCTTGATATACTCTAATTAAAAAATGTTCAAAAGTTCTCCAGAAGCTTGCTAAGCAGTAGTGGGAGTATGGAAATTTTTAAATATTCAACTTACTGTTACTTAGTCTGTGGTGTTGAAAGTTCTTTACTATGATTGTGAAAATAATTAGATTGCTTGTTTTTACTTGAATTGCAATGATTAAGTTTCTGTTTCAACTATAATATTATGTTGTTGAATAATAATATTGAAAAAAAAATCAAATAAAAAGTTGGTCAATTGGTAAATTATCCAAACTGAACTAAATTTTTTTGGTTAATAAAAAAATTCAGTGCGTTAAACGGTTAATAATTTTCATACATTTTTGGTGAATTAATCGATCGTTTCGGTTGGTTAATTTATCGAACCGACCGATGCTCTCCCCTAAGCACCACCATATCATTAAGACCACTCTCACCATTATGCACCATGCTTCTATACCTCACACCTTTTGGTCCCGTGCGTGCCAAACTGCTATATACATAATCAATCGTTTTCCTACTTCTATTCTCCATAATGTCTAACCTTATGAAGCTCTATTTCATACTTTACCCAATTACACTAAACTACGTGTGTTTGGATATTTATGCTACCCTTGGCTGTGGCCGTACACAAAACATAAACTAAACAACAAATCCCGACTATGTGTGTTTATGGGTCATGTTGAAGCTTTCAGCAGCTACATATGCTATGATCCGCAAAGCCAAAAGTTTTACTCTTCTCGGCATGTGATCTTTATTGAATCCGTTTTCCCTTTCAAAAATAATCAAACAACTCTACCTCACTTCAAACCGACTGACTTAGATGATTGAATAGCTCCAACCAATGCTGACTTTTAGTCCCCTACTACAACCATTAATACTTCATCCTCAAGTGCGATCCCATACACAGTTACATCTATTCTCCGACCACCTGTGTCCATACATAGAGATATCCTCACTTTCGGTCCTCCTAGTGATGCACCCATAGGCTCTATTTCACAAGAAAAACGTCTTAACTCTTCTCCTTCTTCTAATCCATCTATCTCTATTTTGGACAACACCACTCCACTTACTCCCACCATCCATAATACTTCTCCTTCATCACCTGCACCTATTAACCCAAACCATGCCACGACTTTGATTACTCTAAACATTGATTCCTTTGCCCAAGCTTTCATATCCATACCCTCTTCTATCTTTCACTCCACTCTCGATGCAACATTTCCACCTCATCAAGTCATCACTTGTTCAATGAATAACATCTACAAGCCAAAACAATTTTTTGATTACTTAGTCACAAAAGGTCCATCATCTTTTCCATTAGCTCCAAGTACCTATCTTTAAGCACATAAGTATCCCTAGTGGCGTGATGCCATGCAAGTAGAATTTGATGCCCTCTAGCAAAACCAAACTTGGTGTCTAGTCCCTCATTTACTATCTCAAAAACATCATCAGTTGCAAATGGATATTCAAAATCAAAGACCTGGCCTTGATTTTGATTCTATATTCAGTCCTGTTGCCAAACATACCACTATTCACCTCATTTTTTCCATTGCCATCACCTTTGGTTGGCCCAGTCACCAGTTAGATGTCAATAATGTTTTGTTACAAGGTTCTTTACATAAGATTACATTTATGCAACAATCACCGTGCTTTGTAGGACTCTCAATTTCCAAATCATGTTTGCCAACTAAAGAAGCCTATTTATGGTCTTCGTCAAGCTCCTCGTGTTTGGTATATGGAGCTTCGATCATTTCTCATTTCATGTGGTTTCACTAACACTCATTCAAGTACTTCATTATTTGTTTATCATTGTGATGGTGTTCACTTGTTTCTTTTAGTGTATGTGGATGATGTCATTATTACATGATGCTCAGTCTCTATGGTTCGCTCACTCATCACCTCTCTTGCTAACCAATTTTCTCTCAAAGACTTTGATCACATCCATTACTTTCTTGGTGTGGAATTTACTCCACTCAATGGTAGCTTGTTACTAACACAACATAAGTGTATCTCTAACTTGTTAGAGCAGCACCACATGCTTGATGCCAAAGGGGTTTCTTCCCCAAAATCCACTTCTAAAGTTCTTAAAACTAATGATGGTTCGGCTCCTACTGATGCAAAGGAATATAGACGAGTTCTTGGTAGCTTAATCTCTCATTCACTCGCCTAGACATTTGCTTTCCTATCAATAAACTAGCTTAGTTCATGCATTACCCTACTGTCAAACACTAGCAAGCTGTTAAACAACTTCTTCAATATCTTAAACACACCATCACTTACAGCTTATATGTCAAGAAGTCCTCTTCCCTTTCTCTTATAGCTTTCTCAGATGCCGATTGGGCTGAAAATTATGATGATCGTATGTCTCCCTCAACCTATGTGATCCTTCTTGGCTCCAATGCCTTTAGTTGGTCCTCCAAGAAACAACATATAGTTGCCTGCTCATCTAGAGAAGCTGAATATAAAGCAGCAGCTATAGTCGTTACTGAGATAAATTGGTTCACCAATCTTTTTCATGAGATTCAATTTCCACTTTCTCAAGTCCCAGTCCTTCTATATGATAATATTGGAGCTACATACTTACGCAAAAATCCAATTTTTCATAGCAGGATGAAGTATGTGGCCATTGATTTCCATTTGTTCGTGATCAATTTGCCAAAAATGAGATTTGTGTCAAGCACATACCTACTGGGGACCAACTGGCTGATCTACTCACCAAACCCATTTCGAAAGGCCAATTTCTATTTCAGAATTCCAAGATTGGACTTCTTCCTTTTCCGCTAATCTTGCAGGGGCATGATAAAGAAAGTAATAGTCTACTAAAGAACAGAATCAATCACCTTTCCCTTGGTTTATTCATTCCCTTATTTTAGGATGTGTAATCGATCTCTTCTTTATTTTTTTGATCTTCAAGATCATGTATATATTCTCTTTTATTTCCTTCCATTTTTATCCAAAAGTACAGTGTATATAATGAATATATTATTGGATGAATAGACAACCTTTTACAGCATTCTTATTCTTCTATAGAGGACCCTGCAACTAAGGATTATATAAAGGCAATGGCCACCGAAATCCTCTAGCATCTTGCGAAGGATCGAACTCTCCCATTTGCCAAAGCATTACATAATCAAGAGCTTTATTGTGTTTCGCTTTCCTTTAGGAAAAGAGTCCCAAAAAAGTTCAATACAATTCTACTATGGCTTTTAATGGAGATCATGGCAATAGTAGAAGAAGATGTTGAATTGAGAAGATCAGCATTCAAACCAAAGCATTTGAGAAGAATTTATTTTGCATTTGTTGGCATGGAATTACAACTGTGTGGTTGGAATTGTTTATGAGTTTTTTACCAAAACACAAATTATTATATTAGCCTGAAAATATAATTTTTTTAATATACTCCAGTTTTTTTTTCAAATTTGCATTTGGGATAGAGATTTGAAGGTGTTTTAAAATTTGTATATATGTTCGTGGTTTTAATTTTCTTGGGTGAAAGTTCTTCCTCTTTTTTTCCCCCTTTTTTAATAGAGTGAATGAGAGAGTTTTGATTCTTTTGAATGGGAATTTTTTATTTTTTTTTTCATTTGGCCAATATATGAAGAAGGCAATGGAGGAAAAATCGTACAATAGTACCCAAATCTTCCACGACACATAGAAGGGTAATTTTATCAATATCTTTTTTTTTCTTGGTGAAAAAGTGCTTTTGGGGTGAGTGAGGCAATTTTGAAGAAACACAAAGTATTGATCAAACTTCTATTTTTTCACTGAGAGTTTTGTGGTAATTTCAAATTTCACATGGGTAATGAGTATTTGCCCATTTAAAGGAACAAAATCAATTCACTTATTCTAACAGTGAAGAATATGCCATTCGAAGGTCTAAGCACAATTCTTATTTGGAATTTATTTTTCTTGCATGTTGTATAGCTTCATTACCATCCTAGATAGGATGACACAAAAGCATGAGTATTTTTACTAAATTAATTGAAAAAAAATAAAGATTGAGAAATAGAGTGAAATTCATAAATAAGATGTGTGCTAAAGAAATTTGGAAAAAAAAAAACAAAGAAAAAATTGAAAAGGGCATTGGTTTACTCTAAAATTAAGGTAAAAGGCATAGAGTTTAAAAATATTCCAAATTGTAGTCTTTTGAGAAGTTGGTTATTTCGCTCCATTCATTTAGGTTACCATTTAATAGTCAAAATCATGTGGAGTATTTTTCAACCCATTTTTTGTGAGAACTTTGCCTACCAATTCACACACACATGGTGTAAGTATGGGGAAAATTAACTCTTGATTCAGATTTGAATGCCTTTTAGTATCCGTTTTAATACACTTAATAACAAATCTTTAGGAATGTCGGTGTGTTCTCCAGCAAAAATCCTCCAACATTCAAATTAGTATTTAATAGAAGAGAGTAATATGCAGAAGGAGACTAGTAATTAATCTTTTTCTTTCATATGATTTGACCAATTGTAACTTCTTGATTTGAATATTTGAAGTATTTAGCAGAAAGAATAAGTCAACTTTAATTGTTGGGCCCAATCCTCTAGGATTTCATGACACCAAAGAATAAGTGTGAGCCTCAATTTATGATCTATTTATTTATTCATATCATAAGAAATAAGAGTGAGCTTTGATTGAAGACCCATTTGTTTATCCGCATCATAAAAAGTAAGAGTCGGTTTCGAATGAAAGCTATTTATTTATCCCATATCACACATCGCCCAAGAAGAAAAAGGAAAAAAAAAATTAAAAAATCCAGAAAGAATATAAAAATGAAAAAGGAACTTTTTTTTTTTTTAATAAAATGATCAAATATGTTAATCAGACATTAATTAGCAACAGATTGACAATCACCACTCAATAATTTACAGATTTTAACTAATAAAGTCTAAACATTTAGTGGACTTTGAACTTATAATATCATAATATTGAAAAAAAAATTTAAAATACAGTAACTATTTTTGCTGTCTTTACACAGAACAAGCGGAAGACACAACTTGTTTTCATTATTTATTTACTTATTTTTTTTGTGTTACTTGGCTATTAAATATATATGAAAAAATAGCTGCAAAAGAAATATTACAACCTATTATCTAAATAGAGATATCACAACCTAATAATACTCACATTGCATATAAATGGAAAACACGTATGTTACTGAAATCAGCCAGCTTATTCTCTATTTTCCAAAGATGTAAACAAGTCCAATTCTTCCCGATGGGGTTGCAAATTTGTTTGTCTATCTGTGTGTAGTTATTCTTTATGTTTGGTTTATAAATTTTATCAGCTTGATTTGATCCTTAATACTTAAAATGGTCAATTTCAATGAATTTTAATTGAATTCAACAAAACTCCTACCACTCATTTTTTTTAAGTTATTCAAATCATGTGTTGCACCCAGCTACGGATTCCGATGAAGGATTGCCTAGTGCATAATGAAAATCAGTGTTTCCAGCGTGGTTCCTTGCTGGAGGTGAAGAATTTCGTTGAAGTGCAATGTGTGAGTGTGGAAAGAGTGAAAACGAGGGAGAAGGAACTGAAAAATAGAAAATATTTATGTATTAAGATTCTAATTACAAATCTCGGGGTGGACCCTGCAATTTAAAGAAAAGGACACCAACTAATTAGTGCATTAGGCCCCAATAATCAGCTAATAGAATGCTTAAACCTTAGCTATGCGTCATCATCAGGCTATTCAAATTGTTGCCTGGAATCATCAGGCTATTCAAACTATTGCCTGGAAAATATCTCTGTATTAAGATTCTGATTACAATTCTCGGGGTGGACGCTGCAATTTAAAGAAAAGGACACCAACTAATTAGTGCATTAGGCACTAATAATCAGCTAACAGAATGCTTAAACCTTAGCCATGCGTCATCATCAGGCTATTCAAACTGTTGCCTGGAATCTAGACCAAAACGACGTCGCTTCTATTAAGTGGAATAGCATCACCTAGTTTATTTTACTAGAAATGCTAAGCAGACTCAAAATAGAAAAATAAAAAGAAGACAGAAGATAAGCAGAAACGTATTTTGCTTTCAAAATTCGTAACATAGGCCCCCTATTTTCTTCAGTCTTGTCCCCAAGACTCCAATTGCAGAAGCTTTTCTGTAATATCGTGATAATCTTCCTAGGTAGCTTCGTTGTCTGGCAGGTGTGCCCATTTGATTAGTAGCTAAGGTATGGATGTGTTTTTCCTTTTTATCAATTGCTTTGCTAAGATCTTCTCTGGTTGCAGTAGAAATGTTCCTTCATTATGAAAAGGCGGTAGTGCAGTGGACACACGATCAAAGCTTCCTATCTTCTTTTTTAGCATTGATACATGAAATATGGGGTGTATTTTTGCTCCATCAGGAAACTAAAGCTTGTATGCAACTTTCCCGATTTTCCCTATAATTGGAAACGGTCCTACATACTTGGGGCTTAGCTTCCAGATCTTGCTCTTTCGTATGGATAGCTGTCTGTATGGTCTGAGCTTCAAGTATACCAAATCTCCTACCTGGAACATGACCTCAGTCCTTTTAGAGTTGGCTATCTGCTTCATCCGATCTTGTGCCTTTACTAGCTACTTCTTCAAGTACTGGATGATCATTTATCTGTCTTGCACGATTTCTTCAACTCCTACAACTAACCTTGGTTGATGTGGCTCCAGAATCAGCTGAGCAGGCTTGTACCCATATAACACCTCGAATGGGGTCATTGCTATAATTTGAATTATACCAATGTTCAGCCATAGAAAGCTACTTTACCCACTTCTTGGGGGATATCACGCACATGCAGCGAAGGTATGTTTCTAGGCATTGGTTTACTCTCTCTATTTGGCCGTCTATTTGTAGGTGATAAGTAGTGCTCAAATGTTGTTGTATGCCCAAGCTAGAACACAATTCCTGCCAGAACTTACTGATGAAAATTTTATCTCGGTCAATGGTTATATTGCAAGGTAAGCCATGTAATTTATAAATATTATCAAGAAAAAGTTGTGCAATGTGTGTGGCAGTGAAGGGATGACAAAGAGCAAAAAAGTGTGAGTATTTAGTGAACCAGTCCACAACCACCTAGATTACATCTTTTCCCTCTGAAATGGGCAATTGTTCAATGAAATCCATCGTTAGGTGCTTCCAAGCTTGCTCCGAAACTGGTAGAGGTTGTAGTAACCTAGGGTTTTGCAAATTTTGGTGTTTATTTATTTGGCAAATGTGACATTGGGTGACCACTTCATAGACTGAAGCATGAATTCCTGGCTATGAAAATGTGTTCATAACCCTTTGTAGAGTGCCTTGGAACCCACAATGGCCCCCAATGCTAGAGGAATGCATAAACCATACTATTCTTTGCTTGAGATCAATGTTACTTCCTACATACAGTCTTCCCTTGCATCTAATGATCTCACCTTGGTAGCTATAGTAGGACAAGTTGTAAGGATAGAGTATGCTATCAGCCATCACTTCTTGTGCCAAAGGATCATTCTCATAGTTGTGTTTGATCTCTTCCATCCATAATGGTTTTAAGGTGGAGATGGCCTTACATTGCCCTCATTCTTTATTTCTCCTGGACAAGGCATCTGCAACTTGGTTTTCAGCCCCTTTCTTATATTCAATAGTATACTGGAGTCCTAAGAGTTTGGTTAGGTATTTATGTTGTAATGGGGTAGATATCTTTTGCTTAAGGAGGTATTTGAGGCTTTTTCGATCAGTTTTAATGACGAAGGGGTTATGCAAGAGGTAGGATCCCTATTTTTCCACAGCAAAAATAACAGCTAACAGTTTTTTTTCATAGACTGACATGCCTAAGGTCTTGGGTCCAAGTGCTTTGCTGATATAGGCAATAGGGTGTTTTTCTTGGGATAGTATAGCTCCTAACCCCCCATAACAAGCATCAGTTTCCACAGTAAAAGTTTTATTGAAATTGGGAAGTTGAAATACTAGGGCTTCTGTCATGGCATTTTTAAAGGTGAGAAAAGCTTGTTGAACCTTCTCGTTCCAGCGAAATTGACCTTTTTTAGTGAGATTAGTGAGTGGTCTAGCGATTACACCATAATGCCTAATGAACTTTCTATAGTATCCAGTCAACCCCAAAAAACCCCTTTAAGGCCTTCACATTCTTGGGAACGGGCTATTCTACCATGGCCCTAATTTTTTCAGCGCTTACTCCTACTCCTTGTCCACTGATGATATGTCCTAGGTAGTCAATTCTTTCTTGGCCAAAAGAGCACTTAGAGAGCTTAGCATAGAGTTGGTGCCGTGACAGGTTTTTAAACACTATCTCTAGATGTTCCTTGTGTTCCTCTAGTGTCTTGCTATACACTAGTATGTCATCAAAGAAAACTAAAACAAAATTTCTCAACTGATCCTTAAAGAGATGGTTCATGAGGGACTGGAAAGTGGTTGGGGCATTAGTGAGCCCAAATGGCATTACCTTGAATTCATAAAGACTTGATGAAGTGGCAAAGGCTATTTTGGAGATGTCATTTGGATGTATCCTAATCTAGTGATAGCCAACTTTGAGGTCAATTTTTGAAAAGATTGTAGCTCTACTTAGTTCATCCAAGAGGTCATCCACTAGTGGTATAGGAAAACTATCCCTAATAGTGAGTGAGTTAAGCTTTTTGCAGTCCACACAGAACCTCAAGGAGCCATCCTTTTTCTTAACTAGGAGAGCTAGTGAAGAGTAGGGACTGTTACTAGGTTGTATGATACCTTGCTCTTAACATTTCTGTCACAAGCCTTTCAATCTCTACCCTTTGGATATAGGGATACCTATAAGGGTGAATTTTAAAGGGTTCTACACCTGGTTTGAGAGGAATTTGGTAGTTGTGAGGTCTGTTAGGGGGTAGGCACTTGGGTTCTTGGAAGAGGAAGTGATATTTATCTAGTAAGGGCTGCTACTCTTGGTTCTTTTCAGACTTCTTATCTACTGGGACGACTGTAACCATACAGAGGCAGCTAATAAGAGAAACTTTCTTCTTCTTGATCATTCTTGTTAAGTTCCTTTCCAGTGATCATGCTTAAGGATACCTGTGCTGGAGCTCCTAACAGGGTTATCTTCCTCTCTTCTCTCTTAAACTGGATGCTGGGTTTATTAAAATCAAAGATAACTAGCCTAAGTCTTCGAAGGATATCTACTTCTATTATCATATCATAGCTTCCCAGTCCCAACAATCTCATATTTGCAATGAATGTATGCCATCCCATTACCCAGCTAAAGCTTGGACATCTAGAGTTACACTCTATCTTTCCTCCATCTGCTATAGTGACAACCATAGTGTGGGTAAGCTCTGTATCACATTGGAGTTGCCTGGCCGTGGTAGGGTCTAAGAAGCTATGTGTACTTCCTGAATCAATAAGAATAGTGATGTTCTAAGTGCCTACCTTACCTATGAGCTTAATGGTGTCTGGTAGAATGTGTCCAGCTAGGGTCCTGACAATGATGTGCAAGGGTTTTTCCTCTATTTTTTCTGGTGTTTCGTGCTCACTCTCAGACTCAGCTTCCCCCCCTCTTCTCCCAATATTACGAACAATTTTTTACACTTATGCCCTATATGATATGTCTCATCACAATTAAAGCATAGCCCCTTTTTCTTTCTCTCTTCCATTTCTTCAAGAGATAGCCTCTTAATGGGTGGATATTTAAGACTTTTTTCTGAGTTGGATTTGACATTTGGTTCAGATTTCCAACTCCTAGGACCCCAATTCCCCCCGGTCTTAACATCCTTTACCCCTTTTCCCAGTACTTCAATTAAGATTTCTTGCTTTTGGGCCACATGTGTAGCGTCAAATAATGAGGTTGGATTGAGCATCTCAACCATCTGACCTATTTCTTGCTTAAGGCCACTAATGAAGCTTTAAACAAAACAATCTTCTGTCAAGCTCCTCTTCATGTTTGACATAAAAGCTTTTAACTCTTCAAATTTTAAGGCATACTCAGTGACCATGTGCTGTTGTTTAAGCTTATTAAAACACCCAACAATGCTACACCCACTTTGAACATAAAACCTATGTAATACTAACTCAGTGAATCTCTCCCACCCCATATTTTCCTTACCCTCAATGCAGTCTAAGTACTGGCTATCTGCCAAGTCATCCATATGTAATGCGGCTATTAGTATCTTTTCACAATCAGGCATAGGGTTGAAGAGAAAGTATTTGTGGCATTTTCTAATCCACTTACGAGGGTTCTCGCCACTGAATTGAGGAAACTCAACTTTAGGATTTTTTAGACTGGGATTGGGGTGTTCAGAAGGTTTAAGAAGAGGTGAGGATAAGGGAATTCCAGCGTCACCCCTGGGTCGAAGGTTGGGCTATGAGGAGGAAGGGGAAAACGAGAGTGGTTCCTTACTCTTGCTGGAGTCCATCATTTCCTCTATCCTTTTAAACAGACCCTCCAATTGTTGTTTTAGCTCTTGTTGGCCTGCCATAAGTAGTTGATTGTTCTCCTTAAGCTCCGCGACCTGTTACTCTAGAGCTTCTATGCGGTTGTTGTTGTTGTTTTTTGTCATAGTGTCAGGATTCATCGGCTCCGATGCCACTTATTGCACCCAGCTATGGATTCTGGTGAAGGATTGCCTAGCGCAGAAGGAAAATCAATGTTTCCAGCGTGGTTGCTCGCCAGAGGTGAAGAATTTGGTCGAAGTGCAGTGTTTGAGCCTGAAAAGTGTGAAAACGAGGGAGAAGGAGTTGAAAAAACAGAAAATATCTCTGCATTAAGATTCTGATTACAATTCCCGGGGTGGACGTTGCAATTTAAAGAAAAGGACACCAACTAATTAGTGCATTAGGCCTTAATAATCAGCTAACAAATGCTTAAACCTTAGCCACACGTCATCATCAGGCTATTCAAGTTGTTGCCTGGAATTTAGACTAAAATGATGTCGCTTCTACTAAGTAGAACAACGTCCCCCAATTTATTTTATTGGAAACGGTAAGCAAACTCAAAACAGAAAAATAAAAAGAAGACAGCAGATAAGCAGAAGCGTATTTTGCTTTCAAATTCGTAACATCGTGCTTGTACAGAGATTTCAATCTTACTAAATGAAAGAATCAATTTAAACATGGTTTGTTATGCTTAATGAACGACATAATTCACACAAATTTTTAAGGATCCATCTCAAGCAAAGTTTCCAATCTCTAAGTTCCAACATGTGAAACCACCCTAACTTAAGAATCTCCAAGGTTACAAAAAATTCAAAATGAGCACAACAACGGACAGTTAGGTGGACAATCAAAATTCAATTTGCTCCAAGAGATTGACATCATGACTGTAACTACAGATTTTTATTCCTTCAAGTCCCCCTTTTCGGTGGAATAATTTCTGCATCACCTGCAGCAATATAATCAACCTATAAGTATAGGGCTCCAATTAAATGGATGCATGTATAATTCATTAGTCCAACAACCTTGTGACTTTTCACACTCAATAGGTAATGTATGCGCAACATAATCCGACTATAAAACTGTTAAAACAATATATATTGCCAATATAAATATATTTAAAAAAAAAAAAAAGAGCTTGCTGCGAATGTAACAGTACTGTATTGCACAAAGAGTTCCCAATATATCAAAGATTTGCTGCGGGAAGTTTGACTTGAGAGGACTAATGTTATAATTCAAGTTAAGTCATAAGTTTTCTACTAATTTTTAGATAGAATTACGGAAGTGATAGAATTTGGAGAGAAACTTGAGGGTTTAATTTCATTATTCACCATCCAAAACTGAATCACCATTCATATATAGCCTTCTTTTATGCATACAGCAGTTCCAGGGAATTAAAAACTAACAATCCTAGCTAATCCATTCCATGTGTCATTAGTCCATACATTGGTCATTACTTAAATAAACTAACTGAGCCCTGAATAACAATTCAACTGCTAACTGCCACCAGCTGAAACAATGTTGCTGCAGTCAATATGCATGGGATTCCATTTATTATGTCGCACATATATAGACAAATCAAATTCAGACATGCAGTATCTTCCTATTTGTTTTTGTAATATAATTTTGTTTGTCTTTACATTAACAAATTAAGACCAAATTAGACATACCTTTTAGTCATGACTTGAGTTCTCATCTTCCTCCCATGAGCAACGGACACGAACTTGAAGGGATTCATTTCCTCGCTTCAGTTGTTCATCTTGAATGCGCCTTACAGCAGCCACAATTAAAGGGCAGTCAACTAGCTCGATTATTTCAGAAGCTATTTCCAAAGGGATCTCTTTTAATTTGTAGCAATGCCTAATGATTAGATGCCTAAGCATTGGGAAGCAGTAATATCCGTTCTCTATCCAGCGCACCAGGTCAGTATCTTCAAGCAGTAGATATCTAAGTTCCTGAAATTGCGCATCATATGTTACCCACTCTGGCCCTTGAAAGGCATAGCATCGCAATTTGAGGGATTCAAGATTCCGCAATTCAGCAATCACTCTTGTGTGTTTCTAGGGATATCCAAATCCACTCAAGCTCAACTTTTTAAGGTTGTATGGGAGATATGTAATAGAAGCAACCTGAGACCTGGGATTAGGATTCACAATAACACACTTGAGTGATTCAAGTTTATAAAGATGGGAAAGATGATCAAAGAAGCACAAGGATTCAGCACCACCACCATTAGGCACTAATTCAATTTGAATTCCTAATTTTTTAAGATTTGAGATTCTTTCAAGAACCCCCTTGGTACAACTGCGGGGGCTCACATCTAAAAGTCTTAAGAGATTTGGTAAGAGAAATTTTTTTTGGTAAAGTAAAACTGGATCTGGTATGTTGCTTCCGATGACCTGAAGATGCTTCAATTCTTCCAAATCCCAAATTTCCATGGGAAGATACAACTCAGCCCCAGAGGATTTGATGCTTTGATGTCGACGGACAATCAAGTACTCAAGGTTCCAAAGTTTGGATATGGAAGCAGGGAGATTCCCATTACAAGCGAGGGCTAGGTACCTCAATTGAACTAGTTTTAGCACTTCAATTGGAAACTTGTAGAATTGGACTGTAAGAGCATCCAGTACCCTGAGCAACGTCAAAGCAAAACATATTGGTACTGGATATTGATTGGGTGGACCAGTACATAAGAGAGAACGCACATTTGAAATGGATTCCATTGAGTTTTACACCTCTTTGATGCCAAATAGAATGTTGTTATAGATGCACAACCGTCGCTGGTTTTCTATATCTTTGGTAAGACCATTTGTATAACAATTTATAACATGGGAAAACTTTTCCTTCCGAGCTTCTTTGATACAGAAATACCATAAGACAGAATGGAGGCTGCAAATTTTAATTCTGTAATTGTAGCTCTGCTGGCGGACCACAACAACACTACTGGAAACAAGCTCCTCCAAGCATTCCATGGCAAAGTCTTCTAAGGCTGTGAAAGTTTTGGGTTTGAGGAATCCCTCCGCACTCCACAACTTGATGAGCTTTGAAGCAGGAACCAGGCAACTTGGTGGGAAAACTCCCATATAGAGAAAACATGCTTTTAAACGTAGAGGTAAGTACTTGTAGCTCAAAAATAGTTTCTTTGACATTTCATCATCTGCAGCTAGAAGAACTGAAATTTGTTTCTCTGCTACCTCATTCCAGTACTCTGGCGTCTTCTCGGCTTTGGATAGAAGGTCGGCAACCTTGACGATTGCAAGAGGAAGACCTTCACAATTCTTGGCAATCTTCCTTCTAGCTTTCCCAAGTTGAGGAGGGCACGGATACTCTTCACCAAATACCTTTTCACAAAGAAGATCCCAACTTTCTTCTTTATTTAGGAAACGCATTCGATGGACAAATGAATTAGCACGATGAGCTACTTCTCCTAGCCTAGTTATTAGCAAGACTCGACTTGCCTTATATTCATCTGGAAGGAATCTTTTTAACTCATCCAAAACTGTGTGCTCCGTATATCATCCATCACTATTAGGTATCTCCTGCCTTTCAAACTTTGGTATAGATACTCGGCTAATTTCTCGTCTTCTTGCATTTGTATTTTATTAAAGTCATGATTCATTTGAGCTAGAATACCTAGCAAGATTTCTGTAAGTTGATATTTTGGGCCTACGATGACAAATGCGCGAACCTCAAAATGACTCAAAAATAATGGATCTTCAAAAATTTTCATAGCAAGTGCAGTCTTACCGATGCCTGCCATCCCGACGAGTGAGAAAATATGGAGACCAGGTGGCCACCCTCTTTGTAGCCAATATTTTATTTTATTAAATTCATCAGATAATCCAATCATCGTTGAATTTTTTTCACCAAAATCAGTTTCTGATGAAACAACATCTTCTTCTTCTTCAGGCAACGGGTTGCTTAATTCCTCCAGCATCATCTTCTCCATCTTCTTCACCGTTTCGATAAAGGAATCAATCTTTTGCTTGATTTCCTCCAAGTCTATGGTGATCAGTATCAGCGAAGAAGAACCCTCATCATCTCCAAGACTTTCAGTTTCAGCTGATTGTGAAATTAGAAACTGATTCGATACACAGGATTCAATTGCATCTTCTAACTTACATGCTGCCTCTCTGATTTCTGCATTCAAAGCGTTGACCCTCTTCCTGCTGCTGCTGCTGCAATCTTCCAATCTTTGGAGAATATCTTGTAATGAGCTAACCTCGGTGCATGCAAGTTTTATGTTCTCTCGAGAGTGGGGAACAATCGAAATTTGATAAGAATATAAAAGACGTTGGATCGTCTGCTCAAGGGAAACCACAGCTGCATAAGCCATCTCTAATGATCAGTTTCAAACTGGGAAAAAAACGTTGAGCATGAGCAGCATTTGTTGTATAGTGAAATGTTTGCTTTTCTCTTTAAATTTCTAAATGGCATACAGATACAGGCAGGCTAATTTGTATTTTATGCTCAACCTGGCTGTAAGGATTTAGCTAGTTATTGAAGAATGGCCGGCTGAGTTTGGAGTTAATTCCAATGCGGAGGATATATATATATATATATATATATGAGTGGTCAAGTCTTTGGAAAGCTTAAATTAATTTATGGTTTCTTTTTTCCATTTAATTTTCCTATTTAACAAAGAAAATTGCATAAATGAGTACTAGCATGTGCTCGGTGCAATGCACCAAAAATAATTTTAATATTGAAATAATTTTTTATTGAATATATAATTTTAAAATAATTTTATTTCAATATTGAAATTAGTATCAGTGCATCACACCGAACACATGCTAGTTATAATACTAGCTAATAAAGTAATTATTTATATTTAAATTAAACTGATATAAAATATAAATAAAAAAATTAATATTTTTTCAAATAAATTAATAATAAAGTATGCTTAAACTTAGTTCTCAAGATAAAAAAATTCGCCTGCTTACTACTGCTCATCATCCTTGGTCACTATCTTTATCAAAATTTGATTAGAATCACCAAGTTTCATTGATATATACAAACAATTTCCCACTTATTTATATATATTAATATTTAAATAAATTTTTTTTCTTGATTATTACAATAAAGTGAATAATCATAAAGTGGACGAACATGACTGAATGTGACGTTTAATTAATAAAAAAAATATTATTATAATTGAGTAAATTGTCTATTCCACAAAGCTCATAAATTAAATTTGTCAATTAAATAATGAAAAAAGAAAAAAGCTCGTGATTTTGATGTAAACCAATCGCAAATATTCAATATTTTTCTTGATTCTCTTAGTATTCCTTTTATCCTGCATATGGATTACATCAATACCTAAAGTCAATCAATTTCATATAATGAACGAAACATACAATTAAAATCTCAACAACAAAATTAATGGAAGAATATTACTAAATAACAATATATTTTTCTTCACTTACATAGAAAAATTCTTATGGAGGTACTTAGTAATTTCTCTTCTTCAAGATATGAAATTGAAAGATTGTATGAGCATTATTTGAAACTTGGATGTGTTTTCAATTTTTAAATTACATTTAGGTATATAAAGTATACGACTTTTAATACATCTAAACTTCTTTGATATTATCTTATCAATATATATAAATCATATAGTTAATATCAAATCCTCTACCAAATAAAGATTATGAAACATTGTCAAATATATTTTGAATTTCGAATGAAAGAAAATTAAAGATAAGATACAATTACATCGGTTAGAGTTAATAATTAACAACTAATAATTTTTTTATAATTGAATTAAAATACTCAAAATTTTAAGAATTTGACATATGGCAAAACTTGCACAACTAGATAAGTACAAAATTGTACTATATATAATAGTATAGATTACATATTAAATATTATATATACCAGCATGTGTTCGGTCTAATGTACTAAAAAATTTTAAAATCAGTGCACAATTTACGGTATGTGTGATAATTATTATTAGATAATTGACATTAATTTGTTTTTATATTGTATGATTATTATAAACAAAAATTTAAATGTAATTTTTTTAGGCAAAAATTTGATAAACATTGTAAGAGAAAAATTGACAAGGTGTATTAAGATTATTACATTAATATATTCCTAATATAAAAATAATCACTACATAACTAAATTATTAATATGTGCAATATTCAATATATTTTAATGCAGTTTTACAAATCATATATTGCTCGAAAAACAATTGAAGAATATGAAAGATATATACTTCTTGTGTATATTAAGTCATAGAAGTTGGTGATCTCATTAATGAATACAAAAATTTATTATAAAATAAATGATATGCTGTTAAATATTATATAATTATGAATATTAAATAATTTTATTATTCTAAATATCATTTTTTAAAGAATGTAACTTTTTGTGTAGGCAAATATGATAATTTTTTAAATTGCTCTACCATGGTTTTCAACAATCCAAATCAGATTATTCATTGTTTACTAAAGGCTTAGGGCCTTTAAGCCCACCAATGAACCTATTGTGGGGTTGCATGTGGTCCGTGCTCATTGATTGGTCCTGATAAAAGGTCAGAAGATTTTAACCATTAAAAAGAAATTTTTAAATTTGAACCATTTACTTCAAATATTGAAAAAAACCATTTAACTAAAACACAAACCTTTTAATTGATTTAAATACCATTAATTTATACCACACAAAACAAAATAGAATAGCTAAAAAATTTTAATTAACAAATAGTTAATATGTTTTATAATTTTTTTATTTTACTTAAATTAAAAATTAAATACTAATTCAATTATTTCTAATTTTCATAATATTCAATAAAGTTTTTTTGATTTTAAAAATTTTCATTCTTTTTCTCATATTGAGTTCCCTTTTTTTAGTTTTTTCTTTTTCTTTATCTCTTTATTTCTATTCTTTCATTCTTCCTATGTTTTTATATTTCCTTTTTCCACAAATTTTCTTTTTTTTTTCAAAAATATATTCTATATATATTCATAAGTAATTAATTTTCACATTTTAGTAAAATTCACATTTCTACTAAATAGACTCAAAATAATAAAATCAAGAAAAAATAAAAACCAATAGAAATGTAATCCGGAAGGAAACTCAGGGTCTTTGTACATTTTGAATTTTAATATACCTAAAAAATTGTAAATAAAAATTTTTAAAAATATTATTTAGAACTTGTATTAGGTATTTAGCATAATTTTAAGTACCATAAACTAAGCAATAAATTAAATAAACTTTGTTACAACAATGATAATAATGCTTCCCAAATGTTTTATCTGACTAATAAAATACATACAATAGTGAAATTCTATTATCCAATAAAAACTAATTACTGAAACCTATAAAATATCTAGTTATTAATAGAATTTTCGTACTTAAAAGGTAGAAAACATATCTAAAATCAAATTTTAATTGAATAAAATTGAAAAATAAAATAAAATAATAATGATGTCTGAAATAATTTAACTAAATTTATTTTTTAATTAAAATTAAATAAATAAAATAATTTATCAAAAATACAAAATTATTTTCCTTTTAGTTGCACTTAATGTATTGTTAATCGGGCGTGATGATGCAAAAGTATCTTGATATCAATTTGTATATACTTTTCATAATATAAGACTAATTTAGTATTATTTCGATTACAAATAATAAATTAAATTATATTTTAATATTAATAAAACTTCATAAATATTGAACAAATTTTTTATTTCAAATTTTAAATAACAAATGAAAATCGTTAGTCAAAAAGATGCATTAAAATTTCATTTATGTTGCTAGAATTAAATTTTTTGAATGTATTTGTATTTCTATTTTACTAAGTATTAAATTAATATTATTAAAAATAATTAATTTTATACATATTTTATTTAATTTATATTTTCCAAAATTATTTAAATTTATATGAAAATAGTTATAATAATATTAAAATGATTATAATTATTAAAATAGTTATTTAAAATTAAATTATAATGTTAGGATGATAATTTAAGATTTTATTTTTATTTTAAAATTTTTTATTTTAATTAATAAATAAACTTAATTATATTTTACACATATTTATTCTTTAAAACTATAAAATATGTAATTTAAAATTATGAAATTATGTTTAAGTTAATAGATTTTTATTTTATTTTATTTTTAAGTTTTACTTTTGTTGTTTCTTAATTATTAAATAAATTCAATTTAATCTAACTGAATTATTCTGAATATATTTAATATTTATTACTGAGTATCTGTAATTTAAAATTATAAAATTATATTATTCAAGAAATGAATTTAATTTTAATTTTAATTTTTCTAATTTTTTAATTATTTCATTTTTAATTGATAAATAAGTTTAATTAAATTTGATCAAATTACTTTAGTTATGTTTATGTTTTAAAATTTTTATTTTTTAATTCAACTTGAATTTAAAGAGTATTTAATATTTAAGAAATTTTATTTATAACAATATATATTTATATTTATTATGAGTAATTTAAACAATGTTAAATTACATCCCGTGGTATGGGAAATATTACAAATAGGTATGTAGGCACTTTTCTTTAAAAGATAATCAAAACAATTATCAAGAGGATATTTTTGGATTTTCATATAAAATTTTGGTTGATTTTAAAAAATTTGTTAATGGAGGTTTACGGTTCTTCAAAAATATTAAACTGATCAAAATATTAGGGGGGCAGTGTTAGTTCTCTGGGTTTATTTGTAAATGAATAAAGTCTTATGGGGTTTTATGTAAATAACCAAAATAATAATGTTAAAAATGTTAATATTTAATAATATAAAAAAAGGGCTTTTCCATTAATTTTAATGGAGGACTAAATATGTTAAAAAAATTAGGAAATTTGAACTAAAAATATTGAGTGGTATAAATGTGGAACCAATGGTATACACGCAGTTAAACTTCGGGACAAAAAGGAAATTTTCCTTATCTAGAAATGCATATATGCTTTAGTTTATTATACTATAAAAATGTTAAAAGACACATTTAGTGTGCCACAATCACTAATAATAGTTATAAGTTTGAGAGATATACATGCACATATATAATTATTAATTTGTTAGGGGAATTAAATAAGATTAGTGAAGTAAGTGCATTTAAAGAATAATTTATTGCAGTATAGTGTATTGCTTCAAAAAACCCACTATCACATTGAATATTATTTCCCCAATTGAAATTTTTTTACAGCAAAATCAAGAATGAGTTGACAGCAATTTTCCCTCTTTACTAGAAATTGAATAGTAGTAATAATATATATATATATATATATATATATCTTGAAAGCCAGACTATAGCACATCACAAATGCCATCCACAATACTTCATGTCACCAACACGACTTTTGAGAACAAATTGATACTCTCCTCTCCTGAATAATAATATGGAGTATTAAAATTCAAAATAAGCTCAATATGTCAAGGAAAAAAATTAGAATTCTCAGTCTTAGGGGGCAAGGTTTAAAATAGAATTTTGGCTTTCATTGAAGGCAAATCAGAAAGCTTGAAAACGATAGCAAAATTTTGAATTTCAATTAATTATATATAAAATTTAAGATTTTAGACAAGCGAGGAGGGCAATTATTAGGTTCAATTCTTCTACTTTGTTTTTGTAATTAATGTGGTCCTTTTTCTTCCCAAGATAGTTGATTCAATCTAGTATGAAGATCGAATTAAGCTTAATGCTCAAAATTTTGGTATGCTAAAAATAGTCAAGCGAATTGTATTTATAGGCTTATGCTGCTAAAATTATAAACATATATGATAGAGTGTATCTTTTAAGGTTGTTTTAATCTTCAGGAGGTTTAATATATATGCATCCTCTACGATACGTGGGAATCTACTCTTTCAAGCCAGTCAACTTTACAAAAATGTGAATTTTTCCAGCTCTGTCTAGTGTTGGGGTAATGAGAGTGACATCTGATGGGCCAATATTCTTCGGCAATGTTCTAATTCATCTTCTGGTAGAGGGTGGAATGAGAATGTGATTGGGTCCTTCTGCAAAGTAGAGATGAAGGAAAAAGAATTAAGTTTTAAAGGGTAATTAATGCAAAATAGATGAGAAGGGTCACTAAGAGTAGCAAGTATAATTGCTCTATAACCTATTAAGAGAACTTGTTTCAAAGGTCCCCATTATTGAAGGAAAATAACATCTCCATGATTAATGCCCATGATTTGAGGAATGGGATTCTTTCATTTAATTGTAAATATTTTCATAGCCATTATTTGTGCAATATCTTTGATTTTGATTTTAGTTTCCTTTTGTATCTTGCTCCTTGAATTGTATAAATATGTGATCAATAAAATCATTCAATGTGACCTTTCTTACAATTCTTTCATGCAGTCCCTTTATGGTATCACAGCTACACAAAATCTAACGAGTATTCTCTAGATCTTGTTTGCTGCAAAATTTTTTTTCTCTACTTCCATGGCTGATGATTCAAGCTTTGCTACCCACTTATCCTCACCAAACCCAGTCCCAACACAAAAACAGCCTACCCCACCCACAACCACTCTGCCTACATCATTTACCTTACCCACCCAACAATAACTTCTAATATAAATCATGGCGACGAAAAGACTGACTTATTCAATTGCATCCATTGATGCCACCATAGCTCTTATTGTTGCCACAGCTTCTTCAACACATGATGCTTGGACAAAGCTTGAGCACCAATATGCCAACAAATCTCAAACCAGGATACACAACCTATGAGAAACTATTGGCCATCTTACCAAAGGTTCTTCTTCAATTGCACAATATCTCAATGAGATATGAACTCTTGCCGATGAACTTATAATTTCAAGATCACTTATGCGACCCATAGAAATTGTCATAAAAGTTCTTAGCGGACTTGGCCCCAAATATAATGCGATAAGTGCCGACATTAGAGCTCGTGCTACTCTCATCACCTTTGAAGAACTACATGACAAACTTACTGGTCATGAAACCTTTTTCCGTTACTCTGCAGCCAATCATGAGCATGCCACCATCACTGCTCAACTTACCCAGCACACTAACCATGGAGGACGTAACTTTTGGTCCCACAACGGCAACCAACGCCAGCAAAATTTGCAACAACAACCCAACAACACTACTTTAAATATTCCTCACAGTAACTTTCCTGCTCATGGAAACAATTGGCGTCCATCTTCTTCTTCCAACACCAGTACAGCCTCCAACAAACTAAAGATTCAATGTTAATTATGTGAGAAGTTTGGTCATGTTGCTGAAGTATGCTGATTTATGATGTACATAGCACAAGATGCTCAAGCTAATATTGTTTCCAAGCAATCAAACATTCCACCCAATTAGGTCATGGATACTGGAGCATCGCACCACATCACCTTTGATCCTCAGAATCTACAGGCCTATTCAGAATATAATGGCATCAATCATGTTATTGTTGGTGACGGTAATGGTATCCTGATAACACATATAGGGAAAACTACTCTTACATTTCCATCTCATACATTTGTTCTTAAAAGTGTCTTATGTTCTCCTTTCATTAATAAAGATCTCATTTTTGTACCACAATTTTATCGTCAAAATCATACATCTATTGAATTCTTTCCCTCTCATTTTGTTATGAAGGATTTGAAGACTCGAGAGCCTTTAGCTCAAGGCCTGAATAGGATTCGCCTCTACAAATAGACTAGCCAAGGACCCAACCCCGCCGCATATCTCACATCAACTGCTGCTCGCCCTTTTCTATCTCTTTAGCATTGTCTTCTAGGGCATCCACATATCTTACTTTGCAGATTATTATTTCTAAATTTAGACTTTTTTGTCTTTCATCCTCAAACACTACTTGTAATTTTTGTCTTTGCAATAAAAGTCATTGTTTACCCTTTTCAATTTCCTCATTGCAAAGCTCAAAACCTTTAGAATTGCTTTACACAGATGTTTGGGGACCTTCACCAATTCAATCTTTTAAAGGATTCAAATATTATGTTATATTTGTTGACCATTTTACCAAATATACATGGATATTTCCTTTAAAGAAGAAATCTAATGTTACACCTACTTTTCTTTCTTTTAAATTACTCATAGAAAAATATTTTAACTCACATATTGTTATTGTTTACTCAAATGGCAGTGGGGAATATGAAGGCTTAACCAAACATCTTACCAGCATGGGCATTCAACATATTTTTTCTCTTTCCTACACTTCCTAACGTGTTACTAGTATCGAAAGGCGATGCCGCCACATGATGGAAACTACCCTTACATGCTCCACCAAGATTCTATGCCTCTCTCTTTGGCCCTATGCTTGTCAAATTGCAATTTTTTTAATAAATCACATGACAACTCCAGTTCTAAAGAACCGCTGACCATATCAAGCATTATTTAAACAAGCTTCTAACTATCAATTCCTACGAACCTTTGGTTGTTTATGTTACCCATGGCTTTGTCTTTATGCTCCCCATAAATTCGCTCCAAAATCCACCCCTTGTGTGGTCTTGAGTTACTTCATCAAATACCATTGCTACAAGTTCTTGATCTAACCACAAATTGCAGGTAACTTTCTCAGCGTGCTGTCTTTCTTGAGAAAAACTTTCCCTTTGAAAGGCTCCAACATGGCCAACCACAAACAAAAGATGTTGATTTTTCCCTTTGGCTAGAACCTACACCAACGGATTAGCCTCCCCTACCAACCATTGACGTGAGTTCTTCCACACCTCATGCCCATACTATTTCCGACATCCAACTACCACCTTTTCCTACTACTACAGTATCATTCACCAATGCCCATGTCAGTGTTGTCATCACACATCCCCACCCCATCCAACATATCATCACCAACAACCATTCGTTCTCCATTAGCCCTGATTCATTTGGAGGAACATCCATTGACAGTCTTGAGGGACGTTGCTACTAGAGGTGTCAAATGAGCCGGGCCGAGCCAGCCCGACTTGTTTAATAGACGGTTAATGGCGGTCCCGATCCGAGCCAGGCCGGCTCGCGGGCCGTTCACGGTCCGGACCGTGACGGGCTGAAAATTGAAAAGTCCGGCTCGGCTCAAAACCAACCCACTATATAGGTAAGCCGGTTTATATATGAGTTGAGCTAGGCGGTCCGGCTCGCGGTCTAGCTCGCGGGTTGGCTCTCGAGTTTCTTTCTTTCTTTTTTTTTTTTTTGAAAATGAATTTAAAATTTTGAAGTTTTTATATTTATGTGATTATTAATGTTTTTTTCAACACTTATACTTATTTAAAAGACTTAATAATTTATACTTATGTGATTTTTAATGTTTTACAACACTTAAATTTTTATAAAAACTTAGAAATTTATACTTATATTAAATTTTTTTTATCAATTATATTTTTTCAAAAACACCACTAAATAAGGTGGTGAGGGGTTTGGCATTGACCCCTCTAGCCGTCATTAATTTAGAAAAAATAATTACATAAAGGTGGATTTGACCAAACCTCTAAATGAAAGTACATAATAATAAAAATAAATAAATAAATAAACAACTTTGTAATATCTAAACATGTCCAATGATAAACCGATTGTTCACTCAAGTGATCTAAATCGCTCTCGGATTGAGATGCGATGGTGGATGCAGTTTCAAGCCATTCTTCATCGTCTTCTTCAAATTGAGGCAATATGGTCTTCACCTTTCTCAATTTTTTTTTTATAATTTATAATTTAAAAATTAAAATTTCTTAATTATTGATTTATACATTTATAAAGTAATAAATTAAATTATACATTCTTAATTATAAATTATAAATTTATAATCTTTTAAAATTAATAATTTGTAATTTGTAATTTAAAAATTATAAATTCTTAAATTTTTAAAAATTATAATTTATAATTTAAATTAAAAAAATATTGCGGGCTAAGTGGGCTAGCCGTGTAGCTCGCGAGCTGGCTCGTTTAGCCCGCGAGCTGGGCTAACATACGGTCCTTCACCGTGGGACGAGCCGATCCTGGGTTGTAAACTTTCAGCTCGAGACGAGTTTTCAAGCGAGCCGGTCCAGCCCAACCCATATTAGAAAATTAAACGAGCCGAGTTGGGCCGATTTTTTTGCGAGCCGGGCCGGTCTGCCCTGCCCATTTTGACACCTTTAGTTGCTACCGTCTCTCCTTCTTAATCGATAAGTATATCAACCCCTATTTCTCTATTTCCCCTATGCCATCACCATCACCGACTCATCCCCACTACCTCCACCACCTTTTCCTACTCGAATTGTAACATGATCTCAGAATAATATTTTCAAACCCAAGAAACCAACTGACTATTCTGCTTTATTTGTGTCTACATCTCATCAAGTTGTTCCCAGGACTTTTGCTAAAGCAGCTAAAGACCAACATTAGCGTAGTGCAATGTAAGAAGATATTGATGCAATGGTGAAAAATAATACAGTGTCCTTAGTTCCACCATCTTCCAGTCACAATATTATTAGGTACAAAAGAGTGTTTTGAGTCAAATACAACGTTGATGGCACTCTTGATAGATACAAAGCTCTGTTAGTTGCAAAAGGCTTCCATCAACATTCGAGTATTGACTTCAATGAAACCTTCAGCCCTGTGGTTAAACCGACCACCATCTGTATTCTATTGACACTTGCTATCTTTCATAAATGGCCTCTCTACCAACTTGATGTTAATAATGCCTTTCTTTAAGGCTCTCTTGACGAGGAAGTTTATATGAGCCAACCATCAAGCTTTACCAACACCAAGTACCCTACTTACGTGTGCAAGCTCCACAAAGCAATTTATGGCCTTCGTGAAGCACCATGGGCATGGTACAATAAGCTTTACTCTTTTGTTATTTCTCATGGATTTATCCATTCATGATCAGACACTTCTCTCTTCATTTTTCGAGGCCAAGGGTTTGTGGTTTATTTACCTATCTACGTGGATGACATTATTCTCACCGGTTCATCCGAGCAATCAATCTTTCATGTCAATGCTGCTTTTTTTTCTCAGTTCTCACTAAAAGACTTGTCGCCATTATCATATTTCCTTGGTATTGAAGTTTGTAACTCACCTTAAGGTGTTCTCCTTTCCCAACGAAAATACATAACGGACTTCTTGCAGTGGTTTAATATGATGGAAGCCAAAGGTGTGAATACTCCCATGTTTCCTACTACTTTGCTAAAAATTAATGATGGTGCTCCACCCGCTGATCCTAAAGAATATTGTGGTCTCATTAGTGCTTTTCAATATTTAGCATTTACTCGGCTCGACATTACCTTTGCTATCAATCGTCTGTCTCAATTCATGCACAAACCATCCGTTAACCATTGGCAAGCTACTAAACGTGTTCTACGTTATCTAAAAGCTACATATCACCTCACTATCAAACTTTAGCTGGTTTCTCCACTTTGTCTCATTGCCTACTAAGACTCGGATTAGATAGGGAATCATGATGATCATACTTCCACGAATGGGTACATCTTGTTCCTTGGTGGTGCTCCAATAAGTTGGTCATCCAAGAAGCAACGAACAGTTGCTCGATCCTCGACAGAAGCTGAATACAACGCAATTGCCAATATTGCCGCTGAAGTCAATTGGGTTGTAAATCTTCTGCATGAGCTTCATCTTGATACCACCCGTGTTCCCATCATATATTGTGATAATCTTGGCCGCATGAAGCATGTAGCTATCGACTATCATTTTGTTTGTCAGCAAGTTCAAAATAAAAGTCTTGTAGTTTGTCACGTTCATGCTGCCGATCAACTTGTTGACTCTCTCACTAAAGTTGTTTCTACTGTACTTTATCAAAGGCATTGAGACAAGATTGGTGTTTTTGACTCCACACCTATCTTGCAGAGACGTATTGAAGGAAAATAACATCTCCATGATTAACGCCCATGTGATTCTTTCATTTTTTTTATTTTAGTTTCCTTTTGTATCTTGCTCCTTGTATTGTATAAATATGTGATCAATAAAATCATTAAGTGTGGCCTTTCTTAAAATTCTTTCATATAGTCTCTTTACCCATACCTTTGTTTTGCATTAAAAAAGAAAAAATATTGTGCTAAATCATATGTTAATTCTGCAACAAGGTAAAATTTGATCTTAGAAAGTATAATGAACCTTGTGGAATGGAAACATATAGATGGTGAGTTTATAGTAAAATGAGAGCACATTGTATACTGATGGATTAAGAGAAAGTGGTAGTGAAAATTATCCATGTCTACTCAATCACCGAGTGCATTGTAGTCATTCCAACAAAAAATATCACCATATGGATTGACATGGTTCGCCAGAACTCCGAGACATTGGCTGGAATGAAGTTTGGGGTTCCATCGCGATGGTATTAAATAGTCATGGCTTTGGATTGGAGGTGACAATCCAAAAAATCATAAGGAACACCGCATCAACATGAAAAATTGAATTGTCGTGGCATTTCAAAATGGAGTAGAATGAAATTGAAAGTCGAAATTTGGAGGAGGGTGGTGTTGGTATAAGGACAGGCAGAGGAAAGTTTGGAGGTTGAGTAATGGGTGGTGAGGTTGGGTTGCCTTGTTGGAAGTGTTGCGGGAGGAAAACGGTAAGGAGAGTTGAAGAAGGCTGCAGAAGAAGACAACATTTTCTTTTATTTTAGATTTTATTTTTTAAAATGTTTTGCCAACTTTAATATATATATATATATATATATATATTCCTTTTTTTTATTTCAAATTGTGTTTAGATGTGATTTAACTTTTAAAAATATGAAACTTATTAATAAGTAAACTTTTATTTAAATTTACCATACAATAACTCAAAATATTTTAATTATATTAGTTTAAAATATAATGAGTTTGTAGTTTTGTGTAATAACTTTTAAATGTTATACTTTTAATTTTGTATTAACTTGAAAGGAGAAGAATAATATATAACACTCAATATATAAAACTTTCTAATTTTTTGTGTTATCATCAGTATCATAACAAAATTCATATAATATATTCTATTAATTTATAGTATTCAAAATTATGTTAATTACTTAATATGAGCATTAATAAATATTTTTAAATGTTTTAATTTTTATAGATTTTTTTTTTAGATTTTTGAATATTTTAGTATCCAAAATGTCAGAATGTTCGTGACCATTCCGCAATATTGTAATTGAACCGGAATGATGGCTCCCGTTTCGTTCCCTGTTACCATTTCTGTGAACCATGATGGACTCCATTTTCAAAGTACAAAATGACATTCAAATTTCAAAAGTTGCAAAAAATTTTCTTACTCAAAATAACATGTCTTCATTGCTAGCTTTATAGGTTACAAGCTTTATTAGGAATTTCTTTATTCTTCATCATGGTGTCTCCTCCTTTTCCTTTTCTTTTCTTCCCTCGTTCTTTTTTGTCCAAATATCTACCTACATATGTTTGAATATAAGTCCTCAATTTTCACTTTTATATTTCATTTTCTATTCTTGGTGAATTCATTTTAATGCACTACTTATAACACACGCCAAACATCATGTTTATGTGCAAAAAAGTTATTTTATGGTATAAAATTTGAATATATTGATGTAAGAGCACGCCTGAGCTTAGACAAAGAATGTCTCTACAATGGAACAAAAATAATCCCAAACAGGCAAGCAAAGCTGCTGTTTAGCAAATATGGTAGTTAACTTTTGCTTATACCTTTGACAGCAAAAACATAATAGCAACTGTTACCTGAGACTTTCTATAGTCCAATTGGGTGGTACTTACCCGATGAATCTCAATCAATAGGATCTAGTCATTTATCATTTAATATGATTGTCCTTTTGATGTTGACAACACATAAATAAGCTCAATGACTATATTGACCCCATTTTCTTGGGCACAAGTAGCGACAATTTGTACATTATTTGTGGATTTTTCATATACAATTTAAATAAACATGTAGCTACACTTGAAGCAATATGTTCATCTAATTTTGACATTAATTTTATTAAGTAAGTTATTATGTAAATATCCAAAATTAATGTAGTTATTAAATATCCAAAAAAAATTCTTTAGCAATAGTAGTGACTAGTTTTAAATTATTTATAGTTTTTTCGTATTATAATTTTAAGAAACACGCAGCTATACTTGATAATGACATAACTATCATATTTTGGCATCAATTTTATTAGGTTAATTTATTCGTGTAAATATTCTAATCTTAATGTATCGTCATTAAATGTCCAAAATTTTTAGTTCATTCACTAATAAATATATATTTTGTATTCAAGATAATTTATTTGCACAATTATTATTTCCATCATCATCATCATCTTTTGTTTATAAATATATTTATAATGAAATTATATTTTTTGTAAATAAATTATTATGAAGTACCCAGTTGAGATATCAATTACTTTTTTATGTAAATACCCAAGTGGTCACAAATTCAAGTAGTGATTTCTTACTTTTGTCATTCTTATTTGTGCAAGGATAAATATGTCTTTTAGACTATTTCACATTCATACGTATTGAATAGTCTAAATCTCTTTAAAAACAATGTATAGCTCGAATTTGTCAAGTAGGCACAACACCTACCTGACACTAGAAAGCCCGTTGTTACCTAGTGAGAACCTACAAAAACCTGCTTGAAAACCAGAATATAAATGCAATCTTTGGACCAGTACAGATCAGTGACATTGAAGCCTAGTAAAATAAGACTCTTTTGACTACATCTTGTATTATTATAACCACATCTTATTAATAGCCTATTTTCACAAGCTCACTCAAGGTTCTCTATATTACAGCACAATATCTGCAATATATTGATAATAGAGAAAAAGTTAAATGTCCAATTTACCCCTTTTTGAAAGAAATAATATCAGAAAACTCCAACATTGGTGTCGTTTTGTCTATATCGAGTTTGGCCCTACTCTAACTTACATCTTACCTGTGATGTAGACCTTCAGATCAAGACACATGTCTGTCTGTTGTCCATCCATCTAAACCCACCTTAAAGGTTGCATATTAAAGTGATTTATTTATAATTTATTTCATACCATTTAATCATAACTTAAGTATCGGAGGATTTTTATTGGATAACCCAATAACCCTAAATGTGTTCATGTTTCAAGTTTAAACTTCACACTAGTTTCGATCAAGTTGACTCAAATCAGTCGAGCTGTTGGACATGAAAAAATATTCTAGACTTGGGTAAACTTATTTGATGACCCTGAATCATATACATATAGATGGAGTTACATAGATAGATTGATAGAGACAATATATATATAGAGAGAGAGAGAGAGAGAAAGTGTGTGTGATTGATTGATTTCTGTCTGTTAGGTGGGGTCAATTGGTGAAGGCAGTGACCTTATTTGGTTTTTCCTCTGAATAGTTTTATTCCAGTTTCTATTTCTATGGAGTTGCAAATAAGTACAACTGTATTTCTACTGACAAAACTTTGGAAAGAACACTGTTGTTACCTTGCACCTCATCATATTACAAGACAATGCAAATGCATACAAGCATAACTTGCTAAAAAAACAAGCAAAAAACTTCTACAAAAATGGCCTCTTCTAAATCTCTCAAAACAATTACAAAACTCCCAATCATTCTCCTATTTGTTACTTTCCTACTGCTTGTTTCTTCCTCAATTACTGTTGTCTACTCAAAACTCCTCATGTATAGGAACTTTGGTAGCCATCTACAGGCCAATCAAACTTTTCGGCCACGCTTGAAATTGCAGAAGCTGAAAAGAATACAAAGTTACCTAAGAAAGATAAACAAACTTGCACTGAAGATAATTAAGTTTGTCTTTCTTTTCTTTTCTTGTTTTTCCCATTCTCTTCTTGAGAATATGAGGCTAGGACTATGAATTTTGTTCTCTTTTTCTTTGTCAAATTATAGAAGAGCCATGAAGGTGATCTAATAGATTATGTTCAATCTTTTCTTCAACTAGCTTTCGATCATCCTTAGCTTAAAGGATAGAAGCCATTGGTAATTTTATTGCATAAGATTTATCAAGATTTCAAAAATGCTGAATTCTCATCTTGTCTAAAATGAACTTATTCATGAAAATGTAGAAACCACCATAGAGACCAAAAGGACATGATTGCACTGACTTGATTGCAGAAAGCCATCAGTCATGGACAAATTCTGGCTAATCATGCACACAAGGAAGCATTCCAATCAAAAGAACAACAGAAAAGTTATGAGGGTTAGCTCATTTCGCCAGTTTGGTAAACAAATCAAAAGGGGTGTTTGTAGAGACATAATGAGCAGTAGTCATGAGGTTATTAGTATATCAAGAATTAGTATTGATCATTATCTTCCCTAAAGGTGATTAGTACTGTATTTACTATCCATTAAATATACAGCATGCAATTGCTTTTGTTAATGGAGAGCAGTATTATAGAGCAAATGCCATCATTAATATGTGGGCACCCACATAATAGACGAATACGAATTCAATCTGTCACAATAATGGGTCATTTTTGGCTCATTTGGTAATGATCTTAACACCATAGAAGCTGGTTGGCCGGTTTGTATGCCTATAGTATATTATTTTATGACAAATCTTCTGTTGACTACAATTCAAATAATTTACTTCAATTTCCACTAGAATTACTATGTTTAGGATGCTACAATTTCCTATGTTTAGGCTTTGTCCAAATTAACAACAAAATTGCAATTAGGGCAGCAATCTCCCCAAGGTCATTCTACAGGGGCAGGTAATTTGACATTGGCATCATGATCTGGAAGGTATGCAACATTTTTCAGTTGTTTTAGGTATATATTACATCAAACAATATCATATATCATTAAATAAAAAAAGCCTAAGTTTTCCACTCCTTGAAATTAGGTAGACATATGGTTTCTTTGGTAAACTTCCTACATTGCAATATGCCAAAACTATCAGTTTTCAAAGGGAACTTGCTTAGTCAATCTATAGTGCGTTTGAAACATACTTATTAGCCGCAATTGGGGTTGGTGATAGAGGCTAATATTCTCTTTGATAACTGAGATAGGAAATACAAGCCGGCTCGCAATTTGTGATCGGCCAAACACTATACAACAGATTAATAACTATTCTTATCGTGGCCTGGGTGATGTGATTAATCAATCACATCCCTTCTAGCTGATTTATTTTTAATGCAAATTTCCATTTTGCCCTTAATGTATGTGAGTAATTTATCAATTTTCCCTTCGTTTAATTGTTCTCAACAGCCCATCAGTAGAGGAAATCTCAATCTCCCAATTTTCTTTCTCAGCTGCATAGTGGAACCCTAAATCCTTGTTGATACCTTTTCAAATCCTTCAAGAGGTGTGTGTGTAATCAAATTCAAATTCTTGTTGTAGATTTTCAGTTTCCCTCAGTTCTCTTTATTTATTTCCCCGACTTTGTCCTATTTAACACGATTTTATTTTTATTGCAGGGTTGTGTATCATTTTATTGTTGGTTTGGTTCTCCTTTTTTGTATTTCTGATGAGCCAAGTTGGTCGTTGAAGGCACACACGAATCCTCAAATTTTTATTGGAGCTTGTTATCTAATAGGTAACGAACCTGTAATCTCCTATCATTTTTTTGGTTCTTCCTTGACTATTTGCCATGTTCTTTTATAGTTAGTGTACATCATACATGTTGAATCTTTTTCATCTTGTACATGGATTAGCAAGTTTTTGAGAATTATATGACAAAAAAAGCAATATTCTGCAATTTGTTGAAGGGGAGTAAGCTGGTTGAATAAGCAAAAAGTTGCTATGACTGTGTATTTGTGTATGGTTCTGACTAGAGTTAGATAAAGTGAATGGCCAACCTGAAAACATTTTAGGTGGTTGCCAACTGATTATAATGAGTCCTTTGTTTCCTTATCTTTTCCACCTTAATTGTTTATGATAATTATATATACTTTAAATCAAACTCTATGAAATCTAAGTTTTGAATGTGCAACAATATGTGACAGTAGTTGGTGCTAATATGAACAGGGAATGTGAACAACATAAGTTATGTGTTTGTAGTTTTAGTGGTAGATTTAATTTTTGTTCATTCTACCATAATTGTTTATCTTTTTTTTTTCTTCTATATATATCCAAAATCCTTTACTTTTTCATGCAATTAGATGGTTATTTAATGCATTTGTATGTACAAGATTTGAAGAGTTAGCTATCATTTTATTATTTTCGACACCAGTTGTGATTCATCTTTTGGACATGTGTGTGCATCCATAATATATGTCATTCCTATGCTCTTATTCACTTGGTATGTGTATCCTTTTAGATTTCTTGTAGGATAGTCACATGGATAAGGATACCAAAATCCATATTCTGAAGTGGATTTATGCTTTTATGCTGTGAAGAATTATTTGTATGTTTTTGCTTTATCATGCTTACCTTATACATGTTGGAAGATATGGAGATAGACGTAGTTGGGTTCCTAGGAGGTGGAGCATCATTTCTAAGATTCTGGATCAATTAAAACACTTGAGAGAAATTATAGAGGACAGTGATCAAACATGTTTGGATAATTTGCATATGGATAGAAGTGCATTTTGGAAGCTTTGTTATTTAATGGAACACGTGGGTGGACTTTGAACTGAAAAATATGTTGTCAGGGTGCAACCTGATGCACCGAAGTTGAGAGGCAAGCCCCACATATGGTACAATAGTTCGATGGAGATATTTGGAAATGACAGGACCACCAGTGATCAAGCGTTTGACGTAGTAGATATCGTTCAGGAGTTGTTACATGGTTCTCATGTTGATGAAGGTAAGAAGTCTACTGATAATGTGGATGCACTTGTTGATTTACCTCGGCCAACATTGCCAAAAATGATGTTGTCTTTGTCACGCCACCATCTTCATTGGGTACGAAAAAGAAGGCATTATCGTCTAGCAAGCGAAAGAGGATTGATCCATGCAACATTGACTTCGAGAAGATAATGGGGATTGATCCTGGGGAATATCACTGAAAAGCTACTACAACTGTCGTCGCCACAAGTTGATTTAGGCTCTTCATTGAGGAGATCTCTGTTTAAGGCACTTGCTGAACTCATCATTTGGCTCACAATAAATTGGACACGGTTGCTTTTTGGGGTATGAATAAAGAGGCCAGTGCTCGTTTTGTTTGCCTTCTCCTATCTGGTAGCTTGCGATCTAAGTAGCTATATTATCATTTGATGACCTTTTTTCATTGTTAATAGATGTTAGTATCATTTGGCGATGGAATGAGTATGGCAAATTACGCAGTCACTTGTTTTGGATCTATTCTTTTTATTGGCTGGTAAAGTATGTTTCATGGTGGACAAAGATATTTGGGGTTGTTCAGTGATTTTTGCATAGACTTGATGCAATATTTGTGTAAAAGCTAGATCATTTATCTTCTGCCTTAAAACTAAATCTAATTATTTTGATGAAGCTTGTGTTTTTGCCTCCAATGTTATAGCATGTTTGGAAAATCTATTTAGTGCCTAGTTGCTGTTTGTATTAGCACAATTGTTATATTGTTTGTTCTTTGTAAAGTTCATTTTATTGTAGTGGTGGTACTGGACTAACATACCATTTATTAGGATGTTGCCTAAGGAGTTGCCATGGTAAGGAGTAGTTGCAATTAGGCCTATGCATGTTGGTTTAATTTTCTACTAGATTATTCTGGGCAATAGTAAACATTGATGTACATGTGCAAGCATAACATTTGCCAAAATGACCCATTTTTGTGAATTTGTTGGCTAATTCCAATACTCCTCAAATTGCTGGGATGCAATAATCCATGGCCACAACACTTTTTTAATGCTATGAGGTTTTTGGTGCCTTATTTGTTTAAGGCTACTTTGGAGATGTTTGGAAGATCTTTTGTAATTTTTAATTTTTTAGACTAATTAGCAATGTAATATTTAATTTTCAATGTTTGAAGAAAATTTGTTTAGCCTTTTTTTTTTCAAGTATGTTTAATAATTAGCCATGTAATTTTTTTATACATAAAACTATATTTTTAAAAATATATATATAATTTAATTATTTTAATGTGATAGTTATCTCATATTTAATTTGATTTAGTTAGATTTCATCTAGAATAGATTTTAAAAGAATTAAAAATAAAAACATTGCATTGTTTCATTATTGTGATTAAGTTATGTAAATATAACTTCTAATTCCCAAATGCTACATAAAATAATCTTTTGAAATGTCCGTGAACTATAGCATAAAACTATAGAGCATAAATTATTAAATGAGTCTACCTTATCCATCCCATTAAATATTTGTTTCATAAATTTAAAAAATAAGGCAAAATATATATTATTCTCTAGAAAGCACAAGAAAATCACAAATCAACATCCAGAAGTTCTGCGAATGCATTTGCCATGTATTTAGTTAAAAAACACATTAAATCTATTTCCCATTAAAAACATCAATCCATGGCTAACAATTTGCTTTGCTTTCAAATGCATGGAGCGGTTGATGACCAGTGAAACATAAGGCACACTCAGGCTATAGATTTATCAAATAAGTGATATTTATCAAACATACGGCACACTTGAAATATAACAAATAGTGTCAACCATTAAAACATTAGCAGAATGGGACACATTCTGGCCAAAACAAATGCAACATTATGGTCAACACTAAGCTTTAGAGCAATAATGTCATTGGCCGCTTATTTAACATAAACACTCAACAAAAATAGAAATAAATTGCAACCTTATTACTCCATATCATTCTGGGCGATAGAAACCTCCTTGCCTCAGTGTTTGGGAATGTTGTTGGTAGATGCATTAGAGCTCACTGGACCGCCACTTGGGGATAAATTCATAAGTCAAAACAACTCCCTATCATCAGCTTCTGTTACTTATCAGAGAATGGAAGGACAAACGTATTTGGAGATGGCATTTGATTCATGAACTTCACCAAATCTAGACTTGCATCATCATGCTTGTAAACTTTGCCAAATTAATCCAGAAAGAAGAATCCAACTTAGCTCCTGATAGGTGACGGGGATGCCACGACCACATTAATATTGTCGTTCATTGTAGGAATGGGGTCAACCATACTGTCGTCAGAAATTTGTATTACATCCGTATCTCTGAAAACATCGATGGGCTTAGGAGGGCCAAATATCTTCCATAACTCAGACCACTGAGATTATCCTTTCATCATGTATGCCTCCAATAGTGGATATTTCTAAAACATAAAAAATAAATTAGCTAAAAAACTAAATATGCTAATTTCATCAAAATTAAATGTATGCTAAGATAAATATTGCCATGGTAATGTAGCCCCAAATGTATGCTTCTACTGTCATGACATTTTGGCACTCATCAAAAGCTACTAGAGATAGAGAACTAAAAAATCCAAACACAATATGTCTCTGTTGTAGATACCTGAAAGGAATGCTCGCATCTTTATAGGTAAAGTTAGTCTGGAACTTAACATTCACAGAGTGAATGGATGAATGAACGACAACCACATTGAAGCGACATAGAGATCTTCCATCCAACCTAGCATACTCTACGAGTCAACTAATAAACTTCTTGTCAATTTTCTCAACCCATGGTACCACATAGAAAATTTGTGCTTGAGTTCGGGGATTTCTTGGAGCCATGGGTTGAAGATAAGTTTATGTATTTTCTACTTACTCAAAATGAGACTTTATGTACTCACAACAATTCCTATGTCATTGGCTAATGTCCTAATTCGCATTTACATAGCAAATATATTGTACACACAACCTGTGATGTGAAGTGACAACTAGGACAACCATGCTAAATGATCTATTTTTTCAATTGAAAGTTGATTTAGTTAAAAAAACAACTGGAAAATGGAACGAGACATGGCAAAAAGCTGGACAGCCTCATGATGAGAATTTGAAAATCAAAAATAATAAATTGGGAATAGACTAAAGCATGCAAATTGACATAACATTTGGTTGATATTAAAAGCTAGCTTTTCAAAAGAATCTTAAGCTGGATTGAGTCACTGACCATGGAGCAGCTTGCATGGCAAACCATGCAATCATTGTTGGCCACGAGGTAAGAGTGCATACTAACTGTTTGTTTTTATTGAACACTGTCTAGTTATTCACTTTTGTTGAATGTGTCATAAATAAGCTATATTAATTTGGATATTCAATAAGTGGTGGTACCGCCAATCAATATTGTCAACCGAAAATGATTTTAAGCACATCGGTGATCAACCGTGTTGGAAAATGGCACCAAGTGGGAATGCATTATCATGCATCATCATTTTGATTTATTGTTGTAAACATTATACAAGTAGATGAGATAGGGTAGGGGTGTCATTAGAGACCATACATTTGTCAATTAAAATAACTGAGGATATACCCCAGAAATTCATATGTTAAACATATATATGATAGAGCATTTGACAAGAATTTCATCCATATTTCAAATATACGATTAACTAGTTATCTATTTCTAGGTCTCATATCAATATTTAATTTTAACAATTTATATACATATATATATTAGGCCACGACAACTGATTTCAATATGTTGTATTAGAAGATTATATCATGGTTCCTAGCGTGTTCCATCACTCTGATGTGAGTTTGATACACAGATTCTACTATAGCTGGAGATGAGCAATGAAACATTAAGATCAACTGAAAAGTTTTGGCTTGGATAACTAAGAGAGATAATGTGCACAAGTTAATCAACATTTTGGATTAATATCCTCACAATAAGCAAAATAAGACTGTCAAATTGAAATTTAGGCGCAAATCACAATACACAAATCAATCACAAGGCCATGGAATGAGATCAAATCAAGGTAGAACTTTATACAAGCCATACAAAAGCAGCAAGCTAAATTCACATAGAATATTTAAGGAAATCATAATTGGTCACTTCACATGATATTCAAGAAAACAAATTACAAAGTGATCAAATTGTTTTAACACATCAACATTTGACTAACATCTTACATTACACACAATTTAACAGTGATTAACTATACATAAATGAATTACACTAAAACACCACCTTCTCTATCAACAATCTCATCAACAACCCCATAAAAGCAACGACCATAATGCAGCCACAACCTACACATCCACCAAAGTTCATTGTAGAGGGGGGCATTAAATAGCTTATGTCAAGAGGAGTTTTCATTGAAGGACCTGTGAGGGAACTTGCACTTTGATCTGTATGATCAATGTTGGAACTTTCATGGGACATTGTATCTTTACCGATTGAAGGAGAATAAACAACCCCACCAGGACTGAAAGTCCCCGAATATGACTTGTAGGATCCATGATTAGCATACGATTTTTGCCAAGGGACTCCGTGGTACACATCCCATCAGATGAAGTGGCCATCGTGATTAGCTCCCTTAGAACAATTGTAGAACCACCTGCTAGGATTCTGAGACCTATGAGATTGACGTACCACCATTGGCCCTCCACTGTAGAGACATTGTGGTGATGACTTCATTTGGATTGACCCTACCAATTGCATCGATTCCCAGTAATTGTTAATTGTACTTCACTCATCCCATGCCAAAATATAATAAAACAATAGAAGCCCAGATTTCAGTATTATGATTCATATGCGAAAATCTAATTAGCACAAGAACTTGGAAAAGTAAAACGAGGAATTCATCTTTAAGTAGCGACGACACACATTAAATTCGAATAAAGACTATAACCACGTATAATTTTTCCATAGTTACAATACATAATCATATTTTATTCAAAAAATAAGGGTAATTTCAGTAGCACGATGAACGACATATTAATATCTTAACAGTCGAAAAAGAATGGTAGAGTAGGAAACAAAGAATCATTTTACTTAAAATCTATTTCTTACCAAATCTAGTAGTTGATGAGAAATGTGGGTTTTGATAGCAATATTGCCGAAATGTAATTTACAGCAATAGGTTCATATTGTCTCACCGCTGAAATTTCTTTTCTCTCCCAACCTGCGGCAATACAGAGCCATATTTTGACTTAAACTAAAGAATAAATTGAAAGAAGAGATTTAATCTGAGACTTACATAGATCTTGCGTTCAAACCCAAGAGGAATTCTCAATCACCAACCATCGTAGGACTAATTTGTGAGCTAGGGATTTCTACAGTGACAAAATAGAGGAAAAGATGTTTTTGAAGGTTATATGTGTGGACTATTTTTTTTAAGGGCAATCTAGTCATACCAAAAATAGTAGATTGTATGAAACACACCATATGAGATTATTTGGGATTTGTGTGGTGACTTATGTGTAGCCCAATCTCAACTATCAAACAAGATAATAACTTATCTAATCTCTCCCAATTAACCACTATTATAATAGCCTCTATTACCTAAATTCTATGTCAAACGTGGCCTAGTCAAACAAGGACAAAATGATGCATACATAACGATATTTAGTAGATTTATGAACAAAAAAACAAGATTTTCTTCTTTTGTACTGTTTCTAGTCCAAACAACAAGATTTTGTGTCTGAGTATTATCTGCAATTACTCACTTAAGTCTGTCATTTTTGTTGAGGAGAACTTCGGACCGCAATATTCAAGTCAAACAGCTCTTACCAATTACCCTTTTCTATTGATCTTCTCTTGCTAGCTTTTTAAATCTAGGACTTGCACTAGCTAATACAGTAAGGGAATGCTTCAATGAAGAGAGTGTTTGAGTGAGTTTATAAATTCTTTAAAATATTTTAAACAATTTATAAAAAGTTTGAGGACTTATAAACTGTTAAAGTACAATTGAAGCAAGCAATAATATCCCTTATATATGTGAACTAAGAAAGCAAGCTCGAAATCTTCTTAATTAGGCGTTGTATTTTGGTCCCTCTATGTATCTAGTAAGATTTAACTGTTATATGACAGTCTTATTTTGACCATAGAAAGGTAACTTTTACAAAAAGTGGAAAAAAAATAAGACTTCTGACTCCTAGTCTACTATAACACAAAAATATGTTATAAAGTGTGTAATAAAAATTTTAAAACAAGAATTTGTAAGCTATGAAAGTAAGATGTTATCAATGTGTTTAGTATCATTCTCATAGTCCATTCACTATAAGAAAAAGATAAGTTTGTGACAAAATAGTGAGTGACAATACAAAAGTTGTTGCTCATTATATATATTAAGTAATAAAAGATTTTACATTGTCATCTTAATAATTTTTACAAACTAAATAGTGACAATAATGCTTAAGTTTTCACCATTGACAATTAATAACACTCCTATAGTGACACCGTAGGAGTGTGACACCATAGGAGTGTCACTAATTGTCAATGTTGACAACTTAAAACATTAATTTTTGTCACTAATGAGCTATATTGTGATAAAAAAAATTATTATCTCTAAAAAATATAATTAATGACAAAATAAAAGTTATTGTTAATTAACACATTTTGTCACTAATATAACTAGGGATGCAAACGAGTCGAGCCGAGCCGAGCTTTGACCATTTTTTTAGGCTTGAGCTCAAGCTCGAATCAAATGAATCGAGCTCGAGCTCGACGAGCTTAAGAAATTGAGGCACGAGCTCGGCTCAGCTCGATTCATTAGTCTCGAACTCATAATCAAGCTATAGACTCGAGTTCGGCTCGGGCTCGAGGTCGAAAAGTTAAATTATTTTATAAAAAAAAAATTAAAATTAGTATATTTTATTATATTTTTTTAAATAAAAAAATATAGGATCGCGAGCTTGTGAACAAAAATTATTTGGTTCGGCTCGAGCTCGAACACTTTTCAAGCTAGCTCGATTCGTTTGCATCCCTAAATATAACATATTTCATAGTGATTTTCACATTTTATACTGTTTGAAAATTGAAACACATCATTTTATACATATTTTCACATGATATATTTGCATTGCTATCCTCAAATCAAATATTGCAATAATCTATATATCTTTTCTCTCTATTTTCATTATTATTATGTACTAAATCCTATATAATTATTTCCATCCAAATATACACTCATTTTCAAATCATTTTCTCTAACAAACCTTTTTAAATTTTGAAAACAGTGAAAATGAAAATGAAAACATAACCAAACTCTTTTAAAAAATTTAAGAATATTCTAATTACTTATTCTTAAAATCCAACAAACTTCTTTAATTTTAAATATATTTATTATAAAATTATTATCACTGGCATATTATAAGTTTCAATCTTATTTTATCTAAATAATTCATAAGCTTATTTTCAAAATGATATCTAATTTTATAAATTCTAAAAACATCTTATAATTAAAATATAAAAACTTGTAAGATCTTTTAATAATTTTAGCTAAACACTCTCTAACTTTGATCCACAATTTATGTGACTTAATTTAGTTCATTTCAGTAATTGCTTTCCTTTGTCCAGAATCCTAAGCATGGACACTGGTGGCTTGAATTTGGATCAGGGCTTCCAGTGGGGTACTGGCCATCATTTTTGTTCAGTCATTTACAAAGCCATGGCAGCATTATACAATTTGGAGTAGAAATAGTCAACACTAAATCTATATGTGGGACATCAGACATCTACACAAATGGGCAATGGCCATTTTGCTGATGAAGGATTTGGGAAAGCATCCCACTTCAGAAATAAACTTGCAAGTCGTCCACTAGCACAATAGCCTCTATCTAACCTTCATCTCTTATTCTCTTAGCTGATCATCCAAACTGCAACGATATAAAAGCTGGTAAAATTAATGTGTGGGGAAATTATTTCTCCTATGGAGGTCCTGGGAGGAACTCTAGGTGTCCATAACAAAGAGAAAAATTAAAAAAAAAAAAGAATTGACAACTGTAATATTCAGACAGTCCATTATTTTCTAGTTAACTGATTTCTTGTTCTCTTCCAGGCATTATGTAAATAATTGAGTGAAGTAATTGGTGATCAAGTGGTTATATTTTCTCTCTTCTTTTTTATTTTATTTTTTAACTTTGTATCTTTTGATATGTAACATATGTATGCTCAAGCATCACCAAAATGACCAGGATACCATAAAATAAAACTCTTATACACTTTTGGATGCAAGTTGTTAGAGTTTTTTTTCTAAATGTTGGGTCAAGCCTGCACATAAATAAAAATATTATGTTAGTAATAAAATAATAAGTGACAATATAAAAATTGTTATTAATGATATGTATTATGTGACAATAATTTTTGTTTTTGTCATATAATTCATTAGTGACAAAAATAAAGTTGTCACTATTAACAATTAGTGGCATTCCTATGGTGACAACCTAATGATAATAAAAAATTGTCACTATAAGTTGTGACAAGATTTTCATTGTCACTAAGTTGCCATTGAGGTGTCAACAATTATCAATGGTGATAACTTAAATACTATTATTGTCACTATTAAGTTTGTAAAAATTATTAAGGTAATAAAAACAAAATTTTTTGCCACTTAACATATGTAATTAGTGACAACTTTTGTATTGTCACTCATTATTTTGTCAATAATTTATCTTTTCTTCGTAATTAATGCTATTAGACAAATTAGGATCGCTGACGGTTCCAATACCAAAATCAACGAGGAGGTACAGAGATGCAAAAAATTGAAGAGTAAATGAGTAAAATGTAAGAGCAAACAAATTGGATAGTCACCTGATTAAGAAAGTGTGTATATTAATATTTATAGCTGGCAGCCGCAAGTACATGACAATGGCGTGATAGGATTTAAGTCTTTCTAGCTCAATTGATTCTAAAAAAGCTCCTCAGTCGGGCTATTGGGTTATTAAATAATCGGGTCCAAGCACACGGCCCAACTGACAAAGATCGATTTTTGACTTTCAATCTTTTCATTCAAATGGGCATTCTCGAAAATGCCACATCAAATTTAATATAAGTGAATTGCATTTTACCCTCCTGTGTTAATAAAAAAGAGCAAAAATCTCCCTTATGAAAAAATAATAGGCAATGTCCCCCCTATGTTTTTAAAAAAATAGCAAATTACCCCCCTCTGACTGGCGGTGCAAATCACGCGCGGCAAGTGAGGTTGGTTCTAGGGTTTTTGGTGATGAAATATCAATTTTGCCCCTTAAAATCAACCGTTGAATTTATTAAAAAAAATTAACGATTCAAATTACTTCTATCTAAAATATATATATATAAATATAAAAATATACCTATATATATACCTACATATGCATATTTATATATAAAAATATATATATATATGTGTATTATATATACATATTTATATATATATATAACCCACTACCCACCCCGGCAACCCACCCAACCCTCCCCCACCACACCAGCAGCGGCCATGGCTGCCAGCGAAAGCGGCCATGGATGCTGCCATGGCCACCTGCATATATATAAAAAAAAAAAAAAATTTGAAAAATGTGGCCAGCGGCCGGATCTGGATCTGCCCAGATCTGGCCACTGGCCTGATTCTGGCCAGATCCGGCCAGACCTTATGGGCTACCATGGCAGCCGTCAGGTTTGGGGAGGGGGGATGGGGGGTGGGTTGGGGGTAGATTATTAAATATTAAATAATTATATATATATTATCATATATATACTATATGTTATTATATATCTTATCATATATGTATTATAATGTATATATTATTATATATATTATCATATATATGGTAATAAATATATAAATATAAACATCTTATAAAAAATATATATGGATATAAATATAAATATATAAATATTTATATCCATAATAAATAATTGGAAAAAATATATATAAACAAAAGTTATTTAAATTTTATAAAATATTATTATATAAAATATGATATAAAATATTTATTTAGTAATATATAGTATGTATAAATATATACATAAATATTTATGTATTTATAATGTATTATATATATATATTATGTTTTATATTATATATTATATATTTATATTTGTATATAATATATATAAATAAAAAAGAATAAATTAGAAAGATGAATAATCAAAAAATTAAAAACAGTTTTTAGAGTTAAAAATAAAAAAATTGGTATGAAGGAGATAAAAATATATTTATATAAATATAATCTATATTTTCATAAATATATATAATATTTAATTTGAAATAAATAATTAGAAAGAGAAAAGATATAAACAAAAGTTATTTAAATTTTATAGATAAAGTTTGGGGGTGGGGGTGGGGTTTATTATATAAAATATAATAAAAATATCTATTTAGTAATATATATTATGTATAAATATATACATAAATATTTATGTATTTATAATGTATTATATTATATATTATATTATGTTTATTATATTATATATTATATATTTATATTTGTATATATAATATATATTAAAAAAAAGAATAAATTAGAAAGATGAATAACAAAAAAATTAAAAATAGTTTTTAAATTTAAAAATAAAAATTTGGTATGAAGGAGATGAAAAAGATATATAAAAATATATTTAAAAAGAATAAATAAATAAAATTGATAATATATGAAGGAATTAGGGGTAGTATAGTCTTTATACATTAAAATTATGGTTAAATTGCATCAAATCACAAAAGGGGGGCGGTGTGCCTATTTTTTAAAATTACAAGGAGGTGCATTGCCTATTATTTTTTCATAAGGGAGTTTTTTGCTCTTTTTTATTAACACAGGGGGGTAAAATGCAATTCACCCAATTTAATATTGTTCATGTGCGGTGTGCCCAGTTCATGTTAATGATAAATCAAAATGTTAAATCCTTAATTATTTTATTCATTTTAATATCCATGGAGGATTTAACTACTAATTTTTTTTCTTGTGTGAAAATGTGAATTTATAGGAATATGAGATGAGAAACGTAGAAAAATGGAATGGAACACGAAGAAAATAAGCAACCAGAAGCACAAATTAAAGCAGGTTGGGGAGAAAATTTGGTGATTTAACTTAACAATAAGCAAAAAAGTTATTTTATTAATTTAGTTTTTGGAATATTTTGCTATCTAATATAAAAAAAATATATATATATATATATATAAAGTTTTTGGAATACTGATTGCATGATCAATAGTTGAATTATTTGTAAAACCTAGAAATCTTGGAAAAGTTGATTTAGGATTGATTAACGATAGACGAGTCTGGAATTATTAATTTACAGCAGATGAATTAATTAATTAATTTGTGAATAGGATAAAAAAATCGATGTTTGCCTTAGCTAGTCAATTGAATACTACATTGTTGATTATGCAAAAATAAATAATGCAAACCATTACACAAGTGCATATGTCGCAACAAATAATAAAGTGATGAGAAGAGTGTTGATCGCACAAAAAACTAAATTATTCGCTACTAATTACTAATTTATCACACACTTGTTTTATTCAAACAAAAATTAATTATATAGGAATTAAAACTAAACTAATGAAAATAAGAAAAAGTATACTGATTAAGATTTTTATCAGGATATAGAAAATTAGAATTATGATTTCATCACTTGAATGAGTTGATTACATAATACTCTCCATATGAAATTAATAACAGATTATTAGTCTTGAGTTTATGCAATTACGGGGTTCTTCCGAATTACCCACAATCAAATTCCTAATTTATTCAATTCACTATATTCCTATGTGAATTAACTAAATTATGGATAAGGTTGTACCATTCAGCTAACTCCTTAAGGCAAGCAGGTATATTCCTATTCTACTCACAAATTAATTAATTCATCAATTTGAATAATTAATCATAAGGTCTTTTATTATTAATCAATCCCTAGATTCTCTTTTCCAATACTCCTCTAGGGTTTAAAGATATATTTGACTGTTGATCAGACAATCAAATAGAAAAAGCACACAATAGAAGAAATAACTTTAAGTGCTACTAATTTCATGGAAGAAAATCATGCATCAATTTATTCAAAAGATTCCATCATAATTCTAGAATAATGAATTAGTTCATGATCGAATTGTCAAACAAAACATGAATAAAATGAAACATCATCTCAAATCAAGAATTAAAAAGAAAATCAAAGGGAGAAGAAGAAACTCTATTTCTAAGGAATTTGATCTCCACTTTATCCTCCTTTGAATCTCGAATTCTCGCGATACTTTTAATCTCCAAAATAGAAAATCCAAATCTCATCTTCTAGCTAAGTGTTTGAAAGGCCTATTTATAATTGATTAAATGAGTTTTCTAATTAGAATATGACTGAAACAAGTAAAGACTCTTATGTCCATATCAGTGTTCGAAAAATCGGACCATTCATTAAACTGAAAAATTTTCCGGTTCACAGTTCACTGGTTCAACTGTTGGTTGGACCGTAATTACAGTGCAATTGAACCGTAACATCATAATTACGAAATATATATATTTATATTATATATATTACTTAAAAATTAATAAAATGCCAAAATATAAAACATAAAGAGCTTAAATGATATTGTCTAACATCACAATCCAAATTTCACAATTCATATTATAAATGATCATGATAATTTAAATATCTCAAGTTTGAAGTTTAAAGTTGAGAGTGTGTGAGTTAATTCTAAAGTCTAAACTCTAAACCAAGGCCTTTTTTTTTTTTAATTTTTAGATAGCTTGTGAGGTGTGCCTTAGCTTTCAAACTTTGTACTTGGACAAAAAAAATAAAAAATTAAAATAATTTTATTAAAAATTAAATGAAAAAACCTGTTCAGTTCAATTGAACTGTGAGTGTTTCACCGGTCCGACTGGCCAATCTGAATAGTTTTAACAACATAGGGCATTTTTTTGAATTTTTTGATTTTTTGAGAAAATCGGACTGGTTTGCCGGCCCGTCGACGGTTCGACTGGCCGGTCCGGTCCATTTTTTAAACAGTGGTCCATATTTGATTAGATTATAATGTGTCATCCTACTAGCATTCCCACCAACTTATGTTAATTTGTCCATTGTTGTAATTTCTCCACATGTATTCCTGCAATTCTAAATTTTCATCAATAGCAAGAATTATTATTTTTTAAACAAGAAAATTATTTGTTAAGTTCTAAATATGATATTAAAATTATACTAATATGGACTTAACATACATCTTCGTTTATATACTAGGTAATTCACATAGCAAAAATAAATTAGAAATTTTGTTACAAGTAATTCGGGATCTTGTAACTTTATCAGGCTCAAGATCAATAATTCGTTTATTAAATTTTATGAAATGATAAAAGAAATTAATGCAATCGAATTGAGGAAATCATAATATTAGGCCTTAATTAATTCTAATTCAAATCCAATTTGTTAAAATATTCTATTGTTATATTTTAGTCTAAAATCAAGTCAAATTAATGATTATTTAGGTGAATAAGTGTCTGATAATTGTTAGTTAATAATGAACAATTTAGTTTCTCGTAGAATTAATTCTTTTCATTAATTCTATATTATTACACGTGCACCTGCATGCTAATTTGTAATACTAATTTTGCAACCCACATAAAAAACAATGAAAACTTATCCAGCCAAAGACGTGATTTCGGGGATGCCATGTCCCATTTGATATTGTTCCTGCACCAATCCATGTTAATGATAAAAGTAAAACAACGAAAACTTCTGTAGCCAACAACATGATTTATTAAGACACAATGAGAAAATACATAATTTTATATTATTTTTATATTTAATACAGATTAATTAGAATTATTATAGTAGACATCGAAAAGTAAAAATAAAAAATAAAAAAATCGTAAGTTATTCATATTTTATAATAGATTATATGTATGTATATATACATATATTTACCAAAATGTGTCTTCTAAATTTAATCCATTATAAAGTCTAAAACCATTAACAGATTGACATTATAAAACTCATTGGACCGGTCTTATATAGCATTTGAAAATATTTAATTTTTATAACATTCATTTATTATCAGTAATCCTAAATATTACTAAAAAATCTGGAATTTCGTACGTCTTCTTATACAAATGTAAACTAAATAAGAAAGGAAGATGATAGAAAAGGATAGAGCAAATATCCCGATGCTAAATTGGTAATTACAATTAGGGTATAATTTCAATTTTGGTTATTTTGGTCCCATATTTTAACATGTTTCACATTATGTCCCCAAGGTTCCTTATTTTTCATTTAATGTGATCCCTCCATCAAGTCAACCGTTTATAGTTAACAGCTGAGAATTGGAGGAAAGTTTTGGCGTCTTTTTCACCAGATTTGTGCCTTTCCCTCAACATTTACTAGGCTCTCATTCTTTCCCTCCACATTTGATAGGTTTTAGTCTCCTTTGATTATTTAATTAGCAACAAAAATAGCATCTTCCTCCTGTTCAAGCGGTTTCAATAGTGGAGTTATACAAAAGGAAGAAGTTTATTGTGGGTGTCGGATACAACTCCAATTGAAAACTAGTTGGACAAATTTGAATCTTGCAAGGAGGTATTAAGCATGTCCAAATTATAGGTAAGTCCTTATTTTTTTTCATTTGACCTAGTTTATATTTATGATTAACAAGCTAATTATATTTCTTTTCTTTTCTTTTCTTTTTCTTTTTTCCAGACTAGTGGTTATTGTTGAGTTTTCATATGGTTGGCCCTGAAATGTGCCATAGGCCCAAACAAATAATTCTTGTATTGTTGGCAAAAAAAGAAAAAATTAGAAGAGCAATTAAATGAATCCTTGACAAAGGAGAAAAAATTGGAGGCCAAATTGAGGAAAATGAAGAGCAAAGTAAAGTTCCTAGAGAATGAAGTTGATACATTGAAGAAGAAAAATTTTTGTGCTTTAGTTGTATTAGCAATTATTTTGATTTATTTGCAATAGTGATAAGTTTTTTATATTAAATGATAATAATTTAGGGAAAAAAATGTGAACTAATTGCAACTTATGTAATTGCTCTTGTAATACTTGTTTAATGCCTACATTTATGCTTAATGTTATTGTTTGTGTGTAAATCAATTATTGTGTGTTTAATTGCAATAGTGATAAGGTTTTTTGTTTATGATTATTGTTTTACCTCCCTGACAATATTTCAAGACTAAGAGGTAATCCTACTAATTTCCTTAGAAAAGGAAGTAAAATACATCAAACAATAGTCAATGATTGATTCCAAATTGCAATGGCCTGTTCCTTGTATCAATTGGCAGCAAAAATTTTGAGCAACAAAGTTGATGCACTCCAGCATATCCAACCATGCGCCAGAGTGGCAGTAGCTAAAAAATAGGGGGAAAAAATTGGGTGCAACAATCTAAATGCCAAAAACACCAAAATTTCTCAGTCAAAATTTGTGCAGCATCAACATAACCACAAAATTTCAAAAACAACAACAAATGCCATGACCTGTGCAGCAGCAAGAACAATAAACAAATGCCAAGAAAAACAGAAAACAAAAAATAAAATGCTTTATAGAACCAAAAACTTGAAACCAATAAGTTCATTCTACAAAGGATCTAAATCATAGTTCAAAATAGAGCAAACTAATTCCACAACAAAAGAGTAAGTCCATACTCCAAGTTCATTGTTCTCCACATAATCCCAAAGCAAATCTTAAAACAAAATCCACAAATTCATACAATTCATCATTAAATTACTACAAAATAAACTAAGATCCACTACAATCCACTCAAACCTAATCAACCCTCAGAATTCTTCCCTTTTCCTCCAAATTTTTTGGAATTTTCCTTTTCCTTCTTCTTTTAACTTCCAACTGCAACTTCTTCAGTTAGAAACTGTTACAAAATTCATGTCACCTCTCACAATCACTGGAGTATTCATGTTTGAAGTGTGGCTAACTTGTGAATTGTAATATTTGACATGTGAATAAAAACATGAAAAACAAACAAAAGCAAAAAAGTATAAAAACAAAAAGTTCGATACTTACATTTAATAAAGATATATTGTTTGAATTCCCTTTTATCTTGATAGACAAGTTCTTTCTGACCCAAAGAACCAAAACTTTAGTTTGTTAGTGATAATAAAAAAAAATACATATGTAGTAGAAGGAGCACTACTACAAACATCAACATAGGGTTAAGAGTCTTTGAAGATCATCTCAATAGGAACTTCAAGTTGTGCTTCATGTAAGGTAGAAGTTGAAGTATCTTTCTTTTTTCTTGCAAGTCCTTGCATTATGGTCTAACATTCCACACTTCAAAGATTTTTGGACTCTTTTAAACTTTGCTAGATTGGAAAGAGTTGGTGGCTCATCAGGCTCTCTTCTGTTCAACTTCTTTAGTCTGCTAGGCCTATTTTCATATTATGGTGGCAACGGGGCTAGCAAATCACTCTTAGGCCATAATTCAAGACTATTCACTCCAAAAATAATATGGTCATATGCTCTCAAGCATGTGCTAACCTTGTAAAAATCATGCACATATGCTTTTGGCTCTTCATTCCTGCACCATATAGCTGAAATAGCATGTTTACATGCTATGCCCGTCAAATCCCACCTCATACAACTACAAGACCTTTGATGAACATAACTGTGTGCTGGTCATACATGCCCATAATTTGATAGTTTCAATCATCTAACTTCATGGGAATGCACTCACCAGCATCTTTCATGTTTCTCTCTAACAACTTCTTTATTTTTGGACATATAAGACCATCCTACTCTCTTGCTCTATCCTTATTCACTAGCATCCTAGTCATGATCAAGTTTCTTATGGTCTCTAACATGGTAAGAATTGGTTTATCTCTAGTAGGTAAGATGAAAGAATTGTAACTCTCACATATGTTATTAAGAAGAACATCACAATTCAATCGAGGGCTAAAATGTGACCTAGACCACTAATTTGGAGGTTTCTTCACTAGCTAATCATATGCTTTTTCATCAAGCTCTTTCATTTGCTCTATTTTTGCTTTGAACTCTTCAATTCTTGTTGCTCTATCTGCTACCCAAAGTGCATTCTTGATTGCTTGGCCAGTAAATCCATCCCTCTTCATATTGTTGTGTAAGTGTCTCACATAGAACTTATTTCCAAACATATAAAAGAAAAGAATAAGTTGAATACAGAAAGAATGAATATATAAGTACATAAAAACTGAGATAAGTTTATCAAAGTACCTATTTTTTGCGTCAGGTAGCAAGCTCGCAAAAGTTGGTATCAATCCCTTCTGCTTGTCACTTATAAAGGTCCAAGCATATTGATTTTCAAAGCCAATGTCATCTTCAAGTAAAAAAAGAAACCACTACGAAGAATCTTTATTTTCATTCTCAACCACTGCATAGCTCACTCCTAAACTCATTAACTTCTAGTTTAGGATATTCTTAAACTTTTTCATGAAAGTTTTCCTAATCCACCCAGACTTAAGACTGCTATTATTGTAATTCTAAGAATACTTGCTATGCACAGGGTTATATGCTTTTATTTGCCAAGATTTATCATTTTGCATAGGTGAAACATCTACATACCACTCACAACCCTATTTCTTGCACTTAGCCATCAACCTTCTTTTATTAGTTTTAGGAAAATGAACCTACATCCCTCTCCTATGGCAATGTGTTTGAATCACAAACTTAGCCTCACTTTTTGAACTAAAAATAAAACCTAGTTTCAATTAAGGGTTCTTATTTTTAGTTTTAGGATTGTACTTTGGATACTTAGGATTAAGTTCATCTTCATTAGATCCCATCACACTCTCAAACTCATCACTATCTTCAAGCTCATCTTTTTCCTGAACCTCTATCCTAGCATACATGTCATCACTCACTCCCCTGCTCTTTCCCAACCCATAACCTCAACATTTGGATCAACATACCTATCAAATAACCTATCATCCTCCTTCATGTCATAATCACTATTAGTGAAATCATCACACTCAAAATCAGAATAAAAAACAAAAGCAAAAGCAAATTCAAAAAGAGCTAATGCAGGTTAGACTAGAAATCAGTCTAATCCTATGGCAAGGGGGCATCATCTAGAAATTAAAAGTCAATCATTGGATAATTATCCTCTAAGTTTGAAAAGTGTTGGTTTTGTACTTCATCACCTCCTTGTGTTTGGTCATTCCCATCTCCATGCCCAGCTGTTTGGTCAAGATGCTCTACATATATTTCCACCACTCTATCCCTAGGTAAATGATTCACTATATCCTAAACCTAAACATCTTCAGTAAGATATTTACCACCCAAGTACAAATTGTACCTATACTTATGCCAAAATCTAACTTTACCTTTATCATAACCTAGCTCCTTAACATACTCCTTAAGTTCAATCATTCCAAACATATCTACATCTACATTATCGAAGTAGTCTATATTATCCCCTTCATAGTTTCTTATGTGATCTATTTTCATTAAACCCCCATGATATAATTTAATAGTATATAAAGAAATGTCATCCCTAATCAAATCTGCATAACAAAAAAAAATACAAAAAATGCACATTGTCAAATGAAAAATTGAATCAAATTATCAAAGCAACTATTAAACGGTTGACTAAAAGTAGAAAAATTATCAAATCAAAGCAATTACAATCAGTATATTACCTTCAACCATCAACCAGTAACTATAAATAGTAAATAAACCTACAACTAGAGCTCCTAGCATTTAAATAATTTTAGGCGATGCAATTGCCAAAAAACTTACATATTTTTAGCCTTTACAAATAGAGCTCTTGGCATTTACATATTCTGACTACAAACAGAAAAATTTTCAACACTAAATATAAATTTTTTTTTCCATTACTCAAAATATTCTGATTGCAAATAAAAAACTTACCATAATTCGGTGTCCCAAGGTTTGTGTCTGTCCTTCCCGCTATTCACAGCAAAACTAACGTCATGCCTCCTCCCACTTCTTTTTCACTCGAACAGGTGTAGATCTTCAACACCAAGTACAAATAGCTTTAAATCAGTGGCATTTTCTTCATTTAATTGGGCCAATGGGTTCTAATTAGAAGCTATAGCTCTATTCTCCTACGTTTTTCAGAAATATTTTTCAGCCCCTAGAAAAGTTTCAAAATGAAGGCAAATTCCCCAAATTTTTCCCAAAACACTCAAATTTTATCCACAAGAAACCCCCCCCCCCCCAATTCACCCAAAAAATCCTACACCCTAAAAACCACACCTACCCCCTCATTTTCCCACTCTACTTATCATATCACTCATTTATTTATCACTCTCTCACTTCACTAATCCATATATACTAATCCATATTTATATATATATATACACATATGAAAATATTAAAATTTTACTAGTTAAAAAATTCTAAAACTTATGTTTACAAATTTAATTAAACTAATTATTGAAAAATAAATTAAATTTAATTAAATATGATTTATATTATTACTAAATAATTCATTTATTGAATAACATATTAAATTAATTAAATTTACTTATTAATTAAATAATATATTAGTTATAATTAAATAAATTAATTAAATTTACTTATTAATTAAATAATATATTAGTTATATTTAATATTTAACGTATTAATGAAAACATTACATTTATTCATTTAATAAATAACTTAAGATGTTTTAATTTGATATAACAAATAAATTAATCTTCTTCAAAAAATATTCTTCATTAAATATTAATCTTCATAGGTATTTAAAATTATAATAAAAAAATTTGATTAAAGGGTGATATTTATTCAATAATCTATTAAGTTTAATAAATTAATATTGATATGCCTAATGTAATTTTTGAGAGAATTAATTAAATTTAAGTAAAATTATTTGATTATTACTAAGTAATTTATTTACTAAATAATGTATTAATTAAATAATGAGTTAAGGTAATTAAATAACTTATTAAATTAATTTATTTAAATAACTTATTATTTATATATTAATTATTTTCCATATTTTGCGTATAATTAAATATTATGTTTATTTATTTAATAAATAATTTAAGATGATGTAATTTTAGATAATATAATATTATTTATTTTATTAATTTGATGAATCATTTATTAAGTCTTATATATATAAATTATTAAAAAGTTATTTTATTTAAATAAATAACTAAGTTTTATTTATACATAAAACGTAATAATAAATGGCTAAATAATTATACTTTAATTAATAAAAAGTAATTAGTTTATAATTAATGTATAGTAATTAATTTTTTTATAAGTCGATATTAACAATTATGATATAAGCTAATTTTTTTTATAATTAAGATATATTTATGATTTCATGAATAATTAATATTTATTAATATATATTTTATTCCAAGTAATACATCATTTACTAATATTAAATTTATAAAATTATAAATTTCAAAATAAATAACCAATTAAATTAATTACACTCATATGTCAATTATTACACACACACACACACACATACACATATCATCCAATGATCCAATTATAAAATATACATACATATAATATATAAAAAAATCACTTTTAACTTACAAATCTAACAACAAAGCAACTGATTTGACATCTACAGTAAAATTTGTCTCTTCCCAAAACATAAAGAAACAAACAACTTATTCTCAAATTATTTTTCATATTTTTCCAAAATAAAAAGTAACAAGTGGCACATTCTTTAAATTTTCTCCCAAAAACCTATTCTCCCAAAAAAATTTCTAGAAAATGTCCAAAACTTAGAAGAATAGGCCATAGGGTTTTTCTTGATTGGGGATTCTATTCTAGGGTTGTTTTTTATTCTGTCCAAGACTTAGTCATTTTAGAAAAATGGCAAAGCATAACACTGCCTTCAAGTCATATGATTAGCATGTGACTCGATCATTAATTATTTAATGGTTGACTTGATGGAGAGTCCATATTAAAGAAAAATAAGAAAATTTGAGAATATAATATGAAACATGTTAAAATATGAGAATTAAAATTGAATTATTCACATATTTTAAGGATCAAAATTGAAATTATACCATACAATTATATCTTGTCAAAAATTTCCCATTCCTAGTCCAAGTCGGTTCAATATCTGCTTTCCACGTACGATATGATCCTCCAAAATACATCTTCCTGTCGCTGTATAAACCCACCGCTAGAGAAAAACAGTAACAAGATTATTACATACTTATCTTGCAAAGGCTAAACATCGGACTGCTACTGTTGACGCCATGACCGCTCCAGGCTCTTCTGCCCAGACCACCGATTCGTGAGTGCTTTTCCCTATTTTAGTTTTGTTTATAAGCAGCTGATTTTCATGAAGTCCTGAAAAATTGAGAAGGGTTCCCTTTTCTTGTTTAGTTTTGCTATTGTTTCATTTGATGACCTCTTCTAGCTTTTCTTTTCTTTTCTTTGTTTTTTTTTTTTTTGGCCTTCTGGGTCGTTTTTCTTGTGTTGTTTATGTGTTGGAACCTGATTTGTGGCTATCGATTGTTGTCTTTAGGAAAACATGTAGTTCTGAGTGGTAATGCGAAGGGAATTCTTGTTTATGTGTAATTGTTTCACGGAATTGCTTAGTTTTATAGAGATAGTTTCAAAGTTCAGAATTTCTTAGTAAACATGTGTAAGACATAGGTTGTTTGTTGTAGAATATATCTGTCCTCTGTTTCTGTTTATGATGTTATATTTTTGTTTAAAATTAAGATGCTCTGGCTAAATTATCTGCTTAGATATTTACCTGCTCACTGTTGTTCAATTCTTGACCTTCCGGTTACTTATTAAGTTACTTCTGTGAGTTCTTTTTTTTTTCTTCCATTATTAAAAAAAAATTAAGAAATCATTTTTGGCTTACAAACTTTGATATTGAATCCAGGAAAAGTGGCAAAAGAGACTATTCTACTGCAATACTTGAACGGAAAAAGTCCCCTAATCGCCTTATTGCAGATGAGGCAATTAATGATGACAACTCTGTTGTCTCAATGAATCCTGCTAAAATGGAAGAACTTCAGCTCTTTCGAGGAGATACTATACTTATCAAGGTAAACTTTGTTTATTTTCACTATGATATAGTTGATTTCCTTTGTTTGCAGTTCTTTGATGCGTATATGTGGTACAGGGGAAAAAACGGAGGGACACAGTTTGCATTGTTCTTGCCGATGAGCAATGTGAACAGCCGAAAATAAGAATGAACAAAGTTGTCCGAGCAAACCTCAGAGTACGTCTCACTGATATGGTATCCGTACACCAGTGTCCTGACGTCAAGTATGGAACGCGTGTGCACATCCTTCCAATCGATGATTCAATTGAGGGTCTTACTGGCAACTTATTCGATGTCTACTTAAAGCGTGAGGCTATCATCCTTGCAGCTGCTTGTTTTATCATTTAATAGTTGTATCTCTTCTATTTTGGAGTGCCGATATTGTTTTATGACTAAATGCTTCTTTTTGAAATGGTCAGCCTATTTCTTGGATGCTTATCGTCCTGTGAGGAAAGGCGATCTTTTTCAGGTTAGGGGTGGCATGCGAAGTGTTGAATTCAAGGTTGTTGAGACTGATCCTGGTGAATACTGTGTCGTTGCACCTGATACTGAGATATTCTGTGAGGGAGAACCAATTAAACGTGAAGATGAGGAGAGATTGAATGAAGTTGGGTATGATGATGTTGGTGGTGTAAGAAAGCAAATGGCTCAGATCCGTGAGCTAGTAGAGCTTCCGTTGAGACATCCACAGCTCTTCAAATCAATTGGTGTGAAGCCACCGAAAGGGATTTTACTTTATGGCCCCCCTGGATCAGGGAAAACCTTAATTGCAAGAGCTGTAGCTAATGAGACAGGCGCATTTTTCTTTCTGATTAATGGGCCTGAAATAATGTCAAAATTGGCTGGTGAGAGTGAAAGTAACTTGAGGAAGGCTTTTGAGGAGGCTGAAAAGAACGCGCCGTCCATCATCTTTATTGATGAGCTAGATTCTATTGCTCCAAAGAGGGAGAAAACACATGGTGAAGTAGAAAGGCGTATCGTATCTCAGCTTCTTACTTTAATGGACGGCCTGAAGTCCCGTTCTCATGTCATTGTTATCGGGGCCACAAATAGACCAAACAGCATTGATCCTGCTCTAAGGAGATTTGGGAGATTTGATCGGGAAATTGACATAGGTGTGCCAGATGAAGTGGGAAGGTTGGAAGTCCTCAGAATCCATACCAAAAATATGAAACTTGCTGAAGATGTGAGTTTTTGTGCCCCTCATTTTATGGAATTTTCTCATTATCTGTAAGAGCTGTTTCTTCAATTTTATGTTAATTCCTTACAGGTTGATCTTGAAAGAGTTGCCAAAGATACACATGGTTATGTTGGTGCTGATCTTGCTGCCCTTTGCACAGAAGCTGCTCTTCAGTGCATCAGGGAGAAAATGGATGTAATTGACTTGGAGGATGACACAATTGATGCTGAAGTGTTGAATTCGATGGCTGTAACTAATGAACACTTCCTAACTGCATTAGGTGCCTCAAACCCATCAGCCTTACGGGAGACGGTATGTCCATTCCACAAACTTCATTCAGCTATTCCTTCTACCATGACTCTGTCGTCGCTGTTGCTTTTATTAGTAATTCTGCTTGAAATTCATGAACTCCAACTCTCTTGGTTTGTAGGTCGTGGAGGTCCCTAATGTCTCCTGGGATGATATTGGTGGGTTGGACAATATCAAGCGGGAGCTTCAAGAGGTATTTTCTTGTTGATGGCTATTCATCTATTCTATTGTTATGCAAATAGGGGACAAGAAAACTCTATGGAAAGATGGTGGTTTAATTTGATGGTGTTTTAATGAGGAGTTAGATCACAGGGATGGGATAAAAAAATCAACAGACAATCTTGGTCCTATTGAAAATTCTGATGAAAGTGAAGATCTGAATAGGAAAGCTGGGGCTAGAAACATTCATACTCAGAGGAGTCAAGTCATTTTGAGTTACACTAATATTGATCATTTATTTGGCGTCAAAGACATTAATTCATCTCAAATGGTACTTGTTCAGTTGAGACTAGTAATGGAGACAGTTATTTTATCTATTCTGATATTGAAAATCAAATGCTTGAGATTGACAACGATCTCCAGCATCTGGTGCCAAATTCATTGGTTCTTTTTATCTATTTGTGTCTAGATTTCATTCTTTCGTGGATCACACACTGTTTATCAATCAAATGTATCCAGTTACGTTATATGCATTTTCTGCTTCTTTTTTTCCCCCCTCCAATTTTTCACTGCTAAATGATAACAATAATTTCTTTAGTTGATATTGATTCTATCTGACGTTACTGTATTTTTAATTAAAAAAAAAAAATGGCCTTCAACAGACTGTCCAGTACCCTGTGGAGCATCCAGAGAAGTTTGAGAAGTTCGGCATGTCACCTTCTAAAGGGGTTCTCTTCTATGGGCCTCCTGGTTGTGGTAAAACTTTGCTTGCGAAAGCCATTGCTAATGAGTGCCAAGCTAATTTTATCAGTGTCAAAGGACCTGAGTTGCTGACCATGTGGTTTGGAGAGAGTGAGGCAAATGTTCGAGAGATATTTGACAAAGCACGGCAATCCGCTCCATGTGTGCTTTTCTTTGACGAACTTGATTCAATTGCTACTCAGGTATTTATTGATGCATCGGCCCTGTGCTGCTGTTCAATTTATTCTGCTTCCTTTTATAATCTTCTGTTTCTTTCTGTATCTTCTCAGCGAGGAAGCTCAGTAGGTGATGCCGGTGGGGCTGCAGACAGAGTTCTTAATCAATTGCTGACTGAGATGGATGGGATGACAGCAAAGAAAACAGTTTTTATAATAGGCGCAACAAACAGGCCGGACATTATCGATCCTGCATTACTCAGGCCAGGACGACTGGACCAGCTGATTTACATCCCACTTCCAGATGAAGCTTCACGTCTTCAGATATTTAAAGCATGTCTTCGGAAGTCCCCAGTATCTAAGGAAGTTGATCTAGCAGCCCTTGCTAGACACACGCATGGTTTCAGCGGTGCTGATATAACTGAAATATGTCAGCGTGCCTGCAAGTATGCCATTCGAGAGAATATTGAAAAGGTAATAGTTTCTTTTACTGACATCAATCTTTTGGCAATTTTGCAGATAGTATCATGAGGAACATGAGATTTAATTTAATGATCATTTGGTTAAAGTAACGATTGGCAATGCTCCGCAGCAATTAGACTGAGATTTTTTAATTAGAAAGAATTTGGTGCACAAAGCAGAAGTAAGATGCGTACCCAAATTTCTTTTCATAACTTGACAGAATCATCAACGTTTTTACCTCTTCCGAATTCTATTACCTTCTTTGCTCGACAGTTTTGGAATTGTCGCATCAAACCATGCTCAAATTTTCTTCCAATGTGCTTTTCTCTTCTCTCCTGTTTAACTTGTCACCGAGGGGTCAATCTGAAAGAGGACATTGACTACAGGAAGGCCCTGTTTGGTTTCATTTTCTAATCCATTTTCACATATTTTTATTATTTGGAAATGAATTATGAACAATTTCTCATCATTTTTACCAAAATCCTAATTTATGTTTTAACTTTAAGCACATTCCTCAATAATATATATATTGCCTAATAATCTATGTATCTTTTCTCTCTATTTTTATTATTACTATCTCTCTCCGTTTGCAACCTATTAAACCCTATATAATTATTACTTTTAAAACAATCTATTCATTTACAAACTCATTTCAACTGATTTTCTCTAACTGTTTTTATGAATTTTGAGAATATTGAAAATGAAAAATGAAAATCTCTAAAACTTCCTTTCCCTTTTGTGAAAACTGTATGGCATTAGAGACAACTTGTTATGGTTACTAGCAAATATTTGATTCTGCATGAGTGCATTATTTTCTCCTTAGCCTGGACTCTCATCTTCAATTTTGATGCTTTGGTGATGGCAGGATATCGAGCGAGAAAGGAAGAAAAGAGAGAACCCTGAGGCCATGGAAGAAGACGATGTTGATGATGTCCCTGAGATCAAAGCAGCCCACTTTGAGGAGTCAATGAAATATGCTCGTAGGAGTGTGAGTGATGCTGATATTAGGAAGTATCAGCTGTTTGCACAGACACTGCAACAATCTCGTGGTTTTGGATCTGAGTTTCGATTCGCAGATCGAGTGGAGGCTGCAGCAACTGGGGCCTCGGACCCTTTTTCTTCTGCAGCTGCTGGTGCAGGAGATGACGACGACTTGTACAGCTAAGTTACTAGCTTCATATTTTACTGTCCTTTAATGGTGTATAACTTGCACTTTTCCTGAGCTTGTGTACCCTTGAGAACTATATCTGTTGCATAAATAAGTTTTTTTTCTTCTCACTAGCACTTAAAACATTTGGAACTTTAAATCTAAACGGGCGGATATAATTTCAGAAGTTAGAAGAGATCAGTTGGTAATTAGGGACAAACCAGTGAACCAGAGAAGTTACTAATTTAAGAAGATGGGGGGGGGGGGGGGGGGGGGGGAGGATTTAGGCCATGTTTGGTTTTCTTTTGTGGGGTAATTCAATCAAGCCACGTTTGATTTGGAATATAAATAATAGTGGGAATTTGAATAGAAGGAGATAAGATAAAATTAAATAATATATTAGTCTGTTTGATATGAAAATTGGTCTTACAATTAGGTGAAATTATAATCTATCTTAATTTTTGATGTATGTTTGATGTGTAGGATTAAATGGATAAATAATAAAGTTACCCTCAAATAACAAAAAAAAAAAAAAAAAAAAAAAAGAGGCATAATTGGAGATTTGTCAAAGGACACAATGGAAATAACAAATAAATAAATAAATAAATAAAAATGAAGGCAGGCAAGGGAACATATTTTTAGTGTGGAGGTGGGGATTATATAGTCTCACCTTCCAATATCTTGCTTTTTTTTATTCATAAAAACTATCTATAAAAAAAATTAGATAGAATAACTTAAACCTTTTCAATTGATAGTGAAAGAACAAAATCAAGGTACATACCAATAATACCTAGTATGGGTAAAAAAATAGAGATGGAAAGAAATAACTCTCGTGGTCCAGAATAAAAAAAAAAAGGAGTTTGGAATAGTAAATATTTTGTATCCATATAACATGTGGCGTAATATAGATAATAAATAAATAGGAGTTATGATCCTAATTGCTGCTAAAGTATTGGACTAGCACCAAAAACGGGTTGGCTTGCTCCAGTAATATTTTATATCAAATATGAGTTTAGGTTAGATTATTTTTATTTATGGAGTCTAATCTTACAAATCAAACATGCACCCAAACTTTTATAGTTTTTTCTTTGCAAAATATATATATATATATATATTTTTTTTTTCTCTCAAAATATTATGAGAGTATTAATCATTACAACACATGTATATAATCATGCATATATATTGTATAATTTCAATTATAATGCAAGTAAATATCAAATAAAATTCTGCTCCAAAAAGAATTTGCAATAAAAATTGAGTTTCACGGAGCTGAAACTAAATATACTGTTATGCATTTTTAATGTATTTTTATGAAACATTTAAATACGATGTCCAACCTGAGCTTTGTTTGTGCAAGCAAATGCTGCTTATGCAAGAAATTGACGAGGAGCGTTGTGTAGTTGTTATTAGGTTGGTATTAGCGTTAATAAAAGGTATAAAAGGGGGATATGTGTTTTGAATCTCAATTAATTATATTTACAATTACTTGGTTATTGTTGCTTTAGTGAGAAAGAAATTCATTATCGATATAAAGAGTTAAAAGTTAAAAAATATACATGAAGCAAGAGGAGCGAGATTATTTACTGACTCAGAGGATGCGAAATGCGCGGATCCCTCAATAGCAGAATATGAAAGGATAAATGCTGGTCAAGAGGTAGATCAGTCTTATTTCTCAATAGATATTCTCCAGTTCCTTTCTATCCTTGATGGATCAATTGAACAATTTTATACATCTTTATTTGTTCAAGTCACCAATTCGAATTGACTAAGCTTCATTTCAAATAGTTTTTACTCATAAACATGTCTCTTTAGGTCTTTATTTATCGTGTTTAATATATATATATAAATTATTGTCCAATATATATATATATATATATATACACACACATATATTGAAATATAGGAACAAATTCCTTGAAAATGTGCTAAATACATGTGGCAATTGGCAAACCCCTTTCAACATAATGTGGGTATCCATTTAAATCATGTGGTGGACGCCTAGAACTCAGGGGATCCTGTCCTTGTTGTTACCTAAGTAGGGTATCTTTCTGATGCACCTTTTCCCCCCCTCCCAAAAATCACTTCTCCTGTTATTAGTACTTATTTCAGGACGAGAAATATACCGTTTGGATCAGCAGATCTAACCATGGCCATGTGGGGGTCCACTTTTATTTTGCAGAAGGACCAAAAGTCGTGCACTAGCGGGGCCCTGGGGCATTCTCTTCTTGTGAGTGCAAAGCCATAAAACGCAAATGGGAAGTTAACCTTCAAAATTCTAGTGGCATCAAAATATTGTTATTGCACCTGGTTGAGTTTTAATCATAATAAGTATTTTTTTATTTTTTTTTCTCTGGTGAAGAGGAAAGAAAATAAACCAATAAGTCTTTAGAGCATAGTAGCAAGTCCACGAATTGTAACAAGAAAGGCACCAATGTATTAATTGTCGATCGCCATGACATATCCATGCTGCAGGAGTGAAAATACCAAACAATTTCAATTACATCAGCTCAACATAAGTTCAATTATTAATGTGGTTTAAATTCACGCAATTTGTTATGTTTATACATCTAATATATATAAGAATTATCTACTTACATAATTTTCGATGAATGGAGTGAGGTAAATAGAATATTTTAAAACTACAATGTCGATATATACCCCTGCAAAATGTTGGACTTATCCCGTTATTAAAAAAAATCCAATGAAAATACCTTGGTGCTAAATCTCAAATATGAAATGACTAATATATCCTCGACAAACTATCTCCATCCTCATTTAAAGAGAACTATATTACTTTCCACAAGCTTGATTATATTAATCCATCAATTTTTAACACACCTAATTATCCCTGGCCCTTGATTATCCATCCAAGTGCTCCCAAAAGAAGTGAAAGAAGAAATTGATTATCCTACAACCCATTTAAGTTAGGCCCACATTTTCCAAAGCAAAATTCCATTCACCCAAATTGCAGGGTGGTATCTAGGGATGTCAATGGGTTGGATTCGTATTGGATTATGCTGGATTCAAGTTCGAATTCAAAAATAATATATCAGATTCAAATTCGATCCAAGATCCATTGGATCTGTAGTTGGTATAACCATATCTGGATCCACATAAAAGTCAGATATCCCAAAAAATTCAAATTTAAATATTTCAAAAACCATCATATATTTATTATTTTTCTAAAAATTTAGTAGAATCCAAATTTAAAACAATCATCCTTAAAAAAAATGTACAACAGATTAATGAATAAATTTTCAAGTCTATTGATCACTTAAAAACAACAATAGAATTTAACTTAATCACATTCATTTACCAAATCATTACATTTTAGGTTCCGTTGTTGAAAATAGTACTTATTTGACATTATAAATACATAGTTATAGTTGATTATTCAATCAACTAACTATAGACTCAAAGTTTTATAAAAAAGAAACTTATTTTGATCAAATCGAGATTTGCATTGTATTCTTGCCATATTATTGCATTCGGCTCCTACTCATTATTCTTCCTGCATCATTTTTTGTTATAAAAATAGAAAAATAAGTGATGTAATTATGATGTAAATAAACTCAAATTATAACAATTTATATGAAAAGCATATGATTTGATATATTACATAGGAGTTCATTACTTATTTCATCTAAATATCCACATTGGCATTATTATAGAACCCTGTGTATACATATGTATAATATTAAATATATTCGGATTCGAATTCGGATTATTGATGGATTGGATCGAGCCATATCCATATTCGCTCTATTTATTTCGAATTACCAACTTTTTTAATCGAATTATATCCGTCGAATTTTTTATCAGTTAAAAATTATAAATAATCGGATTGAATTCGAATTAAAATCCGCTCCATTGATAGCCCTAGCGGTATCGACTTGGTTGCAATAAGGCATCATAATTTGCCAATTTCAGTGAACACAACCAACCTGTGTTTTAAAGTGTTATAAAAAATGAAGTGCAAAAGATGGGCCCAAATATTATCTTGAATCTTTGTGGATTTGTGTCCAGAAATTTCACTTCCGAAGCAGTACACACTGCTTATGACATTATCATGACCCCAGTTGTCTATTTATAGCATGCTCATTATCCATGCTTTTTGAGATGTTAAATCAAAGATTTTTGTAAAAAACATAAAAGAAAAGAGAAATGGCATATGTAATGCTACATAATAAGACATAGTTTTGCTTGTCAATAAAGGTCTGCCCAAAGGCCAAACTGTCAATTTTTGCATGATCATCACCTTTGTATGAAATGTTGTTTGCATCCGTCACATGGTGGGGGTCCTTGAGAGTTGCATGAAATGGAAGAAGCTTCTTTACTTCTCATCCTTTCACTTTTATGGCACGAGAAGGATTGGGGGTTGGGGTGGGGTCTTGGCCACTTGAAGCTATATACGTGATTTTTTTTTTTCTTATATGATCTCAAGATTATAATGCTAGAAAATCTTACAATTATTAATTGATTTTAAAAAAATTTCTTAAAATTCACCACCGCTAAATCGCAAAATTATAATATTTTGTTTGTTTCGAGAAATCTATTACCAATTTCGAGTCTTTGTTTTTCCTTCGGTTCTTTTTCAATCGAAATGCATATATCCTTTTAACCGATTAACAAAAATGTGCAAGAACTCTCTTTACTTTCACCAAATTACGGGCCTTCTCTTTGTTTGCACAAGGCATCGCTGCTCCCCATGATAAATCACAAAACTTCATAAAAATTCAATAGAAAAATGGAAGATTTGGATGTTGGGGCGGAGTGTCTGGGTGATGGGTGTCGAATCCAACAAAAATAAATGCCTACTCTAGAAATATGATTTGCAATCAGTGGGAGTAGGGTCGTATTCCACAGGGACTGATAAGTTTTGTTTCTTTCAAATTTACTGAATAAAATAAAATAGAATGGGGAGGATTTTTATGAAACGGAAGACTAAAATCTTAAAAGTAAATAAATCACAAATAAAAATAAGAAATCAATAGGAATGGAATCTAGCATAAGGTAAAATCTCAATTTGGTTTACAGATTTGATCATTGATGCAAAGATTAATTCCTCTTTTCTTGAATAGACTGGTTATAGTTACTCGGACGCCCTAATAACCAATCTCTCCTTACTATTTCGATAACTAAGAGAAGCTCGTTAGTTATTTCCCTTGCCAATAAACAAACCTAAAGAAATGCTCCTATGATTTAATTTATCAACAGTATTAAAAATTGGAGAAACCCAACCCTAGCCAACAAACACACTCAAGCGGGGTTCATTTAGACTAGATTATTTATCCACATAATATAAATCACGCATGTGGTCACCACACATAACCATGTTATTTGCCACAAATACTAGAACAATTAAACAATTACGGATTTAATGTTCTAATTGACATGACAATTATTCTAAGCTATCAAATTTGGGCCCTAAATTCAATGAACCTAAATAATCGTAATGAAAACGGAAGATAAATAAATACTCAAAGAATAAAGAAAACAATTAAATCAATTAGATCTCACAAATACTGAAGAACCAAAACTTCGATAATTCCTTAGGCTAGAAGAGGAGTTTAGCAACTCATGTCTGAGAGAAAAAGTGCAGGAAACTAAAATGTGCTAAACAAAAGAATGAATAAACTCCGTATGAAAGAAACTTAGTTCCCTATAAATAGCCTATTACTCCTAATGCAACTAGGAAACTAATAAGAGTCTTACCAGAATAGGAAAACTAAAATTATCCTAATTAAAGAAATAAAAATTAAAATATTCTAGGAATATACAACTGCCAAAACATGTCTGCACTTGAATTATTTCCTTCTTTCATTTCTCGTCTCCTCGGGAATGCGATCTTTGCTCCAAACATGTAAAATGCTCGATTTTCAACTGCATAAGCTCGAATCTTCAATTTGCTTCACAAAATATAAAATGAAAGTTAAAACTCGACAATTAAGCATTTTTACTATTAATCACAAGGAAAAAATTATACGAATAAAAAGACAAAAATGCAACTTAACATTGGGACTTGATGATACGATAAGAATTTTTCTTGCATAATCTAGAGATCATAGTAATATAAGAACTCCTAATTGTTAACTGATTTCACAGTTTTGTAGTACAGTTTATCATAAGTATATAACAAAACTTCACAAAACATCAATGTGAGAAAATATAATTGTTCTCAATTCCCTAGCCAGGCATCCGTAACTCCTTTTCAATCCCAAAATCATCCTCGAAATGCTTTTAATTTTGCGAATTACAAAAGCGAGGCATATGCCCCCATCAAGACATAGTTGTGCTTCCTTTTCCTTGAAACGATTGAAAAGGATTTCTCCACAAAGCAACCTAACAGGGTCACATCTCCCACATCAATGCATGATCGACATGCACACATGAACCTGGTCTTTGTCTTATCATCCACGAGTAAGTCTTATTTCTAAACCAACTCAAATTTTAAATGCAATTTATGTGCATTTCAGATGTTTCATATGATCATACAGAAGACATTTTTGGGACTTGTTTAGGTCAAGAACTAGTATAAAAATATTCACCCGTTGTCCATCGATTATGCCTCTTGGCCGATCTTAGATGTTCTTCTCCACGTGACGTGGGCTTCAAGTTATGAATACAAAGAAATAAAGCAAAAGTTGAGTTTGTTAGGTTTCTAGAGAGTTTTCTTTCAATCTTTTCATCAGCTTTAAACAAAATATTGCATACTGCTGCTAGCTATATATTTACAGTGCCAAGCAATTGCTGCCCTACACCTAAAACTTAAAATTTATGGTTTCCATTTTCCAAGCAATTTATTGATGCCCTGTTTTGTAACTTGTGGAGGAAGAGGAGTAATCCTGCAGGGAGCAGTTAGATGACCCTTGGAGAAGCAACAATTGAGCTGGGGTTACTGATGAGGAAGAGTATGAAGAAACTTCAGATGATTTACTCACGGGCTTGTGGCCTTGATCGCCTCCTGCTATGTGCTCATGCTTGAGTTCCTTCAGTAAGGCCACCACATCTTTCATGGTGGGACGGTCATCTGCACGGTTGCTGGTGCAGAGGAGGGCTATTCCGAGGGCTTGGAGCATTTCTTGTATTTGTGTGTCAGGATGGCCTTGAAGTTTTTGATCAATGATATCAACAGGATCCCTTTTGCTCTTTAGGTGATTGCGTACCCACTGGATAACGTGTTGGTCATCAGGGAATGAGGAGTCTACCGGTTTTTTTCCAGTTATGATTTCCAGCAAGACAATGCCATAGCTATAAACGTCGCTCTTCTCATTGATTTTCAGCATGGAAGCATACTCTGCACAGCCCAAAAGAACTAAGGCTTAGGTATTTTTTGTACTTCATGGTGAAAACAAGTTTCTTCAGAAAAATAGCAGATTGCAAGTATAGAAGCCAAATATGTGAATACAAAATAATGTAGATAATGTGGAAGCAATCACATGACTTCACATGCATAACTTCCCACTATTGCAAACATAAGGTACAAAATCCAAATACAAGTAACATTAGTTGATGTTTCAAAAACTAAACTCTTTCTACAACTTAAATGCTCTTGAACCCAATGCCAAGAATTGTGGCACCCAACTAAGTGAACGACCGAAATGCATTAAAATCGCAGGAAAATAAGTTTTTCAGTGGGATCGTTTAAAGCAAAACAGAACGTTCACATAGTAATATACTGTTGAAGAAAAATTACCTGGAGCAAAGTATCCGTATGATCCAGCAAACTGGGGATATGCTGAAAATGAACCACAAGTGTCATCCTCAATAATCCTTGCTAGCCCAAAGTCGGCTAGGCATGGCTCGTATCGATCCCCCAAGAGTATATTATGTGTCTTCACATCGCGGTGGAGAATAGGCGGCACACAGTCGTGATGCAAATATGCCAAGCCCTCGGCTACTCCCAATGCTATCTTGAATCTAATCTCCCACTCAACTCTCTCCCCACGTCCATCATGTAACAATGCACCTAATGTACCATTAGGCAAATAGTCATAGAACAACAACTTAGTTTTCCTATTAGCACCCCATCCTAGTAACCTAACAATATTCCTATGTCGAATGCGGGCTAATGTTGTAATCTCTGATGAAAATGCGGCGGCTGAATATTTTTCTGATGATCGGAATCTTTTCACAGCAATGGTTGGTCCCGATGGGATTATAGCTCGATACACAATGCCCGATCGACCGTGACCAATCACGTTGACAGCTGTCAAACACTTGGCCACGTCACTAATAGACAAATCAAGCTTTTGGTACAAGGTGACTTCCCACGGGCCCCCCAACTCCACGTCGTCCTCGTTGTCTAGATCACAATCACGGGCCCGGCAGGCTCGCATTCTTCCTCCAAAGATAATGTAGAGAGCAGTCAGCAGCAGCACGCATGCTGTACAAAGCAACACCACCATCGCCACCCTTGCCGCCTTCCCATGCCTGGCGGCGCCGCCGTTGTTGGCGGAGCACTCGTTGCCGGAAAGACACAGCTGGGGGTTGCCAGCCAGGACGCTGAGTGGCAGCTTGGCGAAGAATGACGTCTCCGGCACATGACCAGAGAAGTTGTTGTGGGACACATTGAGAACCACGAGATTTTGAAGGTCCGCCAGATAATGAAGATCACCAGAGAGCTGATTGTGAGAAATATCCAACACTCCTAGCCTGTCCAACGCCGTGAACTCCTCTGGGATCTCGCCGGAAAGTTTATTCCAGCTCAAATTCAGGGAGATTTCCAGTGCCGGAATCTTCCCCAAACTCGCTGGAATCTGACCCTCGAGCTCATTGCTGCTTAAATCAAGCAATTGGAGCTTGGAACACGAACCAAGTTCACTTGGGATCGTACCTGAGAGCCTGTTCTGTCCAAGAATGAGTTTCGTGAGTGAACTCAATGAGCCAAGACTTGAACTCAATGTACCTTCAATCATATTCTCTGAAACATCAAGAAACTGGAGATTAATAAGCTGATTCAAATTCCCTGGCAAGTTTCCAGATATGGAATTGGAATGCAGGTCAAGAAAAGTGAGATTCCGGCATCCAGAAATCTCAAGTGGTATAATCCCGGATAGCCGATTGGATCCAAGATCAAGGAAATTCAGATTTTTCAACCTCCCAATATCCGCCGGCACAATCCCCGTGAGCTTATTCTCGCTAGCTCTTAATCTAATCAGCGAAGAGCAGTTTCCAATTTCAGGCGGTATGGTCCCAGAAAGATTGTTTGCCAGAAGCAAAAGCTTGTTCAAATTCTGCAACTCAAAGATACTGCTTGGAATAGGACCTGTCAATGCGTTTTGAGACAGATCAATGGCTTCCAATTTGTGACAATTAGATAAAGATGGAGGAATGTTACCCTCCAGGCGATTTTGCCACAAAAACAACAATGTTAAATTTAACAGGTTCCCAAATTCTGAAGGAATGCTGCCGGTGATTTGATTGTTATCAAGCTCGATATGAGTGAGAGCCCTGCAATTACCAAGCTGAGTGGGAATCTTCCCTGAAATTTGATTCACACTCATCTGCAGCTCTTGCAGTAAACTAAGATTCCCAAACGACTCTGGGATGACGCCTGTCAGAGAATTCATGGACACATCAATGACAAGTAATTGCCGGCAGTTTCCAAGCTCAGGAGGAATGGTCCCCACCAAGTTGTTCTGCCAGAGCAGGAGGTTCTGCAGGTTTTGAAGGTTTCCAAGCTGAGTTGGAATCGAGCCGGTGAGTGAGTTTTCATATAGATATATATTCTGTAGCTCATTGCAATCACCAAGTTCAGGTGGGATTTGGCCAGAGAGAAGGGCGGTGTAAATGGCCAAAGTCTGGAGTTTCTTCAACTGCCCGAGAGAAGGTGGAAGAAATCCAGATATGCTGGTCTCAGCCAGGCCTAACAAGACCAGACTAGTGCAATTTCCGATTTCTTGAGGAAGTGGGCCTTCAAGATTCTTGTTTCCACCTGCTCTAACAACTGCAAGCTGCTTCAAGTTGCCTATGCTGCCTGGAATCCCGCCGCTGAGTTGATTATCATAGAGTATCAACTCCACCAAGCTAGTTAAGTTTCCAATTTCAGCCGGGATAGCGCCTTCCAGGCGGTTGGTGTTGAGATAAAGCTGCTCCAGCTTGGGTAAGTGACAAATCCCAGTTGGAATTTCACCACTCAATGCATTATTGCTCAAGTCCAAGAGCCTCAGCTCTTGAAGATCCCCAATCTGTTGTGGGATCAGCCCGGTGAGATTAGTCCCGGAAAGAACTAGCTTGTTCAAAGACTCCAAAGAGCTGAAATTTGCAGGAACATTTCCAAGTAAATCAATGTACTTCAAGTTCAACTCCACAACTTCATTCTTGAAGTTGCAGAAGATGCCAAACCATTGACATGGTATTACATCAGTGGGATCCCAGTTGCTCAATGCCTCGACTGATCCATTTAAGCTCCTCTTCCAGGAGAGAAGGGCTTCCCCTTGTGGATTGAGGGCCAAAACAGGAAGCGTAAAGAACGCTAACAGAGAAGAAAACAAGAAAAAGAAGAAGAGGGACCATGGATAAACAGGCATTAGAAGAAAAAAAAAACTAAGCTACAAACTCCAATGTTAGGCAAAGAAAGCAGAGGTTTGAGCCTAGGGAGAGGCGATATTGGGAGGAAAACCAAATCATGTCTTGTGGGCTAATGGATTTTAAATATATAGATGCATATAATATACTTCAAAAGTACCAGAATCTCCGGATCCAAGAAACAGCTAGGCCATCATGTTTGCATATACATAATACATATATATATATAGAGAGAGAGAGAGAGACAGACAGAGAGACAGAGAGAGAGGGAGAGAATTTTAGATCGGCGCTTTCTGGGATTTGTTAATGGTGGAGGAGATGAGGCTTTTTTCTTTTAAGAAAATGAAAGGAGGAAAGGTGGATGGAGATGGCACAGTGGCTGGTGACTGCACTTCCAGTTATTTTTTTTCCCTAAATATGGAGACTTTTAACTCTTTATATATGTAGCTTTATAGGTGTAACCTTTCACGATTTTAAGTCTCCATGGCTCATTGTTTCACCAAAATTTTAGCACCCAAGTCCCAAGTGAAATAAATTTCCATCATTTAGGGCCTACCAAATAAAACCTAAAATTTAACGAGTTTGAAAAATTACTCAAAATGGTGAAAATAGTTGGATGTAGATGAACCTTATAATTTGGTGGTAGATTTTGTATTTTCATTTAACAATAGATGGAATATTTTATATTCGGTATACCCCTCAACGCTAGTTACCCAAACTCATTAATTTACAAGTAGGTAAATAGATCGAATTTTTAAACATTGTACAAAAAATATTTAGCCGTAGAAATTAGATAATAGCTTTAATGAGGTCTTAACTAAGTAAGAAAGTTAAATGTTCAGATGTTCCAAATTTCAAACTAATTTTTCTTTTTAAGTTCGTAATCCTGTTAACAATGTGTATATTGATATACTATTGCAATATTTTTTTTTTATTACATATACGCTACTCTCTTCTACAATAGTTTTTTTTTATTAAATATATGCTTCAATTCAAAAAGTAGTAATTATACTTAAAAAAATTGAGCATAATAAATAAATGAACTCTATTGTATTTGGCACTTTCTCACACCGTGCCAGTTTAATTATTCTAATTAAGCCACTTACTGGATGTCTAGCTTCTCAATTGGTATACGTTTTCTTTTTCCCTAATCAATGAATAAGGAGACGTGAGTAGATATTTCTTAAGAATCGGAAGCAAAGTAGTACGCCAGGCGGTTGGATGCAAAAAGAAACAGCTCCGAAGAAAGAATTTAAGGGTCCCAATGCTTGTCCATGCTCAAGGATATGCACCAACCTTGCGATGGTTTACTTCTAACCTCAAAAGATTTCAAAAGGGAGCTTAACCTGAGTTTTATTTTATTTTATTTTTTGACAAGGAAATGTTGCATTAAATAAATTGGTAAATCAAATATTAAAAGATTCATAATAATATCTGAAAAATCATTATTTTTTTTCTTCCATATAAATTGGACATCCAAAAGTGACAAGGGAAACAACAAATATAAATGTCATGGATGATGAAAGTACATACTGGGATTGGATCGATCTAGATCTAAATCAAGTCTGTAAAAATAAATATGGACCCGGATGCATTTCAGTAAGGTCCAACTCTTGATCTATGACACCATTGGTTTACAATTTTTTTTTATTCTACATGGGTTAAACTACAAATCTTTTATTGTCAGATTGAGGTAGATAATTTATAAAATTTAATTGGTTGAACACATTAATGAAATCTGTACATCAATTCATTTTATTGGTACCTACCTAATTCATTTTATTAAAATTGAGGTCCAATATTAGTTTGTATTACATCAATTGATGCCCCAAGTTTTTAAGATTTTGGAAGTATTGGATATAAATCCCACATGACGTTTGAATTATTTGCCGTAATTATGCTCTAAGGAAAAAAATATTTATGTTCAAATTGTCACTACTGACAATTAATTGTAACAAATTTTATTGTAATTAATTGTCACTGCATGTGTGGCACTATGAGAACTTTAAATTTTAGTTTTTTACTATTCTTGACAAAATAAAAATTATTGTAGCTTAAAAAATATTATTACATAAATTAAAAATTATTGTCGTTTAATTCATCATATTACTAATAATTATTATATTATCATTTAATTTTTTACCATCAATTATACTCAATTTATAATGTAACAATGCAATTAATTACTTAAGAAATCTACAGTGGGGGAGCAAAAACTAATTTTTCTTTTCCTTTTTTCTCATTTCTTAGAAAATCGGTTCCCGTTTTGACTTAATGGTGGTACATATAATCAAAAAGAAGAAGAAGAAGAAGAAAGAAAATCAGACTTAATACATAAAATATCTGTGTTTCTTTTTACAGTTAATTAGGATTAAATACTTTCACCTAGTTTCAATTTTCATTTTACTCCCCACTTGTTTTTTTAAACATTACACTCCCTAGCTACTTTTTCTAAAATTTTAGGAATTACTCCCGTTTCTTTAAGAAGGACTTAAATGTCCTAGTACTTAGTCAAAACAATAAAAGAACTGGCCAAAAAAAGCAACGCAACTTTTCATTCCAAAATAATGTGTCTTTCCTGCAACAAGGAGTGCGGCTTTTCCTCAGCCAAAAAGAAAAGGCGCGAAGATGAGATGGGACGAAGAAGAAAAAGCACGACGACAAGACAAGACAAAAAAGAAAAGGAGCTGGAACAAGGTGCAAAGAAGAGAAAGAAGAGAATAGAGGTGTGGGTGCTTATGTTTCAAAGAGTGTTTTCTGCTGCTAATTTCGCGGATTTTGCTTTCTTTTATTGCCCATGATTTTTCCCTTTTCAACAATTTCACAGGTAGATTTTCTTATATTTCTTTGTTCGAATTCTTGTTTAGTTGTTAAAATCTTGAAACCATTTGTTTCATATATGATTTTTATTGTAATATTTGAAAATTTCTAATTTGTTCTTTGAAAGATATGAAGTTGTACTTCATTCTTTTTGGGTTTATATGTCTTAAACTTGAAATTATATGCTGAAATTATCTAGAAAATCCTATTTTGTACTTGAAAGGTGTGGATTTGTGCTTCATTTTTCTCGATTTATGCTTCTCATCCACCAAAAAAATAATAATAATAATAACTTGATCTGTTTAATTTAGTCTAATTGTGGCATTGTTGGATTAAAGATTTGATGAAATTTTGGTGCTTTTTTTTTTTTATAATATGCTGGTTTCTTGGGAAAATAAGATTGAGTGTGTAAAGTATATTGTACAAGCAATTGTAGTACAAAATATCAAGATTTTAGTATACCTTACTACGAGTTGTAGTATATACTAATTTTTCTATATTTGACTGCAGAAATGGCAAGATAAAATGATGTTTACTCTTGTTGCTTCCCCAAATATTTTCAAACTACATTGGAGAATGTAAAATCCAAGATTGGGTCAAAGCATATGGCATACATCATTTTAAGTAATGAAAATGTTTAGGTTTGAATTTTGTTGACATTGGAGGTTAATTTGGACTATTTTGTTGATATTGGATGTTAATATGGTGCAACATTTTCCTAGCAAAGCCAATGTGGATGTTAAGTACAAAATTCTATACATCAAGTATATAAGTAGAATTAATAGAGTACAGCTGCAGACAATTTAAAGTATAAAAGTTGTGGCAAGGTTAAGTACAATATATTGGAAATCAATTACATATATTGAACAAACGAAGTACAGATGTTGTTATTTTGAAATACACTTTGTGCAAATGAAGAATTAGTTCCATTAAAGTTGTAGTGAGGTTAAGTATAATATACTAGAAATCAAGTACATAAATAGAAGAAACCAAGTATAGATGGTGGTTATTTTGAAATACACTTTGTATATTTGTTAGTTAGTCTACAATAGTTGTAATGAGGTTCGGTACAAAATATGGGAAATTAAGTACAAAGATTGAACAAACGAAGTATATATTGAATTATTTTTAAGTACAGTTTGTGCAATTGAAGAATTAGTTTCATTAAAGTTGTAGTGAAGTGAAGTACAACATTCGAGAAATCAAGTACATAAATCTAACAAATGAAGTATATATAGGGTTGTTTTAAAGTACATTTTGTGCAATTGAAAAACTAATCTATAATAGTTGTAATGAGGTTGAGTACAAATATACGGAAAATCAAATGATCGAACAAACAAAGTAGAGATGTAGTTATTTTGAAGTCAAAGTTATATTAAAGTTATAGCAACATAAAGTACAATATGCCAGAAATTAAGTACAAAGATCAAACAAATGAAATATATATGAGGTTATTTTGAAGTATACTTTGTATAATTGAAGAATTAGTTCTATTTAAAGCTTTAGTGAGGTTAAGTACAATATTTTTGAGACTATTAGATCAATTGCTCTAAGTATTTGCATGGGTGACAGGACGGGTATGATCGTTATATGCTTATTGTGTTTATGACTTTGAATGCATCAGAATACTTTACACTACAATGATCACTTAATTTGTTGAATGCTAGTAGTTAAGTCTTAACTACTTTAACACATTTGTATCCATACCTTACTAATATTACATGCATTTTTAGAGTTTTGATTGTTTATTCTCAAGAAATAAACATCATTTGCTGGCTACCAAAAACGTTATAGTTCTTTCTCTGGTTTTCCTCATTGAGTTAGCGAACTTGGAGAGTGTGTCTGCTCACTCATTTTCCATTTGGGGAACCTGGCTCAGGGTGAAGCTCCTAAATAACTGTTGTAATTATTTCACCTCGGCCAAGTACTGGCTCATTTTGGCCTCCTTGGCTTTGAAGTTTCCTTCGACTTGCTCATCCATCAATTGGGAGTCAGTAATTGTTACTAGCTGCTCGACGCCCTGAGTTGCTACCATGTTCATTCCGGCGATGAGAGCTTCTTACTCTAGTTCATTGTTGGTGACTGGGAAGTTGAGCTTTATTGCAAAATCATACTCTTCTGTGAGTGGGGAGCGGAGAGAAACATAAATTTCGCCTCCTGATGTGGTTGCTGAACCGTCGACGTGTAAAGTCCAAACAGAGGATTCCTGATCGAGCTGGTCTAGGTGGTCGAGTCTTTTGGAGACAAAATCAGCTAGGACCTATGCTTTTATGGCCGTTCACGGTTGGAATGTAATGTCGAACTCCCTAAGCTCATTAGCCCATTTAGTGAGTCGACCTGACGGGTCTAGTTTTGATAATACTTGTTTCAATGGTTGATTGGTCAGGACTACGATCGCATAAGATTGGAAGCAAGGTCATAACTTCCGTGCTGCTGTAACAAAGGCGAGAGCAAACTTCTCGATCTCTAGGTAATTATGTTCAGGCCCATGCAAAGCCTTACTGCAGTAATACACAGGTCGATAAGTTCTGCCTCTCGTTGATGCCAATACTAAACTGATCGAGGTGGTGGATACGACTAGGTAAAATTGTAAAACTTCTCCCAGCTTGGGTTTGGCGAGCATGGGTGGCGAGGACAGGTATTGCTTAAGTTCGATAAGAGCCTGGTCGCACTGCTCAGTCCACTAAAATCCCAATTTTTTTGCATTTCTGAGTATTTTAAAGAAATGAAGACTTTTGTCGGCCAGCCGTGTAATGAACCTGTCGAGGGCTATTATTCTGCCAACCAGACGTTGTACATCTCAAATAGTATGGGGTAGGGCGATGTCCAGAACTGCCTAGATCTTATGCGAGTTCGCTTCGATCCCCCTTTGACTGACCATGTAGCCAAGGAACTTGCCTCCTCGAACTTTGAAGGTGCACTTATTGGGGTTGAGTTTCATGCGGAATGCCCTTAGTATAGAAAATGTGTGGTCGAGGTCAGTTAGGTGGTTCTTGACTTTCTCTGTTTGGACAATCATGTTGTCGACATAGACCTCCATCGATTTTTCGATCTCGTTCTTGAACATAAAGTTGACCAATCTTTGGTACGTTGCCCCCGCATTTTTTAGCCCAAAGGGCATGACTAAGAAACAGTATACTCCATTGTGGACGACGAAAGAGGTTTTGTCTCTATCCTCGGGTGCCATGAATATTTGATAGTAGCCTTGAAAGGCATCCATCATGCTTAATAGTTCACAACTAGCTATAGAATCCACTAATAAATCTATGCGAGACAGGGGGTAAGGATCTTTAGGGCAAGCTTCATTCAAATAAGTGAAATCGTTACACATGCACCATTTTCCCTTATTCTTAGGAACAAGTACAACATTACAAAGCCTAGAGGGGTATTGAATTTCTACAATATATCCTGCCTCTAGTAGCTTGTTGACCTCCTCTTCGATGATTTGAGACCTCTCAGTGTTGAAGGTTCTTGTCTTCTGCCTCACTGGCTTGTGGGAAGGGTCCACGTTGAGACAATGGACAATAACATTTGGGTCGATTCCTTGGAGGTCGGAAGCTTTCCATGCAAACACATCGATATTTCTTTGAAGGAAATCGACCATGAGGCATTTCAGACGATCGCCCAAATCGCTTTCAACCCGAGTAGTCTTGTCAGGGTTTCTAGGTTCTAGCTCTATCGTTTTGAACTCCCCAACGAGCTCGCCCCGGGTGTATTCCAGCTTCTTTTTCTTAAATGAAGATCCCTTATTGGGTTTCACTACAGGGGCGTCTCCCGAGGGCTTTAGCTAAGGTTGCTTTTTCTGTTCGCTAGACTCGACCGAAATGGTATAGTAGCGCCATGCATCCTTAAGATTACACAAAAGTGCCCTACTCCTGCTTGGATTGGGAATTTGATCTTCATATGGTAGATCAAGACAATGACCCTAAAGTCATTCAGGGCAGGTCGTCCAATGATGACATTGTAGGCGAATGGGGCGTCAACTACTAAGTAGTTGATCATCAAAGTTCTGCTGTGGGAGCCCTATCCAAAGGATGTGGATAGGTTAATAGATCTTTCCAGGATGATCTCGGACCCCCCAAATCCGACCAGTGGCGTTCGGACTGGCTCAAACTTTAATTGCCCCAAATTCATCCTATTCAAGGTGGACAAAAATATGATGTTCACAGAACTGCCATTGTCGACCAAGATTTTCCTCACTTCGAAATTAGCTATTTCGAGCGTTACCACCATGGGGCAATTTGTCTTCCGATCGACTCCTTTGTTCTCCAGATGATCAAGGTCAGACTCGGTAAAGGAGATTGATTCTGCACTGGTTGAAAGTTGGAAAATCGTTACGACCTTGGCTGATTTGGTCAACTCCAGTTGCCTTTGGGTCTGTTTTCTAGCGGACCTTGAGTCCCCCTCACCCTCGTAGGACCTCCTGCAATCATTTCGATGACTCCCCGAATGGGTGGGTGGGGCTCCTAGGCCGATCTCTTTCCTTTATCTTCTCTCCTCGGGCTAGCCAACCTTTCTCTATGGGGAGTCCAGTCGGTTTTCGCGTGGCATGCTCATCGATGAATTTTTTTAGATGACCCTGCTTGATCAATCTTTCGATCTCATCATGCAAATTGAAATAATCTTCTGTGTCATGCCCTTTTTGCTTATGGAAGTGGCAATATTTCTTCGATTTTTTCATGACTTATGTCCCGATCAGTTCCTGGGCCTTTTGAGGAGATTGTCGTGCTAAATAGCAAATAGCACCTCTTTCCTTGGGAGGTTAAATGGGGTGTAATTATGGAAGCATTTGATAGGGGATCGACGTCCCTCCCTGAGCTGGCGGTCGTCTTTCTCCTTGCTTTTCTTCTTCTCGACCTTGAGATTGCCATATTTCAATTTATTCATCTCCTCTTGGGTCATGTATCTTTCTGCGAGGTCGAGGAGCTCCTCCATCGACTTGGGCTGTTTGCGCACCAATGCATTGGCACATTCCTTGTGTCTGAGGCCTAAGAACAATACGTATATTAGGAACTCGATCCATGGGCTATCGATCTTCAACACTTTCGTGTTAAATCTGGTAAAAAAGTCTCAGAAGGATTCCCCTTCATTCTGTTTCATTATGTGTAAATGGGTGTGTGGGAGTTTTGCCTTCCTCCTGCTTGTAAACTGGTGTAAAAACTTATCGCACAATTGGTCGTACGAGTATATCGACGCCGGTTCCAGCTTAACGAACCAGTCCAGTGCTATCCCCTGAAAGGTGGTTACTAACATCTTGGCATGGATGTAATCGCTGTGCCTGTGGAGCTACATCATGTGCTTGAACTGCATCAAGTGCTCGTTTGGATTCAACGAGCCATCATATCGAGGCAGGCCAGTCATAATTTTGGCATCGATGGTAATGTGTTCGTTGATAATATCTTGGATGAATAGTGAATCTCTCTCCCTTCGGAACCTTGGCGGTCCCTCTTGATTGTAGTTTTTCTCTGTGTTTCTCTATGAGATCTCTTCCAATCACCGATTCAACTGTTAGACTTGGTGGGATATTTACTCCCATTATTCCCTATCCACTTGGGATGCATTTCTGTTCGGGTGGGGTCTCTAGTGCTCGACCCTATCTCATTGTGGGGCTCGAATGGGTCGAATGTCTTGATCAACGGAATTTGCAACCTCCTCGCGGGGCATGGGTCGGGCCAATTCCTTTGGAAAACGGCATAGGCTTACTTCTCGCCTTGAGGGTGGCCTTCTGGACTCTGGTCGATCCTAATTTTCTCTAGGGAGTCTCTCCTCCAGGGCCACGGGTTCCGGCGTTGCACTGGCCGCCAGCTTTGGTTGTACGGTGTGCCAATTCAAAGCCACTGAAAGTTGATATGAAATATGGGCGGATACCTGTTCGCTGATGAGCTGCATCAATTAAGGCATGGTTAGGGTGACCACCTGTTCTGGCCGAGCGATCGACCCTGGCACGCCAACTTCTTGCTGAGGTCGAGGAAGGGGAGAGCTAGACCTCCTATTTTCTTCTCTTCCCGAGGGGACTCGCTTGGTGTTCACCATTTTCGATAGTGGACTCAAAGATTCCCACAGACGGCGCCAAATAATGAGAGTGAAATCCATTTTGAGCTGGATTATATGGTAAATTTGGAAGTGTTCAACCTCAGTGATCGATATATGAAGGTAATTGGGCTGAGTCCTACAATCATGAGCAAACGTCAGGCTAGCCGAGGTGTCCTTGGCTAAGGCACTTCGACACTCAAGTTAGTATAGAGTCGACCAGATGTAACAAGCAGTGGACTGAAGGCTTTTTGGTATAGAATGACATACCTTTTGAGAGGCTGAAGTGGGGGTATTTATAGCCTTCTCCTCGTGGGATTTATCTGAGATTCCCTTAACATGCAGGGAGGGTCCTTGTCCTTGCATAAGGGGCATTAGGCCATCTCTCATTCCTGTACTATTCCAAGTAGCTGCATTTCCAGGTTTCATGGGCAGGCTAGTACACTGTAGATGTGCTTCCTGCCTAGTGCGGCAGCATGGGTGGTACTGGGTGGCATGCGTTATTAATACAGAGGTATGCTGCTTGTTAGGGCATTTGATGTGGCAGAGTTGATTCTGCGCCGAGTTGACCTCCATGGTCGGTGGCAGGGTCGACCTTATGATGGGTTGGCGCGCGGTGTGAGAAGTGGACAAGCGCTGTGGTCGAGGAGGCGACCAACGGCCTTGTCCGTGACCCAATCGAGTGTCCGTCCGCCAGAGTATGATGTTGATTTGTATGGTCGATTTGGGTCAACTGATGTCGGTAGCACCATTAGGCCCTGGGTATGAGATGGGCCTGGCGCTACATCCTTGGGTCTGTGGTCTTTGGGCCGAGCCCATTGGGCTATCCCATATGAGGTATAGATTCTTCTCTCTCTCTCTGTTCTATTTCGGTCTAAAGAAAGAGGAAGGAAAGACAGGGTTTAGTATTTGGGAATGGGGATAAAAGGGTATTTGGTTGTGCGGATAAGGGAAAAAGTAAAAAGAATAATAGGAAAAATATTATACTTAAAGGGTATTTTTGTCAAATCAAATAGGTAAGGAGTGATCTCTAAAATTTTACAAAAAGGAGGGAGTTCATTGTTTAAAAAATCAAGTAGGGACTGATTTTGAAAATAAAAAATAGTTTTGGTACTTTATAATAAGTGGCCCTTCCTTCCGTTTATTCAATTTATCTTTTCTTTATTAAAATATTATTGTTTTTTTTTTATTAGTAAATCGTGGGATCACGTGATGTCGCGTGACAGATGGCTAGGTTTAGGTTGACAATATCATTTAGATTTGTTCAACATGCTGCTTGCCTCGTGACTTAGGCATGAACTGACATTATTTTATCACTTAAATTATCTTGTAAGGTTGTCGAATTAGGAATCTAAGCACGACGCCATCGAGGGTTTGCACATGAGCAAGAGAAATAATAATAATAATAATAATAATAATAATAATAATAATAATAATAATAATAATAATAATAATAATAATAATAATAATACAATGTCAATAATATAACTAGGTTAAACAAGCACACACGCAATATGTTTTATATTTAATCATAAATTTCTTGAAGCTACATTCAAATAAATTATGAATACCTTACTACTCATGGTTTGCTATATTTAATATGCATATACCAAATCTAAAGTATTATTAAGTAAGTTATTAAGTATATGTTTTCAAATTTTTTGAAAAGTCAACTCTCTCCTTGAATTAAATCATCCATAATTATTGAATTATGTGGGGATCACTTATAATTCATGTGAAACATTATATTCCAACATGATCCAACAATTATTGGAGAGATTGGCACAAAAATGACACAAATTTAGCGGTGCAATTAAGAGAAAAAATTTTAGACCCAAATTTGAACCCGGTGAACTTAATTTTTTTATGCTCTAGCTTGATTGAATTTTACTTAATTAAATTTAAATTTTTTTAAATAAGCTCAGAGTCATTATAAGCTCAAGATTGATTGAGTTCGAATTTGAGATTTTTTATTTAATAAAATAATAAAAAAGTATTATAAACTATAACGTTCATTAATTTATTATAAATATTACAGCTCATTATTAACAAAGTCATCAAAATATAATATACTATATATTACTAATATACATATATATATTAATAATATAATAATATTTATTTATGTTCAAATTATATTTACGCTAATGACATAGTAATTCTGAAGTCTAAATCCGAACAACTGAACATAGATTGAATAGAGATGGAACTTGATTTAACTCAAAAATGCTCCAACTCAATTTGTAAAACTCGTAACACATCCACCTCAAAAGCAGGAAAAGGTATTTTCTCAATCTTGTCAACTTAACTTTTTTTTTTTTTTTTTATTTATACACACGCACATCAGGAGTCCGTTAGGGCTCAAACTCCTTGTTGTGGATAATTGTGTGATTTGTGTTAGTATCATAAAATATAATTATATAACATCATAAACAAGATAAATATGATTTTGTAACACCACATACATAATATTGTTATAATTAAGACACACAATATAATAAATCAAACCGCATAAATAATGAGGAATTGAAGCTGGATCAATGTAGAGTCCAAGATAAAACCCATTAGCTCACAGCGGTGTCTCATCCCATGTGCACGACCACGAGGAGACTAGGAACCAATCCATAGTCACGTTGCCAAAACACAAAATTCTTGTGGGGATAATGTATATAAACTCACAAAATTCTCCCTCTCAAATGTCTAATAGATGGCCCCTTTATATAGTAAAATAATTTGACCGTTAAAAGAAATAATGGCCAATAATAAAATCTCATAAAATTGATCATAAACTCAATAATAATTGGCCATATAATGAGGCAAATTAAGATGGTCAAATTATAGTAAATACATATAAATCATGGCATAATGAAAATAATAAAGAGGCCATAAAATTCAATAAGTGCTGGAAATTAAAATTAAATAATTAAGAAATTTTAAAGCTTAATTTCCAACAATCCCCCACAAGATTTAAAATTTCTAAAATTCAATATAAAAAAAAATATGATGGCAACTTATACCGTGCAATCGGTGCATGTGCCTTCCGGGCTTGAACATACACTTAGTGTTGGCAAAATCCGTTTGAGGGAGCCATAATGGACTAAACCTTGAATTAGGTCCCTTGAACCAAATTTCAAATACCACACACACGATATTGACTTAGGACATGGTTATAGCGGGTTAGCGCGTTAATGGCCCTGCGCTTAATCTTGATTCTCATGAGGTTTCTAGGGTTAGCCCAAACCCACAGCCACGGCCCATGGCAACTCTCACTTAGGTAAGCCCTCCAAAGGTATGTGTGATCCATACCTTGCGGAAATCCCGCTTTGGTCTCATTAAGGGTCAAGGCCCAGCCTAACATCACATTATCATAGCACTTCATCTTAGGGATGGGAAGGAGATATCTCATGTACACTCCTTAAAATTAGTGTTATATACGAGTCACGCAGTACGGGTTGTTCCTACCCATTGAACCTTCTCCATGGGGTCTCCAATCACAAAGGTTGGGTTACTCCCAGAGATGACTCCCTTATGGACTTAGCCCATCCCCCTCGATGATTAAGGATCTAGCCTCTGCGCAAGTCTCCTGAGGCAGTTTTTCCATCTCATGGAATATAACATCACATGCCTCTTATTTCATTTTTCACCCTTTCTTGTTTTCACTCACTTATGCACGTGGACCTGTTTTATAAATAAACTCCACAAATAATATATTATTAGATCCATGAAGGTAAATCTAAATATCACTTGTAAATTCTTTAAAAAAATTTTTTTTTTTGGAGTCCGAATTTTCTTCTAAGAGATTATTGTTTGATACATCCTGCACACTTATAAACTCAAGAATAATAGATCTTTATTTTATAATACTCGTAGATTCATTTAAACCCCCACATTTTTGTTATAATTGAAGTAACAAAAAATAAAGCACTCTTCTTTCTTCAACTCTTCAAAAACTTTCTTATGCATACCAACAATAAAGAACTTTCAATCATAAAAGTTATCAATAAAAAATGAAGAGCAAGAAGTTTCAAATTTCACCTGCAAACTGAAACCCCCACATTTCCTTCAATTTGGAGAAAGGATATCTATTGTTTTCTTTTTAAAACACATCATGCAACTAAATTATCTCAAAGCTCACATCCCATTAGAAATTGCAATAGCGGCACACTAGCTCATGCAATGGGTCAATATAATCTAGTAAGTCACAACAGAATCTAGTGAAATTAAGAACTATATTAAAAAGTTTATGCATATGATTTGAGTTTATGTTTGAGATAAGTACTCTAATTCTTTTCCATATTCCAACACCCAACAATTAGGTGAATCTCAAATTTTTAAAAAATAGCTTAAAGTAACAATGATATAGTAACATCAATATAATTTGTCACTATAATTAAATTTACTTAATCTCTAGACAAAGTAGACTTATATGTAATTGTCATGTAATTAAATAATTTCTATATACTTATATTCAAAATATGTATTTGCTCTTTGATTGGAAAAAAATGATACCACATAATCATACCTAAGAAATCAATGATTCTATACTTCTTGCTTTCTCAGAGACTTATTAGTATAACCTTCAAATATTACTAATAGTGCAATAGGTTTTCCAATTTGTTCTAACATTCTAATGACATTTAGTAATGCACAATAAGGTTTAATTAAAATCAAGAACAAGTAGACACTAGACATTTTCAAAGCCAACGAATAATCTTAAATGCCATGCGCACATCTAATCATCTCATTAAACATCACAAATATTATATTATATTATATATGTATACACATTTATAAAATAAAAAATGGATTGCGTAATGAATTGTGACCAATCACAAATAATTTGCTCATAAGTGCATGCATTGAATTTTCCATCAAGACACACATGACTGTTACTAGCCGTTTGCTTGCAAATGACCCATTTTTATCTCACTATAACCAACACTTAATATTATTTATTCGATAACATGTAACTCCCATATAATGATTCAGCAAGAATATGATTTGCTAATTTTCAAGGTCATTCAATGATAATTCTTAATTAATTAACTAGCCGTTAGAGAAATATATAACTCTTATCATAAATTATATATATTGAATAAATAGGTAATTACTCAAATATAATTAATTCCACAAGTCTATATTAAAATTAATTCATCGTTATGGCCCAAGAGACTAATGAAAATAAATCTACCATGTAAAATAAACAAATACACATTTATTTTGCACATATCATAGACTTCAAAGGCCAAATATTTTCTTTTTCTTCTTCTAGGCAAATGTAACTTCCAAAAGAATAAGTTATTCTCATTATTTGATAGCTAGCATTTTGATCTTATTTGTCATAGGCAATTGTGTAACTTCTACATCATTCTAAGGACAAATTTATGAGTTGATGGATTAGTAGTTTCACACATCAAGGTTATGCCACAAAATAATCCTCTATCAAACTTTTATGTTCATGATATACAAAAATGCATGAAACTCTTTCACCAGAATGAAAGATCCTCAATGAAGATTTAAAACGTTTTATATAATATCTCCACTAAGTCTAGTTACGTACCTATTGTGAAAGAAATAGAAATCCATACCAATTTTCATCAACATTTGAAGCTTGCATGACATTCATATTCATCCGAATTGCAAGCCTATAGCCTCATCCAATGATCATAAAATTGCTTGATTTATCAAACATATTTCTATTAAGCTCACAAAACATTACACGCAAAGAGTCACAAGATAATTAGTTAGAACCGATAACGCTTATGCTATTCTTTTAGCATAAATCACAAATTCTAATCATGGCTTTAGATTGTTGTGGATAATTGTGTGATTTGTATTAATATCATAAAATATAATTATATAACATCATAAACAAGATAAATATGATTTTGTAACACCACATACATAATATTGTTATAATTAAGACACACAATATAATAAATCAAACCGCATAAATAATGAGGAATTGAAGCTAGATCAATGGAGAGTCACGACACTTGTCGCTGTCCTAAAGCCATGATTGCCTCATTCCGTACGGGTACTAGTGGCTGATCATGACTCCAAGATAAAACCCATTAGCTCACATCGGTGTCTCATCCCATGTGCACGACCACGAGGAGACTAGGAACCAATTCATAGTCACGTTGCCAAAACACAAAATTCTTGTGGGGATAATGTATATAAACTCACAAAATTCTCCCTCTCAAATGTCTAATAGATGGCCCCTTTATATAGTAAAATAATTTGACCGTTAAAAGAAATAATGGCCAATAATAAAATCTCATAAAATTGATCATAAACTTAATAATAATTGGCCATATAATGAGGCAAATTAAGATGGTCAAATTATAGTAAATACATATAAATCATGGCATAATGGAAATAATAAAGAGGCCATAAAATTCAATAAGTGCTGGAAATTAAAATTAAATAATTAAGAAATTTTAAAGCTTAATTTCCAACACTCCTGACCTCCCACATGATGTGGGAGACTTGTGCCGCTGGGCCACAGGCCACTCGGCTTGTCAACTTAACTTGGACGCGAAGCATTTTCTCCTTTCCCGTAAGTGCGCAATTCGACACCTCCGTGCTGCTATGTATCATGTATTTTAGACAAATTATGGCAATTTTTATGATAATTTAATAATTTTTTTGTTGGAGCCAATTGTCACAACTTAGGCCCATGATCTTAAAATATTAAACAAAAAATATTTTGGGATGTTCCACATTAAGTCAAATTGATTATTCACTCTTTACTTGTCAAATGACATCCATTTATAAATTTTTTATTACAAAACTATCTCTTAAGTATTTTAAGCTATGATTACTTTTTACTTTACTATTAACCTTATTGATTTGACCACTGATTTAAGTAGTCAAAAGTTTTTTTTTTGTTAAGTAAACCTCTACAATACTAATGATTGTTTGTGCTTCAAGTTCCTGCAGGAATTCCAAATTGCATGTGTTGATCTTGACTGACCCAATCAATTCGGTCCAAACTATTGTAAATAAGTAATATTCAACATGTATAGAAATTTGCATCAATGAAAAATGGGTCAATTTAGAAGTATGGTTGTCTTAAACTCGTCTATAATTATAGGTCACTAAAACCTATAGTCCTATTATGATATGAGTAAAGCCTGAACTCACCAGGACCTGGGGCTTGAATCAAAATCAAGTTAAGCTTATTTTGACTGTATTGATGCAAATTTATAAATTATAATTGCTGATATATGTATAGTCACTAATTAAGTTTTTCGTGTTTCACGTGTACATCAAATGATAACACAACAAAAGACAAAAAAAATTAAGGAATGTATTTTGTCTTAAATCTAGTTATTGCCCAATTATTATTTTAGCTTTATCTTAATTGGTCTCAATAAAGTTTTGTTAGCGCAGCAATGCATTTAATAAAAATGTGATTTTTTTATTCAGCCAACCAATCAATTTTGATTCAATTTATGAATGTTAATTTATTTTAAGTTCCACTTATTTTGAACCCAACCTATGACAACCCAATTTAAGTATTTAAGGATTTTCTTATTTGAGCCATTCAAATGAATCTGACTTTTGTTTATACTTGTAGGAAATAGACCTTAATTCAAGGAGAATCGATTAAACCCTACTATGATCAACAAATCTGCCTTTAGGAACTTTCCCAAATTGAAATCACTTTGCTTTGGAAAAGTCCATTGAACAGACCAATTAAGAAAGCTGTTTTAGCTTTGCAATTTTCAGGTCAAGCCAAACAAGCAAACACTTTCCTGGATTCTTCTTCTTCAATTCTAAGCTTTCCCTTTCTCCCTTTCTTTTGTTTCTTCCCCAAAAGTAGAGAATTTTGGAAAGTACATTTTATTACTCATAAGTACCTAACGCTTGTCACTCATGCTCTTCAATAATGAATAGCTAAGAATTGGAAAGTGTTGATGAAGGAATCTAATATATATACATATATAAAGTAAAATGATGTTTAATCCTATTTTAAATATATTTTTTTATGTAGCAATGATGTGGATAAGTTATTTTAATATTAATATGAAAAATTATATTAATTCATTTGTTATACCTCCATGTTTAATTTTAGTAAATAGTCAATGTGTGTGTGTATATATTAACATATGTGTAACTTTTTATAACAATTTTTATAACTCTCTTTGCTAATATATAATTTTTGAAACTCTTATTAATTATATTGTCTAATATTTATGTTTTTTGGTATAATTATGGATAAACATATACATATAATATATACTATTTTGTATATAGAGATGTATTTATTAATTTAATTAATATACTTGCTCCTTATATATTGTGCATATATAAACTTTTTATATATAGAGCATTATATATAGTAATATAGAATTTATTATAATTTAATTTTATGTATTTTACTATGTTTTTTCGTGAGATATCTCTTATTTCATAATTTAATATTTTAATTAAGTTAAATCATAGCTGAGAGGATTCATAAATCTAACCTAAAAATCTTTAAAAATATAGGTATTACAATATTCTAAACGTACGAGTTACTATTTGAAAATATAAAAAACATTTGTCTTCTTTTTTCTTCAATCCTATGGGATCATTTTCTTGGTACATTAATTTTTTTTTTATTCTTAAAGATGCATGTACGTGTAATGCTCATATATTTTTCTAATGTTCAAAATTTTATGTTAATGGACTAAAAAAATTTATAAAAAAGAAATTTGAAGTCCAATTTTTATGGCAAGTTACAATATTGTATTTTCTATCATCTAAGTTCATTTTTCAACTTTGAATTCTTTAATTTCTTCATACCAAATCAATGTTAAGTGATTTTTTTTTTTTTATCTCCCACTATATTTTTTTGAATAGTTTATTGAATTTATAAAGTGATTTAACATTTAGCTATTAATTTCTTTGTAAAAATAATGCATGGAATTTGATCTAATGATACATAAATCATATTCATATAAAATATTGTTATGTCTCATTTATATAATCAATTATATTATATCAATAAGATTCTTAATTTTTTAAGTGTTATATTTATAAAAAATATTAATATCCAAATTATAGTTAAAATTAAATAAAATAAAAATTTTAAATTTATCGTCCGGTGCAACGCACGTGTTGACAACTAGTAGTAAGTACCATTGAAGCAATGTGTACATATGATCTCATCAAAAGGGGCAAGTCCAAACATTAAAGACTATTCAATCATTTTATACATATTGCATGGTCAACAAGCTTTTCATATATATCTCAAGGTTACTTTTGCAAGCAATACTAAACTTTATAATTAAGATTAGATAGTGATTAATAGTTGTAAAAATGGAGGGCAAATATTAATAATGCATATTTTATTAATGATAAGTAAATCATTAACTAATCAAAGCCGTTCTTTTCTTAATTATTGTTTGGTGTCTCTTTTATGTTTGTGTCCTCTTCTCCAACATCTTTAAGAGGGAATCTGCTGTTGTTTTATTTGCTTTTGTTAATGGGAAAAAACTAACGTGCACCTTGATAAAGATTTAAGAAACACTAAGATTGCTTTTGCTTTCACTAGCAACCAAACTAAATAGAACACCAATACTTGGAATGTTCTTCCCTTCTTTCAATTAGGTTAATATCTTAGTTAACCTTTTTCTCCTTTTAACTGATTGGCTCTAAAGCCTAGGCTTGTTGTCTTATGTTTTGGCCATTTTCTAGAAAAAAATTTGAGGGAATGAGTTTTTGGGAGAAAATTTGGAGAATGTGCCAAGTGTTTCTTTTTGTTTTAGGAAAATATGGAAAATTAATTGAAAATGAGTTGTTTGTTTCATTATGTTTTGGGAGGAAACAAATTTTACTGTTGATGTCAAATCAGTTGCTTTTTTATTGGGTTTGTAAGGTAAAAGTGATTTTTTTATGTAATATATTATATATGTATGTATATTATAGTTGGATGGGGTGTGTGTATATATATAATGATTGATATATTGTTGAAATAAAATGATATATAATTAATTCAATTGATGCTTTATTTTAAATTTTATATTTTTATGAATTTATTAATAAATATTAATTATTTATGAATTTATAATTATATCTTAATTATAAAAATTTAGCTAATATCATAATCATATCATAATTGTTGATATCAACTTATATAAAAAAAAAACTAATTATTGTTTATTCTTAAAATATAATTATTTAACTATTTATTATTTACAATTTATGTATAAATAAAACTTAGTTATTTATTTAAATAAAATAAAATATATCTAAGACTTAATAACTATTCATCAAATTAGAAAAATAAATAATTTTATATTATATGAAACTAAATCATCTTAAATTATTTATTAAATAAATAAGTGTAATATTCAATTATACGTGAAATATGAAACATAATTAATATATACATAAGTTATTTAAATAATTAAATAAATTAATTTAATTAATTTAATAAGTTATTTATTTACTTTAACTCATTATTTAATTAATATATTATTTATAAATAAATTACTTAGTAACTATAAAAAAAAATTACTTAATTTTTATTAATTTTCTTGATAATTTTTTTATTATTTTAATATTAATTTATTAAACTCAATAGATTATTAAATAAATATCACACTATATTTAATTTTTTATAATAATTTTAAATAAATGTGAATATTAATATTTAATGAAGATCATTTTTTTTGAAAAGATTAATTATTTATTATATCAAATTAAAATATTTTAAATTACTTATTAAATGAATAAATATAATATTTAATTAATGCATTAAATATTAAATATAACTAATACATTATTTAATTAATAAGTAATTTAATTAATTTAATATGTTATTCAGTAAATAAATTATTTATTAAATTTAATTAATTTTCTCGATGATTATTTTAATTAAATTTGTTAACATAAGTTTTAGAATTTTTTAAGTAGTAAAATTTTAATATTTTCATATATGTATATGTATATGAGTGAAATGAGATAATGATAAATGAATGAGTGATGTGAAAGATGGAGTGAGAAAATGAAAGAGTAGGTGTACTTTTTAGGGTGTAGGATTTTTTTGGGTGAATTGTGAGGGGTTTTTTGGGTAAAAAATTGTAGTATTTTGGGAGAAAGATTGGAGAATGTGCATGCATTTTGAAATTTTTTGGAGGATTAGAAAAAAATTCCCCAAGACGGAGGAGAACAAGCCCTGGGTCTTTCTACACATTTTGGAGCAACAAAAGTGCTCGCTTATTTTGAATTTTTTGTAGGGTTTTTGGTAACACAGTCGAGATACTAACAAATTTTCTGCCTTCGTGGGTGAAGAGCAATGGAAGTTCAAAAATTTTGAGAATCTAAAAAAGAAAAAAAAGACTTTGTTGGATAAATGTATGGGTGGTGAACAAGTATATCACTTTTTCAAAAATGGATCCTCCAATAATTATTATAATTCCATAAAATCCGTCCAGTTAATTTGCCTCATGATATGGGTACCCATTAGTCGTTGATGGACCAATCATTTGGAGCCAAAGCAATTATTTTATAGGATATAAAACTCATATCACTACAAAAAAAAAAATAATAAGTTAGTGACAAAATAATAGGTGATAATATAAAAGTTGTTGCTAATTATACATATTAGGTGACTAAAGATTTCATTTTGTTACCTTTTTTTTTTTACAATCTAAATAGTGACAACAATAGTGTTTAAGATGTTACCATTGACAATTAGTGCTAACAATCCAATGGAAACAAAAATCTTGTCATAAATTATAATGATAATTTTTATCGTCATTAGATTGTCATCATAGGAATTTTACTAATTTTTAATAGTGACAACTTAAAATATTAGTTTTTATCACTAATGAGTCATATTGTGACAACAAAAATTATTATCACTTAAAAAGCATCACTAATGATAAAATAAAAACTATTGTCATTTAATATCATTAGTGACAATTTTTATATTATTACTTATTATTTTTGTCACTAACATAATAAAAGCTAAATGCACAATTTAGAAGGATTGTAACGCTGATAGTCTCTCATTTTTTATTACCCGCCTCTACGTGATTGTTTGGGCGCCTTAATTTTGGGTCAGGACATTTAAATGGGCCAAGCAGAGTAGGGTTGATGAATAAGTCCATGGGCTCAACAATTGTGGGTTAACATTTGGGATAGATAACTAGAGCATACAACACAAAATTAATTCCACTATTTAGGAACCCAAAGCATTTAAGCGGGAAAATTAAGTTTATGCCAAGGCTGCCAACGGTTGGATTTTAATCAAATCAGTTATATTTGAATTCGAATTTAATTATTAAAATTCATATCTCAATTTGACTCTACATCTTGTAAGATCTTTGTTAGTCAGTACAATATCCGAATCCGATGGATATCCGAAATTCGATAAAAAGTTTCAACCAAATTTAATATTTTTTCTTTTATTTTTCTTTTGGATTATATAAAAATTTTGTATTTATAAAATAAATTTACATCATATTTGAGTTTCTAATAACTTTTTATTATATATTAGTCCTATATTAATACATAGATGAACTATTATGCATTATTATATTTGACATTTTATCAATATTTCTCTTATTTTTGAGCTAAAGACTCAATATTAATAGCATAATATAGATGTTAATAGAGATATTAAGTCAATATAATATATAGATTTTATTTTAATATCTTTATTAATATTATATATAAGAATATTAATTTAATAAAATATTATTAAAATTTAGATTCAAATCTTTAACTGATCGATTGCTTAATGTCACATCCAATCCACTTACTTTGGATTATAAATATTTATAATAAGATCTAATTTATCAAATATTTTAATCGGATAAAAATTCTAAAATTAAGATTGAATTCAGATCGGATTTAAATTAAAATCCGATCCATTAACAACAATAGTTTATGGTTTCGTCTTACGTTACTTAAGGTACTTATTCTTTTTTTTTTTTTTTACTTCTCTTCTATCATTTGCTTAAAGTATGTTTCTGAACATAACTATAAAAAAATTTAATATCATAAAATATTCGAACTAAGTTATAACTAATGTCAATCATCACTATGTTCATATTACTTCGTTCCTGTAATATCAAAAACATCAGTAAATATTTAAGATTCTATTCGCACTACAAGAAAAATTAGTTTTAGCGACCAAATTCTCAGCGACATTAATAAAATAGTTGCTAAATAGACAATTTTAGCGGCCAAAAAGATCTGGTTGCTATAATCAGGTTGCATAAATCTTTTTGCGGCCAATCAATATTTTGTAGCTATAAATGGTCACAATAATTTGGCCAACCTTAGCCAACAGTATAGCAACCAAAGTTGGAGTTTTCAACAATAATTTACTTGGTCACTGTATATTAATGTTATTTGTGACCAAATTTAGCAGCAAAATATTAAATGGTTGCTACAAGTTTCTCAATTCAACATCAAGCACCAACTAGTTTGGTTGCTAAGCATGTACTTATAACAACTAACATTATATGGTCATTGAAAAGATAGGAAAATTACTACAAATCTTTTCAAATATATTTTTTTATCTAAAAACTTGAAAAACATCAATCTAAAAATTCAATTCCATAAAAATTTTATTTCAAAAAGCCCAACCATTAATCTTTACCCTTTATTTCAACGAAATTACCTTTAAATTTCTTGCATTAATTAATTTTTTATTTGTAAAGTTCTACTAAAAATTGTTTTTAGTTGTATACACTTATTTGTAGTAAAAAAATTTGCAAAAATTGCTTTATGAATTTAAAAAAACTTTAATTTTTTTGTTGAGTTCATTTGATTATAAAAAGTAAAATTATCTCTACAGTAACTTAAATATATTCAAGAAGTATTTTTCTTTTCTAGGAATGCTGCTTTTATTGCCAGAAAATTACATTTCCCACCTTACTCAACAAATGTAAAAATAGAAAGAATTAAACACACACACACACACACACAAATTTTCCCATGATGAGTTTCATCCTCACAAACTATTAAGAAACTAACAGCTCGTTTGGTTTTATTTCCAAAGGTTATTTCCATTTTCAACCATTTCTAAAAATTGGAAAGTTAGTTATGAAATGGAAATAGAAATTGAGATGTATTTGAATGAAATGTTGGAAAGTAATGATTATAATAGGTTTTAGTATTGAAAAGTAGGTTAATTTATACTTTTTATGTTTAAAAAGATTTATTTTTTAAAATATATGTATATTTTATTAATTTAAAAATGATAGTGGGTAACTTTATGTCAAATCAAATTTAAATTTGATTGATGTGTAATAGGATAATAAGGTAGACTTAAAAATGGATTTTGGAAAGAAAATATGTACTTTTTCTAAAAAAAATTGTTAGAAAGTGTTTGTTTTCAATTTTCATTCCCACATGAAAATGAAAATGGGCCTTGAAAATGAATCCAAACACCCTGTAAATCCCTCAAGTATGAACAACTCCAGATTATACTCAAGATCAACATCACCATTAGTACTTGTTGGATATGTTGGATCTATCCAACACTTCAAGTTTTGTTTTGACTATATTAGATTTTCCCAATACAGACCATCTCCCATTCAGTTATTCAAGTATCACACCATCTTCAGCACTATGATATCACATCATATTTAGCACTCTTCATGAATCCATTGAGGAGCTAAATCTAAAGTCGTTAGCCGAAAATGCAAGGATCCATTGCAAATGAGGAACATATACTTCCTACCCAGAGCCTGATCAAACAATGTGAACATCAATAGAAAATTTAAGATTATAGGAGAAGAAAGGAAACCTGGAAAGTAGTAATACAAGAAAGGAAAGAAGGAAAGTAGGACTAGATACTCAAGTGTCTTCTGGATAAACTTGTAATTAACACTTTCAGGATCAAGTGGATGTTTCCACTATACAATAGAACTGCTGAGAATTTGGAAATTCATTTCCATCTTGTGCTCCAGGCTCTCTTGGACATTTGTAATTCCACAAAGAAAAGCGAAACAATAACATGAAACCAAATCAAAGTAAAGGATCTACATCTCAAGTTCCATTTACTGCATTGTGATGCATCACTATTGATCAAATAAGAGGAAGTACCAAAGAAATTTGAAATGAATGTAATTGAATCAAGGACATAGCATTTAGAAAATGAGTGTGCTCCTAGCAAGTTTTGTTGGTTGTACAAATATCAATTATTAAAATAACGAGTATTACCAACAGTGTGACACCCCACTCTGGGTAACCCAAATCTGAGATATCAAAACGTTCCATTCAATAATTCTGAACCAAAAATTAAAATTCAATAGGCCCATAATCAGACATTTCATGCTCATCAGAAATAGCAGCGAATTCAAACTTAAACAAACCTGTAATATACAACACATAACTAAATGCATGCCACCAGATTTCCAATTCAACTTATCAAAAGCAGCGGAATTACAACCTTACAAAACTCGATAATCTATAAAATGAAGGCCAAGATTCATGTTCTTATATAACGAAATATTTACAACCTTTAAGTCATCCATATCATCATAACGTATCATAGATCTCAAATCCATACTTAGCAATCAGACGACTTCCATATATACATTCAACATCTGATCTATTACAAAACATACTCTTATCCAGCATGGAGTCCAAATCCCTTGCTTAGTCCCTGTCTGAGAAAATCAAAATAAACGGGGGGTTAAGTCCAAAGGACTTAGTGAGGGATAACTGTAAGCATAACAAAAGGAATCTGTTGAGGGAGAATCAACTCAACAGACTGTAAATCAACAATCAGGCAGAACATATCAGAATACGGTCAGACAATCGATCAGGCAGGCAGGCAGGCAGGCAGTCAGTCGCATTCAGTCATTCAGTCAAGCATGCAATCAGTCAATCAGTCCGGAAACAATCAAAATCAATCAATAAATAGATAAGATCAATCGAATCAATCTAACAGATCATATCATAACAATCATATAAGTCCCTTAACAGCTCGTCCCGCTTTACAGCTGGGAACAACATATCAGCACGTCCCGAGCTTAACAGCTGGGAACAACACATCAGCTCGTCCCGCTTAACAGCTGGGAACAACATATCAGCACGTCCCGAGCTTAACAGCTGAGAACAACATATCAGCACGTCCCGCTTAACAGCTGGGAACAACATATCAGCTCGTCCCGAGCTTAACAGCTGGGAACAACATATCAGCTCGTCCCGCTTAACAGCTGGGAACGACATATCAGCACGTCCCGCTTTACAGCTGGGAACAACATATCAGCACGTCTCGAGCTTAACAGCTGGGAACAACATATCAGCATGTCCCGAGCTTAACAGCTGGGAACAACATATCAGCTCGTCCCGCTTTACAGCTGGGAACAACATATCAGATCGGTAACAGATAACAGACAGTCGGATATCAGATCAACAGATAACAGTATGGACGGATAACAGATGTCAATCGAAGGATAACAGTAGATGCCCAAGAATAGCCCTAGCACATCGCTCATACCTAGGAATAACCCTAGCATATGGCTGACAAACTGAATACCCAGGGAATAGTCCCTAGCGTATCAAACGTACAGACAATTCAGAACAGCATAGAAGTGACGACAGGGCAAACAGTAATAGTACTGGACAATACAGATATCAGAACAGAAATAACCCGCGCAGGGGTGTCCGAATCAGATAACAGAATATCAAAGATCTTAACAGATCACAGATTTCAATAACAGTACAGTCAGTTCAGAAACAGTAACCCGCACCAGGGTTTATCACAAATACCGATAAATGAAATGAAGTGCCAGATTGGCAGACCCTCACAAGGGTTCAACAATTCACGAATAGCGGTAATCAAAGTAATAACTCAAAGTGGGAGACCCTCACCTCCGTAATCTCAGAAGTGCTATCACGGTCAGCAGCCTATTGGTCCGCAGGACCCACTTCGTTGTTACCTATCCAAAAAGTAATATTTATAATCAAAATCCATACTTAATTCTATTAATCACAATTATACCATTAACGATCCAGAATCACTAATTTATCAATTAATACAGTATCTCATTCCTATTTCAAGGTCATGAACATAATCCTTACATAATCAATTCCTAATCAAATGCCATTTAATCTTATAATACAATCCTGAATACTATAATAAGTCCGAGTTGGCATTATGCATGAGTCCAGGTCCACTAAATTCATATTCCATAGCATGGGAAACCAACAAACACATATATATATATAATATCTCAACATCCTCAAATTCTATTCTTGGCATGGATACAACTCAATAAGGAAAATACACATATGCATGCACATATATATATATATAACAACTCTCCAATTCTCTACCACAACTACACAACGAGACCTCGGTTTGACGAACCAACCACGCCACTGCGTTCGCCATGTCGAGAAGAAGAAACTACCCTGAGTTCGCCGGAGCACCGCCGTCTGCCACCGCCGGAAAAATCCCAAACTTAGCAGTCTTGCTCCTCTCGAGCTCCTGAGTCCAAATATGTTATTATTTTTCTGTTTTGAGCTTCGAGGCCGCCGAAAAACTCAATTTTCAGTCCAAAAACCAACTTTCTTCTCAACTCCGATCACCAATTTTCTCTCCACTTCCACCGAGCCTCAGCCACATGCAACCACCCAGAACTCTTCCTCACACCTAGAACTTCCAAAATCACCCCTCAAACACCTAAACCACCACCGGAAAAGTGAAAACCCATCACTACCCAAAAATCGGTCTCCCTCTGCCGGAAAAACTCCGCCGTCCGATGAGCTGCATGTTGGAGGAAATGGAAACAATGTTGGTGGGGGAAGAGATTGGTGGGGTTAGATTGGGTTTTAGGTCGCCGGAGATAGGGTCACGATGGTGGTTGACTCTCGGTTGAAGAAAATGAAAGAAAATGGAATGATGAAGAAGAAAGAAGAAAAATGAGAAGAAGGAAGAAAAGAGGAAGAAAAGAGGAAGAGAAGAGAGCTGCTAAATTTCCAAAATCCAATTTTTTCCATTTTTCAATTAAGTTCCTGAATTTGTGAGACTCCTCAATTGAATCCCAAACTTTTGAAAATTACTCCCAAGCCCCCAAGTCAAGAAAATGTGTCAATTGAATCCTTAAAAATTGCAATTCTCACCCCCAAACTTCTAATTTCCTTGCAATTATGTCCTTTTATTATTAATTCTGAGCCCTAAAATTCGATTAACCGAAATCTTAATTTCTGAATCCCAATTTTCTGAAATACTGAATTTAAGGGGTGTGTTACAAACAGTCTCAAAATTGACCGTTAATCAACTGTGTTACTCGCATTATAACTTAGTTCACCATAACCAATTAACTACAGAATTAAGCACATACACATGCATTTAATAAGTTTAAGAATTAATATAGAGTATTGAGAATAATACCTTTCTTGAGATTCAGAAATGCAAATTTCTCAAAAGATAGCTTCCCATTGCTGTTGTATGTGGATATAAGTAACAAAGACACCAAAAAAGCAACAGTCGTGTACTTAAGTAAGCCAAATAAGTAATAATTTACTATAGAAGAGACAACTAGGTTGAACTTTTCCACTATAAAATCTAAGGATTATGGATTGATCAAATTTGGATGCAAAAAAGTGATGGAAAAATTCAATGATAAAAAATTATTTAATATGAGTTAGATTCAAAATATCAGTACATAACAAAGAATTTTATTGAACAAGGATTGAACATTGAAAAAAAAAAAAAACCAATTGTACTATAGTCAAAATATAGAAAGGACAATAGTCAGTCAAAAATAACATTTGCCTGATAAGAACATATACAAAAACTTACACAAAAATAAAAGCCTCTCTAGATCCCATTGTCCATAAACATACAAGTACAAAATTAGATATGAGAAAAAAATCTAAGGAAATGTATAATTCAAATTTTCTTTTTCAAATGAATTCACCTGACGACATTGTTATGAGGCTGAATTTGCCTCATAGCAGAAACTCTGTTATGAGGACAGATTTTCAGCAAAAGGTATTAACCAAGTCTTATAAAATGTGACCTTTCAGTTCTTGGTTTTCAGTTTCAAGTCCGAGGAGCTGCCATTTGATAACAACGTACAACAACTGCAAACATGAGTAAACTTTTCAAATAGCAAAAGTAACAGTGCAGCAAAATTCTTACCCTCTCTATTATTATTTTTAAAAGTGCAAGCTCTCTGAACTAAAGAAATGCTCATTTTGCTCTGAATCCTTGGACACTTATCCTTGATTTTTTTTTTCCGTTAGTTCCCCTCCTTTATTTCGTATCAATACAATCTTGCCACATAATTGAGTTTTTGAACTTTTGAATACACTATGATACTTGCTAGCCACCTTTTTTTTGAGGTATAAAAAATTTGCAGATGTAGGATGCAAGATTAGTCAAGAACATGACTATCCCTTTCAGTTTTCTTCTTCTCTCTAGTACATCTCTAAGCAAGAAACCTTCATCAGTGTTTCCACAACCTTAGGCTTGAGAAGATTAAATTAAACAGGTTTCTTCCAGGCATTGAAAGATGACAACATAAGACTAACTCAAGGTCAAAGACAACACTGGAGTAAGGCATGTAGAATCAGTAGGTGATAAATAAGATTAATTATTCTACTAATTACAGTGAATTGTAATTATAAAATTGCATTAACACCTTATGAGTCCGCATCTAACCTCTGTTATAAGGCCAAATTCAACAAACAAGAGGCTGAATTCAACCTCAATTATAAGGCTGAATTCACCTCATAATAGAGGCACAACTGTGAGCTTCTATTACCTTTGTTTGAACCGAATTTAGTCTCATAACTGAGGATGTCGTGCGGGTTGCCTCTAGAGAAAGAAACTGCATGATGAAACAAGTTGATATAAAGCATAAATTATTTAGAAAATGAAAGCAAGAAGTGGTAGTAAGCAAGCAAGAATTCACTTTTAACGCAAAAAAATAAAAAATAAATAAAAATAAGATAAAATAGAGGAAACCATCACATTGAACAATAGAATTTTCAATTTCCTATTAAATATTTAAATAACCTGAATGTTGATAAAGATTAGCTGCATCTATTTGCCTCTCTATGCTGATGTACCCCCCATCGTCAAACCTGCAAAGAGAAACATATTTCAGGGCAAGATTAAAATCAAAACTGAATTGAGAGAAGAGGAAGAATGGGCCAGCAAGACTAAAATCAAACATTATTCCATTTAAATGTAACTATTAAGTGGAAAGAAATATCTAATCTGAAGAAGATGATAACTGTATATTATCTTGATATGTATAGATTACAAGATATATATAGGTGAGGCAGAGGGCCACAACAAACTCTAACTAACTAACAAGAGAAGGTTCCAGAGACTAACTAAAAAACAGCGGGCAATTTACATGAAAGTGTGCACAGCATGAAGGAAAGTTACAAAGCTGAAATGTATTCTAGTACTCCCCCTCAAGGTGGCTGGTATATGTCAATGGCAGCCATCTTGGATAGATGATGTGAAAGAGTGCTGGCCAGAAGAGCCTTGGTGAAGATGTCCCCTAACTGGTGAGTTGTCTTGATCGGTAAGAGCTTAAGAGAGCCATTTGCAAGCTTCTCATGAACAAAGTGGCAATCGATCTCGATATGTTTTGTTCTTTCATGAAATGTGGGATTAGAAGCAATGTGGATGGCAGACTTGTTGTCACAAAAAATGACTGCTGGAGATAAGGGCTTGATGAGGAAATCCAATAGGAGTTGCTGGAGCCAAAGGAGTTTTGAGGCAGTAGTGGCAAGAGCGCGATGCTCAGCCGGCTGAGGAACGTGACACTGTATTTTGGCGCTTTACTTTCCAAGATATGAGAGAGTCTCCGAGAAATATACAAAAGCCAGTGGTGGATTTTCTTGTGTCCGGACAAGAGCCCCAATCTGAGTCAAAGAAGGCCCTGAGATGACTGGAAGATGATGCAGAAAAGAGAAGTCCTTGACCAGGGCGATTCTTCAAGTATCTGAGTAAATAACGAGCAGCCTGCATGTGTTGCTCCCTAGGTTGAGCAACGAACTGACTTAGTTTGTGCACCGCAAATGTGATGTCTGGCCTAGATATGGTCAGATAAAGCAAACGGCTGATAGACCTGGCAATTGGGTACCCGTGGGTAACTCAATGACGGGTACCAACGGGTTCGATAAATTTACCCATTTTTTATTGGGTACGAGGTAGGGGACCCGTTACCCATGAGGATGGCTAATGGGTAACCCGTGGGTACCCGTGATTTTTTTTTCTTTTTTTAATTATTTAAAGATAAACATGATATTACTCAAATATTAACTAAATAAAACTAGAAAAAAAAAAGACTACAAATTTCAAACATTAAATTGAATAAATACCAAAAGCATATTAATAATATTGTAGTTTAAAACTTATATATTAAGTATTCAAAATCTACCAAATTTAAAGTTGTAACACCCCTAAAATTCAGTATTTCAGAAAATTGGGATTTAGAAATTAAGATTTCGGTTAATCGGATTTTAGGGCTCAGAATTAATAATAAAAGGACATAATTGCAAGGAAATTAGAAGTTTGGGGGTGAGAATTGCAATTTTTAAGGATTCAATTGACAGATTTTCTTGACTTAGGGGCTTTGGAGTAATTTTCAAAAGTTTGGGATTCAATTGAGGAGTCTCACAAATTCAAGGACTTAATTGAAAAATGGAAAAAATTGGATTTTGGAAATTTAGCAGCTTTCTTCTCTTCCTTCTTCTCATTTTTTCTTCTTTCTTCTTCATCATTCCATTTTCTTTCCTTTTCTTCAACCGAGAGTCAACCACCACCGTGACCCTATCTCCGGCGACCAAAAACCCAACCTAACCCCACCAATCTCTTCCCCCACCAACATTGTTTCCATTTCCTCCAACATACAGCTCATCGGACGGCGGAGTTTTTCCGGCGGAGGGAGACCGATTTTTGGGTAGTGATGGGTTTTCACTTTTCCGGCGATGGTTTAGGTGTTTGAGGGGTGATTTTGGAAGTTCTAGGTGTGAGGAAGAGTTCTGGGTGGTTGCATGTGGCCGAGGCTCGGTGGAAGTGGAGAAAAAATCGGTGATCGGAGTTGAGAAGAAAGTTGGTTTTGGGACTGAAAATCGAGTTTTCCGGCGGCCTCGAAGCTCAAAATGGAAAAATAATAACATATTTGGACTCAGGAGCTCGAGAGGAGCAAGACTGCTAAGTTTGGGATTTTTCCGGCGGCGGCGGATGGTGGCGCTCCGGCGGCCTGTGGTGGCGCTCCGGCGGTGGTCCGGCAAACTCAGGGCAGTTTCTTCTTCTCGACGTGGCAAACGCAGTGGCGTGGTTGGTTCGTCAAATTGAGGTCTCGTTGTGTAGTTGTGGTAGAGAATTGGAGAGTTGTTATATATATATATGTGCATGCATATGTGTATTTTCCTTATTGAGTTATATCCATGCCAAGAATAGAATTTGAGGATGTTGAGATATTATATATATATATATGTGTGTGTGTGTGTTGGTTTCCCATGCTATGGAATATGAATTTAGTGGACCTGGACTCATGCATAATGCCAACTTGGACTTATTATAGTATTAAGGATTGTATTATAAGATTAAATGGCAATTGATTAGGAATTGATTATGTAAGGATTATGTTCATGACCTTGAAATAGGAATGAGATATTGTATTAATTGATAAATTAGTGATTCTGGATCGTTAATGGTATAATTGTGATTAATAGAATTAAGTATGGATTTTGATTATAAATATTACTTTTTGGATAGGTAACAACGAAGTGGGTCCTGCGGACCAATAGGCTGCTGACCGTGATAGCACTTCTGAGATTACGGAGGTGAGGGTCTCCCACTTTGAGTTATTACTTTGATTACCGCTATTCGTGAATTGTTGAACCCTTGTGAGGGTCTGCCAATCTGGCACTTCATTTCATTTATCGGTATTTGTGATAAACCCCTGTGCGGGTTACTGTTTCTGAATTGACTGTACCGTTATTGAAATCTGTGATCTGTTAAGATCTTTGATATTCTGTTATCTGATTCGGACACCCCTGCGCGGGTTATTTCTGTTCTGATATCTGTATTGTCCAGTACTATTACTATTTGCCCTGTCGTCACTTCTATACTGTTCTGAATTGTCTGTACGTTTGATACGCTAGGGACTATTCCCTAGGTATTCGTTCTATAAGTCCAATACGCTAGGGGCTATTCCCTGGGTATTCAGTTTGTCAGCCATATGCTAGGGTTATTCCTAGGTATGAGCGATGTGCTAGGGCTATTCTTGGGCATCTACTGTTATCCTTCGGTTGACATATGTTATCCGTCCATACTGTTATCTGTTGATCTGATATCCGACTATCTGTTATATATTACCGATCTAATATGTTGTTCCCAACTGTAAAGCGGGATGAGCTGATATGTTGTTCCCAGCTGTTAAGCTCAGGATGTGCTGATATGTTGTTCCCAGCTGTAAACGGGATGAGCTGATATATTGTTCCCAGCTGTTAAGCTCGGGACGTGCTGATATGTTGTTCCCAGCTGTTAAGCTCGGGACGTGTTGATATGTTGTTCCCAGCTGTAAAGCGGGACGTGCTGATATGTTGTTCCCAGCTGTTAAGCTTGGGACGTGCTGATATGTTGTTCCCAGCTGTTAAGCTCGGGATGAGCTGATATGTTGTTCCCAGCTGTTAAGCTCGGGACGTGCTGATATGTTGTTCCCAGCTGTAAAGCGGGACGAGCTGATATGTTGTTCCCAGCTGTTAAGCTCGGGACGTGCTGATATGTTGTTCTCAGCTGTTAAGCTCGGGACGAGCTGATATGTTGTTCCCAGCTGTTAAGCTCGGGACGTGCTGATATGTTGTTCCCAGCTGTAAAGCGGGACGTGCTGATATGTTGTTCCCAGCTGTAAAGCGGGACGAGCTGATATGTTGTTCCCAACTGTTAAGCTCGAGACGTGCTGATATGTTGTTCCCAGCTGTAAAGCGGGACGAGCTGTTAAGGGACTGATATGATTGTTATGATATGATCTGTTAGATTGATTCGATTGATCTGATCTGTTTATTGATTGATTTTGATTGTTTCCGGACTGATTGACTGATTGCATGCTTGACTGAATGACTGAATGCGACTGCCTGCCTGCCTGCCTGATCGATTGTCTGACCGTATTCTGATCTGTTCTGCCTGATTGTTGATTTACAGTCTGTTGAGTTGATTCTCCCTCAACAGATTCCTTCTGTTATGCTTACAGTTATCCCTCACTAAGTCCTTTGGACTTAACCCCCCATTTATTTTGATTCTCTCAGACAGGGACTAAGCAAGGGATTTGGACTCCGTGCTGGATAAGAGTATGTTTTGTAATAGATCAGATGTTGAATGGAAGTCATCTGATTGCTAAGTATGGATTTGAGATCTATGATACGTTATGATGATAGGGATGACTTAAAGGTTGTAAATATTTCGTTATATAAGAACATGAATCTTGGCCTTCATTTTATAGATTATCGAGTTTGGTAAGGTTGTAATTCCACTGCTTTTGATAAGTTGAATTGGAAATCTGGTGGCATGCATTTAGTTATGTGTTGTATATTACAGGTTTGTTTAAGTTTGAATTCGCTGCTATTTCTGATGAGCATGAAATGTCTGATTATGGGCCTATTGAATTGTAATTTTTGGTTCAGAATTATTGAATGGAACGTTTTGATATCTCAGCTTTGGGTTACCCAGAGTGGGGTGTCACAAAAGTACATCACATTCAAAAGTTCAAACTTAAATTCTATTACATGCCAAAAAAAATTTGAATTGAAAATTTAAATATCAATCAAACATTGTTGTTCTTGTGGAAGAAGATGTTGCATCCAGAGGAATATGCATAACAAGTTGGTTTAGGATATAATTTAATTTAATTTGCTATAAATTTTTAATTTATAAAATCAAAAATTAATATTTAGATTAAAAATATTTATATGTATATATATAAAAATATATAATATAATATATATATATATTAAAGTACATCACATTCAAAAGTTCAAACTTAAATTCCATTACATGCCAAAAGTTTTTTGAATTGAAAATTTTAATATCAGTCAAACATTGTTGTTCTTGTGGAAAAAGATGTTGCATCCATAGGAATATGCACAATAAGTTGTTTTAGGATATAATTTAATTTAATTTGCTATAGATTTTTAATTTATGAAATCAAAAATTAATATTTAGATTAAAAATATTTATATGTAAATATATATAAATATATAATATATATTTATATGTATACATAATATATAATATATAAAAAAAAAATTACGGGTTACTTGCGGGTTGGGCAAAAAGATGGCGGGTAAATTGGGTACGAGTAAAATTACCCACAATTTTTTGGGTAGGAAAAACAAAACCCATTACACGTATTTTTTTGGGTACCCGCGGGTATGGGTTGAATTTTGCCAGGTCTAACGGCTGATGAGACGGTGGTACTGAGTGGGATCAGTGAGTAGAGGTGTGTCCGTGACATTAAGACAGGTTTTGGTGTCCATGGGGGCTGCAACAGGTTTACTTGCAAGAAGTCCACTATCCTCCAGTAACTGCAGAGTGTATTGTTGCTGCGAAAGGAAGATGCCAGAGGAATTCCGTGCAATTTCAAGGCCAAGGAAATATTTAAGTGTGCCCAAATCTTTTAGTTTGAAGATGGACTGAAGGTGGGCTTAAGAGTGTCAATGACATTGGCTGAAGGTCCAATGAGCACAATGTCGTCGACATAAACCAGAAGCGCAACAAAAGATTCATCCTGGCCCTTGGTGAACAAGGAATAGTCGGATTTAGATTGTGAGAACCCTAGCTGTAATAAGGCAAGCAAGAATTTTGAACACCACTGCCTGGAAGCTTGTCATAAACCATAGATGGACTTATGTAGCTTACACAACAATTTTTGATTAGAATAGGGCTCCCCCTTGCTAAGATAACCCGGAGGAAGATCCATATAAGCCTCTTCGAAGAGGTCTCCATGAAGAAATGCGTTGTTGACATCTAATTATGCCAAGTGCCAGCGCTGGGAGGCAACAAGGGAAAGAAGAACTTTGACAGTAACTAGCTTCGCAACTGGAGATAAGGTATCCATGAAATCTACTCCTTCATGTTGGGTAAACCCTTAGCGACAAGGCGAGCCTTGTAGCGCTCGATAGTGCCATCGGAGTTGTATTTGATTTTATAAACCCAACGACATCCGATGGAGTACTTTTCAGGCGGTAATGGAATAACGGTCCAAGTGTGATTTAGTTCCATAGCATCCAACTCAAATTTCATAGCTTCCTCTATTGAGGGGTTTTAACGGCTTGATGATAGAATGATGGTTCAATGTTGGATGAGATATTTAGGATGAGAGATTTGTATCTGGGAGAGAGAGAATTATATGATAGATGGTTTTCTGTAGGGTAGAGGCATTTGGTGTGAGAGGCAGTGTTACAATGGAAGTCTTGGAGATAAGATAGGGCTTTGTGGACACGTGATGACCTTCAGAGAGTAGGAGATGGCAATTTTGAAGGATGCTAAGGGGATGAAGGAGTATCAGGCGCGAGGGAGCGATTGGATAGCTGAATATGGGTGGAAGGACCAATTGAGGGAAGTCGTCAATAAGAGGCATATAGGGATGTGCTAAATGGAATGGAAACACGGTTTCATGGAAGACGATGTCTCGGGAGATAAAAATCTGTTTGGTCTGAATATCATACAGTTTGTAGGCTTTGTATCCAGCAGGATAGCCAAGGAAGACACATGTTTTGGCTATCGATTGGAACTTAGTTCTCTGACTGGTTTAGGTAGAGGCAAACGCGAGGCAGCCAAAGACCCTGAGAGAGGCGTAGTTAAACGAGGACTGGAACATAAGTTCGTAGGGAGATTTGTTTGAGAGCAAAGGAGAGAGTGTTCAATTTATTAAGTAGGTGGCCGTGAGGATGCAATCAGACCAGAATTGAATTGGGACTCTTGACTGAAAGAATAGGGCGCGAGCGACGTTGAGTAGGTGTTGATGCTTGAGCTCAACGATAGAGTTTAGTTGGGGTCTTTCGATGTAAGAAAACTGATGTAGGATGCTTAGTTGGCTGAAAAGATCACTAAATTGAAGTTCTTTGGCATTATCAGTTCGAAAGCATTTGATGGTAGCGTGGAATTGTGTGGAGATCATGGAGATAAATTTGGGAATAATATGATTAACATCAGATTTATTTTTGAGCAAATATACCCATGTGAAGCGTGTGGAATCATCCACTAAGGTGAGGAAATAGTTATGGCCAGTGTATGAGGTAACATTGTATGGTCCCCATATATGTCCATGCATGAGATCAAAGGGATGTTTAGATAGTTTGCTATTTGAAACGAACGATAACTATTTTTGCTTTGCTAGGGGGCAAATATAACAAGGAGGAGAATGATGATCATTAAAATGCAACACATTCTTCATTGCGGTAAGTCTGGGAAAGGACGTATGCCCTAGTCTATTATGCCACGTTTGGGCAGCGACTTTATTTATAAGAGTAGTAGAAGTGGTAGTGTACAGAAAATATAGGTCTTCTTCTTTTTCAGCCCTACCAATCATCGTCTTGAACTTAGCATCCTGAATAGAACAATGGTTAAGAAAAAAGGAAACCGTGATGTTAGTTTGCTGAGTAAGAGAGCCTATAGAGAGAAGATTGTATTTTAGTTGGGGAACGAAGAAAGTGTTGTGGAGGATTAGCTGAGGATTTATAGTGACTGTGCCTAGGGGTAGGATTCGGATTCGGGTTTGGGGGTATCCGACCCGACCCGATCGGGTTTTTTCCGTTCAGGTTGGGTATTTTTTGTTGCAATACCCGATCGGGTATTTATTCGGGTACCCAAAAATTTGGGGGTCAGGTATCGGGTATTGAGTTAGGGTACCCGATACCCGATCGGGTACCCGAAAATATTTTTTTAAAAAATATATTTTTATGTATTATATATATATAAGGTGTTTTGGCCTTTGGGCCACTATTATTTTGGATTTTAGGTAGCCTCTTTCTAAATAAGTCTAAAAAATAATTATAAAGCCCAAGCCCAACCTAAATTAGAATAGCAATTTAAATAATTAACCTAGCCCATTTGTGATTTGTTAGTCCATTACCAAGAGTCCAAGACCAAGACCAACTTACCATATAATTGGGCAATAAAATAGGGGGGAAAATGGCCCAAAATCCATGTTAATAATAAGGAACTAACTCTCCAAAGCTGGGGAAAAAAAAAACTGCTCCTCCAGACCAGCAGCGTGTGTCTCGACAGCAGCAGCAGTGAGCAAGGGAGGGGGAAAAAATTTCAAGTCTCGACAGTCGGCAGCTTGGCTTCGATTTTCACGGAAGAATTTATAAGTTTGTGCCTTTTTTCATATTTAAAAGTATTTAAATAGCAAGTTTGAAGTTTATTTGGGTATATAAATAGCAACCAATTGTGTCCGATTGGAGTTAAGGATTTTGAATAATCTTTATGGCCACAACTCACAACTCACAAGTCCACAACTATAGACCCATTCACACATTAATGGAAGCCTTTGAAGATCTCCATTTCTATTCCAAATTAAAAAGTTGTTGGCCTGTAGCCTTTGGAATTCAATAGATTTTCATTTAGAGTTGGTTCTTTTCCTTTTCTTTTCTAAGGTTCTTTTCCTTTTCTTTTCTAAGGACATATCCACTTTAAAAAACTAGAATTAGCTAAATTATCATACTCAATCAGATGTTAGTTTGACAAATTAACAAGTGTTGGTCAAAAATATAACTAGATATTTTAGAAACATATCTTGACAACAATGACAAGTAAGGTGAAAGTTTGTAGCTAAAAAATTAGTTGGGGGTTTTGGGAGTACCCCACTTTCACAACTAAAAAAAAAAAATACATATTAGTGGGGGTTTTTGGGGGTACCCGACCCTAAGGGGGTACCCAATGGGGTACCCCCATCAAATGGGGGTCGGGACTCGGGTATCAATTTTTGATACCCGAGGCCTCGGGTACCCGAACTGCGGGTACCCCTAAGGGAGGGTACCCGACCCCCGCCCACCCCTAAATAGAGGTGTTATTAGGAAGAGTAATTGTGGAGTTGTGGATGGGATGTAATGTAGTGAATAGGTTAATATTGGAACAAATATGGTTGGATGCGCCTGAGTCAACAATCCAAGAAGTGGAGAGAGATGTGTGGAGCTTAGTTTCGAGGGTTAGACAAGTACTTGAGTTGGTGGAGGGAGAGTCTGAGGATACTGTATTATGTGTTCCAGATTAGGCAGTTGAGGCGTGTGAAGAGAGTAGAGTGATGAGCTATTGATACTGGTCATGGCTAAGAGTTTGAACAAATCCAGTAGGAGTGGGGTTAGTTTGCTGAGAAGCTTGATTGACTTGTGGTGAGTGGTTGGACATAGGAGTAGCTAGGGGTTTGGACTTCGGCTTGAAACCTGCGGATAGCCATGGAGTTTGTAACACTTCTCAATAGTGTGGCCTGGTATATTGCAGTATGTGCAGAAGGGCCTGTCCTTCTTCTGGAATCTGGAGTTAGTAGGCTGAGAGTTATGCTGGTTATTGGACTTCTTAGGTTGATTGACAGTGAAAGCAAGAGAAGTGATTGTATCAGTGCTAGAAACTCCAATATGCCTCTGTCATTCTTCTTGTAGAGTCATCTCAAAAATCCTATTAATCGGACGCAAAGGATCCATGACGAGAATTTGGCTCCGAGCATGAGCAAAGGACTCGTTGAGTCCCATGAGAAAGGCCAGCGCATACTCCATATGGTAATAGTCATTCAAAGCTTGCATACCACCACAACTACACAAACCGCATGAACAAACCGAACGGAAATGACTGAGTTCCTCCCAAATCAACTTTAATTTGGTGAAGTAGGAACTTACAGATTGTTGATTCTGCATATTGTGCACAAGATCTCGGCGAAGCTGGAAAATGCGTGGACCATTGCTTTGTTGGAATTGCTCTTTGAGGTCGTTCCAAATCTCGAAGGCAGTGTTGGCATAGATGATACTCGCCTATATATCCTTCAAAATAGCATTGAGAATCCACGAAATGACAATATTGTTGTTTCGCAACCATGAGCTGAGCAAGGCAGGATCACTATCATTAGGTTTCGAAAGTGATCCATCTACAAATCCGAGTTTGTTCTTGACAGACAAAGCGATAATCATCGCTCAGCTATAGGAAGGATAGTTCTCTCCAGTTAGCTGCTGTGTGACAACTTGCAGTCCAGGACTGTCGGAATGATGCAGAAAGTATGGCTCATTGGATCTTTAATGGCAGATGGCATGTTGAGAGGATTGGAGTTGCTAGATCTATCACTGGCCATGGCGATAAGCAGGAACAGAAGATGGAAAACAAAAAAATTGCTTCAGTGTGTGAAGGACACAGCAAGGAAGTTTTCTCCTGATACCATATTAAGTGGAAAGAAATATCTAATCTGAAGAAGATGATAATTGTATATTATCTTTATATGTACAATTTACAAGATATATATAGGCGAGGCAGAGGGCCGCAACAAACCCTAACTAACTAACAAGAGAAGGTTCCAGAGACTAACTAAAAAACAGCTGGCAATTTACATGAAAGTGTACACAGCATGAAGGAAAGTTACAAAGCTGAAATGTATTCTAATTTAAATGTAACAAAAAGAAGATGATCCATAAAACAGAATAAGCAAATGGAAAAGAGGACAACTCTAACTTCCTCTTCTGCATCCAGAAGTTCAACCTTCATACATCTGATACGATGAGCCCAAAAATAACAACAAAAACCATATGTTTAGTTGATGATATCAGTTGGAGATAAATCCTTATCCGACAAATTAGAGTGCCCGTTCATTTGTGGAGGAGGAAAAACAATAAAGAAGAAAGTAGTCGTGTCGTTCTAGAAATCATATAGAATAAAAGTTTTCTACAAAGTAATACCACCAAAATGCAATTTTAGCCAAAGGGTGCTCCATTTGCATCAAAAATTGATTGATTTTGGCGGAAAGTAAAACACATTGCCGCCAAAGATTAGTTACAATTGCTCCCATCCCCTCCCCATTTCTCGGTGGGGATGGGCGGGGGAAGATGCAAATTAATAGCATTTCCTAATTTTTAGAATCTCTTAAAAAATGTCTAAATTTTTAACTTTTAGGAAATATCTCGATAATATAAACAAAATTTTCAGTATAAATTTTTAATTAAATAATTTTTAACTAAATTATGATTAATAAATTTAATGTATTTAGTAATCAATATATATATATTTAATTTAGATTGTTTAAATTGATTCATATTAATAATATTTATATTTATAAATCATTCAAAAATTGAGTAAAATTCAACTGTAGGATATTTTTGAATGAAAAGTTAATGGAATAGATTTTTTTAATTAAAATATAATTTCATGAATTTTTTAATTTTAAAAAAATATCTTAAGAGATTATTAGTATCATAACTGGAATTTCATTTTATCATATGCATCATAATGATACATATTGATGGATTTTGTTTTTCTTAATTCATACTAAAACATAACATGTGCAGTCTTATAGGAATTTATTTTAACTTGAAAAATTATAAAATAAATTTATTTTTTAATATGTACTAGCGTTCTAATTTATATGATGAAGCAACTACATATGCGTATAACAATTGTTCCATTGTACTAGTAAAGAATAGGGGTGTAAGATGAGTCGAACCGGCTCACGACCCTCATGAGCGGGCTCGATTATAGCTTGAGCTGAGCTCGAGCTCTGCTTTAGTTGTTCGAAAGCTCATGAGCCGGCTCATGATCTTTTTCCTATTTTTAAATATTTTTATATATTAATTATTAATTAATATTAATAATTTACTTTCATTTTCTAATTTTAAATATTTATTATATATTAATTAATATGTATTAATAATTTACTTTTTTTCTAATTTTAAATATTTATTATATATGATTAAATAATTATAATATATTAATAATTTAATATTTTATCAATAATTATAATATATTATAATTTAAATCATTATAGTAATGATTATAATTTAATATACATTTTATTTATAATAATAATTTTAATTATTTTATTAATTGTTATTAAATAATTATGATATATTAATAATTTAATAATTTTATTTAATTTAAAAAATTTTGATGAGTCGACTCGAGCTCGAGCCTTTGAAAGCAAGCTCATCGAGCTCAAGCTCAAGCTCGAGCCTGCAATTTTTGTCAAGAGCTAGAACTCGAGCTCGACTCATTTACACCCCTAGTAAAGAGCCCCATCTTGAGCTCACTGGTTTGGACTCAACTCAACCAATAAATTGCTTGAGTTATTATACCATCAGATAAATTATTAATATATATTATTATTTAGGTAATATATATGTATAAAATATTTAAAAATAGAAAAAGATGATCTTATTAATATATAAAAAATATTTAGAAATAGAAAAAAACTCATGAGTCGGTCGTGAGTTGTTTAACAATTAAATTAGAGCTTGAGCTCATAAGGAGGTAAATAGACATTCAAAAATTCATTTACCGTTCGCATCCGTATCCGTTTATACAAAATATTATTTGCATCCATTTAAAGCAGATATTATCCGTATTTGATTAGTAGGTATTCAATTATAAATGGATGTAGATATGATAAATGCATATTCAATCTGTTTAATATCCGTTCCAAACATATATTATTGAATATATCTATTTATATATTTAAATTCAGCTAGACCACAAGGTTCACAAATTGGTTCAACTCATTTTACATGTCTAATCCTGCTCTACCATCTATGCGTAGTTTTTAAATATTCTTTTTTTTTTTTTTTCCGTACATTTATAAAAGATGTTCAATAATGGAGGGATAGGTGTGTAAACGGATATTAAACGGATCGGATACATTATTTTCATATTTGTATCCGTTTAACTTTTCGAATATTTGGATACGAATATGGATTTGACGGATATTTAAAAATGATATCCAAATTCGTATCCGTCGGATATCAGTCGGATCGGATATATCCGTATTCGATTATAATTATTCAGATGCATTCATATTTTATTAAACTTATCCGTATTCGAATTATTATTTTATATTCATATTCGATGATAATTATTTAGATATCCATTTACAAATATTCAAATACGTGAATCTATGAACCTATAACAAATACATATTTTAATTAATAGAAGGAACTATATAATTTCATTAAAACAAAAGCAATCAAACAAATAACATAATTTTTAATTAATAATTGACTTTATAATTGATTATTAGTACTTATTAATAATAATAATGATATTTAAGTATATTAATTATAAAGCCAGCCAACAATAATTATGTTAATAACTTTATTCTTCATTGTTTTTTCTATATTACAATAATTTTTTGAATTTATTCCTTTTTCTTCTCAATTCTTCAATTATAATTTATATATATATATACATATATGGATTATGAAATTTTTATTGAAAAATATAAATAATATATTATTTAATAAATATATATTCGAATAAGATATGCATTTATAATCGGATATCTACTAATTGAATACGGATAATATTCGCTTTAAACGAATGCGGATAAATTTTGTATAAATGGATACAAATATGAACAGTAAACGAATTTTCGAATATCTATTTACAGCCCTATGGAGGAATATATAAATTTATACACATATATACATGTACACCAAGTTGCAGTATAAATAACTTACTAATTTTTTTGTCTTTTTCCAAGCTATAAAATTTGATCCTTATTCTGCAAATATGTTGGCCGCCTAAAACATTGATGCTATTTCAAATTCTTTTTCTTTTTCATTTGGTGAAATTTCCTTGTTCTTTTTTGTTTCAGCACGTGTTTCCCGCTAATATTTTGCAGTGTAGCAGCAACGGAGGTGGTTTAGTAGAGTAAATCAAGGAAAGAAATAGTATCAAAATTTTCACCTTTCCAGATCGATTTGAAAGTGCCCAGCGGAGAAAGTAATTGTTACTGATCGTTACTTGCCCACTCTTTCAAGCATTTACATGCAGATTCCACCCATTTAACTTTTCATTCTTCTCTCCTTTAACATTATTATGAGTCATTCGAAACCCTTCTTTTGACCCATACATTATGCCGTACGGTTTAGTAATTTCCAGGTTAGTTAAATTATAATTTCTTTTAATGCTTTCACTTCTTTGCTCTTCGCCTTTTTGATGCCCATGAATTGAATCCGTAGTGTTGTTATTGTAAAGTCTATTTTTGTTAATTTTGGCCATATATATGAATTCTTTGGTGATTAAAAGGGGAGATTTCTTTGGGTTCTTTGGGAAATAGTGTGAGAATTGGTTAATTATGATTTGAACCACAATTTTAGGCTTGGTGATGGAGGTTGTAGGAATCATTAGGGTTTACTATACTCCAATTTTTGTTACTTTGCTTAGCTTTGCTTGGTAATTAAATTCAATAGTAGAGATTACAAATATTTGTATGGGGATTAATAGTAAATATTGTTATATATATATTTATATATTCATGTACTCTATTTCAGACATAAAAGTAGAAACTATGCCTTTGTTTGGATGTGAATTGGGGCATTCTCCCAAAATTTTTTGGGAGAATGGATTTTGGGAAGTGGGGTTGGGGAATATAATGGTTGTTTGTTTGTGCTTTGGGAGGCAGGCAGATAATCAATTGGGAGAAAATGGTTTGTTTGTTTGTGTTTTGGGGGGGCAATATTTCACATCCATGACTTTTTTGTTGGGTTTGTGGGGGTGAAATGAATATTTTGAAATTATTTATATATGTGTATATATAGATTGTATGAGTGATAGTATGTGTATATATTTGTAATGATTAGACAATGTGTGGAACTTTGGGGAATGGTGTGGAATTGTGAATAGTAGGGATTTTTTAGGGAATAAATTTTGTATTTTGGGAGTGGGATTGTGGAATGTGTAGTGTTTGTTTGTTTAAGTTTTGGGAGTTGAAAAATGGGTTGGGAATTGACAAACAAACAAAGCCTATAAATCTTAGTCCTACCAAATAGATAGAAAAATTTGGAAAACTCTAACCATCAATTCAAATAAGATGGAACTTAAATAGCATATATTTTAAAAATACTTCTGACCAAACTAGGAATTAGCCAAATTTGCCACCAATCCTTAAACCTACACATATGTCATATTGTCAAGACAATTTGCTAAAATAGTAACTTTGAGTAGAGAGTCATCATGTATAAATATTTGCTCTTCTCATTAACTAATTTATATCCCATTAAGGTAACTGTTGACTCTTTTTATTAGTGCTTAGTGAATATTATTTTTTTTTTTCTATCTGTCCAATATTTTTCAATATTCTAACATAGTGACTAGTATTGATTACCTTTTAGGATTATGCAATTGAGACTCCTTTCAAAAGATCACCTACATCATTGGAAATAAAAGCATTTTATGAATTGAACATTGATTTTTACACCAACAGTTTAAATGCAACTAATAAATTTCGCATTGAAGGTGCGGTCAGCTGTTGCTAGGCTGAATAGAAATTGTTTCCTTCTTTGATTGATTAATGATTTGATGTTTCTTCCATACGACCTCTGCCTTTGATGTTTCCTTGTGTTTTGTATCTTAACAAATTAGGATGAGGAAACTGGGTACTAATATCAGCATAGAAGAAAAGATTTTAAAGTGCCTTTTATCAATTATCTTCAAGATAATGGCGCTCTTATTATAGGAGTCGAAAAGGGCTTGGGCATATGGCCAGGTATCTTTAGAGTTTCTGTTTTCTACTTTGTGATACTATATTTCTCTAGATACTACGAATCGTTGTCCAAGTTGCTATATTTGTCCAACTTACTATACTTTTTGTTTCATATTTTTTACTTAAGATATTCTAGAGCCAAGCATGCTATATATACTTATTTCTTGCAGCTAAGGTTTTCATTATAGCTATATATAATATCTTTAAGTCCTCACTTGCATTTTTCTCATTTTTCAGAGGCCTATAGTATCTTCTAAAGTTCTATGCCTACTTTAAATATACTGACCTGTTAGGATATAAGGAATTGCAACTCCTATAAACATATATTTAGGGATTGTTCAGGACTTGAAATTTGTACCAGGGGTCTAATGGGAATCCCATCAATCAGGAAATCGGTATATGCAGCTTCATGAAGCATGTTTGGAATCAACACCACTTGGTTTTCCTATGATATGGTTTTCTCCACCTTTTGATTCTGTGTCTCCTGAAGGTTATGTGCCTAGGGATTTGTACAATTTAGACTCCAGGTATTATGTACTATATGCAATTAATATTTGTACTTGCCCCCAGCTTACATACGTTAATAGGAATAGAAAGAGAATTATCTCTTTCCCTTCTCTGATTTGAAACTCAAATTGATTGTGAGAGCTTGAGCTACAATGCGGAATACTATAATTGACTTACCATACAAAATCTTTCCCCTTCTGGTGCATAGGGATCAACTTATCATTTACACTGCTATTATTACTGCTAGAATACTCACTATTGCTTTTTCCTGTTGATAATTGATTCAATAATGACGATAATAATGATGTTTGTTAGGTATGAAAATATTGATCAATTAAAGATGCTTTTGAGGAGACTTCACAAAGTGGGTATAAGGGTTCTTGGAGATGTTGTCTTCAACCACCGATGTGCATAGTATCATAATCAAAATGGCACTTCGAACATTTTTGGTTGTCGCTTAAACTGGAATGACCATGAAGTTGTCATTGGTTATCCACATTTCCAGTTGTGATATCTTTCCACCTAAATTCTGCTTTAGAAACTTTCTCCAAAAAGAATTTGTGAAGTTCTTGAAAATTAGAAATCCTAATTCCTACATTTTCTAAAATTACAATCAAAATATTCCAGCTTCCAGCTCATAGAGGGTTTGGAATATTTTGATTGTAATTAAAAAGGTGATGAAGCTAAATATCTGCCTCATTTATTGGGCTAAGCATTAGATAATAAGTGTTTTGCTTCATTTATAAATTGCAGAAGGTTCAAGTTGAAGTTATGTTATGGGTTGACGAGGATATCTTGTTTTTCTCTTTAGTTAAATGAATTTTTTGTCCCAATAGTCTAGTGATTCACAGGTGTCTTTTCTTTGTTATAGCAGGAATTGATCTTGTGTGTTACTACTAATGATAAGCGGTGAGTCTTGTGTAGATTTTTAGAGTAACAGTTTACGAAATGTGTACAATTTAGCTGATCACTTGAAGAAGATGGTGATATGTCATGTATAGTGCGCATTACTTGTTGACTTTGCCATGGGATTTGCTCGAAATATGGAGGGCAGTGAGTTTATTTTTGACGGGAACATCATCGAACTTGTGGTGTAGGTAGATATGACTATTCAGATGACAATGGATCAACCCAAGAAGGTACATAATCAAGCAGCGAGATCCACTGTCAGGTTTTAGCTTTTATTTTGCTTTGAGAAAGCAAGCATGATCTGTAATTTATGTGCTTTGTGAATCATTAGAAGCTATAATATTTTGAAAGCAGATTAGACAAAAATAAGCATCATCTAGGGACAGTCCATCATGCAATATGTGAATTCTGCTATAACCTTAAGAATTATATTAATTTTAAGTAATAGTGATTGGAAGTTGATTCTTTGCTCCCCATCCCCCTTCTGCCCCCCGCTATTGAAAACTACATGATAGTGAAAGCAAATAAATGTTGATAATATGTGTTGACTTTCCAGTAACAACAATCTCCTTTCTTACACAAAATTAGGACAAAAGCGAATCAAGTGCTTAAGGTTGACTACAGTAAATCGAAGCCTAGTTTCTGTAATTTTCTACTCTTAAAAAAATAGAGTAACTCTGTATTTGGTTACTTTGATTTTCTTCCTTGATTCTTTTTTAGATTATGGATATTCTGAAACCTATTGTGATGTAATCATATGTGCATTTTTTTGATAAATTCAAAGAGATACTATCTTAGTAAGATTTCTATACGAAATTCATTTTGCAGTTTTATCATTTTTGTCCTTTTCTTTTTCTTTGTCTGGTTGAAACTGAATTTTGTAATCTCTTAAATGCCAGCTGATTCTAATGTGGATATTTTTTAAAAAAAGCTGGATATTGGCATGTGATTATTGACAAGCAAAGATAATGTTTCCTTGTCATTTTCTATATTGGAGAATTACTTTAACAAAAGGTTAGCTCACATCCAAATGTCTTTGTTTGAATAATATTTCTTTTGCAACTTGCTCAAATGGCTATTAAATATATTCACAATATTTACGTCTTTTTTAACTTTTTCAGGTCTGAGGATATATTTCAAGAGTTATATGAGGAAAGGTGGAAGGAAATTTGAAGAATATTTACTAAGTTTTTTTTATTTTTTTTAATAATAGTTTGTAATCACAATTCGATTGTTATTTTATAAACAAGTGATTTTTGCAGTTACTACTTGGTTACTAATTTGTCACAGTGGCTATCAATTTTAATTATTTCTACAGCTATAATTTGGTTTAAATTGTATGCATGCTAGTAACAAGCCCGATTTGTTCGTGCAATTATTATTTGGTCAATAATACATATATTTTAGCAAACCATTTCAAACTATTCTACGACCACTATTTGGTTGTTAAAACAAAAAATCTATATATTAGTGCCAAATTGCTACATTCTTGGTCACTGAATTACAGAAAATGTAATAAGTTTTGCGATAATATTAAAATTATTGTAACCAATTATTTCGTCACAAAGATAAATATTATTTAGTAATGATGTTTTATGGTTGCAATGTGATCGCTAGAACATGTTAGATAAAACATCCATTCCAACCATTTAAAAACTATACTAACCAATGACTTGGTTGCTTAAAATTTGACTTTCACTAACCAAAATAATATGGTCACTGCACGTTGAACTACAACAATGAAGCCTATGTCATAACAACCACGAATTTTTACATTAGCGAGTGAAAAATTTGTTGCTGATTATTCCATCTTTAGTGACTATTATTGGATGGTCGTTAAACATGCACATTCAGCATCCAAGCTAATAACTCATCACTGAGTACTTTTAGTAGTTACCCTATTATGACCACCTGCGACCAACTTTATTTTGGTCCCTATAAATTATAGCAACTATTTTTCTTGCTTTTAGCGACCACAAATGGTGGTTGCAAAAACTAATTTTTCTTGTAGTGTCGGTTTCATTTTCAAGTCTCAATTTTTTATATTTTTATATGTATTTTTGTTTTGTTTTTATCGATTTAGTGGTTAAAGATAATATTTTAGTGTAACAGGTACATTTATTTTTATTTTAATATTTTCTTTAGTAATATTATTCAAATAATATTGAGATAAACTATTTTATTTAATTTATTTTTAAGTCGATTGTTTTCCTCACATATCAAATTATATTGAGATGAAAATTATTATTTAATTTATTATGTGTTCCATTACTTTATTAAGGAAGGAAATACCATATAGAATTAGTTAGTGAATTATAATGATTCAAATCTATAAAGCGTGATTCCTACTTGACAGTGTAACTTTTTAATTCGAAAAGGTTTCAAAAGTTTTTTTTTTTTTTTATATACACACACAAAGAGTTTGTAAGGTTTAAATCTCTAACCTCATATTTTATGTGTTAAATTTATATCATTGAGCTAAGACTACTCAACAAAAAGTTTACAGAAGTTTTAGCAAGAAGGAATAATTTTGTTGGTTGAAGGGATTTTCGGTTTTCAGGTAGTTTTCAAGCAAGAAACTGGGGATGCTTAAAGGGTAATTAAGAGAAGTTCATTGATGATGTCAAATGTGTCATCAATATAAAGCATAGCCACTTTGAGATTCTCACCGACATGTATGTAATAGGGGATTTTATTCTAAAAAAGTACCTCAACAAGAGAGAGCCTCTGCTTCTCTAGATATAGAAGAATTAGGTATCATGAACGTATCACCGGGGATGAAGCTTTGGTGAAGGCCATTGCTGGTATTAGGGCTATTACTGGATTGGATTCGGATCGAATCATGCAGGATCCAAGTCTAAATTCAAAAGTAATATGCCATATCTAAATTTGATCCAAGATCCATTGAATTTGTAGTTGGTATAATCACATTCAGATCCAAATAAAAATCGGATATTTGTTGGATATCCAAAAAAATCCAAATTCGAATACTTTAAAAATCATCATATATTTATTATTTTTTTAAAAATTTAGTAGAATCTAAATTCAAAACAGTCATCCTTAAAAAAAAAAAAACGCAACAGATTAATAAATAAATTTTCAAATCTACTGATCACTTAAAAACAATAACATAATTTAACTTAATAACATTTATTCACCAAATCATTGTATTTTCGATTCTGTTGTTGATAATAGTAGTTACTTGGCATTATAAATATATTATTATGCTTGATTCTTCAATCAACTAACTATAAATTAAAAGTTTTATAAAAAAGAAAGGCAAAATTGTAAAATTGGTCCCGTACCTATAGCCTTCTAGCAATTTAGAACTTTATTTTTTCGAGCTGCAAGATTGGTACAACAACTCTTGAAATTTGGCAATTTGAAGAGAAATTGGGCCCGAAAGTCATTTGGCAGTGGCCCGAGCTTATGTGGAGTGTGATTTGGCGCCACGTGGCGCTCTGTCAGTTAGAATATCTTTCTTTCTCTTATGTGGCGTATGATGCAGCAACTCTTTTTGCCATGTCAATACAACTATTACACCACTTCAAAAAAAATGAAAATAAAAATTAAAAAAATAAAAAAATTAAATTTTTATATAAAACAGAATCAAATAAGTAAAAACCAAAAAAAAAAGGCAAAAGAATTAAAAAAAAGAAGATAAATCTAGAAAAATATTTGTATGCTTATATATGCATACACATATATACACATACATACACATATAAATCTATTATTTATTAATCAATCAAAAATAAAATTAATTAATTAATTAATTTAGTTGAATTTATTAATTAACTAAAAAAATAAAAATCTAAAATCTATGTTCTTAATTAAATACTAAAATTATAATATAAATTTAAATAAATTTATTTATTAATTTAATAACTTTTTTAGAAAAAAAAAAACATAAAAATTTAAGACCCCACCCCCACCCCGCAACCAAAACCACCCAACCACAACAACCCACCCCTCCCCAAAAAAAATTATAAAAATTTAATAATATGATTTATTAGTTTAAATTTATAAAAATTTATTTAATACAAATTTATTACCTTAAATTTTTCTAAAAATATAATATATCACTCTAAACTATTTTATCTTAATAATTTTGGATTGCATATTTAATAATTCTACAATAGTAAACATATCTAAAATAATGTTATTAAAATTAGTTGAATATATTTATTAATTAAAAATAAAATAAAATAATAAATAAAATTTTAAAACCTATGCTCTTAACAATATAATTTAATTATACTTCATATTACTACAAATATATTATAATATAAATTTAAATTTATTTATTAATTTAAATAATAATAAGTTTTGAAAAAAATATATTTAGTACCCCCGCCCTCTCTCCTCCCCCTGAACCACCCCTTCCCCCACCCCCCCAACACCCTCAAAATGGCCGTTGGCTGGCCGGCCGCATGGCCAGCGGCGGCCCCTCCCCGAAATGGCTACCAGTCAGCTGCCCCCAGGCAGTCGCATGGGCCAGTAGCAACATGGCTGGCAACCACGGCCAGATCTGCTGGCCACAGCTGCCTGCCCTGCCATGGTCAGCTCGGCACTTGCCATTGCAGCACGAGGGGGTGGGGGTGGCCAGCCGGCCGGGGGGTTGGGGGCAGGGGGAAGAGGAAATTGCATAAATAAATATACATATATATATTATGTATTTAAAATGTGTGTATATATATACATACATATATATTATGTATTTAAAATAAAAGAGGTGGATGAATATCATGTTTTATGTGTAAACTTATTTTATTTTTTATTTTTTAAATTTTATGCATTTTTATTTGTGTTAGTCTTTTTTTATTGCTTTATATATATAAAATTTATTTTTCCTTCTTTTGCCATTTTAAATTTCATTGTTAATTTTATTGCTTTATATATAAATTTATTTTTCACTTTTTTATTTTTAATTTTATTTTTTTCTTGATGTGGCAAGTTATGTTGCCACGTCATACACCATGTAGGAAAAAAGAGTATAAGTTTGATGACGAAGCAACACATGGCGCCAAATCAGTTGCCACATAGATGCGAGACAATTGAAATTGTAATTCGAGCCAAATTTGTCTTCAAATTGCTAAATTTCAGAAATTGGTGTACCAATCTTATGGTATGAAAAAATAAAGTCCTAGATTGCTAGAAGAATATAAGTACGGGACCAATTTTTTGATTTTGCCAAACACAAACTCATTTTGATCAAATCGAGATTTGTATTGCATTTTTATTATATCACGGCGTTCGGCTTCTACTTATTATTCTTTTTGTATCATTTTTTATAGTGGTGGCAAATTGATGGGTTGGATTGGTTATGGGTTGGGTTCAAAATGGGATAGGCTCAAAATGAGTTTATATATATGGGTTAAAAATGTGTTGGGTTGAAAACAGGTTGGGTTGGATTTGGGCGGGTCCAATACAAAAAAGAAAAAAAAATGTAAATTTTTTGTTAAATACATTGTTATATTATTTTATTAAAGTATAATCTTTTTATTTTTATTTGACATATGTTAATTAATTGTTATCAAATCCTTGTTAATAACGCAAAATCAAATCAAATTATGTAAACGTATAATTTACTAATTATTTTATAATATTTTTTTTCTTTTAATACAAAATAACAATCTTGCTCAATGAATAAAACATTACTATTTAAAATATTTTAAATTTTTAGTACAAAATATTTACATTGTACCCAACAAAATGTTTACAATTCGTATTTATTTTTTGTTTTTTACTTTTTATATTTAGTCAATATTTAAAAAATACTATTTATTTTATTTTTAATTTTTTTCAATCTAGTCCATTATCGTTTATCACAATGATCAAATTCAAATTCAATTCGACATAAAAGTATTACTATCATTTTAAAACAATTAAAATATGCATATATCTTGAAAATTATGTCTTTTTAAGAATAAAAAATATAAATCATTTAAATTTAAATTCTTATATCTACCTAAATTATTATTTTTAAATAAAATACTCAAAAAATATTGAAATATAATTCATTTTTTAATTTTTGAAAATATTATAACTGAAAATGAAAATAAAGGCGGGGCCCTTTCTTCATGAGGAGGCAAAGGAAATGAAATGGATGGCCGTAGTCTGTCCTCTCACATGTTACCACTACACAATAAATTTGTTGTGTTTAAATATTAATATTTTGGTAGTTCGTAAAAATTGTAAAAAGAAAAAATAGAAAAATAATTTTTATTTATTTTCATATTGCAAAGTTGAAAAAAATCTGGGGCTATAAAATTAACTGGCTAAATTTTTTTATAAATAATTGGAGTTTATAAACCAAATAATGATATCATCAATTTTTGGATCATAATATCAAGTAAAAAGTTACTTGATTAATTCATTCGAATTAAGTTAATAAATTAATATTTTAAAATTAAATGAGGTGAAGAAATGGTAAATGATTAATCTGTGATATATAATTTATCTAATTTTTAATTCATTATTTATTTTTATTTTTAAAGTGTTATAGAAATAAAAATAAAGTGGGGGTATGATCTTGGGAGAATGAGAGAGTGAAAGGATAATTTTGGGGCTGAAATTTGGTTGAATTATTTAGAAACCATATTCAACCCATTTTAAACCTATTTACATTCAAAACATATTTTAACCCATTAAGACCTAATCTATATTCAACCTGCTAAAACTAAATCCAAATCCAATTAAATTATTTTAAATTCAACCCAACCCAAAGTGAATTGGGTTGGAACTATGGGTTTAGATCCAATTTGCCCCCTCTAATTTTTTGTTATAGAAATTGAGAAACAAGTAATGTAATTATGATGTAAATAAACTCGAAATCTAACAATTTATATGAGATTTGATATATTGCATAAGAGTTCATTATTTTCTTCATTCAAATATCCATTTTGGTATTGCTATAAGACCATGTGTATACATATGTATAATACTATATATATATATATGTATAATGTTAAATATATTTGGATTGGGATTATCAATGGATCGGATCAAGTGATATCCATATTTGCTCTATATTTTTAGGATTAAGAACTTTTTTTAATCAGATCATATTTGTCAAATCTTTTATCGGTTAAATATCCTAAATAATCGAATCGAATTTGAATTAAAATCCACTCCGTTGACAACTTTAGCTGGTATTCCTTCCTCTTTCATGCAGGATTGTGGGATAGCCTTCCACTCAAACTTGAGATCCTTTTCCTCACTTTAGATCCTCTATTTCAGTCCGTGTTTTATCTCTTATTCTAATGTATTGTATATATGCCAATTATATTTGATTGTCGATCAATTATTTTTATTAAAATATATTTAATATATGTGTCATACATTCATGTAATAAAATAGGATATGAAACATATATTAGAATAGAGGACTTAAATCGCCTTTTCCTAGCTGGCTTTGGCTAATAAAATATCCCAAAACCAAACTGCTCGTATGAAAAAACAAGTTTTGTACGACCAACTTCATAATCTATGCCAATAGACTTGTGTTAACGTTAAAGAAGGTAACCTTGGCTCACGAAAGAGACCTATAAGAAATCCATTTCCACTTCAATATGAATTCCCTCATACTACTTATGTAAATCGAGTCCCGAAACTAAGGAATAATCATTCGTCACCAACAGAACTGAAGCAGGACTAGCTAACGAACAGAGGCGTTAAGCCGACAGAGGCATGTACTAAGTCTTTTTGACCATTAACTTTTCAGTCTTGGTGCATCCAACCATCGACGTCCTGCATTCACGAAGGATGCAGTCAGGACTACTGCGTATAATTCTTTACAGAATAGGCCCTAAGTCATTGATTCAAGTCCAGGGAATTGGACTGCAAGTCAAATGACTGAAAAAAGAGGTTCCATCATGTATAAGGAAATTTCATGCCAGAAGGTTGCGCAGAAGGCAGAGAGACAGCCAGTAAGAGCATCTGGAGAGATGCTGGCTGCTCTCCAACATTTCACAAAGAATCGAGTTTTCAGCTATTTAGTTGAAAATACATCGTTTTTTGTGCAGCACAGTGTAAGTGGCCTTGTTTTATTAGTTTAGTACAATTACTGTGCAGATGACCTTAGATTGCAGTTAGTTTGTGCTTAGTAAACTAGCGATGGTGGATTACCCAAATGCATATGGCAGATGTGGAAATTGTCGTAGATGCATGTCGTTTCTTTCTCCTGCAACTTCAACGTTATATCTGTTTGTTTGTGTCTGATAAAGACATGAACTTTATTGAGCAGGTGTGTAATTTTTCTTCTTCATTTTTACTAATGACTAGAAAAAAGGCAAAGAGGATGCAAATGATAGGAGTCAATATCTGTCATGAACGTTAGAGTTGAAGGGATTAATTCATGGAAGAAAAATAAGTCTTTTGTTTGTTTCTATCAACTATTCTACTTTAGCTTGGGATTTTATTTCATGTTTTCGCTTAAGTATGTCTATTACATGTCAACATTCTTGATTTTAGTGACCTAAATATGTTAATTATGGCAAATTAAGAAGGAATGCAATCTATTTATCCTCTTCAATGAATATATAATATGTTCAAGTAAAATTGGACAGTGTTTGTTATTCTGCATCATTATATTCTCTTATTTTTTCATGAATTCGGCCTTTTATCTGAGGCTAAGAGTAGACTACTTCTGTGACATGCCCTCTTTGCCTTGGATATACAGCTTCTGTTATTTACATGTATAAAACTATCTATCTTCAATTTGTCACAGAGACTTCAACATTTCTGCCCACCGGCTGAAGTAATCGCCTCTGTATGAAAGCATACGTTTGATTCCATAGTTTCTGAGCTTCAGTTTCTTCATTTGCTAGAGCTGAACAATGGCTCTCATTACAGTCTGCAAAATACTTGCCACTGATCCCCGCAATCTGTGGGCTCAAGGCAACGTAACATGTTGTCGCTGCCCCCTGCATTGTAAGAAAAAACCCAAAGTCCATTTATAAGAAATTTTGTGTCTTTTTATGGTCGGAATGGACACTACCAAAAAACTAAGTATCTGCCTGAAAAAATTGTTAGGAAAATAATTTCGTAGCTATAGCTACGAATTATAGCTGCAAATTTTTGTAACAAGTATAATTTTTTTTAGTCATAATCAATAGAATGGTTATCAATTCATAGCCTTGTACGTACGAAACGCAATAAATTAGTTATGCATTATCCAAAGAAAAATTAATATATATATATATATATATAAATTCATCAATTGCGGATTGTTTGTAGCGAGTGATAACAATGAGAACATCTATTTCGAGCTTAGTTAGGACAATTTTGTAGTCAAAACTACTAATTTTTAGTATCAACTACAGGTAGTTGATGCCATAATATTTTGTAGTTGGAGAAGATAAGAATGCATGGACAAACCTGTGTTGTTGATTTCAGCAACTTGGATGCCACAAAGTATATAGAATCTGAAAATTTTTTCCAACAAGCACAGCTGGTTTAGTCATCTTTGTTTGGATTATTCGCCAGAAAAGCAAAAAAGGCAAAGGAAATATGAACAAGAAGTAGCTTCCAAAGGAAATGCATGCCTGTGATAAAGCCTCTGTAATCCCTGATTATTCCAGTCTTTATAATTCCTGGATGCAGAGCATTGATAGTTACATTTGCTTTTCTTGCCTGTTAGATTCCAAGAAACATTATATCATCAGACAAATTTTTTTGTCCCTTGTGCTTTCTCTAATGTTGGTTTCCACAAGAATTATGTTTGAATACAAATAAGCAGTTTATTACAGATTTTACCTTAAGCTGTCTCGCTAATTCCTTGGCATGCAATATGTTGGCTAGTTTTGATTGAGCATAAGCATAAGTGCCATTATAACTGGATGTAGCAGAAATATTCAACAAAAACATTAACTGATTGAATAATTTCAGATTATAGATAAATTATTTCTGCTGATTATGAGTGGCATGTCTGTGTTACCTTATTGGATTAAGCAAGTTACTGATGCAAAAATTCTTTCTGTTCACCCAACTGTGAATTACAGAAGAGACATTCACTATTCTCCCTTCAACGCGGCTGTCTGATGCCGTCTCCACCATTTTCTCCAGCAGCATTTCAGTCAGCAGAAAATGACCTTCCAAAAGGAAACAAGAAACAAGAGTAAATTCCCTTGTAGTTCCTTGTCAATTGGAGGGGTTTATTAGTCCATTTACTAAACTTTCACCAAACGACATAAGCCACACATCATCAATTAATTACACGAATTCCTTTTTATTTTGATCTATAGAGGCTGGTAGCGACACTCGCTCCCCTCCCCTCCCCTCAGGTTCTTATAAGACCATATTATTATACGTATGATTTTTATTAAAGTTCAAAATATTTTGTAAAAATTCAGTCTCAACCCTAAGATTGAAATTCTTGACTCCATTCCTATCAGCCTGCCTGATTAAACGAGGATCTCAAAGTGAAAGAGAATGAAGAGGAGATAATTACCTAAGTAATTTGTGGCAAAAGTTAGCTCAATTTTATCCTCAGAAAACTCCAGCTTATGTGAATACTTGCCAGCATTGTTTCTGCAATAGTAATGTGGGAAATTTAATATCTTCCATTAGTTTCTTGCACTAACTTTATTCTCCTTGTCCACATATAACCACTTTTTCAATGAGACAGCCAGAAAAGCAAATTAACAGGAAAGAATACAAAGAGAGACAAAAAATACATACATAAGGATATGAAGAGGTAGTCCTAAAGATAAGAACTCAGAACAAAATCTATGGATTGAAGCAAATGAGCTCAAGTCCAGCTCTAATGCAATAATCTCAGCTTCTGGGCTCTCCTTTTGTATACTTTCCTTTAACTCTTCTGCCTTTCTCAAATCCCTTGCTGGGATTACCATTCTCACACCCCTCTTCGCTAGCACTCTTGCAGTTTCAGCACCGATCCCGGACGTCGCACCTTATCATGAAAAAAAGAACAGAAAAAATATTTAATTTTCTTTTCTGATCATAAAAATATATAAACATAATATATTACGTTAGAAAAGCACTCCATAAGAAACTTTTTTCTCATGGCTACGTAGTATATTAAGGATGTCATGATTAGTAGTACTAACTACTGTCCAGAGAAAGAGGTGATCTACAATGAATGCATGAACCAATGATCATAAAGAAACTATTCAGTAGAGACAATACAATATCTTGCTAATACTGCATGCTTTACTGATTGGAGGAGAACACCTCAACAAAATTATACCATATACCCCATATATTAATTTATCACCAGCGAAAAAAGGGACAAAGACAATCCCCTTTTTTCCCCTAAAGAAAACATAGGAAGAATTTTAGCCACCCTCTAAATTTGAGGGAGTTTTTTCTGAAAAATTGGAAAACTGCAGAACCAGAAAGGTGATCATGTCTTAATATCAGCAGATGTAATATTAACTATATATGTATTTATAATCCATCTCTCTTTATCTTTTTCATCAATATTTGGAACCATGGGAGAAGCCCTTGAATCTTGGAATCCCTTGAACCCCTCACATTTTCTTGAAAAATCATTCTGCTATTTTATGAGCACTTCCAGTGTGTGTGTGAGTGCTTGTGTACATGTGTGCAAAGACTGACCAGTGATTATAGCAGTGAGGTGAGATCTTGGCATTGAGGACAAACAATCTTGAGCAACTTTCTCAGCGGTTGTTTTGGAGCCATAGCCACTGGGGCCAGCAGTTCCTGCCAAGTACTTCAGTGTTGCCTTCATTAGGGGCATCAAAGTTTGAACCTTAGATTGCAAGATTAATGCAACTATGGTGGAAATCCAAGCATATATATGAGACATCAACTTGGTTAAATTCCATGCACCTCGTGCCACGTGGCCCTATTTTTGCGGATAAAAGTTGGAGGTGTTTATAGTGTCTGTCTCTTCACACACTAAACGTATATAGTGGGTTTTTCTGACGGAGTAAACTAACTATATATCTTCATTTTCATAAAAGTGACAAGGGGAGAAGAGTGTGAACAAACTACATTGTTGATTATATATAATAATACACTTTGTCATGCATCCATGTTACTTATCTATTGCTTAGGGAAAGAATTTTACACCATCAAAGTTAGGTGGTACATTGACAGTGAAGATTTTTGGTGGAAGTTTACTGTTATATGTCGTCATTTCACTGTTGCAAATTATTATTGTCCCCCTTCATTAGGTGTCTTTCCCCTTTGGTGGGCTTTTGAGATTATTGTTTTGGGGCACATTTTGCTGTTCCAAAAGGAGTCCCCCCCCCCCCACCCAACACCTTTTTTTTTTTATTTTATTAATTCTCTAACTTAAGGTCAGACATAACATTGAATAAAGAAAAAATAAGTTAGTGACAAAATAATGAGTGGCAATACAAAAGTCGTCACTAATTACATATATTAAGTAATAAAAGATTTAGTTTTGTCATTTATGATTTTTATAAACTACATAGTAACAATAATAGTGTTTCAATTGTCATCAATTACAATATGGTGACAACTTAAAAACATTAATTTTTGTCACAAATAAGTCATATTGTGATAAGACAAAAAGTTATTATTAACTAAAAAATATCACTAGTAACAAAATAAAAGCCATAGTCACTAAATATATATAATTAATGACAATTTTTACCTTATCACTTATTATTTTGTCATCAATATAATAATATATTTTTTTTATTGTAAGTTTAGGTATATATAGATTATATGATGTATTTATAATCAAATAAATAACAAGCATATTTTATCCTTTGTATCTGTCCCGTATGTGGTGACGAACACTTCAAGGCTTAAACAAATAAATAAAAGGGTATTGTTATTTGCACTTCAAAGTTTATTATTAGCACTCCACTTGATTTTTAATTTATAAGAATTGACCGTTATATCTCTTTATTTCAAGATATCATTTAATTTAAATTGCTAGACAATTATACCCTTCGTATATTATTCTTTATCCTATTAAATATAATCTTGATTCATTCCTAGCTTTGATTCATTCCACATCAAACTTGATAGATCCCGTAAAAATGAACAGATTAACCCATCTCCAAATTCAATTATCTCACTGAAGGCATGGTTATGAACTTCAATAGGAAAATGATAGCATCACTACAAAATAGTATATTTCAATACTACAAATGTGGGTCTTGTTTTACTTAATAAAAACTGATGTATAAAGTTATTTTAATCAAAAAAATAAAATAAAGGAAGAAAAGAGCATTGCACCTTGTTATTTAGACCTGACAAAAAATCACACATACTGTGGTACCCAAAAAAGTTGTAGATATTATGCCTCAGTCTCTCCACCCAATAAAATGTGGAAAATTTTACCCACCTTCTAATTACATGCCACTTTTTGACCCAATCTACGAGTAACTTGTGAACAACCATATTTAAGTTATATTTCATTTTGAAATTCAAATTTAAATCCCATTATATGTCAAAAAAATTTTGAATTAAAAATTTAAATACCACTTAAACATTGTTTTTATCATAGAAAAATGTGTTATATCCTCAAAATTATTTGTGAGAATTAGAGAAAAAACTAATATATATATATATATGTGTATGTGTGTGTGTGTGTGTTATTTCATATCAAGTTGGACAAATTGAGGTGGAATGTTTTCATGAGTAATAAAGTTGAGAGTGATAATTATTATATTAAATGGTATATTTGTATTACAAATTAATATAAATGCATATAAAAAGTAAATGGATATTTTGATTAATAACCTAACACAAAAATTTAGAATGAAATGCGAATAACAAATTTTGAAGTGCAAATAACAATAGTCATAAATAAAATAAATGTATTGAATCAGCAGCCGCATGAAAGATTCGAAAATAGAATGTTAAATCAGCAGCCGAATGAAAGATTCGAATATAATTAATTAAATTTGAAAATTTGTTTCTTTATAAACGAATGCTTTCATTGTTCATTTTTTTGTTTGCGTTTTAGAAAATGATGTCCAATGCTAATTTGACAAATATAATATTTATTATATAAAAAGAAAAGGACTTTCATAATCACGAATGGGCTATTTTGACATTAAACATTTTGTTGAATGTGAAAAAATTTAAAGTTACAAATAAAATTATACTTATTAGTAAACCATTATTTATCTCATATGTACTATTTTCTTTCCCCCACTTTCTTCTCTTTTAATATAATTTCCTATCACAATCCATAAATTAGTCATATATTTTTGCTAAACTTAATCCCGCAAGCTTATCCCATCAATTCTTTTTAATTGTTGTCTGTTTCAAATTCAATCAGCATATGAATGAGACAAAAAAAGAATGAAGAAACTCCAAACACACTAGAAATAATGTCGAGATCAAGTTATACATATAATTTGCATCTATATTATGATAATTTAAGTTTATACATGTAGGAATAATATGTCACGACAACTAATTTATAAATATAAAATCGACATATAAGTGAGATAAAAAGAAAAGAAAAAACTCCAAACACTACAAGTAATGTGGAGCTCAAATTACACGTATAATTAGCATTTATAGTATAACAATTTAAATTTATGAATGTAGGAACAGTGTACCATAACAATTAATAAATATAAATTAATCTCCAAAGAATTTCTTTCACCCCTCTTTTATAACTTTAATAAATGATGTAGAATGCTGTAGATTTGAGAGGGTTGAGAAAAAAAAAACATTGAGGTTGACCCCTCAACAATGGCCATGCACATGGGGTCCATTGGTCCCCCTTTTGCTGCACATCTTTAATCAACATGTCGCTATATATGTACATTCACTATGTGATCTTCTTGCTTTATTTATTTATTTATTTTATTTATATATGTATCCTCTAATATTTTTCTCTTTGTACTACATGCAATATTGCCTGCCCACAAAGATGCAGCAATTAAATAGAGTGAAAGAAATGTGGTGTTGATTATAAAGCAATATATATGTATGTCCTCTACACAAAGTTCAATGAGGTTGGGATAAAACGAGGGCAAATTGAGTATCCCTATTCTAACCTAATTAATTGGATGGTAACATAATTTTTTTGTTATCATTTTTCAAGAAACAATCACAAAACTTAAATTTATAGGGCAATCATATAGTTTTTGAAAGTTAGGTGAACAACGTCATGTTAGTTTGTTTAAAATTGTCGACTCTTATTGTTCACGGGTGACACGATTAATAATAAGTTATGTAATTACTCAAAAAAAATTTTAAATAATTTTTTATATTTAATTAAAAAATTCATAAAATTATTTTTCAATTTGGAAAATCCATTTGAATTTTTTTTTTTCAAATTCCAAACCATTAATTTGCCTATTTTTTGGATGAAATTACCCATGAATATCTCATGTTAAGAAATTTTTTATGTATTAATATTTCATCTAAATATTTAATTTTTTTTTATCTATATTCACTTATTTTTAATAAAAACTTGAAAATTATTTATGAATTTTAGGAACTTTTAGTCTTTTTCTTTTAATTTCATTTTAAGACTTAAAATTGTATGTTTATGCTGTAATATATATATCTATCTATACTATTATATATAACACAATGGTGTGGGACCTCCAATATGCAATTTTGATTGTAATTTTGGCCAAGTGGCAAATTTTTAGAATTTTGAATTTTTTAATTAAATTCAAATTTTTTATTAATTTTTGATTATTATCCTAACCAATATGATCGTATGTTATCTCTGATTTTCTTTCAACAAATAAATTTAAAATTCAAAAGGTGTTTTATGAGCACCGAATTAAGGACTCCTACAAAAAAGTTATTCTATAAATTCCATCCCATTAAATAAATCAAAACTTATTTATCTCTACTTCCATTCTTCCCCCTCTTCTTCTTCTTCTCCTTCTTCTTCAAGATGACTCTTTTATTCTAAATTTTCAAGTGAACTTTCATTATTTTCTATTAGTATTCATATATTTTTTTCATCTATATTGATTAATTTTTAATATAAACATGAGAAGCATAACATCATGTATAGATGTATTTGTTGCTCAATTATCATTTAAATATTTGTTTTTCTTTCTTTCTTTCTTTTTGTGTGTGTGTGTGTGTGTGTGATGAATAAATGTTTTGTTGATAATAAAAGATATTACAGTAGAATTGTAAATAGATGATCTATATTTAACAATGATAAAGCTAGAAGATTAGAAAGTATTTTTTTTTTCAATTACTTGTAGACCACCTTACTTCTTTTTTCCCTTTATTTTCACATCTGCTTTTTTCTTTTGGGGTTTTGAACCTTTACCAGGATGTGTAAGGTATTTCTTTAAGTTGTAAGTTTTGCTCTTTTTCTTTTTCTTTTTCTTTTTTCTTTCTTTCTTTCTTTTGTCAATTATAATAATTTGGTTTAGTTTGTAATTTATTATAATTCCTTTTTGTTGGGTTAATATTTTTATTCAATATTCTCTAAGTTCATAAGTATTTTTCTTTTCTCTGTTTTGGACCATAAACATCATGTTTGAAAGGTATCTTTTAATTCTAATTTTGGAAATTATTATTGTTATTTTCAATTTCATTATTTTGTTGTGATTTTTATTCATTTTTTTTTATCAAATTAATGCAAATTTTCAAGTTACCTTTGTGTAAATAATGTATGTATAATATATATATATGCACCAATTTTTCACTTTTCATATTTACTTGGTTTTAAGGACTACTTTTTAATTTGTTTTTTCATTTTCATTAATTAATTTAGTTTTATTTATTCATTGCAATTCCTTTTTATTTGATTAATTAAATAACCCAAGTTTCTTTATAAATATTCTATTTTGATGTGTTGCATAATTTTTGTAGTTTTATCCCTATTTATATATATTTTTTTGTATGCAACAAGAATTTTTTAAACAATATTTTATGTATTTTTGAACTGCTTTATGATTTAATATAGAATATTCAAACTAATAAAGAATCTTAGTATTTTGGACCAAATTAATTTTATTACTGAAAGATATTTTGAAATAGTTTAGATTTGTATTTTTTATGTGGAACCACTTGACCCAAATGGAATTAGATCATGACTTGAAATCAAAGTTGTTGATCCTCTACAAGATAAAGTTTGAAGTGGATAAGGTGTTGGTATATAAATATATATATATATATATATTCCCTCATATGTTATGTATGTTGCTCTCTTCACATTAATAATTTTATTTAAAGTACTATAGCATTTTTATTTTAATGAATACTATTAAATATTACTACTTAGCAATTTAAAATAATATTTTCTTTTAAAAATGATAATATTTTTTATAGAATATGAAAAATTGTAATAACTTATCTGTGAAATCACAAAAAATTAGCTGCATATTTATATTTTTTTGATTTATTAGTTAAGTGAATATATCATGCATAGCACGGGGTTTACGCTAGTATATATATATATATATATTAAAGAAATATATTCTTTCAAAAATTTTAATTTATTAAAGTTAAAATCATCATAGATATAAATACAAATTAATTTAGATAATTTAAAGAAAATTTTTTTATTAAAAAAGTTAATTCATTAAGTTTCTTAGTTTAATAAGTCAAGATCAAAGTAAAGAAATGTGATAAGTTAAGGGTAATTCAGTCAAAAAAATTAATTGTTGGATGTTTGGGAGTAAAAAGTTGATGTGATAAGTATTTTGTTATTAAAAAGTGTTTTAATGGGTTTTTCAGATATTAAAATATATTTAAAGGGGTTCTTAGTAATTTTATCCAATAAATTTTATGAAATTTTGAAGTAATGATGTTTACAAAGATACGTATTTGATATTTCTCTGCAATTATGATTAGAAATCAAAATGAATTGGAAAGGGGGTAGGAGAAGAAAGAGTGAAAAAGTTGGTTTCTAAAAGTCCTATTTATCCTATAATAATTAGAGAGAAGGAAATTTTTATTGATTTTGATGTGTAATTTTATTTTATTTTTTTCAGATTGCTAATAAAGCTAACACTCTGGAAATTTCAAGATTCAGACTCCAATTTTACCATTTGTTACATCAAGTTAATTTTTCACTCACTTTTTGACAATAGATTAACTTTTAAGTATCAATTATAGCCCACTAATACCCCAACAAATCACATCAAATAGATGCAAATGATACAAGCTTATACCTAAAACGAGTCATTTGCGCCATCATGAGCTACCTAATGAATCAATAAAAGTAAGTTCTCATCACAACAAACAACAGCTTGCTTAATCAAAAAAAGAAAAAAATATTATTAATTTTTCTGATCAAATTGTTTAGGTTACTGAGATATTGGCTAAGAGAATGTTTGGCTAACTTATTTAGCAGATGTTATAAAATTGTCACAACTTAAAAAATACTTTTGAAATTTATAAGATACTCGATCCTATTTTTCAAAATATTATTTTATAAAATAAGCTCTAGTTGTGTTTGAATAAAATAAGATTAAGCCTATCATGTATTAATAATGATAATCTTGTAAATGATATTATTAAAAGTAAAAGAGCTTTATAATTAGATTCTAACATCGTATCTTAAAAGTTGACCAGGTCATTTTTTTAAATATTACTATTTTATAATTTTTTATAAGTATTGAAATATCTTGTTAGATGTTTTGAGAAGCTTACTCACATTAACACTCTTTAAGTTATAAGATTAAGATCCTAAAACTTTATAATTAAGAGGGTCTTTGGTTCAATATGTTTAGAAGATTTTATAAACTCCTATATTTTATAAGATGTTTATACGAGATCTTATATTAAAAATGAACCTTTGAAGTATTCGAATAAAATAAGATTTTGAAACTTATAAGATATTGATAATAAATGAAGTATATAATCGAAAATTTTAAGAAAAATATTAAAAATAAATCAAGAATTATTTTTAAAAAGAAAAAAGGAAAAAGAGTTCATAAGTTATTAATACCTTTTTTGAAAATTTATAAGTTCTTCTTTTTGAAAAAATAAATTATGAAATAGTACTTTATAGCAGCTAATAAGCACTCAAATATTTTATAAGATGTTTTAAAAAGTTCATAAACTCACCCAAACACCCTTTACGAGGTATTATACGGTCAGAGCAGCACTTGTATGTAGATATTTATCTATTGCGATAATAGTTTATTGCTATAAAATTTGTAACTTAATTTAGATAATATATATTAGTCTTAATATCTTCGCATAGCGAATAATGTAATCGATTGTTTCTATTGAATTTACAAAATTCAAATCACTTGATTTAATAATTATAGTTAGTTGGTTAGTGAAAACAATCAGATCACTTAGTTTAATAATTACAGTTGGTTGAATTTGGGATCAATATAGTTGTAAAAGTTAACAAACAAAATAGCACTGAAAAGGCCTTTTTGATGAATCTTGATATTCGATCACACTAGCAACAGTCTCAAGCCATTTGAATTTATTAAATAGAAGAATAACATCGATTAATAATTAAATAATTCAAAAATAAAAATGTTGTATTTTTAGTTCCACAATAAAATTGTATGTGTGTAGTGTTAGCCCTAGAAACTGATACTTAACCATTTTTAGCTCAAATTTCACAATTTTTCTAACACTTTTGGTCCTCTACCGTTAAATATTGGCAGAAACTATTAGAATGAAAAGGACTAATTACCTATAAAGTCCTAAAATTTGGTTCATAATACAACTTGGTCTCATAGCTTGACTATTCTTGACCTCGGTCGAACCCATTGGTTTCTCAACCGCACAAGTCGATTAACCAAAAGGTAGGCGGGCTCGATATGGAGGAGCCTCTCGTAACCAGGCACATCCAATCCTCTCATCATATTGAGGCAAGACGCAACAACATTAAATGTGTTATTTGTTCACACGCCATTAGTCATTCTTTGCATTAAATGCAGCCGAACCAAAATGTTGTCCGTATAAACTACTCCGTTAGCCGATCACCTCCATATTAATTAGCAAAGATACACTCCAACCAAGGGTGTGGTGATTAGCCAACCCTAAAAAGACCTCAAAAGCCCTTATACACAGAAAAGAAGCCTCATTAGGTTATAGGGAGAAGATCGTCCCTTCGACCTTTCTTTCCACTCAGATGATGGGAACTATAAATAACCCCATTCAATGGCCTTTGAGGTATTTACATAAGCCCTTACTCTGCAGTTTTACCCTTCGGCAGGGTATATACTAACTTAAGCATCAAAGTGTTTTAGCCAGGGGCTATCTCGGCAAGCCTAACATGTCTTTATTAGTTTTAGGACTCGACCAACACCTCATCTGCATCCTGAACTCTGAGAAGGTTAGGATGATTGACATAGCTTCCTAATACATTTCAAAGGTGGCTCTACCTTTAGCTGAGAAAGGCGACCGCTTTAGGCCTCCAAATTTCAAAGGCCTCACATATATATATATATATATTTTCTCTTGTATATCTTAGGCCTCAAAATGGAAAATATAAAGCTTATTCTTTGTAACACCCCGAATTTTAAAATCTTGAAATATAGAAAAATGTGAAATTGATAAAGCTAGATTAATTTTGGGTTTGATTTAGTTACAATCTAGAATTAAATATTTATAACCTAGGGTTTGAATTGTAAATAAGAAAAGGACTCGATTTCACAAAATTATAAAGTTTAGGGGGTCAATGTGAGTGAATTAAAAGTATGAGGACTTTAGAATAATTAAATTTGGACCCAGTTGCCCAGAAACGAGAATGCTAGTGGTCAATGTGCAAGAGTTAAAAGTTGAAGGTTTAATTAAACTATGGGGACTAAAGTGAAGGCAGTTTAAAAGCTTAGGGGTCTAATTGAAAGTAGTGAGAAAGTTTGGGGGTCAAAGTGAAGAAGTTGGAAAATATTATATATATATATATAGGATTAAGGACGAAATCATGTTTAATTTTCAAAAACTACCCCAGACATGCCCTAGTGGCGAATCGCCTGAAAACTATTGGAAAACACCAAACCAATCCAATGAAAAACTAGTTCTCAGCTCAACGATTTCAACCATACCAAAAGCCCTTTGAAACACAGAAGGAATCACTGGGAAAATGAAAGCTACGGCGAGCTACGATCGTGGTGGTTCTAGCGGTGGGAACTGGACAAACTTTGGTGGGTTTTGATTGCGAGCTCATGGATAAGTCCATGGTAGCGTTAATTTGGTGTTTCAGTTAGTGTTGGAGATGGAATTAGAGGTGGTTGCGGGGCGACGACGCTAGGGTTGCCACAGGTTGAGACGTTAAATTGACTAGCTTTCCAACGTCAAAACTAAAAATTATTTTGGGGTTTTTGCTCGTCTCAATGATGCGCACAAGATGGTGGTGGTTATCCTCACCTCCGATGGTGGCGTGTGGTGGTCCAGCGGTGGCGCGTGAACATATTTTGGACAATTTGTAGAGAACTAAATTATGGACTTGTCTAGGCCACTATCAACTTGGAATTGGATCCCGATTAGATCTAATTTTGGTAAATTTTATATCAAATATTCATTCGATTGATTTTTACAATTTCAATTAAATATTTATTAAATTGAGAGTATCAAATTATAATTTGATTCAAGTTGACAATTTAATATTGCAAGTATTAAACTAAGGATTACTTATATGAGCTAAGCTCAGTAAATTAAGAAATATTGATTTGAATCTATCCCTGGACTTGATAACCTGACCTGGTATAAATGAGGAAAGATCGAGCTTAATTTGAAGATCAAATTGTCGGGATGGTAGCACGAAAATAAATTATTGGACTTGGACCTAATAGACCTCGAAAACCCAATTGATTTAAGAACCTGGACCCTCATCTAGTACTGTAACATAAGTGAAGTGATAACAAAGCTTGTTGGAGATAGCCACTCAAGAATTAGTACATTTAAATGTCTTATGTATTTAGAGATAAAACCAAGATTATTGGGGTTGTGTCAGAATAATCTGAAGTTTGATAAAGACATTAGTTACATTTATATTTAAGATTTAGAGGATTAATAGGATAATAACTCGGGTTATCTTATGACCGTTCTCGGTCCGACTAGGAATCCAGGACCAGAGCGATCGTATGACTAGGAATTCCTCTACATTTCCCAGGTGAGTCTATACTCAATAATATGAGATTTCTTTGCTGGGGAAAGAGCATATATACTTGTTATATATTCTGGTCACTTGAGTCCTTTCAATCTACGTGTTTAGAAATGTACCACACATTGCCACTTTATGCTAATTATGATTCTTATTGAATTTTAATTATATCATTTTGCCTAAAACTGGCGATTGTGTGATGTAAACTGAAAAAATGGATTTCAAAATATATTTTTTACCTTCGCCATGTCTATCTTGGAATAATCCTAGGGCTAATTTAGTGATTACTTACTTATTATGGCGAATTGATGTGTTATTTAAATTGATGTTGGACATGCTATATGAGATATATGAATATGATTAATACCTTTGGGGGTGGGCCCTGGGATCAGTTATGGAATATGACTGGGCAGAACGGACCGTCGGTGACTATCTTTTGACTAATACCCGTACATATTGTACATATGACCTAGTCTCATAGCTAGTTGGAGGTAGTTTTCTATGAACCGGTAAGGCATGTGGCTAGCCATGCCTAGCGTTTGTTTGTAAGTATCTGCGCTGGTTACTCAAAAACTTGGAGGAATAAGAATTTTCATGTTTTCGAAAGTAAAGTGACAAGGTAGAAGAACCACCAACATTAAGATTTTGAAAGCGTTTATTTATTTATTTTTGATTAATTTTGCCAGTCTTATGTATTCCTTAAAGAAAATATATTGACTCTTTGATCACACTTGAAATTCGAAATTTTACAAAAAGGCGGTGAGTTTTGTGAAGTTTCATCATTGGTATTGGATAGTGGTGATATGGAACACTTTAAACTTTGACTAAAATCTTCTCTCATAACTTCTGAAAACTTTAATACTTCTACTTGTTTGCTATATAGTATTTGAGAAATTGTTATTATGTTGTTATTGTTGGAATAACTCACTAAGTCATTCAAACTTACATTGTTTTATTGTGATCTTCTGTTCTTTACCCAGATAAGAATGAGTAACGAGGATAGACTAACCCAAGCAACACATAAGGTAATGAGGATGATAGAAGTGCTAAGTGTGATTTATGATATTTCGGTTCATAGTTGAACATTTGATAGATGTTGCTTATAGAAATCAAATACTTTGGATTTTGAGAAATGAATTTTCTATTATTCAGAAAGCTTGTGATATAGAATAGGTAGCACCTCGAACGGGAGAAAAAGCCTCCCGATCAGGGCGTTACAGAGCTGGTATCAGAGCTTAGGTTTGAAAACCTGAGCTATGCTAGGATATGATCCTCATAATATGAAAGGTTTGATTAGTGGAGAGTAAGCTTGATTATTAAATTTGAATGATACATTACAGTTTTGGTTAGTGGAGATTAAGCATGATTCTGGAATTTGGCTAACACATGAATTTTTAGGATAATGTTCGATCCGGAGGATGTGAAGGGTTATGGTTGGGCGGTCGACTAATGTATAATCCGTAACTCCTAAGGTATGGAGCATGTGACTTCTTATGTTTGGAAGGAGTAACATGCTTGGGGACTTATATTAGGTATGAACTTATTTGAGAGCACTCTGATCGGGGTGAGAATCGATGATCGTTTTAGATAAAGCTTAATTGAACAAGCAGAAGATTTTTTAGAGTGATATTTTGGACATAAAAGTATCTTGTGACGTTGATGATATGACTATTTGGGAAGTAGTATATTGATAACTCGGATTTTCTTGGAATACAGAACATTAGGATTAATGGAGGCTAAGATCGACATGAAATTTCGGCTAGGACGTGAACTTCTGGGATATTGCTTGATATCAAAGAATAAAGGATAGATCTTGGAATGGCCAGCTAATATCTAGTCCGTTATTCTTGAGATGTCAAGCATATGACTCTAGTAATGTCTGGTGGAATAATATTCTTGGTATCACATTGTAGTGTTAGTATATTTGTGACAAAGGAACTTGAGAAGCCAAGGATCATTTTGGAATAATATGTACTTTGGTTATAAGTTTGGTTAAGGCCATAGGCCCATAGGGTATTGTTCTTTCAAATAAATCAATACTTCAGCTATGGAGTTGATTGGTAATTGCGTCATGGTATTTGAGAGAGAGAGAAATAGTATTTCCCATAAGGAAATCTTTTAAGAAAAACATGACTGATATATGTGTATGGTTATGATTTTAATGTTTGGGGCAACTAGCTCATAAATAGTAAGAAAGCTCATTAGTATGGGCACAAAGTGACAATAAACAAAACGAGAGAGAAATTGCCTATAAGAATGAAGTTGTAAAGAGAACATTGTGACTTGAGGAAAAGGGGATAACATTTGTTGAAGAATGCAGAGGACATCTAGAGTTAATACTGGAGCCTTAAAGGAAAATATCAGGTAGGGATATAGGAGTCAATGAAGAAGGATTTGAAGGGATCAAATGGAAATGATAGGATATAAGGACTGCTATTGGAACCTTGGTGAAAAGGATAGTGGTGAAGGATAGGGACTATTACACTGAGATACTATAATCGATTATAATTGAAAAATACATGAGACTTGTAATTGGAAAATAAAGGATAAAGATTCATATTTGGAAATGAGAAACCTTATCAAAACTCTTGACAATAGAGAACTAGAATCTTAAGTTATAGAGATTGAAATAGTCTAGAACACGAATAAGCACATCCATAAGAGCAACTCATTATTGCACATCCATATATTAGATATGATTCAATAACTAATTGTAACACCCCGAATTTTAAAATCCTGAAATATGGGAAAATATAAAATCGATAAGTTTGGCTAGATTAATTTTGGGTTTGATTTAGTTACAATCTAGAATTAAATAATTATAAGAAAAAAGCCAGAAAATAACACCGCAGTTAGTTTCCTCTAGCTGAGAGGAGCATAACCATACTCAGCTTGACCAAAACCACCAAAGGAATTGGTTGGAAAATGAAAACCGACGAAGACGGGAAGTGGGTTTGGCAGTTCTTTGGTGTATGGCGGCAGGTTTTAGGTAGGCTTAGGTAGGTTTTGGTCATGAGCTTATGGGTAAGGTGATGGTGGAACTAATTTAGTGAAACCGCAAGCCGCAACGGAGGAATTTGAGGTGGCGCGAGGGTTTTGTGGTGGGCTTAGGCGGTTAGTTGATTGGTGTAGAAGCATTGGAATTGAAAATTGATTAGGGGCTTTTGTTTGCCTCGATGAGGCGCACCTCTGGGTGGTGGTGGCTTCCATATTCAGTAGTAGAGCACAGCGGTGGCGCTACGGTAGCAGTCTAATAGTGGGCTCAAAATGCAATTTTGAGTTCGTTAGGACCATTCCTGACTTGAGATTGAATCTCGATTCGATCTAATTTGGGTAATTTTTAATAATCAAATTTTAATTCGATTAATTTGTTAAATGTAATTGAATTTTCAGATCGAAGTCTAATTACCTCATGTACTAAGATTATTAAACTATAGTTTGGCCTAAGTTATGAATTAATCTTATAATTATTATAGTGTTGAACCTAATACTTGGATCGATACCGTTAGGACTTTAAGTAAGATTTTAACAACTTATTTACCAACTTGTTGAGTTAAGGACAGTGATATGTGATTATTTTAAATATCTGAGTGAACATGGAACTTGATAAGGACATTTAAGCACATTAAGAATTATGATCACAATGCTAGTTAGGTTATTTTATTCTGAACTTTGAATTGATTAGGAAACGAGGACATGGACTCTCCAAACAACTAAGGATTACCATGTTCAACTGTCTTAAGTATCTAGATATGAAATCTAATCACCATAGAATTATATCAGAATAACCCAGAGTTTGGCAAAGATGTTAACTCTATTTGTATGTAAGATTTAGAGGATTGATAAGATGACAACTTAGGTTATCTTATGAAAGTTCTCGGTTTGACTAGAAAGCCAGGACTTGAGCGATCATACAACTAGGAATTCCTCTACATTTACTAGATGAGTTACACTAAATAATATGAGATTTTCTTACTGGGAAAAGAACATATATACTCATTATATATCCTGGTTGCTTGATTCCTTCCAATCTACATGTTGAGAAACTCACCACACATCGCCCTTTACACTAAATATGACCCTTATTTGATTATGATTTATGATCCTATGTGAAATTAGCAATTGTGTATGGAAAACGGATTTTGAAATACATGTTCTAATCTTTCCATGACTATAGCCTTGATATGAATTCGATTTAATTGCTTGCTTGCTTGCTTATCATGGTAGATTGATGTGTTATTTAAATTGTTGTTGGACATGCTATATGACATATATGAATACAATTAATACCCTTGGGGGTGGGCCCTATGATCAATTATGAAATATGGCTGGGCGAAACGGACGACAGTGACAGATCGTTCGGTTGATACCCGTACGCGATGTACATATAATCCTTACTCATAGACCAGCTGGAGGTAGCCATCTAGAGTGAGATAATGCATGCAGCTAGCCATGCCTAACGTATGTTTGTAAGTATCCGAGCGGATATCACTCGAAACTTGGAGGAGTAAGGATTTTCCTATTTTTGAAAGTGGAGTGATAGGGTAGGAGAACCGCCAATAGCTTTTACTTGAAATTATTTGCTAAATTATAATTAGTTAATTTCTTAGCTTGATGTTTACACTTTGAAACTCAAATATTTGTGAAGTCTCATCACCAATGTGGGATGGTGGTAGGATAGATCACTTAAAACTTTGACTAAAATCTTCTCTCACAATTTATGAAAATTTTAATGCCTCTATATGCCTCTTATATAATATCTGTGAAATTGTCATTCTATTTTCATCGCTACGATATCTTACTAAGTCATTCAAACTTACGTTGTTTGTACTGTTTCTTTTCGTTCTTTACCTCAGATAGGGCCGAGTGACGATGATAGACTAACCTAGGTGATACATAGGGTAATAAAGATGGTAAAAGAGCTGCATGTGATTTATGATGTTTCGATTTATAGTCGTACCTATGTTGGATGTCGCTTGTAGAATTAAGTACTTTGGATGTTAAGAAATGTATTTTTTGTTATCCAGGAAACTTATGGAATAGAATTAGTAGCATCCCATTTGAAAACAGGCACCTCCCGGTCGGGGCGCTACAGAGGTGGTATCAAAGCTTAGGCTTGAAAACGTGAGTTGCGCTAGGATATGATCTTCAGAATATAAACAGTTTGATTAGTGGAGAGTAAGCTTGATTCTAAGATTTGAATGAGATATGAAAGTTTTGGCTAATGAAGATTAAGCTAGACTCTGAAATCTTATTAGGACATGAATTTTTGGGATAATGTTTGATTCGAAAAACGTGAAGGGTTATGTTGGGCGTGCGACTAATGTATACTTCATAACTCCTAAGGTATCGAGCATGTGACTTTTTGTATTTGGAGGGAGTAATAAGCTTAGGTACTTGCATTAAATATGAATTTATTTGAGAGCACTCTAATTAGGGTGAGAATTGATTATCGTTTTAGATAAAGCTAAATTGAATAAGCAGAAGATCTTTTAGAGTGTATTTTGGACATAAAAGTACCTTGTGATGCAGATGATATGACTATTTGGGAAGTGGTATGCCGATAACTTGAATCTTCCTAGAATATGGAACATTGGGATTAAAGGGGACTAAGACTGACATGAAAATATGGCTAGGATGTGAACTTTTGGGATATTACTTGATATCAAAAAAGTAAAGGATTGGTGTTGGAATAGCCAGCCAATACCTAGTCCATTATCCTTGAGATGTCAAGCATACGACTTTAGTGATATCTGGTGGGATAATATTCTTGGTATTATATTGTGGTGTCGATGTATTTGTGATAATGGAACTTTGAAAGTCAAGGATCATTTGGGAATAATATGTATTTTGGCTTCTATATATGGTTGAGGCCATAAGACCCATAGGGTATTGCTGCTTCAAGGAAATCAATACTTCAATTACAAAGTTAATTGGTATAATTGTGTCATGGTATTGGAGGGAGAAATAAGGAATATTTCCCATGAGAAAATCTTCTAAAGAAAATATGACTGATAGGTATGTATGGTTATGATTTAAATGTTTGGAGAAATTAGCTCATAAATATTAAGGAAGCCCATTTAGTATGAGCACAAGGTGATAGTAAATCAAAACAAGAGAAAGGTTGCTTATAAGAATGAAGTTGTAGAGAAGACATTGTGACATGAGGAGAAGGGGATAATGTTTGTTAAAGAATATAGAAGACCTCTAGAGTTAGTACTGGAAGCTTAAAGGAAAATATTAGGTAGGGATATGGAAATCAATGAAGAAGGATTTGAAGGGATCCAATGGAAATGGTAGGATATAGGGACCGCTATGGGAACCTTGGGAAAAAGGGTAGTGATGAAGGAAGGAGACTGTTATATTGATACATTGTAGTTAATTACCAAAATTGAAAAGACATAAGACTTGTAACTACGAAATAAAAGATAAAGATTCGTGTTTGGAAATGAGAAATCCTATCTAAACTCTTGAAAACAGAAAACTAGAATCTTAAGTTATAGAGATTAAAATAATATAAAACCTGAATAAGTATACCTATAGGGGCAACTTGTTACCGTACATCCATATATTAGACATGATTGAATAGATAACCTAATTGATACTATGATGGATAAAGCTAGCGTTCTTACCACAGACTAAAACTATCAATTGGATCAAATAAAAACCTTAATACCTTTAAGAATAAGATTCGTACACACACTGCTAGAATTGCAGGTAAGGCTCATGTGTAGTTAAAAATAGACATACTAACTGAACTCCACAAAGTTTTACACCCTATTTTTGTATCCCGTAGTTTCAAAAATGAAATAGCGACTCTAATGTTGATATAACATTTAATAAATCGAATAAAAAAAGTTCCAGTACTCTTAAAGAATTAGATAGACATATATATACACATATACATATATATATTCGGCACCTTGTGGATAAGCGTAATTGTATGCACGGATTTGAAATTCTAGGAATCATATCCATAATCAAGTACTTTACACTCTGCAACACGATAGCAACTTTAGTACTATTAGGAATATCTCGAGTTGTACGAAAGATACTTCACTGCTCCAGGATTAGTTCAAAAGTCCAGAATCTTAATGCGCCAGAAGACATAAACATGGATCGATATGTTACAACGGACAATTGCCATTAATAGACTCAACCCATTCGTATACCACAATGCAAGCACCACGAGCGAAAACACTCGGGAAAAGATAGATAGCGACGCCAACTCCTTTACAATAATCTCATGTATAGGTTATAAATTAAGATAATATAGGATAGGATCCTGGTTGTAGCAAACCAATGTCTATATAGTTAATTAATAAACAAGGCTAGATCGAGGAACTTTAAAAAGTACTATAAGGGACTTTGTGGGAAACATCTCACATAATTTCTTGGGATTCAGCCACCATAATTTATGAGAGAATTAGTGACTAGAACATAAGGACATTGATTGAAATGAAAGAGAATCCTTTAAGTATCAAGAAAAGTCCAAGTATCATGCACAAAGACTTATGGGATAACATTAAGAACTAAATGGGCCTTTTTGAACATGGAATCTAGATGCCTCTTTATATAAGCTACATGGTCTAGGGTGAAAATTTATAATTACCTTAAGGATAAGCCAACATACATTAAGAATAAATATAATGAGAATTGCCATCTGTCATGATAAGAGTGCCATGAATTAAATTAATTTCATTTAGATTGACCAACGATTTAGCAACATTTAAAGGGTGATGTACATGGTGTTCTGATTTATTAGGTTAGTTTCTAACAATTTTCTTAAGGATATCTAATATATTCAAAAAGGAAAAAAAATGCTCTATTGCAGTTACGCTCAAAGTCGACAATGCCTATAGGAATACAAACTATATGTTAGTGTAACTAGTTAAGTATTGGTTGAGGGAGATGAATAGTCAAGGGTGTATAACACCATGAGAAAACAACCGAGTAATCTTTATCAATGTCATAGTCACTCAGAAATAGCTAAGGAATATGTCAGAAATGCAAAACCCACTAGGTTATGCCAAATTAATGCCAGTTACCAAACTACCAAAATCGAACACTAAGAGAGAACACTCTAATTAAAATGTATAGAAAGAGATAGACGTTGATACCAAGTCCTTAATCCAATTTCATGAATAGATTATAGAGAAAGGAGGCAGAAGATGAAATCTAATTGTAAGGAAATGTTGCTTTTGTGGATAGTGATAAACATGACTAGACTAGTAATTATGAAAACATCGTAAAAGACCTTATAGAGAATGCTACGGATATTTGAAATCTATTCACCAAAGGTTATGAGAAGACTAGTAATTAAAACATAAGGGCCTCAATTAAAAATGTGAAAGAATCCTCTGAGTGCCAAGAAATAGACCATGGGTTATTGATACCAATTTGGGAGATATTAATAAGAATCGAACTAGTCCATTAAGTGCCAAACCGAAACACCTTGCTCCTGCAAACTAATTAGCTTAGTGTAGAATGTAAAGTTTATTTAATGTTGAACTAAGTTGAGAATGTTCTTAGTTAGAAGGTGGTGGAAAAGGTATATTGGGAATTACTCCTTATTCATAATATAGGTACTATGGGCTAAAACAATGTCATTTGGGTGATTAGGATCCTACAACATTTGCAGACATGATATACAGGATGTTTTGATTTATAAGATCAAGTTCCAACAATTCTACTAGGGACATTTGATGAACTTGGGATTGAGGGAAGAGTCATACTACATTTACACTTGAGATTATGGAGGCCCACTGGAATACCAAGTATGTGTCAAGTAATAATCTGAGTATCAATTGGGAAGAAAGTAAATACAAAGGTGTGTAACCTAATGGGCAATAGCGAAATGACCTTACTAAAACCAAGATCTTTAGACGATTGAAGACAAATGGGAGATAGGTCAGAAATACAAAGTCCTTTTGGTTTGGCTCGTCAATATCACATGTGCATTCGAGATTTTATTAGATAGTGGATATGTTGATTCACTTAAATAAGAAGAAATGACAGTCTTAATATGTGGGGAAAGATATGAAGAGATCCTATGAAATAAAGAAGAGAATTAGCTTGTGCTAGTTGTTATTTCACTTATAGAATGTACAGAATTATTCTATACGTCTATGCTCTCACCAAAGGTTAAATTGCAAGAAAAGGATTATAGTTACCCTGAAAGTGGAATTATTTCCTTAAGAATATGTGACTTGTCGCTTTAGGTTGCCTCATTAAAATAAAATCTCTCTCTTGGGGGCTAATGGAATTTCCTGGAAAAATATAGATTATAGTGCATTATTTAAGTATAAACATCCGAATTGAAAGAACAAGAGGAATAACATTATATATCCCAACTACATTGATGAGGTTCTATTTGAAATTGGGATATTGCAAAGCATAGGATTCCTTAAGAGAAATAGGATTTGATCTTACCAAAGTTGGGGCTACGGTAAGCTGAAAAAGATTAGAGAAAATGTCATATACAAACGTTTCTTAGGCTTTGACAATTTGTGTCAAATATGCTCTTCGTAAGGTCGTAGATTCGCTGATTGAAATAATTAAATAGGGCTAATCTTTGAACAAATGGAAACCTGTAGAGAATTTTGAGAATTAAAGAGATGGATTAATCTTGGTACTAGTTTTACCCTTCTTTGGGAAATTTAAGAAAATATGAAATATGCCTATGCCTTGAAATGAAAATGGGGTCATTGGGAAATGATCTCACATACCTTGGAAATACTTGAGACATAGGAACATATGATCTTGTTGGACCTAGGATATGGAAGGCAACTCCAAATGTATGATGAAATATGAAATGCTCAAGTGAGTGGGAGTAGATGAAGAAACTTACAACAATGATTCTCAATTAAAAGGATTTCCACTTTTCTACGACAAGTAAGAATCACTCGAGATTGGAGAAAAGAATATGTGGAACCTATTGTATTGAAAGAGATAGAAAACCGCAACAAAATTATTCTTGGGAATAATAAAACGGTAAGTGATGACACTACGAGATCTTTCATGTGCTATAGAGGAATCTTTGGACCAAATTCCCTTAGGGGGGACGAGTTGAAGCACCCTGAATTTTAAAATCCTGAAAACATGAGAAAATGTGAACTTGATAAGTTTGGCTAGATTAATTTTAGGTTTGATTTAGTTATAATCTAGACTTAAATATTTGTAACATATGGTTTGAATTGTAAATAAGAGAAGGACTTGATTATACAAAATTATAAATCTAGAGGATCAATATGAGTGAATTAAAAGTTTGAGGACTTCAGAATAATTAAATTTGGACCCAATGGCCCGAAAATAGAAATGTTAGGGGTTAATGTGTGAGAGATAAAAGCTGAAGGACTCAGTTGAAGCTCAGGGACAAAAGTGAAGGTTGTTTAAAAGTTTTGGGGCTAATGTGAAGTCGGCCAAAAGTATTGGAGTCAATCTGTAAAGTGTAGAAAATATTTTTATATATATAACCTAAGGACTAATTTTTATCTAATTTGCAAAACTAGCCCTACTTCTTACTCGACGTGCAAAGTAATGAAAAATGACCAAAAAAACCCTAAAACAACACTGCAATTTGTTTCCTCTAGCTGAGAGGAGCATAACCATACCTAGCTTGACCAAAACCACCAAAGGAATTGGTCAAAAAATGAAAAACGATGCGGATGGGAGGCAGGTTTGGTGCTTCTCTAGCGTACAACGGCGGGTTTTAGGTAGGCTTAGGTGGATTTTGGTTGCGAGCTTATGGGCAAGGTGATGGTGGAACCAATTTAGTGAAACCATGAGTGAAAGTGGAGGAATTTGAAGTGGTGGCTGATGGTGGCGTAAGGATTTCGTGGTGGGTTTAGGCGGCCAAATGTCCGGTGTAGGAGCGTTGGAATTGAAAATTAATTGGGGAATTTTGTTGGCCTTTGCGAGGTACACCTGTTGGTGGTGGTGGCCTCCATCTTCGGCGGCGGCGCTGCATAGGTAGCTAACAGTGGGCTCAAAATACGATTTTGTGTCCGTCGGGGCTATTCCCGACTTGAGATTGGATCTCAATTTGCTACAATTTTGGTAATTTTTAATAATGAAATTTTAATTCTATTAATTTGTTAAATGTAGTTGAATTTTCAGATCGAAGTCTAATTACCATATGAACTAAGATTATTAAACTATAGTTTGGCCCAAGTTATGAATTAATCTTATAATTATTATAGTGTTAAATCTAATACTCGAATGGATACCGTTAGGACCTTAAGTAAGATTTTAACAACTTGTTTACCGACTTGTCGAGTTAAGGACAGTGATATGTGATTATTATAAATATCTAAGTGAACATGGAACTTGATAAGGACATTTAAGTACATTAAGAATTTTGATCACAATGTTAGTTTAGGTTATTTTATTCTGAACTTTGATTTGAATAGGAAACAAAGACATGAACTCTCCAAACAACTAAGGATTACCATGTTCAACTTTCTTATGTACTTGGATATGAAATCCGATCACTATAATTATATCAGAATAACCTAGAGTTTGACAAAGACGTTAACTCTATTTATATGTAAGATTTAGAGGACTGATAGGATGATAACTCGAGTTATCTTATAACAGTTCTCGGCTTGACTCGAAAGCCAGGACCTGAGCGACCATACAAATAGTAATTCCTCTGCATTTTTCAGGTGAGTTATACTCAATAATATGAGATTTTCTTGCTAGGAAAAGAACAAATATTCTTGTTATATATCCTGGTTGCTTGATTGCTTCCAATCTATGTGTTGAGAAACTCACCACACATCGCTGTTTACCCCGAATATGACCCTTATTTGATTATGAGTTATGATCCTATGTGAAATTAGCAATTGTGTGTGAAAAATAGATTCCGAAATACACGTTCTAATCTTGCCATGACTACTGCCTTGAGATGAATTTGATATTAATTAGTTGATTGATTGCTTGCTTATCATGGCAGATTGACGTGTTATTTAAATTGTTGTTGGACATGCTATATGACATATATGAATATGATTAATACCCTTGGGAGTGGGCCCTATGATCGATTATGAAAGACAACTGGGTGGAACGATCCGCGGTGAAAGATCTTTCGACTGATACCCATACGCGATGTATATATAATCCCTACTCATAGACCAGCTGAAGGTAGCTGTCTAGAGCAGGATAAGAAATGTGGCTAGCCATACCTAGCGTATGTTTGTAAGTCTCTGAGCCATTATCACTTGAAACTTGGAGGAATAAAGATTTTCCTAGTTTCAAATGTGGAGTGGCAAGGTAGGAGAACCACCAACAGCTTTTACTTGAAATTGTTTGCTAAATTATAATTAGTTAACTTCTCAGCTTAATGTTTACGCTTTGAAACTCAAATATTTGTGAGGTTTCATCCTCGATATGGGATGATGGTAGGGTGGATCATTTGAAACTTTGACTAAAATCTTCTCACAATTTCTGAAAATTGTAATGCCTCTATATGCCTTTTATATAATATCCGTGAAATTATCTTTCTATTGTCATCGCTATGATATCTCACTGAGTCATCCGGACTTACCTTATTTGTACTGTTTCTTTTCGGTCTTTACCCCAGATGAGGACAAGTGACGAAGATTGACAAACCCAAGTGATACATAAGGTAATAAAGATGGTAAAAGAGTTGTGCGTGATTTATGATACTTTGGTTTATAGTTGTACCTCTGTTGGATGTCGCTAGTAGAAATTAAGTACTTTGGATTTTCAGAAATGTATTTTTTGTTATCCAGGAGACTTGTGGTATAGAATTAGTAGCATCCCAATCGGTAGCAGACACCTCTCGATCGGGGCGCAACAATAATCTTAGTGATAATATGATAGATAAAACTAGCTTTTCTCACCACAAACTAAAATAATCAATTGGATCAAATAAAAATCTTAATACCTTTAAGAATAAGATTTGTATATACATGCTGATAGAACTGCAGGTATGGCTCTTGTATGGTTAAAAACAGACATACTAACTGAACTCCACAAAGTCTTACACCCCATTTTGCTATCCAGTAGCTTTAGAAATGAAATAGTGATTCTCGCGATGATTTACCAGTTAATAAGTTTAATAAAGAAAGTTCCAGTGCTCTTAAAGAACTAGATAGACATATATATATTTTTGGTAGCTCGTATATGTAATACCTTAGAATTTCATAATTACTTTATCCTATGTTTACCCATAATTTCGCTAAATTTATTTATTATTGTTATATCGGTTAGAAGATGACATATATATTTGATAAAACAAAAATAAAAATAATATTACAATTTTCTTATACAAAAATTATATTATTACTAGGAGAGGAATTATAATAAAGTGGTCAAATTAATTATAGGGTTATCTTATTCCTAGGAGATTAGTAATTAGAGTTCCAACTAAAATAAAACATTTTTCCCACACATATAGTCCCAACACTCTAAAACCCTAGCCACATAATCAAATTTCTAAATAAAAAAAAAAAAGGTGGAGAGAAATGAAAAAAGGGAAAAGAAAGAAGTAGTCGGTAGACCAAAAATTCTCTGAGGAACATCATACAATCGGTAGCAGGGTTGTGGGAATAGGAAAGGTAATTTCTTCCTTTGATTGCACTTACTTCAATTGATTTCCCTATTTCATATATACATGAAGAAAATCGAGGGTGCAAGATAGAAATTCTGAAGGAATTTGATTTATGTGTTCCTTGTAGCCACAATTGTTGACCAAGAATTTCAATTCGAAAGTCTATTTTTTTGCCCTTTTCGTGTCAATTTGCCATAGTATGTTAACATGTATTGCCCAATTTGTAATTATAGAATGCTAATTTTGATTGGAGATTAATTTTCCAAATAGGCATTATTTTTGACCAAAAATAGGCTAATTTTGAGTTTGAATTCACCACATTTTTTGCTACAAGTGTTGGTTTGTTAATTACCAAAGCCGCAATTGTTGACTTGTTAAAAAAAATTAATAATGTTCATTGAGTTGTCAAGTTGTCTTTGATACCTAACTGGGCCGTGTGATTCAAGAGTGATTCAAAGCATATCTTGGAGATTAATTATGTGCTGATGGGTTGTTTTGTTTTTGGGAAGTAATGCATAAAGGCCTGTTAGTTGAGAAATTAAAGGAAAGAATTAGATAAAATATTATTGACATATGACAATTCATACCTTTTTCATACCATGTATCTATATCTAATAGGAATTTTATTTCAATTCATTTAATATTAGATACCAGCACCTTGGGTTACTTTTTTTTTTTTTTACTTATAAATTAGGATTTCCAATGAAATTCAAATGAGAAATATATGTACATATATATATTTAGTAAATTATTTTAGTATCAATTAGGAAACGTTAGATTGTAAGGTACCACATACTTTTGGTACCTATAGGGCTAGTCCTAAGTAAATCTTGTCTAGTTAGTCAGTTAAATTGGTGATTGATGTACTTATTAAATAAATTTAGGTGACTCAACATTTGATTCGATTGATTCCGAGATAGGTGATTGACTTCTAGGATTGATACTGAATATGGGTGCTAAACTTATCCTATTATATGATATTACTTTTCAAAAACCCAGAAGGATATATGTATAATAACGCATGCTATGAAATCTTTTTATACACTGTACTATATCTGTATTCTACTGCCCACAAAAAGAATAATTTGTCTTGTTTTATTTCTGGATAAAAGAAAATCTATACTTTTATCATTTTTATTATGATTCTAGACTAACAAATTAAACTCGATGATCAACTAATTACTGTTATTGTTACTACTATTGTTACTGTTAGTTGGATCCAACTTGGTTTGGGTGTGCGAAGGTCTTCATTGGGCAATGGCGAGCTAGCCGGTTGAACCCCAACCCCCCATGGCCAAATCCCCCCAGTGCACAACAGAAGCCTTTTGTTGCTGAGGTGGGTCGTTGGAATTGCCGAGGATGCTTTGGCACTGTTTTCGTAAGGTCGCGACTTGCCCGAAGCGATAAGGGACTATTACGGTGGGAGTCATAAGGTTGACTGGCTACAACAAACACTATCTAATCATCGTATTTAAATTGTTAGTCTAGGGAAAACCGTTTATAATCGTATTTAAATTGCTAGTCTAGGGAAAACCGTTTATAAAATTCTTAACTGGCTACTGCTCGACTGTTTATAAACTGCTTGACTATTTTATGACTTTCACTTATAATTTTCAGACGTGTCACCATACAAATGATTTTTAATTCAAGAACTCAATTTGCACACACTTAGCACTCATTGAGTCTTTTACTCACACTCTATTTCTTCTTAAACTTCATTCTGGTAAACATAGATCATAGTCCTAGTGAGGGGGTGGACCCTATATATGATGAAAATCCAGGGTAAAGACGTAGTTGTGGATTTTCAGTAGACTAGTATATTTCTCTTAGGTATATTAGTTTTTCTTTGTCTATCATGGATTTTATAGTGTTTTAGTTCCAAAAATGTTTTGATACTTTGAGTTTTGTGTTATAAGTGTAGCTTGGATTGATTTAATTCTTGTTTTTCCTTATGAATGTGAATTGTTAGTATTATTTATTTAGGATTAGTTTCATGCTTCTAGTATACGTGGTTAGATATTTATTTTGGAGCGTGACAGAGTGGTATTAGAGCCTAGGTTTTGAACTTAGGTATGTCGGGATAGGATCCTCTGACTATGGAATTTGGGCTTAAAACTCTTAAGCGTTGATGTTTTCTTTGCTTGCATCTTTTTTTTCCCTTATTGATATAGGTTCTTTTGTTTTTGAAGGATAAAAAGGTAAGCCAGAGCCCACGTAAATTAATTCATCCTTTAGATGCTTCATCCCGCGTAATTAAGTTTAGAGGAAGTGAACGGTACAACCCTAGATGCGAGCAAACCATTTCAAAGAAATTTAAAGCACCCCAAAAGGACTACCCAAATTTAATTGTGGATCAGCTTGAGGACAATAAGGACTACCATAAAAGTGAACACCTTCGCTATAAGGATAGACATGAAAGTTAGAACAACAACTAGAAGTCTGCTGACAAGAGTTGGTTGGCCGAAATACTGAGTTACAGGAGTAACGTCGTTGAGATCATAATGGGTTGAGGATAGCAATGAGAGGCCTTGAGGAAATCCAATATTTGCTAGCTCATTTTATCAATGAAGTAGAAGAAGAAGGACTAACTAAGGAAGAGCCCAGTGAGGAAAATAAAGAAGACCCTGAAGAAGATTTAGAAGAAGTAGACTCAAATAAAGATACTGGAATAGATTGATCCAAGTGAAGGAAATGATGAAGATTAAAATAGGAGTATTATTATTTAGAGTCTTACAGAGCTTTTAGTTTAAATTTCCATTTGCACTATTTTAGTAGATTAGTGGCCTATTTAGTAGTTTTTATGAATAAATAAATAAATATTTATTTTATTTCCTCTTTTATCACGTGAACCTCTTGAGTTTTGAGTTATTTAAATAAAATTATGCAAGCTACTATTAGAGAAGAACCATAATAATTGAATTGAAAGTTAATCAAATCCATTTAGTAACCGATAAATAAAGGATATGTGTATTGTCCATGTTAAGAATTCATAATATATGATAAACATTTTCGCCATGTTAAGAATTTATAATATATGATAAATATTTTTGCTTTACCTTATTTTACACTTCATTTCATATTTCAATTAAGTGTAGACTACTAATAGCAATCACTTTACTATAGAATGGATCATAACCGTGGAGTTCGTCGATGAAGATTGCCAGCGAATGCTTCACGAAGTCAATCAAGGGAGGAACCCAAAACCTCGAGACATGTTCCTGCCAATCCTCCAGAGGTAAAGCACAAACAAGCTCTACCCCAACCAAAATCGATAGCCGACGATCCCTTAAGTCAAATGGTGGCAGCAATGCAACAATTCACGCAAGCTCTTTAGAACCATTAGCAACCAGGATGACCTCAACCTCTTGATATGGCACTTGATCGATTCGTACATTTCTGACCTCAATATTTCAACGGGGAGCCTAATGATCAAAAAGCTGAACTTTGGAATGAAAGTATTGGAAACATCTATAGCATGCTGAACTATTATGACGAGTAGAAAGTCAATCTAGCGGTATTCCTTTTTGAGAGCCCGACACGCCACTGGTGCAACTCAGTAGAGGTGAGATGGAGAGAACAACAAACTGCTAGAACTTGGGAAAATTTCCTTCAGGAGTTTGACAACAAGTACATCCCGAAGTTGGTTCACGAACAAAGAGAAGATGAGTTCAACCAACTGCAGCAAGGAAACCTCACGGTTGCCTAGTATGAGGCTGATCATACACGATTAATCAAGTATGTGTCGTACATGCTGGATGATGAACTAAGACGAGTTAGGAAGTTTTTGAAAGGGCTTTGCCTTAACATATAAATAGCACTTCTTCCCATGGATATACCTAACTACACGACTGCAGTAGAGAAAGCTTTGAAGATAGAATTAGAACTAGCTGAGTTGGAAGCCTTGAATAAAGTTGAAAAAAAGTCCCATCTAGCTGAAACCAAATGGCAAGAAGGGAGGACCCAAGGATAAGGAGCGAAACAACCACAACAGCAGTTCAACAACCCCATTCACAAACTAATTGGGACCTCTATATTGGTTATTGCTGGGAAAACGGACACAATGTTCAGCCACTGTGGATACTCAGAACATGAAGAATCTCAGTCTTGGAGGAAGATGGGCCATTGTTTAGTTTGTGGTAGCGATCAACACCATATTTGCGACTATCCAAGAAAGAGACAACAATCGATGAATTAGATTTTAGCTAAAGGAAATCAACGTGGTCTAGGAAATTCAAACAATGCCAAGCAAAAAGTCTCAGCTAGAGTATTTGCACTTGAGGGTAAAGGAGTTCCATATCTAATTACTGTGGTTGAAGGTACTATTTTCATATCTCAACACTCTGGAAAAGCTCTATTTGACCTTGGTGTAACTAACTCCTTCATTTATATGCATTTCATGAATTCCATAAACATACATGTAGAGGATTTATCCTATGACTTAGAAGTGAATGCTCCTATGGGTTCTAGTATGCTGACGAATGGACTTTGCAAGGCTTGTGATATATACATAGGTGGTAGAGATTACCTTGCAGACTTAGTCCTATTACCATTAGAAGGTTATGATATTATTTTGGGGATGGATTGTTTGTCTAAATACCACGCTCGTCTGGATTGTCGTTCTAAGGTGGTTAGTTTTTGCGAGCCTGGAAAATCAGTAATAGAGCTGACTGGGGATCGAAAATCAACTAAGATGATATTAATTTCGGCAACTCAGGCTAGAAAAGCACTAAGAAGGGGTGAGATAGGATACTTAGCTTAATTGATCAATAGACCAAAGGACAAGAGGAAGATTAATGAGGTCCTGATAGTTGTGAATTTTCCTGATGTGTTCCTTGAAGAGTTAACATCATTTGTCCCGGATCGCAAAGTTGAATTTATTATTGAGATTCTTCCAGGGACAAATATGATATCTAAAGCACCATATAGGATGGCACCAGCAGAACTTAAGGAACTTAAGGTGCAGTTACAAGAATTGCTGGAAAGTGGGTTCCTTCGGCCGAGTTCATCTCCTTGGGGAGCACCAGTACTTTTTGTAAAGCAAAAAGAATGGGACTTTGAGAATGTGCATAGACTATCGAGGCTTGAATAATGTCACGATTAAGAATAAGTATCCCTTGCCTAGAATTGAGGAACTCTTTGATCAATTACAAGGATCACGAGTTTATTCTAAAATGGACCTTAGACAAGGTTACTACCAGCTAAAGATTAAAGAGGATGATATACCTAAGACAGCATTAAACACTCGATATGGCCATTTTGAGTTTGTGGTGATGCCGTTTGGGTTGACTAATGCCCTGTAACATTTATAGATTTGATGCACCGAGTGTTTAGACCATATTTAGACCATTTTGTGGTTGTCTTTATTAATGATATCTTGGTCTATTCGAAAAGTGAGAAAGAACACAAAGAGCACTTGATGATGGTATTGCAAAAACTTTAGGAACATAAACTCTATGCAAAGTATAGTAAGTGTGAGTTTTGGCTGAATCGAGTAGCCTTTTTAGGACATGTCATTTCTGGAGATGGAATTATGGTAGATCCAGCTAAGATTGAAGCGGTGTTAGAATGGAAAAGATCGGAGACAGTGACCGATGTGAGAAGTTTCTTGGGTTTGGTGGGCTATTATAAGAGGTTTGTTCAGGATTTTTCAAAAATAACTGCTCCATTGTCTGGTCTGACTCAGAAAAGACTCCATTTAAGTGAACTGACAAGTGCGAGCTTAGCTTTCAAGAGATTAAGAAAAGGTTAACCCCATCACCAGTACTAGCTCTACCCAAGGGTACTGAGGATTTTGTAGTGTACATAGATATTTCGAAAGAAGGATTGGGATGCGTTTTGATGCAAAATAATAAGGTAATAGCATATGCCTCAAGAAAGTTGAAATCCTATGAGCAGAATTACCCTACTCATGACTTAAAGTTAGAGACAATTGTGTTTGCCTTAGGGAATTGGAGACATTACTTGTATGGGGAAAATTTTATAGTACACACCAACCACAAAAGCCTGAAGTAACATGTGGCAATGTCGTTGGATGGAGTTCTTAGAAGATTATGATTGCTCAATTCAGTATCACCCAGGAAAGGCCAATGTCGTAGCTAACGCACTCAGTCGTAAGGCACAAGTAGCTAATCTTGCTATTCTAGGTCAAGGACTAAAGCCTATGGTACTGTACGCCAATATCACCTTGAGGCCGAACATTTATCAAAGGATCAAGGAGGCATAAGAAGGGGACAAAAATTTACAAAGGATTAAGACAAATATAATAGACATCCCTAACACTAAGTTTGAAGTAGATCAGGAGGGGACTTTATTATATGAGAAACAGATATGTGTACCTGCGGACGAGGAATTAAAGAGAGAAATATTAGATAAAGCTCACAAGTCAAAGTACACGATCCATCCTGGTGGTAGTAAGATGTATCAAGATTTGAAGAAATACTATTGGTCGATCAATATGAAATGGGAGATTTCTGACTACGTACGGAAGTGCCTTACCTGCCAACAAGTCAAAGTGGAGCACTAGAGACCAGCTGGGCTATTACAACCCCTAGAAGTGCCCATGTGGAAGTGGGAGATGATCACTATGGACTTTGTCATGGGGTTACCTACAACAAGATGAGGCTATAATAGTATTTGGGTGATAGTCGACTAACTAACGGAATCAGCTCATTTCCTGCCTGTCAAGGTTACATATACAGTAGAGACACTAGTGCAAATTTACACTGATCAAATCATTAGGCTACATGGGGTACCCATCAGTATAGTATCAGATCGAGATCCTAAGTTTGTCTCCAGACTTTAGAAGCAAATACAGGAAAATTTAGGGACGAAACTGCAATTTAGCATGGCCGCACATCCACAGATAGATGGTTAGTCCGAGTGATCTATTCAGCTTTTAGAAGACATGCTCCAAGCTAGCATATTAGATTATGGGGACGGTTGGATTTAAGCATCTTTTATTGATTGAGCTTGCCTACAATAATAGCTACCAATCGAGTATTCAGATGGCACCTTATGAGGCATTGTGTGGAAGAAAATACGATCACCATTACACTGGGACATAGATGAGTATCGTGTGCCAACAAAACTTTGGCATCAGAGAGCAATTAGGCCGGAGATAATACAAAAAGCTATCGATAAGGTTCACTTAATCAAGCAGAGGCTGAAGTCTGCACGAAGTCAACAAAAAAGCTACGCTAATAATAGGAGAAGGGATTTGGAATTTAGTGTTGGCTTTTTAAAGGTGTCACCAAGAAAAGGTTTTGCAAGGATTGGCAAAAGGAAGAAAGTTGAGCCCTCGGTATGTTGGCCCTTTTGAGATAATAGAAAAGATAGATGGAGTAGCTTATCGAATTCTCCTGCCACCGAACCTTATAGGGATACACAACGTCTTCCACGTGTCCCAACTGAAGAAGTATCACCCAGACCCCTTGCATACTTTTAAGCACGAGAATTTGCAACTTCATAAGGATTTGACATACAAAGAGAGACCAGCTCAAATTTTAGATCAAAAAATTCAGAAGCTACAAACCAAAAGGATTCCACTAGTAAAGATTCTCTAGAGAAACCATAAGGTGGAGGAAACAGAATGGGAAAGCAAAGAGGAAATGCAAAAATATCACCTAGAACTTTTCGTTAACTCAGGTTAGAATTTGGGGACCAAATTCCTTTAAGGGGGAAGGATGTAATGCCTTAGAATTTCATAATTACTTTATCCTATGTTTACCCATAATTTCGTTAAATTTATTTATTATTGTTATATTGGTCAGAAGATGACATATATATATATATATTTGATAAAAAAAAAAATAAAAATAATATTATAATTTTCTTATACTAAAATTATATTATTACTAAGAGAGGAATTATAATAAAGTGGTCAAATTAATTATAGGGTTATCTTATTCCTAAGAGATTAGCAATTAGAGTTCTAACTGAAATAAAACACTTCTCTCACACATATAGTCCCAACACTCTAAAACCCTAGCCACACAATCAAATTTCTCAAAAAAAAGAAAAGAAAAAAAATGGCAAAGAGAAACAAAAAAAGGGAAAAGAAAGAAGTAGTCGGCAGACAAAAATTCTCTGAGGAACATCAGACAATTGGTAGCAGGGTTGTGGGAATAAGAAAGGTAATTTCTTACTTTTTATTGCACTTACTTCAATTGATTTCCCTATTTCATATATACATGAAGAAAACCGAGGGTGCAAGATAGAATTTCTGAGGGAATTTGATTTGTGTGTTCCTTGTAGCCACAATTGTTGATCAAGAATTTCAATTGGGAAGTCTATTTTTTTGTCCTTTTCTGTTTCAATTTGCTATAGTATATTAATATATATTACCCGGTTTGTAATTATAGAATGCCAATTTTGATTGGGGATTAATTTGCCAAATAGCAGTCAATTTTGACCAAAAATAGGCTAATTTTGAATTTGAATTCACCACATTTTCAGCTGCAAGTGTTGGTTTGTTAATTAAAAAAGCCGCAATTGTTGACTTGCTAAAAAAAAAAATGAATAATGTTCATTGAGTGGTCAAGTTGTCTTTGATAACTAACTAGCTGTGTGATTCAAGAGTGATTTAAAGCATTATCTTGGAGATTAATTATGTGCTAATGGGTTGTTTTGTTTTTGGGAATTGATGCGTAAAGGCTTGTTGGTTGAGAAATTAAAAGAAAGAATTAGATAAAATATTATTGACATATGACAATTCATACCTTTTCCATACCATATATCTGTATTTAATAGGAATTTATTTTAGTTCATTTAATATTAGATACCAGCACCTTGGGTTACTTTTTTTTTTTTACTTATAAATTAGGATTTTCAATGGAATTCAAATGAGAAATATATGTACATATATATATATTTAGTAAATTATTTTAGTATCAATTAGGAAACGTTAGGCTATGTTCTTTAGCATTTTCCCAGAATATTTTCTAACTCCTAAAATAAATACAAAAAATATACACATTCTCCAATCATTCTCCTAAAACACAAAAAAAAATTATCCAAAAAACTCCTCCCAAAATAATCTCAAAATATCTTGCATCCTACAAACCATACATACTCCCTCATTTTCTCACTCTACCTTTTACATCACTCATTCATTTATCTCTCTCTTCCTTCACTCATTCATAAATATATATATATACACACACACACACACACATACACATACATACATATATAAAAAGATTAAAATTTTACTAGTTATAAAATTCTAAAACTCATGTTTACAAATTTAATTAAATTAATTATAAAAAAATTAATTAAATTTAATTAAATATTATTTATATTATTACTAAATAATTTATTTACTAAATAACATATGAAATTAATTAAATTACTTATTAATTAAATAATATTTTAGTTATATTTTTTTAATATTTAAACTTAAGATGTTTTAATTTGATATAATAAATAAATTAATCTTCTTCAAAAAATTAATCTTCATTCAATATTAATCTTCACATTTATTTAAAGTTATAATAAAAAATTTAATTATAGTGTGATACTTATTTAATAATCAATTATGTTTAATAAATTAATATTAATATAATTAAAGTAATTGTCGAGAAAATTAATTAAATTTAAGTAAAAATTATTTGATTCTTATTAAATAATTTATTTACTAAATAATGTATAATCAAACAATGAGTTACAGTAATTAAATAACATATTAAATTAATTAAATTTATTTATTTAATTATTTAATTAACTTGTTATTTATATATTAATTATGTTTCTTATTTCACGTATAATTGAATATTATATTGATTTATTTAATAAATAATTTAAGATGACTTAATTTCATATAATATAAAATTATTTATTTAATTTGATGAATTGTTATTAAGTATTATATATATAAAAATTATTAAATAAATTATTTTATTTTAATCAATAACTAAGGTTATTTATACATAAGTCATAAATAATAAATAGTTAAAAAATTATAGTTTATTTAATAAATAGTAATTAATTAGTTTATAATTAATGTAGAATAATAATTTCTTTTATATAAGACGATATTAACAATTATGATGTTAGTCAATTTTTTATATTTAAGATATAATTATGATTTTTTAAATAATTAATATTTATTATTAAATATTTTTTTCCAAATAATACATCATTTACTAATGTTAAATTTATAAAAAATTTAAAAAAAATCACCAATTAAATTAATTACACATCATTTTATTACAACCATATATCAATCATTACTCACATATATACAAATTTATACATAAATTTTTTATAAATTTAACATTAGTATATATGTGAGTAATGATTGATATATATACAAACACATATCCAACTATAAATATACACACACATAATAAAAAAAATCACTTTTATCCTACAAACCCAACAAAAAATTAATTAATTTGACATCTACAGTAAAATTTATCTCCCTCCAAAACACAAAAGAACAAACAATTCATTCTCAATTCATTTTCCATGTTTTCCCAAAACACAAAAGAACACTTGACACATTCTCCAAATTTTCTCCCAAAATATTTTTCAGAAAATGCCTAAAACACAAAAGAACAGGCCTTTGGATTTTAAGGTACCACAGACTTTTGGTACCCATAGGGCTAGTTCTAAGTAAATCCTATCTAGTTAGTCAGTTAAATTGGTGATTGATTTACTTATTAAATAAATTCAAGTGACTCAACATTTGATTCGATTGATTCGGAGATAGGTGATTGACTTCTAGGATTGATACTGAAGGTGAGTGCCTAAACTTATCCTATTATATGATATTACTTTTCAAAAACCCAAAAGGATATATGTACAATAACGCATAATATAAAATCTTTTTATACACTGCACTATATCTGTATTCCATTGGTTTTATTTCTGGATAAAAGAAAATATATGCTTTTATGATTTTTATTATGATTCTAGACTAACAAATTAACTCGATGATCAACTTATTACTATTAGTGTTACTGCTACTATTACTATTAGTTGGATCCAACTTGGTCTGGGTATGCGAGGGTCTTCACTGGGCAACGACGAGCTTGCTGGTTGAACCTCAACCCCTTATGGCCTAATCTCTCCAGTGCACAACAAAAGCCATTTGTAGCTGAGGTGGGTCATAGGAATTCCCGAGGACGCTCGAGCACTGTTTTGGTAAGGTCGCTCCTTGCCCGGAGCGATAAGGGACTGTTACGGTGGGAGTTATAAGGTTGACTGGTTACAACAAACACTGTCTGATCATTGTATTTAAATTGTTAGTCTAGGAAAAATCATTTATAAATTTCTTGACTGGCTACTACTTGTCTGTTTGTAAACTTCTTAACTGTTACTGCTAGACTGTTTTATGACTTTCACTTATAATTCTCAAACGTGTCACTGTACAAATGATTTTAATTCAAGACTCGCTTTGCACTCACGTAGCACTCACTGAGTCTTTTACTCACACTCGTTTTCTTCTTAAACTTCTTTCTTGCAAACATAGATCCCTAGTCCTAGTGAGGATGTGGACCCCGCATATGATGGGAATCAAGGGTGAAGATGTAGTTGTGGATTTTCTGTAGACTAGTATATTTCTCTTAAGTATATTAGTTTTGTTTTGTCTATCATGGATTTTATGGTGTTTTAGTTCCGAAAATGTTTTGATACTTTGAGTTTTGCGTTATAAGTCTAGCTTGGATTGATTTAATTCTTGTTTATCCTTATGAATGTGGATAGTTAGTATTATTTATTTGGGATCAATTTCACGCTTCTAGTATACATGGTTTGATATTTATTTTGGGGCGTGACAATATACAAGCGTAATTATGTGCACAGATTTGAATTCTAGGAACCATATCACATATTCAAGTACTCTATGCTCTACAAAAATATAGCAACTTTAGCACATTGTCTCGAGTTGAATGAAAGAGACTCCATTTCTCCAAGATCAGCTTTACAAGTCTAGAATCTTGATGCGCTAGAAGACGTAAACATAGATCGATACACTACAGTAGACAATTGCCAATTAATCAACTCGATCTGTTCGAATACCACAATGCAAAGTCATGAGCGGAGACTCTAGGGAAAGGATAGACAACGACGCCAACTCCCTCACGACAATTTCATGAATAGATTATAAAGCAAAATAATATTGGATAGGATCCTGGTTGTCGCATAATTATGTCTATGTGGTTTATTAATAAACAAGGTTAGACCAAATAACTTTTAAAGTACTATGCAAGACCTTACGAGAAATATCTCGCGTAGTTTCTTGGTTCATTCACCAAAATTTGAGAGAAGATTAGCGATTAGAACATAAGGACTTTGATTGAAATGAGAGAAAGTCTTTAAAATATCAAGAAAAGACCAAGTATCACTGATAAAGACTTATGGGATAGCAATAAAAACTGAATAAGCCTCTTTGAACATGGAATCTATATGCCTCTCCACGTAAATTACCTAGTATAGGATGAAAATCTATAATTACTTTAAGGATGGGCCAACATACACTAAGAATAGATATAATAAGAATTATCATCTGTTTATGATAAAAGTGCTAGGAATTGAATTAATTTCATTAGGTTGACCAATGCTCTTGTAGCATTTACAGGATAATGTATAGGGTGTTCTGATTTATTAGGTTAGTTTCTAACAATTTTGTTAAGGATATCTGATATATTCAAAAATGAAGAAAATCTATTACGGTCACGCTCGGAGCTAGCAATGCCTATAGGAATACAAACTTTATGTTAGCTTAACCAGTTGAATATCTGTTGAGGGAGATGTGTAGTCAAGAGTATATAACACCATGAGAAAACAACCAAGTAATCCTGTTGAAATCAAGGTCATAGTCACTCAAAAATAGCTAAGGAATATGCCAAAATGCAAAAGGCACTAATTTTACCAAATTAATGCCAATTAACCAAACTAACAAGATCGAACACTAAGATGAGAACACTTTAAATGTATAGGAAGAGATAGACACTGGCGCCAAGTCCTTAAACCAATTTCATGAATATGTTATAGAGCAAGGAAACAGAAGACAAAATCTGATTATAGGAAAATGATACCTTTGTGGATTAGTGATAGACATGACTGGACTAATAGTTCTAAAATATCGTAAAAGACCATATGAACAACCCCACAGGTATTTGAAATCCATTCACCAAAGGTTATGAGGAGATTGGTAATTAGAACATAAGGGTATTGATTAAAAATGTGAAGAAATCCTTTGAGTGACACGTAATGGACCATGGATTATTGATACCAATTTGGGAGATATTAATAAGAATCGAACCGATCCATCGAGTGCTAAACTAAAACACCTTGCCCACGCAAACTACTTAGCTCATAGTAAGGATACATAGTCTATTTAATGCTAAACTATATTGAGAATGATTTAGTCAAAAGTTGGTGGGAATTACTCCTTATTCATAATATAGGTTCTATGGATTGAAATAATGCCATTTGGATAATTAGGCTCTTACAACAGTTGCGGATATGAGATATAGGATATTTTGATTTATTTGGTTAGTTTCTATCGATCCTATTAAGGACATTTGGTGAACTTGGAATTGAGGGAAGAGTCATACTGCATTTACACTTCACGTTATGAATACCTATAGGACCACCAATTATGTGTTAAGTTAATGATCTGAATATTAATTTGGAAAAAGGTACATTCAAAGGTGTGTGATCCCATGAGAAACGAAAAAGTGACCTTACTAAAACCAAGATTTTTTTAAATGATTGAAAATGGATAGGAGATATGTCAAAGATACAAAGTCCTTTAGGTTTTCTCCGTTAATATCACAGATGTATTCAAGATTTTGCTAAATGATGGATATGTTTATTCACTTAAATAAGAAGGAATTGGCGACCTTAATACATGAGTAAAGGTATGAAGAGATCTTACAGAATAAAGAAGAGAATTAGCTTGCGCTAGTTATTATCCCTCTTATAAAATATACAGAATTGTTCTATGCATCGATGCTTTCACTCAAAATTAGATTACAAGAAAGGGATCATAAGTACCCCAAGCAAACTTAAACCCTAAGAGCCGAGTTATCCCATTAAGGATATATGACTTGTCACTATGAGTTATCTCACTAAAATAAACTCACTCTTGTGGAGTAATGGAATTTCCTAGAAAAATATAAATTATATTATGTTATATAAGTATAGACATGCAAATCAAAAGAACGAGAGGAATAAAATTATATATCCAAATTGCAAATATGAGGTCCTATTTGGAATTAAGATATTACGAAGCACTTGATTCCTTGAGAGAAGATAGAATTTGATCTTACCAAAATCGGGACTACAGTAAGTTGAAGAAGATTGAAGAATTTATTAGGAATAAAAGTTTCTTAGGCTTTGACAATTCATGTCAAATATGATCTTCCTAAGGTCGTAGATCCACTGATTGAAATAAATGAAATAGGGTTAATCTTTGAATGAATGAAGATGTGTAGAGAATCTCGAGAATTAAAGAGATAGATTAATCTTGATACTAGTTTTACCCTTCTTTGGGAAACTTAAGAAAATATCAAATAGGCCCATACTTTGAAATGAATATTGGGGTAATGAAAGAATATCTTACATACATTGGAAAGACTTGAGACATAGGAACATATGATATTGCTGGACATGGGACATGGAAGACAACCCTAAGCACCTGATGAAATATGGAATGCTCAAGTGAGTAGGAGTAAACGAGGAAACCCACAACAGTGATTCCTAATAAGAAAAATTTCCATTTTTCTACAACAAGTAAGAGATTTGTGTTTGTAGAAAGGAATATGTAGAGCCCATTGGATTAAGAAAGATAGGAAACCGCAACAAAATTATCCTTGGAAATAGTAAGATGGTAAGTGATGACACTACAAGATCTTTCATATGTCAGAGAGGAATCTAGGGACCAAATTTTCTTAAAGGGGGGGGGGGGGAGAATTGTAACACCCCGAATTTTAAAATCTTGAAATATAGAAAAATGTGAAATCGATAAGTTTGGCTAAATTAATTTTGGGTTTGATTTAGTTACAATCTAGAATTAAATATTTATAACCGATGGTTTGCATTGTAAATAAGATAAGGACTCGATTGCAAAAAATTATAAAGTTTGGGGAGTCAATATGAGTGAATTAAAAGTATGAAGACTTCAGAATAATTAAATTTGGACCAAATTGCCCAGAAACGGGAATGCTAGGGATCAATGTGCAGGAGTTAAAAGTTGAAAGGTTTAATTAAAAAATGAGGACTAAAGTGAAGGTGGTTTAAAAGCTCAAGGGTCAAATTGAAAGTGGTGGGAAAGTTTGGGGTCAAAGTGAAGAAACTGGAAAATGTTTTATATATATAGGATTAAGACAAAATTATGTTTAATTTTCAAAAACTACCCCATACCCACCCAGGTGGCAAATCACTAGAAAACCACTGGAAAACACCAAATCAATTTGATAGAAAGCTAGCTCTTATTTCAACCATCTCAACCATACCAAAAGACCTCTAAAACACCAAAGGAATAAATGGGAAAATAAAGGTAACCGCGAGCTGCGGTCATGGCGGTCGTGGTGGTTGTTTTGCCACTTTCGGTAATGAGAGCTAGACAAACTTTAGTGGGTTTTGGTCGCGAGCTCATGGGTAAGCCTATGGTGGCATTAATTTGGTGTTTCAATCAGCATTGGCGGCGGAATTAAAGGTGGTTGCAGGGCAGCGGTGCTAAGGTTATCGCAGCTTTAGATGGCAAATTGACTGGCTTTTCAGCATCAAAACTGAAAATTATTTTGGGGTTTTTGCTCGTCTCGATGAAGCGCACAAGATGGTGGTGGTGGTCCTTACCTCCAGCAGTGTCGCATGGTGGTCCAACAACGGTGCATGAGACAGATTTGGGACAATTTGTATAGAACTAAATTCTGGACTCATCTAGGCCACTGTCGACTTGGAATTGGATCTCGTTTCGATCCAATTTTAGTAAATTTCATATCCAATATTCACTCGATTGATTTTTATAATTTCAATTAAATATTTATTAAATTGAGAGTATCAAATTATAATTTGATTCAAGTTGATAATTTAATATTGTAAGTATTAAACTAAGGACTACTTATATGAACTAAGCTTAGTAAATTAAGAAATAATGATTTGAATCTATATCCATGGACTTGATAACCTGACCTGGCATAAATGAGGAAAGATCGAGCTTAATTTGTAGATCAAATTGTATGGATGGTAGCACGGAAATAAATTGTCAGACTTAGACTTAATAGACTCAGAAAACTAAATTGATTTAAGAACCTAGACCCGCATCTAGTACCATAACATAAGTGAAGTGATAAATGAAGCTTGTAGGAGATAGCCACTCAAGAATTACTACATTTAAATATCTTAAGTATTTAGAGATGAAACCAAGATTACTGAGGTTGTATCAGAATAATCTTAAGTTTGATAAAAATATTAATTACATTTATATTTAAGATTCAGAGGATTGATAGGATAATAACTTGAGTTATCTAATACAGCTCTCGATTTGACTAGAAAGCTAGAACCAGAGCGACCATACAACTAGGAATTCCTCTACATTTGTCAGGTAAGTTATACTAAATAATATGAGATTTCTTTGTTGGGAAAATAACATATATATTTGTCATATATTCTGGTTGCTTGATTTCTTTCAATCTACGTGTTAAGAAATGTACCACAAATCACCACTTTATGCTAATTATGATTCTTATTGAATTTTAATTATATCATTTTTCCTAAAACTAGCGATCATGTGATGACAATTGAAAAAATGGATTTCGAAATATATTTTTCTACTTTCGTCATGTCTATCTTGGAATAAGCCTAGGGCTAATTTAGTGATTACTTGCTTATTATGGCAAATTGACGTGTTATTTAAATTGATGTTGTACGTGCTCTATGACATATATGAATATGATTAATACCCTTGGGGGTCGGCCCTGGGATCGGTTATGGAAGACAACCAGGGGGAACGGACCGTTGGTAATTGCCTTTTGGTTGATACCTATACACGCTGTCAACATAAGCCAATCTCATAGCCAGTTAGATGCGGTTGTCTATGAACTGGTAAGGCATGCGGCTAGCCATGCCTAATGTTTTTTTGTAAGTATCTAAGCCAATCACTCGGAAACTTAGAGGAATAAGGATTTTCATGTTTTCAAAACTGGAGTGACAAGGTAGGAGAACCACTAACATGAAGATTTTGAAAGTGTTTATATATTTATTTTTGATTAATTTTCGCCAATTTGATGTATTCCTTAAATAAAATATATTGACTCTTTGATCACACTTGAAATTCAAAATTTTACAAAAAGGCAGTGAGTTTTGTAAAGTTTCATCACTGGTATAGGACGGTGGTGAGATGGAACACTTTAAATTTTGGCTAAAACCTTCTTTCACGATTTTTGAAAATTTTAATGCTTCTACTTGTTTCCTATATAATATTTGAAAAATTATTATTCTGTTGTTATTGTTGGTATAACTCACTAAGTCATTCGAACTTATGTTGTTTTATTGTGATCTTCTGTTCTTTACACCAGAAAAGAACGAGTGACAAAGATAGACTAACCCAGGCGACACATGCGGTAATGAGGGTGATAGAAGTGCTAAGTGTGATTTATGATATTTCAATTCATAGTTGGACATTTGGTGGATGTTGCTTGTAGAAATCAAATACTTTGGATTTTGATAAATGCATTTTCTTTAATTCAAAAAGCTTATGATATAGAATGGGTAACACCTTGGACGGGAGCAGGCGCCTCCCGATCACATTACATTCTCTTTTAACATTTTAGGTTTTTCTTTAATTGAAAAAAAAAAAAAGGTAAGGCCTTTAATTTAGAAGCCTCATATGTGTGTGTGTGTGTGTGTGTGTAAATACATTTATTTATTTATTAGGCCTATGAAAAAGTATAAAGCTTTTATTTTGAGGCCTTATTATTTAAAGTTACAATAAATAATTAATTGATTATTATAAATAAAAAACATAAATTTAATTGTTATTACTTTTGATTATCCTAAATCTCCTCTTATCATTTTCCTTATTTAAACCCTAGCTACTTCCTTCTTTTTTCAATACTATAATACTTCTATCTTTATGTCACTCACAAAATGATGTTCCAATGTTAATCACTAAATAATGTTCCAATATTAATCATTGAATAATATTAACATCAAAACAAGATTTTATTTCTTAACCTTTTTTTATTCATCTGCTTGGGCTAAAAGAAGTTTTTTAAATTTGAAACAAATAAAATCTTACTTCAGACCAAAATGTCTCGTTACTATGTTATCAATTGAAAATGAAATGTTATATGAAATTAATTACAAAAATATAAACAATAATTTTGTATCTGGAAAATGTAGAAAACTAAAATTTAAATAGTAATGTTTTATATTACGGAATTTTTTTTATAATGCACAAAATGCTAGATATGTGTACTAGAAAGGCCTCATTTTCAGATTTTGCCTTTACCTTTTAACCTTGTTGAGATGGCCTCGATACATTTCCTATCATCACCTATTGGAGCACAACGGAAGCAATTTACGCACGAAATTTAATTTATCAGGAATCCACAAATCACACTCACAAAGTTGATAACAAAAATAATATCCAACAGATAGAAAAATAAAATATACACAGATTTACGTAGTTTGGCAAATTCCGCCTATCTCCTCGGGAGTTTTCTTTCTTCAATTATAATAGAATTTTACTAGTACTAGCCAATCCTTGAATTTGACATGCCCAAACTCAAGCCAAAAAGCCTCTTGTACAACTCCTGTCGTAACTACCAAAGAGATACTCACTCCACCCCTTTGAATTGCCCCACTCGTACTCACAATAACTACACCATAAGTATCATGAGTTCCACGAGTATGTTCTCTATCAAGCAATCAATAAACACTTCTATTTATAAGAGAAAACTACTTGACTACTCCACCTTGACGAGGTTTCTCATCTCAGCAATTGTTCATGACTCTATAGCAAACCAAATTCCATTGGCCTTCAAAGAAACCACTGCACATGCCGAATTAGTAAGGTCCTGGCACTAACTAAGTCATCCGGCCATTGCACATGTATAGCTTGATGCGTGACTTTCAAGACTCCACCTCCAGTGAATTTTCACAGCCCTTGAAATCCAATTGACTCAAAGAATCATTGCACAAAGACAAATTACCTGTCTTCCATTATTGAAGTAAATCAAAAATAATCCTCCATGGAGCAAACATGCATTACGCATCTGGAATCCAAATTCCATTCATCTCCATAACATTATTGGTAATGTTGTCTGCAATACAGAAACAAATCTTCTCGCTGTAAATCATTCATATTTGTCGGCTTCTCCTACCTTCCCTTTAACGCCACTGCTAAGCCTTTTTAAATTAAGAGATCCTCTACCTTTGCCAAAGAGTGATATTTCCTTTACCATCAAAATTTTGAACCGTGAAGTAATCTGCCAATAACATTATCCATCCCCAAAAAACTAAATCTCAATTTGCAGCCCCAACCAAAAGCTCCGATACCAATTTGTTGGAGCACAATGGAAGTAATTTAGGCACGAGATTTAATTTATTAGGAATCCACAAATCACACTCACAAAGTTGACGACAAAAATAATATCCCAACAGATAGAAAAATAAAATAGACAAAGATTTACGTTGTTTGGAAAATTCCGCCTACCTCCACGGGTGTTTCCTTTCCTCAATTATGGTAGAATTTTACCAATTCAAGCCAACTCTTGAATTTGACATGCCCAAACTCAAGCCAAAAAATCCCTTGTACAATCTCCATCGTAACTACCAAAGAGATACTCACTCCATTCCTTTGTATTGCCCCCACTTATACTCACAATAACTACCCCACGAGTATCATGCGTTCCACAAGTGTCCTCTCTATCAAGTAATCAAATAAACACCTCATTTATAAGAGAAAACTACTTGACTACTTCACTTAGAACTAGGAAACCAAATACAAGAAAGAGTCCGAATTCGATCAAACTTGGTCTCCAGATAATCGAGTCAAATTCCAACATCATTGGATCGATATATACATCACACTCACACACACACACACACACACACACACATATATATATATATGTATGTATAAACTTCCAATTTTGAGTCACAGGCAATGGCTAGATTGACCATCACTGGTCGGCTAGCGCTAGCCATGACCAGATAGCAAGTCAGCAATAGTCGCAGGCGGGGGGTTGGGGAGTTTGTTGGAGCGGGGATGGGGGAGAAAAAAAGAGATATATATATATTTAAATGTTTTACTTATTTTTTTAACTAACTTATTAAGTATTAATCTAAATATTATTATTAAGTATTAATTTAATATTAATCCAAACAACTAATTTTTTACTTATTTTATTTATTTAAAATTACTAAATTATACTATCAAAAATGAGTTAAATGATATTGAAATGTTTAAACTTAGTATTAAGATTATATTGTTAGTTTTAAATTATTAAATTATTTTAGATATATGTATTATTTTAATTTTATAGAGTATTTAATTTAAAATTATAAGATTATATTACTTAAGAGATGGTTTTGATTTTGATTTTGATTTTTTCTAATTTTTTTACTTATTTATTTTTTATTTAATAAATAAGTTAATTATATTTGATTAAATTACTTATATATGTTTACAATTTAAACTTTTATTTTTTAATTCAACTTGAATCTAAAATATTCAATATTTTAAAAAAAAATAGTAATAATATATATTTATATATATTTAAACTTATTATGAGTAACTTAAACAATATTAAAAGTACACCTCAATTGTATGAAAAATATTACAAATAGGTCGAATTCTATCTTAAAAATAATCTAAAAAGTTATTGGAATATATTTTTGGATTTTTCCATAAATTTTTGAATGACGTAAGCAAATTTGTTAATGGAGGCTAGTGGTTCTTCAAAAATTGAGCAAAATATTAGGGGCTCATTATAATTCTTTGAGTTTATTTGTAAATGAGTGAAACCTTAGGCCATAAACAAATGGGTCTATGTAATTAATGCCAAATAAAATTTTTAAAAACATTAGCTTTTCATAAATAGATCAAAGTTGAGAGGTTTACATACACACACACACACACACACATATAACAGTTTCCATCAAGGATTTAATGAAAAATTGGACGGCGAACTAAAAATATAAAAGTTATGAAATTTGGATTAAAAGAGATCAAATGCAAGTTTTTGGCACTAACAATGCACACACAATTTTATTGGGAGACTTAAAAAGCAATTTTCCCTTCAAAAATCATTTCTAATCTACCAAAATAGAATTTTATTAACAAAAAAAGAAAATAACATAAAATATAAAACAGACTGCATATAAAAAAACTAATGAATTATATAAATCTAAATAAATCATGCATATGATAAGGGTATAGATAAGAGAAATAAGGAAAAAAATAATAATAAACAAGATTATCAAACCAACCTTGTAACAAATGATTGGATGATTCTTTTGTCAACTTCAAGTAAGCATGACTTTCTTTTTTAAAAATATTTGCTATTGTGTTAAATTAAATTACTGATTACTTATTCTTGATTAAAGAAAATCCATAAATATAATTTCCACTTATGAATATGAAACTAAATTATACATAAATAAACGACATACATCTACTTATCATATCGGATGTTGCATCGTCATGTAGTCCAATTACATCAATTTCACATATAAATTATGAAGTTGTGATTTAAACTAACAAATTCCTACGTGCAGGTGTATAAATAAAAAAATATCAATCATTTTGGAATAATTACACTGGCCTCTCCTATAATAATAATAATAATAATAATAATAATAATAATAATAATAATAATAATAAAACCTCCCTCTTGATATCAAAATTATAAATATATACCCGCCACTCACCAACAGAATTGGTGAAAGTTAACAAAATTATCAAATGATAAATTTACCCTTCAATAAAATTTGGTAAAATTATAAAACCATTTAAAACATATTCATTTAAAAGGATAAATTAAAAATGTACTTTCCTATTGATATGGGTAGGTCCAACATATGGGCAAGTCCAACATGCTCAATGGGCCTATAACCTACCCAAGTTGTAAGGACCAAGACCCAATAACAGGCCCAACTTATGAGGTCCAATGCCCAACTCGACCGTAAAGGTCGAGTTTTCCAACTTGGAGGTCGATATAGGTGAGACATGAGCATTTATGGCATTTAATGGCAGCCTCTGCCACCCATCGCATCCGCATTAAATGCGCCTCAACAACTAGTATGTCCGCAATTAATGGTTAGATGGCTCATCACCTCCATATTAATGGCGGTATGTGTCCTCTCTCCGGCCAATTAGCCATGTGTAAAGCTCTAGCTCAGGTCGAAAAGACCTAAGATATCCCCTACTCATGGGAACAGTATCTAAGATATATCGAGGAGGAATCCATCTTTTTATCCCTAAGTAAACACTATAAATACCTCATCCTTCAAAGACAACGATAAGCTTTCATACTCTCTTTGAACTGTTACTCCGTCCAAATATTCTCAAGTCGATATACTGACTTAATCATCGGAGGGTCTTAGCCTAGGACACTTTCGGCTAGCCTGACGTTTGTTTTGTGGCTGTAGGTTCCATCCCACATCCTTAAATTCATCTTTCTAGTCGAAGGACCCCTGCAGGTCAAGATCTAGAGTTCATTGTACTAAAATCATCATCATCATTTAGCGTCGTCTATGCAATGCGGAACTTACAATCGAAAATGGTCAATACTAGGCAAACCACATCCAAGAGATAGAGTGATCGAAGATCACCACCGCCAGCACAGAATCAGTTGGACCAGCAAGTGGAAGGTCCTAATTCTCAACCAAAGTAGGTGGTCACTTTGACCATCCCTCAGCTTATGCAAATGATCAGTGATCAAATTTTTGCCCAGCTTTCCACATAATTATCTGCAACTTTGCCAAGACATAATAATTAGCCAGCTATAGCTACTAGTACTATGCCGCATGCATCGCACTAAGAAGAACGACCAGTAAGGGAAGATGGAACCAAAAATGAAGCTTGCCCTCACCCCAGTAAATGAGATTTGAGCCCTGATCGATTTTCCCATGACGAATCACACTACCAACCATGTGAGGAAGTGGCAGATTCAGCAAAATATTTTGTTTGACCCAATCAAGCCCAGCAGTGCAAAAGGGTCGAGCGTCACAGACCTCATCCTAGTCAGGACATGCCTAGAGCTGACAAAGATGAATGGGAGGAAGTTTCGCATCAAGTTTAGCAGCTCAACAAAAAATTGGAGGAAATCTCAAGGAGAAATGTAAATAGGACACAACTTGACAATGCCCCCAAATTTCAACGCGAGAGAGAATCTCCATTTATTCAAGAAATCATTGATGAATGCATTGCAATCGACGTAAAGGTCCCCACTAGATTACCCCAATATGATGGGTCAACTGACCCCAATGAGCATCTCTTGCAATTTGAACATATGATGCAGTTACATGACCATAGCAACCACATACATGTGAAAATGTTATTTACCACCTTTTAGGGGGTAGCATTGGAATAGTTTGTCAAACTTGAGCCCGGGTCAATATTTTCTTATGATAAGCTCTGATACAAATTTCTTCACCAATTTGCTAGTAGACAAAAAGCAAAGCTGCAACACATGCATCTCCACATAGTGAAGCAAAATAAGGGCAAATCCTTGAGAGATTTCTTCTCTAGATTCAATACTGAAGTTCTGAAAATTGATAACCCTCTAAATTGAGTTTTTGATAGATATTTTGTTTTTGGGACTGAGATACAAGGAATGCATTAATGGTCTGGTCAAGGAACGACCGCGAATAATAGAAGAACTCCTTGACCTCGCAAAAAGGTATATGACACAAAAAGAGATGAATAAGATGAAATTTGGTGGAAGAGAACTCGATAAGAAGAAGGGTAATGAGAAAGATGATAGGCACCAGAAGGAGGGTCACCAATCTCCGATAAAGTGTTTTCACAACTATGCCCCACTTAATACTCCAGGAAAGAGGTCTTGTTCACTAGATAGCATGACAACCTCTTAAAAAGACCAAGGAAACTCAATGAGACAGAGGCCATGAAGAAATCCAAAAAATATTGTCATTTCCATCGACAGAAGGGGCATGACACGGATGACTGTTTCAACCTCCAGGATGAAATTGAGTGCCTCGTCAGACAAGGGCACCTTAAAAAGTACATTGATCAGAAAACCCTGCAAGCAATAGCTTAAACCGACCAGACTCCCCGTAGAGAATGGTCGGTCAGCCCACAAAAAGATGTTAAAGGTAAATAGAAGGTCGAGGAAGACTGCCCCTCCTTGGGAGGTGTTATTGAAACAATTGCAGGAGGACCAACTGGGGGGTACTCCAAATCAGCAAGGAGGCAAGCGCAGCGGCATCTTGAATCTATTAAGTCAACACAAACCAGGCTAGTCTACCAGTTTTCCACAAGTGCAGACCCCATATCTTTCTCAGATTCTGACCTCTCTCACTTAGGTGGTCAAGGTGTAGAGAGCAACTTGGATTGCCCTTTGGTGCTTTCTGTCAAAATCGCCAACTTTGAAGTCAGGAAAATTTTGGTGAACAATGGAAGTTATGGACAATAGGAGTTCTGCAAACATCATTCTCTTGTCCATACTAAATAGAATGAAGCTGGGAAAACTAAAATTCGACCCTGTTCAAACGCCCCTAGTCGATTTTGGAGGATTAGAGATTGTGCCCATCGGATCCATAAACTTATGCAAATCTTTTGGAGAGGAACCTAAGAGGCACACCGTCATGATCAACTACCTTGTTGTTAACGTATCCTTCAGTTACAATGCCATCATCGGGAGACCAGCACTGAATGATTTTCGAGCGATCATTTCTACTTATCACATGAAGGTTAATTTCCCAACATCAACTGGAATTGAGGAGTTATAATGTAATATAAAAAAGGCATGGTGTTGTTATACCATTTCAGTCAAGACTAATGAATAGAAAGCTCGACCCAAACTGAAACCCTCGGGGGACATCCCCATAATGGAACCCGATGAGGGATAAACCAGCAAGAAGAATAAGAGGAAAGATATCCGGGTCGAGCCCACAGAAGAATTCAAAACAATAGAGCTCGAACCTAGTAACCTTGACAAAACAGCAAGGATAGGAACAAGTTTGGGACACAATATGGAATGCATGCTGGTTGATTTTTTCAGGAGATATATTGATGTTTTTGCATGAAAAGTAACCGACCCTAAGGGAATTGACCCCTAGGTCATTGTCCATCATCTTAATATCGACCGATCATTTAAACCAGTCTGACAGAAGATAAGAACCTTCAATGCTGAGAGGACCCAGATCATTGAGGAGGAGGTCAACAAGCTCCTAGAGGCAGGCTACATGGTTGAAATACAATATCCTAGTTGGTTATGTAATATAGTCTTTGTCCCTAAAAATGAAGGCAGATGGATAATGTGTAACGATTCACTAATCTTAATAAAGCATACCCTAAAGACCCGTATCTTCTGCCTCGTATATAATTGTTAATTGATTCAACTGTAAGTTGCGACCTTTTGAGCATGATGGATGTTTTTCAAGGGTACTATCAAATTTTCACAGCACCTGAAGGCAGGGATAAAACTTCTTTTGTGGTTCTGAATAGTGTGTATTAATTTCTGGTGATGCCATTTGGATTAAAAAATACTAGTGCAACATACCAAAGACTGGTCAACTTCATGTTAAAGAGCGAAATAGGTCGGCCTATGGAAGTATATGTGGACGATATGATCATTAAAACAGAAAAAGAGTCAAACTATCTAGCTGACCTCGACCACACGTTTTTGATCCTAAGAGCATTTGATATGAAGCTTAACCCAAACAAATGCACATTCGGAGTCAGAGGCAAAAATTTCTTGGGATATATGGTCTACTAGAGGGGTATTGAGGCTTATCCCCAGAAAATCCAAGCAATCCAAGATATCCTACCACCAAAGATAGTCAAAGATGTGCAACAGCTAGTCGGAAGAATTATTGCTCTTGGTCGACTTATCGCTCAGCTACAGATAAAAGTTTGCCTCTTTCAGGTCCTCAAAAATGTAAGGAAGTTTTAATGGACAAAGAAGTGCGATCAGGATCTGATCGAACTCAAGTAGTACCTCACAAAACCGCCATTGCTTGCGAAGCCTACAGTTGGGGAAGAATTAAAATTATAATTAGCAATCTCAACTACAGCAATCAGTTTAGTTTTGGTATCCACTCAACAAGGCTCATACAAGCTAGTGTAATACATTAGCAAGGTCTTACAAGGTCCCGAACATAACTATTTGGAGATCAAAAAATTCGTACTTGCTTTAATTACAGTAGCACAAAAATTGAGACCCTATTTCTTGTAACATACCATCGTCGTTTTAATAAACCAACCGCTGAATTAGGTGCTCTCTAAACCCAACGCATCAGGAAGATTAACTGAATGGGCTACTGAGTTGGGAAAATTTGAGCTCAAGTTTCAACCCCGCACTGCGATAAAGGCTCAGGTATTAGCTGATTTTGTAGCAGAACGCATCGACCTTTCTATAGTGGTTGAGCAAGAACAACAAGCCCAGTCCTTGTATGTTGATGGCTTAGCTACAAGTGCAAGCAGTGGGGCGGGTATTTCCCTGTGTTTTCCTCATGCTGAAGAATATAATTTTGCAATCAAGCTCAATTATCCAATCATGAACAAAGAGGCAGAGTATGAAGCTCTCATAGCGAGAATGAGAATGGCTTTGGATGGGGGGTCAAATAGTTGGTAGCTATAACTGAATCACAGCTCATCACGGAGCAGTATGGAGAAAACATCGAAGCAAATGAGATGACCATGAACACTATTTTCCAAAAGTCAAACGACTTGAGCTACAATTTGAATAGTTCACACTCAGTCAAGTACTTAGGTCGGAAAATGAAAAAGCATATGCACTTTCAAAGTTCGCTAGCTCAACAAAAGGTACCAAGGAAAAGACTGTCACCTTCTTGGTCTCCAATAAGCCTGCCATCAATAACCTCCATCAGAATCAGGTCTTAGCCGTTGGTGAGGTGGGCCAAAGTTGGATCGATGAAATTAAGTCCTATCTCAAGAAAGGAAGGATGAGTTTGACCAGCTATATAAGAGGTCCATTTCTGGACATCATCTAAAGTGCTTGACACCAAATCAGGGACAAGAAGCCCTACATGAGGTCCATGCTAGCATTTGTGGGAATCACTCAGGATGTTGCGCATTAACTCACAAGATCATCATAAATGGATACATTTGGCCAACCTTGTACAAGGACACCGTCGGGTTCGCTTGAAGATGCCCATCATCCCAAGTTTATGCTAATATTCCTCATCAACCAATGCGACCTTTATCCCAGTTCAGATCACATGACCTTTCGACCAATGGGAGGTCGATATAGTAGGGTCTTTCCTAAAAACTATTGGCTAGAGATAGTATATGGTTGTAGTGATCGAATATTTCACCAAATGGATCGAAGCAGAGGTTGTGCCCAAAATCACAAATGCTGTAATAAGGAAATTTTTATGGAAAAACATCATTTGCCATTTTGGCTTACCTAAAGTTATCATATATAACAATGGCACCCAATTCCAAAGCAAGCGAACTAGAGGATGACGTCAAAGCCTTAGAATTAGGCAACACTTTACTTTGGTGGGAAATCCTCAAGCAAATGATCAAATAGAAGTTGCCAATAGAACTGTTCTGGACCACATCAAAACTCGACTAGAAGGTTCTAAAGCAAGCTGAGCAGATGACCTACCAAGAGTCCTTTGGGCCTATCGGATCACCCCAAGAACTGCCACCGACAAAGTCCCTACAACCTAGTTTATGGTTCAGAGGCAGTTATCCTTCCAAACTTGATCCAACATATGGCTCGAGCTATACACAACCCAATCAGAAATCAGGCTGAAAGGGAATTTGATCTAGAAACAATCAATGAGCTCCGACAGTAAACTTTCACCAAAATACAAAGATAGAGGCCGATCATGGCCAAACATTATGATAAAGGTGTTAAGCCCAGATGTTTCAAAGTTGGAGACCTTGTTCTCAAGAAGGTTGAGGTCTCTAAAAATATTAGCAAGCTCGACCCGAAATGGGAAGGTCCATATTCTGAAGTAAAAGTGGCAAAACACAACTTCTACCGATTAGCTGACATAACTGGAAATTAGCTCTCTAAACCCTGGAATGCAATTAACTTGAAGAGGTTTTATGTATAGACTGCATTGTATAGAAAACACATATTCTAATAAATATCATTTTGCGACCTCGCAGTCACATGACCAAAGTTATGTGAGATTCAACTATTAAAAATCGATCAAATCGACCCCTAATCGCACGATCAAAGTTGCAACAATGATCAAGTCGACCCCGCAGTCGCACGATCAAAGTTGTGTATAATTCAATTATTAAACAATGATCAAGTCAACCTCGCAGTCGCATGATCAAAGTTTTGTATGATTCGATTATTAAATAGCGACTAAGTTGTATAATTCAATTATTAAAAATTGATCAAGTCAATCAAAAAGTCCTATGATCAAAAATGTGAAACCCCATTATTGTACATTAACGACGTATGATTTAGATTCTTGGCCGAAAATAGAAAGCAATAAGCATTGAACTCGATATTTAAAGCAAAACTAAAATATCTTTCGCAAAGCCCCTCAGGGACATACATCTTTTCACAAAAGGAAAATTAGAACAAGTGCAACATCATCTAACTCGACCCCACGTTCTCTCTTTGTCGAGCCCTAGCCTTTTCGGCCACATCATCATAACTTTGACTAGATCTTCGATCAAATCGAAACCTACATCTAATGGTGGCCCCTCGACCTATTGCTCTTGACCAACCTAAGGCGCCCCAGCGGGTTGTGAGGGCCCTACCTCCTCAGTCAAGAATACACACTCGCCATCTGGGAAGAAGTTTGCCACGTTCACTTCATTGTTTTATATATCCAAAGCAAACTCACATGCAAAGGAAAACACTTCTCCAACTACAATGACCCACGAAAAAGAGGAAACAACAGCTATGGTAGTCTCCCTGACTAGAGCATTCTCATCGAGCTCCTCAAGAAGTTCATTCTTCATCACATTGAGCCACACTTTATCCTCCGCCCGAAATTGATAACCAAGGAGTTCAAGCTGCTTCATGGCTCTATCGAATGCCTCTTTAGCATTCTCCATGCTAAATGTCACACTCTCATCAGTGAAAGCTGAGCAGAGCATGAATTGTTGCATAGCCTCTTTTAGAATCCCAGGCAGTGTCTTGAAGAATTCATCCCTCGCATACCGCAGAGCACTGTTGTATCCTCGGGCTCGACTAGACTCTGAGGCTTCTTGAATAGAACTTATTGTTTTCTTTAGCTGCTCCTCAGCCTAGCTCTTACCATCGATAGCAGCCAGCAACTCAGTATTCTTCTCTTCAAGCTATTTCGTCAACTCTCCAAGCCTCAACTACGAGGAATCAACCTCAGTTTTTAGCAGCTCATTCAACTCCTTTTTCTAGTTCATCGTATTTCTCCATCAGTTTTTGGCATTGGGTCTCGCACAGCTTATAGCGCCGATGGTAGGCATTAATGTTTGAACAAAAAGTATGTACAAAACTCGACAAGAAACATACCATATTTGCATGCTAGGCAAATGCTTTTAGGGCGTCAACTTGCTGGTAGTTAAACATTTCGACTTGATCCCTTTGAAACAGATTGGTGCTCAAAATGGCTAATGACGACACAAATGTAGGGCTTGCACCCATCATCATCGTGGTGTTTGAAACCCCTACTTTTTTGCCAAATTGTGGCTTAGGAAATATCGGCTTCAATGGCTTTCCTCTTCTACTGAGGATATGGACTACGTGCTACTCCTACACTAACCTCAGCTAGACTCCCCTGCACCATTGGACCAATGTTAGCTGCCAGTTGTGCAGCCACTCGGCAGACCAAATTGGCATCTCGATGCGCCCGTGCCTCTTGCTATTTTCGCATGGCAATCTACTTTGCACAATTCATAATTGGTTGACCTGCAAAACAAACAAATTTTGATTAGACAGATGACAACCAGAAATAATAGATCACATTATTTAGGAATCTGAGTTTCTACCTAAACGTGCATTGGCATGCAATCTCAATACGGAGATCGAAAATCGAACCAGAACCAAATTTCTCTCCTTTATAAAAATAGATACATCCATTTAACCATACTCGAGAAGATCTAAAAAAAATGTTGTTCCAAGATGGGTTCTCATTCGTGTTCATGTCGACCCTACCCATCATCCACCCCTTAGAATGTTAAAACCAACCCCGATAGGGGATCTAACATAAAAGTACCTTTCGATTTCACTTTTAACCATGGGATGAGGATAGGGTTCTAAAGACTTTTCTGTGAGGTCGTGTTGTTACATAGTAAAACCCCAACTCCCCAACCAAACCTAATTTTTGGGACATTAGTAAATGAAATAGATAGCTGAAGTTCGCCCAAGAAAGAGGTTGGTCGAGAATGGCCATCAGAATGACAAAACAACACATGAGGAAGAAGCAATTGGGTAGGAGCTAAGTTATACAGACTTGTAAACCTCTTAGTAGGTCGATTATCGGGTTAGCTATAGGGAACCTAAGACCGCACTTCATTATGTCCTCAAAAATAGTTATGCACCCCTCTAGGAGAGTATGGATTCTATCCACAGCCCTAGGTTTTATTAGCTCAAACTCATCGGGAATATGATACTTCCCCCTAATAGACCTTAGGTCATTTGATGATATTTTTGACATAATATCACTGTAATGATTGGTCGTGAATAGCCTACCCCTCGACCCGGGAGGTTTATCTGCTTTTTCTAATGCCTCCTCCTCTTCGACCATAGGCCCTAGCTTCGTCGACATTAGGGTTAGAAAGACCTACCCCCTTATCTCCCTCGATTACACCTAACTCAAGTTGCTCAGGAGACCCCAACCTTCCACTAGAGGACTCACTTGCGTTCGCCTCACTATTCGAGACATCTACCTAACGTGTAGCCTCAGAATCAAAATTTGAACTTGACATATTATGAGAAGATATGGCTAGCAAAATTTAAAATACAGAAAAGGAAGACTTATGAAAATTGCATGCGAAATAATAAAGGCTCAAGGTTGCTCAAAAATCGACCAAAAATCTTCATTACTCGACCTCAAAGCATTGCAGTAAAAGTGAAAATGGACGGTGAAAATCTACTATTTATAGGCAAGTCAGAATTCCTACCGATTAAGATGACCGGTAATCGGCTAATAAATGCATAATCGATGGTTACCTTTGCATGAATATCCATGTAACCGCCTAAAACACTTCCCACTTTTGTTGCCCTAGTTGAGATTCAAAATGATTTTTCCCGTCCCAATGGTTCTCGTTGACATATTTACTATAATTTCAGTAAGCTACTCCTAACTCCAACCGGATTATGGTCAAACTACAGAGTGGAGGGACTATTGATATGGATAAGTTCAGTATATGAGTAAGTCCAACATGCCCAATGGGCCTATAACCTACCCAGTTGTAAGGACCAAAGCCTAATAATAGGCCCAACTTATGAGGTCCAATGCCCAACTCAATTGTAAATGACGAGTTTTCTGACTTGGAGGTCGATATGGGCAAGATAGGAGCATTTATGGCATTTAATGGCAGGCTCTGCCACCCATAGCTTCCGTATTAAATGCGCCTCAACTACTAGGATGTCCGTAATTAATGGTTTGACTGTGCATCACCTCCTCATTTACGTCCATTTTTCGGCCAATTAGCCATGTTTAAAGCTCTAGCTCAGGTTGAAAAGACCTAAGATACCTCTTCTCATGGGAATAGTATCTGAGATATATCGAGGAGGAATCCATCTTTTTATCCCTAAGTAAACACTATAAATACCTCATCCTTCAAAGACAACGGTAAGCATTCCTACTCTCTTTGAGCTGTTACTCTGTCCAAATATTCTCAGGTCGATATACTGACTTAATCATCGGAGAGTCTTAGCCGAGAATCCTCTCGGCTAGCCTGACGTTTGTTTCGTGGTTACAGGTTCCATTCTATGTCCTCAAATTCATCTTTCTGATCGAGGGACCCCAGGTCAAGATCCAGAAGTCCATTGTACTAAAATCACCACCATCACCTATCTATATTATATAGCTTTCTATCCAAACATTCACCTTTAGTATCTCTCTCTTTATCTCACAGCTCTCTTGATTTTAAAAGTTATCTCTTAGATCATTCCCCACCAATCTCCCTCTTAGACCATAACTAGTTGTCTCTTCTGTTTGTTCTCTCTCAATCGTCTCTCTCTAAATCACCCTCTTTCTCGACTTTACTCTAAATCACATCAATTATGCGAAGGAAATATAAAAAGTTTATTTAAATTTTAGTGATGATGCCATTGAATTACAATATATTAATAAAAGGGGATGAAAATAATTTATAAAAGAAGTATGTATGCTTTTAAAACCTAGAGGGTCCTAGTAGTCAATTAGCCTAATAGCATGCATCACTGTCTCACTTTACATATGTGAGGCCATGAGTTCAAACTTCAAACTCTAAGGAACTCTTATTGGCGTGGGCAAGTGTGAATAAAAGAAATTAATACTAAGAAAAATATTTGTGTAATTATGTATAACTATAGGTGAGGCTATTGAAATTATCCACATAATTTTAAAACAATGAAAAAAAATATATTTTGAACTCATCATGCATCTTGTAAGTGTGAGATTAACAGTAGAAGTGATAATGACTGGGAAAAGAAGAAAGATAGCATAATCCAAAGCCATCATTACCATCCATTTATGTGGAATAACTATATATTTCAGTTCATAACTTCATTTTATGAAGAATTTAAATTAAAAACTCAGGAAGAACCAAATGAATATAAACAATTAAAACTTATAAAAACTGATACTAACCTTAGCTATGATTTTGGTAAAATTGTGGTAGATATGAGAAGAAATATGAGAATTAGATGAATTTAAGAACTTTCAAAAACTAAAGCTAATTAATGCAATGAAGCAAATGAGTATGTTTAGGTTTAAAAGGCGAATGATTATTGGAGAGAATCACATGGGTAATTAAAGTGGTTAGTTGAAGGAGCAATCAGGGTATCACTAATGCTATAAATTTGATACGCACTAAGACACAAAATTTAACATATATAAAAATTATGTAAAATTCTTTTATTGTTTAGAGATAAATTAGTAATTGGTATGTGCATATATAATAAGACTTTACAATGAGAGAGAGTTTGCGGATTGATTTATTTTATAATCAAATTATTTTATATAATTAAAAAAATTAAAATTCTAAAAAATTGAGTGAAATCAACCAACTATGTATGATGAAAATATCTATGCGATATGGAGATATTGCTCTTTTAAATCATCTTATCAAACATGGGTGTAAATTCTGTTAAATAATCAATATTATGAAGCTTTTCATTCATCGAATAATTTTTTTAAGCCTTAATCAAATCAAATAAAATGAATGAGCCAAAAGTATATCAAAAATTGTGCTCGACAGTATCATAGAAAAGTGAGCAGTTTTATTCTCATAATTAACATAATCAGTAAAAAGGAAGCAAATTAAAGTGACCACAAATCATTGCAATTAGGACTAACAAATGGGATTTATAATTTAATACAAAGAAAATGAGCCAATTAGAGCCAGGGGACCCTAACAACTAGCTACCTCATAGCTGGGGTACTTTTTTTGTGGCCCAAAAGACATATCTATGTCCCCTTGATTTCTAGATTTGTTTGTTTTCAGCCTGAATTGAAGCAATCCCAAAAGGCTAAAAAACACAATCCCCCACAAAAGATGGCATTCTTTTCAATCAATCATACCTTTATATAGTTTTCTTGTCAATGCCACCCATCCATCATCCATGGATTAAAGATCATACAACAAAAAATTCTGATGCTCACAATAGTTAAAAGGAGATCATAAATCATATTAATAAGTGGTAATTTCACGTGCTACGTGTCATTTATGGACGACATATGATCACACAACATACATGCATACACACACACACATGTGATAATTATATACCACGTGTTCTATGTATAAACTTACAGATAAAAAATAAAAATTAATATTTTGCCACATTTCCCCCACATAAACAATCAAAAAGTGGAGAAAGTGGTGCATTGGATAGCGGAAATTTAGATTAATTTTTATCGGGGTAAATTTAGTATAAAATATATAACTTAGCAATTTAAATTTGCTCCACCTTTAAGCGAAAAGAAACCTAAAAGGTCAAAAAGCAGCAGCTTCAATTCATGCATAACTGTTGAATCAATAAGATCGAATCATAAAAAGTATTACCTCATATAATTCATAATTCACAATAACTGTACAATATTGACAAGTCCAGGAATTAATATAACTATGTTCATACATAGATTAAATATTAGCTTGAACTTTTAAAATTGCAAATTGCATTTTCTTGTACATTTGGACACTATACTACTTTGGGACATGGAGAAAAGGTTTCTTGTCTTCATCTCTCCCTAGTGCCTCAACAAACCCAAAAGTGCAAATTCTTTAAGAAAAGTCCAGTGCCCAAGAAAGAGAATGTTTTCAAAATAAAAGTGGATACTGGCAAGATTTATATTTGTAGCTAGGCTATGCTAGATAGAGGACATAACCACTTTCTCAATAAACATTTCATTGCCATGCATGGTGTGGAAAAGTTTTGAAATGGATTATCACATATTTTTCTTTTTCTTTTTTAAATTTCTTTTCCAGAATTAAAATTATATTACGTACTTAATTGATTCTCATTCTTTTAATTCAAGATTTGATTATAAGTTCCCTACTATATCTTCCTTAATATAAAAATCAATAATTTTGACCTCTTTGATGGACAAGTACTTTTACTTAATTTTAAAAGTAAAAAAGGCATTCGACTTCTATGTAGTGTGGGGGATGGTGAGAAGTTTTCTCTTTTACAAACTTTTATGGATTATGCAAAAATTCAAAAAATATAAAATAAAATTTCTAAAACTAATTGAATCATAGTGTTTCTTCACATATCTCAATTTATTTTCACGATTCACTGAACGTAAATTTTTAAAACTTACACTAATTTTCTAACTATAAATTACTCCTCACAAATCGTAAGGATTGACGGCCTCAGACCATAATTAATACTTACATCTTCATCTGCTTAAAATTAGTACGTAATATTAATGTATAACATATACATAGTTTAAAGGGTTAATTTGTTCTCACTTGTGGGCTTGAATCATAACACATTGATATTGTCTTAGGGCATGTATATTTTTGAAGCATACTTATATTATAATGTTTTTAATGTTGGCATGTCGCTAGCAAACATCATTAATTCAAGTTATGCTTTTAAGTGCAACATATAAGTATATCATGTGAGGAAAGACAAATTTATGCCATCGTTTTAACTTTTTTTTTTCGTAAGTAGAATGTTATGTACTTAGTAAATTTGTTTGGGACAAATACAATCATAAGATATCCCTTATAAGAAAAGGCCAGTCCACCACATTTTGAGAAAGGAAACATTGAGCAAGCTTATGGGTCAGGCCATTATTTCTATTGATTTCTGATAAATTGATGCTAACCCCCAATTTCAAATGTAAACTTGTCCAGTGTAACACGTCGTCCCCACATACATTTCAATTCAGCTTGGCAAAAGAATGGGTATTTTTAATTGAAATATAGTGAAGTGGGAAATATTTGGATATTAATCGGATTCCATATATGGTTATAAAGAAAAAAGAAAAAGAAAGGTTCGTTTTTTATCACAATATGAAGAATTCGTTTCAATGTTAAATACTACATAGAATTTGTAGTACGTACGTTTTCTGATAGTATTTTTTAGCACCATAACACTCATGGGTTAAATAACTTTTTTCAATAATTTCTAAACTAAGTCTAAACTTTTGATCCACATAGACTCAGTAGCCCATTCGAACATGAAGATGATAATTACCACATTTTTTAAATTTAAAATTGATGGTCCCATACATTAATAAACCAAAGTGTGTCTGGTATTGAAGGTGGCATTAGAGATAATAATGGACAATTTATTGTTTCATGCATTTTCAAAAATTAATATTCACTACGAAAAAATATAATATTAGTGACAAAACAATAAGTGACAAAGTGAAAGTTGTCACTAATAACATGTATTGAGTAACAATAGCTTTTATCTTGTCGCTAATGATCAATTTTTAAGTGACAAAAATTTTTATCTTGTAACAACATAACTCAATAGTGACAAAAGTGAATGTTTTAAGTTGTCACCATTAACAATTAGTGACACCCTTATAGTGACAATTTAGTGACAATAAAAATTGTCACTATAATTTGTGACGAGATTTTTATTGTCACCATAGGTGTGTCACTAATTGTTTATAGTGACAACTTTAACATTATTCTTGTCACTATTAAGTTTGTAAAAATCATTAAGGTGACAAAATTAAATTTTTTATCACTTAATATACATAATTAGTAACAACTTTTGTATTGCCACTTACTATTTTGTCACTAATTTATCTTTTTCTTGTAGTGATTATGTTGGATTTTTTTTTTATTTACACACATGCATTAAGGATTCGAAACTCGAACCTTATCTTTATGTGTATGAAGATGATATTATTCGACTAATTAACCATTTGATAATAAAATATTAGATTTGGATATATAATAATAGGGTTGAACTACCATGAATGTTTAAATTTAGGTTATAATTTGGAATTAAAAATCTACCACTAGCACTATTTTAATGTTTTTAATTAACTATTGTGGTAGGAAAATTCAAGCACACAACCTCTCGAAGTTCTTTTCTAAGCATGTTTGGTACTTGGTAACAGATAAGATTGGAGTCCTTAATATAAAATAATAACCTGGTTGATGTCCACCATTAGAAACACAGGCTGATCTAAAAATTTTCTTAAGCCCACCACTATAGCATCAACTAAGGCAGATTGCAATCACGGCCAAGGGGTTTAATTATGTCACCGCGATTATTTTCTTGGGACATTTATAAAACCACTTGCCTAGATTTTGATTTGTATAAGATTGGTGAAGCACCATTGGCATATCAACGTAGCCTGTGATGAGTTTGGCATATAGTATTATACTACTTGCTTGTTTCCTATTAATTCTAGCGTGCTTCCAGATTGCTTATTACATGCATGAGCTATTTATTAATTTAAAATACTAATAATTGCTTCCAATTAATATATACTGATTAGATCCAAATCAAGCTGTCAACCTATCTTCAGATTTAACATTCATATATATATAATCCATATATACAATCCACACACTATATATTACGATGAAGCATAAGAGGAGTCAAAGCGTATATGCGGGAACTCGATTTTCAGAAGCGTTTGTAAATGGGAAGTTTAGTATAAATCATCCTTGGATTTTTCTTAATTATATTATATGGTTTTATAACATGAGAGGTGAGGGTTTACTTTTCGTGGCATTAGAAAAAGGAGACCTTTAAATCGCACTGATAGGTGAAAGGGTTTTTAGCTGGGGGGACAAGTGTGTTATTTTTAAGCTTAATGTTATATATCAAACATTCAAATGAGATTAAGAGAGATTGTAGTAGTAAATTTTTCAATGTCCATTCTTCAATATCAAGAAAAATAATAAATCTAATAATCTCACTTTAATCTCTTCATATTTAGATCTTCACTGCTATTAATATTCTGATTCCAACGATGCCTAAGATTATTATAGAAAAATATCGAGTAGGTTTGAGTAATATTTGGAGCTGACGTCTTGCTGTGTTATCCTAAAAGAAATATAGTAATGATACCTTTTTTTTGGACAAATAATGTGCATCAAATGTCTTATAAAATAGTTATCAAGATAAATCTATCAAAACTGGGTTCGACTACTTGGACGTGACCTCTTGCCCTTGCAACATAAATATAGTAAGAAATCTTTTAGCCAAGTAGGGTGCATCAAATATCTTGTTGATTTTACTTCGAAAATTGGGCTAAATTGACGAAAAATAGAAGAAATGGAGTAAAACGGAGCAAAGTGGTCGAAATGAGCTTGAGAACACACCCCAACACGCATTAGCAGGACGCCGCGTGCCAGGGTGCAAGGTATGGTGGGCCAAGGCGTGGACATGCGAGGAAAAGGTATCAAAACACGCGTCGCACTCCCCGGTGCAAGTAATTTTGCGCTGGGGCTCAAGTTTTTTGCGCCCCAGCGCAAAGTTTCTGTCATACTACATGAAAGGCTCGCTGGGGCACAAGTTTTGTGCGCCCCAGGGTGCAACACAGGCCCACGGGCCTTAGGCTTCGATTTTTGAGTATAAATATCAGTTTTTTCTTTCGGAAAAAGTATCACGAACATAACACAAAGGTTTCTTTACTACTTTTGAGTAAATCTCTCAAGATGGAGTTTAGAACGAGGGTGTGAGATGTTTTTGTGAGATTTGTGGGATTCAAGTTTGTACTTGCACTTTGATTTGAGATCAATAAAATTCCTTTTCTTTGTTGGGTGGATTATGCACATCCCCGAACCACATTAAAACTTGTTGTCATATTCCATTGAATTACTTTACTTTTATTTCATTATTTCCGCAATAGATCCTCCTAAGTTACAACAAATTGGTATCGGAGCATGTTAGATCAGATGTTAGGAATGAAGTACAAGGTAGAGAAATTTGATGGGAAGAACGACTTTGGGCAGTGGAAGATGAAGGTTCACGCCCTCCTGTGTCAACAAGGTTTGCAGAGAGCATTAAAGGGCAGAGATTCCTTGCCAGAAACACTGAAAGATGAAAGAATGACAAGTTCATGGCGAATGCTTATGGTATTCTGGTGTTATCATTGGTGGATAACGTACTAAGAGAGGTCTCCACGGAAAGTACGCCAATGGATTTATGGAAGAAGTTGGAGAGTCTATATATAACGAAATTCCTGATGAATCGACTATATTTGAAACAGTGATTATACACATTGAGAATGAAGGAAGATACATCTACCACTCAGCATATTGATTTTTTCAATTAGGTAATTCTGGATCTCGCTAGTATAGATGTCAAAATTGATGATGAGGATGAAGCTTTAATTCTCTTATGTTCTCTGCCAAAATCCTTTGCGCACTTGGTTACTACTTTGCTGTACGGGAGAGATACGATTTCAATTGAGAATGTAAAGGCTTCATTGAATTCCAACGAGTTGAGAAAGCATGTCATGGGTAACAATGATGGTGAAAGTGGGGAAAGATTAGTGGCAAAAGGGAGACTGGGAGAAAGGGAAAGGAGTAGAGGCCGATCAAAGTCCCTAACCAAGCCTAGAAATGGCGACAAGTATTTTAAGTGCGGTGGAAAAGGACATTAGAAACGAAATTGTCCAGAACAAGGAAAGATGAAGGATGCAGGTGAAACTTCTTATCAGAAACGAGATGATATCGCAGGAATTGTTGAGGATGAGTCTGATGGTAGGCTTGTTCTCAACGTTGCTAAAACTTTACTAAGCTCTGAATGGATTTTGGATAGTGGTTGTTCCTACAACATGTGCCCAAGAAAAGATTGGTTTACCACATACCATAAATACGATGGTGGTAAAGTACTTATGGGAAACGATGCTTCTTGCAGGTTGTAGGAATTGGCTTAATTTGTATCAGAATGCATGATGGCATAGTAAGGACCTTAACAGATGTGCGTCATGTTCTAGATCTGAAGAAAAATATAATATCATTGGGTACTCTTGACAAGAATAGTTGTGAGTATAGAGCTCGAGATGGAGTTCTGCGGGTTTCCAAAGGCGCATTGCTTATCATGAAGGGAGACAAGCGGAACAGCCTTTGCATATTGCAGGGAAACACGATTTCTGGTACTGCAGCAATTTCTTCATCAATCAATGATACTACGAGACTGTAGCATATGCGGCTTGGGCATATGAGTAAGAAGGGGATGTCAGAACTGAGCAAACAAGGTTTGCTTTGCAAAGAGAAGACTGGAGAGTTGGATTTCTGTGAGCAGTGTGTGCTGGGCAAGCAACATATGGTGAAATTCGGCACTACAGTTCATAGGACCAAAGGCACCTTGGATTACATTCACTCAGATCTTTGGGGCCTTCTCAGGTTCCTTCAAAAGGAGGTGCAAGGTACATGCTGACATTCATAGATGATTCCTCACGGAGAGTATGGGTGTACATGCTGAAGCATAAGGATGAGGTGTTTATCAACTTCAAGTAATGGAAGACCTTAATTGAGAAGCAGACAGGAAATGAGATCAAACGCTTGGGGACTGACAACAAATTGGAGTTCTGTAATAAGGAATTTCAGGAATTCTACAAGAAGGAAGGAATTGTGAGGCATTGCACAGTTGTACATATACCACAGCAGAATGGAGTTGCAAAACGGATGAATACGACTATCTTGAAAAGAGCTAGATGCATGTTCTTTAATGCCGAATTGTCCAAGGATTTTTGGATAGAAGCGATTAACACTACGTGTTATTTGGTGAATAGGTCACCAGCAACTGCTTTGGACGGCAAAACACTAATGGAAGTTTGGTCCGGGCCTCCTGCTGATTATTCAAATATGAGATTATTTAGGTATATAGCCTATGCTCATGTTCAGGATGGGAAGCTTGAACCAAGGGCAAGGAAGTGCATATTTCTAGGCTATGCAGATGGAGTCAAAGGTTATCATTTGTGGTGTAATGATGACAAGTGCTCCAAGATGATTATCAGTAGGGACATGACATTAGATGAGTCTGCAATAATGAAAAAGGTGGAGCGGCAGGAAAGCGGTCAATAGAGCGTTAAGGAGAATGTGGAGATTCATATTGATCCTCCACAAGTTTCAAAGAGGAAACAAAATATGGTAGATGAAGCTGGTGAGAGCACATTATCACCTAATCAATAGTAGGAAAATGAACCACTACAAAATTATCGCTTGGCTCGCGATAGGGAGATGAGGCAGATCAAACCACCACAGCGGTATGCTTACCCAGATCTGGTAGCTTATGCTTTAAGTTCAACCGAGGAGTTTGTAGGAGATGATCCACTCTCATACAAAGAGGTAATTTCTAGGCCAGATTCTAATAAATGGGTTGCAGCTATGAGTTAAGAGGTGGAGTCTCTACACAAGAATAGAACATAAGAGCTTGTTGATGTAACCAAAGGATAGAAGATTGTAGGTTGCAAATGGATTTACAAGAAGAAGGATGGGATTCCCAGTGTTGAAGATGCTAAATACTGGTTGCCAAGGGTTTTACTCAGAGAGAGGGAGTTGACTTTCATGAAGTGTTCTCCCCAGTTGTAAAACATACTTCCATTCGTGTTTTACTTGCCATGGTTGCTCTGTTTGATATGGAGCTGGAGCAGATGGATGTAAAAATAGCGTTTCTGCATGGTGAGTTGGAGGAACAAATTTACATGAGTCAACCAGAAGGATTCGTTGTTCCCGGGAAACAAAATCAAGCATGTCTTTTGAAGAGGTCATTATATGGCCTAAAGCAATCTACCAAGCATTGGTATAAAAGATTTGATGTTTTTATTACCAAGATAGGATATACTAAAAGTTACGTATATTATAAAATTTGTAGTGATAGCATTCTTGTATATTTGCTATTGTACGTTGATGATATGTTGATTGCCTCTAGAAACATATCTGAGATCAACCAATAAGAAGCTTAGCTAAGTGGAGAATTTGAGATAAAGGATTTGGGCGGTGCAAAGAAGATATTAGGCATGGAGATCATCCGGGACAGACACGCAGGAATGTTGTACTTGTCTCAACAAATTACATTGAGAAAGTACTTGAGCGATTTGGAATGGATAAGTCCAAGCCAGTTAGTAAGCCACTTGTAGCTCATTTTAGGCTCTCATCAAATCTATCACCAAGTACGAGGAGAAGGTGGAGCACATGTCAAATGTGCCATATGCTAGTGTCGTGGGTAGCTTGATGTACGCTATGATGTGCACTGCGCCAGACATTTCACATGCAGTCAGTGTTGTGATCAGATATATGCACAAACCAGGAAAGACTCATTGGCAGGCTGTGAAATGGATCATGAGGTATCTGAGAGGCTCTGCAGAAATATGTTTGAGGTATAGTCAATCGAATTCTACTACTAGAATTATTGGCTATGTGGATCCGGATTATGCAGGAGATTTGGATAGTAGAAGGTCCATTAAGGGCTATGTGTTTTGTGTATCAAGTTGTACGGTTAGCTGGAAGACGACTTTACAGTCATCAGTTGCATTGTCCACAACAAAAGCTGAGTACATGGCTTTAGCTAAAGGCGTCAAGGAAGGCATTTGGCTAAAGGGGCTGATAAATGATAAGGGTATGACTTCTGAGATCACTAAGGTATTTTGTGATAGTCAGAGTGCCATACACTTGTTAAAGAATCAAGCATTTCATGAGAGAACAAAGCACATAAATGTGAGGTATCACTTTGTTCGGGATATGGTGTCTCATGTTGGTTGACAAGGTTGGGACAAAGAGTAATCTGGCAGACATGTTGACTAAGGTTGTTTCAGGAATCAAATTCGAGCATTGCTTGGATTTGGTTAACGTTTGTAGACTCAGATACAGGCCCTTTTGGGGGCAGGGACAAAGAAGAAGGATGATGAATCTCAAGTCAAGGTGGATAATTGTTGATTTTGTCTTGAAATTTGGGGGCTAAATTGACGAGAAACAGAAGAAATGGAGCGAAACGGAGCAAAGTGGTCTAAATGGGCTCGAGAACACACCTTGACATGCGTTGTCAGGATGCCGCACGCCGGGGCGTGAGGTATGGTGTGCCAAGGCATAGACATGGGTGGAAAAGGCATCAAAACACGCGTCGCGCGGCCCGGCGTGCAGTGAACAGTAACTTTGCACCGGGGCTCAAGTTTTTTACGCCCCAGCGCAAAGTTTCTGCCATACTGCATGAAAGGCGTGCTGGGGTGCAAGTTTTGTGCGCCCCAGCGCGTGGCGTAGGCCCACAGGCCTTGGGCTTCGATTTTCAAGTATAAATATCATTTTTTTCTTTCGAAAAAAGTATCACGAACATAACACAAGGGTTTCTTTATTGCTTTTGAGTAAATCTCTCAAGACGGAGTTTAGGTTATGCATTTTTGTGAGATTTGTGGGATTCAAGTTTGTACTTGCACTTTGATTTGAGATCAATAAAATTCCTTTTCTTTGTTGGGTGGATTAGGCACATCGCCAAACCACGTTAAAACTTATTGTCATATTCCATTGAATTACTTTACTGTTATTTCATTGTTTCAACAATAGATCCTCCTGGGTTACAATATATCTTAACAAATAATTATCTTGATATTTGTAGTAAATATTGTGATAACTCCTTCTAAATTTATAAATTCAAGCAAAATTAATTTTTGAATTATCAAACCACATGTAAACTTTACGCAATTCATATGAGTGTAAAGACCCATATATGAATTTAAAAAAATAGAATAAATGTATATGTATTGATTTGAAAACAACAATGGATCAGATTACAACAATACAATATGGGTAATAACAAATTAATGTTAAATTTGATTAACAAGTTAAAATAAGAGCCTAAAGACAATGTAGTTGCAGTTATGGGTGTCAATTTGGGTTCAACCCAACCCATATGGTTTTGAGTTGGGTTGAGCTCAACATTTTATAAATGGATTTGAGTGGTTTGCTCTTTAAATGGGTTGTATCAAATTTGGGTTAAAAATGAGTTTTAAGTGGGTTAAAAATAGGTCCATTCAAAAGTTTTAAGTAAAATTTAATAAATTCAATAAAATTAATTTTGAATTAATAATAAAAAAATCTTATTATTTTGAATTTTTTATTTTTATCAAAGTCTTGTATTTTTTTTTATTATCAGTAGTTTCAAAATTAAAATATACATATTGGGCTTTTTACAACACTAATAAATTAATTATCTAAAATTAGGTGTATATAATTTGAAGTCTTAATTCGATTTGAATATCTTGAAATGAAATCAAATGTCAAACGCTAAACTCATGTGCATAACATTCTGCAAAATTTACCTAAAGTATTACTTCTCTGAACGTGATCGTATCTTCTTGTCAACTAAATTATATTTCTGATTATGAAGCATAACGCAGTTCCACAAATTGATACTATTCGTAGTACACAACATATAACAACTGAAAATAGCATCTACCCACATATGAGTAATTCATAATTAATTTTGTCATGAAAGAAATACTAATCATAATTAATTTTTAATGCAATTGAATATTATCATATGAATTAATAAAATAAATATATAATTTAATAAATCATCTCATTATATATGTTGTAAAATTATATATTAAATAGAGTGTAGAAGGTATATTAATATTACTATAGTCTTTTGAATTAATTTTTTGGAATAAATAAAATAAATCAATTTTTTTATTTTCTATTAGAACTATTTGAAACCCAACCTAACCCCCAATTCAATTCATTTTGAAACCAATCCATTTTCAACCCACCTATCTCAATCCATATAGAACCCAACCCATATCCAAACCAAACCAAACCAAATCCAACCCAACCCACACATTTGCCTTTGTAGGTTTCAGTGAGTAATTTCAGGCCACAAAGTAAAATAGGAAAGATATTAAAATGGCAACACACAATCGTGCATGCAATGGGAAGAAATTTAGAATGTTGCTTAGCTTAACTCATACAGCCAGTTATTCAGAAGGCTTGATGGGAGTAAGATCCGCCCATTTCGCTGGGTTTAAGGGTTGGGCTGGTGAATTGTGTGAAGACTTGCTCTCTTGCACCTTTCTTGGGCTTTTTAGTTTAATCTCACATTCAAATAATCATGTAAATAATGCGTAGGAAATTAGAGGTGTTACTGTAGATATATTTCTAGAGTAGGAATAATTCCTATTCTAGGGGAGGAGTCCTCCTTATTTTCATGCTTTCCATATTGTACACAATTTTTGTTATGAATGTAGAGGGTGGAGGATAATGTCAAACCTCCCGCCATGGCACAGGCAAATTTTCCAATATATATATATATATATATATATAACTGGTTTTCTTTTTCTTCTTTTTCCTCGTTATTTACACTTTGTAGATTAATTGTGCCTTTCTGTCAATTTAAAAACCTCATTTTTTGGTTAAAATATTTTCATTTTCATTTGGCGCCACCCCCATTTGGGCACGAATTCACTTCACCCAGGTAAGGTCGCTTCAAAAATAATTGGAGGTTCTAAAATAAAATATGAAAATGAGGTCTTTACTATATTTAATGAAAATTTTAATATTAAAAAATTATTTTCCTGCTACATGCCTTTATAGTAGACTTTTCGTGCTTTATAGGGAAATTTTTTTTTATACAAAACACTACTATGTAAATTTATTTTTTAATTTTTTGAGATGCAAAATTATTAACATATATATATATGTATTTATTTATTTATAATCAATCTCTTCTAACATTTTATTTTCAATTGATAGCATAACTAACTCATTTTTTATTTTTTATTTTTTGAAAGAGGGAGCATTACAAATGACGAATGTTATCTTTTTAACAAAGTAATATTTTTCTATTTTCAAATTAAAGAAATCCCTAGTCTCAAATAAAATAAATTAAAGTATAAACTACACATGTACATAAAGTGCACAACACGCCTATTACGGGTCTCGAACACACCTTCTAACATTTAATTATCAATTTTTTGGTTGAACCAAAAGAAAAAAATAAATTTATGTAATAAAACCTTGACTTCTACTAAAAGAGAATTGAAGTTAACATTATTTAATGATCAATATTAAAACATTGTTTAGTAATTAGCATTAAAAAAAAAAAGATATTTGGTGATTAGTATTAAAAAAGAACGAAATAGCTAGGGTTTGGATTAGAAAAACACTAAGAATTTGAAAAGATATAAGATATTTAGGAGAATCAAAAGTAATAAATTGAAATTTATATTTTTGATTAATTATAATTAATTAATTAATTAATTATTGTACTGTTAAATAATAAGACTCCAAATTAAAGGCCTAATATTTTTTCTTAGGGCTAAAATTAAGATGTGTGTGTGTGTATTTATGGACTTCTAAATTAAAAGTCTTATATTTGTTAGGCTTAAAATGTAAATAAAAAAGGTAGACCTTATATTTTTCTTTTTGAAATCTAAAATATAAAAAAATAAATATATATTAGGGTAATTGGCATTTTGCACCCTGGAAACATATTTAAAAGCCATTTTGCACCCTCAAAACACAAAAATGACAAAATGCACTTTGGAAATATATTTCCTTTGGCAAATTGCACCCCAAAGTGATTTTTGTCAAAATAAGTAAATTTAAGAGAGGGCAAAAATATCCAAACACCTTCTAGACAAGTTTCTCACCATCATTTAATAAGGAAATTATAGAATTTTATGTAGAAAGTCAAAACTTCTATATAAATCCAAGAAAATAAAAACAAAATGAAGATGACAAACATTGGAATGATCAAACTCATGCCATCAACTAACTTATCCAAAAAAAAAAAAATTGAAAAAAATCATGCCATCATTTAATCACTTTTATTTTTCTTTTTTTTAAAAAAAAAACTCAATTTCAAGTCTTTTTTCTTATTATTATTTTCATCATTTTCAATTCAAAATTAGTACTTGAAAATGGCAAAGAGAACACTATTTCTTATCAAAAGATGGTTTCAATAAAAGAATTGCAAGGAAAAAAATTTCTTACCATAATCAGAAGGCTAAAGACCAGGGGGTGTTCACGGGTCGGGTTTGTAAGAAAAATCAGTCCAAACCAATTAAATTTAATTAGGTTAGTTTGGGTCGGGTTTCATGGAATTGAATTTCCAGACCCGAACCAAACCAATCCAATTGAGGTCGGGTTGGCTAGTCGGGTACACCTCTTCATATTTTTTTTAAAATTTTACTTTTTCAAAAATCGGATATTATTATGATTATATATTTTCAATTAATGAAATAATTAAAAATTCAATTTTAAGTAGGTAAAATATTGAAACTAGTGTACTATATGACCAAAACCCAACAATTGTCCAATTGTCCAAAAAAAAAGGAAGAAGAAGAAGCAAGCACCAATTGCAATTTCTTTAGAAAAAAATTGGCAAGTTCCGGCTGTATCTAAATTAAAATTGAATAAATGGGCTACATAAACAACATTAGCACTAGTCCTATCAAGATAATTATTCTCAAAATATTCATCAAAACTCGAAAGCACACAGTATTGCACCAGAACGCTACAATCCATAATTGTTAGAAATTGTCCCCTTCTTTACCACAAGCCATAATTAACAACATAAAATCTCAAATCCAAGTTTAAGTTGAACATTAAATATAAATATAAATAATAGAAGTTATAATTAAAAAAAAAATTGTTTTAATTAAATCATCAGGTTGGGTCAGGTCTGGTAAGTGAATATGAAATATGATACCGAAATGTAATCGAGTTTGATCAGATTTTACCCAATCAAATTTGATTACCTGATCCAACCCGAACCAATTAGATTGGTTTGGTTTGGATTGTCGGGTTCATTGAATCGGATTTATCCGATGAACACCCCTACTGAAAACTATTCCTCAATTTCCATACCATAGCTCTGATGGTAATCAAAATTTAAGGTTAATTTTATGACATTTTGAGTTTTGAGATGGTGATTGAATGATTATAAAGAAAACTCTATGTGAATTGGGGGATGAACAATTCTCTTTGTTCTTTTTTTACACATGTCAGTTTTTTGGAAGAAAAGTAAAGTAAATTTAGAAAGTTAAAGTGAGATATTAACCCTAGAAGGTGTTTGGACATTTTTGCCCTCGCTTAAATTGAGTTATTTGACGAAAGAAATCACTTTGGGGGTTCAACTTGCCAAAGAAAATATATTTTCAGTGTGCATTTTATTATTTTTGTATTTTTAGAGTGTAAAGTGGCTTTTAAATGTGTTTTTAGGGTGCTAAGTGCCAACTGCCCTATATATTTTGAGGCCTTCAAAATTTAAATACTTAATGGGACCACAGATGGTGTCAACCTTGTATCAGGTGGGTTTGCTAAGGATAAAACTATAATATATAATTTAAAATATTGATTCCCTCGTACTTGTTTGATATATTCCGCCACGTTATCTTGTGATGCCACTTTTCCTTACAATGACGAATGTAGTCGTCGGTGATGGTTTATCGGAAGAAGACGGACATTATCATATATTATATATAGTGACATTAACATTGTATTTAATAATATAACTCAATGATTTATAAATTTGCTTCAATGTATGAAACTTCTCCACTCAAGTAATTCACAACAGTGATAGTGGCAATCCCGGTGGTGGTGAGAAGGGCCGCTAGGATTTATTTGCTAATCTCTTTGGAGAAAAAATTCGTATCGGTTCTTATAGAAAGCAACTTTAGTTATTCCTCTTTTAAGATAGAATGACTTAAAATATGCACAACTAATTTATTTATGCTTTATTTCCCCTAAAATTGCTATTGGAGTTAGCAACTTATCTAATGCTCTAGAATGATTGCTTCTTGCACTTATCTAAATACCTAAGGTGGATGGTAGAGTTAAGGTCCCTATAAACGCATATCCAGTAGAAGTATTATGTCATAGTTTGGATCCTCAATTTTAATTCATATATCATCTTCTATTTTATTTTATGAACACACACACACACACACACATATATATATATAATATGTGCATTAAATATTTTCTATTAAAAGATAATTTGATTGTGAATCAAATACACTTAACATATATTCATCAAGTTAAAATAATAGATGAAATACAAAATAAAATAGAGAATTAAAAGTACTTATTGAATCAAGCCGCTGGAGCATAATCATAACCTCCATCATCATCATCTCCGTTAGCCTCTATAGGTAGAGGATAATTACAACCTTTGTACTCATCTAGGACCCTTTTGTGCAATGAGACATTGCTGTTAGAAAGGAGAGACATTTCTCTCTTCAGATGTCCGAAGTTGGAAATGAGAGAGTAAAGAACTAGCTAGCAACGAAGTATAGTATTATATGGTTTTGATGAACGAGACAAGCAAGTAGGGGAAAGACATACATATACACACACACATATATATATATAAGCTTATGTAAACTTGAAATGGTGCTAAACGTGATTCGGCACGGCGTTGGCACACGGTGGGAGCGTGGCATGGGGTCTAAAGGATGTGGAAGAAGCCTATTCAGATGACAAGTGGCAGCTCTGCTGGTTTGCCTTTAATTGACAGGTGATAATGCATAATTGAAAATTAAACTTTTTTTAGGCACCAATTTTTATAGTTATTTGGATCTTTTAGTTCATGTTTCATCTCATATGCCAACTTGATGAATATATATCATTTATATTCAATTTTCAATCAATTATTCTTATAAATAATTATTTAATACACATGAAATATATTGATGAAATAAAATATGATCTGAAATATAAATTGAGATAGAGGATCTAAACTATATATCAATTTTAATGTCTCTATTGGCCTTACTCTTTTTAAAAAATATGTATGTGTGCAGTTTAAGTTCTCAGTAATCCTACAATATGGCAACCCTCCACTTCCAACGTGTGGACGCAAGCACCTGTTCGCAACCCACAAAGAGATTAACCTTCCGTTTTACAAGGATGACAGTAGGAAAAATTACACCCTATTGAATGGGTAGTGGTGGAATATTGGGATATCAATTTTTGTCCTCTATTAAAGGAGTTAGCGAATTTACATAGTTGTTAATAAGTTGCTCTCTTACTCCAATTTATATGTCAAGATATCTTTTTTTTTATTATTATTATAAGTGTTGGCAGAATAATACTTTTAAAAATTGGACAATCATATTCGTTGAGAAACTTGAACATCAAATAAGTATTTTAACATTATTTTTATGATAAAAGAAAAAAAAAAAATACAGTTACTGCGGCTTCAATCTTCATTTGCAAGTTGTTACACTAATTGACAAATATGGACCTAAGTATCAGTTGTGGTAGTTGCTTATGGAATCAAATTTCTCGCATGCTTGGCTCTCTCCAATTGATGTATAGTTGCCGGGAATCTTGCATGATCATCAAATGATTAACTTTTTAGGGTCAGTGATGTCGCCATTACTTAAAATTAAGGCTATTAGAAAATATTCTTGAAAAAAAAATTCATTTTAAGAAAAAAAATATAAATATATTTTAGAGCGCCACCGTTTCATAGAAATAATAAGTTTAGAACAGAAAGCATATGTCTTTGCAAAATACATACATCACTAATAACATATGTTAATTGATCATAATTTTTATTTTATTACTAATAATATTTATAAATAAATAATTTTTATCTTATCATATTATGAATTAGCCGTAGTTATAAGAAGTAGAATTTTAAATTGTCAGTATTACTAATTATTAATAAAACATCTATAATCACAATAAAATTGATGACTCTAATTTGTATCAAAATATTTCATTGTCATTATAAATATATCATTAATTGTCAATAATAAATTTAAACACAACTTTTATCATTGATAAACTTTTAAAATCATTTGACAGAACATCTTATTATTATTATTATTATTATTATTATTATTATTATTATTATTATTATAACTAATAATAAGTTTCAGATTATTACTTAATATATTATCACTACTTTTTTTTTTTTTTTTTTTCTTTCTAGTAGCATAAGGTACATGTTTAACATAATACTGCAGGTAATATTTCTGTATAGGACAGAATATATTGCACTCGTTCATGAATAAACCCGATAGTACAGTACTATGCTCCTTTTTATATCACAAATAAATTAGAGGAAAACAACCAGCCCACCATTTTAAATACAATTAAAACCATGACTGAATGACTAAATTCAAACCCAAACATGACTAAATGATTTCATGCAACATTCAAAACATTCCATCTTGTTAATTTAAATTAACATGTACATGCTACCCGCTATATCAGACTTCCCTGTCATCTTTCCATCTCGTCCTGTACATTTAAGTAGCCGGATCATCATCATCATCATCATCATCATCATCAATCGTCCCTATCCTTTTTGCATATATAATCCGTCATCATTGCCGCCGTCTGGTTGCTCCTTGTAGCATGAGCACCCAATAGCCCTAGAGATAAGGGGCATCATTGAAATCTTGAGATGGAAAAGGATGAAATGGCAAACAAGTAGAAACAGGAAAAAAGTGAGAAGAAATTAACCTGGACTTTTCATGTGGCTTTTGGTAATCCACACGTAGATTTGAAATGGAGAGGCTAAACAAGAGTTGCCATATACATATATACATATATATATATATATATATACACACATACAAAGCTGTTGGCAAAGGGGTTTGCTTGTGGAATTTGGAGGATGAGCATGGGCCGAATCCATTCCACTGTGGTGTGTGCCACCCAAATAGGAAATTTGGATGATGGACCTAAACTAGGTTTTTTGAGTGAAAAAAGAGTATCCTTTTTGTGGGTGCTAGCCTATGGTTGGGCTGGAGAGAGTGGCAGATTCTGCATTTTGGTTTGGGGCATGGTGGGGGCTAAAAATGTCAAAAAAAAGGAGCAGCATGGTGCTGTTCCAAAGGGTAAGGTGTCTATGGAATTTATTTTATTGGGGAGAACTCATTTTTGTGTTTAGGTTTCCTTTCATTTTCAAGTCACGATTATGAAAAAAGATAAGAAATTATGTAACCTTTTTTGTCAATATGGTTGCCTGCTAAACCCTATTGAAGTGATATTACGCATGCTTGAACAATTTCATGCTCAGCCAATGAAAATATACAGCAACTATGAGGATCGGAAGTGTCAACGGCACCAAGAAGCAATAATACCTGCACATTCACATAATAGTATCATTTCTATCATCATTGTCCGAGTAAGCATGCAGAAAAACTCATATGAATGAGAAATATGCCTGGTATCAAAACCAGCAATTGACAACAAAGATCAATTCTAGCCTGAAGCATGGCACAACTCTGTAACATCAGACATTGTAGTCTAAAATCAGTTGACATATGGTATATCAGGAATCGACCACCAAAATGTGACTTCTGGGATAATGACCATCTACAATTATCACACATCAGTTAAAACATAGAATACTTATCAACAGACATTTTTTCGCCAATCATGCACACTAATTGTGCATATTGTGCTCAAAGAAGCCAACTGGAAAAATAGGCGGAATAATTTGTTCTTAAATAAAATAATAATAGAGCTATCCATTTTTATATGTTAAGACTGACCGACAGGAAATGCAATTATTTCATGGTTCCTTGCAACACATCAGATTTACCATTACAAAGTGATAATGCGGAAATATTATCACATAATATTGTCACTGGGCGAAATAAACTAATTTTAAAAGGTCATTTTCTACAAAGAAGAATACATATATAATCTTTGTACAGATTTTTTCTTATCAAATTTGGTATTCACATTAAGATATTTAACATTTATATTGACAGGCATGGAGCTTCAATTTCGAGAAGAAGTAAGACTTTCCACCACAATAAGATGATCTAAAGCATTCATAAAAAGATATATCATGCATACAGGGAGATACCCTTACAGCTAATAAATTTATGGCCTAACACAAGCAACCATAACGGTTCAAGAGGATTGGAAATGCTAACTTAAACTACAAATTATAACAAAAGTTGGTAATCAAATGGAACTGAAAAATACCAGTCATTTTGTATGGCATGGATGACAACATTATCAGATGGAGGCTGAAGCTTTGATATGACAGCAGCGTAGAGGAAACCCATGAAAGAAAATGAGCCAATTATAATAAAGAACCAACCCCAAAATACTTTACCATTAGAAGCTACAAACACCGGAAGAGCAAGCAATTTCTCCAGCATTTCACTTAATCTGCATAAAAGAAGCATCTTTCAAATATAATTCTCTAACATATGTACCACTAAGAAACAATTCAATGAAGACGAATTGTCTATTCCATGAATTCAGTATCTAAACGATGTAAGAATCAAACATTAAAACCTAACTATCCCAAGCATATGATAGTTTCATATTAAAAGCAAGAGAAATATGATTAGAAGTCAAACATAATTATAAGGTATCCTAATCAGCAAAAATCCATGTTGCTTTACATGAATTTGGAATATCAACCCGAAGAATTTCAAATTATGTGTAGGACACAATTACTAATGCACACACCTCTGGGAAGCAATAACAATTCCTGCAGCTCTTGATTTAACATACATCTCTTTATTTGTGTTTTCCTCATACAGATTTTTCAAAGAATTCCTTACAAGAACCCACGGCAATTGTGGATGGAAGACGTGGCGGGTGGGAGGGCAGCCAGAATGTTCTTTTCAGTTAAACCTAAACCAGAAAACGAACTTGGAAACTCGACCAAATAGCAACCAGGTAGCTCTTTGACAAAAAATCTTGATATGTATTTCATTGGTGACACATGTTTAATTCAGTTCATATCTACAATATTAGATTTGGTTCTAATTTCCAATTGGACATACCCAATTCCAACCAGATTTTGATTTATGAAGACGAATTTCTTCATACCCAAGCGATGAATTTCTGGGCTATCTGGACTTACTCTTCTAAACTGAATTTCCATCAAAATTACTGCACCCTCTGAAGAATTACAAAGCACTGTGTATCAACTACTGCTCAGCAAGATTAGAAATCATTGAAATAACAGAAATAACACGTTCTATTTATGTGAAACTTTTACTTGTGAATACTTAAAAAACTTCAATAGCTTTTAATAACACCAGGACACTGGAATTTGCAGGCATCGAGAAAGTCTCATTAGATTTCATAATGCAGTAAAGGCCAGGAATTCTTATTCTCAAAAGAAAAAGGGATACAAAACAGGGGAGAATACATCTGATAATCATCAGAACCAAGTCTTGAAGATCAAATCCAAATTGCACCCAAAACAGGAGATGGGTTTCACAAAACTCAACCAAGATCTGGATTTAAGATGTTACCAAAAGTAATTAATGATACAAATAATAACAACGGACTGAAAGGAGAAAGTGTACACCTCGAAGCTTAAAATGTGCACGAGACAGCCACCGGTAAAAGACCTGCAGGGAGAGCGAGAAAAAGAGAATTGGACAAAAGTGGAGGTGGAGGCGGTGACAGTGACGAGGGAGATGGAGACGGCAGCTATGGCGATGGAAGAAGAAGCGGCAGAGAGGAACGGCAGTGGACAGTGGCGCGTGGAGGTTACTTGTCTTGGTTAGGATTAAATATAGACTATTATCAATCGACTAATTATTTCGAAAAAGGAAAGAATAACTGTGGTCACGGGTTACCCTTACCCATATGTGGCCTGGACCTTCTATTTTGAAAAACTCAAGAGTTAACTGTATTAGGAAAAAAGGTTTGGGTTACGTTTGGTTTTGTTTTTTGTTCGATTTTATTACGTATTTATTACATATTTTGGGTGAATAAATTATTAAAAAATATAAAAATTATTTTTTGACATGTTTGTTTATATTTTGGGGAAAATATTTTTTACTGTACCAGTCAAATAAATATTTTTAAGTCTTTTATATTAGATTTTTGGAGTGAAAATGAAATTGAGTGATTATTTTAATGTTAGAATAATAATGAAATATATATGATGTATATATATACTTAATATGTTTGGGTGAATTACGGCTACCCTTGAGGTTTGGCGTAATTACAAAAAAATCCTCGTTGTTTTGAAAATTACAAATATCCCCCTGAACTTAATCGTCGTCCAACATTTCAGCCCAGTTGTTAAAAAATTTGGATAAAATTTCAAAAATACCCTTAGGCTAACTGATGGCATCTTTGACCTGGTTTGACTTTTTTTAGTGGACAAAAATACCCTCAGGGGTGGTATTGTAAGATTTTTAATTGGTTAAGGGCGTATTTTTTTTTTTTTTTTTGAGGTCTTAAATGTAATAAAACAAAGAAGAATCCAGGGTGAATTTAAAATAGTAAATGTATTTAAGATAATTTAATTATATTCAATTGAATTTAATAAGTAAGAAAAATTAAAAATATAAATCAAATCTATCATCTTGAACATATAATTTTAATAATTGAAATATTATATTCAATAGTATTAAAAATAATAAGCATAGCTAAAACAATTTAATTAAATTTATATCATTAAAATATAACATATTAGATTATGTTAAATATAAATTTATATTATTAAAATTATCTGATAATATTAAAATAGTAATATATATAATATTTTAATTGAATTCAATTCAATTTAACTAAAAAGAAAAATAAGTAAAAAACTAAAATAAATTAAATCTATCATGATAATATATTTTTAATAATTTTTAAAATTAAAAAATAATAATGACATTTAACACCCCTAGATTTGGCATTTTAGATAGTATGATTTAAAATTAAAATATTTATTTGACAAAAATTTTGGGGCTCAAAACAAGAATAAGAAAGGACTTGATTGTAAGAATTTTGAAAATTTTGGTGGTCAACAAAATTAATTTTGAGCAACTGGGTCAATAAAGTCATTAACTAGTTTGAGGACTTAATTGAAATTGAGGGGAAAAAAATTTGGGGTCAATGTGAGGCACTCAGAGAGTTAAAATGATTCAATTAAAATCTGAGAGGAAGTATTGGGGTGGAAATTACAATTTTAGAGAGTTGAAAAATACATTCACAAGAGCCCTCCTATTGTATCAAATTCTTCCATGCTTACCGTCACCATCCTCTCCAACCAGCACCTCTCCGACGTTGGAAAAACTAGCAACCAAGCTAACCATTCTCTTTCCCTCGTCACAAGGAATGCATCGATACCAAATTTGCCTAGAAACAACCAGCGACTCGTCGGAAATTAAGCTCCGAAAAGAGCCTCACGGCGGTGGTGACAGGTTGCTTAGTTTCGGTGATGGAAACTCATAAACAAAGAGTAGGTTTTGATGGACTCGATTAGAGGAGTGTAATGGTGGTTTCAATTTTGTGATTTGACCAACAGAGAAGGAGAATGGAAGGTGGAGGCGCACGGTGGAATTGAGCGGTTTTGCTTAAAATTGGCCAACGAAGTAAAGGGGAAAGTTGAAATTGATTTGGGGGTTTGATACAACGCAACAAGGCACATCTTCTGGCGGTAGCAAAACCCAGTTCCGGTGGAGGCGCACGGTGGTTGTTTGGGGAGCAGTGGCGGTGGTCCGACAAAAATTGAAGGTGATAAAAATATATCAATTAAACCCTCGTAAATTCAAAAACATTACAAATAGGTCCAAGGGTATTTTTATCTTTTGATATTTCTAATCAATTTTCTTTTTTTTTTAAATTTTTAACGGAAGGGCATTTTGGTCATTTTACACTTTTCGTTAGCATTACATTTAGGTCCCAAAGTTCAGGGGGGTATTTGTAATTTTCAAAACAATGAATTTTTTTTTTTAATTACACCAAACCTCGGGGGGAGGGGGGTTGCCATAATTCACCCTATATGTTTTTATATATTGAAAAATGTGCGTTTTGGAAGGAACATGAGGATATGTTTGGTTATGTTTCCCCAAAACAATATTGTTATGGGGAAACATAACCAAAGTTTTTCCTATTTCAGTTTTTACTTTTCCCTAGGTAAATGGTAATGAGGTATACTAATGAAGTAATGAAAATATATATGCGTGGGCTTTTCATCTTTAACTCATTATATACAACTCAATAGGGGTGGCAATCGTGTTGTATTGGGTTGTTTCGTATCGGATTCAGATAAGAATATTATAAAATTTTGCTCAATCTGAACTTAACCAAAAAAGTACTCAATTCAATAAGTCTCAACTCGACCCCAATCTGAAAATTTTCATGTCAACCCAAACCCCACCCATTTCAACTTGTGATTATTTTTTTATTAATAATTCATCTAAAAAACCTAAAAAAAATTAATTTATACCAAGATTTTTGGGGAAAAAAAATTATCCTAAAGGTTAGAAAAAGGTCAACCTTATATTCTGGTAGCCCATATTTTATATCATGAAGCAATTTGATAAATAAACTTCATGTAATTTCCTACACAACATCAATAATAGCAATATTTAGTTCATTACAAACCAATTTAGAATTAAATTATTTAAAGCTAATATCAAGTTATTAATTAAAAACGCAAAAAGCATAACATATTCCAACTTCTATTTTCAGTTATATCTCTTTATTGTCATTCTCTTCTTGCAATTGAGTTTTAGGTTAATGAATAAGTATACAAAAGTATTAATTCATAAAACATATGCATACATATATACGGTTTTTTTTTCCTTTCTTAAATACTCGGATCGGCTTAGGTTGGGTTGGGTTGGATTGTATGAGGTTGATGGGTTATCCAATAAAATTATCATGTTTATCGAGTAGCCCGAAACCCAACCCAAATCAATCCAAAATTTTTGTGTTGCGTATCGTGTCAACTCAATATCGACCCAACCAATTAACCCCCAATCGAAACCCAATAACATTGTATCGATTCATATTGTGTTATCATGTCGTGTTGAAAATTGTCACCCCTACAACTCTAGTAAGTAGAAATAAAAAATTATACTATGAACTCAATTTGTTCACAGTCATTGACAACGAAAATAAACTTTTAAGTTTGTTGTACAACAATAATATCGAGAGCCAATATCTAAGATCTCGTTTAAAGACAAACTTGTATTACGTTTGACTAAGGTGAAATTGAGAGAAGCTTAATCGAGCTAGCTGTTTTATCAATTGAATATATTCTTAATTTTATATGTACGTCAAATGAATATATTCTTAAATTTATATGTAAGTTGAATGAAATTCAAAAGTTAATCATCCTTCAAACTAGTAATTACCTTCCCATATATGTGAGTTAATGTATATAGTACAAATGCTTGTGGAATACACATGGGATGATTCATTTAGAGAGACACAATAAGAGCTTGTTTGGTTATGATTTCATTTTCATTTTTCATTTTTCATTTTTCATTTTCAACATTTTTAATATTTTCAAAACTTGAAAAGTTATTTAAAAATATGAGTTGAAAATGAGTTTATATTTTGATAGTTTATTGGAAAAGTAATAGTTATATGAAGTTTAGTAAGTGTAAGTGGAGCAAGATAGTAATAATGAGAAAATATATAGGTTATTAAGGAATGTCTTTTGAGATGAAAATGAGGTGGAAATTTGGTAAAAAATAATGATAAGTTGTTGATAATTCATTTTCAAATAGTGAAATGGGTGAAAATGAGTTTGAAAACATAAACAAACAAGTGTTGCACAAAAACGGTATGAGCCCATGTCAAATTCTGCATAGTTAAAAGTAAGGTACCAAGAAATTGATAGGATGCAAAAATATTGCAAAGCCCTAATTTAAGAACATTAATCTCATGATCAATTGATTTACACAATTAGTAGCATTGATATTTGTGGACCATGTATTGTTGAATAATTTATACATATGCTTTACAATTATATTTCGTAGAACAATGGCAAGATGGCATTTATATATGTATCCTTTTCCAGTAAGCCAACTACGACCATTGTTGGTTTTAATTTGTGACAAACTATCTTGCATTGACAAACTATCCATAAGAAATTGAAGACTTATTCTTGGGTTAGATTATAAGATACACAAATGCATATAATATTTGTACCATCTTAATATCTAATAAGTAAATAAATTTTGTGTTTAGTTACAAACAGCTAGTAGGACTGGTAACTGGATAAATAAACATTATACTAGTAAAGGATGCTCGTAACAGAAAAAAAAGGATAGAAGCGCAATGAAAAAGTTACTAGCTAAAGTTAACAGCTATTTTGGTCTCTCTGCAAGCGCAAGTTTCTTTATCTGTAAAATTAAAATTACAAGACAAGAAAATTGTACAAATAAAATAAAATTGAAACTTATCAATCAACTGTAATTCAATCTCCAATATAATCCTCAGATTCTTTCCTTCCAAATATGATCTTAAATTTAATGAGCTCCACAAAGAACGTTTTGAACGTTGTGGATCTCCTTAAATTAGATTTGAAGAAATAGCACCAATTCAAGGACTCTGCATCTTAATCCCCAATCAAATGCTAGAATATGATGAGCTTCGTGAAGAATGCTTTGAACGCCATGGATCTCCTTAAATTTGATTGAGAGAATTGCTGGACTCCTTCAAAGTTATGAGCACTGGAGGCACTGCAAGGCAAGATGGTTATTTCGACATTGGAAGGCAAAATGGAGATTGTAACCTGCCAATGGGACCTATCACAAAAGCAAAAGCAAAGAGGCTGAAAGATGGCTTTGCAAATTTGGCTAAGTTATTTGTTGAAGAGATGCATCAAGAATGGGCTAAGAAAGAGAATAACATGTCAAAAGCCAAAAGAATGAAGTTGGACAGCCCATTACCTTATGCTTAGTGTATAAGGCTTGAAAAGGCCCAAGAAGGCCAAAATAAGTCCCAAACATGTGGGACTCACTGAGAAAAGAAGAAGCTGTGACCAAATCAAACTCTTATTTCTAATTAGATTTGGGCTTGGATTATTATCTGTAGGCTTAGTTTATATCTTATTTTAATTAGGACTTGCAAGAAGAGTATAAATACTCTCTTAAAAACGTGCATGGCAGATTTTGATGAATTTTGAATTATTTTCTGCGTTTTTTCTCTCAAGAAAAACCACAACTTTGCTTGTTGCATCAAGAAATTGATTAGGTTCTTTCAAGGTACTAATTCCTGCTAGTATTTATTCAACTTTCTGATTCTTATTCCCAATTAATTATGTTTCTAAGATCAGGCATCTTAGGGGTTCAATGGGGAGGGTTTTTATTCTAAGGTTCGTTCAATATCAATTTATGTGTTTGGGGTTTCGGGATCAATATATCCTTGGAGTTCTGCATCATTTGGTATCTAGAGCCAACTAGAGATAAATTCCTACTTATCTTGTTTTCGTTTCCAGCCAAAAAAAAAAAAGTTGAAAAAAAAATAGGAAAAAAAAAAAGAAATCAGATTGTGAATTGACTGTGGTTTTTTTATTCTTTTGCAATATTTTACACATTCCTGTCTTGGAGAATGCCAATTGAACACAAAAAGTTAGGGTTCTAGAGTGATTCAATTTGGGGGGGTTTTGACCTAGGCTTTCAAATTCAAAATTGCCATTGCATAAGCTAAATTAGCTACTTTTAGTTGTTGTTTGGAGTTGATTGTACATCAATTAGGTTAGAATTGAGTCATAATCGGCCTTCCATTGGGATTAGCCGAATTCTTTACGTATTTTCTATTTTGTCATTTTTTATTTTTTTGTTCATTCTTTGTGTTTTCTTTGTTTGTTTTAGCCTAATTTGCATATGTTCATATTAGATAAGTAACATATTGCATTCTTGTTACTTAGCTTGCATAAAAATCACATGATACACATTCTTTCTCGTGTCATCACATGATTTTCTTTGCTTGTCACATTTACTTTGCCTCTAGACTTCGTGCTTTTCTTTTCTTTTCTTCGTTTTTTTTGGTAGGTTTTTTGTTGCTACTCCCATATAAATATTACTGGTGAATTTGCTTTGAATTTAATTAGTTTGATTTCTGAAGTGCAACATTCACTATGGTCAAGAGAGGTAAAAGGCATAAATAAGTGAGCACACAAAGAGGGCAAAAACCAGAATTGATTGCAAACACGAGGGTTCACATCTACTTGAGTGAAACACGTGAGGGAGTGTTTCTTTTGTGAGGCTATTTTTGCTAATACTTTTTCCATTTTTTTTAAAATGAGTACTATTCTTCCAAGGAGTGAGGGTAAAGAACCCTCTGATGAGGAAGCTAATATGACACCAGATATGAAGGTGATGTACAGGGCATTTACTAGTCAATTTCAGAAGTTGAATAATAGGCTTGATGAGATGGATGAGTGGAGAAAAGAGGTGGCACATAATATTTCTGGGAATGGTAGAAGAAATAGGCCTCCATATGGGTTTAATCAAGAGATGTTTAAGGATGAGTTTGATGATAGTAGTTCGGCTAAGAATAGAAGGGGTGAAGCTAGATTCGAAGCTAAGAGGGACAACAATTTAAATGCCATCAAAATGAAAATTCCTTCATTTAAAGGGAGAAATAATGCTGAAGCATACTTGAAGTAGGAGAGAAAGGTGGAGTTGATCTTTGACTGCCATAACTACTCTAAAGAGAAGAAAGTGAGACTTGCAACAATTGAATTCATTGACTATGCATTAGTTTGGTGGGATCAATTAGTGTAGTCTAGGAGGAGAAATGGTAAGAGACCTATTGAGACTTGGGTAGATATGAAGGCTATTATGAAGAAAAGATTTGTTCCATCTTGCTATTACAGGGAGATGCACCAAAAGCTACAAAGACTCATTTAAGGGTCTAAGTTAGTTGAGGATTACCATAAGGAGATGGAGATGTTGATGATTAAGGCCAACATAGAGAAGTATACAGAAGTGACAATGGCTAGATTTATTAGTGGTTTGAATAGAGAAATTGCTGATGTTGTGGACCTACAATATTTATGTGGAGATGGAGAATTTGGTGAGCATGGCTATGAAGATGGAGAAACAACAAAAGCAAAGAGGGGTAGCCTGTGCATTTCAGAATTTGAACTCAAAATGGGGTTCAAAATGACAAAATTATGATGAAAAGAAGAGAGACAGGGGCTTAGTTTCTAAGGAGAAAGGGCTGGATGCATCAAGGAACAAGGATAAGAAGTCCATTCTACAAAACAGTACTTCTAATTCTTCTTCGACTACTACTTCCAGACATAGGGATATTAAGTGCTTTAAATGTTAAGGTTTGGGTCATTATGCATATGAATGTCAAAACAAAAGAACTGTGATTCTTATGGGTAATGAAATTGTATCTGAGTCTGATGATGATTATAAGTCTAATGGTAGTGATAATGATATGTCACCTTTGGAGGATGTTACTTGTGATGATGATAATGTTGAATATGTTGTTCATGATGAATCTTTTGTTGCTAGGCGTGCATTGAACTTGAATGTTAATAAGAAGAGCTTAGAACAAAGAGAAAATATATTTCACACCAGATGCTTGATAAGTGGTGAGGTGTGTAGCTTAATAATTGATGGGGGAAATTGTGCTAATATGGCTAGTACCACTTTGGTTGAGAAATTGGGGCTGAAGTGTGATAAACACCCTAATCCATATAGGCTGCAATGGTTGAATGATAGTGGAAAGGTGAAAGTTACTAGGCAGGTTGTGGTAGCTTTTACTATTGGGAGATATAGTGATAAGGTAGTTTGTGATGTAGTACCCATACAGGCTGGCCTTGGGTAGGCCATGGCAATTTGATAGGCGTGTAATACATGATGGGTACAAAAATAGATATTCCTTTGATCATAATGGACATTAAGTCACTCTTCCACCTCTATCACCCAAGGAAGTTTACCTTGACTAGATTAAACTTTAACAATCTTCTTGTGGGAGTTTGGTTAGTGAGGTTAAAATGTAATGAGAGAAAAGAGGCCATGAGAGAAAAGAATAAAGATAAAGGCCCAATGGTGAGTGATTGCACAAATGCAAACAAGAATGACGAATTTGTAGGAGAGAAAGAGTTGGTGAGTGAAAAGAGAGAAAAGAATGAGAAAGTTGAAGGGAGTGAAAAGAAAGAGTTAGTAAAGAGTGAAAAAGTTGAGAAAAAACAATGCTTCTATGCAAAAGAGGCAGATTTAAAGAATGCTTTTTTGGGCAAGAGAGCTTTGATAGTGATTAGGTATAGGGAGATTTTATTATCTGAAACTGACTTTAACCCCAATTTGCCTAGTGTTTTTGTCTCTTTATTGCAGGAGTTTGATGATGTATTCCCTAATGAGATGCCCATAGGTTTACCACCATTGAGAGGAATTGAGCATCAAATTGACTTTGAACCTATACCTCAAATTCCTAACCGACCAGCTTATAGATGTAAATCTGAGGAGACGAAGGAGCTTCAAAGGAAAGTGGAGGAGTTGCTAGCAGAAGGACATGTGAGGGAGAGCATGAGTCCGTGTGTTGTACCTGTGCTATTGGTTCCAAAGAAGGATGAAACTTGGTGGATGTGCGTGGACAGTAGAGTAGTCAACAAAATTACAGTTAAGTATCGCTATCTTATACCTAGTTGGATGATATGCTTGAAGAATTACATGGTGCATGCATTTTCACTAAGATTGATTTGAAAAGTGGTTATCATCAAATTAGGATGAAACCTGGTGATGAGTGGAAAACTGTATTGAAAACAAAATATGACCTATATGAATGGCTGGTTATGTCATTTGGTTTGACTAATGCACCTAGTACTTTCATAAGATTAATGAACCATGTATTGCATGATTTTCTAGGTAAATTTGTTGTTGTTCATTTTGATGATATCTTGATATACAACAAATGCTTAGATGATCATATAATGCATGTTAGGGGCTGTTTTAACTCTTCTTAGGAAGGAGAAGTTGTACGCAAACCTTAAGAAATGTACTTTTTGCATTGATAGACTTGTATTTCTTAGATTTATTGTGAGTACAGATGGCGCTGAGGTGGATGAGGAGAAGGTGAAGGCTATTAAAGAATGTCCAACTCCTAAGATAATTAGTGAAGTTAGGAGTTTTCATGGATTAGCTAGCTTTTATAGGAGGTTTGTGCCTGATTTTTCTACTATAGTTGCTCTATTGACTGAGATTATTAAAAAAGAAATTGTGTTTAGATAGGGAAAATAACAAGAACATGCATTCAATACATTAAAAGATAAATTGTGTTCTGCTTCTATTCTTGTTTTACCTAATTTTAGTAAAACTTTTGAGATTGAGTGTGATGCATCTGGGATTGGGATTGGTGCTGTTTTAATGCAAGAAAAATGTCCCATTGCATACTTTAGTGAGAAATTGAGTGGTGCTCAGCTTAGATATTCCACTTATGATAAGGAATTATATACCTTAGTTTGTGCATTGGATGTTTGGCAACATTAGTTGCTTCCTAAAGAATTTGTTATACAGACTGATCATGAATCTTTGAAGCATTTAAAGGGCCAAGGGAAATTTAATAAAAGGCATGCTGAGTGGGTATAATTCATTGAGGCTTTTCTATATGTGATTTGCTATAAGCAGGGAAAGGAAAACATTGTTGCTGATGTATTGTTAAGGAAATATGCTTTAATCACTACACTTACGTCTAAGTTGTTAGGGTTTGAGCAATTTAAAGATATGTATAGAACTGATGTTGATTTTACTTATTTGTATATTACATGTAGACATGAAGGTTTTTTGTTTCATGGCAATAGAATTTGTGTCCCTATTTTTTTGTGCATGAGTTGCCAGTTAGGGAATCACACAGTAGTGGATTGATGGGTCATTTTGGTGTGCATAAGACTTTAGATGTTTTGAATGAGCATTTCTATTAGCCTGGTATGAGAAAAGATGTTGAGAAAGTATGTTCTCAATGTATTGCATGTAAACGGGCTAAATCTAAGTCTATGCCTCATTGATTGTATACACCCTTACCTATTCCTACTACACCTTGGGTTGATATTTCTATGGATTTTGTGTTCAGTTTGCCCAGAACTAGGAAAGGTAGATATAGTATATTTGTTGTGGTTGATAGATTCAGCAAGGTGGCACACTTTATTGCTTGTCATAAAACTGATGATGCCACTAACATTGCTGATTTATTCTTTAGAGAAATTTTTAGATTGCATGGTGTCCCTAGATCTATTATTTCTAATAGAGATGTTAAGTTCTTGAGCTACTTTCGGAAGATTTTGTGGAGTAAGTTAGGTGTTAAACTTTTGTATTCTACGACTTGTCATCCACAAATTGATGGATAAACCGAAGTGATAAATAGAACTTTAGGTACTTTGTTGCGTACTGTTGTAGGAAAGAATTTGAAAACATGGGAGGATTGTTTGTCTTTCATTGAATTTGCTTATAATAGGTCAATACATTCTTCTACAGGTTTTTTACCTTTTGAAATTGTATATGGTTTTAATCCTTTGACTGTTTTGGATTTGACTCCTTTACCTTTGAGTGATATTGCTAATTTAGATAGTGAAAGTAACACTGAAAAGGTTAAAACTATACATATGAAGGCACATGAGATGATTGAAAAGAAAAACAGATTGACTGCCCAAAGAGTGAATAAGTGGCAGAAGCAGGTGATATTTGAACCTAGTGACTGGGTTTGGGTTCATTTGAGAAAGGAAAGGTTTCCTAATCAAAGAAAATCCAAGCTTGATGCTAGAGAAGATGCTCCATTCCAAGTGTTGGAAAAGATTAATGATAACGCTTACAAGATTGAAATTCCAAGTGAGTATAAAGTTTCTACTACTTTTAATGTTTCTGATCTTTCTCTTTTTGATATGAATTGAGATTTGAGGACGAATCTTTTTGAGGAATGAGGGAAGGAGGGACTGATATGAGCACTAGAGGCACTGCAAGGCAAGATGGTTATTTTGGCATTGGAGGGCAAAATGGAGATTGCAACCTGCCAATGGGACCTATCACAAGAGTAAAAGCAAAGAGGCTGAAAGATGGCTTTGCAAATTTAGCTAAGTCATTTGTTGAAGAGATGCATCAAGAATGGGCTAAGAAAGAGAAGAACATGTCAAGAAGCCAAAAGAATGAAGTTGGACAACCCATCACCTTATGCTTGGTGTATAAGGCTTGAAAAGGCCCAAGAAGGCCAAAATAAGTCCCAAATGAGTGGGACTCGCTCAGAAAAGAAGAAGCTGTGACCAAGTCAAACTCTTATTTCTAATTGGATTTAGGCTTAGATTATTATCCGTAGGCTTAGTTTATATCTTATTTTAATTAGGACTTGCAAGGAGAGTATAAATACTCTCTTAAAAACATGCATGGCATATTTTGATAAATTCTGAATTATTTTCTACTTTTTTCTCTCAAGAAAAACCACAACTTTGCTTGTCACATCAAGAAATTGAATAGGTTCTTTTAATGTACTAATTTCTGCTAGTATTTATTCAACTTTCTGATTCTTATTCCCAGTTATTTACATTTCTAAGATCAGGTATCTTAGGGGTTCAATAAGGAGGGTTTTTATTCTAGGGTTCGTTTAATATCAATTTGTGTGTTTAGGGTTTCAGAATCAATATATCCCTAGGGTTCCGCATCACAATTGCTGGAATTTGTGTTGTGTGTTGAATGAGCTTTGGTCACTCTCTTTATATAGATGCATGGTGGGAGATTTCCAATGACTTGAACTTCTTTGATAGTTATTTCTTTGATAAAATAATATCAAATATCAAGAGATAATATCATGTATGAAGAGATAATATCAAATATCAAGATATAATATCAAATATCTTTGATTTGATTGGTCCATAGGCATAGAAAATTTATTTTTGATACTTATCAACATTTGATTTGAGCAAAAAGAATAAATACAAGAGTATTACTTAAAATTAACTATTTATCATTTGAAATTAAATTTAATAAATTCTAAAATAAATAGAAAATTTTGAATTAATAACTATTATATTATTTTATACATATCACTCTTCAGTTGGGAAAAAATTGATATGTTTACAAATGCCCCCACTTCAAGACTTGGCGAAAGATATGCCAATCATTCATGAAAGATGCAAGGCTTGAACTATTTGAGAAGTTTTTTTTTTTTTCTCCCAATTTTTTTTTTCACATATGTTTGAGATAAAGAGATCTTCCAAGCATTCCTGAACTATAGTGCCCAATAAAATGGTAAGTCATAACATAATTCAAAGTAAATATCCTTTTGAGGGAAGTATTGTACACAGTTTATACTCATGTGGGCTAGGAATAACATGTAATTTAGGCTCATGCATCAAATAGCATATTTAATTTGAATAGACATTTTATACTCGTTTCAAGGAGTCTAATTGAATTTGGTTGACAATTTATACTCATGTCAAGGAATTTACTTAAGCTTGACTTAATAGACAGTTTACACTTTTATCAAGGACTACATGGGGAGAATTGAATATTTAAATAGTTTATGCTCGTACCTAAGAGTCTTATTGAAAGTTTAAGCTCATATCAAGGAGGACATGAGGAGACTTTGAATATTTAGATAGTTTATGCTCGTATCTAAGAGCCTTATTGATAATTTAAGCTCTTATCAAGGAGCACATGGAAAAATTTTAATTTAAAATTTTTAGTTAGTTTATGCTTGTATCTAGGAGCATTTGGAATTTGAAAACTTGAGCTTTGGACTTGAAGACTTGAAGATTTAATTCTTTGATTTTGAAACTTGAAAACTTGAGTCTTGAATTTGGACATATGGAGACTTGAGTCTAGAATTTGAAGACTTGAAAACTTGAGTTTGAATTTGGAGACTTGAAGATTTGAGTCTTGAATTTGGAGACTTGGAGACTTGAGTCATGGATTTGGAGACATGGAGACTTGAGAAGTTTAGATAGTTTGTACTCTTATCTGGGAGCATTATTGACAGTTGATGCTTATATCAAGGAGCATATAGGGAGACTTTGAATATTTACATAGTTTATGCTCATATCTAGGAGCTTTATTGATAGTTTAAGCTCTTATCAAGGAGCACATGGGGAGACTTTGAATATTTAAATAGTTTATGCTCATATCTAGAAGTATTATTGATAGTTTAAGCACTTATCAAGGAGCACATAAAATTTGGAGATTTGAACTTTGAACTTGGAGACTTGAATTTTTGATTTAGAGACTTGAAATTTTGAGTTTTGGACTTGGAGACTAAGAGACTTGAGCCCTAACTTGAAGATCTGGAGACTTGAATCATGATTTAGAGATTTGGAGACTTGAAAACTTGAAATTTTTAGATAGTTTATGCTCTTATCTTAGAGCATTATTAACAATTTAGGCTCTTGTCAAGGATCGTTTGGAATTTGAAGATGAAAATTAATTGTCCCCAACATCTTCGTCATCATCCGCATCACTTGAGTCTTCTTGTTCATCAAAATTCATGTTCATTTCAATATTATGTGCACGAGTTGCCAAATCTGCAAAAGTTTTTGGTTTAATTCCTTGAAGTATGTAGCAAATAGTCCAATGCATTCATTGGATATACATCTCAATTGTTAAAGCCTCCAACAATTGATCTTTGCAGTTAAGACTCAAATTTCTCCAGTGATTTATATAATCAATCACATGTTCTTCTTTTCACTGGCGAGAGTTGATGAGTTCAATCATGCCGGTTGTCCTTCAAGTGCTGTAGAAACAATTGAGGAACTTTTGTTCCAGTTGCCCCCAACTATCAATAGAGCTTGCCTCCCAGTCAATATACCAATCAAAAGCATCATCCTTTAATGATCGAATAAATTGCTTGACTGGATTATCTCCATATGTCCCAACATTATTACAAGTCGCAATAAAATTAGCCACGTGTTGCTTTAGGTTGCCCTTGCCATTAAATTGTTGAAATTTTGGGGCCTGGTAGCCAATTGACATCTGCAAGTTGTCAATCCTTTGAGTATATGGCTTGGTGTAAGTCATAGACAACTTACAACTTTTATCGAGCTTGTATTTGATAGTCTCCAAGATAAACTCCTTCAATAGGTTAATGGGAACTAGTCCATCAGTGGAAACTTGTAGTTCTTTTGTTGTAATCTCTTCAATTTTGGCTAGTTGTCTCTTTGTAGATATTTCACCTTCATTCTGAGCCTCAATTTGTTTCTCCACCATGCAGCTGACATCAAGATTGTCCACTTTATTCATATCAATTTGGAGATTTGAAACTCTTACTCTTGAACATGCTTCGTAAGTCCTTCAATAGGGCTCGTCAAATTTGCAATTTGTTCCTCCAAGGTTGTAGCACTTGTCACCATCATTGCCACAATGCTTAAGGAATTCGATTTTGAGTGGAGAATGGATGATATGGATTCTTCCTTCGAGTCTCCACCATCTTCATTCATATTAATAAAAAATGGCAACACCTTTTTCATAGCAAACGAAGAAGCCACATCCGAAGATGATTGCAACTCTGGATATACTTCTTGTGATGATACCAATACTTTTTGCTCCAGCACTTGAAAAATTTGAGGTAGTAATTTTCAATACAGCAGTCTTGTTGGAGACCATTTGATATTTCAATCTTGATGAAGGAAAGAGGTGCGAGGTAGATATAGTCCCACCATGCATGCCAAAATTTGTAAGCGCAAGTTTCTTTATCTGCAAAATTAAAATTACAATATAAGAAAAATTGTACAAATAAAATAAAATTGAAACTTATCAATTAATTGTGGATTCAATCTTTAATCTAATCCTCTGATTCTATCCTTTCAAATATGATCTTGAATTTAATAAGCTCCGCAAAGAACGCTTTGAACACCATGGATCTCCTTAAATTTGATTTGAAGAAATAATGCTAATCCGAGGGCTTCGAACCTTAATATCGAATCAAACACCAAAATATATGAGCCTCACGAAGAATACTTTGAACGTCATGGATCTCCTTGAATTTAATTTGAATAAAATAGTGCAATTCAAGGGTTCCACACTTTAATCCTGAATCAAACACCAGAATATGATGCGTTCCATGAAGAATGCTTTGAACGCCATGGATCTTCTTAAATTTGATTGAGAGAATTGCTGGACTCCTTCAAAGTTCCTCTCACTTGCTGGAATTTGTGTTGTGTGTTGAATGAGCTTTGGTCAACCTCTTTATATAGATGCTTGATAGGGGACTTTTAGATTGATTTTAACTTCTTTGATAGTTATCTCTTTGATAAGACAATATCAAATATCAAGAAATAATATTATGTATGAAGAGATAATATGAAATATCAAGATATAGTATCAAATATCTTTGATTTGATTGGTCTATAGGCATAAACACTTTATCTTTGATGCTTATCAACATTTGATTTGAGCAAAAAGAATAAATACTAGAGTATTAATTAAAATTGACTATTTATATTTTGAAATTAAATTTAATAAATTCCAAGGTAAATAGAAAATTTTGAATGAATAACTAACATATTATTTTATGCGTGTCACTCTTCAGTTGGGCAAAAATTCATATGTTTACACTCTCATTTTTATAACTTCTATAAATGCATCTAAATTAATCCTAGTTAAAAATTAATTGTTATCTCCTATATATTAATTTTTTCCGTTTCTTTATTTGTTATTTCTTAAAATTAGTAAGCAAAAAATGTTGTTTGTCTAATGTCTGTTATGGTGGATCATTACATAAACAATTGACGACACATGTTTAGAACTCCAACTCCACATTTAGAGGTTAACTTGGACTTTTAGGCCAAGTTTGGTTGGATTTTAAAATTATCCCTTGATAAGTTATCCCATGATAAGTGGTTTGATTATTAACTTTATAGTGTTGTTTGGTATGCATGATTATTTGTAAATGTACCCACGTGATTGTTGTTTGGTTGGAGGTATAATAATCCTTATCATTTGATTGTTTTATGAAATGACCATGCTATCCTTTAGCTTAAAAAAGATAAACAATTATTTCTCTTCTCTTTTTTTTTTTACAAATTATTTTTGCAATGAATAGTTGCGGAGACACGTGCACTTTTTTCAATTTATTTTCCTTCCCTATTTTTTTTTCATTTAATCACTTCCCAAAGTTTCAACAGAAGGAATCCAAACAATAATTTTAATTTATTTTTATAATTTTCCAAAAATATTAATTTATAAAATTAATATTTTATAAATATAAATAAATTAACTTTTTTGTCGTTATGAAATGTGTAAATATAGCATTTGGATCAGTTTAATAACTTTTCAATATTAATAGCTTGGCTTAATTTTTTTCCAATATTTCAAAATTACTAATTTAGAATACATTAAATTATTTTAATATTATTCAAAATTAGTAGCTCGACATCTAAATGCATTATATAGTCTAAAAATAAATTTTTATTGATTTATTTATTTTTGACAAATTGGAATAAAATAAAAAAATAAAAAGAAGAACGAATAACCATGATTACAACTGCAGAGGAAAAAAAAAAAAAGCAACACAAAACCACACAAACAACCAGTCGAAGTTAAAAATGGGAATCAAGGAATTGATTCCCTGAACTTAGCTAGCAAATATGATATGACTCACAAGGAATTGATTCCCTGAATAGTGTACATATAAGGAGTCATGTGAATGATTAGTCATCTTTATTTCAAATCCACTAGTGCATACAATGTACACTTTATACGGATAGTCACGTGATTGTATAAGCATTCAAGAAATAATCTGCTAGAAATATGGGTCTATAAATGAACCACCCAACTCTTTCTCTCTGGCACTGCAACTATCATTTAGAAGTTGAGATTATGGCTAGGAGAAAACTTCGTGAGCAACATGATTTTTTCTATGATGGGGAATGGAAAAAACATGTCGATTACACTTTCATATGTAAACTAGCGGATCAGGCTAGTTTAGAAGATTTATTAGTTTCTGGAGCCAGAACTACAGCCATAAAGAATGCATTACGAGACGTCGATGAGGCCTTTGGAACAACATTTACTTTCAAAGAGGGTATGATGAGGTGGAAATTTCTATATGAAAGATACACTGTGTTTAACTACATTATGAACATTCCTGGAGTGTCTTTCGATCGAGAAAATAATTTTCTAAATTTCCAGAAAATAAGCTGGATGGATCTCATAGAGGTTTGACTACAATTGATTTCAAGTTTGTGTTTAAGCATTTATATATAACATTTTTTTCAATTTTTAATTATTTATGGGCTTTGTTTATACAGAAATACTCACTGGCAGAGGCCTATATACTAGAAGGGGAGCCTTGTTGGCCACAATTGTCCTGTATCTTTAATGGTAACTATGATTCAACACATAACAATCCCAAACAACATTAGGTAATTCAACTTTCTTCTAATAATGAAATTGCTATGAGAGGAGAAAGTAACTTATTTGTACAATCTTCTTCTTTTTTGAGTGATTTTGCTTCCTATGGATCTCAAGGATTCAATTCATTCTATATTCCACAACCAAGCGAAGAAGTTAACCAGCCACAGCGTAATGGCTTCAACATGGAGAATATAAACATGCCAAAAACAAGTGTGCCGTCTTTTGATATTAACCAAACTTGGAATCCTACATACTCCCATAATGATGAACATAATAGCTCTCAAGCCTCTTGCTCTATTGGATGGGCAGATAAATATGGATTTTCAAAACCTACATGAAAGGCTCTAGTTTTCCCTAGTAACTAATCAATCATTCTACTAGTTGCAAATTGTCTTTTCAATATTGATTTCCCTTGATGTATTTGCATTATGTTTTCTAAAGGTGTTTATTAGGTTCAGTTTGCATTTCTATAAATTGTAGGTTTATTTTCTTTTGTATAAATTTATGTTTAATCCAATTAATTTTAGTAAAAGTTGGCAATACAACCTTATTAATTTGATATTGATGGAGCAACATTGTTTAAGTTAGGAGTTGAATTGCATTTTGATTAGGATTGTTACATAATGACCAATGCATGGACTAATGACACATGGAACGAATCATAATTAACATTGTTAGTTTTTGGTTCTCTGAAACTGTTGCAGCAAACTGTAGTAGTTTATCAAAAGTGAGAAAACAATATCATAACCAAAAGAAATATCCGTACACACGTGATTGTTGCATGCAAGTTTGAACTATAATTAAGCATCCAAAACATTGACTATATTTAGACCAAAATTAGCATTCAACAAGATGGAGTCATCCCATTCCTCCAATCTTCAACAAGCTAGCACATAAAATCCAGCAACAAAAATTAAGCAACCACACTTCAACTACAAAACATGCCTCTCCAGTTACTGCCCAAAGGCACAAAAAAAGCTAAAAACAAAACTTGCTGCCTGAGGTAATGTGGTACAGAAAAGTAGCACCCCAAATGTTCCCCCCTTCTGAAAATTTCTGCTAATGAGAAACATTAGCAAAACTAAGATTTTATAAGGAACCAAGAAATTGAGATTACCTCCACAAAACAGAAAAAGCAACAATCCATCCCATCGTTTGAACAAGATGAACCTACTAATCACTTCTAATCTCAAAATAGCACATTTGAATCAATAAAAATCGATTAGCTATCAAAACAGTCCACTGCAATATAATCAATATCCAAACTATATTTGGATATTCTAAACTGATTGCATTAACAGCAACACAACTCAGAATTCTAAAGCCAAACCCAGTCAACTCAGAAACAAATAGCCTTACTGCTGAGACAAATATATTTTACCACAGATAATCTGTCAAAACATGCCTTAACCATAAAATAACAGCAGGCATATTAGGATTAGGAGCATGTTGCCAACAAGTATAAGTTACAACATTACATCAAAAGATAGAGCACCTTACACAGGTGGTCAGTTGCTTCAAAAGTGACAACATTACATCAAAAGACAACTTCCAGCCTTGCCTACATCATCTACACTTATCACAGCAGACCTAAGGCCATCATCTGAACGGTCCTGTTTCTTGCTTCTGAGTGCATGGACCAAAAACACTCCAATTCATCCTTATTTTTAGCCAATCTAATGGCTACTGTTATTTGCTGATCCATTGAAAGGCCTGGGACAGTAGCCACTGCATCAAACAATGATTCTCAACCCATTGATTTATGAGCATCATTATCTATAGGAGGACCAAGCTTCTCAAAAACTGAGTTGAACTTCTTCTCTTGATTCTCCAAGTATGATGACATAAGTGCTACTATACCAGCATCTGCAAATTCATCCAGTTTTCTTTTATTAGGATTGCTCTTCTTGGTTGAAGATCCGAGGGCATTAGTAGGAGCCTGTAAGTCAACCTCTGCATTGACTTCATCTGTGTCCATAGTCGGATAGTATGAGTCTTGATCATCGTAAATAGGCGAACTATCACCTTCTTGGACTCCATTTACTTCATCTCCTACTGCAGCTGCTCCTTCACCAGTAGCCCTATCCTTCCCAAAAACTCTGTCCATTGTTCATAATAAGGCCAGGTCTTGAAATGCATATTCTTGGCTGACGGGTCACTCTACCAGGCATTTGATAACAATAAGCCCAGTAATCTTTATATAACACAACATCTTTAGAAAAGTGTATGACATAATAAATTGCAAAATTATTTAATGCTCACCTTTAGATATTCATACCATATATTATCTTCAACCTTTATCTGGTAAGTGTCTGAATCCTATCCAAACCACTTGTGTTGAGCATTTTGTAAAGACTATAGCAGTGTTTCTTCCATACATGCACTTTGGAGTTGATATGTGGTTGTGCATGGAGCTTTGTGCCAGGAAATGCCTCCAACATCTTCTGCTCAAGAATGTTCAGAAAACCATACTTGAAACTTCCATCTGTTTTCCAACCAGCCAGTACGATGTCTTTCAATCCTGCAAGTAAAACTTGTTCTTCTTGTAATGTCCATGTTCTACGTGCCTTACTTGTCACAACCTTCTGTTTATCTTTAGTTGTCCTAGCATCCATCCAACTGCGTAACAAAAAACATTACATGACAGAATCCATGTGATTAAAACTAACACTGAAAACAACAAGCTCAAGAGACAATAATTAACTAATTAAGCATCAAAGATTAATAAAGAATCATTGTGAGACACAGAAATTAGGCAAGATAGTAGACCACATTCAAACGAAACATCCAAAAAGTTTACAAGTAGAGTGAAAGCTCAAAATCTAAACACACAATATAAGGTGAAACTATTATGATAGCTTAATCCTAATAACCATTCACTCAAACCTAAACACCCATCCACTCATTGTACATAGATTGTGCTAAAACATCCCTCCAAGTAGTCCATACAGTAGAAGACTCAACAGAATCTATGTAATCAAACATATCATCATCATCTGCAGTTATCTCCTCAGGAAACGCCATCTCTAATGGATCATATGGCATAGTCATGCGTATGTAGTTGTGTAGAAGAGCGCATGCCATAATGATGCGGTTTTGGACTTGAATTGGATAATAAGTAGGGCTGCGAAGAACCGCCCATCTTTGTTTGAGCAGACCAATTACACGTTAAATGATGTTACGTGCCTTAGAGTGCTTCGTGTTAAAGTATTCTTTCATATTTTGTGGCGCACCAGGCCTGGATCGCCATTCCTTCAAGTGATATCTCACTCCTCGATAAGGCGCAAGAAAACCATCCACATTAGCATAACCTCCATCAACTAAGTAATAACATCCTACAAGATTGGAAACTATTAAACAATATCATATAATAAAGGTAAAATCATAGATTCTAAACTATATAGTTTGTTCATGAAAAATAAACAAAAAATAAAAAAATATCATACATCATACCAGTAGGAGCTTGAAAACCATTAGACCTTGTTACGGCATCTCGAAGGACACGGCTATCCACAGCTGAACCCTCCCACCCGGTCAGTATATATACAAAGTTCATATTCCGATCACAAACTACAAGAACATTCACCGATACCAAACCTTTTCTTGACCTATATCTAACTTTATCAGATTCTGTCACCCTCACTTCAATATATGTTCCATCAAGTGCGCCCAAACAACCCTATTTGATGCACAATGTTCCAATATATTAGCAAAAGCATGTGTAGAGATTTATAAAATGTCTTGACCATAAGCATCTAATATTAATTTACCTGAAAGCAACGCCATCGTGAATCATTACAATCTTCTCCAATAAGAACCGGAGCAGCCAATAGTAATGTCCCAAATTTGAGAAGTGCATTCAAGACCTTGTTAAAAAACTTACTAATGGTGTACCCTGACCTCTTGAAATCTCCCTTGACAATCCGGTTCTTTTTATGGTGTGATAGAACAGAAAGAAATATTGCAACTTGTTCCTGAATGGTCACATGTCTACTAGGAAGCAAACCACCTAAAGTTTCTAACAAGAAACACAACCATGCAAATGCATTTCTGTTCATTCTAAAATTTATTATGCAAGTTTCATCAGAAACCTCAAATTTCTCTCTTAAATGCTCAATTTGCTTTGGGACCTTCGTGGTAAGATTATAATGAACATTTCTTGAGTGCCGTCTACGGTGTACATGCCTCATATATGCATGATACATGGTGTATGCAAAGTAAGTAGAGTCCACATAAATTCGATGAATCATCATGAATAGCAAAATGAAACGACGAGTCTGATGATCCATATCAGTTATTTATCTGTCATACAACAAATTCCTGGTGAAACTTCCAAATTAAAATTTCAAACAACAAAATTCATATTAAAGACAATACAGTACCTACGACTCCAAAGTTTAACATTTGTGTATATTTCATATTAGTGTTTCTAATTCTTCTAAATAAACATGAAAACAGGAGCAATTCCTAAGACCTATATAATATTTGTACCACCAACTCCACGAAAATATTCTTACAAACAAATTGAAATAACAACACTTTTACATATTTGCAACCAATTTTTCGGTCTGACAAAAAAAAAAAAAACTAATTAATTAACATCATTCAAATATCCTTAAAACGTGAAATCGATGCGCCCATACAACCTCAGAAGTCTCAAAAATTCATTCAAATCTTTCTCGGAAGAGAGGTTTTTGTATTCACATTACCTATTTCTTAACGTCCGCGCAATCAGCTAATCTCAACAGCAAAACCCGTATGCCTGATGTCGATCAATTTGCAAAAAATAACAAAAAGAACGAAGGAAAGCTATGAGAATCTTAAAAAAGCTTGAGACAAAACTGAAATTTTGAGTACAAAAGCCTTACCTTCCACAGTTTGGAGTGTGCCCTAGCTAAAAGAGGATATGAAAGAGTGACAGGAACTGCTCAACGTTTTTGTGGAATTTTTTACTGATTTGCAAAAAAAGTAAGGGCCATTTGGACTTTTTGCTGGGATGAATTAGATGGGATAAATAATTCAATCGGGTGGGGTGGGTTTATTAATTTTAAGATTTGGGTATATATACACGAGCCGGATGATAAGTTACGGGCCCGTGTGTTTACAATCATATGAACCAAACAAAGGATTGAGCGTGATTATTTTGCCTAATCCCACCTTATCCCATGAACCAAACATGGCCTTAGGCTTAACATAGTGGTAATCGTAATCTGATAAAGTGACAGAAAAGGGACAACAACGTCACAGCGAAGAGAAGAACATATAAAACAATTGCCATGCGTATCAGCTTAATGCATAACAACAATTTTGGCATAGAAGTCAATCCCATGGTATTTTAGATATTACTTGCAAGCAACATAGAGGCAGAAAAAAGCAAAACAACTTCAAACACCCAAGAAATGGAATGCTAGATGATTCAACAAACATATACTATGCAAGAAACGGAGTAGACTATATAATTTTAGCAAAATCTCAAGAAACCATTCATTAAAAGATAAGAAGATTAATATTATTACCTGGGTACGACATGACGAGTTCAACTCAAACCACTGACGAGAAGTGCTGGAACAAATCACCCAGGTATGGCAAATATTTTTCTTAAGAAAAAGGCAAAATTGAGAACCCTAGCCTTTAAAAGAATTAGGCAAAATATTACAAAATTGTACTTGGGCTGGAGTGGGTGGCGAATTGTATTGATGGTAGTGGTGGTAGTGGCGCAATATAACGACAGAAGTGGTGGCGCGGCAAGGATTGGAGAGGACTAGAGAGAAATCTGGCCAATGGAGAGAGAGTGGTGAGAGAGAGATGTGCACTGTGTGCGTGGGGAGAGAGAGAAGAATATGTATTAGTAGGGGTGTAAGATGAGTTGAGCTCGACTCAAACTCGAGCTTTAACATGAGCCAAACTCGAGCTTTACTTTAGTTGTTTAAAAGTTCATGAGCTTTTTTTTAAATATTTTTATATAATAATTAATATATATTAATAATTTACTCTTTTTTTTTCTAATTTTAAATATTTATTATTTATGATTAAATAATTATAATATATTAATAATTTAAATCATTATAGTAATTAGTATAGTATATATTACAATTTAATATATTTTTTATTTATAATTATAATTTAAATTATTTTATTAATTATTATTAAATAATTATGATATATTAATAATTTAATATTTTTATTTAATTTAAAATTTTCTAGTGAGCCGAACTCAAACTCGAGCTCGCACTTTTTGCTCGAACTCAAGGATTGGAGAGGACTAGGGAGAAATCTGGCCAATGGAGAGAGAGTGGTGAGAGAGAGATGTGCACTATGTGCGTGGGGAGAGAGAGAAGAATATGTATTAGTAGGGGTGTAAGATGAGTTGAGCTCGACTCAAACTCGAGCTTTAACATGAGCCAAACTCGAGCTTTACTTTAGTTGTTTAAAAGTTCATGAGCTTTTTTTTAAATATTTTTATATAATAATTAATATATATTAATAATTTACTCTTTTTTTTTCTAATTTTAAATATTTATTATTTATCATTAAATAATTATAATATATTAATAATTTAAATCATTATAGTAATTAGTATAGTATATATTACAATTTAATATATTTTTTATTTATAATTATAATTTAAATTATTTTATTAATTATTATTAAATAATTATGATATATTAATAATTTAATATTTTTATTTAATTTAAAATTTTCTAGTGAGCCGAACTCAAACTCGAGCTCGCACTTTTTGCCGAGCTCGACTCATTTACACCCCTATGTATTAGTTTTAATATAAATAAAACATGTTAAATAAATGTGTTGTACATTAGATAGGTTTTGCTATTATTTGATAATAACTTAAATAATAATTTTTAATTTAATTTGATCATTGATTAGAACAAAGTAAAAAAAAAAAACCGACGAAGTGTTGTTCTAAATTAAAATATTATTTTTTTCCAACTTTACATTATATTTAAACATATTTTTATTTTCATAAAAAATTAATATGAAAATGAAAATGCATTTGAAAATAATTAAAAAATATAAAAAATTAATTAATTAAATTTAGATTGACTAGTTTTAGCGATAAATTTTGGGGAACATTAGTTTTACGAAATATTTTAAAACTTTCAAAGATGATTTCATTCATGAAAAAAGCATAAAATTTAAAATATTAAATTGGCATTTGATTTATCTCTAAGTGATATTATTAGAGATTGATTTTTTTAATCACAAATTCATATTTGAGTTTATAACTTTTTTTATTTTTATAAAATGGGATATGAAAAGAAAGATGAAATCAAATTAAGAAGTTAATTCAAAATTGATTTTTAGTTAGTTAGAAATTTGTATCAGGCTAAGTAAAACGATTTAACTTTTAAAAATCTAATGAGAGTTAGGATGGCAAAGGAATAAGTCAAAACTCAAAATTGAAACTAACCAGTCCCAAAAGAAATGATTTTGGAGTGATTTAATGGGGTACGAGGGGGAGTATGGGGCATCTTTATTATAACTTGATAGATTTGAGGTGAGGTACAGATTTTATCCAACCTGCCCCAGATCTCCTCCCATATAAAATGGATATCATAATAGAAAGAAATATATTTTGTATATAATTTTTTTATACCTTTTGAAAATTAATAGATAAATTTATTGGTATATTGTCAATACATTTGATTTGACATTGAACTAGGTATATTTGATATGAATTATGATATGTCTAGGTCACTAATTTAATTTAATAATTAGAACATAATAATATACTTTTAATATACTCTTTTTATTTTTGGGGGTTGGTGGGTTGGTTGTAATATATTTAAATTACTAATTTAATTTGATCATTAAAATAAAATAATATATTTTAATATTTCTTTTGCTTTTTAGGATTGATGGGTTAACCCGCCAACTCGATGGGGCAAAGCAAATTAAGCGGTACTTTCTTTGGGTGGTGCGGGGTACATGAAGAGTAAGATCTTGCGAGGTAGGATATGGGTTGAGCGAAATCCAACCCAAATTCGCCCTATTGCCATTTCTAAATTAAGATTTCAAAATCTACAACTATAATTCAATTTTCTTTAAAAATAATCAAAATATTTAAAATATAAGTATACTTGTTGAGAGGGTTAAACTGCCACTAAATACTGAAAACTTCTACCGTTTATTATTAATTTGTGAAAGTTGTTAAACCCTCCACAGAATAACACAATTACTAGGGATTCATAATAACCCAAAATGCTTAGTTTTGTAGGGATTGTTAAACTCCCACATAATAATACAATTAGTAGGATTTCATAATAACCCTTATTAAATAACCCCTGCTAATATACTTATTTTGTCGGGTTAGGTATAAAAGGTGCATCTCATTTCCCTCTTCATATGTTTCAATTTTGTGTTCACTAGAAGCTTAAGCAACGTCCTAGTTCCTCAATGATTTGTTAGGATGGATAATTGTTAACTGATTTTATACTTTTTCTTTAAAAAAAATAAGTGGAGTATTTTTCTTCCACCTGCTTCTACTTGCGTGGTCACTTGAAAAAAGTAAAATAGAGAAAGCATAATTTTTTTTTTTTTTGACTTTTATTTTTGGTAGTACATATTTATCAATTATATTTGATAATTTTATCAATGTTAATTTTAAAACCACAAATTAAATGATAGTTTAATTTTTTTCTCAGTTACACTCAAGCACAAATTATTTTCAACAAACATCTTCTTTTTACCTTTTTAATATTCTTTTAGTGAACTTCGAAAATTCCCCATTTGCACTGTTGGTCACTTTTTTCACAATTTTTAAAATTAAATATTTCTAAAAAATACAAGTTCCATTCAAATACCCTCTTAATTACTAGTATAGCAACTATTATTTCAGATCCTTTATTGCTATTCAATTTAATCTTTTATTTTTTAGAAAATTAATTTAAAAAATTGAGTGGATTAAAATTTGACCGATTAGTTAAGTGATTTTCATTTTTCGTCAATGGAAGTACTTTGGACTATTATAATATATACCACATATAGATGTCAAATGTCAATAATATATTTAATTACTCAAAATAAATTTTGGATAAATGAGAAATCAATGTCAAAATAAACCACTTAAATGGGTAATTTGTCAAAATTAGATAGTTTAGAAAAAAAAAAAAAAAAAAAGCATCATTAATTCCAAATGAAATTAGAAAGAAGAGACATAATTGTATGGAAAATTACGAAAAGATATAATTGTTTGCATGCTTCTAATAGTTTTGAACATGTTATACAATCAGTACTAACATACATGTATGTTCGATTTCTATTGTTTCAAAAGATATATCATTCTAAGTGAACCTTTATAATAGCCATATCCATTCAAGAGCAATCTTCCAATAGCTAGAAATAGATCCCTCAAATTGCTTATTTCATTCAAATATCCAGTTTGCATCCAAGCATGTAGAGCTCTTAGCATCATAGTGGTCTTAGTTCTACTATTGAGATTAGAGTTTAATACAATTTAGTTTGATAATTCGAGCAATTCGCTATTATATCTCAAAGTGGTCATTGTATCTAATTGTGAGCATCAATGCGTGACAAATTTGTCTTAAGGACAAAATGTTGGAATTATTAGGACTCTATATAGTATGTTAAGTGGAGAAGAGATAAGAATTCTTTGGTATCTCAATCCTACATTGAAAAAAATAAGAAAAGGAGAGTCTCTTTATTAAGTGAATTCCCTGTTAAGCTTTTAGATTATTTTAAGGTTTCGGAGAGTGTCTAAGTGCATGGGAATCATATCTATATATTGCTCAAATAATATATATATATATATACATATTTAATAATCAAGACTTAGCACTTAACACTTTGCACGTACACGACGCAACATGGATTAAATTATAATTATATTTTAATTTGGAGTTTAATTAAATACTTAATTATTTAATTACGTTTTAATCAGAAACAATGTGGCTGTTAGGAAAAAGACAAGACTATTAAAATCAGGGTATTGTTTAAACTAATAGTTATAATTGTTGTGAATAGTTGTTGTAATCTTATATAAGGAAAATTAATCCACACAAATTCATATATATTTTTAAAAGCAAAGTATTATTACTCTTAGCAAAAAGATATTCTCATACTCTTTTCAATAATTCTCAACATCAACAGAAATTCTTAAGTAGGAATCTCAGAATGCTAACTGCAATTCCTTAAGTGCTTTAGTTGAATACTAGGAGTGAATTGCCATAGTCCCTGCAGCACAAATAGTGGGGCCAATTATCACATTAAGGACAGTGTAGGGATTTTCTACACGCAATTAAGCATGTCAGACTTCCAACTTTTCAATATATTTTTCTAGCAATCTTAAGGGGATAATTTGATAAGATGGAAGGAAGGACATAAAGTTAATTTCAAGTGGTGGATCAGAAACTGGTAAAATTGGACCTATTTGATGGGATAAACTTCAAGCGATGGAAGGACAAATTGATGTTCATGCTCACTGCATTGAAGATTGGCTATGTGTTGGGCCCAAATTTGAAAGATCTTCCAGCACCCAGGATAATGGCTTGGAGGCACTCAAAGCTAAAAGAAAGAAAAGGCAGGATGACGAAGTACTGTGCCGTGATCACATCCTCAACATATTGTCTGATCATTTGTACGATCTCTTCACTAACATTCAGTCACCAAAAGAAATTTGGAATGCACTGGAATCCAAGTACATAGCTGAAAAACACAGAGCAAATAAGTTCTTAATTATGAAATTCTTTGAGTTCAAGATGATTGATAATGTGTCTATTATAGATCAAGTGCATGCTTTTTCTATTTTAATATCAAAATTAAAAGAACTGAAAGTTGAGATTTTTGAATCGTTACCAGTGGAGGCTATAATAGAAAAATTACCCCTAGTTGGAATGATTACAGAAAGAAAATGCTTCATACAACCGAAGATTTTAATTTGGAACAGTTTGGAAAGCATTTAAGGATCGAGGAGGACACTCGAAATTTGTAGAAAAGGCATGCTGAAACTTTCTCCAAGGTGAACTATGTGGATGAAAAAAGGCCTAATTTAGGAGGAAAGAATTCTGGAGAAGACGTGCCTAAAGGAAGGAAAAGGAACTTCCAAGAGACTATTGGTTCTGAAACAAAAAAATGCAAGACCAATAAGTTATGCTATAATTACGGGAAAAAGGGCCATATTAAACGTGATTGCCGCTACAGAAAGAAGCAAAGGACAGAAAATGCCAATAGTGCAAATATGGTTGATACAGAGAACGCCATTGTTGCCATGATTTTTTATTTGCACATTGGTATGATCACTACATTGAACAGGCTGCTGCAACAAAGTCTCCTGATTGGTGGTACGATTCTGGTCCTACTGTCATGTATGCAATGACCAAGTACTATTCAGGACCTTGGAGAAGGTTGACGATGGGCAAGAAGTCATGATGGGAAACAACAACACCGCTAAGGTCCTTGATAGGGGCACTATTAAACTATATTTCACTTCTGGAAAGAAATTAGTACTAGTCAATGTTCTTTTTGTTCCCCAGATTAGGAAGAACCTTGTATCTGTAAATTTGTTGTGTAAGAAAGAAATTAAGGCTGTTCTAGAGTTTGATAAGGTTGTATTTTCTAAGAGTGGTGCCTTTGTTGGCAAAGGCTACTCTTGTGATGGCATGTTCAAATTGAGTGTTACTAATAAAATAAATGATTCGACTTACTTTGTTGATCCTTTTTCTTTTAAGTTATGGCATTGTAGATTAGCACATGTTAATGTTGGTTATATTAAGTATATGTCAAAGCATGGTTTAATTTCTTGCAATGATACTAGCATTGAAAAGTGTGAAATATGTATACAAGAAAAAATGACCAAGAAACCATTTCCTCCTATTCAAAGATCTTCTAAATTCCTAGAACTTATTCATTTAGATATATGTGAATTAAATGAAATTTTAACTAGAGGAGGAGATATATATTTCATCACTTTCATTGATGATTATTCTAGATATACCTATGTTTATTTAATGAAAACAAAAGATCAAGCTTTTGATATGTTTATGCTTTATAAGTTTGAAGTAGAAAATCAAAAGGAAAAGAAAATTAAAATTTTAAGAAGTGATATAGGGGATGAATATTTTCCTTTCGAATTTAATTCTTTTTGTGAAAATAATGGCATCATACATGAAGCGAGTGCACCATATACCCCTCAATAGAATGGTGTGGCAAAAAGAAAAAATAGGACCCTAGTTGATATGGTGAATGCAATGATCTTAAATGCTAAACTGCCTAATAAGTTATGGGGTAAAGCTTGACTGACTGCATGTCATGTACATAATAGAATACCTTCTAAGAAACTTAAAGTATCTCCATATGAATTATGGAAAAAAAGGAAACCAAACCTAAGTGTCCTTAGAGTTTGGGATTGTCTAGCCTTTCATAGAGTGACAGATCTTAAACGGACAAAGTTAGGACCAAGAGCTATAAAAAGTGTGTTTGTAGGATATGCTCAACATTCTAAAGCATCTAGATTATTGGACTTAGATTCTAATGTGATAGTAGAATCAAGGGATGTTGAATTTATTGAAAATAAATTTGGCAATGATTCTAATGTAACTATAGAAACACATTAGCAAACTAATCAAAACACATTACCTAATGGTAAAAGGAACATAACTGAATCTCCTAGTGAACCTAAAAGAAGTCAAACGATCAGAAAAGAAAAGGGCCTAGGACCAAACTTTGTTGATCCCAAGTCTATTATTTTCTTAGTTGAGGGCAATAGGGAATTAGTGCTCAATAAATTGCTTATTACATTGAATGTAGAAGGAAATCCTAAAATCTATAAAGAAGTTGTGACATCTAGAGATGTAGCATTCTGGAAAGAGGCAATCAATGATGAAATTGACTCAATATTATCTAATAATACTTAGGTATTAGTAGATTTTCCCCTAGTTCAAAACCTATAGGTTGCAAATGGGTCTTCCAAAGAAAATATAGTACAGATGGGTCTATTCAAACTTTTAAGGCTAGGTTAGTGGCAAAAGGTTTTAGACAAAAGAAAGGTATTGACTATTTTGATACATATGCACCAGTAGCTAGAATAACATCTATTAGAGTATTGTTTGCTCTAGTATCTATTCATAATTTACGTGTGCATCAAATGGATGTTAAAACAACTTTCCTCAATGGTGATTTGGATGAGGAGGTAAATATGGAACAACTTGGGGTATTTATCTTCTTGGAAATGAAATGAAAGTATGCAGGTTGGTAAAGTCATTATATGGCTTGAAACAAGCACCAAAACAGTGGCATGAGAAATTTGATTATGCTATTTTGTCTAATGGGTTTAAGCATAATAATGTAGATAAGTGTATTTATTTTAAATTCACAAAGGATTATGGTGTCATTGTGTGCTTGTATGTTGATGATATGCTGATATTTGGGATAAATATGAATGGCATAAATGAAACTAAGAAGTATTTATCCTCGTAGTTTAAAATGACTGATCTAGGTGAGATAGATACTATCTTGGGGATTAAAGTTAAGAAAAATAGTAGGGTTTATGCTTTGTGCCAATCCCACTACATTGAGAAAATTGTAAAGAAATATCAACATTTGGGAATCAAAGAGGTAAGCACCCAATATGATATAGTTCACACAAATTAGTGGAGAACTCTGGGAGAGCTGTTGCTCAAATTGAGTATGCTAGTGCAATTGGTAGTTTAATATATGCCATGCATTGTACTAGGTCAGATATTTCATTTAATATTTGCAAGCTTTCCAAATATACTAGTAACCCTGACGCTAAACATTGGAAAGCAATTGCTAGAGTCCTTGGATATCTTAAAAGAACTATAAATTTAGGACTGCATTATGAAAATTACCTAGTGATATTAGAGGGATACACTAATGCCAGTTGGATAACAAGTGCCAGCGACAATAAGTCTACGTCTGGTTGGCTATTTGCCCTTAGTTGAGGAGCTATCCTTGGGCTTCTAAAAAACAGACGTGCATAACTCATTCCATTATGGAGTCTAAGTTTGTCGCATTAGCAGGAGCAGGTAAAGGGGTAGAATGGCTGAGAAATTTATTATTAGAAATAAAGTTGTGGCCACAACCAATGCCACCCATTTCTTTACATTGTGATAGCGAAGTTGCTATGTCTAGAGCTTATAGTAAGATTTACAATGGAAAATCTAGATATATAAGCTTGAGACATGAGTATGTTAAGCAATTAATTCTTGAAGGAATTATAACGATAATATATACAAGAACAAGTAATAACTTGGCGGACCCATTCACAAAAGGACTTACTAAGGATTTAGTAAGGAAAACATCAATTGAAATGGGCTTAAGACCCTTTTCCTAGAGTCGCCAGTAATAGAAACCCAATTTTCTCTAGCATTGCCACTAGTTAAAAGTTCAATGGGTAAAAACAAGTTACTGATAAGTGGCTGTGGAGGTACTAGGACAACTTTTCAAGTAAGGTAGTACATAAAATTTGGAGGCTAAGCATAACTCTTAATAAGGCTTAGGTGTTTGAATATGACCAAAATTATTCAAAGCTTAAGGGAAACCTCACCTATATAAACATAAGGAGTGGTGCCGCTCCTGGCGAAGGTTCAAGGGTTGACCTTTGGAAATATTTATGAATGCTAGGATGTAGCACATGCCCATATTGGTGCTATAAGCATCTCGGTGAATTTCTAAGGTGTTGGAGAGTCTTGTGTGTGGTATTTTCGATTCTAATGCAAAGAATAATGGTTCAATCGCTTAAGACACCATCTATTCTATTACAACTTTGAAGAACTTACACTAAGGAAAGATTCAAGTCAAGAGACATCTTTCTTATGCATGATTCTATAAATTCTTAACATCACTATCTAAGTGGGGGATTGTTGGAATTAATTAGGATTCTAGATAGTCTGTTGAGAAGAGATGAGAATTCTTTGGGATCTCAATCCCACATTGAAACAATAAGAAAAGAAGAGTCTCTTTATTAGATGAATCCCTTGTTAAGTTTTCAGATTATTTTAAGGTTTTGGAGAGTATTCAAGTGCATGGGAATTATATATATATATTTGCTCAAATAATATATATTTAATAATCAAGACTTAGCACTTAGCACTTTGCACAAGGCGACGTGGATTAAATTAGAATTATATTTTAATTCGAAGTTTAATTATATACGTAATTATTTAATTATGTTTTAATCAGAAACAATGTGGCTGTTAGGAACAAGACAAGGCTGTTAAAATCAATGCATTGTTTAAACTAACAGTTATAATTGTTGTGAATAGTTGTTGTAATCTTATATAAGGGGAATTAATCCACACAAATTCATATGTATTTTTAAAAGCAAAGTATTATTACTCTTAGCAAAAAGATATTCTCATACTCCTTTCAATAATTCTCAATATCAACAGGAATTCTTAAGTAGAAATTTCAGAGTGCTGACTGCAATTTCTTGGGTGCTTTAGTTGAATTTTAGAGGTGAATTGTCATAGTCCCTGCAGCACAAATAGTGGGGGCAATTATCAACTTAAAATTGCTAGAAAAATATATTGAAAAGTTGGAAGTCTGATGTGCTCAATTGCATGTGAAAAATCTCTATACTGTCCTTAAGGTGATAATTGCCCCCACTATAGTATTATTACTCTTAGCAAAGCGATATTCTCAACCTCTTTTCAATAATTCTCAACATCAACAGAAATTCTTAAGTAGGAATTTCAGAGTGCTGACTGCAATTCCTTGGGTACTTTTCTTGAATCCTAGGAGTGAATTGTCATAGTCCCTGCAACACTAATAGTGGGGGCAATTATCAACTTAAGGACAGTGTAGGAATTTTCTGTAGGCAATTAAGCACATCAAACTTCCAACTTTTCAATATATTTTTCTAGCACAAAAAACTCAACCCTTGTCTCGACCAACTATAGAAGAAAAAGAAGGAGGGATTCACTAATTCGAATCACTATATTTTTCAACATTATTTTGTATTCAACATCATAAATACAACTACAAATATATATTAGAAGAAATATTTATATATTCTTAATGTGTGCGAGAGTACAAATTACACACCAAATTAAAGGCAAAATTGCATTTTTAGTCCCATATGTTAGAGGGGTGTGCAATTTTGGCACGACGCTTTTGCCAAATTTAAAAAAATCCCAACATCTCAAAAAAGTTGCAAAGTTCATCCCAAAAGTCAATTTCCGTCCAAAATTTAATGGACAAAGCTCATGTGACGTGCGTGGCCATTTGATGCGTGTGGCCCCGCGAGCAAAATTGCACTTTTAGTCCCATACGTTAGGGAGAGGGTGCAACTTTAGTCCCGTTGTAGATAAATTAATTTTAAGTCAATTGAGAAGTGATATGTATAATATAATATGCTAATTATTAATTTAAAATTCTCTATTTATATTTTGGGATTTATTAAATTTAATTTCAAAAGATAAATGGTTAATTTTAAATTTGCTTGAGAGAATTGCTAGACTCCTTTAAAGTTCTTCTCATTTGCTGAAACTTGTGTTGTATCAAATTAGTTGGAATCGACTCTTTATATAGGTGCTTGGTGGGAAGGGGTGTTTATCCGATTCGATTTACCCGATGAACCTGATTACCCAAACCAAACCAACTTAATTGGTTCGGATTGGATTGGGTAATCGAGTAAAACTCGATCAAAATCAATTAACAATTGGTTTGGACTCGGGTTCAACTTTTGCAGACCCAACCCAGCTACCCGATTAAAAATTAAAATATAATATATATATATATATTTAAATGGCCGTATAGTACATTTGTTTCAATATTTTGGTCATATATACTATATATATACATACTAATTTCAATATTTTACCTCCTTAAAATTGAATTTTTAATTATTTCATTAATTGAAATGTAATAGATAATAAAAAATAATATCCAATTTTTAAAAAAATAAAATTAAAAATAAAATATAAAAAAATAAAATTGAATAGGTATACTTGGCTGCCCAACCCGAACTAACCCGATCTAAATTGGATTGGTTTGGTTCGGGTCTAGAGTTCTAATTCCATGAAACCTGATCCAACCCAACCTGATTAAATTTAATTGGTTTGGATTTATTTTTTCTACAAATCCGACCCATGAACACCCCTATTGGTGGGAGATCCCAGATAATCTTGAACATATTTGATAGTTATCTTCTCGATGAGATAATATCAAATATCAAGGAATAATATCAGATATCTTTGATGTGACAATATCAAATATCAAAAGATAATATCAATATCAAGAGATAATATCAAACATCTTTGATTTAATTGGTCAAAAGATATAGACACTCTATCTTTGACACTTTTCAATAGTTGATTTGAATATAAAATAAATACTAAATTAATAATTAAAATTGACCATTTATCCTTTGGAATTAAATTTAATAAATCCCAAAATATAAATAAAAAATTTTCAATTGATAATTAACATATTATTTTGCAGATATCACTTTTCAATTGGCTTAAAATTAATTTATCTACAGTGGGACTAAAGTTGCACCCTTCCCTAACATATGGGACTAAAATTGCCACCAAATCCTATTACCAAACGGCCATGTGCGTCATGCGCGCTTTCTCCGTCAAATTTTGGACGGAAATTAACTTTCGGGACGAACTTTGCAACTTTTTTGAGATTTTGGGATGTTTTTTAAATTTGATGAAGGCGTGGGACCAAATTTACACACCCCCTAATGTATGGGACTAAAAATACAATTTTGCCCCAAATTAAAACGTAGAACTAGAAGTCAAGATCACTGCCTCAACCCCTTATACAATTAAGAATTTTGCCATTAATTCTTGCTGCTCTCCAGTGTGTATGTTAGTCAGTTGGTGAAGGGGAGGAATAATTTTACGATGAATCGCATCCTTTTAATTCAATACTATTTATGAATTAATTGTATTGTATTTTTTTTGAATTACATGTATATATATATACGTATTTAAGTTTATTTGAATTTAAAAATCAATATTTATATATCTAATATAAATATAAGAATAATATCATCTAACCAATTAACTAATAACAGAACAATTATATTCAATTTATACAAAAGGTTCCCAAATATCCTTGTCAAGTAACTTCTCTATGAATTAAACCAATAGATGGAAACTAGGCAACTTGGGAAAGTTTCAATCTTTTAAACGATGGCTAAATAAAATGGATGCAACTCCTTTTTTCCCCAACAAAATGGACCAGCTAATAACAACAACAACAATAGCAATTGTATGTAATTTGCTATCGTAAAAAGGCTTTGTCCAAATTAAAGTGATCTAATTATTAGGTAAGCCTAAGTTACCTTACAAAGTATGAACTTATATGTGTAGATATCTAATTTGTAATTTCTAAATTTATGATGAGCCAGATTAGAAATAAAGAAAATATATACAATTATATTAGGGTTATGGTCTCCGAATTATGTGTATAATTCTTTTCTAATATTCCAGCATTAGAAAAGAGATAGTAACTTCTCCCAAAATTCATATATACTAATTTGGAAGATTAATAACTGCAAGACTAAGAAATTTCCATCAGTATTTATGGATTCAGGTATGCTTCTGCATTTTTATTTTTTTTTTGGATAATTTAACATGATAGTTCTTGAGTTTTATGTGATAGGTTTCACAGATCTGATTTAATTCTAACGTGGTGATCTATAATAAATAAAACAATCTAAGTAAGTCCCTTATTTGTGATTTTCTATTTGGTGCTGCACAGAAACAAAAATCCAAAAAAAAGAATGGTATAACTCTGGAACAAAGGAACTCGTCCCTTAAAAAATGCCAAATAAAAAATTTCAGCAAAATGTCTCAGCATACATATGATATTCTAGACCTCATTTCAATTTGGAGTTTCTCTCTGGATGTGGACAATAAAGAATCCACGAATTCAGCTGTCATTCACATAGGGGATGGCAATTTAATCCATTATTATTGCACAATATGATGAATTTAGAAATTTTAATTTGTTATTGATTCGGTATAAAAGTCGATATGAGAAATATCTGCTTTGATCATTATAAGGTAGAGGTTAATATGATATAAGTCTTTCTCCCACTCCGAACCCAGCCCCAAACCCACTCGAGTAGGTAACCAATTGGTGATTGGAGATCACTTGATCAAGTATAGGGAATCTCTACCTTTGTCTCCACTTCCACCTCCATAATTCGTAAATATGTATGTGTGTGCATATATATAAATTAATATTGCTTGTATTAATTTTACAGTTTAAACTAAATAACTATTTAATTTTTAATGTGAATTATTTACTTTCAATCAAAAAAATGTAAGAAGCATAACTAAATTTAAATTTCAATTGTAATCAATAACAAAATAAAAAAAAATAATACAAACAATACATATATATATAAATATTTTTTTTTTAAAGAAGTTTTTATTTGTAATTTTATTCTAATGGATTTTGATATTTATTATGCATGCTTTTAAATCATTTATCTGAATACGTGTAACTTAAAATCATAAATTGTTTCATACTAACCAAAATAACACAAGTTTAAAGATCTGAAATTGCTGGAAAACACACACACACACACACACACACACACACACACACATATATATATTCTATTACAATGAGAGAATTCTTAAAAATTACATAGAAAGAGAAATATGAACAGCCACCTTGAGAGCTAAGAACACATAAAACTAGTGGCTGATTCAAATTTGTATGATTTAAATTAATAATGTGATGAATTGAAGATTGAAGAGAGTGAACAAAATGATGGATTTAACTCTTTCACGATTTAGATTATATTTATCTGGATCAATCCTATTTCATTTTTCTTGACCTTGGATTATATTTATTTTGAGAGAATTATAATTTGTGAACTTTTGAATTAATTATATATTTCTATTTAATCTATTTAAAAAAATAAAATGAGAAACGAGGAATGGAGAATACCCGCAAAAGTCCTGGCATTCATTGGATACAAAGATTGATATAAACGTCACTACAATAAAACTAAGCATTAAAAACATTAAAAAATGCCACTTAAATAATATTAAAGTGAAAGTTTTATATTTAATAGCATTTTTTAAAAGTGTCATTTGTAGCGGTATAGCTAAAGGTATAAAAGTCATCAATTCATTTTTGTTGTGGCATTTATAAAATACAACAACAAAAACATCAATAATATGTTAAAATGTCACGAGAAACGCATTAAATAACATGTCAAAGAGCAATTGAAGATGTTTTTAAATAACATATGCCACTAGAAGTACAAGTAGTAGCATGTTAAAACGTCATAAAAATTTCTTTAAATGACAAGATAACACAATACAAAAAACACAATAAATAGTATGTTAAAATGTCACAAAGATATTTTTAAATGATATGCTAACGTGCTACAAAAATAGTGCATGTAGTGATGTTAAAATACCACAAAAAATACCTCTAGATGACATACTAACATGCCATAAAAAAATAATTAAATGACATATAAATTAAATACCACAAAAGAATCTTTTGAACAACATGTTAATTTACCTCCAGTATCCTATATATGAGACTCCAGCATGCCCCGATTGCTTTGTCTAAACCTCAAACCCACAACAATCTATTCAAAAGATATGAGTTTATCATCAATCTACCCATCAAATATTTAACACATATAGCAAAAAATTTTAATTTATTTTTATACTTCGAATGTATATTTTCTCAATTATTTAAGTGTATGCTCAAAGATATTAATTTTAGAAATAGAAAATATTCAAAAAAATAAATAAATAAATAATGCATGGGTGAGGAGAGAGAAAATGGGCAAAAACTTAATTTTTTATACTTCTTTAAAAATACAGTTAATTTAGTTGGCACATTAAAAGTAAATCAAATAGTTAATTTAATCAATACATTATGATAAGATATAAATTTATAAATTTTACATTTATTAATATACTTATACTTTATCTATTTTTTGTGATATTTATTTTGTCACACCAAAACTAAATTGTGAGCAGTATTTTTTTTAAAATAAGTAATGGTAGCTAGTTAAATACTTTTAACATGTGGTTATGTTAGTATTTTCAATAAAATTGCATTGTTATATTATTTATTAATTAGTTTCCACTAAATATTGGTATTTTTTATTGCTATCATTATATTACTTTAATGTATCATTATACTATATCATTATACTATAAAATAGCATTAAATTGATGCTACAAAATAATGTACGGTATCTTTTACAAATGAAATTATAAATAAATATCAATGTTATTTTTTTAGAAAATTAGTGGCACCTCTTAAATGCCATGCAAATACACTTATGTTGATGTTTTCAATCAAATGTTACTATTTTTATTTGTCATTTATCAATCAAAAGCCATTAAACATTATATTATAGTGGCATTTTTAACAATTATCACCATATTATTCTTGTCTATCACTATACTAAAGAATGCCACTAACCATTTTTTTGGCATTTTTTCTAAATAACACGATAAATATATATGAGCAACATTTTAAAGAAAAATTAGTGGTACTAGTTAATGCCTTCAAATTACGTTTTTTGTTGGCATTTTTAATCAAATGCCTATGTCATCTAATATCAAATGTCACTAAATATTTTATTATGGTGAGATTTTTTATTTATTTTTAACTATTACCATATTTGTAGCTCTTCGGCTAGGAGGCACTTGCTCCCATCCGAGGTACTATCCATCCTATATCACAAGTCTTCTGAATAATAGAAAATACATTTATGAAAATTCAAAGTATTTAATTTCTACAAGTGACACCCAACAGAGGTTCAACTATGAACCGAATATCATAAATCACACTTGGTATTTCTACCATCTTCATTACCTTATGTGTTCCGTGGGATATTTTATCTTCGTCACTCATTATTATCTAGAGTAAAAAATGGAAAATAACAATAAAACAATGTAAGTCCCAGGCCCACCCCAAAGGGTATTAAGTATAATCACTGTAATCACTTAGTATGTCCAACAACATTTCACATAACATGACACTTCTCCATGATAAACAAACAATCACTAAATCAGCACCAGGCTTATTCTAGGACAAACATGGCGATGATAGAAAAATATACTTCAAAATCAATTTTTTTAGTTTTCCCAACATGATCGTCAATTTTAGGTAAAACGACATAAATAAAATCCAATAGGAACCATAATCAACATAAAGTAGCAATGTGTGGTGAATTGCGCAACACTTTTATTGAAAGGAATCAAGCTACCAGGATATATAACAAGTATATATGTTCTTTTCCCAACAAAAAAATCTTATAGTATTGAGTATAAACTCATTTGGCAATTGCAGAGGAATTCCTAATTGTATGGTTGCTTAGGTCCTAGCTCCCTGGTCAATCCGAGGACTGTCATAAGATAGCCCGAGTTATCATCCTATTAATTCTTCAAGTCTTAAATATAAATATAGTTAATGTCTTTGTCAAACTTATAGTTATTCTGACTCAATTCCAATAATCTTGGTTTCATAGCTAAATGCCTAAGATAGTTAAATGTAGTAATCCTTAGTTGTTTGGAGAGTTCATTTCCTTCTTTTCTAATCAATTCAAAGTTCAGAATAAAATAACCTAAATCAACATTGTGTTGATTTCTGAATCATAATTCTTGATGTACTTAAATGTCCTTATCAAGTTTCATGTTGCACTCAAATGTTTAAGATAATCAGATATCATTGTCCTTAACTTGACAAGTTGGTAAATAAGTTGTTAAAATCTTACTTAAGGCCCTAATGGTATCCATTGGAGTCAATTGGGTTCAACATTATAATAATTATGAAATTAATTCATAACCTAGGCTAAATCATAGTTTAACAGACTTAGTTCATGTTATGAATAGGCCTGAATCCAAAACTTCAATCACATTGTAAATTAATTGAATTAAAATTCTATTATGAAATTTAGATCAAATCAAAATTCAATCTCAAGCTAGGAATAACACAGACGAGTCTGGATATTGATTCTCTATCTAGTGTTCATCAGTTGCCGGAGCACCGCTGCCGTGCCTAAGTGCAAGCCAATCAGACCAAAAGATACGCCTTGTCGAGCTCCTGAGAACCCCTAAATTAATTTTCAGTTTTGACACCGGGAAGCCAATCAATTTGCCATCTAAAGCCGCGGCAACCTTAGTGCCGCCACCTCGCAACAACCTCTAATTCCAATAATGTCGCTGACCTAAATTCCAAATTAATGCCACCACTACCTTGCGCATAATATTTCGACCAGAAACCCTTTGTTTCCAGCATTGTTCTGCTGCCAGAAATGGCAAAACCGCCAAGCCCGCCGTGCTCTGCCATCGACCTTCATTTCCTGGCGAATTCTTTGGTGGTTTTCAATATTTTTGGTATGAAATTAATCCTTGAGCTGAGGGGAAGCTTTGTGTAAAGCTGGTTTGGTGTTTTCTGGCCATTGTCCAATAGTCCAAAAGTTGGGGTTGGTTTGGGTAATTTTTTAGAATTTAATAAAATTTTGTCCTCAACCATATATATAAGGTATTTTCTGGTTTATTCACTTCCACCCCAAAAGTTTCTAGCCGCCTTTAGTTAAGCCCAAAACTTCTAATCGCCTTATAAATTGACCCCCAGACTTTAATTTCGGTCCTGAAGGTTTTATTGTTTGTACATTGACCCCTTAACATTTTTGTTTTTAGGCAATAGAGTCCAAATTCACTTATTTTGAAGTCCTCCAACTTTTAATTTTTCCATAATAACCCCTAATATTTTTTTCCAAGTGTAATTGAGTCCCGAATTTAATTAATATCTGGTCCTTTGACTTTTAATATTTATAATATTTTAATTTCATCCTGCAATTCAAAATCCAGGATGTTACAATATTACTTTTCTATGTCGTTACACTATAAAATGCCACTCAATTAGTGCCATTAGATACATTATGACATTTTTCTTCAAATGACACCATAACTATATATTAACGATATTTTTCTAAAATGAAATTAGTAATACTAGTTAAATGTCTTTGAAATACATTCATCTCAGCATTATCAATCAAATGACACTATTTTGTTTATCATTCAATAATAAAATGCTATCAAATGTTATACTAAAGTGGCAATCTTTTATGTCTATCGCCATATTACTTTTTTTGTGTCACTATATTATGAAATAACAATAAATTAGTATTATTAAATGTCAATTTTCTTGTAGTAAGTTCTCCCCCTCAAGTGCGGAGATGTGTACGGAGAATGATTTGGAAAGCGGAATAGGGACCAATAATCCCTGATTTGTCCCTCCCCATTGCCATCTCTACTTTCATCTTTGAAACTTTGGTAAAAATAATTAAAAAAATTTAATTATGTCATTAATGTAATATAAATCTTATTATTAATTTATTATGTCCCATATATTTTCAAATTCCATATACATAAACATTTAGTTTTCTTTTTCTTTTTCTTTTTCTTTTTTTTTTTAAATCTTTAGTTCATTGTTGGTATTATAAATTTCATTGACCCCTGTTAAGAGAGTGTTTGATTAACCTTACTTAAAAACTTATAAGCTCCTATATTTTATAAAATATTTTTAAATTTTATCAGATGTTAGATTTTTTTTTTTAAATAAGTTATTGAAGCGTAATAAAACATTGGAGGTTATAAAATGTTATTAATAACAACTTTATAATTAAAATAATAAAAACTAAAGGAGCTTGTTAAGATGCTAAAAGTAAGTTCGGATCTTCTTACTCTTTTTTAAAAAGCCTTTTTTAAGTTCCTAACATCTTTTTTTAAGATCTTGTAAGCTGATTAATAAACAAATTTACCAAATACTTTTTAGCATCATATAATTTTTTAAATATCTTATAACATATTTTGAAAAAGTTATAAGTTCATTCAAACACCCTTTAAATGTCTTATGACGTTTAAGTTATGGTATCATGGTGAAGTAGGTACCCATAATGCAAACAACTTGTAGATGCTACCAACTTAGGTATTATTTCAAGGGTGTTTGTGTGAACTTATAAGCTTTTTCAAATATTTTATAAGATATTTGAGAACTTATATGATGTTAAAAAGTGTTGGGTAAATTTTTTTTTTTTTTAAATGAGCTTATAAACTTTTAAAATAAAATATTAAAATCTCATAAGTTCTTTTTAAGAAAGTAGAGAGTTCCTATCTTATTTTTAAAATATTAAAAAAATTCATTGAATTTTAATAATATTAATTACAAAATTGTCATTATAACATCTTATAAGTTTAAAGTTTTTATTTTATTTAAATACTTCAAAATACTATTTAAAATAAAATCTAGCATATGCTAAACTCTAAAAATATTTTATGAAATGTAAGATTTTTATTTTTAAATAAATTTATTTAGATATCCTCTTAATTAAAGTTGACTTCTATATAACTGTGGATCATACTCTATCTGTCCAAGTATGTATATTACATGTGAAATTGGTAATATCATACTTAACTTTAGCATAGTGTTCCGTACGACTCCCAATTTCTTGAAACTAACGAAGAGTCAAATATATCATCTTGTCATTTGATAATCTTAATTAGGCATTTATATGAAAAAGTCAAAGGTGTAAATTCTGTTGTACATAAGATGGCGTAATTTAACATTTAAGCTAATAAACTGGATAATTTCTAGTTTACTATTTCAAATTTCATGGGACATCAATGTTGAGACACTTGTATGTGTATTTTAGAATCCGAGCTCTAGCAAACTTTTGGTGTATTTGCATGTATAAATATAAAAATAAAAAATAAAAAATCTATGAGAGACCTATAAATATAATTTCGCATTCATTAAATGCTCAATATCTACACAAAAATATATATACTAATTAAAGTTCAAATAAAAAGAGAAATATTACATTTTATCAGCTAATACTTCAATGGTTTTTTACATTTCCTTGACTTAAATATTATTTAATCCACTTCCATAGATTTATTGTAATATTTTTTGTTAAACTTAAAAACTAAAAGTGGTAAACACGAGCTATAATCTGTGGAACTTCCAAATTTGAAAAAGAAAAACACTAGAATGAGAAAAGTGAATATATAAATTTTAACACATAGTTTGGAAAAGGCTTTCGGTGAGGAAAAGGAAATTAAACAAATTTTAGTGAAAATAATTTTAATTGATTGATTATTAAGAAAAATATTAAGAAAGAGAAAATTTGAGAGAAGAATAATGTAATTGGTGAAAACTCAACTTCCTCTTAAAACTATTGAAAAAAACAGTCTTGATTATTTAATTACCGAAGAAAAATGTTAGGAAAAAGAAAAATTTGACAAAAAATGTAATTGTCAGGAAAAACTTTGGTCTCCTATGTTTTTCCAAAAATTTTTCCAACCCCCAAAAGATTTTAGAATGGAACCACATTTTCTAATCTTTTACCAAAATACTCAAATTTTATATCCAAAAAATCCCCCTTAATTTACCCAAAAAATCGTACACCCTAACAACCACACCTACCCCCTCATTTCTCACTCGATCTTTCACATCACTCATTTATATGTTACTTTCTCACTTCACTCATTCATATATATATATATATATATTGAATAAGAAATTCTAAAAACTTATGTTTACAAATTTAATTAAACTAATTGTAAAAAAAAAAAATTTAATTTAATTAAATATTATTTATGTTATTGCTAAATAATTTATTTATTGAATAATGTATTTTATATGGGATAGCCTAACAAGCCCAACCAATAACACTCAACCATGTAAGAGATATAACATGGGACAACCAAATTGGCTATTCGGTTAATGGCCGACCAGGTGATCGACTAGGCCCTGCCTCATTGGGTCATTCTACCAATACAAGTATCAGCATCTTGCCTGATCGATCAGAGGAAGACATTTGAATCCAACAGAGTTCCAACGCCTCGACTAGAACATGCATAGATGCGCACGACCCGTAGATGAGGATACATCTCAACCCTAAGAGGTCGATAAGAGCAGTTTAGAATAGCTCTGCGACCACCTCTCTGCTGCATTAAATGCGTTGACAGGTGGCGTGCCTCCATATTAATGGTGCGTGTTTCCTCCCGTACCACTTTTTTGCAGCACCAGGGTAGTGTGCCCCTCATTCATACCACCATGTCCTTTAGAGCTGGAGGATGCACCACCTGAAATAGTACACAAAAAGAAGAAAACTTAAGGGTCCTCAAGAAAAGACAAAGGTCCTCTCTGTATATGCAAGGGCATTATTAATATATCAACATCTCCAAAGAGACTATAAATACCCCATTGCACTCAATAATCTAGTTGATTAAGTACTAACTTGAGCGTCAGAGTACCATAGCCAAGGGCATCTCGGTTAGTTTGACGTGTGCTATTAGTTGCAGAACTTAATCCAACTACATCCTTATACTCCTTCCTGACCTCTCTTCTAGTCGATCACATTGGACTGAAGCCTAGAATATAACCAAACAGTTCATACCATCATTAGTATCAAATTAATTAAATTTACTTATTAATCAAATAATGTATTAGTTATAATTAATATTTAATATATTAATTAAATATTATATCTATTCATTTAATAAATAACTTAAGATATTTTAATTTGATATAATAGATAAATTAATCTTCTTCAAAAAAATTAGTCTTCATTAAATATTAATCTTCACATTTATTTAAAATCATAATAAAATTTTTGATTATAGGGTGATATTTATTTAATAATCTATTAAGTTTAATAAATTAATATTGATATGCTTCAAGTAATTATTGAGAAAATTAATTAAATTTAAGTGAAATTTATTTGATTATTACTAAGTAATTTATTTACTAAATAATGTAATAATTAAATAATGAGTTAAAGTAATTAAATAATTTATTAAATAAATTAATTATTAGTTTTAATTATCTTGTATTTTATATATTAATTACATTTCATATGTCACATATAATTAGATATTACGTTTATATGTTTACTAAATAATTTAAGATGATGTAATTTCATAAAGCATAATGTCAATTTATTTTTTTAATTTGATGAATCATTATTAAGTCTTATATATATATATATTATTAAAAAAGTTATTTTATTTAAATAAATAACTAAGTTTTATTTATATATAAATCGTAAGTAATAACTAGTTAAATAATTATATTTTAATTAATAAATAATAATTAGTTTATAATTAATGTATAACAATTAATTTTTTTTATAAGTCGATATTAACAATTATAATATAAGCAGATCTTTTTATAATTAAGATATAATTATGATTTCATAAATAATTAATATTTATTAATATATTTTCTTCCAAATAATACATCATTTGCTAATGTTAAATTTATAAAAATTTAAATTTCAACATAAATAATCCTTTAAATTAATTACACATCATTTCATTACAATCATATTTTATTCATTACAAATAGATATATATACACACACTCACATCATCCAACTATAAATATACATACATATATTATATAAAAAAATCACTTTTACTGTACAAACCCAACAAAAAACCAAGTAATTTGTCTTCCTCCAAAATATAAAAAAAAAAAAAAACAACTTATTCTCAAATCAATTTGCATAGTTCCCCAACATAAAAACAAACACTTGACACATTCTTCAAATTTTCTCCCAAAAATCCATTTCCCCAAATTTTTTTCTAGAAAATGGCCAAAACATAGGAAAACAAGGCCTTAATTACTTCACAAAAAATGAATAAGAGAAAAATCTCTTTGATGCTCTTTTTGAATCTTTACACACATTTTTATTTGCCTTTCTTTTTATTTTTTTGTATTATTTTTTTCAATAAAAAATTCTTAAATTTTTCATATTTTTGGGGCTTGTTTGTGTGTAAATTGCTAAAATATTTTTCAATTCCTAAAACACAAACAAACAACTCATCACATTCTCAAATCCCACTATCCAAAATATACCAAAAAAGCGTAAAATACGTACCAATTCATTTCTACCAATTTCTCAATATCCAACCCTCTCACTTTGTATTCCCTCTTCCGAATCTATGTAATAACTAGCATTGTTCCCGTGCTATGCACGGACTTTTATGGATACTATATATTAATGTTACTCTAAATCATAGATATAATTAACAATTAATATAAAAATAAAAATATTACAAAAAATGCTCAATTAATGAGTAAAACAAAATAATACCATAATAGATAAAAATTTAGCATTAAAAGTTTGAAACATGTAAATGCATCAAATAATTTGATGTGTTATATACATGATATTATGGGAAAATGAATTTGAAAATTATTCAGTAAGAAGTTAAGAAAACTTAAAACTTCTAAAGATAAAAGCATATGAGTAAGATTATAATTTACTCAAAAGATAGAAAATATTACAACAAAAACTAAAAGACAGTTGTGTTAAAAAATACAAAAATATATAGAACACAAGATAAAAGATTAATGGACTAAAAAGTCATTAAAAAAAACAAACTTAGAAGTGTAACATTTAAAGACTACTTTAAACTAATAAGAAGATGACTATATATTAAATTGGAAGTTAAAATATATAGAATTAAATAATAGTCTACAAAAAATTTAAAGAAAAGTATATCTTATTTTAATTTTTTATTAAATCAACCAAATCAATACAAAACTATGATAATAAAGATAAAAAAATAAAAATTACATTAAATTATGCCAATCAATATTATAAACTTAAAAAATTAATGAGTGTATTTTCTATTGATAATATCATCTCATAATTTTTCATAGAATCAATTAAGTTTAAAGAATATATATAGATGAAGTAGTATATAAACTTTTCAAAAAGAGTTAGAATTATACATATTATACATATATAATTGCATATATATGAGAAAAAATAAAATTAATGGACTTACAAAATTAAAATTCAAAAAAAAAAAATTCTAAAAATATTAAACCAAAATAGTAAATTCCATTCTATAAAATAGTAAATTTGGAGAACAAAAAAAAAAAAAAAGCTTAAAAATAAAAGCAAACCAACTAATAACTTGATTGAAAGAATGAATGAAAAAAATACTAAATGTAAAATAAGATTTCTTGAAACAATTGGAAAAATAAACAAATAAATGAAATAAATAATAGAATTTATCAATGACTAAAGAAAAAAATATAGCAATTAAAAATTAATAAATTATAAAATATTAAAAATAATGAATATACCTCATCTTGGAAAATTACAAAATTAAATGATCAAAAAGTGAAAGATAAAAAATTAAATAAATAAATCGACTACTTAAACTAAGTAATAAACAAAAAAAAGATATAAAAGGTTTAGAATTTTAATAATAAAAGTTAGATGATAGACTTTATTCATAGTTGAAGAGAAAATTATAAGCATTAGAATCCAAAAAGTCTCTTGCATAATATATCATAACAAAATTAAACGAATAAAATGAAATCAAAACATTGAACAAAGAAAAATCAAGCAATCAATTAATAACTTAAAGAATAAAAGAATAACACACACAAAGAGGTAGAGAAAAAGAAATACATGCCTTTCAAAATACTCTATTTATAGTGGTATAAATATAAATTAGTTATTAGAGATAAGAGAAAAATTATAAAAAATTTATCGAATTGTGGAGTTTGAATGATTAAGGAACCATCTATATATTGAGAGTAGAGATGAAAAATATTTTGTAGATAGAATGCAATCGTATTCTAGTATTACAGATAAATAAAGAATGATTTGTTCCAATAAAAAAAAGATTTTAAAAATCTTGATACGTTTAAATGAAAAAAGAATATCAAATTAATAAGCAATAATAAAATGATTTTTTTTAATTCAATTAAAAAACTCAAAATTCTAAGAATTTAGAATTTGATCAAAATTGTACAATTGTGGGTCCCACACCATTGTGGTAAATATAATAGTATAGATAGATAGATCGATAGATAGATATGCATGGAAGAGTTTTAACACATCTAAACATCTATAACACTATCTCATCAATGATATGAAAGAGATAATATTAATTTCGATTCATCAACTGAAAACTCAAAAAAGAAATCCTTTATCTAATGAAGAATTTTCTTTTCAAATATAATACATCCATATCAGTTAGAGATAAATAAGAATAAATATCTTTAAAAACGAAATAAATAATATCAAATTTAATAACCAACAATTAATGAAAATTTTTGAATTTAATTAAAAAACTCAAAATTCTATGAATTTGCCACTTGGCCAAAATTGCAATTAAAATTGAGTAATTGTGAATCCCACACCGTTACTATTTATAATAGTATAGATATATACACACACATAAATAATTTTAAAATATCAATTTCACTATATCAACCCAACAAAAAAGTTATTAATGCAAAATTTTGTCTCCTTCCAAAATATAAATAAACAAATAATTTCTCCCAATTTATTTTTCACCTACCACTAAAAATACAAACAAACAACCATTACATTCCCCAACTTCACTTCCCAAAAATCATTCTTCTAAAATATTTTGACAAAACACTCAAATTCATAAATAAACAAGCCCATTTTTTAATTTTAATTCATAGAAAGCCTAGTTATTTTTTTCCCCTCCCACTTCCGACCCCAACGCCTCTCACACACTTACACACACTAGCACGTGAGAGAGAGACAGAGAGAGTTGTACCATAATTTGACACTGAATCTCTCCTAAAATCTTTTGTTGGTGGAAACTTTTTCCACCAAAATATGAGCAACCCTGCATTATCTTGGTAACTGGAAGCTTTCTCTGAATGCTGTTCGCTGCAATTTCCGGTAAAGTTTTGCATGATCATTTATATGAGCCTCATGTTAGGAATATAATTCATTTTTAATCTTTGCCCACTTGACCACGTCTCTCATTCTCTCTGAAAATGTGCCCAAGAACGACAATCTGAAAATAAAATATCCTTAGATTTCCAACTTTCTTGTCTTTGTTATCCTTCGGAAGTGGGAATTCTTTTATGATTCTGTTTTGTGAGTGCATGATTGAGTTTATGTCAGTCTTGTTTAGGCATGAATTTACAGTCCATAAAGAGTTTTCCTTTCTGGGATATGTATATTTATATTTTGAAACAAAAGTAAGAATTTAGAAATTTTCATATTGAAGTGCCCCACTGTAGTATGAATCAGTTCTATAAAAATCTCACCTTTGTATGAATGCATGCACCATTGGCTTCTTTTCATCCTCTTTTTCTCTGAGTTAGTTTGCTTTGAGATTGTCTAACGCTAAGGCTTCTTTGTTTTCTTGTGATCAGGAATTTTGACACGCAAAAGAAGGGTCTTGCTGCATCTTTGGTTTTCCCCTCATATTTCTCTCCGCTGCTTCTTTGAGTGGAAATCATCATGGAGTTTAGAACAATGATTTTGGGGCAGTTTTTGGTGATTTCTTTGGCCTTAAACGTGGGGCTGCTGTACAGAGACTACTGCAATGGGAAGCACAAGTTTCAAGAGTTTTTCTACTTTAGCAATGGGTTCAAGAATGCATCGTTGGTTACAAAAAGGGATGCCCATGTTGCTGATAGAAGTCCCTTTGCAATTAAAGCGCCATCTTCTTCTTCAAAAGCTCTGGATGAAGTGATTGATCTTGATCAGTAAGTATTTTATTTTTACATGCACCCTCCTTCATGTGCCATTCTTCTTCTTCTTTTTCTTCTTTCTTTCTTTCTTTCTTTCTTCAACACCCCCCCCCCCCCCGCCCTTCTTCTTTTCAATCTTTCCTTTCTCCTCCTTTGGCACCTCAAGTTGAGTAGGAAAAAAGAAACCCTTTAATTTTTAGTCCTTTTTTTTATTTTCTCATTTGGTCAGAAGAAAAGATAGAAGTATTGAAATATGTGGGGTCTTGACTCTTGACTTAAGATCTTCTTCCTGCTTCTTTTAGATTATGCATGAATTACGCGATCATCTTATTTGTGCCACCTTTTTTCTTTTGCTCTACTTGGAACCTTCTGTTCTGAGTAGTATGTCTATTGATTGACATTAGCTGGACCAAAAGTGAAAATTTTACATGTTCTTGTAATGATGGTTGTCAAGGCACCCTGAAATGTGAGATCATGTAAGGTTCAAAGAGTCTGAATTGGTGCAAAATTGGACTCTGAAAATAGAAAAAGTGGGGCGGTGGGTCGGCGGTGCGGCTAGTGATGTGTTATGATAAGTGGATGAATGGAATTCATAAAGAATTCAAAATGGTTTTCACATAAATGATGGTTGGACTTTAAGTTAGAGGTTTTGACTCTTTCGATGGGTTCAGCAATGCACTAGCATATTAGTGCGTTTTCCTAACGTGCACTTGTGGGTTCATTTTATGTCGGTTTATGACAGTGACAAGGCATACCGGCTCAGGAATTGCCATGGTGCATGTTAAGAGTGCTAAGCTAAAGCAGTTTGCTTCTTCATGTTTCAAAAGTAGTATGGTGGTCCTTCTTGATTCTCTCGTTGACCAGCATCATCATTGTTCCTTGTGTTATGCAATACTTTACTACTAGTATATTTTATTAGAGGATTTTCTATTAACGCAATAGAATAAAATTCTCACACTTTTTGAAGCATGATCATTTTCTTATGGTTTACTTGATTTTTTGTGTTAGATGCTTGATGCTTGATGCTTGATGCAGCATCGGTTCTCATTTATTAGGAAAATTGTTTTCATGTATTCAGGACAGGCTTGTTACGTTTTTATGGGATGTTTCAGTATGAATGTTAGGATAAATTGAAGCTTTTGGAAACTCATATTGTTCATAGAGTGCCAAAGGATATTTAGAACTGCAATCAATGCCATCCTTTAAGATTCACCTCAAAAGCTGCCCCATTGGCCAATATGAAATAAATTGCCACAGTGTTAGCCTAAAGTGACTTTTGGTCTACTTAAAATGGGATTCATCTTTGTGGGTTCTTCCTGGCATTGTGCATTTACTACATTCAAACCCCTGTTTGTCCTTTGAGAACATGAAAAAATGGAATCCCTTAAAAATTGGTGACCTAAACTTAGGCCATATTTTCACACAGCAACATATGGAATGGTGGTTAAGCATTAATGCATGATCTTGGAGCTATTTTTGGGTCTTTGCCTATTGTTTTGTAGAATGATTATGGACCCAACACCTACTTGTCGGATATCCAATCATTTGATCACATAATAGGGCATGACCCACAAGTTTGGTTCCAATATACCTACCTCTTTTCCAATATTGAAACCTAAGGCAGTGGTGAGGACAGCTGTCATCAATTCTGGACCATCCTTGGGCATGGTGATGTTATATGATGTAAGTTAACATGTTACATCCTATGGCCTAGTTAACTTTTGCTGAGAATGCTAAATCCCCTATACATGGTTAAGTTTTATTGGCATCATGATGTACTAAAACGTTTTCTTTGTGATTCTCTAATGTTTAAATACGAGCATTATTTTTAATGCAATCGGTTAAAGAAGTTCGAGTGGTGGTTCTTGAGTTTCTATGACCATACGGACTTGTGCAGAATGTTTTATCAAAATGCTTAACTCTATGCAGTGGAGATCCAACAATGTATGAGAGATATTGGCAGCAGATGGGGGACAAAACTACAGTTGTGATTCCTGGCTGGAAATTCATCAGTTATTTTTCTGATGTCAAGAACCTTTGCTGGTTTTTAGAGCCAGAATTTGCCAAAGCAGTTATTAGGTTGCACAAATTGGTAGGCAATGCTGTTACCGAAGGCCGCTACATTGTAGTCGGGACGGGTTCTACTCAGCTCTTTCAGGCTGCGCTCTATGCAACCTGTCCACCCAATGCTTCCGAACCGATCAGCGTTGTATCTGCTGCACCATTCTACTCAGTAAGTGATATAAGTAGCTTTTCCAACTTAAGAAGCTATTTTAATATCTCTACAAAGTTCAATTTTTCTAAATGAAAATTATGTGACGTACTTGTTAATGAATCCAGTCAAAGTTTCTTTTTTTGCTAATGGATCTGAGTTCATTGGTAGAATATTTTGGAGACACATAGATATGCTTGCTCTTGAATCCTATTGTTAATAAATATCTGCAGTTGTTGACCAAATTTTTTGAATTACAACCACACACTGTAATCTACCTAGTTGTCCATTTATAGATCTGTCCTGCTTTTGTATTGCTCTTTGCCTGTGGAAACATTATCTATACCAATAATTTTGTTAGGAGATTAATGCTTGTGCAGTGAAATGTTTCACATTATAAGTGGGGTAAGGCATGTAATGCATGTGCCGGCGCACTGCAAGTATGGTTGAGTCATTCACACACAAGCCCATGCCAGTGCACACTATTGGCTTCAATATATTTAATTAGAAAAAGAATCGGAAAAAATTATTCAATCCTCTTATCTTGATTTCTCGAACTGAGAGATCCATGTATTGGGATGTTGATGCATATAGACACAAATGGTATAAAGGAGCAAGAACTTTCAGAAACATTTGAAATATTTTGTTTTTTTGGCAGAGTAGCTGTTCTCAAATAGTGCTTGATTGGTTATGTATTAATTAATATTCAATTGATTGGTTTGAGGTTATCAATAAAAAAGATTTGTCTAGATCATAATTATACATATATTTATTATATTTTGCAATCCTATTTAGTCGAGATCCGAGTATTATTTTATTCTATTGAAGCTATTTTTCTTTGTCAAAATTGTTTCTTCCCATCTGAGCCAATCTTTTAGCAGGATGGTAGGGATTGGCAGCATAAGGTTTGATCATTTTCTAAACTTGTCTTTCATGTTTCACTGATAGATTCTAACCCCATGCATAATCTGCTTTCCAGGATCAACTTTTTGATGTTTTAATAATGAAGAAATATTGTTGTTAAGAATTCATCATTGATCTATTGATTTCTTGCAGTCGTATCCATTGATCACTGAATTTCTGAAGTCTGGACTTTACAAATGGGCTGGAGATTCACACAAATTCAAGAAAGATAAGCCATATATTGAACTTGTGACATCTCCAAACAACCCTGATGGATTATCAAGAGAAGCTGTGGTCAATCAAAATCAAGGAATACTAATACATGACCTCGCTTACTACTGGCCACAGTATACTCCAATCTCTTCTCCTGCAGATCATGATATCATGCTATTTACCGTATCCAAAAGCACCGGCCATGCTGGTACACGTCTGGGGTAAGAAACTATTATTCTTGCAAAAACTACATTTGTTTGATAGCCTTGTCTGTAAACTTCATCCACTAGATATCAATGTTGTTCAGCAACTTGTCGACTAAAATGGCCGTTCCAGAATGATATCAGTCCTACTAACTTAACCAGAAGGAAAATGATATGAAAATAATAGTATTCTTTCCCTTCCACATTTTGCAGTTGGGCTCTTGTTAAAGATCAGAATATCGCAAAAAAGATGACTGAATTCATGGTGCTGAGCACCATTGGCGTGTCGAAAGAATCACAGCTTCGTGCAGCAAAGATTTTGCAAGTTGTGGCCGATACTCACGACGAACAGAAAGGCAAATTCAAGCTGGAAAGTGAAGCTTTCTTTGGACACAGCTACAATCTCATGGCAAAGAGGTGGAGACAACTCAGAGATGCAGTGGACAAATGCAACCTCTTTAGGTTGCCCAATTTTTCCCCCAGAAAGTGCGCTTTCAGTGGTCGTACCTTTTCATCACAACCTGGTGAGTTTCATACTAGTTTTTTCTTCAAATTCTTTAAACTTGACTACAGCTGGATAAATCAGTTAATTTTTTCTGCCATTTTTCAGTTTGGATTACTTTCCTTTTTTGGCTCCTCTTGCAGCTTTCGCTTGGCTGAAATGTGAAGGTGAAATAGAGGATTGTGAAAGCTTTCTCCGCGATCACAAGATATTGACCAGAAGTGGGAAGCACTTTGGTGAGAATGCAAAATATGTCAGAGTAAGTCTTCTGCCCCGTGATGAAGTATTTGACCAATTTACGGACAGATTATCTAGTATTAGAGTTTCTTCATAGTTATTAGTTCTTTGTAGTCCAGAAGATGTTTTTTCTTTCTTTTTCTGTGCTGATCTTTTGCTAAGATATCTGTATAATTTCCACATATTGTAAAAATATATATTGCACTATGTTTTGAAATGATCTATTTATAGTACAGGAATCAGGTAGACCTTTAGTTCTAGTTTAGTTAATCATAGGGTAGATCACGTTACACAGAAAATTTTGCCATTTTTGCTCCATCATTATGGCTATGAAGGTAAAAACATTTTAATTTCCCAAAAGAAGAAATTGGAATTTTTATTAACATGTTCATGTTTACCTAAGTGAACTATGTTTTTCAATGTATTCACAAGTTTTTTTGGTACTAAAAATATAGTTCAATTTGAGAAAGTGATACATTTACATGTTTGATTTCATAAAACAAATATGCAATTTTTACACCTGGAAATTATATAAAAGAATGTGATATACTGCATTAGTACTCTAAGGGCATTAAAATAAAAATTCAACAACAGGCTAATTTAATCAAATAAAAAAGAGGCCATCAAGTCCACCAAATTAAGCTACTCAATATATCCACAACTTAAGCAAAGCCTAAGTTATCTAAGGATTATTTTTTACAAAACAAGCTCCGGATTTACAGAAAGTGTTTTCCAAGAGCAGATGCTCAATACGTATTGATTTACGAAAAGGACCCTAACTCCATTTTTGTTTAACATCAGAATTGTATATCACTAAGAAAAGCAAAAACTAAACACAAGAAACAAATAAACAATAAAAATAATTCTGTGTTCAAATACATTTAGTGACTTTTCACATTTTCTAAGCATAGGAAGGTAGATACTAACATCAGAAACCATAGCAATCAATATAAATGTAACAATAATATTACAAACATCACAAGTTACACAACCACAAGACCACATTCTAGATTTGAAATAAGTAGCTCTATATAGACAAACCTGTTGGCACACACAAGCTTTGTGCTAACAACTTGTACGTACATTGTTATGTCTGTGTATGGAGTTCTGTGATCAAATAGCAGAGGCGAGAACTAGGCTCTCTTTTTTTAAGACGAATTAGCCCCGCACTGGTGCTAATGGAACCGTGGCTATCGTCTCCCAAGATAGAATGACTGGTTAAAACGGTAGTAGCACTACAAACCGTCTTATTTTTAGAACCTTCAGCATTCTGAACTCTCTTGTTATGATCTAAATTATGCAGAATTTTCTGTATGCAGAATGTATGTATGTTGTGTTTTAGGACTAATCAAATTTTTAATTTATAGAGCTAGAATTTTCGTTCAAATCCAGCAGCCATTTTTCAATACTATTGCAATCTCCAATGTAGCCAGTGGCATTTTTCAATGCTACTGCAGTCTCCAATGTAGCCAGTTTGAAAGGTTGTTGGCCAGATTCATTGGTTAATTGCTGGAGGTTGAAGGATTATGCATATTTAGCTTTCCCATGAGCTGATAATGATTTTCCAGAAATTAGATTTCCAATACACTGAATAGAAGTTTGAAGGGTGTTGTAGGTTTCAGTTAGGCCAAGAAATTCAGACAAAATTCGGTCCAAAAAGATTAATATTTGACTAGGCCCAGTTCCATTCAATTCTGACCCAAGCCCAAGCCCAAGCCCACACCACTCCATGCCACGCCACGTCACGCCCTGCCCGAGCCCAGGCCCAGGCTAGCCAAGTCAGTCGGATGGCAGTGTGCGCGTGTGGGTTGGATTGAACCTCCTACCATGTAGGTCTTCTCTCCTCCAAACACTTATGGTACCTCCAAAGGGCCCATCCCTTACCTCCATACTTGAATCATATATTTAAGTCTTTCTTTTATTCATTTTCCAATGTGGAATGGAGTTTTACTCCTCCCATTCCTTTAGCTCATTCTTTAGTCTTCTTAGTCAACCTTCAAGTAGCTCACTTTGACCATTAGTTCTCATTCACCCGAAATTGATTTAGGTCACTTAATCATATTATTGCCATCTACCCACGGCATAGTTTATGACAATCACCAATTTCTTAGAAATTAGTATTTGAGCATGCATAAAATTTTTGTCAAAGAAGACCAATTTTCCAACAGTCCCCCACATGAATGGAAATTAATACGACTGATGATACAGATGCGTATGCAAACACGAGAGAGTTCAGGTGAACAACTACCGCATTAGGATAGGTAGCTTGTGGCTTGGAACCGTCCTTAGGGAGGCACCATTGGGCTTACTTGGCTAATAAGTGAACGTCACGTCTTGAACTATTCATCTATTTGTGTAAGCTAAGACAATAGTACTCACATAATAACTATTCTTATGCTTTTTAGTTCTGTTTGGTTGTGACCGTTTTGGCCATAGACACCAATCTTGCATTCATAAGTGTTTACCATGAAGCGGCCCGTCTTCACACTTACATAGGTGATCTCCCACAAAGGGTATCCTGCCATACTCTACTATTCTAGCTCTAGGAATCATTAAGAGTTAAGACTCAACCTTGTACCAACTCAGCAGACATCACTTCCATATAAGATGAATAGGTTGAAGTGCTTGCATGAACCTTCATAACATAGTTGTCCCATTGAACTAAGTTCTTGGGATCTCCAATTATCATGGTTGGGTGTCTACTATGTCGGTTCTTATACAAATAGGTTTTAATCCCATTCTCTTGACAGGCATTTTACTTGATCTCTGGGCAAGCCTTTGGTTAACGGATCCACTAAATTTTCCTTGGATTTCACATAATCAAGTGAAATTACCCCATTTGAGATCAATTGCCTTATGGTATTGTGTCGTCTTCTGATATGATGAGATTTTCCATTATACATGCTGCTTTGTGCCCTTCCAATGGCTAATTGACTATCATAATGAATTGTGAAAGTGGAAACCGGCTTAGGCCAACAAGGAATATCCATCAAAAAATTTCGAAGCCATTTTGCTTCTTCTCCTGCTTTATCTAAAGTAATGAATTCAGACTCCATAGTAGAACGATCTATACACATCTGTTTAGAGGATTTTTAGGACACAACAGCACTACCTAGGGTAAAAACATACCCACTTGTGGACTTTGTGTCTTTTGTATCAGATATCCAGTTAGCATCACTGTAGCCTTCTAGTACAGTTAGATATCTAGTATAATGCAGCCTATAATCCATTGTGTACTTAAGAAATATAAATACCCTTGTCAGTGCTTTCCAGTGTGCATTGCTAGGATTGCTTGTAAATCTACTCAATTTGTTTACGGAGCATGCAATGCCGGGGCGAGTACAGTTTATAAGAAAAATCAAACTGCAAATTATTCTAGAATATTCCTCTTGAGATACAAACTCACCAGTGTGTTTGCTTAGATGTTGATTAGGGTCCATGGGTGTCTTCACAGGAGAATTGTCAAAGGCATTGAATTTCTTGAGAATTTTCTCAACATAATAGAATTGAATTAGAATTAGTCCTTCAGACGTTCTAATAATCTTAATCCCCAGTATGACATCCCCTACAGCCATATCTTTCATGTCAAAATGCTTCATAAGCATTTTCTTTGTAGTTACGATAGTGTCGTGAGTACTACCCATTATCAGCATGTTGTTAACATACAGGTAAACCAAGACAAATTCTCTTTGAGTGCTTTTGAAGTAAACACATTCATTGCACTCATTTATCTAGAATTGTTTGAGCAAAATTCTTCAAACGGTGCTCCATATTCATCACCTCTATCACTTCGGATAGCTTTAATTTATTTGCTAAGTTGATTTTCAACCTCGATTTTATAGCTCTTGAATACTTCGAGTGCTTCATCTTTGCTTCGTAACAGAAATACATAGTAGAATCTTGTGCAATAATCAATAAAAGTAATAAAATACTTAGTTTGCACAAACTTCAAATCGCATATATCACTATGGATTAATTTTAGAGGCGAAGTGTCCTTTTCAACCAATTGAAAAAGAGCTTTAGCCATTTTGGCTTCGACACAAATTTCACACTTACGAGTTGTGTTAATTTGAAATGGAGGTAATAATTCCAAATTTATTAATCTGTGTAAAGTGTTGAAATTAACATGTCTTAATCTAACATGCCATAATTCACAATACTCAATCAAGTAAACAGAACCAGAGGTGTTATTATTATTCACTTGAACAGATTTGATTACAGGCATTACATTGAAACATTGAACTTGAACAGCCAATTCTGTACATAGCCGCTGTCTAAAAATGGGCCATTCTTAGAAAGCGCAAACTTATCAGACTCAAATACAAGCTTAAAGCCAAATTTCACTAACAAAGACCCTGACACTTAGTTCTTACGAATGTTTGGCACATGAAGAACTTTATTCAGCGTTAGCTCCTTACCAGAAGTCATCTTCAGAACAACCTTGCCCATTCCAACAACATCAGAAGTTGTGGAATTTCCCTTATACAGTTTCTTTTCAGTAACAGAAGTATAAGTTGAAAATATATACTTTTCAGAACAAATGTGCCCAGTAGCACCAGTGTCAATCCACTATTCTCTCGGATTGTCAACAAAATTGGCTTCAAAAATCATAGCCGAGAGGTTCAGTTCAGATAGATCTAGTAGTACGAATTTCTCCTCAGTCATATGGGTGTGATTCGGTCTATTCTTTTTATGAAATCGACAGTCTTTGGCCTTGTGATTTGGCTTTCCACAGTTGTAGCAATTGCCTTGAAACCTCATAGGTTTCTTGCCTTTACTGGTTGAACCAGTTCCGGGGTGTTTTCTTTTTTTATTTGCAATTGCACTTGGTTCGACCAAATTTGCTTTTACCTCCACTTTAATCTTGCCTATTTTAGTGTCAGACATCCCATTGTTCTCCTTAATCCTTAATCGAACAATAAGATTTTCAAGAGTCATCTCCTTTCATTTATGTTTAAGATAATTCTTAAAGTCTTTCCACGATGGCAGTAGCTTTTCTATAATCGCAGCTACTTGGAAGGATTCAATCAAAATCATGTTTTCAATAAGAATATCATACAGAGTGATCTGCAACTCTTGGAATTAACTCATGACGGATTTAAAACCCACTATCTTGTACGCCAAAAATTTGGCTATCATAAATTTCTTCAAACCGACATCTTCTGCATTGTATTTTTATCAAGTGAGTTCCATATCTCTTTAGCTATCTTAAGAGGGCTGTACACGTTGTATAGTGAATCATCCAATCCATTTAGAATGTAGTTCCAGCACTGGAAGTTACTTCGATTCTAGGCATCCAAAGCTATTAGTTTCTGGACATCAGTATTGTCTTGGGGTACGGTAGGAGCATATTCTTTCAGGAATTTGACAAGGCTCAGCATTGTTAGGTAAAACAACATCTTCTGTCGCCACCTTTTGAAATCGAGTCCAGTGAACTTCGTGAGGTGGAATAGGAGCAGGAACTAGTGCAGTGATTTGAGTTGCAATAGTAGTAGTTGGCGGAACAACAACCTGGTTTGATGTCATGATCACATGAACTAATAATTCGTCTTAAACTTGTTATGTTTGTGTATAGAGTTCTGTGATCAAATAGTCGAGGCGAGAACTGGGCTCTCTTCGTTTAAAACGATTAGCCCTGCATTGGTTCTAACGGAACTGTGGCTATCGTCACCTAAGATACAACGACTAGTTAAGATAGTAGCAGCACTACAAACCATCTTATTTTTAGAACCTTCAGTGTTCTGAACTCTCTTGTTATGATCTGGACTATGCAGAATTTTCTATATGCAGAATGTATGTATGTCTATGTCCTAGGACTGCTCAGATTTTTAATTTATAGAGCTAGAATTTTTGTTCAAATCCAGCAGCCATTTTTCAATACTGCTGCATTCTGCAATGCAGCTAGTGCCATTTTTCAATGCTACTGCAGTCTCCAATGTAACCAATTTGAAAGGTTGTTGGCCATATGAAATTCGATCCAAAAAGATTAATATTAGACTAGGCCCAATTCTATTTAATTCTGACCCAAGCCTAAGCCCAAGCCCACACCACACCATGCCACACCATGCCACGCCCAAGCCCAAAACCAGTCGAGCCGAGCAGAGCCGGCGGGCCGGATGGTGGTGCGCGCTTGTGGGTTGGATTGAGCCTACTACCATGTAGGTCCTGTCTCCTCCAAACACTTGTGGTACCCCCAAGGGACCCATCCCTTACCTCCACACTTGAATCATATATTCAAGTATTTCTTTTATTCATTTTCCAATGTGGGATGGAGTTTTACTCTTCCCATTCCTTCAGCTCATTCTTTAGTATTTTTAGTAAACCTTCAAGTAGCTCACTTTGACCATTAATTTCTCATTCACCTAAATTTGGTTTTGGCCACTTAATCACATTATCTTCATCTTCCCGCAGCGTAGTTTACAATGACCACCAATTTCTTAGAAATTAGTATTTGAACATACATAAAAGTTTGGTCAAAGAAGACCAATTTTCCAACAGTCCCCCACATGAATAGAAATTAATGTGATTGATGATGTCGATGCATATGCAGACATGAGAGAGTTCAGGCGAACAACTACCGCATCAGGATAGGTAGTTTGTGGCTTTGAACCATCCTTAAAGAGGCACCATCGAGCTTACTTGGCTAATAAGTGAACGTGATGTTTTGAACTCTTCAACCGTTTGTGTAAGACAAGACAACAGTACTCACACAATAGCTGTTCTTACACTTTTTAGTTATGTTCATTTGTTTCCGTTTTGGCCATGACACCGATCTTGGATTCATAAGTGTTTACCATGAAGCGGCCCATTTTTACACTTACATAGGTGATCTCCCACAAGGAGTATCCTGCCATACTCTGCTATTCTAGATCTGAGAATCATTAAGAGTTAAAACTCAACCTTGTACCAACTCAGCAGGTAGCACTCCCATATCAGAAGAATAGGTTGAAGTGCTCACTTGAACCTACATAACTTAGTTGTTCCATTGAGCTTAGTTCTTATGATCTCCAATCATCATGGTTGCGTGTCCGCTATGTCGGTTCTTATAGAAATGGGTCTTAATCCCATTCCTCTCGACAGGCATTTTACTTGATCTCTGGGCAAGCCTTTGGTTAACGGATCCACTAAATTTTTCTTGGATTTCACATAACCAAGTGAAATTACCCCATTTGAGATTAATTGCCTTATGGTATTGTGCCGTTGTCTGATATGATAAGATTTTCCATTATACATGCTGCTTTGTGCCTTTCCAATGGTTGATTGACTATCACAATAAATTGTGAGAGCAGAAACCGGCTTAAGCCAAAAAGGAATATCCTCCAAAAAATTTTGGAGCTATTCTGCTTCTTCTCCTGCTTTATCTAAAGCAATGAATTCAGACTCCATAGTGGAACGATCTATACACGTCTGTTTAGAGGATTTTCAGGACACAGCAGCACTACCTAGGGTAAAAACATACCCACTTGTGGACTTTGTGTCTTTTGTATCAGATATCTGGTTAGCATCACCGTAGCCTTCTTGTACAGCAGGATATCTAGTGTAATATAGTTTGTAATCCAATGTGTACTTAAGAAATCTAAGCACCCTTGTCAGTGCTTTCCAGTGTGCATTGCCAGGAATGCTCGTAAATCTACTCAATTTGTTTACTGAGCATGCAATGTTGGGGCAAGTACAATTTGTGAGAAATATTAAATTTCCAATTATTATAGAGTATTCCTCTTGAGATACGGACTCACTAGTATGTTTGCTCAGATGTTGACTGGGGTCCATAGTGTCTTCATAGGAGAATTGTCAAAGACATTGAATTTCTTGAGAATTTTCTCAATGTTTGAGTCCATATAATGACTAAACAAGTCTGCATACTTTCTCTTTTTGCCCGGGAACAATAAATCCTTTAGGTTGTTCCATATATATTTCTTCATCCAACTCACCATTCAGGAAGGCAATTTTTACATCCATTTGATGTATTTCAAGGTTATTCAAGGCTGTGATTGCAATAAGTACCCTGATGGATGTGATCCTTGTCACTGGTGAGTAAGTCTCGAAGAAATCAAGACCTTCCTTTTGTGTGAACCCTTTTGCTACCAACATCGCCTTGTATTTGTCTATAGAGCCATCTGCCTTGTATTTCCATCGAAGAATCCATTTGCAGCTTAATGGTTTGTGGCCTGCTGGGAGATCAATAAGCTCTTAAGTGTGATTCTGTATTATCGACTCTATTTCGTTGTTGATAGCTTCTTTCCAAAACGGTGCTTCTGGACTAGACAGTGCTTCTCCAATTGTCCATGGTTCATTTTCCAACAAGTAAGTTAGAAAGTCTGGTCCAATCGTCTTTTCCTTTCTAGCCCTCTTGCTCTGTCGTGGTTCTTCATTCGACTGAGAACCACTGAATGAGTCCAGAGATATTTTTCGATAACTTGATTCTTCCTTATCTTTGCAAGGAAAGATATTTTCAAAGAATACAACATTCCTGGATTCAATAGTCATTCCTTCATTTATATCAGGAACTGCTGATTTGTGCACCAAGAATCTATAAGCACTACTGCTGTGTGCATATCCAATAAAAATGTAATCAACAGTTTTTGGTCCTATTTTTATTTGTTTTGGCTTAGGTACTTCGACCTTAGCCAAACACCCCCACACATTTACATATTTGTAAGAAGGTTTATGACCTTTCCACAGTTTAACAGGATTTCATTTTTTCCTTTGTAGGGTATCTTGTTTAAAATGTGGTTTGCTGAAAGAATAACTTCCCCCCACATGTTTTGTTTTGGGGTAACCCAGAATTAATCAACATAGCATTCATCATTTCCTTAAGAGTGTGATTTTTGCGTTTAACAACTCCATTAGATTGAGGTCAGTAAGGAGCCGTCGTTTGATGAATAATACCAATACCAGAGTTTGAGCAAAATCCTTCAAACGGTGCTCCATGTTCACCATCTCTATCACTTCAGATAGCTTTAATTTATTTGTTAAGTTGATTTTCAACCTCGATTTTATATAGCACTTGAATGCTTTGAGTGCTTCATCTTTGCTTCATAACAAAATACATAGCAGAATCTTGTGCAATCATCAATAAAAGTAATAAAATACTTAGTTTGCACAAACTTCAAATCGCATATATCACTATGGATTAATTCTAGAGGTGAAGTGTTCTTTTCAACCAATTGAAAAGGAGCTTTGGCCATTTTGGCTTCAACACAAATTTCACATTTATGCATTATGTTAATTTGAAATGGAGTTAATAATTCCAAATTTATTAATCTACGCAAAGTATTGAAATTAACATGTCCTAATCTAACATGCCATAATTCACAATATTCAATCAAGTAAACAGAACCAGAGGTGTTATTATTATTCACTTGAACAGTTTTGATTACAGGCATTACATTGAACTTCTACAGCCCATTCTGTACATAGCCGCTATCTAGAAATGGGCCATTCTTAGAAAGTGCAAACTTATCTCAAATACAAGCTTAAAGCCATTTTTTCACTAACAAAGACCCTGACACTAAGTTTTTATGAATGTTTGGCACATGAAGAACTTCATTCAGCGTTTGCTCCTTACTAGAAGTCATCTTCAGAACAACCTTGCCTATTCCAGCAACATCAGAAGTTGCGGAATTTTCCTTATACAGTTTCTTTTCAGTAACCAAAGTATAAGTTGAAAATATATACTTTTAAGAACAAATGTGCCCAGTAGCATCGGTGTCAATCCACCATTCTCTCGGATTGTCAACAAAATTAGCTTCAAAAATCGTAGCTGAGAGGTTCAATTCAGATAGATCTAGTGGTATGAATTTCTCCTCAGTCATATGGGCTTGATTCGGTCTGTTCTTTTTATGAAATCGACAGCTTTTGGCCTTGTGATTTGGCTTTCCACAATTGTAGCAATTGCCATGAAACCTCATAGGTTTCTTGCCTTTACTAGTTGAGCCAGTTCTGGGGTGCTTTCTCCTTTTATTTGCAATTGCACTTGGTTCGACCAAATTTGCTTTTGCCTCCACTTTAATCTTGCCTGTTTTAGTGTCAAACATCCCATTGTTCTCCTCAATCCTTAATCGAACAATCAGATTTTCAAGAGTCATCTTCTTTCATTTATGTTTAAGACAATTCTTAAAGTCTTTCCACGATGGCAATAGCTTTTCTATAATCTCAGCTACTTGGAAGGATTCACTTAAAATCATGTTTTCAGCAAGAATATCATATAGAATGATTTGCAACTCTTGGACTTGACTCATGACGGATTTAAAATACACCATCTTATAGTCCTGAAATTTGGCTACCATAAATTTGTTCAAACTGGCATCTTCCACCTGGTATTTCTTATCAAGTGAGTTCCACAGCTCTTTAACCATCTTAAGAGGGCTGTACACGTTGTATTGTGAATCATCCAATTCATTCAAAATGTAGATTTGGCACAGGAATGTACTGTGATTCCAGGCATCCAAAGCCGCCCATTTCTAGACATCAGTATCGTCTTCGGATACTATACGAGCATCTTCTTTTAGGAATCTAACAAGGCTTAACGTTGTTAGGTAAAACAACATCTTTTGCTGCTACCTTTTGAAATTGAGTCCAGTGAACTTTACTGGTCTTTCTCCATGAGTAGGAGCAGGAGTAGGAACTGGTGCAGTGACTTAAGTTGCAGTAGTAGTGGTTGGTGGAATAGCAGCCTGGTTTGATGCCATGATCATAGGAATTGATAATTTATCTAAACTTGTTATGTGTGTGTATGGAGTTCTGTGGTCAAATAGTCGAGGTGAGAACTGTGCTCTCTTTCTTTAAGACGAATTAGACCTGCATTGGTGCTAATGGAACCGTAGCTATCGTCTCCCAATAGACAACGACTGGTTAAGACAGTAGCAACACTACATATCGTCTTATTTTTCAAACCTTCAGCGTTCTGAATTCTCTAGTTATGATCTGGATTATGCAGAATTTTTTGTATGCAGAATGTATGTATGTCTGTGTTCTAGGACTGATAAGATTTTTCATTTATAGAGCTAGAATTTTCGTTCAAATTCAGCAGCCATTTTCCAATACTGCTGTAATCTCCAATGCCAGTGCCATTTTTCATTGCTGCTGCAGTCTCTAATGCAACCAGTTTGAAAGGTTCTTTGCTAGATTCATTGGTTAATTGTTGGAGGTTGAAGGATTATGCATATTTAGCTTTACCATGAGTTGATAGCAATTTTCCAGAAATTAGATTTCCAATACGCTGAATAGAAGTTTGAAAGGTGTTGTGGGTTTCAGTTGGGCTAAGAAATTCAAATGAAATTTGGTCCAAAAAGATTAATATTGGACTAAGCCCAAATTCATTCAATTCTAACCCAAGCCCAAGCCCAAGCCCAGGCCCAGCCCATCCCAGCCGGCTGGATGGTGGTGTGCGCTTGTAGGTTGGATTGAACCCACTACCATGTATGTCCTCTCCTCTCCAAACACTTATGGTATCCCCAAGGGGCCTATCCCTTACCTCCACACTTGAATCATATATTCAAGTCTTTCTTTTATTCATTTTTCAATGTGGGATGGAGTTTTACTCCTCCAATTCCTTTAGCTCATTCTTTAGTCTTCTTAGTCAACAGTCAAGTAGCGTACTTTGATTATTAATTTCTTATTCACCCAAAATTGGTATTGGCCACTTAATCACATTATCGTCATCTATCCACGGCGTAGTTTACGACGATCACCAATTTCTTAGAAAATAATATTTGAGCATAGTTAAAAGTTGGTCAAAGAAGACCAATTTTCCAACATACATCACCTGCAACACTAACTCCAAAAGTCCATGGGTGTTAGAATTAAGTATAGAAGAAATCGAGTTACCGATTAAGACTTGAGTTCTCCATCATCCCATAAAGAGTGGATAAAAACTCTGGTACGAAGAATCGTTTGTCTGAATGCCCTTAGAAAACCCCCATTTAAAGGGCGATTCACAAACTACCTTATAGAATCCACAGCTAAAGGGCAGTCAAATACTTTAATTACTTCAGAATGTATTCCCAAAGGGATCTTCTTTAATTTATAGCAGTTCTTAATTATTAGGTATCTTAACTCTAGGGCAAAGTGACAATTAGCTTCTCAGTACTGCAGATCAGTTTCTTCAAGCAGTAGAAGTTCAAGTCCTCGGAATTCCCTTGTGTGTAATATTTACTTTGGCCTTTGAAAGGCACAGCACCACAATTTGAGCACTTGAAGATTTGGCCATTTACCAATAATTCTCCTGTATTTCTAGGGACATCCAAGTCCATTCAAACTCGACTTTTTCAGACTGGATGGGAAAGTTTTCTTAGAAAAAAGGCAGCAATTGACCTGAGAACTGGGATTAATATTCATGATAGCGCATTTAAGTGATTCAAGTCTATGGAGATGGGAAAGATGACCAAAGCAGCGTAAGGGTGGTTTTATCAATAGCATCAAGTGCTAATTCAATTTGAATTCCTAATTTCTCCAGATTTGAGATTCTTTTAATAATTTCCTTGGTACAACTTTCCGTGCTCACATCTAAAAGTGTTAAGAGATTTGGTAAGAGAGTAGTATTACAATGATCTGGCAGGTTGCTTCCCATGACTTGAAGATGCCTCAATTCTTTCATATTCCATATCTCCACAAGTAGATACGATGGAGCCCTAGAGGATTTGATACTCAAATATCGATGGACATAAAGTTCTCAAGGTTCCAAAACTTTGGCATAATCGTCGCTGACCTTTTATCCTTCATTAGAAGTGCTATTTACAACATGAGAAAACTTTTCCTTCACGACTTGCTTGTTACACAGATACCAAAAGGCAGAATAGAGGCTACAAGTTTTAATTCCACCAATGGAGCTTGGCTTCTAGACCACAATAAGATTTTTGTTGTCAAGCTCCTCCAAACATACCCTAGCAATATTTTTAAAGAATTTGTCTGGATTTGTTTATGATATTTCGGATAAATTTTATTCAAGAAATCACTTCGCACTCCACAACTGGATGAGCTTTGAGGCTGGGATTTTAAAACTTTGTGGGAAAACTCCCATATAGAGAAAGCATGCTTTTAGACGTTCAGGTAAGTACTTGTTGCTCGGAAAAAGTACTTTTGAAATTTGATCACGTGCATCTGCAAAAACTGAATTTTTTTTCTCTGCTACCTTGTTCCAGTACTCTAATGTCTTCTCGGCTTTGGAGAGGAAGTCGGCAACTGTGACAATTAAAAGAGGAAGACCTTCACAATTCTTAGCAATCTTCTTTCCAGCTTTCTCAAGTTGAAAAGGGCACAACTCTTCACCAAACACCCTCTCACGAAGAAGATGGCAACTTTCTTCTTCATTCAGGAAGGACATTTGATGCTCTTTAATCCATCCATAATCTAAGAAAGATCTACTAGCATATTCAACTACTTATCGTAGCCTAGTTGTTAGCAAGACTCGACTTCTATTATGGCATTGTGAAAATAAACGGGAAAAATGCAATTTTAGTCCATCAACTATGCCCTATTTCGATTTTAGTCCATTGTGATATGGGGTTAGCATATTTGGTTCAGTGGCCCGTAAATTTTCGCACATTTAGTCCAATATTTCGCAATTTTGGTCCATCGGGCTAGAAAATTTTTAATTGGGCCCAAAAATTGCTCAATCAGCTTCAATCGGGCCCAATTTTTGGGAATTTTGTGACATATGTCACCCAGCGCCACATCAGTGTCCACCTCATCCTCCACATCAACACAATGGCCAAAATTTAAAAAAAAAAAAAGAAAATGTTGAGGGAAAAAAATAAAAATAATCAATAGAATTAAAAATTTATATTGTTATATATATAATATAATATATATATGTATATTATACATATAATATATACATATGTATCAATACAAAATGTTTAAATATGAATCAACTAGAAAAAAAAAGCTGAAATCAATTTAAAATATTGGCATGTGAAAAATTATAAAATATTTAAGATAATTCCATTATTGTGGCAATTAATAAAAGTTGATTTTTTTTTTAAATAATGACAAGTAAAAATTACAGAATATTAAAATAATTTCAAATAAACATTGCAACTGGGAAAAAAATTGATTTTTCTTTGAAATAATAGTATGTGAAAAATTACCAATTGTTAAAATAATTTCAAATAATTGTAGCCATTGAAAAAAAACTGAATTTTTTTTTTCTAAAATAATGACATGTGAAAAATTAGAAAATATATAATTAAGATAATTTAAAATAATATTTAAATTTTCTTTTATTCATTTCAAATTTATATATTATTAATAATATTTTTTATTTATCCTGATACACATATATAAAACTTATATAATATATAATATATATATAATAAACCATTTGCCACCCCAACACGCACCCCCCCCGCCACCCCACCCCCCGCCTGCCCCCAACCCCACAGCTTAACAAGCTGCTATGGCAACGTACATACTGGCCGGATCTGGCCAGATCCGGCCACTGGCAGCCATGGCCAAATATGGGCATGGCAGGTTTTTCTTTTTTTGTTTTTTTTTGTTCGTTTGGCTGCCGACAACCAAGCCTGGCCGCCGTTTTGGCCGCCGGTGCTTTTTTCTTCTTCTCCCTTTTGTTTCCACTGGCGGCCTGAGGCTGCTGATGGCCATGGCAGCTGGTGGTGTTGGGGTGGGGGGGATTTGGGGGTTTGGGGGGGGGGGGATAGTGGGGCGTGGGGGGGATAAATATAAAAAATATATATTTAAACTATATATATTATATATGTATTATATTATATGTATAATATACATATATATATTATATTATATATATAATAATATAAATTTTTAATTCTATTGATTATTTTTATTTTTTTCCCTTAACATTTTTTTTTTAATTTTGGCCATTTTGCTAACGTGGCGGATGAGGTGGACGCTGATGTGGCGCTGGGTGACACATGTGACAAAATCCCCAAAAATTGGGCCCGATTGAAGTTGACTGGGCAATTTTTGGGCTCAATTAAAAATTTTCCAGCCCGATGGACCAAAATTGCAAAAAAATTGGACTAAATGTGCGAAAATTTTTCGGGCCACTGGACTAAATATGCTAACCCCATATCACAATGGACTAAAATCGAAAGAGGGCATAGTTGGTGGACTAAAATTGCATTTTCCCCGAAAATAAACTTTTAAACTCTTTCCAGTCCTCTGTGTTCCACATATCATCCAACACAGTGAAGTATTTCTGACATGATAAAAATTGGGTCACCAAGTCACGCAAATCCCAGTCCCTTTTCCCATGTATTCTATTAAAGTTATCCAATTTAGCTTTCACCTGTGTTTTATCAATGTTAAAACATTTGAGCTAGCATATCTATCAAGATTTCAGTAAATTTATATTTCGTGCCTAAGGTGACCAAGACACGACAGTCGAAATCATTTATAGTTGATGGATCTTCATAAATTTCTTTAGCAAGATTAGTCTTGCCAATACCCGCCATGCCAGTGATTGAGATGAGCTGGACAGCTGCAGGCCAATCTGCTACCATATCTTTCACTATGGCAAGATGATCAGCAAGTACAACCAGCTTTGTGTTCTTTTCACCAAAACCAGTTCTTGCTGAAACAGCATTGTCATAATCAACATCATCATCATCTTCTTCTTCTTCGTCTTCTTCGGACAACGGACCATCTTCACTGCCATCGTCAACATCATCATCATCATCATCTTCTTCTTCTTCAGACAACTGACCATCTTCACTGCCCTCGTCCTCCATCTCCTTCTCCGTTTTGGTGAAGGAATTAATCTCATGCCTTAGTTTCTCCAATTCCAGAGAGAGAATCAGTGAAGAAGAACCCTCATCATCTCCAAGGCTTGCAGCTGATTGAGATATTAGAAACTGATTTGATACATGGGATTCGAGTGCATCTTCTAATTTACATGCTGCGTCTCTGATCTTCGCATTCAAAGCGTCGATCCTCTTGCAGCTGCGGCTGCTGCTGCTGCTGCTTTCCAGTTTTCTGAGAGCTTCTTGTGTGGAGGTAGTTACCTCCTTGTATGCAGATTCTGAGATTTCTCGAGAGGGGGAAAGGATCAAAATATGAGGGGAATTTACAAGACCATTGTGTGCTTAAGAGAAATCACAGCAGCATAAGAAGCCATTTCTGATCACTCGTTAATTCTCAGCCAAATTGAAAGAAATTTGACAAGAATTTAGATTTTAAAGGCGCGGTAATGCTTAGCTTCTGCGTATTGTGACAAGTACTTGGGCTGTAAAGATTCTAGTTTGTTCAAAAACTGTCGGCTGAGTTTGTTTTATTAATTCACACATTAGTTATAAAAAAGGGAGCAGGTGGCTAGCTGCTTGTTAATTAGTACGAATTAACAAGTAGGGGTAATAAAAGTTGGTCTGGCAGCCAAGAGTTGATTGCTAGTATTCACCTAATGAAATAGTTTAACATAGATTAAATCTGTAATCTAACATAATACGTGTTAAATCATTTATAATATTTATGCACATATAAAATAAAAAATGATCTTATAGGAAATGCGAATATTTTGGTAGTGAGAGAATAAAAACTTTTAAAATCTTAGAAGGTCAATGATTGAATTGCGTTGAATTTAGAAAATTCTGCTTTAAATCTAGCGATGAGCACACTTAGTTAGTCATTTTGTGATTTATTATTTTTCTTGAGGCGCCTGTAAATTTAATGCGCTATACTTGTAACTTTATATATCTTCTGAAATTGATTTAACTTTATGTGTCCTAATTTTTGTATAATTAATATGATCCTTGTTATTCTTTTAAATAAACTAATATACATTTATTTAGGAATATTTGGATTCAAACTTGGAATCTCATACATGTTAGTGTGATAGTTACGTTATTAGGTTAATTGATATCGATTAATTAATATGAAAATTTCTTCGCAAGTTTTTTAAACTAGTAGACCATAATAAATTATGGTAGTTATATGATATGAATTCCTAATCATCGATTAATATATATATATATATATATTATATCCAACGTCGATAATTTAAGCAACTTTTATTAATTATACAAGCTAGTAGTTTGGAGATATAAAAAATGGCTCACCTAATTAATGCATGAGCGTGTATTCGGAGATCATTGACTTATTAATTAATATGAAATTTCTTGGCTAGTTATTAAATTAGTAGGTCATAATAAATTATGATTACAAATGAACGCTAAGGTGGTGATTGGTATATATGAATGAAATTAGGTGGAAATGAAATGACTTTAAAAAAGGAATGAAGTTGGAAAAGGAATAATGTTAGCCTAGTTCATCCTATAATTGGTGTATACAAGAAATGAGAAAGGAATGGAATCATTATTCCTTTTTGATTCCATTTTAATGATTGATAAATAGGAATGAGCAGTAAGAATAGAATGAATTTTTTAACTGATCAAGTTATTCTTTCGTAAAAAATTATTAAACTAAAAGTATTTATTAGTAAAATACTTTTTATATGTTACCATAGATATTTTTTTTTTAGTAAATCTATAATTATGCAGTTTTAATATCACTTTTAATGTTATTCAAATTACATCAGCAAATATATGTATTTTATATGTGAACAACAAGTTATATACGTTTACGCAAAAAAAAGTATAAACACAATTCTTTTAACATTATTTTTTAAAATTATAATTTAGCAAGTTCTTTTGAATTTTTTGATAAAATATAAATAAAAAATTATAAAAAACTTTATAACTAGAGTGCTTAACTTTTTTGGTGATAAGGTTAGAATGCTTTATTGTACTTTTTTGTAAGTTTAATTTGAAGAGTTGTTGATAGAATGAACAACTCTTCATTTATTAGTTTTCTATATATTTTTTTAATCATTCAAAGATATGTGGATATAAATAATATTTTAAACTATATATATTTCATTAGCATGGACAAAGTTAATGATACTTCTACTTTTTTTATTATAAAAATTGAGATGCATATAATTATTCTTATTTTTATTATCTATTATTTTATTTTTACAATAATTTATAATAATTTAATGATTTCAATAATATTACTAAAAAATATATAAATAAAATATATAATTAAATAAAAACACATAGCCGTAAAATAAGTTGGAATATAATATCAAATATTTGTAAAGTGAAGATTTCTTTTCTTAAATATAAAAGTATTTTGTTAAATTTTAGAGCGTAATTTTGTTAATATGTGTGTGTGTGTGTGTGTGTGTGTTCATTCTCGACGGATTGGGAATGGTAAACCCATGGGGTGGGAAGGAATGGCTAAACTCATCCTTTTAGGAATGAGGATTCCGTCCGAAATGGACATTTTCATCTCTGAATTATATCAATCATGGGTTTGGGAATGGACTTGGAAATGTCAATTCCATTCCCAACTCATTCTTACATATCAATCATACCATAAATGCAGACTCGGAATCATTGATCAAGAAATATATATATATATAATACGTATACACATCAACTATTTAAGCAATTTTGATTACTTGTACGAGCAGTTGGAGATTTCGAAGATGGCTTTTCTAATACAATAGCATAGAATACTAGTAGATAATTAGAGCGATAATAAATCTATCCCAATTTTGTATCACTACATTATATATATATATGTGTGTGTGTGTGTTTACAGTTAAAATATGCCTATCCAAAGCGTTGACCCCTCTGGAGAACTTCTTGTTAGCCAAACTGCAAGAAATCTTCAGCATTTGTTAATGAAATTTTTGCTCCTCTGTGTGTTTGTGTAGAAGTCCAACAAGATGAAGTATTATATATAGGAAGGAATTAGTTAAACCATCATGCATTAATTAATAAAATATTGGTTACTTTTTAATATTTTAAATATATTTATTTAAAATTTTAGAATAGATAGAAGAAAAAATTAAGATAAAATAGAATAATATAAGAAAAAAGGTAAATGATTGGAGAGAGAATAAAAGAAAAGAAAACTATTTAGTAGTTATAAGGATTAAAAGTTAATGATGGAGACAATTTAGGAAGAGTACTTGAAAACACATTAAAAGAGGGTTGATACTTACATAAAATATAGATTTAGAGCGAGAAGGAATGCTAAAATTTAGAATTTATTAAATTAACAATGGGTTACAAAAACTTACACTTCATTAATTTTTCATCTTTTCAAATGCCATTTTTATTTTTAACGCATGCTATTTGAAATCAAGAACCATTAACTTCTATGTATTCTCACTGGAAATAACACATTACTAATTATTATTTTATTTTTTTCTAAATCTACATTATTTTTGTATTACCACATTAATCAAATTCAAAATTTAATTTCTTATAAAGTACCAAATATCATTTCAAAACAATTTAAGTATACATATAATTTGAAAAACATGTCATTTTAGACATAAAATATAGAAACCACCCAAATATTTAATCTTATACCTAGCATAGTTATTATTTTGGCTGAGTGATTAGTGGCCCAATAAATTGCCCTTATATTTGTACGTGTGAGGTTTGAGGTTCGAATCCTAATGAACCTTTGGTGTGCATGTCTTTGTAAATTAAAAATTCTAATTATTATCTTTAGATAAAAAACATTCAAATATAATATTATTTTCATTCCAAAATTATAACTAAATTTTGAAAATAATTAAAATAAAAATGTATCCAAATGGGCTACATTTTTTTTTATGCTTTAGTGAAATTAAAATGCCTTTTTTTTTATGCATATTTTCTTTTGTTGCAAGAAAAGAAAAAAGAAAAAAAAAAGAGATTAAAAAATGAAGTTTTGGTACATTTTTTATTTCCCCAAATATCAAGTGAAGGGCTTTTATGCAAGTAACATTGCAAGATTGAGTTAGTGTTTGTTTCAATATTTTTCATTTTTACTCCTTTTTTGTGTGTGTGTGTGAAACGCTAGGGGTTGAGCTTGTCGCTTGAACCTTCAACCTTTTATGATTAAGTACTTAGGTACACATGCTCTAGCCAACTCCGTTACTCCAGCGAGTCGAGTCTACTATGAATAACTTACTAATAAATAATTCGGATACACTTGATGTGTGTGTTAAAACTTTTATAACATGAAATAAATAAAATATGAAAATTTTTAGAATAAATCAGAAAAGAAAGCTAAAATGAAATAATTAAAGAAAAAAATAAATAATGAAGAAGAATAAAGTTAAAGAGAGAGGAGTAAAGAAAATTTACATTGTCATTATTTTTTAGAGCATTAGCCTAAGTACTTTATATAGAGTATAAATAGATAAAATATTTCTTTAAGTTATATTATATATAAAGCATCAACACTTTTTTTGCGTGTTTTTAAGTAATCTTCTTAAATTATCCTTATCATTATCTTTTAACTTTCTTAACTATAATTTATACAGAAAACAATTAATTTGGTATGTTATTTTATAAGTTGGTAATGTTAACCTTTTTGAAAAATAATGACAAGGTAGTTTTCTTTTAGTTTCTTTTCTTTCTTTTCTCTAACGTATTTTTTTTTTTCAATTGTTTACTTATTTCTTCTATTATTTTATTTCATCTTAATCTTTTTTTACTTATTTAACAAAGTTAGATGAAACTACATAGTATCATAGTCTTCCCAATCATAGGCTAAATAGTCATCGTTCCTACGAATGGTCCCACCTTTACCACCAAATATGGAGACGTGGTTACTAGGTATGATCATAATCTTCCTAGCCGAGGGGCAACTAGTTGTTCACAGAAACAATACTGATGATGGTGAAAATGTACCTTAAAAGGAGAGCAAGAGAGAGGAATCTATATCCAAGTTTTTGTGATAATTCTGGTTGGTTCCTACTAAGAATATGGGCTCTAATTAAAGTATGTCAAACATCCAACGTGTAGCACTTGATTTGAGGTTTATATGGATCTTGGGATTTTTCATGTTAATAGCTAGCTTTTAAAGTGGAGTTGCCCTAAAGTCATGACATTAATCTCATGTCCCTCAAATTCTTAATATGAACTAAGATAAGATATCATTATTATATTTCATTTTTATATATTTATTTTGATTGATACTAAATTTTTTGTACAAAGGTTTGAAAAAAAGATAACTATTATGTGGCAAAATATAACTTTAAGAATTAAAAAAGTAAAAAATAAAATAAAATGATCCATTAAATAAATAATAATAAAGTAAAATGCCAATGGGCTTAATTAGTTAAGCCCATCATGATGGGTATACAAACCAAATGGTTTGAAGTTCACTAAGCATTTAATTATTATAAATACGAACTTTAAACTCACAATGAATATGAAAAATCATTCATAAAATATCTGCAGCTCTAACTCCACATAGACACGTTCTGGAGCAATACTTATCCATTGACTACTAGAAAGGACCCTAGCTCCACTTATGACTAGCATTATTTTCCCACCATCTGTGGGAACTTTCATGCAAGAACTAGGAATGTTGAGAATATTGATGACGTCCAAAACTCAAGATTACAACAACTAGGTCGCCCTAAGAGGCAAGAATGTGGACGTCTGGTACTAGAGCTAAAACCTAGAGTGCATTTGCTACCAGAGAAGATGGTAGTGCAACAGGCATCTCATCTTGGAGAACCAGTATTGTAGATGACTTAAGAAGCGCTGGTGGTACTGTTGGACAATGTTCATGCACAAGTTGAGGCCAAAGCAATCACCTTGTACGTCATCAAGAGCAACCGCAGTCATCTTATCGGAGTAGGGAAGTCTCATTGTCCCCTAAGAGGACAAAACAGAGAATCAATCTGGAATGAGACACCACTTCTCCTCTACCTCGGCAGATGGATGTGCAATCATCATTCCAAGCTGACTCCTCACGATGGTTGCCTACTCTTGGAGTTTAGACTTACTCAATCATGCCTCAATTCTTAGGAGGAATCGAAAGTGAATAACTCTTGTTGGTTGTCGCTTTTCGAACACGCAGTTTTTTCTACCAAACTGTCTTGGCGTGGTCGCTTCCCACAAGAGTGAGAATTACCAACCCGCCAGAGTTTGATGGCATGATGGGCTCGAAGGAATACTCGGATAACTTCCTCACGAGAATGAAGCTCTATGATTTGAGCAAAATTGTCTACATTAAGGTGTTTTTCCCCAAACCTTTGAATTTCATAATAAAATAAAATAAGGGAACTTTAGGCATCAATTTCAATGAATACTTTTTAAATTAAAGAATTAGGTCATGATTAAATATTAATTAAATTATTAAAGCTTGTGCATAAATATTAAAAGTCAAAGGACTGAAGATTAATTGAATTTATGACCCAATTGCCCAGAATCAGAAATCATAGGAATCAATGTGCGACAAACTCTTCAAGGACTGAGTTGGAATTCTAAGGTCAAATTGTAAGGTGAATGAAAGTTTTTGGGTATAATTGTAGGCAATGGAGAAGTTCTGAGGTCAAAATAAAAAATATGAAAAATACTTTTATAGGTTGAGGATGAAATTTTGTTTAATTCTTGAAATTCGACCCCAACTCTACCCAATCACCTCATATTCAGAAAATAGCCATGAATCTCAAAATAAGCACCATAGAAACCTTTCTGACATTCTCATGAACAAAATGATACCAAACTTGATCGAAAACATCGAGAAATTGCCAGAAAACATAAGGGCGACGGACTTGGACAGTGGTGGTGGCGATTCTGCCATCTCCGATGGTGGAATTTCAATAGGCTTTGAGGATCTTGGTTGGAACGATGTGGGTAGGGCGATTGTGGCGTCAATTTTGTGAATCAGAAGGTGGTGGTGGAGAATTTGAAGTGTGGCCGCTAGGGCTTTGTAGCAACTTTGGCTGTCAAATTGATTGAGCAAACAATGTTCGATTACAAAATTGATTGAGGGGTTTTGCTCACTGAAAAGAGATACACCTATTAGAGGTGGCAGTTTCCAACTCTAACAAGCAGTCCTACGAATCATAGTGATGGTGTCCAAACATATCAAAGCCCATCATAAACCCCCCCTGGGTCATGTGGCAAATACGTCAAAATCCACGACAAAATCCCCTATAGGATATATGGCAAACACACCAAAGCCTATGATATGACTTCCTAGGGGCACTTATTAAGCAAACAACTATGTCTACACCCCCAAGGGGGCACATAATGACAGTAATGGCAATAGCTTTGAGAATACTTCCAAGAGAAAGTGCACAATGACGACAATTTCAACAATACTCTCAAGGGGAACAAGGTAACATGCAATAAATACAACTTTAGTAGCATCCCTAAGGGAAACAAATAAAAACAACTTAGCAGTATGGCCTTGGGTGCCCATCGTGGCAAGATCCTAAGTAAATAGATCAAATAACTTATCGATAAGACCCCAGGCACATGGCGACAACAACTACAACCTTAGCAACACCCGTAAATGGGAATGCACGTTAAGAAAAAATAGCTAAGGAAGAATACCTTAAGAAAGGCTTATAAAAACTAAGTTGATTGTAAGACCCTTAAAAAGAGGCCTAAAAGAGGGCTTATAAAAACTAAGTTCCCAGTAAGATGTTTAAAGGGGCTCATGATCATACCCACTCCCTGCTACTCTTTGTCGTAGAAAAGTCCCAAGAAGAAGACGAGAAAGCTAAACAATGTAAACAAATAAAAATATGCAAATGAAATATAGAAGAGGGAAAAAGCATGAAGATGAATCATCTAAATGACTTAATGCAAAAAAGAGCACAACACTGCTCAAATCTCAATAACAAAGATACGAAGTCTAATAATACTAGATACGTAAACATCGCCCTTCGTTTGGCCTACAATTGACCATCCAAAGGAAAACGATAATTGGCATGCTACTAAAGAGGAGCAAAAATGACGTCATCCTCAACATGAGAAAAGAAGAAAGACAATGTCTTGGTTTGACTCCTACTCAACCATCTATGGAGCTGTAATAATTAAATCTTTCACAATGCCTCTAAGGTCAACCTTTGACAAACACAAAAGAATCAAGCCTACTAAGATGCCTCAATGGGGGCTTGTGAAAACCATATCTATTGTCAGACCCCTTAAAGAGGCTTGCACAAAGACAACCCAATAATAAGATCCTAAGCATGCCTTGCAACAAAGTCTTTGGTGCATAAGGTGACATCTCATGATAAGGCCCCCAAAGAATGCACGAGATGATGTAATTCAGCAAAAAACCTTAATAGGTCCCTAAAGACACGCCTCCACAAAAGATCCCATTAGGCTCCCATAAAAAATCAACTTTAGGAAGAAATTCTAAGTTATTTGTGATATATGAAGTGCCATCAAGAACCTCACTTGATTCCCGAAGCAAAGAGTTTCTCATAAAGAGTTAATCCTAGAGCAAAAGGCTCCTAAAATATTTAAATTAATTCCTATAGCACAAGGCTCTACAAAAATATTTCAAGTGACTCCTAAAGTGAAAATGCTTAAAGTAAAAATAACCAAGTCTCAGCTTAGCTCACAAGTTCAAATTCATCAAAGAGACTAGTTCTACATCTTAGTATCTCTAGTAAAGTAAGTTAACAAAATAAATCATGAATGTTACCAAGGCTATCAATGACAACAAAAGTGTCCTCAGACCCATCTTTGGAGGAATCCTTTTCTCCAGGCTAAGACTCGAAAGTAGAGCTTAACTCTAGTAAAGAAGACAACTTAATAATCAAAGGTTATACATGCGCCCTTCTCTATTTTACAATCCAAGGCTAAAGTAGATAACGTGCCTAAATAAGAGCTTATAAGCTTAAAAAATGCAACAAAATAGTTGGAAAGGAGGAGCTTATAAACAAAAATCAAGTTAGCGTTACCAAGACCACCCGTCATGGAGATGTTCGATGATTTGATTGCCATCAAACCTAAGGAATCCCTAAAGAATAAAGCTCCATCCAAAACCTAGGTCAATTGTAGAGCTTTGCCAGCAATCCCTAAATACATTCCAAGTGAAAAGCTCCATGAGAAAAATCTAAGTCCTATGAGGAATTTGAACCCCATCGAAAACTCGATGAGATTTTAGAAGTTCAAGAGTGCAATGCCTTAGAAGTTTATTTCATATTCAATTGATTATTTTATCTTAATCTATTATATTTAGTATTTCAATCAATGATATAGTAAGGCATGAAGCATCATTCTGTTAAAATATATATAACATTAAATTATCTCATGATCAAATAGTAATAACTATTATTTATATAGGTTCATATATATATATATATTTGTAGATATTCTCAATTTTTGGTAGACTAAGTTGTAATTTTACTTGAACTAATATTATATCAATACTAGATATTGAATCATTGAGACCTTATAAATCAATAACAAAGACACTAAATTATAGTAGGCTTATCTAGTCCTAGAAGGAAAATAGTAAGAGTTCGTCTCATATCAAATATTTTCCTTTTGTGTATATATATATATATTTATATTTTTCTATGGATCAAAACCCTAGTTACATCAGTAGATAAAAAAAAAAAGAAGAAAAAGAGAAGAAGAGAGAAAGAAAAAAAAGAGGTGGTGACTGTGACAAGAGGAAACGGGAAGAAATTTTAGGTAATCATTTTCCACATTCTATGAACTTGAAACTAGCCTAATATTGATGTATATGGCAGTTGTGTAGTTTTGTTGTTACCTGCTGTAATTAGACTACAAAAAAATGGAAAAAGAGAGGCAAGTAATGGCCCCTACAACAAGACTCACGGTCAAACACATTAAGGAAACTTGGAGATTTTGCAACCTTGCTGTCACTATGGTATGAATTTTGGAGAGTCAAGTACCACATTATATCTATTATTTAATAGTATAATGTACCCCATGAATTATATCTTTTTCTGGCCAACCAATTATATCACTTTGAGGAATTGGTGTGATAGAAGTAATACATCTTATTTATGTTCAAGAGTAGTGGACAACCCCATAAATTTTATGTCTATTAATCTAGAGTATTGAGGAAATAACTAGAATAACATTTGGTGGATTTGTCTCTTTAAAATTTGATCACTTTTGTGGAAATGGCTGTTGTGCTTGAGTTTGAATGGAGCAATGGCGTTGTGACAAAAAAAAAAAGATGGCTTGGTATGTTGGACATTAGTATGCACATTGATGCAATTACTAGAATTGATTTTTAAGAAGTGAATGGTTTCGTTGATTTTATTTGGATTAATTTTTGTTGAACCACGATGTACAAGTTAGACTAGTAAATCCCTTGGCAAATAAATGACAATTGCTTGATTTTGAACATATATGAGGTGGATAGTACACCCTTTCAAGCTAAATTGTATGGAAACAAGCATATATACTATTTTGTTTCTTAATCCTTGGCCATGTAAAAACCAATTGCTGTGGAACAAAAAAAAAAAAAAAAAAAAAGGCCTATGGTTGTAAAATATCTGTGTGCGCTGCTAGATCTGATTAAAAAAAGATGGGACTTGGATATGCTGATATGCTTTTGCTCCCGGCAGCTAAGCTGGCGTAAAGTCTTCATTCAGAATCTGAGGTAAGTAGGGGTGGAGTCCATTCGTCCTTTGGCAGGCGTCGGTAATCTGTAGCGATGGAGTATCCCAACACCTTTCATTGGGTTTTCACATCTGTGTGTGCATTTGACATTAGTGCATGTATGTAGATGATTGTTATGCCTTTAGAAGCATGATAAACTTAAGTATTTTATGATTCTTCGAACGTTAAATTTTAGGGATTTATAGGTAGGCCACCATAGTAATATTTTCATTTGTCATTTAATGATCTAAACATTTACGTTCAAGAATATAAACTACTATATATATAATATAAAAACAAAAATTTGGAATATATTATGATACGTTTAAAGAGTGAAATTTAATTCAATTTAATTTTACTAATTTTGTTATAGGGTTATAGCATTCATAAGACTAATTTTGAATAAATCTTATTGTGTTAATTACTCATCTAAACAAATGATTGATTTGTTTACTAAATAAATTATGTGACTTAATAATTGACCCAATTGACTTTGAGATATGCGGTTGACTTTAGGATCGATCTTGAGGGTGATTGCCTAAACTTGTTCTCAAAGTATCTGTAATACTATCCTAAGTGTTCTTCATGTTCCCACCACTATTTAAAAAATCAGACCGGATTGGCCAGTCAGACCGACTGGACCGTCAACCGGCTGGCAAACCGGTCCGATTTTCTCAAAAAATAGCAAAAAAAAAGAAAAAAACCATATTTTGTAAAAATCGTTCAGACCGGTGAGCCGTTCACGGTTCAATTAAACTGGATAGGTTTTTTCATTTAATTTTTAATAAACTTAATTTTTTTTTAATTTTTTTTGGTCTAAGTACAAAGTTTGAAGGTTAAGGTACACTTCACAAGCTATTTAAAAGTAAAAAAAAGCCTTAGTTTAGAGTTTAGAATTAACTTACATTACACACTCTCAACTTTAAACTTTAGACTTGATATATTTAAATTGTTGTGATCATTTATAATATGAATTGTGAAATTTGGATTGTAATGTTAGACAATATCATTTAAGCTCTTTATGTTTTATATTTTGGTATTTTATTCATTTTTAAGTAATATATAATATAAATATATGTTTCGTAATTATGACATCACGGTTCAATTGCGGTTCACTTACAGTCCGACCAACGGTTAAACCAGTGAACCGTGGACCGATAAGTTTTTCGATTTAATGAACGACTCAATTTTTTGAACACTGGTTCCCGCTTGCTCTTTGAAAAGATTAGAATATCATCAATAAAAACAACCACAAATTGGTCTAAATATGGCCGAGATACACATTGCATTAAATCCATAAATGTCGCAGGTGCATTAGTCAACCTAAATGGCACTACCATGAACTTAAAATAACCATATTAAGTGTTTAGTGCCGTTTTAGGTATATCCTCCTCTCTAATCTTTAGTTGGTAGTATCCTTGTATAAGATCTGTTTTAGAATAGATCGAGATCCTTGTAATTCATCAAAAAGTTGCTCTATTCTGGGGGTACTTATTGTTAATTATAATATTGTTCAAGCTTTATTTTCTATACATCTCCTGATAGCCCCATCATTTTTCTTTACAAAAAGCATTAGAGCTAAACAAGGGGATGAACTTGGCCGAGTAAACCCTTTTTTTGGTAGCTCTTGCAACTAGACCTTAAGTTTGTTAAATTATGCTGATTTCATCCTATATAGTGGTTGTTTCTTAAAGAACCTCAATAGAAAATTCCATTTCACGATTTGGGTAGCAAAATTAATTTCCTTAGAGAATACATCAGGAAAAATTTGTGACTACGAGGACCTCATTGATCTTAATCTTGTCCTTAAGTTTTTTGATCAAGCATGTTAGATATCCTATCTTGCTTGTTCCTAGTGCCTTGAAATCAAAGTTATTCCAGTTGGCTTTTGTTCCCCAGTCAGTTTCATTATTTGTTTCATAAGCTCACATAAATAACTATTACATAGAAATTTTAAGCCTTAGAAACTATTAAATAGAAAACCTAATCTATAGAAATAACACAAACACAAATTTCAAAATAAAAGTCCTATCTAATTTGAGATGATAATTCTCCTATGCTAACCTTTATCATTGCTCTCATTTGGATATGCTATCTCTTCAATATCCTCATTCGAGCCCACTTCCTCAAGGTTTTCTTTATGGTCCTCTTCATTATCCTCATTTGGCTCTTCCTCAACTAGTTTTTCTTTTGGATCTTCTTCCTCCAGCTTATTGATAAAATGAGCTAACAAATATTGGGTTTCTTGAGGTCTCTCATTGCTATTTTTAAATATATTTTGTCCTCAACGATGTTGCTTTTTTAACTTATCATTTCAATGGTCTAACTCTTGTCAATAGACTTCTAGATGTTGTTTTAACTCTTCACATCTCTTCTTATATTAAAGATATTCTCTTTTACGGTGATCCCGATCATCCTTAAGACATATAGTTGTATTGTTCACCTCCTCTAACCTTGATCGTACAAGGTGAATCACATAAATAATGAATGACTTACGCAGGCTTTCACTCACCATCTTACCAAAATAAGCCTAGATCAGTAAAATAAAATATTAAAGTACTCTAAGAGTCTTGCATGAAGATAGTTACGGATAGAAGACTACAAAGTAATTGATGTTTCCTGCCAAATCTCACATAATAATCTTCTCTTCTGACATCAATATTAAAAATTTGATTAATTGTTTTAGTGGTCGAACCTAAATATTTAAATTAATTCCTAAGAGTTTTATATCCAAATTCCACAATCTAAGGATCTTATCCCCACATTGCCTAAATTCCAAACCTAGGCTCTAATACAACCCTATCATGCCTCAATACCAAACCATGTGACCTAATCTCAAGGGATGATAACAATCGATCCCAAATGAAATATTTCACCTACTCAAAATCATAATCTTAAACAAAGGAACTCCAAGCACTCATAAAAATTCAAGTAAATCGTGAAACACAAAATCTTAAAATGCCAATACTTTGACCTCAACTAAAAATCCATAAAAAGAACCTAATATGCTAACATAATAATGAATACTAAAACTACTGCAAAATTCGCCCCCAAAAAAATTCGATTATGATTTTCATCAAAAATGAGATCCACCTCCTCATTAGAGATAGGGTCAGGTATGCCAAAAAGAAATTAAAAAATAGAGTGTGAGTAAAACATTTAGTGAATGCCAAGCGTGTGTAAGGTAAGTTCAAGTATATAACATAACCATAATGGTGCTTAGTTATAAACATTTGAGAAAAACAGTGAAAAGTTGTTAAGTATTAAACATTAATAAGATAAGAATATATGGGTAAACATTTTTATTAGGCCAATATTTAAATGTGATGATTAAACCAGTATTTACTACAGCTAGTTAAACTTATGACTTCCACTGTGATAATTCTTTATCACTCCGGGTAAGGCACTACCTCATCAAGCAGTACCCGAGCCTAGGTCCTCAGGAAATCCTACAACTACCTCAACCACAAATGACTTCTATTGTGCGCTGGAAGATGGGGCCATGGGGATTTGGGGTTTGTGTTTTGAGAATTGAGTGATGGGAGGCATGAGGATGCCATTATTAAGTATTAGAAAAAAATGCATCTCTAACGCCCATGTGAGGATAGTAGACTTACGTGCCGGTGCGAGGTGTTGAATTAGGTTTCCTGTGTGGGGTACGACGCCCATCTTGAGCGCCTATTAGGTGCCTTTGTAGGGCATCTTTCCTCTTTTTTTAATTGCCCTCGTGTATATTGCTTTTTGTCAAATTTGATGATGGCATAATGCCTTCGATGATCATTCGGGGACTTAGAGAATTTAATTGATAGAGTACTATGAGCACTTTAGTACGTTTACTGGGGTAAAGTGATCGTGAAAATAACTTATGGTGAAGCTTCCTCAGGGAGCCATTGAGCTTTCCTTACATTGGCGTTAGTTCGCCATGGTGTAAAATGGAGTCCCCCGAGGGTGAAAAGTTAATTTTGCACTTAAATTGAGCATAGATTAAGTGTCAAGATGAGTGCAAACATACTTATGAGTTTCTTAGGAGGCTTCATAATACGTGCACGTCAATATGCAGAGTCACTGGACTCAGAGATTTTCCTACTCTTTTTCATGAGGACTCAAGGTGGGCTTCCCTGGCTTGATTATATAGGTATCTTCCAAAATATTTCGTAGTGAGTGTTTTTGCAGTGGTTATCATGTACTCTTAAAGAGAGCCAATAGTGGCTTTTCAAGAGGATATCACATACTCCCAGAGGGAGGCAATAGTAGATTTTTTAGCGGATGTTACATATTTCAAAAAAGAGCTGATAGTGGACTTTTTTAGAGGATGCCATGTACGTCTAAAGAATGCTGGTAGTGGACTGTTTCAAAGAGGTTTCCACATACTCTTGAAATAAGCCTTACACATGAGGGAGCCTATAGTAGGTTTCTTTAGAGAGGTTGCCACGTATTCCCGAAGAAAGCCTATAGTGGGCTTTTTTAGAGAGATTAATTGAAGGGAGCCTTGCTCCCAAGGAAGCCTATAGTAGGCCTTTTAGAGAGGTTGCTATGTATTCCCAAAGAAAGATCACAGGCTTACACTTAAGGGCCTTCAAAGACATTCCATAAAAGAATATACAATTGTTGCAAAGTTCAAGGTTATGTAGTAATGTGAAGACTAGGCTTTATTCAAATTTGAAAGAAGGAAAGCTACTGACAGTAATTAAAGCAGAAAAGAAACTAAAGTAAATACCTACCGCGGGATGTGCCATTAGCGATGTATTTCAACTGTCACCAAGAACATCTTAGAGGATACATGCGTTTATAAAGCTAATATCCAACAGTACACCTTTGCCCTTGTTTTGTCCGGGTAGTCCTTTAGATATTATCGGATGACTTCTGCTGTAGGGAGATTGCTAGGGTTATGGCAACATTTATGCTCCTTGGGTTATCTGATCTCTACCCATAGCTTTCACTCTCGTTAGCTAGTAAGCTTCGGGTTGGACATCTTTTGAGTCACGAATTTCTTGAGGTGTCCTTTTTGAAGTAATTTTTCAATTTCATCCTTTAAGTTGTCACACTCATTTATGGTATACCCGCCAATAATAGGGGCACCATGTGTCTTGCTTCAAATTCTTAAGTTCCACAAAGGCTTTCTAGGGTGGTTACTGGATAAAGCCACGTTGCAATGCTATCATCAATATCTCAATTTGGGATATAGTGTGAGGTCTATGTACCATGAATGTACGCGGTGGGATATATTTTTGGCCTATTTGCTTCATATAGTGGTTACTCACTTTGTCATGTGCTTTCTGTTTATGGGTTTCTTGAGGAACTATAGCATCCTTTATATGGATGTACTTCTCAGCATGCATCAAGAGCTTTTCTAGGGTAGTAGGAGGCTTTCTATTGATTGATTCCTGAAACTTCAAGTGCTTTAGGTTTTGTTGGATAATGTTAGGCAAGAGCTCCTGGCTAATGTGGGGAATCGCATATACTACTTGGACGAAGCAGTTGAAATAAGTCCTCAAGGATTCTCCATCCTTTTGCATGATAGTGAATAGATATGCTGCCATTTTGGGATATCTATGATTGATAAAGAAGTTCTAAAGGAAACACCATGCCAAAACCTCCCATCTGGTGATGGATCCAACTCGTATTTGATTGAAACACGTCAAGACACACCTGATGAGTGTGGTACAGAACAACTTGCAAGATACAACTTAGTCAAGTTAGAGCTCTATCTTTGCTAGAAAATTATCTAAGTCCTTGATACCAAAATAATTCAAGATGAATTATGGGATGAAGATACAAGTCTTTGTGAGAAAGGTAGTCGTTTTTGTAAGAAAATCATTCCTAAGGATGTTTAATCAATTGGTGCACTTGGATTCAATTCTCGGGATGCTGTGACAGATTTTAGGTCAACTTTTTGAAATAAACTTCTTTTATTGGGAATGAACTAGGTGGTAACCATGTACCATTGAAAAGCTATGGGTGTCTAGTTTCTAAGACAACAGTGTCCTTGAAAAGCATTTTTCTATATAGAGTTATGATGGACTTATTGAGGACTACTAGATTATATGCTATTACGGCTATTTTTGGGAATATCAAGGGGCACTTGATTTCAGACTAATTTTAATGATTCTTTTTACTTTATTTCTTGGTTATTGAGTCCTTTATGTTTTTTAATTAATATTTCTCAATTGAACTCATTAATTTTTATAATTTTTCGAGTCATGATAAGTGTGTCTCACCTTAGAAGTCATCCTATGCTTGGAGGGCTATTCCAAGCTTTATAAGATAACCTCTTGTAATTATTTTAGTAGACTATTGTTTGAAGAATACAAATCATATTTTGATTCTTTGACTTGTTTATGAAAAAAAGAAATCTTCTTGCTCTTACTTTAAAACAATGATTCAAGTGAAGATTCTTCACCCTGTCAAAGATTTCACAGAAATATGGGTATTGTCCGTTCTCATGGTTTTAAAATTGAAATTCCAGATTTTGATTGAAGAAATGATCCGAATGAGTTCATAGATTAACTAAGTTCTATTTAGAGAATTAATGAATTCAATGAAATTCTAAATATTGCAAAGTCAAGCTAGTTGTCATCAAGTTGAAGGAACATGCATCTATTTGGTGGGAAGACTTAATGAAGCAATGTGCGCATAATGGAAAAACAAAAATCAAAACTTGAGAAAAAAAAAAGTGAAGAGGGAACTTCATTGAAAATTTTTATCCAAAAATTATCATCAAGATGCATTTCTCAAGTATCATAATTTCAAGCAAAAAGATTTGTCTATGGAACATTACATTTCGGAATTTGAAGTACTCATGGCGAAATGTGATATTGTAGAGCCGAAAGAACAAATTATTGCTCATTTTCTTAGAGGATTCCGTAATGACATCTGCAATGTGGAGCAATTACAGCCTTACTAGACCTTTAATGATGTATGCAAGTTGGCTCTTAAAGTGGAAAGACAACAAAAAGGAATCAAGTCATGGTGGTGTTTTATTTTCTTCACATGGAGGTACTTCCAACGAGGGAACTATATCTGCTTCTAAGCCAATACCCACATCGAAAGAGGAAAAATCTATTGTGAATAAAGAAAGTAGTGGTGGTTATGTAAGGTCAGGTGGTTCTAATACTTAACCATGTTTCAAGTGCAAAGGGTTTGGACAGTTCGCTTTGGATTGTCTAAATCGCAAGACTATCACTCTTATAGAGAGAGAAATTGATGATGAACCTTATATGATAGTCCCTATTTATGAGGAATCTGATCAAGATGAGGAGATTATCTATGAAGATCATATAAAATCTTTGGTCATTCGAAGTAGGCTAAATGCAACTTATGTGGAAGATGATTCTTGGCTTTGCAACAATATTTTCCACACAAGATCCACTTCTCATGGCAAAGTTTGTAATGTCATCATTGATGGAGGAAGTTGTGAGAATGTCATAGCTACTACAACAGTGGAAAAGCTAAAATTGGAGGCAGAAAATCATCCTCAAGTATATAAGCTATCTTGGCTTCGCAAGGGGAATGAAGCAAAAGTAAATAAAAGATGTCTTATTCAATTTTCCATTGATACATACAAAGATGAGGTTTGGTATGATGTTGTTTCAATGGATGCTTGTTATTTGCATCTTGGTAGATCTTGGCAATATGATAGGAGAACTTCACATAATGGTTTGAAAAGCACTTATTCTTTCTTTTATTAAAGATGGTGAAAAAGTTATTTTAGGGCCACCTAAGATGGGAAGTGTTCCTAAAATTTCAAAAGGGAAGGAAATAATATACTCTCTAAATCTCCAATGGACAAGGTGATTGGTGAGCTTATGGAGGCTTTTGTTTTGGAGGTTCTTTAAGAACACGATGAGGGTCATACTGTCCTATAGCACGTATAGTTGCTGCAGGAATTTCAAGATATGGTAGTTGAAAAAATTCCACCCAAACTCTTTCCAATGCTAGAAATTCAACATTGCATTGATTTAATTCCTCATAGTTCTCCTTCAAATAAAGCAGCCTATAGAATGAATTTAAAAGAGCATGAAGAGTTATAGCGACAAGTTGATGTACTTTTATCTAAAGGCCTTGTGTAGGGAAATAAAAGTCCATGTGATGTACTAGCTTTTCTTGTGCCAAAAAAGGATGGTTCTTGGTGTATATGTGTTGATAGTAGAGTGGTAAATGAAATCACTAGAAAGTATTAATTTTCTATTCCTCATCCTGATGATCTTCTTGACCAATTTCATGGTTTCAAGATTGGTTTTAAGATTGATCTTAGAAGTGGCTATAGTCAAATTTGTATGAGACCTGGAGATGAATTGAAAAAAAACTTTCAAACTAAGAGATGGTCTCTACGAAGGGTAGGTTATGCCATTTGGTCTTTCAAATGTCCCTTCTACATTTATGCAGCTTATGAGCTATATTTTTAAACCTTTCATTGGGAAGTTTGTTGTCATTTATTTTGATGACACTCTTGTCTATAGCTACAGTCCAGAGGAATATTTAAATCACCTTCAACAAGTATTTGAAGTGCCAAGTAAGCAACAGTTATATGCGAATGTGAAGAAGTATCATTTGTTCTCAACAAGCCTAGTTTTCTTAGGCTATGTTTTTTCTTTAGAAGGCATCAGATTGAGGTGATTGTAAGCTAGCCAACTCCTAAATCCATTCATGATATTCAAAGTTTTCATAGCTTAGCTTTCTTCTATAGCAGATTTATAAAAAAATTTAGCATAGTAATAGCATCTATCGTTGAGTGCTTGAGCAGTAGCAATTTCAGATGGACAGAACAGGTGCAAGAGAGCTTTGATCTTCTTAAGCGAATGATTACTAAGGCTCTAACATTGCAACTAGATTTTGAGAAGGTTTTCGAAGTTGATTGTGATGCTTCAAATGTGAGAATTAGTGCCATTCTTAGCCAAGAAGGCAAGCCCATTACTTTCTTTAGTGAAACGTTGAACAACTCTCATTATAATTAATCTACTTACAACAAGGGGTTCTTTGCCATTGTTTATGCTTTGGATCATTAGCAGCAGCATCTTTTATGCAAGTAGTTTGTTTTCTACTATGATCATGAGGCATTGAAGTACTTTAATTCTCAATAAAAATTGAATTCCCAGCATGTTAAGTGGGTTAAGTATGTACAAGCCTACAATTTGGTCATCAAGCATAAATCCAATGTTTTAATTGTGTGGCTGATGCTTTCAGCCAAAGGCATTCTTTGCTATCTACTTTACAAATAAAAGTCAATGGTTTTGAGGTACGTAAAGATCTCTACAAAGAAGATCCATGCTTTGGCAAGATTTAGGAAGATTGCTTGAGTGTCCATTTAAACATCTTGATTCAAGATGGCCTTCTTTTCAAAGATAAGTTACTACGTGTTCCAAATTATTCTCTAAGGCGAGCAATTATTTTTTAAGAACATAGTGGAGGTCTTGCTGGACTTTTTTGGGAGAGAGAAAACTCTTGAACTTGTTCAAGAAACCTTTTAGTGGCTTAGGATGGAAAGGGATATCAAGTATTATGTTGAGAGGTATAGAACTTTTCACATTGCCAAGAGTCATGGGCAAAAAAACTAGTTTATACACTCCATTGCCAATTCCAGCAATTCCTTCAGAAGGTCTGAGTATGGATTTTGTGGTTGTTTGCTTTGCACTCGAAGGAACAAAGATTCGATCATGGTGGTTGTTGATCAGTTCTCTAAAGTGACACTTTTTGTTCCTTGCACCAAAACTTTGGATGCCACACATGTTGTTGATCTTTATTTTAAAGAAATTGTGAGATTTCATGGCATTCCAAGGACTATTAGAATTGATCGGGATTCAAAGTTTATGAGTTATTTTTGGCGCACACTTTGGAGAAAGCTTGGAACTAAGGTTCAATTTAGTTATGATCATCCTCAAACGGATAGACAAATGGAGGTTGTTAATAGAAGCTTGACATTGTTTTTTCAGAAGCTTGGTTAGTAAAAATATTCGTCAATGGGATATGATTTTGGCTCAAGCTGAGTTTTCTTATAATCTATCTTTTAGCCAAACAACCGGAATAAGTCATTTTGAATAGCATATGGCAGTAATCCTATTACTCCATTGGATTTGGCTCCACTTCAAATAACATAACACTTCAATAGTGATGGAGAGGATCATGCCAAGTGCATCAAAAAGTTGTGTGGGTAGGTTCGACAAGAAATTTTCAAGCATAAGAAGTATCAAAGGATTGCTAGGAAGCACAAAAAGCTAGTAGCTTTCAAAGAAGGTGTCTTGGTTTTGATTCATCTTCGCGAAGAGCATTTTCCTCACGGTCGTCATGGAAAATTACAACTTAGAGCTGATGATCCTTTCAAGCTGCTATAAAGAATTGGTGAGAATGCTTATAAAATCGAATTGCTTGGTGATTATGGAGTTTCAACACCCTTCAATGTATCAGATCTTTCTCCTTATATTGAAGTTGAGTTTGATTGAGACTTGTGGGTGAGTCTTTTCAAACTAATGGAGAATGTCGCCAAAATAATTCAAGATGAATTATGGGATGAAGATTTATGTCCTTGTGAGAAAAGTAGCCATTTGTGGAATAAAATCCCGCCAAAGATATCGTATCAATTGGTGCACTTGGAATAAATTTTCAGGGTGTTGTGATAGATTTTAGCTCAACTTTTAGGAATAAACTACTTTGATTGGAAATGAACTAGGTTTTTAGCCATATACCATTGGAAAGTCACTAGATGTCTAGTTTCTAACCTAACAAATAATTCTTTGAAAGCATTTTTATACAGAGAATTATGATAAAATTACTAACTACTGCCAGATTTTGTGTTGTTACGACTGCTTCCAGGAATATCAAGGGGCACTTGATTTCAAACTAATCTTAATATTTCTTTTTACTTTATTTCTTGTTTATTGAGTCCTTTACATTTTTAATTGATATTTGTCAGTTGAACTCATCAGTTTTTATGATTTTCTAAGTCGTGATAAATGTGTTTCACCTTAGAAGTCATCATATGCTTAGAGGACTATTCCAAGTTATATAAAGTCACCTTTTGTAATTGTTTTAGCAAACTATTTCCTAAAGAATATAAATCATATTTTAAGCCTTTGCTTTGTTTATAAGAAGAAAAATCTTCTTGCTATTACTCTAAACTCTTAGGTAGATTCCTAGAGTGAAGAGTGTTGTTACACAACTTAAGTGATGCCTTGTAGTTTCTCCTACTTCTCCAAATGTTTTTGGTATTAGTGCTCTTGAGGATCTATAGTGCCATCATATTCTAGTAGTTAAGCTATATTCACTCCAAGAAGAGTCCTTTGCTAGGATACTTGGAAAGAAAGGGTTATGCTAAAGGAGAGTGGCTGCAAAAGCATTATATTGGCTTCCTATTTCTCTAAATGGTTGCGGTGTCGCAAAATGTGTTCGAACTCCAAAGTTTGCTAGCATACATAAGGCAAATTCTATTTTGATTGAAAGGTGTATGTCTCCATACTGGGGTGAAGAGAAGGAGCAGCGTCATGCTCAGAGTTAGCTCTTTTCTTTATTCTTTTTGGTGAGGAAGGGGCCCTTCCCGACACCAGCATTAGGATTGTTGCAACTCTTATGGCTGGCGCTCCTCAATCTACTGGGTGGCTACTTCGACCATAGCTTGAGTAACACTTTCCAGTATGATCTTCAGCATCTTCTAGATCATAGGTAGACCAAGATTTCTAAAAGGAGTTGCTTGCTGTGCGTGTGTCTCCTCTAGTGTAGGTTGTGCATTAGTGATTAGCTTTGGCTCTAACCATGATAGTGCTTCAAGTTGGTGACTCTCCAGATCCCCCACATTGAAGAGGGTGAGCTCTAAATCCCTTCTGCACGTTCCTTTTTCTTCTTTTGAGTTTCCCATATATAGCGCTAAAATGATGTTATTCGAAAGTGAAGCGAGGCCCTTTTCAAAAAACAACATACTGTTGATTCATTTTCTCAAGAATGCGTGTAGAGAGATCTATTCCTTACGAGAGTTCTTCCACTTTGAAAAGTTTTGCAAATGATTTCTCATGTCTAATTTCTCTAAGGACTAGTTTTTCTACCCTCTTTATAGGCTAGGCTTTTTCAATGTTAGGCTCTCTTGCTCGTTTACTTAGTTAATTAATTTTGGGGTCTATTCGTCATTTTTAATCAAATTAATAGGATATCCTTAAGTTTGATTTTAATTATATCACCCTTTTAAATTCGATCCACTTAAGCTCAAACTAAATCGAACGTCTCAATTCACTCATTTGCCACCTATAATAAAAATCAAGAAGTTAATAAATCTTGATAATAAGCCATTAGGAGTTCCTTGAGAAGAAGCATCTATGTGGGCTTGTTATTGGGCAAATGAGCATAAAAGATGAGAAAGGATAGCTAATGAGAACAAAAGTCAATGAGAAAGATGAAAAATTTGCGAAGAAAAGGAAAAAGTACAAGATTAACACCAAGTATACTTAAATAAATAAGTAATCGTATGTCTTGTTCAAGGTCTTACCAAATGTGTCAAAGTTAATGGAGTAATACATAGAATAGGGAGAATAGCCAACCCATTGTATTTAAAGGGGAAATATGGGCTAAACTTATGTGAAGAGGAGTATAAGAAAAGCAAATCAGGACATGACCATTAAATTAATAAAATATAATTTGAATAATAATATTAGAACACAAATAACATTGACATTGCACCTATTGTTAGGCTTAAAATAATAACTGTTGGCAAAGGACATGACCATTAAATTAATAAAATAAAATTTGAACAACAATATTGAAACACAAATAACATTCATACTGCACATATTATTAGGCTTAAAATAATAATTGTCGATAGAGATGTAATTTTATTTTTCTTGTACTTGAAAACATGAAGCTCAATGGTTACGAGAAAATATATTTCATAAGTACTATGAATCAAACAATTAATTTCAATAGATTCTACCAAAATTAAACAAGTTCACGGTAAATTTCAATGATATATTGTAGTGTCCCTTATTTTTCTTTATTATCACAAATCTTAATCAATTCAGATTAGTTTATTATTAGTGGCAATTAAATATTTCCTAGTAAAATTACTTTATACTCCTAATCAAAGCTAAAAAAATAGAAAGATAAAAGAAAAATAATAACAAACAAGCAAATAAATAAGCAAGGATACAATTTTTGGCACTTTTAATCCTTGTAGAACACTTAATTTATAAAATCTCATTCTCCATATCGCCTTCAAATCATTTCTTTCCTCTACAATATACATTCAAGCTTTCAAATTTCCAGCAAAATTCTTAGAAAGTGTTCATCCCTTTCCTTTCCTATCAAAAAAATCCCAAACAGTAGGACAAGGAAAAGGATTGCTATGAAATCTTGACACACTTGACTCTTGTTCACCCTTCTTCATATGCATGATTACACATTTAAAATATTATTTAAACATAAATTTTGTTTAAATTATAAGTCTTGGTGCTTGTATTTTTATGAATATTATATTTATTAGTTTAATAGTTGTTGCTGCTAGCTTCAATTTTTAGATTCTAGTGCTAGAAGTTTTATTCCATTTTGTGGGCCAAATTATAATAATTTTATTTCAAATTTTTTTTGTATGATATTCAACATGTTTAGAGCGTATCTGCAAAATTTCACATTTAAAGAATTTTTCTTGAATTTTATAGAAATCCTAAATTGAGGGTGAGTTTGAATAGCTTCTTTTTAGAAATTTATTTAATCATTGAAAAAAATTATTTTAAGTTAAAAAATTCAACTATGAAACTTTAATATGTTTAGGATATTGATGTAAAAGCTTAAAATCTCAGGCCTTATATTTAATTTTCTAAAGACAAATAAGTGTAACTGCCTTAGTGCCTAATGGGTCTAGACTATCTAGAATTTGAGGGATTTGCTATCCAAGATAATGGAAGTATTTAGTTTTTTATTTTTTTTGTAAAATTAACTTGAATTTATCTATAATAAACCACCAAATATTGGATTCCAAGATTTTTTTTATTTGATCTATGAAATATAATGATGCACTATGTTAGAAATCTTTTCCTAAAAACTGCCTCTTTGTTTCAATTGAAAAGAACATTGTAATGTATTTTTCTCTTATTTTTCAAATGAATTTGGAAAGTTCCCAACATATAAATTATAGATCTATCTTATAGGTTTCTTAAAAATTTTGAACTACCTTTATCCGAGGTGTGTAGAAAAAGTATAGCCAAAATATAATAATGTATCACAACAAAAAATTCTCTAAAAACTGAAGCTGTTTGTTTTTGTTCAACATTGCCTGCCTCATAATCCTGACTTTTCACACTTATATTAGTTGATCTAGACTACAACATCAACATAAAAGTTTTATTGCTCTTCCTTGGCTTTCTAATGCTACAAGAATTGAGCCAATCGGATATCTAGAAAGAAAGTTATGAGTGAATTACCAAAATATGTATAGAATGGAAATAAATTCTTGATTAGTTTTATGAGTACGTGTATATATTATGCTAAGGATAATTGAGTCTTGAGAATTAACCCAGCCCTAAAATACTTAAATAGGATAGAAATATATTTATTACTGAAAATATAATGTTATGATTAGTCTACTAATGTTACAAAAACTTTTTGTTACTATTGGTTTTAGATTTTCATAGATTGGTGTTTGGGTTTGTTAAATGAATTTAGGATTGGATTTAATGATCAAATTGGAATATTGATTGATTTGAGTATTACTTTTATGTTAGCAGTAGTTTTGAGACTTAAAACAATAGGGTCGGTCCTTAATCCTATGATAAATATGGTGAGTGCCCTAAATCTTATATATATAATTATAAAATATCTATTTTTCAAAACCCAAAAGGATATATACTATATATAAAGTAAATAATAGTATTTTTTTTTGCTCTTTTCTTGTATCAAAAGAAAGATATTTCACTATGCATCAAAAATTAAAATTTTCTTTCTATTAACAATCACATGAGAAAATCTTTCCTTTTTTAAAGATTTCGATATATTTTTAGAAAAGGTATATCTTGCTGCATACAAAATTTTTCTTTATAGTAGTGATTTTTGCAAGAAAGTTCTATTTAAGATTCAACATATTGGAAAATCATATTTTTGAGTTGATAGTTAAATGCCATGATTAAGACATGTGAATAAATTGTTACTATTACTATTAATTGGATCCAACTTGGTCTGGATATGCAAGAAGTTCACTGGGCCATAGCGGACTTGCTAGTTGGATGGCCCAATCCCCATAGTTCATAAGGAAAGTTGTTTGTGGCTAAGACAGATCGTAGGATTTTTCGAGGACCTAGGCTCAGGCATTATTCGGTAAGGTTGCACCTTACTTGAAGTGATCAGGACTGTCATGATGGAAGTCATAAGGTTGATTGGCTTTAGCAACTACTGGATTGATCATCGATATATTTAAATGTAGAAATCATTAACTTGTTAATAGTTTTATTTCTTGTTTATGAATGTCTATCACTTCAACTGCCACTTGCTCGTTTTTCCTGAAATTTCACAAATTGTCTCCACAGTTTCTTTCATTATATTGTGTTTTATGAACTCTAACAAAGCATTTTATGAACATATGTTGCACACACATGAGCATTCACTTAGCCCTTTACTCACATTCCTTGTATTTTTGATTTCTTTCTAGTAGTTTAATTAGAACCTAGCCGTAATGAGGTTGTCGAACCACTTTCAATTAGGAATAGAATTGAAGATTCTTGAAAAGAGGGTTTTGTAGTAATTATTAGCATTATTGCTGTGTTAGCAATTAGTTTTTCTTTTAATGGACTTCTAGTTAAAGAGAGGGTACTAGTTATTTTGAATTAATTTCTCTAAGTTGCGAGATTTAATTATGAATGCTTGGAGTTCATTTATTTAAATTCATGACTTTGCCTTACCAATTTATTTGGAATTGAATTTCATGCCCTAAAGACTATACTATAAGGTTCGATTTTGGGGTGTTAAAGAATGGTATCCGAGCCTATATTTTAATCTTAGGCTGTGGTGGCATAAGATCTTCAGACTCTAAAGTTTGCGCTTAGAACTCTAGGAATTGATTTGTGAATTTAGATTCCACCACTGACATGATTGATCGCATTTCATCTAATATTGAGGTTATAAGGGATTATTAATGGGATAGCGAGTCAAAATATGATTGAACGGTTTTGGTCGTTGACGTTACACCTTTTAAGCTATGACATATCATGAGGCAAGAATTGGGAATCACTCTAGAACTAAGTAATTTTCTTTCCTTCATAAATTTGTGACTCCATATCTTTCTCTTAGCTTATTCGATTAGAGTCATAGGTCCCTATTTTGATATTCATGTTGAAAATACTGATGAAACATAAGTCAGTGATGTAGAAATATTGTTTATGGTATTTATATTTCTATTCTTTAAATCTAATTCATTACCTGTAACCAACTTCAAGAACCATATAATTGTACCTCACCACAATTTTGAAATAGTGCAAGCAAAGTGAAAGATATTTGATTGCATTATGAATTTTGACTAGAAAAACTTCCGATTATTCGAAAGCATATAAAATATATTTTTCTCAATGAAATATGAAAAAAAGGATCTAGATCTATGTGATACAATGACATTAGAAATTAAATCGACTCCTGATGTGGAGAGATATAGTGCCTTTACCTATGAAATTTTATTAGTTTGACATACTATAACTTGGTACAAGTGAGGTTGTGTTGAAACCTCGTACTATGAGCCATATTCACGTAAATTAGAGATATTGTATTTAATTGATTTCAAAGGAGATACTCTATTAATTTTACAAGGACTAGTAGAAAATATTTTGGTTTGTGAACACACATTTTATTAGTATTTGTTGATGAACCTTGGATTAACATATCAGTCACTCATTATTTTTGTGATTTAATTGAGGTATAGATATGGATTTTTCTGTAGTAAATGAGTTAGGTATAAAGCTTAAGTATTGTGAGTATTTTTTTTCAGAAGACATTTTGAATTTAGTATGCTCTTCAAAGTGGTTAAGTTTATATTATTAGTTCCAACTTAACACTACTAGTTACATCAGCGGACTCTATAATTTTGAACGATTACAAAAATCATGTTCAATGTGGTTCAAAAAGTATGGATGGTTGAGTTCTTATTATGGCCCCATACCAAAATTTCTTATTAGTGTTTGAAAGGAGGCGAGTACTACTATCTTAGAAGCTTAAGATCTATAATATATTTTATGCCACTTTGAGGAAGATATGATTGAGACTAGGTATGAGTTGAAATATTCGTCTTTTAGAAGCGAATACGGCATATTATTGATTTTCACTTTAAGATAGTTTTTTTTTTTTTTTCAAGTCAAATGACTCGATGGAGAGTGACATTTCATTGTGGGCGTTTAAAGTTAGATATATATATATATATATATATTCAAGAAAAGATATGAGATTGCCATTCTAATCTATATTAGAATAAAGATATGTATTTGGAATTTCAAGCTTCAAGGATGAAACTTGGTCTTGGTCTCAAGGGGGCGAAGGATGTAATACCTTGATAAATTTTTTAGGAAAAAAGAATAGAGATAGTGGTTTGAAATATGGCTAATTTTACGTCATATGAGGTCCACAAGATAAGTACAAAATAAATTTAGGCATCTCTTTAAACGAATTGCTAAGAGTACAATTAACATAAGTGTCTTCCTTCTATTTTCTGAGGTTGATGAGACTCATATTTTGAGGGAAAAGGTTTTTCATGAACTGCATTTCTCAAGGTCTGCTACAAACTTATTCAATAAGCTAAAAAGAATCAAAGAGCAGCGAAACTACTAAATTTACTGTCCGTGCTAATGCAAGAACTTGATCCTTGTTCACTTACGTAGACCAAGTAACAATGCTAGAAAGGGAGCTTTGGAAAATGATCTTAACTTCTTTTGATAAATGATTATCATGGTGGTAGTTATTTGAGACTTGTATTATTTAATACTATACTGCACACATGAATTCCTTGACTAGACAGTGTTTCAGTTTGTTGGGTGTATCTTTTGGGCCTCCATCATTTTTAGGTTCGTAAAGTTATTATTTATAATTGAAGTTTTGTGCTACTAACCTTTATTAGTAGAAGTCGGAGATTTATGGTATAATACTTTTATGGTTAGCACGGGCTTCGAAGAATTAGAATAGAAAATCCTTCTGTCATTAGTGAAGTCCTTTATGTTGAGGTTAGAGCTAGGCACACAATAGAGTAGAGTTATATAACCCTTATGTCAATATTAGAGAAATGTTAAAAAGTTAATGTAGTTATTTGGGATTTGGATAAGCCACTCGCTCTAACTGCAAATAAACACCGAAGAGTAATAGAACTGAAAACAATACAAAAAGCTATTGACAATATTCAATTAACCAAGCTAGGTTGAAAGCGGCGTGCAAAACCAACATAAGAGCTATACAGATAATAGAAGAAGAGATTTAGAATGTAGTATTAGAGATATCATAAACTTTTGAGGAGTTAAGGAGGACGTGATTTATAAGGGAATAACAAAGGAGGAAAGTTGAGCCCTCAACTCTTTGGCCCTTTTGAAATAGTGGAGATAATTGAATCAGTAGCTTATTGACTTCTTTTACTCTAAACCTTATTGGAATATATAATTTCTTCTATGTGTCACAACTAAAGAAGTATCACCCGAATCCTTAGCATACCACACAATACGAGGATTTGTCACTTCAAGAAGACTCGACACACGAAGAGTGACTAGTCCAAGTCCCAGATTGGAGAATACAAAAATTACACTCAAAAGAGATTCTACTTCTAAGAATTATGAAGAAACCGCAAAATAGAGAATCTAACTTTGGAAAGTGATGAGGAAATGTGAAAATATAACTAGAACTCTTTGCATATATATGTTGGAATTTGGGGACCAAATTCATTTATGGGGGGGGGGGGGGGGGGGAGTGTACCACCCCATATTTTTTTATTATCACTAATCTTAATTAATTGAGATTAATTTATTATTAGGCGCAATTAAATCTTTCTTAGTAAAATTACTTTATATTCCTAATCAAAGCTAAAAAAATTGGAAGATAAAAAATAAATAATAACAAATGAGCAAGTAAATAGATAAGGATAAAATTTTCTGCACTTCTAATCCTTTTATAACAATTAATTTTTAAGTCTTCTCCATATCACCTTCAAATTACTTCTTTCTCTCTACAATACACATTTAAGTCTTCAAATTGCTAGGAAAATATGCCTCTTAGAAAGGGCTCATCTCATTCACTCTCCTTTGAAAAAAATCCCAAACAGTAGCACAAGGAAAAGGATCACTGGGAAATCTTGACATACTTGACTCTTGTTTGCCCTTCTTCATGGGTATGATTCCACATTAAAAATATTATTTAAACATAAATTTTGTTTAAATTATATGCCTTAGCACTTGTATTTTTATGAATATTATATTTACTTAGTTTAATAGTTGCTGCTGTTAGATTTCGACTTTTAGATTCTAAGGCCAGAAATTTTATACTAGTTTGTGGGCTAGATTATTATAATTTTATTCTAAAAATTTTTCATACAATATTTAACATGTTTAGAACATATATGTAAAATTTCACATTCAAAGAATTTTTTTGAGTTTTATAAAAATCCTTAAAATTTCCTGCTAGATTGAGGGTGAGTCTAAATAATTTCTTTTTAGAAACTTATTTAATCATTGAAAAGAAAGTGTTTGTAACTACCCCAATCTGTAAATACGGAAAAATTCAAAAATATGAATTTCACAAATTAAATAAAAATTTAACACTTTAAAAGAAAATTAATGATAATAAAAATCAATAGAAGATCAAAAGTATCGCATTTAAAAAAAAATTTCTTAGGGTCTCAAGTGAACATTAGAAAATTGAGGGGCTAGAACACTAATTGCAAATGTTTAGAAATTGAGGGGGTCAATACATGAATGATAGAAGTTGAGGGGTCAATTAGAAGATTAGGGGGCCAATGTGAGGCACTGAAAGAGTTGAAATTTGAGAGGAAATTTGGGGGGGAATTTGAAATTTAAGTAAGAGAAGTTGAAATAATAAAAATAAAAAGGCTCTGTTCATTTCGTTAACATGCATACCGCTATGTTCTTCACCAACCCATTTTCACGAGCAGCGACGAAATAAGGAGACAAGACCACCATTCTTTTCCTCTTGTCGGAATGAGCATAATGGTACAAAATTCTCCTAGAAATTCCTAGTGCATTAGCAATAGTGGGCGATCAAGCAGTGGTTAACAATGACAGTGGTGAGTTTGGTGGTTCCGATGGCCAGAACTTGGAAACTGAAGGTGTATTCTGATGGGATTGAAGAGTAGAATGCAACAGTATCTTCAATTTTATGATTGGACCATTGATTGGGAAATAATTTGAGGAAAAAGCATGTGGCGGCCGACCATGGGCTATGGCGGTTTTCTTCAAACTAACCGACGACCAAGCGACGGAGTACAAAATTGAATGAGGGATTTTAACCAATGCGGTGAGATGCACCTGGTGGTGGTGGCTGCACACAACTTCGGCAGGTGGTAAGCACGACAACAGCGGCCAGTAGATTGAGAAGCAGAACTTTCGAAACTACGATCTGGATGTACGCGGGCTAGTTTTGACTATGAATCGACCTCAAACTCGGTCAATTTGGTAAAAAAATTGTTTAAATGATTAAATATTTCCTAATTCAATTTGAGTAAATTGTTAAGTTGATATTCGATGTAAATTTGAGTTAACAGTATCGAATTATGATGTCAGACCGAAATAATTGGATATGATTTAGTTATAAAATGACATGTGGATCTGGACTCGACAATAAAAAACTAATTATTATTTAATTAAATTAATTGATGCTATTCAGAAGCCAATTTGGTAATGAAATTTTTACTCGTATAGAAAAATATATTAAATTCATGGGCAGTGGTTAAATTAATTAGCTATGGACTAAAAATATTAATTTAATTGTTAGCTATGAGAGTGAACGAGAGGTGTTTTTTGGGACTTAAAACACCATGGTCGGTCCTTGATCCTACTGATAAAGAGTGTGAGTGCCCCAAACCTTATATGTAAATAGTATATTTTTTTCAAAATCTAGAAGAATATATGCTATATATAAAGCAAATGATACTATTATTCCCATTTTTCACTGTATTAATTAGAAAAGAGATATTCCACTACACACTAAAAATAAATTCCTCTTTCTATTAACAATCATGTAAGAAAATCTTCCCTTTTTAAAAGTTTCCTATATATTTTTAGGAAACGTATATTATGTTGCGTACAAAAATTTTCTTCCTAGTAATGATTTTTCCAAGAAAGTTCTATTTGGAAACTAGACATATGTGAAAATCATTTTTTGGATCTGACACTTAAATGCCATGTTAATATCTATAAATGATTGTTACTGTTACTATTATTGTTACCGTTATTATTAGTTAGATCCAACTTGGTTAGGTGTGCAACAGGTTTTACCAAGTGGCAGTGGGCTTGCCTGTTGGACCTTAAGTCCCATGGCCTAATCCCTCAATGCACAATAGAAGTCATTTGTGGTTGAGGCGGGTCGTAAGATTTCCCAAGGACATAAGCTTAGGCACTATTTGGTGAGGCTATGCCTTACATGGAGCAATAAGGACTGCCATGGTGGGAGTCATAAGTATGACTGGCTTTAACAATTACTAGATTGATCTTTGGTATTTAAATTTGAAACCATAACTCGTTAACTACTTTATTTTTTATTTATAAATATCTATTGCTCAACTGTCATTTGCTTGTTTCTCCTAAAATTTTATAATATGTCCGCAAAATTTCTTTCATTATTTGTGTTTTGTGAACTCTAACTAGAGCTTTTTATGAATACATGTTGCACACAAATGAGCATTTACTGAGTTATTTACTCACACTTTTTGTATTTTTTTATTTTCTTTTGGCAGACTCGTTAGAACATAGCCATGGAGAGGTTGTGGAACTACTTTCATTCAGGAATAGAGTTGAAGGTTCTTGAGATGAGGGCTTTTTAGTAACTATTAGTGTTATCATTATGTTGGCAATAAGTTTTTTCTTTTAATAGACTTCTAGTTAAAGATAGGATATTAGTTATTTCGAATTTTTCTAAGTTTCAAGATTTATTTAATTTATTATGAATGCTTGGAGTTCATTTATTTAAAGTCATGACTTTGTATTGATGATTTATTTTGGACTGAGTGTCACACTTCAATACTAGATTGTATGGTTTGGTTTTGAAGCGTGACATATATTCTACAAGGGAAAGTTACAAAAATAGGACCGTTAATAAATGTCATTTTGCAAAAGAGGATTAGAATTAAGGTTTTGGCAAAACTAGAAACATAACTATAAAAAAAGAAAAGGACAAGGCTCATCGGAAAGCACAGACAGCTCATCGGAGAGCACAGTCTACAGCAGAATATGCTTGTATGGCGCTTGGCTAGCACTTTGCCTTGTCATATGCCATGTATACTTTGACAAGGAAAAAATTGCCAAATAGGGCCATGAGTTAGGTCATTCTGCGAAAGAGGACTAGAATTAAGAAGCAATAAAAAAGATAACCAATCTTAAGAAGTAGAACATTGCGGAGCAACAAAAATATAATCACATAAAATTGAAATATTGAGTAGCAAAAAGTTGGGCAAAAATTGATGACATTGAAATACTACAAAATGTGCCCAATTCTTCCAAAAATGACTACTAATACGAAATCAAATGAAAATTTATAAAGCTAAAATGCTACAAAATTCAATTTATCAATTCAAAAATGACTAATGATGCAAATTTAGATAAATTGACGAGTTTGCATTGGGTGATAATTAACGATATTACTCCTTAAGTTTGATTATCTTTTTTGTTACTTCTTACTTCCGGTCTTCTTTTGCAAAATGGCCTTACACTACAAGAAAAATGGCTTTTTGTTACGATTTGTTTTACTACATCCAAAATATTGTTCGAAAAGGTGTTTTATTGCTACAAAATGATTGCGTAGCGAAAGAAATACTAAAACTGCGTCGTATTGATTTTTTACTACGCCTCAATAACATAATAAAAAATATTTATTTGCTACAATATGAAATTTATAGTAAAAGTTGTACTTTATGTAGCCAAAACATTTTCTAGCCATGTTTTATAACACTAATTTTTACTATTCCTTTTATTTTAAAAAATTTTCAATTTCTTTTTTGCTCTAATTTTGTATTTTTTTCTCCATCACATTTGTTAATATGTCTTGAATTTGGCTGATTAAAATTTTTAATTGATTTGAGAAGCTCGTGGTGCAACCCGATTTGAAAAGAAAATGGAGGTATGTGTTGTAGCAGAGGGCACAGGCTTCTATAGCTTAAAAAAATAAATAACTATAAAAATTTTCAAATATAAATACGAAAAATTGAATAATTTGAAGTAAGAAGATTTAGAAAACTTTGTGGGATAAGGTAGGCTCTTGAAATAAGCTTTTTGATTTTTATTTTATTTTTCTAATTCTTTTCCCCTTTCCTTTTTTCCCTCTTTTCTTTTCCTTCTTCATTTCTCCTTTCATTCCCTCATTTTCTTTCCCTCACCTTTTCTCTGGAATACTGTTTCTCGATCTCCCCTGTCCAGACTCACACAGCACCACCATCGACTCTCTCACGCACACCATCACTACCACTCTTACTCACAAACCCATCAAACCGTCACTCTTACACACGCACCCATCAATGCTACCATACTAGGCATGCTCCTTCCATGACACCCATAAAAACCCACATAGTTTAAATATGAAATGGTGAAACTCGATCTATTACCCATGCTTTTGTGGTAAGTTTTTATTATTCTATCCTAATTTTATCATTCAAATAACTAGATTTTCAATGATTTATTTTTCTTTTAGAAGAAGGGCAAAATAAAGACTGTTCATATTGTTGATTTTCCTAGGCATCCACGATTACATCTGAAATTGGATAAGTTCTTGACTGCAGCAACTGGCATAGTTTTTGTGCTGGATGCTGTGGAGTTTCTGCCAAATATCCGCTTTGCTTCTGAGTATGTTGCGTTTTGATTTTAAGTATAGACATGCACATAGACACCCATGAAAGTCAATGCTCGAAAAAGTGACTTACATTTTTTTTTTTTTGTTCTGCTAAAGGTACCTATATGATATCTTGACCAAGGCAAGTGTAGTGAAGAAAAAGATTCCACGACTACTACTATTCAACAAGGTGGATAAAGTTACTGCACATACAAAGGATTTCATCAAAAGACAGCTAGAGAAGGAAATGTGAGATAATTTCCATAATCTAGCTTTTAGTCATTAGTGCCTCTTTAACATGTAGTTTATTTTTCGCATGATTAGGTTTTGGCTTACTCTTAAGTTGCTAATGTACATTTGATATGTGTAAAGGATGACCTATGGATATTCATCAGAACACTATGTGTTGACATAAAGAAGGTACATCATATGGCCTAAATACAAAATGACCAATGGACCAAATTAATTTTTGAAACTGCAATTAGTGAAGTTGGAACAAGATTATTGATTGTATGTTCCAAAAAACATATACAGATGAAACTAATCCAAAATAGTGGAGAGGTGGAGATTTTAGTATATTTTGTACATTAAAAGAGCTCATAGATCTTAGCTTATATCTTTTGTTGTTTATGTTTCTGTTGTTCTGCTGCTATGAATTTGGTTTATTTTGCTGCTTAATGGAGATGTTGTGACTATGGTCTGAAAATGGCTGGGTGCGTTGGAATCCATTTTGTTACTTCACAAGATCTAGTGGATGTTTCTGCATCATTTTTGTTGTTGTATTTTTGCTGTAATCAGTGCTCTGTTTTACTTGGTTGATGGATCTGAATTAATAGTCAGAATTTGGTTTTAAACTTTAGATGCTGATTTCAATGCAACTCTTTGGTGGATTAAGTTTTGCTAGTAATAATTTGTTGGTTGTCCTGAAATTGTGAATTGATCTAGGATACTCAGTGAAGGAAAATTTTCTTTTGCTGTGGAGTTTTGTGCTCCTGGAATGACACATGTTTTTCTGGAATAGTAATATATTGCTATGGCTCAGTTTCTGTGTACAAGTCAGATTGAAGGGCAAGTAAGTTTATGTGTTTGTTGAATCATTGTTGTGGAAATTTCAGATTTTGTTATTAATGGATTACCTATTTTTCAGTTTTGATGATAGCCCTCATGTATTGATTCTCTACAGAATTTTGACTTTGCTTTTTTTGCTTGAATAAAGTTTCTTGTTGGGGCATTATTTTGAGTACCAATCATTTTGAAGTGGGTCGGAGCATTTGAGCCGTAGAGATTGCTGCATTTTCTTTGCTCTAAATAATACAATGGGGTTTTGATAGTGGCTTTATTGATGCAGTACGAATCTATTTTTAATTGCTTAATTGTGGGAATGAGGATTCGCACCTCAGGGGTCAAGGGTGCTTAGGCTTTGGGTGCCTCTTGCAAATACTTAATTTTTAGGAAAAGGGATTTTTGTTGGACATGGGATTTGAATCACGCACATAGGGGAAGTATGCAATCTGTTTCAGATTTAGGCTATTCAAATGGGCTCGCTCCTTGTGCCACCTTTTGAATTTGCTTTTTGGGCTTAAATTAATTTGTGGCGGCTTGAAGATCAAATTTTGACGGGCAACTTGAAGATCAAATTTGGGCTTGTTGGAGGCTAATTTGCTGGCATTATATTTTAATTGAAATTATGGACTACTTTTGTTTCAATAACCTTATTTTATCATTCAAATTCCATAAGTTACAAAATGAATAATCTTGTGGTGTTTATTTTTTACAAATATTAATTATTTTGTGTTTTGTAGAGTTGTAGTGAATGAAATTGCACAATGAATGAGGAGTAATTGTGAAAATTGGAGAAAGCAATAAGGTATAGGGTAACCTTTTCTTTTTCCTTATTTTTTCTATTTGATTCTATTTTAATTTTTTTGAAATGGTATAAAGCTGAAAATAAAAGGAGGAATCATGGATGGGCTTATTATGTGGCCATTTGCAAGTTGCTATATGTATATATTAATATATCCATGTTTGCTATTATAGAACTTATTTAAATGTCAAAAATCGATGTAGACTAAAATGCTACTTTTTTGATGACTATGTTCAATCTGTTGAGACTAGTACTCTATCTTGAATATGATGTTTTTCTTGGGTTATTTGATCTAAACTAAATCTGGCATGTTAAAGAGTTGTGAGGCAGAGTTTATTGTCTCCACCCCCTGGAAACGCTTTTGGAGCTTCTATCCTTAAAGGCTACTGACATATCTATGATTTCCTTACTTGTAATTTTAATTAGCATTCACCTTTCTGAGTAAGCTCTCACCGAATATTTTCATGCTTTATCTTAAAACAACTTCATGAATCAACAATAATTTGTAAATTTCTTTGAATCAATACTTCATTGGTTATTTATAGCTAGTGGGATTTGATAAGCATGTCATAAATATATATTTTTTTTCTTTGTTCTTATGTGTTTTCATTAAGCAATTAAGTATATTCACTATAATCATATTACTAACTAGTATCTTATTACATCTATTGAATTGTAGCAAGTCTTCAAAATGGATAAAAGTTGGATGGATTTGCCTAATCATCTATGTGATGCATATGTTCATGGAGTTGCTCAATTTTTAGAATTTGCATATTTGAGCAAGCAAGATGGCTCAAGAATTTGTTGCCCATGTACAAAATGTCAAAATTGATTTACCGAAATTCGTGAAGATGTTATGTTGCATTACCTTTGGGATGGATTTGATACTACATATAAGAATTGGACTTGCCATGGTGAAACTTATGTTCCGTTTAATAAGAACGAAGATGGTAAATCTAGTCAATCAGGTTTTAGGGATGATATGGCTGGTATGCTTCATGATGCTGTGGGAATTTGTCCAGAAAATGTTAATGTAGCTAACAACCAGCAATCCTTCTCTAAGCATCTCAATGGTGCTGATGAAAAAACTATAAGGTTCTTTAAACTATTGAAAGATGCTGAAACTAAGTTGTTTCCAGGATGCAAAAAGCAAACAAAATTATCTTTTATTTCTCGATTATTACATCTAAAGGTGCTTTGTCGCTGGTCTAACAAGTCAACTAACTTGCTACTAGAATTGTTGAGAGATTCATTCCCTGATGATGTTAATTTACCAGTCAACTATTATGAGGCCAACAAAATAACCACAGAATTAGGCTTTACATGTCGGATTATTGATGCATGCCCTAATAGTTGTATGCTATTTAATGGTGAAGATGGAAAGCTTGATAAATGTAAGATTTGTGGTGAGGCAAGATATAAGGATGAGGCTAAGAAGATAGCAATGAAACGAATGAGGTACTTTCCTCTAAAGCCACGGTTGCAAAAATTGTTTATGTCATCAAAAACAACTTCTCTTGTGAGATGGCATGCAGAGAAACGTGCAAATGATGGAGTGCTTAGGCATCCCACTGATTGCCAAGCATGGAAAAAATTTGATGAGAGAAATCCAACTTTTGCATCAGATGTATGCAATGTTAGACTTGGCTTAGCAACTGATGGATTCAACTCATATGGAACAATGAATATTAGTCATAGTATTTGGCCCATTGTGCTTATGGCGTATAATTTGCCCCCTCGGCTTTGCATGAAGGGACCTTCATTTATCTTGTTAATAATTATTGATGGCCCAAAAGGATTGGGAGATAAAATTGATGTGTATCTACAACCTTTGATTGAAGAATTAAAAGAACTTTGGCATATCAGGCTACAAACTTATGATGCCTCAAGAGATCAGTTGTTCCAATTACATGCTGCATTGTTATGGATAATTAGTGATTTTCCAAGTTATGCTCATATATTAGGTTGGAGTACACGAGGAGAATTTGCTTGCCCTAATTGTGGTTTGGAGACGTGGTCTAAGTATTTGAATAAATGCCATAAATATTGCTATTGTGGTCATCGTCGTTTCTTACCAACTGGACATAGACTTCGGAGGGATAAAGTATCATTTGATGGGACAACGGAATTTCGAAAGAAGCCAACTCCACCATCGGAGATGGAACTACTGCAACAATTAGAGGGTGTGCTTACAGAATACAAAAAAGATGATTTGAGAAAGAGGATAATGAAACAAAACATGAACTCATTAGCTAAGAAAAGAAAGGCTAGTGAAATGACTGAATCTATTTGGAAGAAAAAAAGCATCTTTTTTGAGTTGCCATATTAGGCTAGGAATCTTGTATGCCACAGCCTTGATGTCATGTATATTGAATAAAATGTGTGTGACAACGTACTCTTTACATTTTAGGTGTTAAGGGTAAAACAAAAGATAACTTGAATGCTAGACATGATCTTGAAGAATGGCAACTTAGGAAGCCCATACACCTTATTCCTCGACCTTCTGGAGGATTTTATTGCTCTGCCACATCATTTACAATGAGCAAAAGTAAAAAGAATATATTTCTTGGTGTATTAGAGAGTTTGAGGCCTCCTGATGGATATGCATCCAATATAGCTCGACATGTACAGTTAGAAAAGCTTACCATATGGGGTCTAAAAAGCAATGATAACCATGTTCTCATGCAAAAAATACTTTCCAATTGCAGCACGTCAAGCATTGCCCAAGGATGTTGTTGATGTCTTAATAGAACTAAGCAACTTCTTTAGGTTAATATGCTCCAAGGTGAATTCTAAGCTTGATTTGGAAATGTTCAGGATCGCATTGCTTTAACACTTTGTCACCTTGAGAAACTATTTCCAACATCTTTCTTTGACATAATGGAGCATTTACCCATACATTTGGCTGAGGAGGCATTAATAAGTGGTCCTGTTCAATTTTGCAGGATGTATCCTATTGAGAGGTAAATTTTGGTGCATTCGTTGAAATAATGATTTTGATCACATAAGTTGAATTCAACTGAATGATATTCTAAATGATGTAGGTACCTATGTACCTTGAAGAAATATGTTCATAATCGAGCATATCTAGAAGGTTCAATTGCACAAGGTTACGTGACAGAAGAATGTATGAATTTCTGTGCTAGATATATCAATGATGTTGAAACTAAGGAGAATCAAATACCATGAAATTATGATGGAGAAGTTGCTATGGGTCGAGGATTATATACAGGACAAAGATGCATGCTTGATAAAGATAGATTGATTCAAATGCATCGCTATGTGCTGGCAAACATTGAAAGTGTAGCTCCATATCGCCAGTAAGTGTTCATTTATCAATAAGTTTGATTTTTAAATTATAAGTGAGAATGAGTTTATAAAAAAACATACAGAATGCATGAAGCTACCATTAGAAGGGGTAATCCATGAGCAACTCCTAGGGAAATCCAGCATATTCATAGCCAATCTTTTCACAAATGGTTCAAGGCTTATGTAAGTATAATCAGATTGTGTATCTTCATTAGTAATAATTCTTTTAAAGTTAATAACTACGTATGATGTTGAATTGTAGGTTCAAAACTTAGGAGAAACAGCCGAATCAGAACTTGGAAAAGAAATCATTGCATTATCTAATGACCCTATTCAACATGCAAAAACATACAGTGCATGTATTGTTGGAGGATATTGATACCATGTGAAAACAAGGGTTGTGACTAAGAAAACTCAATATAGTGGAGTTCTTGTAAATACAGATATATTAAGTTTTGCTAGTGCAAAAGACAAGAATCCTCATATAGGAAGTGTTACTTACTATGGCATTTTAACAGAAATCATCATGATTGAGTACACAAAAGACATTCAGTTTCTAATGTTTAAATGTGATTGGGTTGACAATGAAAAGGGAGTGAAACAAGATAAGTTCAAGTATACACTTGTGAACTTTAATCACTTGATGTATGATAAAGATCTGTCTACTGATGAGCCCTTTATCTTAGCAAATCAAGCACAACAAGTTTGGTATATTTCTGATCCATTGGAGCCAGAATGGAATGTGGTGGTGAAAATGTCAAAAAGGGACAATTATGACATCTATTCAATAATTGAAGATGAACCACATAATAAGATGCAACTAGATGAAAGCTTTTCAATTCAGAATGAGGATACATATTGGGTGAGGGAAGGAATGGAAGGATTTATGGCTCACGAGTTAGATGTAACCCAAAGATACGTTGAAGTGGCTATTGAAACTGAAGTAGAAGATGAGGCTAACAATTGAGTTTGTATTTCTAATTCCATATTGCATTAAAAGAATATATATACATACTAGCACTTGAAGACTATTTTGATATTATACTATACTTCTCAGTTTATATGAAACTCTTATCTGTATAAGTGTTTGAAATTAGTACTTTAAAATCATAAATTTTCTACCTTATTTACTTGTTGTCTATTTCATCCCGATTGTATGAGTATTTAATGTAAGTAATTTGGCATGTAATATTATTGTATATTATCTTATTGTTTATGTGTTTGCTAACCATAGCTATCATTTGTCAATATGTACAGGAATGGGAAAAGGAAAGAAAGTTCAAGCTAGTGCAACAATGGCTGAAATTCTTGAACAAAAAAAGTTACCAATAAGCAACTCAAAAGAAAGACTTGTCTCAAATAATGGAACTTCTTCGCAACCAAACATTGGAAAAGGAAAGAAGAGACAATCTGGTGCTACAATGGCTAAAATATGTGACATGAAAAAGAAAGCAAACAACTTGAAAGATAAAACTCAATCATAATCACTTGATGACCATTCAATTTGTAGTGAGATGGAGCAAGAATTTGCCCAAGGGCGAGATGGAGCAAGAATTTGCCGATCTCGTGGGATCAATGATGACTATAAAATATCAGATTTGTATGTAATTACTTTGAGTTCAACTTTTAATTTTTGGAGTCTGTTCCAAATGGGGTGACCTTAGAAGATTTTGAACACTAATTAAAATCCTAATCTTACTTTAGAAGTTGCATTGAAATCCTAGTCCTACTAAGGGTTGAAGTTTTAGTTAGAAGCTTATGTTGTACTTTGGGTCACACTAAACTTTGCTTTCCTTTTGTGAGCTGTCTTACTTCTCTAATTAATGTTTGTTGCCTTCTTTAATATTTTCACATGCCTTTGGCTTTTTTATTTTGTTAGCTTATGTTCTTTAGTTTTCCTTGATTACAATTCAGAAGGAAGATAACAGAGAGAAGAATCTTAGAAGTTGAGGCAAGTATATAGGACACATATACAACATTATGCCATAGATTTCTAATAAATAAAGTAGACTTCACTTGATAGTTTCCCAGAATGGAAGGTTACATCTCTTGGTAGAAACAAAGACATAAATGCAATGATATAAATACACCATAAAATGTATTCAAGAAAGAAGAATTTGAGATTTCTCTATTAAAAATGCAAGTAATCTTATATAGCCTCATCTCATATTACCATGGTACCTAAAGGGGAGAAAAAACCCATTAAAATGAAACTAGAAAAGTGAAAATATTCTAATCACATTTTAATGCACCATAGGTTGGTTAAAGACCAAAATAAAGAAAGATACTATGAAGGTAAACACAAGCATAACCACATGTTAATGCACCATGAGCTAGTTAATGATAGAAACAAAAGAAGAAACTAGGACTTCATTTAAGTAGAAGTTGATAATGCTTTTTAATTTATTCTATACTTTGGCTTTTGCTTTTTGCAAGCACACTTTACTAATGAATTATAAAAAAATCTAGAGTCTGAGAGAACAAGAGAATTTAAGATGTAAATTTTTAGAGCTACTATGGGGAATGACAATCATGATAAAGTGAGATGTCTCAGAAGAGAAATCACCCCAAGTAAGAAGCATGCTACTGATGCATTGCATGATTTGCGAAAGCAAGAATTTGAGGAACTACAAAAACTTAAGGATGAAATGGTTGTGGAAAAGCAATAGATGCAAACTCTAAAAGATGAAGTTGTACATAAGAAAGAGGAATTACTCAAGGTGAAAGAAAATATAAGCCATGTATCCAAGAAGATTGAAAAGCTGATAAGTCACTATCCAACATTAACGTCCTTGTTGGATAGTGTTCAAGTGAGTGAGTGATTTGTCTAGTGCAAATTTTATTATGATTCTATTCCATTAATACATTGAAACTTGTAGGTTCAAGATGCATCAAGCTCTCTTGAATCGAACTTGAATGGGTTGGATGATTCACTTAGAATTAAAGACCAAGAGGTATTTTTGCTTAAATGACCAAAAAGTCAAAATTAGACTTTCTCCACATATTGTAGATTATACTTCTCATATTACATGCATTTTTCTTATCATAATTTGTTAAATCCAGGTTATTAGTGGAAAGTCTAAGAAGAAAAAATTTGTGCAGGGATATTGTGATCCAATCAAGGCATATATCTTTTTGTTTGACTTTGATATTAATTTTAACTCATTTCTACTAACAATAACTGGATAAAAGTGCAGGTTTTTAATGAAAAGTTTAAGAAGCACAAATGTTTGCAGTTTTTAAAGGATGATAACTTGCCCAAACAAACCCTGAATGGATTAGAAGATGTTCCATCTTCTAAAGAGAAACAGGTGCAATATCAAAAGATTGTACTCTTACTTACTCTTTCATCAAGGTATTGTATCTACAACCGCATCACACATTGCTAAGCATAAACTTCATGATTGATGTAAGCTGTGAATGAAAAGCTAGAGAAGCAAAAAAATGTGCAGGCTCAAAATGCTTCAATGTTTCCTAAACCAACTTTGAATAGTTCACGAGATGTTCCTTCTTCAAAAGTGCCTCGGGTATCCTTTATGACTCTTTTATCAAATATAATATTAGTATGAGATATATTATATGTTGTTGTCAAGATCTAATTTCATCTTGTAGGTTGAGGGTGACCAGCATAAGGGACAAAATATCGTGTATTATTTGATTAATAATAATCCAATCAAGGTATATATAATTGGTTATATATATATTATGGATGATTAATTCTTGGTGAAGTATGTGTGTGATGCAAGATGATATTTTATTAAATAAGATTTTGGCTTATATTTGATTCATATTGAATTATAAAATGAATATAGAGTTGCAAAAGCTAGTGTTAGAATTGAATAATAAGAAAATGTGTTGAAACTCCTTGTGCCTTAAATTAGTTTATTGATGACTTATTTATTTTTCTTGTTGGAATCTAATCTACATATTATTTCTGGATTGTAGCATCAACACTCATCTTCCCGGAATAATGTCTTATAAGATTATCATTTTTCTAATTGTTGCAAGTTAATTATTGTACTTTAAGCATACATTCGGAACAACTTTATTGCTTTGCTTGGTTGTTGTTTTGTTTAATTTGAATATTTATTTTCATTCAATACTTATGCTTGATATTCATATAGGTTGGGGCTTGTGTGCACATATTTTGCCATGAAATACCAAAAAAAAATTGTGGCACATGGCATTGTTGTTGATATGATATTTGTTGAACAAGAAGAAAAACCTACTTATGTGAAGGTCTATGTAGAAAAGGCTTTGGTACCAAATGCTAAATTGCTAATCCCTCAAGATGGTTTAAAGACTATTGGAGAAGTTGTTCATAAATGCATTGGTTGGGAATTGGTTGATGTACGTACGACATTTTACTCTTCTTTTCTCTGTTCCAACATTTTAATATGTCATGGAGAAATTATAATTTAATATATTTATCATTTATTTGATTTGTTGCAGGTCATGGAGATGTAAAGATAAAAGTTGCACACACATGTGGCCGTATTTTGACTAGTACATATAGCTTTTTGTAAATGATGATACATTCTCCTCTAAACTTTTTGTTGATGATGATTTATTTCCCTCTAGCTTCAAAGTTGTGGTACTAATACTTATCAACTTAGTAATTTTTTGAATATGGGAAACAATATATTTATTGCCTAGCAATTATGTATTAAAGAATTCTTGGTTAATATGAACATATATTATTTTTGTCTAACTCAGAAAGTTTTGTATTATGCTCATAATTTTTATATTTTGATGATTAGTTGATTGTGGTTATTATTGTTTTTTAGGTGCTCTTATTGAAATAGTTAGAGCTTTTCAAATGCAAGGTTAAATTATAAATAATAATTATAATAATATTATATATAGGTAAATTATATTAAAAGGTTTTTGCTACGCCTAGACAACCATAACAAATGAATTTTGAAATCATTTTTAAATATTTTCTACGAGTATTAACTGTAATAAAAACAATTTTTGCTACGATTATCTACTAACGTACCAAAAAGTAGGTTTTTTCAACACTTATTTGCTACGAAGAACATAATGTAACAAAAGATAAAAATTTCGTAGCAAAAAAGATTTTGCTACGGGCTCCTTCCATAGCAAAGTATTGGTCACGATTGTATTTGCTACGGGATCAAATTTGTGGCAAAAGACCTTTTGCTACAGATTTTAGCATATTGCTATACCACTTAAAACGTAATAAAAGGCCATATTTGTTGTAGTGTTACTTGTTGTCCTATTTCTGCAATTTTTTCTTTATCAAAATACACGTGACACATAACTAGGCATGGAGTTGTGCCAGCCGAGCACCATGTAAGCATATTCCAGTGCTGACTGTGCTTTCCGCCTAGCCTTGTCCTTTTTTACAATTTTGTTTTTTTATAGTTTTGGTTCCAGTTTTGCCACGGTTGTAATTTCAGTTCTCTTTTATAAAATGACTTTATTTACAGTCCTATTTTTGCAATTTACTATACTTTGCTATATGTGCTTCCATCTCTTGTTTGACTCTCCAAACTTTCTAATTATTTTTTGTTTATTTTGACCTAAACAGAAAGCAAACACGTACTTTAGTGACTTATTATTACAAAGCAAAAACTAAGTGGAAGAAGCAAAAGAACAATTTTGAAATCAATAAAACTCTGTAATTCTTCATTTTCATGATCTTTTGTAGTGCATATCTTTCAAAGGATAGGCAAATAAAACTTTAGTAACTTCAAATTTTTCAAGCATAGAAAAATAAATATTATGCTCAAAACAAAACCATAGGAATATGTAAATGTAACATTAAAATTACAAAGAAAAGACAAGATATTAAGAGTTAATTACAACAATCTTTAGGACACCTAATGTTGTTAACTTTGGAACAAATTAAGCTCTTGGAACACTATTGCATGCGTTAGGATACATTAATACATCAATTTATATAACTCATAGCATCCATCACATGTAATTAAGCACAAAAAAATTAAATTCACAACCTGACGCATATTCCTTTATGATGATGATGTGCAGAAAATGAACACAAACACTTAATGAAAATTAAGGCATTATTTTTGGATTAATCAACAAACTAATGAAATTGAATCTGAAATATTACCTTAATATTGAGGCAGCTGTCATGGCTTGAGTTTCCCATCATATTCATCCCATGAAGAATAGACAACGGCCAAAGGATAATTGCTATTTATTTTCTCCTTAGAAATGAAAGGGCAATCAGTTATGTTGACCAAAAATGAACTTTGAACTCCAATTGACAAAGGGATCTCCTTTAGTTCGTAGCAGTTGCTAATGATTAGTTTGCAAAGGGATGGGATGATATTGCAATCACTATCAGAGGCTCTCTAGCACTCGAGATCAATATCTTCAAGCAACAGATATTCAAGTTCAAAGAATTCCACTTTAAATGTTACCCACTCTAGCCCTTGAAAGGCATACGATCTAAGTTTGAGCACTTTAAGCCTTGGCAACCAAGCAATAATTCTTATGTATTCCCAAGGATATCCAAACCCACTCAAACTAATCTTTTTAAGACTTGATGGGAGGAAAGAAATACTAATAAAAGAGCAAGGGGGGCCGATTTCAGAAACCTTAGGATTCACAACGACACATTTGAGTGATTCAAATTGATGGAGATGAGAAAAAAGATCAAATAACCAAAAGGGTTCAATAGCATGATTAGGGGCTAATTCAATTTGAATTCCTAATTTCTTCAGAGTTGGGATTCTTTCAAGAATCTCCTTGCTGCAACTGTCCATACTTACATCCGAAAGTGTTAAGAGGATTGGTAAGAGAACAATACCAAAATGATGATGCTCACATGCCGCCGAACAATCAAGTGTTGAAGGTTCCAAAGTTTACATATAGAAGAAGAGAGATTTCCATTATAAGTGACAGCAAGGTACCTTAATTGAACTAGTTTTAGCACTTCAATTGGGAACTTGTAGAAACGGACTGTAAGAGCATCCAGTATTCTGATCAATCTCAAACCAAAACATAGTGGCACTGGATATTGATGGTATGGGCCGGTACACAGGAGAGAACGCACCATTGAAATGGATTGAATTGAGTTATACACCTCTGTGATGCCAAATAAAATGTTGTTAAGGATGCACAATCGCCGTTGTCTTTTTATATCTTCTGTAAGAGTACTTTTGGCATAATTGTTCATGACATGCAAAAACTTTTCCTTTCGAGCTTCTTTAACACAAAGATGCAAAAAGGCAGAATGAATTCTACAAGTTTTAATTCCACTGTTGGAGCTCTGCTCGCCACCTAGAACAACACTATTGGAAGTAAGATCCTCCAAGTGTTTCATGGTAATGTCTTTAGGATTTTGTCCGAGAAATCCCTCTGCAGTGACACAACCCACAAATTGATGAGCTTTGATGCAGGTATCTCAGATCTTGGTGAAACAACACCCATATAGAGAAAGCATGCTTTTAAACGGTTAGGTGAGTGCTTGTAGCTCGAATATAGTACATTTGAAATTTTATCATGTGCATCAATAAAAACTTAATGTTCTTTTCGATCATCAGCTACCTTGTTCCAGTAATCTGGCGTCTTCTCAACTTTGGACAGGATTTCGGCTATTGTGACTACTGCAAGAGGAAGACCTTCACATTTCTTCACGATCTTCTTTCTAGCTTTCTCAAGTTGAGGAGGGCACAAAAACTCTTCACCAAACACTTTTTCACGAAAAAGATGCCAACTTTATTCTTCATCCAGGAAGAGCATTTCATTGATAGCATAACTGGATGGAGCAACTTGAGTTACTTATTTTAGTCTAGTTGTCAGCAAGACTCAACTTCCTTTGCTATTATGTGGAAGAAAACTTTTGAACTTGTCCCAGTCCTCTTTCTTCCAAACATAATCCACCACAATTACGTATTTCCTACCTTTCAAACGTTTATACAAATTCTCAACTAATATTTCTTTTCCTTCCTTGATTTATCAGTTAGGAAGACTTTTCCTAATTGATATTTTTGACTTATTGTAACCCACACACGACGATCGTAATGATTCAAAATGAATTCGTCGTAGTAAACTTCTTTAGCAAGAGTGGTCTTACCAGTACCCGCCACCCCCCAAAGTGAGACAATATCGAGATGTTTACTCAAAATTAATTCTGTTAGCAGACTTTTCATAAACTTCAATTGACTAGATAATCCGACCATCTTTGACTTGTTTCCGTCAAAATGATCAATTCTTGATGAAATAGCATCATCTTCATCTTCAGGCAATGGATTGCTCCATTATTCCTACATCATCTTATTCACTGTTTCTACAAAGGAATTAAGCTCTTGCTATACTTCCTCCAAGTCTGGGGAGATGTGTATAGGTGAAGAAGAAGAACCTTGATGATCATCATCTCCAAGGCTTTCAGATTGCGAAATTAGAAACTAATTTGATACATGGGATTCAAGTGTATCTTCTAATTTGTGTACCGCCTCTCTGATTTGTGCCTTCAACGAATTGGCCGTCTCGTTGCTGCGGCGGCCGCTAAATATTTCCAATCTATTGATGAAATTTTCTAAGGATCCAACCCTCTTGTATGCTTTTCTTAAGATTTTTCGACCTTAGGGAACAATCCAAATTTGATAAGAAGAATTTTGGAGGCATGTTATTGTCTGCTTAAGAGAAACCAGATCACCATAATAAGCCATCTCTGATCACTCGTTAATTCTCTCAAGCAAAACTAGAAGAAACTAATTAATTTCAAAAGAATTTAGAAAACTTTTGCTGTATTAATTGTAAATGAAACTTTCGCTTCTTTCTATTTTTGATTCCTAATTAATGGTATATACTCATTTATAATTTTATGTATTAATCAATCTACCGCAACTTACGGTGCTCATTAGTGTTTGTTTACTTCAAGAACATGACTTGCACTCCCATTCCTGCAAATAGTTTATGCAATTATTCAATATATATGACTTCATTTTTATAATTTTATGACTATTCCTCGCCCAAATAAATAAATTTCAATGCAATACCCCCTCGGAGATAGTTTGTATCTCTCATCTAAACATCTCACATACAAAAATAATTGTTACATCAAAGTTATAATTAAAAAAAAGTATATATATATATACACACACACATGATGGGTTCATTTGTCAAATATTATGTATATGGAATATTTCCACACAAAACCTAAATAAATTTAATAGTAAACTAAATACACGCGCATAATCAAAATTAAACAGTTGACTTTCAGGAGCAAATTGCATCACCATATAGTATTTCCACATCCTCAACAAAAGTACTATATATATGCCATAACTGAACCCATAACATTCAACATAATATAAACACCCTGCAAATATTTAATTCATACCTAACATATCACAACATCTCTAGGGAAGAGTACCCATAAGTAGATACAAACATCTTTCTATTACAAAACGTGGTGGTCGATCCAAACCTAGAGTCCAAGCCCATCACCTAATCCATGTCTGGGAAAATCAAGAATGATATAGGAGGTAAGTCCAAAGGATTTAGGGATGGATAATTTTAACAACAAGCAGTAGAGATCCATTGAGGAAGAAACAACTCAACAGGTCATAAATTAACAGTCAGGATACAAGTAATAGCAAGTTTAGCAAATAGGAATCTCTCCTTCTTTATTGGTTCATAAATAGTCTACAAATAGTCGGGATACAGTCATAGCGAAACAGAACTAAATAACAAATGCAATTCAATAGATTATAACAGGACATATGTACCAAATGCTTTTTATTCCAGTCAGTTAAATTTACCCAAGCGTGAAAACTTGGTATGTGACAGATGTTGATGCCTAAGGAATAGCCCCTGGCTCATCGCTGGTACCCAGGGAATAGTCATCAACGTGTTGCTGATTCCCAAGGAATAGCCCCTGACATATCAAATGTATCCAAGCATTCTGCTAGGATTGGCACTTGGCCCAACATATCTCCATACTTAAATCATGTGACAATTAACATATTGCTAGCAAGGCGAGATAGTGTCAGATAAATAGATTCGGATAAGCCAACAAGACCACATAAATAGATGTGCTTGTAAGGTAACAGATAACTACACAGAACGATACACAACCACCGACAGGGCGAATCAATACAGTATAGGAAAAACTCAGACAAGCTAATAAGACTGAACATGCGATAAGCAATACGAAACAAGCTGATTAGTATCAAACAAGACAAGAAAAGCTCTGAGCGCCAGAACAGGCAAGCTAAGATCCTATCAAAAGCACAATCAACAGTACAACCCTCACAAGGGTATACACATCAATTTATGGATAACAATCACATATTTTAATAATCAAGATGCAGTTACAGTATAGAACCAACTTAACCCTCTCAAAAGGTTTTTCACAAAAACGGATAGGTATAATCAAGTGCCTGATTGGTAGACCCTCACCTCCGTAGCCTCAGAGATGTAGTCACAACCTACTAGTTCGTGGGACCCAACTCCTTGTCACCTAACCAAAAGAATAGGTTCACAATCAAAATCCTCATTCGATTCTATAATTACAATCATACTATTAACAACCTAAAATTGGTAATTACTCGATTAATAGGTAATTCTAGGGTTCGATCGACATTCTCGATAGGGAATGTGCTAATTATACCGTTAATACCGAATATTCATGAGATTCATATATCTGGTCCAGTTAAGGGTTATAATTGGATCCCATATTTACACAATTAACCTTATAATGATACATAAAATGATAATAATAACCCAACTATCTTTAATAATCCCAAATTTGTCACTTAGGTTTTAAATCCACAAAATTAGGGTTTAATCTTCCAATTAACTTAATTAACCCAAGGTTATCATATCATAATGCAAATTTGGGTCCTCTAAGTATATATACAAATTCACATGCACGGTCTATACCCTAATTCCTATATCAAATCCTTCATCTATCTCAACAATATACAAGATTCGGTAAGAAAATAAATGGTACAAAATATCAATCCCAACTACGGTCATTACCCAAGATTTTTCAATCGAAACTTCAGAATCACAAACCAAGGACACACACACGATCATTGTGACAAGGTGAAGATTCTACCTCAGCACTACCATGCCGTCCGTCACTGTCCATGGCCGCCGAAAATGGTCAACACCACCACCAATCAACGCCTTTCAACGAGGGCAATCCAACGCCCAAAATAATTGCAAGCTTTGCCACCAGGAAGGCCTTCAATTTTAGCCCCAAAGTCCGCCATCGTGAAGAATTGTTTCAATTCCGCCTCTGCTGCCGCACCGAACTTCAATCCGACGTCACCATTGTGATTCTTGAGCTAAGTTTTATTGGAAACACCACCCAGAAACCAGCTTCTGTCGTTGCTCTGCCGTGCCTGTCACTCGCCGCCGTGGCCATGACTTCCAATGCAAATTTTGGTTGCTTCACCGGTAGGTTTTGGATGAAAATGGCACCAACGTGTTTCTTTTGCTGAGAGGAACAAAATGGTAGATAGCTTGAAGGGTTTCGCCATCGGCTGGGGAAGGTCGCCAGAAAAGATGGAGTTGAGGTGCATGTGGGAAATGAAGAAATGTTGGGTTGGAAATGCTATATATAAGGGCTATTTTCTAGAATCACATATTGACCCCCAAAAGTTCTTCTCAGCTTCCAATTAAGTCCTCCAAAGTAGGGATCAACTTCAATTAAATCCCTCAACTTTGTGAGTGCCCCACATTGGCTCGGTTGACCCAAAATAATCTCACTTTGACCCACAAAACTTCCAAATGTTGGTCAATCAAATTTTTCTCCAATTGCAATTCGAACCAAAAACTTTCAATCTCCATGCAATGAAGTCCTTCTTATTTATTTTTTGGGCCCCAAAACTTCCAAAATAATTAAATAACTATTAAGAAGATTCCCACCAATCATATAACTTCTAGGGGTGTTACAAATGCCAACCTATATATCATCTATTCCACTGTATGGATGTAAGACTCGTGTATTAAATATTTCTTTATAAAAATAATTAATTGATAATCAAATGCACTTGACAGTGGCATATATACATCACATTGGAATAGGAGATGAAATACAAAATAAAATAGATGATCCAAAGAGGTTGGCTCCAGTATGTATTTAAAGTATACAACATAGAAAATATGAATAAGTAATAATGGTTGGTGGGGGTGGGGATGCAATCATAGCCTATACTCACCTAATGCAACATTTTAGCATAAATATATTATTAAGTCCTAATCATGTATTTATATAATCTGCACATTTATAAAATGAAAATGATCCTACAGAAAATGCCAAACTTTTGATAGGTGGAGAATAGAAAATGTTAAAACCTTAGAAGGTTGATGTTTGAATTATGTAAAATTAATAAATAAATAAATAAAAAGTAATTCTGATTAATTAAATCTTGCTAGATATGCCCACACCTAATTAACCCTGACATAAATTTAATTGATTGCACATGATCCCTTGTGATTCGTTATTCATCTTGAAGTAAATTTTAATTCAGTATAACTAGAAAATATTATATCTTAGGAGTATATTTAATGCACAACTTCATCTAGGCTGTAAAGATTCTGTTTGTCCAAGAGGAACAATGATCACTAGAACTCTCTCAGGCATCATGTGTATGAGCTATCTAGCTAGTGACTACCTTAATTATTTTCTCTTTTCCATTTAATTAATTCCTATGGATCAGAATATTGCGTAAGTGAATTTTGAAATCATAAATGAGTTTTCAATTTTATATATACGTTTCATACAGACCTCACCCATTAAACATTTAATATATTTTTTATTCATATATTTATGTGATTAATTTATTTTTATATATCGATATATATATATATTGTGTGTGTATATATATAGTACTCACAGATAAAATATTGATATGATATTTGTAAATTAAAGAATAATGTAAATTTTATATATGCTTTAAATGTATATAAAGTTACAAATATTTTAAATTTTTTAATTTTAAAAACTAAAATATAATAAAAAAATTTGGTGGTAAATGAAAATAGTTTTCCAATTTTTGAATACTTAACAATTATGAAATAGATGTAACTTTCGAAGAAATAGGAATTCTTAAAATTATAAAGAGAGATAATAACTTTTACGTATTAATTAGGGAAAAATAAATACCGATTATTAAATTAGCAATTCTTTAAATAAATAGTGGGTCTCGTTGTTTCTATGGTTACTTCTTGAACGTTAAAGTCTTCTCTGTACATCGGAGTATGTACTTCATTTAATCAATGTTATTGGTGTATTCATACCACACTCTTTGGCTATACCCATGAATTATCTAGTAATAAGTCTTTCACAATGAGACCCACCTATATAATAGTGGTATATAATCATGAAAGTTAGCTAGGTAGCTGACCCTAGTAGTTGAAGGAGGGGTGGTTATAATTCCCCATTCCACTGGACTAAATATTGAAAGAATGACTATCATATAAGCTTTGGTCAATGAACTCATGTGCATCAATTAAATATTCCTTTTGGGCAAGTTACCAATAGCTCAATTTCAGATGCACCCAATGAATTTGGAACAATTTCGCATCCAACGAATTCGCGGATCCAGGGCGTGACAATTTGAATTAGCATATCTAAATATATATTTTTGATCATGATCTTTTCAGAAACACTCTTTTTCAAAGTGTTACTTTCCAAATTTTACAAATTAGAATGTTTAAATGCGATTTCCAACAGTATAAAAATTTTGATGTAATTAATCTATCAATAACTTTAAAAATTAACGATTGTGCGTGTTTTACAGCATTAAAAAGAAGTTAAGGATACAAGTTGGGCCTATAGATATAAGATGTTTAAGAAATATCATGGTTAAAAGAAGTAAGGATGCCAACGAGTTATACAAGAAATTGATAAGCTTTAGAGTAAGCATTTGCTCTAATCCCCCCCCCCCCCCCCCCCCCCCCCGCTTCTTTTTAGTTAGCTATATGGTATACAGTTGGCTTTGCTAAACAAATACCCTCCTGAGGTTTTGTTCCGTCTTACAATTTTGTAAGTCTGTCAAGCTCTATCCAAAAAAAGGCTGGCGTCATCAAAATATTTTCATGAAAATCCGAAAATACCCCCTAGTTACTGTCATGGTTATTTGTAAGATAAAATTACCCTTGAATCTATTTATAATATTTTTCATACCATAAGGATGTAATTTTAACATTATTTAAATTACACATAATAAATTTAAATATATTTTATTATTAATAAAATTTCATAAATACTTAATAATCTTTAAATTTAAATAAATATTAAATTCATCTCTTACATAAAATAGCTTTTATAATTTTAGATTACATAATGATTAGTGCTACCAAAATAATAGTTATAATTAAAGTAATTGAATTATATTAAGTTGAAATTACTTATTAATTAAGAAATAAAATATTAAAAAATAAAATTAAAATCTATTATCTTATATAACCATAATTTTAATAATTTTAAATTATATATTCTATAATATTAAAATAAAAAAAATCTAAAATAATATAATTAAATTTAATTGAATTTATTTATTAATAAAAATGAAAAATGAAAAAAAATTAATATCTAAAATTTTAAAAAATATTAAATAGTGAAAAATATCTAAAATAATTTATATTCATAATTTAATTGATTTAATTATATTAAATGAAAAATATATTTATTAATTGAATTACATATTATATAATATTAAAATAATAAACATATTGAAATAATGTAACCAAATGAATTATTAAAATAATAATCATATCTAAAACAAATAAATTATTTAAATAACTAATATATCTAATTAAAAATAAGATAAAAAAATTTAAAATACTTTATTAATTTAGAATAAATAGGGAAAAGTTATATATTTTAATTAAGTTTTTAATTAATTAATAAATATAAATATTATATTCTAAACATACACCCCACCCCCACCCCCACCCCTCCTTTGTTCGCCGACCATGGTTGGTCGGTGGCGGCTGCCCATGGCAGTAGCCGCGACATGGCCGCTGCTATGCTGCCATGGTGGTTGCCATGGCCAGATCTGGCCAGTAGGGGGGCGCAGAGGTTTGCGGTGGGTGGGGGTGGGATGTGGTTGTATATGTGTATGTATATACTATATATATGTGTATTATATATATTAAGTATAAATATAAATATATATGTATATGTATATATATTAACTAATATATATGATATTGTATTATATATGCATATATACATATATATATATAATTATTCAATTATTTTATAATTTATATTTTTTATTAATAATTTTAGTGTATTTTTGTAATTTTATTACCTGAGGTTACTTTTTTTATTTTCATAAAACTTCATGGGTGTTTTTGTTATTTCATAATGTTAAGGTTATATTACTCTTTATGCATTTTTTTATTTTTTTTCCTTTTTTCTAATATATTCAGCCAAGGATAATATAATCATTTTACAAAAAATCGTTTGACTTAACGGTTGACTGTCAGCCTCAGAGGGGTATTTGTAATTTTGTGAAACTGTTGGACCTTGTTGTAAATAGAACAAACCTCAGGGGGTTATATGTAATTAACCCCAATTATAATGTATAATCAGCAATGCATCACAATATATGGTGCTCAATATTTGTTTATTTCAACAACATGACTTACATTACCACGCCTGCACTAATTTGTATGCAAATTTTCATTGTAATAATGCAAAAATCGCATTTTTAATCATTTTATGTCTATATCTCTCCTAAATATTTATTTCAATATAGTGCCTCCTGGGGATTACTTTTTATCTCTCTCACGCGAACTACATCTTGAAAACCAATTCTATGATTCTAAATACGGGTGTCAAGTCTAGATCTATCTACATAAAAAAAATAAAAAAAAATCACATATTCTAGATTTTTATGCTATTTAGTTATTTTTTGAGGATAAATCAGTAATTTATTTTAGAGTTTTGACACTGTCAGCTATTTTACTAACGACAGATAACTATTTTACTAACGACAGATAACTTTGAGGAAGGGGTGTGTAGATTTTGAAAATGTAGGAAGTATTTGATGCATTACCCTATAGTACAGGGGGTAAAATGAATTTAACCCTCAACTTTTTTGTCTCGCTCACAACACTGTTGATTAGAAAAATATTTTGAATATATTTGTAACTTTTGTATATATCAAAGCATAAATTATTTATTAATTTGTATAATATTATATTTTTCTAATAAAGTTTTTGTTATGGGAGGTTTTTCGTTAGAGAAGTTAATATTTCTCTGACAGAAATTTTGGTTTTTCCATTGGCTATATTCATCAAAAAAGCCTTTTTTTTTTTTTTTCTTCTTCCGACAGTGATAGTATTTAACTAATAGACAAGCACTACAAAAAAATATAATATTAATGATAAAATAATAAGTGGCAAAGTAAAAATTATCACTAATGACATATATTAAGTGACAATAGCTTTTATGTTTTCACTATTGATAATTTTTAAGTGACAATAATTTTTATTTTGCCACAATATGACTCAATAGTAACAAAAATTAATGTTTTAAATTGTCAACATCAATAATTAGTGACACCCCTATGGTGACAACCTAGTAAAAATAAATATTGTTACTATAATTTGTGACAATATTTTCATCATATATGTGTCACTAATTATCTACGGTGACAACTTAAATATTATTTTTGTCACCATTTAATTTTTAAAAATCATTAAGGCGACAAAACTAAATCTTTTTATAACCTAATATACATAATTTGTCGAATTTTTGCATTGTCACTTTTCTTTTTTTTCCTTGCAGTGAAATCATATATTATTTTTTTAATTATAATTTTGGATTAATATTGTTTATAGATGCTAATATAAATGTTCACATGTAAGTGATAAATATAATTAAAGAAAAATTAGTGACAACAAAGCAAGTGACAATGCAAAAATTCGACAAATTATGTATATTAGGTTATAAAAAGATTTAGTTTTGTCGCCTTAATGATTTTTACAAATTAAATGGTGACAAAAATAATATTTAAGTTGTCACCGTAGATAATTAGTGACACATATATGATGAAAATATTGTCACAAATTATAGTAACAATATTTATTTTTACTAGGTTGTCACCATAGGGGTGTCACTAATTATTGATGTTGACAATTTAAAACATTAATTTTTGTTACTATTGAGTCATATGGTGGCAAAATAAAACTTATTGTCACTTAAAAATTATCAATAGTGAAAACATAAAAGCTATTGTCACTTAATATATGTCATTAGTGATAATTTTTACTTTGCCACTTATTATTTTATCATTAATATTATATTTTTTTGTAGTGCTTGTCTATTAGTTAAATACTATCACTGTCGGAAGAAGAAAAAAAAAAAGAAGGCTTTTTTGATGAATATCGCCAATGGAAAAACCAAAATTTCTGTCAGAGAAATATTAACTTCTCTAACGAAAAACCTCCCATAACAAAAACTTTATTAGAAAAATATAATATTATACAAATTAATAAATAATTTATGCTTTGATATATACAAAAGTTACAAATATATTCAAAATATTTTTCTAATCAACAGTGTTGTGAGCGAGACAAAAAAGTTGAGGGTTAAATTCATTTTACCCCCTGTACTATAGGGTAATGCATCAAATACCTCCTACATTTTCAAAATCTACACACCCCTTCCTCAAAGTTATCTGTCGTTAGTAAAATAGCTGACGGTGTCAAAACTCTAAAATAAATTACTGATTTATCCTCAGAAAATAACTAAATAACATAAAACCCAGAATATGTGATTTTTTTATTTTTTTTTTATGTAGACAGATCTAGACTTGACACCTGTATTATCAAAACCTTTAAATATCCTACTCAAACTTCTTTGTCATTAGAAAAGTAATGATTGTTTGGTTAATATAGCACTAAAATTATCTTCTCTTCATATATATGATCATTGAAAAATTTTATTGCCAAAATACCCATGTGATTTACTATATAATGCTCAAGTTTCTTACTTCAATTTTGTTACTTTCATTTTAGAACCTAAAGCATATTCTAACTCCTAATCCAACAAAAACATTAAATCATTTCATTTTTTTTACAAGAACATTAAACAACTCCATTCTAATACAGGACGTATAGACCAACAAAATAGATGCTGCTTTTGCTGAAAATTAAACAGCCATGTATCCTATGTTTTTATTCTATTTAGTTATTTTATAAAGTTAAATCAGTAATTTATTATAGAGTTTTGACACCGTCAGTTATTTTACTAACGGCAGATGATTTTGAGGGAGGTTTTTGAAGGTTTCAAAAGTATAAGGGGAGTATTTGATATATACCACATAGTACAGGAGATAAAATGAATTAAACCCAAAAGTTAATTAAGCTTTAATCTAATTGACAAGAATACTTTTTACATACAAATAGTTCCTAGTGCGGCGTGCCTTCTTTGAATTAGCCATGTGGCCATTCTATATAACTACTTTTGGAAAATGGAGTAATTTTTCGCTCTAAAAGCGCAACATTTCAACGGCCAAAATTGTTTTCTTGCGCCAAAATTTTATTTATTTAGTTTATCTTGCCATTATATCTACTCTTGCATCTCCAATTCATGTATATCGTATAGCATAGGCTTGTTTGATTGTATTTTCTAAAAATGTTTCCAACTCGCAAAATAATACCAAATATGGTGATATATTCCTCTATTTTACCTTTCAAAATATATGTGGAGATTTTTATAATGAGGTCCTCTCATCTACCTACGTATCCAATAAAAGGATCAGATCATAACATAGCTCAAACTAAACATTATTTTTAGGGGGTGTAGTATATAATTTATACTCATGCAGGCCAAGAATAAATGCAGTTTAGGCTCGTATTTTAAGAAGCATATTTAACTTGAATAGACATTTTATGCTCATATTAAGGAGCTCACTTGAATTTGATTGTCATTTTTTATTCATGACAAGGAGTCCACTTGAGTTTGACTTGACAGACAATTTACACTCTTATTAAAGAGTACCTGAGGAGACTTTAATTTGATAATTCTAGACAATTTATGCTTATATTTGGGAGCATTATTGACAGTTTAAGCTCTTATCAAGGAGTATTTGGGAAGACTTTAAATTAAAAATTTTAGATAGTTTATGCTAATATATCAGAGCATTTTTTACGGTGTAGGCTCTTATCAAGGACTACTTAGAATTTGGAGGCTTCAACTTTAGACTTGAAGAATCGAAGACTCGAAATTTTGATTCTTGGACTTTGGAGACTTGAGCTTAGATATGAAGACTTGGCGACTTGAGTTTTTATTTGGAGACTTAAGACTTGAGTCGAGGATTTGAAGACTTGAGTCATAGATTTGGAGACTTATAGTCATGAGTATTAAATTTGGGGATTTAGAGATTCGAGCATTAAATTTCAAGACTTTAATTTGAGAATTTTAGATAAGTTATGCTTATATCTAGGAGCATTATTAACAATTTAGGCTTTTATCAAAAGCACATGGAATTTGAAAATAAAGTTACATAACCTCTAACATCTTCATCAGTGACAACATCGCTTGAATTTTCTTGATCATAAAAAATCATGCTCATTTTAATATTATGGGTGTGAGTTGCCGAATCTTCAAAATTTTTTGGTTTGATTTGTTGAATTATAGAGCAAAGGCTCCAATGCATTCGTCAAATACTCATCTCAATTGTTGAAACCTCCAACAATTGATCTTTGCAATTAAGGCTCAAATTTCTCCAGCGATTGATGTACATGTTATTCTTTCCACTGACGAGAGTTGGTGAGTTGAATCATGTTGATTGTCCTTCGAATGCTGTAGAAACGATTGAGAAACTCTTGTTCCAGTTGCCCTAACTATTGATGGAGCCAACTTCCAAGTCAATATACCAATAAAAAGTATTGCACTTTAATGATTGAACAAACTGCTTGACTAAATGATTTCCATATGTCCTAGCATATTATTACAAGTCTTAATAAAATGAGCTCCGTGTTGCTTTGGTTGCCCTTGCCATCAAATTGCTGAAACTTCAAGGGTTGGTATCTAATTGGCACCTTCAAATCATCAATTCTTTGAGTATAAGACTTAGAATAAGTCATAAATGGCTTAGAACTTCTCTCAAGCTTGTCTTTGATAGTCCTCGTAATAAATTCCTTCAATGGATCGATGGGAATTTGTCCATTAGCGGAAACTTGTAGTTCTTTTATTGCAGTCTCTTCATTTTTGGCTAACTGTCTCCTTGTGGATCTTTCGCCTTAGTTATGAACCTCAACTTGTTCTCCTACCATGCGACTAGCATCAACATTATCCACTTTGTTTATCAACTTGGGATCTAAGAGTTTTGCTCTTGGACATGCTACGTGGGTCCTTCAATGGTTCTCATCAAATTTGCAATTTATTCCTCTAAAATTTTAGTACTTGTTACCGTCACTAGTGCCATGCTTGAGGAATTTAGTAGTAAGCGAGGAGGAATGTTGTTGATTCTTTCTTCGATTTTCCACCATCTTCATTGGTATTAATAAGATGTTGCAATGCCTTTTCCACACCAAGTGAATGAGCCACTTCCAAAGATGATTGCAACTTTTTGGACATACTTCTTGTGGTGACACCAACACTTCTTGTTCTAGTACTTGAGGAATTGCAGGTCGTAATTTTCAATGATGCAGTCTTCTTGGTGATCATTTGACACTTCAATTTTTTATGAAAGGAAAAGATAAGAGGTAGAGGTTTTCCCAATGGTCATGCTAGAAATTTGTAGTGCAAATATCTTTGTCTAAAAAATTAAAATTACAAGAAAAGAAAATTTGTAGAAATAAAATAAAACTTAAACTTATCAATTATGGATTCAATTTCTAATCTAATCTTTTGATTTTTTTTTTCTTCCGAAGATGATCTTAAATTTGATGAGCTTTGCAATGAATACCTTGAACACTGTAGATCTTCTTGAATTTGCTCGAGAGAATTACCTTCAAAGTTTCTCTTGCTTGCTATGACTTGTATTGTTGCTGTGTAGAACGAACTTTGATCACCTCTTTATATAGATGTTTAGTGGGAGACTCTTAGATGAACTTGGAACTTTTTGACAATTATCTTTTTGATAAGATAATATCAAGTGTCAAGATATGCCACGTGTCGTAACTTGGTTAGCTCGAGATTGCCAAGCTGCAGCCTGCACCACTTGATTTGATTGGTTGGGACACTTCATCTTAATATTTTTTGATATTTGATTTGTGCTCAAAACAAATACTAGGTTATTAATTAAAATTAACTATTTATCTTTTGAAATTAAATTTAATAAATTTCAAGATCTAAATAGAAAATTTTAAATTAATAATTAACATATTATTTTACACATATCATCACTTTTCAATTGGCCAAAATTAATATGTCTACAATCATATCATTACTCTTGAAAAAGATTCATTTTAAGAAGTTAACTTTTACTTTTGACACTCAAAGGAAAATAAATATAATAGATTTAGGATAGATATAGTATATTTTCAGGGATTTAATATATTTTACACAAATGTAATTGCGTGTATTATGTGAACGATATATGTTGGATGAGACAGAATTTAATTTATCATAAAATGTCTTTTCTGATATTCGATGTGATTAACCATAATGCTATTTGGAGTGGGACGTTTGCGAAAGGATGGTCTCTTATGTTATTGAACTTGGCTACCAACCTGGGCTACAATAAACACATATTGTAGATCCGTGTTAGCTCGTAGGTTTGCAAATACATTGACTAATTTGTCCAAAACAACCCAAAGATGAAGCCCCATTGAAGTCGAGTTTTCTATTCTCATGCTTGGTCGAAGTCGATCAACTTGATATGAAATCATTTAAAAATTTTTGGACTCATTGACATTAATATTAATGCCAATACTGAAACCCTCAAGGCTGAAGTTTGATTTGTTTTCAAGTCTTACTAACTTGATCTTGATTCTTGTACCTACTATCCACAAACTAATTGCTAATAACTTAAAGTTTTTATTTTTCGAGAATGAATTTTATTTTTTCAAACCATTGGTACTAATTAATCACCACCAACACGTTAAAGTACTGGTGCTTATTGTTGCATCGAAAGCTGTTGTTGCACCGACTTCTCATGAATATCGTACCAGCTTCTCAAATATAATTTATTTTCTCCTAAAAATTATTAAAAAAATTTAATCTTTTCAATCATAACAACAATCAAAATTATCTATATTTATATCTTTCTATTATTACTTAATTTACTATAAATTTATGTTTATACTTACTGATCATGTGAAACTAATAATCGAACAAAATTTATGTCCCAATTCAAAAAACATTTATAGTAATACTTATAGTTCTCCCTAAATAAAATTAAATATATCTTTATTTTTAACATATTCTCTTATCTTACTATCAGAGTACATTTTGTCAAAATATTTCTTAAAAAATATCCTAAACCAAAACCTAATATTCCCAGTCTCCAAAGAAATCATAAGTTCAATTGCAGTAAGAATAAGATATATATCCTCATTGCACTCTAAAACTGTATATAAATTTGTCAAAACCTTGAATCCCTTCCGAACAATGAAATTTCAGATTTAGCAAAGTGAAGTGCTAAAGCTCATAATTTTGCCCTTTTGATTTAATTCTGCATTAAACCAAAAAATGACTAAACAAATAAAAATAAAAAGAATTTGAATATAGTGATATATATATATTTATATATATAGATATAATCATGTGCACCATCATTAATAATCATGCAAGAGAACCTCTTTCAGCATAAAAGATGTATCTAATTGATACATACAACTCCATCATTAGATATAGTCAAGCAAGAATCTTACCAAAGAATAGTGCTTCAAAGTCAATAGCCCTTTTCTTAAACACTGCTATTCTTGTGGCATCACTATAATTCCATTGAGTGGTGTGGATATAGTCCTGTTTTAATGAAATTTCAAGTCAAATTTTATTTTATTAATACCCCCCCCCCCCAAACAAACAAAAATAAATTGAAAATAATTTTTCATGATTTATCCTATTCAATTTGATATAGCTCGGGTTATAGGGTCTCGACCTCAAACGGGTCCGCACAAGTATATTTAGGTCTCCAACCTGACCACAAGGGCACACGTTAGTTAGGCCAACTAAGATCGCCATCAGCTAAGGCCCTCCGATGCCTAAGTTAGTGAGTTGCTGAGGTGATCAAATGAGCTCAAAGTAAAGAGAAGAACTTAAATGAAAGTGAATAATGAGAACATGACTTGTAATTATGTGATTCCCTTTCTTTTATAGGCGGTGAGCTATAATTTCCTATACGGATTGAGGTGGTGCGATACTGTGCTTCAAATCCTTTCTTGATCAATAGTCCACTATCCGTGTCATAACCTAAACTGAGTCGGTTCATCCGCGCCACGACTCGACCCGAATAAAAAGACGTAGATCCAGTCTTGTTTTGGCATTTTATCTAAAGCCCAAGGGCAGAACGGTCTTTTCACCTATCTTCATTAATTATTACCATCATTAACTCTCCCATTTTCCAAGTGTGTTGGTTCTTTTCTCGTCTTTGGGGAATAAACCCATACACTTAGGGAAGTAGGCTTTGAGCATCTCCAGCCGTCCGATGGGGCGCTGTTAATCGCAGTCCTAGATGCCTCATCGGGAGATAAATTGTCACCTCCATACCTCTATCCATAACTTCATTTCATTTCTCCATCTCCTTATTACTTCAGCATGCCCAGCTATACCTCAAACCTTAATCATTTTAATCAAGACCTTGATCACAGGTCCTTGCCCCATTTCTTCTCTTTTCTTTCTTTAAATAACGATGGGTTCAAACTCGAGTTCCTCCTCTGAAAAACTCATGACCCCAATCGGTCAATGAAAGTAACTCCTCCTGCTCAAGTTTAGAGGATGTGACCTCTCTCCAATTTGTTCTATACATGGGCTCGACCTCGAGCTTGGTTCCTCTCACTTCGCAGGACCACGATCCTAAAGCTTGTCATTCCCCAAGGCGATTTTGCCTCCAGCTGATCCACCCTCTGCATTTGGGGATAAACTCGATTAGGACTCGAAGATAGCAAAGTATATACTAGCCACATCTCTAAAGTTAGCAATTCTGCACAAACTTGGATCTCTTGTAATCTTGAAGGTCAGGTCCAAGTTCTACATACCTCTAGATTATGAAATCATTTTTCTAAATAAATCAAATCGGATGCACCTACCCCCAAATGGTTGTGCTATATTTTCTATTGGTATATTAGAAGGGGGTCTGAGATTCCCAATTCCCAACCCTATTGAAAACATCTTACTAGGCTTAGATATCTATCCAACTCGAAGATTTAATTTGACTAAATTATTCGTGCATAAATGTCTCATCTTAATTGACGATTATCAAAAATATCAGAAAATGTTTCAAAATTGATATTAACTGAATTTAATATAAGTTCAAGATAAGGGCTCTAACCATATTTCGACTTGCGATCAATCCATAGATACCAATAGAAAATAAATAGGCACTCGAAATAAGTATATGTTCAAGCATCATTAACCAACTCCTTATCAATCTTGATTCATTTCAATCTCAACAATAATTCAATCGATTCGATTCAACATGGCTTGGGGAAGGGTTCTTCTTTACTTAACTAACCTAACAAAGAAATTATCTACTCTATTCGACTAGTTCCAGGTTCAAATTGCTTTTGTATTATAATATCCCACCTTGGGGTCGAACCTTCTTTCGTTCATTTTTGTCTCTTTATTCAATAACGACCTCAACCCTGTTCAGGGAGCATGGATTTTATTGCCTTCACCGTGAGACTCATGTGCAAATTCTTGGATAAAGTCCGAACTTCCTTGGGTCCTTGGAAGAAGTGGTTCATTTTCATTCAAGCTCTTGCCAATTGCCCATGGCGGTGCAGGTTGGATTGCAGGCACAATAAGCCTAAGGTCTCTGCGTCAGGTGAGGTCACATGGGGGGGAGAACTTTGTAGATTCCCTAACTGATCACCTTTTCAAGGTTGGGGAACTCTTGAAAGAGGAGGTCCTTAAGATAGCCGGCCTCTCGCAGGCCAACATTCAAGTTCACAGGACTCTCAACAACTGTTCTTGCTGCAATCAACCTACTTTCCCCCTTTTTATTCTTGCTACATATCTCTTTGATCTTGAGGTTTAATGCTTGTTTTTTTGGTTTTATTTCAGTCATGTCGAGTAAGAACCTGTAGATAATAAAAAAGATGAAGGATAAAAAAGAAGCCTTAATAGCAAAGGCCCAATCCTGCAGGCTCGCACCTGTCCCCTCATCCCCTAGCCATGCCTCGACCCCGAGCTAACCCTCTAGTGCGCCGATGAAGGTATGTGTGGTACTAGAATCCAAATATTTTCAAAAAAAAATTGAATAAAACTAGCCCCCACACATCCACAAGGATCTAGACATGCACAGGATTCAGATTTAGAAAGGGAAATACCTTGATGAAATCAAAAATCAAGGAGCAAGAGAAAACACCCTCCAACTCTTGAAGTTGTCTCTTCACTGGCGCAGCAAGAAGACCAACCGATTTCCACAAGTTAAACACCTCCTTTTGAGCTGAAAATTTTACTGCACTCCCTCAACACCTTGAGGATGCTACAGTCAAAATTTTTAGTTCAATCAAAACAAATAAGTCCTCCCAAAACTCAGTACAAATGGCTACCAGAAACTACTTCAACAAGAGCAATAGCAACCCAAACGTATTGCCTCTAATGATATAGTCCACACATGAAATGGATGGACCTTTTCTCCACAAAAATGGTTGAAGATAATTGTAGAGAGATGAAGGAAAGAAGGCCAAGTATTGATGAGGAGGATGAATGAGGTTGGAGAGATTTGTGGAGATTCTAACTATTAGATGCCCACTAACAAAGTTGTTGGAAGAATAATGCACACCTTGCACCATTGCTAGCTAACATCTTCAAGGAGAGGATATCACATGTCCATGCCAAGGTGGCCACAAACAATTAGTGTTAATGTGAATTTGAATGTCATTCGGAATTTGCATTTCATCAAATGAAATGTCTTCCAAATGAATTCTAATTCCATATTAAATGAACCCTTTATTTAAACTCTCTAATTTTAATTAAATTAAATCTTTTAATTTAATTAATAATCCTTTGACTTAACTTTTAAATCAAAGTACTTAATTCTTTAAGCTAGTCAAAATTAATTTAACTCTTAAATTAATTTGACCAATTGATAGTCACATGGCATCAATTAATTAATTTTTAATTAATTAATCTTGATTTAACTTCTAAATTAAATTGACCAATTTAACTCTAAATTGATCAAGCCAAAAATGACTTCAATTTTCACCTCCTTCAAATTCAATCAAGAGTGAATTTTCTAACACTTAGAAAATCCTCTTTTCTTCAATAGGTCATTCAACTTTGGCTTTTGTGTGTCACCCATTAGGTTGTACCGTTCATTGGACATGGGCTCACAGCTTCTTGTGACTTATGGAATATCAAATGTTTACATTAGTTTAAACTCCTTTAAATTAAGCAACTCAATTCAATTAATCTCATTAATTGAAGAGCACCCAATCTCCATGATTGATGTCCAACCTCAAGCCCATGGAGCCTAACTAATTGGCCGAAATGAATGCTCTTGGATAACTATTCTAACAGTACGCGCACCATGCAAATACAATCATTTTGTCTCCTATATCCATGAAAGAAACCTAGGGCAAGATATTAGTCGGCTCCTTAATATCCTTGAATCTATGCTTCTATTCTAAATATTCAATTCCCTTGGTAACCTCATCTTTGGAAACATCTTTCCAAATTATCACATCACCTTGCGCAAGGATTTCTTGGAATCGATCATTATAGAACGTATAGGTGATGCACTTTTCCCTCACAAAAGCAAGGAGTTGGATTCCATCTTAGATCTCACAAATCTCTATGTCTAGTAGCTCATGCCCAATCTCAACCTGAGTGGCCCGCTAAGTGACCAAGGAAGAGTCAAAGCATAAGGACCAAACATAAGGTTACCATGGATCCTCAGATCAAAGGACTAATAATATGTACTAGCGTAAGTTGGAAAACTTGCTACTACCAACTTGTTCTCTAACAAGCACCCACTAATATGCATCCATATCTCGTATGGGATTGCTCATGGAACGGAACAACATCCAACCCTTAGATTATGCATCGTTAGTGCAAGTCTATTTGAATCTTAGATGCCTTGTCTCATAAGATCCTATGACTTGGAAGATTTAAGATCACGACTGTGTAAGACTTATTCTATAATTACTATCCAATGCATAATCAAGTCCTGTAGTCTTATGTGATTTAAGGGCTTCATCCAAATGCTAGTGAAGTAAATAATGTGCATAATATAAAGATAGCCACATAATGAATATTATTTAATCAAGATTGTCTTACAAGGAAGTAGTTTACAAGACCAATCTAATTGGCTTGTGGGCACTATTCCAATAATATACTTTCCCTAAAGCCAATTCCCCACAGCCTTAAGGCCCATCTTCTCAAGATGTCCTTCAAAGACCGTTTGTATATAGGGGTTTAAACAGTAGTTCTACTATATTATATTCTAAGGCAACTATATCCTCTTAGTTGTCGCCTCTATCAATTGATATCACATATCAAATGATAATGCATTTACTGTATTTGGATCACTGATGAGATCTTGGCTCAAGTCCTAAGCTATCTTCCGAAGACAACCATGGGCTCATGCACACTAGGCACTACATCTAACTCTTGGATGAAGTTTTTCATCTAAACACCTTCCTTTGCAATTTTCAAAAACACAAATTATTTCACCTTAGGGGTAGAGTCACTGCACCACCATTGAGGCAAAATATGAATCTAGAAGTGGATTTTAGGTCATTTACATCGGATTGAAAATTAGAATCCGAAAACCCCTTGAGTTTCAATTCTCCATTGCTATATACCAAAAATAAATCCTTAGTCATTCCCAAGTACTTAAGGATTGCTTTAACAGCTATCCAGTAACTCTAACCAGGATTAGATTGGAACCTACTTATAACACTTAGCGAATGCGCTACATTCGATTTTGTACATTGAACTACATACATTATGCTTCCAATGGCAGATATCGTCTTCAGTCTTGAAGGCCATAGACTTGGAAAGAAGAATACCATGTCCCATGGAAAAGAATTCCCAAATGGATTCTTCCATACTAAACCTTTTTAGTATTTTAATCAATGTACTAAGTTTGGGAAAGCCCCAGCATCCTCCTCAATCTATATCTATAAATACATATTCCTAATACGCAGGATACTTCTCCTAAATCCTTCTTAGATAATTATGTAGATGACCATGCTTTAGTGCATTCTAACATTCCCACTTCATTCCTAATGAGAAAGATGCCATCGACATAAAACACAATAAACTACACACTACTCCCAATAGCCTTCATATACACACATGGTTCATATACATTTTTAACAAAGCCAAACGATTTGACTTTCTAATCAAAATATATGTTCCAATTTTAGGATGGTTGTTTGAGTCCACAAATGGATCTCTGAAGTTTGCAAACCTTTTGCTCACTCCCCTCGGATGTAAAACCTTGTGGTTGCTCTATATAAATTTCTTCTTCAATGTCTCCATTGCGGAAAGTAGTTTTCACATCCATTTGCCATGTCTCATAGTCATAATATGCACCTATAGCAAGTAGAACCCAAATGGACTTAGGCATTGCGACCGGTGAAAAAAGTTTCCTCAAAATTGATACAAGGTCTTTTAGTGTAACCTTTGGCCACTAGTCGCGCCTTAAAGATCACTACCTCTCCATTTAACTCCTAGCTTTTGCGTATAGATCCACTTGCAACCAATGGAAACTATTCTCTTCGGTGGATCTATCAAAGTCCATACTATGTTGGAGTACATAGAGTCCATTTCAGATCTCATGGTGTTAAGTCAATGTCTCGAGTCTATGTCCAACATAACTTTCTCTTATGTCTTCGGATCACTATCTGATTGGCCCATCTCATGAAGGAATTCGAACTTTTTGGGTTGCTTCTTGATCCAGTCCGACCTTTTCAGAGGTTGTGTGTAAAACTCTTTGATATTTATTTATTTCTACCATTTGTCGGATATGATGATCATCTTGAACTTCATCAAGTTCAAAACAACACCATTTCTTTCCAATAGAAAAATCCTTTTCCAAAAAGGTGGCATTCCTCGAAATAAAACACCGCTTATTCTTATGGATCATAGAAGTAATAACCCATAACTCTCTTGGGTATCCCACAAAATTGCACAAGGTGTATCTACTATCCAACTTGTCCCCCATTATATGTCTCACGTAAGCAGGAGACCTCCAAACCCTTAGGAAGTAGTAAGAGGGTGCTTTGCTATACCATATCTCATGCGGCATTTTTGGCACCAACTTTGAAGGTACTACATTTAGTAACTTCGCAGCCGTTTCTAAGGCGTATCCCCAAAAGGATATGGGCACATTGAAAAAGCTTATCATGGAATGTACCATGTCTAACAAAATACGATTTCTCCTTTTGGCTACTCTATTATTTTGGGGTGCATCCATTGAGAGAGAATCTCATTGTCCTTTAAATAATTGAAGAATTCGGTACTTAATTATTCTCTCCTTCGATCTGATCGAATAAATTTAATACTAAGTGCCAAATGCTTTTCCACTTCATTCCTATACACTTTTAACTTTTCAAAGGTTTCGGACTTCTACTTCATAAGATAAACATGTCCGAACCAACTATAATCATCGGTGAAGGTGATGAAGTAGGAATAGCCTTCTCTCGCATTAACTCTTAGTGGGTTACAAAAATCTGCATGGATTAAATCCAAAGGACTTGTGGAGCGCTCCAATTGTCCTACAAAAGGAATCTTTGTCATTTTTCCCTTCAAACAAGATTCACAAATATAAAGGTCCTCAATGACACTAACTTTTAGTGCTTTAAGAACTTCAAACTTGTTCATCTTATTTTTAGAGATATGCCCAAGTCTTGCATGCTAAAGAATGGCATCTTCTTAGATATCTAACTTTCTTACTTCGTTGAAATTGCATTAGTTATGGTTGAGAATCCAATGTGTACAATCCTTTGTCAAGTATACCATAAGTAACTAAAGAACCCGTTCTTTAATGCCTTCAATTTTCTATTTGACATAGAAGGATCAAATCCTTCACTATCCAAAACAGGAATTGAAATAATGTTCTCAATAATATATGGTACATTATAACAAAGGTTCGATACAAGTATGAAATTCCTTATGTCTAACTTATTATACGCCTTTGGCTTTGACCACAACTCTTACTTCTTAGCCAAGGCTGTGGGTCATATCCACGTCACTTAGATTTATTTTTCTTCCTATTCTTTGTAACAACTTACAAAGATAAGAACCACATGCGATATCATATACCCATGGAAAGAATTTTTCCTTAAATGCACTTCAATAAAGTACAAACCCTCACTGAGGGTTGCAAGGTATTCGTTGCAATACTGCTTCTAATGGCCTATTTCGCCAAAGTAGAAAAAATTAATATTGACTATTTCCTCTATGATCTTCTTGACTCCACCGGATGCCTTTAATAGATGTTTTCCTTAGGAGGAAGAACTTTTCCTTGTTTCACCTCCCTTTATAGCACCTCTAGGGCTTATAGACTTCGAAGAGGAAACAGGTGTCAAAGGTTTGCCTTGTCATGGTAGTCTCCCTTCTAGATCAACACTTTCATCAATAAAACTCTACAAGGATGAGAGGATCAAATCCTCATGAAGATCATTGTCCATCACTACATCCAAGTTGAAAAGCTTCTCCAAGCTTAATCATATTTAGACCATAGTCGATGACACATGACTTCGCATCCATCCTAGCTTGCAAAAATCTCCTTTGACAATATGAACTTCTCATACCTCACTCGCTTTATAACTCTTGTAAACTTTAACCAATGTACTATTCATATATCCTTGAGACTTTTTTAAGTTTTGTAGATTCTTTCATCAGATTAAGGGATAGGATGATCCTAAACTCAATTCGTGAACTTTTTACATATCTCTTAATCTACAGTAATCCCCATGGGATTAGGAGCACCTTGATGTAGGACATATATTTGCTTCTAGGAATCTAGAACGATTTTTGAGGTTAAGTCAATAGTGGAAGTTAGGCCTGATTGGTTTATTGATTTTTGAAATAACGTTGAGTGGTTTATTAGCCAATTTTGAGATTTCACAAATCCTCATAGGCGAAAAAGAGAATATAAGCATGTGATTGAAATTGCTATTGAAAACATGTTCATGGTCTTTCAAGCATATTTCTCTCCTACTATTTATCAAATCCTTCACCCCCTCGAAGAATTTGTGAATCTCATTTTCTAGTGAGAATCAAGATCCTAAGGACTTGTAAGTGAACCCACGACTCGTGAGACATCCACAAACAATCAAAAGGTAAGCAACTTTTGCTAATTGTATCTCATACAACTCTTGATATATTTTGCCTCACTTTTTATGTAGACCCATGACATGTGAGACATCCACATTACTAGGTGTTAAGTCGAACCTACCAAGCAAACTTTGACACGAGATGGGCCCACGACATCCCACGACTTGTGTGCCAATGCATGGGCGTTCTCAAATCAAAGGTAAATCTCATGCTAAGTATATGGGCACAACTTTCCACTATAAGTGTGACCCACCACTCATGAGACATCACACAAATAATGGTAGCATTGTCATACCATATATTATTGGCAGAAGGCACGGATTAATTAAAACTCCTTTTAATTGATCCATTTTGACTTAATATTTGAAAGTACTTAGACATTTCAAGTTGAGGCTTTTTGCTTGCATAGATCTCATCATTTTATCTTTTTATTTAGGTTCTCTATATCCTAATCATGCATCTCATACATTAATAGGATATGAAAAAGCATAAATAAGTAAATGCTCCTAGCATACTCCTTAGGTGGGATGACCATGAGCCTAACCAGGTGATGCACTTAGAGCTATAGGTGCACCACTTAGTTGATTTTAAGTGGGTTGATTAAATCTAATTATTACATTAGTGTATCCCATACATTTATGGGTCTTCTTTGCTCCTTGTAACATTTACACGAGAAAGAAATCCAACTTCTAGTAATTCTACTCTCATAACATTTACAAGATAGAAATTAAGAGCTATGCAAGCCCCAATATAATACAATCATTTTCAACAACTTGAAACAAACAAAATCAATATTAAAGGCTCATGATCATCTCCATTCATTCATCATTCATTCAACACTAAGATGAACAATAAATAAATCAAAAATTGACATTCAATTCTATCAATTAAATGCTAATCATATTAATAAATAATTGGTCATGCAAAAACAAGCATAACACTTATGCATCATATTTTTGCCCCAATTGGAAATCAACTTTAACAAGTTTTAAAAGGAATCAAAAGTGTCCAACACATTTTTGAGACCTTGCATCCATTGTGTGGTGTTTCAAAATAAGTTTGGTCACTAAAGGAACCAAAAGAAAAGCTAAAAACTTATCCTAAACCCAACCTGGTGCTGTTGGCCAAGATTTGCACACTATTGGGCAACAACTCTTGGTCACTGCTCTGCTGTGTGCTGCCAAGTATCGACAGCTCCCCTATTTTTAGGGTCATGAGCGAGTCAAGCCTTTTTTGGCTCAACTTTTGTGCACCAAGAATTTTAGAAGAACTTCTAAACATCAAAACACACAACATGGACGAAAATTTTAGATTAAAACACCTTTCAAAACTAAAAATATCACATGCTCAATGATGCTTGAAAAACAAGTTTAAGCAAGAATCATATTCTTCAAAAATCTCCAATTATATCCAATCTTATTGGACCCAAAAATGACTAAAACAATTTAAGGCCATTCACAACATGTTATATCAATATATAATATCCACCAATGCCAAATCAAAATTCAACATTAGGTAAAACGAATTAAAAATATACCCATCACATGATTTAACAATTAAAGCACATAATAGCATGATTTAACCCATTAATCAAGGAGCCACAAACAAGATTATACATATGCTCTAATCCATCATACGAATTAAGTATATGGTGATATTGATCAATTCTTCATAAGAACAAATCATCCAAGCAAAATCCAAATCCATGCATGAATAAGGCTCCGATACCACTTGAAGGTATATGTGGCACAAGGATCCAAATATTTTAAAAAATAAATAAATAAAACTAGCCCACACACATCCACAAGGATCTATACATGCATAAGATTCAGATTTTGAGAGGGAAATACCTTGATGAAACCGAAAATCAAGGAGCAAGAGAAAATACCCTTCAACTCTTGAAACTATCTCCTCACTAGCACAGCAAGAACACCAACCGATTTTCCCAAGTTAAGCACCTCCTTTTAAGCTAAAAATTTTACTGCATTCCCTCAACACCTTCAAGATGCTACAGTCAAATTTTTTGGCTCAATCAGAATAAATAAGTCCTCACAGAACTCTATGCAAACGGCTGCCAAAAATTGCTTCAACAAGAGCAATAACAACCCAAACGTATTGCCTCTAATGATATACTCCACACACCTAATGGATGGACCTTTTCTCTACAAAAATGGTTGAATATAATTGTAGAGAAGTGAAGGAAAGAAGGCCAAGCATGGATGGGAAGGATGAAGGAGGTTGGAGACATTTGTGGAGATTCTAAACTTCTTTAGTTTAAATATTCACATTAGTTTAAACGCCTTTAAGCTAAGCGGCTTAATTCAATTAATCTCATTAATTGAAGAGTACACAATCTCCATGGTCGATTTCTAATCTCAAGCCCATGAAACCCAACTAATTGGCCGAAATAAAAGCTCTTAGAGAACCATTCTAGCATTAGTGTACCATGCAAATACGGTCCTTTCATCTCCTATCTCCATAAAAAAAAGCCTAGGGCAAGGTATTAGTCGGCCCCCTAATAACCTCGATTCTATGCTTCTATTCTCAATGTTTGATTCCTTTAGTGACCTCATCTTTGGAAACACCTTTCAAATTATCACATCACCTTGCGCAAAGATTTCTTGGAATCGATCATTATAGAACACATAGAAGATGCACTCAAGGAATTGGATTCCATCTTAGATCTCACAAACCTCCATGTCTAGTACGTTATGCCCAATCTCAGCACGAGTGGCTCGCTAAATGACCAAGGAAAAGTCAAAGCATAAGGACCAAATACGAGGTTACCATGGATCCTTAGGTCCAAAGACTAATGCGCTTGCGTGAGCTGGAAAACTTGCCACTTTGGCTATCTAGTGGATTCTCTAAGCGAGCTTTCAGTGCCTTGTTCTCTAACAAGCACCCACTAACATGCATCCATTGCTCAAAGAATGGAGCAACATCCAACCCTTGGATTTATGCATCGTTAGTACAAGTCTATCCGGATTTTAGATGCCTTATCTCGTAAGATCCTATAACATAAAAGATTTAAAATCACGATCGTGTAAGACTTATTCCATGATCACCATCCAATGCGTAATCAAGTCCTATAATCTTATGTGATCTAAGAAGCATCATCCAAATGCCAGTGAAGTAAACAATTAACATAAGATGAATATGGCCATATAATGACTATCCTTCAATTAAGATTGTCTTATAAAGAAATAGTTTACAAAACCAATCTAATTGGCTTGCGGGGTACTATTCCAACAGCCGGTTCCGCTAGTCGAGGTTGAATAGCCTGTGCAGCTGATGTAAGTCCCTAGGGTCAGGATCAGTTTGTCTGACACAAAGCCCAAACCAACCCTTACTGCCACGGAGACCTCAGAAGAATATGGGAAATAATGAAACCATGGCTCCAAGAGCAAGAGCCCGAAGCTCTCTTCCCCCAGCCATTCAAATAGGAGCCCCTCAGAGAAGTTTGGAAAATCCTCCAAGGAGGAGGGCTCGAGTGGGAGCCACTTAGAGAAAAGACCTCATGTTGATCCCAGTATTACACTAGCCTTCCCTTAAGATCTCGACGTCTATGCATGCTTCGAAATACTTTTAAACGATGTGCGTAAGGGTTAGAAGACTGTCAATTCCCAATTTATCGGTGAATCTTCGTATCCAGTACTGATCCTGAATTGGAAAAATATATATCAGAGCAGCATACTTCCATCCCAATTTGGGGAGACTTCATTCGAGCTCTACAAGAGGTGTCTGATGGCCCAAGATTAGGCTCTATTGGTTCCCATAAACTTTGCCAAGTTAAGGAAAACGAAGCCCACGCCATAATGTAGTTAAGCCTTAGTCATCATCATGAAGTTTACAAAAAAAAAAAGGAAATTTTTACATCTGTCAGAGCTCATGTCCTATGCTTTTTGCTTGGTTTTCAGGGGGTCACCTATATGTATTAGCTCACCCTCCAATATGCCTATTGGAGAAACTACTTTGTAACCCAGGACAATGAGGTTATAGAGCTCAAACTAGCTAAGGGTGAACTCAAGATAAGTCTAAAATCAACATAGGAATCCATAGATAGCAAGGCCCGCCTCCCATAAAGAGGAGCTAGTAAATCGAGATGAGAAGATCAAGGATCTGGAGTAGAAGCTATCAAAAACAAAGAATTCCTTGGCCTTAGAGAAAGAAGCATCATATATGGAAGTATGCTTGAAAGGTTGTGCAGAATTCAAGAGCTCCGTAGAGTTCAAGGAGCTCTTCCAGAAAGCCCAGACGGATAGGTCTTGAGTTTTTAAGAACTCCAGCACTTTTGCATCCCTGGTCGAGGAGAAGGCAGCTGAATACACCTTCATGGGCTTTATGAAGTGCTAAGCTCAAGTGAAAATGCTGAACAGGATCATGGAAGGGGTTGATCTAGAGCAATTAGATCCCACTAAGGATGCCAAACTGAAAGATTATCCAATCGATGACCTCACCAAAGAAGAAGAGCCTAAGGATGAGTTCACTGCCCTTGTTCAAGAAGAAGAGGTCAAGGTCCTTCAACCAGTAGTTGAAGAAGGTGAAGCCCCCTCTGAGGCTCCTACCATAGCGTCATAAGACCCCAAGGAGATATCATAGACTAAAGCTTAGCATAGTTAAACTCGAGCCTACTAACTTGTAAAATTTTTTGTGTAGTGGCTTGGGTTTGAGATCCCTTAATAAGTTATCTCAATATCGCGATCTCGAACCGCGATGCTAATGTAATCTATTTTTCCATATCAATGAAATGCACCAATTTGTTCAAAAATATCTGAGTTGCTTCACAAATTTTCAACAAATTTAAGGGTTCTTTCCCTCACAATTCACTCGACCCACATAGCCTTAATCGTTCCCGATATCTTGTAATGAAGCCTTATTAGGAATCAAGCTAATATCTCAACTCAAGTTCTGGTATGGGAACGCAATCTCGTGAACGAGTAACTCTAAGGTAGAGATCTCAATCCCGTTGACTTGGGATTATTCGTTAACTTGGGATTGCCTTGGAGTTTAGGATCTTGCTTAGAACCCATACAAGACCTCGATCTCATAGACTAGGGATCTTCTTGGAGTTTAGGATCTTGCTCAGATCCTATACAAGACCTCGATCCTATGGATTGGGGATTATCCTAGGGTTTAAGATCTTGCTCAGATCCTTCACAAAACCTCGATCCCATGGGCTTGGGATCGTCTTGGAGTTTAGGATCTTGCTCAAATTCCACACAAAGTCTCAATCCCATTAACTTGGGGTCTTCTTAGTATTTAGGATCTTGCATAGATCCCATACAAGATCTCGATCCCATTGACTTGCAATCTTCCTGGCGTTTAGGATCTTGTTCAGACCCTATACAAGACTTTGATCCCATTGTCTTGGGATCGTCGTTAAGGATCTTGCCCAGATCCTATATAAGACCCTAATCCCATTGATTTGGGATCATCTTAGCATCAAGGATCTTGTCCAAATCCAATACAAGACCCCGATTCCCTTAGCTTGGGATCGTCTTGGCGTTAAGGATCTTGTTCAGATCCTATACAAGACCCTGATCCTGTTGGCTTGGGATCATCTTGGCTTTATTTTTGTGGCTCGTTAAGAGGTTATATCGGAACGGAGTATTAATAACATTACACAGAGGGTAAATTATTTGAAGTAAGTAAAAGAAAATTCATATAATTGAAAATGCGTCTCAAAGGGTACTAGCTATACACTGGCTTTACAAAATTCATTTCGGCCTTAGACATAAAAACTTTTTAGGTTCTATACATTCCATGACCTCGATCACTCTTTTCATTTAGCATCCTCCAACCTGTATAACCCCTGTCTTGTTATCTTGACCACCTTGTACAGTCCTTCACAATTCAGGTCTAACTTCCCTACATGCTTTGAGACTTCAATCTTTTTTAGGACCTAGTCTCCCACCTAGAAGCTTTTCTATCGGACTTTCTGATTGTAGTACCTTGCCATGACATTTTTGTATTCTTGGATCTTGATATAGGTCTTGTCTCTATTTTCCTCAACCACCTCTAACTTGAACTCCCGGGCTTCATTGTTACTTTCAGGTTCATATTTCAAGACTCTTTGAGTGGGTTTTCCAATTTGGGCTGGGATCACAACTTCAACTCCGTACACTAAACAACATGGGATCTCTTTCATCGCCATTTTAGGGGTAGTGCAATGTGCCCACAAGACCCTTTGGAGCTCATCAACCCAACCTCCTTTTGCCTCATCCAAACGAGCTTTGGGGCTATTCAAAAGATCCCAATTTGTCACCTCTGTCCGTCCATTTGCTTTTGGGTCTCCCATGGATGTGAAATGCTGCTTGATTTGAAGCTCTTTACACCAACTTATAATTTTCTTCCCATTAAACTGAGTTCTATTATCGAAAATCAGGACTCGAGGAATTTTGAACCTGCATATAATATTTTTCGATATGAAGTTGATGACCTCTTTTTCGGTGACCTTCATTGAAACTTCTGCCTCAACCCGTTTGCTGAAGTATTCCACCGCCACAATCACATATCTCTTCTGACCTCTAACCAGCGGGAATAGGCCCAATATGTTGATCCCCCATGATCAAATGGACATGACACGGGGATCGGCTCCATTGGTACAGTCGACTGATAGGTAAGGTTGGCATGGATCTAGCATTTCTTATATTTTTTGACAAAGGTTATCGCGTCTTGATTTATGGTGGGCCAAAAGTAGCCTTGCTTGAGAGTCTTGAGAACCAAAGACCTCCCTCCAGAGTGATTCCCGCAACTTCCCTCATGGATCTCCCTCATCACATAATGAGCTCTCTCGGGCCCTAAGCATTTCAGCAACGGCCCTTCGATGGATCTCTTGTATAGTTCCCCGTTGACCATAGCGAACTAAATTGCCCTGAAGGCTAACCTTTTCGCTTCCCTTGGGTCCTCAAGCATGATCTCATCTGTCAAATACCGGATTAAATCATCATTCCAAGTCACCCTTACCTCCGTCTGCATTATCACCTCTTTCTCAGAGGTGTCACTTTCCAACTCGGAATGTTTGGCCACCAGCAAAGTTATTGACGCGTTTCAAGTTCCTTTGGTTGAACTCCTAAACTTAGCCAAAGCATCAACCCTTTCACTCTTTTTCCTTAAGATCTATTGTACCTAGCAAAACACAAACCCCGCCATGAGTTTCTCTACCTTTCTCAGGTATTCCGTCATAGATTTCTCTTGGGTCTCAAATGTTCCTTCAATTTGAAGCTACGAGCTGTGAATCAGTGTAAATATTTAGTTTTTCAATGTTCATGCGCTTTGCTATCTTCAACCTTATGATTATTGCCTCATACTCAACCTCATTGTTGGTGACCTCGAAGGCCAACTTTACTGCGAATGTGAGCTCAATAGACTTGGGTCCTTTAAAGAAAATCCCAGCTCCGCCAAATAATGACATGGAAGACCCATCAGCGTGCATCATTCAAGTTTCTTTGCTGGGTTTGGGGTCTTGTTCCACCATTTCGACCATAAAATCTACCTGGACTTATGCTTTTATGGAGCTTCTAATTTGATATTCCAGATCAAACTCCCCCAATTCTACTGTCCACTTGACCAGCCTTCCAGAGCATCCGGCTTAGCGAGGACCTATTTCAATGGATGGTTAGTCAAGATAATTATCTTATGAAATTGGAAATAAGGCCTCAATTTTCTCGCTGTCACCGTAAGAGCTAAAGCTAACTTTTTGACCCCCAAGTATCGACCCTCAGCTCCTTATAACACCTTGCTCACATAGTAGACCAACTTGTAAACTGAATTCTTCTCTCGAATTAACACTGAACTCACTGCATATTTTGAGGTTGCCAAGTACAAGTGTAGGGGCTCCCCAAAAATGGGTTTGACCAACAAAGGTGGTGAGTCCAAATATTAATATTCCTTGAGGTCTTGAAATGCTTTTTCACATTCTTTATCCCACTGGAAGTTCTTTACGTTACTCAAAATTGTAAAGAAAGGCAAGCTCTTATTCGTCGACCTCGAAATGAACCAATTTAAAGATGTAATTCTTCTAGTTAATTTCTGAACGTCCCTCACTGATTTAGGCAGGCTCATGTCAATTATTGCTTTAATCTTTCCAGGGTTAGCCTCTATCCCATGCTTGCTGACCAAATACCCCAGGAATTTTCCTCCTTTGACCTTGAAGGTACAACTTGCCGGGTTAAGCTTCATCCTATATTTCCTCATAACAGAAAAAGGCCTCTTCCAAAATGCGCCAAGTGATCGAGTTCATTCAAGCTCTTGACCAATATGTCATCCACATATACCTCCATGCTTGACCCAATCAGGTCCTTAAACATTTTGTTAACCAAGCTTTGGTAAGTTGCTTTGGCATTTTTTAATCCGAATGGCACGATGTTATAGCAAAATATCCTCCATTCGGTAGCAAAAGTTGTTTTATCTCTGTCCTTCTCTGCCATGAAAATTTAGTGGTACCCTTGGAAGGCATCCATTATGCTAAACAAAGCGTATCATGCTGTTGAATCTACTAGCACATCAATTCAAGGCAAGGGGTAGGGGTCTTTTGGGGATACCTTGTTCAGGTCTGAGTAATCTGTGCACATTCTCCACCTCCCCTCTGTCTTGAGCAAAACTACCACATTCGAGAGCCACTTTGTGAACTGGATCTCTACGACATATCCCGCCTCCAAAAGCTTGTTCACTTCTTTCTCTATGATCCGATTTTTCATTGCCCCGTGATTCTTCTTTTTCTGCTAGACAAATCTAACTTGGGGATCCACACGCAATTTGTGCACTATCACCTCGGGCTCTATCCCTTTGAAGCCTGATAGCTTTCAGGTAAAGACATCAATATTTTTTCTAAAAAATTTAATGGTTAAAAATTCCAGTTTCGAGGTCATATATGTCCCAATCCTTGTCACCTTGCTTGGGTCTCCTAGTACTAGCTCGATCTCTTTGAACCCTCTAGCTAGTTCTATTCTACACTCATCCACTTGCCTTTTTTTAATTTCTTCTTGGGGGTTCAATTTAGCAATATCTTCTACCGAGGTGATGATTGTTTTTTTCCCTCTCGACCCCGAACGCTCGATCTTGAGCCTCTTTTTCAGAGACACATGATGGCATTCTCTCACCTCTTTCTGATCGCATTAGACCTCTCATATCCCCCCTTTGTCATGAACTTTATTTTCAAGTGAAAAGTCGAGACCACCGCTTAGAATTTATTCAAATCAAGTCTTCCTAAGACCACATTATATCCAAATGGGGTATCAACTACTAAGAATTTTAGCATGAAAGTCCTCCTACAAAGTTCTATCCCTAAGGAAACTGAAAGGTCAATAGTCCCAACAGGGGTGACCTCAGCAGCTCCAAATCCCATTAGAGGTGTGTAAACTGGCATGATCTTCATGAGCGTGAGCTCTATCTTTTTTAAGACCTCCAAAAATATTATATCCATAGAATATTCATTATCCACCAAGACTTTGTGCAAAGAAAAATTAGCTATGTCCATAATAATGGCCATGGGTTCCTTTTGTGGTCCAACAACCCCCTAAGAGCCAGTTCATCAAAAGTGATTGCAGGCTGGTTAGCAATATTAAGTACTGGATTCATTTTTTCCTAACTTACTTGGTTCTTGATGGACCTGACATGTTTTTTCCTTGCACTGTGAGAGTCTCCTGAGGTTGGACCCCCCACTATCATGCATATGACCCCTCGCTGTAGCAAATTATCCTCCACAGGGTCATTTTCAACCTCCTTGCCCTTCTCCGAGCTATGGGGCCTACTTCGAGATTTGGATCGATTCCTTCTCCTCATATATTTCCCCTCGGGTTCTTGCCCTTTGGACCTGAATTCCTTAGCAATAAAATCCTTCACATATCCCTGTCTAATGAGCCGCTCCACTTCATCCTTGAGCTGAATACAATCCTCAATGTTGTGACCTCGATCTTTGCAGAAGTGGCAATACTTATTCGACTTCTGCCTTACTAGTGTATCTCGCATCTTCCGTGGCCACTGCAATATCTTTGTTCCCTCAATGGCCATAAGCACATGGGATCTTGTGGTGTTGAGTGAGGCATAATGGTTGTATTTTTAGGGTGGAAAGTGGTGACAATCTTTTTCAAATAAGGACTTATGAGGTCCCTGATCTCTTTCAGATCTTTGAGGAGTGTTTTTGGTCCACTCATGGTTCTTCATGGCATTGATCTCTTCCTTATGGATGTAATGTTGTGCTACCTCCATCAATTGCTCCATATCTTTAAGGGGCTCCCTAGCAAGAGCCGAAGCCAGGGGTCTTTTCTTGAGCCCATGAATGAGAATGCTAGTGATCATGCCAATGCGCAGGTCTTGCACCTCCAGCATTTCATTCTATTCATAAACCCCCTGAGGGTCTCATCCTCCCTCTGTCGTATAGTAAATAGATAAGTAGCAAACCTCTTGGACTAAATCTTACTAGCAAATCAATACAAAAACTTCCTTATGAGTTGATCATAAGACACTATTATTCCTGGGACCTGTTCCATAAACTATTCATGCACTTTCCTACTCAGTGTCATCACAAAGATTCTAGAGTTCATAGCATCTAATTATCCATGTAGGTTCATGATGTTTTCAGAAGACATGACATGTTCTTGTGGGTCCTTGGTCCCATCATATTTTGGAAGATCCGGGAGCTTAAAGTGTGAGGCTACTGACTCGGCTAATATTTCAGCAGAAAATGGCAAGTTCCTCTTCTGCAATATTGAGGTCCCTCTCTTCTTAAGTTCGTCTATTTTTTTGGTCAATTGTTTAACCTGGTCATTGATCTCATTGACCTCTTCCTTGGAAAATGATGGCTAGGGGTCTCTTAAGGATGAGGTCATCCCTGTTTAATGTCAGCGCCTCCAACCTTCAGGCTTCTTCTCTTCGATAAATGTTAGGCGGGTAACTTGGCCTACGGGCTACTTTACTTCCCACTTCATCAGAATCCTCCATCTCTTCACCTCTCGAGATCCTCAAGCCTTGCACTTCTTCAGCCAGTGTAGGACTCGACCTCTTTTCTCGAAACAAGGGTTGGTTAACCAGCATGGGGGCCACCTGGATGGGCGCCACCACCACTGCTCTACGTTCATGTACATCATAGAATTGCTAGATCATCTCAAAAACAACCATTCTAGATCATTCCTACTAATTTTCACTATTTAGGTTCCACTGGGGTCTTGTGCCAAAGTTCCCTGCCCCGTTTCAATTTGTGTACTTTGTGGCATGGCGATAGGGGGTGCGAGGGAAGTGGGTGATATTGGTTACGATGAGGATATAGGCGATAGGGATAGGAGTATCCATAGTTTTCCTGGAGTTCTATCCATTACTAACAGCTTACTCTCACAACCAATGAATCAAGTCGGAGTTCCCACAGACTGCGTTAACTGATGCAGCCCGAGTTTTAGGGTCTCGACCTCAAACTAAATTACCAAAATTAACACTGCCTGTGACCTCGACCTCGACTTGGGTCCGCACAAGTTATTAGGTCTCCGACCCAACACAAGAACACACGTTAAGCTAGTTGAGATCACTCCCAGTTAAGTCCCTCCGATGCTTAAGTTAGTGAGTTGCTGAGGTGATCAAATAAGCTCAAGGTAAAGAGAAGAGCTTAAATGAAAGTGAATAATGACAACATGACCTGGAATTATGTGATTCCGTTCCTTTTATAGGTGGTGAGCTATCCTTGCATGTACGGATCGAGGTGGCGTGTTACTGTACGTCATATCCTTTCTTGATCAACGGTCCACTATCCGGGTCATAACCTAAACTGGGTCGGGTTCTTCCCGTCACGACTTGACCCGAATAAAAAGAAGTAGATCCAGTCCTATTTGGGCAATTTATTTAAAGTCCAGGGGCAGAATGGTCTTTTCACCTGTCTTCATTAATTATTACCATCATAATTCAATATATATTATGAGTTATGCCTAAAAAGTGTAATAGTAAGATTATCTTAAGTGATATATAATGCTAAAATTTTCACTAATTGTTCATATTATTGTTCTATCACAATAATATATAACTTTACAAGTTTAGTAATGACATGAATTATATTTGAGCTGCTATTATTAACAAATAGTGGGATATGTATGATAAAAAAATATTATCATAAATTATGTTAAACATAAATTTAAAGTATATATCATTAACTATGTTAAACATAAATTTAGAGTATATATCATTCATGATAAGGAAATTAGGTGCGACACATTTATGAACTAATCATTTTTCGTGCTAAAAAGTTTGTTTAACAAGCACTTTGACTGATATTGTGATTAACTGTTTTTAGAAAGTATAATCATATACATTATAAAAAAACTAGAGCATTAATTACGATCAATTTGTAGCTGATGCTTAAAATTTATAGTTTCAACTACAAAATTATTTTAGTCATGAAATATTTCATAGTAAATGCTTTCGTAGCTAATTCTCGTTACAATGAATTTGTAGCTGACATTTTTTATTTATATATATATATATATAATTTTCTATAAATAGTGCATAACTAATCTTTTGGTGCTTTAAACATACAAGGTTTAATAATTAATTATTTTTATATTATAACTGAAAAAATTATATTTGTTACAAAAATTTATAGTTACAATTTTCGTAGCAAATACTTAATTTTTTCATGGTAATATGATTAAACAGAGCATTATACGTTTATATATAACAATTTCCTATAAAATATAATCATTTTAACAGGGTTTACTTCATTGATCGCCCTACTCCAGTTTAAAATAATTTTGCGAAAACTTCACCGAGTTGGTAAAAACGAGTTTAATTATAATCATTATTTATATTTTTCAAGGTAGAGGTTTAATTTTGATTTTTGAAAAAAAATTAAATTAACATTATTTAATTAGTTTATTCTCTTTAAGTTTCTTCATCTTCAAGGAACTCTAATAGCGCAGATGGAAAGATTTTGTAGCTTTAGATTATTCCCACCACAAATGAGATATAGATACGCCCGTGGCGTTGAATATTTACTGATGCACTTTTTTCGGCGCAAAGCTGAATATGTCCAATTTTAAACCAATTATTAATAAAGTAATTAAGATTAATATATCATATTGACGAAGATTATTGGAAAAATAAATTAAATTGCATTTGCAATATCCGAGGATCCTGACTTTTCAGTACTATAATAATAACTTTTGTGCGCAATTATTTAATTTTGATGTTTTTTTAAGGGGAAAAACACAGGAATATTATCAGCTTTTAGGACCAAATCTTCTTTGAGGTCAATTGGTTCATTAATTTTGCTTTTTTTTTTTTTAAAGCAAAGTTGTTCATTTATGAAATTTATATAAAATAGACTAGTATTCATACCTTGTGGTACATAAACTACAATAAGGAAAAACTAAGTTAATAATAAATATTAAATTGTAATATCAAAATCCTTATTATTAATTTTATATATTACATATATATATATATCAGGCAATCAATTGATCAATTGACTTTGCCTCTATACTTGTTAACGAATATTTAGTATACATGCGTTGTTATGTATGTAAATATAATATAATATATATATATCTATGTGTGTGTGTGTGTGTGTACTTTAGAGTTCAGACTGAATGCTGCCTGGAACATTGAAAGTGGGGGAGTAGGAATTAAAGTGCAAAAAGAAAATCCAAACCTAAAGGAACAAATCAAGAATTGCTTGGATCCCCTCACAAAGTATATCAAAAAATCCAAGAAACAATTGGTGGCGGAATGGAGAGGACCAACCCCCAAGAATTAACACATCCATCCATCTTTCCCATATTTTTTTTATATATATATTATGTAGAGAATTTTTTGATGAATTTTTTTTTTACATGCATCATATGTCAAAACATCCAATGGTAAAAATTAAAGCTATGTTGATTGTCAAATTTATATTGAACAACAGGGCAAAATTCACATTATTTATATTTTTGCATTAGTCAATTGACATGTACAAATTCATTAAATTTATATTGGCCGACCTGGTCATCAATATGATGCAATTCATATTATTTATTATTTTTATATCAGTCAGTTGATATGCACAAGTTCATTAATTAAGTTTATATTGCGCATATGTAAATTTATCGGCATAACATAATTCACATTATTTAATATTTATACATCCGTCAACCAACATATATAAATTCATTAAAATTATATTCTGCTAATGTAATTTGTCGATATGATGTAATTCGCATTAATTAATATTTTTACATGGATCAGCAGACATGTGAAAAGTTCTCCATTTTCATCATCTCATTGCTTCTTTTCCACGTTTTGCAGCAAGGGAAAGATTGACTGTTTGATGGATTCTGATACTCACTGTTTTATTTGTATTCTTGTCCTGTAAAAACCCAACAATTTATACAGAAATACCCTACCACTCTGCCCCAACAGTACCTATGAATGTATAAAACAGTACTCTGCAGAAAAATGAAGAAACTTGATCAATTCAGATTATATTATCGAATTAAAGCTCATATTTGTTTCTACTTTTAAAGAAGCAATAAGTATATTTGATTCGGCTCGAGTTCCACGGCTATGACCTCAATCCAAAATGTCCAATGTGTCCTTGATCGCAGCCAAGACCTTGACCCGGAACCACACAAGTGAATTTTGGGCTTCTAACCTGATCACAAGAAAACATGTTAGATTAGCTGAGATCGTCCTCAGCTAAGGCCCTCCGATACATAAGTTAGTGAGGTGATTAATTTAGTTCTAGTTCTAGATCAAGAGGAAACTTGATACAGATAGCTAATGATGATTGGATGTGTGACTTGACCTAGAACTATGCTCTTTATAGGCAGCACTCGGTCATTTCTGTACGGATGGTGCTGGCGCTATTCCACATGTGGGATCATTGGCTGATCTACGGTCAAGCATTCGAGTAGCGACCCGGTCCGGGTCGTGACCCGACCCACATAAAAATATGCGGATCCTATCCTGCAGGGGTATTTTTAATAATAAAAAGGGATAGGATGATCTTTCAACAGGCCCGCAGTGATAATTACCATCAATATTATTTGTATAAAAATATCAAGCCATAATTAATTCAAATAATCATTAATGTCTTAATTACAACTTTATACTTATGAATTGTTAGATTCTAACAGTGATCACTTGGATAAGACCACTGAAATCTTGAGTTGATAAGAAATATATGTAAAATAAGCAAAGTAAAAAAAAAAAAAAAAAAGTTAATAAACTTAATTAACAGCTTTAATAATTCCACGTCTTTGCACTCTTTCTTTGCATTCTAGTTATTGCTATAGTTGGAATAAAACCAATGCTAACTTATAGACTTACTGTTATTGTTATTAATCTCTGATACATTTTTCCAAGAATTTCATGGGTAAATACATATTTTGGGGATCGATTGATTAAAAATAAATAAATAAATGAGGCATGCCTGCAAATGATAGGCAATCAATGTAGCTAGTGGGGTGCATGCATGTGTGCACATGTTGAAATATGCACGTATGACCAGCTTTTGGCTGCCATAGAATAACTTCTTTTCCAGCTACGCACAGTCAAAAATTGATAGATAATTGTGACATGGACAATACTAGAGAGAGAGAGAGAGAGAGAGAGAGAGGGGGAAATGGGTCTAATTTCTTACGAGACCTAGTTTTAGATAAGGGTTATAAGAAAAATGAAAACTTTATATGATTTTATAATATTATTGTTCTTAAATTGACAGTACAACATTTAAATATATTATTAAAAATAAAATTTTATTTTAAAACGTCTCCATCCTTGTTGTAATCAAGAAGATAATAACAAGCCAGTTAAAAAAAGATAAGTGTGTAGAAGCCAATGGGTTAAGAAAATACGGATGGTTTATATGATTTTATATTTGAGGTTAGGAAATTAAATAGAGGTTGATGATTAATAACTGAATTTGCTTTGACAACTCATGATGGAATACTGTTACTCCTCTAGAACATCGCTGATAAATTACTAAAAGAGTGACCAATTTGTAAGTTTTGGCTAAAAAAATTATGTGTATTTATTGGTATTCTCTAAGGCAAGTTGATCATAGCTTAATTTCAAAATATATTTGATGGGTCTGGAGGTAATTTTTACGTCCATCAAGAATGCGAACCAGGGGCATTACTAATAATAAGGATATAAAGAGTTAAGTGGTATGCAAGACAAAGTGTTATGTATGTGAAAATCACTTCTTGAACCTACAGGACAAAGTTTTAACACATGTAAAGCCATATTTGAAATCCCAACACTTAGTAATTGATCTTGAACAGTATCATGCAATGACAAGGATGTCACATTGTGAAAGAGAGGTAATTGTGATGGTCCATCTCACATTTTCTTGAGGAAGTGATTAAGATTAAAACATGTGGTGACATCAATCCTTATTTTCCCTTTTGCGATGTGCCCTCCATACTCAAATCTACACGGATAAATTATTTAGTCCACTAAAATCTAGTGGATCAAAATATTTTAACTCAGTTCAAGAAGAAGATCAGAAAGGAAAAGAATATGATAGAATAAGCATGTTCGACCTACAAAGAGAAGAAATGGAACCTAATTGAAGCCTAACAATTTTCGTAAAGTACTTTTAAAATATTTTAAAACATGTAATGATTGTATTTACGATCTTACCACGATTGCTGGCATAAAGTTAGGCAATATTTATTTTTCAGATATCATAATTGTTTTTAGGACGCATTATTAGACAGTTTTCTTCATGTTAAAATTTGAGACCCGCTGAATATTTATTAAAATAAGAAAAGCTTATAATACTGTTCCTGCGCTGGAAGTTCTTCCAAATATTTGGATGAAAGTAAATTGATATCATAATTGACTTTGGATGAAATTTCATGATGCAGTAAAGATTCAGACAGACATGAATCTAAGGCTGATTCAGAAAACATAATTTGTTGATCTCGAGAAGAACGATGAAGTGGAGGTTGATAGACAAGATGGAACTAAAGAGAAAAATGTCTGGACAAACAGAAATTTAACCACATCGATCTGACAAAAAAAAAAAAAAAGAAACAAAAATCAGTGAAGAAACAGAAGTGACAGAAAGCTTCTTGATTCATGGTGTCCGGAATTAGAAGCAGCTTTACACTGCTCTATATACACAGCAAACTTATATGTTGGAAAATCCATGTGGGCACTCTTACTTTGAGCTTGGGAAGGGCAAAATTAATCATTTCTTAGAAATTCATAGGACAGCTTAAAATAAAATTAAAAAAAATTGTTTAATTATTATTTTGTCATACATCTATCTCACACACCTGAAAAACTTTTATATAGATCGAGAGTGTAAAAAACATAAAATAATTAGTATACTATAGTTTTATAATATATATACATATATATAATGAAATGATTTGATTTGAATTATTTAATGTTTTGCATTTACCGCACGCACATAAATGTTGTAAGGAAAAAAAATTATATATACTTAATGTGAAAAACATCAAACAGTGGGGAAAATATGGAATATGTTATTCCATGATACAGGTAAAATTTATATATATTATCTCTTTCAAATATTATACAAAAACTTTTTATATGAATCGAGCATAAAAATGTCATAATATTTGAACTTCAATTCAATACATTGTAAATTCCTTATTTGCTAAAATATCATAATTTGGATTGTTTAATTAATATCTGCACACACATTACTGATCATGATCATGCCACATTATTAAATTCAAATTATGATGTTAACGTGTTGTGTCGCAATCCACACTATTACGTGCTTTCACATCAGATATAGTATAAGAACTTTCTATGCTTACAGCCTCAGCCATGAATAAAATTAATTAAGATTATTGACAAGGATGAAACAAGTTTCTTTTTAATTTATACATCGGATTATTGTAACCCTATAACCCTAGTATTTGGGAGCTTTGGCTTGAAATTAACTAATGGCCTCAAAATAAATTTGCTTCTTAATTTTAGCGTGTGTTGATCATCTATAGTGTCAATGTAATAGTGATCATGCTAGCTAGCTTTTTCTAATTATATATATATATATATATATCATAGTAGTATTTATTAATTGTCAATTTACTTTTTCTAATCTGTGGGGTAAAGGGGGGAATAATTAGTTTCTCTACTATATTTTATTGAGAGTACTGCTGATATATTTAAAAGTAATAAACTGAAAATCTGTACAAGGGGCAGCCACCACCTTTACGGATCCAATGCAAGAAAGATCTGTTCCTCACTGTTTTAGATGTCTGGTGCAAAGCTGAGGTTCACAAGCTACAATTCATGAGATAAGATTCACAACTCATCTTTAGGTACAAAAGCGCCAAACATTCAAACTTTTGGCAAATAGTACATGTGAAATTGACATCTGATATATTGTAGAGATTTTAACTTTGGAGCAGCAATATTATGAGGAAAAAAGAAATATTAATCATCACTTATTAAGTGATACAAGATTTTGTTTTGTTGCAATGATAATTTTACAAAGTTAACATATAGTGATAATTAAAATTATTTTTAAATTATCATTATTAACAATTAATGAGAGATAATATACTGAAAACAAATATTTTGTAAAAAACCGAATAGTGTCATTAGGTTATCATCATACATAAATGTTGCTATTACTAATACCAACATTTTTAGCACATTTGATAAGTATATATGTTGAAAATTTAATAGTATAAAATAAATAAAAATACTTATTGACTTTTCTATATAATAATACTACAATTTTTTAATAATCTCAATATATTTGTTTAAATTTTTAAGCTAAATAAAAAGAAAAGGTTCTGAAGTGAAATTGAAGGAAAAGCTATTAGTAGAGAGAAGAGAAAATAAAACATCTTCCGTTTATCCTTTAAAATAGGATCAGTTTTATAAAGTTACTAAAAAACATACTAAGTAACTACTAATTATTAAGTATATCATGTTTTACCATAAAATACTAATTTTTATTACTCTTAATTAGCTATATATCATTGCGGCAAATTAAAAGTTATTATTAGTCAAACACATACATGTTATAATTAATGACAAAAGTTATTATTATTTAGTATATATCATTAGTAACAATATTTGTATCAGCAATATTCTCTTGCATAGGAAGCATTTGGATTTGCACCATCAGAAGCCTATTATTCAAAAAAGACTCCCCTCTTCAGTTTCACCACATATATTTCTCATCAGTCATCAACTTACCTTATCAGAAAAATTATGAGAGTGCAAATATTCTACTGAGAGATCAAGATTGACACTTTTTCTTGCTTTTCTGCACTTCACAGCAGACTGTTGAGATTATTTTAAAGGACCCTTTTCAACCAAAGGCTATTGCAAATAGATATCAGCTCCTGGGCTGCAAACTTAATTTCCACAGCAGAAATAAAAAAAGTGGTCTTCAAGAAGAGAATTATATAAGAATACATGTAGGTTGACGCAGGATTAAGCACACTAGGCTCATATGGCTAGAGAATCTCTTCTTCACACACAAAAAAACACACAATTACTTATCACTTTTGATTCTCAAATCATCAACAATCCCACAGAATAGTAATCAAGACTCTTCACATGTTGAACATTTCTTGTCAAAGTATATATGGAGTAAATTAAGCCAGACTGCCAACAACTGATTGCCAAACCCCCCAATGCCTTTTCAAATCTAGCTAGAGATACGCATGTGAGGCTAGCTTACAGCTAGAAACCATGACTTAGAGAAAGATAAAAATGGATACCACATGAAAGGGGAAGAAAGTATTTCCTTAGAGAGATACAAACCCTAGATAGGGTGATCATGAGGCCCTGTCAGAGTTTCTCAAATATTTCCTCCTCCATGAGGGTTATAACTATCATTCCAGGGAGAATGATAATTATATGGAAATGTGAGGTTAGAAGGCGTTTGATAGTATCCACCACCTCCGACGGCCCGTTGGCGTGGCGGCGCCATCATTCCCGCCGCTTGAGAGGTGGTGGCAGAGGGCTGAAGCCCATTGTAGGCATAGCGTAGCAAGTCGGCGTTGGCGGCTTCAAGCTCCTTCTGGAGACGCTCCACCTGTCTTTGTAGGAAAGTGATAGCCCCAACGCAGCCGTACACGGGGTCTCTGACGCGGGCCTCCGCCTCATAAGCTAAGGAATTCACGGCGTCCTCCCGCTGATGGGGCAGAAGCTCGTTGAGGAGCTTGGAAACGTTGCTCGCGCCGAAGATCTTGTGAACATTAGCAAACTTCTGGGGCTCTTCAGGGGGAAAGTAGGGCGCGAAGATGCAACCCGGCATGCATTTCCTCCTCAAGAACTTGCACGCTGCGCAAGGAGAGTTGTAGGAACTGGAGGAAGCCATTGAAGTATATATTACCTCTGCATCAAGAAAATCCAAGTAAATTCATTCATTAGCATAATTTTTTCTTGGTTGGACTTTTTCTCAGTTAGTTTGCTTAATCTCAATATTTCCTGGACTCTGCTGTTTCTTTCGGATCCCTTCATGGATTTTTATTAATTATAGTAAAACTCGTAATATCAAATCAAACGCTATAATATGTTCTGTTATTAATTGCTCTACAGTTTGAAGACTACTGTAGCCCCTCTTCCCACTTCCCAGTCTCCTAAGTTCAACAGTTAAAAGCATCAATTTTTTGCTTGCCTACACATACATATAATATGAACGATATTCTCAAATCTGGGTTGTAACTCATTTAGGCTCATAATCTCATCACCAAAGTTCCACAGATTTTACAACTGCCTATGCTTGTTTCACAAACAGAAAGGAAAGAAACTTCAAAAAAATGGTCAAAAATCTCCAAACATATACTGCTCAAACTTTTGCTGAGAATTGAGTTTCTACAACTTCAATTTCTTTAAGTAATTCTTTTATTTAAATTTGAGATCTAGTTAGTTAATGCAGTTTTACAAGAGAGTCCTGTTACCACTAATGGGGGAAAGAATCCGGTATATGCCAATCATGTTTGCTTAAACCCTAGATCAAGCAATTGTCGGTGTTAAAGTTAGTATATATATATTGTGAAGCTAATATATGATCTTTATCTTTTCCAAAAGAAACATATTACTTGAAGAAAGTGCAAGAAAACATGAAAAGCAGCAAAAGGGCTCCATGAATTTTACCTGACTAGTCTAGTTTTCTTTTTTCTTTGATCAGAGAAGAAGGGGAAAAAGGGCACTACCTTTTTTCCTTGTGTGGAAGATGTTCCAAGAAAACTGTTAATTTCCTTCTTTGCTTCTTCAAGGTCAAACAAAAGTGGCAAACTGCAGCCACAAGATTGATGATATAACTTCACAGATATATATTGGAGTTAACTAGCTCTCATTAGTGGGGAAAAACCCTAAAACGAAAGAGAGAGGGAAATCCAGTAGGAAAAAAAAAAGGGTGTGTGAGAGGAATCGAATGGAAGGAAGGCAAAGAGCATTTAGTGGATGGAGAAGGAATGAAAGGCAAAAGACAAAGGTAATAATAAATGAGAGAGGTACACTAAAAAAGATGACTATGACACTACTGCAATATCAAATAATTCTATGATAGCTATTTTTTTCCTTACCATACCCTATTTTCTCGTTGCCTCTTTCTACTGCACTGAGAAACAACCGAAAAAATTCCTCTTAAAACTTTTATATTTATATATATACTATTGTCATGATTCCAATTAGTAGAACTGTTGTTGGTACACATAGCCAACTCATCTATCTATATTCTTACCAAATGCCCTTTCTGATAAGACAATGAATGCTTGTTGGTGAAGATCAAATACCTATAATATAGTTAATTTCCTCATGAAAAATGAAAGGAAAGATGGTTCTTGAAAATGGAGTATAGATTTGTTGATGAGAATATACACTTGTAAATTAATAAGAATAGCAAAAGTCGTATGATCCATAAATCCATGCCCCCTTCACCACAATCCTAGATAAGTCGGAGAAGAATCTGAGGATGTTTCCTAATACACATTCATGTAATTTGATTTGCAGATTACTGATCACGATCATGATCCAATATGTATATATACCAGAAAGGTTTCTGATTTTGTTCTTGGTCAAAAAAGGTGGGCTGGTGAAGAAATGAATATATTCTCTTCCATGGTGATGTTTGCAACATTATTGCTTTCGCAATTGTGTTTCCTAATTTCCACCAATATAAGGAAGAGATTTCAGAATTTCTGTGCTAATGTGGTTAGAGTAACTGTGACAATTTGAAATGCCTAATTCTTAATTCGGAAGTTTCTCTAATATTCAGATTCAGAGCTACTCGTGATTGTTTAAAAAAAAAACAAAAAAACCATAAGTACTTCCTCCGTCTCAAAATAAATGCTAGTATTACATTTTAAATTGAAGTTGTATGTTAATGTCTTGTGTTCTAAAATATTATGTGTTGTCAAACCCCTCAAAATAAGAGAAATTAATGATATAAGTCATCAACTAAATATTCATAACTTTTTCAGCCTAAGATCAGAGAGTTTTAATTTGCAAATTCATTTAAACACAATCACAAAAACAAATATCACTTTAGTAGAAGTTATTAAAAAAAAAAGGTGAAGGTAAAAAAAGTGAATAAATAATTGTTTGTGAAAAGAGGGATCAAGATTTAGTATACAATTTTTTTCTTTTAAATTAAACTCAAGCAATAATTTTTCAATGCTATCTATTTATACAACTCAGTTTCTGTTAGCAAAAGGATAAGCAAGGTCTGATAATATGTTTATTAGAATTAATTCACAGTTGAATTCAGGTAAATCATCATCCTCATCTGATTTTTGTCTTTGGCCAGTTCTGACCTTACACAAACTTGAAAACCTAAAATACCTAAGTTAATTAGATTATTCTTCTGCATACCTACATAGGAATCATATAAGTTCTAAGGATAATATATAACATCATGGATTATCTTTGGAATGACCTTGTCAAGATATAACCTCAAATTTGGCCCTAAATTTTAGGTAGTTCTATTGCTCCAAGGAAAAACATACATAAATTGAAATTTTAGTTATATATTTACAGAAATGGATTTATGAGGTTATGTTTTGGAACTGTGTCCATCTTTTTCCTAGTTTTTCCTTGGACCATAGGAGATAACACACTCATATACATATAGTTTTGGAAAATATAGCATCAATAAAACCACTTACTATAAAAGGTTAAACCAAGCTTTGACATGATATATATTTAGTTACATGCTTTGTAAAAATTTAAAAAAAATTCTTTTTAGCATTAAGTAATGATCATGCCACTAATTACATTCATCAAAAAGCCAAAACAATTGACATCCACTCAATTATCAAGCTCTTTTCATTTCTTGTTCCTTATAAAGAGGATCAAAATTGGTCTCCTAACTATCCCCTACGAGATTTAAATCAATGATCAATCTATATATTCAAAAAATAATTAAAATAAATTTTACCAATTATATGTTCGTCCCCTGCTCAATTATTTTGCTAATTAATCAAGAATCTCATAAGCATATGCATATAGAACTTGAGTTCGTGTTTAAAGTTATACCATATAATTTTTAATTTACCATTTAAGTGATAATCACTTCCATAATTAGATCGAAGAACTTAGAAGAATAAACATTGACGATTTATTAGTTCTTTTGTGGAAGATAACGGTATATATAGACCCTTTTCATAAGGGTATATTAGCTATCTCCAATCATTTTCATCCAAGATTATACTTATAATTCTCAATGCTTTTTCGAGATGTAAAGAACAGCAATATATATGATATTCTGCATCTTGACTTTAATGCCTCTCAAGTAAATATTCTAATTATATTAAAATCAAAGTGGTAAAACTATGCATTTCTAGAGAGATTCTTGTGCCTAATTTTATAGCTCCCCTTGTGCACCATTCTCCATTCATTCTTTTTAAAATTCAAGTGCTAAGGTCGAAAACATATATATATATATATATATGTATGTATTATATTCTATACGTACGTACGATTATATCCCATTGGTGACGACATGATTACCAAGCATGCAAAAGGCTATTTATGTAATCTAGCTAGATTATCCAGGATTGTGTATATAATTAAAGGAAATTAATCAACTTGCTCTAATTAATATTTTTAATCATTAATGATTGGTGATAAGGTTTTCCAGACAATTTCTTGAACATTTTTGCACTGGCATTATGGTTAATTATGCTTTACCGTATATAATCAATTCTTTGTTTAATTATAAGAGTATTCTGATCTTAAAGAATATAAGGATTTGGAATTTCATAATTTTTTATATATATTTTCCTTTGTTCTTTAATAATGTTGTTTTCATATAAATAAGTACTTAGTCTTATGCTTGTACATTACGGGAGAGGGGGGTTATGCAAATCATATTTTAATTCAACTGAATTTATGGTTACAGCATGTACCAAATTATATTATCGCATTTCCTTCATCTTCATGCTTTCATTTTAAGAACAAAAAAAAAAGGAAAATAATAATTTTAATTTCTTGGTAATTTGTAACTCTGTCAATTGTTTGAAGTCCAAATTAAATTAGTCTTGACTCCACCCTCAATTATGTAACATTATGTATAATTGACAAATTAAAAGTTATTACTAGTGAGCCCAAATTGACAAAATAAAGTTTTTACTAATTATACAACGATAGACCAATTTAACCATAGTGTTCTTTTTCTTTCTTTCTTTCTTTATTTATTTATTTTTAGGGTGTGGGGGTGGGAGGGGGATGAGATGTTACTACATGATATCCTTTTTTGCAATGAATTGAGCAAGAGTAAAAGTCGATGAATTTTCTCAAAGTTCAGGTTGGTCATCAGTCTCATGAGACTTAGTAGAGATGGATTGGATAAGATCTAATTGAACTTAGCTGTATAATTACTTTCTAACAAACTCTTACTGAAAAAAAAAAAAAAAAAAAGTCAAAAAATATTCCTTTGAAGTTTGAACCCAAAAGAGTATCTTTATTTTCTTATTCTAGTAAATAAAGTAATTGGGATGATTTTAACTGAAATTTTCCGAAGATTGTACTTCCTACTTGTACTGCAGCTAGTTTTTGCAAGAGCAATAGATGTAAGCTGGAAAAGAGGTTCTTCTTGGCCACAACTAAGCAAGCTAACTTGAATTGAATGAGTTATTCTTTGAGTCTGGTTTCAATAATATTTATCGAGTTTGAAATTATTTGATTTTGAGTAAATCAAGATCTAGCCAATAATCAAGTAAAATATAAGTCGAGCCTAACTAATTTGAGAGCATTGTATATTTTTTACCATTTTTTATCTAACTGTGTTGAATTCAAGCTGAATTCCAAATTTTATTGAACAGAAAAATGTGTGTAGATTAAGTTTGTCGTGCTTAATGAAGCGAGCTAAAACTGATTTTAATTGAATAGAATATTGAGTATCTTCATTTATTGTATAATTTGCAACTTTCTTATCACATTTCCCAAGCTGCCACTAAATCACAAATGTACAAACTAATTCCTCACTGGCTCACCACACTAGCTAGAGCGAAGAGAAAAAGTATGGCAGGCTCCTGTAGAATAAAGTTAAGCAAAAGAAGAGTTATAGGTAAAATAATGAGAATGGCTAGATAGGTTAAGATCTAAGCTGCCAAAAAAGGGTTAAAGCTATACTTCATTTTGTAGCTCTAAAATCTAAACCATACAATATTTGACAACTCAAAGAGATTCCTCCAGTTCCCAAATGTTCCCATACTGCAAATGTTAGTTTACATGTGTAATAAATGTTACCATCCTGGGACAATAACTTTTTATCTACTCAAAGTGACACAAAAGTGCAGTTAACGCGGCTACGCAGTCTAGGCTACCATTTTGCAATTATTACCACTAACTTATGCATAAATAAAAATATGAAAGATTACCTGGCATATGATACTTTGTACACACGATAATCCTAAGGATGAAAGAGCAATTCACTTGATCAGATAAATGTTTACAGTATATTTGGAATGTTTCATTACTTGTTTAATTTTCCATATTATATGCATGTCACATTATAGTGTACTATTATTGATGACTGATGTGATAGAATTATTCTTCATTATTTTAAAAGAAATACATGGTGTGTTGTAAAAGTGCCACACAAGTCAATTAGATTGGCCTTGTAAACTATTTTCTTATAAGATAATCTTGATTAAATGATATTTATTATATGGCCGTCTTCATCTTATGCTCATTATTTGCTTCACTTGCATTTGGATGAAGCCCTTAAATCACATTAGACTATGGGACTTGATCAGGCATTGGATGGTGATTATGGAATAAGTCTTACACGATCGTAATCTTAAATCCTCCAAGTCATAAGATCTTACGAGACAGGACATTTAAGGTCCGAATAGACTTGCACTAATGATGTATAAATCCAAGGATTTGATGTTGCTCCGTTCCATGAGCAATCCATATGAGATGTGGATGCTTGTTACAGAACAAGGCATTAAAGGCATGCCTAGAGAATCCACTAGATAGCCCAAGTGGCAAATTGAATAGTAGTTAGTTCTCCAGCTTACGCTAGTATATTTTATTAGTTCTTTGACATGAGGATTCATGGTAACCTTGTGTTTAGTCCTTATGCTTTGACTTTTCCTTGGTCGCTTAACGGGCCACTCGGGTTGAGATTGAGCATGAGCTACTGGTCATGGAGGTTTGTGAGATCCAAGAAGGAATCATACTCCTCGCTTTTGTGAAGGGCGAGGGCATCTTCTATGCGTTCTATAATGATCGATTCCAAGAAATTCTTTCGCAAGGTGATGTGACAATTTGGAAAGGTGTTTCCAAATATGAGGTTACTAAAGGAATCGAACATGGAGAATAGAAGCATAGTATCGAGGCTATTAGAGAGCCGATTAATATCTTGCCCTAGGTCTCTTTAGGGAGATAGGAGACGGAAGGACCGTATTTGCATGGTATGCGTAATGCTAAAATGGTTCTTCAAGAGCATTCATTTTGACCAATTAGTTGGGCTCCATTGGCTTGAGGTTGGACATCGACCATATAATAAACTTATGATCGTACACTACAGGCTCAACTTCAAACTAAGCAATTAAAGCCATTGAAGGATTATTATTGGGAAAACCCAACAATCTTGTCGAACTTTGGCCGTTATCCACAGGCTTGATTTCAGGACGATCCCTCCAAGTGTTAGACCATATACACACATTGATTTTCAATTGTGATATACATTTCCTCATTCCTAAACAAGACGATCTAATAAAGAATGGTTTCAAAAAAGTGAAAAACCTACTACTGGCTCAATCAAGTCGAGCAGTGAGAATGCATAACAAGCAGCCCAGGAGAAAGTGTTGGATAAAACCTGCTAAGAGCATATTTCTTATGAATTAATACGAAGGCTGCATTACAAGTTCTTGACAATGTAACTAGTAACTGTAAGAATGAAACTTGACATATAACTCTTCATAAAAGAGACTAATATTAAAGTAGTGTTTCAAGGCGAATCCCATTTTTTGAATGACAATTTGGGGAGAAACACATTTGTTATAGCTAATTAGTAAGACTAACTAATGAGATGAACTAAGTACAAAGTATTTATAAGAATCTGCTCAAGGGTTTAGGCATGTCAGCAACAATTTTTTACCTTGTTTGAAAGTCAAAGCAAAAGCACCCAATACAAATCTTTAGTATCCTCATCTATGTGAAAATCTAGACCAGAAATAGACAACAAAAAATAAAACTAGTGTAAAAAGAACAATGTTCATGACATGGCTTGATCCTTCCCTAATGATGCTCTTGTTCAGTCTCCTCATGTTGTTTTTCACCCCTGGCTGAGCTTTAATCAACGTCATTTGTTATGCAAACAAAAAAAACAGACCAAGGCCATTTCTTTTAATTTCTACCAAATAGTTGAATATTGCATTAAATCTAAGTTTAAGTCACAAAATGGTTTAATCTCCACAAATCTATAGGAGGCACAAAAAGCAACAAAGCCATTTTTACCGTGAAAAGAAAGAAATATGAACTTATCTTTAGTTTTAATGGCCAAATTAGGTTCAATTCCTTTTCTATGTAGCAATTAGTTGAAGATCAATTCAAATACTGAAAGTATATAGTTTATGGCGCACCAACTAATTGAGGAAATCATTTTGGTCCTTTGCCTCCGTCTGAATTTCTTGACCTACCTGCAGTATTACATTAACAATAATAAGACTTGACAAGCCTAAACCAAATATAAATGCTATACAAGTAATAGCATGGCAGAATCTTCATGTATGTTCTAGCAATCAATTTTACTTAAAGAAAAATCCTTGTACTCATCAGTGCTTAGCTTATTATGCAAGCTTGAATTGAGATCTTCGCATTAAATTGTTGAATTGTGCAGGAACTTGCATGTTAAGAAAAATCCAAAGGTAAAGAACTCAAATCATTAAATTAGCACTTCTATATGGAAAGACAATAGAATGGATAAATTTAACTTCAATGGCCAGAGCCCTGATGACCCCGCAAGGGTGATGGGGGTGGTGGTTAGGGGTTCTAAATTGCAAGTTCGTCTCAACTTGCTTTAGGTTAGCAGATAACTTGATTGATCCTTAAATTTGAAGTCTAGGATCAATGCTTGCTGGGTAAGCACTAGATTAAAGAGACTTCTCTCAGTAACCAACAAACACGCTACTATTCAATGATGAGTATGCATTATACACAGTTAAAACATACATCAGGCCAGTATCCGCCACTTTCTCAATCAGCTTAAATATTTCACTTTTATAGCCACATATAAATATGAGAGTCTTCCAAAGCAAATTTATATATATAACATATATATAGGAAAAGAAGTCAAAAATGCAGAAGATAATAAATAAATTATAAATTTGCACTATGTTATATAAAATTCTATAAAACAAAATGAAGAATGAGACATAGGCTTTACAAGCATTACTGTCAGACCATTCATTCCGTCTTAAGCAACCTGTACAATCCTAATGGTCATTTATAAAGACCTTGCAGCATAGCAAAGAGTTTTAAGGTTTAATTCAAAAAGAATCAAACTATGAAAAATTTTAGCAGCACAAAGCATAAGTCTCAAGCCTGTGTTTTGTGCTAAGACACCCTTATGGCCAACTTTTAAAAACTATGATCGAACTCTGAAGATACTAAAAAATGTGTTAGCAAGCTTAAAATCCAACTAAAGGTTTTCATTTATAATTTACTACTCTATTGCTGAGAAATGTAGCCACCAAATTTGATTTTATATTAGTATCACCAAGGAATACCAAGTTATATCAACAACTAAAGTTAGTCCTAATATGTACTTACTACTCAACTTTATGAATAAAAATCCCCTTCTCCAAACAAGGCTGATTAACATTTAAAAAGGGGAATTAAGTATATTAAAGGGGCGTTTCATTTTGACAACTAGATGATATTAACAGCCATAATATCACTCAATAACTTGTTTGCTGCCCAATATTCATGTTGCGGGCCCAATCGATATTAATGCTTAGCCAGCAACTATTCACCATATTATCAGTTAGTTGAATCTTTTTTGGGAGGGTGTGATTAGTAATAGCACCCTCATAGGCTACTTTTTCATCCAATTAAATTTACCTCTCTATCCTTACGAACTGGAAAAAATTACAAATCAGACCTCACATGAAGACAAAATCAATAATCCCCAATAATGAAAAGTTGAGCACTGTGTGTCCCCATTGGGCCGAATTAGAATTAAGGAGCAATGAAGCCATTTCATTTGTTAGTATCATGTATCAAACAATAAGATAAAATTATGAGAGATTGAGTGCCAAGGAATATGATTGTGCAATCTTTAGCATCAAATAAGAATAACACATTATCAACCTCATTTAATCTTCATTATATTCTAATCTCCACTACTAATTGGTATTATGTATCAAACGCCCCTAAAAAAATTGATTGATATGCAAGTTTCACCAAAAATTTGGAATGCACAATAATTTAACTTCCATTAAACACCATCAATTGTAGTGAAATGATCAATGTCATACACTCCTGAACTGCACAAAATTAAACAACTATAATGGTTACCTCACGACAAAAAATAAATACCCATTTTCAACACATAAAACAAATTTCTTATCCTCTCCTGCCTCCTATGAATAACTTCTCATTGTTTCCAACCAAAGAAAATTATAAAAAAAGTCAAATTGCACTTCACCTCTTCATAAAGCTGAATTTTGGTAGTGAACCCCTTAGAAAGAAAGAAAAACACTTTGTCCACTGCAGTTGTTTTTACTAAAGCACTTTCACCTTAATCAACTTTCCAGCATACCACTTGACACCGTAAAACTGCTTTATCAAAATATTTAACCCCTTAAGATTACTTTTGTGGTTAACTTTTACTCTAAAAAAGTTTTATCCCTCTTTTCATATAGTGATTTCATTTTCTTACCATTTTTTAGGTAATTTATTCAGTTAGGTAGCAGAACAACTTGGTACATTAACATCTTTTACAGAAGGAGAAAACTATAACCTTTAATCTTGCATGCACATTGCCATAAAAAGGTAAACATATTTCCATCAACATCATAAGATTTTCCGTCTTTAATTCATAATAAAGACAAACACAACTTAGTTATGCTTTATGGGTCCATTTATATCTATTCTAGATGCAAAAACTTTTGAGTGAAAAAATTTAAGAAAATACTTTACAGTTGAAAGTACTCTTATATGTGACCAAGATTTCCCTATACCAAAAATTTTTAATCAATATTTCGACAAGATTTGTTTTAACAATTAACATTTGCATAAACTATGTTAGGTCAAATTAGTAGTATATATGCTTTCATTTTAAAGTGAACAATGTGATAATAATGTCACATACAAATATTAGTGTGGAAAAATATAAAAAACCCAAGTGAAAACACGTATCCCAATACTTTGCAAGCAACAAGAGTTATTAGAATCTTTAGAAAACATGTAACCCAGAAATCTGCAAATAATTGAGTTAATCGAAACTTCGAATTGAATCATCTTGAGCATTTTTAAGCTTATTCATACATTTTAGTTTTGAACATTCTTGATTTTTATTAAGTATTTTCTTTTAGATTCTTTTTTTATTGTTAATTTTTTTTATAATAATGCTAAAAATGAGTCATAGCACTACTACGACAAATTTAGTAAACCATCTTCCACAATAAAAGCTAATCACTTAGTAATATTCTAGAAAATCTTGCTACAAAAATACTATAGCCAAAGTAATTTCAGCCAGTAACGTGCTGAAGAAAGTAAATTAATGGCGTGAAATGCTAAAAAACTTGCCAAGGGAAGTGGTCTGGTGAAAACAATTGCAGGAGAATAATGCTTTTTTTTGGCTTTATGAAGACTTATTGTGAAAATGTGACGAAATGCAATTTAATCCTCCCCCACCCCACCCCCAAAAGAGAAATAACAAATTAATAGAAAAACCTCACGTCTCATAGCTTTCGAACTTGTTTTTGTAGACCCAAGACCTCTTCATCAAAGTTAGCATGCAGTGGATCGATTCTCAATTGAATCTCATCAAAATTAGCACCATATGCCACCGGTCTCATGCTTAATCCGTCCCTTTTTAAATTAATGAACAATCAATCAGATGCACAGCCAAAATTATGTATACCAGCTTCAAATGACAAGTAAAAGTAAACATTATTTGCAGGATAAATTCGTGAAATACCTTGATCGGTATGGAGCAGCCATTGGAGATGATAATGAATAAACTCCAAAATCCCTTCTATGGGAAATAAACTATAAAAGAGGTTCTAATAAGACAGGTTTGGGTTTTTCTTTCATTTTCACATTCTCAACTTTCAATTGTTGATTATCTTTTAAATGATTTTGCAACAAAGGGCTTCAAGATACGAAGATTTTCAACTTGCACATAATATTTCAATTTTATTTCGAAGAAAAACCAATTACAGAGGTGTCAAATGGATCGGCCAAACAGATCAAACCCATTAACTACGAGCCTCTTACAAATTTAGTCATGACCACGTAAGCTACAGGACTTTGGCAGGCTGGCTCCCTAATAAGGTGGCTTGGCCAAGAACTACCCCAAAATAAGTGGGTTGATTTGGTCTTATGTAGGTCAGGCTAGCTAATTTTTTATTTATCAATATATATAAAAATAAGTTAGAAAAACGGTTAATTGGCCATAGATTCTCAAACCTAACTTTGCTTTGGTGTTCAATCCACACATGTCCTTTTTTTTTTTTTTTTGGTCTACACTTCCTATTTCAAAGTTTAACTTTGAATCCACTCACAACTTGTGTCAAAAATACTAAAATGCCTATATTTTCAATTTGAAATCACAGAAAGCCCAACATTCTTTCCATCTTCCACTTTTTCTTTTTTTTATCTCTCATTCACGTTTTTCCTTTTCATTTTTCATTTTCTCTTCTTATTTTTCTCCATTTATGAAATTCTCATTACTGTTATTCTCCATCTTTTTTTGTACTGCTCTCTCTCATTTCTCCAACTTCTTGTCCGCCATTGTTGTTACCCAAGAAAAAAAAAACCTTTTAATTTTGCTCATATTTTCAGAGATTAGATAAGATATTTCACTTTAGCAACAAGATATTTTATTTTCACTAAGTTTCATGGTTGTGAGGTTGAAAAGAAAAGTCGTAAATTTATTTGTTTTGTTTGTTACTTTAGTTAATGTATATTGATTTTGTTTTTTAGGAACCCTAATTTGATTATCATCTATTTAATTTTACCCATTTCAAAATAAAAAAAAATCCCAATATAGCTTATTTCATACAATCTACAAAGGGATACTTATTTTTATTACCAGTTACCTACATATTTTAAAGAGACACAAGAAAGTGTAGATAGAATTCAATCTTTGGTTTACTAGTGAGGGCATCATCATGGTTTCTAGTAAAAGAAATCAAAAGCTTGATGCATTGTACGTTTTTGTAATTTTAGTAATGTTTTGAATTTAATCATCTTGGATGTCCTAGGCACAAAAATGCCCTCAAAAAGAAATTTTAAGAATTCATCAAACACTTCTCACTCTATGGTGCAGTTGTTCCTCAACGTCAATCTAACTTGTTTTAGCAGATAGTTATGCCCTTTGATCATGCGGGGAAACACTTTATAATGTTGGTACCAATACAACACGTAATTGATCATGTCGTCGAACATTGTAAATATCAAGATAGGATTTACATATAATCAAATATTAGGAATTTTGTTAATTAAATTCAGGAATACAATTTGAAGCATATCTTTATGAAGGGAGTAAAGTAGTTTTAATCGTTTTTATTGTTTATCAAACAAACCTAGCATTAGGTATTTATACTATTTTATGCAAGTAATCCAGGTACAAAAATTTAAAATTTAAGTATTTCAAATCGTGGTTTTAGTATCAAAACCTTAGTTTAGTATTGCGTGTAAATAATTATTGTACCAAATTGTAAACTTTCAGTACTTTTTAATTGTGTTTGTAATACTTGAACCTTAATTATATATATTGAAATGTCCACATCTTTTTATTTATACTTATTTTTAATTATGCACTTGCTGATTTTATATTTTATACTTTTTAGGATAAAAATAAGAAAACTATTGTCCTGGTCGTGGTAGAATTTGTAAAGGGCAACAATTCTGACTCATAAGCACAATTTGCTCCATTCTATGGTGAATAACGATGTTTGGATGGTTATTGCTAGGATAATTTAGTATTTATATTGAGTATTTGGACAACAATAGGACTATTTCTAATTTGTAAAGTAATTTGGATAATATGAGTGTTTGTTATTTGGATTATATGGATGCTCGTCATATGTACTAATAAAAAAAAATAGATGAAAATTGATATGAATATGAATATTGTTACAAAGGTATGTGTTATAAATTGTTGACACATTAGTATTTTTCAAGGCATATATAGTATTATGTATATATCAATATTAATAATTTGTAATGCAATACTAACAAGCTAAATTCAGCCAAAAAAAAAAAAAAAAAAAAAAGGCAACTATAAAAACACTCTAAAAATGTATCAAATTATTAAAATCACATATAATATATCTAAAATCAAGTCCTGGAATTAAAAAAAAATGGTATTATTTTCTCAGTATATGGTATTATTATTAAAACGGTAAAAATTAAGTTGGGTTTAATTAATTTCAATTATTCTTTTATGAACAAACCATAATTTTTTAGTCCTACAACAGATATAGTCATGACATATTGTTAGTTGTCTGATGCTGATATCAAAATGATACATTTGCCACACAGATCAATGCTTTACACTAGTATGAATAAGAACATAAATGATTGGATATGGGTATTTGCATTTCCAACCATTTGCACACGTACTATCGTGGCCATTATTTGAATAAAACATGATTTTATTGTATTATAGGGTCTTATATATATTGTTTTACGCATTTTCAATCAAAGAAAAATTAAGTACAAGAACACACCAAATAAGTACAGAACAAGCAGAATTCAATACAAAAATGCAAAGATCCAATATAAAATTTCAAAAAATTGGTATTTTTTTTGTCTATTTATAGTATCATTCTTAGAACATTAGAGATTAAGTTGAATTTAATTAGTTATATCAAATCATGATTTATTAGCTCTATGACCGATATAGTCATGAAAGGTTCATTGGCTTTCGATGGTGATGTCGAAAGGATACATTTACCACATATAATAATGATTTACAGTAGTACGAATGAGAAAATAAGTGGTTAGATGTGGGTGCTTGTATTCCAACCATTTGCAAACGTACGTAGTATCACAACTATTATTTGAAGAAAACATGATCGTACTGTATTAAAAGGTCTTCTGTGTTGTTTCATGGATCGAATTGAGGTAAATTCGACCAAAGAAAAAACAAGTACAAAAGTATGCTAAATAAGCATAGAACAAGGCAAATTTAGTACAAAAATGCAAAGATCCAGTACAAAGATCCCCAAAAATCAGTATTTTTTTGGTCGATTTGCAGCATCATTCTTAGTAGACAAGAGATTAAGTTGAGTTTAACGAAATAAATCATTATATGATTAACAAACTATGATTTATTAGTCATGGTACTGATATAGTTATGAGAGGTTAATAGGCCTTCAATGGTAGTGTTGGAAGGATACATTCACTTCATACACAAATGGCTTACATTAGTATGAATAAGAACAAAAGTGGTTGAATATAGGTATTTGTGTTCCCAACTATTTGCACACTACTATCACGACTATTACCTGAAGAAGACTTGATTTTATTATATTAGAGAGTCTTATGTGTTATTTTATGCGTAGAATTGAGATAAATTCAACTACAGAAAAAATAAGTACAAAAGTACGCCAAATAAGTACAGAACAAGGAAAATTCATTACAAAAATACAAAGATCCAATATAAAAATCCCAAAAAATTAGTATTTTTTTATCGATTTGCAGTATCATTCTTAGTACATAAGAGATTAAGTTTAGTTTAACGAAATAAGCCATTATATGATTAACAAACTGTGATTTATTAGTCAAGATACTGATACAGTCATGAGAGGTTAATGGGCCTTCGACGGTGTGTTAGAAGGATACATTTACTTCATACACAAATGGTTTACATTAGTATGAATAAGAACATAAGTAGTTGAATGTGGCTATTTGTATTCCCAATTATTCTCACACATACTATCTCGACTATTACCTGAAGAAAACTTGATTTTATTGTATTAGAGGGTCTTATATGTTGTTTCATGCATTAAGTTGAGGTAAATTCGAGCAAAGAAAAAACAAGTACATAAGTACGCCAAATAATTATAGAATAAGATAAATTCAATACAAAAATACGAAGATCCAGTATAAAAATCCTCAAAAATCAGTATATTTTTGTCAATTTGCAATATCATTCTTAATACACAAGAGATTAAGTTGGATTAATGAAATAAGCCATTATATGATTAATTTATTAGTCATGACACTGATATATTCATGAGAGGTTAATGGGCCTTCGACGGTGGTGTTAGAAGGATACATTTACTTCATACACAAATGGTTTACATTAGTATGAATAAGAACATAAGTAGTTGAATGTGGCTATTTGTATTCCCAATTATTCTCACACATACTATCTCGACTATTACCTGAAGAAAACTTGATTTTATTGTATTAGAGGGTCTTATATGTTGTTTCATGCATTAAGTTGAGGTAAATTCGAGCAAAGAAAAAACAAGTACATAAGTACGCCAAATAATTATAGAATAAGATAAATTCAATACAAAAATACGAAGATCCAGTATAAAAATCCTCAAATATCAGTATTTTTTTGTCGATTTGCAATATCATTCTTAATATATAAGAGATTAAGTTGGATTAACGAAATAAGCCATTATATGATTAATTTATTAGTCATGACACTGATATAGTCATGAGAGGTTAATGGGCCTTCGACGGTGGTGTTAGAAGGATACATTTACTTCATACACAAATGGTTTATATTAGTATGAATAAGAACACAAGTGGTTGAATGTAGGTATTTGTGTTCCCAACTATTTGCACACGCACTCTCACGATTACTACTTGAAGAAAATATAATTTTATTTTATTATAGAGTCTTATGTGTTGTTTCACATATCAAATTGAGATAAATTCAAGTAAAGAAAAAGCAATATAAAAGAACTCCACAAACGTACTAGATTATGAAAATTCAGTATAATATATTTAGAGTCAAGTACTGAATTTGACAAAAAAATGATATTATTCTCTTATAATATGATGTTCAACACGAAAACAAAAACAACTAATAAGATTGTGCTAAGGCTACAATACTAGTGCTGCAAACATGTTTCTTAGCATGCTATTAAGATATGCAAGCATTTTGAGATCAATTTTGATGAACAGACATACAAAACTTAAGTTTTTTTTTTCTTTACTATTTGAACACGTGTATCTCATTATTTGCTCAATGAAAATATGTTTTGAATGTTTGGGATGGGCTAATATATTGCTTCATCCATAAAATTAGATAAAATTGGGTCATTTCCTGCAATATTAAAGGCTAAATGAAATATTTCACCACATACAATAGTGTTTTATACGAATAGTTGTATTCTTAACCATTTGATGAACACGTCTATATCCTATCCATTACTTGAAGGAAATACGATTTTATTATTTTTGAATGGTCTTATATATTGATTCATCAATAAATTGATCTAAATTAGGTCATACACGAATAAGTATAAAATTACTATAGTGCAGTACAAGATGGTAAAGATAAGGTTTTATATTTCCGCAGTCGAGTATTTATCTAACCAAATGAAGTACTATTTTACTAAAATGAGGTATTAACTTTCTGTTATGCTATATTACTTTTATAAATTTTAGATATCACTCAATTTAACAATTCTAAACTTTTTTATATTGGTACAACCATTAAACCTTTTTTTTTTTTCACAATGTTGACGTCCAAAAAAATTATTTTACCAAATACACTAGTGCTTTACAAGAGTAGTTGTATTTCCAACCATTTTACTGTGTGCTTATCCACACCATTACTCGAAGAAAACATGATTTTATTTTTTTAAATGGTCATATATGTTGTTTTCACAAATAAATCGACGTAAATTAAGCCATACAACATGTGAATATAAAAACACCCAAATGCGGTAATAGTTTTTGAAGATGAAGTATTTTAACCCTATTATCAAGTATGTATCTGCATAGGTGAAGTATTTGATTTTTGAATATGAAGTATTATTTTTCTGCTTTGCAGTATCAGTTTTATACATTTTGAATATCATTTAGTTTAACTATAATAGTTCTTATTATAGTGCTATAGCCAAGAACCATTATTTTTTCCTACAATATTGATGTCAAACCAAAACAATTATTACGTACAATAGTGCTTTAATAGTTGCCTTCCTAACTACTTGAACGCATGTGTATCAGTACCATTATTTTAAGAAAATATGATTTCATTGTTTTAGATAGTCTTATATATTGTTTTCACTAATAATTTAAGATAAATTAGGCCATATGACAAGTGAGTATAAAAATACTCTATTGTAGTATTAATTTCTTAAAATGAATTACTTTGTTCTTATTATCAAGTATGTATCTAAATAAATGAAGTATTGATTATTTGAAATAAGGTATTATTTTCTGAAAAATAACTATAATTCATGTCTATTTTATATACTAAAAGAAAGTACAATATATCTATATATTTTATACAACTATACGTATGCAATGAAATTGTTGTTCTTAACCCTTTTATGTTGCTTCTTCATTTCTCTTCTTCAGACTCCAAATCCTATTTGCTTTTCTCTTTAATTGTAAAAAGAAATTTTGGAGGCCCATGAAGGTTGAGCAACTCTCATTAGTTCTATTTCCACCCCTCTTCAACATACCCCTTCAACCCCAAATCTTTGCTTGAAACCATCTCCAAATCTTATTTATGTATTGGTTGGTAGTTTCTCAATGGGTAGGTGAGTTCTTGACTATTGTTGGCACTACTAAAAGAATTGGGACTTTTCTCCAACAAAAGAGAAAAGAAGAATCCTCAATTTCTTTATTGCTTGTATAGGTTATTCTCTTTTTCCAGGCCTACCACAAGATCCATCAAGAAACAGGTTGCCAATGGCGGAAAAATTAAAAGAAGAAGAAGAAGAACAACAAAGAAACTGCCTTGGTGTATCTGCGGGAGAGAGGCATTCGCGAGGAGAGAGAGTAGAGAGAAAATCTAGGTATGTAAACAGAGGGAGAAAGTGTTTGTCTGTAAACTAAACCAAAAAGAAAAGGAGAAAATAAGACTTATAACGCTATTTTGGTGAAATCAAGTGAGTGGGGAGTAAACGTTAAATTGAATATTAAAATAGGGAGTTAAAACTATGAAGTGGGTGGGTGGGGATTGAATCATGAATTGAAAGTAGGTTTGAGTATTTTTAAATAAGATTCCCTTAGAAAAACCTAAAAAAAATTTAAATTTATGTCATTTTTAATGTTTTTGCAATACTTTTATTCTTTTGAAAGACTAAATTATATTTATGTCATTCTTACTATTTTTGAATCGCTTATATTTTCTTAGAGGCTTAAAAATTTATATTTATGTTATTATTAATGTTTTTGCAACACTTCTATTTTTTAAAAGGCTTAAAAATTTATACTTATGTCATTTTCAAGATTTTTATAACACTTTTATCTTTTTTCCAAAAACACCACCAAATAAGGTGCTGAAAGATTTAACATTGACCATTTTGACTGTTCATTAATTTTTTAAAAAAATAATTACATTGAGATAGATATGATCAAAACCTCTAAGTGAAATTACACGTTATTAATAAAAAATAATAAACAACATTATAAAATAAGAAATGATGGACCGATCGTTCACCCAAATTATTTAAATCGATCCCGTGGGGGGCAACAATGGATACAAAGTCAAGCCATTCTTCATTGTCCTCTTCAAATTGAGGCAAATTTATTTTCATATTTCTTAAAACCTTTTGTTCTATACTCTTAATCTGAACAATCCAACCATAGAATGCAAAAGTTGATTGAATCGGATTTTAACCATGCTCTTGTATCGGTCAATATGTACTTGCCCACACTAAAGGTGATCTCAAATGCCACTATCTATATTTGAGACTCAAGTACATCTCAAGCCATACCTAAAAGAGCTAGATGACACTTTAGCATCTTCTTCTACCACTCCAACAAATCAAATCATTCAAAATCTTCATGATATGTGTTTAGTAAGTATAATGATATCTCTATGCTACTTTTGGGTCTTGAGTTTGACAATCTTTCACTGATCAAATTACTTAAAGGTGCAAATACTCCTCATTTGCTAGTAGATAGTTGCCACATATCTGCATGGTCTTGTCCTCCCTTACAATGTTGACCATAAATATTACACAAAACTTTTAAAATATCTAAAATTTGTATATCTTTCTTCTTCACAGTTAAAATCCTCATGAAGTATAAATTCTTTTTTTTTTTTTGCAATAATACAACTCACCATCCAGTTTTAATCTAAGATCTAAAACACTTGTGATGGTTGCTATATAGTTGTATCTTTTCGTAATATTTTAGAAACTTACTTTCATTGCATAAGTTACTTCACTTAGATTTTCGTCATATCAATGTGCATTAGATATTTGAGTAATTTCATATAGTGTATATAATAATAAGTTAGATGCTTGGTAAAATTACCCGGCATAATTTTGGTTTTATCATTAAATATTTGAATAAGTGGAAGAAGAACTTCAACAATGTTCCAATTTGCATGTTTTACAATGGTTCATCATCATTATCAAAAATTTCTTTATTACAAAAATCATGGACTTTATGGTAATAAGATATCGCCTTACTAAGCATCCTATAAGCGGACCTTCACCTATGGTGAGTGTTTAAGTAAGAAATTACAAACTTTGACCTACGTTCTTGATCAAGTCTTCTATATTTTTATGTCCTAACAAATGAAGCCATAATATATGTTAAAACACTTTTAAATTTACTAATCAAATGATCATTTTTTTCTAAACCATCCTTACAACAAAAAGGAAGAACATGAAGAAAATATTTTACATGAATGAGAGTATCATTTTCTAAAGGGTCTAATAATTTAATTAATTTTGCTACTGCGATGTATTATTAGATGCATTATCAAAAGACATAACAATAACTTTATCCATTAGTTTCCAAACCCTAAGACAATCTCTAATTGCTTCATAAATATGAACACTTGGATTTGGGTGCTCAATTAAGTTGATGAAAATCAATTATTCTTTTTTGCATACATCAATTATCATCAATCCAATAAGCCGTAATACATAAATGGTGCAAAATGCCTCTAACTAACCACATATGAGATGTAAAAAGATTACATTTCAAAATATCAAAAATTTCATCTTAATTTAAAATTTTCGCTAATTTTTTTATACACGTCATTATAACAAGTATTACATAAAATGGGTTTATAAATTGGTTGTAAATATATTTATTTGTATATAGTTATTAATTTAAAGTTAAAGGTAATTCATTCTACAAAACTAGTAATCTAGATAAACTCATTCTCATATTTTTGTGACTGTATCTCCAATTTTGTAGGACGCCATATTCATCTTGATAAAGTTGTGATTGCTTCTTCAACCCCATGCTTTCTTCATTGCAGTCAGAAAGATATGATGATGGTCTAAATGTCTTTTGATTATACCCATTCCAAATTCTTTTTTAAATTTACATACTTTACAACATATTTTAAATTGTATTGAATCAAGTAGCCCAATGCCAATACATTTCCCTATGTCACTACTTGTCTTTCTTTTCTTGTTCCTATATCCATTACTAAGTAGCGGTGTTTCATCAGCTTAAGCAACATTGAATGGTTATGTTTCATCATCATCTCTAGAAGTTCCCTCATTAATTATTTTGCTCATAGGACAATATGTTTCATGTGATTTGATCTTATGCAATGATTTAGGTGATTGTGCAATAAAATCATATTCTTTTATCTTTAAATTACAATCCATATGATAGAACACTATAAGAAAAAAGTAGTATTACTACACTATTTTGTTGGAATAGTGCCCGGCAAGCCGATAAGATTGGTCTTGCAAAACTATTTCCTTGTAAAGCAATCTTGATTGAATGATATTCTTTATATGACCATCTTCATCTTATGCTCTTTATTACTTTACTCGCATTTGAATGAAGCCCTTAGATTACTCTATACTATAGGACTTGATTACGCATTAGCTGGTAATCATGGAATAAATCTTAAACGGTCGTGATCTTAAATCTTCCAAGTCATAGGATCTTACAAGATGGGGCATCTAAGATCTAAATAGACTTGCACTAACAATACATAAATCCAAAGGTTGGATGTTGCTCCGTTCTATGAGCAATTTCATATGAGATATAGATGCATGTTAGTGGGTGTTTGTTAGAGAACAAGGAATTGAAGACCCACCGGCAGAATCCACTAAATAGCTCGAGTGGCAAGTTAGTAGTGGCAAGTTCTCCAGCTTATGCTAGTGTATATTATTAGTCCTCTGACCTGAAGGACCGTGTTTGTATGGTAAGTATAGAGCTATAATGGTTCTCCAAAAGCATTTATTTTGGCCAATTAGTTAAGCTCCATGGGCTTGAAGTTGGACATCAACCATGGAGATTGGGTATCGTCAATTAATGGAGATTAATTGAATTGAGTCGATTTAGTTTAAAGGAGTTTAAACTAAAATAAATATATAATATTCAAAAGTCCTAAGGAGTTGTGAGCCCATGTCCAATGAATGGTAGAACCTATCAAGTCACACATAAAAGCCAATCACAATTCCTACGTAATACAGGAACTTTCTAAGTGATAAAAAATTCTCTCCATAGAGACCTATTTTTGGGGTGACCGAAAATTGATGTTCTTGGCTTGATTAATTTAAGTGTTAAATTGATCAACTAATTTAAGAGTTAAATTAGACCAATAATTAAAGAGTTAATTATTTGGTGTCATATGACCATCAATTGGTCAAGTTAGCTTAAAGAGTTTAGCTTGTTGACTTAAGTGTCAAGTCAAATGTTAATTAATCAAATTAAATTGTTTAATTTAATTAATGAGGATAATACATTTTGGAGGGAAATTTTAAATGATATGATCATTTTAAGTGTGGCGTTTAATTAATTTGAAATTAGATTTCAAATGTAATTGAAATGCACACAAATTCAAATTAGATTTGAATTTGCCAACTAAGCTTACATGAGATGCAAGTTGGCAGTCCCCCCCTCATTGATAAAGGTGCAATGCCTCCTTGGCATCACACCATCCTCACTCCATATATAGATATAGAGTGAGGGGGTGGCAAAATACACATTCAAGCAAGTGAAGATTTAGATTCTCACTTTTCCCTCCATTTTCAAGGTGTTTTTTCATGTGTTGAAGATCACCTTTCTCTTCTTCTCCCTACCCTAAAATTGGCCATCTCCCTATCAACTCTCCTCTCTTTCTCTAGCTGCAAGTGAGGAGTAGTGGGATTTGGATTGGTGTGTTGATCATTTTGGTAGAGGCAAAACAAGTGGTTTGCTAAGTCTTTGGACATTCACCTACAAGGCTAGTCTCTTGTCGATTTTATTTCAGGAGATCCAGGAGGAGTTTCAAGCTAAAAATTTTCCAGTACCTTCCTCAAGGTGTTGATCATATTTGGAAATTTTTCGACATTTTTGGAGATTTTTGAATTGGTCAAAAACTACTTGCTTCCAAATGCGCCGCTGTCTAGCAGATTCTATTTGAAGAAAGAGTTCTTCAATCTACCTTTGGATTTAAGCTCTTAAGGTAAATCTCCAACAAAATCTGAATCGTAAAGCATGTTTAAATCCTTTGTTTCTTGTAAGCACTAGTTTAATTAAGCTTTTGAAGTTTTATTATTGGATCCTAGTGCCTTACTTGCTTTCAAGTTGTATCAAAGCCCAATTCATGCTTAGATTTGGATTTTTTGATTGATTGAATCATGTGATAGATTGATCATAATCACCAAATTCCCAATTCATATGATGGATTGGAGTGTTTGGTTTATGTTATGTGTGTTCCTTGATTGATGAATTAAAAGCATGCTAATATGTGCATTAAGTGTTGGTTCATATGATTAATATCTTTTAATTCATAGCTATTAATGTTGAATGTTGATTTGGCATTAATTGATGTTATAAGTTGATATAGCATGTGTTGATTGGCCTTAAAATGTTTTGGTCATTTTTGGATCCAATTCGATTGGAGTTTTGCTAGAGATTTTTGAAGAATATGATTCTTAGTTAAACTTGTATTTGAAAGCATCTTTGAGGACTTTAAATTTCAATTTCGAAAGGTGTTTTAATCTTGAAATTTGATCTATAAGGTGTGTAATAATGTTTAGAAGTTGTTCTAAGTCTTTTGGTGCACAAAACGTAGAGCAAAATTAGCTTGACTTGGACGAGACCGTGAAACAGGGCAAGCTGCCTTGCCTTGGCCAGGAGCTGGCCGGTAGCAAACATGCCAGATGCTCGCCTGTTGGGTGGCTATGCGCCCAGCCTGGGCGGGCAGTGGCCAATTTCGGTCTTGGCTTTTTTGGCTTGAGATTTTGGCTCTTTTTTGTGATCAAAAGTGTTTTGTTACACACTTAATAGGTGCACAAGAGTTGTGCATATCCTCAAAATTATGTTTAACATTTTTGAATGTTTTTAAAAATTGGTTAAAATTAATCTTCAATTTTTGGCATAAGAATTATGCTTGACCAATTACTTGTTTACGAGATAAGTATTTAATTGTTAGAATTGAATGCCAATTCTTGATTTATTTATTATTCATTTAAGTGTTGAATGGATGATGAATGAATGGGGATAATCATGAGCCTTTAATATTGATTTTATTTATTTCAAGTCGTTGAAAAGGGTTGTAATAAATTGAGGCTTGCATGCCTCTTAATTTCTACCTTATAAATGTTATAAGAGTACAATCACTAGAAGTGGGGATTTCTTTCTCATGTAAATATTACATGGTGCAAAGGAGGGTTTTGGAGGCATGAAGACTTTTGAAGACCCATGAATGTATGGGATACACTCATGTAATAACTAAATTTAATCAACCCACTTAAAATCGATTAGGTGGTGCACCTATTGCTCTAAGTGCACCACTTGGTTAGGCTCATGGTCATACCACCCTAAGAGCATGCTAAGCGTATTTTCTTATTTATGCTTTTCCATATTCTATTGATGTATGAGATGCATGGTTAGGATATAAAAAACCTAAATAAGAAGATAAAAATGATGAGATCTTTGCAAGCAAAAATCTTCCACTTAGAATGTCTAAGTGTTTATCAAATATCAAGTCAAAATAGATACAAATTAAAAGAGTTTTAATTAATCTATACCTTCTACCAATATTATGTGGCATGTCGATGCTACCACCTTTGTGTGATATACATCCGGCCATGGGGGTCACACTTAGGTAGAAAGTTGTGACCATATAATTAGCATGAGTGCACCTTTGATTTGAATGCCCACACATTATACACTCGGTCATGGGGGATGTTGTGGTGCCCATCTTGAATAAAAGTATGACTGGTAGGTTCAACTTAACACCAAGTAATGTAGAGGTTGTCCTTATAGGAGATCTATATGAAAATGTGAGGCAAAATATATCAAGAGTTGCATGAGATGCAATTAACAAAAGTTGCTTATCTTTGGATTGCTTGTGGATATACATCCGGTCACGGGGGTCCATTTGCAAGTCTTTAGAGTCTTGATTCTCACTAGAAAATATAATTTCCTGAATTCTTCTTGGGGGTGAAGGATTTGATAATATAGTGGGAGAAAAACTTGCTTGAAAGACCATAAATTTGTTTTTAATATCAATATTCAATCATATGTTTATACTCTTTTTTTGCTTTTTGTAGATTTTTGAAATTTTCAAACAAAATGGCTAAAGATCCACTCGCAAGTATTTTGAAAACTAATAAACTCATCGGGCCTAACTTCCAAGATTAGTTGAGAAACCTTAAAATAATTCTTGACTCTGAAAAAAGGACATGTTCTTGATCAAAGTCCTATGGACACAATTGGTGATGATGCTACTGATGGGGTTTGTGAAATGTTTCACGAAATTTGTAGATGATCTACAAGTGAGATGCATCATGTTGGCTTTCATGTCCAACGAGCTCCAAAAGACTCACGAGTACATGAAATACACTCATGAGATTTATAAACACATACAAGAGTTGTATAGTGAACAAACAAGACACGAAAGGTTTGCTTTGTCAAATGAGATCTTTAGAACAAGGATAAGTAAGGGGTCTATTGTTCATGATCATGGGCGCAAGATGATAGGACACATCAAGAAGCTTGGACAACTTGATGTGGTCATAGACAACGACCTCTACGTGGATTTGATCCTCTAGTCATTGCCACCATCGTTCGACCAATTCATTATGAACTTTAATATGTCCAAGAAAAAAGTTATGATTAACAAATTGGTGAACATGCTTGTGACCATCAAGGTGACTATGAGAAAGCAAAAACCTCTTATGCTTGCATGCTTCTCCAAGTTGAAAGGCTTTAGAGGTCCTAGAAAAGAATGTAAGAGGAAGAAGAGTTATTCCTCCAAAGGGAAGCAACCCAACAAAGGTTCTGGGAGGGTTAAGAAGAATACTAAAATCGAAGCAAGTTGTTTCCATTGTGGCGAGAAGGGACATTGGAAAAGAAATTGCAAAACTTAACTTACAACCCTTGAGAAGGGTATGTACTTCATTGAAATGCACTTAATAACTAATTCTTCCTCATGGGTATTTGATAACACATGTGGTTCTCACCTTTGTAATTCGTTACAGGGGATGGAAAGAAGAAAGAGTCTTCATGAAAGGGATATAATCCTCTGCCTATGAAATGGAGCAAGAGTTGCCGTCACCTTCCAAGATGTAATCAAGTTAGACTTGGGGAATGCTTGCATTGTACTTGATCCAATTTATATGTACCCTCCCTTGTTAAGCAAATTATTTCAATGCTCGATCTCGATAATGAAAGATATGATTTTTTGATATCGAATGGAATGTTGAAAGCATTAAAGAATAGTTCTTTAGTTGCTGAAGGTACATTAATTAACAGATTGTACATAGTTGATTCTCAACCTTCACTTATGCACATTCAATCAAAAAGATGTCATTCTTTAGCATACAAGACTTGGATATATTTCTAAAAATAAAATGAACAAGTTAGAAGCTCTCAAAGTACTAAATGTTAGTGGCATTGAGAGTCTTCCTACTTGTGAATCTTGTTTAAAGGGAAAAATGACCAAGGCTCCTTTTGTAGGACAAACGAAGCGCCCCACAAGTCCTTTGAATTTGATCCATACGGATGTTTGTAGCCCACTTAGAGTTAGTGGGAGAGGATGCTATTCCTACTTCATCACCTTCAATGATGATTATAGTCGGTTCGGACATTTGTATATTATGAAGAACAAGTCCAAAGCTTTTGAAAAGTTCAAAGCGCATAGAAATGAAGTGGAAAAGAAATTGGGGCTAAGTATTAAAGCTCTTCGATCGGATAGAGGGGGAGAATACTTGAGCACTGAATTCTTGGATTATCTAAAGGAAAATGTGATTCTCTCTCAATAGACTCCACCCAGCATACCCTAACATAATGGAGTAGCCGAAAGGAGAAACCGTACCATGTTGGACATGGTATGTTCCATGATGAGCTTTTTCGATGTGCTCATATCCTTTTAGGAATACGCCTTAGAAACAACGGCACAGCTACTAAATATGGTACCTTCAAAGTCAATACCAAAAACACCACATGAGATGTGGCATGACAAAACACCTTCTTACCAATACCTCAAGGTTTAGGGATCTCCCGCCTATGTAAGATGGACAATAAGAGATAAGTTAGATAGTAGATCTACCTTCTGCAAGTTTGTGGGATACTCAAGAGAGTCTATAGGTTATTACTTCTATAATCCCTCGAAACAAAAGGTATTTGTTTTGAGGAACACCTACTTTTTGGAAAAGTAATTTCAATTAGACAAAAATGGCATTATTGTAGAACTTGATGAAGTTCAAGATGATCATGAAATCCCACAAGCGGTGAAAACAAGTGAGCAATAAGAGCCTCACACACATCATCTAAGAAGGTCAGACCGAATCAAGAAGCAACCCAAAAGGTTCGGATTTCTTCATGAAATAGGCCAATCAAATAATGACCTAAAGACCTATGAGGAAGCTATGTTGGATATAGACTTGGGATATTAGCTTGAAGCCATAAGATCCAAAATGGACTCCATGTACTCCAACAAAGTATGAACTTTGGTAGATCCACCAAAGGGAATAGTTCTCGTTGGCTGCAAGTGGATCTATAAGCATAAGCTAGGAGTAGATGGAGAAGTGGTAATTTTCAAGGCACGACTAGGGGTAAAAGGTTACACTCAAAGACCCAGTATCGATTTTGAGGAAACCTTTCACCAGTTTCAATGCCTAAGTCCATACGGATTCTACTTGCCATAGCTACATATTATGACTATGAGATATGGCAAATGGATGTGAAAACCACTTTCCTCAATGGTGACATTGAAGAAGAAATCTATATAGAGCAACCACAAGGTTTTACATCCAAGGGGAGTGAGCAAAAGATTTGCAAACTCCAGAGATCCATTTATGGACTCAAATAAGCGTCTCCAAGTTGGAACATATGTTTTGATAAAACAGTCAAATCGTTTGGCTTTATCAAAAATATGTATGAACCATATGTGTACCAGAAGGCTAGTGAGAGTAATGTACAGTTTATTGTGATTTATGTCGATGACATCCTTCTCATTGGGAATGAGGTATGAATATTAGAGTATAGTAAAGCATAGTCATCTACTCAATTCTCCATGAAGGATTTGGGAGAAGCATCCTATGTATTAGGAATATGTATCTATAGAGATAGATCCAAACCCCGTACATTGACAAAATACTAAAAAGGTTTAGTATGGAAGAATTCAAGAAGAGATTCCTTCCCATGGGACATGGCATTCGTCTCTCCAAGTCTATGTCCCCTAAGATAGAAAACGAGAGACAAAGGATATCCCACATACCTTATGCCTCCGCCATTGGAAACATAATGTATACAGTTCAATGTACAAGACCGAATGTGGCACACTCGCTAAATGTTATGAGTAGGTTCCAATCCAATCCTGGTGACAGTAGTTGGATAGCCATTAAAGCAATCGTTAAGTATTTGAGAAGGACTAAGGACTTGTTTTTGGTATACGACAATAAAGAATTGAAACTCGGGGGGTTTTTGGATTCAAGATTCCAATCCGATGTAGATAACCTGTAATCCACTTCTAGATTTATATTTTGCCCCAATAGTGGTGTAGAGAGTTGGAAGAGCTCCAAACAAGATACCATGACTGATTCTACCATAGAGGCAGAATATATTGCAGCTTCAGATTGCAAAGAAAGATGTTTGGATGAAAAACTTCATTCAAGAGTTGAATATAGTACCTAGTATTGATGAGTCAGTAGTTGTCTTCTATAACAACAATGGGGCGATAGTGCAAGCTAAAGAGCCAAGATCTCATCAGCAATCCAAGCACATTTTGAGGTGATATCATTTGATCCAGGAGATCATTGATAGAGGCGACATCCGAGGGGAAAGAGTTGCCTTAGAAGAGAATATAACAAATCCACTAACTAAACCCCTAATGCAAAAAGGTCTTTGAAGGGCATCTTTAAAAGATGGGTCTCAAGACCATGGGGTATTGGCTTTAGGGCAAATGGAAGATTATTGGAATAGTGCCCTACAAGCCAATAAGATTGGCTTTGTAAAACTATTTCCTTGTGAAGCAGTCTTGATTGAATGATCTTGTTTATATGGCTATCTTTATCTTATGCTCTTTATTACTTCACTTGCATTCGGATGAAGCCCTTAGACCACTCTAGACTACGGGATGTGATTACATATTAGATGGTAATCATGGAATAAGTCTTAAACAATTGTGATCTTAAATCTTCCAAGTCATAGGATCTTGTGAGACGAGGCATCTAAGATCCAGATAGACTTGCACTAACAATGCATAAATCCAAGGATTGGATGTTGCTCCATTCCATGAGCATCCTATATGAGATATAAATGCATGTTAGTGGGTGTTTGTTAGAGAATAAAGCATTAAAAACCCACCAGGAGAATCCACTAGATAGCCGGAATGCCAAGTCCATAGTGACAAGTTCTCCATTTTACGCTAGTGCATATTGTTAGTCCTCTAACCTGAGGATCTATGGTAACCTTTGACACTTCCTTGGTCACTTAGCGAGCCTCTCGGGTTGAGGTTGGGACAAGCTACTAAACATAGAGGTTTGTGAGATCCAAGATGGGATCCGACTCCTTGCTTTTTGTGAAGGGCGAGTGCATCTCCTATATGTTCTATAATGATCGATTCCAAGAAATTCTTGCGCAAAGTGGTGTGACAATTTGGAAAAAGAGTTCTCCAAAGATGAGGTCATATAGTGGAATCAAACATTGAGAATAGAGATATAATATTGAGGCTATTAGGGGGCTAGCAAATATCTTGTCCTAGGCATCTTTCGAGATATAGGAGATGGAAGATCTGTATTTGCATGGTAAGCGTAGAGCTATAATAGTTTTCCAAAAGCATTCATTTGGCCAATTAGTTGGGCTCCATGAGCTTGAGGTTGGACATTGATCATGGAGTTAGGTACTCTTCAATTAATAGATATTAATTGAATTGAGTCGATTTAGTTTATAAAGTTTAAACTAAAATGAATATATGATATTCAAAAGTCATAAAAATTTGTGAGGCCATGTCCAATGAATGGTAGAACCTATCAGGTCACACACAAAAGCCAATCACAATTCCTAAGTAATGGGGGAACTTTCTAAATGTTAGAAAATTCTCTCTACGGAGACCCATTTTTGGGGTGATTGAAAATTGATGATCTTAGCTTGATTAATTTAAGGGTTAAATTGATCAACTAATTTAAGAGTTAAATTAGATCAATAATTAAAGATTTAATTATTTGGTGCCATATGACCATCAATTGGTCAAGTTAGCTTAAAGAGTTAAGTTAACTAAATTAAGCTTAAAGAGTTAAGCTTGTTGACTTAAGTGTTAAGTCAAAGGTTAATTAATTAAATTAAATTATTTAATTTAATTAATGAGGAGAATACATTTTGGAGGAAAAATTCAAATGATATGATCATTTTAAGTGTGGCATTTGATTAATTTGAATTAGATTTCAAATGTAATTGAAATCCACACAAATTCAAATTAGATTTGAATTTTCCAACTAAGCTTGCATGAGATGCAAGTTGGCGGTCCACCCCTCATTGAGTAAGGTCCGATGCCACCTTGGCATCACACCATACTCACTCTATATATAGATATGGAGTGAGGGGGGTGGCAAAACACACATTCAAGCAAGTGAAGAATTAGATTCTCACTTTTTCCTCCATTTTCAAGGTGTTTATTCATGTGTTGAAGATCACCTTTCTCTTCTTCTCCCTACCCTAAAATTGGCCATCTCCCTATCAACTCTCCTATCTTTCTCCAGCTACAAGTGAGGACCAGTAAGATTAGGATTGGTGTGTGGATCATTTCGGTAGAGGCAAAACAAGTGGTTTGCTAAGCCTTCGGAGATCCCTTGCAAGACTAGTCTCTTGTCGATTTTATTTCAGGAGATCCAGGAGGATTTTCAAGTTGAAATTTGTTCCAATAGCTTTCTCAAGGTGTTGGTCATCTTTCGGAATTTTTTCGGCATTTTTGGAGAGTTTTGAATTAGTTAAAAAGTGCTTGCTTCCAACTGCACCGTTGTCTGGAAGATTCTGTTTGAAGAAAGAGTTCTTCAATCTACCTTTGGATTTAAGATCTTAAGGTAACTCTCCAACCAAATCTGAATCCTAAAGCATATTTAGATCCTTGGTTGCTTGAAAGCACTAGTTTAATTAAGCTTTTGAAGTTGTATTATTGGATCCTAGTGCCTTACTTGCTTTCATATTTTCCCTACACTATTATATAAGTGTGGTAATATAAATACCTACCTACATTTTTTTATTAAGTGTAGGAATGATAAAATAATTTATTTTTTCATCCATAAAAATGTGTTGGCATCTGAAATTTGGCTCCAATATTTTCCCTACACTTTTATCCAAGTGTAGTAATAGATATGATTCCCCACATTTAATCATTAAGTGTAGTAAAAATAAAATATTTAATTTTTATTTATAAGAAATGCTAAAATTTTGGCTCCAAAAGTCTTTTTCCTTTTGCAATTGCAGCCTCTTTTCATTCCTCCCATTCCCACATTTTGCATATACTGTAGAAATCCCTACGCACCACCACTATAGACCCACACACCACCATCACTCCTGTATAGAAACTTATCTACACCACCACTATCACACACACATCTGCCGGTGCCATGACACAAACTGTTGAACTCCTTGAATCAAACCTCGACATGCATTAACCGCACACACAAATATAGGGTACAACCTCTCACACTTTTGTGAATCTCATCCTATTCACTATGTTTTTCTGATAGATTTTGGTTATTCTACCCTAATTTTTCAACAAAAATTCCTAGGATTCTAATGATTTCATCTTATTTTTAAAATTGTTCTCATATTGTACTTTTTAGAAAATAATTTAAGGATTTTCTCTTTGTCCAGGTTATAATGTTAATAGTTTTAGGAGTTTCTTCTAAGTCCAGTGGGAGCTTCTACTTTTCAAGTTTGGAAGTGTCTTGCATTTCAATCTAGTTCTTTGATGAAGTGTTATGAGTGATTCAGTTCTTTGGATGCCTGCTTGGCCTGGTTGGATTGCCCCTGTATTTTAGTGCAACAAGGAAATAATTCTACCTTTTCTTTTCAGACTAAGAAATTAATATGTTGTATTTTAAGATAATGGAATGTTTTCAGGATTCTGTTTGTAGATTCTGCAAATTATTAATTGTCATCCACTAGAAGATGAAACCTATTCATGAGGACAAATTTTTTGAAAATTATTTATTTATTTTTCTTGCAAATCATAATTAGCTCTTAATTAATTTATTTTATCAAAAGTTTCCTTAATCCTAGCTCCGATTTACAATATTTTAAATAATTTGAAGTGATTATGAATTTTGAACTCGGTGTGTTAGGGAAAGGTGTGTCTCTTTTTGCCACCCAAATTATGGTCCTTTCTAGAAAATCTTTGTCCTAAATTTGGGAAGAAATAATACCTTTTGCAAAGAATCCCAACTCAAAAATTCCATCTTTGGATATTCAGTTTGGCTTCTTGAAAGAGATTGATCTCTTGAAAGTGTGTCACCTCCAATGGACAAATGAAACTTTCCTATCATGAACAAAATAGAAGACATATTGTTGAGATGCCTAAGTTTGATCTTCCTAACATATCTAGTTTGATAATTGAGTTTACAATTGAGGAAGAAGTTGAACCAAGATAGGGTGAGTGCCAAAACCAAAGAAAAGAGAAAATTTATGATATAGAATCTAACTGCATAAAAGATAAATCTATAACACCTTAAGTAGCATTAATAATAAGTTTCCATTTACCTGGAAAATGACATTTAGTTAAGATATTTGACCATTTCCCAGAAATCAACCAACAAAATGAGAGAAACAAAAAAGATGTACTCTTCATCACAAGTCACCATTTACTTGCAAAAATTGACATTGACTAGAGCTATTATCAGCCAATAAAATAATTAGATAAACATGTACAACATTTTCTTGGTGGACTTTGAATCCTAGAAGCTACATTTGACTTACTTTAAGACATCAATGGTTCTAATAAGAACTTTCACTTTTATACCACTCATACTACCAAATAATAGCACAAAAAGAAATGATTGACTACCAATGGTTCTAATTTGATCTTGCTTCTCAGTTGGGAGTTTTTGGCCATACCATGTATGCTTGAGTGGAAATTCCTAATTTCGGCATGATTAAGCTTGAATATATAGTGAAGTAAATGGAAAAGAAAAACAATAATGAATGAAATTAATTCCAATGGTTTTGTACTTTTATCAAACAAAGTAAATTTTGATTTAGCTTTTGGAATTGTGTCATGCTTTTATAGATTGATATTGCACAGGGATGATTGCCCATCGTCTGCCAGTTCTGCCAGCCTTTGCTACTCTGAACTACTCGAATCATTTGTTAGCAACAAGCAAAGATCTATTAGGTCAAATATTGTTCATGATATAAAGAGAACATTTAGAGAGCCATTCTTTCATGACACAGTGAAAGAAGCATCAGATTTCCAAAGTCCATTCAGCTCAACAAAATCGGGCAGTTCCTAGGCAACAGTAGGAACTTGTTCAGTTGGTTCACTATCAATAGAGAATTTCAGGCCATCTGGATTTTATCCACTGTCACCTCATATCAAGTTCTTCAATGAGGTTGTTTCTAATAGCTTGATAATCTACTCTTGCTCTTTTTCCTATTTGCCTATGTTAGTCTGTTTGCAGAAATCAGTATTGCCAATAGTAATAAGTTTGAAATTTAAAATTTGATATGCAGAACACACCTCCCAACCATCATGGGGTAATAAGAAGCAAAAAAATGCTTCAGAAAGTTTTGTTCGGAGTTTCATATATTTATTCACAAGTTCATAAGTGAATAAATAGTAGACCACTTTTGTCAAAATTTGGTAACTATTATTTTCTTGCTTTTGTCAAAATTTTCATTTTATTTGTTGAGTACCTAGATTTAACTTAAAATCCATGTTTATTTGACTTTAACAGGTTTTATTGGATAAAGAATAATGGGATGTTTGGTTTCATGAAAGAACTGCCTATGAAGTTTTTTAAATGCACTAAGACAGATTCTATGTCACATTTGAATGGAAAACTTGGATTTTTGAATAAAAAATTCTAGTTTATTTCATTTTGAAGCAACTTCTAGCTAGTTCATTTTTTTTGTCTTTTTATCTTGTTTGATACATAAATTTGTACTATAGACAATTTCTTAGGAGTACGGTACAACTAAAAATTCAGTTATATATATTATAATTAAGTTGGTATACTGAGACACTTTTGATTATTCATTGCAACATAGTTACATATTTTTATTATATTTTATGTCATTATATCACATTTTATAGGACACTTTTATGTGTAATGATACTTTTAGGAATTTTAGAGGGACTCATTTAAGTGACTAATAGAAGACTATAGAGACACTTTTTATAGTCTTGAAATTTTGTTAATTGAACACCCAAAAGTGTCATAATATCATACATAGTGACACTTTTAATCGTTTAAAGATGAACCCAAGTGCACTCATATTCTCCCACCCTGTTTTCATCTCTATTTTTATATGTTTTGAATGATCTTTAGAACTTAGAATCTCTTGCATGTAAATGACATACTTATTAGTTTATTACTTAATTTTTATTAATTAAATGTTGTTATTAAATGCATGATTAAATTCTTTTTTTCTTACTTTTTTTAGCAACTAACTATTTCATTTTCTTAAAATTGAACTAGTTATCAATCATTTGGTGGTTACATTTAGTTTAGATATGGATAAACTTGGATGAATTTGCCAAGGGAAAGTAATTCATATGAAGCGAGAGTTGACAGATTCCTTAATTTTGCATTTTCACTTTCTAGTATCAATAGAATGATTTTATGTCCGTGTAAAAATTGTCAGAATGGGTTAAGCAAGTCCAAAGAAGTAGTAAAGGATCACCTAATTTGTGATGGTTTCATGAAGGGCTACACAAGTTGGCTAGCACATGGTGAGCTTAGATTTTCTACTGTATCTTCAACACAGGCACCTACTATAATAAATGTTCAGGATGGCATCCAAGGATTATTGCGTGATATTTTTGGGTTTATGACTGATGATGAATGTGTTATGGGTGGTTCAAATGAAGAACCTAATGTTGAGGCAGCAAAATTCTATAAGTTTCTTGAGGATTCTCAACATGAGTTGTACCTTGGTTGCAAAAAATCCTCAAAAGTTTCTTTCTTTATTAGAATGCTGAACATAAAGTGGCTCAATAAATGGACTAATAAATCATTTACAACGATGATTGGTCTATTGAATGAGGCTTTTCCTGAAGGCGTGCAACTACCAAAATCTTAGTATGAAACTAAGAAGATAATTAAAGAATTAGGTATGGGTTATGAAAAATATGATACATGTCAAAATAACTGCATGTTGTATTGGGGTACAGATCAATAGAGGACTAAATGAAAAATATGTCATGGATCTAGATAGATTAAAAAAACAGAAGGTAATAATGTTGCAACTAAGACTTTATGGAATTTTTCCTTAAAACCAAGGTTGCAATGGTTGTTCATGTCATCTAAAACAACATTATTTATGAGACAGCATGCTGAGAGTTGTCCTAAGGATGATAGAATGAGACATCCATCAGATTCTCCAGCTTGGCACACCTTTGACTACTATCATTCTGAATTAGCAAAAGATCCCCGCATTGTCAAACTTGGGTTGGCTTCAGATGGATATAATCTATTCCGAACTATGAGTGTACAACACAGTAGATGGCCGGTTGTGCTATTGCCATATAACTTACCTCGTTGGATATGTATTAAAAAACCTTATTTCATGTTATCATTGCTTATTCCTGGCCCAACTCAACCGAAAAATGACATTGATGTGTATTTGCAACCTTTGATAGTAGAGTTGAAGGAACTATAGGATATTGGGATAAACTCTTATAATGCAGCTCGCAAGGAAAATTTTCAGATGCGTGTTGCATTATTGTGGACAATTAGTGACTTTCTTGCTAATTCCGACTTGTATGGTCATCAAACTACAGGGTATTATGGTTGTCCATCATGTCATAAGTCCATATTGTCTATACAATTGCATTTTTCTAAAAATGAGTGCTATATGGGTCATCGCCAATTTTTTTCCTAAAAATCATCCATTCCATAGCGATTCTAATTCTTTTGATGGGACTAAAGAATTTAAAGGTCCTCCTCCTCAATTGACTGGATCAATGATACTTGATGAATTGAATAATTATGGTCCCATTAAATTTGGAAAGAGGGTGACTGATAATCCAGAGTTACCAAATGGTTGGAGAAAGAAAAGTAACTTTTTTTATCTTCCTCATTGGAAAGATAACTTGGTGTATCATAATCTCGATGTCATGCATATTGAGAAAAATGTGTGCAATAGTCTTCTTGGCACTTTGTTAGATTTACAGGAAAAATCAAAAGATCACTTATGTGTACGTCTGGACTTACAAGATATGGGCATCAGACCAAGTCTTCAAGCTAAAGAGGGAGAATCTAATAGATCTATACTGCCTGCTACTTCATATATCATGGATTAAAAAAAAAAAAATTTCAAGGTTATAAAGAAAGTAAAGGTTCCTAATGGTTATTCTTCCAATATATCCAGAAGTGTGAAGCTTAAGCCACACAAATTTTCTGGTCTAAAACTCATGACAATCACATTCTAATTCAACAACTACTTCCATTAGCTCAGCGAAGAGTATTACCTAAGTCTATTGTCAACTTTTCATTCGATTATGTCGGTACTTTCGAGACTTGTGCTCTAAAGTTCTTCGACCTCATGACTTAGTTGCACTAGCAAATGAGATCACAGAGACAGTGTGCCAACTTGAGAGGATTTTTCCTCCGAATTTTTTTGATATTATGGTGCATCTATGCATTCGTTTGGCCAATGAGGCTAGGCTAGTAAGTCTAGTGCATTATCGTTAGATGTATCTAATTGAGAGGTACTAAAGTTTTTCCTTACTAATTATTTGTTTTACTTCTTTTCTTCCTTATACTTAAAGTTGATAAAATTCAAGTCTAAAATAAGAAAATTGTAATTCCTTAGGTATTTGTCCACTTTAAAATCATATGTACGAAATAGGAGTCACCCAGAATGTTCAATAGCTGAGGGGTACATTGCAGATGAATGTTTGACATTTTGCTCCTTGTACTTTTCAAATGATGCGGTGACAAGATTTAACTGAAGTGGAAGAAATTATGTTAAGAATGAGAATTGCAAAGAATGGTTGGATATCTTTTGGATGTTAGGTCGTCCTATTGGGAAGACAGAAATCATTAAAGTAAATGTCAAAGTGTTAGCACAAGCACATCTGTATGTGTTGTTCAATTGCAAACACATTGATCAACATATTAAGTTGTCAATTTATGTTGTTTGTATGTTTTATTTAGTAAAGTATAGCTCATACACTTGTTTAATTATAGTAGTCACAAGACAATGGTTATTAGCCAACATCCTTGTGCTTCAGAGCATCAAATTCAACATATTCATAATGAAACATTTGCATCTTGGTTTCAAGAACATGTAAGTTGTCGCTTAAATTTATTTTAGGACATGAATATGTTGATTTAGCCTTCAATGTTATATAATCATTTTATGTTTGTTTTATTTTTTCATAGGTTGAAAACATGGACTTGGATGGCGATGATCCTATTTCTAAGGATTTAAAGTTGTTAGCTAGAGGACCAAATGTCATAGCAAAAAGATATAAAGGGTTCATAGTTAATGTATTTAGATTTCATACAAAAGATCGTGAAAAAATTAGAAAAACTCAAAATTGTGGTCTTATGGTCTCATTAATAACTTCAAGTTTTGCTAGTAGAAAAGATAATAATCCAATTGTGAGTGAATTGAGCTATTAGGGGGTTATGAAGGACATAATCGAGATATATTTTATGGGAGGGAAGAAAGTCATGTTGTTTGATTGTGATTGGGTTTCAAAAGGCAGGCTATTTAAACAAGATGCAGATGGATTTATCTTGACAAACTTTACAAATGTAAAGCATCACAATGAGCCATTTGTACTTGCATCTCAAGCACAACAAGTCTTCCATATTGAAGATCACGTGGATCCCAAATTGGCAAGTTGTGATGAAATCAATGGCAAGAGATCAATATGACATGATAGAAGAGGTTGACGTTGATGTGGAATTTAAACATGAAAGAGTTCTAACATCTTGTGGTAATGAACAAGTTGTTTAGGTTAGAGATGGTGTAGCTAGACCTAGAGTTGATGTGCCAATGGCATCAATTGTGGAGATGTTAAAACACAAAAAAGAGATGGATAAATTAAAGCCCCAAAAGGAGAGACATTCTACTACTTAATTTCTTGTGTTATTATGTTGATTACTTGTGAGCTTAGCTATGAAAATTATATGTATTTTATTTTTATTTAAACTCTTGATGCATATGACTTGTGATATATCTATTGAAGTAGAATATGCAACATAAAGGTTGTTTACTAGGTTGGATGGTTTGTTCATCTTTTAATAGTTTATTCAGTTGACTGAATAGTTTATTGCTGATATCAATTTTTAGAATGTAAATCTTTGTTCGTTTTTCCTTTAATGCTATCATGTACATTGTAGAATTACATTTTTGTTTCAATAGTTATGGTTAAAAAGGTCCCAAAGAGAAAACACCAGGATGAATCAAGATGTGATGCTAACCAACAAAGAGAGAGTGGCATATTCCACATCAAATCTTCAATCTACATGCCCAACTTGAAGTAAGCTCTTCATTTTTAATTAACCTATGTGCAATTAATTTACATGGTTTAGTTTACTTTATTTTTCATTTGTTTGGTGATGTTTATGTGATAATTAAATGAAGAATTTGATTGTGGTGATAGTTATTTGTAAATCAATGCATTAGTGAGTGGCAAGATAATTTTATCTTCATAAATATTGTGTTTGTTAGGACTTCCTCCAACAGTCAAAATTTTAATTATGCCATTTTTAAACAAAAAGTTGATTTAACCTTGTATGGCAGTTTTCAATTTTATATATATAATAGGTACAATTTTTATGGTAACAAATTGATACAGCGGAATTTGGGACTTCCCATGATTGAAGCCAAAAGTATTTTTGCATCTTACCATTGCACCATCCAATGAGCAGATTAAGCTAATCAAAATCAGTATTGAGGATCTCATATTTAATTATTTAAGTAGGAAGAGTCTTTGATGTAAAGGATGCGAGTGCTATTCAAAAAGAGAAGGATTATTCCTTTACTCTGTACTTTGTCTCTCTTAAAACTCCAGTTTTACTTGCTGAGTGTTTGTTGTAGTACTGTGAGATTTTGGGAAGTTAGCGTTGCCCTTTTGTACTTGTTCTAATCTCTTTGATTAATAAAGTACAGGTTCAAATCCTAAGTCCTTTAACTTAGGTAGTGGAGTAGGCTTGCCGAACCACTATAACTATCTTATCTCGTTTATTTATCTTTCATCTATCTTTGAAATTTCAGTTATATCTGGAAGTTCCAGTTTATTCTCTGTTATACTATTTGACTCCTTTGAGTCCATTACCCTTTTGGGTCATTATACTCTTTCAATTGATACCAAAGCTGAGGGCTCATATATATAAGTTTAACAACTTGAGCTAAAAAGTTTCTAATGGCTTCTTCTAGCTTTGATGTGTATGCAGAGGTCAATCCCACATTTGTCCCCCTCTATTCGATGGGACCAACTATTCAACCTAGAAGAACAGGATTGAGGAATTCTTCATAGCACTAGTCTATGATTTATGGAGCAGTCATTGATAGGCTTCTTGTTCCCACCAACAAAGGAAAATCATCAACAGGAAGACTAAAACTTACCGCTGAGGACAAAAGAATGCTTTCAATGAATGCAAAAGAAAAAAATATCCTTTCATGTGCGCTTGTCAAAGAAGAATACACTCGTGTTAGCACGTGTACTTCCGCAAAGGATATGTGGAACATGCTTCAAGTCACCCATGAAGGAACTTCACAAGTAAAACTAGAGCGAATTGCCTTAATTACTCACCAATATGAGATGTTTTCAATGAAAACAGGTGAAACAATCAGCCAAATGTATGCTTGATCCATGGAGATAGTGAATCCCATGTTCGCATTGGAAAAAACAATATCCAAAAGTGAATAGGTCCGAAAGATCCTAAGAACTTTGTAAAAGGAGTAGAATCCTAAAGTTACTACAATTCACAAGGCCAAAAACCTTGAAAAATTGACTGTGGGAGAACTAATTGGTTCACTTACCTCCTACAACATGACTCTACTAAGCAAGGAAGAAAGTTTTGACACCAAAATAAGAAAAACATTACCTTCAATGCTGAACAAAGAGAATGGAACGAAGATTCTGGTGACCTAGATGAAGAAATGGAGAAATTACAATGATAACTTGGTGACTTCGATAACTTACCCAAGTCTCGCTTCAGGAAAGACCCTAGAACAAATTCGAGAAGAAATACTGGCGAATTCAGAATTGAACAAATCATTTGTCATGAATGCCATGAAGTTGGGCACAAAAGGCCTGACTATCCAAAACTGAAACGGAGTCCAAAGACTGAGAGAAATCCAAAACAAAGAGCTATGACCATCACTTGGGATGACTCAGACTTAGACCAGTTTGACAATGAAGAAAATTGTCTCATGGGTGACAGACAGGTAACTTTACAGTCTCAACTAAGTTCGAATAGTTTTTATGTTGATTATGATTTGGATAAAGATCTTGATATTCACATCGATTGTCATAATCAACTCATTGAACTTCAAATAGAATTAAATCTTTTTAAGGAACAATTAGAAAATACTCTTAATGAAAAGGAAGAACTAGTATTTCACTTTGAAAAAATAAAAAAAAAACTCTGCGGAAAGAAATAGATTAATTGAGAAGAGCCAGCATCTTGAAAATGAAATTCGATTTTTACTTGATAATAATTATAATATGAAAAGATCTCTCAAAGGCAAAAACAAAGTTGATTCTGGTTATAGAAACACAAGATTTTTTAAAAAGACTTGTCACTATTGTTCTAGAAAAGGTCACATGGCTCACAAATGTCCTATAAAAAGAGAAATTGGAGTAAAGTATATGTGGGTGCCAAAGTCTAACAACTCAGGACCTAACAAAAAATAGGTACCTAAATTCACAAACTCTTATGTTGCAGGAACCAGTCAAGAGGGAAGTTTAAATTGATCTTTAGTATCTAGACAGTGGACATTCCAGACACATGACAGGAAATAAGTCATTCTTTTCCAAAATACAAGAATATAATGGAGGAAATTTACTATTTGCAAACAACACAAAGGGAAAAATCATTAGCAAAGGAATAGTTGGCAACAAAGACGGAACTCCCATCGAAAATGTCTAGCTGATAGATGGGCTGAAACATAATCTTCTCAGTATAAGCCAATTATGTGATAATGGGTACCAGGTACACTTCGAACCCTCTAAATGTGTGGTGACCAAACATGATGAAACTATTTTCACTGCAATTAGAGAAACAAACATGTACTGAATAAATCTTGATGATTTGTCCAAACAAAATGTTGAATGCCTAGTTGCTACTGATGAATCTTGTTGGACTTGGCATATACATGTTGGTCATGCAATTATGAAACTCCTAAATCATTTGGTCAAAAAAGATTTAGTAAAAGGCATTCCTAAAATGAAGATCACAAAAAACAAAATATGTGATGCATGCATGAAAGACAAACAAGTGAAAACTTCTTTTCAGCCAATAAATGACATTGCAACCTCAAAACTACTGGAACTTCTGCATCTTAATTTGTTTGGACCTATGAAAACTCAATCTTTTGGAGGAAACAAATATATTGTTGTCATTGTGGATGATTTTTCTCGATACACATGGGTAAGGTTTCTTTCAAACAAAAATGAAGCTTTACATCATTTCATTACTCTCTCAAAGAACATCTAAAGTGAAAAAGAGGTTTTTATTAAAACCATCAAGAGTGATCATGGCATAGAATTTGATGATCATAACTTTGCTACTTTTTGTAATGATATTAACTATGCTCACAACTTTTCTGCTCCAAGAACACCCCAACAAAATGAGGTGGTTGAAAGAAAAAATAGAGTTTTACAGGAAATGGATCGAACAATGTTGAATGAGTATGATCTCTCTAAGCATCTTTGGGCTGAAGCAGTCAACACAGCCTGCTATGTTATCAACAGAGTCTTTTTGAGACCATTTATGAAAAAGACTCCATACGAACTCTAGAAGGGTAAGATACCTAACATGTCTTCTTTCCGTGTATTTAGGTGTAAATGTCACATCTTAAATGATAAAAATCACATTGCTAAATTTGATCTAAAACTAGATGAGGGAATATTTGTTAGTTACTCAACAAACAGTAAAGTTTATAGAGTTTTTAACAAAAGAAAAAGGACAATACAAGAATCCATGCATGTGGTATTTGATGAAACTGACCCTCTTCTAATAAAGGACTCCTTGAGCATAGAAACTGCAAGTTTTGATCAATTGATAAAAGCTCTTCAACAGGAAAATGAAAGAGGAAAAGATATTTCACAAAATCTCACTGAGACAGTCTCAACCTCAAGTGGAACTTTCGCCTCTAAAATAGGAAGCAAAATCAGCAAATTCAAGCATGCCTCATGCCATCCAACAAACAATATTGTTGGAGATCCAGTTGCAAAAATCACAACGAGGTCTAGAACCTAAACAAATGAATTACAACTCCCTGATTTTGTGTTTTTATCCTATGCAAAACCCTGCAATATGAGTGAAGTACTGAATGACGAATCATGGTTGAACGCAATGAAAGAAGAGCTAAATCAATTTGAGAAAAATCAGGTTTGGAACTTAGTTTCACAACCCAATAACTACCCCATAATTGGGACTAAATGGTTTTTTCGAAATAAATTAGATGAACATGGTGAAGTTGTTAAAAACAAAGCAAGACTTATTGCAACAAAGTACTCTCAACAAGAGGGAATTGATTATGATGAAACCTATGCACCCGTTGCACGTCTTGAATCTATTCGCATGTTGCTAGCTTATGCGTCACACAAAAACTTTACTCTTTATCAAATGGATGTCAAAAGTGCCTTTTTGAATGGACATCTAAAAGAAGAGATCTTTGTGGAGCAACCTCCTGGTTTCCAAAACTCAAATTTTCCAAACCATGTTTTTAGATTGTCTAAAGCACTTTACGGTTTAAAACAAGCTCCAAGAGCATGGCATGAGCGTTTGAGCTCATTTCTTATTTCAAAAGGTTTTCGCATTGGTAAAGTAGACACTACACTTTTCACAAAAACATCAAACGGCCATTTACTACTTGTTCAAGTATATGTGGATGATATAATCTTTGGTGGTACTCATAAGGATCTTTGTGATGATTTTGTGTCATGCATGACAATGAAATTTGAAATACATCTTATGGGTCAATAAAACCTTTTCCTTGGTCTCCAAATCAAACAAACCACAAAAGGAATTTTCATATCCCAAGAAAAATATACTAAAGAACTGCTACACAAATTCAAAATGGAGGATTGTAAAGAATTAAATGTTCCCATAGCTGCATCTACAAAATTGGAACTTGATCCTGAAGGAAAAAGTGTGGATGAAACAACATACAAAGGTGTGATCGGAAGCTTGTTGTATTTAGCTTCCAGTCACCCAGATATACAGTTTGCCACCAGTCTATGTGCCCGTTTTCAAGGACAATCGAAAAATTCGCATCTCAAGGTCGTCAAAAGAATTCTTTGCTATCTCAAAAGAACCATTAACTGTGGGTTTTGGTGCCCTCAATCTAAATCTTTCAATCTAGTTAGGTATTCTGATGTTGACTATGTAGGGTGAAAAATTTATCAAAAAAGCACTGCTAGAACTTGCCAACTACTAGGATCATGTCTAGTAAGTTGGTGTACAAAGAAACAAAATATGGTGGCAATGTCAACAACTGAAGCTAAATACATGGCGCTAGGTAATTGTTGCTCACAGGTATTATGGATGAAACAAACCATCAGTGATTATGAATTACAATTCGCTTGCATATCTATTTTATGTGACAATACTACCACTACAAAGACTCCAGTCTATCACTCACGCATGAAGCATATAGAAATTAGGCACTACTTCATTAAAGATCATGTTCAAAAGGGTGATTTTTACATAAATTTTGTTGAAACACAAAATCAATTAGCTGACATCTTCACTAAACCACTTCCAGAAGATAGATTCTATTTTCTCAAAAACAAATTAGGGATAATTCCCTCTTCTTTTTCATCATGACATATATCTGGCATGTGCATCCTTTTTCTTACACAATATGTTTGATATGTGCACCTCTTTTGGCATGAATATATCTTCCTTCCAAAATTCTATAAAATTCTTCCATCAATAATATTCACATGCACTATCCAAAAATATGCTTTTAAAATATTTCTAGGAGGGAAAATTTGAACCGTCTTAGTTTCTGCTTTTCTACACAGAAACCCACAAAACTTGTTCTCTTCAACTCTCACAGCGACCACTCTCTCCTTCCTCTCTTCAATAGTAAAATATTCGTTCTACTGATACTCTTCAACTTCATTGTCCATGGATACCAGTCTGAAATCATCATCCCCAAAATTGGTTGATTATGCTTCTGACTCCATCATTGTTCCCTTCGCAAGGGGTCCCGAAGTCGTTGAACTTTTTGATGATGAGGGGGAGAACTTGATGTTGTTTTACTGAATCATTGTTAAAACTTATGGTTATTTTGCTTACATAGGTTGCTTAAGCATGTTGGCTAAATTGATGTTCCGATTGATGTTTTGTTATTGCCTAAGTCTGCTACTACCATGTTTTGTAATTGCTTTGAACATGTTGAACTGATGTTGCTACTACTTACATATTCTAAAATTGATATTATGTTTTGTTTTTTTGTGATCTAATGCTGCTATATCTTGCTTTATGAATTTAGCAAATATGATATCACTATAACAACTGTTATATCATACTTATCTTTTTGGCATTTAAGCTTTCTAAACAGAGGGAGAACAATGATTGTGTATATCTTGAAGTATCTAGATAGAGGGAGAAACTAACTCATGCAATAGTCTATTTAGACAAGGGGAGAACAACAAAAATGGCTTTATCAAAAAGGGGAAGATTATGAGGATTTTCTCCAACAATCAAAATTTTGATTATGCCATTTTTAAATAAAAGTTGATTTAACCTTGTATGGCAGCTTGTAGTTTTACATATGGCAAGTGCAATTTGTATTGTAACAAATTGATACAACAAAATCTGGAACTTCCCATGATTAAAGCCAAAAGTATTTTTGGCATCTTACTATTGTACCATCCAAGGACGAGATTGTGCTAATTAGAATTACTGTTGAAGATCTCATATTCAATTATTTAAGTAGGAAGAGTCTTTGATGTAAAGGATACGAGTGCTATTCAAAAAGAGAAGAATTATTCCTTTACTTTGTATTTTGTCTCTCTCAAAACTCCAGTTTTACTTGCTAAATGTTTACTGAAATACCGTGAGGTTTCAGGAAGTTAGCATTGCCCTTTTGTACTTGTTCCTACCTCTTTGATTAATAAAGTGCACGTTCAAAATCCTAAGTCTTTTGGCTTAGGTAGTGGAGTAGGCTTGCCGAACCACTATAACTATCTTGTCTCGTTTATTTATCTTTCTATTATCTCTGGAATTTCAATTATATCTTGAAGTTTTAGTTTATTTTCTATTATATTGTTTGACTCATATGAGTCTATTACCCTTTTAGGTCCTTATACTCTTTTAGTGTTTATGCTTAAAATTATTACATTTTATTCCGGATCAAGTTTATTTTGCAATAGGTGCATGCAAGGAACGAAAATGGACAAAATGAGCTATTTATATGCCTGCGATTTGGGCTTTACCTCTTGATGTAAGACTTCCAGTTGAATGCAATAAGTATGGGCAGCCTATTGATGGCAACAGATCAAAATTTGTTTGCTTTTTAGGTGTTATGTCTAGAACACACACATATGCTCCAATTGATGTCTTAGATTGGCATAAAATGCCAACTAAAAGCATAACATGTTAGATTTATTGAAGGTAATTTTAGAACTTTCTATGTTATGATATCTCATTAATAATTTATTTTAACGATAACATTTGAATATAGGAGAAGTTTGATTATCCTCCTGGCTTAGATGAATGGATATCACAATCAATCAACATTAAGTGGAGAAATTGAAAGTCTGACTTGAGGTATGATTATTTTGATCCTACACTTCCTACTGAAGATTTGGTAAAAGAAAGAGATGAAAGAGTCAATGAAGAGCAATGGAGGAGGCTTATCATGTATTGGCTATCTGAAGAGGGAAAGGTATAAGCAGTAATGTGATTTTTTATATCAATATTTGTCAATGTTGTTTTTTAAATTTTCATTTTAATTTTAGAAAGCTAGTATTCATGGTCAAGAAAGTAGAAAGTGCAAGACAGTACATCATAGTATTGGAAGAAGATCTTTTGCCCAGGTTCGACAAAATGCGGTAAGAAAATGTTTTCTATGTTTTACTTTTTAAGCTTTTTTTATTATTCATTATATATGGATTAAAGTTAAAGATATGAAATTAGTAATAAATAAAATTTTGCAAATTATATCATTGAATTAGGAGAAAAAATATTAAATGTGAACCAACTAGAGTAGAGACTTACAAGATCTATTCCCCAGTGGAAGATGGTGGAAAGGTTGGACGAATAATGGTAAGTACTTCAGTGAATTTATTTTATATTATTCTATTATTGTTGCAAGTTAAGTTAATGATATTTATGTTATTATGTTTATTAGGAAACAATGGAAGAATTATGTCATGAACTAGTGGATCCTTCACAAGATGTTGTTTCAAGAGATGATGTTTTTGCTAAAGTTACGGGTCCAGATAAGCCAAGATAAGTTCGCATGATGGGAGATGGGGTAACTCCAACAGATATCTTTGAGATGGTTCCTTCACAAAAAGCAAGCTACAGAATGCTTATGGAGACTAGAGCAAAAACATAAAAACTTCGTGAGGAAGTTCAAGGCTATCGACAGCAAATGAGTAGCCAGAGCATAAATGAGGTGAGCCCACCTCTTGCCTTTAGTCCTCCACCATCTTCTCCTTTGCAACATAGAAGCTCAACTACAACACAAGATATCCTGCTACCTGTTGAAGTGAGTATTTGGTTTAGATCTTAATAACATTGAGCAAAAACACTTTTTGAGGATTATTGTTCTTCTACTAATTTGCATATTACATGATACATTTAGGTTAATTGCTCAATTGTACTCATAAGTATTACCGATCCCAGTAAAATTGTGGCCAAAGGTTATTTGCGTAGCATGGATCCTACTAAACTTGTGGGAAGAGAAGAATTAGACAAAATTTGGTGTTCAGTCCATTTAAGTGTCCTGGTGGTTTAAGAAGAGATCTAAGAAGATCCGTGTTTATATTCCAAACTATTGGTGAGGCTAGTGGAGAAGCTATTGCTTGGCCATGCAATTTGATATGTACTTGTTCATTATCCAACTATAAGTTTAGCTATATAATTTTGTCAATAAGATTTCTTGTGCTTTTTCATTCATATATTTATATGTTGGGATAGTGCATTAAATTATCTCATTATTAAATAAATATTACTAAAGCTTATATAGTAGATTTATAATTTTTTGAATTTATTGGTCATGCATCAAATTAAAAAATTTCAATATGATGGATGATACTTAGCTATAGTTGTGTAAACTGGTTGCCTTGTTTTGAAATTACATTGTGATATATCTTTTTAATTATAGCATTTCATTTTCTTTGAAACACACTTGAATTTGTGTTTGTTACTTCTAATGTAGGTGGTACGAAGTGAAGGTTGATATAAAATACCTCTTGGATGGATGTTGAAGGAGATGAAGATAATCTTTGTAGTAGACAAGTACTGAAATTTTTTGTTTGCATACCATTATGTTGTTATGCTTATATTGATAATACATGTGCTTTTTTGCTTAGATAAATTTTGATGAGATATTTTAATGGTATTTTGGGGTTCAAGTTAGTACTTGGATGTTGGAAGTTAATTGTTAGAAGTGACTAATTTGATGAATGTATAGCATCTATTTGTTTTCTTCTCAGATTTTAGTTTATTTATTTCATTAATTGTTGATATGTTTAATATTTGATGATGGAATTAGTATACAATTATAGTAAGATTTTAGTAATATTATTTATATACATGTAAAGAAGTTGATTCATGCATGTACAAAAATATATTTTCATATTTAAAAGGAAAAAAAAAAGAAATAGATCATTATCATATTACTATCCAAGGGTGTAGGGAAATTTATTTGCTACAACAATTTTATGCGCGTATAACAAAGTTTTTATAATAAATTGAATATTGGGTGGCATATAGAATGTAGTTAAAGATCTGTATTACTACACTTAAAAATGTATTATAGATGATGGATGTTACTACACCTTTGTAGTGTAGTATAAATAAAATTTGTAACTAACTTTTCAAATTTTCCTAACAAACAAAAGTGTAGTATGAAATTTATCTTACTACACTTGGAAGTGTTGCACAAATAATGCATAATACTACACTTGTAAATGTAGTATGAAGCTCTTACTACACCATATGTTACTACGCTTGTGGAAACTGTCGTCTGAGATGAAATGTAGTAACACAATTTCTCTTCCAACAATTTTGAGTGCAATTATAGCTCTTTTTTCCTGTAGTGGAAAGAATTGTAGAGCTAGAAGAAGAGGGAGGGGCAATAGTGGGTGGGTCTTAAGGACATGGCTACAAATTGATTACTATTACTATGCCTAGGTGGTTGCGTGGTGAGAGAAATTAATGGAGTCGCTTAAAGGGGAAGTTCGGTCCACTACACTAATTGCATGAGAAATTCAAGTAATTGTACTAATATATAAAATAAATAATAAATTTAATTTATCTACAAATAATTAGACTTGAGAGAAATTAAAAAATTGAGAGTAAGAATTTAGACTTTAAAACACTTGAAACTTGAAAGAAATTAGAAAATAAAGAAGACTTGATAGAAATTGCACTTGAAAATCCATAATAAATTACCACTATTTATTTTGAAAATAATAATAAGAAGAAGAAGAAGAAGAAGAAGAAGAAGAAGAAGAAGAAGGAGGAGGAGGAGGTAAAATCAAGCTAAACGACCATAAGGCATAAGGCCGTTTGTCACTTGCAGGCAACGGCATGGCCAATGGCTACTTTGTAGCGCATATATATATATATATATATATATATATTAATAGGCAGGCTAAGTGGGTTAGTTGCGATTGGCTTGCTTAATGATAGACAACAGGCTGGGTGAATCTCGAGCTACAATATGATAGCCCAGGTCTGTTGTAACATGGGTCGAGCTAGGCCAACCTGTATAAATGGGTTTAATGGTCTGAGCCGACTTGTATTTTTTGACAAGTCGGGCCAGGTTGGGTCAAATCGAGCCGAGCTACCGATCAATTTTCGACATTTCTACAAGTAAGTTTCAAGTTAAACTTAGATAATTTTTGTGTTTTATTTTTAATGTTTTGGACAAAATATTTTGATAAGTGTACTAGGGGAGAATATGATGTATGTTTGATTTTGTTCTAAAAATTTGTTAAAAATTGTTTTGAATTAGAATAATATATTTGGTTTTATTCTTGAAGGAGATAAATTGTCCTGTAAATATCAAATCAGTACCTTTTATGTCTGATTAATGGCGTGAATATATTATTATTATTATTATTATTATTATTATTATTATAATGTGATATGATATATATATATTTATGTATGTATGTACATTTATATACTAATTATGTTTGGCTTGGGGAATGGTGGATGAAGGATATTTTGAAATGTTTTGAGATTATTTTGAATGTTTTGAAAAAAAATATATATGTTTAATTTTATTTTTTTCTAAAGGAAAGTATTCTGAAGGAAAAAAAATATTATCTTAAAGACTAGGCGTTTTGGAATTGTCAAAGTAATGATGCCAAGTTATTGCACCACCCCAAAAAAATTAAGAATATTCAAAAAACTCTGCAAGGGATAGCAATGTTCTTTTATATAATTTACATGAGATAAATTATTTCTTTATTTATTTTTAAATTTAACTAAGCTACTAGGGTAATGAATAAAAATAATTTTCATTTGTCAAAGTTTAAATCAGTAATTCCATGGCTTTTCTACCTGCTTGTGTACAAGAATTTAATATAATCCCAATGAAAATAAGTGGAAAATTAGTTAAATATAACTAGTTTAGAATTTTAAATATGAAGATATCGTGATACGGAAAATGGTAATGGAAATGAGAGTTTTAAAGCGAAAATGTAAAATTGTTGTTGTTTTGGTCCTTAAACTACATTTTTATGTGACATTTGGTCCTCAAATGACAAGCATGTAATTTTTTGGTTCCCAAATTTTATGTCTCATTTTAATGTTTGTAATTCCACCAAATAGCTTGATTTATATTTCTTATCCTTTAGTTTTATACTATGGCTTTTACCTAATTGGGATAAGGTATAATCATTTATCTTATGGAGAAAAAAAAAAGAGAGGAAAAAAAAAAGATCTTGAATATGAAGATTTAATGGCAAAAATTACAAATCAATTGAAAAAAACCCTTAATTGGAGCTGGTTTGAGGCTTAAGAACACACTAAACGAATATCAACTTCAGTACGAGGGTAATAAAACTCATGATATTTTGTTCGTTAATCAATTGATCGAGTGACATTATCCTCACACACACACACATATATGCGGAGTTCAAATTTCAAATTTGAATGAACTTTAACGCTATGTTTGGTTCAAGGATTTTGATAGGGAAAAGAAAAAAGAAAATGTTAAGAAAAATATATTTTATTGTTTAGTTGGTAAGGAAAATGCTAAAAAAGGAAAATTTATGGAAAAATATAATGGATTTGAGAAAAATGAGTTTTCATCACAAAATGATAAGGAAAATGAGGGAAATATGTCTATTTGAGCTATCTCTCCTTCTCCAACACATTCATCTTCCATTCTTTTCTTCATTGTTTTCTTCTACAACCAAACAAGTTTGATATTTTATATTTCTTTACCTTTGTTTTTCTTTTCCCTAACATTTTCCTTTTCTTATCAAATTCCTTAAACCAAACATAGTGTAAGTGCAAATGTCTATAGAAAAAGAAAATTCATGGTGATTCATTTGATTTTAGAGATACATGAGAAGGACTGTTCAATCTGATTTTTATCTTTAATATTATTATATTTTATATTTTTCAGTGTTGAAATTAATATATTTTGGCTTATACATAACAATTGAAAATGTTATCTTATTAAAAAAGATCAACCAAACATCTGAATGGTAAAAAGATAATTTTTTAGAAACTTGTTGTCCTTGCATGTAATTCTGTCATGCGAATAAATTTGTCCTTGAGTGCAATCATTGATTAAAAAACCGGATCGGACCAGGTGGTGGCCCGTCCGGTTTTTTCAAAAAACTAGAAAAAACCAAAAAAAAAACATTTTTTAAAAACCCGTCCGGTTCGGAACAGTTCGACCGGTGAACCGGTACTGGTTCACCTAAACAGGAACGGTTTTTTTAAAAAAAAATTTTAAATTTTTTATTTTTTTTATTTTTTTTTTGGCCTAAGTACAAAAGTTAAAGGCCATGGTACAAGCAAGAAGTCAAAATAACTTAATATTAGTCAATTTTCATTATTCCCATTTCCCACTATCACTCTTTTGTCTTTCATTCTCACTTTCTCTTCCTAACTTCTAAGCAAATCGAGAGCAGCAGCCAACAGCAGGGACAGCAACAGCCTTCGACCCTTCACCACATCCACAGCTTCACAAGACACAAATCCAACGCCACGGTTCGGTGATGTTAAAGAATATCATTTAATCTCTTTATGTTTTATATTTTGACATTTTACTAATTTTTAAATAATATATATAATATAAATATATATAGCGTAATTATGACGTCACGGTTCAATTGCGGTTCAATTACGGTCCAACCAATGGTTGAACCAGTGAACCGTGAACCGATAAGTTTTCCGGTTCAATGAACGGTTCGATTTTTCGAACACCGAGTGCAATAGATAGACGTGCAACATTGCTAACATTAAAGATTATGGTAAATGTATATTGAGATAATAATATAAAACGATAAAAACAGTTTGTCATCCAAATTATGCACGTTTTTATATTTTTTTTACGATTTAAACTACATTTTTTTCACTTTTCCATATATGAAGAAATTTCGGTGGAATATTATGGAAAAATTTTGTCACATCAATGGTAGGGGCCTCCTTTTTAAGGTATTATAATCAAATCTTTCAATTTTGTGTGTATAAAAGTCATCTCCCTAATGTAGTCTTATTAAATCACAAAACGCAACTAACCTTTTTCAATGTACTTTCAAGTGCATATCTTGTGATAATTCAAATTAAAAAAGATAATCTTTAATGAAATGCTGAAAATATCTTGTGGCATGTTAGTATGTTGTTAAATAATTTTTGTGGCATTTTAATATATTACTACAAGCATTTTTGGAAGCATGTTACCATGCCATTCAAAAATATTTTTCACGGTATTTTTCCACGTTATTTAATGTAATTTTTGTTCCATTTTAATATATAATTTAATGCATTTTTTATTTTATTTCATTAATGCCACAATAAATGTAAATTAATTAGTCCACTATCAATTCTAGAAGTAGAAGATATTAATCAACAAATATCTTTCCTTGATATTTATATCTTTAGCTACACTGATATAATAGTGTAAATCTTAAAAGACACTATTAGATATAAAATTATCACCATAATACTATGTAAATAACATTTTTTTTTAGTGTCTTTAATAACTAATTTTGCTGCAGGCGTATCTATAAGTCTATTTCATTTTTCCTTGTCTTCATGTCCTATTTGAAGGGTTCAAGTGCCATGCAAACGTTCTCTTGATGCTTGCATAAATTTCTACACATATATAGATGCAACTCTGTCCTGCATAATTTCTCGTCAAGATTTAATTATGTTCATTTCATGCATTTCTGTGGAATGTCCTAAAATTAGATGGAATAAATTTTAATGTTAATAGATTCTGATCATGTGGCAGAGTACGTTGTCTAATAATAAAAGCATAGAATAGAGTGTCACATGAATCAAATGTGTGTTTTTCCCTATAAAAGAGATGCCCTTTCCCAAAGTCTAAATTTGCCTACACTTTTAATGCTTCTTTTTCAAGTGATGATGATAGCTTAATGATATTGGAGGGAGAAACTTTTTTAATTATTCTCTTTAATTACTCCTATTCTTAAAAAATCAAGTTGTTTTGGTTAACTTGACTTGGTCCCATGTTTCCATATGATACAAGCGATGTGCAAATAATTAAAATTTAATAATACGATGAAATGTAGAATAGAGATTTGCTATAAGAATGAATAAATTAACGACCACAGCTGAAAATTCTCCACTTATTCAAATAAATAAAGGACGATGTTATTTAAAAAATCTTGCAAAATATATATATATATATATATATATACTTCTGTACGTAGAGTACATATTTCTAAGGTAATTTTTCTTGATAGGCTTAAATTTAAATGATACTTAGCCTAATACTTTGGCATATAGTCATCCTAAATAGGAGAAAATTATAATTTTAGTCCTCAAACATAACCACTTATTTACTTTTAGTCCCTAAACAATCTCGAGTTACACTTTTGATCATCAAATTGTCATTTTTTTAATAATTTTCATCCTCGTCGTTACTTCAAGCATTAAAACTAACGAAAAGTGGTTATGAGACATGCACATGACCACTTTTGGAGGGGAAAATAGCAATCTTAGCCATGCCTTCATTTCATTTCCCATTTTCAAACATAATTAACCTAAACTCCAAGTTTCCCCCAATTTGAAACCTAAATCCCCTAATCTTTCAACCTTAATTCATATTTCTTCCATTTTTCAACCAAATTTCAAAATAAGTTCAATTTATCATGCCAAGGGTAGGGCTCAACGCACAAGAGAGGTCTGCTAGTTATGGCAAGAAGAAGTCCTTGAGAAAAAGAAGTATGAGCTTTGGTCACCACTCTGCAAAGACCAGGCTTTGCACCTTCCAGATAATAGTTAGAAGAATTCGTGTTTGTGGTGGCACTGTGAAATGAAGAGCCTTGAGGTTGAACATAGGAAATTATTCATGAGGTAGTGAGATTGTTACTCAAAAGACATGTATCCTACAATGCCTCTACAATGATGAGCTTTTTAGCATCGGACTTCAGAAACTGGAGATCTAGAGTGCAGTATTTTTTTCAGGTTAATGATTGGTCGCATCTCACACACTATGCAGTATTTAAGCAGTAGTATCTCACACACTATGGCGTTGAGATTGGTAAGAAGAATTGGGGAATTTCTAGGAAAGATGATGCTGGGGTGAAAAAAGGCACAATGTAGAAAGTAAGAAAAGGAATCATGGGTCTAAGAAACCCAAGAAAGATAGTCTGATTGTAACCTTGATCCTCTTGTTGAAGAGCAGTTTGGTTTTGGTAGGTTATTGGCTTGCATTTCCTCTTGCCCAGGTCAATGTGGCAAAGCAGATGGATATATCTTGGAAGGCATGGAGAGCCTGAGCTCTATACGAAGAAAATCTAAAAGAAGAAAGGCAAGGCTGCTAGTGGTGCTTAATTTGATATCACCATGTAGAATCCGAATTCTTTACCTACATTTTCCTTTGTAATTTGGTATCACCAGCAGCAACGATACCATCTAATTTATTCAGTTGATTTATCAATAATTTATTCAGGTTAACAACATCCTTTTCGATTACCTTTCTGCCTTTATCAACTATAAATTCAGGAGCCAATACCTACTCAAATCCAAACAAAAGATAATGCAATCACATTCAATTGATATGTCTTTGAGTCCAATTTGATTAACTAATCACTCATAGACTAGAGTATGGATGGATTATGTGTCTAGCCAGCTTATCGATCTCCAAGTCGACTTTTGATATGATTTTCGTAGCCTTTTCCAATTTCGCATTCTTACTCATTTTTGGGTACTATTTCTCTTGTAATACATGACCATTTACAGATTTAATGGAAAAAAGTAGGAATTTAGGGTGAAAGGCAAGGGATTTAAGGTTTCATTTTGGGAGAAACATGGGGTTTAAGTTAATTTTGTTTGAAAATGGGAAATATAATGAAGGCATGGCCAACCCTGCTGTTTTTTTTTTCATTCAAAAACAGTCATGTGCATGTCACACAACCACTTTCCATCACTTTTAATGCCTAAAGTATCGACAAGGACAAAAATCGTTAAAAAAATGACAATTTGGGGACCAAAAGTGTAACTCAAATTTATTTAGGGACTAAAAACAAATAAGTGATTATGTTCAAAAACCAAAAATATAATTTTCCCTCCTAAATAGGATAACTATCATTCAAGTCCACCTCCATGCTACACATCCACGGTGGAGCAAATTATCTTTCTTAATAGGAAGAAGAAGAAATTTTGTGTACATTTTAGGTCATCTATCAATTACAATAATTATTATGTCCTCCATTCCATATTATATACATATGGAGCGAAGTATATATGTTTGATCCACCTGAATATATATTAAAAGATATTTTATACATTCAGTATGCGAAACTTATTTAAAAATATAAAAGTAAAAACATCAAATAGAAATAGGCAATGAAAACTGAAATTTACAGACAAATTAAGAGAGAAATGTGGAATTTAGCATATGGCCTATGTTGGACTCAACCAATAACAACATTATTATTGTAATTATTAGTGTAGTCATTTTTACTATTAATATGGACATTTTCTCATGCACATGGCGAGCCTTGATATCATGATGCTTGCTTCATCTCTAGTTGGTATGAATTAGTTAGATTTATCATGTCACATAATTGCCTTAGTTAACTTCAAAATGGGATTATTATCTTGTCCAAGCCCTTCACATATATGGAGGCCCACTCTTGGACTTTCAAGATTCTGTTGGCCCCTATGTGTTCACTCTCTTATTTTAAGTCAAAAGTTGATATTGTAGTACATAGAGAAAAATGTTTACTTCTTCTATGTCTAATCATGCATGTAATTTGATAAGCACTAATTAAAGTGTTGATATATATAATTGGATCCCAAAACTTTGGATAGATTAGCACAAATTCTAATAATTAACAATTTCATGGACAAGAACTTAGTCCAGATGGCTTTCATTTCTAATTTGATTCCATTACCATAGTAATAGTGTGATGGGTGATAGCCCTTTTTCTTTTTTTTCTTTTTTTTGTGTAATTAAGGAAATCTAAGTTAGAACCGCAAGAAAAATGAGTGCTTCTTGGAAGGTTCTATGAGATAAATGCTTAATTATTACAAAATTCATTTATTAAGATATTTATAATTGATTAAACGTAACTTGTATTTTTAAATTGAAGCAGGAATAAAAGCAAAAATTTAATGTCAAAGTAGAAAAATGCCCATGTAAAAAGCGGCTCAAGTATCACATATCTTGATTGTAGTGTTTTGGATTCTTAACTATACTATTGTTGGAAGTACAGATTATAAACAGCAGTTTATAAAGTAATTAAAAAACAGTTTATAATCATGTGGCAGTGTTTGTAAAAATGATATTATAAATATTTCAGAAAACGGCAAACAGATATTCCAAAATTGTTCAATTGCAATTCAGTTTAGCACAAATATAAACCAAAGCAAACATACCAGTTTGGAATATAAGAACAAAAATACAAAGATCAATACATATATATAAACCAAGAACTTATCTCAAAGTTCTGTATCGTAACAGAACTCAGACTGAATCACCAAAATCTGATTTGCCTTGAAAAAATTATCACCCCTACTAGTGCACAAGGTGCAGCGAAACTTCTTCCAAGATAAGACAGTCTTAGAAGCCTTTTGGTGCACTCCAAAAAACTTCACCTCAATCACCACTCAGTTGCCAGAAAATGAACAACACTGTTATAGAAATATATGAGAGGGATAAAAGAGAATCTATTGTTACCCCTTTAGTCTACACTCAGTAGACTAATTTATAACCGCTAGGAAGGGAGAACCTTTGAAGGAATTTCCAATGTGGGACAAGAAAGGTCAGTATTATATATACTAGTAAAGTTTTCCATACCTTTATTTTATTTTCGATGCGGGACAATTAGCATTTTATACTAGTATAGTTTGCCTTGTTTTTCCTGTGTTTCCAATGTGGGACAAGGACTAAACAAAAAATGTTTTGTACTCCCACAAGTCCCCGCATCTTTATCTTGATTCCAATGAGGGACAATTCCCACTTATAGAAATTATGCTTATTAAACCCCTCTTTACACTTCAAATATCTATGGATTTCAGCTAGTAATTGGCACTAATCCAAAGAAATATAACATCTCTTTAACATATAATTAGCCCCAAATATCAATGAAACGGGTGTCAATTACAACAATCCCCTACAAATCCATAGTATTGGAGTACCAAGATTATCATAACTTGCTTTCAGTAATGGTACCTTTCGGTTTGAACCACTTCGTAAGTTATCCAACTTATGCCACCACAGGGACAAATAGATTTAAGCCTTGAATTTGGCCCTTGGATGTGTTGGTGTCCATTGGCAACAACAAGCTACATGGCTATGCAGTGATCTTTAAGTTTGACATGTTACGACCATGTGTCCCGATCCTCTATCATGAATGTTTTCAAGGAATAACCCTTTTCCTCTAGTCGCAGCAAAACGACTACATTCACTTAGTTGGGCATCTCCAGGGGTGCACTGCTTGCATCTCGTCAGTATGACTTGACCCCATTCAGAGTTAGCACTCTTACTTTACTTGCAGTTAACAGCACTTTCTAGGTATGCCAGGGGACAGACTCGGATACTAAGGTATCAGTACACTCAACAACTTGTTTATACCACATTGAACCTTCCTTGTGGGATCTCCACTGGGTAGGTTAGGTTGCTACTGCAGGAGCATTAATAGGTTTTCAGTCCCATCCCCAGCCTGAATTTTTGGAATAAGGACAACTCAAGTCCTTTGGTCAAAGGATCGATCATATTGTCTTTGGATCCAAAAAAATCAATGACCACAATCCTATCAGACACAAGCTCCCTTATAGACTTTAGTCTAACTTGGATGTGTCTCTTGGTCTTTTGATTATACTTTGAACTTTCGGTCTTTGCGATTGTTGTTTGACTATCACAATGTACTGCAATTGCAGACAAAGGCTTACTAACCATAGGTAATTGGACCATTAGCCCATGTAGCCACCAGCCTCTGTTCCAGTTGTGTCCAAAGCACATAACTTTGCCTCAAATGTAGACCAAGTTATCAAAGTCTGTTTAGTAGACTTCCAGGAGACAGCGCCTCCACCCAAGGTAAATACATACCTTGTACACCTATTATTATTGGAGTTTTTGGTTATCCAGCTAGCATCACTATATCCCTCAAGTACTGTAGGGAATTTGCCATAATGCAGAGCAAGTGATGTTGTGCCCTTAAGATACCGAAGTACCCTATCCAAAGCCTCCCAATGGGTTTTATTGGGAGAACTTGTATACCTCGCCAGCTTTGAAACTGCGAATGAGATATCCGGTCTCGAGCAATTTGCAAGATATTGCAAGCTCCTAATAATCTAAGAATACCTCAATTGAGACACAGGAATACCACTTTCATTCTTGAAAAGAGCCACAGAAAGATCATATGATGTCTTAGCGATTCTACATTCCTTATAGTTAAAGTTCTCAATTATCTTCTCAACATAGTGAGATTGAGAAATAGCTATATCCTCAGTTGACCGAATCAACTTGAGTCCAAGAATCACATTAGCTTCACCCATATCTTTCATTTCAAACTTACTTTTCAAGTATGACTTTGTCTCATTGATAATCTCAATGGTATAACTAATTAATAAAATGTCATCCACATATAAGCATAGTACAATACAATCATCACATTTAACCTTACAGTAAATACACTTATCATTATTATTTATGCTGAAACCAAATGATAAAATAGTTTTATCAAATTTCTCATGCCACTGCTTAGGCGCTTGTTTCAATCCATAAAGGGATTTAACCAACTTACAGACCTTTTGCTTGTTACCAGGAGCTACAAATCTCTTAGGCTGATCTATATAAATTTCTTTCTCAAGATCACCATACAGAAAGGTTATTTTCACATTCATCTGGTGAATTGGGAAACCATATATAGAAGCCAGTGCTATAAGCACCCGAATTGTAGTCAATCGAGCAGCCAAAGAATAGGTATCAAAGAAGTCTACTCCAATTTTTTGTCTAAAGCCTTTGGCAACTAATTTGGCCTTAAACTTATCAATGGTTCCATCATATTAAGTTTCTTTTTAAAGATCCATTTGCATCCAATCGTAGTACATCCTGAAGGCAAATCGACTAATTCTCATGTCCCATTAGAGACAATGGAATCCATCTCACTTTTGATAGCTACCTTCCAATGCTTAGCTTCAGGTGAGGTTATAGCATACTTGAAGGTCACAGGATCATCCTCAATATTGTAAGTGATGAAATCACTTCCAAAATTCTTGACGACCCTAGCTCTCTTACTCCATCTAAGTTCATCTGGTTCTTCAACTCCAATGGATGTTGAATCCGAACTACTTGGAAAAACCCCCCACATTAGATATCTTTTCCACATGATCAAGAATAGACGTCGATGTAAGAGCTGAATCTAAAGAAACATCATGAGGTATTCCAGTTTTCATTGGAAACACATACTTAAAAAACTTGGCATCACGAAATTCCACTATTGTGTTAACCTCTATGCCTGGGATTTTAGATTTAATTACCAAAAATCTCAATGCATAGTTTGTTGCCACATAGCCCAAGAAGATTGCATCAACAGTTTTAAGACCAAGCTTTTTCCTCTTGTGTTTTGGGACTAGAACTTTTGCAAGACAGCCCCACACTCGAAAATACTTTAAGCTAGGTTTTCTGCCTTTCCAAACTTCAAATGGAGTGCTTTCTTTATGTTTGAGATGAACTCTATTTAGAAGATGGCAAGCCGTATTCAAAGCCTCTCCCTACATATACTTAGGCAGTCCTGAATTCAAAAGCAGACCATTGATCATATCTATAGAGGTTCTATTCTTTTGTTCTGCTACCCTATTAGATGAGGGAGAGTATGAATGAGTCTCTTCATATATAATACCAAAGTTCTGGCAATATTCATCGAAGGGTTTAGACTCATTCTCTCCTCATCTATCTAATCTTAACCACTTCAGTTTCTTGCCAATTTGATTTTCAGCTTCATTTTTAAAAACGATAAACTTTTCAAGTGTTTCATCTTGATGTTTTAATAGATAAACATAACAATATCTACTGCAATCATCTATAAAGGTAATGAAATATTTTTTCTGATCTTTAGTTATGATTCCATTGAACTCAAAAATATCTTGTGCACAAGCTCAAGTATTTTAGAATTCCTTTCAATCGATTGATAAGGTTTTCTTACTTGTTTAGCCTCAGCACATACTTGACATTTGTGACTACTTTCAATATCATGTTGACATTTGTGACTACTTTCAATATCATGTTTAGGTATCAAATTTAAGTTCATCATGTGTTTAACATAACCAAAATTTAAATGGCCTAAACGACTATGCCAAACAGTGGAACATTCAACAGTATTCACAAAAGAAAGATCAGAATACTCAATGTTACTTATGCTTGAACCAACATTTTCAACTCGCACTTTGAATAATCCATCAGACAAATAACCCTTTCCAACAAAAGAACCATAATGCAAGATTACAACTTTATCGTACTTAAAAGTAAGTTCATAACCTTCCCTAACTATTACAAAACCACTTATTATATTCCTACGAATCGTTGCAACATGGTGCACCCTTAGCAGAGATAGTATGCGCCCCGAAGGAAACTTCAGGTCCACGCGTCCTATCCCAAGCACTTTGGCGGCACTCTAGTTCCCCATCATTATGGATTTTCCATCAATTAGCTGGTAAGATACAAATAGCAATTTATCAGCACAAACGTGCACACTTGCCCCAGTTTCAATTAACCAATCGAAAGGTTCATAAATAGAAAGGAGTTCAGGTTTCAAAGAAACATGCCCATCAACAGTCGTTTCTAGAACCCTAGCTTCACTAGGTTCCCCCACAACCATGTTAACCAAAGCTGGCCCAGTAGACTCAGGTTTAGCCTTGGCTTTCTTAAAGGGGCACTCCTTAGCCCAATGGCCTACCTATCCACAATTCCAGCATGGTTTGTTTGCTTTTGGCTTCTTGTTGGCCTTGGTTTTGCCTTTATTTATAGTTTTAGAGTTCGAGTTCATTTGGTTCATTCTATTGAATTTTTTCTTCCCTTCAGTAACGACATTTGCCTTAGGTAGGTGCTCAACTGGAACTTCATGTGTTCAATTCCGGTGTTCTTTTTCAATGCTTATGGCAATCATAAGATAATCTAGGGACAACTTCCATTTCTAATGCTTGAGTGTCATTCCAAAATTTTCCCAAGACTTGGGAAATTTATCTACTATGGACATGACCAGAAATTTCTCAGGAAGTTTCTTCCCAGCATCAGCAAGAGCATGCTCAAGAATTATCAGTTCATGTGTTTGCTCAATTACAAACTTTCCCTCAACCATCTGATATTTCATGAACTTGGAAAGAAAATACTTCTCAAGCCCTTGCTCTTCAGTATTATATTTCCGATATAACTCATCCCACAGCGATTTAGCAGTGCATGAGTCCGAGCAGTATACATCGAAGAGAACATTTGACAGTGACGACAAAATTATCCCACAACCTAACTAATCTTTCTCGATCCACTCAGCTATTTCAGCTGTTTTGGGGTCAGTATCAGTTGGTTCAGGTCTAGTCACCTGAATCACCAAAAGAAGACCTTTCATTGTGAACCAAATTTTCATTCGTTGTTGCCAACGTTTTGAAAAACTGGCCCCCAAACATTTCTAGCAAGCCAGAAAGGTCCACTTTTGAGAGAAATAATGAACCAGCACTAGAACCACTTGCAGATAAAGAAGCCATTTTCAAATAAGCGGTTTAAACAAACACTGAAAAATAATTTCTTTAAGATTTTTGGAAGTATAGATTATAAACAGCAGTTTATAAAGTAATTATAAAATAGTTTATAATCACGGGGTAGTGTTTGTAAAAATAATATTATAAATATTTTAGAAAACAGCAAACAGATATTCCAAAATTGTTCAGTTGCAATTCAGTTTAGCACAAACATATATCAAAGCAAACATACAAGTTTGGAATATAAGAACAAAAATACAAAGATCAGAGTATATATAAACCGAGAACTTATCTCAAAGTTCTGTATCGTAACAGAACTCAGACTGAATCACCAGAATCTGATTTGCCTTCAAATATTTATTGCCCCTACTAGTGCACAGGGTGTAGCAAAACTTCCTTCAGGATAAGATAGTCTCAGAAGCCTTTGGTGCACTCCAAAAAACTTCACCTCAATCACCACTCAATTGCCAGAAAATGATAAACACTATTATAAAAATATATGAGAAAGATAAAAGAGAATCTGTTGTTACGCCTTTAGTCTACACTTAGCAGACTAATTTATAACCGCTAGGAGGGGAGCACCTTTGAAGGAATTTCCAATGTGGGACAAGAAAGGTTAGTATTATATATACTAGTAAAGTTTTCCATACCTTTCTTTTATTTTTAATGTGGGACAATTAGCATTTTATACTAGTATAGTATGCCATGCTTTTCCTTTGTTTCCAATGTGGGACAAGGACTAAACAAAAAATGTTTTGTACTCCCACAAGTCCCCACATCTTTATCTTGATTCCAATGAGAGACAACTCCCACTTAAAGAATCTATGCTTATTAAACCCCTCTTTACACTTCAAACATCTATGAATTTCAGTCAATAATTGGCACTAATCCAAAGAAATAAAATATCTTTTTAACATGTAATTAGCCACAAATATCAATAAAATGGGTGCCAATTACAACAACTATTTTACCAAGATCACATTAGCTTCAATTAACAATTTTCAATAACTTGATGCTGTTCAACTTCATAATGTTCGATCCTTAATGTGGTTAAACTATTTTGCGTATTTGGATCCAATGATCAACGAGCGAATTTGTCAAATCTATAACAATAAATTCCATTTTCTCAATCATTTTGAGCTATGATTATAATCATTATGATAAATTTAAAATCCTGTAATATTGGATGAGAAGCCCTTCAATCCATACACGTCCTTTTATTGCAAAATGGGTCTAGGAACGCAGATGCTCTTCAATCCATACACATCATCCTTTTATTGCAAAATGGGTCTAGGAACGCATTTTCTGTACTTGTACATGCTCTTGATCTTTAACAAAACATGTGCCTTCAAGAGACAAAAGAAAAACGAAAAAGAAAAAAAGGTAAGAAAGAAAGGCATGTCTATGGTGAGGTATGCTTGTATTTATCTCATATGAGGTATCATTAAATTAAATAACATGTGTCTTTTTACAACATATCATTGTTAATTGTACAATAAGCTATTGGTTAGCATTTTTAGTACATTAAATGCTTGATAAATATTTAAAAATAATAATTAAAAGATATTTTTCAAAAAAAATTATTGTATTAAATAACATAACGTCATAATTTTGAATTTTATATTTTATAATATTAAAATAATAAATAATATTTAAAATAATATAGTTAAATATAATTATTTTTACTTATAAACTAAAATAAAAAATTTAAGAATAAATATAAAATCTAAAACTATCATCCTAACAATATAATTTAATTTTAAATAAGCAATTTAATAATTTTAATCAATTAAATAAGTTAAAAATAATTATTTTGAATTAATGCTAATACTATATAAAAATATAAATATATTTAAAATAATTTCATTAAATTTAATTAAATAATTTAATTTTAAAAAACCCACATTCATCTTCCCCCCCCTCCCACCCGCAAGCCGCCCATGCCCCCTGCCCCATTACTCCTGCCCCCTGCTTCCACCCCCAAGTCAACAGCGTGGTTGGCCATGGCCAGTCTCGCCCGACCATGGCCAGATCTGGCCGCTGGTCGATCAGCTGCGGGACACGGCAGTCGAATTTGGGTGGGGTTGGGAATGAGGATGGGATTTTTATAGATATATATATATGTATATGTTTATATGTATAATATAGATATGTATATATGTGTAAATATATATTATTTTAAAATATATTTTTGAGAAGGACTTTTGTGGTATTTAATTTTTAATTTTTTTATCTTTTTAATTTTTTTTAGTGAGGGTTAAATGGATGTTTATATTTTGTGAGGTTTTTTAATAAATAGATCAAATTTTAGTTTTTTGTTTCTTCATAAATAGGTAATATTTTCCGTCAAGATTTTAACTGAAAATTGGATGGAGAATAAAAAATATTTAAAAAGTTATAGAATTTGGACTACAAATTTTCAATACCATAAGTTTGAGATTGACAGTGCATGCATAATTTAATTATGGAACTAAAAAGATAATTTTTCAATTTGATTTAATTAAATAAATTTTTACTAATAAAAATTTTATTTTTAGTAGTCACTTTTTTGGTACAATGAACCATTTATATGGAATCAAAATTAACCATCAATCAGTCGTACAAGTAGCAAGTTAAATGTACTTATTATGTTGCCAACTAATCATTAAATGAAAGGTTATGATTTCACATTTTAAATCAAATGGCTTACATTAAGTACATTTGTACATCCCTTACATGAGGTATGTACAAACAAGATTGCACCTAGACTACTCCAAGAAAGAAAGAAAGAAAGTATAGAAGAGTAGAATTAAATTGTTCTACCTCTAACTAATTAATCACAATAACCCATCTTACAATCAATAAAGGCCTCAACTAGACAAATCAATTCATTCTCAAACTTAAACTAACATACTTAGGGGAAAAAATAAGACGAAATTTAGATTATTATTCATCAATTATAAGTTTGATGACCACTAGTGACTAGCAAATTTGGAAGTATGTAATTTAATTTTTGCATGTTTACATATTTATTTGATGCAATGAAAATTTGAAGTAGGACACATATAATCAACTCATTTAAATTATCTTCGATTTAAGAATATTTAAAATACGATAGATAAATAAACCTGACTTGCAATATGATATATTATTTGAAGAGTCGAAGGGTGTCGCGACTAGCCACTTGTAATCTTTTAATTAACAACTAAGTTGTCCTTCATTTTTATTTTTAAGGTAAATCACCATATTACCCCTGACTTCTAATCTCATACACCTCATTATTTAAGGTTGGACACATGCCATAGAAGGTAAAGGTACATTACATCACAGCACCACTGAGTACAAGTAGATAATTATGGTCTAAGAACATCATTATCATTGTGACATCAAATTATTATGTGGCTGGAGAAGTCAATGTTTGGGCCAACGAAAATATAATACAGAGCGAATTTTTCCGTCGAATCGATGCGTCACGCTTGATTTATTTATTTTTTATTATTAAATTGAAAAATGACAAAACTATTTCGCGTTAAAATTCTACAATCAAATTAAAGATGAATTAAGTGTAAGTGCATGTATTGAATGCCATTTATTACAAAATGACTTAGTGATATGGGTGACTTAATCTGCCCTCCACAAATAGTCAAATCATGTTTTGTAAAAATTAGTGATATACTTATCATATGAGTTTAGCGATTGAATAAATAACTCTTTTTTCGTCTCAATATTATGATTTAATTTGAATTGATATTAAATTTTAAATTATTGTTGAAAAATATAATATTTGCGTACTTTTTATTAAATTAATTTTCTTGGACTTATTTGAAATATCATAGGAAAGATTTTACTGATGACGTTGGATTGATGATAAAGAAAGACTCAGCATTCAGGCAATCTGTCTAATTGTGTAATAAATATTAGATTTAGTACACCCCATCAAAATGGTTAAAAAAGAAATAAAAAGTTATGTGCGGCGCTCAAGAAAGACTATTAGTGATATAATGGAGGAAGGTGGGAATAACATCAACTCTACATAGTCCTCATGGATTGGGCCACATACGTGCTACAGTAAAAATGATTGCCACAGTTCAAATTATTCTTGATAAGTCGGAGATGTAAAGTTGGAATCGCTAGTAATCGCGAATCAGCATGCCGATGAATATGCACTGGGGCTCTATACAAATCATTTGTCACACCCTAAGAGTTGGTTGCTCATGAAGCATTGAACCAATAATCACCCATGACTTTTATGATATATATATATATAAATATATATATAATACAATCTTGCATCATCATACTTTTAAAATGCTAATAATAATAAAATATTAAAAATAAGTTGCAAACTCTATTTTTTTTAATCAATAAGTTAGAAACTCTGTATTCTTTTTACAATATTGGTCACCTCTTAAAAATTTTATTAAATATTTACAATATTTTATAAATTCTTAAAAATCTTATAAAAAAAATTTATTAGTTCACTCGAACATAACATTTGTGGCCTAATTCAATACACTTCAGGTAATACTTTTCTCTTTCGCCATGACATAAGCAAAAATTAGCTTTCATAAAAGTTGCCGCCTTTAAGAAGGGAAGTTGAGAAAACAAAACCCAAAAAAAAAAAATAGAAAAAAAAAAGAAAAGAAAAGAAAAGAAAAACTTTAATGCTTTGTTGGGTTTTCTTTTTAATTATTTTAACAAATAAAATCAACCATTTCTTCTGAAAATATTTTTTCAAAAATATTTCATAAAATTCTAATCGTATTATTATATGAAATATATATATATATAATACATATCTTTCAGTTATTATTTTAAAGTAAACACATATTTTAGTAATTATGAAAATAATATATAGCAATACAAAAGTTCGATATGATGCTCAAATAAAAACTTATATATTAAAGAATAGGACAAATCATATAATTGGTCCTTAAAGTTTGACGTTAATATCAATTTAATTCTCAATCTTCATAACTTCTTCTTTTAATCTCTAATTTTAATATTTCGTTTCAGCTTAGTCCTCTAAACAACATTTCAGCGGTTTTAAACAAAAAATTGTCCATTGTCAATCTAAGATTTTAAATTTCATTTTAGTCCCTCAAATTTTATTTGTTTTTCAAGCAAATAAGTCTTTAAAATGGGAACAAGCCATGTTCCTTTCCGCAATACAATTTAATGTATTGAGTATTATTTACCTGATAAATAATTTTTGTCGGAAGAAAGAATTTAATAATCTTAAAAAAAGATTAATTAACAAATTTTTGAAATTCCGACAGTATATTTTTTACCATCTTTTATCTTGGCTAATATATAAAAATTTGATTTGGATTTAATTTAAAATAAGTAATCATATTTATCCTTTAAAATTAAAATGATTGACAAAAGTTCACATAATATATATACAAAAGTATGTTAAAATAAACGTCTACCTTATATGAAATTTAATATCAATGCATAAAAATTTTAAAGTGTTTTATGTGAAATATTTTTTTGACCTCCAAATAATAATATCATGCATAATATTATGATAATTTTTTTGTGGTATTATCTTTTTTTCAATTCAATCATGTACACTTAATTAATTATTGTTCTAGTTTGTAATAATAAAGTTATAAAAGACATTAAAAAGATAATATATCTACATATATTAAATTCTTGTAACTAACCAAGACTATATTTTATAATCCTCTTAAGTTGCTGACATGATAATGAAACTGTTCCTTAACATTTGTCAAAATATAAAAAGAAAATTAACAAACTAAAATAAGTAATAACTATATTTCTACTTAATAAAAAATCTTTATCTATTCGCATTTTTTCAATGTTCAATTTTCATGAATGTGTTCATCATTTTTAAAACTATAACTATATAAGATGTAGTGACTCCACTCGGGATGACCCCTAAACGAAGGTGTCACCAATTCAAGCTTGAAATCTGAATCAAATAATAACTGAGAAATCAAGAATTTAACCAACTCAAAGGAAAACAACCTGCACTAATCCAAAATATCACTCCATAGAGCGTAATATGTACAACCAAGTATCTTAAGTTTGATACAAACATTTTCATAGCATCTCCTAGATAGCTATCTCAATCAGGTATAAACTATATGTACAATCATAACAACCTAATCTATTACAAAATGACTTCCAACCAAAGTGTGAGCATTTGCTTCTCACTTGAACCTGTCTAAGAAAAGAATAAAGAATAGCAAAGAGGGTGAGTCTAAGGACTCAGTGAGGGAAACACATAACAGGAGATAGAGGGAAAATATCGGATTTCAACGGCAATAAACAAGGTCATTGATAATAAATCAAATAATCAGTTCATGATTGATGAAAATTAGATTTAGACTCATAAAAACTTGAAACATGTAAACATTTAGCAGGCCTGTTGGCATCCTTCCTCATTGCTCCTTGATGACTACAAGATAACTTTACAATAGCTTTTAATCCTGAACTTGAAAATTTTCTCCTTATCTCTCCATTTGCTCGAGCATACAACTCGGCGTGTAACAACTTGTTTTTATGGCATGGTTAACGGCATGCTCGATCCCACCACTCATAGTTCGCTACCTCCAGCTAGTTGTAAGCCAGGATCGTAGGTGGGTACTTGTCGGGAGATCTGTCACCATCGATCCGTACCGCCCGGCTGTCTTTCTGGACCTAGCCCCGACCCAACTTCCCGTGGCATCCCTCTGGGTTGAACTTCCCAAGGGCGTCCTCGTAGGTTGAATGATATAATGCCAACAGATATCAATTCAACTTTTCAAGCAATAATATGAACATTTTGGAACTTTATCAAATTTGCAATTTACAAGGCATAACATTTTCCAACAACGGCCGGCAAGGCCTATTCCAATAAACAAGGTACATGAACAATTTAAGAGAACTTCTAGCACAAATAGGTCTACCAGACCCTTACCAATATTACTTTCACAAATATCAAGAACATGGGGTTAGCCAGCAAGGCTGGGGTATAAAGGACAGAAATCTGACAATGTAAAGAAAGTTTTGGGCACCATAACAGATTCAAACATATAATAACATCCAAGAATGCAGGCGAGTCATGAAATTCAACAATCACGAATCAATAAGTTTCAGAATCAAGTCAAACAGAAACCCTCACAAAGGTTCATCACGATAACAAACAGGTATGAGAAAGTACCAGAGTGGCAAACCCTCACAGGGGTTTACAAAACAAACCCAAATAAGTATAAAGAATTCCAACAATCAAGGAGTTCAAACAATTTAGGAACATTAATTCTTAGAATAACAAGGTAATCAAAGCCAGGTCAGCAGATCCTCACAGGGTGCGACAAATATAGAATAAGTTTGTACAAAGCAAGTACCAATTGGTAGACCCTCACCTTCGTAGTCTCAGAAGTGCTACCACAATCAACAACCTATCGGTCCGCCAGACCGACCTCTTCGACACCTAACCAAAAGAATATATCCACGATCACAGTCTTACTCGACCTTAAATAAATACAATTATTCTATTAGCAGTTCCAAGAGACTCGTTCATCAATCAATATGATAATTAATGATTTAATTGGCACTATCGATATGAAACATACTAGTTAAGCCGATTAAGACGAAAATAGTCTTAGGCATATATATCGTTCCAACAATAGGGTGCAATCTAGTTCTTAATCACATAATTATCCCATAATTTTATCCTAACTCAACAATAAGAGTCCGATCATCAAAAACTTACCCAATTATTGCTATTAAGGTTTCCAATGCATATAATAATCCTCAATTAAAAATTAAATTTTTAATAAACTTGTTCAATTCAAGTTAACAATATAATATGACATATCCAAGTTCCACTAAACCATATAATAATCCTTGCATGGGAATATATATATCAATCGCATGTCCATTCTCCATTCTTTGGCATGATACATATCTTATGGAAACAATGTACAACATGAGTGTGTACACACACACACACACACACACATATATATATATATATATAACCATAACCCTTCTCTTTTCCTTTTACCCAAGATCCTATTATAGAAACCTTGAAATCATAAACCGAACACACTGCCATGATCGTTGCCATGAGTTGAAGAGACTGTCTCTTTGCTGCTGCCGGAGAGGCTCACCAACACCACCGAAAGCTGAGTCTCAGCTCAACAAATACAATTCCCAAGTCAATTTTCTCTTCTGCCGCAAAATTGAGGTCCAATTGACTAGAAACACCACTGCTCCGCCACCTACATCGTGCCAGTTTTCTTCTAATTCCACCACCATCCGCCGCTCAAACTGAAAACTGATGGTACCTATCTACTCCCCAAACTGATTTCTACACATATCTCAGAACCCAACTTGGCCGCCAGAAAATGGAAACCCATCAACCTCCATCGTCGGCCAATTTTCAGTCTAAATTTTCGGTGGCTACGCTGCTCGATTCACTGTGCATGCGGTGTCAATGCGTTCATGGTGATGAGGGGAAGCTAAATATCGGTTTGGTTTTCTATTTTGGGTGCGTCGCCGGAAAATCACCAGAAATGGTGGGGGGAGGGCTCTCGGTGAAAAAAGAAAGAAAAATGGGGAAGAAAGGAAGAATTGTTAACTTCTATGAAATCTAATCTTTCTTAAAAGTTTTGTTTTTATTTGGATTAAGTCCAATCCAAAATTTGTTCTTTTAAATTCTAGTCACTAGACTTATTAGTTCTTAAAATTGGCCCTTTTGACCCGAAATAATCACCATGCAACCACAAAAGCTTCCAAGTTTAGCTCAATTAGGTTTTCAAAAATTACGATTTGACTCCAAAAGTTTCAAAATTTTTGCAATTAAGTCCTTTTTATTTATTTTTCGAGCCTTAAAATCCGATCAACCAATTTCTTGATTTCTAAATCCTTATTTTCAAAAACACTGAATTTCAGGGGTGTTACATAAGATTAGTTTAAACATAATATAGATATAGAAATAGAAAAATAGTTACAATTTTCGTAGTCATAAATACAGAGTTTTCAAAATGAAGCAGTTTATTAAATTTAATGTATTAGAAGAATCATCTCGATTGAAATACCAATATAATTTTCAGAAAGTTAAAATGGAAGTTTTTTTTCTGTTTTTGTTTTTGATTTTTTTTTTTTTTACATAAATAACAATACATATTCTATACACTATTGAATAATATCTCATAATTTAGAATTCGAGATTAATCTTTTTCTCAAATTTGACATTTCAGAAGATATCTATCACTTAATAATCTCAATATTATGTCTTTATTAAATTAACCTTAATTAAAATTATTAAATTCCTTAATTTCTTAATATGACCTCACTTAAGAATTCTTTAATTAACTTTTTTTATGATTATTAAGGGAATGTTTGGTTATGTTTTCCCAAAACAAAATTATTTTGGGAAAACTTAACTAAACATACACCCCTTTCCCCTTCAAAATACTAAAATAGATTTTTCTAAAATACCATCTCATATCCTTCATTATTCCCAAAAAATTTTCATTTTTCATTATATACTTACATATTTATATCATATATATCATATATATTTTATTATTATTCTTACAATAAAAAAATTACTGAATTTCATTTTTACCCCAAAAATTCAACAAAAAAAAAGCATTGATTTAACTACTACAATAAAAAAATATCTCATCCAAAACATAAACAAACATACCAGCGCTCCTCAAAAAACAAATTTAACCATTTCTCGAAACATAATTAAAAATCCATTACTTTATGTTTCAAAAATCCATTACTTTCCCCAACACTACTTTCATATTCTCAAATCCCACTCACTACATTAATTCCGCCAAACACATATCATAATCAAATATAAAACATAACCAAACATTACCTAAATTCTTTCTCCCTATAAAAATTATTTACTAGATAAATAATATTCAACATATTAGATTTGTATTATGGGAAGGAATAAATTATTCCCGTCTTCTGTAACCCGTTGGCTGAAAAAAAAAATTGAGAGATTAAAATAATACTTAAAACCTTAAATTGATAATTTTACCCTTAAAAATGTTATAGGTGGACAATTTTCCAACTAAAAAACATCGGAATATTATTTTGAGGACTAAATTGAAATGAAATATTAAGTTTAGGATCAAAAGATGAAGTTATAAAGATTGAGAATTAAAGTGATATTAAAGTCAAATATTAAGGATTAATTATGCTATTTGTCCTAAAAAATATTTATACGAAGTATTTTAACAAATATATATATGTATATATATGTATATGTATGGATGGATTAATTACAAATATATATACATTTATAGTAAGGATTAATTACACATTTTTAATATTTTTTAAATATACTTTTTCAAAATGCTTTTTCCACGAAATACATGAAGCAAAACCAACAGAAGTTGGATTTCAATTACTCGTAAAAGATTACAAAAAAGACCAAAAAAAAAGAAAAGAAAAGAAAAGAAAACAGGAAAAAAGGAATGGAAATTTTGCTTCATATACAGCACTTTTTATTTTTATTTTTATTTTTTTTATTTAAGATTTGGACAAGCACTTCTTTTCAGAAAGAAAAATTAAATAGATAAAATTTGATTGGGATGTTTATTCAGGTGTCCTGACAAGTTGTTTTCACGAGTGATTGTGGATCTTCGTGGAACCTCTTAAAGGCAGACCAAATTTAACAATTTTTTATTTTCAGAAATGTTGATAAAAAAGTCAAAAAAAAAGGTTAAAATAAGAATGTATAAATATATATATATATCACAATTATAAAAAGAAATGTGAGAATATATAAATATATATATATATCACTATTATAAAAAGAAAGGACTTTTGTGTCTTAATTGAAAGTTACTTTCAAATTTTTATTAGAAATATCTTTAACTTACTTCAATAACTAAAAGTAGACAATTCAATGTGAAGGGTAAATTAGAATTCGACGCATAAAAGTAGTTTGGATACTAATTTTATTAATATCCCAATTTATCCTATAAATTCTCCTTCAAAAATATTCTAATAATATAGTTAAAATAGTGCTTTTCATGAAATTCGCTAACTCGCTAAACAATTATAAAAATCATATCATCCTCACAATTCCCACAAACACTACAAGAACCATCCCTTTCCACTCCCCTCAATTCCATCCTCCATTCAAATATTAGAAGAATCATATCATTACAATACTCAAAAAATATTTATACATGTGGAATTACATGCAACAACTGCTAATGTGTGTGTATATAAATATAGATATGGCCCCTAAGCCTTTTATTGTGAAGAAAATATAATATATGAGTTTTATTTATTTGTTTGAACAAGACTAACGAGTTGGATGGTTTGCCAAATTTATCATGCAAAAGCTAATTATCAAGTTAAAGTTCGAGCTTCAAAGAAATTTTATAATGTGAATTTTGTTTTATTTAATTTTTAAAATTCATTTTAATGTAAACAAAATAATTAGGTTAAGATTTGTCTTGAATGGTCTAGGATCAACAGTATTTTATAAGTTGCTCTCTCTATCACATTGTAAAACGTATTTTTATAAGAACAAAACCTTCCAATATTTGCAGTAGTAAAAATATTTTATTGGATCAAGCCTTTCTTGTCTATCAATAATCCGCGCATCATATGCAACACTTATGCTATGTACCTCTTCTCAATCTCCTTAACTACAAGAGCTTCTAATGATATCAAGTTTGTTTCTTTCTATTTTCTACCCAGTAACCGTTGTGGCATGTAGTCTCTGAGAGCATGAATTTAAGTTATCATAGTATTAATACTAATTTTATTAATAAATAATAAAACATTCAATGTTACAATGAGGAAAGAAAAAAAAAACAAACAAAAACTGATGAGGTTGATTTTATTAGATTAATTTTAGGAATAATATATGAACTGTTGTGAATATACTATGTAAAGGGAAAGAAAAAAGAGTACGAAAAATAGGCAGTTTTCACAGAGAAGTCAAATTTCATTTGAATTAGAAATTTTTTCTAATCAATAAACTAATTTAAAAATATAAATAGTATATCATAATTTGGTATAATAGTGTGAAATTGCCATTTTATAAGTACAAAAAATCTATTCCTTTTATATAATTTAGATGAAAATACTATTGCAACCCAGAAAGACTAAATAATAAAATTGAGAAATAAAAGTAACGTAATTCAATGAGAGAGACAACAAGATTTAACGTGATTCGACGATGTGCCTAGTCCACCCGATGAAGAAATGAATTTATTAATTCCAAATCAAAGTACGAAGTATAATTTAAGTCTCACAAATCTCACGAGAACACCTAACTTCCACATTCTACACTCCTTTCTGAGACAATATCTCTAAAACAGTATAGAATCAATTTTTAGGGTTCATCCTTAATCAATCTGAAACAAACAGGGATTAAATACCCCATCAAAAATAGCAAAAATTGCCCATGGGCTTGCGTGCCATGTTGGGGCGCACAAGATTAGCACCGCAGTGCGCATAACTCCATCTGAGATGGGAGGGAGTCTCACCGCACCAAGGCGTACGGATCTTTTGCCCTAGTGTGGCATTCCCGTGTGCCGACGTCAAGGCGCCCGGTTCCAGTAAACACCGCACCAAGGTGCGGCCTGCTCATGCCTTGGCACGTGTCGAGGGCTGTAATGCCCAGTATCCACGCCTGGGCGCTGCTCTCTTTGCACTTTAGCATACGATGTTCTGCCAATCCACACCGGAGCGTGCTTCAATGTCTCATCTCGTCTATTCCACACCGTTTCTTCCGTTGCTCGCCATTTGTAGCTTAAATTTCAAGGCATAATCAACAACTCTCCACCTTGACTTGAAATTCTCCATTCATCATCTTTATGCCCTCTCCCAAAAAGGCCATCATCTAATTTTGAAAATATTTATCAAATTCAAGCAATGCTTGAGTTTGACTCCTAGAACAATCTTAGTCAACATATCTGCCGGATTATCCTTAATCCCAACCTTGTCAACCAAAATGATACCTTGAGATACCATATCTCAAATAAATTGATGCCTCATATATATGTGCTTTGTTCTCTCATGAAATGTTTGATTCTTTGACAAGTGTATGGCACTCTGATTATCATAAAATACTGTAGTTATATTAGAATTCATACTCATATCATCAATCAGCCCTGTTAGCCAAATGCCTTCAGCTAAAGCCATCTACTCAGCCTTTATCGTGGATAATGCAACTGATGACTACAAAGTCGCCTTCTAGCTAACAATATAACTTGAAACATAAAATGCATAGCCTATCATAGATCTTCTGTTGTCCAAATCTCCAGCATAATCCGCATCCACATAGCCAACAATTCTAGCAGTAGAATTCAATTAACTATACTTCAACCATATACCTGCAGAGCCTCTCAGATACCTCATAATCCATTTCACTGCCTGTCAATGAGTCTTTCTCGACTTGTGCATGTACCTGTTCACAACACTAACTACACGTGAAATATTCGACCTAGTGCACACCATGGCTTACATCAAACCAATTGTACTAGCATATGGCACATTTGACATATGCTCCACCTCTTCCTCAATACTTGGTGATATATCCAATGAAAACCTGAAATGAGCTGCAAATGGCGTACTATCTAGCTTGGACTTATCCTTCTCAAAACGTTTAAGTATATTTTCAATATAATTTTGTTGAGATAAGTACAATAACCTATAACGTCTGTCTCGGATGATCTCCATGCCCAATATCCTCTTTGCACTACCCAAATCCTTCATCTCAAATTCTTCACTTGACTGAAATTTTAAAACATTGATCTCAGATATGTTTCTAGAGGCAATCAACATATTATCAATGTATAATAACAAACATACAAAATGACCATCGCTCATTTCTTATGATATACACAACAATCATAAATACTTCTAGTATATCTAATCTTGGTAATAAAAGCATCAAACGTTTATACCACTGCCTGGGAGACTGCTTCAAGCCATACAAAGACCTCTTCAAAAGACATGCCAGATTTTCCTTTTCAAAAACAGCGAATCCTTCTGCTTGACTCATGTAAATTTGTTCCTCCAACTCAATATACAGAAATGTTGTTTTCACATCCATCTGCTCAAGCTCTATATCAAACAAAGATACCATGGCAAGTACCACGTGAATGGAAGTATGCTTTACAATTGGGGAGAACACCTCATGAAAGTTAACTCCTTCTCTCTGAGTAAAACCTTTAGCAACCAATCGGGCCTCGTATCTAGCATCCTCAATGCTAAGAATTCCTTCTTTTCTCTTGTAAACCCATTTGCAACCTATAATTTTCTATGCTTTAGGTACATTAACTAGCTCTCATGTGCTATTATTGTGTAGAGACTCTATCTCTTCACGCATAACAGCTACCTATTTATCAGAATCTGGACGAGAAATTGCCTCTTTATATGTGATTGGATCAAAAATCCTCAATCGAACTCAAAGCATAAGCAACCAGATCTTGATATGCAAATCACTTTAGTGGTTCGATCTGTCTTCTCTCTCTATCGCAAGCCAAATGATAATTCTATATTGAATGACTTTTTTGTTGTTGATTAGGTGATAATGAGCTCTCACCAACTTCATCTACCACCTTCTGTTTCTCCTTTGAAACTTGTGGAGTGTCAATTTCAATCTCCACATTCTCCTTGATGCCCTATTGACTACTTTCATCCTATTTCACCTTCTTCGTCATAGCAGACTCACCAATTGTCACATCCTTGCTGATAATCACCTTGGATCCCTTGTCATCAGTATACCACAAACGATAAACCTTGACTCCATTTGCATAGCCTAGGAATATACACTTCCTAGCCCTCGGCTCAAGCTTCCCATTGCGGACATTAGCATAGGCTAGACACCGAAATACTCTCAAATTTGAATAATCAGCAGGAGACTCAAACCAAACTTCCATTGGTGTCTTGCAATCCAAAGCAGTCGATGGTGACCTATTCACTAAATAGCAAGCAGTATTAGTTGCTTATGCACAAAAATCGTTGGACAAACTGGCTTTAAAGAATATGCATCTAGCTCTCTCCAAAATAGTATTGTTCATCCGTTCTACAACTCCATTCTGCTGTGCTGTATGTACAGCTATGCAATGCCTCACAATCCCCTCCTTATTGCAGAACTCCTGAAATTCCTTATCATAGAACTCCAATCTATTATCAGTCCTCAAGCGTTTGATCCCCTTTCCCGTCTGCTTCTGGATCAAAGTCTTCTATTGCTTGAAGTTGACAAATACCTCATCTTTATGCTTCAACATATACACCCACACTCTCCGTGATAAGTTATCAATGAATGTCAGCATATACCTAGCACCATCCTTTGAGAGAACCTGAAAAGGCCCCCAAAGATCTGAGTGAATATAATCCAAGGTGCCTTTAGTCCTGTGAATTGCAGTGCTGAACTTTAGCATGTGCTGCTTGCCAAGAACACACTGTTCACAAAAACCCAGCTCCCCAGTCTTCTCTCCACAAAGAAAACCCCGTTTGCTCAACTCTGACATTCCCCTTTCACTCATATGTCCAAGTCGTATATGTCACAACCGCATAGTATCATTGAGTGATAAAGAAACTATTGTAGTACCAGAAACTGTACTACCTTGTAATATGTAAAGACCATTCCTCTTGTCCCCCCCTTCATAATTAGTACTGCACCTTTGGAAACACGCAAAACTCCATCTTGAGCTCTATACTCACAACCATTTTTATCCAGACTACCTAGAGAAATTAAATTTTTCTTTATATTAGGAACATGACGCACATCTATCAGCATCCTCACAATACCATCGTGCATTCTGATACTCACTGTGCCAATCCCTACAACTATGCAAGAAGCATCATTTCCTATGAGCACTTTACCACCATCGTATTCCTGATAAATGGTAAACCAATCCTCTCATGGGCACATATGTAGGAATAGCCACTATCTAAAATCTACTCCTAGTAACATTGAAAACAAGCCCACTATCAGACTCATCCTCGAAAATTCCTGCAATATCATCCTATTTTTTATCAGAAGATTCACCTAAATCTTTCGCCTTTCCACGTTCTGGATAATTTTGTTTCCAGTGCTCTCTTTTCTTCCACACCTAAATCATTTATTGTTTGTTCTAGGCTTGCTTTGGGACTTAGATCGGCCTCTACTTCTTCCCCTTTCTTTCAATCTCCCCTTCAAAACCAATCTTTCCCTATTTTCACTATCGTTACAACTCATGACATGTTTTCTCAATTCATTCAAATTCAATGAGGCCTTCATATCCTCTATTGAAATCATATCTCTCCCATACAACAAAGTAGTAACTAAGTGGTTAAAAGGTTTAGGTAGAGAACACAAAAGAATTAAAGCTTGATCTTCATCTTCAATTTTTACATCTATACTAGCGAGATCCAGTATTACCTTATTGAAATAATCAACATGCTGAGTAATAGATGTACCTTTTTTTCATTCTCAATGTGTATAACCGCTATTTCAAATATAGCCGATTTGTGAAGGACTTCGTCATATACAGACTCTCCACCTTTTACCATAATCCCGCTGGTGTATTTTCTGTGGTGACCTTTCTCTGTACGTTATTTTCTAACGATAACACCAAAGTACTGTAAGCTTCACCATAAATTCATCATTTTCTTCATCTAATAGCATCTATAGCAAGAAATCTCTGCCTATTAATGCTCTTTATAAATCTTGTTGACATAGAAGGGCATGCACCTTCATCTTCCCCAACCCAAAATGGTTCTTCCCATCGAATTTCTCTACCTCATACTTCATGGCTGACATTTGGTCAATCTTGACTTTTAATACCAGTTTCTTGTAACTCAGAAAGACCAAATAATAAAATTTAGAAAAAAAAAGTAAAGTAATTCAATAAGAGAGACAATAAGATTTAACGTGGTTCGGCGATGTGCCTAATTCACCCGATAAAGAAATGAATTTATTGATTCCAAATCAAAGTGCCAAGTACAATTTAAGTCTCACAAATTTTATGAGAACACCCAACTCCCTCGTTCTACATTACATTCTGAGATAATATCTCTAAATCAATATAGAATCAATTACTAGGGTTCATCCTTAATCAATCTGAAAGAAACAGGGTTTAAATACCCAATCAAAAATAGTAAAAAAGGCCCTAGGCTTACGCCCTACCCTAAAGCACACAAGATTTGCCCCCTGACGCACATAACTCCATCAAGGGGCAGTCTCATCACGCCAAGACGTGTGCGGATCTTGCTCCTGGTATGGCATTCCAGTGCACCACGCGCCAGGGCATACGGAGCTTGCGCTTGGCTTGTGGTTCCACTAAGCACCACGCCATGGCACACAATGCAAGTTGTAATGCCCAGTATCCTTGCCCGGGCACCACTATCTTTACGTCCCAATGCGTAACGTTCTGCCAACGCACACCGCTAAGTGTTCCAATGTTCCGTTTCGTCCATTCTACATCATTTCACACTTTTTCTTCCATTTCTCGCTATTTGTAGCTTAAATTTATCAACAAATACTTTTTAGAAAAAATAAATCTTTTCTATCACAGACGTGGATGGAACAATACTTATTAAATTATTTCTTTCATGTTGGACAAGTTTAGACATAATCACAAGCCAATCTCAAAGTTTAGACTTAAGTTGTTGAAATCAAGTTATAGAAATTCCATGTCTGTTGTTGAGGAGCTCACCATGTTTATGCGGGCTATAGGGATGCACGAAAGACAACGTAGTACCATGGAGAGGTTTCAACATTCCCTATCAATGGAGAATCGCCACATAAGAAGAGTCTTACATGCATTGGTCAGCTTGGCACCTCTGATTATATGTCGACCATGATTTGATGAAGTTCCACCTCAAATCGAGTCGAATTCTGATTTTTATCCTTATTTTAAGGTGCGTTTTAGGCCACCCAAATATTTTTCCTTTATATTAATATAAATATCGTCACAACTCCTTGTGCATAACCATATTTTGATAATATAGAAAGCTGTTGAAGCAATCGATGGCACCTTAATCACGGCACGGATCCCGCATAGTCAACAAAATACGTACATGTCATGCAAGGGGCATACTTGCCAGAACATTCTTGCTATATGGGAGTTTGACCTTATGTTCACATATGTAAAAGCTAGATGGGAGGGCAGTGCAAATGATTCATGAGTATTGCTCACAGCAATTCTAAAGGACCTATAGTTCTCTTTTCCTCCACCAGGTTACCTATTATATTCCAAGTATCCATTTTGTGTCATTCTATTATAAGTTCCCTCTAATAATAGTCATGATTTAAATGGTGTCATTATTTGCCACTTCAGAAAAGTACTACCTTGTTGATGCTGGCTTTACAAACTACATGTGCTTTCTTGCACGATACAGACAATCTCGTTACCATTTGGAGGAGTTCAGAAATAATGTGATATACAATAGTCATAGAGAGATGCTTAACCACGCACATTCAGACTGAGGAACCACATAGAGTAGTCATTCCTATTCTCGCTTAGGGTATGCCTAACTACTTCATCAATCGTCAAAGGGACTTGGTCATTGCTTGCTGTATTTTACACAATTTTATTTGTAAGTTCAATCAGGATGATCAAATATTTAATAAGTCGTTGACTAAAGAAGAGACTTGGTTATTGCTTGCTGTGTTTTACACAATTTTATTCGTAAGTTAAGTCGGGATGATCAAATATTTAATGAGCCGTTGGCATACCTTCTACCACATGGGTCATCCCAGTCAAGAAGAGATCAATGCACATGCCACTTTTAGAGATGAGATAGCAATGCAAATGTGGAACAACATTAGGACTTGACATAATCGCGTGATATTATTTTGTGATAGCAAACACATCTGACTGTAGAAAGTGTTTATGTATTAAGTATCCTATAGTTCCTACTATATTGTACTTCTGATGTGTTTGATGTTTTACGCCTTTATGTGTATTTGGGATATAGTTTGTTTGTTGTGTTATATTGAACGTAGTATTGTACGTTATGTGATTATGTGTCTAGTATTTTTTTTCATTTATCATAATAATCATCTATATGTTATTTGTAGCTTGTTTGACTTATGTCAACGGTGATGGGTACACACAACCCTCCCTTATGTGCTTGCAGAGCAGTACCGATGAGGGTATTTATGGCCAAGACGTCTGCAAATTATAGTAGATTTTTCTATATATGTCCTATTAGGGGGATCATGCAGGTTTATTCATATGGGTGGACTCATGGTCTCAGAGTCGACAGGCTAGCAAACAGCGCAATAGCACTTCTTTCAGTAGAGCGCAATCTCAGTCAGATGCCAGTAGTTCTGCCTAGCCTTCGTCAACAAGCACACCTATGTGGAGTGACTTGCACGGAGGACCCAGCATTGACACATATTTGGGACGATCGCATGCTATATTTCCTGACTTCACTGGATCATCACTAGTGCTCCCATTATGTGGATGTCTTATCTCTATCATTCTTGTGATTTTGGTCCTTCTAGTTGCTATACTTATTAATTTACTAGTGGCATGAATATTTACGTAGTTATAAAAAAATATCAAAATGTGACTGATGTTTGAATGATTATTTGATAGACCAGTTGGGGCACTATTTCAATTCTGGCTATATAAGCCTTATGTTTTTCTACATATTATGTTACTCATGAATTGTATAATATGTAATATTTAAGATTTTTATGTATGGTATGATGTATAATATTCATTGTTTGTGCAAATGTAGGGTGTTGCTATGAGTCGATGTCGATCATTAGATGCTCTGATTTCTCATACCCCTGATGAATGGGTGCCAAGTGTGGAGGAGAGGTTTATCCACATGTTGCTATATGCTAACACCATCGAGTCCTTGACTAATGATATGTACGTCTAGATATGTATGCCAAAATTGGCATACAAGTTGAGGCGACACTTTCAGCGGCCTTTCACCATGGAGTTCGTTACTGAGAAGTTCTATGAATTGAAGGATAGGTATGAAATGGTGACCATAATCATGAAGTATCCAGGTGTGTGTTATAATTCACATACGTGTGAGATGGTTGTGCCACATGATTTGCGTGAGAGATTATATCACGTAGGAATATGTTCGAGGTACTGAATTGTTTCTTCAATTATTCAATAATTATTTTTGTATTTATTTGTAAAACAATTTAGTAAATTTTCAAATTAATTTCTTTTGCAGATGCCTACATGTTCGCAATATTTTGAGCGAGGGGAGCCACGTTCTAATTTGTTACGAGAGATTCTTGCGAAGCCGGTACCCCCTAACCAAATGGGTAATACGCAGCACGTTGTTGATGATGGAGTCCAGTTGGGTGGGGATTACCTTTACCCAATTGTTCTTACAGATTCTAACACATCATGTACATCCTTAATTACACGAGACCACATGTACCCATATTCTCCCCAATGCGGTCAGAGGGGTAGAGAGATTCCGGTCATGATACTCCATATATACCTCCACCACATGATAGGGCATAAGTGAATGGCCAAGTGAGCACATTGCATAAACTCAATCGACGATTTAGGAGACCATGTAATTCTACGTCCACTAGTACTAGCGAGGATAGTATGCCATTTCGTATTAACATGTTCGGACTACCTTCTATTGTTGTACGTTCAAATATGAACCGCCTTAATGTTATCGCACTAGTAAAATAAACTTGTGTTCGATATTGGATAAAAATGATTATGTCATGGTTAAGCATTACCTTGCCACTTATCAAGTAACATTTTACATATTCCATCTAAACAAATATTCTCATTAATAGTGAAAAAATCATTATTATTATTATTAATATTATTATTCCAAACAACTAAATTGTACTCATATAAAGTTCAATAATCATGTTAACATTATTATTATTATTGATTGGTCTGTATAATTAAATAAAATAATCATACAATAATTTTATTTTATAAAAAAAATTGCTTAAAAAATTATATATAAATTAATATAATAATTATACTCCACGTGAAGTTCTAATGTAACTATGTGAATTAATTGGATTAATTCGATTATTTATCTTCCTTTTCACTACATCGATTTAAAATAAATATAACATACATAAATTAATGCCTATTAATTTATTTAACTTAATAAATAATTACATAACATATTTGATTTAATTATTTGTTACATATTTCAATAAACATAATAATTAACTAATTTAATACTTTACAACTAAAATATTTTGGGGTTATTCATAAATCATATATTATGAATTCGTGTAATAATAAAATTAATTTAACTCATTAATCTACTTCATGTTATAATGTGTTAATTAATAATATTTGTCATCTACTTAATTACATATATATCGTTAATTAAATATAGTTAAAAGCAAATAATTAATTTGCTTATTACAACATATTTAATATAAAGTTCCCAAATAATAATATCTTTCATATAATTAATTAAATATATATATATATATTGTTGATTTAATAAAGGTAGAAGCAAAAAATATTTTGCTTATTAGTATGTAGTTTAACTCTAACTAATGAATATTTTTTCCAAAGTAAATTACATCATTTGTTATTTTTACATTTACAAAAATTAAAAATATCAAAATAAATTAATTACACATCAATTCATTACAATCATTTGTCAATCATTACATTCATTTATATATATACACATCATCCAACTATAAATATACACACACACATATATATATATATATTACATTAAAAAAAAAATAATAATTTCATCCTACAAACCCAATAAAAAAGCAATTGATTTGATATTTATATTAAAATTTGCCTTCTTCTAAAACAAAAAGAAACAAACAACTCATTATCCATCCGTTTTCCTTGTTTTCCCAAAATAAAAAAAAGCGATTGACACTTTCTCCAATTTTCTCCCAAAAATTCATTCTTCCAAAATATTTTCTAGAAAATACCCAAAACACAAGAGAACATGCCCTTAGTATTTCCATCATGCTAATTTGAGTTTTATTTATTTGTTTGATTGTTCAACGGCATGAAATAATGTACTCTTTTAAGCCGAAATTATTGCTTCTATCCTTTTAGAAAAAATGTTAAAATTAGTCTTCGATCTCTAAAATTATAGTTTTCCTTTCCTCATGAATCACAATTTCAGCAAAGTAATAACGCAACAAAAGTAGTTTTCAAGCACTAGTTTTGAGGATAACATAATATAAAAGTACAAAATTTTCTAGTTGCAGCTCACATCTAAAAATTATGTATTGATTTACATAGATATATATATATATATCATTTTCTTCTTGAAATGAATGGAGTATCATATTCAAAAAATAATAAATTTTTTTCAAAATAAAATACTCTTACTTAGAAATATTGAAAATGATATAACTAATTTTCTATTTCACATACAAAAATATAAAAATATTTGCAAAAAATTCTCGCATTTTTCCAATTATTAATTAAAAATAGAACATTCAATAAAGGATGGAAGAAGTATGATGTTAATTAAAAATGAAATTTTTGAAGTGAGAGTGGTAAATGGAGAGGCAGAGCAGGGAAACGAACAGGAGAACGTGGACAAGACAAGTAAATCATGAAATGTGGACAACTGGAAAGGATGGGACATATCCGATATATCTGTAAGCGATTGGTTGGGTGTGGTGTGGTGTCGTGCAATTACTAAAGACGCAAATTTTCAAAATTCGTGTCGTCCCACGTGTCGGCAGTGGCCTCATCGTCGTCCCATCTCCTCTAATCATTGAAATTCTCCACCAATGCAAGGCCACTCTTTCATCACGGGATGTAGAAGTAATGAAATAGAATGAGGAATGAAAAATATGAGTATGTAATTTTATATTTTTTAAATTATATTTATTTTATAGTATGATATAAATAATAAAAATAGATAATTATGTTAATTATTTACTTTGATTTTGATAGTATTGAAATAACTTTTAATTAGACTAAAATATTCTTTGATTAAAAAAAGGAAAAATAAAAATGTAATATTTATTTTGTAGTTGACAATAAGGCAGGAAAAATTCTTTTCACAATTCAACAAGTTATTAGTTAAAAGATTAAAACAATGTGATTGTCATTGCAGCCATAAGTTATTTTAAACTATCAGCGTTGTGGGGTGATAGTTTCATCACATCAGAAAGGGGTGATATCTCATCGCTCGAGTTTACTCTTTATACTGACTAAATTTATACTGAACTTCTGTACACCATTAGTTAATCAAGACATTAGGTAGAATAAAACACCTCATCTTGTCTAATACGATAATGTAAACATCCCCTTAGGGATTTGTTTGGTAGGGGAAATTAATTGGTTAAAAAAATTTGATTATGAAAAAACAAATAAGTAAATGTCTGCATGCACTCAAACAATATTGTAAAAAATTGAAAAAAAATATAATGTAGTTATGATGAAATTTTCATTTTCTCATAAATATGAGGGAAATGAGAGAAAAATCTAAGGAAATGATTAGTAGAAAATCTGTATTCATGTTTTTATTTTTTTTTATTTTTATTTTTTATCCATTATACCTAAACTAGACAAAAGATAATTAAGGCGAATGTTTATTTGGACTGAAAACGTGTTTGAACAAAAGAAAAACCACAGAAATGGGAGGGACGTGTAAGTTAAACATGATTCTCATTTTAAAAAATATATATTATTTTGAATGTTATGACAAATTAGAATATTTGTGGCATTATGTGTATGAAAAAAATAATACCTTATTGTATTTCTTGTAACTTACACATGCACGTACACTAAGAATTCATTATATTTATGTATCTAATCTTGCACGTATAAGTGTAAGGACGATATCATTTAATCAATTATGTTATAATATATAATTAATTTTTAGTCAGATTGGTAATCGAAAACTAAAAAAAATGGGACCTCGAGACTTGGAGGCTTTATTCGTTTATGCTTAGTAGAAGTTTCTCATTTTCAACGAAAATATTTCTTTAGAGAAATGAGTTGAAGAATCAATTTAGTAGAGAAATTAGCTTATTGTGTTTGGATAAAGTATATTAAAAATTGAGCCAATGAAAGAATAATGAGGTCTGACTTAGCTGGGCTCATAAATCAACCAGGATATATATATATATATATATACATATATAATACATTGAGATCAATTACACCGATTTGGGCTAGCTGACTGCTGACTGCTGACTGCTGACTGCTGATAGATCTAAGTTAACAATTTACAGGAATTGGGTTCTAATCCCATATCAAGGAAGATTAGATGAGCTAAATCATATAAATCAAATAGGACAAGCGCATTGCATTTCTTCGTAAAAGCTTTCACGTTGTATTTGTATAAGAGGTACGTACGTATTTATATTGAACGTATATACCTATCTAAAATTACAACATATATACGTCTATTTAACAAGGATTATTTTAATAGTCATATGCATAAGAATTCTACAATTGTACATATATATGCTCAAAACCTTAATTAAGGTACGCTTGAGTTACATTCTTAAAATTTATATATTCTTTTTCAATTAGCAAAACATGTATTTTTGTATTTTTAATTGTAGAAAAAATTTTATTAGAAGAAATTCAATGCTTCTTTTGTAAATTTCAATGTTGAAAGAATATAATCTTTTATTCATGCACAAAATACAACTAGGATTACCGCGGACACTTATATTTTTTCTTGCATATAAAATTAAAATGCAATTAAATGAGGTGAACACCATAATTTCAATCATGCATTTAGGTACTATTTAAGTGGAATTTTGAATCTCCCCATGTACTTAAAATTTCTTAGAATTCACTACACCCCCACCCCCACCCCCACCCCCAACCCTCACACACATAAGAAAGAAAAAAGAAAAAAGAAAAGTTTTCTTTGTATATACAAATACATATATATATATATATACACCAAGAAAATGACTTAATTTAATTTGCATAGCGCCATACCAATACGTTTGGAACATTTCTAACTAAATTTCTTGCACGTAGCTATCAGTTTCTCTTTTCCTGAGCGAGAAAAATTGTCTATTTTTAAAAACTCTCAACATCTCTGCTCAAAAGGACATGCAGCCCACATTTTTATTTCTTTCCCTTTCTCCTTTCTATATTACTTTTTAAAGTTTTGTTGAAACCCGTTAATTTTTCATGGGCCCGACATCTTTTTTGGTACATTTGTGTCGGTCGAGTTTGAAATTTCAAGATAAATTAGATTCCAAGGTGTAAAATATTGAAAATGCATTAATTTTGATTGTCCTTATTGGCATTTGGCAATAAGAAGATTCAAATATAAAAATCTTCTTCCCAGTACGTATGCGGTTACCCTTCGCTGGGCATAGCTCTTATTAGTTGGTCCTCCGTCCGTAATTTGTACTAAGAGTCGGCCAAGTTCATTGTGTGTGCAAAAACAAATGGAAATAAAGCAGTTTTAAAGGGATCAAGTTAGTTTTTCAAAGAAAAGGGGGTATAAATATGGAATTCAAGGAGCTAAATCCAAGAGATAAGGGGTACTTTGGTATTTTCATAAGATGAATTATTAAAAGGGTTACTTTAAGCTCCTTCGCCTTAATTACATGTCTACTTACTTATTTTACTATAAGTTTGTCACTTATGTTAATATATAACTAATGATACTAAATCTCATCTTATATTTAAAGAGTCAAGGATTTTGTAATAAATAACTGATGATACTAAGTTTTGTTTCATATTGAAGAATTCAAAGGCCTTGAAATTGTTCACAATAATTCTCCTCTCTCACCCCTCAAGACATCTTTCCGTAAAGATATAACTTCTTTTAAATTTGGAACGAATTTGAATATCATTAGATGGTATTATCTATGGGAAGAGGGATGGAGTGGGATCTCCAATGACACTAAGTTTTGTTTAATACTAGGAGCTTCTTCCCCCTCTCTTTCTTACCCCCCCCCCCCCCCAATTTTTTTCCTCTCACCATTTGAAATGTTTTTTATAAGGGGCAAAACTTTTTATTGCGTGTGCTGATGCGTCATAATGACAAAACCTCTGTTATGTGTGCTCGCAAGACCTCATGAAGTTGAGCTTTGCATACTCGATTTAAAATTTCAATATCATTAATAATTAAGAGAGATTTTTCAGTATCCAATTCACTTGTATATTAACACGAAACATATACACAACACATGTATTTTCACTTGGTACACAAAAATTCATCCAAATGAGGTCCCAAACATCAATATGAACTTGTATCCAATTCTGCATTCCAAAAAAGTTGTGTCATAAAAAACAACTAGGGTCCATTTTCAAGAAGCAAGTGATAGACAAACACGACTTTGGTCCAGTACAATGCCCACAGTACTGAATTTGAGGTTAAATTTCAAGATTGTCAAGAAAACAGTACTAATTGAAGGTCCCAAGCTGATGAAAATGATCCATGCATTATCAGACAAATCACCCTCTAAATTACACTATATAAAAATGCCACTCTGGCACAACAATTTAAGTCATATATACATCAATGCTTTGTCAGTTGTCAAGTTTAAGTGTACACAATTATGTAATAATTCTAATTCACACTGCCTTCACTGTTATTTCCTCTGTATAGAGATATCTTAAAATCCAATCCAGTCCAATGCAAAAGCAGCACCAGAATTTGCTTAGAAACCACTTGATTGCTTCAATTCCCACCCCCCACCCCCACACCCACCTGATATGACTTGGATTCTAAGTATGATTTTCTGCTGAACCCCTTTAAATCATCAGAACTTATGTTTGATAATTTTCACTCGTAAGGGCTGATCATATGTCTTTTTAACATGTCACACAATTTAAGCTAAAAGTTCTTGCTGTCGTTGTTAAGTCGTCGTCCGAATAAATAAATAAAAAAAAAAAAAAATCTTCTTTTTCTGCACAAAAATGGGGCGCCACTCTTGCTGTGTGAAGCAGAAGTTGAAGAAAGGCTTATGGTCACCAGAAGAAGATGAGAAACTATATAACTATATCACAAGATTTGGCGTCGGCTGCTGGAGCTCTGTGCCTAAATTAGCAGGTCTTTTTTGCTCTGCCATTTCTTTATTTTTTTCCCCTTCAAATCCTCATATTCCGATTCTTCTTGCTTAGAAGATGGATTTTCATGCAGATTTAGAAAGATGTGGAAAAAGTTGCAGACTTAGATGGATTAATTACTTGAGGCCTGATCTTAAGAGAGGAATGTTTTCACAGGAAGAAGAGGATCGAATCATTAGTCTCCATGAAGCGCTTGGCAACAGGTTAGACTATTATTAATCTTCAAAAACAGTCCAGATTTAACGCTTTTTTCCCTTTTTTAAGGAAAGGGATTAATGAATCCTGATATTTGTAATATGGATTTGGGGGTAGGTGGGCTCAAATTGCAGCACAATTGCCAGGAAGAACAGACAATGAGATTAAGAACTTTTGGAACTCGTGTCTGAAGAAGAAGCTGATAAAACAAGGGATTGAACCAAACACTCACAAGCCTATAATTGTGAAGGATGAAAAAGATTCACTGCATATTTTACAGCCTAAAGGGCTTCCAAATTTAGCAGACTCGGCCCGAATGGAGCAACCAGCACATAGCATAATCTGCAGCGATGCAGGGCAGATAAGGGAGAATTTTGTGGGCAAAGAATTATATGACCCTCTATTCTTGTCTGAATTTCAAGAAAGTATTGATCCCAATGGATACCGTTCAGATTTTCCATCGCAAAATAATCTTTTGAGGCCTTATGATCATCCTGTTAATCCCAGTTGTGGATTCAACTCGATGCCAAATTTGACAAGTTTTGATCACCAAAACATCGTGGAAACAGACTACTCTGATGTTTCAGTTTCAAGAATTAGCAGACATCCTAAGATTCAGACAAACAACGACGTAATCGAAAATGCTTCTACATTTTCTTGGGATGGTGGAAACAAGTTGGAACCAATGTTTAACTTTTATTTCAGTGGGATTCAAACTGAAGAAAAGAAGCAAATTCCATTGCAAGAAGGGCATCAGCAGCTTCATGATCAGAGTACAGGAGATTATAGTAACTATACAGCAAACTTTAAAGTTTGATTCCTTTCCCTCCACATGTATACATATACCAAATACACAAACAGATGTTGATAGTTGTTTTGGGAAGTTTTTTCAGGTGAAAATATTTTATTTCTTCTTTAATTTCTTTTTTGCTTTTTTTGTGCCGTGATTTAATTAATTAGCAGAAAGTTTCTGTCAAAATTGTATTTCAAGAATTGTATTTGTTTTGAGATTGCAAAATAATTCTTTCTGAGATTATGAAAGAGTGAACTTATGCTGTTTAGTAACATGTTTTTACCCTGATGGTTGTCTGTTTTACATTTGTTAAGAGTGTGCAGATTTGCAGATACGGTCCCTGAAGTTTTGGTGTGTTGGCGATCAAGGCCTATGACTTTTGAATATTGGTATTTACTCCACTTTTGTCTATGCAGCCTCACACAGCTTCTCCGTGTCTCCTACTCAATCTCTAAAGAAAGCTAAGGGCATGTCTTTTACGTTTTGGCCATTTTCTAGAAAAAAAAATTTGGGGAAATAAGTTTTTAGGAGAAAATTTGGAGAATGTGCAAATGTTTCTTTTTGTTTTGGAAAAATAAAAATGATTTGAGAATAAGTTGTATGTTTCTTTATATTTTGGAGAGAAATAAATTTTATTGTTGATGTCAAATCAATTGCATTTTCGTTGGGTTTGTAGGGTAAAAGTAATTTTTTTTAGGTATTATATGTATGTATATTTATAGTTGGATGATGTGTGTGTGTGTATTTGTAATGATTGGAATATGAGGATAGTTAATTTAATTGATTATTTATTTTGAAATTTATAATGTTATAAATTTAACATTAGTAAATGATATATTGTTTGGAATAAAATATGTATTAATAAATATTAATTATTCATGAAATTATAATTATATCTTAATTATAAAAAATTAACTTATATCATAATTATATCATAATTGCTAATATCAACTTATAAAAAAATTTAATTGCTATACATCAATTATAAACTAATTAATGTTTATTAATTAAAATATAATTATTTAACTATTTATTACTTACGATTTATGTATAAATAAAACTTAGTTATTCATTTAAATAAAATAACTTTTTAATAATTTATATATACAAGACTTAATAATGATTTGTCCAATTAAAAAAATAAATAATATTATATTATATGAAATTACATCATCTTAAATTATTTATTAAATAAATAAATGTAATATTTAATTATACATAAACTATGAAATATAATTAATATGTAAATAACAAGTTATTTAAATAAATTAATTTAATAAGTTCTTTAATTATGTTAACTCATTATTTAATTAATACATTATTTAGTAAATAAATTACTTAGTAATAATCAAATAATTTTACTTAAATTTAATTAATTCTCTCAACAATTACATTAAGCATATCAATATTAATTTATTAAACATAATAGATTATTAAATAAATATCACCCTATAATCAAATTTTTTATTATAATTTTAAATAAATGTGAAGATTAATATTTAATGAAGAATATTTTTTGAAGAAGATTTATTTATTTATTATATCAAATTAAAACGTCTTAAGTTATTTATTAAATGAATAAATGTAATATTTCATTAATACATTAAATATTAAATATAACTAATACATTATTTAATTAATAAGTAAATTTAATTAATTTAATATATTATTCAATAAATAAATTATTTAGTAATAACATAAATAATATTTAATTAATTTTTTATTTTTTTTTTATAACTAGTCTAATTAAATTTGTAAACATAAGTTTTAGAATTTTTGAACTAGTAAAATTTTAATATTTTCATATATGTATATGTATGTATATATATATATATATATATATATATGGATGAGTGAAGTGAGAGAGTGATAAATGAATAAGTGATGTGATAGGTAGAGTGAGAAAATAAGGGGATAGGTGTGGTTTTTAAAGTGTAGGATTTTTTGGATGAATTGGGAGAGATTTTTTAGGGATAAAATTTGAGTGTTTTAGGATAAAATTTGGGGAATATGGTTTCAATTTGAATTTTTTTTTAGGGTTGAAAAATATTTGTGGAAAATGTAGGAGAACACAGCCTAAGTTGGTTTCCTTATGATTTTCTAAGAAAAAAGAGATATTGGTTTATGAGATTAACACCGGATTATGTTATTTAGTATTTGAAGTTCCTTGTGATCATCCAAGAAATTGTAAGCAATTTGGACACTTGTAAATAGATTCAAATTACCAATAGCAATAATGAGAATGTCTAGTAATTCGAATCTTAATTATTCATATCCTATGTTTGGCGTTGAATTTTAAGGAGAAGAATGCTATAATTTTATTTTATTTTCACATCTTAAATGAAATAATTTTATACATAATATTCACACTTTATCTTTTTAATGATCTTTTCCTCACTAAACTCATCCAAATATGTGCGAAAACATCTAACAGGATAATGGTTGCTATATACATCCAAATTGGAAGGGGTAGTTTCCCATAAAAGAAACATTACTATTGAAAAAGGGACACCTTTCAAGAATCAAATTCCACTAAAATAAAGTAAACAATTACTTGTTAGAGTCACATCACTCTCCCTTATAATAGAAGAGGTCTTGTTTCAAGCTGAGTTTTCCTTTGTCATTTCATCGCAGTGTTGTTAGAGGAAATAAAAAAAAGTTTACCTAAATTTTCTTAATTCAGTTTTAGTCTCAAGTCTTAGCTATAATTCAATCCTATACCATTTCTGTGTTGTGAATTATTTGATGGGATTGAAAAGAAATTAAGAAAGAATTATTTAATTAAATTCAGGGCGGCCAGGGGGTACTATAATCTATCCTAGTAAAATAATCATGCAAAATACTTGATTTGTGCCACGTAACTTGAATAGAAAAATATTGCATCAATCCATAATCTTAATGTCAATCAACCAATCATAATTTAACGACCTTAATCAATTTATTCAATAAAAAAGTCATAAATCAAATCATGGGACTCAATGCATCTAATTGATGTCAAACTACTACCATGCATATATGTCCCCATCTTCTTAAAGCAAAGCCCTTTTAATAAATCTTTGCTTAATATCTACAGTTTTTAACTAATTGATCTCAAATCATATAAATACCTCTGTCCTAATCTTGATAAATATCACTACAAAGTTAAAAATTTTGATGGACTGAACATATATATATATATATATATATATATTATTCTCTGTCCATCCACACTATTAAATTAAGAAGCACTGAAAGAGCGAAAAACATTATTTCTTATGTAATTCAATAATCAACAATAAATTTAGTATGGACTCAGAGAGAGACATAGTTATTCTATTTTAGTATCTCTTGTAGTTGTAGGCTTAATCATCTTTTAATATATGGCTTCCTTTAATTACCCAAAGCCTGTCCATTGCCTAGTTTAGCTTCTACATTTAGACTTCACCAAAAAAAAATAATAATAATAACCAAATCTAAAGCCATTCATCATAAATAAATTAGAATGTAATTAATAACAAATAGAGCCCTTGGATCCAACTTTATTTACTATGTGGGCAATGATATGCTACATAACTAGTCAATTGTGTCACTGTACATTATATGTCTATTCCCTCATATTATGTGATGAAATAACTGATTTATGAATATAGGAAATTAATAGACAAAATGTGCATACATTAGTCCCAATGTAGTGTAGACTGCTCGATTGAGCACCCGAAGTGCATATCTTAAGTTCAAGAGTGGGACAGACTTAATTAGTGGCGTGAAAAGTAGAACAAAAGTATAACTTTCAAGAAAAATGAATCAAACACAAATTGTCCATTAATTCAATGTAAAAAACTGCTCTCGTAGTTGACCTTCTCTACTATCAAATTGTAGTTAATAGTTATATATATATATATATATATTCATGGATAATGCATATGCGATGAAAGTTAGAGAGGATTTTAGTTGAAGTATTTGGAATTATCTTTTGGAAAATTTACTGCACATGGAAAATATTTGATGCCTATCATTTAGATAATAGTTTTTTTTTTTATTTTAGATTTTTTCTTTTTAGATAAACATTATATTTATTGTGATTTCAAATCTTACCTTATCTTTTAGGGACATAGATGTCATTTTACCTTATCTTTTAGGAAGTAGGTGTTTTAGATATAGTCCTATCAATTAGAGAATTACTGTTTTTGAGAGGCCTATAAATAAGTTCACATACATAGCTTGTAGGAGACAATTTGAGCATTAATAAATTTTTTTTGTTTTCTTTTTACAAGGAAGACTATTTTCTTAGTTATTTTAAAGCTTATCATGAGCAGACTTTTTTCATTCAAATTCTTCATGCAATAGCTTGTCTTTTTTTCCTTTTTTTCCTCCCAAATTTTACCTACTACATCAGCTTGGTATTAGAGCAAATATGGCCTTTTCTAATGGCTAATGCAGAAGTAACTCTTGGTTTGCAAAACAACCTAGTAGTTGGTGGAGATCAGACTTCCCCAATTATCTAAAAGGAGATTGGTGCATTGAGAGAATATTTTTATCATAGATTGGAAGCAATGAATTAGAGTATAAATACTCTTAGGATAGATAGAAGGCCAAAGTGTGAAGCTGGAGAATTTTCCCAAGCATCATGACTGGTTAGATGCAATCTTATTTGTCAATGTTATCAACATGTCATGTGGAAGATTCAGAAGAAAAAGAAGATGAAGATGTTGAAATGCTCAATTTTGGGACGAGGAAATCAGCAAAATGGACCTATCCATGCCTCGCTAGAGATAAAGATTTTTGCCTAAAAGTAGATCTCATACAGTTAAATAGTAATTTAAATATTAAGGAATTTATAGACTTGCTTGCAAAAGTAGATAGATTTTTTGACTCTTCGGAGGTTCCTCAAGAGCGTAGAGCTAAATTTCAAGCATACAGGCTAAAGGGGCCTATCTCTACTCGATGGAAACATCTACAAGGCTTAAGGAGGCATGAAAGTAAATGGTAAGTTCGAATGTGGTACTGGATGAAGCAGTTGCTGAAGGCACAATTTTTACCCCTAATTATGAGCAATATCTATTCTTGCAATATCAACAATGTCAGCAAGGGGATATATTAGTGCATGAATACACCACAAATTTCTTGCAAATGGTGAGATACCTCAATGATTTGAAGCCTGCAATTCAAGACAAGGTTGGTGTAAAGATGTCAACGAATGACCCTAAAGCAAAAAATATGGAGCTAAAAGTTGAGATGATAATACAAGACAAAAAATTGTAATATTGGAGAAATAGACTTCATTCCACACTGCCAAGCACAGAACAAAGCACATCAACTTACAACTCCTAAAGACAAATTGAGAAGACGGCATATGGCAAAGCAACTAGTAAAAAGTTGATGGAGGTGACTGAGACTCAAAAACAAACGCAGAAGAACCCATATGCCAAGCCCATTTGTGGAAAGTGCTAATGCTCTAACCAAACTGGGCATCACTCCAGTGATTGTCCAAGAAGAAAAGGTATTGACATCGCAGAGCATAGTGATCATGGAGTAGAACTTGAAGATGGAGACGACGTGATAGGCATATTGTCAATAACAATGATGGAGAGGATACAGAGGGTGGTCAAGTTTTATGGTTAAAAAGATTATGTGGACACCAGAGAAAGGAGATATTACCTAATACCATCAAGTTTTTCTAACAAGATGCACCATTAGCTGTAACATCTATATTAACTTAATTATTAACAATGGCAGTCAAGAGAATATTATTGAAAAGAGTATTGTTGAAAAGCTACAACTATCAATGGAGAAGCATCTAAATCTTTGGAAATATCCAAGTGATAGAATGCTACAAAGTTCCTTTTGCAATTGGAAAATACAAGGATAATGTGTATTGCGATGTGGTAGACATAGACATTTGTTAATTATTATTTGGTAGACATTGGAAGTTTGACAAGAATACATATTATTTTAGATGGGAGAACATATACAAATTGGAAGGAATGGAGTAAAGATGGCTTTGTTTCCACTGAATAAAAGATTTAAGGCCAAAAGTTCTTAAGTAGAAGTTAAATCTTTCTAACACTAACTCTTTCAAATAAGGAGTTCGAGAGTACCAGTAAAGAGACTCAACTAGTTCATTACTCAGTAGTAAATGAAGTCTTGACTACTAGAAAGGATCCGCTAGATAAGGATTTTATACAAGAGAGTTGCCTGCAAAATTGCCACCAATGTAAGAAGTTCAAACAAAGGTGAAATAGAAACTTGAAGAAGTTAATACCAAGTATAAAGTAACTGTCAATAAGCATAAAAACATCTTAGTTCTTGAAGAAGAAGATGAAGTTATAGTTTTCTTGAGGAAAAAAAGATGTCCATTTGGTACTTGCAACAAGTTGCAATCAAGAAATGTGCCCCTCATCACATTGTGAAGAAAACCAATCAAGTGGAGTTGCAAAGAACATGTCCATTTCCAAAACTTTAGATGTGGCAAACATTGATAATTAAGGACAAGGATTTTTTAAGAGGGAAAGAATTGATACAGAAATTAGAGAGGATTTGGTTAAAGTATTCTTAGTTATCTTCTGAAAGATTTTCTGCACATGGAAAATAATTGATGCCTATCGTTTTAGATAAATGTTTTATCTTTTAGATTTTTTCTTTTTAGATAAATATTATATTGATTGTGATTTTAAATCTTACCTTATCTTTTATGGAATTAGATGTTATTTTGCATTATCTTTTAGGAGTTTGGTCTTTTAAAGATAAGTATGAATTTGTCATATTCTTATGAGTTAAAGAACTGGGAAGAGGCCTATAAATAGGCTCATATAAGTAACATGTGGGAGGCAACTTGAGCATTAATAAAATTTCTTTAATTATTTTAAAGCTTGTCGTGGAGAGGTTTTATTCCATTCAAACTATTCTTGCAATAGCTTGTCTTTTTTTCCCTTTTCTTTTTTCCTAGATTTTACCCGTTGCATCAACATAGCTAATTTGTTGCACTTTCAAGGACAAGTCAACAGATTAATAGCTAATAATTTTTATTACTTATTATTTTGAAATATATATTTGCTATGAAAATATGTGGCTATAATTTGTTGCCACAGCTATAAAATTAATTTTGTAGTAATTTCTTCTTGGTGAATACTTAATTTTTGAAATTGATTTTCTATGAACTAGCAGCCCTTCTTGAATTTGTTTTAGTTCCCATAGATACAATTGCTATCTAACCATTCACCAAGCACATGGATCAATTTGCCAAAGCTTTCCAGTCATACCATTTACATCAATTTAATCTCTTTGAGTTGTGACTTCTTATATGGACCCCATGACAAAATCCTGCATTGTCAACTCAAAGGTATATCTTATCTGCAGTTTTAGCGGCACTAATTAGCCTTAAAAATGATGGCCCATGAACAAACCAAACCAGAAATCATCTTGAAATAAATGTGGGAAAATGAAGTTCTTAAGGCAAGTCAAGGGAAAATACAATTAATCCTTAAATTATTGACTACTTTGATTTTAGTTTATTTTGATGTGGGGTTAGTATATTTGATCCATTATGCATTGAATTTTTACATATTGGATTCAATGTTTCTCACATTTGATCCTTGAGGTCAAAGTTTTTCAATTGAGCTCATTTAACGCCCAATCAACGTCAATTGAGCTCTAAAATTGGGAGTTTTGTACCATTGTCACGCTGACACACGTCATCCGCCACACTGTACTACCACGTAATTAGCACTTGCCATGTGTACTGCCACATCATTATCAATAAAAGATTCCCTAAAGCCCATAAAAAATATGTTAAAGAATATTATTGTTCATATATATAGACATATATAAACATATAATATGTATGCATAATAATAACAATATATTATTATATATATATACATAATATATATAGATATAACACAAAAACATCCCACCCACCCAGTCCCATCCATGACCCGCTTCTAGATCTAGCTGTTGCCATGGTGGCAGCGGCAGTGGCCGTTGCTGTCATGGCCACTACCGCGCGTTGCCGCCATGGCAGCTTGTTTGCGAGCGGGGAGGGGGAGGCGGGGAAAGAAATGTGTGTGTAGGAGATAGGGGTTGTGGGGTGGGAGAAGGTAACAGGACATGGTAGTGGTTGCCTATGGCTGGGGGGAGTATGGCGGGCCGAACTGGGGGGATATGTGAGATGAGGAAAATAACAAGCACTAAACACATTAATATTATTAAATTTAATTATTTTAATAAATTATTTATATATGATATTATTAAATAAATTATTTAAATTATTTTTAAATGTTATTTATTAATTAATATTATTAAATATATTATCTTATTTTTAATTGTTTATTTATTTATTTTGAATTAGTATAGAATTCATTTAAATTTATTTAAATTGTTATAGAGATATTTATTATTTTAAAATTATTGAATATGTAGTTCAGTTAATAAAGACATTTAGTATTTAATATTATTAAATAAATTATATTATATATGTTATATTATGAAATAAATTATTTTTTAGAAATGTTTACAACTTGATAATATCGAGTATGTGACATTATTTTTAGATTTTATTATTTTTAATTATTTATTATTTTCAATTATTTATTATTTCATTATTAATTAATAAGAGTGATATGGATAGCCCAACAGGCCTAACCTAATAACTCTCGACCAGGCACAAGGAATGGTGTAAGATAGCCCAACTCATTGTTGGCCGACCATGTCGTCGACCGAACCCAAACTCATGGGCCTTATCCACCAATGCGAGTGTCAGCATTCATCCCAGTCGACTGGAGTATGGTCGACCATGTCTGAGGCAATGATTGAGAAATTAGACTAGACCGGCCAGTTCGACTGGGAACCAACCATGGTTCCGGTCCGATTTAACATATAAAACCAATTTAGTGAAAAATTGGTGTCAACCGATGTGAATCGGTGAACCGATTTACTTCAAGTCGGTTATTAGTTTTTTTTTATAAAAACTAAAACTAATTAAATATAAAGTAAAAATTAAAAACCCTAAGCATTGTAACTTACCAATAGAGAACAGAAGGCAAGCTGGAGCTATGTAAGGGAGGAGTCCTCCTTATTTCTTGCTTTCAAATTTCCTTTCTTGTATTCACCTCTTTTTGATAATATACATGGTAGGAGTCCGCCAAACCCCCCGCCATGGCACATGCGGCTTTATTAAAAAAAACACACACACACAGAAGGCAAGCTGGAGCCAAGGAAAGTCAAAGACACTGTGGCTGTAGGATTCTTCACACTATCCTCGGCTCTTTTTCATTTTCAATCATCTTTTTTCCTTTTTTTTTTTCCTTCTATTTTCTCATTATGAATATTGTGATGTGATGATTCAAGTGATGGTGGTGATATTATGAATATTGCTCATTTGACAAGATTTGATGAGAGCGCGGATGTTGATTGAAAATTTGTATAATTTGACTTTGTTTAGTTGTTGTCTATTGTAAAATTAGTTTTTTTTTACATTTGAAACTTTTATATTATTCGAGTTGGTGTTTATTATTTTTATAAGTTGTAATGGATTTTATAAGGATGTTTTCTAGCAAGTCTTATTTCATAATTTGACATTTTAAATTGATATATAGATATTATTATGGAGTAGAGTTTGAAGAAAGTTTCATGATATTAGGTAATATTTATTTTTTTCCCCATTATATATATATATTTATATTTTTAATATATTTACATAATATTAAATATAATTATGACATCACACCGGTTGAATCGGTGGTTAAACTGGTTGAACTAGTAACCAATAAGGCCACTAGTTTGCTCACCAATTCAATCTCTCAAACATTGGTTCGAGGATGCTTTGTTCAGCACTTAGCTAGGGAAACATTTGAATACAACAGAGTGCCATTTTGTTGACCAGGATCTATGCAAATGGCTCATAGGCAAGTATTTATCTCGACCAGAGAGGTCAAGCAAATGCGATAGCCTTTTTGCAACATTGAATACTCTGACAGGCAACATGCCTCCGCATTAATGGTGCATACCATCGCCAATACCACATTTTCTGTCACGCCAGGCTAGTGCACACCTCCCGTGTATCGCCTTGTCCTTAGGAGCTGGAGATAGCACCACCTAAAATAGTACACAAGTTGGAGAAGACTTAAAGGTCCTCAAGCAAGGACAGAGGCCCTTTTTCGTGCAACAAAGGTATTATGGACATATCAACCACATTGGAAAGGCTATAAATACACCATGGCCACCATTCAACAAGGTATGCACATCATCACCAAAGCCCTAACTCTACTGCTCTTCCTTCTAGTTGATTTAGTACTAACTTGAGTGTTGGAATACCTTAGCTGAGGGTACCTTGGCTAGCCTGTTAGTTTGTTGTTGGTTCAAGGACTTGACCCACTTATATCATTAGGACATTTTCTCGACCCCCCATCTGGTCGATCAGATTGGATCATAACCCAGTAAACCCCTAACTAGTTTAAACCCTCATCATTTGGCGTCGTCTATAGGAAAATCAAGTCCATGACTGAGAAAAATGATTAACACTAGTGAGTCATTTCTGAAAGGGAGAAGAACAGAAGATCCCCAACCCCTCCTCCTTAACCCCAACAAAAACCCGATGTGGCGGAACCCAGCTCCCAGCCAGAATAAGTGGTCACCCTAACTATGCCCCAGCTTATACAGCTAATAAGTGAGCAAATATCTACCAAAATCTCTGCTCAACTGTCAGTTGCCCTCAACAGACACAACAATCAGGCTGGTCCAGTTGCTAGTGCCATTCCCCAACTTTCACAACGACAGGAAAGGCCCCCAAGAGAAGAGAAGGGAAGACCAGAGGCCAAATGTCCCCCCACCCGATGAGAGGAAAGCCCAGGGCGATTCCTAAGGGAAGAACCCCAACCTAATCCTCAAGAAGAAGTAGCTGACTCAATAGATCACCTTGCCCAACCCATTCGAGCCCCGCAGCTTGATAAGGTTGAGCGCCCAAAACCCCCAGCGAACAAAAATCTATCCCAGGCTGATCGAGAAGAATGGGAGGAAGTACCCCACCAAATGCAATAGTTGAACATGCGTCTAGAAGATATTCTGAGGAGGAACAATAAGAGGAACCCTCATTATGATGATGCTCCCCGACTGCAATGAGAGCAAGAGTCACCATTCGTGCAAGAGATAATCAACAAGCGCATTACTAACAATGCCAAGGTTCCTACAGGTCTGCCCATGTATGATTGCTCATCGGACCCAAACGAGCACCTTCTGCAGTTCGAGCACATGATGCAGCTTCACGGGCACAATAAGTTCATCCATGCCAAGATGTTGGTCACCACCTTGCAAGGAATTGCACTCGGCTGGTTTGTCAAATTGGAGCCTGCATCGATCTACTCATATGACTAGTTGTGGGATACGTTCTTGCACTAGTTCGCTAGCCGAAAGAAGATGAAGCTCCCACATACCCGTCTGCACACTATTAAACAAAATGAGCAAGAGTCCCTTCGTGAATTTTTCACCAGATTCAACATGGAAGTTCTAAAGATTGACAGCCCCTGGATCGAGTTATAATCGATACGCTTTTTCTGGGCCTCGGACATAAAGAATATGCCAATGCATTGGTCTGAGAGCAACCATGGACAATGGAGGAGTTGCTTGACCTCACGGAGAGTTACATAACCTAAGAGGACATGAATATGCTCAAATAAGGTAATTTGGACAACGACAAGAAAAAAGCAAAAGAGAAGGATGACAAACAACATAAAGATGGTCATCGATCTCTAATCAAGGGTTTTCACAACTACACTCCCCTCAACACTGCCAAAAATGAGGTGATGTTCGCCATTTAGCACAACAACCTCTATAAAAAGCTTAGGAAGTTGACCGAGATAGAAATAATGAAGAGATCCAAAAAGTACTATAACTTCCATAGGCAGAAAAGCCATGACACAAAGGACTATTTCAATTTTCACGATGAGATTGAAAAGCTCATTCGACAAGAGCATTTGAAAAAATTTGTCGATAAAAAATCCAGACAGGAAACAGGAGTAACCAACCAAACTCCACATAGAGAAAGGTCAATTAGCCCGACGAAGGAAGATAAAGGAAAGAAACCTACACATGATCCCCGTTCGCCCATTAGTGAAGTGATTAACACCATCGCTAGAGGCCCAACTGGAGGGGACTCCAAATCAGCTAGAAGGCAGAACCAAAGGAGGCTGGAATCGACCAAATTTACCCCGATCAAAACAGTCTTCTAACTCTCGACTAGCGTAGAACTAATTTTTTTCTCCTACGCCGACCTCTCACATCGAGAATTAGGGAGCAGACAATAAGTTGGATTGTCCCTTGGTAGTATCTACCGAAATAGCCAACTTTGAGATCAAGAAGGTGTTGGTCAACAACAGCAGCTTTGCAAACATTATTTTCTTGTCGACCTTGAAAATAATGAACATGGGGAAGCTGAAATTTAAGCCCTCCACACCATACTAGTCAGATTTTAGGGGTCAGAGATTATCCCCAAAGGGTCCATAAACTTGTCTACTCCATTTGGAGAGGTCCCTAGACGAAGAGCGTGCATGATTAACTACCTGGTCGTTGACACACCCTTTACTTACAATGCTATCATTATTTGACTAATGCTGAATGATTTTCGAACCGTAGTCTCTACCTATCATATGGAGGTCAAGTTTCCAACAGCCGTTGAAACCACAAACTCCTTTGCAATATGAAGGAAGCTTGGCGTCGCTACACAATTTTGATCGAGGTAAATGAACAGAAAGCTCGACCACAACTGAAACCCTCAGGGAACGTCCCAGTAATGAAACCCGATAAAGGATAGCAAAGCAAGAAGTGGAAACTGGATGACCTCAGGGTCGAGCCTATTGAAGAGTTCAAGACCATCAAGCTGGAGCCAGGAAATCCCGACAAGACCACCAAAATTGGAACTGATCTAGGCAACAACATGGAGTGCCTAATAGTCAATTTCCTCTGGAGGAATGTTGATGTTTTTACCTAGAAAGCTTCTGACCTACAAGAAATCAACCACAGTATCATCGTCCATCACCTTAATGTGGACCCCTAATTCAAACTAATCAAGCAGAAGACTAGAACCTTCAACACTAAAAAATGCTAAATCATTGAAGATTCATCAAACTTTTAGAGGTAGGATATATTGTAGAAATCCAATATCCTAGTTGACTTTGTAATGTAGTCCTTGTCCCCTAAAATGAAGGAAAGTGGCAAATGTGTAATGATTTTACCAATCTGAATAAAGCTTGCCCTAAAAATCCTTATCCACTACCTCGTATAGATTTATTGGTAGATTCTACTACTGGTTGTGATCTTTTGAGCATGATGGATGCGTTTCAAGGTTATTACCAATTTTTATGGCCCCGACGACAAGGATAAGACGTTATTTGTGGTCCCCAATGGTGTTTGTTGTTTTCTAGTCATGCCCTTTAAACTCAAAAACACAGGTGCAACCTACCAGAGACTTGTGAACTTCAAGTTCAAAAGTGAAATTGGTAGAACCATAGAGGTCTATGTCGATGATATGATTGTCAAAATGGAGAAAGAGTACAATCACCTGGCTAACCTCGACCACATCTTTTCAATATTGCGAGCATTTGGCATGAAACTCAACCCTAATAAGTGTATATTCGGGGTGAGATGAGGCAAGTTTTTAGGCTACATGGTCAGTCAAAGAGCCATCGAAGCAAACCCACAAAAGATCTAGGCTATTTTGGACATCACACCCCCTCAAACGGTCAGAGACATTCAGTACCTGGTCAGAAGAATTATTGCTCTGGAGCACTTCATTGCTCGGCAAGTCGACAAGAGCCTATCGTTTTTCAAAGTCCTCAAGAATGCGAGAAAGTTCTAGTGGATAGAACAATGCGACCAGGCCCTGGTCGAATTAAAGCAGTACATTTCAACACCCTTGATGCTCGCAAAGCCCAAGGCCGGAAAAGTTTTGCACGTCTATTTGGCAGTCTCATCGGCAATAATCAGTTCAGTATTAGTCTCAACCAGAGATGGCACCCATTAACCCGTTTACTACAGAAGCAAAGTGTTGCAAGGCCCGAAGCACAACTATTTGGAGATCAAAAAATTTGTTTTTGCTTTGGTCACTGCAGCTAGGAAATTGGGGCCTTACTTCCAATCTCACTTCATTGTTGTCTTGACAAATCAATTATTGAAGCAAGTGTTGTCAAAACCAAATACCTCGAGAAGGTTGACAAAATAGGCCATCGAGCTAGGAGAGTTTGGAATCACATTCCAACCTCGTACTGCTATAAAGGCCCAAGTTTTAGCAAACTTTATTTTCGAGAGACTCGACCTACACAACCAATTCGACCAGGACTCTCTTATGTGGACTTTGCATGTTGATAGTTCATTAACTTCCTCATGAGGAGGAATTGGCATTTTTCTATGCTCTCAGCAAGCTAAGGAATACGAATTTGCTATTAAACTCGACTACCCTGTTCGAACAATGAGGCAGAGTATGAAGCCCTCTTCACTGGTATGAAGATGGTTGTCGAAAAGGGAGTCGAGTAGCTGGCAGCCATCATTGATTCCCAACTGGTTGCAGAGCAATTCGAAGGAAACTTCAAGGCCAAAGAAGCTACGATGAGCAAATATCTGGCCGAGGTCAAGGAATTACAGCAACGGTTCAGGAAGTTCACCCTCAACCAAGTTCCTCAATTAGAAAATGAAAGAGCGGATGCACTTTTGAAGTTCGCCAGCTCAACGAAAGGAACTAGAGATAGAACAATCACATTTTTGGTCGTCGACAAACCCACCATTAGTGGAGACGACCAGTGCTTGGTCGGCCAAATCGATTAAGCAACCCTCTCCTGGCAAGATGAAATAAAGCTCTACCTAAGGAAAGGAGTCATGTCCGACAATAAAGCGCAAGCACGTAGACTCCAGGGTCAAGCGGCAAAGTTCGCCCTCGAAAAATATGGCTAACTTTACAGGAGATCAATATTTGGACCACCATTGAGATGCTTGACACTAGGACAAGCTATGGAAGTCTTACAAGAAGTGCATTCAGGAATTTGTGGTAACCATTCTGGAGGTCGATCTTTGGCTCACAAAATCATCAAGCATGGGTATTTTTGGCCAACTTTGCTTAAGGATGCTATCGATTTCCCCCAAAAGTGTCATTCTTTCCAGGTCCACTCCAACATACCCTACCAACCTGCATCAACGTTAGTGCCAGTTCAGATTACATGGCCATTCGACTAGTTGGGGATAGACATAGTCGGCTCATTCCCAAAAACCACTGGCCAGAGAAAGTTCATGATCATTGTAGCCGAATATTTCACAAAGTGGGTCGAAGTAGAGGCTGCCCCAAAAATAACCGATACGGCCATCAAAAGTTTCCTATGGAAAAACATTATTTGTCGTTTCGATTTACCCAAAGTTTTGATATCAGATAACAGGACGCAATTCCAGAGCAGGAGTATGAGGAATTGATGTGAAAACCTAGGGATCCGACAACACTTCACCTCAGTTGGGAACCCTCAAGCCAACAGCCAAACAAAAGTCATGAACAAAACTATCCTAGACCACCTCAAAGCTCGGCTTGAAGGAACCAAAGCGAATTGGGCAAACGACCTCTTGAGGTGCTTTGGGCGTAGAGAACCACTCCTCGAACTTCCATAAGTCACAGTCTCTACAACTTAGTCTACAGATCAGAAGCGGCCATCCCAGCAAAATTGATACAACATATTGCTCGAGTAATCCACTACGACCCCAATCAGGAATGACTCCGAAAGAGCACTTGACCTCGACATAATCAACAAGTTGTGTCAAGAAGCATACATAACAATGCAACGATACAGATCAAGGATGAAGCAGCATTCCAACAAAGGAGTCCAACCAAGGAGCTTCAAAGTAGAAGACCTTGTCCTCAAAAGGTTGAAAAGTCGAAGAATACAAGAAAATTCGATCCAAAATGGGAAGACCCATACTTGGTGGTCAAGGTAGCAAAGCACAATGCCTACCGACTCAAAGATATGAACGGCAATGAGCTCCCTCAACCATAGAATGCGATAAACCTGGAGAAATTTTATGTATAAAAAGACCAAGGTCTCCACCTGACTATACTATAATGTAATTCCAAATCAATGAAAACTACTTATGTTTCTACAGCCATTTGCTCACGTTGACACCTTAGGCTTTTAGCCTAAATTAGTAAACGAGTTAATCATTTGAATCGACCTCGTATTCAACCAAAAAAAAAGGTTTCACACCAATAATAATCAAGGCTTCTAGCCCAATTCTATAAACGAGTTCATCGTTTAAATTGACCACGAAGTTGACCACTAGCTAGTTTGAAACCATGAACTAAAGCTTTGGCCCGAATCAATAAATGAATATATTGTATATAGTCAACCCTGTAGTCGACTTGAAAATAGATTCCAAACCGCAAGCTATGGTTTTCAACCCAGATCAATAGATGAGTCGATCGCCTCAAGTCGACCACAAAAAGGTTTCAAACCAACTATTGATAAAGGAACAAATTATTCATAATTAGCTATATTGTCAAGTGCATCACAACATCGACCTTGCCGTCGATCATCATAATTAAGCAATGCAAATGTTGACCAAAAGCTTGATTTAGTAGAGATCCAAGATTGACAATGGTATCAAGTGCACAACTAATTCTATTTCATGACCTATCTCAAACAAGTCAAGTCGATTTAAGTGTCATTAGACTTGCTCAGTTATTCCTATGCAAATTGATATCGTAATGAACGACTAACCAGGTCTCAAACCGCTTAAATATTATCCATTCCTTTATTCAATGGGCACTATTCGACCAGTTACATGGAAAAACCATTCAGTTTTTTGCTTATTAATGAAACCAGTTCGAAAGATGCAAAATGAAGGAAGGGGGTAGGCGAGTCGACACAAGAGTTCAGGAAAAAGTTCAAATCTCATACCAAATCAAAATATTTGATTAAACAATTACAAAACTGTACATAAAATCCATTACAATGCCTCGTAGGGTGAACTGAATGAAGGGGGGCAAAAAAAAAACAACAACAACAACAACAGAACTGCTAGTTCAACTCAACCCAGCCCATTCTCCTCGTATCCCCTCAGTGGCAACATTGTCAATGGTGTGATCGAGCTCATTACTAGAAGGCACATGCACCATTGCCTTAGACCTTTCTACCTCTTGCTCACGAACAGACGCAGGCACGGCCACAAAGGCTGGATGGACAACCCCAGCTGGTCCAGAGGGCCCCACCTCATCATAAAGAAATGCACATTGGCTTACCATATCGTCGAACGAACCTAACCTCACTAGGCCTTATCCACCAATGCGAGTGTTAGCATTCGTCCCGTTCGACCAGAGTATGGTCCACTATGTTTGAGGATGCTTTATTCAACACTCAACCGGGGAGACATTTGAACACAACAGAGTGCTATTTTGTCAACCACGATCTACACAAATAGCTCACAGGCAAGTATTTATCTTGACCAAAGAGGTCAAGCAAGCGTGACAGCCTCTCTACCGCATTGAATACTCTAACATGTAGCATGCCTCCGCATTAATGGTGCATGTCACTGCCAGTACCACCTTTTCTGCCGAGCCAGGCTAGTGCGCGACTCCTATGTACCGCCTTATCCTTAGGAGCTGGAGATAGCGTCACCTGGAATAGTACACAAGTTGGAGAAAACTTAAAGGTCCGTAAGCAAGGACAAAGGTTGTTCTGTGCAATAAGGGCACAATGGACATATCAACCACACTAGAAAGGCTATAAATACCCATGGCCACCATTCAGCAAGGTATCCACATTATCATCAAAGTGCTCACTTTGCTAAATTATTACTAATTCTAGTCAATTTAGTACTAATTTGAGCACCATTCTAGTCAATTTAGTACTAATTTAAGCGTCAGAGTTTCTTAGCCGAGGGTACCATGGCTAACCTAACGTATGTTGTTGGTTGCTAGACTCGACCTAATTACATCATCAGGACATTTTCTCGACCCCCTATATGGTCGATCAAATTGGATCATAGCCCAGTACACCCCTAACTAGTTTAAACCCTCATCAAAGAGATTTATCAAATTTTAATAAATTACTTTAGATAGGTTTATTATTTTAACATTATTAAATATATAACTCAAAAATTATTAAAATCATATTGTTTATATTAAATTTAATTATTTAAATAATTTATTCATATACATAATTAAATTAAATTAATTATTTTCAATAATTTTTTAGTTAATATTATTAAAATATGTAATATTATTTAATTTTTATTTTAAATTTATTATTTATTTTATTTTTTAATTAATAAATAATTTACTTAAAAAAATTTAAATTTTTTAGATATGATTAATAATTTGGAATTATGAAATATGTAATTTAATTAATAAATAATTTTGAATTTAATATTATTAATAAATTGAATTGTTTAAATAAATTATTTTAAATATGTAATATTATTAATTAAATTATTTATTTTAGATATGTTTACTATTTAATATTGAATAGGTGACATTATTTTAGATTTTTATTATTTTACTATTAATTAATAAAAAATACATGGCATCACACATGGCAGGTGGCTGGGCTTAGAAGACAAATGACAAAACACCCCCAAATTTAAGGCCCAATTGATGATGATTGGGTGTTAAACGGGCTCAATTGAAAATTTTTGAGCACGAAGGACCAAAACTACTAAAATTCAATGCATAATGGATCAAATATATTAATCCCATATTAAAATAAAATTAAAAAAAATAGACAATAATTAAGATAGTAAAATTGCATATTTCTAGCAAGTTCACCATTATCGGCCATAGGGAAAGCTTGGTCTGTCTTTCGGCTAGCAATCCCACATAAATTCCTTATGAATTGGGTTTGGTATGTTGAGGATTAAAGTTGGTGTTTTGGTCCTAATTGATAAGCTATTAGCCAGTAATTATGATTTCAAGAATTTTGGTAAAATTGCATTTTTGTTCTCTAGGACGAGGTATGCACATGTAATCTCAAATCTTATGAGCCCAATACATTAAATCTAATTGCTTTTGCACATTTGTTCTTTTCTCAACAAAATAGCCTCCTAATTTTAGGAAAACATGTGCCTCCTCACAAAAGGAGTGGAAGTAATAAGCTCAAGTGACTATTTATCAAAAATACAGACCTTTGCAAAGTTGTAAGATCATATAATGAGGTTGATGTCTGCTCAGTGCAACAAGATCAAGAAAGTTGGTGATTGATGATGACAAGCTAACGAACAACTGAAACTCATAATGACGACTGTAACTATAACAGTTAAGATAGCAAAATTACTTGTTGGGTAAGTTTTGATAAGAATAACTAATACTAAAAAATAAGAAGAAAGAAAAATTAGTAACATTAGAGTAAGTAGCAATGCATGTCATATTATATATATATACATATACAAACTTAATGGTGAAATGAATAGTACTTAAACTGTCACCATTGACAATTAGTGACATATTTATAATGATAACTAGGTTACAATGAAAATGTTGGTATAGTTATAGTTTCTAATGTAGCGGATAAAATATGGTAGAAAAGAAAAAGGAAAAAAAAACAAGCTACTGCATGAATAATTTCAATAAAAGAAAGTCTATACACGACAAGCCTGAAAATAAAGAACTTTCTCGTAGAGATAAAACCAAAAAATTCTATTGCTCAAGTTGTGTCTGAGAAATTACATATGTGAGCCTATTTATAGGCCTCTCAAAGAATCCTTGTCCTCTAAAAGATAGGAAAATGAAAAATTCATGCTTATCTCTAACACTCCTAACACCCTAAAAGATAATGTAAAAGAACACATAACTCTATAAAGATAATGCAAAATTTGAACTTACAAATAATGTAAAGTTTATCTAAAAAGAAAAAAATTCTAACGGATAAGACTTAGTGTCTATCAAATATCTCCTATGTGTAGAAAGACTTTCAGAAGATCACTTCAACCATGATTATCTGTATCTTCCGCATCAATTCTTCCCCTCTTAAGAAAATAAATTGACCTCAAGTTATCAACATCTTCCGGATACATAGGCTTATCAGATGGATAATAATGATAAAGATCACCTACATTAAAAGTTCTGAAAAGTCGCATATTTTCTGGCAGTTCCACCATATAAGCATTGCCATTGATTTTCTTCAAAATGCGATTAGGCCTATACTTCTTCGGCTACAACTTATTGCAAGTACCATCTAGGAATCTTTCCTTCTTCGAAAGTTTGAAAATGTGGATGCTTATCAACAGCTGCTTTATACTTGGGATTAGCTTCTTTAAGTTTTTGTGTTACCTTTGCTTGAATATCTTGTACTTGTTTCGCCATGTAGGATGTAGTTACATTCAATCCTGGGATTTATGGAAGCTTGATCAAGTCCAAAGTATGTTGAGGGCCCTTCACATAAACAATATAAAAGGGAGATTGTCCTTACGCACTGTAAATAGCATTATTTTAAGCAAACTCGGCTTGGGATAAGGCAAAATCCCATTGTTTAGGCCTTTTTCCACATATGCTATGAATAAGGTTGCCCAAAGTTCAGTTTAAAACTTCAGTTTGTCCATCTGTACTCTATAAATATGCAATGCTACTAATCTTTAATGATGAATCAAACATCTTCCACAAGAACAACCAGAAATGATTGAGGAACCGATTATCCCTATCTAAGGTTATCGACTTAGGGACTCCATGTAAATGAATAATCTCCTTGAAGAACTACCTAGCCACATTAGAAGCATTTGTAGTTTTCTTGCAAGGGATGAAATGGGCCATCTTTGAAAAACGATCCACCACAACACAGACGGAATCCATACCTCACGAGTTCGTGGCAATCCAAGCACAAAGTCCATAGACAAATCTTCCAAAATATGCTCAAGAATCAGCAAAGGAGTGTAAAGATCAATACTTCAAGTCAAGCCTTTTGCAGTTTGGCATGTATAACAACGTTGTACTAATCTTCCAACATCTCGCTTCAATTATGGCTAATAGTATCTTTCTTCAACTGCAGCGATAGTCTTATCTCTTCCAAGATATTCAGCCAGTCCTCCTCAATGCAAATCTCGAATAACTTTCTCACGCAAAGAAATGCGTGGAAGATAGAGTTTATTACTTTTCATAAGAAAGCCTTCAAAAATATGGAAATCTTCAGTGGACTACTTACGCTGGCACTTCTTCCAAATATCTCCAAAATCTTCACCATTTTCATAATTGTCTTTTAAACATTCAAAACCAATGATCTCGTAGCTAAAGGTTGTTAATAATGCCACTAATTAGCTCAAAGCATCTGCTACTTTGTTCTCCATCCCAGACTTATACCGAAGTCGATATAGAAATTTCACCAAAAAATGATCCAGCTAGCATGCATGTCTTAACTAATTCTTCTTTAGCCTTCAATGTACTTCAAAGCGTGATAACAGTATAAAGAATGAACTCTTTTCCAATAAGATAATGTGTCCAATGCTTTAAAGCTTGTATAACTGCATAGAACTCTTTATCACAATTAGACCACTTTTGTCATGCTTTACTCAGCTTTTCGCTAAAGAAAGTTACTGGTCATTTTTCCTGCAAAAGAACAGCTCCAACACCCAATCTACTAGCATCACACTCCACTTCAAAGACTTTTTTCAAAACTTGGCAAGTCTAGGACTAGAGCATTAGTAAGTTTTTCCTTAATGATATTGAAACTTCTCTCTACATCTTTATTCCACTAAAACTTACCTTTCTTCAGGAGATCGGTAATAGGAGCCATGATCTTACTGAAGTGGTGAATAAACCGTCAATAAAAAGTTGCCAACCTAAGGAAACTCCACACTTCACTTATTATTTTGGATATTAGCCACTCTCGAATAGCTCGCATCTTATCCTCATTGACATGAATATCATTAGTACTAACAATAAACCCCAAGAATAGCAATTAAATGTCATAAAGCTGCACTTTTTGAGGTTTATGTAGAGTTTATTCTATTATAAGACAATCAACACTTCTTGAAGGTGCAGTAAGTGTTCTTTCCATGAACAGTTGTGTATCAAGATGTTATCAAAGTATACTACAATAAACTTTTCAATAAACGGGCACAGTACTTGATTTATCAATTGCATAAAAGTACCGGGAGCATTAGTTAAGCCAAAAGGCATCACCAACCATTCATATAGTCCATACCACGTCTTGAATGCAGTCTTCCATTTATCTCCTGGTCAAATTCTAATTTGATGGTATCCACTACAAAGATCAATCTTCGAAAAGATGGTTGATCTATCCAATTGATCAAGCAAATCATCCAATCAAAGAATGGGAAACTTGTATCCTACTATGATCTTATTGATGGCTCTAGTATCTACACACATTCACCAACTTCCATCTTTCTTTGATGTCAACAAGATTGTAACTGCACAAAAACTCATGCTTTTCCGAATATGTCCTTTCTACAACAACTCTTCAACTTCTTCCAGTAAAATCTCATTCTCCCTTGGATTCATGCGATAGTATGGTAGGTTCGGCAAGCTAGCCCCAGAAATGAGATCAATATGGTGTTGAATATCACGCATCGGTGGCAATTCTACTGGTAACTCCTCAAGTATAATATCTTTGAACTCTTCAAGTAACAAGCATATGCCTTTAGGAAGTTGTTTCTCTAGCATATCCTTTATAACAGTCAAGACGCCCTTTACTACTAAGCAATGAACTAGTTGAGTTTCTCTACAGGCAGCCTTGAACTCTTCTCCAAATGATTTAGTGTTAGGAAAGATTTACCTTTTACTTTAGAAGCTTTGGCTTCAGACATCTTATTTAGCGGCAAGAAGGTCATCTTCACTCCATTTGTCTCCAATTTGTATATGTTCTCCCGTTCCAAAATGATGCGCATTCTTATCAAATTGCCAAGGTCTACCAAATAGTAAGTACAAGAGTCCATATCTACCATGTCGTAATACACTTCATCTTTATACTTCCCAATTGAGAAAGGAACTGTGCAGTGTTCTATCACTTGAATGTTTTCCATAGCATTGATCCACCCAATGCCATAAGATTTTAGATGTTTTTCTATTGCTAGTTGTAGCTTTTCAACAGTACTCTTCCTGATAATGTTCTCCTGACTGCCACTGTCAACAATTAAGCCACAAATGTTACCATTAATGGTGCATCTTGTTCGAAAAAGTTGGTAGCATTGAGTCATGTCTCATTTCTTCAGTGCCAGCATCATCTTTCGAACCACAGAAGTTTGACCATTCTCTAAATCTTCTCCATTATCATTACCATCGAGCTTGTATATCACCTCATCTTCATATTCAAGCTCTTCTTCAAATTCACCATGCTCTACGATGTTGATGCCCTTTCTTCTTGGACAATCATTAGAGCGGTGTCCTAGCTGATTATAGCAGTAGTACTTTCTAGGAATTGGCTTAGCGTATGGGTTCTTCTGCATTTGCATCTAAGTTTCGGTCATCTCCAATTGTTTATATACTGCTTCGTCATGCACCTTCCTCTCAATTTCTTTGCGAGTTATAGGTTGACGTCTTTTGTTCTATGCTTGCCGATGCTAATTGAAGTCGATTCCTCCTAGAATATTCTATCTTATTATCTTGTATCATCATCTTAGCCTTTAGCACTATGTTTCGTGCTTTAGAGATATTTGCTAACATCTGCACGCCCATCTTGTCTTCAATTGCAAGCTTTAAACCATTAAGGCATCTTGTCACTTGTTGACTATCTAACTCCATTAGGTTATTTCGCTTAGCAAGCCGCAAGAACTCTGTAGTATATTCATGCGCCGATCTATCTCCTTGATGACACCGTTGATATTGCAAAAGCAAGTATTGCTCATAATTTAGGGTAGAAAGCGAGCCTTCAATAATTACTTCATCCAGTACCACGTTTGTACTTATCATTTACCTTCATGCCTCCTTATATCTTGTAGACGTTCCCACCAAGCAAAGGCAATTCCCTTTAGTCTATAGGCTACTAATTTAACTCTATGCTCCTCAGGAATCTCCAAATAGTCAAAGAATCTATCTACTTTTGCAAGTCAATCCATAAATTCTTCAATATTTAAATTGCCATTAAAGTATGAGAGATCTATCTTTAGGCAAAAATCTTCATCTCTAATAGGGCGTTGGATTTGATCTTGTTGATTTCCTTATCCCATATTAAACATCTTGATATCTTCATCTTCTTCTTCTTCTAAATCTTCCACATTAGCACGATAATAACATTGACGAATAGGATCATGTCTAACCAGTCGTGGTGCTTGAGCAAATTCCACAATTTCACGCTTTGGCCTCTTATTTATGCTGAGAGCATCTATACATAAATTCATCTCCTCCAATTTACGATCAAGAAATTCTCTCAATGCATGAATCTCCTCTTGCATAGTTGGGGAAGTTTGATCTGCCCAACCATTTAGTTATTTTGTGAACCACCTGTCACTCCTGCATTAGCCATTAGGAACGGCCAAACCTGCTCCGATACCAAACTAATGTAGCAGGTAAAATCTAGGAGAAAAGAAAACCAAGCTATTGCACGAATAACTTGAATAAAAGAAAGTATGTACACAACAAACCTCAAAACAAAGTAAAGAACTTTCTCGTAGAGAGAAAACCAAAGAATTCTATTGCTCAAGTTGTGTCTGAAAAACTATATATGTGAGCCTATTTACAGGCCTCTCGAAGAATCTTAGTCCTCTAAAGGATAGGAATATGAAAAATTCATACTTATCTCTAAGACTCCTAACACCCTAAAAGATAATGTAAAATAACACCTAACTCTATGAAGATAATGTAAAATTCGAAATAACAAAATAATGTAATGTTTATCTAAAAAGAAAAAGAATCTAAAGGATAAGACTTGTTGTCTATCAAATATTTTCTATGTGTAGAAAGCCTTAAAGAAGATCACTTCAACCAAGATTATCTCTATCTTCCGCATCAATTTCTATTTTTATTAAATTGTCACTATAAGCGTATCATCAATTGTCAATGATGAAAATTTAAAATATTAATATTTGTTGCCATTATGTTATATTAAATAAAAATTACTATCACTTAAAAAGAATATTAATGGCAAAGCAAAAAATTATTGTTACTTAATATATTCATTAGTAATGATTTTTATGCTATCATTTTTTTTTTTTATCAATAATACAAATTTTTTTGTGGTGTAATGGCGGTTGCTAGTAATTATTTCTCCTTCTCCTATTTTTCCAGTCTTTTTTTTTATTTTTTTGTCCAAATTTCCTCCTTTCTTGTTCGTAATACAAATTTTTTTGTGGTGTATTGGGTGGTTGATAGTAATTATTTCTCTTTCTCCTATTTTTCCAGTCCTTTTTTTTTTTTTTTTTTTGGCCAAATTTCCTCCTTTCTTGTTCGTCACACTTCAGTTCTCCACCTTTCCACAATTTTCTCTATCGCAATCTTGTGATAACATTTACTGACATAATACTTGTCAGTTCAATTTATAGTGATTGAGTTGAGTTGGTGGTTTTATGCTAGTTCACTTTCAGTCTGGACACCCAAGAATGGGCAAATTGTTGTGTACTTTCAATATACTTGCTAATTGTCACAAACACATTGATAAATCCATTCATAGAATTAGTAACTATTGCTATTTTTGATCAGTTTCATCGTCATCTGAGGGTGACCAGTCTATATCACAGCTCAATAATCTTAACCACATTTTCGTGCAGCATCAAAGAGGTAAATAAGACAACCGCATAAAACAGTATCAATTACAGTGGCTAGGCCTGTCTCTGTGTATGCATTCCAGCCTGATAGATAGTAAGCTGGTGTATGGCCTTACCGAACACTTCTCTCAAATCAGGCTGCTGAGCCACAGCATGCCGAGCAGCTCCCTCCAGCACAGTCAGAGCTCTAGCTTGTTCAAGTGCCTTGCTATTACCAGCATTTATAGCAAGATTACACAGCAGTACAAGCTCATGCAAATGCAACGAACCACAATTGTTCCGTCTCAGCAAATTCATTAGCTTCGGCACCCCATTAAACTCAATAATTGCCTGCGAATGTTCCTTGCTATTATAATTGTCGTCACATACAAACTTGCCTAAAGCTTTAGCTGCTTCACCAGCAACATCAGGATTCATATGGCCAAGCTGTGCAACCAAAGACTGCACTATCCTTTTCTCCTTTGCCGGAAACATTGAAGCCAAACATCCAATAGCCTTAATAGCAGGAGTCACCAAGAGCTCACTTGTATCCTCATTTATCACCCTCAAAAGCTGATTCAGGACAACCTTTGCTGCAGGTGAGGTTGGCTTAAACACAGCACGTTTGAGATCATCGTTAGACTCGGCTACTGCAGCTAACTCCATCACTACCAACAAAGAATTCATCTTCAATTCTCCCACTTCCTTCTCAATGATCTTTCCCAAAACAAGCAAAGCCTTAGTCTCAGTAATCTTCCTACTATTCGGCAAACTCCCTCTCGCCAATTTCCATAATGCAGTCGCACAATTCACCTTAAGACACAACTTCACTTCTGGTGACTCTGCCTCACTCTCCTTCTCCTTCCTATGACTGTGATGCCTATTCCCCTCCAAACTATTACTACCACCAAAAGCACCAATATCTTTCTTGGCCATCTCTTTATTAATCAAAACGAGCGAACGCAAGCTATTAGCAGTCTTCTGCGAATTCACCTCCTTAAACTCCTCCAAATCCACATCCATTCCCAAAAGGGTCACCAGCGGCCTCGTCACATTCTCCTTCCCAAACTCCTCCTGCACATTGGCATCCATCTCTGACATTTTGGACACCAAATTCACCAATGTTACCTGAACCCTCATAGGTGCTTCTGATAATGCTTTTGCAATGACTTGAACCCCCAGCGCATCTGCAATCATCCTCACACGGACTTGATCATTCGCCAAATTGCACAAAGCACTAGCAGCCGCACTCTGTGCATCAAGATTCCCACTTTCTTTCAACATCTTCAGAAGGGGAGGGATCCCATTTTCTTCTACTATAATCTTTTTATTCCTATCATTATCCCCGGCTAAAATTGCTAACTCATGCGCGGCCTCCGCCCGCCCCATATGCACAGCAGCTATATAAGGCCAAACCCAAGCTAAAATGGGATCAGTACTAGCAATTGGAGGCAAGGACAAATTAATAGTATAACTATCAGATTCTTGATTAAATATAGAAAGAACCCATTTAATATCAGCCAACGAAGAATCTAGTAAAGCCGAGACCTTCTTGAAATCCGTCGCTGTGGTGATGGACAGGACATGGTGGAGGACGTTGGTTTTCTTGCGGCGGCATTTGCGGGCAAGGGTTAAGGCGCGATCCAAGGCTTTGGTAAGGTCTACAGACACGCGGCGGATGGGGCGGTCATATACCCCGGCGGGGGTAGTGGTGAGGCGGGCGGCAGAACGGAGAAACTGAGAAAGCTGGGTCACTTGGTGCGCTAGTTCTGCGTTTTCAAGCTTGAATGACTCGGCTTCTTGAGCTGATTTGACGACTCGATCAGCAAGGAGGATTGGGAGGGAGAGTACTTCTTGGATTGATTTTTCTTCTTCAGCCGCCATCACCATTGGGATTCAAGATTTCTTCAAAAACCAGAAATATTAATCCTATAAAATGAGGAAAAATTAAAAAGCAGGAAGGCTGTCTCTCCCTGGAGAGAAGCTACAATGGCCGAGGAAAGTTAGGTGGAATGTGTGTTCAACTGTGGATTGTATAGTGTGTACACAGGAAATTTTTGGACCTGTTCTCTTATGTTTTGCCATTTTCTAGAAAAAAAATTGGGAGAATGAATTTTTGAGAAAAAATTTAGAGAATATGCCAAGCATTTTCTTTTATTTTGAAAAAATATAAAAAATAAATTAAAAATGAGTTGTTTTTTTTTTATGTTTTGGGAGGAGAAAAATTCTATTGTTAATGTCAAATCAGTTATTTTTTTGTCGGGTTTGTAAGGTAAAAGTATTTTTTATGTAATATATTACATATGTATGTATATTATAGTTGGATGGTGTGTGTGCGTGTATATATATATAATGATTAATATATTGTTGTAATAAAACAATATGTAATTAATTCAATTGATACTTTATTTTAAAATTTATATTTTTATGAATTTATTAATAAAAATTAATTATTTATGAATTTATAATTATATCTTAATTATAAACAATTGGTTAATATCATAATTGTTGATATCAGCTTATATAAAAAAATTTAATTATTGTACATTAATTATAAATTAATTATTATTTTTCTTAAAATATAATTATTTGACTATTTATTATTTACAATTTATGTATAAATAAAACTTAGTTATTTATTTAAATAAAATAATATATATATATATGACTTAATAACGATTCATCAAACGAAAAAAATAAATAATTTTATATTATATGAAACTAAATCATCTTAAATTATTTATTAAACAAATAAGTGTAATATTCAATTATACGTGAAATATGAACATAATTAATATATACATAATAAGTTATTTAAATAATTAAATAAATTAATTTAATAAGTTATTTATTTACTTTAACTCATTATTAATTAATATATTATTTAATAAATAAATTACTTAGTAACTATCAAAAAAAATTACTTAATTTTTATTAATTTTCTTGATAATTTTTTTAATTATATTAATATTAATCTATTAAACTTAATAGATTATTAAATAAATATCACACTACATTTAATTTTTTATAATAATTTTAAATAAATGTGAATATTAATATTTAATGAAGATTAATTTTTTGAAAAGATTAATTTATTTATTATATCAAATTAAAATATTTTTAAATTATTTATTAAATGAATAAATATAATATTTAATTAATGCATTAAATATTAAATATAACTAATACATTATTTAATTAGTAAGTAATTTAATTAATTTAATATGTTATTTAGTAAAAATTATTTATTAAATTGAATTAATTTTCTTGACAATTATTTTTATTAAATTTGTAAAAATAAGTTTTAGAATTTTTTTAAGTAGTAAAATTTTAATATTTTATATATGTAAATATATATGTATATGTATATAAGTGAAATGAGATAATAATAAATGAATGAGTAATGTGAAAGATAGAGTGAGAAAATAAAGGAGTAGGTATAGTTTTTAGGGTGTAGGGTTTTTTTGGTTGAATTGTGAGGGATTTTTTAGGTAAAAAATTATAATATTTTGGGAGAAAGATTAGAAAATGTGCATGCATTTTGAAATTTTTTTGGGAATTGGAAAAAATCTTCCCAAAATATACGAGAACAAACCCTTTGTTTTTCTATTTTATGGTTGGTTTAAATTCCGTTGGAAAAATAAATAATAAAGAATCTAACATTTCAATTTTATGTTTTGTTTTTTTATTTATTTACACGCATACGTAAATCAAAATTTATTAAAATTTAAATTTTAAATTTTAAATATACAAATATGAAGACGATGATATTAGACTAATTATATGTTTAAATTTGAGTTGAGTTAATTGAAATCAATTCAATCATTAATTTTTTATGTACTTACAAGATTCATATTTGATAGAAAGTGATTGTTTGGGTCTTTATCTACTTTTATATGAAAATTTTTGCCTGTTACTTGATTAGAGATTGCTACTGAGTATTCTTAATCGTAGTTGTTAATAATTTATACTTTATGATATAATGATATAAATATATAATTGATGCACTAAAAAGAAAAAGAAAAAATTAAGCATTTTTTAGCTGAAAATTAAATTCGAAAAGTAGCACATTTGGCAAAACACTGGGACTTCAAAATTGAAACTATAATTGCCAATGAAGCCTAATTAAGTGGTCAAGTTGAAGTTTTGACTTTTGACTATGAACGTTCAAATCCCATCAAAGCATGGATCTTTAACTATTTTTGTATTCATATGAATTATTACTAATTATAGTTATTGATAATCTTAGTGTATCATGTAAGCGATTCTCTGGATAAAAAATTAGAACTATAAGTATGTTAGTTTGATCTAGTGAGTTCATGTATTTGTATTTTAAAGAGCTACAATATAAAGATCTAATTGCAATATTGTTATAATATCAAGCATAAAGTAAAAATTTTAAACCTTACACTTATATGTGTGAATTATACCATTATGTCAACTATATATCACTGTTTAAAAAATTGAACTGGACTAGTTGAATCGTCAACTGCATGCTCAATCCGTCCAATTTTATGTGAAAAATCGAAAAATACAAAAAATCACTTTATTTTGTGAAAACCGTTCGGGCAAGTGGTTGGACCATTGGAACCGGTGAACCGTCATGGTTTAATTGAACTGGACTAATTCTTTTTTTTTTTCCTTTTAAATTTTTGACGAAATTAACATTTTTTTAACTTTTTTTTGCCCAAGTACATGTTCCTAAGGCTAAAGTACATTTCAAGAAGCTATTCAGAAAAAACCCCTATTTCTTAAATCTGCTACTGCCAGAAAATCAAAAACTAAACAAGATGATGCTGTTGGTGTTGGTACTGGTGCAGGTGCAGAAAATAGCATCCAAGTCCATTATATAACCTTGATGAAAATGGAGAAAACGATGAAAAGTAGTTCTGATATCATTAAATTGTTAATGTGTTTAGACTTTAAAGTTAAGATATTTAAATTATAATGATCATATTATAATATGAATTCGTGATGTTTAGACTATGAAGTTAGATAATATCATTTAAACTCATTATGTTTTATATTTTAATATTTTATTAATTTTTAAGTAATATATACAATATAAATATCTATTGCGTAATTATGACATCACAATTTAATTACGATTCAACTATAATCCCACCAACTGTTGAACCAATGAATCATGAACTGGTAAATTTTCCGATTCAATGAATAATCTGATTTTTCAAACACTGCTATATATCTAGACCGATGTTAAGAAATACAACCTTAAAATACTTAATATATATGTTTACATGCATATATATATATATATATATATTAAACTTAAAAAATAGAATTGCAACAAGTACAAAAAAAATTCAACGTTGCTTGGAAGGAAGGAGCGAAGAAAATGCAAAGAAGGTTTCCAGATCATACTTGCACATCAGATTGCTGAAGAAAAAAGGTGTGCTTTAAGCAGAAGTTCAAAAGTTGGGAATTCGCGTGAGGAAAGTCGTGACTTTTGACTAGACAAACCACTAAAGCAAATGACCAATCGTAATATGGCAAAGGATTGACGGCAAGTCAATGAACAAAATGTCATGGAAAAGAGTGTAGGGTACCAAATGGATCAAATCAAAATGAATATTCGTGTTGAGACTAATCAACACGAAATTATCTACAGTTGGAAACCATTCAGAGAATGTGCCCAGATAAGCATAAAAATCGGGAGAAAGGTTATTTTTATAATCTTGATACCTAACTCTGGGCAGAATAAGAAGAAAAAATCTCAGGTCAAAATCAATACTATTGTACTATTTTGCGAAGAAAAGAAGCTTATAAGTTCTTATATGGATTCAAAGCAATGCGAATATTAGCCTCAACAAAGTAGTAAAGATGCTACAGAACATAAAACATAACTGGAGTTGAAACCTGAATACATCAAGCTTGACAAATATGTAATGCAGAATTCTGAAATTGAATATAGTACCAAGATTTATCCGATGAAAATAGGAAAACAATGAGAGAGTGACCTAATCATATCTCCCTTCAGAGCTTTGCTATCAGACCAGATGAAATAGACTTGGCCACACCATTGTCTTTCAAATCGTTCTCTTTTGCATCCATATCACAAGCATTTGGTGGCACATCCACAGCTGGGGAGCAGTTGAAGAATCCATGCGGCTGCACCCACAAGCAACAATGTTTTTTGGCACACTTCCGGAAGAAAAAATATAGCAAAGGCAATTATTATGATGAATTAGGACCTATGGTATCCCAGCATTCAAAAAGAAAACCATTTGGATAAACATACCTGAAGCACAAAACCAATGTGTTCCACAGGCATAACAGGCCAGTCTTCCAAGCGAGGAACATGTGTAATCCCAAAAACATACCTGCATGAAAAGAATATATAAAAAAGTAAGAAATAGAATAAGGTGCTATATTTGCAGTGCAGTGGGAGAAAGTTAGTTGATAAGGTTTAGTAGATTGTAAGTGGAGAGATATAGTAACAAGTAATGAGTATATAGGGTTTAGTAGATTGAATGTGAAGAGACATAATAACAATGAAAATAGAGAGAAGATATATAAGTTATTGGAAAAAGATATATAGTTTATTGGAGAATGTGTGTTGTGATAAAAATGACTTGGGATTTTGGTGAAGATAGGGGAGAAGTTAATAATTCATGTTCAAATAATGAAAATAAGTAAAGATGGATTTGGAAACAAGGAGTACAAGAGACTATTTACAGTATATCTTAAATCTAGATGATACATCTCTATAGTGATTTGTGAGGCAAAAGATGGCTTACGGCCCCGTTTGGTTTTATTTCCAAAGGCCATTTTTAAAACTTGGAAAGTTAGTTATGAAATAGAAATAGAAATTGAGATATATTTGGATGAAATGTTGGAAAGTAATGATTATAATAGGTTGTAGGATTGAAAAGTAGGTTAATTTATATTTTTTATATTTAAAAAGATATATTTTTTAAAATATATGTATATTTTATTAATTTAAAAATGATAGTGGGTAACTTTATGTCAAATCAAATTTGAATTTGATTGATGTGTAATAGGGTAATAGAGTAGGTTTGGAAATGGGTTTTGGGAAGAAAATATGTACTTTTTCTAAAAAAAATTGTGAGAAAGTGTTTGTTTTCAATTTCCATTCCCACAAGAAAATGAAAAGGGGGCTTGGAAATGAAACCAAACACCCCCTTAGCTTTTGCACAAAAAATTGCATTTCCTAATGACAAACAAGAAAATGCGCCATGCTGTGTTCAGGAAACTAACCAGAGCACAATATTAGTTTCTTCCAGAGACCGATTTTGCTTCACCCACGAAGCCAGCCCCTCTCCAACACGTGGATTTTGGTTAGGAAATTCCCCTCCAGGAAAATCCTCCCCACGTGCATATGGTGTAACCCATAAGTTATGCTTCAGAAATGCAGCTCTTCTCAGAAACTTAGCCTCAGGACCAGCCAATGGCAAACAGTTCGAACCAGGTACCAACTTGTAGCCTGTCAGCTGTCCATTCCGGTTGACAGTTCTTGTGTTCCTTATCTGCAATCATCAATGGAAAAATGCTAGTACACAATATAGATAATGATTTTCGAATTAAATCTATAAACTTTAATGGAGTTTCTATGATAAGCCAATGCTCCTCTCTAGCACTTAATAGCAAGCAAAGAAAAAATAGAATACTCTTCCTAACAAATTTCAGCATAAGAACAGTGTTTTAGCTTGGGAAGACATAGAAACACATAAAAAAACAATTGAAATGAAATTTCCTTCCTCCAATAGGTGCCCACTTTTAAAAACTGAATTTGTTTAGCAAAAAAACTAAGCTGCGTGCAAGATTACCAACACAGCAACACGCAAATCAACAAATGAGCAGGTGAGGTTTCTTACAATCCAATGACGGGCTGACAATGGATCACAATCACGCATGGCTTCTATTTCAGATCTAAGTAAGGTTTCCTCAGCGTAGAATGCATTATTGTGGACATTATCCTTTCCAGGTTCTTCAACTCTGACATTCACTTCAACAACCTAAAGATAATGGAGTAGCAACAGAAGAAACAAAATAAAAATCAATTATTTGATCTCACAAGAGAGCATCTCTATCTGCATAACTTATCATGCTACATCCAAATAAAGTTCTGAATAGGAAAGTCGAGAAGAAGCATTAACTTCAGTGGTGCCATAGACCAAATATACAGGATAAATGACATGTACCAGTCATTCCTGGAAATTAACAGGAAGTTATTCTCTTAAGACCACAGACCTGATTGTGCATTTCTCCAGGCTTACAGTCAACCGCCATATCCATACGAGCAACAAAGAAGTGTTGATGAACTGGGGCATATAATCCTGGTGCAATTGTTGTACCATATTTTCTAGATTCTCCAGGTTGCAGCGCTCCTAAACTAAGAATTCCAGTAAGCTTAACTTCAGCTTCAATTTTTCCATCCTGCAATGACCAGACTGTATTAAATTGCTGGATAACAAATAAAAGTATATTGGTTGTGTCAATGGGTTAGAACCCCTTAGATTCAAATAAGTAAATAAACAAGGAGGTGGAAATCAACAGAGTTTAGCATACTTTATTTTCGCAAAAAATGTTACTTAAGAAACAACAAACAATTTTTATTTTTTTTTTTATTTATCTTGCTGACAAGAATTTGCACACTTTCTTCCTTGTTGCTATTTACTCACCTCAATCAGCAAGAAGGATATTTCAACTAAACTCTTACTGTGTTTTAGTGAAAAGGAAACTTGTACACTAGGTCAATGCAATGTCATGTCATAAATTTGAAGTTCACATATACACTTCCAACTCCAGTCATCTTACATGTAAGATGTAATACAAGCAAACTTCCTATGGTGAAAACATCCCACTTGCCTGATAAAAGTGCCAGTAGAATCCATATTCATAATTAGCTACAGTGCAAATGAAAGAAACAGTGAGACGCCTTGATCGTCGAACTTCTGCAAGGCCAGTTCTCCAATCTTGATGCTTCCATAGGATTCCATAATCTTCTTCATGCAAGCATACACAGTTTTCAATTGTTTCAACTCCTCCAGTAAAATTTGTGAAGTGGGCATCAAAGTATTTTACATATCCCAAACAATCACATCCCTAAAATAGAAAAAGTGCTTGGAGCAGCATGTCAGACCAAGAAATCAATGCGCAAGGAACTCAAACTAAAAAGTAAAAAGGCGATCAACGTTGGAAAGACGGGAAAACCTTCTTAAGAGAATGAGCATTCTTTCCAAGGCCATCTTCCCCAGCATCAAATGCATTCTTCCTGTAATGAGGATCATTGGGATCTCCATAGGGAACAACCATCTCCACAAAACTCAACCTATGGGCTATAGGTCTCCGACCTCGACTACCATCAACATAGGCAACAGAATGAATGACCAAACCCTCCCTTGGAGTGAAACCAACGCGAAAGTTCCACTGCCAACCAGCATTTTGACAATTGATTATAAGACTAAGATGAGTCAAACAGAGAGAGAGAGAGAGAGAGAGAGAGAGAGAGACAAAAAACAAAAAACAAAAAACAAAAAACAAAAGACAATAACTACCTTCTGCCACTCAACATAATGTCCATTAATTCGAAAGCTTGGACCTTCAGGTTGAACAATTTGAAGAGATTTCACATCACTTCTACCAACCCCTCCTCTAGTTTCACCAGGAGTATAGTTTCTCAGTGGATCAGCAGGAGGCAAGGGAACAAGCTTACGATCTTCAAATTCAATTACTACCATATTTTGCATATCAACAAGTACATGAATCCCCTCAACAGGTCGTGCATAACCATTTTCCAGTGGGCAGTCACTCTCAGTTCGGCAAAATATAAGTGGCTTTGCAAGTCTACGACTAGGAGCATCAGCCTCACTGTGGTAACCAACACACCTACAGTAGGCATTCGCCAGCTAAAACCAGTAAATAATTGATATATTTAACTGGAATAATTACACAACAGATTACTTGTACATTTACTAACCAAGGATCAACCATGACTAGATCCATATCATCAATACCCCTCTTCTTCATGGCTTCTATAAATGGAGGGTAATCTTTTACAACAGCTTCACATTCAGCATATTCTGCAGCATCCTGCAATTGGGAAAATGAAATGAAATTAAGACACTAAAATTATATATCATTTCTCACAGACTGCAAAAGCCAGAAATATAATTCATAAAGCCAAACCACAGGATTTATATTCATGTATATCCTCCAAACTTCAAAAAAGAAAAGGAAAAACTCTAATAAATCCGAGTAATGCATCACACAACCTTAATGCACCTCAGAAGACATACTTAGACAGTAGCATGAGGTTTGAATGTATCTTGTCAATCAGAAGCATTTAAAGAGCAGCAGAACCTTTTGCAAACACAAGCGCATTCTGACATAGTTCTTTCAGATATTTACCAAAGAGTCACTACCACTATCATAACTCAATGATGATACAGGGTGCAGAGGAAGGAGAATATAAAACAGAGAACCCATTTAGTTTTAGCATGCATGATGCCATGATCCCTCTTGTTTTCAATACATTGAGTGGATAAACCAACAGAAATTTCCAATAAATCTACTAACAACATTTTCTTTTCCATTTTCAGTAGACATTAATATCAGCAGCACCCATTATCAAAACATATTGTATCAACTTTCTTCCAATACACACAACTAGCGACTTGCGCAGTGAACTTTTATCATATGGGTTAGGCATACCCAACATGTGCGTCATTTATGTATATGTGCATCTGCTGTAATCATGCCAAACAAGAACCAAGGTTCCAAATGGTGCATAACTCAGAAAAGCTTGTCTGCAAACAGGTGAATTTTCATATAAACTCACTTTATTACAAGTCTGACTTTGTAAGCCCTTTCAGTCCCAAATTCAGTAGAACTATTTTTCTTGTTTTACTTGGAGAAGAACTTTTCCTCAACAATAACGCACACACACAGACACACAGAAAGAGAAAGTAAAGAAAAAGAAAGCATATCAACTTTCATATTTCCCATACTGCCTTCAGCTAAGGCATAATGAGATCAACGGATATTCTAAATTCATGCCTTTAACCAGTGCAACGATGACAGTAGCTACAGAGAGTATAAAGTGAAAATGGCTGTTGGAACTAATCTTGTTATATGCAACTATGCAAGAACCATCAAATAAAAATAAGTAAATGTATTCAAGCGTCCACAACATTATGTTCAATACCCATCCTTGCCTAACATTTACGTTAATCAACAAGATGCATATTTCCTAACAGAGTTGATCACTAGTCCTGAATGTCCCATGAGATGTTATGCAACCTAGATAAACTGTTCCTTCCCAGTGATACAGAATAAACTAATGTAGAATCAAGGAAATTTAGTAAATATTCATGTATGAGTTACAAAGACATTATTACTCCAACGGCCCGTTTGGTTTTATTTCCAGAGCCATTTATAAAAGTTGAAGAGTTAGTTATAGATTTGAAATGGAAATGAAAATGTGTTTGGATGATTTGTTGGAAAGTAATGATTAAAATATGTATATAATTGAAAAGATGGTTGATTTATATTTTTTTATGTTTAAGAAGATTTATTTTTTAAAAATATATTTTATTAATTTTAAAATGATAGTTGATACTTTATGTCAAATCAAATTTGAATTTGATTAATGTGATAATAAGATGATAGGGTAGGTTTAGAAAGAGTTGGAAATTGAAAATAGAAATAGTTTGAGTGAAAATAGGGAGAAAGTGATAGTTTTTAATTTTTATTTCCAGATGCAAATGAAAAGGGGGTGTGGAAATAAAACCAAACAGGCTGTAAGGGCCTAAACAAACATAAGGAACTTAAATTTGGTGGAGATACCATTGGTGGCTGAACATCAGGGACAACTTTAGAAGAAACCACTTTTCCCCTGTGATGTCCACCTCGAGTTGTAGCATGTACTTCAGCCAGCTCAACAATCCACAGACTAGTCTCATTGGACCTTTTATTGTAGACAACTAGTCTGGCTCGTCTTGGTGGGAGTTTACTAGGAATTGTTGGTCCTCCTTTTGTTCTAGGCAACAATGAAGGTTGAAAAGGGGGAAAGAAATAAGCATCTGCCAGTGCCACTACATGTTTATCAGGCTCCAATAGAACCACTTCAATAAACCGCATGCTATCCCTGACCTGGAATGAGAAGAAAAAGTCATTGACAAAGACAAGATACAACAACAATCAACTAAGGATACTAATCATATCGCATCATATTCTGTGTGGGAAGAAAAGAAAAGTGTCGCTGTGAACCTCAGGGGTGGCTCCAGCTGCTCTAACAGTTGCCACAGCTACAGAAATTTCAGCAGCAGAGAGAGGATCCAAAGGGTGTTTGGTTTGAGCCCTTGGCAGGAGCTGGATCCCTGAATAAGCAAGGATTTAATTAACCAGTGAATCTTCTTGGAAATATCAATTTAAAATTAGAAAAACAATTTGATATACATTAGACAGCCACCAATCTATTCTTCAAGTCAATAAATAAAGCAACTAATACACAAAAACGAGCATTTGGAGGCTACTTAGTAAGCATTCTGCAAGGATGATACTGATTAACAGAAGGAATGCAACATAAATAAATCATATACAAACTAATTAAACTTCATGCTGATACTGGCATACTGCCACATGGAACTGTTCCAGAAAAAAATACAATCTAGAAATAGTACATTGAAGAAAGCAAAACCAATATACGTAATATCATTTCAGAGATTGATGCAAAACATTGGCAGTGACCATGCAGTAGAAGTGCATAGTAGTTGGCCAACACACTTCACTTACAGATGAAGTCTTTCTTCTTTGTCTTATGAGCAATCATTTCCCTCCAGAAACAACAACATTGAAAAAGAGAAAGAAAAAGGAAAAAGGAATAACCGTACCAAATGCAAATATGAAGCTAGAAATTATTTCCTTAACAATTAATTTTTGAATGTTCTTATTAAATAGAAATTCTTTGCTAAAATACCTACAAAACAAATCAAGCTTTAATGACATGAATGCAAACATGATAAAATCAAATAGAAAATCAATTATCAGTTTCAAACATGATAAAACAACATAGCTTTTAAGTTTCTTTAGCATCAAAAGAGTAAGATTTTCCAGCATGATATGATCAACACAATATGTAGACCAGCCTTTAGTTTAATAATAATCCAAAATTTATCTCTAAAAGTAAGCATCTTTGTGATACAATCAAATTAGAAAATCAAAGTGACAAACAAATACTATACTAATTTTTAGAAGTGGGCTCCCAGCATCCCCTAAACGCATTTCCTATTTTAAATGTCAAGTTCTTCTGTAAAGCACTAAGCATTAGAAAATCTTAACATAAAATTCAAAATCGTTCTTTAATTTATTTTATTTTATTTTCTGAACAAGATTAACTTTTGTTGTCTTCTTACTATCCTCAGTTTCTCCCGAAACTCAATGAGCATATGGAAGAAAGATTAGCATCCAATGTTCTAAAGACGCACAAAAAATTAGTCACTGGTATTATATACATAATCTTATCAATGAATGCTTCCCCACACACAAGCAAGTAAGTTAATAAATCACCTGCAGCACCAAGTCAAACAAAAAGGTGTAAATTCAACAAAAAGATAAAAGAAAAAGAGACAGAGACAAAAGGTGCTCAATCATTTCAACTGAACCACCATCAAGAATTCAAGATTTTGATATGCAGATCACTGACAATAGTAAAACACACAGGCTAGGATACAGTACTTTTGTGTATGCTAAAGTATAAAATTTCAAAGAAAACAACTATTCCACCATTTTGAAAAGTGAAAAAGAGAGAGGCAAACCTTTAGTGGTGGTTTTAGAAGACGGCTCCGACCCGATCAAGGACGCCAAATTCTTGCGCTGCAGGTCTTCCGCGGTAGACGATATGCTCCAATCAGCAGCAGCCGAGGCGGACGCAGTCTCACGGCGGACGACGGCGGGGGCAGAATTACCGGCGGCTGCCGGAGCGCAACTAACAGCATGCGTCGCCGCTTTCGAAGTTGTGGCCATTGCAACTGGTTGTCAAGCTCGCCTGATCCACCGCAATGCGTGTAGCAGTCTACTGACATACAGCAAACACTGGAAAATCGTCACACCACAACTCCTACCACCACGACCGCCGACCAACAACAACAACACAACAGCGCCACCACAATCTATTGGTATACGTCCCAGTAAATCCGATTTTGCTCTGATCGACAATGTATCTGTATCTATTTTGTATCTATATGCAGATAGAGAGAAAAGGAGGAGCTTTAGAGTGAGAGAAATGACAGAATGGTAGGTGTGGTGGGGTTGGGGTTGGGGTAGGGGAAAGCGAGACGGATGCCACCATTTTAAAAACTGAATTTTCATAAATATTTTTTGAGGAAAATTTTGGATTTTTCTTTTCCTTTTTTAAACTTTTTATAGAGAGGACCTTTTTTTTTTTTTTTTTAAGAGAGGACTTGTGGCCTATTGGTGTAAGGGCGGAGGGGTGAGTGATAGGAGCGTGCGCTTTTAGCTAATCCACCATCTTTTCTTCATAATTTGCATGATAAGGACAAATTTGTCTAATATTAGAACAAGATCTACGTAGTTTTGGAGGTTTAGTAGTACTTTCCTATTAATTGAAGGATTAATATTAGGTTTATTTATTGTACAACATCCTAAAGTGAATTTAATTAAAGATACGAATCTAAAAAACGATGATTTGCTTAGTACTTTGTATTTCAAATTATTGTTAATCATCAAAATAGTCCATGTTAAACTATTGATAACTTTATTATTATTAAAAAATAAATTCTTTGGAACACCGTGCAAGTCTTCGTTGTGATTATTTATTAGTTTTGATAATTAACGTATGAAAATACATAAAAAAATAATAATAATAATAATAATAATAATGAAATTATTATCATGTTATAATTTTGTGGATGAATGAGCTTACTTATCATATTCGTTTTGGATGAATAACCACTAAGAGTTTGGGTAAAAATGAAAATAGCATCACCATTCTTGATAATGATGGATTAAGATAAATGTATATTTGGCCCTCGGGTTATGACCTATAAATTGTACATAGTGAAAGGGATTGGTTATCAAGACCTATTATTTACCACATGATATTTTTCTGTAATTATTTACTTTCACTTTTATTCGTTTGGCTAATAAGCTGTCTCCTACTCCCTAAGCTTTTCCTAATGGAGAAGGCATATATAAGTGCGAAGGCAATTAGGACAATAATTTAACAAGGTCTAGATTGTTCCACATTGGCCTAGATTTTGTTCTCAAATGAATTTATGTCTGCATCAAGTCCTAAAATGAGTACGCAAACTACTTGTTTTTTTTAAAAAATTAGTCTAAAGTCCAAACCCATCAAGTAAAGGTAGTGTTTGGTTATGTTTTTCCGCAACAAAATGATTTTAATTTTAGGGAAGCATAATCAAACATACATTCATTGTCCCTCCAAAATATTAAAAAAAACTTTCTCAAAATATCATCTTATATCCTTCATTATCCCCAAAACTTTCTCATTTTTCAATATATACATACATATTATATATATCATATATTTTTTTTTATTAATAAAAAATCGCTTAATTCCACTTTCACCCCAAAAACTCAACAAAAAAGTATTGATTTGGCTGCTACAATAAAAAATATCTCCTCTAAACATAAACAAACATATAAAAATTCTCCAAAAATTAGTTTTTAACTATTCTCCAAAACATAACCAAAAATCAATTACATTTTTCAATACAACTTTCACATTCTTCAATATCACTTTTAACATTCATTCTCCCAAAATGCATAATAAAATCACACAAAAAAATAACCAAATATTACCAAAAAGATTCCATTTCAGATGCAAGTCCACATTTTCTTTATTCCACTATAATAATTGAGCATTGATTTGACTGTTACAATAAAAAATATTTCCCACAAACATATCAAAATTCTCCAAAAATTAATTTTTAATTATTCTCCAAAACATAACCAAAAATCAATTACATTTTTCAATACTATTTTACATTCTCCAATATTACTTTAAACATTCATTCTCCCAAAATGCATAATAAAATTACAAAAAAAATAACCAAATATTACTAAAAAGATTCCATTTTGGATGAAGTCCACATCTTATTGATTCCACTATAATAATTGAGCATTGATTTGACTATTATAGTAAAAAATATTTCCCACAAACATAAATAAACATACCAAAATTCTTCAAAAATCAATTTTTAACTATTCTTCAAAACACAACAAAAAATCAATTACATTTTTTAATACAACTTTCACATTCTTCAATATCACTTTTAATATTTATTCTACCAAAACACATAATAAAATCACACAAAAAAAAAAACAAATATTACCAAAAAGATTCCATTTCGGATGCAAGTCCTCATCTTCTTGCTTCCTTTACAGTACTTGAGCATGCTTTTTTTAATTAAAATAATACCAATAAAATTAATAATACAAAATAACCTCCTAGACCATTAGGTATGACTAGTGTTTGTCAAACTTCTTATCCTGAGCAAATCCAGGGTATCATCACAAAATCTATAATGAATTACATATTAATAATTAAATTGCGTTGCGTTATATAATTATGAGTAAAAATTTCTATCCATGATATGAATGATCAATTCTGCGTCAAATCTTCCCTTTTTTTTTTTATCTAAAATATTTGTATTTTTTTGGACAAATTCTATTTTTAAGATTTTATTCATGCCAAACTCATCTTCTCGAGATTGCCCTTTTATCAATCAAATCAAAATGAGTTCAAAAAAGTCCTCCATTGTGTAATTATGAAAGTCGGTGCCAACTATGGGCACTATTCAGAAGATGCGACAGGTAGGAAGCCAAAGAAAAATGGGCATCTTGATAATAAGTACAAAATTCAATTTTTACTTTAGAATTTAATCCCCTATCTATTACAATTTTATTTTGCACGTCTTATTTTAAGTTTACTTTTTGAGTTCACTTTCCAACTATCTAAATTGATGAAAATGCCTCATTTTATTTTAGTTATTTTTTTCTTTTTATTAGTTGATAAAGTATATTCATCTCTCTGTCATCGCTTCTCTGTTTCTCGTCGGAATGTAATGCCATTTCCTCCTTTTCTTTTCTACCATCACCGACAATATATTAGCATGAATAAAGCATAATTTTTCTCCATTTTCTTATGGTAAAGCAACATTTTAGCCTTTCATATGTTTATAGAAGTATTCTCTTTTTATTTTTTGAGCTTTAAAAATATTAGGTAGTGGAGAAAACATGATTTTCATGGAGCTGCATTTCTAACTTGGAAAAAAATTATGTGGAAACGTAAGCAATGTTTGAGTAGTGGCATGAGGTAATCCCATATTTCCTTTGTCAGTTGGAATCTTATCTTGCTGTTTTTTTGTCTTCTTTTAAGTAATTAGTTTTCTGATATTTTAGATCTTATATTTATAATAGTGTAAATATTTCTATGAGTTATGATTGCAGGTAAAGTCTTGAAATTTAGGGTTGCTCTAGAAAAATAGTGTCATCTTAGTGAAATTGTGAGATTTCCAAGGAAGTAGCTGCTTGGAAAAAAAGTTATTTTGATAGATCATAGGCTTTATGAATCATTTCCCACAATTATGTTGTTTTCAGATTTTTGATAGACATAATGGGAATGTTGTTGCAATTTTTTCAAGGGATCATATGTTGAATTATGTTTTAGGTGCCATTCCTCATGGGTTTGGGTGGGATGAATTGCTTCTAGTTCCAATTTATAAAGTAATACTAGAGTACTACTGACTTTAGTTATCTGAAACTTAATTGTTAAATAAAAGTACTTCAAATTTGCATTTAAATACTTGATTTTTGCATGTGTGCGCTTCAAAATTGAAAAATTATACTTTATTTTTCATAAATAGTACCGCATAAAAGTGTTTTTATACTTACCTATTGAATAACCTAAGTAAATTCCAACATAATAAGCCAAATCAGCAATTTGAAAAGGAAAGTATAAATTGAATGATATTTAAAATGTATAAAATTGATATTGTTAACAGAAATGTAATACTTTATTTGAGCAAAATAATACTTCATTTTTGTTAATACTTTATTTTAGCAAAATAATACTTCATTTTTATATGTAAATACTTGACTTCAGAAGATAAATACCTCATTTTCAACATAGTACTACATTGGAGTGATTCTATACTTATTAGTCGTATGGCCTAATTTGCCTCAATTCATTTGTAAAGCAATATATAAGACCATCCAAAAATAATAAAATCATGTATTCTTCAATTAATGGTTGGGATAAACATGTGTTCAAATGATTAAAAACACAACCATTAGTATAAAGCATCAATATTGATAGTAAAACATCTCATTTTGACGTCAATATTGTAGGAGAAAAAAGATAGAGTTTCATAGTTATACCAATATAGCAAAGTCTAAAGTACTTAAATTGGATTGTGTTTATAATGTATAAAATTGCAACTGCAAATTAGAAGAAAGCACCTCGTTGAAGCAAAATAAATACTTAATTTATTTAACATTATACTTGATTACTGGAAAAAGATATTTCATCTTAAGAACATAGTATCGCAACATATTGTTTTAATATTGTGACATAGTACCACTTGCGTTATTATTTCAAACTAGTTTACAAAATTATTATAGATGGTTAGTGAACCATTTTGATATTAATGTTGTAGCACAAATAAGCTCTTATGACTATATCTGTCCTAGGACTAAAAGATTATTTCATGATGGTCAACAATAACTTAAATAACTACATTTAACATAATTTCAAATGTATTTAAAACTATATAATATTTTAGGAAAGTAATGCCTTATTTGTCGAATTCGATACTTCACTATATGATAATATGTTTTCTTATTGTCTAGTATATGAATTTGAATATATTATACTAGATTTTCATAATCAAGTATATTTTTTAGTGTTTTTATACTCCATTTTACTCTAGCCAAATTTACCTCAATTCAATAGGTGAAACAATGATGGATGGCATATCGGATAGGATTTATCTGTGTTAATGTTTGAATGAATGTATGTATATATGAATTCGCCTTGGGTTGATTTGGTTTTAGAGATATTGTAATATGTCATAATGAATTTAAGACTTACGATATGTATGAATTATGTTATTGGTGATGATATTTTGGTTTCTGAATATTGATGGGATGTTAGCAAGACTTGTGTCACTCTGATATGTTGGTATTAAGTTTGAAGCATGTGATGAAATTATGATCGTTGTGGTTTAGAAATTGTGAAATTTTTTATAGGTCTATCGAATATAATATTGCATGTTAAAGGATTGAACTGAGTGGCATTCTGGCTTGTGGGTTGTCCCGAGTGGGGATGCTACAATAAATGTGGAAAATTCCTTTATCATTTGAACTCTATAGTTTGATAAGTTTTTCATAATTTTTTTCTTATCTTTAGTAACTATTTGTATTTATACTACTTGATGAGGGTAGGATTCGTTTAATGTTGGATCAAATTGATGTTTCGGTGAAAGTCGATCTTTGTGGTCAATATACGAGTAGAAATGGGCTGAATCCTACAATCATTAGCAAACGTCAGTCTAGCCGATGAGCCCTCAGCTCAAGCACTTCGACGCTCAAGTCAATATGGGTCGACTAGATAATATGAGCAGCAGAGTATGGGCTTTTTGTATGTATGAGAGCATACATTTGAAAAGGTTAGAGTGAGGGTATTTATAGCCTTATCTCCTTAGGGATTTTCCAGAGATGTCCTTGATGTGTAGATAGGGCTTTTGTCCTTACCTGAGGGGCAATTAGTCATTTCCCACCCTTGTGCTATTCCAGGTTGCCGCTTTCCCAGGTTTTAGGGATAAGATAGGACACTATTGACGCGTCTGCCGCGCAAGGCGGCAATGGGGCGGCATGCGCCATTAATGCAGAGGCATGTCTATCAGTGCATTTAATGCGGCAGGGATGGTACTATGTTCTACCAACCTCTCTGGTCTGAAGGAAAATTGACCCGATAATGCATAGGAGTATGGATTAGCGGTGCGGGTCAATCTATCGACCCGCGACCTGGGTACACCGTCGATCACAGAGGTCGACTTGGGTGAGAGCTCCTTTGGGCCCACGTGGTTTTGGCCGAGCTACTGAGGCCACCCCATATCATGAGTCCCCCCCCATTTTCGAATGCTGAATGAGGGGATCAACGAGAAGGATTGGGAAGTAGCTTGGCAGACGGTTGCGTGGATCGACGAGGGTTTTTGAAAATCGACCAGGGTTTGGCGCATTTAATGAGTGGTTACATCGTGGTGCGCATGGTGCGGCGCGGCAGTTACAGCATTATTACAACCACTTGGATTCCCGAGCTCACATGCCTATAAATATCCGCTGTAAAAATAGACATTTTTACTTTTACTGCCTTTGCGTCTGATCGAGCGCTTAGCCAACCGTTTTCACTGCTAATACCTTCTGCTCTTAGTTCTTCAATTCAGTAAGTGCCTCATTTCTTTCTCTTCCGTGTCTTTTTAGATTTATTGGCATGATGTTAGGTTTATCTGGTTCGGAGGGCAGTCGTGGGGAGGATAGTGAGGCTACCCATTCTGACAGACTTGGGGGCTTGCCAGACAAGTCAAGTGATTTGTCGAGCGATGATTCAAGTTCCAGCAGCTCGAGTGGCAACCGCGGAGGGGATGGAGCTAGTCCAAGTCAGGTTCCTCCCTCACGGGGTCGATTATTCACCCTGGACCATTATAGTGAAATTATTTCAACCGTCACCCTTGTTGATTTAAGATGTATTAGGCAGTTATACCATATTCCTCTCGAGTATGAACTATTCACGTCTAGGGCTTCTGGTCGAATGCATCGCCCCCCGGCAGGCTATATCACTATTTTTGAGGATGCCTTTAGGTGTGGTCTTAGATTTCCTCTAAGTGCTCAGATGGTCGACCTGCTTAGGGGCCTTCAGGTGTGTATAACCCAGTTACTGCCAAATTGCTTCTCGACCATTTATAGTTTCATTGTCTTGATGCACCTATTCGACCAGCCTGCCAATTTTGAAAACTTTTTGAACCTCTTCCATCTTCCCATGTCTCGCAAGTTGGGTAGCACCGATGAGTCAGGTTTCTACTATTTAACCGCTCGACCTCGCTGTAAATTCCTTATAACCCCAGCCTCCTCTTATGGGCAAGAATGGAAAAAATGTTATCTATTTGTTCGGGTAGCTGGGGGTTTCAACATTCCTCGGGGCCGGTGGATGGGGCATGTCGAGATGCCAAGTAACCTAACCCCGACCTGGCCCAATACCTTCGTTCGCGATCTGGTTGAATTTGGCCAAATTAAGGCCTCGGTGTTTATCAAGAAGGGGAGTTTGGTATTAGCTGGGTTGTCGCCAGCTCTGTTAAATTTGCATGTGGATGACCGACTACGTAGACTGTGCTTCTTTTAGTTTGTTATTTTTCTGTCCTTGTGCTCGATTTTGACTTTTGCTATTTTTGCTGCTTGGCAGATCACGATAAAATCATGAACCGTTCAAGGGTCGAGGCTCTAGCAAGGATGGAGAGGAATCAGCAGCACCGCCAGACGACGGTGGCTCATCGAGCGGTGGTCGATGCGCCTCAACAGGAAACAGTGACACCTACACTATTGCCAGCTGGACCCGTTGCAACTACAGGCAACAGCCCTGCAGATCAAGGTAAAAGAGCAATATTAGAGTAGGCAGGACCTGTTTCTAAGAGAATCGCTGCCGAAAAGGGAAAAGGGAAGGCCCGGGGTTGAGTTTACCGACGGGGGACGACCTGTTCAGGACCTGCGAGGAAGATGTTCTGTTTCTGCTGCCCAAACTGCCTTCGCCTAGGTTTAGGACTGAGCCCAGCATGATTGTGCATAACTCGTTGTCGATGAAGACAGCGGGGTAGGCGGGCGTTGTTGCTCCGCTAAAAGTGCTGATGGCTAGGCAGTTCCTAGCCGACCAAAAGAAGTTGATGGGGCTGAGCCAGGACTCTGCTCTTTGGGCGTTAGCTTATCACGCCAACATGGTAAGGTTTTGGTCGAGTATATTGCGTTGCTGAATACTCATCGATTATTTGTATTCTTACTAATAATGTCGTCTTTCAGGTCGACCAGGTGGGGTACAATTTTTATAGGCGATCAAAGCTGGCCTTAGCCGATTGCGACTAGCTGCAAGCTGGTGGGGATACGAAGACTCTTAGGGTGCAGCTCGAGTCCTCACAAATGAGAGTCGAGGAACTGAACAGGTAGCTTCAAACGAGGGATGGTCAACTGGTAGCCTCTATCGAAGAGAGGATGAGGTTGGACGAGCTACTGAAAAAGGCTCTGCTGGATGGGCAAATGGCCTTCGCCTCTAGTCAATCCACAGGTCGGAATGCTGGCTTAGACGAGGCTCAAATTGAGTTCTACTGGATACTACAGCTAATGCGATGGGCGGCGGTGCAGCAATTTATGATAAGCTCAACGTTCTAGGATGCAAGTGTTGTGTTTGCGCTCGACGATGATCGCAATTCTTTCGAGAAGGTGCTTAAATAGTTGCATTTTTTGGGCTACTCCTTCCAACTAGAAGACAGGTTTTGCCTCAGTCACTTGCTCGATGAGCATTTACAGCCCTATCCAGAGGATGACAGCGGGGCTGAGGGTGGAGGCGTCAAGGCCACTATGGTCGAGGGTGTCGTGGAGGCTCAGCCATTGGCATCTTTGACAAATGAGCAGAAGAAGTAGGTCAAGATTGAGAAAAGGTTGAAGGTAATTGCACAAGAATTTGAGTTTGTCGACGACTTTGCGTTCGAGGTGAAGGAGGGGGAGGTCGATACAGCCACATACTTTTCTCATCTGGAAGGGCGATTCCTGAGTGACGTGGCTGATCCTTCTCAGCAAGCGACCGCCGCTGTACCAGTTGTTGCTGCCATGCCCAAGCCTGTTTCGATTGCTATCCCCTCGAGCGACGAGTTCGAGCAAGCCATTGAAGAGGGTGCTCGAGCCGGTGGTGATGAGGGTGCTGGGTCGAGCTGAAGTTGCTGCTGCTAAGATGTATTTTTATTTTGATTGATGTACACACTTTGATATATGTAGTCAAGGTTTCCTGAATTTGAACGAGATGTTCCTCTACATCTTCTGTATTTGTAGTTGAATGTTCACACTGTTAAATTTTTACAAATTTAGTCCAAAATCCTCGTCGAGTGAATCGTGATTAATGTGCAATTTAGTGAGTCGAAGGTTTGTTGCAACCTAATACATTAATTGCTAAATTGAAAAGGATAATTAACGATAAACTGTATAATTTAGCAACTGCGAGGTCGGCATTAAAAATTTTAGGGTTCAGCATGGCGGCTAGAAGCTTGGTTGGTCGACTGCGGGATCAACAAGTTGGTCTTTATTGCGAAGCCTTGACTTGGAGGCTTGAAGCCTACTTGGTCGACTTCGGGCTTGACTGTTTGGTCTCGGCTGTGAAGCCTCGACTTGGCAGCTAGAAGCCTGCTTGGTCGACTTCGGGGTTGACTATGTGCTCTCGGCTGTGAAGCCTTGACTTGGCGGCTAGAAACCTGCCTGGTCGATTTCGGGGTCAACTAGAGGTTGTAAGCTTGTGTAAGTTTGTATTTATAAAATGTGTGATGACTTTTATTGTTGCTGGGAAGTACAAAGGAGGCCAATGGCCGTTTATACATAGAATCTCTTTAGGTTTGCAGCGTTCCACGGTCGTGGTAGTTCGTTGCCTGTTGCGTCTGCTAGTCAGTAGGCGTTGTTCTTGGACACTTTGATCACTGAGTAAGGCCCCTCCCACTTTGGGTCGAGTTTTCCTACATTTTTTGATACTTCTACTTTCTTGAGGACGAGGTCGCCAACCTTGAAGCTTCGAGGTCGCACTGTTTTGTTGTAACGTTCTGTTATTTTCGATCGATATCGTTGCATTGTGTTATAGCTATGTGGTGCAGCTCGTCGACAGTAATTAGGTCAAGTGTTTCTCTCCATTGCATTTCTAACCGAATTATAGTAGATTACTCGAGCTGTGTGATAGATCAGCTCGGACGAAATTACTGCTTCAGATTCGTAGACCAAGCTGTACGGGCTATGGCCTATGGCAGTTCGGGGTGTGGTCCTATATGCCCACAACACCCCCGGGAGGTCATCTGCCCAACCGGCACATGTGCCAGCTATTTAAGCTTTGAGGTGATCGAGAACTGTTCTGTTCGTGACCTCCGTCTGGCTATTGGCCTGGGGATTTCCTATCGACGTAAAGTGTTGGCTAACTCCCAGGGCCTCACACTATTTTATCGTGCTCTTACTTTGGAACTGAGTGTCGTTATCTGAGATCAGGACTTTGGGCAAACTAGATCGACATATTATGTTCTTCCAGATGAAGCTCTTGATAGCCGCATCGGTGATTTTTGGAACTGTTTCGGCTTCCACCTATTTGGTAAAGTACTTGACTACCACGATGATGAATTTGTGCTGACTAGATGCCTTGGGGAGAGATCCAACTATTTCGATCCCCCACTGGTCGAATGGCCATGTTATCTGGACATTGACCATCGACGCGGCTGGTTGGTACGGTATGTTCGAGTGGATCTGGCATGATGGGCATCTTCTGGCGAAGTCAATGGAGTCTCGAAATAGGGTAGGCCAAAAATAACCGTAACGGACAACTTTATGCGCCAATGATCGTCCATTGAAATGGTTGCCGCAGATGCCGGCATGAATCTTCTGTAGTACTTTGTTTTCCTCATCGGATGCTAGGCATTTCAGTGGGGGTCCTGATACTGGCCTCCTATAGAGTTGCCCATGGTCATGAAGTGCATACTTGGCTGCCAGCCCTCTAAGCCTGCGGGCCTCCTTGCCGTCGACAGGCATGGTTCCCTGACTTAGGTAAAGCTTAATTAGCTCTTGCCAAGAGGGAGTTGTCTCTTCAACGCACCCGACATGATTGAGATTGGTGGCTTGGATACAAGGTTTGCTAGCCACTAAGAATGTTATGGTTCTTTCCCTGGTGCCTTTCGTCGAGCTAGCTAGTTTTGAAAGTGTGTCTGCTTTTTCGTTCTCTGCTCGGGGGACCTGGCTCAGGGTGAAACTCCTGAATGACTGTCGTAACTGTCTTACTTCTATCAGATATTGAGTCATTTTGGCCTCTTTTGGCTCGAAGTTGCCGTCAACCTGTTCCGTGACTAGTTGAGAATCCGTGATCGCTACAAGCTGCGGCCATACGCATTCCTACGATGAGAGCTTCATATTCTGCTTCATTGTTGGTAATCAGGAAGTCGAGCTTTATGGTAAAATCATACTCCTCGGCAATATCATACTCCTTGGCAAGTGGGGAGTAGAGGGACACACCTATTCCGCCTCCTGATGTGGTTGCTAAACCGTCGACGTGCAATGTCCATACCTAGGCATTCTTGACATTTTGGCCAGGTAGGTCGACTCTTTCGATGATGAAGTTGACCAGGACTTGTGCTTTTATGGTCGTCCACAGCTGGAATGTGATGTCGAACTCTCTGAGTTCAATGGCCTACTTGGTGAGTCAACCTGAAGTGTCGAGCTTCAACAACACCTGTTTTAACGGTTGGTTCGTTAGCACCACGATCGTGTGTGATTGAAAGTAAGGTCAAAGCTTTCGTGCTGCAATAACAAGGGCGAGAGCGAACTTCTCGATCTCAAGATAGTTGTGTGTTCAGGACCGTGCAAAGCTTTGCTGCAATAATATATCGGATGGTGTCCCGTCTCTGGTTGACGTCAAAACTAAGCTGATCGAATCAGTGGATGCAACGAGATAAAGCTGCAACACTTCTCCCAAGTCGGGCTTGGCGAGCATGGGCGGCGAAGACAAATATTGGTTGAGCTCTACCAATGCCTGGTCACATTGCTGAGTCTACTGAAACCCTGATTTCTTCGCGTTTCTGAGTATTTTGAAGAAATTGAGGCTCTTGTCAGCCAGCCTCGCAATGAATCTGCTGAGGGCTATGATCCTACCAACCAGTCGTTGAACATCTCGAATAGGATTGCCTGGATCTTATGCGGGTTTGCCTCAATCCCTCTCTAACTGACCATATATCTAAGGAACTTGCCCCCACAAACTCCGAATGTGCACTTATTTGGGTTGAGTTTCATGCTAAAGGCTCTTAGTATGGAAAAGGTGTAGTTGAGATTGACGAGGTGGTCTTTAGCCTTCTTAATTTTTACAATCATATCATCGACATAGACCTCTATCTACCTCCTAATTTCTTTCTTGAACATAAAGTTGACTAATCTTTGGTACGTTGCTCCCGCATTTTTGAGCCCAAAGTGTTGGAAATAAGTTTTAAAATTTCTTCAATTTATTTTATTTCCAACAAATAATTTTATCATATGTCTTAACATGACAACTAATGTGCCTATATGTTTTATTTATTTCATATTTATGGCCTCAATATCATTTTATTTAATATGTTTGACCACTTTATTTTATAATTATTGGGCCTAATTATAATTGAATTTATGGTGGTTTTATTATGCTTTTAGTGGCCCATTAATCCTTTCTAAATGGTCAAATTTTTACTATTATATAAAGGGGTCATAATCTTTCTTTGGCACATAGAGTTGGTGTGAGTTTAGATTGTTTTATTTTATACACTCTCCACAAGCTTTTGTGTTTTTTGCAACGTGACTATGGATTGGTTCCTAGTCTCCTCGTGGTCGTGCACATGGGATGAGACATCGCTGTGAGCTAATGGGTTTTATCTTGGAGTCATGGTCAGCCACTAATACCCGCACGAAGGGAGGCAATCATGGCTTTAGGACAACGACAAGTGTCGTGACTCTCCATTGATCCAGCTCCAATTTCCTCATTATTTATGCGGTTTGATTTATCACTTTCTTAATTATTATGTTATAAAATTATGATCATGTGAATTATTTTACTTTATTTTATATTTTAACACAAATCACACAATTATACACAACAATCTAAAGCCATGAATAGTGATTTGTGTTTAAACAATAATAGTCTTGAAATTGACAATTAAATCTAACTAATGATTTGTCATGCTTTCTTGTCAAATGCGAGAGTTTTGCAAGGATTGGACAAATGTAAAATGCTTCTGATTGCTTATTGAGAAGATGAGCCAACTTTGGCCTTGAGCATAGAAAGAAATTGGTATAAACTATTCTACTGCCGCTTTAATTATGTACAAGATCATGAGAAAATGCTACTTATTTACTTCAAGGGTAAGTATTCTTTAAATCTTATTTTCTTAAACATATATATATATATATATATATATATTAGTGAGATTTAATTCACTCCATTATATTTCATAAGAAAAATATTAAATTGTTGAATACATTATGAAAGATGATTAATTGTTGAATTTAGAATATTCAATTTGCTTGTCTACCATGATGTCATTTGCTTATTTGTCTTTGAAATATTTGTTATTTCATAAGTCAAAGTGTTTGGTAAGCAAGTATATATTTATCTTACACTATATATATTAATGTTCAATTATATTATTTTGACCGTTAGATAATTATTACATGCATATTTTCCTCCAATGATTTAAGTGTCTAACGGCTAGTTGGACAAAATTGATTAAGAATAACTAAATACAATTAGTGCATTCAACATACTTATCAATTATATTTGTGGGTTAATTTTTTTTTTTTAAAAAAAGAACAGAAAAGAAAAGGAAAAAATTATAAAGTACAAAATTTCATGCGACTTGCCAAATCAACGGTAAGCTAGGGAAGCCTCCGCATCATGGGTGGAAAGTAAAGACAAAATATTATATATGGTTCACATTTAAATTCTTTTATGATTCTCCTTTTTGTAACATATTTTAGAGTAACATAATTTCAATTCCAACGGCTAGTTGACTAATTGAGTAATTGTCCTTGAATGTGTTTTTAATGCTAGTCAATGATCCATTAGTAAGCTTTAATTTTACAATACAATTTCTCAGTGAGTTTTATTTACTTCATTGACTTTGATTTATAATTGACCATTAGAAAATGAAGCTTGATGCTTTCTCATCCACCAGCAAGTAATAAAATATTCCTTTATCATTTATAACTTGTTACCCTTCCTATAGATGCACAAGACAGACATTTGCACTAGAGTGTAGGGATTTTGGTAATAGGATTTAAAGTGGGTCTTTGATACAAATGGTGATGTGTAATTTTTCATCTAAATTTTGTCAAAGCACATAAAGTGAGTATTATTGATTTTTGTGATGCTTAAACTACATAAAATGATCTAGCATTACTCATATATTACTTCAGAGTTGCAAACAGCTAATTTGTTTTTTAAAAAAAATTATATATTTTGATCTTTCAAATATTATGACAATTTTATAAAAATATTCTATGTTGTCATAATTTATGTGTATATAACTTTCATGATTGCCATCATGGTATGTAGTGATGCTTGACTGCAATTGCTGTCATATTAATTCACCCTAAATTCTAGTATAATGTGGGGGTGGAAATATTTGTTTAGTTTGCTAATAACATATTGCTCCTACTCCATTAATTCTGTGAGTTTATGTTTAAATATTTTTAATTGCAAGTGATTAATTGTTGGTCTATATATGAAAGTCCAAAAACATGAAGATAAGAGAAATTTTCTGTTCTTCTTTGTTTTCCCAAATTACAAAGGAAATGTGGGGCTTTCAATTTGCAAGTGAAATTTGAAACTTTTTGCTCTTGCTTTTTATTGATCAACAAGTTAATATTTAACATTTTATGATTGAAAGTTCGTTATTGTTGGTATGCATAAGAAAGTTTTTGAAGACTTGAAGAAAGAACAGTACTTTATTTTTCATTACTTCAATTATAACAAAAAATGTGGGGGTTTAAGTGAATCTAAGAGTTTTATAAAATAAAGATCTATTATTCTTGAGTTTATAAGTGTGCAGGATGTATCAAATATTACTCTTAGAAGAAAGTTCACACTCCAAAATATTTGAAGTATTTACAAGTAATATTTAGATTTATTTTATGGATCTAATAATATATTATTTGTGGAGTTTATTTATAAAACAGGTCCACGTGCATAAGTGAGCGAATACAAGAAGGGGTGAAAAATGAAATAAGAGGCATGTGATGTTATATTCCATGAGATGGAAAAACTACCTCATGGGACTAGCGCAGAGGCTAGATCCTTAATCATCGAGGGGGATGGGCTAAGTCCATAAAGGGGTCACCTCTAGGAGTAACCCAACCTTTGTGATTGGAGACCCCATGAAGAAGGTTCAATGGGTAGGAACAACCCGTACTGCGTGACTCGTATATAGCACTAATTTTAAGGAGTGTACATGAGATATCTCCTTCCCATCCCTAAGGTGAAGTGCTATGATAATGTGATGTTAGGTTGGGCTTTGACCTTTAATGAGACTGAAGCGGGATTTCCGCGAGGTATGGATCACACATACCTTTGGAGGGCTTACCTAAGTGAGAGTTGCCATGGCCGTGCCTGTGGGTTTGGGCTAACCCTAGAAACCTCATGAGAATCAAGATTGAGCGCAGGGCCATTAACGCGCTAACCCGCTATAACCATATCCTAAGTCAATATCGTGTGTGTGGTAATTGAAGTTTGGCTCAAGGGACCTAATTCAAGGCTTAGTCCATTATGGCTCCCTCAAACGGATATTGCCAACACTAAGTGTATGTTCAAGCCCAGAAGGCACATGCACCGATTGCACGGTATAAGTTGCCATCATATTTTTTTTATATTAAATTTCAGAAATTTTAAATCTTGTGGGGGATTTTTGGAAATAAGTTTTAAAATTTCTTCAATTTATTTTATTTCCAACAAATAATTTTATCATATGTCTTAACATGACAACTAATGTGCCTATGTGTTTTATTTATTTCATATTTATGGCCTCAATATCATTTTATTTAATATGTTTGACCACTTTATTTTATAATTATTGGGCCTAATTATAATTGAATTTATGGTGGTTTTATGATGCTTTTAGTGGCCCATTAATCCTTTCTAAATGGTCAAACTTTTACTATTATATAAAGGGGTCATAATCTTTCTTTGGCACATAGAGTTGGTGTGAGTTTAGATTGTTTTATTTTATACACTCTCCACAAGCTTTTGTGTTTTGGCAACGTGACTATGGATTGGTTCCTAGTCTCCTCGTGGTCGTGCACATGGAATGAGACACCACTGTGAGCTAATGGGTTTTATCTTGGAGTTATGGTCAGCCACTAATACCCGCACGAAGGGAGGCAATCATGGCTTTAGGACAACGACAAGTGTCGTGACTCTCCATTGATCCAGCGCCAATTTCCTCATTAATTTATGCGGTTTGATTTATCACTTTCTTAATTATTATGTTATAAAATTATGATCATGTGAATTATTTTACTTTATTTTATATTTTAACACAAATCACACAATTATACACAATACAAAGGGCATAACTAAAAAATAATATACTCCAATGGGGACGACAAAAGAGGTCTTGTCCCTGTCATTGGGTGCCATAAATATTTGATAATAGCCTTCGAAAGCATCCATCATACTCAATAACTCACACCCAGCAGTAGAATCCACTAATAAATCTATACGAGGCAAGGGGTAAGAATCCTTAGGGCAAGCTTTATGCAAGTCCGTGAAATCATTACACATTCGCCATTTTCCCTCATTCTTGGGGATGAGTACAACATTACATAGCCAAGAGGGGTACTGAATTTCTACAATATATCTTGCTTCTAAAAGCTTGTTGACCTCCTCATCGATGATTTGGGACCTCTCAGCATTAAAAGTTCTTGTCTTTTGCCTTACTAGTTTGTGAGCGGGATCCACGTTAAGTCGATGGACTATGACACTGGACCATTCCTTGGAGGTCGGCGGCTCTCCATGCGAACACATCAATGTTACGTCGAAGGAAATCAACCATGCGGCACTCCAGGTGGTCGCCCATATCGCTCCCGACCCTAGTGGTCTTGTCGGGGTTTCCGAGTTCCAGCTCGATTGTTTTAAACTCCTCGACAGGCTCGACCTGGGTGTCTTCAAACTTTCTCTTCTTGGTTGATGGTCCCTCATCGGGTTTCGCTACAGGGGCATCTCCTGTGGGCTTCAACTGAGGTCGCTTCTTCTGCTCGCTGGACTCAATGGAAATGGTATAGCAGTGTCATGCGTCCTTAAGGTTGCATAAAAGTTCTCCTACTCCAGTTGGGGTTGGGAACTTAATCTTTATGTGGTACATGGAGACAACGGCCCTGAAGTCGTTTAGGGCTAGTCAACCAATGATGACATTGTAGGCGAATGGAGCATCGACCACCAAGTAATTGATCATCAAGGTTCTGCTCCGAGGACCCTGTCCGAATGTTGTGGATAGGTTGATAGACCCCTCCGGGATGATCTCCGACCCACCAAATCCGACTAGCGGTGTTCTGACAGGATCAAATTTTAGTTCCCCCAGTTTTATTCTATTCAGTGTTGACAAAAACATTATGTTCATGGAGCTGCCGTTGTCGACCAATATCTTTCTGACCTCGAAGTTAGCTACTTCCAGTGTTACCACCATGGGGCAGTCTATTTTTCTGTCGACTCCCTTGTTATCCATATGGTCGAGGTCGGAGTCGCTGAAGGAGATTGGCTCGGCGCTGGTGGAGAGCTGGAAAACTGTCTCGACCTTGGTTGGTCTGGTCGATTCTAGTTGTCTTTGGGTTTGTTTCTTTGCATTCCTGGAATCTCCCCCAGTGGGACCTCCCGCGATCATGTCTATGACTCTTCGGATGGGCGAGTTAGATTCCTGATCAGGTCTTTTTCCTTTATCTTCTCTCTTCGGGCTGGCCGACCTTTCTCTACGGGGAGTCCGGTCGATTTTGCCCTCTTAGCGCCTGGCCTGCTCTTCGACATACTTTTTCAGATGACCCTGCCTGATTAGTCTTTCGATCTCATCCTGCAAGTTGAAGCAATCTTCCATGTCATGCCTTTTTTGTCGATGGAAATGGCAATATTTTTTTTTACTTTTCATGGCTTCAGTCTCCGTGAGCTTTCTGGGTTTTTTGAGCAGGTTGTCGTGCTGAATGGCAAACAATACCTCTTTCCTCGGGAGGTTGAGCGGAGTGTAGTCGTAGAAGCATTTTATTGGGGATCGACGTCCCTCTCTGACCTGACGGTCATCCTTCTTCTTATTTTTCCTCTTGTCGACCTCCAAATTGTCGTATTTCAACTGGTTCATCTCTTCTTGGGTTATGTACCACTCTGTGAGGTCGAAAAGCTCATCCATCGATCTGGGCTACTCGCAAACCAATGCATTGGCACACTCCTTGTGCCTGAGGCCCAGGAATAACACGTCAATCAAGAATTCGATTCTCGGGCTGTTGATCTTTAACACCTCCATGTTGAATTGGGTGAAAAAGTCCCAAAGGGATTCTCCCTCGATCTGCTTTGCTGTGTGCAAATGGGTGTGAGGAAGTTTGGCTTTTCTCCTGCTCGCAAACTGGTGCAGAAATTTGTCACACAACTGGTCATACGAGTATATCGATGCCGGTTCCAATTTCACAAACTAGTCCAGTGCTATCCCTTGAAAGGTGGTCACCAGCATCTTAGCGTGGATGTACTCATTGTGTCCATACAGCTGCATCATATACTCGAACAGCATTAGATGTTCGTTCTGGTCGGTCGAGCTGTCGTATCTTGGCAAATTGGTCGAAATCTTGGCATCGACAGCAATGTGCTCGTCGATGATGTCTTGGACAAAGGGGGAGTCTCTTTCTCTTCGGAACCTCTGCGGTCCCTCTTGGTGGGGCAACCTTCCTATATTTCTCCTCGAGATCTCCTTCAGTCGTTGATTCAATTTTTGCACCTGGTGGGATACCTCATCTCATTCCTCCTTATCTGCCTGGGATGCATTCCTATTCGTGCGGGGTCTCGAGCGTTCCACCCTATCGTGCTGTGGGGCTCAAATGGGTTGAACATCATGGTCAACAGAATCCACCACCTTTTCTCGGGGCAGGGTTCAAGCCATTTCTCTTGGGAAATGGCCCGAGCTTATCTCGCACCTCGATGGTGGCCTGCTAGATTCTGTTCGTTCAAAGGTTGCTTCGGGCTATTTTCCCTCCAAGGCCACGGTTGCGGTGTTGCACTGGCTGCCGACTCTGATTGGGTGGCGTGTCGATTCAAGGCTGCCGAGAGTTGAGCTGAAATTTGTGCTGAAATCTGCTCACTGATGAGCTGCATCAACTGGGGCATGGTCAAAGTGACCAATGGCTCTGCGGGGCGCTGGATCCTGGCTCTTGATGAGGTCTAAGCGGGGGAGAGCCGAATCTCCTACTTTCTTCCCTTCCTGAGGGGGCTCGCTTGGTGTTTACCATTTTTGATAGTGGACTCAAAAGTATTCCCACTGATGACGCCAAATGATGAGGGTAGGATCTGTTTAATGTTGGATCAAATTGATGTTTCGGTGAAAGTCGACCTCTATGGTCGATATACGAGTAAAGGTGGGCTGAATCCTGCAATCACTAGCAAACGTCAGGCTAGACGAGGAGCCCTCGGCTTAGGCACTCCGATGCTCAAGTCAATATGGGTCGACTAGATAATATGAGCAGCAAAGTATGGGCTTTTTGTATGTATGGGAGCATACCTTTGAAAAGGTTGGAGTGAGGGTATTTATAGCCTTCTCTCCTTGGGGATTTTCCAGAGATGTCCTTGATATGTAGAGAGGGCTTTTGTCCTTACCTGAGGGGCAATTAGTCATCTCCCACCCCTATGCTATTTCAGGTGGCTGCTTTCCCAAGTTTTAGGGACAAGATAGGACACTGTTGGTGCGCCTGCCGCGCCAGGCGGTAATGGGGCGGCATGCGCCATTAAAGCGGAGGCATGCCGCCTGTCAGTGCATTTAATGCGGCAGGGATGGTATTGTGTTCTGTCGACCTGATAATGCACAGGAGTATGGATTAGCAGTGCAGGTCGACCTACCAACCCGTGGCCTTGAGCGAGTCCTCGTTGAGTGCTCATTTACTTGGGTACACCATTGATCATAGAGGTCGACTTGGGTCGAGAGCACCGTTGGGGCCCGAAAGTAAGATGGGCTTGGTACTGCGCCTTTAGGCCCATGTGGTTTGGATTGAGCCACTTGGGCCACCCCATATCACTACTATATATAGAGTATTGTGGAAGTCATTTCACTAATATTCTCAATTTCTTGCATTTTTTCACTCTATTCTTTGTATGCCTCTTTATTTTCTAGCATTTTTTCACTCTATTTGTGTGTCTGTTTATTTCTTCTTCTTCAAATTATTTATTCTTTGTTTGATTTTATTGTTGATCACTTATTTTATTTTATTTATTTATTGTTTATTTTATGTTTGTTACATGATGAAAGAGATTTTTTGAGTTTTAATACTATAATTTTCTTTTCAACCATAAATAAAGTCTATATCATTTAGCTTTTATTTGTTATTAAATTTGTAAATTTTTGCATCTTTTTGTTGATTACTTAGTTTAGTTATCAATTCATTTATTTAATTTTTATTTTTATGTCTAAATTCTCTTTTTGTTCATTTAAATTTATAATTTTACGAGATGAGATATATTAATTGCTCTTAATATTTTTAAAATTTGTTAAATTTGAATCAAGTTATCAATTTATTTGTTAAATTTTGTATTTATTTTTAATTTCTTTTTTATTTGTTCATGTAGATTTATAATTTTATAGGATGAGATATATGCTTTGATTTTAATATTTTTAAAATTTGTTCGCTTTTTGAATATTTATAATTCTAAAAGTATGTCATTTGATTTATATTTTTATTCATATATATTTAAAGGGATAGTTGCAAATTTAGTCCCTCAACTATTGCCTCTTTCAATTTCACTTCATTTTGATATGGGGTTAACACATTTAGTTCATTTTCCTAATTTGTTTTGCAGATTTAGTCCATTGGGCTCAATTTTTTTTGAATTGGGCCCGCTAATTACACAGTCAGTTTCAATTGGGCCCAAAATTTGGGCATCCTTTGACATGTGTCACTAATCTCTACATCAGCGTCCAGGTAAGCAGCCATGTCACTAAAAATGATTTGGAAATAAAAAATGTGAAATGAATGGGAAAAAAGGAAAAAAACCAAACATAATTAAAATTAAAAAAAAAAAGAAAAAACATTGAAAGCACTGAAAGGCAAAAAAAATCTATTTCGCCTTTTTCTCATCTCCCCCTCCCTCCATTCGTTGTTCATTTTTCTCCCTAGAATCCTTTTCCATCTTTCTTCTTCTTCTTCTTCTTTTTTTTTTTCCATTTTTTCGCACAATGCCTTTTTCTTCTTCAACTTCATCAGCGTTGGTGAGGCCTCTTGAATGCTCTTGTGGTAACAAATGTCTTGTGAAAACCACCTGGACAAACCAAAACCCTCGTAGAAGATTTATGTCTTGCCCAAAATACAACATAAGTACAAATTTTTTGAATGGGATTCTTTGTTTCTGCTTCGCATTTTGATTTTTACTAAAAATGGGGTTGATTTTGATTTTTAGACAAATGGGTGTGGGTTTTTTGAATGGATTGACCCACCCATGTGTGCAAGGTTAAGAAGTATAATCCTTGGTGTCCTACGAAAAATAAATGATTTGGAGGCTGAGAATGCAAGATTCTGGATTGAATTGGAGGACTGTTTGCAAGACCATTGTTTTTATTGTTGCTATCTTTTGGTTGGTAGTGTTCATATAGATCATGTAAGCTATTTTGATGGGTTGGATTAACTACAGTAGGAGACCACAGACATTTTGACCTCTCTTGCAAAATCTTTTGTTGTGTATTTTGAGTAGGCATGTTTGGAGTTTTGGAGTAGTAGACTCACTGCAATAGGCTGTAATTCGCTTATCTTTCTGTATTAGGACTTGTCAATTATATTAAATGTATTTGGCTGTGTTGGCATGTTTTCCCCCTTTTAACTTTGTTTTAAGATTTTGTATGAGGTATTTGGGGGACCAAATAGTGAAGAACAATATTCATGAATTTTGATGGTGGTTAAATGTGATCAACTGCTCTAAAATGTTGGAACAACTAAGATATGTAATATCTAAAAGTTTACTAATAATTGTGGATGTAATATTACAATTACACCTAATAAACTGAACACTGAAGCTAAGTTGTAGTAAATAGCCTACAAATTCCACAATTGCATTAAAGATGTCAAAGTCATACAAAACACCAAGTTTGTTACAGAATTTAGACACAACAATTGCAGTTTGCATCCCTATTCTCCCAAAATATGTCCAGTAATTGACTTCAAACGAAAAGAAAGAAGGCTTCTACACCTTGAAATCGTTCATAAGTTTCATGGCCTATAAGCTTGACAAAAAAAACAATACTAACTTCAAACCACATAAGTTAACTATTTTAAGTACATAATCCACCCCACAAATAAACTGGCATATATTCACTTCTTCTTTCACAATGTGTTCATCTTCCCTTGTAGTTTGTCCATAGCTTTTGTGATATTGCAGAGGTGGACAAACTTCTTCCCTTGTGTAGTTGTCACATTGTTTCCACTTTGCGACATTTGAAGGTGTTGGTATATGGATGGTCACTGTACTTTCTTTGAAACTTGAACTTCATTTGTGTTAGTTTTCTACATATAAAAATCAAAATTAAGTAAATTTAATTGTTAGTGAAAATTTAAAAGCATGGTTCAATATAATGTAAGGTATAATACCTTTGCTTTGCCTTTTCCTCTTGGAGATCTCCTGAGTGGCATACTGTCTTCACCACCAAATGGAACCTACATAACCATTACAAGGTTAGTTACATAAGTTTCAAGACTTATATACACTTAATTTGATTACTTTTGAGGCTCCTCTTGGAGATCTCCTGACAGCACCTGTGGAAGCTGCCCTCAAGTTTGGCATGACCTACATTAGATGCATTATCTTAGTTAATGCATTAGAAAATCTTAAAATGCATTACTAACTTAAAAGCTTGGCATAACTTAAATTAGCTTATCCTACTTACCTTTTCCTGCAGTAGGTCACTTGATACACCAACATCTTGCATGTCATTTGTTGAACCAACCTTTGTTTTCCCCTGAGTAAGTGAACATAGCATATATTAGCAAGATAGGGAAGCAAATGCTAATGATAATAACAAAATACAAACCTTGTCCTACAATACACCTATCTCTTGATGAATGTCACCATGTGAAGTAGCCTTCTGTTTCCCCTTTCTTTGAGCCTAAAAACACAAAGATATAAAATTTATTAATAGCAACTCATAAAAATAATAGAACAAATGAAACTGTGTTTTGAAATAAGAACCATACATTCAGGTTACTTGTTGTGGTCTGAGATGCTTGAGTACCAAAGACATATTCCAAGGCCTCTTGATCAATAGTCAAATCTGTAATAGGATCTTCCAATGGATTTCACTTCCAAGGACACTTTCTTTGGTTGTGTCCTAATTGCTTGCAGAGAGTACACCTCAAGCCTTCAATTCTTTTCTTCAATTTGGTAGGTTGCTCCACACCTTCAGGCCTCTATCTTCTCCTCTTTTGGCTCTTCGTTGTAGGTTATTCAGTCCCTTTTCTTCTTGTCTTAGTAGGCCTTCCTTTTTTCTTTAAGAATTTGGGAGGAAGTGGAGGTATATAAATGGTCTCTCCCCATATATCTGGACCATTTATTCCCATAATAGCATGCTCATACACTCTTTGGTAGCATGCAACAGTGTAACAAGGAGCTACATATGTCTTGGGATCTTGCCTTTGATTGCAGATTGCACAACAAGCATGAAGGCATCGTATCCTTGTTAAGTCCCATCTTCTACAACTACAGCTCCACTCCTCCAAATCCACATAATACTGCCCACCATATATATGAGTGATTTAGTAATGTTTGTCATCAGATTTTCTAGGAATACAATCACCCAAATTCTTGACATTATCATTAAAGATTTCAACAACAACAGGACAAAGGTCTTCTTTCCACTTTTTGGATTTATCTCAATTTTTTTGTAGTCTTGTCATTAGGTACTCTCTTATCCACTCAAGCATAATTAAAATTCACTTCTCTATAGCATGCAAGATTGAGTTATTGAAAGACTCACAAAAATTGTTTAAAACCATATCACATTTGGAAGCAGGAATGAAGTGTGTAGGGGTGTTAAAAAAAAACCGAAACCGACCGAAAAAACCGAACCGAACCTAGTTCGGTCGGTTTTTGGTTTTTTTCGGTTTTTTTATTCGGTTAACCGAAACCGAACCGAAAAACCAAGAAAACCGGTTCGGTTCGGTTAAAAAAAACCAAAACTTTTTTTTAAAATTTTATTATTCAATCACTACTAGTTTTAGTTTTATTTCACATTTTTTATTAAATTTTTTAAGTCTAAGATAAATAAATATAAAATTTTAAATAATGTAAATGTTAATATATTTTTAAATTTTTGGGATAAATATATATATATATATTGTGATAAGGTGAAATAATTGAGAGAAAAATAAGTAAATAATATATCAAAATAGTTATTAAAAATCTTATGTTTTGTAAATAATATAGATATTAATATATGACATATAAAAACATGAATAGTTATGATACAAAGAGGAAAAAAATGATATTTTTTCCTAAACTCAAATGGTACAATTGCATAATTTTTTTATTATATGAACTAATACACGTTACATATAAAAAAATAGATGATTATGATTTAATCAGCAAAAAATGTTATATTAAAAGAAAATTAATTAATTAATTAAACTTATATATATTATAGGGTATGTTGATGAGCAAAATTGAAATTTCAACTTAAATTGCAAACTAAGGGATAAAGGATTGAATCCTATTCAGTTATTCATGTGGTAGTACTAATAGTATATTGCATCTGCTAGCCAATAAAGATTTTACCTATATTATTATAAAAACAAAGACCATTTTGTATCTAAAATAAAAGTTATTTTTGTTCACTTACACAATTTGTCCTTTTAATTATTTCAACAACAAAATTTGACAATATAGTTTGAAGGATAAATTGGAGAATTCAACATAAAAAAAATAGTTTGGATACAAATTTTATCAATATTTCATAATTATCTTTTAGAAATGATGATTTAATAAGGTTATAATTGTATTTTTCACAAAATTTACAAATCCGCAATCCATATTATGATGTCATTGGATCAATTAGCTATTTAACTTTAGTAGATTGAGTTTAAGATTTAATTTGCTATTCGATCTTAGTAGTTAATGTTTGAATATACAAAAATCGCATACATCTACCTTGGCGATTATAAGTTAGCAATTTTAGCATACTCAATGTGTATACTAAAATTTTTATAACATAAAATAATTAAAATATTTATTTATCTTCTTAAATTTATAATATTTTAAATGTATTTGTTTAGAATAGATAAATTATAATTTAATAAAAACAAATATTTTCAATATAGACAAAAAAGTAATCTAAATCAATATTTTCACCTAAAAACAAATATTTTTATCAATATACTTTTCAAATAATTTTTTTAGTATTAAAAGAATAAGTTACCCAATTCAAATTTTTAATTAACTAACTTACTTTTATCAAACAAACTTTTATAACACTTTCTTGGTAAAAAAATAAATTTTTCTTTTCTTTTTTTTTTTTGTTTCCAATTCGGTTTTGGTTAACCGAAACCAAAAAAATCGAAAAAATTGAAAAAAAACCAAAAAAAAAACAGTTCGTTTTGGTTAAAACCGAAACCGAACCGATTTTTTCAGTTAAAAACTGAAACCGAACCAAACCTTCGGTTTTGGTTTTGGTTTTGGAAAAACCAATTTTTTCGGTTAACGGTTTGGTCGGTTTTAACCAAATGAACACCCCTAGAAGTGTGATTTACCCCACTGTGAAGGTGGTTATCACTAAACCAATCAGATGCAACAAGATCAAAGGTTGTCATGGCTTGCATTTGGATTTTAAATTGACCTACAGTGGTGCTATTAGATGTTTTCCATAAGATATTTTTAAATTCTAACCCCCTAAAGACAACATTCATGAAATTTTCCACAAATGCCTCACACAAAACCTATGTTCAACTCCAGGAAAAACTTCCTCAAATGCTTGAATTAAGCCTTTCTGCTTATTTGAAATAAATGTGAATTGATGTGGCTCATTGATTTGAAGATCTTGTTTGAGTAGGTTTAAAAACCATGACCATGAATCCCCAGCTTCTCTATCAACCACAACATATGCAATGGGGTATGGCTGATTATTGGGGTTAATACCAACAACAGTTAGAAGAACTCCTTTGCAAGGGCCACTCAAATGACATCCATCCACACCTAGGATGGGCTTACAACCTGCTAAGAACCCACTTTTCAATGCCCCAAAACAACAGTAGAAGTGTGTGCATGTCTTGTCACTACTATTATCCTCCATTCCCAAGACGACAGTAGACCCAGGGTTGGTTCCTCTTAATTCAGCACAATAATCCTAAAGTTCAACATATTGCATCTTAGGATCACCCACTATGATCTGCAATGTCCTTTTCTTGGCTCTATATGCTTGATGCCAAGAGATACTAACCCTAACATCTATCTCTAGTTCTTGCCTAAACCCCTCAGTTCTCCTTATTGGATCAGTTTTTAGCTTATTCACAAACCTCTCAGCAAGGTATGTAGACGTGACATTGGCTACATCGTCGGTGGGCTAATATGTATGTGTAGGAGTATATGTGTTAATCTGGAAGTAGACTTATTTTCAAGCCTATATGCATGAATTTTCCGGCCACACTCACTCTCACACCTTGAATACACCCTATCCTTGTCATTTCTTTTTATTTTGACATTCCTCATTGTTTGGATAGCTTTATCATAAACAATTTTTTTTTAAGTCAGTTTTATTCTTAAATTTCATACCTAATTCAAACAAGGGGTATGCCTTTTATTGTAATTGAAAGAAGATGCATGAGAGCCATGTGCATCAATATCTAAATCAACCTCACTATCTAAGCCTATATCACTATCACAAACAAGCCCATCTTTACTGTATTCACTATCACTTTCATCTTCTTCCCCTACTACATCCCCTGAAGGTCCAACATTAGGTTCATTTATCCCCACATGCTTCTCATCAAGGTCAACATAAGATTCAAATAGCAAATCATCCTCTTCCCCATCACTATCTACCTCAGAATCATAAAGAGCATCATTGTCATTTCTACTACTTAAACTGCTTTCATCACCACTCATAATAGCAGGTAAGCTCACAAACTGGATGAAAGAACCCAAGCAATCTCTTTGGTTTTGGTTTTGCAATTGACTTTGAGATTGAGTTTGGAATTGTGTTTGAGAATGTGTTTCACATTGTGTTTGAAATTGTCCTTCAGATTGGCCTTGATTTTGTGCGTCAATTTGTGTTTGGGTTTGTGTTTGAGATTGAGTTTGGGAGTGTTTTTCAGAATAGGATTGGGTTTGGGTTTGGATTTAGGATTGGATTGGGATTGTGTTTGGACTTTAGATTGAGATTGGAATTATGTTTGGGCTTGAGATTAAGATTGGGATTATGTATGGGCATTAGATTGGGATTGGAACTGTGTTTGGGCATTAGGCTGGGATTAGAAATGTGTTTGGGCTTCAAGCTGGGACTAGGCCATTGATTTGGACTGGCTTTTAGGTATGGATTTTACTTGAGGCTGGGATTGGACTTGAGGTTGGGATAGGCCTTCATTTGCATCACCTCCTGTCTCTACATATATCTTCACCTCCCTATACTTAGAATTAGCTAGCCCAATTTTTGTTAATTCTCCTTCATCAGCAATCAACTTAAAATTGCCATCGGCCTTCTAGTAAACCTTCCTAGGAGTTCTAATATGTACAGTATCACATAGGTAGTTCATACTCCTTAAGTTAAAAGCTCTTAATAGGCAATGGTCAAATTTAACTACTTTCCCATTTTTATACACACGAGGAAAAGCATAATCAAATTCACCATCATAAAAAATTGACACTGTTATTTTTCCAGATTCCTTCTCTGCACAAAACACATAAACAAGGAAAATAAACATTACAATCGCATCTGAGCACTTATATAGAGGTAACAAAGAATGTTATGCACTATAAATATTATCATCTACCACATCCATCTGTCCCGTTGACCTACCCGCAAACACCTACAAACATATACAAAAGCAACCGTCAATAATAAACAGTAAAACACAAAGTACCCAACACATATGTCCCACAAGTCACTTTGATAGATGAAAAAAACTACAGAATATTCTTAAAAAGACGAAAAAAAAATAAAGATTCCATTACCCCCACATGCTATTAAAAAAATGAGCAGAACACTATCAATGCCCCAAAAATTGGCTGGGACCACTAAAGGAGAAATCAAAAGCAACTAATCATACTTTGAAAACAACTACTAAGTGGAAAAACCTAAAATTTTGGTCAAAGACAATAGTGTAAACCGTCAAACCCTCAATATTTAAACCCTTACTTACCGTAAAGATGAGGGGCAAATGCAAGAGAGTAGATGCATGCTCAAGCATCTTCAACAACCCAAAACAGATTTGCAGTCTCGCCTACTCAACAAAGCTTCTCTCCCCACTATAGCGTCGCTTAGCAATTAGGGTTTATCTCCCTCGACTTAACAACCAAGATTTTCAAGCTTCTGGGGTACGAGATGCACAGCCTCGCCAACTCAACAGAGCTTCTCTTGCGAAACAACTACAACGTCGCTCCAATATTAGGGTTTTTTGGGCTTCAACTGAAGAACCAAGATTTTCGAGTTTCTAGGTTACGAGTTTTTGGGTTAAAGGAGAATAATATCTTTTAGGGTTCTTCCTTCAACAAATTTTAGATTAGGTTTACAGACTTTGGATAAGGTTTTTGCTTTCTTCTTTAATGTGTAAGGACTCTTCTGCTCTTTAGATTTCAGATTGGGGGTAGGGTTTTCTTTTTTTTTCTTTTTCCAAATTCAGGGTTGCGTTTTTCTTCAATTGTTGATCATGTTTTTTTTTTCCCTTTTTTTTTTTAACAACGTTTCTTCCTTTCTTTTTTAATTACCCCCTTTTTTTTGTAGTTTTTTGTGCATTTTTTAAAGGCATATATTTTATTTTTGTTTTCAAATCATTTTTATTTTGTGTTTTTTATTTTTGTGCTTACCAAGACACTGATGTGGATATTAGTAATACATGTCAAAGGATGCCCAAATTTTGGGCCCAAATGAAGGTGACTATGCAATCAGCGGGCTTAATTCAAAAAAATTGAGCCCGATGGACTAAATCTACTAAAAATTGAACTAAATGTGTGAAAATTTTTAGGAAAATGAACTTAATGTGCTAACTCCATTTCAAAATGGAGTGAAATCAAAAGAGGCAATAGTTGAGGGACTAAATTTACAATTTTCCCTATATTTAATTATGTATGTATAAGTATGTACAATTACTCTTTTTAAAAAATTTATGTACTGCTTCATCTATATATATATATATATATATATTTGAATCTTTTTTAATGTATTTACAAAAAATTATGAGATGGTAATATCAATAGAAAATACACCCATTAATATTTTAAGTTTATAACATTGGACATTATTTAATCCATCGAAATATATATCCAATTTTATTTTTTTAAAATTTTGATTGTTTGTAAGATTAACAACTTTTTTTGTTATTCATTCACCTCCCCCCCCACCCCCAAATTGCAGAACATAATATGACGATCCATTTATATTTAGACAAAAAAAATTAAGAATGAACATAATAATTTATTTTTTTATATTTTATTTAAATTCTAATTTCATCCTCATATCCTATCACTAACTCCTATTTTTAAAAATTAATTTTAAGTTTATAATTACTTTATCAACTTACTATAATTTTAACTTTGATTACTAATGTTAGAACTCTTTTCTTCACTTATCGATAGTTGAGCTATAAATCAAATTAAAAGGTTTCTATTAACTTATATTATAATATTGATTTTAACTTTATAATTATTTCATATAATTGTTTTGATTTTTAAAATTTAAATTATTTTTATCTTTACTATCATAGTTTTGTCTTGACTTAATTAATTCTTAATTAAAAATTAAAATTAAATAAGATTTTTTTAAAAAAATTCTTTTATAGTCAATTTATCATCTAATTCTTTATATTTTAACTTTTAATATAATATGTACTCATCATCTTTTAAGTCTAAAGTAATATTAAATTATAATTTTAAGTTTTTTCCCAACAACTTTTAAGCCATCAATCTTATGTTCTATATGCTTTTCATATATTTTTATTTTTTAATGCAACAATCTGTTAGTTTTTGGATGTATTATATTTTCTTCTTTTTAGTAAAGTATATAATCATATACATAGACTTTTATCTTTGAAAGTTTAAAAAAAAATTTTAACCTTCTCGCTGAATAATTTTGAAATTTATTTTTCATGATATCACCTATCTAAGATGTCTTTATATGTTTTAACCTTTTACATACTAAATTTAAAAGCTTTAAATTTAATTTTACTTGACCAGTTTTTAGAGTACTATATAATTTTACTCATTATTTGATCATTTTTTGTGATATTTTTGTTTTTTACATTATTATTTTTAATTATAGATATAATGCAATAATTACATTAATATTAGTAATTTTATAGATCTATGCATAACATAGGGATAATGTTAGTACACATATTAATAGAAAACTCATCAAAATTTAAATCAAACTTAATATATATAAATGTATGAACAATGTTATTGGACAATTAAATTCTCGAATGTAATATTGCACAATTTAAATATTTGTCTTCAAATTTATCGTACAAATAGGCGAATAACTTGGGGCCCGGGCGAGAGCGGCTGCCAAACAAAAGCGCTGAGGAAACAGAGAGGCGATGGCGTGTCGAACAATGAGCGGGTTAGGCCAGATCAGATAGCAGGCCTGGGGCATCAAAAGTGGGTCCCGCGGAATCCACCGCATGTCGGGCCAAACTGAAATCCACGCGGCGCTCAAATAAGGGCGCCGCCTGACGGACCCATATAACGACTCCACCTCATTGCTGCCACTAATCTCCACACCGATGGAGTATGGACATTTCTCCATTGGGTCTTTGCTCTTTTCTTTTGTTTAAGGCTTGTTTGGTGGGTAGGAAAATCCACCTAAACCACTTTCACTAATCTCCTGGTTCATAGTGTTGATCAACTAATTCTTGATTTTGAGAAGGGTGATTGATGATCAAGGTAGTTGAAAGTATGCTGTATTTTTTTTTTTGGTCTTTTGTTTTCAGAAAGAGAATTATTATTGATCTTCAACTACTCACGTGAAATTGAATTCAAAATTTGATTTGGTCATTAAAATTTACTATTAAATTATATATTATGATTTTATTATGATATGTCCCACAATATGTGAAAAATAGGAGATAAATTTTGTAAAAATGTAAAGATGAAACAGTAAATATAAAATCTAATCTTCATGCATAATGAAGATGTACATAGTACATACTAATTGCGTTGTTTATGATTAATGAGTAAACTTTTACAACTTATGATTTTTTACATTTTGTAAGTATAAATAATTTTTTTTAACACAGTAACTTTTATGTGTTAATTATTGGGATAATGTCATAAATGGTTCCTAAAGTTTTAGTTTAGAATCACTTTAGTCCTCAAACTTTAAAACTTTCTTTTTTAGTACCTAATGTTTGGATTTAGTTTCAATCTAGTCCCTAAATCAACTTTCCGACAACTTTTGAAGGGCAAAATTGTCAATTTAGTTTTATATTTCACTTTAGTCCCTATGTAACGTTTTATGTTCCACTTTAGTCCCTATATAAGATTTTATGTTCCAATTTAGTCCCTATCTTACTTTATTTGTTAATATATCACTAATCATACAATTAATATTATTAATTATAATAGTATCACAAATGATATTAATATACAATAATATATTATTTAATGTTAATAATAATATTAGTATCAATTATATATATACACATGCACATATATTTATAAAAAGAAAAAAAGTAACATAGAGACTAAATTGGAACATAAAATCTTATACAGGGACTAAAGTGAAACATACAACTATAAATTGACAATTTTGCCCTTAAAAAGTTGTCGGAAAGTTGACTTAGGGACTAGATTGAAACTAAATCCAAACTTTAGAGACTAAAAAAGAAAGTTTTAAAATTTGAGGACTAAAGTGATTCTAAACTAAAACTTTAGGAACCATTTATGACATTTGCCCTTAATTGTTTAACCAATATTAAATGCATTATATGTACTTGTTACCTACTGTGTGCCAAAAATATTAAATATCTATTAATTATGTATTATTTACGTTTTAGATGTTCAATCTATACTTTAGATCTATATTGTTTCTTAGTTAATTTATGGAGTCCCATGTGCATATGAGAGTATAAAAAAGGAGCTATACTACTCATCTTTCGATACATGTTGTTATTCAAAGAAAGTGTTTTTATCTTTATTTATTAATAATAAAGTTAAAAAGTAGAAAATCGAGAGTCCAATTAATTGCATTCTAGAAGGGTTTTTTATTTTTATTTTTATTCTATTTCAAAAATAAAAAAATATATTTGTGCATCTCATTTTCGATAAAAAAAAAAAAAAAAACATCATATTTTTGCCCACATAGCTATACTATTATCAATTCTAGAAGAGCCTTTTTCTATTTTATACAATTTCAAAAATAATAAATATATTTGAGCATCCCATTTTCAATAAAATAACATCATATTTTCTTGTTCTTCATAATTATTCCATAATTTTCAAACCTAAGATATCTACCAATTTTAAAATAACTAAATTCAATTATTAATTAAACAATAATTTTTTATCCTTCCAAAGTAGTGCCTAAATAGTCTAGTTTTATCGATCTTCCAATTTTCCCCATAACAGTTTTCCTTCTTGCCAAACACGCCCTAAAGTGGATTCCTAAAATCCCAAGGAACAGTCAAACTATAAATATAGATCACCTGCACCAATTTTGGGAAGGAAATTGCCAACAGAATCCACCGCACTTCTCTCTCTCTCTCTTCCAACGCCCTCTTTTCTTCCCCTTTTTTCTCTCTTTCTTAAGAATGGCTCCAACTTCGAATTCAATTACCAATTCTACAAAAACCATCAAGTTCCTCTACAGTTACGGCGGCAGAATAGTCCCTCGCCCCACCGACGGCGTGCTCCGCTACGCCGGCGGTTACACCCGGGTTCTATCCATCGATCGTTCCGTTACCTTTTCAGGTAATCTAGCTGTTAATTTCTTTGTATTTTATTTTATTTTTATCCACTTCTGGGGGAATATTGAGGTTATTTTGGATTTTTATTTTTTCTATTTTACACAGAACTGATGGTGAAATTTGGAGAATCGTGTGGACCCTCCATGGATTTGAAGTGTAAGCAGCCAACTGAAGATTTGGATGTGTTGATCTCAATCAAATCGGAAGAGGATCTCAGGAATGTGATCGAAGTGTATGATACAGCTTCGCCTGAGGCGAAAATCAGAGCCGTTCTTTTTCCGATCAAATCAGCGAAGAGAGCCTCTCCTCCATCGTCGCCTATGTCGTGTTTCGATTTCCCCTCTCCGACGAAACCGCAGAAGGATACTGTTTCCGCTGCCGTGTGCTGTTACACAACTCCACCGAGTGCGGCGTACTATTGTTGCTCGCCGGCGATTGGATATCCTGTCAACGCAGGGAAATACTATGAAGGAAGGAGCCCAAGGCATCTACACCATGCGCCTCACCGGAGTCATTCTCGTTCTCAGTAGCACTAGTTCTTAGAACTTTCCATCATACAGAAATGAACAATAGACTAAGATACAGTGAATTTACGCCTGAAAAATTCCAAAGTTTTTTTGTGTTTTTGGAATTGGATATTAAAAATTGGTGTGAATTTTTACAGTGTTTTTGTTTTAGGAATTAGAAATTAAAAATTGGTGTAATTTCTGCGAATTGTGAATTGTTCTCGAAGATGTAAATAGTTTTATTTTTTTTTTATTCCTATCAAAGTAATTAAGATGTTGTTGGGTTCCCACGGTATTGGGATATTCGGTGCACGGGGAGATTAAAGCACATAAATCTCGTATCATGATATAGTTAGCTCCATATTTCATAATTTCGCGTTTAACCAATTCCAATTTGGATGAGTTTTACCCTAAACTTCATTCCTTCAGTAGTAGGGATTCGGGCGCATCAGTTAACCTCTCAAAAAACCTCTGTTTTTATCACTCCATCTGCCTTAGAAGTTTATGTGTTTCTCTTATGAAAGTATTCTACATCGAACATTAGTCATTTTCGAGAAACATGATTGAGCTTCTAAATTCACCATTGAATAAGGAAGCAATTGATTGGCCTCAATTGGATGGCACCAACCCACATTTTTCTATTAAATTAATTGATCGATGTTCTATCAAAAAATTTCAATAATTTTCACAAAAGAAAAAAAATTAATAGACATATTCTTGTATATTGTTATTATGATTAAGATTGTTACTATTATGATTTAATCCGACTACTTCTCGATATGAGGTTTTCATGCTTGGAAAAAGAAAGAAAGAAAGAAAGAAAGAAAGAAAATGAGGCATAGCATTGAAATCATTGTCCAGTATTACATGTGGCCTTTTCACAAAATACCTAATATTTATAACATTTTGGTAGTTAATGGGTGCAATCTGATGGCAGCAATAAATATTACCTATGAGGAATATCAATTATAAGAACACTAGCATTCTTCCCATCCTATGCACGAATTTTTAAACATATTATATACTAATATTATTATGAATTATATACATAATTAAAAAATAATATAAAAATAAAAATATTATAAAAAATGGTAGCAAAATAAAATATTAACCCAACATATCAAATTTTAATATTTAAAAAATTGGAACATATAAGGCATCAAATAATATAAAGTCTTATATATAATATATATATGATATTATCATGTGCTTGGTACGATGCATCAAAAATAATTGGAATATTAAAATATTTTATCTTATACTAATATTCATTTTAATTCATGTGATTAAAAGATAAATAATATCATTTTTATCATTTTAATTTTTTTTATTACTAAAAATAAAAAATAGATATTTCATTCAAAAATATTAAATTTAAAAATTATTTATATTTAAATATATTATAGAATATTAGTAAGTGCTAACTCTAAATTTATAAATTATATATAAATTTTTAATTAAGGTAGTATAGGTTTAAAAAATAAATGTGAAAAAAGTGAGAAGAAAATGGAGCAAAATAAATTTATTCAATATATTTTTTAAAATATATATACAAATTTCAATATGATAAGTAAGCAAACTAATTTTTTAAACAAAGTCTTTTTGTACAATCTCCTACTAATATTGAAGTTATATAATTATAATTTTATGACACTTGATGTATTGAAAATGAATAGTTTGTCAATAGAATAATTATATGATTATTTCATTTACAAAAACAACTTTCTATTGGGCATGTAATTTATTAAAAACTAAAATATATCTTAAACAATAATACTTGATATAACTTTAATAAGTATAATTTATTTGTTTTGAGTTGTTTTATCAAAAATTATCAAATAGTACATATTATACAAATATCATAAAAAATAAATAGACTTTTCATATTCAACTCCATGTATATAGATATTTCACTCTTTTATTAATTTCTTTTATAAAAATAAAATGCATAACTAATTTAATATGATAATTAGTCTCATTCAGACGTTCTTGATTTAACACTATTACATTCAAGTAATAATATTTGCATATACGAAAACATTCTTTTAGATGTGAATTCTTATTAAGCAAAAATACAAATAAATACATGCAATATAAATAATATTGCAATGTGCAAATAATTGTGCAAATAATTGTGCAAAGAATTCTTAGAAGTTTGAGAAATGAATAATTATAAATTAATTGATATGCAAGTCCTCAATTTATCAAAGTCTTTAAAATTCAATTACTTTTACAGTAATACTTTTAGATAAAATTATATATATAGAATATAACAAATAATTTCAGTGAAAAATTAGTTTAAAATATAAATAGTTACTTCCTACAACAACTATATATAAGCTCGAAATTTTATTTTTATAATATTAATTTAAATCATTTTAGTTTTTTATTAATATAACAATGGAGAGCTCGTTTTCAATTATTTGAAATAAATTTGTGGCACCCTAGCCAGGGGTGATTCCTAAACTAAGGTGCCACCAATTAAAACTTAAAATATAACTCAAAAGATAACCATGAAGCCAGAGTTTAACAAAACTCAAAAGATAGCAGCTGAACACTAAAACCCAAAAGATCATTCAAAGTGCACAATATGTACATATCAAAAGTTTTTAGAGCAAACTTAAACATTCACATAACATTCCCAAGTCTAAGCGTCTCGATTAGGTGTAATCTATATATAATTATAGCACATAATCTATTACAAAACATGTCTTTCTTCGGGCAAGCCTCAAGCCCTCAGTCTTCATCCAAACCTACCTGGGAAGAGAATAAAAGATAAAAAAAAAAAAGGGTAAGTCCTTAGGACTTAGTAAGGGAGAAACATGACAATTGTCAAAGAAAAACTGTCGAAGGTGCAGTAATTAATAACAAATTCAACAATGATTAAGACTTCACGACATGAAGCAATGATGTAATACAACACATATGATACAAAATTTAACAAAATGTTGGCAACTCCATCCTTATTGCTCCCAGAATAGAACATAAATGGTAATAAACGGTAACACGAAGTACAATAAACATAACAAATTTCTCTTATTACTCCGTTACCCAAGCACTCAGCTCGGTAGACATATGGCATGGCACGCCGTATTGCAGATCTTTCCACTCATAGACAGCTAAACTCCAACTACCTGCAAGTTAGGATCTTAAGTGAGTACTAGCTAAGAGACCAGCTACCGTCGGCCCATACTGCCCGATCGTCTTTTTGGACCTAATCTCGAGCCCAACCAGACTCATGGCTTCCCATCGGGCAGTAACCTCCTAAGAGCGTCTTCAAGGTGACTTAGCATTATGCCAAGAGATAGTACATATTTCAAAGTAACCGATAAAAAATATATATATGAACAGATCAAAATTGTACAGTCCGTAAAATATTGGCCGGTAGGGCCATATAAACAATATACAGAACGATTTAACCAGTAACATAAAATAGAATTGGTCGGCAAGACCCAAAATGTCAATACGAATAAGGGAAAGCTGGCATGGCAGTGGGGCACATGGGATAGCCAACAAATAATGCAATAAGAGGTTTGGGCACTAGAAAGAACACAATTCAATTGGACAAATAAACGCAGGGAATACATGCATTGAAAACCATTCACTTCCCAGAAGAAAGATAGATTAACCCTTACCTAAGTTCCACAAAAAATGCTACTCCTGCTCTACTATCCTGCATATCCTGGCTGCTCATCACTTATTTCAAAATAACGTGTTTAATGTCAAAATGCTTGTATCAACCTTTAAATAATAATTAAGCTATTTACATCTTAATATTGGTTGTTTTACACTTAATACAATATTTTAAGGCATGGTTCTAAAAATACCGTAAGGTAACATGCTAATTATGCCATTAACACTACGATATTTACGAGGGTCACATTTGCTCTGATTGATAGTCTTTTCCTAAGTCCATAGTTCCTAATTTAACAATCTAAGTCCTATCACGACAATTTAGTCAAAACATAATAATCAATTTAGATTCCTATAATATTTAGTCCTTGCAACATTACACAAAGTCAAGTGTAAAATTTACAGCGGTTAAATCTAGTTAATGAGAATTCAATCTTTAATGATTTGACACCATACATCATTATATACAAAATTAGGATTTTAATCTCCTACTTAACTTAGTCAAAAATTATATATTATTTTACATATCCGGATCCTCCTAATATTATATATATCCATGCATCCCATTGTCTTGGTTCCAAAAATGTTCTTTCCATATCATTTTATAATACAATAATTAGTAAGGTAACAAGAACAATACAAGGCAATTTGTAATAACCCCAATTCCAAATGATTTTTACCAAAGATATTATTTTTTGGAGCTCAATCACCACAAACTAATAGCACACATGTGACCACCGCGACGAGACAAAAATTCTATCTTAGGATCATCGTGCGGCGCCGTTGCTGGAGTTGCTAACTACTACCACCAATCAACGCGTCTCAATGCGTACGGAAGAACACTCATATCAATTTCAACTCCACCATCGAATTGACCGTCAATGAAGTCCTTAACTGCGTTGCTCCGCAACCTCTGCTGTCGTGAGTTTTGCTCAATTCCGCCACTACTGGCGATCAAAACTAGAAATGGAAGGTACCATCTTGCTCTCTGAGCTAAACCCTATAGAACCCACTTTCCAGACTCAAGTTTCCGACACCGAATCGTCGTGCCCCCCACTCACCGCTGCTATTCGATTTCAGCTTCAATTTCTTGGTGGTCCGTCGACTAAATTGGAGTGCATGTGGTTATGTTGTGCTCCTAGTGATGAGAGAAAGCTTGTGGTTGATTTATTTTTGGGAATTGGCCATCGCACGGAGGGGAATCTTTGCAAAAGAAAGAAAGGTTTGCATGCGGGAATTGAAGAAAAGGTGGGGGGGGGGGGATATTTAAAGTGGTCATTTTTGGAATTACAAATTGACCGCTAGAACTTTCTTTTGATTTTTCAATTAAATCCTTCATTTAATGAGTGCTTTAGATTGACCGGTTTGACCAAAAGTAATTTTGATATGACCCCCAAAACTTTCAAATGTCCTACAATTAAGTCCTTTTCTATTTAATTTTGACCCCCAATTTTTTTTTTAAGTTATCATCATAATGATATTTAAAATTTTTACCAATTAAATTTCTTAGGGGTGTTACAAAATTCTTTTATATGGGATGTATATATAGTTGACATAGATGAGTACTTTCAAAAATTTGATAAATGGGCACTTAAATTGCAAGTGATATCAATTTTTATATTTTTCAATATATCGAATTACACTATTTTATAATTATATGGCGTACATTTATTTTAATATTTTTACTTATAATAGTTCATAAAAAAATACTTTTACATGGATTAATGATGTGAGATCAAAAACATTAGACTGAAAGTAAGTATCCATTTAATTTTTTGTAATTTTTATGTTCTAATTATAAAAGAAACTTATGAGAGATTGATATTTTATTTTAAATAGAATATTTAAAATTTACTTATTATTTCATTAATGTACAAAATATATATGTTAATTAATGATTTGAAAATTAATAAAATAACTACATATATATAAATAAAAATAAATAAATTTTACTTATCAGAGTTGTATGAAATAAGAGATATTTTAGCTTATAAAAATTGTATGTTACAAACTGCTTATGGAATTAGTTATCAAATAATTAATAACCTAATGTAAGCTATTTTCATAGATGAAATACAAAAACATTAGATATTTACTGTAACAAGAAATATTTAATATTCTCTCAAATGTCATGAAAAATTGGAATTATAACTTCCACATTATTAACAAATCATACAAAAAAGCTTTATATTATAAAAGAAATTATTTGCTTATTTATCATATCAAAGTATGTAAGTATAAATATATATATAATATTTAAAAAGCGTATTTAGTAAAATATTCTGCACCCTAATTTCATTTTCTTAATTCTTTTATTTATTTATTTAAATTTTATCATTTTATAAATTTTTGTATAATTTATAAACTTAGAGTGACCAATTCTTAATATTCTACAACATATTTAAGTATAAATTATCTTTAAACATTATATTTTTTATTGAAATATTCATATTATTTTATTTAATTAGTAATAGATTTTCTTTCATTAAATACTAAAAATAATTCCAGTTCATATTTTAATCACATAAAGTAAAATAAATATTATTATAAAATAAATTATTTCAATCATAAATTATTTTTGGTGCATCGCACCAGGCACATGTTAGTGTATACACACACACACACACTAATGAAGTAGTACATACACTTTTTAAAAAGAGTTAGATTATACATGTTTATGCATATATATGAGGGAAAAAATAAAACTAATGGACTTATAAAATTATAAATATTCAAAAAATAAAAAATTCTAAAATATTAAACCCAAATAATAAATCTCATCCTATAAATTATTAATTAGAGAAAAAAAAGAGCTTAAAAATAAAAATCAAAATTTGACAATTTAACTGATAACGTGATTGAAAGAATAATGGAAAAGATACTAAATGTAAAATAAATTAAATAAGAATATAAATTAAATGATAGAATTTATCAATGGTTGAAGAGAAAAGTGTAGATAATAAAAATGAAATAAATTATAAAAATATTAAAAACAATGGATATATCTCATGCATCTTGTAAACTTATAAAATCACATGAATTAAAAAAGAATCTAAAAAATAAAAAATTAGATAAATAAAGTGATAGCTTGAATTAAGTAATAAACAAAAGGATATAAAAGGTATAGAATTTTAACAACGAATAAAAGTTAGCTTATAGACTTTATTCATGGTTTGAAGAGAAATTTTATAGGGACTAAAATCCAAAAAGTCTCTTCTGTCATGTAACATAACAGAATTAAACAAATAAAATAAAATCAAAATAGTGAACCAGAAAAAAAAAATCAAGTAAATAATTAATAACTTGAAAATGAAATAATGACATGGGCAAATTAAGAGGTAGGGAAAAACAAATGTCAGAGAATTGAGAATGTTAATAAAATGACTTTCAAAATACTCTCTATATAGTAGTATATATATAAATTAGTTATTAAAGATAAAAAAAATTATAAAAAACTTATCAAACTATAGAGTTTGAATTATGGCTATCAGTGGATCGAATTTTAATTCGAATCCGATATGAATTCGATCTGAATTTTAAGATTTTATTCGATTAAAATATCCGGTGGATCAAATCCGATTATAAATATCCATAATCCGAAATAAGTAGATCGAATATGGAATTAAGCAATTCGATCCGTTAAAATCTGAATCCGAACTTTAATAATTTTTTATTAAATTAATACTCTTTTATATAATATTAATAAAAATAAAATCTATATATTATATTGACATAATATCTATATTAACGTCTAAATTGTCCTATTAATATTGGGTCTTTAGCCTAAAAAGAGGGATACTGATAAAATATCAATTATAATAATGTATAATAGTTCATCTATACTTTAATATAATGTGAAATAGGGATTTAGTATTCAAAAATTTAACTTTTGGACTAATATACAATAAAAAATTGTTAAAAATTCAAATATGACGTAAATTTACTTTATAAATATAACATTTTTATACAATTCAAAAAGAAAAAAAATATTAAATTCGATCAGACTTTTTTTATTGAATTTTGGATATCCATCGGATTCGGATATGGTACTAACTAATAAAGATCCTATAAGACATCGAGTTGGATTCGGATATGATAGATCCGATCTAAATTCAACCCATTGATAGACCTAGTTTGAATGATCAAGGAATCATCTATTATTGATAGTACCGACAAAAAAAATTTGTAGATCGAATCCATTCGTATTCTGGTATTAGAGATAAGAATGATTTGTTTCAATGAAGAAAATGATTTAAAAAATCTAGATATCTTTAAATGGAACAAATAATATCAAACTAATGACCAACAACCTCATTTTTTAATGTAATTAAAAACAAAAAATTCTCAGAATTCAAAATTTGGTCAAAGTTACACAATTGTAGCCCCACACCATCGTGTTATATTTATACTATTATATATAGCACAACGGTGTGGACTCGTAATTGCACAATTTTAGTCAAATTTTGAATTCTCAAATTTTTGAATTTTTTAATTAAATTAAAAAAAATTTCATTGGTTGTTAATTTATTTTTAATTTTTATTTTAATACAACTATCTTATCTGTTATAATTAAAAATTCATGTTGTAATTATTCAGAATTGTAATATTAATTCTCATATTGGGGGATAACTTCAAATATTCATAATGATAGATTTTTCTTTCATCATAAAAGTTCAGAATATCCGTAATCATAGATTTAATATTTTATCTCATCATATAAATTTAATTCATAATGCATTTGGTTATTGTATTTGTATTTTACTATCTTTTTATTGTAGTTCTTTTGATTTCTCTAGATAAAAAGAAAATTTATTTGTGTCCGTTTTATATGCGAATAATGTATCTAGAATAGTGGGACCTTATGAAGTATATCATTTTACTAGGTAGTTGAAATTAATTCAATTTTTCTATCAAATGAATGAAGAAAAAATATTTTTTATATGGAATTTACTTAATTAGATTTAATAAAAATATATAATATTTCAATTGCATAAGTATGCATTTTTTATGTGGAATTTGCTTAATTATACTTGGTATTTAAATTTCAATTTAACTAAATATTTACTTATATTTGTAATACTTTTATAAAAATATTTCATTTCTCTATCATTATATATAAATTATTTATAGTGACATACTTATATATACTTTGAAACTTAAAATTCATTACTAAATAAAATACTCTTTTATTTGATATGCGTATATTCCTGTAACACCCCTAAAATTCGGTATTGCGAAAAATAAGGATTTAGAGTTCAAGAAATTGGTTGGTCGGATTTTAGGGACCAAAAAATAAATAAAAAGGACTTAATTACAAAAAAATGAAAGTTTTGGGGTTAAATTGCAAATAATCAAGACTTGATTTGGACCATTTTTATAAGTTTAGGGGTTTGCATGGAATAAACTTTAGGTCAAAGGGTCAATGTTAGGCACTAACTAAGTTTGAGGCTGAAATAAAAGGTTTGGAAACCTTGGAAGACCTAACTGAAGCCTGGGCCATGCTTTTGGGGGGTGAAACTATAATTTGTGAAAGTTCAATTATATATAGCAAAACAACCCCATGGTTTCTTCATTTCTTCACCATGCACCACCACACCTCCTCTCACCGGCGACCCCTATCCGGAGATGCAAAAGCTATCAAATTTGGTATCATTTCACTCCTTGCTTGACAAGGAACACAACCATACCATTTTCACCTAAAACCACCCAACGAAACGACTGAAATATGCATTGAAAGTCACTGCTGCGGCGAAGCTTGGTGGCGCGGCATCTCTAGCCACGGAAGCTGAAATATGGGGGCGGGTTTTGAAGCTCTCAGCTCAAGGAACATTTTGGTATACTAGGCTTTGCATTTGGAGCACCGGCGGCAGAGGAATTGGAGGAAAATCGACGTGGTGGAAGTGGTGGCGCTGTGGTGTTTTTCAGCTAATTGATGATCAATTCAACAGAGAATTGTAAAATTGACTTGGAGGTTTACTTTGTTGATTTGAAATGATCATTTTGGTGGTGGTTTGGGTCAATTCCGGCGACTGTGTGAGACAGCACTTCGGCGGTGCTCCAGCAGCTCCAAGACAGTTTCTCCAGCTCGTCGTGGTGATTGTAACGGTGGCCTCAGTTCATAATTTTGAGGTCCGATTAAGCGAATTCTTGGGTAAAGATAGGTAGTGAGTTTAGGGTTCTTGTACCATTTTAAATTTGTATGAATTTTGTATTTTGGAAGAAAAGCTAAGAAATGTGTGGCAAGTGGTGATCTTTATATACATGCATGGATCTTGTATGAATTAGTGGATCTGGATCTGTATTGATATATGTTAATTTGAGATTTATTGAGATTGTTAAGTAAGAAATCCTAATTTTATGGATTTGAGACCTAAGTGGAAATAATTGGGCTAATTAAGATACCTGGACCATTTATTTTGATTTGGGATACCAATATAAGGCTAAATATATAATTGAGGACTAGTTTATGCTCTATTATTAGATTTGACATGAAAGCTGGGATTATTTTGGTAATAACGGCCTTATTAGTCATTTTGGGCCAATAGTATCGTTTAAGCCTAAAACTATCTTATTAATCGGTTATTTATTAATATTGGACTATTAAGGGCTTAATTGTGATTTTTAGGATTGAATGTGAAGTTTGACTGTGAAAATATTATTTTGGCTAGGTAACGACGAAGTGGGTCCCATTGACCAGTAAGCTATTGACGGCAATTGTGATTGCATTTTTGAGACTATGGAGGTGGGGATCTAACCTCTCAGGTATTTATTTTGTATGCCCTGTGAGGGTTTGCCAATCTAGCATCGTTTATACCTATATGTTCTTGTGGAAAAACCCTTGTGAGGGTTAATCATGTTTCTGTGTTGTATCTGTTCTTATTCATCGAAATCTGTGAATTGTTTGAGACCTTGTTTGTTATATGTTACTTGTTTCATAAAACTTTGTGAGGGTTTGTTTCAGTGATTCTTGCCTTTGATATTGTTCAGTCCATGGCCTTGTCGGCATACTTGAAATTATTTTGTATTTTAGTTGTTTAGCCTGGTAGGTATACTTGATTTTGAATTTATCCTTAGATACTTATACGAAAAATATATTTGGGCCGAGTGCCAATCCCAACGGAATGCTTGAATTACTAATTCAAACTTGTATCGTTGTATCATTGATAAAACAGTTACTTTGGCTAACTTGGTTTGCGATCTTGACTTTGGGCAGTCGAGGGTTGACTGTGGCCTAAAGCTTGATAGGCGAGGATCGGTCCTACCAATTTGTGTGGTTGTGATCTTGTCTTTGGGAGAGGCTTGATCGGCGAGGATCGGTTCTTACCAATTCATGCTGCAGTAGTTTGGCGAGTTGGCTATCATCGAGGCGATATAAGGGGGTAGGCCGTTTTACGGTCGGATCAAGGTGATATAAGGGGGCAGGCCATTACACAGTCGTATCGTTTATACAAGTGTCGAGGCGACATAAGGGCCAGGCCATTTTACGGTCATATCATTTATACAAGATTGAGGAGATATAAAGGGGTAGGCCATTTATGCTTGTATCGTTTATGCACAATTGGGAAATATAAAGGGGAAGGCCGTTACATGGTCGTACATGTAAAATATGTCTGTACCATTGGTTTTATAAAATGTTCTTGTCTAGTCTGTTTTATAAAACCGATCAAAGTCTTGGATTTTGGAATATGAATATTTATGAAACAATTTGTTCACTGAGTTTCATTAAAACTAATCATGTCTATGAGTTCTGAACTTTTCTATGAAATGTATTTAAACATGAAATGACTCCCGGTATGGGACGACATTGAGTCATCTCATAAAGTGTGGTACAAGAAATACTAGTTTCTGGTTTTAGTTCATAGATTCCATAAACTCTTTCAAATCTTCAAAATTCAATTATTGTAACTTGTATTTTTAGTTATTTGGATTCAAAATGAATGCTCTTCTTATATATGTATATTTTAATCCATTTCGTTTTGATTCTTCCCATACATGTAAATACTTGCCTCACTGAGTCATTCGAACTCACCATTTTCGTATTGCCTATTTTGTTCTTTGACAAATTGAAGAAGTAGATGGCACCCTGAACTTGGGCTACCTTTTGGCATAGTGTAAATATTGTTATCGTGATATCTATAACAATAAGGATGCGAGATGTTATAGTTGTAATGTAAAAGGGGACATAGGTTATAAGTTAGTGTCTTTTCTACTGTAAAGTGTGACAGGTTAGAGTCCTTGTTGAATGATGTATATTTATAAGTTAAATGATGGGCCTTTGAAAAATTGAGACTTGTTATGAGAACTTGGGTTCTGCTTGTCATTTTCAGCATGACTAGCTTTGAATTTAAGTTATGAATAGGTATGTGGAGTTTGAACTTTAGAATTCAATTGGAACTTTTTATACACTTCGCTTTGTTATGGGATTTCTTAAGTTGGAAATTTCGAAGGTGTGTAATTTATAATTGGTTTTGAAAAATTTAGATTGGAGTAGCACCTCGATTCGAAGCAGACATCTCTCGGACGGGGCGCTACAATTCCACATTTTGATAACTCATACTTTGATAATTTAACAATTAAAATAATTATTCATGAGTTGACATGATGAAAAATAATATACACAGTAGACAAATTGAATGTATCTAATAAGTTTATGTTTAAAGTTGCATCATTTAATTAAACAAAAATATTAAGGTAAAAAAAGGTTAGATATTTTACTTTTTAATTTAACTATACATTTTTATTTCAAGAACAATTTAAAATTTATCTAAATAAGGTAGTTGATAATTTAAGTTATGTCGAAACAATGAATTTAATCTTTCATATCAAATAATTTTTTTATATTTCGAAATTATAATCACTTTATTTTTAGTTGAAGTCTACATTCTTGAATTGTATCTATATCTTAATTAAATAATTGTCTCCTTATAACACCTCAAAATTTTAAATATGCATATAATTTGTCAAATAACTTATATTAAATATATATTTTACAAGTGAAAAAATGACTTTACAATCATGATTACTTTTTTTACATACTATAATTCACTTAAAAAACTTTACAACTTACCAATTTCTTATATGAAGAATAATATACCTATTTTGTGGAATCCCAAATCATTATGTTCTTTACAAAGAGTTTAAAATTTAGTAAATGAATAATTTTAATTACATTAGTCGACATGTAAATTCTAAACTTATAAAAGCTTTCAAATTTAATTACTTTTAAGACTATCTCTTATAAACATGCAAAATATTTGTAGATAAAATAATATATCTAGAATATTAACTAATATTCTATTTTGAATTTAAAGTATATTATAAACTAGCATGTGTCCTGTGCTTTGCACGGATTAAGCTAATTATAATCAGAAATATGATTTATATACATTATTTCAGTTTCACGTGAAAGTAAATTCAATTCACGATATATTTTTAAAATACATGGTACAAAATTGAAAATTTTTCTACAAAATAACAATGTATAAATATCAAAGACAATGAAAAGTCATGCTTGTCACAATATCATCACATTTACAAAGGCACAATATAAACATATAAAAATACTTATATTTTTTCATAACAAAAAACAACTCAATAAATTTAAGGCATCTGAAACAAAACAAAATAAAAAAATAATGCTTGAAAAATTAAAAAATAATTAATAATATTAAAAACATAAAAACTTGATGGATAATAGAAAATCAACTCACAAAAAAGGTGAAAATTTTTGTTAAATTATTTTAAAACTAAACATTATATAAAATAAAAATTAATTTACATACACAAGAAAAAAGTTATCATAGAGTATCAAGAGTTGCTAACTTTAGATTTATAAATTATACATGACTTCTTAAAATCGTTAAAATTTTAAAAAAATATTAATAATAAAAAGTTAATAAAAATTAATTTTATATGATATCTAAGCAAACTATTTCTTTCTTTCTTTTTTTTTTTTTTCCGGAAATATAAGAAATCTTTAGTATGATCTTGTATAATAGAATTGATAATCGATTTAGAGCTATAGTTATGAGCGCAGTTGATCTAATGAGATGAATTTTGACAATGCAATGTAGTTGGAGTCTCATGCCGTGGAGGTAATTCTTTACTTAATAGGCAAGAGGATAACATCTATATTGGTGGAACATGTATTTTTGTTATTATAAAATTCATAAATGAAGTAGCTAATAGTAGGGTTACCTATCCTTTTTATAGTGATGAATCTTACATGTATTCTTAACAAATTTGTGCATTTTCGAAGTCTCAAAGGGTCGTAGGACACATAAGAACTCTTAAATGATAATGAAAAGGAATGTACTTTAGTTCTTTTGGATCTCTATGATAATAAATTATATTTGATAATTCAATTTATAATATTAAACATATGAAAAATTGAAATACAATTTGACTGAGATATAAAAATAAGATATGAGCAAACAAATATGAGATTGATGCATGCGTAGAACGTTAGGAGTCGAGGAAACACGAGAGGCCAACCTCTTGCATGAGGCCTTATGTAGGCTTAGTCGATGGCCTCTTGCATTTGAACCTTCAAGTACGAGCCTTCCATTATTGAATTTCCTGATTAGGTCTATAATAGCCCTATAATTATGGATTTAATGTTTCTAATAATTTGGTTTCAAGGACCAATCAAAATATTCTTTACTAATTAATATCATTTTATCTTGATCAAAAGGTATTGCAAAACCAGAACCCGCGCGTGGATAACGCAATAACTCAAAAAGATTGTTTTACAAAAAGTATAAAAATTATCAATCTAATTAATTGATTTATTGGATTACTCTAATAAATATGTTACCGCGGGTTCTTCTTGGACATGAATTAAGGAAGTATTAATTAAACACGTTCGCAGAAAAATTCATTCAGCCATTTTGTGGTGATCATGATTTGAAGAAATATATATTTGTGGGTAGTGCAGGAAGGTTTACGTATTTCGTGGAAACTGTTTGAAACTGAAAACAGTGGTTCAGTCTTGTCTTTAGATTGGACATTTCGAGTTAATTAAGGTTTTTAAGAGGAGATGCATGTCTTTTGAGGGGAAACAATGCTCCTATTAATAACACGAATAGGTTGCACGGACGGGCGAAACATATTCCGTGCAATGAAATTGGAAAAGAAGTAATTAAAAGAAATTCACTTGAAATTGGTGCATGCATGTTGTTGTAATATCCCGTGAACTAAAATTAAAGTAAATCAATTTCTCTTCAGTAATATAAAAAAAATTCAATACTTTTTTTTTTAATTTTTCGCAAATGTATTAAAACTTCATTTTTCATTAATTATCCAAAGCAAGACATATTGGCGTGTAGTTGAAAATCTTTATAAAACTAAAAAGAATATCCCAATCATCGTCTAAAACCCCAAACTTATTTATATTTTGTAAAGTTAAAATTTTGGTTGTGGTTGCTAACATTTTCGTTTTTCATTTTATCATTCTCGAGCGATAAAAATGAGGTTTGTGAAACTACGAGGTAGAAAATTTATTTATGAGTCTGGAATTGATTGTGAAGCAAAAGTATAGTGATTGGAATTGATGTGGCAGGTGAAAATTATGAGATGCTGCTTTGTTCCAAGATTTTTCTGAGTAAAACTTGTGAGATGGAGTTCTGTTGTGAGGTTTTTTATAAGAAAAATTTGTGAGATAGTGAGTGTTTGTGAGATATGAGTTAAAATATTGTGTATGTAATAATTATTATATAAAATTTTACGTGTAAGTATATTTATGTATTAGGAAATTAATCTCATGTAAATAGTTAGGATCCCTTCTTTATTTGGTTTTGATTATGCCCATTTTGTAAGAAACTTTATTTTGCTTAAATCTATCAAGATTTGCTATTCAACCTGTTGTTTACAAATTAAGGAAACTAGTCGCTACTTAAATCATGGGTGATCAAGAATCTTACCTTAAGGTTGGCGTTCTAAGTATGGTAGCATACCGTTGCATTCATTAAGGAAGCTGAATCAGTGCAAGCAAGGAAATTCAACTTAGATCAATAAACTTACTATCAAGTAGGCATTCTCAGTATGGTAACTTACTGTTGCACTAATTCAGGTAGCCGAATCAATACCAGTAAGGAAACTTATCTTTGAAAACTTAATTCCAGCAACAATTAGGGCAGTCCCATCAAGAGAAAGTTCCAACACATTATTCAAACTCTCACAGTATTTAAAGGATGCAAGCCAGACGAAGAAAAGAGCGCTTGAGAGTGATTCTCAATTAGAAGCTTGAATTAAAATAAACTATTATAGCTATCTTTATATTAGACTCTCTCTCAATCTCAGTTATAGGCTAGTTGTGTGCTTATCATTGCATGTGAGGTGTTGAGGAGTCAATCTTTGACTATTTTACTTTTGTACTAATTCTCTTTTTTGAGTAAAATGCAAGTTAAAATCTTAAGTCTTGTGGCTTATGTAGTTGATATAGGCTTACCGAACCACTATAAATTCGTTGTCTCATTTTCTCTATTGCTTATTATTTCTGTTACTGTTGGAACTTTAGTTATATCTAGAACTATATCTAGAAGTTCTAGTTTGTCATTTTCTGAATTATCTAATTATAAGTCAAAAGACTTCTTTGAGTCAATTTCCCTATTGGGCTTTATATTCTTTAATAAACATTCAAATATACGTGTAAATAATTATATTATCAAATTAATTATATTTAAATGTTAAAATGTTACGTGTAAATATAATAATATACTACAAAAATAATTTTGTTTAAATAATAAAACATTCATGTAAATATAATTATATGTTATTAAGATAATTTTGTTTAAGTATTAAAATATTACATGTAAGTATAATTATGTACTATGAAAGTAAATTTGTCTAAATAATAAAACATTACTTGTAAATATAATTATACATTATGACAATATTTCGTTTAAATATTAAAATATTATGTGTAAATATAATTGTATGTTATTAAGATAATTTTGTGTAAATATAAAAAAATTACATGTATATATAATATATATTATGAGTTAATTATGGGTGACAAGCTAAGAGAGAAATTTCAAAGATTTACTTGAGAAGGAGATCCTATTTTCTCAGATAATCAAAAGAAGCCCTCTGCCAAAGTGTCAAGGGTCGCCCTTGGCATTGGCTCTCTTGACCATCTACAGGGCATCCGGGCCGCCCCTCACCAGCCTGCATCAACGAACTTGCACTTTAAGGAGTTCACTTGTTGTGTCCTTAGGTGTAGGCACTTTGTTTTTGTCTATCTCTTGTAAATATATAGCTAGGATGTGATTGTTTTGTTGTAATTTTCAGCTTTTCATATCTAGTGCCGTCATAAGGTTTTTTTTTTTTAGCCTATTATAGGGGGGAACGAAGAGTTGAAGCTGAGTTGTACTGAGCCTTGTTGGAGCTCCCCCCACACCCCCGTGTCTAGCGTTGTTCCAATAATTATTGATATTGTATTGTTGCCGTTATTAATGAAAAAAAAATTCATTTTTATTGGATTGTGCCTCTAAAGTGTTCCATCATGTGCGTGAGTGCCGTTGGGCGTAATTGCGAAGCAACAATCACTGAGCATTCTTTGAGCTGGCAAATGTAGCTAACGTGTGGCAAGCTAATAGCTGCATAATTTACTATTACCTGAGAAGTACCCTATGATAGGTGGTATTAGAGCCTCAGCTCTTGATCCACTAGGTGAATGCGATGGCACTAGAACCTGCAGCTTCCGCAAACATGGCACGATAGGATAATGAAGCCCCAAGATGGGCAAATACAACCAAACAACAATTAGAAGCACTGGAGGACAAGAACTCCAGGTTGCGGTTTGTTGTTGAGACCTTGGAAGAAAAGGTTTAGGGATTGGAGGCAGAGATCACAGATCTCCACTCATAGTTGGGTAAGGGTAGGGATGTTTGCCAAGCCTTAATGTAGGAGCTGAGGGCAAACAACATAGTTGATATAAGATGTGAAATGGAGGCAATGTCGATTGAAATTAGCTTGCTTCAAAGAGCAGTGAGTAATGAACCTGCCATTGCTCCAGACTGAGTTGCTAGGCTTCGGATCCCAGAGCCTAGAGCTTATGGCAGTGCGAGAGATGTAAAGGAGGTCGAGAACTTCCTTTTGGATATAGAACAGTACTTTTTGGCCACTAATATCGAAGACGAGGCTAGAAAGTGGCAATCACTACCATGTACTTGACAGGTGATGTAAAAATATGGTGGTGGACCAAATATGCAGACATCTAGGCACATTGGGTGTGTATGGATACATGGGATCAGCTCCAGGAAACAATCAGGTAACAGTTCTTCCCGGATAATGTCAAGTATAATGCTAGCTGGGCCTTACACGAACTGAAGCATACAACCTCCATTAGGGAGTATGTGAAAGCATTTTCCACACACATGCTAGACATAAGGGACATATCTGAGAAGGATAAGCTTTTCACATTTTTGAAGGGATTGAAACCATGGACGTGTGCTGAGCTACAACCCCAGAGAGTGGCTGATTTGAATACTGCTACGGGAGCTACTAAGTAGTTAATAGATTATGGTTTCAAGCCTCGAAAGGAGAAATAGGCAGCCTCAAACACAAATCAATCAAAAGGGGTTGGGGCAAAATCATTCAAGCCGAGCCAGAGCAAAGGTGGGGGAGAGAGGTAATCCCACATCTAAGGGAGCTTACAGGTGAGTTCCAATAAGATGAAGCATAAGAACAGGCAGGGAGCACCGCAGAAGAACTGTGGCGGATGTTTCCTTTGTAATGGTCCACACCGAATCAAAGATTGTCTAAAGAAGTATTTATAAAATAATTTGGCATGCCTTACAGAAGCAAGGAAGATGCTTAAGCAAGTTGAGACTCGAACTTCTGCTGTTGGTGAGCAAGAGCTAGAGAAGGATGAGGACAACCTTGGGGCCATTTCACAGTAGTGCAATATAATTTCACAGTTGGCAGCTAAAAGAGAGTGCCACCAAAGGCGAGTAAAGTTGCACCAGCCCTAACAGAGAGCCAGCCGCAAGAGGAATCACATCCTTAGAGCTATAGAAAGAGAGGGTTGATGTTCATTGATGTGAAGATCAATGGCAAGCTAGTTTGTGCCATGGTCGACACTGGTGCCACCTACAACTAGCTAGCAAGTGTCGAAGTGCAGAGACTTGGGCTTGCACTGGAGAAAAGGAGTTGGATAAGTGAAAGCTATCAATTCAGCTGCTCAGCCAATTGTAGGGGTGGCTAAATTCTTGCTCATCAAAGTAGGACCATTCAAAGGGAGGACCAACCTTTCAGTAACTATGATGGATGATTTCAAACTTATCCTTGGGCTTGAATTTCTGTGGGACACAATGATAGTGGTCATGCCGTACGTGGATTCATTGATGATGATGGGGAGCAAGTAATGCGTCATTCCCACATTGACCAGGAAGCTAGGAGACAAAAATCTCTCAGCTATTCAGTTTGAGAAGAGTTGCAAATGAAACAAGCCGTCATTCTTGTGCACCATTTGCTTTGAGGAGATAGAGGAAGTATCGGGGCCAATCCCTGGTGTAGTTAAGGAACTCTTGTAGGAGTTTGAGAATGTTATACCAGACACTGCCTAAGAAACTACTGTCGAAGAGAGCAATGGATCACCAGATTGAGTTAGTGCTGGGTACCAAACTTTTTCCCCCGGGCACTCTATTGAGTGTCGCAACCTGAGCTTGAGCAGCTTAGAAAGCACCTGAGGGAGATGTTGGAGAGTAGGATCATAAAGCCCGCCAAGCCACCGTATGGAGCCCCTGTATTATTCCAAAAGAAGTCTGATGGGTCCTTATGGATGTGCTGCGATTATCGAGTGTTGAATAAAATCATTATGAAGAATAAGTATCCTATACCGCTTGTGGCCGATTGCTTTGATCGATTTAGTTCAGGTGAAGTACTTTGCAAAGATTGATATGAGATTGAGTTACTAGCAGGTTTGAATTAAAGAGGGAGATGAGGTAAAGACTACAATGGTCACAAGATATCGAGCATTCGAGTTTCTTGTCATGCCTTTCGGCCTGACCAATGACCCAGCAAACTTCAGCACATTGATGAACTAAGTACTCCATGGTTTTTTGGACAAGTTTGTGGTGGTGTATTTGGATGATATTGTTATGTATAGTGGGACATCGAACATATGGAGCATCTGCGAAAGGTTCTGACCAGACTCCATGAGCATGAATTGTATGCCAAGCTGTCAAAGTGTTCATTTACTCAGGAGAAAATTCATTTCTTGGGTCACATCGTAGAGTGAGGAAGAATCGATATGAACTTGAAAAAAATACAGGTTATTCAAGAGTGGCAGCTTCCCAGGAATATTCACAAGGTGCGATCATTTCTCGGGTTGGTAAACTATTATCATAGATTTATGAAAGACTAGTCTGAATAGTGTCCCAATGCCAAGCATCATTCGAGGGACTGAAGAGAGCTATGGTGTTGATCCTATGTTGGCCCTCTCGAACTTAACGAAGATGTTCAAAGTTGAGATTGATGCTTCAGACTTTGATCTTGGAAGAGTTCTGATTCAGGACGGGCATCCTGTTACTTTTGAGAGCCGCAAATTAAATGAAACAGAGAGGTGCTACTCGGCGCACAAGAAGGAGTTGTTAGCTGTAGTTCACTTCCTCAGACTATGGCGGTACTACTTGTTAGGCTCTTCTTTTGTGGTCATAACAAACAACACTGCAGTTAGTCATTTTATGAGCCAGTCTAAACTGACCAGCAAGCAGGTACAGTAGCAAGAGTTGTTCGTAGAATTTAACTTTTCCTTGGAGTACTATGTCGGTGCGAGCAATCATATGGCAAAAGCCCTGAGCCGAAGGGTGGATCATACTAGGGAAGTGGCTACTTTGTCCTCGAGTGAAGTTACGACTTCTGTTAAGGATCGAATACGAGCGCTCTTACTGAAAGATCTTGCAGTGTAGTATTTGGTTGACCTTGTCGAGAAGGGCAAAGTTTTGGATGGATGGAGGATTCTTGACGACCAAAGAAAACCGCACGTATGTTCCAAAAGATGGGCACTGAGGAAATCATTGATTTCAGAATGCGACGACAGTCTTTGGGCGGGATACCCAGGAGCAGAGTGCACCCATGCCTTAATGCACGTATCTTATTATTGACTGCAGATGCGAGATGATATTAAGACATACTTCCGTGCTTACCTCATGTGCCAACAGGATGAGGTGGACCATAAAAAAAGGTCAGGCTTATTGGAGCCTCTCCCTGTTCCCCAACGACCTTGGGAAAGCATATCGATGGTTTACATCATCGGGTTGCCTAAGGTGGGAGATTTTGGGACAGCTATTGTTGTGGTAGATTAGTTCTCTAAATATGCTATGTTTATTGCAGCCCCTAAACATATTACATTAGAAGGGACGATTTATCTCGTCTTCAAACATATTATCAAGTATTAGGGACTGCCAAAGGATATTGTCAGTGATCGGGATTCTCGGTTTACTGGAAGCTTTTGGACCGAGCTCTTCAAACTCCTTAGATCCAAACTAAATATAAGCTCGAGCTATCATCCATAATCTGACGGCCAGGCAGAGTGCTTCAATTCCATATTGGAGGAATATCTTCAACACTTTGTGAGTGGCTCAAAAGGATTGGGTGAAGCTCTTGGATGTTGCTCAGTTGTGCTTCAATGCCTAAAAGTGTTCTACCACCAACAAAAGTACTTTTGAGATTGTGATTAGGCAGCAACCGCTACTCCATACACTCTGGACTCTCTATAGGGTGTGCGATCTCCTCTCACGTAGAGTTTCTCACAGGAATGGAAACAGAATGTTGATTTAACCTGAAGCTGTCTTAAGAAAGCTCAAAAGCGGATGAAGAAGCATACAGATTAGAATAGCTGCTTCATCAAATTCCAAGTGGGTGATATGGTATTGGTAAAGGTCCTTGATTTGAGACATTTAAAAGCATAAAGGGGGAGAGATCCTTGCCTGATGTAAAAGTATATTAGACCGTTGCCCATTATTAAATGCATTGGAAAAGTAGCCTATAAGGTAGTGTTGCCTAACTAGTAGAAAATCTACAATGTCCTCCACGTGAGCCAACTCAAGCCTTATCATGTAGACCAGGAGGACGTATCTCGCAACAAGCCCAGCAGCTCACAGTTGACGTTGATAAAGAAAGAGAAGAGGGTGGCGAAAGCTATTCAAAATCACTGAGTAATCGACACAAAAAGCATAACCCAGACAGAGTACTTGGTGAAATGGAAGGGATGTAGCAGAAAAGAGAACACTTGGGAGCAGGTGACGGACCTTATAGTGTTCAAATCTCTATTAGAGGCATGTCAGACCTCAGTGGCGATGAGGATGTCACCATCTCAGGTGGGGGAAAATGTCAAGGGTTGCCCTCGCTATAAACTCCTTTGATTGTCTACAGGGCATCAAGGTCGCCCCGTCCGCCACTTACCAGTCTACATCAATGGACTTGCACTTCAAGGAGTTCACCTGCTGTGTCCTTAGGTGTAGGCCCTTTGTTTTAGTCTATCTCTTGTAAATATGTAGCTAGGATGCTACATTTTGTCGTAATTTTTAGCTTTTCAATATCTAGTATTGTCACAAGATTTTTCATTTTTTAACCTATTATAGGGAGGAATGAGGAGTTGAAGCTGAGTTGTAATGAGCCTTGTTGGAGTCTCCCCCAATGTCTAGTGTTGCTCCAACGATTATCGATATTGTACCGTTGTTGTTATTAATGAAACCATGGTTTCTTTTTATTAGATTGTGCCTCTAAAGCGTTCCAGCATGTGTGTGAGTGCCGTTGGGTGCAATTGCGATGCAAGACTCATTGAGCATTCTTTGAGCTTTTGGCGGATGTAGCTAACGTGTTGCAAGCTACTAGCCGCACAGTGCGCTGTTCTACTGTTACCCAAGAAGCGCCCTATGACACAGGGACACCCTCATTTTTCAGAGATGGAGTAAAGAGGAGAGGAATATTTTTGAGGAAAAAAAAAAAGAAAAAACAAAGAGGGGGAGGGGTTTTTTTTGTTTTTGTTTGTAAGTGTAATTTGTGCGATATACCTTTTGAGTACACATCCAAATGCACTTCTATAAGAAAACTTACTCCAAAAGCGTAGTTGTGGGAAATGCTATATACCTTAGGTTCGTTTCTTATCATCTCATTCTTCTCTGCTGCTGGAATCCAAATGACATTCGCAGATGTCTTTATTGATTTTCTTTTTGTTCTCTTTATGTTAAAGTGAAGCAATCAAATATCTTAAAATTCCACATTAGTTGAAGTGGGTTGATTTTGACTTGACGGAAGATTATATATATATATATATATATATTTGAAAATGAGATATTTAATGGAGAACATTATAATGCTGGTATTGCAAGCACAATGACACTAGAAATCATCCACATACTAATGTAGATATAAGCTTGAACTAACATTTTTGTCCTTGTCCTCTTTTATAATATCTTTACACTTTATTAGATTTACATCTTTTTACTATAAATGAGACTCAATTTGGGTCTCAACTTATGATGAAGTCCTTTCAATAGGTATGTGTGAAACCATCCTAGCGGGCCACTAGAACCTGATGTAACAGGACATGTATGTCAATCAATAAGTATAAATACTCCGACCACTAGATGCATGACATATATATATTTTTGTATTATATTTTCTTACTTTATTTCATACCTTTCAGTTTAATTACTGACTTAAATTTTAATTAGAGGATTTTCAATTCATATTTGATTCAAATGAGAAGAAAATTTGAGTTCAATCTGAAAGATACAAATAAAGAAATTGACCCGACAACCAACCCCCCTGAATACTTTTGACTTACCATAACAAAATCAAGCTGATGAAGGATGAAAAGGGCTAGATAAGACAAATCAATTAGTAAAAAAGGAAAATTGAATATGGGCCTTTGAATCAACTATTGTTCTTGAAATTAACTTTTGTAGTCCAATCGAAAACATATATATAAGAAATACTTTTGAAGGTACTAGGTTAGTTAGATCATCTAGTATTTTTTGGATTGGATTGATAAATTTTATGAAGAGGTGTAATAATTCATGAATCACTCATTGAAATCTATATTTAAGCTCACGTAATCAACTTTGAGCCCCATGACTAAAGATCAAATTTGCTCCTCCTTAACTACCAAGTACCATACCAAACACTGGAGATTATCATGATTTATAGTGAGGTTTAATCTATACGCCTTTTCTTTTAAATTTTTTAAATTCTCGGAACTAACATGGTATGGGCATATGTACCTTAGTGAATACGCATACAAATTCTTAACCAAAGGATGGTACATAGAGAAATGTTATCCTTAACTTTATATGGAATTGTGTAAAAAATTGACATGCTTAGCATTGGGAGATTAACGCTAGAAGACATGCAATGTATGTCCTATAGATGATATTCAATAATTATGTGATTATCGAAGTTAGCAAGTAAATTATTAAGATTGGTATCCCTTATTGCCAACCTTGCCATGTGCACCACATGGCTTCCAATTCCTTTTCCCAATATTATCTCCAACCCTATATTTCCCATATAAAAAAACCAACACCAAAGATCAACTAAGAGAAAAATCAAACCTCCCACCACACTTGTCTCTCCAAAAACATTCTAAATCACTATTTAGATGGACCATAACATCACCAAAACAACCAAGACTACAACATGCCTCTTCCTCTTCTTGATTTCCTTGTATGTTTTCCTCTCGTCAGTTGATAGGACCACATCTTCTTCAAGCTATTATGCATCCATCTTGCCTCTTCTTCTGGCCTTTCTCCTTGCCCTCTTGATCATTTTCGTGGTCCGAACAACTATTGTGGCGTGGATAACTATGATGGTGCTCTTGGCATTTGCCGGAAAGCGCCGCCGTGTCTTGGTTAAGGAGGGAAGGAAGATTACATCAGATGTGGCAATGTATTTAGCACAAGTCGTGCTTAAGGAGAGGAGCATTGTGGCCTTTGCATTTGCCACTATTATGAGCCTAATAACAATGGCTTGGCTAAGAATGGCCCATATTAATTAAAGTTTAATGTGATTAGGCCTTTGATTTTGTTCATGTTTTTCGACCTCTTTCTTTCTTTCTTTCTTTCTTTTGTCTTTCTTCTTCTTCTTCTTCTTCTTCTTTTTTCCCTCTCTCTTCTTACTCTTTTTTTCTAGACTGACTAAGATGGAGTATACTTGTGCCTTGTGGAATGTAAAAATTTCTCAAATGTATATTTGTTTTTGTTTCTTTGATTTTTTGGGGCATAGCGTTTTAATTTTAAGCTCAATATCTCATTTTCATTTTCTATTGTAGCAATTGCATTTTAAGGGGAAAAGCTTTTTCTTTCTTTCTTTCTTTTTTTGTTTTGTAATTTCTGGTACGTTCCCTTCTTGTTTATAGTTTGAAAATAATTAGGTTTTTATAAATATATTAACATGTTTAAACTTTGGGGCAGAGGAGAAAATTATAACACATGCTCGTAGTAAGAAAACACACATTCATCTCACTATAAGAAAAGTATGAATTAGTAACAAAATAGTTAATTATAATAGAAAAATTAGTTATTAGACCGTGCGTTGCATCAGATGATAAGTTTAAAATTTTATTTAATTTAATTTTAATTATAGTTTAAACATTACTATTTTGTATAAACATTATAAATATAATACTTAAAAAATTAAAATTTTTATTAAATATAGTATAATTGATGATGTAAATGAGACATAACAATATTTTATATGAATATGATTTATGTGTCATCAAATTAAACCTCATGCATTAATCTATTTCTACATAAAAATTAATGACTAAATGTTAAATTATTTTATAAATTCAATAAACTATTCATAAAATATAATAGAAGATAAAATAAAGAAAATCACTTTAATAATGACTTGGTTTGAAGAAATTAACCTTGAAAAAATGAACTTAGGTAATAAAAGATAAAATATTTTAACTTACCATAGGGACCTCAAATTTCTTTTTCATAAATTATCTTGGTTCATTAGCATGAAGTTTAAAAATTAGAAAAATATATGAGCATTATATGGACATGCATTTTTAAGGGAAAAAAAGGGTAAGTTATGTATATATATATATGCGTGAGTCAAATTTGAGAATGTAAATGACAACTATTAGAAAAAACTATTAGACAATGCATATAGAAAGGAGTACAAAAACTATATATTAAAATAAGAGTTACAAAAATCAATAAAAAAAAATTGTATATGTTAATATATATTGAATATTTATTAAAATTAAATATGAAGTTACAAAAGATGAACTAATATAATCTTTTTACATTAATATTAAAATAAATATTGATAGAATATTACATATGTAGACATAGGTAAAAGGAATAAAATTGACAATATAAGAAGGAGTTACAAATATTATATATTAATAGAGGGAGTTACAAAAATTAATATAGAAATTACATATATATATATATTATATATTGAAATAAAGAAAAGATAAATATGAAAATATATTATAGGGAGTTACATATATTATATATGGAATATATTAACATGACAAATATAAATAAAACTAACTTATCCACATTATTGCCGTATAAGAAATGCACTTAAATTAGGATTGAACATCATTTTACTTTATATATATTATATTGTTATTAGTTATATCTATTAAGTGACAAAAGATTTTATTTTGTCATCTCAATAATTTTCACAAACTAAATAGTGACAAGATTAGTGTTTAAATTGTCACCATTAACAATTAGTGACACCCCTATGGTGACAACTTAGTGACAATAAAAATCTTGTCACAAATTATAGTAACAATTTTTATTGTCACAAACTATAGTGATGACTTTTATTGTCACAAACTATAGTGATGACTTTTATTGTCACTAAGAGAGAGTTTGGGTGAGTTTATAAGCTTCTCAAAACATCTTATAAGATGTTTGAGAGCTTATAAGATGTGTAAAAGTGTTTGGTAATTTTTTTTTTTTAAAAAGAGTTTATAAGGTTTTAAAATAAAATGTCAGAAGTTTATAATTTTTTTTTTAAAAAAGTAAGGATTTCCTAACTTATTTTTAAAATCTTAACAAGTTCTCTCAATTTTCATCACATTAATTACAAAATTGACATTATTAATATCTTATAAGTTTCAAAATCTTATTTTATCCAAATACTTTAAGAACTTATTTTTTTAAAAAGATTTAACATCTTATAAGCTCCAAAAATGTCTTATAACATGTAAAAGATTATAAGACATTTTACATAAATTTAGCCAAACATCCTCTAATTTGTCACCATAAAGGTGTCACTAATTGTTAATGGTGACAACTTAAAATATTGATTACGTTTTTGTCACTATTAAGTTATATTGTAATAAAATAAAAATTATTATCATTAATGACAAAATAAGAACAACTGTAACTTACAAACCAAATACCTTAATTATAGTTTTAGTTTGTCTAACCTGTTGTTTAATTAATATCTAGTTTCATTTAACATCTTCCATATTTCTTCAATTTCCTTACAGACCAATCCACCATCCTTTTTCACATTTTTCCAGCACAAATAATTCAAATAAAATTCTAGAGAATAAATTGTTATTCCAGTGCAGAAAACCCCCAATTGGAATCCCGAATTCCAAGCCTCCATTCGAATCCCAAATTACAGCAGTTTGATGTGTATGCCATGATTGATGTGTGATTTGAGGCTTAATAATAGCCACTATGACGATAGCATATTTTTGTGCTTGTGTAAACGAATATTAAATGAATTGAATATACTATTTTTATATTTATATTTGATTAATTTTTTAAATATTTAGATACGGATATAGATACAGATTCGACATATATTTAAGCATGATATATTCATGCTTAAATATCTATCGAATTCGGATATATTCATATTCAATTATAATTATTTTGATGCATTTATATTTGATAAAATTACCCATATTTGAATTATTATTTTTTATATTCATATTCGATGATAGTTATTTGGATATCTGTAAATGGATATCCAAATATGTGAATTTATTAACCTATAACAAGTACATATTTTTAATTAATAGAAGGACATATGCAATTTCATTATAAAGAAAGCAATATGATAAATAGCATAATTTTCAATTAATAATTAATTATTTTTACTAAGTAATATTAATAATAACATTTAAGTACATGAATTATAAAGTCAATCAACAATAATTATGTCGATCAGTTTCATTCTTCAATTTTTTCTCCATATTACAATAATATTTTTAATTTATTCTTTTTAGATTTATTTTTTCTCTATTATTCTTCTCAATTCTTCAATTATAATATATACATATATAGATCATGAGATTTTTATTGAAAAATATAAATAATATATTATTTAATGAATATATATTTGGGGAGGATATTAAATGATCGGATACATATTTACCATATTCGTATTCATTTATAATCGAATATCTACTAATTAAATTTGGATGATATTCACTTTAAATGAAGGCGAATAAAATTTGTATTAATGAATAAAAATGAAAGCAGTAAATGAACTTTTGAATATCCATTTACAGATGTAATGCTTGTCGCGTTATGAAAACCAAATCCCTGGATAAGTGAACATTTCTTTTCTTCCAAACAGGCCCATTATGAAGCCCATTGCCAAAATGGGGCCTCAGCCTATTGTGTCTTTGCTAAAATTGGCCCAAAAATCCATCCATTCAGAGGGTTATATTCAACTACATTCGAGTTCACTATAAACTGCTCCAGAGTCCCTTAATGAACCTTCAACTGTTATGATAAATCCCACTTTAGATAGACTCTGACGACTTTCGAGCTTTTCTTCGGGAGCAAGAAAAAAGAAAAAATATATAAAAGTTAATAAATAGAAAAAAATAAAAAATTAAAACAAATAAAATAGAAATAAGAAAAGTTTTTTTTTTTTTTTTTGACACAAGAAATAAGAAAAGTTAAAAATTGAGAAATAGGGGTCATACACTCTCTCTCTCTCTCTCTCTCTCTCTAGAAGGACTCTGACGACTTTTGAGCTTTTCTTCGGAAGCAAGAAAAAAGAAAAAAATATATAAAAATTAAATAGAAAAAAATAAAATATTAAAACAAATAAAATAGAAATAAGAAAAGTTAAAAATTGAGAAATAGGGTCACTCTGTCTCTCTCTCTCTCTCTATATGTCTATTTATTTATTTATGAGTTTGGGGATTCACTTCTCAAAAGGGAAAATCGTAGAGGGGAACGCGGCTCACGGCTATGCGTGAATATATGTGAAATTATCTTTCAGATTATGATTTAGTTGACCTAATAGGTGTGAAATTCCTCTTGATTTTTCTGTTTTGCGTCTTCTCCGTCGATTTCTAGTTTTTCCTTTGAGAATTTAGGTTAATTTTTATCGATAGCGTTTTCTTTACCCTTTACCCTTATATTTTGTGTATAATCAACAAAACGACGGCTTAAAAGGGCTTTTGTTTGCGGCTTGCCTGGAACGAGTTTGGATTTGCTGTAGCTATGGAGGCTTCTTCCACTGTTGTTGTCAAGGTTATTTATTTACTTTTATCATATTTTTTCCTGTTATGTTTTCGATTTTTTTATGGCTTCTGCAGTAATACATATAACATAAATATATATTTAATTTGTTGTGTTCTTTTGGGTTTGAGTTTCAGTTGACTGTCATCATACGTTACATCTATTGAGTTATTTATATATTTAATGCTGGAGTTGTTATGATTTTTCAATTTATAATATGTTCGAACTTTTCATGGATGTGATCCTAGTTTTATTTGATGCTGGAGTTGCTATAATATTTTTCAATTTACAGCACGTTTGTTACAAATTATCATGGATGTGATTCTGGTGTCTTGCTTCTGATTGCTCGTGTTAATCTTTACAAATTAATAATCCCATCATAATTGGTATTGCTAACACTTCTGTTATGAGGGCGCGAGAGATAATGGCTTTTAGACTATGATTCCTATTCTATTTATGTACTTGAAACGAAAAAGTAAAGTAGTAAACCACAAGAAACTTATGCAACAATTTTACCCTCTAAATGTTGTGAAAAATGCTGGCACAACTGCAGACATTTTGGCCGGTCTTTTTTAGCTTATGTTATATCATTTCTTGATTCTCACTTATTATCTATCTCTGAGTTCTATTCAGCCTCAGTATTCGAGGAATCTTTTTTCGTCAAATTCATACACAAAATTTCTACAGGTCAAGCATGGGGATGTGCTTAGGCGTTTCAATACCCAGATTGTTGATGAGCAATTGAATCTCAGTATGGATGGACTGAGAAGGAAGATCCTCTCTCTCTTCAGCCTTGCAACTGATACTGAACTGATGCTTACTTATATTGATGAAGATGGTGATGTTGTGGCTCTTGTTGATGATGATGATCTTCATGATGTGGTGAAGCAGGCCCTGAATCCCTTGAGAATCACTGTTAAAGTGAATGCTGAAAAAAATGGAAGTCAATATAACCTTTCAAGTGGAAGTTCGACTCCCCTGAGATCTCCTCGAGTGCAACAGCCATTGCTAAATTTGAACAGTGGTGTCTCTGAAATCCTAAGAAAGGTACCAGAGCCTCTGCACGAAATGCTCGTGAAACTCTCAGTCGATTTGGCATCTAAAGCATCATCCTCTACTCCTGGTATTGCTGAGCTTGTGGACCACTTTTCAAAAGTAGGCTTGTCCTACTTGGGTCAGCTCTCAGAGTCCCAACCTAGAGTAGAGTCTGGCACGCAGGTTGATGTTCCTGAAAGCAGCACAGCTGTAACAGACACCAAAGACTCGAAACTCTGTAAGGTTGACCCTGCCCCCACATTGAAGGTTCTACCAAACGTAAGATCTGAGCTATCTTCCAGAAACAATGAGAGCTTGGAAAAACTTAAACCTCAGGCAACCATGGAAAACAATGAGGTGAAAATTCACAATGTAAATGGAGGAAGTATGGTGGACTCATCTATTGGCTTTAAGGCTGTGTCTGCGGCACTTGACTCTCAGAACATCAATGTTGCCCAGCCTAAGGATGATTCTTCGCTAATTTCGGCATCAGTGCGTTCTAAATCAGGTGTTCATTCCCACAGCGTTGGTAAGAAAGAAAAGCTCCAGAAGATCGTTGAACTTTATTCAAATGGGAAGTCTCATTTGACAGCTCACCTGTCACCTGTTGCACATAATGTTGAGAAGGTTGACGATAAATTCTCTAATCTTCCTTATGTTGCTAATGACATTGCCACTGGAAAGGAGGTTAATCCTGATGAGCCTAGACTTGGATCAAACCTGGCGAATGTCACTGCTTCTGACCCTACAAAGGGAGGCCATGCTGATGACAGTACGAGATCTGTATTAATTGATGGTTTTGGAAAATCTTCTGGCTTAATTGGGGCTCCTAGTCCTGGTAGTTCAAATTTTCCAGGCTCATTTTCTTGTCCAAGTCCCATGTACGAGTGCCCTTTTTCTGGAATAGCTATGGGAAATGTCTCAACTGCTCCACCACCACAACTTGCTCCTGAGGCAGTTCCCTTTAGGAGGAGCTTTAGTCAGAATGATGGTGGGGGGATTATCTTCCATCGTGGGGTTCGGTGCGATGGTTGTGGCATGCATCCTATAACCGGCCCCAGGTTCAAGTCAAAAGTGTAAGAACTAATAGAACTAATTATCTTCTAATGTGTATAATTGTTAAGTGTTAAGTTTACTTCTAAACATTAACTAGCTCACTTTTTCCACCTGCAGAAAGGTGGACTACGATCTGTGCAGCATTTGCTTTGAAGAAATGGGAAATTGTAGTGACTATATCAGAATTGATCGCCCCATGGTTCATCGACACCATGGGTCTTTTAAGGGGTTGCATGAAGCCGTATGTATATGAATCCTTTTCTTAATTCCACAACCCTTCCCCCCCCCCCCCCCCCTCCCTCTTTCTCTTCTTTTTTTTCCTCCTGTTCCTCTCCCTCCTCTCTTTCTGTGTGAGCTTCATTTTAGCAAATCTATTTTCATTGCTTTGGCTAAGCTGTGTTGCCCTCATGTCTTATCCCAATTTCAGAGAGGCGGCCACCAGGGACCAATGTTACCACAGATTTACAGGGGTTGTAAGATTAAACACGGTGCAGCAAAGCTAGACAGTCGTTTCATTCAAGATGTGAATATAATTGATGGTACTGTTATGGCACCTTTGACCCCATTTACCAAGATCTGGCGGATGAGGAACAATGGTACAGTTGTGTGGCCCCAAAAAACCCAACTTGTTTGGATTGGAGGAGATAAATTAAGCAATGCCCTTTCTGTTGAAGTAGAGGTGTGTTATCTTCATTAGGTCATTTTATCTTCTTTTATTTCATTTTTTAGGACTATTCTGCCCGTAGGTATTTTCTGTTCTCCCTTGTTTGATATAATATTCTGCAGTACCTAACATAATTCTCAAATAAAATATTTGATGCAGCCGGTTAAATGGATTTTTGTTTTGCCAGATTCCTGCAGCTGGTTTGCTGATAGATGAGGAGCTTGATGTCGCAGTTGATTTCATTTCTCCAGAGCATCCAGGGCGTTATATCTCTTACTGGAGAATGGCCTCCCCATCTGGCCAAAAGTTTGGGCAGCGTGTTTGGGTTCTCATCCAGGTTGGTCATCATGTCATCATAACTATATATCTTTTGAAGTTATATTGCTATTCTTGATAGGTTGCTTGACTTAGTTGTGTTTTCCTACTCAGGTTGAGGCTTCCTATAAAGAGAGTGTTAGGAACTTGAACCTGAACTTACCTCCTGTAAGTAGCTTCTTAACTGGTCCTGAAATTATTAATGTCTATCCAGAACCAACAGTAAAAGACAGCCATCCCAAGCCTGATAACTCCAAGAAGATGGTGGAATTAGTGCAACCAGTAGTTGACTTGCAGCCAAACACTGAGCAGGAATTGAAATTCCCCATCAATGATAGCTTATTGGTTGGCAACGGAGCATTGAGCTCTTCTTCTGCCTCTCCTTCAGTTTCATATCCCATCATTGATCTATCTGATGTGGCACCACCAGCTTTCTCTTCTGTACCTCCAGCTATGTTTTACCCACTGGGCCCACCAACACATTCTGCAGCAGCTGTTGCAAGTGCTGATCAATTTGCAGTAGACCTCCCGGGAGAGAATCAAGTAGAGGAGAAACAACTTCAGAAACTTGAGGAGATGGGATTCAAACAGGTTGATCTAAACAAGGAGATCTTGAGGATGAATGAGTATGATTTAGAGCAAGCAGTGGATGATCTTTGTGGTTTCCCCGAGTGGGATCCCATCCTTGAGGAGCTCCAGGAGATGGTGAGATAATTTTCTGTTTTTCGGTTCCCTCTTTCTTTACCTTGATTGTTCAATTTGCAACTCTTTATCTATATGGATTTTCTGATGCAGGGTTTTCATGATACAGAAATGAACAAGAAGCTGCTGAAGAAGAATAATGGAAGTATTAAGCGTGTGGTCATGGATCTAATTGCTGGAGAGAAGATATAGTATATAAACATCTTTGTACATGCTATAAATAAATGCCTGGAGTTGAGGAACTTGTTAAGGTTTCCTCCTTTAAGATCTGTGCGTGTGGTGGATTTGGCTTTAGTCTGACTTTTGCTTGTTGAACTTATATACTAGTAATGTTTATTGCCTTCTTATGTCCTATATTTCCAATTTAGTTCGTTAAGTTTAATAATTAAATTTGAATATACTCATTTTATAAGATAAAAAACGCTATTCAGGAATCAGGATTGATTTGATTTAGTTAAAAAGGATAAAACTTGTCAAAAAATGTCAAGCTGTTCGAAGCTAAATATACGTACAGTTTGATTGAAATTCGTTCAACTCTCTCTCTTTGAATTGCCAAACTAGCCTCTATTAGCATGGGAGTTCGCAAGCAATATCAAACTCTGAAATTTTAATTACTGTACCTGCATAAAGCAGGAATTCTGGTAAGAATTTATCCAAACATGTTGGCTTCCAAGAATAAATTAGACTTACGTTTACCAATAATTACCGTTACGCTTATGATCAATTATTCCGAAAAAAGAAAAGCAAATATTTGAAACTGACTTAAAGAGAAGTATCAGATTCATGCAAGACCACATCAATATCTCAAAGGAATATCTTTTCGAAAGCATCCTCTATAAATTTCTTCTGCTCTCATCACATACTTCTGCAGGGCAAAAGGGCTCTAACGAAAAAAATGAGCAGAAGCCACTATGGTAGGAACTCTAAATCCTCCATGGATGAATACCTTGACCGCATCAACAGAATGCAAAGAATGCCTACCATGATCGAAGATTTTCCTCACTTCCCAAATGTCCATGAGGTCCTCAACAATAACGACTACTCCAAGCAGGTGGAGAAACAAGACGATTGTCCCAAAAAGCCGTCCCATATGAACCATCAGAAGCATGAAAAGAAAGTTCACTTTGCTGAGCAAGAAAAGGCCAAGACCATCGATGTGGATGTGGATGTGGATGTGGAAGCCGATGGGTACATCCAGCAGAAGCACAAGAAGTATGAGTTGTGCAAATGGGATACCTTCACAGTGTATTAAGGTTGAATAGTATGTTCTAGTGGCGTCTAAATAATGTTTAAGCTCAATAGATAACTTACCCTGTACTCTTTCGCAAATATAGTTTGCTCCTAAGCATCCTTCTTTCTTTTTTTATGGTTTTATTTCTGTATTGTTACTGAGAATAAGAAAGATACCTATAAGTTTGCCTGCTTTCTCTGCTCGTCTTATGATCAATGAACATGTGAATAACTTAAATATGTGGGATGGTTGTAATGTGGGCTATAGTTGAGGTCCAATTCACCATCCTAATTGGATCCTAGGATTTGTACGGATTGGTTATTTGGGCCCATTCAATTGTTTTTCCATCTTTATAAATACTTTTAAATTTGACATTTTGAGGTACACAATCTTTGCTATTGAAGCACTTCTTTGTATATTATTCTCTCTTATGAATAAGATATTGATTTGAACATTGGAGAGTTTCATAAAAAATTCCAACCACTTGGACTGTATATCAAAGACGTCCGAGTGCCAAAGAAAAGTGAAGTTTTCCGTACTCACATTAGGTTGATTTCAAATTGTTTCAAATCTTAATTAGCAGTTAATACTCTTCCATAATACCAAAACCAAAGTCAAGATATTTAAGGGCCTCTGTTGCTCAGCATGATCGCAAAAGCATCTCATATTTTTCAACTAAGAGAGTGATTGGGTGAAGATCTTATAAAATACTAAATCTTATTTTTAAAATAAGTAAGTAAAGTATATGAATAAAATAAAATTTTGGAGTTTATAAGATGCTAGTAATGACAATTTTGTAAATAAAATAGTTAAAATTAAATGAGCTTGTTGAGATCTCAAAAATAAGTTAAAATCTTCTTACCTTTTTATCTATATCTATACTACATATAAAAGTATGAATGAGTATAGTGGTTTCTTCCCTTTTATGTGAGGACAAAAATACCCCTTCTAATTAAATTATCACATTTACTACACATGGTTTAATGGTAATTACAACCATCAAGTCTTTCATCTTAAATAATGTATATACATCAAATGTATATTATTGTATTTATTGCATTTTTTACAAATTAAATATGTTTTTAATTAGAATTATACAAAATAATAATTACATTAAAATTAATTAATTTTTTTTAACTTAGCAAATGTAATTACATATATTAAAATTACCATGTTTAATACATATAGTTTAATGGTAATTACAACCAAACTAAGTTTATTTTTAATTACACTCACATAAAATAATAACTATAATTAATTGAATCAAATCCTTTCACTCAACAAATGTATGTATATCAAATGTGTACATATTGTATTTATTAAATTTATTCCAAATTAAATGTATTTTTAATTAGACATATAAAAAATAATAATTATATTAAAATTAATCAATCCAAAATTTCCTACTTAGCAAATATAATTACATATATTGAAATTTATCCTTCTACCAACATATTTAGTTGGGCTAATAGAAAATGATTAAATTAAAACAAAGCAATTAAATTATATCCCCATTTAATGAGACTATTACTATCACATCCAATACATATGGTTATATGGTAAACTACGACTAAATTAGATTTACTTTGATTAGATTCATAGAAAATAATAATTAAATTGAAATTAATTAAGAAAAAATCAATTGATGAGGAACAAATAATACTTCATAAATACATTCGTATGGATATTTTTTATGCGCTCTCTCTCAAAAATAAGAAAAGAAATATTTTTTATATATCAAAATATGTGTTCAATTCAAGAATAAATTGAGTTAATTTAATTTTTTATCTTATAATTTATTTGTGTATTTATATATATTTGAAATATATTTTGATTAATTTTTACATATAATGATGTGTACATTTTATTTTCTTGGAACCTAATAGCAAAAAATTGCTTTCATGTTGTATCACAAATTCGAAAAAAATTTCTTAACCCTATTTATTCAAGTTAAAAGAGAAAAAATGAGTCAAAAAAAAAAAAAAGAATATATAGTTGATAGCTCTATTAGGAGCCATGAAAAAGAATGAACTAAAATTTTATTTCTTGAAATAGTATTTTTAAATAAATTATTTTTCAATTAAAATAATAATATGGTGTTACTAACTTTCAATAATTGTTTTTAAAATACAATTGGACAGAAATATATGTAGAATTTATTTTTATCAAATAACCTTTTGAAGGATCAAATTAAACTCTTTATTTGTTTAAATTAAGATCTAAATTTTTCTAAAAGTATGTATTGTTGGATTGATAGTTATGTAATTCAAACTATTAAATTTTAAAAATATTTATTCAATTTTAATAATGACATTAACATGATATAATGAAAGGTTATCTACCACAATATAAAATACAGAATCAATAAATATATTTCACTGAATAAAATATCACATTATCCCATATGTCCCCATCATACCCTACAAACATATAACCCTAGGTGTGAAGTATATACCTCATTAAATACATAGTATCCAATAGTAAAACTTCTTATTTTTTATATTGCTAAATATTAAAGAATTAATAAAATACAAATGTTTATTTCAAACAATGAATTTCATTTAACAATTCAAGTATATATTATATTAATATCCTATTTTTCACACTTTTTTTCTAACGAAAAAAGTTATAAAATAATATAATATCTTTATTTTACACAATGATATTTAAAGGCTTAAAATTGATTAGAATTTAACTTTTTTCATTTTTGGCTTAACTAAGAATGGATGAAAGTGAGAATAGAATCATTATAAATAAATCAAACATATGAGAGATTTTTTTTTTATATTAATTTTAGATAAAAACAAGTGGTTCATTAAAAATCTAAAATTAAATAAGTAATATAAGTTTTATTTATTTATCTAAATTTAGAGAAAATCAATTTATAAATTGCTCTGAATCATCTTAACCATATTTTTAATTTATTTCATAAAATAATAATTGAAATTTATTATTTAAAAAATCAACAAGAACTTTTTAATCAACAAAAAATAGAAATAGAAATTAAATTAACATTATGGAATAACAACCGACTCAATTTAAAAACTTCTTCAAATATCACCTAAAAACAAAAGAATTCAATAGCTGGCTATTATTATCGTTATATTAAAAGATACATACACATCAAGGCTTTTAAATGTTAATTTCTTAAGAAATATTTTGTTTTAGTCATTGTTCAATTTACAGGTGTCCATTGTTCCTTTTTTTCAGTAAAGGATTCTTAAGATGGTAATAAATCGATAAACTTCTGTCTTGATTTAGCTTCATATTTAGTTGATTTAGTAGGATATTGTGATATATATTTAATATCATTGCATATGGCTACGTAGAAAATTTTCACCTATGTTCTTAGATACTTTTCTAATAATATTTTTATAGTATATTTATTTTGACAATAAAGACGAGATTAGATGAAGAGAAAACCTGCCGCACTAAATATTATAAAGAGACATATATATAGATAAAATTAAAAAGACCAAGAAAATGAGAAAGTCAATTAAATTATTGAAGGAGAAAAAATATAAAAATTAATAAGTTGGCACATCTTTTTCAATGTAACTTTGAATGAAAAAGAGTTAATTTATAAATAATTTAAATGTTAATATTTACCAATTTATAACTTCCAAGAGTGTATATAGTTTTTTACTAATCAAATGTTCGTAAATTTTCAATAAATATGTACTCTATGATTTTTCAATAAATATCATATAAGAGGACAAATATTGTCATATGAAAAAATTTAAATTTTAATCTCATTGATTAAGTTTGAGAATTTATAATCTTGTGTGCTTGAAGACTTATGAATTAAGCAAAGTACTTATTCATTGTGATGCCGTAAGATTTAAAAGAGTCTCGCACATTTCATTATAGCAATAGAAACAACTAGACTTGCTTCAGGTTAAATGTCAAATGATATTGCATAAGTTGCTTATTTCTCTATCCAAAGAGGTTATGAAATTTCCAAAAAAATATTTGGGTTTTGAAGTACATATTCTCAGTTACTACATTTGGTGTGAAATTAGATAAAGAACTTGCATCTACAAGAGTGGAATTATACATTTCGAATACAAGGCATGCTATATTATGATTTTTCATGGTTAATTTCCAAACAAAAATAGGCATGGTAACTTTCAGTTGTATTTTACCAAAATAAAAAATGAGCTTAAAAATAGAAAATATTAAAAGAATCAAATTTATCAGAAGCAATTATGAGAAAACTTATAAAATTTATGAAGATAAAGTCATATGCCGAAATCTTTAGAAAGTTAAATGATTATCTTTCAATGAATGATATTCAACTCTATGTCTTAAGAACTATGAAATTAGACTAATTTAATTTTTTAATTCTCCAAATTTTTTATCAAGTTGTTGCAATTTTGGTCAAAAAAAAAAATCATAATATATCAATAGAATAAGTTATTGTTGTCCATGCACATTGAGGTCACAAACATAGAATAATACATTATTATGAATGTTTTGACTACTATAATATCCACTTCTTTTTCCAAGAGGTGATATAGGATGACACCTAAACATTCAACAAAATGGTACCAAAATATCCAATGATGCAATCTAAAAGAATGAAACTATCCAGACGACTCTTAAAAGTAGTGCAGCCATTGTTGGAGAGTAATAAATATGCCTATATCTTATTTTATAGTTTATTTCACTATTTATTAATCTTATATTGAGAAGAGATGCTTGTTTTCTTTTTGCTATTAATATACAAAGTTTAACTAATGCAAAAAAATAAAATAAAATAAAATAAAATAAAATTGTGAAGCCCTTATACAATTAAAAATTTGAAGTATTAAACTCATGTGAATATATATATATATATATTAGTCCTTATTATCAATATTTTAAACATTTTTCATATGAAAATTTTCATATTTGCAAATTATAATTTGTTTATACAAAGATCAAGTTTCTAATATCGATCCTATAGCAATTCCCTTGGGTAAAAAAGTTCTATTGTAGGTTCTTCAACTTAATGACATAAAACTAAAAACTACAAGATTGATTATTATCACCATGATCTATCAAATTCGAGATCCAAATTACAGTGAAGAATGATGGATATCACCCCAAAAGGAGAGACAAGGGCTAGTCAAATTGGAAAAAGAATTGTTCTTCAACATCTTTTGTTGAGATTGAAAAAATGTAAATATTGGCAAAATACTAAGGGACAAACAATGTAGACATTGGAATGTAAGGAAGTTAAAAATATCACAAGTTGCATACACAGTGCAAATCTCATAGAAGAAGAAATAAATTATCTTAGATTGTTCTTAACTATGTTAGAGACCCAACATATTTCACAACTTTAAATAATAATTTAATGTTTATTTTTTATTTGCCTATTCGATAAGCAATTAAATTAGATATATATATATATATAAATAGAGAACAATTTATAGAACAAATAAATATGAAAAGAATTATCAAGTCACGTATATTGCACGTGTGCACTTTTCTAGTTTTTAAAAGAGCTTATAAGCTCATTTTTTCACAAAATTATCAAACACTTTCTATCATATTATAAATTTTTAGATATAATATAAAAGGTTTTGAGGAATTTATAAACTCATCCAAACACCCTCTAATTAATCATAGCGCAGCTCAGATTTATTTTGGATGGAGAAGCGGAGCTTTTTCCAATTAATGATTTGTTTGCCTCATCAATGTATCAATCAAGTCCTTTTTTGCTTTGTCAACTTGTCATGTAGAGCACATTAAACTCAACTAGGATAATCTTCAAGAATCAATGTATCGATCTTTGCCACAAGAGAGAGAAGGTAAAGAATAAGGCTGTGCTTGGTTGCGGAAAATTTTCCCAAATTTGATTTCTTTGAGTTGAAAAATGGAGTGGTGATTTCTTGTGGATAACTTTTTACTCTCCAAAAAATATTCCTCTCCTTCTTATTCCACATTTGAAATTTCTCTCCAAAATGGATTCCTCTCCTCTATTTCAAATTTCGTTGCTTTCTCTCAAAAAATGGATTCTCCTTCCCAAGCAAGCTTTTGAAAATTTTCTCTTGCCTTTTCATCCAGCTATATACATAAGATTTAATTCTACATAATTAATTCCTACTATATAATTATATTTACCCATAATATTTTAATATTTATTTAAAATTATTTTCATAATATATAATTATATTTACATGTAATATTTTTATTTTTAAATAATTTATTTCATAATATAATTATTTACATGTATATATTAACATTTAAATTAAATCATATCATAATATGTAGTTATGATTACACATAATATTTTTATATTAAAATATTATTATTTTCATAATAAAGTTATTTTGATGTATATTTAAACATTTTAAATAAAATTATTTTCATAGTATGTATATATCCATACGTAATATTTTAATATTTCAATAGAATTATTTTTGTAAGAAATAATTATATTTACACGTTTAAATATAATTATTTTGATAATCTAATTATTCACAAGTATATTTTAATATTTCATATTATTATTTTCATAATATATAATTATATTTACACATCATATTTATAATTATTTACATGTATATTTTAATATTTACATAAAATTATTTTCCTAGTACATAATTATATTTGCGCAAAATATTTTATTATTTAAACAAAATTATTTATAATATAATTATTTTCATAATATATAATTATATGTACACATTATACTGTATTATTTAAATAAAATTACTTCATAATACGTATTTATATTTACATGTCAAATTTTTTTATTTAAATAAAATTATTTTTTAGTAATATGCACGTATATTTTAATATTTCATAATATTATTTTCTGCATATATAAGTATATACATATTTATTTCAGTATAAAATTAAAATTTTTAAAATTTCAATTAACTAAATCATTGCATAAATTAATTATTATATTTTAGTATGTGTATTATAAGACATTCTAAAGGATATTTTATTTATTTTATTTTATTCTAATAAAAACCTATATATAAATATTATATAAAAAATATTACATACACAATATTTTAACTAATAACTCACAACCAATCTCCATCTCACAAGTTTTTCTAAAAAAAACCTCACAATCAAATACTATCTCACAACTTTTTCTCACAAAAAATCTCACAATAAATCGCCATCTCATAACTTTCACCTACTGCATCAATTATAATAATTACACTTTCACCTATCACATTAATTGTAATCATTATACTTTTGCCTCACAAATAATCACTCCCTCATAAAAATTTTTCAATCTCATAAACAAAAAAATCTCACTATTTTCTCTAAAAAATGAGAAATGAGAAATGAGAGCACAAGCAATCACAACCTAATCTTTTTAGTCTCATGATAATTTGACTGATATATGATGTTAGAACTCTTTGAGGAAGGAGGTTAAAAATCCGATTTGCCATTTGATAAAGTTATAGTATCCCAACACTTTAAGGTTTGAGTCTTTTTGTTCAAATCAAGTTTGATTCAATGCGAGGATGCATATGATCTACAATTATTGGACCAGATAGGAAGACGTTTTGCCCTATTTTGACTCAACATTCAAGCTAGATAGAAGAAGTCATGCATTCATCAATATTTTATCTTATACCATTTAACTCTTACTATTTAGATATTAGCAGTTTTTTGATGAGGTGACAGTAATTGTGTTTGGTTTAGATTTCGAAATTAATTCATTATGATCGCATTGACATCATTAACATGTGGTACCAATAAAATAGACTATATTCAAAATTACACCCGTTGAATGACCCTAGGTCAATAACTATGGTAACTGGGTTGATTCTCATCTAGGCCTAAAATACAACATCAGCATGATGGTCTGTAAGCCTTGAGGAATTTAGTATCATGTTCTTGTTCATGCTTTTGTTTTTTTTCTTTCATAATTCTTCTTCTTAAGGGGGCTGTCGGCTATGGTCATGTTAATTGCCTTTTTACCTTGAGGTAAATTTGAGCCTCACTTTGGAGTCCTGAAAATGAGGCACAAGATTCTTTGCAGCCAGCCTTTTTGAAATGACTGCTTTTGGTTTCAGTGTTGTGAATCATATCAAGATGAGGAGGGGCTCATGGGATTGGAAAGGGAATCCATAGATATGGAGGGCTGTATTTGTCACTAACTCAACTTATATGGACAGAAGTAAGATAAATAGTGCACACACAAAGCATCGATCCTTATTTAATATTCTACATAGGTGATGTGCCATTAGCTTTCATAAATGCATACATCATCATATCAATGCCATTCCACACTACATGTGAATCTCCTTCCTTATCCACAATCACTAAATAATATTCTAGAGTCTTCCCATCTTTCAATAGCCTTTTTATTTTGGCATATTATGTAACTTTGTGTAAGAAAATAAATATGAAATACTAGAAGAGTGGTTGTACATTATTGTAAAATAAGAAATTTTAATTTGGATCGTATATGGTCAGATCAAAATTAATTACATACGGTAAAATATATTTATCGAGTGGTTAACTCAATAATAATAATAATAGCAGTAATAAGAATAACAATAATATAGTAATGTTAGTTGTATTAAAAATCAAATTTACTTTTGTAAAATATTTTATTATATAGTTAATTTAGTTGAGTTTCGTCTTTTAGATATTTTGATATTTATGTGATCAAGAAAACAAATACTACAAATTCACTAGATTTACAATATTTAAATTATCAAAAAAATTAATAATATCATAAATTAGTTAAAAATTAAGAAAAATTAAAATATCACAACAAGCTGATCATTCAAATATGAATACAAGAAATACATCAAACTTGAAAGTTTGTATTGTGACATACTTCTATTAGCTCAATTAAATCCTGTGCAGCAGAAAGAAGAAATTCACTTCTGACGCTAAAATTGTGTTTGGTTTTTAAATTTAAGGAAATAAAATATTAAAAATATGCTTTCTTCACTTAAAATAATATTGATACTTTTCCTTTCTCTTCTCATTTTTCTTTTCTTTTTTTCTTTTTTTTTTTGACATAATTTGAGATTCAACATAAATTATTTAGTGAAAGAAATGGGGTGAATTGTATTTTACCCCCCTGTGTTAGCCATAAGTTGCAAAAAAAATCCCTATGAAAAAATAATAGGCAATGCATCTCCATGTGATTTTAAAAAAATAGCACATTGCCTCCTCGTCCTTATTTGATGCAATTTAACTCTAACTTTTATATATAAAGACTATATTACCCTTCTCATTTCATCTATTTTCAATTTATTTATTCTTATTCTCTAATTTATTTATTTATTTATTTTTGTATATATTTAAATATAAATATGTAAATATATAAATATATAAAAATTATTTAATAATATTTATGGATATATGTATATTTTTGTATATAAATATACAAAATTTATACATAATACATAATATATTTATGTTTAATATATAGATATATGTGAATTATTTAATAATATTTATGTATATATTTATATTTTTGTATAGAGATATACAAAATTTATATGTTATATATTATATATAAATGTAAACATAAATATATTGATATATTTATAAATATATTTGTGCATAAATATTCATATATTATATTTCATTTTTCTAATTTAGTTATTTTTTATTTTGTATATATTTAATTATAAATATATAAATATATATAAATTATTTAATAATATTTAGGTATATATTTATATTTTTGTATAGAGATTATAAATTTATATACAAAATTTATACACAATATATTATATATTTATGTTTAATATATAAATATATGTGAATTATTTAATAATATTTATGTATATATTTATATTTTTGTATATAGATATACAAAATTTATATGTTATATATTATATATAAATGTAAACATAAATATATTGATATATTTATAAATATATTTATACATAAATATTCATATATTATATTTTTAATTTTTCCAATTTAGTTTTTTTTATTTTGTATATATTTAAATATAAATATATATAAATTATTTAATAATATTTATGTATATATTTATATTTTTGTATAGAGATATACAAAATTTATATGTTATATATTATATATAAATGTAAACATAAATATATTGATATATTTATAAATATATTTATACATAAATATTCATATATTATATTTCATTTCTCTAACTTAGTTATTTTTTATTTTTGTATATATTTAAATATAAATATGTAAATATATAAATATACATAAATTTTTGATAATATTTATGTATATAGATATACAAAATTTATACGTTATATATTATATATAAATGTAAACATAAATATATTTATTCTAATTTATTCTATTTTTTTCACTTATATATATTATATACAAATATATAATATACTATAAGTATAAATATAAAGTATGTAATATAATACATTATAACTACATAATATATTTATATATAAATATAAATATATATATTAATAAAAAAACATAAATATATAAATATATTATATTTACCTACCCCACCCCCACCCCACCTTAGCACCCCCACCCCCGCCTGTCACCCAAACCCCACCCCCACAATTGCCTTTAATGGTTGCCATGGCAGCCATGGTTAAACTGCCATACCTAGCCAGATCTGACCACCGGCCACCATGGCCGGTTGCATCTGGTCATGGTGGCCGGTGGTATTCAATTTTTTTTTTTTAAAGTTATATACATATATATGTAAAAAACAGCAGCCATGGCCGGCCGTTTTCCCCCTGCAAGGGGCGGCCGCCGCTCGAGAGGTGGGGGATGGTGGGTTGAGGACGGTGGGTAATGGCCAGCCATGGCCTCGTTTTTCAAATTTTTTTTTTTTTTTTATTTAGGCGGCCATGGATGTTGCCTTTGCGGCAGTGGCCTCCATGGCCGCCTGCAAAACCAGAGGCAGCATGCAAATGTGGCCACCATAGCCTCTGGTTTTGCAGGCGGCCATGGAGGCCGCCGCCGCAAAGGAAGCATCCATGGTCGCCTGCAAACGCGGCCATGGCAGCCATGCCGTTGCTTGAAGGAGGCGGCAGCCATGGCAGCGTTCGCCGCGCGGCCATGGCTGCCGCTGGTATGGTGGGGGAGGGTTGGGTGGGTTGCTGGGGTTGGGTAGTGGGTTTATATATATATATAAATATGTATATATAATACATATATATATTTTATATATAAATATGTATATGTAGGTATATATAAATATATTTTTATATTATATATATATAATTTTTAGATAAAAGTAATCTGAACCGTCAATTTTTTTAAATAAATTCAACAGTTGATATTAAGGGGCAAAATTAACATTTCATCACCAAAAACCCTAGAACCACCTCACCTGTGGCGCGTGATTTACACTGTCAGTCGAAGGGGGTAATTTGCTATTTTTTTAAAATCACAAGAAGGTGCATTGCCTATTATTTTTTCATATAAGATTTTTTTGTTATTTATGACTAACACATGGGGTAAAATGCAATTCACCCGAAAGAAATGGGAGCCAAACTTGAATGAATTTCTTGCACTAATTGCCATATGTCAGACATCCATTTGGAAGCCTTTGTCAGAAAAGCTTTTCACAGTGTCACTGTACACCAAGATATATGTATATGATGCCTCAGAACATCATTATTCAGTAGAAAATCACAAAACAGCATTTTATAATCTGCAGAAGAACATCCTAAAAATCCATGATATAGAATCTTAAACTTTTTCTGATAACCAAAAAAAAAAAAAAAAAAAAAAAAAAAAAAACTGTAGTTCTTTTTTCGGATTTGAGTGTGGGCTGAAATCACTTTTTCTTTCCATTTTTTTACCCTTGGAAAATGGATGTGGATTTCTGGGCTGCTAGAGTTTACTCAGATAAGGACCTTCCTGCTTTCCCATCTGCTAGACTTGGCAATTCTGGTAATTATATTCTCACCATGTTTGGTTTTCTTGGAAGAGTTTAAATTCTTTCGAGTATTTGTGGGATTTTCATATTAATCGATGAGCTAGTTTGTATGATACTCTTCTCTTATTTCAGAAAGCGTGCCCCTATTTGTTCAAATTTCTGTTTCTTTTTCTTGACATTGCTGGTGCTAGGTTTTCGGCTCATAATTCTTGTGAGGTCCATAACAACGAAGTACATTGCTGTTATGAGTTGCATTTAAGACTGTTATGAGTTGCATTTAAGATGGGACTGTAGATACTTTTGAATTACCCTAGTAATTTGCCAGAACTCTTTCTGATTTGGTCATCTGCTTCTCGCCCGGACATTGAAGAATATTCAGCATTGGCTCAATAGTCTTGATGTTGATCCTTACGGGCCTCCTAAATCCTCTCTTTGCCTATTTCTTTTTCGGAAGGGAAAACATGAATGTTATTTGCTCTCTCAACGAGTATTTTTCCATACGGTTTGGTCAAAATGAATTCTTGTTTTGACTAAAAATTTGTGGATGACCTTAACTTTAATTCGGATCAACCAATTCGGAACATTCATCGGCTCTCTTTAATTGGTGTAAGAAGAGGACCCTTGTACCCCAATTTGTCATCTTGTTAAACTCTCATCTTTAGATGGAGAGTAGAATGCTCTGCCTTATGCTGTCCATTGTTATTTATGTGCTTAAGATTTGAATACTGATGATGGCACTTTGATTCATAAATAGGTAATCATGTAGTGGTGGAAGATGAAGGGTATGATGAAGTAAGAGCTTGGTTTCCTTGCCCTTTTTGTTATGTGGAAATTGAAGTTCCAATGCTTTGTGCCCATCTGCAAGAAGACCACTGCTTTGACTTGAAAAATGCAGTAAATGAAATGCATATGCTGATGTCCTATTCTTGTTTCCTTATAAACTCCAATGTATATCCTCTGGTCTCTTGTCTTGACAAGAACCTAAAGGTTACTGTTGTCTGCCTTTCTCCCTAGTTACCAGAATGTGGAAATAAACATATGTTAGAGATTTACAAATGTTTTTGAGTGTATTGCTTGTTCTTCACGATGATCATTCATATGAATAACTACTCCTCACACATTCATTCAGCAATTTAAAACTGCCATACTTTGTTTTTTACTGTGTTTGAGTAGGTGAGATTTATTTTCTTGGCAGGTGGGGGATGGGGGCGGAGGAACAATTTTGACCCTCTGTTCCACTATGTGCTTCATCTACTGCAACGGTTACATGCTTAGTGCACTTGAACTTTTTATAAGGAAATTTTTAGTACAATTGGCGTTTATTTATGATGTGATAGGAGAGAAAAATAGAGGATCTAAACAGGTTGGAGGAATGCTGCAAGATCACATAGATTTTTCTTGTATGTAATTTGATGGTTTTGACGTCTCTCTTGATATGTTCTATTCCAGGTATGCCCCATTTGTGCTGCAAATTTGGGGAAAGATGCTATTGGACATTTCACACTGCAGCATGCACATTCAATCAAGGTATATCTATTGCCATATCTAACAACGAGATGAAAACAATATTTAGTAAGTATTTCCCACTTCCTTTTTTGTCTTTTTTTCTGATTTTATCAGAGGAGGAAGAATTCTAAAAAGTCTGGCTTTTCGAGTAATGTATCTACAAATATCGTCAAGGACTTGCGGGAGCTAAGTTCAGTTCTTGGTACAAATTCACTCTTATGTCCGAGCAGTAGGAGTGAACCTGCTCCAGATCCGCTCCTTTCGCCATTCTTCTGCACTGGTCCTAATGACAGCCAGAAAGACATAATATCCCCTTGTGTTGCCGCAACAAGTGATACAGATAGGTAATTTCTTTCCCTTTAATGGTTCTAAGTTGGCATGTTTAGCAGTAAGATTTTTATTATGGATGAGATATAAAGCTCTTCTTCCAAAATGAGTTACTTCAGCAAATGGGCACAATTATATCCAACAGAAAAAGTAGGTATTTCATTTATTTCACAGAAAGGATGACCCAGCATTTTGTTTTTGTAGCAGAAAACCATCACCGTCAGGTGAAATTGAAGGGGAAGACTATGAGGAACGGAAACAGAGAGCTGACTTCCTACAGGGACTGCTTGTTTCAACCATCTTCTTGGAGTTGTAGATCAGCTCCTCTTTGGAAGTGTCATTTCAGATGCGCATACACCAGGTTTTTATTACTGGTGCATGCATGGTTTCAAGAATTATTGGAAGCTTATTAGTGAAGTTGGCCGACAGAATGTCTGAAGACATCAAATTGGGAATAAAAATTTGGGTACGATATCTTATGAAAGGATATATTTGTAAATTGCTATATTTGTTATGAATATGACACTATATGAGAATGCATGAACTGTTGTTGAGTACTTTTAACTCATTATCATCAGCTATATTTTACAATGAATTTAAATTCAAGAACTTTATGTTGCAGTTTGAATTGGGGCTTCAAATTTCATGTGTATGTTTGGATTGAGGCTCCAGGTTGCAGGTTGGTGGTTGGTGGTTGGTGGTTGGTGGTTGGTACTTGGTAGTGCAATTCCAATCTAGAGTATATTTATATCCACAGATTAAATAAATATCAGCCTGAGTATGTTTCCATCCATCAATTATCAAAAAGAGAAAACCTTTCATTTGGATAATTTCCCCATCTTCCGAGAAAGGAGAATAGGAACGAAATGCATTCGAAAGATTAGAATTGCAGAAAATTCAAGATTGTTGCAAAAAAAAAATAGAATTTTGAAACCTCCTCAATCAGGAAACTTCCACATTCTTGTTTCACAGCAATCATCTGCAAGTAATCCATTTCACGACAAGTAGTTTGTGATAGCTATCACATAGATGCAAATAGATGTGCACTCAATAATATCCAGACATGCTAAATTATCCTAGCAAGGGATAACTGGCATGAACTACTGAGCCACAGATACGTAAAGAGCATGTTATGTAACTGGTGCTGGGGCCGGGGAGCAAACTCATAAATCACTAGATTTATGTTGAAAACAAAGCAAATTGAACTGATAAAGAAAACCTTTCACTTTGAACTCCACACAACATTGTATTGCTCTAATACACAGTCCATAATCCATATCCGATACAGTCGGATAGATAAATTGCAGCAACACAAGATCACAGTATGATATTTGTTTTATATACAAGCAAAAGAATATAACACATATTTGGCCAATGATGCCATGTTCCCAAACAATATCACCAGAAAGATGCTCCATGCTAATGGATAATCTAGATTTAGTGTTAAACATATTGAACTTTCACTTTTGAATCAAGTTCGTCTCAAAAAATCCATGATTCAAACTGACCGACATTGGAGGTCATCCATTCCAACTATATAGAGATGAAGGTTGTATTAAAAAGAAAGGGTTAACCACTAAAGGAGTCATCAAATGAAGATGAATATTTCCAATACATTCAGACAATGAAACATAACCAAATTCGAGATATATCATTCCAAAGCGAGGAATTCCTCCCACCTGATGCTACAGTTGCTCAAGTTTATTCAAAGACAAAAATTAATTGCTAAAAAATATTCAAACTTTAGATCTCAACAAAATTTACTACCAGAAAAGAAAGAAAGGGAGAAAAAAAAAAAAAAAAAAAAAAAAGGGATTAAGTCTACTTATGCACAGGTTTACCAAAAGCGCTTCAGCCTTAAATTCTAAGAGAAATAGCAATCTAATTTAGACAACATTAGCAAACTGCAGCAGTCATATCTCATCTCTTCCAATAAATAAGGGAGCGTTAAATTGCTCTAAGAACAAGAGAAGCAATTAAAAAATAAATTGAAGTTTTCATTGGATTATTACAACAATATCCTTAAGCTAAACCGATACACTAATGCATTAAAAAAGTAACCTCAAAAAGACCTCCGTGATATATGACAATTAGGAGATCTTGCAGCCACAGCCATAACCAAATTTGCAAAATCAGGCATACACTCCAAAGTGAAGCTTAAGCAAGGTCATTTTTAAGCCTCTTTACTCAATAATGGATTGAATGACACCAGCACCTACAGTCTTCCCACCCTCTCTGATAGCAAATCTCATCCCCTGCTCACAAGCAATTGGCATAATAAGCTCAACCTCCATTTTCACACGATCACCGGGCATGACCATCTTTGATTCCTCATCCTTATCATTCATGATGGTATTCACCTTGCCTGTCACATCAGTAGTCCTCATGTAAAACTGAGGCCTGTAACCCGCAAAGAATGGGGAATGCCTTCCACCCTCCTCCTTTTTCAACACATAAACGATAGCCATAAACTTCTTGTGAGGGGTGATGGTCCCAGGCTTGGCCAACACCATCCCTCTCTGAATATCAGCCTTCTGAACACCTCTCAACAACAACCCCACATTGTCTCCCGCCATCGCCTCATCCAATATCTTCTGAAACATCTCCACTCCAGTAACGGTGGTATTCCTTGTATCCTTCAACCCCACAATATCCACTGTCTCACCAATCCTAATAGTCCCTCTCTCCACTCTCCCGGTAGCTACTGTTCCTCTACCGGTAATTGAAAAAACGTCTTCAACAGCCATCAAGAATGGCAAATCAGTTTGTCTCTGAGGAATAGGAATGTAATTATCCACCTCATCCATCAACTGATAAATTTTATCGACCCACTCATTCTCCCCTCTCTTAATTCCAGGATTCGCCATCAAAGCCTCTAAAGCAAGTAAAGCAGAACCAGACACAATTGGAATATCATCACCAGGAAATTCATAAGAGGAAAGCAATTCCCTTACCTCCAATTCCACCAACTGAAGCAACTCCTCATCATCAACCTGATCTTGTTTATTCAAGAAGACCACCATATTCGGAACTCCAACTTGTTTAGCCAACAAAATGTGTTCTTTTGTCTGCGGCATCGGCCCATCAGCCCCAGACACCACCAAAATTGCCCCATCCATCTGGGCAGCACCAGTAATCATATTCTTGACATAATCAGCGTGACCGGGGCAGTCAACGTGAGCGTAATGCCGATTCTCTGTTTCGTACTCAACCGTAGCAGTATTAATTGTGATACCACGAGCTCTCTCTTCAGGGGCAGCATCAATTTCATCATATTTCTTTGGGGCCGAGTTCCCGAGCGACGCTAAGGCCATGGTGAGAGCAGCGGTAAGCGTGGTTTTTCCATGGTCCACGTGGCCGATGGTGCCGATGTTGACATGGGGTTTCTTGCGCTCGAATTTGCCGCGGGCGGCGCTGACGGAGAAGCGGCGGAGGGAGCCGGGTGCGCTGGTGGTGGAATGCAGGAAAAGTGTAGTGGATGAGGGAGTGAAGGAAGAAGAGAGAATAATTTTCGAGGGTTTCGAAGAACTGGGGTTTGGGAGAGACGGCGTGGATTGGTATGTGAGTTTTGCGACAGCTGTAGCGGTAGCGGTGGCGGTGGCGGCGATTGACGCCATGACGAAGATAGCGGTGGTTTTGAGAGAGAGAGAGAGAGAGAGAGAGAGAGAGAGAGGAAAATGGGGATGAAGTTAGGAGATACAGAGAAGAGTGTTATCTGTGGGAAGAAAGAGGACCTCCCGCTGTCGTTCTATCCGTTTCTACCAGCTCCCGCATGTCACAATTGTGTTTGGGGTGTGGGTAGACCGTAGACATAAAAATGGGGTTATTAGATTATTTGATTTTGATGAAATATTGATTTTAGACAATTTCAATTTTTTTAATTATAAAAAGATATGTTATTTAGTTGGTGAACATTAAATACAAAATTTATAATTTTTAAATATTCTAATTTCCTTAAGTTACGTATCCTAAAATATAGTTTATTTGATGAAAATAAGTAATTTTGATTAGAACATGTTAATTAATTATACTATTATATATATTCACACTTATTTAAGGGAGTTGATAATTGCATTCCACAAATTAATAAAGATGCTGTATTTTTATTTGGGTTAAATATACTTTACCTCCTTAAACTATTATAGAAGTCACAAACTATTCCCAAACTATTAAATATAACAAAAATTCTCTAATTTTAACAATAATTATATTTGCCATTAGAAGGTGCTGATATAACATCTTCTTGCCATTCCAAAGGTTTTATAGTATTTGCTTTTCAGATGAGACAAAATTGCCCATCAACATTTTATTAGGGGGATAAATGAATATTAAACGAATCGAATATAATAGATTTAAAAAAGAATTGACTGCTTTGATTGACAGTGGAGCAGATTTGAATTGTATTCAAGAAGGAATAATTCTTACCAGGTATTTTCATAAAACTACTCATACTCTAAGTTCTGCTAATGGTCATAAACTTGATATTCAATACAAATTACCTAAAGCATATATTTGCAAAAATAATACTTGTATTCCTACAAGTTTTTTACTCATAAAAAATATTACTAACCAAATTATACTTGGTACTCCTTTTTTAAAGAAAATATTTCCTTAAAAAATATTGATGAAAAAGGTTTTAAAGGAACTTTTGAAGGAAAAGAAATTTCTTTTCAATTTATAACTGAACCTTTTACTAGAGTTCTTCATCAAATTCAAGATTTACTTATAGCAAAAAATCTTCAAATAAATTTTCTTAAAGAAGAAATAAATATTTTAACAATTGAAGAAAAACTTCAAAATCCTAAATTACAGGATAAAATTAAATTAATTGTTTCTAAATTTTCTTTAGAAATTTGTAATGATCATCCAAATGCTTTTTGGGATAGAAAAAAACATATTGTTGATCTTCCATATGAAGATGATTTTGAGGAAAAGAAAATTCCTACTAAAGCTAGACCATGTCAAATGAATTATGAATACTTAGAATTATGTAAAAAAGAAATTCAATCTCTTTTACAAAAGGATTTAATAAAACATTCCAAGTCTCCTTGGTCTTGTACAGCTTTTTATGTTAATAAACACTCTGAACAAGAAAGGGGGAATACCTCGACTTGTTATAAATTATAAACCTCTTAATAAAGTTTTAAAATGGATTAGATATCCTATTCCTAGTAAAAAGAATTTATTAGATAGACTTTATGAAGCTATTATATTTTCAAATTTTGATTTGAAATTAGGATATTGGCAAATTTAGATTGCTGAAAAAGATAGGTATAAAACCGCTTTTAATGTTCCAATAGGACAATATGAATTGAATGTTATGCCATTCGGTCTGAAGAATGCTCCTTCAGAATTCCAAAAAATTATGAATGATATTTTTATACCTCATAGTTCATTCATTATAGTTTATATTGATTATATCTTAGTTTTTTCTAAAACTATTGAAATGCATTTTAAACATCTTGATATTTTCAAGAAAAATGTTACTCAAAATGGTTTAGTTATATCTAAATCTAAAATGAACATTTTTCAAACAAAAGTTAGATTTCTTGGTCATAATATAGAAATAGGAAAGATTATTCCTATTAATAGAAGTATAGAGTTTGCTTCTAAATTTCATAATAAAATAACTGATAAAACTCAATTACAAAGATTTTTAGGAAGCTTAAATTATATTTCGGCTTATTATAAAAACTTAGCAGAAGATACTGCTATTTTGTATGATAGATTAAAAAAGGACCCAAAACCTTAGTCTGAACAACATACTGAAGTTGTTAAAAGAATAAAACAAAAGGTAAATAGTCTTCCTTGCCTAATGCTTGCTAATCCAAATTGGATAAAAATTATAGAAACTGATACTTCTGATATTGGTTATGGAGGTATTTTAAAACAAATACATCCAGATACTAAACAAGAATATCTTGTTAGATTTTATTCTGGAGAATGGAATAATAGTCAAAAGAATTATGCTACTATTGCTAAAGAAATTCTAGCAATTGTTAAATGTGTTTTGAAATTTCAAGATAATTTATATAATCAGAAATTTATTGTCAAAACAGATTGCCAATCTGCAAAATACATGTTTAATAAAAGATTTTAAACATGATGTTTCTAAGCAAATGTTTGCTAGATGGCAAGCTCATTTAGTTGCCTTTGATTTTGAAATTCATTATAAAAAAGGCATAGATAATAGTCTGCCTGATTTTCTTTCTCGTGAATTTATACAGGAATGATCCCATGAGGAAGGGGTCAAAACTTCCCCCATAATAGAGGAGGAAGAGGAAAAACCATAATACAACATGGTCATCAAAGGTTAATATCCTCTAATATTGCATCAGCATCAGGAAATATTCCAGATGATCCTATCTTCAAAGAATTTCTTGAATACAAGAAACAAAAGGAAGGTAATATTCCTTCTTATGCTAATATTACTGCTGAAGAAGAAAATGATGATTCTTCTACATATGAAAAGAGTTTGAATAGAGAAGTAATACTTCTCTTGGAAAATAAAGATCTTCAATGGCAAGATGAGCCATGGACTTTAATGCAAAGGTACCTTGATACAGCATCATATGCTGCAGGATCTTATAAACAAAGAATACATTATGAGAATATACTCATAAGTACTAGATCTTATGAAATCAATCATTTTTATCTTGCTAATAGCAAAACTATTTATAATTTTAGCAAAATTATAATTAAGAAGATTACATCTTCTGAAGAATGGGGAATTAGTGCCCTAAGAGAAAAAGAAGATTTTAATCAGGAGTTAAAAGCTCCTATTAAATTCAATTATTGGGATTATATTGAGGCATTTAATAAAGCCCTTTTATATGAAAATTCAAAAAGAAAACATTCTTGGTTTATAAAAGTTTGCTCTGAAGTTTATAAACGAGAGCTACCAAATTGGTTTCATGAATGGTGGATTAATTATGGTCCATCAATAAAAATTCTTCCTGAACCTTTTAAAGGTTTATATACTGAATGGGTTGAATGTTCACCTAAACTTATAAATTTGGAATACCAAAATAAATGGATTGAGGGAATTGCCCCCATGTACTTCTTTATTGAATTCTCTATTCCATGGATATGGAAATGCACTCCAGAGGTGGCCTATACTCAGCAAAATATTCCTTGCTTATGGAGAACATTCTTCACCAAATTCTGGAATAAATTGCTTCTGAAAAATAAAGAAACAGGAGTTTTTCATGGACAGGAAACCCTGGATTATATTCAAGAAAAAATTGCAGAATATCAACAGCTAATAAAAGCTAAGCAGCAGAGAGAATCTCCTAGTCCATTCCAACATGTGATGAGAAAAATTCAAATCACAAAAGGAGATATCTCTAGACATGAAATTATTGATTCATATATTGAAGATGAAGAAGGATTTAATAAAAAATTTGGATGCGGAAATGGATAATAAATCCAGTTCATCAATGGCAACTTCATCAAAAGGAGACAATCAATTCAATTGTCTAGCAGGAGAATCTCAGGACCCTGAAGATGGAGAAAATATTTCGATTGAAGAAATTGATAATGTATTTAAGAGTTTAAAAGAAACTCTTAAAAATAATTTGAAAAATTCAGAAGGATCTACTTCAAAACAGGGATCAACAACCAGATAAGGATCATATCAGACAAAGATGAGTCATCAAACAAGAATAGACTTGCCAGCAGAAATTTACTGTCGACTTTTTGACTTTTAAAAGGTCACTTTTGTAATAGTACTATTCGGATGCAAAATTTTCGCAAAAAAGTTTTGTATAGAGTTTGAAGTCCGGCCTTAATTGTCTATATAAATAGGAAAGGCCTCTTTAGTTTTAGGCAGAAGCTTTCCTAGCACCCCCTCTCTCCTCTCATTGTGAACATCTCTCTGTAAATTTTGTCTTTGCTTACTTTTATAATAGAAGACTGAAGTTCTCCCAAGACCTTCAGGTAATTTTTAATTTTTTTTTTTGAATTAATTTTTTAATTTGAAGAATATTAGCCTGAATGGCAGGCTAAATTAATTCTGTGTTGGGCTATACATATTTCTTTACACTAATTAGGCATGATGATTCTCATGCTATGAAGGCTAAGTTTCAGGAAATGTTAAGGAGAATAGGATAATAAGGGGTTTTGGGATCTTAATAGGCAATTTTAATTATGGATCTTGGGGTGTGCCCTGGTTTGCCCGCTGAAGCCGTATGAAAGGCTTTTAGGGCGTTGTTGGGCCTAATCTTGATTTGTAATTAGAACTAGACAATTAGAGATCCTAAGCAAAACACCGCCTTCATGGCTAGTTCTTCCCTGGTTGCCGCTTCTCATGGCTGGCTGGACCTTATGTCCTTGCATCCTTAACAGATATGATGAATATTTATGCAATGATATTTGAATTTGTATCCATCAAATATCAATCGAAATTCGGGTATATTCATATTCAATTATAATATTATTTTTTAAATATTTATATTCGATGATAATTATTTAGATATTCGAAAATGTGAATCCGTTAACCTTTAACAAATGCATATTTTTTAATTAATAGAAGCAACTATATAATATCGTTAAAACAAAAGCAATTAAATAAATAGCACAATTTCTAATTAATAATTGACTATTAATATTAATTAATATTAATGATGACATTTAAGTATATTAATTATCAACCAGTAATAATTTATGTTGATTAACTTCATCCTTCAATTTTTTCTCAATATTACTATAATTTTTTAAGATTATTATTTTTTTCTTCCCAATTCTTCAATTATAATTTAGTGTGTATATATAGATTATGATATTTTTATTGAAAAATATAAATAATATATTAGGTATAATAATATATTATATACAATAATTTTCTGAATATATTTTATTATATTTGATACATGAAAATTGGAGCATATTGTATATGGTAATTTTTTTAAATATTATTTATTAGATGCGAATAATGGACATAATTAAGTCACAAAAAATTAAATATGTAAACAGATATATCCAATGTTATACATTCAAAGCGAATATTAAACAGATCGAATATGTATTTACCATATCCATATCCATTTCAATCGAATATGAATAATATCCGTTTTAAATGAATATGAATAATATTGTGTATGAGTGAATGCAAATGGGAATGGTAAATGAATTATCGAATATCCATTTACAAAGTCCTTAGTATTTATGTGATGTATTTTACAGTCAAATTCCAGCATTTTTCATCCTCAATTTTACACATTTTCTCTTTATGTATATAGTACTTTTGGAATAATTTTAGTTCAAATATTTTTTGGGCTCTCTTTGGTATTGTTTTGGCGTTTTCTAGAAAATTTTTTGAATGTATATGTTTTGAGAGTTAAAATTGGGGAATGTATCAATTATTTATTTTTATTTTGAGAAAATAATAAAATAGTTTGTGGATGAAATTGTTTGTTTGAAAATATTTTTGGAAAAAATAAATTTTACTGTAGATGTTAAATCAACCATTTTTTATTTGGTTTGTAGGGTAAAATTATTTTTTTATATAATTTATTTATATAACATAGTTGGATGATTGGTATATATGTACATATATATTTGTAATGGCTGGTATATGATTGTAAGAAAATAATGTGTAAATAATTTAATTGTTAATCTTATTTGAAATATTTTCTTTTAAATGAACAGTAACACCCCAAATTTTCGTATAATAGACAAAGAAAATAATTAAAGATTAAATAGAATGAATATTGACCAATAAATGATAAACTATAAAACAAAATGGTCTTAATTTAAAATATATTATGATAACTAGAGACTGAGCATGATTATTCAAAATCAAATGATCGAATTGAAAACATGTAGAAGATAAAATTATTTAAAATACATTAGAATAATTTTTTTATTTTTTATTAATTTCTAGCCATCTTTTAAATCATTCTAACTTTCAATAACTAATATAAAATTTTGACGCACCCGCCATTGCTTACACTTAAAAATTATTATTTATGTGTGTGAGGATCGTGTGCTACGATCGCTAGTAATCTCATATTAAAACATCTAAATGATTTGTTAAATAAATAGATATAAACTTAATGAATATTAATTAATATAATACTAAATAGATTATTCATTTATAAACCAATTATATGTACATTTATAATTAAAATTATTTTAAATATATTATTTATCAAATAAATTTCATGACTATTAAATGATTTTTTTGTATTATAAAAATATATTAATTTATAGAATAATTTTTTGAACAAAAAAGTTAATTTTTATTATTATAATATTTCTTTATAAGAAAAATGATTTTAAATTTTTTTTAAAGTGCCTAATTATTTATTCAATATTTTTCAAAAATTAATTTTTTATTTATAATTTATTAATGCATATTTATAGTTGGATGATTGATGTATTTATATATACATTTAAAATGATAATTGGTATATGATTGTAAGGAATTGATGCGTAAATAATTTAATTGATCAATATTTTTAAAAATTATCATTAAAATAAAAATATATGATTTAATTTTGAAAAAAAATTTATTAAAAGAACTTATGAGGTTAAAAATAATGTATGAAATAATTATTGTAATAAAATGTAACAACCCGAATTTTAGGTTGTAAATTTAAATTTCTTGTTTCAACAAAAATAATAAGAATTCACTAAATTGGGTTCGATTAATTTCGATTTAAAATTGAATCGAGGATCACTGGTAATTATTAATAGATGAGGGATTTAATTGGAAATAAAAGATGGTCTTGATTGTTTAAAATTATAAAATTTAGGAGGTCAATATGGAGAAGTTAAAAAAGTTCAAGGACTTCAAAAATAAATAAATAAGGACTTGATTGACTAGAATTAAGAATGTTAGGAGGTAATGTGAAAAACAAAAACTTTAAAGGACTGAAATAAAAGTCCTGGGGCCGAATTGAAAGGCGGTTCAGACTTTTGGGCTTAATTGAAGGCGGTCTGAAATCTTTGGGGCGAAAATGAAGAAGCTAAGAAATACATTATATATATATACATAGGGTTAAGGATAGAAATTCATTTAATTCTCAAAAATGACCCAAACCTTACTCAACCTTCAACCACGGGTGAATGGTTGGAAAACACCAAACCAACCTCACAAAAAGCTTCCCCTCAGCTCAGGGATCAAAACCGTACCAAGAACACCCAAAACCATTGGTCGTGAACTCATGGGCATCATGGCGATACCTTCAATTTGGAGTTTCAACGGCTGGTGGTAGAGGAATTGAAGTGGTGGCACGACGGCGGTGGGTTAGGGTTTCACGGCTGTTTTCAGCCAATTCGCCGGCAAAGAAGAGACAAAATTAGAAATTGATTGGGGCGTTCTATTGGGCTCGATGAGGAGCACTTGTGGGTGATGGCGACCTCTACCTCCGATGATGGAGCACGGCGGCGGCAAACTGACAGATGACTCAAAATGTGATTTTGAGTCTGCCTGGGCTGTTCTTGGCTTGAGATTGAATCTTGATTCAATCCAATTGGGAAGCCAGGACCTGAGCGACCATACAACTATGAATTTCTCTATGTTTGCCAGGTGAGTTTATACTCAATAGTATGAGAATTCTTTGCTAAGGAAAGAATATATATACTTTGTTAATATATCCTTGTCGCTTGATTCTTTCTTTTCAATCTACATGTTGAGAAATCTACCACACATCGCCACTTTATGTTGTTTGTGATTCCTATTGAACTTTATTTATATCGTTTTACCTAAAATTGGCGATCGTGTTGGGAATACTGAAAAGGAATTTTGAAATACATGTTCTATTGGTGCCATGGCTATTACCTTGAAATGAACTCGATATAAATTGCTTGATTGCTTGTTTGTCATGGAAAATCGAAATGTTAATTGAAATGCTGTTGGACATGTTACATGACATTCATAAATGTAATTAATACCCTTGGGGTGGGCCTTAGGATCAACTTTGAAACACGACTAGGCAAAACGAACCGACAGTGACTATTTTTTCGGTTGATACCCGTACAAGCTATACATATAATCTTATCTCATAGCTAGCTGGAGGTAGTTGTCTATGAGTGGGATAAAGCATGCAGCTAGCCATGCCTAATGATTGATTGATTGTCTGAGCTGATCACTCGAAAATTGGAAGGATAAGAATTTTCGTGTTTTCAAAAATGGAGTGACAAGGTAGGAGAACTACCACCAACAAGATTGTGAAAATAACTGATATGTTTGATACTTGTGCTTTGAAACTCGAATGTTTGACAAAAATTAAATGATTGTTCAAATGTCATGTCGACCCTTTGTCGTATTTGAGATTTAAATCTCTGCAAATAGGCGGTGAATTTTGTGAAGTCTCATCATTTGTATGGGACGATGGTGAGATGGATCCCTTAAAATTTTGATTGAAATTTCCTCTTATGGTTTCTAGAAATTTTAATGCTTCTACTTTTTCCCTATATAATATTTGAGAAATTGTCATTTTGTTGTTATCTTTCATTCTTTACCCCAGATAAGAACGAGTGATGAAAATAGACTAACCCAGGTGACACATGAGGTAATGACGGTGCTAGAAGTGCTAAGTGTGATTTATGATATTTTGGTTCATATTTGAACCATCAATGGATGTTTCTTGTAAAAATTATATACTTTGAATTTTGAGAAATGTATTTTCTGTTATTCAGAAAGTTTGTGGTATAGAATGGGTAGCACCTTGGACGGGAGTAGGAGTCTCCCGGTGGGGTGCTACATATATGGTATCGGAGCTTGGGTTTGAAAACTTAAGCTACGCTAGGATATGATCCTCGAAATATGAAAGGTTTGATTAGTGGAGAGTAAGCTTGATTCTGAGATTTAAATGAGACATGAAAGTTTTGGTTTGTGGAGATTAAGCATTTCTCTAGAATTTGACTACTGACTAGGACATGAATTTTTGGGATAATGTTTGATCCGAAGGATGTGAAGGGTTATCGTTGGGCGGCCGACCAATGTGTAATCCATCACTCCTAAGGTATCGAGCATATGACTTCTTATATTTGGGAGGAGTATTATTCTTGGGGACTTGTATTGGATAAGAACTTGTTTGAGAACACTCTAATTAGTGTGTGAGTCAATGATCGTTTTAGATAGAGCTGAATTAGATAAGGAGAAGATCTTTAGATCGATATTTTGGACATAAAAGTATCTTGTGACGCAGAAGATATGACTATTTGGGAAGTGGTATGCCTATAACTTGAATCTCCTTGGAATATTGAATGTTGGAATTAATGGATGTTAAGTTTGACGAGAAAATCTGGTTAGGATGTGAACTTTTGGGATATTGCTTGATATCCAAGGAATAAAGGATAGCCATTGGAATGGCCAGCCAATATCTAGTCTGTTACCCTTGAGATGTCAAGCATATGATTTTAGTAACGTATGGTGGAATAATATTCTTGGTATCATATTACAGTGTCGTTGTATTTGTGATAATGGAACTTGAGAAGACAAGGATCCTTTTGGAATAATCTGTATTTTGGGTTCTACATATGGTTGAGGTCCATAGAGTATTGTTGTTTAAAAAAAATAAAAATCAATACTTTAGTAATGGAGTTGATTGGTATAACTACGTCATGTTATTTGAGAGGGAAATAAGGAATATTTCCCATAAGGAAATCTTTTAAGAAAAATATGACTGATATGTGTGTAAGATTATGATTTAAATGTTTGGGGGAAGTTAGCTCATAAATAGTAATAAAGCTCGTTAGTATAAGCACAAGATGACAACAAACAAAATGAGAGAAAATTTGCCTATAAGAATGAGATTGTAAAGAAAACGTTGTGACTTGAGGAGAAGGGGATAACATTTATTAAAGAATGCAGAAGATACCTAGAGTTAGTACTGGAATCTTAAAGGAAATATCAGGTAGGGATATAAAATCTACGAAGAGGGATTTGAAAGGATTAAATGGAAATAACAGGATATAAGGACTGCTGCTAGAACCTTGGTGAAGAGGGTAGTGACAGAGGGGGACTATTATATAGATACACTGTAATTAATTACCAAAACTAAAAGAGATATAAGACCTATAACTGGAAACAATATTTGAAAAATCGGACCGTTCATTGAACCGAAAAACTTTCTGGTTCACGGTTCACTAGTTCAACCGTTGGTCGAACCGTAATTGAACCATGGCGTCATAATTATGAAATATATATTTATATTATATATATATTACTTAAAAATTAATAAAATGCCAAAATATAAAACAAAAAGAGCTTAAATGATATTATCTAACGTTACAATCCAAATTTCACAATTCCTATTATAAATTATCACAACAATTTAAATATATCAGTCCAAAGTTTAAAGTTGAGAATGTGTAAGTTAATTCTAAACTCTAAACTAAGGCTTTTTTTGACTTTTAGATAGTTTGTGAGGTGTATCTTAAACTTCAAACTTTGTATTTAGACAAAAAAAATTAAAAAAAAAAATTAATTTCATTAAAAATTAAATGAAAAAACTGGTCCAATTCAATTGAACTGTGAATAGGTTTAATGGTTCAATGGTCTGACCAACCGGTTTGAATGATTTTTACAAAATAGGGCATTTTTTTCTTCAGTTTTTTGATTTTTTGAGAAAATCAGATTGGTCTGATTTTTTAAACAGTGACTGGAAAATAAAGGATAAAGATTCATATTTGAAAATGAGAAACCCTATCCAAACTCTTGACAACAGAGAACTAGAATCTTAAGTTATGGAGATTGGAAAAAATATAGAACTTGAATAAGTATACGCATAAGGGCAACTCATTATTGCACATCCATATATTAGACGTGAATAAATAAATAATCTTATTGATAATACGGAAAATGACGCTAGTTTTTCTCACCACAAACTAAAGCGATCAATTGGATCAAATAAAAATATTAATACCTTTAAGAATGAGATTCGTACACACACATTAATAGGATTATAGGTAAAACTTCTGTATAACTAAAAATGGACATATTAACTGAACTCCACAAAGTCTTAAACCCCATTTTGGTGTCCCGTTGCTTCAGAAATGAAATAGCGATTCTGATGTTGATTTAACAATTAATAAGTTTAATAAAGAAAACTTCAATACTCTTACGAACTAGATAAACACACACATATATATATATCTTCAGCAACTTGTGTATGAACGTAATTGTGTGCACTAACTTGAACTCTAGAAAACCATATCTCATGCGCAAGTGTCCTAAGTTTTACAATAGCATATCAACCTTGGCATTATTTGGAAATGTTTTGGGTGGAACGTTGTAGGCCAAGTTGATCTTAGCACATTTTCTAAAGCCAAAACTTTAGCACACCAGAAATTAATGCCAACAGGAAATGTTAATTAGTCTTAATCATATGTCGATTATATCATGATAAACATCTACCAATTAACCAAACTAACAAGATCGAACATTAAGATGAGAACACTCCAACTAGAAACATATAGGAAAAGATAGACGCTAGCGTCAAGTTCTTAAGCCAATTTCATGAATAGGTTCTGGAGCAAGGAGGCAGACGATAAAATCTGATTGTAGGGAAATGATACCTTTGCGGATTAGTGATAGACATGACTAGACTAGTAGTTCTAAAAGTATCATAGAAGACCTTATGGAAAACACCACAGGTATTTGGAATCTATTTATCGAAGTTGATGAGGAAACTAGCAATTAGGACACAAGGGTCTTGGTTAAAAGTGTGAAGGGATCCTCTGAGTATCGAGAAACGATTGATACCGATTTGGGAGATATTAATAAGAACCAAACTAATCTATTGAGTGTCAAACTGAGATACCTTGCTCACATAAACTACCTAGCTCATTGTAAGGGCCTATAGTTAAGGATACTTGTAGTTAGAAGTTCGAGAAAAAGATACATTGAAAATTACCTCCTACCACATGATATGGGTACCATGAGTTGAAAGATGTCATTCAGAGTGATCGACGCTCTTATAGTATTTACTAACATGATGCTCTTGTGGTTTATTGATAAATGCAACTAAATTACTAACTTTGAAAATATCATAAAAGATCTTATGGAAAGCACCTGGGGTAATTTTTGGGATTTCATTAGTTGAAGTTTATGAAAGGATTAGTAATCAGAATATAAGGACATTGATTGAAAATGCGAGAAAGTCTTCAAAGGATCAAGAAACGACCATGTATCAATGATAAGGACTTGTGGGACAAGGATAGGAACTAAACAAACCTCTTTGAATATGGGATCATAATAGCTTGCCATGCAAACTACTTGGCTCAGTGAAAGGATTTATAGTTTATTTAAAGTTGAACTAAGCTAAGAATGCTCTTAGTTAGAAGTTTGTGGAAAAGGTATAATGAGAATTACTTCTTTTTTACAATATGGGTACTATGGACTGAAATAATGTCATTTGGGTGATTAGGCTCTTACAACGTTTGTAGATATGATATACATGATGTTTTGATTTATTCGATTAGTTTCTGACGATTCTATTAAGGACATTTGGTGAACTTGGAACCGAGGGAAGAGTTATACTACATTTACACTTGAGATTATGGAGGCATACGGGAATACCAATTATATGTTAAGTTAATAATCTGAGTATCAATTGGGAAAAAGGTACATTTAAAGATGTGTAACATCATGAAGGAACATTAGGGTAATCCTGCTAAGATCAAGGTTATAGTCAATTGGAAATAGCAAAGTTACCCTACTAAAACCAAGATTTATAGACGATTGAAAATGGACAGGAGATATGATAGAAATACAAAGTCTTTTAGGTTCTGCTCGTTAATATCACAGGTGTATTCAGGGTTTTGCTAGGTGATGGATACGTTGACTTATTTAAATAAGGAGGATTGCCGATCTTAATACATGGGAAAATGTATGAAGAGATCTTTCAAAATAAAGAAAAAGATTAGCTTGTGCCAGTTATTATTCCTTTTATAGAATCTATAGAATGGTCCTATGTGTTTATACTCTTACCAAAAGAAAAAAAAAATTATTACAAGAAGGGAAGCATATGTACCCCAAGAAAACTTAAATCCTAAAAGCATAATTATCCCATTAAGAATATATGACTTATTGCTTTGGGTTGTCCACTAAAACAAAATCTCTCTTGTGGGCTGATAGAATTTCCTGAAAAAATATGGGTTATAGCATGTTATCTAAGTATAAATATCTGAATCAAAAGAGCGAGAGGAATAAAATTATATATCCGAGTTGCAATGTGAAGTTCTATTTGGAATTATGACATTACAAAACATATGATTCCTTAAGAGGAGATATAATTTAATCCTACCAAAGTTAGGGCCACAGTAAGTGAAGAAGATTGAAAAATATGTCAAGAATAAAAGTTTCTTAGGCTTTAAAAATTCGTGTCAAATATGATCTTCCTAAGGTCGTAGATCTTGTGATTGAAGTAAATGAAACGAGGCTAATCTTTGAATGAAAGGAGATGTGTAGAAACTTTTGAGACTTAAAGAGATGGATTAATCTTAGTACCATTTTACCCTCCATTGGAAAACTTAAGAAAATATCAAATATGCCTATGCCTTGAAATGGATACGGGGTCACGAGAAAATGATCTCGCATACCTTAGAAAGACTTGAGACATAGGAACAGATGATTTCTCCGGACATGGGATATGGAAGGCAACTCCAAACACACGATGAAATATGAAATGATCAAGTGGGAGTGAGTAAATGAAGAAACTCACGATAGTAATTCCAATTATGAGAGTTACCACTTTTCTATGACAAAATAGGAGTCGCTTGACATTGGAGAAAGGAATATGTGGAACCAATTGGATTAAAGGAAATAGGAATCTGCAACAAAATTACCCTTGAGAATAGTAAGATGGTGAAGGATGATACTACAAGACCTTTCATAATTCAAATAGGAATCTGGGGACCAGATTCTCTTAAGAGGGGGGGGGGGGGGGAGTTGTAACACCCTGGATGTTAGGTTGTAAATTTAAAGTTATTGTTTCAACAAAAATAATAAGAATTCACTAAATTGGGTTCGATTAATTCCGATTTAAACTTGAATCGAGGATCACGGATAGTTATTAACAGATGAGGGATTTAATTGGGAATAAAATAAGGTCTTGATTGTTTAAAATTATAAAATTTAGGGGGTCAATATGGAGAAGTTAAAAGTTCAAAGACTTTAAAAATAAATAAATCAGGACTTGATTGTTTGGAATTAAGAATGTTAGGGGCTAATGTAAAAAACTAAAACTTTAAATGACCGAAATAAAAGTCCGAGGGCCAAATTGAAAGGCGGTTCAGACTTTTGGGCTCAATCGAAGGTGGTTTGAAATCTTTGGGGCAAAAATGAAGAAGCTGGAAAATACATTATATATGTAAGGTTAAGGAAATAAATTCATTTAATTCTCGAAAATGACCCAAACCTTACCCAACCTTCGGTCCAACGGTGAACAGATGGAAAACACCAAACCAACCTCACAAAAATCTTCCCCTCAACTCAAGGATCAAAACCATACCAAGAACACCCAAAACCACCTAACAAATCCCGAGAAAATTAAAAGCGAAGGTGGCGAATAGTGGGCTTAGTGGTTCTGCAGCTTCTGGTGGTAGAAATGGTCTGGAACCAGAGGGCTTTTGGTCGCGAACTCATGGGCATCATGGTGGTACCTTCAATTTGGAGTTTTGATGGCTGGTGGTGAAGGAATTAAAGTGGTGGCATGACGATGGAAGGTTAGGGTTCCGCGGTTGTTTTCAGACAATTTGCCGGTGAAGAAGCGGCGAAATTAGAAATTGATTGGGGCATTCTATTGGGCTCAATGAGGCTTACCTGTGGGTGGTGGCAACCTCCACCTCCGACAACGGAGCACGGCGCTTGGCGGCGACGCCGAGGCGATAAATTGATAGACGACTTAAAATGTGATTTTGAGTCCGCTTGGGTTGTTCCCGCTTGAGATTGGATCTCGATTCAATCCAATTGGGAAGCCAAGACTGAGCGACTATACAACTAGGGATTTCTTTACATTTTCCAGGTGAGTTTATACTCAATAGTATGAGAATTTTTTGCTGGAGAAAGAATATATATACTTGTTAATATGTCCTTGTCGCTTGATCCTTTTCAATCTACATGTTGAGAAATTTACCACACATCGCCATTTTATACTGATTGTGATTCCTATTTAACTTTATTTATATCGTTTTACCTAAATTTGGCGAATGTGTTGGGAAAACTGAAAAAGGATATCGAAATATGTGTTCTATTGGTGCCATGACTATTACCTTGAAATGAACTTGATATAAATTGCTTGATTGCTTGTTTTTCATGGCAAATCGGAATGTTAATTGAAATGCTATAGGACATGTTACATGATATTCATGAATGTAATTGATACCCTTGGGGATGTGCCCTGGGATCGGCTTCGCAAGATGACAGGGCGGAATGGACCTACAGTAACTGTTCTTTCGGCTGATACCTATACAAGTTATACATATAATCCTATCTCATAGCCAGCTGGAGGTAGTTGTCTATGAGCAGGATAAGGCATGCGACTAGTCATGACTAATGATTGATTGATTGTCCGAGCTTATCACTTAAAAATCAAAGGGATAAGGATTTTCGTATTTTCGAAAGTGAAGTGACAAGGTAGGAGAACCACTAATAATAAGATTATGAAAATAACTGACATGCTTGATACTTGTGTCTTGAAACTTGAATATTTGACAAAAATCAAATGATTGTTCCAATATTATGTCGACCCCTTTGGTCATATTTGAGATTTAAATCTCTGCAAATAGGCGGCGAGTTTTGTGAAGTCTCATCACTGGTATGGGACGATGGTGAGATGAATCACTTAGAATTTTGATTGAAATTTCCTCTTACTGTTTTCGAAAATTTTAATGCTTCTACTTGTTTCCTATATAATATTTGAGAAATTATCACTCTAATGTTATTACTAAGATATCTCATTAAGTCATTTGGACTTACGTTGTTTTATTGTTATCTTCCGTTCTTTACCCTAGATAAGGGCGAAAGACGAAGATAAACTAACCCAGGTGACACACGAGGTAACGAAGGTGGTAGAAGTGCTAAGTTTGATTCATGATATTTCGGTTCATAGTTGAACCTCTGATGGATGTCGTTTTTAGAAATTAAATACTTTGAATTTTGATAAATGTATTTTCTGTTATTCAGAAAGCTTGTGGTATAGAATGGGTAGCACCTCGAATGGGAGCAAGCATCTCCCGATCGGGGCGCTACATAAAATAAACGAAAAAATCAATGAATTGTTTAACACTATTTAAATACTTGTGGTAAATAATTGCTAAATTAATTATTTTGCGCATTATTGAATATTAAGCGAATAATAATTAATAAAATTTTAACAAATTAGTTGATGAATTAATGAAAATTATTCGGCATTACTTCTTAAATGAATTATTAGATTCTTTTTTATTCTTCAATGAAATTAAATAAAAATATAAACTTTATATAATTAGTAAATGATAATATAAATCTTTATCTGATTAAAGATTAAATTATGTGAGTAATTTTTCAAGAATAAATTGTGTGTGAGAGCAACATGCACCTGCACGAACATCTTAGACTCCAAACAACCTCGGGCAAAAATCTGTAGGTTGCCAAACTTGGGCCGGATGGAAGTAAATAATTTTTTTAATTGAATTTTTTTTAATGTTAATATATTTTTATATAATTTTGAAAAATTTCTTTATCTTTTTTTTATTTAATTTTATTGGAACCCCCCCCCCCCCGCCTTTTTTTTTCTTTTTGCTAAAATGTGATTCTTCAAAAAACAATTAAAAGCTAGCGCAATATTTTTATGTATAATTAGTTGAAGGACATCTTTGAAATATTAGGTAAAATATAATGATATCTCATTGTAGATCATCTTTTTCCTCTTCTCAGTCTAATCCCGTTAAAATTCAGAGGGTGGTTGGTTATATTTAAAAAATTAAAGGGAATGTTTGCCACTTTTATAATAGTTCAGGAAAAAAAGGTATATTTGGAGTATTCTACGGTACAAATCTCATTGTACATACCTCATATGAGAATTGTAAATGTACTTTTAATATGAGCTATTAGATTTAAAATGCAAAATCATAGCCATTCTTTTTATTGATTAGTTGGCAACAGGATAAAATACATTTTACCTGCTACCTATACAATCTATTAAAGTAGACTTTATTGATATGTTGATGGTGCATTGCACTAAAATAATGGTTGCCATTGATGTAACAAGATTTTATTATTATTATTATTATTATTATTATTATTATTATTTAGACTCCAACCAATTAAGTACTTTATAATAAATATATATATATACACACACATATAAGTCCATTTATATTTATATAGTATTTATTATCAATTAATTGTATTTTTCTTTAAATAATTTTTTCTTTATATCCTTAAAAAGGTAAATAAGTCCATTTATATTTATTAAACTACCTCAAATCATTTTTAAATTCCATATATAATATATTTTAATGTCGTTTGGTACATTTTTATTTTTAAGACAATGAAAGAAAAATAAGGCCTGCAATTTAAAAAATATCAATTAATTATGTATAATTAATATATATATATATATATATATCAATATCTAGTACTTTTAAACATCTTAAAAATAATCAATAAAAATAAATTTGTTATATTTTAAAATTATTTAGTCAAAAAATTCTTAAAAAATGCAAATTTGTTATTTTTTAAATTAGTATACTTCTAATAATTCTAAATTGATTATTATAAATTTACAAATATTAGATATTAATAAAATTTCACAAATATTAAATAATTTATTAAAATATTAACAATATATCTCTAGAAATTTTAGATAAATAATCAATTTTAGTATATTTCTCGAAGATAAATACAACTTTATTATTGATTAAATTAGTATCATTTTAATAATTTTTAAATTATTCATAATAAATTTACATTGATGTAAATATTAAATAACTTATAGTTTCAAGAACACAATCAATTTGAACATAAATTTAAAATTATCAAATAAGTTTTAAAATTTTTTCACTCATCTTCCCCAACCCCTCCAAACCCACCCCATCCTGCCACACCCTCCAACCCTACCCATGGCAACCGACCATATGGCCATGGTGGCCATGGCGGCCATTTGCGTACTTTGGCTAGCGGCCATGGCAAAGACCATGGCTGCCATTACATTTTTATTTTGTGCACTGCTCAGATCTGGTCAAACCAGATCTGGCTAGCTAGCCACAGCGGCTGCACCATCCTCTAACCCTCACTCCCACCTCTCAAAGTATATGAAGGTGTATATATATAGTTATAAATGTCATATACATATATATATATACACAAATGATTATATATGTATAATGTGTAAATATGTGTATTATATATAAATATATAAATATTTTTTTAGATTGATATATAGATGGGTATTTTTCTCTTTTAAATTTTCTATATTTTGATGGTTTTTTCCTTTAAATTATTTAGGGTGATTTGTTCATTTAACACTTTTAATTAGGATTTTTTTATATTTATTAACGAAAAAAAAGGTAGATATAATTTTCAAAATTTATGGGGTTCTAACTGTATTTATATCAAATTTTAGTGAAGGTTGTTGTAATTATTCCTAATATAAAGCAACAACTTATTGTGAAATTAAAAATAACTTCTTGCAAAACACATGTATCGTTTATATAAGGGATATCTCATGTACATAAGTACAATTAAACCTCACCATAAACGCACCCAAGTATATTTAACCCTTTTTATTTTTACGAACAAATTGACATAACTACTCATTTACCAACGAGGCAGATATTATTGTATACTTTAATGATAAACATATCTTCTATTTCATTAATCATATATTATGGGGGAAAAAAAAGTGGAATAAAAGATATTTATTTTTTTCATTTAAATTAGTTATCTAAAATATTCGTATATGTTTGATCTCTACACATCAATTTTTTAGTGAAATATACTAGATGAAGGCTTAACCTTTATACATCAATTATTGCAGTTTGTAGATGAATGATAAATGAGTTTAATGATATCACCCTCATACTTCTATATATGAAAATTAATATTTGAATTTTAACGAACATAAAATGTGTATGTAGGTATAAATAAAAAAATTACATCAATTTTCCTGTTAAAAATGATAACTGAGTACCTCACACTCATTTATGCATTTGCTAAGCCCCAACGGTTAGCCCTCAACCCCTTAGTTCGTCAGATAAGGGCCCTTTTTATCCATCTTATTGTAAAAGTTGCTCCAACATGTACATAAGCACAAATAAAACGTTGATAAAAGTGCTTAACATCATATAACGAAAAAAAAAATTATATGTTTTCTATTATAATTTAACATATAATTTCTTACAACTCTTTGAATTTGTCTTTAACAGTTAAAGAAATTTGTCTGTCACTAGAAAATAATAATATAACAGTGCAGTGCACAATCTTTTAGTCATGATATTCTACCACCTGTTTCATCACATACTTTCTAGCCAAGTTTTGTGTTTATCTAAATCAACACACTTTAATGCCTGATTGACCTAAATCAAGATTGCTATGCTTAAATCCTTAACGAACTCCATCTTTTATCATTCCCATTGTTAGATAAACTTTGGGGCTACCCACTTGATTTTATTTTCATCCTCATTTTTCATTTTCATCATTTTCAAAATTTGAAAAGGTAACTAGTGAAAGTAAATTGAAAATGAGTTTGTATTTAGATAGATTGTTAAAAAAATAATAATTATGTTGGGTTTAGTATGTTGTAGATGTGGAGAAATAATAATAATGATAATATAAAGAGAAGATATATAGATTATTAGGAGAAAATACATAGGTTATTGAGGAATGTGGTTATAGAATAAAAAAGAAAATATATTGTGTAAAAATGTGAAAAGGTAACTAGTGAAAGTAAATTGAAAATGAGTTTGTATTTAGATAGATTGTTAAAAAAATAATAATTATGTTGGGTTTAATATGTTGTAGATGTGGAGAAATAGTAATAATGATAATATAAAGAGAAGATATATAGATTATTAGGAGAAGATACATAGGTTATTGAGGAATGTGGTTATAGAATAAAAAAGAAAATATATTGTGTAAAAATGTATATAAAATGATGTGTTTTAATTTTTAAATAGTAGAAAATATGAAAATGGAGTTTGAGAATAAAACCAACCAGGCATACTACTCATTTCCACACAAAGATATTCCTTATTTTCATTTTTAATTTCTCCTAAACATACTTTACCATCATGTCATCACATCAATTAAATTGTAATGCCTCCACTCGGGACAACACCTAAGCTGAGATGCCACTCAATTTCATCTTAAAATATAAATCAAATGATAGCTAAGGAATTTGAAATTTAACCAACTTAAAGGAAAAACAAATTGCACTAAACCAAATTATCATTCCATAGCATAAAATACAACCCAATATCTTAGGTTCCATACAAACATTCACAGAACAACTATGATATAGTTGTCTCGATTAGGTGTACTATATGTACAATCATAATACCTAATCTATTATAAAATGACTTCAACCAAAGCATAAACCTCTGCTCCTCACTTGGACATGTCTAGGAAAAGAATAAAGAATAGCAAAGAGGGTGAGTCTTAAGGACTCAGTGAGGGATAAGGTAAAACAACAGGATTCAAGGAAAACCATTGGATACAACAATAAACAACCCAATTCAGTAATAAGCAAGACCTTTCAATATGAACAAAATTCAGTATTAAGTAAGAATTTTTAACATGATCAACAGAGTACATGACGTATATGATATCGAACTTGACAGACTGTTGGTCATTCCGACCTTACTACTTCCAGATCAAATTATAATTGTGAGTACCGGGCATCAGTACAGTATAAATAAAATTTTCTTATCACTCCATTGCTCGAGCACTCAGCTCTGCGGGTAACAACTTGATTATATGGTATGGCCGGTCACATGCCAGATCCCGTCACTCACAGTTTGCTACCTCCACTAGCTGTAAGTTAGGATCGTAGGTGGGTACTAGCCGTAAGACCTATATCCATCGATCTGTTCCACATGGCCGTCTTTCGGTCCTAGTCCCTGGGCCCAGACCCCCCGTGGCATCCCTCCGGGTGAAAATCGCCCATGGCGTCCTATGGGTTGAAAAGATATAATGCCAATAAATAAGAATTTAACCTTTAAAGCAATAAACATGAGTATAACCAAATAAAGTCTGGAAGAGGTCTAGTACTAAAATTCAGAGGTGCTAACGGGAATAGACTCAAGAGGTGGCCCCACTGGACATGCCTTGTCAACTAGTGTGGCTCTTTGCTCTGTAACAGACTCAAGAGGAGCCCCCCCATTGGATAGGCCCTGTCAACTAGTGTGGCTCTTTGCTCTGCCCAGCACATATTTTAACAGTACTGACCGAACAAGATATTTAAACGGTCAAGATTTTCAACGTCCAGTTGCCAACAGGGCAGAACAACTTAAAAATTTTGCCAACAAGGCGATCAACAATACACTTGAACAAACAACATATTTATAAGAAACTAACAAGTATACTGGCCGGCAAGGCCGTTTTAGTATATAAATTCAAGCATTCCACTGGGATTGGCTTTCACACAGAATTTACAAGTTCAGAGAAATTCACAGAGTTTGATTGAAAAACAGTTATTTTCAAGCAAATACTGAAAAAGACCAAGTAGTTTCAAATTCAAGAGAACCTCACAGGGTTCAATAATCAAGCAACATTAATCAAGATAGATATCAAATCAGCAGAACCTAAGGGGTTCAACGTTAGATACGGAATAAGCTCATACAAGCGATAACCAATTAGCAGATCCCTCACATGGGTAATAATAGTGAATTGAATATGATAATCAAATCAATTCCAACCCTTCAGGGGTTTATCAATAAAATCAATAGGTACAAAAGTGCCAGATTGGCAGATCCTCACCTTAAAAATCTCATAAAGCAACCACAATCGGCAGTCTACTGGTCTATAGGACCTATTCATTCGTCACCTACTAAAGGAATAAGTTCACAATCAAATCTTCTGAATCTTAACTACTAATATAATGAATGGCATTACCAAACTTAAGGGTATTCTGACATAGTTTTGATAATTCTTAGATATTTAAACAGTCTATAACCTTGTTCCTCAATTGATTTAAAGTTCGGGGTACATAACCTGAACCCGACATTGACTATGATATCTGAATCATATTTCTTAATGTACTTAAATATCCTTATCATGTTTCTCAATTACTCTAACTGTTCAGTCACAATTCTCAAATTCTATGTTACACTCAACTGTACAAGATAATCACCTATCATAGTCCTTAACTCGATAAGTCGATAAATTGGTTGTTAACATCTTATTTAAGTTCTCAACAACAATCTGATAATTCATCCGAGTTGATTAAATTCAATACTATATTAATTACAAAATTAATGTATAACCTTAGACTAAATCGTGGTTTAACACTCTTAGTTCAGATCACAATTAGACTTCATTAAAAAAGAATCCAATTACATCCAATAATTCAATTGAATTAAAATTCAATTATTGAAATTTACCCCATATTGGGTCGAATTGGGACTCAATCTCACGTCGGAGATAGTTGGGAATTAAATTCCAAACAAACTGCCAAGAAGCCACCGGCACGCGCTGCCGCCAGAGCTCCACGTGCCACCGTAGGAGATGGGAATGAATACTACCATCTTGTGAGCCTCATCGAGGCAAGCAAAAACCCCAAATCAATTTCCCATTTCGTCGCCGTCTCGATGGCTAATTCGGCCAAAAACTCATCGACAAACCCTAGCACCGATGCGATGCCATCGCGTCGATTCCTCCTCCGTCCGCCGTTGAAACCCCAAATCGACATCACCACCAGACTACCCATAACCTCGCGACCAAAACCCACCCAGTTCCCGTCCATTTTTGCCGCCGGAAGCAGCAGAGCAGCCACCACCACCGTGAGCTCGCCGTTGCCCTCATTTTCGACCATTTTCTTGGGTGGTTTTGTGCGAAATTGGTATGGTTGCGTTCCTTGAGCTGAGAGGAATGCAACCATGGTTTCGATTTCGAGTTTGGTGGTCATTTTTTGGTGATTCGCCGCTGGGGTGAAGTTTGGGCCATTTTTGAGAATTTGAGAAATTTTTTTTCCTCAATCCTATATATGTAAACATATTTCTCAGCTTCCTCATTTTGACCCCAAACCTTTTGACCAACTACAATTTTACCCCAAAACTTATAACCACCTTTCACTTTGCCCCCTGCATTTCAATTAAATCCTTTGACTTTTAATTATTACACATTGACCCCTAATACTCCTGCCTTTGGGCAATCAAGTCCAAATTTAATTATTTTGAAGTCCTTAAACTTTTATTATGCTCACATTACCCCCTAAACTTTTGAAACTTTTGCAATCAAGTCCTTTTTATTTATTTTTTGAGCCTTAAAATCCGATCAATCAATATCTTAATTTCTAAATCCTTATTTTTTCAAAATACGAATTTTAGGGGTGTTACATAAATTCAAGTTCGAATTGACATAAAATACCTATTAACATTTTACAATTAATAAAATATGTAAAATATACATATATTTTAAAAAAATAAATTATTTTAAACATAAAAGGACTAAATACCTAAACTTTCAACCCTAAACCTACCCTAGTGATCAATATTTTCAGAAAAAATGTTCAAATACAATCTCATATTTATTTTCAAAATTATTACTAACTTTTCAAAATTTTGAAAATATTAAAAACAAAAAATGAAAGCAAATGCAAGCAGGCGCTTCTTTTTCATATTCTGAGCTTATACTATAGAATTAATCTATACTACCTATAAAAGTATGATGGGTATAGTGGTTTTTTCCCTTTTATGTGAGGACAAAATATTCCCTCTCTAATAAAATTATCAAATTTGATACACATGGCTTAATGGTAATTGCAACCAAATTAAGTTTATTTTTAAATATACGCATAGAAAATAATAACAAAAAATCAATTAAATCAAGTCTTCCAACTTAAATAATGTACATACATTGTGGCACCCCGCTCAGGGTAATCCTTAAGCTCATGTGCCACCAATTCAAATTTAAATCATGACATAAAAGATAGCCGCTTAAAATAATACCCCAAAATGTCATTTCATGAAATACTCTATATACATGACATAGATATAGGATTCAAACTTGACATGTCACAAATCTCTAGATCTTAGCATAACGATTAGGTGAAGTCTATATGTACATATAAAACACCTAATCTATTACAAAATGAGATCTTCCTCGGGCAACCTCAAGCCCTCAACCTTCATGCAGACCTGTTTGGGAAGAGAATAGCAAAAAGGGTAAGTCCTAAAAACTTAGTGAGGAAAATACGATAAATAGTCAAAGAAAACTGTCGAAGGAGCAGTAATCCAATCAGATTTAGCAACAGGCATACATCACAATTAGAAACATGATTATACCAGAACATAAATAATATCAAATTCAACAAACGAAACCTCTCTGTACTGGTTGCTCCCCGAACATAATACAAACAGAATCAAACATATGTTCCTCCATTATCCCTGACCTAACAACACGTCTAAGCATAACAGTTGGGAGCAACATAATAGCACATCCCAAGCATAACAACTGAGAGCAACATAACAGCACGTCCCAGGCATAACAGCTGGGAACAACATAACAACACGTCCCAAGCATAACAGCTAGGAGCAACATAACAGCACCTTGCCCCGAGCATAATAGCTTGGTCTAACAACCCATTAATTATCCCCATATGATAATACAAGTGATAAACAAATGCTGGCAAGGCCAAACAAATGATATGCTGAACGATTCAATTAAACAAACGATATGCAGAATTATCTTAATGAGGAGTGCAAAAACAAACATGATTTGGTCAGCAAGACCCAAAAATCATCGGAATAAGGGGAAAGCTAACGAGGCTGTAGAGCATACGGAACAAATGATAGATAGAACAATAAGAGTTTCGAGTACTAGAGCGATTACGATCAATTTCACAGATAATCACAAAGAATTCAAACAATCAAAGATTTCAACAATCAAACAACATTTACTTCCTAGAAGAAAGATAAGCTTAACACTCACCTTAATAGTCACATAAATGCTATCACAGTCTACTATCCTGTGGGTTCAGGCTCCTCATCACCTAACCAAAAGAACATACTTATGTCAAAACACTCGTCTTGACCCTATAACAATAATTAAAATGATAATATCCCACTATCGGTGGTTTTACAGTTCATACCATATTTTAAGGCTCGATTCTGAGATTACCGAAAGGTGACATGCTAACTACACCATTAATACCATAATATTTACGAGGATCATAATCGTTCCGATTAAGGAGTAAATTTAGATTTCTATTTTATAACTATCCTTACAACGTTGCACAAGTCGATTATAACGGTCCAACTATCATTAATAAGCCAATTTATCACTTAGGGCTAAATTACATAAAATTAGGAATTTAATCCTCTAATTAGCTTAATTAACCAAGATTTACATATAATAACACAAATTCGGGTCCACTAAGCTTTTGTATACACCCATGCATGCATATCATTTCATGATCCATTTCAAATTCTTCCATTTGTACTACAAAATACAAGAAATGGGCAAAAATCAATTTAAGAACAATATTAGAATATTAAATCCCATTTCCAACTTATTTGTACCAAATCTTATTACTAGAGCTCAATCACTACAAACCAACGCCATATGCATGACCACCGTGACGAGGTGAGAAAACTACCTCAGAGCCGCAATCGAAAAAGCTCACCAACACCACCGTTAGACACGTCTCAACACCACAAATCTAACGCCCCAATCAATTTTGAACTTCGCTGCCAATTCACCATTCAGTTTGCCAAAAAACCCAATTGGGTTCCTCTTTCACAGCGTGAAATTTTCCTTCGCCAATGGCCCGTTCCAAAAATTGAAAGCACAAATAGGTTTCTCGAGCTAAACTCCACAAAACCCATCACTCAACCGTGAGTTTCTGCCGCTGATGACAGCACATCCGCCACCTCCACCGCGGTCGAGTTTTCTTGTTCAAATTTTGGCCACCCTACCGGTTGGTTTTAGGAGAAATTAGTATCGGTGTATTCCTTATGTTGAGAAGAAGAGTTTGGTGTATAATGTGCTGGGTTTCGCCGTAGCTGGGGAGAGTTCGTCGAAGATGAGAGATGAGGGTTGCATGCGGAAATAAAGAAAGTTATGGCAATTTGATATATAAAGTGTTATTTTCCAGAAATCATAGTTTGACCCCCAACATTTTATTCCAGCTTTCAATTAGGCCCCCAAAAGTTCCAATTGACTTCCAATTTACCCCACAATTTATTAGTGCCTCGAATTGGTCCAGTTGACCTAAAATAACTCCATTTTGACCCCCACAACTATCAAATGTGTTACAATTAACTCTTTTTCTATTTTCGTTTTGACCCCCAAAACTTTTAAAAATAATAGAAATAATAATAATAAGGATAATAATATAAAATTCCACCTATTATGTATTTAGGGGTGTTAGAGACCTTCCCATCTTAAAAGAATTTGGTCCTCAGATTCTCACTTGACCACTGGAAGGGTTTGGGATACTGTTAACTCATGAGATCTTCTCATCCCCAAGTCTCCTCTTCTACGTTATGGTCGTGCCATAACACCTTTACTTGAGGGATTCTCCGATTCCTAAGCTCTTGAAATTTTCGATCCACAATGCGAATCAGTTACTCTTCATACATTAGGTCACTTTTCAACAACATGTTTTCATGTGAAATGACGTGAGAAGGGATCAAGATGGTACTTTGAAGTTATGATACATGAAAAACGTCATGTATCATTGTGGTGCCTTGGGGTAGTACTAGACGGTAAGCTACTGGTCCGATTCTTTCACAGATTTCATATGGACCAATATACCTCGAGTTATGCTTTTCACCAATTCCAATCCTTTGGATCCCCTTTCTCAGAGATACTTGAGACTTTTATGCTCCATGTATACCTCAAACGTGGCCTCATAGAGATAATGTCCCCACCTCGTCAATGCAAAAATGACAGCAACTAGCTCCAAATTATGAGGTGGGTAATTCTCTTCATGTGGTTTCAGTTTTTTGGATACACAGGTGATAACTTGCCCCTTTTACATTAGTATACATCCAAGCTCTTCTTTAGAAGCATTCGTATATATAACAAAACCTTCTAATCCTTTTGGAAGGGCTAAAATTGGAGCCGAAGTCAATCTATTTTTCAACTCTTGGAAGCTTCTTTCACAATTCTAATTCCAGTCAAACGGTTGATCTTTCTGAGTTAATTTAGTCAATGGACCAGCTATTTTAGATAAATCCTGTACAAACCTTTGATAAATAGCAGGCAAGACCCAGAAAGCTAAGAACTTCTATCATGTTTTCGGTCTCTTCCAGTTTAATATCACCTCTATCTTAGAGGGATCAACCTCTACCCCATCCTGGCATATGATATGTCTAAGAAAAGCTACATTCTCTATCCATAATTCACACTTACTGAATTTTGCACACAACAAATGCTCCTTCAGGGTTCTGAGAACTATGTGTAAGTATTTCGCATCGTCTTTTCTAATTCTCAACTGGTAATACCCCTATCTCAAATCTAACTTTGAGAATACTATAGATCCTTATAAAAGATCAAACAATTCTTCCACATGTGGCAGGGGGTATTTATTCTTAATAGTAACTTTATTCAATTCCCTGTAATCAATGTACACTCTCAGGGATCCATCCTTCTTCTTGACAAACAACACTAGGCTCTCTAAGGAAATGTGCTAGGCCTTATGAACTTCTTCTCCAATAGTTCTTGAAGTTGGTCCTTCCACTCTTTTAGTTCTACAGGTGCGATCCGATAGGGAGTTTTGGCAAAAGGTGTGGCTCTCGGAAGAACGTGAATAACAAATTCTATCTCTCTGTCAGGGGTAATGAGTTCAACTCTTCTGAAAATACCTCTAGGTAAATAGCCACTATTTCCACTTCTTTGATTTTAGTTGTGTCTTGGGTTTATTGATAAGATACGCCAAGAATCCTTGTCCTTCTTCCCTCTTTGGCCTCTATCGTAGATATAATTAGTATCGGGGAAGTATTATCTGTAGAATGGCGTGTTGGTATTTGCATCTTATCTCCGAGAGGAATGCATTTAGTGTAACAATTTACATGTGCCTGATGTTTATATAGTCAATCCATTTCAAGTATCAAATCATATTCTTGAATGGCCATTTGTATAAGATCGGCTGGATATTTACTATCCTTAATCATAACTAGGCAAGCCCGATACATGGTATCTGTTATAAACCCTATTCCTTAGAGTGTTTGTACTTCTATTTGATAAACCATAGTTTCAGGTTGCATATTCAATTTTCAAGAAAAAAAGTGGTAGATATAAAAGAAGAAGAAGCTCCAGGATCATATAAGGCATTACTATAAATTCTAAAGATAGAAACTGTACCTTCAACCACTTCATTAGGATTTGGTGCATCCTTTCTAGTTAAGGCATAGGCACAAGCTCGAACTTTTTGTTTCCCACTGGCTCCTGCTACCTGTTTTCCTTTTCCTACAGATGTTGGGTTTTTTTGGTTGGGGCAATCTTTTAGAAAGTGCTGGTCGCTATTGCAACCCACACATTGCCTTGCTTTCTCCAACACTCAGTCTCCTTATGGTTAAATCCCCTACAGTATCCACATTGCTTCCATGCCACTCCTTAAGCTAAATTGGCAGCCCCGGCAGCTTGGTGTGTTCATTGATTAGAACCTCCAATTTGTAGTTTTGGCTATTTTCTCCCAGGATTACTTTGCCCATCAGAGTGCATTCTTCCTTTTCGGCTCCTATCCTTGATCTTTCGAATTTTCTGCAGTTCTAATTCCAACTACAGTACTTTACTCGCTGCCCTATTAAAACTTGGCCATTCACAAGTGGAAAGGCCCCGGTCAGAGTTCCAGCCAGCGGCTAAAAGCAACCTCATACTAACTAACAAATTGCGCTCCCTGTATTAAGTCCATTAATTCTTTTTCTCTTGCCTGCAGCACTATTAGGGGTGTATACTTATCCATAAATTCCCTGGTAAAATTTTCCCATGTTCAGTGAGTTTCCTCTGCTATCCATCTGCGGTCTATCATCTTCCACCAACTACATACGGCACATCTCAAGAGAAAAGCGGCATATCGAGCTTTCTGTTCGTTTGGGTAGTGCAGGGTTAAATATATTTTCCAAATTCTCCATCTATTCTTTAGCTTTTTTATCATCTGGGTCCCGTAAGAACTTTGGGGGTTGAAAGCATAGAAACCGTTCTAATGCTCGATCCTCGGCAGTCTCATTAGCAATTCCTATCTCACCTCCTTGATGTTGACCATATTGCCTAAATCTCTGCCCCTTCTGATACAAAGGGTCTGTTGGTTGCTCTGCAGTTGATTGACCAACCGAGGGAGCTTGCGAGACCTCTTCGTCTGGCAATGGTTGTTGATAAGTAGGTGCTCCCCGCCTAGGAGCCTATCGAATATTAGCCCGTCTACCTGGTGGTCTCCCTTGATGACCTAAGTTAATATGGGAATGATTTTTATAATTGGAATCGATGGATCACTAGAGATTAAACTTGAATTAGGGATCAATTAGGATGTAAACACTTGGGTTAAGGAAAACCTGAGCTATACTAGGATATAATCCTCGGAGTATAGAATTCTCTATTAGTAGAGAATAAGCTTGATTTTAGAAATGCTTTATACGTATATACTTGAATTGAAGAATACCTAAGTTATGTTGGGATATGAAGTTTGAATGTGGAATTGAATAAGATATGAACCTTTGGGATATTGCTCGACATTAAAGAAGTGAAAGGTTATGATCGGATCGCCAACCAGTGTATAACCTCTTACTTCTAGTATGTCAGGCATATGAACGTTTAGTTATTGGTAAGGATGATTTTTTGGGAATTGTGGCATCATGTGAGCAATATTTGTGAAGGTTGAAAATGATGACATGGATGTCGAAATGAATAGGGAAGATGAGGATGAAGATGTAGAATCTGATATTACCGATGTTGAGGATTAGAGATAGAGACCCTTGTGTATGTGGTTGACTATGTAAATATGTATGTAAGATATAGTAATAGCTTTTGACCATTAGGTTGGATACAAATGACTAAGGTTAGCTAAACTTATAAGATAATGCCCTAACAAACCTCCTCATTTTGTCTAAGACTAGGCATACTATATAATTACCTTAGCAAAAGTTTTGAAATTTTGACCTTGTATATATCTGATATAATTATTGCTAATGTTAATTCAGGAAATGCTAATAAAACTTTATCATTGATCGTAGAATGACTAGATTTCTATTTCAATGAATTTTATTAATTTTGTTAAATTTCTCTTCTCTTTTCTTTTCCTATTCGCAAGTGTGGGAGATTGGGTAGAGTTGATAGTAATTTAGACATCATTTTACAACTCGATAAGTGTAGGCTTAAGAATATCTAGAACATATCAGACTTGTAATGGCATCGCACGAGGATTCTTATGTACCCACTCCAGCTAGTAAGTGGTACCACTCAGGGTAATCCCTAAGTTGAGGTAGAGGTGTTAAACGAGTCGGGTTGAGCCAACTCGGCTCGTTTAACAGGCGGTTCGCCATAGTCCCGAGCCAAGCTGGGCCAGCTCGCGGGTCGTTCACGGTCCAGACCGTGACGGGCCAAAAATTGGAAAATTCAGCTCGGCTCAAATCTAGTCCACTATATAGGTGAGCCAGTTTATATATGAGCCGGACTAGGCGGGCCGGCTCGCGGGTTGGCCCACGGGTTTTTTTTTTAATTTGAAAATGAATTTAAATTTTTCAAGTTTTTATATTTATGTGATTATTAATTTTTTTTCAACACTTATACTTTTTTAAAAGTCTTAATAATTTATATTTATGTGATTTTTAATATTTTACAACACTTAATTTTTTTATAAAAACTTAGAAATTTATACTTATATTAATTTTTTTATCAATTATATTTTTCCAAAAACACCACCAAATAAGGTGGTGAGGGGTTTGGCATGGACCCCTCTACCTGTCATTAATTTAGAAAAAATAATTACATAGAGGTGGATTTGACCAAATCTCTAAATGAAAGTACATAATAATAACAAAAAGAAATAAACAACTTTGTAATATCTAAACATCTAAATATGTCCAATGATAAACCGGTCGCTCACTCAAGTGATCTAAATCACTCTCGGGTTGAGATGCGGTGGTGGATGCGGTTTCAAGCCATTCTTCATCGTCTTCTTCAAATTGAGGCAATATGGTCTTCACTTTTCTCAAATTTTTGTTTCTATACTCTTAGTCTAGCCAATCCTTCCAAAGAATACAAAACTTGATCGAATCGGGTTTTAACCATGATCTTGTATCGGTCAATGTGCGCTTGCCCCCACTAAAGGCACTCTCGGATGCCACCGTCGACATTTGAGGTGCGAGTACGTCTCGAGCAATGCTTGAAAGAATTGGATACACTTTAGCATTATTCTTCCAACACTACACATTGAATCCTTCATAATCTTCTTCACATGCATTTTGTAAATATAGCGATATCTCCGCGCTACTTTTGGGTCTTGAGCTTAACGGTCTTTCATTCATCAAATTACCTAAAGATGCAAACATTCCTCATTTGCTAGTAGATGGCCATCGCGTACCTACATGCATTTGTCCTATCCTACAAATTTGACTATAAACACTATACAATTTTTTCAAAATATCTAAAATTCTTGTTTTTCCTTCATCATAGTTAAAATCCTCATGAAGTATAAAATCATTATATTTTTGCAATAGTATGACACATATATCTCACTTTAATCTAGGATCTAAACTACTTGAAATAATTTTTATGTAGGGTATTTTTTTCATAATACTTAAAAAAAAATTGTTCCATTGCACAAATTACTTCACTTAAATGTTGATCATATCTATGATTATCAAATAATTGAGCAATTTCATATAGTGTATATAATAACAAGTTAGATGTTGGATAAAAATGATCGGACATAATTTTGGTTTTATCATTAAATGTTTGAAGAAGTTGAGCAAGAACTTCCAGAATATCCCAATCCGCATCATGCAAAAATGGTTCACCATAATCATCAAACACTTCTTTATTACAAAATTCACTAATTATATGACGATAAGGCATTGCCTCACTAAGCATTCTATATGTGGAGTTCCACCGATGTTGAGTATCTAAGTAAGGAATTACAAATCTTGTCCTACGGCCTTGACAAAATCTTTTATATTCTTGTGTTCTAACTGACGAAGCCATAATATGTGTTCAAGCACTTCTAATTTTACCTATTGAAAAATCAATTTTTTGTAAACCATCTTTACAACATAAATGAATAATATGACAAAAACATCTAACATGGAAAAAAAATACCATTTTCTAAAGGGTCTATTAATTTAACTAATTCCCTAACGGCAGATGTATTATTAGATGCATTATCAAAAGATATAGACATAACTTTATTCATTAATTTCCAACCTCTAATGCAATCTCTAAGTGCTTCATAAATATGAATACATGTATGGGGATGATCAAGTTGTTGAAATTCAATTATTCTTTTTTGCATGCACCAATTATCATCAATCCAATAGGCCGTAACACATAAATAATACAAATTGCCTCTACCTAACCACATATCGGATGTAAAAGAAACTCTACATTTCAAATTATCAAAAATTTCAGTTAAATTTAAATTTTTTGCTAAATATTGTTTATACCCATCATCATAGCAAGTGTTACGTGAAATGGGTTTATAAGCCGGTTGTAAATACATTTGATTATATCTAGTTACTAATTCATTTTTAGCATAAGTAAAAGGTAACTCATTTTGTACAACTAATCTAGATAAGCCTATTCTTATATTTTCTTGACTATATCTCCAACTTTGTAGCCCGCCCGATTCATCTCGATAAAGTTGTGATTGTCCCTCTACCCCCACACCCTCTTCATTCCAACTCGGATTATGAGTGTCTAAATGTCTTTTAATTGTACTTGTTCCACCTCCTTTTTTATGTTTATAAACCGCACGATAAATTTTATAATCCACCGAACTGGGTGGACCAATAGCTATACATTTCCATACATCACTAGTTAATTTTCTTTTTTTGTTCCCATGTGTATCATTATGTGTGTGAATATCATCGGGTGCTTGTGTTTCATCATCATCTAGGGGGTTTTCTTCATCTATTCTATTGGTAGTGGGATGATATTGTTCTTGTGATTCGGTATTATGCAAAGATGCGGGTGTTTGTGTAATAAAATTATATTATTTCGTGTTTAAATTACATTCCATATGATATCGGGCCGTAGAACTAGAAGAAGAGAGAGGTGTAGTAGTAGGTCTTAGGGGCGGGTCTATAAATTGATGACTACTACTATGCCTAGCAGGTTGAGTGGAGGGACGAATTGAGGGGTCATTTAAAGGAGAATGTTGGTCTACCCTCGGAGAGGCTGTCGAGCGACTACTAGTTTTTTTATTTTTAGAACTACTAGCAAGATTCAAAATTTTCTTCGTTTTTAAAATCAACTAAATATGAACAATTAACAAATAAAATTCACAAAGATTAACACACAAATTAAATTGTAAAAAAAGGATGGATGTTACCGTAAAACATGTAATAACAATTACGAAGTCGCAATTTGATACACCACTATTCACGGCTCCACGAAGTCGCAAATTGATAGACCTCTATGCAAAGCTCCACCAAATAATATGTACCAAATAAATTTAATAATATGTACGAAATAAATAAAAGATATAATTTATTTATAAATTATTAGATTAGAGAAAAATTGAGAAATTGTAGAATAAGAAATAAAATTTTAGAATACTTGAGGCTTGAGAGATTTGAGAAAAATTGAGAGATTTAATAGGAAATATTTTTATTACAAATAACCACTAAGCAAAGGTTGTGATAGTTTTTGAGCAATCTGCAATTACTGTAAAATGCAATTGACCATTGGCCTGCATTTTATAGAATAGGCCAACGGTCAATTGCATTTTACAATAAAGTAGCCATTACAAATTGTAACAATTACTTTCCCTTTTTCTTTTTCTTTTTTAATTTTATATTATAATTTAAAAATTATAAATTCTTAATTATTTATTTATACATTTATAAATTAATAAATTATAAATTATACATTCTTAATTAAAAATTAAAAATTTATAATTTTTAAAAATTTAGGAATTTACAATTTGTAATTTAAAAATTATAAATTAAAAAATTTATAATTAAAAAAATTATAAATTCCTAAATTTTTAAAAATTATAATTTATAATTTAAATTAAAAAATATTGATGGCTAAGCGGGCTAGCCGGCAAGTTGGGCCAGCCCGTGGTCCTTCACGGTCCGCAGACCGAGCCGGTCCCGAGCTGCAAAATTTTAGCTTGAGACGGGTTTTCAAGCGAGCCAGTCCAACCCAACCCATATTGAAAAATTAAACGAGCTGAGTTGGGCCAATTTTTTGCAGGTCGGGCAATTAGCCCGACCCATTTTGACACCTCTAAGCTGAGGTGCCACCGATTCAAACTTAAATCATGACATAAAAGATAGCCACTTAAAATAATACCTCAAAATGTCATTTCATGAAATACTCTATATACATGACATAGATCTTAGATTCAAACTTGACATGTCACAACATCTCTAGGTCTTAGCATAACGATTAGGTGAAGTGTATATGTACATATAAAACACCTAGTCTATTACAAAATGAGATCTTCCTCGAGCAACCTCAAGCCCTCAAACTTCATCCAGACCTGTCTGGGAAGAGAACAGCAAAAAAAGGTATGCCCTAAAGATTTAGTGAGGGAAATATGATAAACAGTCAAAGAAAATTGTTGAAAGAGCGGTAATTCAATCAAATTTAGCAACAGGTAGACATCACAATTAGAAATATGATTATACCAGAACGTAAATAATATCAAATTCAGCAAACGGAACCTCTTCGTCCTGGTTGCTCCCCAAACAAAGTACAAACAGAATCAAATAGATATTCCTCCATTATCCTTAACATAACAGCACATCCCAAGCATAACAATTGGGAGCAACATAACAGCACGTCCCAAGCATAACAACTGGGAGCAACATAACACCACATCCCAAGCATAACAACTAGGAGTAATATAACAGCACCTTGCCCCGAGCATAACAGCTAGGGCTAACAACCCATTAATTATCCCCATCTGATAACACAAGTGATAAACAAATGCCAGCAAGGCCAAACAAATGATATGCTAAACGATTCAATTAAAAAAATGATATGCATAGCGACCTTAATTAGGAGTGCAAAAACAAACACGATTTGGTCAGTAAGACCCAAAATTCATCGTAATAAGGGGAAAGCAGACAAGGCTATAGAGTGTACAAAACAAATAATAGGTAGGACAATAAGAGTTCTGGTACTAGAACGATTACGATCAATTTCACAAATAATCACAAAGAATTCAAACAATCGAAGATTTCGACAATCAAAGAACATTTACTTCCCAAAAGAAAAGTAAGCTTAACCCTCACCTTAACAGTCATAGAAATGTTATCCCAATCTACTGTCCTATGGGCCGGCTCAGAGTCACCGCCATGTCGCCATCGGAAAAGCTCACCACCACCACCGTTAGGTGCGTCTCAATACCATAAATCTAACGCCCCAATCACTTTTGAACTTTGCCACTGATTCACTGTTCAATTCGCTGGAAAACCCAACTGGTTCCTTTTCCGCCGCCACTCGCCGCCGCGTGAAATTTTCCTCCGCCGATGGCTCGTTCCAGAAATTGAAAGCACAGATAGGTTCCTCGAGCTAAACTCCATAAAGCCCACCACTCAACCGTGAGTTTTTGCCGCCGGTGACACCACATCTACCACCTTCGCCGCGGCTACATTTTCTTGTTCAAATTTCGGCCACCCCATTGGTTGGTTTTGGGAGAAATTGGAATCAATGTGTTTCTTGTGCTGAGAGAAAGAGCTTGGTGTATAATGTGCTGGGTTTCGCCATAGCCAGGGAGAGTTCGCCGGAGATGAGAGATGAAGGTTGCATGCGGAAATGAAGAAAGTTGTGTTGGGGGGGGATTATATATATATATATATATAAAGGGTTAGTTTCTAGAAATCATAGTTTGACCCCCAACATTTTATTCCAGCTGTCAATTAGGCCCCCAAAAGTTCTAATTGACTTCCAATTTACCCCACAACTTATTAGTGCCTCGAATTGGCCCGTTGACCCAAAATAATTCCATTTGACCCCCACAACTATCAAATGTGTTACAATTAAGTCTTTCCCTATTTTCATTTGACCCCCAAAAACTTTTAAAAATAATAACAATGAGGATAATAATATAAAATTCCACCAATTATGTATTTAGGGGTGTTACATACATCAGTTGTATATAAATTGTATTTAGACTCATAGAAATAATAACTATTATTAATTAAATCAAGTCCTTCATCTTAAATAATGTATATACATTAAATTTATATCATTATATTTATTACATTTATTACAAATTAAATATATTTTTAATTAGAATTATGCAAAATAATAATTACATTAAAATTAATTAAAAAAAATTCTACTTAGCAATTGTATTACATATTTTGAACTTATCATGTTTAATATGCATAGTTTAATGGTAGTAACAACCAAAATAAATTTATTTTCAATTAGAATTACAAAAAATAATGACTATAATTAATTAATTAAGTATTTCCACTTAATAAATGTATATCAAATGTATATGCATTGTATTTTATTAAATACATTCCAATTAATTAAGTGTATTTCAATTAGATATATAGAAAATAAAAATTATATTAAAATTAATTAAATCAAAATTTCCTACTTAAAAAAATAATTACATATATTGAAATGTATCCTTCTACCAACATACTTGATTGGATATACCGAAAATAGCAATTAAATCTAATGAGACTATCACAATCACAAAATACATATAGTTGTGTGGTGAAATATGATTAAATTAAATTTATTTTAATTAGACTCATACAAAATAATAAGTGAATTGAAATTAATTAAGAAAAATAAGTTTGTCAGGAAAAAAATGATACTTCATAAATACATTTGTATAGATATTCTTTCTATATTCTCCCTCAAAAATAAGAAAAGTAATAACTTTTTATATACCAAAATACATATTCAATTCAAATGTAATAGTAAATTTAATATGACAATGAACAAGAATAAATTAAGTCTTACAATCACATGTTTGATTGATGAGGAAAAAGAATGATATTTCATAAATACATTCATATAAATATGGGTTCTTCCTAAAAAATAAAAGGAAAAAAATGTTTATTATATATCAAATATGTGCCAAACTCATATATAATATTATATTTAATATGATAATGGAAAAGAACAAACTAAGTTTATTTAGTCTTTTTTTTATCTTTTCATTTATTTGTGCATTTATGTTATTTCTGAAATATGTTTTGATTAATTTTTACATATAATGATGTGCATATTTTATTTTCCCGAAAACCAATAGCAAAAGATACTTTCATATTGTATCACACAAAAAAAATTCTTAACCTTATTTATTTAATTTAAAAGATAAAAAGTGGGTCAAAAGAATTGCCTAAGTTGTTTATTTCGATTAGAAGAGTTATGAACTTTCAAAAAGATATTTGAGTGCTGAACTGCATATTCTCTTTTACTTCATTTGATGTGAAATTAGATAAAGAACTTGCATCTACAAAGGTGGAGTCATACTTTTCGAACACAAGATATGGTATATCATAATCTTTCAGGGTTAATTTCCAAACAAAAATAGGCGTGTAACTTTCAGTCGTATTTTGCCAAAATAGAAAAGTGCTTGAGGATAGAAAATATTAAAATAATCAGATTTATCAAAAGCAATTATGAGAAAACTTATAAAAAATTTATGGAGATAAATTCATATGAAAAAATCTTCAAAAGACTAAATGATTGCTTTTCAATGAATGATTAAACTCATTATCTTAAAAAACATGAAATTAGATTAAAGTTGCTGCAATTTTGGTCGAAGGAAATGATTATAATATATCACTGGAACAAAATATTACTGTTCACGCATGTTGAGGTCATAAATATAGAATAACACATTATAAATGTTACAACCTACTGTAATGTCAACTTCTTTTCCCGATGTGATATAGAATGACACCTAAACTTCAGAGAAAATGTATCAGAACATCCAATGATGCAATCCAAAAGAAAAAATCTATCCAGGTGATTCTTACAAGCAATGCAAATCATTGTTGGAAAACAATAAATAGGTCTCTATCTTATTTTATAGTTTATTTGATTACTCTTACATTGGGAAGAGATATTTTTTTTTATTATTATTATTATTAACATACAAAGTTTAACCAATACAAAAAATAATCAGTGAAGCACTTATATAATTAAAAAATTGAAGTTTGAAACTAATGTTAATATATATTTTGTCTATTTCTTATTAGCAAAATTTTAGACATTTTTCACATTTGCAAATTATATTTTCAAAGATCAAGCTTCTGTTATCAATCCTATAGCTATTCCTTTGGGAAAAAAATTCTATTGTTGGCTTTTCAACTTAATGACATAAAACTAAAAACTACAAGATTGATTATTATCATCATTACCTATAAAATTCGAGATCTAAAATATAATAAAGAAAGATGAATATCATCCCAATGCGAGACAAGCGATAGTCAAATTGGAAAAAGAACATCTCTTCAGCATCTTTTATTGGAGATTCAAATAATATAGATTTTGATAAAATACTATGTTTGAGTGGAACAAACAATGTAAACATTGGAATGGAAGAAAGTAAAAAAATATAATAGGTCGCAATACAGTACAAATCTCATAAAAGAATAAATATATTATCTTATATTGTTCTTAAACTATGTTAAACGCCCAAAATATTTTACAACTTCAAATAATATTTTATTTTTTATTTTTTATTTGTTTATTTAATAAGCATTTGAATCAAATATAAATAGAAAATAATTTATAGAACAAATAAATATAAAAAAAAATTAACAAATCACGTGCGACGCACGTGTGCACGTTTCTAGTACTACAAAATAAATATTAGTACTCAAAAACCATAGGAATAGAAATATAACAATAATATTACAAATATAAGTCAAAACATGAAGAACCAACTACAGAGTATATAACCACAAGACAAAGTGCAAATTGGAGCAGGATCCTCTTGGTACAAGCATCCTCACATACCATAAATTTTTCTATTTTTGGCAAATTGTCATTCTTCAAACTTCCCCCTTTTGCTGAATAACTTGAGTCAAAGGACTGATCTTCAAGAAAAAAGAGCGAGCGGATCCACATTACCTGCAATACTAATTTCGTTAAAACCATGTACAAAATATAGCAGAAATCAAGTTGAAATATAGAGATTGCTCAACCTTGTTTAAACTATAGGACATAAATTTTCAAGGTATATTTAGATAATTTAAACTCCCGATCATATTTTTATCAACTTAATGAGCAGTAAAATGATCTATACTTAGCGACTCCAATTAAATAGATGCGCGTATCAGCCCAAAAAGTTGAGAAGTCATAGATGAATGCAAGTAATTCAACGTACACATAACATAATACGACTACAAAATCTGTTAAAACAGTATGTCTAAAATATATGGGAAAAGAAACTTGCTGTAAACATAAGCAAATATAACAGTAATGAATTGCTCAAAGATTTTGAAGTACCAAAAAGAATTTGTTGAGAGGACTAATGTTATGACTTAAGTTGAATCATAAATTTTCTAGTAATTTTTTAAGAGAACTGTAAGATAAAAGCAAGAGAATTTGGAGAGACTGAGAATTAAGAGGGAGAATTTTGAGAGAAACTTGAGGGCTTAATTTGATTCACCATCCAAAACTGAATCTCCATTCATAGACTTCTGTTATGCATACAGCAGTTTCAGGGAACTAAAAACTAACAATCCTAACTAACTGAATTATTTAACAAAACTAACTGAATTGCAATTCAACTACTAACTTAAACAATGCTACTGCATCAAGGTCTCATAATTCTCAAGTTAACTAGTAATTCCCTAGGTTCTGCAGTATGCACAAAAGCGCTGCATTTTGATTTGAGAAATTCTAGGTCAAACTTGGTTTGGACATATTCAACTCAATGATATTTTTTGGACAGATTCATTTGTCACATAATTAATTTGGGTTCGAGCAAAACAAATTTAAACTATAAAATTCCCATTTGTTTTTGTAGTTTTTGTTGTTTCAATCAACTTATATTTGGGCATGCAAGCACAGAATGTAAATTTTCATTGCATTAACAAATTAAAACTGAATCTGACATACCTTTTGAGTCAAGGTAGCAGTCATGCCCTGAGTTTCCCATCGTCCTCCCATGAAGATTGGACACAAACTTTAAGAGATTCATTTCCTTGGTCAAATAGTTCCTCTTGTAGTTGCTCTATACAATCCACAGCTGAAGGGCAGTCAACTACCTCGATCATTTGAAGAGTTACAATATATCCAATTTCCGAAGGGATCTCCTCTAATTTGTAGCAGTGCCTAATGATTAGGTGCTCTAGCAATGGGAAACAGTAATATTCACTTGTTCTCCAGTGCACCAGATCAGTATCCTCAAGCAGCAGAAATCGAAGTCCCAAAAATTCATCACCATGTGTTACCCACACTGGCCCTCGAAAGGCAAAGTGTCGCAATTTAAGCACTTGAAGATTCGGTAATTTAGCAATTATTCTCATGTCTTCCCAGGGATATCCAAAACCACTCAAACTCAACTTTTTAAGACCGAATGGGAAAGTTGCAGTAGACATAGAGGCAGGGGGAGCAATAACCTGCTGAGATATGGAGTTAGGATTCATGACACATTTGAGTGATTCAAGTCCATGGAGATGGGAAAGATGATCAAAGCAGCACAATGGTGGTTCAGCAACAGCATCAGGCACTAATTCAATTTGAATACCTAATTTCTTCAGATTCCGGATGCTTTCAAGAACCTCCTTAGTACAACTGTGAGCGCTCACATCCAAAAGTGTTAAGAGGTTTGGTAAGAAAGCACAACCAGGATTTGGTATTTTGCCTCCTATGAACTGAAGATGCTTCAATTCTTTCATATCCCATATCTCCACGGGCAGATAAGAATCAGCAGCTCCAGAGGATTTGATGCTCAGATGTCGACAAACAACCAAGTACTGAAGCTTCCAAAGTTTAGATATGGAAGCTGGGAGCTTTCCATTATAAGTGAGTGCAAGGTATCTTAACTGAACTAGTTTTAGCACTTCAACCGGAAACTTGTAGAAACGGATTGTGAGAGCATCTAATACCCTGAGCAACTTCAATTCAAAACATATTGGCACTGGATATTTATGATATGGACCAGTACAGAGGAGAGAATGTGCCATTGAAATGGATTCCATTGAACCATTCACATCCTTGAAGCCAAATAAAATGTTGTTATGGATGCACAACCTTCGCTGGCTTTTTATACCTTCCGTAGAACTATTAGCATACCTACTAATAACATGGAAAAACTTTTCCTGCCAAGCTACTTTGATACAGAGATGTTGAAAGACAGAAAGGAGTTTGCAAGTTTTAATTCCAGAGCTGGAACTTAGCTTGTGGATCAAAACAACACTATTGGAAACTAACTCCTTCAAATATTCCATGGAAAGATCTTTTAAGGTTTTGGATGGATTTGGTTCAAGAAATGCTTCAGCACTCCACAATCTGATGAGCTTTGAGGCAAAGATCTCACAACTTGGTGGGAAAACTCCCATATAAAGAAAACATGCTTTTATATGTTGAGGTAAGTAGTTGTAGCTCGGTAATAATACCTCTAACATTTGATCATATGCATCTGTGAAAACTGAATTTTTTTTCTCTGCTACCTCGTTCCAGTATTCTCGTTTCCTCTCGGCTTCGGATAGGAGGCAAGCAACCGTGAGAATTAAAAGAGGAAGACCTTCACAGTTCTTGGCGATCTTTTTTCCATCTTTCTCAAGTTCAGGAGGGCACAAATACTCTTCACCAAACACCTTTTCACGAAGAAGATCCCAACTTTCGGCTTCATTCAGGAAGCGCATTTGATGAACACCATACTTGTTAGCATACTGACCTACTCCTTCTCGCCTGGTTGTTAGCAAGACTCGACTTCCATTATTGTCAGGTGGAAATAAACCTTTTAGCTCAACCCAGGCCTGTGTGTTCCATATATTATCTACCACAATTAAGTATCTCCTACCAACCAAACTTTTATACAAGTAATCAGCTAATGTCCGATCTCTTTCCGTGTATATTTTGTCAGTGGCAAGATTCATTTGAGCTAGAATATCCAGCAGGATTTTTCTCAATTGGAATTTGGGACCCAAGGTGACAAATGCACGAAGCTCAAAATGACTCGAAATCATTGGATCTTCAAAAAGTTTCATAGCCAGAGTAGTCTTACCAATTCCTGCCACTCCAATGAGTGAGATAATTTCGAGTTTAGGTGACCACCATCCTGCCAGCTTATTTTTTATTTTACTAAATTGATCAGAAAATCCAACTATCTTTGTATTTTTTCCACCGAAATCAATTCTTGATGAAACAGCATCATCTTCTTTAGGCAACGAGTCTTCTTTGCTGCACTCCTCCTCCATCTTCTTCACCATTTCAGCAATGGAATAAATCTCTTGCTTAACTTCCTTCAAATCCAGGGAAATCAGCAGTGAAGAAGAACCCTCATCATCTCCAAGGGTTTTAGATTGTGAAATTAGAAACTGATGTGATACATTGGATTCAATTGCATCTTCTAATTTACATGCTGCCTCTCTGATTTGGGCGTTCAAAAGGTTGACCCTTTTGCTGTTGCCGCTGCTGCTGCTTTCCAATCTTTGAAGAACATCCTGTAAGGAGCTAACCTCCTCGTATGCAAATCGTAGGATTTGAAGAGAGGGGGAAAGAATTGAAATTTGAGAAGAATTTAAAAGGCGCCAAATTGTCTGCTTAAGAGAAATCACAGCAGCATAAGAAGCCATCTTCGATCACTCTCAGGCAGCCAAGCTGGAAGAAATTTCAGAAGATTTTTATTTTATTTTTCTCTTTTTCCTGTTTTATTTTTTGGGGTAGGAAGAGATATAGGAAGAAATCTAGACGACGTTGTATTGTTAATGAAATATTTTTTATTCTTTGATTGGTTAACTGCACGAGGCCATCTTGCCATGTCCAACACAAGATCTATTTCATGTTCTGTTTTTTTGCCACATTAATAAAAATAGCATTCCAAAAATATAGTACTTCAATCTAAAATTCTATTTTTTATATTATTTTAATCTACATAAACGATGATTTAATACAATTTAGATTATTCTATTTGACTTTTTTTTATATTTAATTTTTTAATTTCTAAAAAAAATATTTAAAACATGAAAAAATTTAATAATTAAAAAGAAAACTATTTTGTTAGACAACTTATCAAAAGATACATACTTGAAACCTGAAGAAAGAGAATAGTACAAAGATACAATTTAACGACTAATTTTTAAAAGCTAGTTTTTTAAATCTTCCTCACAAATTTTTTTCACAATAACCAATATGTTTGAAAAAATATATAATTTTACACTTAAAATTTTTGAAATATATAAAATAATTTTTGTTGAAATATATGAAATAAAAATATATCAAATATATAATTTTATGTATAAATATAAAAAAAATAAAATTTACTTATAAATTAATACATAAATTAATATAATTTTGAAATTTTGTTATATTAATGAAACTAAATTAAATTAAAAAAATAAAAAAAAAATATAGATCCTTGGGTCAAAATTCCAAATATAAACCCAAAATAGCACTTGGGTTGGAGCTCCACTTGGGTTTAAGAGTGTTCACGGGTCAGGTTGATTCGAGTTTCAAGAGAAAATGAATTCAAACTGATTATTTTTAATTGAATTGAAATGGTTCGAATTTTATAAATTTTAATTGCTGAACTCGAACCAAACCAACCTGATGAGGGTTCGATTCGCTGGGTAGGAATCCGGGTTCGGATTTGGATAGAACTCGGTCAAGAAGGTTGATGTTCCTGATTGATAAGGGTTAGAATTCTGCAATCACGGCAAACGTTAGGCTAGCCGAGTGGCCCTCTGCTAAGGCCCTCCGACGCTCAAGTCAGTATATAATTCGACCTCAGGAATCGAGCAGCGGAGTATAGGTATTTTAGTGTGTATGAGTGCATACGTGTAGAGAGCATGATTGAGGGTTTTTATATCCTTCTCCCTTCTAAAAAATGTTCGGGAAGCCCCTGGGCACACTGAGGGGCCTTTACCCTTCGGCCAGGGGTAATTGGTCATTTCCCCCCATTTGAATATTGCCAGTCAGCTGTCCTTTCAAGGTCCAAGGACAAGACGGTACACTGTAGCAGCGCCTACTGTGACAGACGGTGAGGGGAAGGGCATGCGCCATTAATGTAGAGGCGTGGCGCCAGTCAGTGCATTTAATGTGGTGGCACAGTACTGTACAGGCTTCGACCTCAGAATCTACCTATACCAGGTCGACTTAGGTCGAGTAGTTCCGAGGGCCGATGGGTGCCTGTCTAAGCCTGGGTAGGACTGGTCAAGCTGGGTCACGTGTTACATGGCCCTGGACTGCTGGTTTGGGCCTCGGCGTTGGCTCCTGTCTTCGGACTGGGCCATATCCTTGCTGGGCCTTTCTGGCTTGGGCCTCTTGGGCCACCCATATCATGAGTCCCCCCACTTCACAAGGCTAAATAAGGAATCGACGAGCAGCGTTGGGAAGTAGCGAATATTAATGACTATCGACCTGGGTTTTTGAAAATCGACCAGGGTTTTTGTGCATTTACTGAGCGGTTACATCGTGGCGTGCGTGGGGCGGCGTGGCGGTTTTGGTCATTATTGCAGACGCTTGTTTTGCCGCGCCCCTTTTCCTATAAATACTGACTGTAATTATGCCCATTTTTACTTTTACTGCATTAGAATTTCCGCGAGTGCTTACGAAATATTCTCCGCTGCTAAGACTTCCTAACTTTTGCATTTACTTCTCAGATTTTTCGCGCTTACCTTTCGCATCCAGTAAGTGTTCCGCTGCCTCTGTTTATTGCCATTTTTTTTTCTTTTTGATTTTCTTTGAAGAATATGTTGGGGCTGTATAGCTCTGAGGGTGGTCAGGGGGGGGACAGTGAGGCAACCCAGTCTGAGAGGCATAGGGATGTTGATGCCTCTTCCGGCGAGTCGTCGCATGACGATTTGGGTTCTAGCAGCTCGAGCAGCCACGGCGGGGAAGAAGCTGGGCCCATTCGAGTACCGCATTCGCGAGGTCGATTGTTTACCCCTGACCACTATAGCGAAATAGTTTCTACGATGAACCCTGGGGATTTGAGGCATCTCCAAGAACTTTACCATATTTCCCCTCAATACCAACTTTTAACCCCTGGACCTCCTGGCCGGATGCACCATGCCCCTGCCAGTTGCATAACTGTGTTCGAGGACGCATTTAGGTGTGGGCTCAGATTCCCATTAAGCGATAGCATGATAGGCTTGCTTAGGGGTCTTCGAGTGTGCATAACCCAACTGCTGCCCAACTATTTTTCCACCTTGTGCAGTTTCATAATTTTGATGCGCCTCTTCAACCAGCCCCCGAGCTTTGAGAATTTTTCCAATTTGTTCCATCTTCCTATGTCGCGTAAATCTGGTAATACCGACGAGTCGGGTTTTTACTATCTGACTGCTCGACCTCGTCGGAAATTCCTTGTGGCCCCCTCCTCTTCATATGGCCAAGAGTGGAAAAAATGTTACCTTTTTGTTCGAGTGAATGGGGGGTTTGATATTCCTCGGGATTGGTTGAGGGGCCACGTTGAGATGCCAGGGAATCATACCCAACTTGGCCGAACACATTCGTGCGGGATCTGGTCGAGTTCGGTCCCATGGAGGCCTCTGTCTTCATCGAGGAGAGGCATTTAGTGTTGGTTGGGTTGTCGCCCACCCCTATAAATTTTCCTGCTGATTATGAGATAGGTAGATGAAGTGTACCTCGCACTTTGTTGTTTGTTTATGCTTATCTTTGTGTTTGATGTGTGTTAAATTTGGTGCATGCAAATCGAGATGAGATCATGAACAGAGTGAGTGCTGACGCGCTGGCCCATGCAGAAAGAAACCTGCAGCGTAAACGGGGCGCTGCTTCTAGGCAAGAGCCCTCGGGGGCTAACGAGCTGCGTCGAGTGGCGACCGCCCCGACGCCATCACCGACTCCTTTGCCAGGTCGAGCTATAACTGTTGGGGGTGAGGGCCCAAGAGGTCGAGGAAAGCGACCTATGGGTGAGCAGAGTAGTCCCCCGCCCAAGAAAATTACAGTAGGGAAGGGGAAGGGAAAGGCCCCGGGATGCCGAAGGGAATCGATCTCTTCGGGGATCGAGGGGCTGATGCTTTGTTTAGCTTGAGCAAGTTCCCCTCTCCTCGATTTGGGCCAGACCCCAGCCTAGCAGTAACCGATTCATCATGCATGTCATCGTCGGGGCCTGCAAGGCTGGACCCGCTGAAGGTGCTGATGGCTGGTCAGTTTTTGGCTAACCAGAAGAGAATGTTGGGAATGAGCCAGGCTGGTGTGCTCTGCGAGTTCGTGTATCACGTGAATCTAGTAAGATTCCATATTCGGTGTGCTTGCATATGTAACCTTTGCCTATTTTGACATTGATGGTTTTCATGTCTCAGGTCGAGCAGTTGGGCTACCACATCTACTGCCGCTCCGAAATGGCCCTTGCTGATTGAGAGCAATTGGATGCTGGTGGTGACGCTGAAACCTTGAAGGCTCAGCTAGAGTCTTCCCAACTGCAACTCGACGAGCTGGAAAAGCAAGTCCACCAACACGCCCGCGAAATGGAGGAGGAAGACCAGCAGGTCTTGCTGGCTGTGAAGGAGCGGACGAAAATGGATGAAAGGGTGAAGAAGCTGGAGCTAGATGTTCAAGTCGCCTACGAATCTGGTCGGTCGGCTGGTCGAAGTAAGCGTCTGGTCGAGGCCAGAGCAGAGTTTGCTCAAGTGGTGCCCGAGGTCCGCAGGGAGGCTGTGCAGTAATTCATGGTGAGCCCCCACCTTCCAAGATACAAGTGTTGTGGTTACCCTGGATGATGCCCGGAATGCTTTCAAGAAGGCAGTCCAACAACTGGAATTCATGGGCTATGCCATCCGTCCTGAGGATCGCTCGAAGATGGGCCTTGCTCTCAACGAGCAATTGTGTTCGCTTGGCGAGGAGGAAGTCGACGAGGCTGACGCCACCGTCGAAGTCGCTCAGGAGGTCGACCTGACTCCTGAGGAGAGATAACGGGCGGACCTTAACGCGAAACTGAAGGTAGTAGGCCGAGAGTTCGAATTCACCAGTGACCTTGCCTATGAAGTTTCTGAAGGCCGAGCTAACGCTGCTTCTTTCTTCCCAGCCGTTGAGCGGATGTTCATGCCTTCTGCCGCTGGCCCTTCTCGATCGGTCACCGCCGCCGTGCTTGTAGTGATGGCACCGCCTGAGCCTCAGTCTGCTCCAGCTCCAGCGCCTTCGATCGAAGGGACGGGCAGCTCTAGTTACGCCCTGTTATCCTTATTTTATTTTACTTCAATGTACATGCCTCATTGAGGCTTTTGACATTGTAATAAAATTGTTGCCTTTACGAGGCTTTGACTTCTTTATTCAAGGATTTTTGACTATCGTGATGGTTGCTTTTGCACAGAATTATTTTGTCTTGTGGTGTTGAATGTGCTAAGTATTTCTGTTTGTGCTTTTCACTGGCTGGTACTTTATTTTCCCAATCTTGACTTTGGGCTCTTATAGAGCAAGTTTTAAATAAGCCAGTAGGATAATAGTTGGTGCTCGATTTTGAAGCACTCTTTGCGATTGTGAGATAGGTTGATCATTACTGCAATTCATAACTGCCAACTTGTAAATTAAGTGTGCCGAGGGGGTTTGACTTCATGCCTTATAGGCTTTTTCACCAACTGTGATGTTGGCACGCTGATTGTAAGATAGGTTGATTAACTTTGCAGTATTGAGAGTTTTTGGCAACTACGGGATCGATTTATGTGGTCTCGGCCGATGGCCTCGACTTGGTGGCGTAAATCTTTTCGTCGACTACGGGGTCGACTAAGGTGGTCTTGGCCAATGGCCTCGACTTGGTGGCACTGAGCTTTGTCGTCGATTACGGGGTCGACTAAGGTGGTCTTGGCCAATAGCCTCGACTTGGTGGCACTGAGCCCTGTCGTCGACTGCGGGGTTGACTAAGGTGGTCTTGGCCAATGGCCTCGACTTGGTGGCACTGAGCCCTGTCGTCGACTGCGGGGTCGGCTAAGGTGATCTTAGCCAATGGCCTCGACTTGGTGGGCTGAGCCCTGTCATCAACTGCGGGGTCGACTAAGGTGGTCTTGGCCAATGGCCTCGACTTGGTGGGCTGAACCCTGTCGTCAACTGTGGGGTCAACTAAGGTGGTCTTGGCTAATGGCCTCAACTTGGTGGGCTGAGCCCTATCGTCGACTACGGGGTCGACTAAGGTGGTCTTGGCCAATGGCCTCGACTTGGTGGGCTGAACCCTGTCGTCGATTGCGGGGTTGACTAATTTCTAGAGAGGGTATCTGTATCTCGTTCTGTTTGAGCATGCTATAACTTGGTTTTCTTAGTCGCTACAAAGGATACCAATGAACAAATTACACGAAAAACTTTTTCAAGTTTACGGTATTCCAAGGTCGAGGCAGCTCGCGACCTGAAACATCTGCTAATTGATAGGCATTGTTCTTAGATACTTTGACGACTGAGTATGGTCCTTCCCATTTCGGGTCAAGCTTCCTGACAAGCCTGGATACTTCCACTTTCTTGAGGACGAGGTCGCCCACTTTAAAGCTTCGCCGACGTACTGCCCTATTATAGCGATCCGCCATCTTTGAGCGGTACCGCTACATCATGTTGTAAGCTGCTTGGCGCTTCTCATCTATGGTAATTAAATCCAGAGTCCTTTCCGATGTATTCATTATCGGATTGTAGTAGATCACCCTGGCTGTGTGCTAGATTAGTTCTGATGGGATCACCACTTCAGACCCATAGACTAGGCTGTACGGGCTGTGTCCTGTCGCCGTTCGGGGGGTCATTCTGTAAGCCCAAAGGACACCTGGGAGGTTGCCTGCCCAACTGGCCCCTGTTCCTGCTATTCGGCTCTTGATGTGGTCGAGGACTATCCTGTTGGTAACCTCGATCTGTCCATTGGCTTGCGGATTTCCCACTGAAGTAAAGTGTTGGGCGATCCCCAAGGTCTCGCACCACCTCCTCATGTTTTTGCTCTGGAATTGGGTGCCGTTATCAGAGATGAGGACTTTGGGCAATCCAAATCGGCACACAATTTTCTTCCAAATGAAGCTCTTAATGGCCGCGTCAGTGATCTTCGGAACTACCTCAGCCTCCACCCATTTTGTAAAGTATTCGACGGCCACTATGATAAATTTTCGCTGGCCAGAGATTTTCGGGAGCGATCTGACTATATCGATGCCCCACTGGCCGAAAGGCCAGGCGATATTAACATTGGTCATTGATGTGGCTGGTTGGTGTTGGATGTTCGAATGCATTTGACAGGATTGGCACTTCTTAGTAAAATCAACAGAATCTTTCAGCAAAGTTAGCCAAAAATATCCGTAGCGGATGATCTTATGTGCCAAGGACCTACCACCCGAGTGGTTGCCACAAATACCTGCGTGCACTTCCTGCAATACTTCGCTCGCCTGATCGAGATTTAGGCATCTAAGTGGCGGCCCTGCTATCAATCTCCTGTACAACTGTCCGTGTTCATCTTGTGCATACTTGGGCGCTAAGCCCTTCAGTTTATGAGCCAGCTTATCATCGTCAGGTAGGGTGCCCCGACTCAGATAAAGTTTGATGGGATGCTGCCAAGAAGGATTTGTTTGCTTGAGGCACCCGACCAGGATCGGATTGGGGATGAAGGGCTGGTCGGCGATAAGAAATGTTATTGTTCTTTCTCTGGTGCCTTTCGTCGAGCTGGCCAACTTGGAAAGCGCGTCTGCTCACTATTGAGTGACCTTGCTTAACAAGAAATGTCTGAACATCCGTCTTAGTTGGTGTACTTCGGCCAAGTATTATGCCATTTTTTGCTCATTCGACTCGAAGTTTCCCTCGACCTGTTCCGCCACGAGCTGAGAATCGGTGAAGGCCGCTAGCTTATCGACCCCGCGGTCCATAGCCATGTGCATTCCTGCAATAAGAACCTCATATTCAGCTTCGTTATTAGTGACCGGGAAGTCGAGTTTCACTGCAAAATCATAATCCTCAGCCAACGGGGATCGGAGGGATACTCCTATTCCTCCTCCAGATGATGTTGCGGACCCGTCGACGTGCAAAGTCCACTAAGGTACATTCTCAACTTCTCGAGTCGGTAGGTCAACCCTCTCGCCTATGAAGTCGGCCAGCACTTGGGCCTTAATGGTAGTTCACGGTTGGAATTAGATGTCGAATTTGCCGAGCTCGATGGCCCATTTGGTGAGCCTACCTGAAGTATCTAGCCTCGACAACACCTGCTTTAATGGTTGGTTCGTCAACACCAGAATTGAGTGGGATTGGAAATAAGGCCGCAGTTTTCTAGCCGAGGTGACTAGGGCCAGGGCAAACTTCTCGATCTCCAAATAATTATGCTCTAGCCCCTGAAGAGCCTTACTGCAATAATACACTGGGTGAGGGTTTCCTGCTCTTGGTGTTGTCAATACTGAACTGATGGAAGCCGAAGACACTGCCAAGTAGATCTGCAGTACTTCTCCCACCTCGGGTTTGGCGAGCATGGGTGGTGAGGATAGGTATTGTTTGAGGTCGAGCAAGGTTTGATCACACTGTTCGTCCCATTTAAATCCTGATTTCTTAGCATTTCTTAGAATTTTGAAAAAGGGGAGGCTCTTATCCACCAATCGAGCTATGAATCTGCCCAAAGCTATAATCCTGCCCACCAGGCACTGGACTTCACGGATTGTGCGAGGTGGGGCAATATCCAAAACTGCTTGAATCTTCTGTGGATTGGCTTCGATACCCTTCTGACTGACCATGTAGCCCAGGAACTTACCTCCTCGAACGCCAAATGTACACTTGTTGGGATTGAGCTTCATACTAAAAGCTCTCATGATGGAAAAAGTGTGGTTGAGGTCGATCAGATGGTCTCCAGCTTTTTCAGTCTTTACAATCATATCATCCACATAGACCTCCATCGATTTGCCAATCTCGTTCTTAAACAAGAAGTTAACCAATCTTTGGTAAGTTGTTCCTGCATTTTTAAGTCCGAATGGCATGACAAGGAAGCAATGCACCCCATTGGGAACAACAAAAGAGGTTTTATCCCTGTCCTCGGGTGCCATGAATATTTGATAATAGCCTCGAAATGCATCCATCATATTAAGCAATTCGCAACCAACAGTAGAATCAACAAGTAAATCAATACGAGGCAAGGGGTAAGGATCCTTAGGGCAAGCTTTATTTAAATCCATAAAATCATTACACATCCTCCATTTTCCCTCATTCTTGGGGACAAGTACAACATTACAAAGCCAAGAGGGATATTGGATTTCAACAATATTACCGGCTTCCAAAAGCTTGCCTACCTCCTCATCGATAATCTATGTTCGTTTAGCATTAAAAGTCCTCTTCTTTTGCTGTACTGGCTTGTGTGCTGGATCAACGTTGAGTCTATGCACAATTATGTCGGGGTCAATGCCCTGCAGGTCCACGGCTTTCCAGGCGAAGACATCAATATTGCGCCGGAGAAAGTCGACCATGAGGCATTTTAGCCAATCTCCCATATCGGTCCCAATCCTGGTGGTCTTGTCGGGGTTCCCTGGCTCGAGCTCTATTGTTTTGAATTCACCCACGGGCTCGACCCTTGTATCTTCCAGCTTCCTTTTCTTTGATGAGGGTCCCTCATCGAGTTTTGCTACAGTGGCGTCCCCCGAGGGTTTCAGCTCTGGTCTCTTTTTCTATTCGCTGGAGTCCATTGAGATTGTATAGCAGCGCTAAGCATCCTTGATGTTGCACAAGAGTTCACCAACTCCTGCTGGGGTCGGGAACTTTATCTTCAAGTGTTATATGAAAGCAATGGCTCTGAAATCATTTAGGGCTGGTCGACCTATGACGGCGTTGTAAGCGAAAAGGGCATCGACCACTAAGTAGCTGATCATAAAAGTCCGACTGCGATGGCCCTGGCCGAATGTAGTGGAAAGATTGATGGACCCTTCCGGTATGATTTCGGACCCTCCAAATCCAACCAAGGGCGTTCTGACTGGATCAAACTTCAATTTCCCCAAGTTCATCCGGTTCAAGGTCGATAAAATATGATGTTTACAGAACTCCCATTGTCGACCAGCACCTTTCTGACCTCAAAATTGGCGATCTCAACGGCGACCACCATTGGGCAATCAATCTTCCGGTCCACACCTTGGTTCTCAAGGTAGTCCAGATCTACATTGGTGAAGGAGATTGGCTCGGCGCTGTTCGTCACCTGGAAAACTGTCTCGACCTTAGATGGTTTGGTCGAGTCGAGCTGCCTCTGAGTCTGCTTCCTTGCATTCCGGGAATCTCCTCCTGTGGGCTCCCCGGCGATCATGTCGATGACACCCCTGATGGGTGGGTGGGTTTCATGGGCAGGTCTCTTCCCCTTGTCATCCCTTCGCGGGCTGACCGACCTTTCTCTTCGGGGAGTCCGGTCGGTCACGCCCTCCTCTCGTCGACCTTGCTCCTCGACCAACTTCTTCAAATGGCCTTGCCTTATCAACCTCTCGATCTCATCTTTCAAGTTGAAGCACTCCTGGGTATCATACCCCTTATGCTTGTGAAAATAGCAGTATTTCTTAGACTTCTTCATGGCCTCCGTTTCTGTGATTTTTCGAGGCTTTTTGAGCAGGTTGTCATGCTGGATGGCAAAGAGCACTTCTTTCCTTGGCATGGAGAGTGGGGTGTATTCATGAAAGCGCTTGATCGGGAAGCAGCGCCCCTTCTTGTTCTTCTTGTCCTCTTTCTCCTTGCCCTTCTTCTTGTCAGCCTCAATACTTTCGTACTTCATTTTATTCATCTCCTCTTGAGTCATATACCTCTCTGCGAGGTTGAGGAGTTTCTCCATCGTTCGGGGCTGAGCTCGAACCAAAGCATTGGCACACTCCCTGTGCCTTAAGCCCAAAAATAGTACATCTATCAAAAACTCAATCCGCGGGCTGTCTATCTTCAACACCTCTATGTTGAATCTGGTGAAGAAATCCCGCAAAGACTCTCCCTCAGCCTGTTTTACTGTATGCAGGTGGGTATGAGGTAGTTTCGCCCTCCTCCTGCTGGCGAACTGGTGCAGAAACTTATCGCACAATTGGTCGTATGAGAAGATGGACGCCGGCTCTAACTTCACGAACCAGTCCAGAGCCACCCCTTGGAATGTGGTTACCAGCATCTTTGTATGTATATACTCGTTGTGCCCATGCAGCTGCATCATGTGCTCAAACTGCAACAAATGCTCATTCGGGTCTGTGGAACCGTTATACCTTAGGAGTCCCGTAGGGATCTTCGCATCGACGGCTATATGTTCATCAATGATTCCTGAATGAAGGGTGAGTCCCGCTTCCTCCTGAATCTCGAAGGCACCTCCGGTTGGATGGCTTTGTCTGTATTTTTTCTCGAGAGCTCCTCCAGGCGCTTATTCAGCTGCTGCACCTGATGAGACACCTCTTCCAACTCCTGCTGATCCTGGCCCTATCTACCTCTGGAATGCTCGGCCCTATCACGCTGCAGGGATCGAAGGGGCCGAACGTCGTGGTCAATGGAGTCTGCCACCTCCTTTCTCGGTGGGGGATGGGCTGCTTCCCTAGGAAAATGACCTGGGCTTGGCTCCCTCTGGGACAGATGCCTGAAAAACTCCGGTCGCTGCGAGTATTCCACTGGCCGCATCCTCTCCGGGGCCGCGGGTTGGGGAGTAGCACTGACCGCTGGCTCCGGCTACACGGCATGTCTGTTCAAAGTAGCTGAGAGTTGGGCTGAAATCTATTTGCTGATGAGCTGCATTAGTTGGGGCATTGTGAGGGTAACCACAGGCTCAGGTTGCGCGTTGGGTCCTTGTGCATTATGTTCTTAGTTCTGGCGGGGGGGGGGAAGAGTTAGATCTCCTATTCTCCTTTCTTCCAAATAGGGCTCGCCTAGTGTTCACCATTTCGATATAGGATTCTATATTCCCATAGACGGCGCCAAATGATGAGGGTTCGATTCGTTGGGTAGGAATTCGGGTTCGGATTTGGATAGAACTCGGTCAAGAAGGTTGATTTTCCTGATTGATAAGGGTTAAAATCCTGCAATCATGGCAAACGTTAGGCTAGCCGAGTGGCCCTCGGCTAAGGCCTTTCGACGCTCAAGTCAGTATTTAATTCGACCTCAGGAATCGAGCAGCGAAGTATAGGTATTTTAGTGTGTATGAGTGCATATCTGTAGAGAGCATGATTGAGGGTTTTTATATCCTTCTCCCTTCTAGAAAATGTCCGGGAAGCCCCTGGGTACACTGAATGGCCTTCACCCTTCAGCCAGGGGTAATTGGTCATTTCCCCCCATTTGAATATTGCTAGTCAGCTGTCCTTTCAAGGTCCAAGGACAAGACGGTACACTGTAGTGGCGCCTGCTGTATCAGACGGTGAGGGGGAGGGCATGCGCCATTAATGTGGAGGCGTAGCGCCAGTCAGTGCATTTAATGCGGTGGCACAGTACTGTACAGGCTTCGACCTCAGAATCGACCTATACCAGGTCGACTTAGGTCGAGTAGTTTCGAGGGCCGACGGGCGCCTGTCTAGGCCTGGGTAGGACTGGTCTAGCTGGGTCGACGTGTTACATGGGCCCTGGACTGCTAGTTTGGGCCTCGGCGTTGGCTCCTGTCTTCAGACTGGGCCATATCCTTGCTGGGCCTTTCTGGCTTGGGCCTCTCGGGCCATCCCATATCACAACCTAACCTAGATCGGGTTGGTTTGGTTTTGGCAATTGGATCCAGGGAAGAAAAAAAAAAAGAAAGAAAGAAAGAAAGAAAGAAGCAACAAGCAAGTAAACACCAGTTGCAGTTTCTTTAACTCTTTTAACAAAGAAAAAATTGGCAAACTCTAGTTGTATTTAAACTAAAACTGAATAGATAGCCTACATAAACAATATTAGCATAGTATAATCCCATCAAAATAAGATTATTTTCAAAACTATTTATCAAAAGCTAAGAGCATACAACATTGCACCTGGGCACCACAAGTTATAATTATTATAAATTATCTCCTTCTTTACAACAAGCTATAATTGATAATATGAAATTCTAAATTCAAATCTAAGTTGAACATTAAATATAAATATAAATAACAAAAGTTATAATTTTTTTAAAAATAATAATTATTTATTTTAATTAAATATCGGATCGAATTAAGTTGGATCAGATAAGTAAATATGAAATTCGAGAACTAAATCAAATATAATCAAGTTTGATCAAATTCTACCTGATTACTCGACCTAATCTGAATCAATTAAATTAGTTTAATTTGAATCGTCAGGTTCATCGAATCGAATTTATCGATGAACACTCCTACTTAGATGGGGAGCTTCCCAAATACTATTTTGAGTCTATTTTTTGGAAATAACAACCCATTTAACAATGGGTTGGAGATGCCGTGAGAGCTGGCTTTGCAGAATGAGACATCAAATAGAACGTAATCAAATATTATATGTAAAGAGTATAATTAAATATGCACAAGTAGTGGGACATAAAAAAATCATTGCACGCAGTTACATGTGAACCCCAATTATTGACTCACAATCGTTTACCAAGATATATCAACATTTTAAGCAATTTTTATTGTAAAAGCATTCGGAGATCTCATAGACGGCTCACTGCTCACCTAACACAACTATTGTTAGTGTAGAATAATTAATTAAAGTGAAAATGATATATTAAGAGTTATGTTAAATTGAGATGACTTCAATAAATTTATAGTTTTGCTAGTTGAAAGATCGAACAATAAATTGAGTAAGAATTAAACTCATTAATCAACTTCATAAGAAAATTATGATACAAATTGATCAAAATAGATAAATAAATATACCGAAAGAACACAAATTATCACATCAGTTGAAAGTGGCGTAATTGGAAAGTTTTCTTCTTATGAAGATCACAGTAAGGTCAAATGATGTTGATCTAATTTAATCACCTCATAATAAATGGTTGGGATATTCATAGGTTATTGTTAAAGTGTCTCAATATTGCTTCTTTTAGATAGTGCTTTTGAATTTTGCCACGCGTTCCTATCCAAGGGTTGAGATTTTTGGTCAAATGTGATATTCGACCCAAATAAAAAGGCATGGGTTGAATGGTTTATTTAATAATTTAATTTATCTTAAGGAATATTCTTGTCATGTTTGCCCTTGTTTACATCGAGTGTAATTAATGAACAACTTCAACTTAGCTGTAAAGATTCTAATTATTGAAGAATGGATGGTGGGGTTTAGAGTCATTTCTCACATATCATCTTATATTGCTAAGTGGTCATTTAATTCAATGACATCATATCTCACACAAAATGTAGGTTGAGAATTTTAATTTAACAAAGTCCTAAGGTGTGTGTATATAAAAAAAAAAAAATATTAATAATAATATCTTTGAAACTTTAATTAATTTTTTTTTTTTTTCCATTTGCCTTTCCTATGTACAAAAAATATTATGCATATGTTTCAAATTCTAAATGAGTTTAAATTTTTTATTAAGTGTGGACATGGTAGTTAGATGTGAACCCTAATTAAGAGTGGGGAGTCAGTCCAAACTTAATTAGGGTTCACATATAGCTATCATGATTTAATTAAATTCTTAATATATAATATTTCATATTGTTGAACTTCGTAGCACATTACGCAAATGCCAAATGGGCGGCGGACTTTTGAGTCATTTCTCGAGTGTCATTTTTCTTTATTTTCCCCCCTATGTACAAAAAAAATTGTGGTTTTGTTTGGTTGTAAACGCTCAACACATTTTTTAACTCCCAAAATTTAAATAAATAAACACTATACATTCTTCAATTCCACTCCAAAAATATAAAATTTATTCCCAAAAAATTTCTACTATCCCCAACTCCACACCATTCCCCAAAGCACCATACATTCTTTTATCATTACAAATATATACATATACCACCATTCATACAATCTATATATATATGTACATATATAAACAATTTTAAAATATTCATTTCACTCCCAAACCCAACAAAAAAGTCATTGATGTGACGTTTTGTACCCTCCAAAATACAAATAAATAAACTATTTTCTCTCAATTTATTCTCTTAAAACACAAACAAACAACTATCACATTCCTCAATCCCACTATCCAAAATTCATTCTCCCAATTTTGGGAGAGTGGCCCAATTCACAACCAAACGTAGCTTGTGTAAATGGATTTTAAAATTATAAGAAGTTTTGGATTATTATTCTCAGACCGGACCATCCATTAAATATTTCACTAAGTCATTTTTATTATATATATATATATGTAATTTATATTTTAATGTAGACAATTATGACTACAAAAGCAATTTAGTAAAAGAATTACAAAAAAAATTCATTCAACTAAAATAATTAATTAAATACAAGGGTCAGAGAGTCCAATGGCAAATTAAACCATGAAGAAGGGCAACGAAACTCTAATGAACCTAAGTCTCGTACATGAAATGTGAGGCCGAGGTTTAAATCTAATGGACTCATGAGGTATGTACGCATAAATAAAAGAAAATAATAAATAAATCACATTTTAATTAGGTCTAAAAACATAATCTATTAAATTTTAGGTATTAATCAAATTAATTATCAATTTATCAAATCTATCCAATTTGACTAAGCCAAGGTCCAACTCAGAGCCCAAAAAGAGCTCGAACGAGCCTGAAATCTGGTTTTATACCTGTATCAGAACACCGACGGAGCAGCAACGTCGATCACCATGTGCCACTGTGCACAATCACCGGAGCTAGGAAGTAGCTCCACCAAGAGATGGGAATTGGCAAGTTGAGTGAACCCTCTCAATCAATTGAGTGAAATTCCACCGTCTCATTGCTAGTCGAGCTTCAAACCTCCATAGTGCTGCTGTGTGCTGTCAACCACCGCGCTCAATTCTCCAAAATCGGACACCATATGACGAAATTGAAACCACTAAAATGCTCCTCTCAACAAGATTGTCACTTCCTCTCAACAAATTTTAAGTTGAAGCCATCAAAAACACCAAATCTGCCACCACCTCCGTCCAACGCCATCGTTCAAACTTTTCCCGTCAATTTCTCGTTTATTTCTAATGTTGTTTGGTATGGTTTTGTTCTTCGAGATATGAGGAAAATATCTATAGAGCTATTTTCTTATTTTTTCGGTTGATTTTCGATTGTTAGTATGTTGGGTCTAGTTTGAGTAGGGGTGACAATTTGTAACACGACACGAGTTCGACACGAAAAAATTGAATTTGAGTTAACCTATTTTGGGTTTGGGTCGAATAAGATCGACATAAATAAAAACCCGAAAAAAATGGATTGGGTTGGGTTGAATTTTAGTTTACACAAACAAACCGAAATTTGATTATGGGTTACACGACAACCCAAACCCACTTGAACCAATTCGATCGAATTTGAATTAAACAAATAAAATTTAAATTTTTTGGGGAGTAAAAATATAAAATAACAAAATAAAGCTTGAAAATTTAAACTTTAGCAGTATCAAAATTACTGCTTCGGTATTTTCCAGTCTTATTTATTTCACAATCATATAGGATGAATTATTATAATTTTAAATTACTTATAATCTTTATTTTTGTATCCCAATGGACATGAAAATTGTATCAAAAAGAGTTGATTTAACTACTGAATTGTCCTAAAAAAATTTCTTAGGTCTTATACAACGCAAGATTTTGTGTATATAAATAGATAAGAATTTTTTCTGTTGAGACGTTGTAAAAATCCAAAAGACTTAAGCAAGTTTTTATAATAAATTATGTGTGTAATTAAAATATTTGTTTACTTATTTGCTTAATGATATATTTTTATTGATTTATATATTGCTTAATTGCATCAATATAAAGTTAAAAAATAACGGCATTAATTTTAAAAAGTTAAAAGTGACAATAAATTGACACAAAAGATTCAAAAATTAAAGAGAGTGGATGAATAAAACTTGAAAAAATATGATATTTTAAAAATAAGACAGTTTGTGATTTTAATATTTTTATGATGTTAATAGATACTGTAAAATGAAAGGACTAAAGTTCTAAAAATTAATATATTATGTGGTTTAATTAAAATTATTTGAGTGAATTTGTGAAGTTATAATGAGAACTCCTTACTCCTATTAATTAAAAATAGATAAAATTAAAAAATAAAAATACCAAAAAAATTTTAAAAATTAAAACAAATATTCAAAATAATTATTTTAAAAATCAAGTTGACCCGAACTTGACCTGATACAAATCAGGTTGGGTTAAGGTTGAGTAGTTTCAGGTTGTCATCAGATTTGGTCAGGTTCGAGTTGAGAAAATTAATGTTATACCCCTAGTTCAACCCAACCTGAACCCATCCAACCCACTTGAATTGCCACCCAAGTGTTTGAGCTTGCATTTGTGAATAAAGTAAATTTTAGGGGCAAATATGTTGTATAAAAAATATCTTTTAAAATTACAGATTGACCCTAACAGATTTGACACCTTTTAGTTTTCGCCGCCTTGAATAATCTTCCATACCTTAGGGGTTGTTTGTTTTCATTTTCAAAAGCTATTTTCATTTTCTCTTAAAAATGAAAATAGAAAACTATTACTATTTATACTAATTTTTCAAATATTTTTATTTTCAAAATATTTTTTATTATATTCTCTTTCCATTTTCATTCCTTTTTCAACCACTATCATTATCTTAATCATTTTTTATCTTCTCAATACTTCTCATACACCATTCACAAAAAAATATTATAAATTTAAATTTAAATTCAAATTATAATATTATTTTTTCAAATAATCACACATCACATCATCAATTCAAATTCAACAACTACACAACTTGTAACACAAGAACACCAACATCCAAATACATCTCATTTTTACACATATATAAACCTATAGTTTTCTACAACACATCCAAATAAAACTTTATTTTCATATTCAATTATTTTATCTAACTTTTTACTATGCATTTTCACTAAAAAATGAAAATGGCTCCAAAAAATGAAACCAAACGGCCTCTTAGCATTTATATCTCGTGCAACTAAGTCTTGGTTAAATTATTTATTAGTCATTTAACTTTTAATAATCATATTCAAATCTTAATTTTGCAGTCTAATTTTTTTTATTTTATGATTTATTGTTTAAAAATATACCAATAAGGCCATGAAGCTCTTTATATACAGTATATATAGATAGATATGTATACACATATACATACTTCATTGGGCTGAACCAAGCGGATGCCTCTAATTTGTTAATTAAAAAATTTAGTGTTGTATATTTAAATTAATCTTGTTAATTTATTATTTTTAGGGAGAATTACTGAAACTCTCTTAAAATGATTTTTTATATCAAAAAAATTCATAAAATGATTTTTCAATCTAACAAACCCATTTCACTAACCTTTTATTCCAAAAAGTCTAACTATTAACTTTTGCTCTATTTTTAGACAAAATTACCTTTGAATATCTCACATTAGAAAATGTTTTTATCTATCAAAATTAATTCTTTTTTAACTCTCTTTGTAGAAAAAAAATAGAAAAATTATTTATGAGTTTAAAAAAATAGTCTTTTTGTTTAGTTCATTTGATTTTAGAATTTAAAAGTATCTCTAATATATATATATATATAGAAATATATTTCTCCAAAATTTTTAATTTATTCAACTTAAAATCATCATTGATAGAAATCCATTTGAAAAAATTAAAGAAAATTTTCTATTTGAAAAGCTAATTCATTAACTTTTAAATTTAATAAGTTAAGGATAATTTAAAGAATTTAATAAATTAAGGGCAATTGAGTAAAAAAAAAAAAAAGTTGTTGGGTCTCTTGGAGTTTGATGGAATGGGCATTTAAATTTGGAAAATCTTTTAATGAGTTTTTAAATATAAAAATATATTTTAAGTAGTCATTAATTAGTAGTTTATCCTTATTTTTATTTATTTTGATCATAATTCGTAGTAATATTATTTTTACTTCAATATAATCTTAGCATTTTCATTCAATCTTTTTTAATTATTATAAAGATGCATGTATATGGTCAACGCTTCAACATCTATAGTTTAATTTTTTTACCTTTGAGAGGTTTGCTTAATCCATTTTATTTTTATTTTTAATAAATTATAATATTTTGATATTTGTTATGATGTTACTAAAAAATATATTGATGACACCTGATTGTTCCATATCGGAGGAGTCGCGAGTTTTGAGATAGATTATAAACTATTTCCCATGTTTCATCTTTGAATGTACCTTTTTATGATAGAAGTCCCCACAACATGCATGTTAGCAAGATAATACCTTGATATGGCTAAACTTCCACATGTTTAGTCATAGATGAGGTCCTCATCATCATCATATATATAGATAAAATATGTAGTTAAATACAAATACGTAACAATCAAAACAAGTTGGTAAATAATATTAAACATTTACAAAACAAGTTACTTTTGTAAACATCAAACTATTTTGTTAAAATATGGATGGTAATTTTGTCAACAAAAAAGTATAGATCCTGTGTGAATGAATTTGAAATAATTAATCACACGGGAAGCGAGGGAATGATTAGGCCCTTGCTTTTGGAAATAAGTATTCTTATAAAAATGAGAGTTTCAGTTTCTAAATCATACTACTCGTTTTTTTAAATAAAACTAATCATGTGCTTAAAAATAAATTTGGAAATGTGTATTACTTTCCCACTTATACCAACCATGTCATTATTATTATTATTATTATTATACACAAGCACTTCAAGGGATTGTTAGAGTTCACCTCGAACTTTATATATATAAATGTGAGAATAATGTCACTTTATCAATTGACCACTTGGCATTATTTCTTTTATTTACACGTGCATGCATGCAAGGGGCTTGTTAGAATTCGAAATATATATACTTTTTTTAGTTTATACACATTTATATTAAGAATTTATTAAGGTTCAAATCTCAAATCTCACATTTATATATGTCATATGTGAGAGCATCTCAGAGCAATACCCATGAACTAATTGAATACGCAAAAGTTGTTAAAGATACAAAATTTTATTTTGGAAGGTGTTGAAATTACACGAGGACTTTTCAGTTTATTATGAGGTTTTTACCCCCAAGTGATCTAAGCAAAAGTGACCCGCTGGGTAGAGTTATTGTATGTATATACAAAATGACTGATCATTTGCTAGCTTTCCATTGTTCGCACAGAGAAAAGATTATATATATGTGAATATATATATATATATATATTGAGAGATATCGAATGAGTGAGAGAGAGAGAGAGAGAGAGAGAGAGAGAGAGCTGAAATGGCAGATACAGCAGTGGAATTCCCGCTGGAAAACCTCAAGCAGCTAGCCCTCTACCACGGTCATTTGATCATCAACGCCAAGAACCAGATCGAGAACCTGAGCACGATCTCCTCCTCTTCAAGGCCTTCCTAAGGGACTCCATCAAGAAGTGGAGGAAGGATGTTAAGTACCTATTAGTATTAATTTTGATATCATATTTAGGAGTTAATAAATAATTTTTTTGTTTAAAATTATAATTTCCTTGCTAATTGATGAAAATTTCGAATTGTGTGAATATAAGTGGAGAATTTACAGAAATGGGACAAATTGACACAAGTTAATGGGAATACTGACAGGATGACACCTCATGATCTAATCAAGGATGGACAAAAGAGTTTTTTATTTATTCGAGTCTTATTCTAATTAGATGACTCTTTTAATCAGTTATAAATAGGCATTTCAGACACTTAGAAGGAGAAGATATGAGAATTTGTTATTTTGGAGATTAGAAGTGTCGTGAAAATTCGAGATTCGAAAGAGGACAAAGTGGAGTTCAAATTCATTTAGGAATAGAGTTTCTTCTTCTACCTTTAATTTTCTTTTTAATTCTAGAATTGAGATTATGTTTCATTTTATTCATATTTTGTTTGACAATTCAATCATGAATTAATTCGTTATTCTAGAATTATGATTGATTCTTTTGAATAAATTGATGCATGATTTTCTTTCATGAAATTAGTAGCACTTAAGGTTATTTCTTCTATTGTGTGTTTTTTTTATTTGATTGTTTGATCAACAGTAAAGTGCATCTTTAAATCCCAAAGGAGTCTTGGAAAAGAAAATCTAGTGATTGATTGACAATAGAAGACATTTAGATCAACTGTTCAAATTGATGAATTAATTAATTTGTAAATAGAATAGAAATATACCTGCTTGCCCTATGGAGTTTTAAGAGATACAATCTTATCCATGATTTAGTTAATTTACATCAATATTCGGAAGAATCCTGTAATGGCATAAGACTCAAGACTAGTAACATGTTATTAATTTTACAGGGAAAAAATTATATAATCAACTTAATCGATTGATGAAATCATAATTCTAGGCTTCTATATCCTGATAAAAATCTTAATCATTACATTTTTTTTCTTGTTTTCATTAGTTTAATTTTAATTCATATATAATTGATCTTTATTTGAATAAAATAAGTGATTGATAAATTAATAATTAATAGTAAATAATTTAATTCATCATGGGATTATGGGATTGATACTTTTCTCATCACTTTATTACTTATTGAAATACTTGCAGTTGCTTAACTGTTTGCATTATTTACTTTGTACAACCAACAAAGGACTATAGGCTTCAAGAGCTCGTCCGCCAGATATGCTACGTCGTTTACGAGGCCGTGGACGCCATCGACGTATTGGTAATCCAGGCTGCGGAGAGCAGGTCCAAGAATTACTTCCTCAGAGGCCAGAGCTTTTCAGACGCCGATGGAACTGATCCTCAGCATTGCCTAAAAGGTTGATGCCGTCGCCCGCGAGATCTGTCACACCTACGGCGACAGAAGCAAGTTTGACGTCGTCAACCTCCGTATCGGAGATGAAGAACCAGAGGTGATGATTTTTCTTTTTCTTGATCATCGATCTCTTAATTCATCATTCCTGATTTATACCCAGCATCTTTAATTTGGTACCTTGAAATTGGAGGATTGATATTGGTATCTAAGCAAGAACTTTCAGGGTTGATTTTCCCCATATATATATTTTTTTTAAAAAAAGAAAAAAGAAAAACGACTTTTCATTCATATTATTTGGTTTGTATCCCATCCAAATGCGAATTCTAAAATACTCGGTAGACCATATATCCTACTCTAATAAATACAAGACTCCATTGAGTTTATGAATTGGGTCTAGTTTACTGAATTTATTTTTTTGAATTTAGGTAGGATTTGAGTTTAAACAAAGTAATACCTTACCCAAACTCATGCTTTAAATACCAAAAAGATGAAGCCTCGGCCTAACCTTAATTCAATACCTAAGTTACATGGGTTGGCTACAGTTCGATATCATAGTTTTTAACTAACATCCTACACCATTTGGAAAATCGGCACGTGTTCTATTATCTTTTTTTAATAAATAGTAATTAAGTTAATTTACTATATTAATATTTTTTAATTAAATTAAAAATAAAATAATTTTTAATATGAAATACCTTAAATGTTCTTATCAAAATTAATATATAATTAAAACAAAAATCAAAATATAATTACCTCAAAAAATAGAAAAAGAAAAAAGAAAAATAAATTTTTGGATAACATTACAACCCACCCAGCATCCCAATTCTGTTCTTCAACCCCCCGAAGCCAAAGTCAAACGTAGAGAAAACTTTATGTTCTTCAATCGCCCCAATTCAAAATCTCCCCAAGCAATTTTTTGTGGTTTGAAGAAAGAAAATTGCTTGTGGGGGTTTTGAATCTGGTTTGGGGGGTTTGAAGAACAGGGGTTTGAATGACAGAAAATTCTCGGCCTTTGAATCTAGTTAGGGGGTTTAAAAATCAGAAAATTGCTTCTGAATTGGTTTAAGAAATAATTTTTTTGAATTGGGGCCAGGTGGGTTTGAAGAACAAAAAATTGCTTTGGGGGGGGGGGGGGGGGGGGGGGAGGAAGGGGTTGAAGAACATAAAGTTTTCTGTGCATTTGACTTTGGTTTCGAGGGGGTTGAAGAACGGAATTGGGATGGTGGGTGGGTTGTAATGTTGTCCAAAAATTTATTTTTCTTTTGTCTTTTCTATTTTTTGAGGTAATTATATTTTGATTTTTGTTTTAATTATATATTAATTTTTGATAGGGACATTTAAGGTATTTCATATAAAAATTATTTTATTTTTAATTTAATTAAAAAAAAGTTATTATAGTAAATTAATTTAATTACTATTGATTAAAAAAAGGCAATAACACGTGTCAATTTTCTAAGTGGTGTAGGATGTTAGACAAAAACTATGGGTATCGGACCGTAGTCAACCTCAAGTTACATAATCCTCCTTCCTTCCTGTCATTCTAGAGCTTTGACTGCGATTTGGTGAATTAAAAGCAAGATTTTTTGGAGTTGACTTTCTATATATATATATATTATTTGGTATGTATCCTCCCCAACTTCATATTCTAAAATATTTAATAGACCATGTATTCTACTCTATTCAAATACAAGAGTCATCGAATTTATGGATTGAGTCTAGTTTATTGGATCTAATTTTTTGAATCTAGATTTAGGTCCAAATAGAGTAATATTTTCGATTTTTTTACCGTCAGGTAAGTGTCGTACCTACCCGACCATTTTCAACCATTGGATTAATTTAATAAAATCTCCACTATTGAATAGGTACAAACTGTCAGCAGAGTAAAATACAAATATACCACTGCACGGAAATTGATGACAAAATATGTAATCGCTAGTCAAACTAGCGATTTCTTTCTCTTATTTAGAATTACACCTTCACAAAAATATAAAACACAAATAAAAAGTAAAATGTAATTAGTATAAAGTTAATTAAATAAGGAAAACCAACTAATCACCATTTGAAAGAGCAACTAGTACCTCTGAAGAAAATAAGTAATAGCTAGTCAAACTAGCGATTTATTTGTCTTATTCAGATGCGCCTTTAGATAAATGTAATATTTCTTAATATTAGGAAACTCAATAAAAATTAAATCTAATAATTGTAATATTGATTAAATAACGAAATAATTGCCATTTGACATAGAGACTAGTAGGTTTGCCTTGTCATTTGTCTTGTTCAGCTATACATATGCTTTCAATTAGTCTTAATCAGATATAATTAATTTAATAATGAAAACTAACTAATCACCCCTTGACATGGCAACTATGCATGGCAGCGATGCATTCATAATGTTATTATGTATTATATTTAAATTTAATTAATATAATAATATTTAAATCAAAGAAAAATGCAAGTAATCGCTTTGTAAAATGACAATTATTTGTATTAGAAAACTCATGTATATAATAATATTAATTTTAATTATTATAAAACACATAAAAAAATAAAATGTAATGAATATAATAATACTTAAATAAAAAAAATAAAATCAAGTAATGGTAATCTAATATAGCGAGTAGTTTTAGTAAGAAACACATATATTTAAATATATTATTTCTTTATTTCATGAAATACATTAATAATATAAATATATTCTCAATGCCACCTCTCACTTTTTTACAAAAAAATTATGGTGCTTTTTTTTTTTCCCTCCCCAACTTTAGTCGCTACTCGTAATAGCGATTTTTCACATATTTCTCATTTTTTTAAAAATGCTATGGTAAATGGATCTGGATATATTTGTTAATATACACCTTCATTTAAATATAATATTTGTTAATATTATGAGACACAATTAAAAATTAAATATAACTAGTAAAGTGATGAGCAAATTAGTAATCACTAATTTAACTAACGATTTCTTTGTCTTATTCAAATAATGCATTTTTTAAAATATAATATCTTTTAATATTATGCAACACAAGTAAAAATTAAATGTATTTAGTATAATAATAATAATAATAATAATAATAATAATAATAATAATAATAATAATAACGAAAGTATAAAACAACAATTATTTGTAGTTGGAAAGTATATAATAATATTAATTTTTATTATTATGGAACACAAAAAAAAAAAATGAATATAATAATATTTAAATAAAAGAAATAAAATCAAATAATGACAATCTAATATAGCAACTAGTTTTAGTAAGAAACACATGTATTTAAATATTTAAGAAAAGAAAATATCATGGCTATAAAAATATAAATTTTATATTTTACAAACTTAGAATATGTGATCCAAATTGAAATTGAGTATAATGATCTTTTATATCATAAATTTTTTTAGTAATCAAATTATTATATAAAATCTTTGTAATATCATTGGCAATATAATTAACTAAGCAATTGGATAAAAAGTTATGTTTTTTCACTTTTGAGCAAATAAGTAATCGCTAGTCAAACTAGCAATTTCTTTGTCCTTCACTCAAATATAATATTTGTTAATATTATGAGACACAATTAAAAATTAAATATAAGTAGGAAAGTGATGAGAAAGTGATTAAAAATAAGTAATAGGTCATCAAAATAGCGACTTCTTTGTTCTTCACTTAAATATAACAAGACACAATTAATAATTAAGTAATAATTAAATGTAATTAGTAAAATAATTAAGAAATAAGTAATCGCTAGTCAAACTAGCGATATAATATTTAAAATATATTTCACATAAAATAATGTCTACTTTAGTCGCTACTTACAGTAGAGACTTTTACATATCAATATGTAGATGACAAATTCGTCCATAACTTCATGATATGTTGTCAACAGCATACAATGTATTATACTGAATTTACGTTGGTATTTTCTTATTGGCTGAATACCGTCAGGTAGGTACAAGGCTACATGACAGTCGAGAGCCCCTAGTATTTTATACAAACTCATGCTTTAAATACCAAAAAAAAAAATGAAGCCTCAACCTCAATTCAAGACCCAATGAGTCTGTAGGTTACATCTATCCTATTGACCCCATTTTTGCGGATCTGGGTTTCGAGCCAACCCAGCCCTTTTTTCTTTGCTGCACGACGGGGTACTTTTAAAGTTAGTCAAATTTTCAAAAATTAAAACTAAACTAAGTTAAATATACAAATTAATTAACTAAGCCAAATATTTTGTGTTACTAGTCAATTAACATCAGAAAATTTAGCAAGTGTTATTGCACGATGTAGCCGATTAATGCATCTGACTTTATCTCAAAGTTTGTGAGGTTGAGTATAGATTTCCCATAGTGACAGTTTCTTTGTTTTTACATAATTATTGGTGCTAATTACTTGAATACAAAAATCTCCTTAATAACTTTTTATACTATTGAAGATAGAATTAGTTTTTTTTAATTTAATGATTTTGTAACTTTTTAATTAAGGCTAGTGGGATACTATACTTCAAAACATTATATCTATACTTTAACTAAAGATGAAAACTTTTATCGACGAATAGCTAAAGATGAATGATTTTTTTACTTACAATTCTTATGTTTTATGACCAATTATTTTTTTATTTTTTTAATTAAAGATATTAATAATATTCAATTAGAATTTTTGTTTCTGCAAACACTCACAGACACACACATATATATACACCATCATCGAGAATTGAAATTGTTATCCAAAAATATTTATCATATTTTTTTAACATATTTTATCAATAACATTTATTTAAGTGATATAGTATTTCCAAGTTTAAGGGAAATTAAGATTTATAGATTAAAAAGATAAGTTGAAGTTACTATTACAATTTATTAGCCAAATACTTGTTATTCAACTTATTTACTTTTGAATTTTTTTTTTCTAACACCCTTTAGTTTTACTTTTCAACTACTATTTAACTTTATGTTATAACTAGTGCTATTTCAAAAGTGCAAGTTTTTCTAAACGCATTTGTAGCATTATAACATTATATTCTTACACTACAAGAAAAAGATAAGTTGGTGACAAAATAGTAAGTGACAATACAAAAATTGTCACTAATTATGTATATTAGGTGACAAAATATTTAATTTTGTCATTTTAATGATTTTTACAAACTGAATAGTGACAAGAATAGTGTTTAAATTGTAACCATTGATAATTAGTGACGCACTTATAGTGACAATAAAAATCTTGTCACAAATTATATTGATAATTTTTATTATCACTAAGTTATCATTATAGGAATGTCATTAATTGCCAATGGTGGCAACTTAAAACATTAATTTTTGTCACTATTGAGTCATATTATGATAATATAAAAATTATTGTCACTTAAAAATTATTATTAGTGATAAGATAAAAGCTATTGTTATTCAATACATATTATTAGTAACAATTTTTACCTTTTACTTATTATTTTTTCACTAATATTTTTTTTTTGTAGTGTTAATTAATTTAATTTTTAGTATATTAAATCAAACATAAAAAATTTATCATTAAGTTTAATTTAGTTTAGATTAAACTAGAAATCAAAAGTGCGAGAATATCATTGAATTCAGTTAATCTATATATTTAAGTGCACACTTCGAGTATACCATGATTACAAAATAAATTTAATCTTGGCATAGCTAACTTTTGGATTAATTTGTTAAATGTTTAATATTAGAGTAATAGATTATATTTGGATATGAATAAATGAATAACTTCTAAGTATAGAATCTACTAAGGACCATTTTATTATTTTTAATAGGTTTGAATCTCGGTTTAGATTTAACAAATACTAAATCTAACAAATGCTAACTCAACGAGGAAATGCCTATTTTATTTTTTGGGGCATAAATAAAATTGTTAGGATTGCTTCCCAAAATAATATTTTGATTATGCCAAGTAAATTCAAACTTATATGTTAGCTTTCAATCTTGTCAAATGTGATTAAGTTAAGTTGTCAATTTGTGCAGCAAATCCGTAATTTTCCATATTAAGAACCAAAAGTATTTTTGGTATGTTACCGTTGCATCATCTAAGGCAGCCACACAATTGGTATATTACCGTTACAACATTCAATGAGCAAATTGAGGCATCGACTCTGGAAGATCTCAAAATCTACTATTTAAACAAGTAGTATCTCTAATGTAAAAGAAGTCAGTGCTATTGAGAATTGTTAGGATTATTCCATTACTCTTTACTTTACAAACCCTAATATTACCTGTAGAGTATTCTAGTTCACTTATGTCAGGTTTTGGAAGTTAGCACTGCTTATTGTACTTGTTCTTATTTCTTTGCTAATAATATTTGCATGTTCAAAATCCTAAGTCCTCTGGCTTATGCAGTAGAGTAGGCTTGTCGAATCACTATAAACATCTTGTCTCATTTATTTATATTTTTGCTTTAACTAGAATTTTGTTTATATCTGGAACTTTTAGTTTATTCTTTGTTTCACTACTTGACTCTTTTGAGTTCTTTACCCTTTGGGACCTTATTTTCTATCAATTAGAATCGGAGCCAAGGGCTTGTATATATAAGTCTAACAACTTGAGCTAAAAAGTTTCTAATGGTTTCTTCAAGTTTTGATGTGTATGCAGAAGGTCAATCCCACACATGTCCTCCCCTATTCGAGGGAACCAACTACTTAACATGAAAAAATAGGATTGAGGAATTTTTCAGAGCACAGGACTATGATTTATGGAGCATAGTTACTAATGGGCCCCTTGTTCCCCCCAACAAAGGCAAATCCTCAATAGGAAGACTGGAACTTACCGCTGAGGACAAAAGAATGCTCTCATTGAATGCAAAAGCAAAAAATATCCTTTCATGTGCACTAGTCAAAGAAGAATACAATCATGTGAGCACATGAACTTCTACCAAGGATATGTGGAACATGCTTCAAGTCACCCACGAAGGGACCTCACAGGTAAAATTAGAGCGTATTGCATTACTTATTCACCATTATGAGATGTTTTCTATGAAAATAGGCAAAACGATTGGTCAAATGTACGCTTGATTTATGGGGATAGTGAATCCCATGTTTACATTTGGAAAAACAATATCTGAAAGTGAACAAGTGCAGAAGATCCTAAGATCTCTACCAAAGGAATCAAATCCCAAAGTCACTGCTATCCATGAAGCAAAAAATCTTGAAATACTGACTATGGGAGAACTAATTAGCTCACTCACCTTTCACGAAATGACACTCCTCAGTAAAGAAGAGAGTTCCGACAACAAAAGCAAAAAATTATTGCTTTCAATACTTATCAAGGAGAATGGAACGAAGACTTTGGTGACATAGATGAAGAAACAATCAATGAAGAAATTGCCATGATTACTAGGCGACTTCGACATCTTACCCAAGTAAAAAACCGTTTTAGGAGAGATCCCAGAACAAACTCAAGAAGAAACACTAGGGAATTCTGAACTGAGCAGATTATCTGTCATGAATGCCATGAAGTAAGGCATAAAGGACGAACTGTCCAAAATTGAAAAGAAGCCCAAAACCTAAAAGGAATCCAAAACAAATAGATATGACAATCACTTGGGATGATTTAGACTCAGATCAATTTGGTAACGAAGAAAATTGTCTCATGGTAGACAGACAAGAAACTTTATAGTCTCAATTAAGTTCCAGTAGCTTTGACTATAACTTTGAAAAAGACTTTGATATTCATATTGAATGCCATAATTAACTAACTGAGCTTTAGATTCAGATAAACCTCTTTAAGGAACAGTTAGAGACTACTCTAAATGAAAAAGAAAAGTTGGTTTTTTAGTATGATAAGATCATAAAGAAAAACATCGATGAAAGAAACAGACTGGCTGGGAAGAACTGATATCTTGAAAATGAAATTTAGTTTTTGCTAAATGACAACTACAATATGAAAAGATCCATTAAAGATAACAAAATTGATTCCGGCTATGGAAACACAAGATTTTTTAAAAGGATTTGCCATTACTGTTCAAAAATGGGTCACTTAGAAGATAAATGTCTTATAAGGAGAGAAGTTGGGGTTAAGTATATGTGGGTTCCAAAGTCTAACAGTTCAGGACCCAACAAAAAATGAATACTTAAGTTCACCATTCCTTATGTTGCAGGAACCAGTCAAGAAGAAAGTTCAAAAGGACCTTTTGTATCTAGACAGTGGCTGTTCCAAACACATGACATGGAAGTCATTCTTTTATGAAATACAAGAATACAATGGAGGAAATGTACTGTTCGTAGACAACACAAAAGGAAAAATCATTGGCAAAGGGACAGTGGATAACAAAGATGGAACTTCCATCGAAAATGTATGACTGGTAGATGGACTGAAACATAACCTTCTCAGCATAAGCCAATTATGTGATAATGGCTATCAGGTACACTTCAAAACCTCTGAATGTGTGGTAACCCAGCATGATGAAACCATTTTCACTGCAATCAGAGAAAGAAACATATATTGCATAAATCTAGATGATCTTTTTAAACAAAATGTTGAATGCCTAGTTGCTACTGATGAATCTTGCTGGACTTGGCATAGACATGTCGGTCATGCTAACATGAAACTCTTGAATCAATAGTCAAACTTATATGGTAGCTTTCAATCTTGTCAAATGTGATTAAGTTAAGTAGTCAATTTGTGTAGCAAATCTGGAATTTTCCATATTAAGAACCAAAAGTATTTTTAGTATGTTACCGTTGCATCATCTAAGGCAGCCGCACAATTGGTATATTACCGTTACAGCATTCAAGGAGCAAATTGAGGCATCGACTCTAGAAGATCTCAAAATCTACTATTTAAACAAGTAGTATCTCTAATGTAAAAGAAGTCAGTGCTTTTTCTTACTTTTAGTCTCTTTTAAATAGCCGCCTTCTCTTCCAGTAAGACGGGGCTTTCTACCGTCAGGTAGGTTGTACCTACCTGACCGAAGTCAACCAATCACAACTTGCCCGCTATCATTCGGAACAACTGACACAATGGTATTGACAATATATGGAAAATTGTAATATCAAATTTGACCTCCTCTATCAAACAATGCGATGTAATTTTTGTCTGTATTATAGAATTGTACATATGTGTATTGTCCATACTTTAAATGATAAGGTGTATTGTCCATACTTGAAATTGATTTTAGAATTGACAAGCTATATTTATACTAAAGTGTTATATTATTAAAGCATGATGCGGTCATTTTGAGTAGCGATTCCTCAGGGGGGGGGGGATTATATATGTTTATTAAAATATTTATATTACTCAAACACACTATTAGTAGATTGAGTAACCATTTTATTGAAGAAAAATAAAATAGCTACATTTACTAAAACTTTAATGTTAATAAAACTCACAATATTGCTTGATTGAGTAGTCATTTAATTGTAAAAAAAATTAAAAATCTCTACATATATTTTATATTTTAATAAAATATTTAATTACTCAAATATGATATCGCTGGTTTTAATAGGGATATATTACTTCTAGCCCACTCTATCAATACACAACGGAGGTCCCATCACCCATGGGCAAGGCACACAATTAATTTCAGAATGTATAAAATTCTTATCTTTTTAGGGAAAAAAAATAAATTTACACCTCAGCGCAACATTGACTTTTAAGCTACATCTTAATTTACTAGTTTATTTTTTATTTTTCCTTTTATTTATTATATTATTTTTCTATTTACTCGCCACCATATGTAGCGACTAATTGGTGATTTGTAATTATTATACATTACTTATTTTTGTATTTTATAATACTCAAGACATTTTTAATAGCAATTTTTTCTTTATTTCTTTTGATAAATTATTGGAATCATTATACCTTTTTAAAATTGTACTTTGTACTACTCAATTAATTTTTGATAGCGTTCTATTATATATATTAAGTTATATGTTAATCACTACATTAAGATGCAATTTCATTATTCTTTAATTTTCTTTTTTTAAATTATTGTAATTGTTATGGATTTTTTATAGCGACTTTTTATTTATTTATTATATTAAATTACATATTAATTTTTTATTTTCTATTTTATTTATTATATTAAGTTCTATATTAGTCGTCACATTAAGTAGCGATTTCCTTGTTCTTTTCTTTTTTTTTAAACTATGGTAATCATTATAGATTATTTATTATGGTTATTTTTTCAGTCCTGCATTTAAGTAGCAATTTCTTTGTTCCTTTCTTTTTTGAAATTATTGTAATTATTATAGATTATTTATTATAGTTATTTTTTCATTTTTTATTATATTATGCTACATATTATATTACTTGTTTATTGTCTATTTTATTTTTTATAATTTAATCAACATCATAAGTAGCAATTACTTGATAACCTTTTTTTTTATTTTATATTGCACTCTTTAAATTTCCTTCGTTTATTTTAAAATCGTGATTAGAAAGTTTAGTAGTTGCCCTTTTAAATCACTTGTTATTTGTCAGTGGGATATAGAGAATGGAAAGTATGGGTTCTTTAGGGTCCCGTACTCGTGGTTCTGACTTTTCATTATGTACCCACTTTTTAGCCGTTCATATCAATTTGATTTAATTATCACCTTCGAACCATCATAAAGTAAAGAACCATGGTTCTTCCATGGAACAATCTTATTTTAAAATTAAATTATGAAAAATAAAATAAAAATCATTATATTTTTATACTAAATTACCAAATTAACCTTATTAATTTTAAAAAATTAAAAACCTTTCTTTTCCTTATATCAAACCCTAATTCAATCAAAATTCAACCAGAAGAAATAAACTCTGACAAACGAATTCAACAGACGAAAATTAAATGGGGGAAAACATTTCCTTCTATTGCCTCACGGTCCCTCCTCATTTTGGGAAGTTTCATTTGAAATAAGAGCCTTAATAGAATTTTTTTTGAAAATAGAAATATAGTCCATGAATTCTTTGATCCATGGGCAATGAAGCCGATTTGAGGGATGTTCTTTCCTATATTAATAGGAAAATAGGCTAATCCCATATTTTTATAAGTGATAGTTGAGAATACCTGAACTTAATCGATAGGAGAAAGCAGTAATGGTACATAGGAACCCGCTGTCAATTTTATCAGTATGCTCAATTTGACAAGTAGATGCTTAAATCTTAATGAATTTGTTCTTTCTTAAGCAAAGTTGAGGGTGATGAGAAGGCGACTTCACTCTTTGATATTCAAGACTGGGGCTTGAGGATTGGAGACATAGGTGTTTAAGGAAGAATAACTACAGCTCAATAGAGTACCCTTATTTTTAATATTGATAATTAATTAACTAATTTGACGTAAGATAATCAAAAGTGAATGGCGCAAAATAACTATAGCACAACAATAACAAAAATTATATCTAGATATACACATATATATAATGTCGAAAATACTTTATAAACTATATATGCATTATTAGTGATTCATTCAGTACTCTACTTTCATGTCACAATTGAGTAAATTCATAATTGTTTTTGCATGATTAGCATTTGCATTTTGATTCAAATGGTGCATGCAGAAGAGAGAGAGAAAAAAAAAAAAAAAAGGAATTCATTAGGGTTTATTTCTGCTAGTTGAATTCTAATTGAATTAAGGTTTAATATAAGAAAAGGAGGGGTTTTTAATTTCTTAAAATTAATAAGGTTAATTTGGTAATTTAGTATCAAAAAGATAATGATTTTTATTTTATTTTTCATAATTTAATTTTAAAAGAAAATGTTTCCATGGAAGAACCATGGTTCTTACTTTATGATGGTTCAAAGGTGAGGATTAAATTAAAAGGATATGAACGACTAAAAAGTGGGTACGTTATAATAAGTTAAAACCATGGGTATGGAACCCTAGAAAACCCTTGGAAAGTAGCCCCCTGTTTGACTAGTATTTACCATTTTTGTAATAATTTCCTATCTAAGGATAATTTTTTCTTTTACATTATCTTATAATCGTACTCTTTCAATGGTCCATGTTAACTAAAAATTATTTGATGGTTGAAAATTGTTAGATAGGTACAATGCCTACCTGACTGTAGAAAGCCCGCAGTACGGCCATACGACGTTATAGGTTTTGAAAATGTGGTGCAAAAATTAATAGAATATTTGGCTGAGGAAACTGAGCAACTTGATGTCATCTCTATCATTCATATGCCTGGACTTGGCAAGATAACACTAGCAGTGAAGATTTTTCATGATCCAGCTATCAGATATGAATTTTGCACCTGCATATGGGTTTGTGTTTCTCAAGAGTTCAAAAAAGAAGGATATGTTTCTTGCCATTCTAAGAGAGTTCACCGGTCTCACTGGCTATGGGGAGGAAATGTATGGGAAAAGTGCTGAGGAATTAGGCAGACTTGTTGCTGTTTATCTAGAGATGGGAAAATTCTTGATCATCACAGATGATGTGTGGACGTCGAAGGATTGGGATGAACTCAAAATTGCTTTCCCAAAGAGCAATAAGATGGGTAAAATTTTTCTCACTAGTCATCATGAGGAAGTGGCTCAGTATGCTAATGGTAATAGACCTCCCTACAAGCTACGATTCTTAACTCCAGAAGAGAGTTGGTTGCTGCTCCAGTTGGAGGTTTTTGGTAAGCCTAATTGCCCTTCGAGGTTGGAAGCCCTTGGAAAACTAATTACAAAGAAGTGTGATGGGCTACCACTCGCAATACTGGTCATATGAGGCATTCAAAGAAAATCTCTTCATCAAATGATATGGGTGCAACAAGAAATGCTTGAAGAAAAGTATGTGAAAGCGTAAGTACTTATCTCAATGAGGATCCATAGAGACGGATGGAAAAAATCATATCATCGTGTTACAATAAATTGCCATATCACTTGAGGGCATGTTTTCTCTACATCAGTATGTTCCTTGAAGATTTTGAGATCCCTGTCTGGAATTTGATCCGTATGTAGATTGTAGAAGGATTCATAAAACTAGAGGCTGGCATCAATCTAGAGGAAATTGCAAAAAACTATTTGTGGGATCTTATTAACAAAAAATTAGTAAGAATTGATAAGATAACGACTAATGATAGGGTTAAAATGTGCCACATCCATCACATGCTATGTGATTTCTACAAAACTGAAGTTGAAGGTGAAAGGGAGAATTTCTTCCAAGAAATGAAATGGTCTACTGACCATGGAGGTTTTGTACCCCTAATTTTTTATGCACAAAGGTATCGTCGCCTTTGTATTCATCCCAATGTCTTCGACTTCATCACTTTGAAAACTTATGGTCCTCATATCTGCTCTTCTATTTGTTTCTTCAAAGAAGAAATCACCTTGCCGCAGAAAACACTTCAGACATACCCTTAGCTTTCAAACTACTTAGAGTTTTAGATGTGGAGCCTATTAAATTCACTAGAATTCTCGGTGACCTTTACCATTTGATTTATTTGAGGTACATTGCCCTATCCTTCGACCTAGCTATTCTTCCTCCAACCTTCACCAAGCTTTGGAACATGCAAACTCTTATAGTTCGTACAACATCTATTACCCTTGAAATCAAAGCAGGTATTTGGAAGATGACTCAATTAAGGCATTTGAAGACAAAGGCATCTGCTAGTTTGCCCAAGGCGGCAAGACAAGGCAGTGAAGAAGGTGAAAATCTTCAATCACTAGGCACAATTTCACCATAAAGTTGCAAGGCGGATGGTTTTAGCAAGGCATGCAATTTGAAGACATTAGGGGTCCGTGGGAAACTAACCTTGCTCCTGGATGGCAAGAATGAATCATTTGATAGTGTTGGGAAATTAGATAATCTTGAAAAGTTGAAGCTATTAAATGATTTATTTTTTGGTCCACTTTTGGAAGTCCAATTGCTTGGCCTTCCTCCACACTATAAATTCCCACCAAAACTGAGGAGTCTAACTTTATCTACTACTTTTCTAGATTGAAGTCATATGTCTATCCTAGGATTGCTGGTGAACTTGGAGGTGCTTAGGCTAAAAGATCAGGCATTCATAGGGCAGTGCTGGGAGGCAGTTGATGGTGGTTTCGCCATCTTGAATTCTTGCACATTGGACGAACAAATTTAGTTTCTTGGGTAGCTTCAGGCCATCACTTTCCTAAGCTTAGATGTCTTCAATTGTGGAACTGTGAGGAACTCCAACAAGTTCTAATTTGGTTTGCTGATATACCATGCCTAGAACGGTTGGATTTGCACTATGCTAAACTTGTAGCGGCTTCAACCAAAAGAATTAATGACGCACAAGGAATGGAAAATTAACATTGCCAGTGGGTTCAAGCTCTCCATTTTTCCTCCCGATGATTGATCATTAGTACCTTTGATTCTAGCTTGACAGGTAAGTCACACAACTTTGAGATAGGTATTCCTTCGGATTCGTATTCCCTCTGTCTAATGTTAATTGCCTAACTAATATTTGTTGTCCATGTTACAATGTTAATATTTACATATCTATATAAAGTTGCTTTTAGTATGTATGCGTATCTATGATATATACAAGTCAATACCGAAGCCAGCAAGAAAGCTTATTACTTGACCATTAGTTTAGAGAAAACACTAATTAGTGATCCTTGCAGGCATATCGTGCAAAATTGCTGAAGAGGTTAGAGAGGATGTTTGTTGTTGTCTACTTTTTGTCTGGATCAATATTAATGCCACAATATTCATTTTGTTCATTACGTTGCACCTTTTTGTGAGTGAACAAATAATTATTTGTGTATTTCCATCCCCTTCATCTACTTGTTATCTGGTTTTTACCATCAAATGCTTTGGTTGTTCAATGTATTTTATTGATTTTCTTGTCGAGATGGTGGTTTGACAAAAATGAGCAGTTCGGTTTCAATTAGTACATGTATGATGTTTTGTTGTCAGTTGCATGGTGGTAATAATAATAATTTTTGTTATAATTTATGACAAGATCTTTTAGTATTATTGGATATGCATCATTAATCGTCGATAGAAATTTAACATAATTATTGTCACATGAAAAAATTTATTTGGCTGTTATAATTTTATAAATTTTATAATGACAATTATTATAATGACAAAATAATTTTTTTTCCATTTAATATGTATAACCAACAATAACTTTCATGCCATTATTTATCATATTGTTACTAATATATAACTTGTCTCTCATGACAATCTAAATTAGAAAACTCTCATTATATTCAATATGATTTGTTGTGTCCCATCCAATAAACAAATATTGCCACTGAACATTGACATTTGACAAAATGAAATGCTCTCACATTGTGTTTGGTGCAACATGAAAAAAATTCTCTTATTTTTTTGGGTCACTCCATTTTCCTTACTTCTCTATTTTGTTTTTCTAAGTGGTTAAATGAACACAAATTTTTTTCTTACGAACCTCTTTTTCTCAAAGTAGCTTTCAATTTTCAACTTTGATTTAGAGGAAGAAAACAAAGAATTTTCTATACAAAGAACAACGAACTTTTAAAAATTCCAGATTGCGTATGAGATATTACTATTGGGTAAATTAGGTTTTCCCCCCCTGTGATAATGGAAAAGAGCAAAAAACTCTCTTATGAAAAAATAATAGGCAATGTCCCCCCCTATTTTTAAAAAAAAATAGCAAACTACCCCCCTCCGACTGGCGGTGCAAATCACGCGCGGCAAGTGAGGTTGGTTCTAGGGTTTTTGGTGATGAAATGTCAATTTTGCCCCTTAAAATCAACCGTTGGATTTATTAAAAAAAATTAACGGTTCAGATTACTTCTATCTAAAAAATATATATATAAAATATAAAAATATACCTACATATATATATAAATATATATATTATATATACATATTTATATATATATAACCGACAACCCACCCTGACAACCCACCCAACCCTCCCCCACCACACCAGTGGCGGCCATGGCCACCAGCGAAAGCGGCCATGGCGGCCGCCTCATTCAAGTAGCAGCCAGGCGGCCATGGATGCTGCCATGGCCGCTTGAATATATATAAAAAAAAAAAAAAAGTTGAAAAATGTGGCCAGCGGCCGGATCTGGATTTGGCTAGATCCAGATCCAAAATGCTGCCATCCAGATCCAAAATGCTGCCATGGCAGCCCGTAAGGTCTGACCGGATCTAGCCAGACAGATCCAAAATGCTGCCATGGCTGCCATAGCAGCCGTGAGGTTTGGGGAGAGGGGATGGGGGGTGGGTTGGGGGTAGATTATTAAATAATTATATATATATATTATCATATATATACTATATGTTATTATATATCTTATAATATGTATTATAATGTATATATTATTATATATTATCATATATATGGTAATAAATATATAAATATAAACATCTTATAAAAAATATATATGGATATAAATATAATATATATTTTCATAAATATATAATATTTAATTTGAAATAAATAATTAGAAAAATATATATATAAACGAAATTTATTTAAAATTTATAAAATATTATTATATAAAATATAATATAAAATATGATATAAAATATTTATTTAGTAATATATAGTATGTATAAATATATACATAAATATTTATGTATTTATAATGTATTATATATATTATGTTTTATATTATATATTATATATTTATATTTGTATATAATATATATAAATAAAAAAAGAATAAATTAGAAAGATGAATAAACAAAAAATTAAAAATAGTTTTTAAAGTTAAAAATAAAAAAATTGGTATGAAGGAGATAAAAATATATGTATATAAATATAATCTATATTTTCATAAATATATATAATATTTAATTTGAAATAAAAAATTAGAAAGAGAAAAGATATAAACAAAAGTTATTTAAATTTTATAGATAAAATTTTAAGATGGGGGTGAGGGTGGGGTTTATTATATAAAATATAATAAAAATGTCTATTTAGTAATATATATTGTGTATAAATATATACATAAATATTTATGTATTTATAATGTACTATATTATATATTATATTATGTTTATTATATTATATATTTATATTTGTATATATAATATATATAAATAAAAAAAGAATAAATTAGAAAGATGAATAAACAAAAAAATTAAAAATAGTTTTTAAATTTAAAAATAAAAAAATTGGTATGAAGGAGATGAAAAAGATATATAAAAATATATTTAAAAAGAATAAATAAATAAAATTGACAATATGTGAAGGAATTAGGGGTAGTATAGTCTTTATACATTAAAATTATGGTTAAATTGCATCAAATCACAAAGGGGGGGCGGCATACCTATTTTTTAAAATCACAAGGATGTGCATTGCCTATTGTTTTTTCATAAGGGTTTTTTTTGCAATTTATGACTAACACAGGGGGGTAAAATACAATTCACCCTATTACTATTACTCAAAACTCATGACTATTTTTTTCTAAACCCAAAAATAAAAATTTCTAAATATAATTATGATATAACATCAAAAACTCTAAATCTCTGTTTTTGAGCGCAATAATGTAAAAATATACAAAATCTAGACTACTTTCTCCCAAAACTTTACACTGGGTAAAATGAGAATTTTAAATTTATGATGGAGGGGAAGGGGAATATATAATTGAAAATTGTCCTCAGATAAAGCCGTGTTTGGAAGACAGCCAAAAATCATCAAATCGTCACTGAATCAGTATAGCCCCCAAGGATTATCTTGAAGGTTAGTAGCAGCACCACCCCACCCTTAAGCCCCATCCAACACACACACACAGAGGAAAAAGAAAAAAAAGAAAAAGGAAAGAAAGAAATAAAAAAAGGAACTGCCAGTAACAAAGGGCTTCACTTCAACATAATTGGCAAAAGCATTAAACTAATACATATTACAAGGAAACACAACTACTAATAGCAACAAGCATGAGACAAAATTGTTTCGCGCACCAAAGATAGATCAAAGAACCGTGCGAGATAAATCAGGCCTTAACAAAACCATGATTTCTAGGGTGGGTGCACATAATCCATATAATATCTCATGTGCATATAATCTGGACTATATCTCACCTACTGATAAAAAAAGGACTATATCTCACTTTAGCACCATATCATATCTCATAATCACTACAATACCTAAGTCAGAAATAATATTCTTCGTCCGCCTTTTGAAGCGTGAAGCTGTATACACAAATAGGTCCTTATATGCATTCTTCATCAACTGAACTTTGTTTTTCATCTCCCCCAAATAATGTTGAAAATTTACTTCATTGTGGAATACCTCAAAACCTTCAGGGTAAGGATGATGGTCGATGCAATTAAAGAACCATCCAAACTACTTTCTATAGTGTCTGTGTTCCCGAAGGCACCCCTGTGTTAGAAATGCATGATTACATGACTTACACCATAGAGGGATCCTGATACATAGTTCTACTTGTTGAATGGCCGCCCTCTTCTTGCATTTTTTTTTCCAGATTTCTTCTCACGATTAATGCTAATAGCACTCTAACGAGTGTCCTCTGGAAGTTCTTTTAAAAGATCTAAAACAACTAGTTTATTCTTCTGCTTCAACTCATCTAACTCCTTTAACTGCTCATCCAGGACATGTTCGATCTTTTCGACAATAATTTTGATGTCACCTGAATCAGTTATACATGGGATATTGTTAAGTTTCAGAGCCTCGAAAAAAGAGTGGTGGACTCATGATTGTGGAAAATTCTTTTCTAGAGAAAATTCTGATTTGGGAAATTTCATGTATTGATTTATGGAAAAGTTGATTACAACTAGCTCTACTACTCTATTTATAGTTGAACACTAATCTCAACTTATTGAGCTAACTCACTAACAATCATGACTAACTAACAATTAGTTGTTAACAGAACAAAAAATTAATTAGTTGGCATAATGCACATGTGGAAACTAACCATCTTATCTACACATATAGCATTCTCTACAATGCCATGCAACATTCTCTATAGCCCCCCTCAAGCTAGAGATTGGTGAGGGTCTACCAAACCCAACTTGGACGCCAGAAATTCAAGTTGATGGAATGCTAAGGACTTGGTGAGGATATCCGCCACTTGATTCCTGCTGGCAACATGTTGAGTTGTGATAAACTCGAGCTTCAATTGATTACACATAATATGGCTATCAATCTTGAGGTGCTTTGTATGTTCATGAAAAATTGGATTCGCGGTGATGTGAAGGGTTGCTTTGTTGTCACAGCTCAGAGAGATCGGTGTGTGAATTGAGACCCAAAAATCAGCAGGGACATAGATAGCCACTGCAACTCACATATGGTCGAAGCCATGTTTTGATATTCAGCTTCGACTGAAGACTTTCAAATGGTTGTCTATTTTTTTGTTTTCCATGATATGAGTGAGGAACCTAGAAAAATATAAAACCCAGTCAACAATCTTCTGCTGTCACGGCATGCCTCCGAATCAGCATTATAGTAAGCTTGTAACCTCAAATTGATGTGAATGGCAAGTAATAAACTTCTAGAGGGGTACTGTTTTAAGTACCATAGAACATGCAACACAACATCCCAATGTTATTGGCCAGGTACTCTAACATACTGGCTGAGCTGCTGCACCGCATACATTATGTCTGGTCGTGTCATATTCAAATACAAAAGCCTCCCAACAAGTCTGCAATATCGATCTAGTTCGGGAAATAAATTGTTGTCCTCCGACTAAAGAGCATGTCCCTTCGATAAAGGTGTTTTAGTCGGCTTGGCTCCAAGAAGTCCAATGTCCTTCAAGATATCTAGTACGTATTTTCTCTTATTCAAGTGGATACCCTCGGTAGACCGTGCAACTTTTATCCCCAAGAAATATTTGGCATGGCCCAAGTCTTTAATTGTAAACTCATTGTCCTGGAACCTCTTTACCACCTTGATTTCATCCTCATCATTACCAGTGATTAGAATGTTGTCAACATAGACAATCAAGGCTAGAATGCTATCCTTTAAACCTTTAATAAACAAGCAATGTCATGTTCGGATTGTCTAAAGCCATACTGTTTCAATTGCAGGTTCCACTCCCTGGATGCTCATTTCGGCCTGTGTAAGGATTTAACCAACCAGCATACCTGACCTCACTTACCTTTGTTATATCCCTCAAACGCCAACATATATACCTCTTCATGAAGATGGCCACGCAAGTATGCATTGTTGATGTCAAGTTGGTGAATAGCCCAAGCCTTTGCATTGGCCAATGCCATGAAAACCCTAACAATAACCAACTTCACCACTGGAGAGAACGAATCAAAGTAATCCACTCCAGTAGTTTGATTATACCCCTTTGTGACTAACCATGCCTTGTATCTATCCACCGATCCATCTAGTCCATACTTTATCTTGTAAACCCACTTGGAACCTATAGCTTTCTTCCCTGCGAGTAAGTCAATCATCACCCATGTATGGTTTCTTTCAAGAGCTTCTAATTCCTCTTTCATTGCCCTTATCCACCTAGAATCGGTATAAACCTATTTATAGGAGCTAGGCTCCAAAGTCAACAAATACATTAGCTAGAAAATCAATGTATTGCTAATGAAAATTGGGTGACACATGGTAGGGATAGGTTTGAATGGGATATAATCTTTCTGCGAAAACTACAATGCTTGAGTTAGTGCTCGCAGTGGTGAGAGTGCTTTAAGAGGCATTACAAAACAAAATCACTTAGCCAAGATGGTTTATGTTTGGTTCTACTGCCACGTCTGGTATGTGGGATTTGATTTTCCAACAATATAGGAACAGATGGGATATAAGGGTTTTGATTAGAATTAAAAAGATAGCTATTTTCGTAAATAGGAGTCATAGTTTCATTTTCAATGAATGGGTCATGATCATGAACAAGAAGAGGCAAAGGTGTGGATTCAATCTCTGAATTGAGTTTGTAAAGAAACACTTCCTCATGAAACACAACATCTCTTGAAACTAATATTTTGTGCGAGGTAAGGTCATAGACTTTATATACCTTTTGGCCGGGATTATATTAAAGAAACTGGCATTTGGAGGCTCTAGGTTCAAGTTTGTCCTTATGTGGGAAAGCGTTGGTCAAATAACAAAGGCAACCAAAGCATTTTAAGGTGTCATATGATGGTGGCTTGTTGTAGATAGTGTCATTGGCCGTTTTCCAATTTAGAAGAGGTGTAGGTAACTTGTTTATGATATGAGTAGCCATCAAGACTGACTCATCCCAAAGTTTCTTTAGTAAACTGGCTTTGGAAAAGTAATGCTCTAGCTATTTGTAAAATTTGTTTGTGTTTTCTTTTAACGGTACCATTTTGTTGGGGGGTGTAAGGGCATGTTCTCTAGTGAACAATCCCTGTTTTGGTGAACAAAGGTTGTTAGGTTTGGTTGGTGAACTCGCTTCCATTATCGGTTCTAACAATCTTACATTCTGTGTCAAATTATTTTTCCACAAAGATGAGAAACTATTTCAAGGTTTGAGTGGTCTGAAACTTATGGAAAGAAGGTAGGTCCAGGTAGCTTTGCTGTAGTCATCCACTATGGTAAGGAAGTAGTGTGCCCCAATTAATGATTTATGGTGGTAAACTTCCCAGATGTCAATATATATGAGACGAAAGGGCTCAATTGTTTTACTGTGGCTGGATGGAAAGCTTAATCTTTGTTGTTTAGTGATTTGGCAAATGTCACAAGGCAAAGATGTGTTGCCAGCTTTGTCATGAATAAAACTCAAGTGAGATTTGGCTTTATAGGAAGCATAGCCTAATCTTTTATGCCATAGAGATATAGATTGATTAGAATATTTATTACCGTGACTTGAATCCATACAAGTATTACAAGAGGAATGAGAATGAAAATGAAGATAATCTGGCCGAGATTTTTGAGCAAGCATTCTAGTATGTTTAGACAAGGTTACATGATCGAAATAAGTAGAATCAAGCATTTATAGCCTGCCAATCACTTTTCCCACTGCTAGGACTTCCTAGTCAATAGGCCTGCAACAAGCAATGATTAGGGAAGAAAAGAAACTTGATCAGTACCTTTTCAGAAAGTTTATTGACCGAAAGGAGGTTATAATGAAATTTAGGTATATGTAGTGTTTCAATGAGGATTAGTTTGCTAGTGAGGTAAATGTTTCCCGTGTGTTTTACCATCGCCATAGAACCATCGGGCAAGAAAAAATGAGTTGCAATTTTCACTAGTTTAGGGTTTTCTAGGAGGTTCAAATTACAACACATGTGATTTGAAGCTCCTGTATCTATCACCTAAGCTCTAGGCTCCAATAGACTAAGAGTACTAAATGCAAACTAAGGAAAATAAGTCATAAATGTGAGCAAAATTCACCACAGCTTCCTCATTGGATGCCTTCCCCTTCATGAGTCCACTAACTTCCTATTAGATCATTTCTTGAATTCTCACGTTCAAATCTCCCATCAAATGGCTTTCTGACTTAACCTTATTCATTGGGTCAACCAGATTAGCCACTGGTCTGGAGTTGGATTTCCCTATGGCCTCCACTAACACCTTGTACCAGTCAGGAGTACCATGAATCTTGAAACATGTTTCTTTTGTGTGTCTGGTGCAATTGCATTGAACGTAATATAAACTAGACTTATTAGCTCTCTTCTGGCCTTGTTTCCCCTTTTTAAACCCTTGCACTTCATTGTTAGGTTTCTTAGACAGCTGACTGTTTACTTACATCACCAAATTCTCCATGTTGTTTGTGTAATTTGTTTGCACCTCTCTCTGCTTTTCAACTCAGAGAATCATGGAGTAAGCTTTGTTTATGATCGTCAAAGGCTCCATGACAAGAATTTGATTCTTAATGTTATCGTGTGCTTTGTTTAGCCCCATCAAAAATTGAACTAGTTTACTCGATAAGTTGTAGTCTGCCACTTGCTTTGTGGCTCCGCATGGAATTGTAGAGAATGTTGCATGGTTGTAGAGAAATGTAGAAAGTGTTGCATGTGTAGATAGGATGGTTAGTTGGTTGTTGTATCAGATTGCCATCTTCAATGCCAGATCTTCCTTCATTCAAGTTCCAGGCATCGCCTCTGCCGATGCCTCTTGCTCCTTCCATTTCTTCTCACGTCTCCTATTTAATCAGCGAAGCGGATTCAGATCAGCTTCTGTGATCGACCTACTGTGATACCATGTTAAGTTTCAAAGCCTCGAAGAAAGAGTGGTGAACTCATAATTGTGGAGAAATTCTTTTCTAGAGAGAATTCTGATTTGGGAAATTTCATGTATTGATTTCTGAAAAGTTGATCACAACAAGCTCCACTACTCTATTTATAGCTGAACACTAATCTTAGCTTATTGAGTTAATTCACTAACAATCATAACTAACTAACAATTAGTTGTTAACAGAAAAAAAAATTAATTAGCTGGCACAATGTACGCGCGGCAACTTACTATCCTATCTACACATGCAGCATTCTCTATAGCTTCTCTACAGCCTTGCAACATTCTCTACACATATTATTTTCTTCCAATGGATGAGGCCCGTTGCCAGGTACATAAGCATCTCTATGAATTTCACCAAATTGTAGATCACTGGGTACATAATCTGCTTCCGGTTTAGTGTAGTCCTCATGATTAGAATCATACTCCACATGCCTGAGAGGAGAAGCATCATGGGAAATGTTCGCGTCTTCAGACCGTCCGTCTCCAGGGGCTACCGAATCTCTTGGCATCAAGTTAGATGGCCATGGTCTTTGCCGAGAGCTCCCTGCACTAGCTTTAGGTGAATCGGACCAATATTTTGGACTTGATGGCAATCTTTCCAAAACAAGAGGACTGGATTGGACAGAATCATTTGTCACGGAGGAAGCATTGTCGTGGGCTCCAGACCCAAAACTTTCTGTAATTGGCTTGCCAGTAAAACTGTCATAGTTTGAGAGTATAGAAATGAAAATTGCACCCATATAAAGCCGTGTTTGGAAGAAAGCACGAAATCATCAAATTCGCAATGAACCAGGATAGCCACCATGAAAATATTTATTTTTTATTTCAGGTAATATTTTTATTTTATCAGTATATAAATTAATTATCTCATATTATTTTATATTTGATCTCTACACATTATTATTATTTTTATGAAATATACATAGATGAAGTCATAAGTTTTGTACTCAATTTTTTTTTTGTTAATAATCAAGTGATCAATTGGCCTAACATGTTGCCCTCATACTTTTATGTATGAAATTAAAAATTCAAATTATAACAAATTCTTGATACAAGCGCGTGTACATATATAGAAAAAAAGGAGTACATCAAATTTTCCATGCAAAATGATAATTGGGTAATTTAAACTCATATAAGCATCTGCTAAGGCCCCATGAATTAACCTCGTGGTTGGTCATATAAGTTGCCCATTTCTCTCAATCTCATCGTAAAAGTTGCTCCAACATATACATCTTCACAAACAAAGTCATCAAGTGCTCAACATCATGCAATAGAAAAAGTATATTTTTCATTAAAATTAACTTACAATTTCTTACAACTTTTTAATTATCTTAATAGTTTAAGAAATTTATCTGTCACTAGAAAATAATATAACCGTCCATTCCACCGCCTTTTGAGTCATGATATTCTACCACTTGTTTCATCACATAATTTCTAAGCCAAGTTTTGTATTTTTCTAAATCAACACAATGTAATGCCTGATTGACCTAAATTAAGATTGTTTTGCTTAAATGCTTATTGAATTCCATCTTTTATCATTAGTGGTAAAAAATTCATAGAAATAGAAATGTAACCATAAAATTACAAATATAAGTCAAAACATGAAGACCCAACTACGGAGTCTACATCCACAAGATCAAGTGCTAATTGGAACAGGGTCCTCTTGGTACACGTGACTTGACATACCATAAATTTTTCTACTTTTTGGCAAATTGTCATTCTTCAAACGTCCTCATTAATTGGAATAACTTAAAGCCAAGCTGATCTTTGAATAGGAAAAAGAGAGGACCCACAATACTTGCAATATGAACTTCACTAAAACCATGGATGAAGTATAGCAGAAATCAAGAGGGAATATAGAGATAGCTCAACTTTGTTTAAACTGTAAGTCATACTTTTTAAAATATTGCTTGATAATTTAACTATTTATCAAATTTTTATCAACTTAGTGAGCAATACAATGAACTATATGTAAGTAGAGTATAGGGACTCCAATTAAATGGGTGCCATATAAGCCCAACAAGTTGGGGAGTCATAGATTGAATGCAAGCAATTCAACATATACAAAACATAATACAATAGTAATGAATTGCTCAAAGATTTTGAAATACCAAAAATTTTGTTCAGAGGAATAATGCTTGACTCAAGTTGTATCATAAGTTCTCCAGTAATTTTCAGAGAGAATTGTAAGATAAAAGTGAGTGAATTTGGAGAGATTGAGAAGTAAGAGGGAGAATCGAGAGAGAAATTCAACATTCACCATCCAAAACTGAATCACCGTTCATAGCCTTCTGTTATGTATACAGCAGTTTCAGGGAACTAAAAAACAAACAATCCTAACTAATCCATTCCGTGTGTCATTAGTCCATACACTGGTCATTATTTAAAAAAACTAACTAAATTGCAATTCAACTACTAACTTAAACAATGTTACTGCATCAATATCATACCATTCATAATTTTCAAGTTAACTGGTAATTCCCTAGGTTCTGGCAGTATGCTCAAAAGCGTTGCATTTTTATTTGGGCATGCAAGCACAGAGTTTACATTTTCATTGCATTAACAAATTAGAACTGAATCTGACATACCTTTTGAGTCAAGGTAGCAGTCATGCCCTGAGTTTCCCATCATCCTCCCATGAAGATTGGACACAAATTTTAAGAGATTCAATTCCTTGGTCCAATAGTTCCTCTTGCAGTTGCTCTATACAATCCACAGCTGAAGGGCAGTCAACCACCTCGATCATTTGAAGAGTTAAGATATATTCAATTTCGGAAGGTATCTCCTTTAATTTTTAGCAATGCCTAATGATTAGGCGCTCAAGCAATGGGAAGCAGTAATATTCATCTGTTCTCCAGTGCACCAGATCAGTATCCTCAAGCAGCAGAAATCGAAGTTCCAAAAAATTATCACCATGTGTTACCCACGCTGGCCCTCCAAAGGCAAACAGTCGCAATTTGAGCACTTGAAGATTCTGCAATTTAGCAATCATTCTCGTGTCTTCCCAAGGATATGCAAATCCACTCAAACTCAACTTTTTAAGACTAGATGGGAAAATTGCAGTAGATATAGAAGCAGGGGAAGCAACAACCTGCTGAGATCTGGATTTAGGATTCACAACAACACATTTGAGTGATTCAAGTTGACGGAGATCGGGAAGATGATCACAGCAGCACAAGGGTGGTTCAGCAACAACAGCATCAGGCACTCATTCAATTTGAATTCCTAATTTCTTCAGATTAGGAACTCTTTCAAGAACTCCCTTTGTACAACCGTCAGAGCTGGCATCCAAAAGTGCCAAGAGGTTTTCTAGGAGATCATCTCAAGGATCTCGTATGTTGCTTCCCATGATGTGAAGATGCTTCAATTCTTCCATATCCAAGATCTCCACAGGCAGATATGATTCAGCTGCCCCAGGGGATTTAATGTTCAGATGTCGACAAGCAATCAAGTACTAAAGCTTCCAAAGTTTAGAAATGGAAGCTGGGAGCTTTCCATTATAAGTGAGTGCAAGGTACCTTAACTGAACTAGTTTTAGCACTTCAATTGGAAACTTGTAGAAACGGATTGTAAGAACATCCAACACCCTGAGCAACTTCAAACCGAAACATATTGGCACTGGATATTGATGATATGGACCAGTACATAGGAGAGAATGGAGTGATGTTAAATTGAGGTGACTTTAAAAAATTTATAATTTCACTTGTTGAAAGGTTGAACAATGAATTGGGTAAGGGTCAAACTTATTAGTCAACTTTACAATAAAATTATGATATAAGTCGATCAAAATAAGTCAGTCAATAGATTCGAAGGATATATATTATCATATCAATTGAAAGTGGCATAGTGGGGAGTTTTCTTCTTATGAAGGTCGTAGTAAGGTCGAATGATGTTGATCCAACTTGATCCCTCATGATAAATAGTTGGGGTATTTATAGGTTGCTGCTTATGTGTTTTAATACTACTCATCTTAGGTGGTGCCCCTGAATTTTTCCACGTGTCCCTATCAAGAGTTGAGATTTTTGAATAAATGCGAGGTCCGACCCAAATAAAAAGATGCGAATTCAATAAAGTATTTAATAATTTAATTTATCTTAAGGAATTTTTTTATCATTTTTGCCCTTGTTTACATTGAGTATGATTAATCAACAACTTCAACTTGGCATTAAAGATTCAAATTGTTGAAGAATGGGTGGCCGAGTTTAGAATCATTTCTCACATATCATATTAGTGTTTATGTCGCTAACTAGCCATTTAATTTAATAATATCAGTCTAACACATAAATATGAGGTTGGGAATTCGAACCTAACAAACTCCTAACAATGTATATATATGTAAATGAAAAAACATCAATACTCATGTGTTTGAAACTTTAGTTAATGTCTTTTTCTCCATTTACCTTTCCTATGTACAAAAAATAATGTCTTTGTTTCGAAATTATAAATGAGTTTTGGTTTTTAATTTCACATATATATATATATATATGAAGTATTCATATACATAATATATACTCACATACAAAATGTAAATATAAATTTTTATTAAGTATGGACATGGTAGTTACATGTGAACCTGATTGAGTGTAGAGAGTCAATCCACACTCGATTAGGGTTCACATATAACTATCATGATTTAATTAAACTACGCTCTTAGGGCTTATTTACATTGTTGGATTAGCCCAGATGAGGAGCCTAATTCAACTTCATCATTTGTTTACTTTACTGCATTTCAGCTCGGTAATATTGGGCCAGCCCACCACTGTGGATGGATATGGAGGTATGTGGTATCCTTGCCTGAAGCTGTGATTGATTTATCAATTTTGGCCCAAATGTTGGATGAGAATATGAGATGTCACAAATACCCCTAAATTTCTCTCTCAAATTATAGGAACACTCTTCGTCCACCCCAAATTAATCATCTCCTCGTTACTGGGTTTTTACCATTTTTACAAATCAAGCCGAAAACCTTTCGTCATAGAATTATCAATTATCTATGAAAAAGGAGCGGTCGCAACAATGATGGGGAGAAATTGGCGCAAGCAGATGGTGGCATTGGAAAAGAGAAGAAGAATGGAAGAAGGAACGAACGACTGGAGAGAAAGAGAAGAACAAGAAAGAAAAAGAGGGAAGGGAAAAGAAATAGACCCCACCAAAAAAGGCCGATAGTGAACGGAGGAGAAAATGAAAAAGGGAAGAAGGTGAAGAAAGAAAACAGAAAAGAAGACAAGGAAAACAAAAGATGAAGTGGGAGAAAGGAGAAAGAAGATGGTGGGAGGACGCTAGCCACCGGCAAACACAGGTGACAGTGATGGAAACGAGCTATAGGTAGAGGGCACTGGTGGCGGCAAGCGACAGGCAACGGGCAGCGGGCAATAAGGCCAGTGGTAGGGCTTGGGACATGATTTATTATGTGTTTGGCTACAGATTGAAATTTTGGGATTTCACAAATCACACTTCAAGCTTGAGAAGTCTGTAATTGAAGTGCGAAGAAAAAGAAAAAATAATTTCTTTATGTTTAATATAATAATAAATAAATTTTTTAATTGAGGGTGTTTTTGTCAATGCACAATTTATTCTATTTCTTTTATCTATACGAGTAAACAATATATTTATTTTTTAATTTTTTTATCATTCTACATTTTATCATACAAAATAAATATAATATAACAATTATAAAATAATCATTGTGCTTACTATCATCATAAATTTTATCATATCCTCCTACATCTTATCATATTAAGTAAATGAGGCCTTAGTATGTAATATTTCGTAATGTTGGACTTCGGCAGCCCATTGCACACAGCCAGCCTGTATATTAGGATTATAGTTAATGCAAAAGTTCAATTTGACGGTAAAGCCGGACATTGGAGTCATTTCTTGAGTCTCTTTTTTTTCCCTATGTACAAAAAAGATTCTGTAAATGAATTTTAAAATTATAAGGGAGTTTTGGATTATTATTTTCTGACACGGAACCGTCCTTTAAATATTTTGCTAATTCATTTATATTGTACATATGCAATTTATATTTTAATATGAATAATTATGATTATAAAGACAATTTAGTAAAAGATTAAAAAGATTCACTGAACTAAAATAATTAATTAAATAAAATGATCAGAAAGCCGAAAGACAAATTAAACCACGAAGAAGGCAGCAAAGTTATAATGAGCCTAAATTCACTAATAAAGAATTATAAATATTAAGGCTTTGTTTGTTTATCAACTCCCAATTCATTTTTCAATTCTCAAAACCTAAACAAACAAACACTACATATTCTTCAATCTCACTCTCAAAATACAAAATTTATTCCCAAAAAATTTCTACTATTCCCACTCCGCACCATTCCCCAAAGCACCCACATTCTTTTATCATTATAAAAATATACACACTATCACTCATATAATCTATATATACACATATATAAATAACATTAAAATACTCATTTCACCCCACAAACCCAATAAAAGAGTCATTGATATGATATTTTGTCTCTCCAAAATACAAACAAACAAATCATTTTCTCCCAAACACAAACAAACAACCATCACATTCTCCAACCCCACTAATCAAAATTCATTCTCCCAAAATATTTTGGAAGAATGCCACAATTCACATCCAAACAAAGCCTAAGTTCAAGAAAAAACTTGAGCACAAAAAATTATTTGTAAAAGGACCACAAACTTTGAAAAGCAAAGAATCCCTTTACATGCATTCTAGAGAAGATGAACTAACTTTCAATTGTCTATCGTAAAAGACATTACTCCATTTCCAGACAACATCATATCTATAAGTTTTTAATTTAAAAGTATAATATAAGATTAAATAAATAATTTATTCTTTTAAAGCATATAAAAGTTGCAAATATGTAGTCAAGGATTTGATTTTTAAAATATATGCTTATATATTTTTTCAGAAATTAATTTTTTGTTAGTAACATAACTTTATCATATATAAGAAGTTATGTTAATATTATTTTATAAATAACTTTTATTGTTTACAAAATCATAAAATAAATTTAGTGTCTTCAATGGATCTAACCCTGGAGTTACATATTTGGTTAAGTTTTAAATACACAAAAATCTCAAATTCTGATAAAATATGATTAATTGGATCTCTAAGGTAACTTGGTTAATCTCAAAGATAATCGGACCTTAAGTTATTATATTCAATTCATAAATAAAATCTTAATTATAAGCTTTATTCATGGTATATTGTTTTATCAGGTCCAAGGTCATAAATTCTTCAATATTTTTCCAAATTATTAAGCTCAATTTGAATTCGTCTTGTTCTTTTAATTATAGAAGTTAAATTTCTAACTTAGGTTAAATTAAATTTTAATAAGTTTAATTAATTAGTCTGAGTGACATTAGTTTCATATATAAAATGTAAGGTCAAAAGTTCAAACTTAAAAAACTTTTAACGTGATTGTGTATAAATTAAAAAAAAAAAAAATCATGTTTGAATTAGGTATAAAAACATAATCTACTAAATTTTAGGTATTGGTCAAATTAATTATCAATTTATCAAATTTATCCAATTTGACTAAGTCTAGATCTAACTCAAAACCTAGAAAAGCTCGAAAGAGCTTGAAATCAGGTTTTATACGTCTTATCAGACACCGATAGAGCACCGTCGCCGACCACCATCTGTCGCTATGCACAATCACTGGAGCTGGGAAGTAGCTCTACAAAGAGATGCGCCTTGGCAAGCTGACTGAAACCTCTCAAACAATTTAGTGAAATTACATCATCTCATCGCTAGTTGAGCCTCAAACCACCGTAGTGCTGCTCCCAACCACCATTCTCAATTCTTCACCATCGGACGCCACTTGACGAAATTGGAACCACCAAATTACCAAAATGCTCAACAAGATCGTTATAAACGTATTAATTTTGTTCAATTGAAGAGTGACACGTATAAAATAATATGCTATTTATTAATTCAAAATTTTCTATTTATCTTAAAATTTATTAAATTTAATTTCAAAATATAAATAATTAATTTTAATTAATACTCTAATATTTATTTTATATTGAAATCAATTATTGATAAGTACAAAAGATAAAGTGTCTATATCTATGGACCAATCAAATAAAAAATATTTGATATTTGATATTATTTTATCAAAGAGATAACTATCAAAGAAATTTAAGTCAATTTGAAATTCTTCTATCAAGCATCTACGTAAAAGGGGTGTTCAAAGATCATTCAACACAGAACACAAATTCCAACAAGTGAGAGGAGTTTTGAAGGAGTCCATCAATTTTCTCAATCAAATTTAAGGAGATCAACGGTGTTCAGAGGGTTCTTCGCAGAGCTCATCATATTTTGGTATTTGATTCGAGAGTAAAGTGTGAATTGCTCGAATTGGCGTTATTTCAATAAAATTTAAAGAGATCCACGATGTCCAAGGTATTCATTACAGAGCTCCTTATATTTTAGAATCATATTTGGAAAGGAAGAATCAAATGATTGAATCAGAGATTGAATCCACAATTGATAAGTTTCAATTTTAATTTTATTTATATGATTTTTCTTGTCTTGTAATTTCATTCATTGTAGGCAAAAAAATTTGTGCTTACAAATTTTTGGCACACCAAATGGGATGATCTCTATCTCTCATCTCTTTCCTCCAACAAGACTAAAGTATCATGGCCGCCAACAAGACTGCAGCACTGAAAATTACTACCTCAAATTCTTCAAGTACTAGAATAAAAAGTGTTTACGTCATCACAAGAAGTATGCCCAAGAAGTTGTAATCATCTTTGGAGGTGGCTCCTTCACTTGATGTGGAAAAGGTGTTGCCGCATTTTATTGATATGAATAAAAATGGTGGAGACTTAAAGGAAGAATATGCATCATTCATTCCCATTCAACATCAAATTCCTTAAGCATGGGGACAGTGATGGTGACAGGTGCTACAACCTTTAAGGAACAAATTGCAAATTTGACGAGGGCCATTGAAGGATTTATGAAGCATATCCAAGAGTGAGACTTTAAAATCTCCAATTTGATGATCAAAGTGGACAATATTGATGCTAGCTAGATGGTGCAGAAGCAAATTGAGGCTCAGGATGAAGGAGAAACATCCACAAGAAGACAACCAGCCAAAAATAAAGAGATTGAAACAAAAATACTACAAGTTTCCACTGGACTAATTCCCATTAACCCACTGAAGGAGTTTATCATGGAGACTATCAAAGACAAGCTCGATGGAAGTTCTAAGTTATCTATAACTTACTCCAAGCCATATACTTAAAGGATTGACAACTTGAAGATGCCAATTGGTTACCAGCCCCCAAAGTTTCAGCAATTCAATGGCAAGAGCAACCCAGAGCAGCATATAGCTTATTTCATTGAAGCTTGTAATAATGCTAAGACATATGAAGATCATCTACTCAAGCAGTTTATTCGATTATTAAAGGGCAATGCTTTTAATTGGTATACTGACTTGGAAGTAGGTTCCTTCGATAGTTAGGTGCAACTAGAACAAGGGTTCCTCAACCGTTTCTATAGCACTTGAAGGATAACTAGCATGATTGAACTCACCAACTCTTGCCAATGGAAAGAAAAACCTATGATTGACTACATAAATCGTTGGAGAATTTTGAACCTTAACTGTAAAGATCAATTATTTGAGACTTTAGCCATTGAGATGTGTATCCAAGGATTACTTTGGAGTCTTTGCTACATACTTTAAGGAATCAAACTAAAAACTTTTGAAGATGTTGACAACTCGTGCACGTGATATTGAAATGAGCATGAATTTTAATGAACAAGAAGACTCAAATGATGCTGCCGATGATGATGATGATGATGATGAAGATGTTGGGGGCAATTAATTTTCATCTTCAAATTTCGTATGCTCCTGGATAGCAACCCAAATTGTCAATAATGCTCCCAAATAAGAGCATAAACTATCTAAAATTCTCAACTCTTCAAGTCTCCAAATCCAAGACTCAAGTGTCCAAGTCTTTAATTCAAAGCTCAAGTATCTAAGTCTCCAAGTCCAAGCTCAAAATTTCAAGTCTCCAAATGCAAAACTCAAGTCTCCAAGTCTTCAAAACCAAACTCAAGTTTCCAAGTCTCTAAATCCATGACTGAAGTCTCCAAATCTTTAAGTCAAGGTTCAAGGCTCAAAGCACTGAATCTCCAAGTCTAAGACTCAAATTTTCAAGTCTCAGTCTTCACGTCCAAAGTTCAAGTCTCCAAATTCTAAATGCTCCTTGATAAGAGCTTAAACTGTCGATAATGCTCCAAATACGAGTATAAACTATCTAAAATTCTCAATTTAGTTTGTTAATAAGGCTCATAGATATAAGCCTAAACTATCTAAATCTTTAAAGTCTCTCCGTGTGCTCTTTGATAAGAGCTTAAACTGTCAATAAGGCTCCTAGATATGAGCATAAACTATCTAAATATCCAAAGTCTCTCCATATGCTCTTTGATAAGAGCTTAAACTATCAATAATGTCCCTAGATATGAGCATAAACTATCTAAATACTCAAAGTCTCACCATGTGCTACTTGATAAAAGCATAAACTGTCTATAATGCTCCTAAATACGAGCATAACTATTTAAAATCTTTAAGTTAAAGTCTCTCCATGTACTCCTTGATAAGAGTGTATACTGTCTATTAAACTCAAATAAATTCCTTAACATGAGTATAAATTGTTAATCAAATTCTAGTTGACTCATTGATATGAGTATAAAATGTCTACTCAAGTTAAATATGCTCATTGGTGCACGAGTCTAAATTGCATGTTACTCCTGGCCCACATGAGTATAAACTATGTACTACACCCCCCTCAAAAGGATGTTTATTTTGAGTTGCGTTTTGACTTGATTTATTTATTGGGTTCATAGGCAGATGGGAGGATTTCATCACAAAAATCTTCAAGTATTTGCAATCCACAAAGTCCATGAAGATTACATAAAGAAATATAATTCTTGATTGCAGTATGTAGCATGCTTGTCAAAGAGCTCCATAGCTCAAGGAATGCTTGGAGGATTTCTTGTCGCAATCATATTTGAAAAGAAAAATGGACAAGAAAGGAAAAATTCTCAAATACTTCAAGTTTTGTCCCTTTTGTGGATGATCAGCACATCTTTCGCCAAGCCTTGAAGTGGGGGCATTTGTAGACGCATTAATTTTGCCCAATTGGAGAGTAACACATATAAAATAATATGCTAGTTATTAATTCAAAATTTTCTATTTATTAACTTTAATTCCAAAAGATAAATAGTTAATTTTAATTAATACTCTATTATTTATTTTATTCTCAAATCAAATATTGAGAAATATCAAAGATAAAGTGTCTATGTCTATGGACCAATCAAATCAAAGATATTTGATATTTAATATTATCTTATCAAAGAGATAACTATCAAAGAAGTTCAAGTCAATTTGGAAGTCGTCCACAAGCATCTGTATAAAAGGGGTGTTCAAAGATCATTCAGCACAGAACACAAATTCCAGCAAGTGAAAGGAGATTTCAAGGAGTCCAGCAATTCTCTCAATCAAATTTCAGGAGATCACGACGTTCAAGGCGTACTTCGTGAAGCTCATCATAAATGGCTTTTGATTCGAGATTAAGGTATGAAGCCCTTGAATTGGCATTATTTCGAATCAAATTCATGGAGATCCACGGTGTTCAAGGCATTCATCGCGGACCTCATTAAATTTTAGGATCATATTTAGAAGGGAAGAATCAGATTATTAGATTAGAGATTGAATTCACAATTGATAAATTTCAATTTTTATTTTATTTATACGAATTTTCTTGTCTTGTAATTTCATTCATTGCAGACAAAGAAATTTCCGCTTACAATTGTCACTTGCTCTCAATAGATTTTAAGTTGGAGCCACCAAAAACACTAAGAAGGTGTTTGGCTAAACTTATTTGAAACATCTTATAAGCTTCAAAAATATCTTATGATGTTTTTGGAGCTTATAAGATGTTAAATCTTAATTTTAAAATAAGTTGTTGAAATGTTTGGATAAAATAAGATTTTGGACTTTATTAGATATTAGTAATGACGATTTTGTAATTAAAATGATTACAAATAAATGATCTTGTTAAGATTTTAAAAATAAGTTAGGATATCCTTACTTTTTTTAAAAGAACTTATAAGATGCTAACATTTTATTTTAGGATCTTATAAGCTCTTTTTAAAAAAAAAAAATTACCAAACTTTTTATGATCTTATAAATTTTTAAACATTTTATAAGATATTTTGATAACCTTATAAACTCACCCAAACACCCTCTAAATTTGCCACCACCTCTGTCCAACGCCATCACCCAAACTTTTCCTATCAATTTCTCGTTTATTTGTACGGTTGTTTGGTATGGTTTTGTTCTTCGAGATGTGAGGAAAATATTTGTGGAATTATTTTCTTATGTTAATTCCCGAGTGTTAGTATGTTGAGTTTGGTCTGAGTTTGCATTTGTGAATAAAGTAAATTTCAAGGTCAAATGTGTTATATAAAAAATTGTCTTTCAAAATTACAGACTGAGCCTAAAAGATTTGACCACCTTTAAGTCGAGCCCAACAATTTTTTCGCCCCCTTCAATTTAGCACCCCCCTCCCCCCTCAACATTTCAATTCAATTATAATTTCGACCCTTAGCATTTATAATCTCGTGCAACTAAGAAGGTGTTTGGGTGAGCTTAAAATTTTATAAGTTGATAAAAAGTATTTGATAATTTTTTTAAAAAAAAGCTTATAAGATCATAAAATAAGATGTTATGAGCATATAAACTCTTTTCAAAAAAGTAAGGAGACCCTAACTTATTTTGAAGATCTTAACAAGCTCCTTCATTTTTAATCATTTTAATTACAAAATTGTCATTATTAATATCTTATAAGTTTCAAGATCTTATTTTATTCAAACACTTCAATAACTTATTTTCAAAATAAGATCTAACATCTTTTAAGCTCCAAAAATATCTTATAAAATGTAAGAACTTATAAGATGTTTAGAATAAGTTTAGCCAAACACCTTCTAAGTCTCGGTTAAATTAATTTTTAGTCATTTAACTTTTAATAATCATATTAAAATTTTAATTAACTTTTTTAATATTTAATTACAATCTAATTTTCTTATTTTATGATTTATTGTTTAAAACCATATCAATAAGGCCATGAAGCTTTCTATATACAATATAAGATAGGTAGATATGTATACATATATATACTTCATTGAACACGAGCGAAGTGGATACCTCTAATTTTTTCATTAAAAAATTTAGAGGTGTATACTTAACCTAATCTTACTATTTTATTATTTTTATTTATTTTGATAATAATTTGTAGTAATATTATTTGTATTTTAATATAATCTAAGCATTTTCATTCAATCTTTTTTAATTATTGTAAAGATAAGTGTATATCATCAGCGCTTCAACATCTGTAATTTAATTTTTTTAATCTTTGAGGGGTGTGTTTAATTTGTTTTTATTTTTATCTTTTAATATTTTTATGATGTTATTAAAAAATATATTGATGATACCTGATTGTTCCACATTAGTGGAGTCGCAAGTCTTGAAATAGTTTATAAGTTATTTCCCTTGCTTCATCTTTGGATGTACCTTTTTATGACAAAATCCCTTCACCACATGCATGTTAGCAAGATAATACCTCGATATGGCTAGAATTCCACATGTTTAGCCACATATAAGGTCATCATCGTCGTCGTCATCATCATCATCATCATCATCATCATCATATATGTATAAGTAAGATATGTAGTTAAATAAAAATACATAGCAATAAAAAAAGTTGGTATATAATATTAAACATTTACGAAATAGGTTACTTTTGTAAATATCAAACTATTTGGTTAAATATGGACAGTAACTTTGTCAACAAAAAAATATAGATCATGTGTGATGAATTTGAAATAATTAAACATATGGGAGCGAGGAAATGACTAGGTCCGTGCTTTTGAAAATAAGTATTCTTATGAAAATAACAATTTCAATTTCTAAATCGTACTACTCATTTTTCTAAATAATACTACTCGTGTTTAAAAATGAATGTGAAAATGTCTATTATATTCCCACATATACCAACCATGTCTTGAGTGTTTTTTTATTTGCATATGCAAGCACTCCAAGGGGTTGTTAGGGTTCGAACTCCGGATCTTATATATACAAATGCAAGAATAATGTCACTTTATCAATTGATCACTTGGCATTTTTATTATTATTTTTTTTTACACACATACACATGCAAGATGCTTGTTAAGATTTGAAATCATTTTTTTTTTTAAAATGTATACACACACTCACATCAAGAATTCAGTAGAGTTCAAACCTCAAATCTAATATTTATATGTGTGAGGACAATACCGATGAGCCAACTGAAGACGCATAAGTTGTTAAAGATATTATTTTGAAAGGTGTTAAAATTACATGATGACTTTTCATTTTATTATAAGGTACTTAACCCCAAGTGATCTAAGCAAAGGTGACCTACTGAGCAGAGTTTATATACATACTAGAAAAAAGACCACCGCGCCCTGCCCATTTCATTAAATAAATAAATTTATTTTTATTTGTGGCATTCTTTAGAGTTTTAAACATGCAAAGAAAAATATAGTACAATAACTTTGGCTAACTACATATGTCATCAAAGACAACATTAAATTACTAATATTACCACTGAAAAGATAAGGAATTTCCAGAACTGAGCTGATTTTAACCTCCCAAATCATCACAAATGCTGAACTATCCTTCATAGAATTACTAAAATCCTTTTTTGATGCCAAGGAACTTGGCGTGAAACATAACATAGTTTACTAACTTTCCATCGTAACCTGCCATTACAAGTTATTTTATTTTATTTTATTTTTAAAAAAAAAAAAAAAAAAGGCCACCTATAGACGGAGGGTTAAAGCAATGACTCCAACCTGCAGATTAGAGATCAAATGAGTTGTTGCAATACAAGAGTGTTTTGAGCTATAAAGTAAATAGCAAGTACTTCTTACTTTCCTTTCATGTGTAAGAACAAAAGCAAAATTAAATCTCAACTATGCACACAATCAAAGAGATTATGGGAGAGGCCCAAAACTTCCCTCAACTTGAGGAATAAAAACTGCCAGCGGCTGAGCAATTTGGAAAAATCAAAGAGGTCCCTAAATTGAAGTAAAAGAGTCAACATGAATGGTGGCTGGATATGCAATTTCCTATTTTCAAGTCTTCATTCCAGTAAATTTCAACAATTCAAATTCCAACAAAGCCCTCCAACTACTGCAAGATTGTGATCAATAATGCACCAAAATTCCTCCTTTAAGTTGCAAACAATAGATGCATCACAAAATCAACCATGTACCGGTATTGCATGCATAAAGTATCTTTGAATTTCAAGCCAAAGATACCAGCTCAAACTATTCCTATGTACTAGGCATGAAAATAGGCTATGTTAGGCTTTGACTTAAATAGGCTAGTCTTGTTATGTAGATGACAAGCCTGACTCTAGCCTAGTGTCCGTAATAAGCGTTTTTTTAGGGTTAGGCCTAACTTTTTTAATAAATTTTAATGCCTTAGCCCCGACCCGAAAGCCTACCTAAAAGCCTATTTTTCTACTAAGGCTTTAATTAAGTCTAAACATCACGTAAATCTAAATTTTTAATATGCTCAAACTTGTAATAGACCTTGATAAGAAATAATTAAAATGATAAATAATAAATGCAATAATTATGAAAGTTTAAATCTAATTATAAAATAGTATCATTTCAACAAAAAACAATACTAAACAACATAATGGATTCCATAATGGACTAATTAAATAAATTAACTATAATTAGTCATTTAATATTATATCACTATTATTGTATTTTTATATGTGAAGAATGATAAATGGGCCGACTTATTAGGCTTTGCAAGCTTTTAGAAAAGCCTAAATCTAACATTTTTAGTTAAAAGGCTACTTTTGAAGCATTGACCTGACATTTTTATTAAATTGGCTAGGCCATAAGTAGGCTAGGCCATAGGTAGGCATAGCAATGGGTTCGGGTAAATCGGGTCCCCGCCACCCGGACCCACTCCTAATAGGGAGGGTTAGGAATCAACTAAATGGGTTATGCGGCGGGTTATGGGTCCTAATTTTATGGACCCGGGCAAGTTACGGGTTTAAGTAAACCCATCCCGAATAATTAATATATAATATATTATAAATATATTATATATAGTATATGTACATAAAATATAAAAAATTAGAATTATAATAGCATATATACATTTCATCAAATAAATAATAATTTTGTACTCATTCAATTATCATAAAAATGATGAAAAATATACTAAAATCAATTAATATGGATATTTTATTTTAAAATTTGAAAAATAGTGTTAGAAACTTATTATATATTAAATTCTAATTTTCTATACATGTATATATATTTTTTGTGTATGTTTATTTTAATTAATTTTGAAAACATATGAGTTGTAAAATTATATATTTGAATAAAAAAAAGAAAAAAGAAAAAAGAAAAGAGAAACGGGTTTTGCGGGTTAGATCCGTCAGGTTAGAAGTCTAAAGCGGGGCAGGGCAGGTTGGCATGGGTTCCGGCTCCAAACAGAAGTAGGCGAGGCGGATTTCGGATCCTATCATACCCACCCTATGCCTGCCCCCTTGCCATCCTTAATCATAGGCCCTTAATGAGTAGTGTGGTCCATTTTCATCCCTACTCTATACCAACTGAAGCTTTCCAAATTTTGATTAAATAGCATCTCTATCCCCATCAAAACTCTAATCAAGAACCTGTTCTAGGATGTTATGCAACCAACTTGATTACAATAAATTTATAACAGCAATCAACCCCAAAAATATAGAAACCTAAGCCCCAAAATGTAATGAAAAATTGGACCAAACCAACAACTTTCAACAAAGAATTATGCAGCAAAAAAATCACTTCAAGAATATTACAAACTAATGCACTTTTTCTAAAACAAATGCACAGTCAACCTTGAAGTTCTGCACAACCTTTACAATAGCTGTTCACATCAATTTTTAGCTTATGTACTATAGCCCAAATTTTGGACGTAGAGAGCTTCCAACAAGATTCTCGCAAACTTCATTTCATACAGACAACATGCCAGCAAATCCCAGGCAATGATTAAAATATTTGCAGCATTTCAAAGTTAGAAACACAAAAGTCAAAATGCACCTAAAACACCAAATACTTTGTATTATGAGAAGCAATTGGGAAAAAACGAAGGCAATATTGAGTCTAAGACAGTTGAGTAGTAAACCAACAATCATCAAACATTCAACACACTTCCATATTTCCACGTGCATATAGTTTTCAGCAGAAATCAATATTATCCAACCCAATCCCATAGCTATGGTACGTAGGATCACAATAAAAAATGAACTGACCCAGCAACTTAAAGAGCTAGCACTGCATATAAAAAGAACCTTGCAAAAACATCAAACTCTATGAGACCATAAAATTGCTTATGTTCTCCGCATTAAATAAGCTCCTCAAAGAAGTAAAATGAATTTCTTTGGACATTTATTAGGACTTCTTCCAAAGAAGGGCCAAATGAAGATATAAGGTGTTCCATTTCCTCTCAACCGGTAATTGCCCACAGTTACAATTAATGTCTAGCATCACATAACTACTCAATCAAAATCAGAGCAACTAATGAATATTAATTTGCCAAGGACTAATCCCTAGACGAATCTTGCAGTAATAGTATTTTATTCAACCATAACACAATCACATCCCTATTTACAAGCACTAAAATAAAATCCTTCTATAAGTGATATAGAATGTACATCAATATATAAACCAATTTTCTCTGTATGAAGTTCACCTTTCAAAAGGGAGGAAAAATATTATTATTCTTGTCCTCATCCAAGTTGAGATACTTGAAGCTCATATTATCATCTGGATTTAGGTTGTAGCTTAAATTCATGGAATGGTTTCAACTTGTCCACCAGCTAATGATATATACTGCACCCACAACACTGTCCAAAAACAAAAAGAACTCCATAGGCACAAGTGCATTTCAAATACCATGTTACTTGGATTGAATGCCCAATTAGTAGAGTTGAATGCGACTCTTATCTCCTTTTCTGAAAGCTTTTAACACAAGCGGCGATATACTTAGTTCATCAAAAAGGTTCTTGAATAATATTAAGCAACATGATAAATACTTTTCCTAGGGTGGTTACATATAGTCATGAACTATTCAATACATGCTTCTACTTGTGTGCTCGTTAATCTCAATATTGATTAATACATAAAAAATTATGACCTAAGTAAAAGTCAATTATAAAGATATATTAGACAACTTAAATACAACATCAGCAGGAAATCTCCAGTTTTGAGGCACGAAATCTATAACAATACAAATTTCGGTAAATTCACAACAAATGAGTCACAACTCCTGCTAAATGAACAACCCTAGATGAATCAAAAGATGATTAATTAAGAAAAGAGGAGATAAAAAGATCAACTGCACCTGCTGTTGCAGTGAAATATTACACTGAAGGTAACTTGTATTTGTTTGGTAAGTTGAGTTTCAATTTCTATCTTTCTCTTTTTCTTTGTTGATGTACCTGTCGAGGTTTAACATTTTCCATGTGCTATTTCACTTCAAATGAATTCCAGACTTCAAGACCTTCAAATTCCCGACGGCTAAAAATAGGTGAGGAAACAGGAAATACATGCTTGTGATTTTTTTTTCTTTCTTTTCTGTAAACCTACTTTATCCTAAATAAAACCTAGTTTTAGAGTTAGTCACATCAAATGTTTCAGTTTTCTAGCTCGTGAGCCATTATTTACATATCAGCATTTTTGGAAATCATATATGGATTCTTCTTTCTGATACAAGTTTGTCTATCACATGGGAGATATAGGACTCACATACTGGGCTATTTTTACAAAGCAAGATTAATTTGTAGTTTTGGTTTGCTATTTTCATTCCAATACCTGTCTTTACATTTCAATGTTTGACTTACAAAGCTAAATTATCTAATATTTGGCTTAGTCCTTTAATGCCTTGGTAGTTTTTCTTTGAGAAAATTTGTAAGGAAATATTTATGGTTCTACATTTGACTTGCTTACTTTGGACAACTGCATCAATCTTTAAGAAAGTCTTAATCTCACTGACATCATTGGAAACAAAGCTAACAAAATTATTTTTTGATAGATTCTAGAAAATGAGTATGATGTATGTGTAAACAATAGAGATGATGAAGCCGAATATTGTAAGACAATGAAAACTTGCTTTAAATTTGTAATATTGATAATGAAAGGAACTACGCAATAAACCATTTTAGTATGCAACTATGCATCTAAACACATCAATAATTAAAATGTTCTAGAAAGACATCCCAATATTTTTCTGCTATTTCCTCTAAGATGAGCAAAAATACATACACTAAGAGATGAAACAATATTGACTCATCACAAGGAGGCTTAAAAGAGGAAACTTTAGGCTTTTACTTGTTTCTAACAAAATCTCGAAGAAGAAAACAAATACAAAAATGTGTACCTGACTTTGTTTTTCCTAATAAGTATTAGATAAGTAGAGTAATAAAAAAAATTCCTACTTAAGTATGAAATCATAAGTCTCTATAAAAATATTCTTATAAAGGTTTATCTTGAATTTCCTTGAATTTCATCTTGATGCGGAACCCCAAGGATATATTGATCCCAATACCCAAATACACAAATTGATATTGAACAAATCGTAATAAAAACCCTACCTAAGATACTTGATCTTAGAAACACAAATAATTGAGAATAAAAATAAAAAATTGAATAAACGCTAGAAGGAATTAGTACCTTGAAAAAATCTATTCAATTTCTTGATGCAACAAGTGAAGTAGTGGTTTTCTTGAGAAAAAAATGTAGAAAATAAATCAATATTCATCAAAATCTGTCATACACATTTTTAAAAGAGTATTTATACTCTCCTTGCAAGCCCTAATTAAAATAAGATATAGACTAAGCCTACGGATAATAATCCATGCAAGCCCAAATCCAATTAGGAATAAGATTTTGACTTGGTCACAACTTCTTCTTTTTTCCAGGAGTTCCACACATTTGGGACTTCTTTTGACATTCTTCTTGGGCCTTTTCAAGCCTTATAGGTCAAGCACAAGATGATGGGCTGTCCAACTTCATTCTTTTGACTTTTTGACTTGTTCTTCTTTTCTTTAGCCCATTCTTGATGCATCTTTTCGACAAATGTCTTAGCCAAATTTGCAAAGCCATCTTTTAGCCTCTTTGCTCTTGCTCTTTTGATAGGTCCCACTAGCATGTTGTAATCTCCATTTTGCTCCAGTGCTCATATTAGTCCCTCCTTCCCATAAAGATTCATCCTTGAATCTAAATCCATGTCAAAAGGAGAAAGACTTGAAATATTAAATGTAGTAAAAACTTTATACTCACATGTAATGTCAATCTTATAAGTGTTGTCATTAATCTTTTCCAGCACTTGGAATGGACCATTTCCTCGAGCATCAAGCTTGGATTTTCTTTTATTAGAAAACCTTTCCTTTCTCAAATGAACCCAAACCCCGTCACCAGGTTCAAATATCACCTGCATCTGCCCCTTATTCACTCTTTGGGCAGTCAATTTGTTTCTCTTTTCAATTATCTCACATGCCTTCATATGTATAGCTTTAACCTTTTCAGCCTTGCTTTTACCATCTAAGTTACAATATCACTCAAACGCAAAGACATTAAATCCAAAACAGTTAAAGGATTAAAACCATATACAATCTCAAAACGTGAAAAACCTGTAGAAGAATAAATTGACCTAGTATAAGCAAATTCAATAAAAGCCAAATAATCCTCCCAACTTTTCAAATTCTTTCCTACAACAGCACGCAACAAAGTACCCAAAGTTCTATTAACGACTTCAATTTGTCCATCAGTTTGTGGATGACAAGTCGTAGAATACAAAAATTTATTACCTACCTTACCCTACAAAATCTTCCAAAGTGGCTTAAAAACTTAACATCCCTTTAAGAAACAATAGATCCAGGGACCCCATGCAATCACACAGCTTCTCTGAAGAATAAATTAGCAATATTAGTGGTATCATTAGTTTTATGACAAGTAATAAAGTGTGTCATCTTGCTGAATCTATCAATCACAATAAAGATACTATCTCTACCTTTCCTAGTTCTACGCAAACCAAACACAAAATTCATAGAAATATCAATCCTTGGTGCTAGAAGAACAGGTAAAGGTGTATACAATCCATGGGGATTAGACTTAGATTTTGCCTGCTTACATGCAATACATTTGGAACACACTTTGTCAACATCTTTTCTCATACCAAGCCAATAGAAATACTCATTCAAAATATCCGAAGTCTTATGCACACCAAAATGACCCATTAATCCTATGCTATGTGATTTCCTAACTAGCAACTCACACACAGAACTAGCAGCCACACAAATTTTATTGCCACGAAATAGAAAACCTTCATGTCTATAGAATTTATTAAATGCACCACACTCACATGCAATATAAAAATTAGCAAAGTCAACATCAATTGCATACATATCTTTAAATTGCTCAAATCCTAACAACCTAGACGTAAGTGTAGTGATTAAAGCATATCTTCTAGACAATGCATCAACAACATTGTTTTCCTTACCTTGCTTATAGCAAATCACATATGGATAAGCCTCAATAAATTCTACCCCCTTAGCATGCCTTTTATTTAATTTCCCTCGGCCCTTTAAATGCTTCAAAGATTCATGACCAGTATATATAACAAATTCTTCAAGAAGCAAATAATGTTGCCAAATATCAAATGCACGAACTAAGGTCTAAGGCATACAATTTCTCATCATAAGTGGAATATCTAAGTTGGGCACCACTCAACTTCTCACTAAAGTATGCAACATGACATTTTTCTTACATTAAAACAACACCAATCCTAGTCCCAACTGCATCACACTCAATCTCAAAAGTTTTATTAAAATAAGGTAAAACAAGAATAGGTGCATAACACAATTTATCTTTCAATGTATTGAATGCATGCTCTTGTTCCTTTCCCATCTAAACCTAACTTCTTTCTTAATAATCTCAGTCAATGGAGTAACTATAGTAGAAAATTCACGCACAAACCTCATATAAAAGCTAGCTAATCCATGAAAACTCCTAACTTCACTTATTATCTTAGGCCTTGGCCATTCTTGAATAGCTTTCACCTTCTCCTCATCCACCTTAATGCCATGTGCACTCACAACAAACCTAATAAATATAAGTCTATCAATGCAAAAAGTACATTTCTTAAGGTTCGTGTACAACTTCTCCTTCCTAAGAATAGTTAAAACAATCCTAACATGCATTATATGATCATCTAAGCATTTGTTGTATATCAAGATATCATCAAAATAAACAACAACAAATTTACTTAGAAAATCACATAATACATGGTTCATCAATCTCATGAAAGTACTAGGTGTAAGTCAAACCAAATGGCATAACCAACTATTCATATAAACAATATTTTATTTTAAATACAGTTTTCCACTCATCATAGGTTTCATCCTAATTTGATGATAACCACTTTTCAAATCAATTTTAGTGAAAACGCATGTACCATGCATGTACTATGTAATTCCTCAAGCATATCATCTAAACTAGGGATATGATAGCGATACTTAACTGTAATTTTGTTGACCGTTCTACAATCTACGTACATCTACCAAGTTTCACCCTTCTTTAAAACCAGTAGCATAGGTACAACACATTGACTCATGATTTCCCTCATATGTCCTTTTGCTAGCAACTCATCCACTTGCTTTTGAAGCTCCTTTGTCTCCTAAGGATTAATTCTATAGGTTGGTCAGTTAGGAATTTGAGATCCAGGTACAAAGTCGATTTAATGCTCAATTCCTCTCAATGGCGGTAAACTCGTGGGCATCTCATTAGGGAATACATCATCAAACTCCTGCAATAAAGAGACAAAAACACTAGGCAAATTGGGGCTAAGGTTAGGTGCAGATAACAAAACCTCCCTATACTTAATCACTATCAAAGCTCTCTTGTCTAGGAAAGCATTCGTTAGATCTCACTCTTGTGCATAGAAACATTGATTTTTCTCATTCTTTCCTCTTTTCTCACTCGCTAAGTTCTTCTCTCCTGCATATCCCTCTTTCTTGTTCCCACTTGTGCAGTTACTCGTCATTGGGCCTTTATTTTTATTTTTTTCTTTCATGGCCTCTTTTATCTCATTATTCTTTTTAAGCTTACTACCCGAACTCCCATAAGAGGATTGTTGAAGGTTAATATGGTCAATGTAAACTTCCTTAGGTGATAAGAGGTGCAAGAGTGAATTTTTGTCTATTATGCTCAAAAGAATATCTATTCTTGAACCCATTATGCATTACAGGCCAGTCAAATTGTCATGGCCTACCCGACAACATATCGTAGGTACTACATTACAACCCATAATGACCAACTTTCATAGGTACTACATTACAAGCCGCCACATCCCTATATCTCCTAATAGTAGAAGCTACTACAACCTATCTAATAACTTTTACCTCTCTAATATCATTCAACCATTTTAACCTATATGGATTAAGGTTTTTATCACACTTCCACCCTAATTTCTCAACTAAAGTTGTAATAGCAACATTAGCACAACTATCCCCATCAATTATTAAGCTACACACCTTACTACCTATTAGACATCTGGTGTGAAATATACTTTCTCTTTGTTCCAAGCTCTTTCTTAATATTCAAGTTCAATACATGCCTAGCAACAAGAGATTCGCCATGAACATATTCAATATTATCTTCCTCACAAGTAAGATTCTCTAAAGATGGCATATCATTATCACTACCATCAAACTTATTATCATCATCAAACCCAAATACAATTTCACCACCCGTAAGTATCATAATTTTTTTTTTGTTTGGCCATTCAGATGCATAATGACCCAAACCTTGACATTTAATGCACTTAATATCCTCATGTTTGGAAATAGTACTGGAAGAAAAAGAATTAGAAGTACTATTTTGTGGAATGGACTTTTTATCCTTGTTCCTTGATGTATACTACCCATTTTCCTTATAACGTCCAAGCCTCTATTTCTCTTTTTTTCATCATATTTTTTCCATTTTGAACCCCATTTTGAGTTGAAATTTCAAAATGCCTTGGTTACATCTTTTTGCTTTTGTTGTTTCTACACCTCCATAGCCATACTCACCAAATCCTCTATCTCTACAAAATGTTAAATCCACAATATCAGCAATTTCTCTATTCAAACAACTTACAAATCTAGCCATTGTTATTTCTGTATCCTCCTCTATATTGGCCTTAATCATCAACATCTCCATCTCCTTATGGTAGTCCTCAATTGACTTAAACCCTTGAGTGAGTCTTTGTAGTTTTTAGTGTATCTCCTTATAATAGCAAGATGGAACAAATCTCTTTTTCATAATAACCTTTATATATGCCCAAGTCTCAATAGTTCTCTCACCATTTCTCCCCCTAGACTACACTAATTGATCCTACCAAATTAATGCATAGTTAGTGAATTCAACTACTGCTACTCTCCCTTTCTTCTCTTCAGAGTAATTATAGTCAATCCCACATTTCTATCCCATTCCAAGTATGCTTCAACATCATTTTCACCTTTAAATGGCAAAATTTTCATCTTGATGGCATTTAAATTGATGTCTCTCCTAGCTTCGAATCTAGCTTCAGCCCCTCTATTCTTAGCCAAACTGCTCTCATCACTCACCCTCAAACATCTCTTAATTAAACCCATATGGAGGCCTATTTTGTCTACCATTTTCAAAATATTCTGTGCCACCTCCTTTCTCCACTCGTCGATCTTCAACATCATTTCATCTTTAAATGGCGAAATTTTCATCTTGATGGCATTTAAATTGATGTCCCTCCTAGCTTCGAATCTAGCTTTAGCCCCTCTATTCTTAGCTAAACTGCTTTCATCACTCACCCTCAAACATATCTTAATTAAACCCATATGGAGGCCTATTTTGTCCACCATTCTCAAAATATTCTGTGCCACCTCCTTTCTCTACTCGTCCATTGCACTAAGCCTATTATTCAACTTTTGAAATTGACTAGTAAAAGCCATGTACACACCTTCATATTTGGTGTCATATTAACTTTCTTATTGGAGGGTTCCGCACCCTCCCCGCTTGGTAGAATAATACTCATTTTAACAACCTACAAGAAGTGTTAGCAAAACAACCTCACAAAAATATTCTCTTATGTATTTCACTCAAGTAGATGTGAACTCTCGTGTTTGCACTCAATTATGGCTTTTGCTCATTTTTTTATGCCTTTTTACCTCTCTTGACCACTGTGAATGTTGCACTTCATAAATCAAACTAATTTAATTCAAAGCAAATTCACAAGTAGTATTTATATGGGAGTTGCAATGGAAAACCTAACAAAGAAAGAAAAACACAAAGTCTAGAGGCAAAGTAAACGTGACCAGCAAGGCAAATGATGTGATGACACATGAGAAAGAATGTATATCATGTGATTTTTAGGCAAACTAAGTAACAAGAATGCAATATGTTACTTATTTAAGTGAATAGATGCAAATTAGGCTAAAACAAAGAAAGAAAACACAAAGAATGAATAAAATGACAAAACAGAAAGTATGCAAAAGAATTCAGTCAATCCCAATGGAAGGCCTATTGTGACTAAATTCTAACCTAATTGATGTATAATCAACTCCAAATAGCAACTAAAATAGCCAATTTCACTTATGCAATGCCGATTTGCAATTTGAGAGCCTTGGCCCAAACCCCCAAATTGAATCACTCAAGAACCCTAACTTTAATTTGTCAAAATTAGAGCAATCTAGGGTGTTAATTCTGCAAATTCAATTTTCTATGTTCAGTGATGTTCTCAGAGAAAGGAATGTGCAGCAACATTGACAAAGAATCACAATACCCATAGTCAATTCATGATCAGATTTTTTTTTTTTTTTTGTAAATTTTTATTTTCCCTTTTTTGTTTCTTTTTTTGCTAAAAAAACACAAGATAAATAGAAATTTATCTCAAGTTGGCTCTGATACCAAATAATGCAGAACCCTAAGGATATATTAATCCCAAAACCCCAAACACACAAATTGATAAACACTAGAAAGGATTAGTACCTTGAAAGAACCTATTCAATTTCTTGTGCAACAAGCAAAATAATGGTTTTTTTTTTAGAGAAAAATGCAGAAAATAAATCAATATTCATCAAAATCTGCCATATATATTTTTAAGAGAGTATTATACTCTCCTTGCAAGCCCTAATTAAAATAAGATATAGACTAAGCCTACGGATAATAATCTAAGCCCAAATCCAATTAGGAATAAGATTTTGACTTGGTCATAGCTTCTTCTTTTTTCCAGGAGTTCCACACATTTGAGACTCCATTTGACATTCTTCTTGGGTCGTTTCAAGCCCTATACGTGAAGCATAAGGTGATGGGCTGTCCAACTTCATTCTTTTGACTTCTTAACTTTGTTTTTTTCTTTCTTAGCACATTCTCGATGCATTTCTTCAACTAATGACTTAGCCAAATTTGCAAAGCCATCTTTCAACCTTTTTGCTCTTGCTCTTTTGATAGGTCCCATTGGCATGTTGCAATCTCCATTTTGCCCTCCAATGCTGAAACGACCATCTTGCCCTCCAGTGCTCATATTAGTCCCTCCCTCCTAAGAAAGATTCGTCCTCAAATCTGAACACAAACCTAGTCACTAGGTTCAAATATCTTCTGCTTCCGCCCCCTATTCACTATTTGGGAAGTCAATTTGTTTCTCTTTTCAATCATCTCACTTGCCTTCATATGTATAGCTTTAACCTTCTCAACCTTACTTTCACCATCTAAGTTAGCAATGTCGCTCAAAACCAACGGCGTCAAATCCAAAATAGTTAAAAGATTAAAACCATATACAATCTCAAAAGGTGAAAAACCTATACAAGAATGTATTGACCTATTATAAGCAAATTCAATAAAAGCCAAATAATCCTCCCAAGTTTTCAAATTCTTTCCTTCAACAGCATGCAACAATTTGGACAAATTCTTTCCCAAGTTTTCAAATTCAAGAATTGACATTGTCCACAACCAAGAAAAGGAAATAAACACCATAATATATTCAGCAAGCAAACAACTGTCTTATAAAAAATAAAAGATGGTTTACTCAAAATTAAGACAAATATATTTCCTAAGTACAATGAAATTTTCGTATCTTGTTTATTCTCTTTCCCTAATATTATTAGGGCTATGACATTGTGAGATTGATATCAAATACCACAAATCAAATAAACCAACCTCACTCCTTTCAAAATATTATTGAATTGCTGAAGCATGTGAAAACTTCCTGTGAGATAAAGAAGTGAGAACAGCCCACTCCTTCTTTCGTGTTGCAACATCCTTTTAAATACACTCGCACACTTAGAGTTTTTTAGAATGCAAACTATATATGCTAATCACTGATGTTAGGTGTATCTAATTTCTCATGAAATCATTAGCTCTAAACTCCTCTTGAAAAAAGAATACCATGTTAGTACTTAATATTCCCAATCGTTCAAATTGAAAGCATTTGAAATGAGGAAATACTTCCACCCATTAGTGATGTTACCTCAAGCAACTCTATTTCCCATTAGTAATGCCCTCTCTTTCTCATCAATGGAGAAGGTTGAATATGTGATGCCAACAACTAAACAACCATAAGAAGAATGATATTAACCTTTTGTTAAAAATAGGTCATAAATTTTGAACACAAGACAACAAGCATCACTAAAGCCACGCCTCTTATAATTGTTCAACAAAGCATTAATATAACCTCAATGACATTTCCAGTTTTTACTAAACCTTTAGCCTGAAATCAATCTTGAATATTACCAAAATGAAGCTTCTATCTTTAAATCTCATGCACAATATCAGCGTGATTTGTGAAAATGATAATGACTAGTTAAAAAAGGCACATAAGACATTAGGCAAAAAGTGTAGTATAGATCCCTATCTATATAGTTAAATTCTTGTACCTAAAGGGATGAAATCGTAGTCTACGATTCTTTTCCAATAGTTTTGATGATTTCATCTTGCCCTCTCTTCAAGAACGTTCCAAAATTTATACGAACCTGAAATTTGATGTTGCTCTTTTAGATTCCTAAGACAAAAAAAAAAAGAAAGAAAACAAAGGTCTAGACTAATTTTTATGTATTCAGATGAAACATCAAAACAAAAATACAAGAAATGGAGATAGATCATAGCAACAAACTTGCTATATATACTCTTGCTAGTCTTGCTTTCAATAACTGTCGATTTCATCATGTGAGACATGGCATGATTTATCAAATACTCACATTCTTCCTTAAATTGTTAGTAACAATGGCATATTAGCATTTTTGCTATCAACAATAAGTAGTGTCGGTTGAAGCACATGAGAAATGCAGGCGTTGCTGGAGACAACTTCTTCTTATCATTTGATAGCTTGTCTTCTCTTCTGTATAATCTGAGAGAGCCGATCGGAAAAAAAAAATAGAGTTTAGAATTTTGACCAACTTCATTATTAGGTTTAGAAAATCATCTAAAAGTATTCTTACCATAATTTTTTACTACATAATTTGATGCCCAGGAAAAACAATCAAGTGAAAAAAAAAGAGAAAGTTGTTTTCTTCTATCACCATTGGTTTCTTCACCATCCGAGTTCGCAAATGGCTGCCGTAATAAATGAAAACTTGCTTTCTATTTGCTTTCGTCGAGGAGAAGTGTTGGCTAGGGCTTGAGATGGGGATGAATGTGAAGAAGGGAGATGAATGGAGAAGAGGAAGCATGGGCGTGGGATTGGGTAGGCTTTTCAACAGGTAGGCTTTTTAGTGGTAATAGGCTTTTTAATTGATGTTAACGTTTCTTTAGTTAAAATTAAAAAGAAAAAACTCTTACAACTTGTTTGTTTATGTTTTTAAATTCATTTTCACTCATTTTCACTATTTGAAATTGAATTATCAATAATTTATTATCATTTTTATTTATATTTCAACTCATTTTCATCTCAAAACACATTTTCCAATAACCTACATATCTTCTCTCAATTCTTCAATATTACTATTACTCTCCACCTACAACCTACTAAATCCTATATAATCATTATTTTTCCAACATACTATCCAAATACAGACTCATTTTCAACTCATTTCTCTAACTAATTTTTCAAATTTTAAAAATATAAAAAATGAAAACATAACCAAGCTCTTACTTTTTGTAGAATAAAATCAAAAAAAACAAAATGACGAACAACTATCACAACAAAAAGTACAATGCACTAAAGAACAATATTTCAAAACGACAACTCATAATAGACCACGAAAAAATCTAAAAGAGTTATTTTCTTTTAGCAATTCCACGGTGGAGCCAGTATATTATGACCTCACAAAACCCAATAAAGCAATCTAGAAAAAGAAAGAAGAACATGCCTATTTTCTTCTAACCATTTCACGTGAAAACAAAATAGCATATAATAAAAGGAAGTTAGAGTACAAGTCCACAAAGCACACCATCCTAGAAAACGATGCTATTTTGGAGTGAAAAAAAATAATAGAAAATAATGCTCACACGTGTCTCACTGTTCACACGCACATCGACTCTTATACTATATAGTAATATAATGATATACAAAACCACTGAGGGCATGTTCTTCTATGTTTTGGCTATTTTCTAGAAAAAAATTTGAAAAAATAGATCTTTGAGAGAAAATTTGGAGAATGTATCAAGTATTTCTTATTGTTTTGAGAAAATATGAAAAATAATTTGAGAATGAGTTGTTTGTTTTTTTATGTTTTGGGGAAAGAAAAATTTTACTGTAAATATCAAACTAGTTGTTTTTTTGTTGGCTTTGTAGGGTGAAAGTGATTTTTTTTTTTTATGTATTATATATATATATATATGTACATTTATAGTTGAATGATGTGTTTGTGTGTATATATATATTTATAATGATTGAATATGAAAGTAATTAATTTAGTTGGTGATTTATTTTGAAATTTATATTTCCATAAATTTAACATTAGTAAATGATGTATTATTTGGAATAAAATATATATTAATAAATATTAATTATTCATGAAATTATAATTATATCTTAACTATAAAAAAAATCAGCTCACATCATAATTGTTAATATCAACTTATAAAAAAAATTAATTACTATACATTAATTATGAACTAATTACTGTTTATCAATTAAAATATAATTATTTAACTATTTATTACCTAAAATTTATCTATAACTAAAAATTAATTACTTATTAAATAAAATAAATTTTTAATAATTTATATATAAGATTTAATAATGATTCATCAAATTAAAAAAAAAATTATATTATATGAAATTACATCATCCTAAATTATTTATTAAATAAATAAATAAAATATTTAATTATAAGTAAAATATGAAATATAATTAATATATAAATAACAAGTTATTTAAATAAATTAATTTAATAAGTTATTTAATTACTTTAACTCATTATTCATTAATATATTATTTAGTAAATAAATTACTTAGTAATAATCAAATAATTTTACTTAAATTTAATTAATTCTCTCAACAATTACTTTAAGCATATCAAATATTAATTTATTAAATTTAATAGATTATTAAATAAATATCACCCTATAATCATTTATTATAATTTTAAATTAATGTGAAGATTAATATTTAATGAAGAATATTTTTTGAAGAAGATTAATTTATTTATTATATCAAATTAAAACATCTTAAGTTATTTATTAAATGAATAAATGTAATATTTCATTAATACATTAAATATTAAATATAACTAATATATTATTTAATCAATAAGTAAATTTAATTAATTTAATATGTTATTCAATAAATGGTCAATTATTTAGTAATAGCATAATAATATTTAATTAAATTTAATTATTTTTTCGATAATTAGTTTAATTAAATTTGTAAATATAAGTTTTAGAATTTTTTAACTAGTAAGATTTTAATATTTTCATATATATATATATATATGAATGATTGAAGTGAGAGTGTAATAAATGAATTGAGTAATGTAATAGGTAGAGTAAGAAAATAAGAGGTATGTGTGGTTTTAAAGGTGAAGGGTTTTTTTGGGTGAATTGAGAAGAATTTTTTGGGATGAAATTTGAGTGTTTTGGAAAAAAATTTAGGAAGTGTACTTTTTATTCTGAATTGTTTTTAGAGGTTGAAAAATATTTCTAAAAAACGTAGGGGGAGTTCCGATCATTTCCTAGATTTCCATTGTTCGCAGTGAGAAGGATTATATATGTAAATATATAAATACATATATAGAGGGTGCGGGGGGGGGGGGGGGAGAGCTGAAATGGCGGATGCAGCAGTGGAATTCCTGCTGCAAAACCTCCAGCAGCTATTGCTCTACCACGCCCATTTGATCATCGGCGCCAAGAACCAGATCGAGAATCTGGAGATCGATCTCCGCCTCTTCAAAGCCTTCCTAAGGGACTCCTCCAGGAAGCAGAGGAAGGACGAAAGCCTCCGAGAGCTCGTCCGCCAGATACGCGACGTCGTTTACGAGGCCGAGGACGTCATCGACGCATTCGTAATCCAGGCTACGGAGAGCAGGTCCAAGAATTACTTCCTCAGAGCTTTTCAGACGCCGATGGAACTGATCCTCAGCATCGCCAAAAAGGTTGAGGCCGTCGCCCGCCAGATCAGGGTCATCTACGGCGACAGAAGCAAGTTTGACTTCGCCACCCTCGATCTACGAGATGAAGAGCCAGAGGTGATGATTTTTCTTTTTCTTGATCATTGATCTCTTAATTCATCAATCCTGATTTATACCGAGCATCTTTAATTTGGTACCTTGAAATTGGAAGGATCGATATTGATATTGATATCTAAGCAAGAATTTTTAGAGTTGACTTTCCATATATATTTCTGTCAAAAAAAAATAAAAAGACTTTCCATATATATTATTTGGTTTGTATTCCATCCAAAGCCATATTCTAAAATACTTAATAGAACATATACTCCACTCTACTCAAATACAAGAATCATCGAATTTATGGATTGAGTCTAGTTTATTGAATCTGATTTTTTGAATCTAGAGTTTGGGTCCAATTAGAGTAATACTTTATAGTTTATACAAACTCAAGCTTTAAATACCAAAAAAGTGAAGCCCCAACCTCAATTCAAGACCCAATGAGTCTGTAGGTTAAATCTGTCTTATCGACCTCCAGGGGGTATTATGAATGTTAGTCAAGTTCTTAAAAATTAAAACTAAACTAAGTTAAATATATAGATTAATTAACTAAACTAAATATTTTGTGTTACTACTCAATTAACATCAGAAAATTAAGCAAGTGTTATTGAACGATGTAGCGGATTAATGCACCTGACTTTATACCAAAGGTTGAGTATAGATTTCCAATAGTAACACTTTCTTTGTTTACATAATTATTGGTGCTAATTACTTGAATATAAAATTTTCCTTAATAATTTTTCATACTATTGATGATCGATTTTTTTTCCCTTTTTTTTTTCCAATTTAATGATTTTGTAACTCCTTAATTAAGGCTAGTGGATACTTTGATTAAAGATGAATAATTTTATCGATGAATAACTAAAGATGAATAATATTTTTATTTACAGTTCTTATATTTTATTACCAACTATTTTTTTACGTTTAATTAAAGATATTGTATAATATTTTATATATATAGATACACACACACACACACACACAACATCATCAAGGATTGAAATCATTATCCGAAAGTATTTATCATACTCTTTTAGCATATTTTATCAATAACTTTTATCTAAGTGATATAATATTTCTAAGTTTAAGGGCAATGCAAATTTATAGATTAAAAAGATTACTTGAAGTTACTATTACAATTTACTAGTCAAATATTTAATATTCATCTTATTTACTTTTGAATATTTTTTTCCAACACCCTTTAGTTTTACTTTTCAACCACTATTTCACTTTCTATTATAACTAGTGGTATTTTTAAAAGTACAAATTTTTTCAACGCATTTATAGCATTATGACATTATAGCCTTAATTAATTTAATTTTTAGTATATTAAATCAAACATAAAAAATTATCATTTAGTTTAATTTAATTTAGAGTAAACTAGAAATCAAAAGAACGAGAATACCATCGAATTTAGTTAATCTATCTATTTAACTGCACACTTTGAGTACGCCATAATTATTAGAATAAATTTAATTTTGGCATAGGTAATTTTTGGATTAATTTGTTAAATTTTGAATATTATGGTAATGGATTATTTTGGAATATGAGTAAATGAATATATAACTTTTAAGTATAGAACTTATCGAGGACCATTTTATTATTTTAATAGATTTCAGTCTAAGTTTAAATCTAACAAATGCTAACTCGATATGGGAACGCCTATTTTATTTTATTTTATTTTTTTTAGAGGGGAAGGGCATAAATAAAATAATATTTCTCATTAACTGATCCAATCTTTTGTTGATGGTGGGGCGGCCGCCCTACTGGGGGTTTATTGTATGCTAGGGGACACCCAGTGGGATGCCCCCTCACAGTGCGCGCGCGCACACACACACATCCAGTGAGACACCTCCTTACAGCACGCAACTTTTTTCCTAGTGGGATGCCCCCTCATTCATGCAAAAGAAACCCAAATCCAGATATTATATACGTCAGCATCCTAAACCTAACCCAAAGCTAAAAATAGTCTGGAAATTCCAATCCTATTTTTGAGATAAAAGTAAATCACAAAGTTAGCATGTGATTAGTTCATTGTTTTGCAGTTAGGCATGGAAATAGGCTATGGTAGGTTAGGCTTTGAATTAAATAGGTTAGGCCTATTATGCAAAATGGCGAGTCTAGGCCTAGCCTATTATTTATGATAGGTTTTTTTTTTTTTTTTTTAATGGTTAAAACCTAGCATTTTTAACAAATTCTAAAGCCTTAGCTTGGCCTGAGTGCCTACTTAAAAGCTTATTTTCTACTAAAACTTCAATTAAAATCTAAACATCACATAACTCTAAATTTATAAAATGCTCAAACTTGTAATAAACCTTGGTGAGAAATAATCAAAATGATAAATAACAAATGCATAATTATGAAAGTTCAAATCTAAGTATGAAATAGTATCTTTTCAACAAAAATAATATTAAATAACATGACAGATTTTATAAAGGACTAATTAAAGAAATCAAATACAATTAGTCATTTAAGTTATATCACTATTATTGTATTTTTTATGTGAAGAAGGATAATCGGGCGGGCTTGTTAGGCTTTGTAAGCTTTTAAAAGAGTCTAAGTCTGGCTTATTTAGTTAAAAAAAACTATTTTTTAAGCTTTAACCTAACTTTTTTATTAAATAGACTATGCCAAGGTAGGCCATAAGTAGGCTAGGCCATAGGCCCATAACGAGTAGTTTAACCTATTTCCATTTCCACTTGCAGCCATCACTCAGCAGTGATGGCAGTCCCATGAAAATAATTGTATTATAATTATTATCTTTTAAAGATCGACAGTATATAAAAAAAGATATTCCCTGTAATGTCAAAGAAATCTTGAAAATTTATATGTGATTTGAAAATTTTGACATTTTTCATAATATAATATTTGTATTTTTATTTTTATTTATTAATAAAAGCACTAATCTCTTTTTGACTTTGGTGTGTTTTAACGATATAATTGTAGAACGTCATTGATGTTATCTTTTAACTTTTAACCCAACAACTAGATATAGATTCGAGTATGCTACTCTGTGTTCCACAATTACTAATTTAGCAAAAAAAAAATTATTATTCATTTAAAATTTAGATAAATGGATTGAAATTATTAAATAAATTGTATAGTTTTTATTTATTTTATACTATAAAATTTTTAAGACATAGAAAATGCCAAAAATACCTACTAATATAGCTTTATCAGCATTTGTGTTAGAATTTAAAGATGGATTAATTATATAAAAATAAAAGAGGATAAATTGAACTACATTTACATTTTCAAATGAGAAAGAGAGGATTTCACTTTGTCAAGATGAAGTACATTAAATAGTTAGGAATAATTGTAAAAAGTCGAGCATAATTGTCATTTACTTGGAATAACCTTAAAAACTTTCAATTTGGGATATATAGATCTTAATTTATTCATGCAAAAAAATAGTCTAAATCCTCTATTTCATTTTATATTTTATTTTGTATTACATTTTATGTATATGTGCCAAATAGAATAAATATTTTTTTATAAAAATAATTAATTAAAAATCAGATATATATTTAGTATATATTCATAAAATTGAAATAGGAGATTGAATATGAAATAGAATAGAGTTTTAAAGTGCTTAATGATGTTCAGAATAGTTAAAAAATCAAAAATCATTTAAATACAAATGCCATGAAAATTAATCAGTGAATTAAGCACATAATATATATATATATATATTCATGCTTGGAGTTACTATTGTACTATATTCTTAGGGCTTGTTTGCTTCATCGGATAAAACTTGATAGATTCATTTTCAAACTTTATCTCTTGTTTGCTTCACATTTTTATGACCCATGATACCTTTGAGGCTCGACATGGTATTATGGGTCAGATTGGTTTATAGATGGCTTGGCCTGATCCATTTTCCATTCTTTCAAATTTGATCTGATAAAGAATGAAAATGACATTCTTATCCTTATAAAAATTCTATCCTCAACATCTTCTACCAAATTTTGGAAATTTACCTTCTTAGAAGTTAGGACATTTTATACATTACAAACTGTAAACATATTAAGCAATCTTGCCAACCAAACATTAGATAGTATTAAACATGGGATATCACTAATTTCTAAAATCCAAGCAAACAATAGATTACATGATTTTGGATACCATTTTGTAGCTTATGTATCACTAGCATATTAATACCTCCTAATCCTATATGCCCAAGCGAACAAACCTTTCGGATTCATTTGCTTTGAATGATGTGATTAAAAGTGATATATAAACAAATTGATACATTTTAAACTCATTAGGATAGAATATTTAATTTTATGTTTGGTTAGTATGATTAATATATAAGTAAATTAAAATATAATATATAAATTTACTATTATATTTTTTATACTTTTTAATAAAATTGTCACAATTTTCTCATTTTTCCCCATTCTTAAGAGCATGGTTTAATTGAAAATAAGATAAAAAATAAGCCCTATGAGATCATTGTAATTCTCATCACACCTAATCAAGCATTCCCTTCTTTATCTATTTTCCAAAAGTAACAATAAATAATGTTGAGCCTACGATTTATCAACTGCTTTTATTAATTGAAACAAACATTAAAAGAAGTTTGATTAGGTATGTATCACACCTAATTAAGCCAAACAAATAAGGCCTTATTATCTCTACTTTATATGGATCTCTATTTCTTTCCTTTCCTTTACACTATGTCTAGTTCATGGATTTTGGTGAGGAAAAAAAAAAAATACTGATGAAAATACTTTTAATTGTTTGGTTGGCAAGAAAAATATTAAAGAGAGGAAAACTTGAGAAAAAATATAATGGTAATGTTTGGTTATATCTTATATGTTGTTTATTATGTGTCTTGGAAAAATGAATTTTGCAAATGCGGTTGGGAAATGTAAAAATTGTGTTGGGGAATATGATTTATGTTTGTTTATATTTCGGAGAATAGTTAGAAATTTATTTTGGAGAGTATTAGTATATTTGTTTATGTTTTGGAGAGACACTTTTTACTGTCGGTCAAATCAATACCTTTTTCTTTGATTGTTGGGGTGAAAATAGAATTGAGTAATTTTTATATTGTGAAATAATAATAAAATATATATAGTATATACGTATATATAAAAAAATAAAGAAATTTTGGGGATAATGAAGAATAGAATATAGTATTTTGGGAAAAATCATTTTAAACCAAACCCTCCCATATGTATCCAAGAAAAATGAATTTTCGTTACAAAATGGTGAAGAAAATAAGAGAAAAACCTGTTTGCACTCTCTTTCATTCTCTAATACGTTCATCACCTCTTTTTTTCTACATTCCTTTCTTCATTATTTTTATTAACAGTCAAACAAGTTTGAGATTTTATATTTTTTATTTCTTTTTTCTTTTTTCTAATATTTTTCTTCCCTTGTCAAAATCTTTACACCAAATATAGTGTTAGTTCTTTGCACAGAAACACTTAGTTTTTGTTTTCTAACTTTTAGTCTCTTTTGTCCTTGAAAAATTTTCAAAAATAAATAGGCTCCTCCTCCTCCCGTAAGACAATACAACATTGTAGGTTTTGAAGACGAAGCGAAAAAATTAGTAGGATATGTGGCTGAGGAAACTGAGCAGCTTGATGTCATCTCTATCATTGGTATGCCTGGACTTGGCAAGACAACTTTGGCAGCCAAGATTTTTCACGATCCAGCTATCAGATATGAATTCCGCACCCGCATATGGGTTTGTGTTTCTCAAGAGTTCAAAAAGAAAGATGTGTTTCTTTCCATTCTGAGAGAGCTCACCAGTCTCACTGATGAGGAGGAAATGTATGGAAAAAGTGATGAGGAATTAGGCAGACTTGTTGCTCGTTATCTAGAGACGGGAAAATTCTTGATTGTCATGGATGATGTGTGGATGCCAGAGGATTGGAATGAACTCCAAATTGCTTTCCCGAAGAGCAATAAGATGGGTAAAGTGTTGATCACCAGTCGTCATGAGGAAGTGGCTCGTTATGCTAATCGTAATAGACCTCCCCACAAATTGCGATTCTTGACTCAAGAAGAGAGTTGGTTGCTGCTCCGATTGGAGGTTTTTGGTAAGCCTGATTGCCCTTCAGAGTTGGAAGCCCTTGGAAAACTAACTGCTGCTCAGTGTAATGGCCTACCACTTGCAATAGTGGTCATAGGAGGCATTATTTTCAAGAAAATGTCTCCATCAAACGATATGCGTGCAATGAGAAATTCTTGGAGAAAAGTATCTGAAAGCGTGAGTACTTATCTTAATGAGGATCCATTTGGACGGATGGAAAAAATTATAGCGTTGAGTTACGATCAATTGCCGTTGCACTTGAGGGCCTGTTTTCTCTATATGGGGATGTTCCCTGAAGACTTTGAGATCCCGGTGTGGAAATTGATCCATATGTGGATTGCAGAAGGATTCATACAGCAAAAGGTTAGCATAAGCCTGGAAGAAATTGCAGAAAACTATTTGGAGGATCTTATTAACAGAAATTTAGTAAGAGTTGATAAGGTGAGTGCCAATGGTAGGTTTAAAACGTGCCGTGTTCATGACATGCTACGTGATTTTTGCAAAACTGAAGCTGGAAATGAAAGGGAGAATTTCTTCCAAGAAATGAAAAGGTCTAGCGATCATGGAGGTTTTGAACCTCCAGTTTCTTACACACAAATGTGTCGTCGCCTTTGTATTCATTCCAATGTCTTGAACTTCCTCTCTTTGAAACCTTATGGTCCTCATGTCCGCTGTTTTGTTTGTTTCTCCAAGGAAGAAATCACCCTGCCGGCTGAAAACACTTCAGACATACCCTCAGCTTTCAAACTGCTTAGAGTTTTAGATGTGGAGCCCATTAGAATCACTAGGATTCCCGGTGACCTGTACCATTTGATTCATTTGAGGTACCTTGCCCTTTCCTTCAACCTAGCTACTCTTCCGGCAGCCTTCTCCAAGCTCTGGAACATACAAACTCTTATAGTTCATACAACATCTAGTACCCTTGAAGTCAAAGCAGATATTTGGAAGATGATTCAATTAAGGCATTTGAAGACAAATGCATCTGCCAGTTTGCCCGAGTCAGGAAAAAGTAGTAGAGGTGGTGAAAAACTTCGAACACTGGGCACAATTTCACCACAAAGTTGCAAGGAAGAAGTTTTTGATGGGGCTCGGAATTTGATGCAATTGGGCATCCGTGGGCAACTAAACTTACTTCTGGATGGCAAGAATGGATCATTTGATAGTTTTGGGAAATTGTATAATCTTGAAAAACTGAAGTTACTAAATGATATATTTTCTGGTCCTCTTTCAGAAATCCAATTGCTTGGCCTTCCTCCACCCGACAAATTCCCACCAAAACTGAGGAGTCTGACTTTGTCTGCTACTTTTCTAGATTGGAGTCATATGTCTGTCCTAGGATTGCTGGAGAACCTGGAGGTGCTCAGGCTAAAAGATCAGGCATTCATGGGGAAGCGCTGGGAGACAGCTGAAGGTGGTTTTCGCCGTCTTGAATTCTTGCAGATTGGACGAACAAATTTAGTTTCTTGGGTAGCTACAGGCCATCACTTTCCTAGACTTAGATGCCTTCAGCTGCGGAACTGTGAGGAACTCCAAGAAGTTCCACTTGGGCTTGCTGATATACCAACCCTACAACTGTTGGATTTGCACCGTGCTAAACTTGCAGCGGCTTCAGCCAAAAGAATTTATGAAGCGAAAAAGAAGCACAAGGAAGAGCAAACCGCCAATGTCAGTGAATTCAAGCTCTCCATTTTTCCTCCCGATGATTGATCGTTAGCCTTAATATTCTAGCTTGACAGGTAAGGTCAACTTTCAGACAGTCATTCCTTTGGATTTCTGCTCCTCTGTATAACTGATAATTGTTGTCTATGTTACAATTAATGTTAATATATATAAAGTTGCTTGTAGTATACGTATCTATATACAAGTCACTCAGTACTCAAGCTAGCAAGAAAGCTCATTAATTGACCAGTTGGTTTAGAGAAAACAGTAATTAGCTAGTGATCTGTGCAGGCATATCGTCATCGTGCAAGGCTGCTGAAAAGGTTAGAGAGGAATATGCGGTGATGCATGGGATGCCGTCTACTTTTTGGCTGAATCAATATTAATGCCGCAATCCATTCTGTTGATCATTATGTTGAAGTTGAACTCCCTACATAATTTTGCTCTTTTTCGTGAGTGAATAGACAATTGTTTGTGTATTTCGATACCCTATATCTGTTTGTTATCTGATTTTTACTTGTGAGTTTCGTGGCTATATATCTCAAATGCTTTGGTTCTTCAATATATTTTACTAATTTTCTTGCTGAGTTGGTGGTTTGGTAGAAAGTGAGCAATCGACAGTTATATCTTGATGAAGCTGGATTACACATTCTAGTCCTAATGTCTGACAAAATCATCCTTGAAATTGGGCTGCAAGAGATCACAATTGACAATTAGTACATGTGTGTGTGTGTGTGTGTGTGTGTGTGTGATGCTTAGTTATCATTGTAGTGAGAATTAATAATATTATATTATTGAATATGTATCACTAATGATCAATAGAAACTTAGCACAACTATTGTCAATATTAAATTTTAAAAAAACAATTATTATGACAACATTATAGAAAATCTAATTTTCCCACTCACGACATATAATCAGTGATAATCTTCATATCGTTACTTATAATGTTGTTGCTAATGTTTAGCTTGTCTCTGATACAATCGTAGGGATACCAACAAATTAAACAAGTCTCCTTATATTCAATTCAGTTTATGGAGTCCCATCCAATAAACAGATATTGCCATTGTGCACTGACATTTGACTAAAGAAATGCTCTCACACATTGTGTTTGGCGCAACATTAGAAAATCTATCTGATTTTCTTAGGGCCCTCCATTTACTTACCCGTCTATTTTCTTCTTCTTCCTTTTTTTTTTTTTAACCAACATTTGTGGATTTTTGCATTTTGAAATTCCAAATACGTGTTATGTTTTTCTAAGTGGTTAAATGAACACAAAATTCCGAAGAGGTTAAACCGTAAAAGACTTTTCTATATAAAAAACAACAAACTCGTAAAAATTCCAGATTGCATATGATATACCACTACTACTCTAAATTCATGATTATCTTTTTGTCAACCCGTAAAAAAACTCCATTTCCAAATTTTTTTTTCTCTTTCGAAAAACTACTCTTGCAATTAAATTATGGTATAACATCAGCAGCTCTAAATCACTATCTTTGAGAACGACAATGGAAAAATATATAAAATTTTAACTACTTTCTCCTAACACTTCCTCCCGTGTAAAAGGAGAATTTTAAATGTTGGGTAGAGGGCAGTATAGAACTCAAAATTGCCCCCAGATAAAGCCGTGTTTGGAAGACAGCAAAAAATCATCAAATTCTCAATGAACCAGCATACTCCCCCGAGCTTCACAAAGAACTGTACATGATAAATCAGGCCTTAACCAAACCATAATTTCTAGGGTTCGTATAATCCAGATAATATCTCATGTGCAGATAATCCAGACTAAATTTCACCTGCTGATAAAAAAAAGACTATATCTTCACTTCAGCATCATATCACATCTCATAATCACTGCAATACCTAAGTCAGAACTAATATTCTTCTTTCGCCTCTTGAAGCTGTATATAGAAATAGGTCCTCATATGCATTCTTCATCCACTGAACTTTGTTTTTCATCTCCCCAAAGTGTTGAAAATTTACATCATTGTGGAATACCTCAAGAAACCTTCAGGACAAGGATGATGGTCGGTGCAATTAAGGAACCATCAAATTATTTTCTACAGGTGTGTTAGAAATGCACGATTACAAGACTTACGCCATCGAGGGATCATGATATATAGTTTTATTTGTCGAATGGCCTCCCTCTTCATGCAATTTTTGTCCAGCCATCTTCTTGTTACACATGCTAAGAGCACTATGATGAATGTCATCTGGAAGTTCCTTTAGAAGATCTAAAACAGCTAGTTTATGCTTCTGCTTCAGTTCATCTAACTCCTTTAGCTGCTCATCCAGTACATGTTCGATCTTCTCGACAATAATTTTGATGTCACCTGAATCAGTTACACATGGAATGTTATTTTCTTCCAACGGATGAGACCCATTGCCAGGTGCATAAGCATCTCTATGAATTTCACCAAATTGTGAATCACTGGGTACAGAATCTGCTTCCTGTTTGTCGTAGTCATCATGATCAGAATCATACTCCACATGCCCGAGAGGAGAAGCATCATAGGAAATGTTCACATCTTCAGACCATCTGTCTCCAGGGGCTACTGAACTTGTTGGCATTAAATTAGATGGCCCTGGTCTTTGTGGAGAGCTCCCTGCACTAGCTTTGGGTGAATCGGACCAATATTTTCGACCTGATGGCAGTCTTTCCAAAACAAGAGGGCTGGATTGGGCAGAATCATTTGTCACTGGGGAAGCATCGTCATGGGCTCCAGACCCAACACTTTCTGGAATTGGTTCGCCCGTGAAACTGTTGTTGTTTGAGAGTTCTTTGGGTGCCCAATCAGGAATATGGGATTGAATTTCAGAATCGATCATTGCAGCAATAACTGAGACATCATGGTCTGTCAAATCCAGCTCTTCAACCATTTCACTAGCAACAGCTGTGGAAGTATCCTCTTCAATATCAAATGGGAAGTGAATGTTCCGAATATGACCTGAGCATATACAGAAATTAAGACCTTTGACATTCTTGAGGGAAATGTTTTTGGTAGAAGGACTAAGTGTAGGAAAAGGGAACAACAATATCTATAACCTGAAGAATCTGATATTCGAAGTTTCAAAAATATCGTATTATGGTCTTTTCTTTGACCCTGCACCATGAAGTCCCGACTTCCTTCGAGCACAGCTTCCTCAGCTTCAGGGGTTTTCCCATTGTCAAATTGGTTGCCTTGATCATCTGCAAATACAAACGGCAGGGAAGCGTGATATATATATATGCCATGCAAAATAAAGAAAAAGCCTGCACATTGCACCTGCATTAGACGGCTGGGGCTGTAGTAAATGACCTCTACTCCTGGAATCCTCATCTGATTGGAGAAAAGGATCCATCAATAATTCTTTCGCTGACAACCTATCAGAGACTTTTGCAATGCATTTTTCTATAAATGTCCAGACTTCAGGATCCTTCACTTTTCCCAGTGATGCAGGCTTGATTCCCTTTAACAAGGTTAAAGAATTTATTCGTGTGGTACACAGATGAGAAATCAGCTAGCTACAGTCAACCCACAACTGGATCTTGGCAATTTATCTTTTTAAAGTAGAAGAAATAATTCCCGTTGTTACTAGTTCAACTACAAAACATATAGTGGGAAAAGAAATAAGAAAACTTGTCCAACCTAAAATTAGGAAACCAAGTATCAGATCCGGCGAATAATGGCTTCTAGAGTGGCAACAAGATCAATCTTGCAGTCATATAGGCTAAGAAATCTAATATTCTGCACAAAAAAGGACCTTATACTAGGACACATGTGATGAATTCCAAGACTGATCCATCACAAGAGGATAGAAAAAAGTCCTGCATGAAGAGTTGGAGCAAGAAAACAAATCCCTATGCACATGTGCAGTAGTAACACCGTGGTGTTGGACCTAAATCCATATTTTACTAGGAACTGATCCAACTTGGAGCTTATATTAATATTTGGAATTATTTTACTAGTGGGGCAGCAGTTAGGTTGCGGACAGATGATTACTTGAGAATTATCTCTTGATATTTGTGGATTCAAAGGTTTTAGCCTGTAGATATAGGCTTCACCTTCTGAGTAATTTGTATGTTCTTTCTGTTCTTCTATTTCGTTATCTTTCGTTTGTTCCTGTTCTTGTATTTGGTTATTTCTTCTCTTTTTTCCTGTATTATTTGGATAATATTTATAACAATATTTAAAGCACCTTCTTGTGCGGCAATAAAAGTTCTCCCTTAAAGCAAGCTAATGAAAAGAAAGACAACAGAACACAGACAGTTAGAAAATCAAGATTGTCTTACAGCTGTGACTTTCTTATATATCTGAGCTGCATTGGCACATTCGACATATGGATACTCAAGGGTCACTAGCTCCAACAAGCACATGCCAAAGGCATATATATCTACAAGTTCATTGTATTCCTCCTCATAAAGCTCTGGTGCCATGAATTCTGGGGTGCCTAGATCAAATTCACATTTCATTTTCACCATTCAAACTAACAATTACCAAATTGAAACAGAGAGGTTATAATTAGCTCAAACCTTACCTATGACACTGTGAGCAGCACGGGCCTGCTGAAGAATAGCAGCTAGTCCTAGATCACCAATTTTCACCTCCCCTTGGTTCCCATTAACAAAAATATTATCACATTTCAAGTCCCGATGAATAACTGGGGGATCATGACCATGAAGATACGAAAGCCCCTCTAGGATTTGCCGAGACCATTTCTTCAGTGCCCGCACATCAACATGCTTATGTTTCTTCCTATACCTAGACAGGCACATAAACCAACTTTGAGCTTACATTTTATACAATGGATATCAAATCCCATAGTTAACATATAAACATAAATAAATAAATAAAAACAGATCTTTCAAAAATCTAACATACTGTCGTAGAGTCCCAGATGTGAATATTTCAGTGATGAAGTTGATATGCTCGTTCTTGCTATCAACCCACGAGTTATAAAATTTGATAATATTTTTGTGCTTAAGGGTTTTTAGCAAGTGAACTTCCGAATACAGCCGCTCCAAGTCAACAGAATTTCTCAATAGATCAGCGACTTTAACCTGATTCCAAGCCACCTCTATTCCTTCCCATTCATCAAAGGCTTTATATCTATATTCCAGCAATAAAATGAAGGATTCACAAAAAAATGCCATTTTCAGTCAAAATTTGCTCTTCAAAATGCTTAAAGCACGCTCCCACTAAACAATAAAATTAAAGCTGATAAAATTCCAGGAAGGATACACTTTCTTGAAAGCTCCTCTGCCTAGTACTTCTTTGTACTGAAAAATCGCAATAAAAACATATTCAAAGAACTTAGTTTCCAGAAGGATCAAAGCAATAATTCAGAATATTAAGCTGATCATCAAACCTCCAACATGAATCCAGAATTAAATTGCAACAGTACATATTATATAAATAATAAAAAAAAAATCGTGTATAACAAAAAAATTGCACGAACCCGCCCGTATCGACAGGAGGGATCAATCTCAACGAACTCGGGTTCAGCATCTGAATCGTCCGGGTCAGGTTCCGACGGCGAGTCTTGTGGCATTCTCCTACTTAATCCAACAAAACAAACACAGAAACAAATACCCACCTAGATTCAGATCTGGTACTAAAATTTTCAAGTAGTTATTCGCCGAATCAACTAGTACTGCTGCAATTTGACAGTCGAATCCCAAAAAAAATCAAACACGACACAGTTTTGCGGCTTTGACAAATGAAATATCATAAATTCAATTGCCTGAAACTATGGAGGATGTGATCGATTCTGTAAAACTGGTTTTCATGACGAGGAGTTTACGTCGTTACGTATATACAATATGTATTATGTATGTGTGTGCGTATATATACATATACACTATCTGAGTATGTATATGATATCGGTCGAATAAAACATGAAAAAGATTTTAGATGAAAGGAGGAAGCAACGCGAATCAGCTCAACTGATTGTGACCGATGGACTGCTTCTTTCTTTCTTTCCTTATTCTTTATTTTTTTTCTTTATGTTTTACTCTTTATTTGTTTTTATTATTAATATATTATTAAGAGAATGAAGAAAAAGAACATTGAATATAAAATATTAAAGGGTATTGTTATACTTATTTGAACTCCAAAATTTATTATTTATATTTCATTCTAAATTTTTGTATTAGGTTATTAAGCAAAATATCCACTTACTTTTCAAATCATTTATATTAATTTGTAAGGCAAATGTACCCTTTAATATAATAATTATCACTTTCAACTTTGTTACTCATGAAAATATTCTACATAAACTTGTCCAACTTAATATGAAATAATAGACTTGGCAAATTGGTACCCGTGAATAACCCAAGAATGGGTAATAATGGATTGGGTAAATTTATCCATAGGTAAAATTATCTGTTTGTCATTGGATACGAGATAATGGACCCATTACACATGACTATGGGTGACGGGTAACAGACATGTACCGATATTTTTATTTTATTTTTTATAGATGAAGGTAAATTAATATATATATATATTTAATTTGCATAATAATATTATTCAAATATTATTTAAATAAAACTAATAAAAGGGACTACAAATTTTAAATATTACATTGAACAAGTACTTAAGTATATCAAGTATTATAATTTGAAAAGTACAACTTAAATATTTAAGCATCTATCGATTTTAAGTTTTATTACATTTTAAAGTTCAAATTTAAATCTCATTATATGTCAAAAGCTTTTTGAACTAAAAATTTAAATACCACCTAAGCATTGTTGTTACAATAAAAAAATTTGTTATATTCTCCAAATTATTTATGAGAATTAAAGAAAATTTTAATATATATATATATGGTTTTTTTGGGGTTATCTGTGAGTACATGTGAGTTAAGTCAAAAAGTGGCAAGTAATTAAACGGTGGGTAAAATTACCCGCATTTTATTAAGAGTAGAAAATGAGACTTATTATTGCATTTTTTTGGATACCTGCGTTGTGGGTGATTTTTTGCCTGTTCTAAATAACAAGGCATAGTGCTCTTCTTTTCCTTTATTTCATTTTTTTGATTGAAATAACTTTACCCAACAATTTTTACGAAGTAAAACAAAAACCACATTTGGAGTGATGTACTATTTTGTAGTGATGTCATCATTTTCCTATTGAAGTTTATAACCATGTTTTCAGTGAAATAATTGAATTTAAAATTTGAATAATCTATTTTTTTTTCCATGTGTTCTATCAAGTTTGATATGGAATGAATCAAAATTATATTTAATAGAACAAAAATAGTATACTAAGGACATAATTGTCTAGCAATTTAAATTAAATGATATCTTAAAAATAAAAGGGACATAATGACCAATTTCTATAGACTATAAAAATCAATTAAAGTGTCAATAACAAAATTTTGAGTGTAAATAACAATATCTTATATTAACATGGTAAGAATTATGCAAAATGAGCAGCCCGATAATTGTAATATACAGATAACATAACTTTTATTGGTTAGTATTTTTTTTACTTTAAATTCAAATAAAAATTTCCAAAACATGGATGGGCTGGAAAGGAAATTCTTTTAGGATTATTTAACGTAAATTATTTGTAAAAAGAGAAATATGTTTAATTTATATTAGTTTTGTAGAATAAATCTTAAATAAGGTTAATATATTGCGAAATAAGGGTATTTATAATTTCTTACATCATTAAGCACAAAAGTTGTGCAGAAAGTTTCCTACATCAAATTTTGGAAGCATGTAGAAATTCCATGATCCTTTTTCATCTTGATAAAGATGGAAGGAAAATCTTGATTATCATAATGCTCCATTAAGTTTGATTATTTCAAATAAATATAATTAATTAGATATTTATATACTTGTATGAAAATTCATAGCATTAATAAAGACATTAATGGAACATTTTATATTTCTGCAAAAATAAATTTTCAGAAGATGCTGAACGTAAATGTGAAAATTTGTTTTGCAAAAAAATAAAAATAGTTTCTTATTCATGTACATGAGATTTGTTAATAAATAAATAAATAAATAACTTTTAAAAAATAAAAATTTTGAAATATTATAAAAGTGAAATTACAACATCATACAATTTCACGACTTTATTAAATGCTACTACTTGAATAATATAAAAGGAGCGGAGATAAACATGCATACATTGTAAATTCACGTGACGATGGTATGGGCCGTGTGGATGACGGATGTCTCTCAATATATATGTAAAGATTTAATGCTTATCAATTAATAATTACGATATTAAAAGCTGTTTCCACATGGGGATCACAAGGGATCCACCACCCACTCGTTTAAAGGACTTTCAATTGTATATAAATAATAATTTATAAGAAACGGAAAGCAATTGAAGTGGTAATTTTATTGTAGTGTGTTTATATGAATTTTTAATTACTATAAAATTAAGTTATAATAGCTATCCAAAAAACTTTGTAACCATAAACTGAACAAATATTAATAAACTATTATTGAATAATTAATTAACAATTTTTATTATTTATTTCTATTTATTTAAGAAGGGAATGCTGGAATGATCAAATGTATCATCTCCTTGACGTTTGAAGTAAATGAAGAGGTCAAAACTCTACAATTATGGCACCCTCAAGCAACACATCCATGGACACCCATTTGATTTGTTGTTCTTCAATTAGATACCTTATTTTAAATAGTATTTCATATATATTTATAAGTACCTATTAAGTGTATTAATTTTATAATTTAAAATTTTTTATAAGAAAAAATAGTTCAAATTGATATTAATTTATGATTTAAAATGAAAGATGAACATCTTATAGAATAAAAGATTTAAATTGATTATTCTTATAGAAGCTAAAGTTGGATTTAATATATGTTCATATTCACTCTTTTTGATGCAATGAAAGTTCATACGATTACATAAAAGAATAAGAAAAATTATTAATTTAACTAATCATTGTCTAATTATGTTTAGCAAGAGGATTTAGATATACAATTTGTACGATACATTTCGTAATAAGAATAATTCTAATAATTCAATTATAAATTTAGGGACAATTTGTTTGTCAATAAAATATTAAGGACACACAAAATGAAAATATTTTGATTGTTATATCTCAATTTTTGAGTTGGATTCTTTACTCAACTTTTATAATTTCGTATAAGCCTATTTTCGTATTATGAACCTTCATAGTTGTAGCAGAACACTTAATTAGCTAGCCAAAATATAATTATATATCTGAGTATATGATATAAAGTGAATTGAACCACTCGAGGAAAAAAAAAAAAAAAACTAATTAAACTTACAAAGTTTAAATTTTGCTTTACAAAGATAAAGTAGAGACAATTGATTTATGAATGAGATAATTTTTCCTTTTTCTTTTTATTTTCATTTCATTTAATTTCAGTATATTTATTTTAGACATTTTATAAATTTAAAACAAAATGTCTTTGTAAAATTTAGTTACTACAGAAAAGATTGCCACTATAGTTATAGTATTTCGACTAGGATTTTTTTTTTAAATTAAAAAGCAATATATATAAATTTTATCAATTCATTAAAAGCCTCATATCAAATCGTAAAGCCATCTATACGATCGAAGGCCTCATCACAAACTGGACCCCACAAAACACTTCCCAGCCTATTAAATCATTGAGAAAGAATGAAATTTACTAGTTAGCTCACAAGGCCGTAAATAATTAAATGTAGTAGGTCACAAGGCCATAAAATAATTATCTTATAGTAAAAAACTGAGATATACCAAATACTAATGTTTCTCCCAGCTCATCATAAGATGCAAAATCATTAAAACAGATGCCAATCTGTTGACTAATCAGCAGTTCATATTTATATGTTGCATGGAGTTTGGACCATCAACCATGGAAGTCAACAACATTATTTTTATAATCAGGATAAGACATAAATGCCCTTTAACTCCTTTCATTATTCAACTATAAATAAATAATATTATATTTTAACCACTTTGTACGTATAAGAATTACAACTGTTGCCTTAATTAAGAATTTACAATTCGTTTGCTTCTTTCTTCTCTTCGGGTGGGATTCTTTGGCTGCAGATAAGTTTTAGATTTTAGATTAGTCATTAATAAAAAGTGCTTTGGCATTTTGTGTAGTAATATAATTAGTTACAGTTGGAGGCATTTAAGACATTGGGAGTTAATATTTGTATTCCTCAAGTTGATAAACACCTTCAATTTTTCTTTAATTTTAATAATTGAATTGATAAAACTACTCATTAACGATTGAAACTATAGTACTTTATACTTTAATGATTAATATAATATTCATTTTGTTAATTATATATTATGTGGAAAGAGTGGAATCAAAAATATTTGTTTTTTCATTTAAAGTAGTGTTTTTCTTTCCTTTTAAAATTTTCAATTAATTATTTAAAAATTCTTTTATGTTCGATTTTTATTATTTTATTTAGATTGATGGCTAACGAATCGATAGTGGATGGTTCTTCTTCTTTCATTTTCCCAAAGCTGAACAAAACATTAAGAATTATATGCTGATCGATTTAGTTTTAAGAAATCACAAATATTAAGATATCATTAGATTTATATTGTACTTTAAAATTTTATGATTTCATTAATTAAGAGAGAGAATTAGAATTTAAATATTATATTTTTATGTGAAGTATGCAATTTCTTTCATTTTTGCCTTGGTTTAATTTAAATAATTAATTAAATTATTCTTTATATCACAAATTAAAGTCAAAAAGTTAGTAACGTATCATTCGTGATTGTAATTCATTTTTAAACATTCTTTTTTAGAATGATAAAGTGCAAATTATGCCTTTGAAGTGAATGCCTTTATTAAAGTCCTCATTATTAAGCATATCATTGTAAATCTAATTTATTATTTTTAGCTAGATTATTGTTTACTCAATTTAATAATTTAAAATATTAATGGAGGTTATATCAGTCATTAAGTGTAAGCAATATTATCTTACTAGTTAATGAATAATTTTGTTGATTCTTTTATTAAAAATAAAAGTAAAGTGTTTTTGTCATTTTATTGAAGTGTGATGCTGCTTGGAAATGAAGTATAATTTATTTTTTTTGAAAAATAGCAAAGTGTTGGTTACTCTATTTTGGAATCCACGTAGAGAAATCTCTACGGCTCGAAAGTTCTCTGACTTAGAGAATTTTGGCAAATAATTTCTCATGTCCTATTTTTCTTTGGAACTTAGTATTTATACACTCTAGTCTTGATGAGCTTAAGCCATTAGGGTTTTTATAAGCCTCTTTATGGGCTTGGCTTGTCTTTTGGTTTTCTAGCCCTCTTACCCAGTTAATTAATTTTAGATATATTGCCATTTTAGTCAATTTTATCAAATTGTCTTTATATTCAATTTTTGGCAATATCATTGAGTCTCTACTTTCGATGGAATTTTTTTTAATTTTGCATAAAAAATATATTATAAGTTTAATTTAATAAATTTTCTTTATTTTAATTTGAGCAATTGTTTCTAAATTAAGTGTTCAAGAATTTTCAACTACTGTCTAAGTTGAGGTTGAGAAGGTCTCAAAGTCTTCAAAGTATCTCTTATTCTCCTTGGACTCTTTGTTTTATTTCTTACTTCTTGACTTCTTTGCTTGCGAACGTTTTGCAATTTTTTTGAGTTAGTGAGAATTCTAGGGACCATGTTGGGCCAAAAGATATTTGAGAGCAAGTCTTGTTCTGAGTTAAGTCAGGAAAGAAGTCTTCTAGGGATCAATCAGGTGACAATGGAGGAACACACAATAGACATATCGCAGAGCAAGTCTTAGAGAGACGCTGCTGAGTGGGTATCACCCAAGCCTCCAAAGCCAGCAGCCAGGTGAGATGCACCCCATTGGCTCCAGCGATGGGGATGCCTACTACGTGATGAGCTTTAGGTGTTGCCTTCCGGTCTTGCAGGGAAGTGCGTTTGTGGATCTACTACTTGTCCATTTACCCTTTTCATATTAGCAAGGGCAAAGGACTTTTTCGTTATGGCTTGCAGTTGAGTACTTGTGGGACATATTCACACTGAGATGTAGACGAGATCGCCTTTAGCATTGATTGCATGCGGGCAAGGTGAACAAGTATGATCAAGGAAAGTTGGAGTTACAATCCTCTTCTCTATTGATGAAGATAGCTACTACGAATTCGCCTGAGTATGAGTTTGTTTCATTAATTTGATTTATTTCATCCTCAACTTTTCATTTATGTCATTGTATTAACTTTTGACTCTCAAACATTTTTTGTATTTTTGGAGTGCGGGGATGAAACTTGATTTGAGTAGATGTCTTCTCGAGCAAAGAGAGCTTTGGCTGTGATAAAATATCTTAAGGAAGAGACTGTAACAATTAAGCAACAGAGTTAGAAATAGGAGTTGGCCAAGCTACTTAAGGAGCATGAGCACTTGAAGATGAGGTATATGAAGAAGATGAAGAGTGGGGAGAAGTTCGCACACTCTTATGTTGGAAGGACCTCATAAATGTTCCTTACGAAGATGTCATCAAAGAATTCAAGGGCTTTGATAAGTTTTTGAGGTTATCAAAGTGGAGGCGATTGTGATCTATGAGCATACTATGAAGAGTTGTTGTCACATTTTAAGCGAGATTGGCTGGTACACAACAGAAGATTTGTTGATGTTGGATCTACTATCTCAATCAACATTGTTGTCGGAGAGTTCGAGAAAGGTCTTGAGGTTAGGGTAGAGACTATAGCAAACGAACCAACAGAATAAGCTCCATAAGGATGAAGATACTTCGCTTAGGATAGTAGTAGCAAGTAGGATTTATGTTTAGAACTTCATTACTACTTAGCATTTTCTAGAAAATTTGAGTAGTACTTTGGTATATTTTTCCTTTTTACATTGTTGTTTACTTTCTGATGATGGTCAGATCTTTTAGTCAAGGGATTGGGCTCAAGCCCAGTATAGTTGACCAAAATGGGTATTGAAACTGGATGGTGTTACAGGACTGAGTCAAGTCCTACAACCAATAGCACACGTCAGGCTTGCCAGGAGGACCTCAACAAAGGCGCTCAAACGTTCAAGTCGGTGAAGAATCGACCAGAAATCGGAGTAGCAGAGTGAGAGTTAAAGGTTAATGAACATTCGTTGCTGAAGGGATGTAATGGGGTATTTATAGTCTATGATGCTACTGCTTGTGCAGAGAGTGCCTTTGTCATTACTAGAAGACCTTTAGGTCTTTTTTTTAGCGTACTTTTTCAGGTGATGCCTCCTCCTTTACTTCAGGACATGGAGGACATCTTCGCATTTAATGCGGAGGCAGAATAGTGGTACAATGGAGGCATGCTTCATAAATGTGGAGGTACGCTACCTATCAATGCATTTAATGCGACAGAGTGGCGGTTGTGGCATATTCAATATGACTGTAACTGGTGGTGAGGAACTGCTTCAAGCTTTCACCAATTAACCTCATAGGGTCAAGATGTTTCTTTGTTTGTGAGTCATTTAGCCACACTCTGGTCGAGATAATGGGATTCCTTGGGCTTGAAGGCCTCTAGCTAAGGGTCCAATGAGCATTCTCGAGCTGATCGACCACACTTTGGTCGATTATCTGGATGTTTGGTAATTGAGCTAGCAAAATAGCACAACGATGTTTTGGGCCTAGCCGATCATCTGGTCGACTATTAATGTGCTGGGCCTGTTGGGATATCCCATATCATTTTCTCAAGCCAAGTGTTGGCCAGACATCTTTTTACTTTTCTCATTAGATTTTAATAAAGTTTTTTTATTTTTGTTTATTTTGCATTCATGCAAATCCTTAACCATTTGATTGACCATTGATTTTGCACACTCGTACTTTGAGATTGATTTGTGGGAGGCATGAAAATGCCAATATTAAGCATTGGGAAGAAAGAGTGCATCTTGGGCGCTTGCGTGGGGCACTTATGTGGCTCACCAAAGTTGGGCGCCTTCGTGGGACTTCTTTTCCATTTCTTTTATTGTTGATTTTTTTTTGGTTTGTGACACACTTGTTGACAACATGATGCTTTTATTAGATGCTCGAGGACTTAGAAAGTTTGATTGGTAAAGTAGCATATGCACTTTAACGAGTTAATTACTTTAAAGCTACTATTGTAGTTGTAAGTGTAAACATCCATTGGGAGTTGTCCTAAGGTAGCAAAGGGCTCTTTTTCATCATCAATTTACCTCATGTGAAGCAAAGTTCTTTGAGGGAAGAGAATTAATTCCATACCCGAATTGGACAGATTTTGGAGTTTAAATACTGTGAAGAAGATGAATGTGTTTATGGGTCTCCCAGAGACTTCGTAGTAAGCGCGCATCTACATACTGAGTTTGTAGACTCAGAGATTTTTCTTTATATCTTTTCTTAATGTTGGAATGATGCTTCCCTCCTCTTTGTGAGAACTTAAGGTGGGCTTCTTTCACTTGATTGCATAAGTATCTTCCAAAGTGTTCCTTAGCCGGCTTCTCCAGAGCAGTTGCTACATATTCCTAAGGAGAGCCAATAGTGGCTTTTTAAGAAAGTGCCACCAACTCCTGAGGGGATCCAATAGTGGGCTTCTAAGGGTGCCATGTATTGAGGGGAGCCAATAGTAGGCTTTTTAAGAGGGTGACTACCACGTACCTTCGGAGGCCTTTGTAGTGGTATTATGCTCAATAAACCAAGTACTCCTCACACTACTCGAGGAGCCTTATAGTGAACCTATGTCTAAAAGCTTCCCAATAACTCCTTATAGATGATGTAAGGTTCAAAGTTATAAAAGAGAAAGTATAATGTGAAGAATTTGAGAAATTATGCATTCCTTAGAAAATAAAAATAAGAAAGAAATGTCTCCCTGAGTGTGTAGGCTTTATTCAAATTCCAAAAAGGAGAAACTAACAACAAGAGTTAAAGTAGAAAAAAAGCTATTTATCATCACTAGGTGTTGTCACCAATACATTTCAACTATCATTAGGAATGCTTATGGTGCGCATCTTCCACAAGGCCAATGTCCAACAACACCTTTTGCCTTTGTCTCCTCATTGCCCTTTTTGGGGGCCTTTTGCTCGATCTACTTAGGAGGTCGGAGACTTCTCACTTCTCAGAGTATTAGCATAGTGTTCTCTGGCTGCTCTTAAATCACCTAAACCTCTCCAACTCTATTTGGTGTGGGGAACTTCATCTTCAAGTGGTAAGTAGATATTCCAGCTTGGAATAGGTTCAAGGTTGGCCTTCCTAGGATCCGTTATACGCAGACGATGTCTTCACACCAAGAACCTTACGATCTTTGTCGCCCTCCTTAGGTGAGTGCCTAAGGAAAAAAAGAGTGGTATCTCCCCGAGTAGTTCTGTAGTATCTCTCGTGAATCCTACCAAAGGGGTGTTGATCTTTTACTTTTTTGGATTATCCACTCCAAATTAGAGGAATACATCATGAGATAAGATCTTTTCCAAACTGTCGATGTACACCAATATTTCCTTAACCTAGAAGTTGGTAAGGGACATCGAGATCACTAAGGCATCATTGTGCCCTCCTTTTTTGAGCTCCGTGTCTTCTTCATCAAAGGTGATGCAAAGTATAGGTGGGCGTACTTTGAATATCCCCAAAATGTGATTAATCACATGAGTTTGCACTTGCCTAGCTACTCGTGCTAATGCTTTCCTTGCATTGGAGGAGTCTCTTCCAGATATCACTCACGCTGGCATTGGAGTTTCTTGGAATTTAATCAATCACCCACCTTCTACCTGTAACTCTGCTCTCTTATGCATGCTAGCTTTTCCTTAGGTTAGGCACTTTTTGAGCCATGTATTCCTTGAGGTATCCTATCTGTATCAACTTTTCAATTTCCACCTTCAACTAACGACACTTATCTATGGTGTGCTCGTTTATGTGAGGAAAGTGACACCACTTGTCCAGTCTTAGTTTCTCAGGGCTCGCTAAGGCTTTCTTCGGTGGTTGTTGAATTAGACCGCGTTACAATGCTATCACCTAAATTTCTATCTGGGACATGGTGCGGGGTGTGTGTACAACGAGCGCACGAGGAGGGCTATACTATGGTCCACTTGCCTCCTATTGTTGTTACTCCCCTTATCATATGTCTTTTGCTTAGGAGCTCCTCCAGCGCGGCAGTAACTTCCCAACAATTGATTCTCAAATTTTGAGATGCTTCAAATTCCACTGGATGATACTAGAGAAAAACTCCTAGCTGATATGTGGGATCTCGTGGATAGCTTGAACAAAACTATCGAGGGTAAGTCCTCAAACATTCCCTATCTTACTACTTGATTGTGAATATATAGGCTTCTATCTTAGGGTATTTATGATTGATGGAGAAATTTTGAAAAACAAAGATGTGCTAGCACTTCCCACCTGGTAATGGATCTTGTTAGTATCTAATTGAACTATATTAGGGCACGCTTAGTGAGAGTGGTGCGGAACAGATTGCAGTATGCAACCTCGCTTAGACTATGCAGCTCCATCCTTGCTAGGAAGTTATCCAGATACTATTGGATCTGTGGTACCATCAAAACCTAGTAATTGAGTTGTCTTTGTCTCGTGGGAGAATGCTTCTACCAGAATCGTTGGAGAAATGGATTGTGCTTCGGGAGAGCGAAGGTTAATGGGTAGTACTGGCTCCCTACCCCTCTTGATGGTTGTGGTATTAAGGAATGCATCTGGACTTATGAATGTACTAGGATCCACTCAAAGCAAAGAATAAGTGCCTCTTTGGTGAGGTAGGGAAGGGGGAGTGAAGTTATGTCTTGAGTCAACATTTTGCTCATATCTCTTTAGGGAGGATGAAGCCCTGCAACTCCTACGGGATGACTATTGTGGTTCTCGAGGGTGATGCTTAGGGGTGTAAAAGAGCCAAACCGAGCTCGAATCTAGTAGGCTCAAGCTGACTCATTTATTAATTCATGAGCTTGAACTCAAGTTGGTCGAGCTTAAATAGCCAAGCTCAAGCTTGGTTCATTGGAATAAGCAAAGGTTCAACGAGCCTTATTAAGCTTGCCTTGATAAGGCTCATCATAGGAAAGCAGAAAAGCTAGATTCATATAAGCTCGGATGAGCTTGAGCTTGTATATGTTTGGATTAACTCGATCTCATTTAAGCTCAAAACAAAATCTATAATTATAAATTTTTTAAATCATTTTTTATATATTTTCCTAAAAATAAAAGACGAAACATCATCATCGTCATCATCATCATTATTTACTTATCTTTATGGATTTTATTATATGGGCCTGATATAACTATATATGTATACATGTATATATATAAAATAAAAAAGCTCGTTTAAGCTTAGGAACTTTTTGAGTCGAATACTATTGAGCTCAGCTCAGCTCGGGCTCGAAAAGATTGAGCCGAATAAAAGCTTTCATCGAGTCAAGCCCGAACTATTTGTTATATGGATTTTATTATATGGGCCTGATATAACTATATATGTATACATGTATATATATAAAATAAAAAAGCTCGTTTAAGCTTAGGAACTTTTTGAGTCGAATACTATTGAGCTCAACTCAGCACGGGCTCAAAAAGATTGAGCCGAATAAAAGCTTTCATCGAGTCAAGCCCGAACTGTTTGCGAATCGTCCTATCTCATTTATACCCTTTATGACACTCCTCAATATATTAGGCAACTGCTTTTGTTGAGACTTGGGCAGTAATATCCAACAGAGTTCTCTACGCCTTCTGTGTGATAGGCAATACAGATTCTCTAGGAGGAGGAGCTTGATGCGCATGTGCCTCCTTTGGTACTAGTTGCATGTTGGGAGTAGGGTCTGGCATTGGATCAGGTGGTGCTACTCATTGATGACTTTGATATTATCCAATGCTAAGGTCACTTGATTGCTAGGTTTCGCGAGCTTCGATCGTGTCTGCATTCTCAATGTTTCTTCTTCTTCCTTCGAGATTCCCACAGACGGTGCCAAAATAATGCTACTTGGAAATCTAGCAGGGTCATTTTCGGAAAACAATAGAATGTCTGTTTGTTTTCTCTAAAATGCATGTGGAGAGATTTTTGTGTCTTGAAAGTTCTTTGACTTTGAAATTGATGAATGATTTATTATGTCCCATTACTCTCTGAACTTGGTAATGAGATTTTTTTACTCTATCAAATTCTTGTTTAGGATATCTATTTATCTTTATAAATATGTTTATAATGAATCGAGTATAATGAAATCACTTCATTATACATCATTGAATTAAAAATAACTCATATCCTTTAATTCAATGATCGTGATTGGCTCGAACACGTTGCATTCAATTCAGCCAAAAATATCACCTATCTTTACATAGTAAAAAGCCTGACGTATTTAAAGATCTGCCACATGTCAACATCGGCAACTTATCTAAACATTTCTTGTAGCATTATCCGGTAAATTGACTGAATAATAAACAGAATAATTTATGCTATATTCTTTATGATTATATCATCAAGGGTTTACTTAGGATTTTTTAAAACAATCCTCTCCCAGAATTCATTAACATATGGAATACACACTGACAGTGCCAATTATTCTTGAAAATGATTATTAATAAATTCCTCAATTATACTATTGAACATTTTGCACAAATATATATGGTATAGATGCAAATGAAAAGTTGTTGATGAACAGGACAGGTTTCTCTTACATTAATCCCATGTACATAATTTAAATGTATATATTATATACTACAGAAAATATATGTTCATGAGAATATTTAAGAAACTAGATATATATCCGCCTCGTACCTTTTTTTCACTCAAATATTGGTGTTTTAATAGCAAAAGAAACAAGCTTTTCCGGTAAAGTTCACTAGAAAAAAAAGAAAGAATATTAATAATTAATAAACATTAAGTGATAATGTAAAAGTTATTACTAATGATGTATCTTAAATAATAATTTTTATTTTGTTACTAATAATATATATTTTCCGATAATAACTTTTGTGAAATCACAATAATCATGATTTCATAGTACTAAAATTAGTATTTTAATTTATCACTATTGATAATTAATAATACTTATACAATATAAATGTCAATTTTAAATTGTAACTACAAATTTCATGACTAGGATTTTGATATCACTACAAACATGCCATTGATTATTTAGCAACAGTTAAATATAATTTTGATCATTATTAAACAAGTGAAATTTTTTAATGCAATAAAATATTATATCACCTAATTTTACATAATTAGCAATTATTTTCATTATCACTTAATATATTATCATTAAATTGTTTTAATTATATTGTTTTCCGTGTTCAGGAATAACGGTTATGTGTAATATTGTGTGTGTGTGTGTGTGTGTAATAACTAGTACACTTGTATCTAGGTTGGAATGATCCCACAGAAATGACCAAATAAGCTAGAAATTTTTGTGGCCAAATGGGCTATAAAACCTTGTGGGGAAAAGGTATAGAAAAGTGTTGTCTCAATGTTTTCTAGGATACCATGTTCGTGCAACAGTGGAAATGACTACCCATGTGCTCATTAATGGCATATGCTATCTTGACATTTCATTTTCAGGGTTAGTAAAAGTCAGGCCAAGGGCAGGAATATGGGTCATATCACACATTTATAATTTCATGGACTCGATTAAGGTTATATAAGTTTTGTTACTAGCTGGGAGAATTCCAAATCCAATTCAACTAAGAATAGATTGGTAAAACTATAGATATTATACCATCCAAATAATCAATGCATACTTAGAACTTGATCCATAAGTCAATAATTTCTTATATATATATATATGTGTGTGTGTGTGCTTTGAGTATCTATATTAAAGGTTTTCATATTGAGTTTAGGATTAATTTATAATGTCTGTCTGATAAAATACAATTAAAAAAGTAAATTAGATTTTTCTTGATATTATAATATTATTGAAATGCCCCCACTGGGTAATCGATTTTATGCATTGGAGGATTCATGTCTTATTTATTTGGATTGAGTACATTCGATCTCAATGCAACTTAAAATTTTGATTTTACTCTGCCACATGTACTCTCCAACATATTACCACTTTGTTTTTTATTTACTAATTTAGGCATTGGAGAAGTTTCACTCAAAAACCTCCAAATCCTATTCTTTTTGTATTTTTAAGTCGTACGTAATAGAACTACTTAACCCTAATTCATCTAAACTCGGTATAATTCAATCATGCTTAAAAGAAAATTCCCCAAACTCATATTATGTCCGCATCCACATTAAAACAAATTTGAGTACTCCATCAAAGCTCATATTATGTCAAGCACTTCATTGTAACGTACAGAACCATGAAGAATTAAGGGTCACATTGATTAACGAATGGATTAATTCTTTAGTTGTATGTATGTGCATCGATCTTGTTTGATAAAACCAAGATTCGGGTAGTATATCTATATATATATATATATATTTAGTACCTGTTTGATAAAATTTTTACTATCCTTTTTAACTCTTCATTTCATGTGCTGCCGTACTTTCAAGGAGTCAAGCAAGTGTTTGTGGAAATCCACGCCCAAAAACTGGCGAAGGAGACTTCACTTCTTTTTAACCATGCATGTACTAGTTCAAGAGTATTTTAACTTTTTAACAGAATCGCTCCACCTTGGATTCAAAAAAGTTGGTCTGGTAAAATAAAAATAAATAAATATATATATATATATATATAAATTGATTTGGAACCTAGATATGATAACGAGAAAAATAATATATAGATATGTAGTTAAAGCCAGGTAAGAAAGCATCAAATAATTGAACGCACACCAAAGGTTGGAATTTTCACTAATTTCCATTATCCTGCAGGTTGAAACTTATGACCCTATTTTGCTTTTTAAGACGTCCTAAAAAAAGATTTAATTTGCTAAAATGAAAATTCTTTTTGCATAAGAACTAATAATATAATACCACTAATCATTAGCAACTCTTTTAGGACAATTTTATAAATATACTCCAAATTTTCATTTTTCCAACTACCATCTAAATTTTCACGATGGACTAAGACCAGTTTAAATCTCTTATTTTTGATGTATTTATCTTTTACTTTACATTATAAATAAACTTCAATGTATTAAAGGTTTTTTATAAAAATATTTGATTGTGAATTATATATATATATATATATTTGGCATGTATGATAAGATGGAATACACAATAAAGTACGAATTAAAATAAAATCAAAATAGGTCAAAATGGACGTGTAATATTAGGACTGGGAGAGTAGTATTTATTTCTGTGATATTTCATTAATGCTGTCTAATTTAGTAACTAACGTCGCTCTCTTTCTTCTGTATTCTGATATACTCACTCTATTTCACACACACACACACACACACTGAATTTGTTTTCTTTAGATTCTTCTATGAGGGCATTTCTACCCAAAATTTTAGGATCATATCAGTTTTCTACTATGATGCAGGAGCAAATAGGAATTCCAGCCTACTTCTCATCAGGACAGAGTGTGGGAGATGATCCAGCTGCCATGACCAGATCAGGACAGAATGTTCTCATATCCATTTACCGAACTAAAATGGCAGATAAATGCCGCATGATCAGAGTCACATGGTGCAAGAATTTGCTCCTCCATGGCTTGTCTGTGTCAGTAGAAGGGCCTGAGGGAGAGAGCCAATACAACTGCAAAATTGAGCTGAAACCATGGTACTTCTGGAAGAAACAAGGATCGAAGCGCTTTCTAGTGGAAGATAAGCCCGTCGACATCTTCTGGGACTTTAAGGCTGCAAAATTCAATGGAGAAACAGAGCCCAGTTCGGATTATTATGTCGCGGTTGTCTGTGATGAAGAAGTTGTTCTGCTTCTTGGCAACTTGAAAAAGGAGGCTTATAGAAAGACAGGATGTAGGCCTGCTCTGATTGATCCCATTTTGATCTCGAGAGGAGCATATTTTTGGTAAGAAAAGATTTCTCACGAGGGTTAAGTTCCATGATAAGGGCAATTTCCACGAGATATCAATTGAGTGCAAAAGCAGAAGTGGGATTGATCCGGAAATGGAGATTCAAATTGATGGAAATTTAGCCATTCATGTGAAGCACTTGCATTGGAAATTCAGAGGAAATGAGTCTATCCATTTCAACAAGGCAAGAATCGACGTTTATTGGGATGTCCACGATTGGATTTTTAGCCCTGCTTTAAAACATGCTTTGTTCATTTTCAAGCCAACTTTGTTGTATGCATTCCCATCCTCATCTCCACATCCAGTGGAATTGAGTCCATTGTCATCACAGACAGGGAGGTTCAGTGCCTGTGGAGGTCCTGATTTTTGCCTGTTCCTTTATGCCTGGAAGGTAGAATGATAGCTCTTCCTCAGCCAGGGTTAGGCAACATAGCCGAGTAAGTACAGGTATTAGTAGCATAATGCACACACTTTCCTCGTCATTAATATATTTGCTCTAGTCTAATATTGAACTTTCGAGAGAATCGATAACTGCATAGTACATCTGAGAATTCTTGATTGATTAGTTGTAAATAGCCCAGCTTCATGGAATAAAGGATTATTCAGGAGTACCTACACAAGATATGGATAGTCATTTTAAATAAAATAGAAACACTATATTTTTTATTTATAATAGTCAAAGTGAGCCTCTTTATCCTGAATTTCTCAATTCAAAAAGTTACGAAGGCCTAATGGTTTTTCAGCATCATCAGGGCCAAAGAATTATTGGAAAGGGAAGTGACACTTTATGTTATGGGCCAAATTTGGATTCAGGTTAGGATGAAGATTGACTTGAGAAAGAGAGTGGCCCCCAATCAATGTTGGAAGTTAGTTTTTACAAATGAGGTGATTATTGATTGAAGAGGAAAGAATGAACATAACCAGTAATTTCTCACCTATGGACAGCTTCATGTTTTCATTTTCTCCCCAAATTTTCTTACATAAATGAGCAACTACATGTGATATTAAATTTCTTCCCAGATGGATGTAGAGACAAGTTCACAAGATTGTAAGCTGTAATGATCCTTGCAGTTGGCAAAATCTATGTAATAGGTAGTCAAAGCTTGTTGTTGATGGATTAATATTTATAAAAAAAAAAAAAAAGAAATCTATTTGTCAGGTTACTAAGTCCTGATATTTGTCAAATTTGGCATCTGAGTGTTCTACTGAATCAAGTATTGCTGAAAATAAATTACTAGTTTGAAAGGATAAAAGATATTTGTTTGCGAGTCTAGCGATGTTTGAACTTAGTTTTTAATTTCTCATTAAATTGATAAAAATATGCCGAATAGTTTAAATTAATCTAGCGGTACTTGAAAATTATGACAGATAGTTTAAATAGAGCTGAGCAAATCTTAATGGGCCACTAAAAAAATCATAAAACATCACAAATTCAATGATAATTAGGCCCAATAATAATTAGAAATAAAATTGTTAAACATTTATAAAATTCATAATAAAATAATTAATGGAACCTTAAATATAAAATGAACAAAATAAATAAGCACATTACATATGGAATAAAAAACACATAATAAAATATTATTTGTTGAAAATAAAGCAAATTGAAATTTTTTTAAAATTTATTACCAATATATATATATATATATATTATTTTGAAACAAACATAATTTGTAAGATTGAAATTTAATCAATGAAATGTCAATAATAAAAAAATGGTCACGTGATAATAGATATAAATAATTGATTAGGACCTAGAATGCCCTAAAAGAGCTACATTAATTAACCGAAGTCTTCTAGTGGAGTTTGAATATGCAACTTTATCATCGTGCTAATCTGTGTAAGTTGCCTATTATTGCTCAATTAACAGCACCATTTTCTATTGTTCAAAGATGTTTGGGTGCAAATATAAAATTTGAGAGAAAAATTAACAGAAGGGAGGGTGAAATGTATACAGTAATACAATATAATAATATTTTTCAAAGTTCATGAAATGTAATTTTTAGAATTTTGCTCTCAAAATGCTACCTATCTATTTCTACGAGGAAAATTATATTTTTTGTTCTCAAACATAGCCATTTATTCCTTTTTTTGTCCCTAAATAATATCTAGTTACAATTTTGATTCTTAAATTATCATTTTTTTCAGTGATTTTTGTCCCCGCCGTTAGTTTAAGCATTAAAACTGATGGAAAGTGGTCATGTGACTTGCACATGACCACTCTTGAAGGGAAAACATGAGGGTTCTCCTTTTCTTCATTTCGTTTTCCATTTCCAATCAAAATTAACTTAAATATTACGTTTTTCCTAAATTTACCAACCTAAATTCCTATTTTTTCCCGCAAATCTTCCACCAAATTACAAATAAGCGTAATTTATCATATCCAAGTCGAATGCAAGTGAAATTCCCAACTTTCAAAATCCTAAATTACAAAAATCAGGAGGAGGGGGCTTGGTTTTGTTGAGTTTGTGGGATAATCAACAAAATGGTAATGGAAGCAAGCATCCTTTTGAAATGAACCAAAAAAGGGAAAGAAAAAAAAAAAGATAAAAAGATAAAAGAAGACCACAAATGAAAGGAATTGTTGAGAAACTAGAGACAATCTTGCTAATGAGAGAGCAAAAAAGCCTACATTACATTAGTTACAAAACAGCTAATAAGCGTGACCAGCACATGTGCAGTATAGTTCTCCACTTCATGTGAGGCAAGAGGTAAATTGAGCTTACCCTTCCAGCACGTACATGCTTTTTATCTAAAAGTTTGATGCAAACAACAAGTCTGTCTTTGCATGCATATATTCTCCCACACACTTTATGTGGCTCAAAAAGTTCTTCATGCAATGAGTTTGTTGTTGTGAATTAGCATTGCATAATTAAGCATTGTGAACTAGCAAAGCACAATTAAGTATTGCAAACATGTGTTGATTATTGTGCAGTAGAATGAGTCACAATATAATATGCTCAAACTCTTTATACATACTACATATGGCACATTAGCTGGACTACAAAATTCAGAAACATCAAAGATATAAAGACACAACCATCTTAATCTATTGTTGCAAGTGTTTTATGAGAATGATATGAAAAAATGAATTATAATAGGTTCTTATCCCTTGGAAGTACTAAATAACCCACTTTAAGAGACAATTGAAACACATCCTTAATGTAAAAGTCACTTTAGCATGGCTGATTTCAACCAAACAATCTTCCATGATTTGGATGGTAGGCTTGATTAGCTGAAAGTTTAATTCTTCGGCTCTTGGATGATCTTTGTATATCTATACATTCTTCCAGATCAACATCATAAGCTAAAAGCACCATTGTACATCACCGTCAAGAAATTTTGAATTGATGCTACTGCCTTTATCTATATTAAAATGCCTCAAGACCTTTTGCTGTAAATTTTTTAAATCCCGATGCAGTTGCAGACTGAATTAGATCTTTTCTTCTCAAAAATTAAGTTTGCAAATCTTTAGCACACCTGGAGCTTGCTTTAGTAGGAGTGTGATCACTTAAAATATAATATCAGTAAGGTCAAATCAAAAGCTGTTTTTTTTCTGGGTGCTTTCAATTCAGATTCAATTCACTCTTTAGCATCCCTTGAGTCTGTTTTGTGGATAAAGCATCTCTATAGTTGGAGCCATTATTAATAGCGAGAGATGATTTCTTCATACCATTAGAATAATAATAACTTGAACTAGAGTTATAACCATCAGAGAAAGAAGGTGATTTTGAGCTATGTTGCATGACTAAACAAGGTGATCTCAACGTGCTGTAAATCACCATTCATCTTTGACTTTGAGAAGTGGCTTCTTCCAAGTACATATGGAGAGACAAGGGAGTGACATGTTCTGGAAGTTGTTGTAGAGAGAAGTAAGTTAAATGTTGGCACACTGGGGTGTTAGGTTCACTTTGCATCAAATTTGGGGAAACTTATGGTTTAAGTTGATTTTGCATGAATATGTAAAATGAAAAGAAAGCATGGCCGTCGAAAAGTGGTCATGTGACTTCAGTTTTAACGCTTAAACTAACGGTGGGGAAAAAAATCACAAAAAAAGTGACAATCTAAGGATTGAAATTGTAAATCGATATTTTTTAGGGACGAAAAGCGAATAAGTAGCTATATTTAAGGACCAAAAATATAAATTTTCCTATTTCTACCATTTTGTACTCTTCTATTTTTCTTCTATCTCTTCACTATTGGTTTTATTTTCAAGGGTCATTTCCATTTTCATCCATTTCTAAAAGTTAAAAAGTTAGTTATGAAATAGAAATGAAAATTGAGATGTCTTTGGATGAAATGCAAGAAAGTAATGGTTAGAATAGGTTATAGGATTGAAAAGTAGGTTAATTTATATTCTTTTATGTTTAAAAAGATTTATTTTTTAAAAATATAAATATATGTATATTTTATTAATTTAAAAATGATAGTGGATACTTTATATCAAATCAAATTTGAATTTGATTGATGTGTAACAGAATGATATGGTAGGTTTAGAAAGAGTTTTGAGAAGAAAATGTGTGGTTTTTCTGAAAAAAGTTGTGAGAAAGTGTTTGTTTTCAATTTTCATTCCCAAATAAAAATGAAAATGGGGCTTGGAAATGAAAACAAACGGGCCGTAAGAATTATTGGCTTTAGAACAAGCATAATTAAGTAGCACCGAGTAGGCACAGAAAACAAGAACAATGAAGATAGTTCATTTCCCAGAAGAACAAATAGGTTAGACCCTCGCAGGGTATACAAAACAAATAACAGATATCATAATAGGAGTACACTCAAATACCGACGAGAAGGCACAGAGAGCATGAACAACGTAGATAGTTCAATTCCCACCAGAATAGATAGGTTAGACCCTCACTAGGTATATGGAACAAATAATAGATATCACAATAAGAGTACACATATACCAATGAGTAGGCACAGAGAACATGAACAACGAAGATAGTTCAATTCCCAGAAAAACAGATAGGTTAGACCCTCACTGGGTATACGAAACAAATAAGAGATATCACAATAGGAGTACACTCAAATGCCAATGAGTAAGCACAGAGAACATGAACAACGAAGATAGTTCAATTCCCAAAAGAACAAATAGGTTAGACTCTCACTGAGTATATGGAACAAATAATAGATAAACAATCAAAGAATTTAGAGAATCCAGGAATTCAAACAATCAAGGGATTCAAACAATCAAGGAACATTTACTTTCCAAAAAAGAAAAGAAAAAGTTAGGAAGACCCTCACCTCAACAGCCATAGAAATGCTATCTCGATATATTGTCCTTCGGGATCTAGCTCCTCGTCACCTAACCAAAAGAACGGACTTATCGTCTAAACACTCGTTTTGACCTTATAAACAATAATTGAGCCGATTATATTCTACTATTTTTTTTACAGTTGATACTATATTTTAAGGTTCAGTTATGATGTTATCGAGCTGTCTAATACTTACGATGATCATATTCACTCCAGTTAATGCATCAATTAAGATTCTTATTTTATAACTATCCTTGCAACATTACACAAAATCGATTATAATAGTCCAACTATTATTAATAAACCAATTGTTACTTCAGGTTCAATTACATAGAATTAGGGCCTTAATCATCCCATTATCTTGATTAACCAAGATTTACATATAGTATTACAAATTCAGGTCCATTAAGCTTATTATATGTACCCATGCATGCGTCTCATTTCCTAATCCATATCACATTCTTCCATTTGTACTACAAAATACAAGAAATGGGCAAAAATCAATTTAAAAAACAACATAAGATATTAAAACCATTTCCAACTTATTTATACCAATTTTTGATATCGGGGCACAATTGTTGCAAACTAACACTGCTAGTGAGACCACTGCGATGAGACAAAGAAGCTATCCCAGAGCTACCGTTCGCCGTCGTCGAAGTTGGTCACCACCACAACTACCACCACCGTTAGACACCTTTAAGAGAAAATGACCAAACGCCCACGTCAATTTCTCCAATTGTCGCCAAATTGCTCGCCAATTAGAGCTAGTCTCAATGCCACTACCTTTGCCATCGCCGTTTCTTCCAAATTCCACCATCGCTGGTGGTCCAACCTAAAATTTGAGGGTACCTACAAACTCCCCAAGCTGAACTCCATAAAACCCATACCCTAGACCCGAGCTTCTGCCTCTGATGGTACTGCATCCGCCACCTCTGCCACGACCCAACTTTCAAGCCAAAATTCTGGTCGTCCCACTGGTTAGTTCCACAAGATTTTGGTATTACTGTGTTCCTCGTGTTGAGAGGAAGAGTTTGGTATGAACTTTGCTGGGTTTCGCCATCATAGGGAAGGTCACCGGAGAGGGAGAAAAGGGTGTTTGTATGCGGGAATTAAGCAAAAATGAGAGGGGGGAATGCTATTTAAAGGGCTTTATCCAATAATTATAAATTGACTCCCAATAGATTATCTTGGTTTTCAATTAGAGCACCTAAAAATTTCTTTCAACTTCTAATTTAACCCTTAACTTATTAGTACCTTGAATTGACCTAGTTGACCTAAAGTATTTACATATTGACCCCCAAAACTTTCAAACTTCATACAATCAAGTTCTTTCTTATTTGTATTTTGAACCCCAAAATTTTTGTCAAATTAATATTTTAATTTTTAAATCTTTGTTTTCTAAAATGCCAAATTTTAGTGGTGTAACAATCTCCTCCTCTTAAAAGAATCTGGTTCCCAGATTCTCATCTTCAATTGGAAGAACTTCGGTTAATACTGACACATATTGGTCTCATTCCCAGGTTGCCTCGATCATATGTGGATTTCTCCCATTGTCACGATATGCTCCCTCCAATCCTTGATGACACTTATTTTGCTAAGATATTAGGGATCTTTTTTTTCTAATTCTTTCCAACATATCCATTCTTACTAAGGCATGTGGTCACCCTATATTTCTGGGGTTATCTCGTAATTCCATATTCCATGGTTCCATTATCTGTCATCACTTAAAGTTTCCCTTGATCTCCACAATTGTCCTTATAGGAAGTAATTAAACTATCTCGAAAAAGAATTTTAAACCTCTTTGGTAATCCCATGATATCACTGAGCGCTTTATGCTCATCATACATATAAATTAGTACTTAGTAGTTCTTGAGAATATTTAAACAATCAATCGACCTTGATGATTTTTGATTTATGATGGTAAAACTTACTAAATCTCGTATATCGTTGTTATAATCAAACATTCATCATATCCTACTTACTAAGCTAAACTAGTCACTTGTATGCATATATGTGTCCCTTGACCATTTCTCTAATTAGCACACCTCATGATTCTTTAGTTTCCCTTGCCAATGCTAGGGTGTGCATTCCCAATTCAAGTATTGGTACCATTCTCATTCGCACCTTCTGTATCCTCAAATTTGGGAACTGCATTCTATTATGTCACCGATCTCTATCCTTTACCCACATTCCTATTTGTCACTATAATAACTATATATTCTTCGTCCTTCTTCTTTATTCTTCCAACTCTCAGTTGATTCCTCATAACTCCATTGTTGCCGACGACTATTTCCTAAACCACTATGTCATTTAGGTTACACCATATGAATTCATCAAATTTTAACCTATCCATATGACTATTTCAATCAGTAAATGTAACTCTGTTTAGGAAAATTCTCAACTTATAAATTTAAAATCTCACCAAAAATGTCTAAACGTGAAATATTTCTCTAAATTTCACCTTTTCGAAATTCAAAGAGTCCCGTGCAAGACATCCCAAGATTACTGGACCATAAACTAGGTCCTGGAAACATATCTTTTCATCATTGATTGTTTTCTTAATTTTCATAGCCTATGGTCTCAATTTCTTGTCATCATATACCCTATCAATATAAACATATCGTTTAGATTTCAATTATATACACAAATCAAACATCACTCATCCTTAATAATCATGCTTTTGCCAAAGGTACCCTTTCCTGCGATAATCCTTTTCCTGTGTATTTACGCTATCTAATTCTCATATGTAAGCACATGGCAGGAATTTGTTTGCCTCCAAGGTAAACACCTTCTGACCACTTCATATCTTCCCATAATGATCCCTGCTCATCATATATAACTTCCACAAATATTGCTTGCACAACATGAATTCCCAAAGTAACTCTCTACATACTGAATACAAAATTTTCATAGTCATCTACTCATCAAATTCAACCTTAACAGATATTGCTCATTTAACGCCATAGTTCCAAACAGCATCAACCTTACTAATAACTATATCTTTAGATGCTTGACGTACCAGAAGTGAGAGATTATACACTGGTTGGCCACCCCGGTTATAACCTTCCATTTCCTTAATGTCGAGCCTTATCCTAAGAATTTGTATTCTATTCAATTCCACAACCAAACCTCAATTTTTACCTACCCAAAATTTTCACATTCCAAAAATCATATCCACACTCCAAGGATCATATCATAGTATAGCTCAGGTTTTCCTTAACCCAAGTATATATATCCTAGATGATTCCTAATTTAAGTCTAATATCTTGTAAACCCATCGATTCCAATTAGAAAAATCATTCTCATATTAACCTAGGTCATTGAAAACTTAGGCTCTGATACCACCTATGTGGCACCCCATGCAGGGTAATCCCTAAGCTGAGGTGCCATCAATTTGAACTTAACATAATATAAACGATAACTGAAAAGCCACAAAATTTAACAAGTCTCCAAAGGTAGCATAACTCTAAACTCCAAAGAAACACTACAAGGAGTGCAATATATACATTCTAAAAGTCTCTCAAATTAACATTCGAACATATCATTCATTTCAATTCTTAAAGCTACGATTAGGTGAAGTCTATATATACATACAAAACACCTAATCTGTTACAGAATAGTCTCTTCGGGCCAAGCCATAAGCCCTCAATTATCACTTAGACCTGTAAGGGAAGAGAATAAATATAGCAAAAAGGGTAAGTCCTAAAGACTTGGTGAGGAAAATACAACAAGCAATCAAAGGAAAACTATCAAAGAAGCAGTAATTCAATTAGATTTAGCAATAAACAGAACTTTACAACTAAAAACACGATCATATCATAACATAATTCATATCAAATTCAGCAAATGGAAACATCTCCATTCTGATTGCTCCCTAAATGGAGTACAAATAGAATCAAACAGAAACCCAAAGCATAATATGCATAACAGATTTTCTTTATTCCTCTGTTATTCTGAGCATAACAGCTAGTCCCATGCACACAGCAGGGACTAACAACAGCTTGCCCCATTCACATAGCAGGGACTAACAACCTGTTAATTATCCTCATATAACAATACAAGTAAAGCACATGCCGGTAAGGCCAAACAAAAGATGTACATAACGATTCAATTATGTTGACAGGGCCAAACAAACGATATAAAGAGCAATCCAATTATGCCGACATGGCCAAACAAATGATATACAAAATGATTCAATTATGCCGACAAGGCTAAACAAACGATATGCAGAACGAATTCAAATAGGAGTACTAAATACGATTTGGTCGGCAGACCCAAAATCAACAAAATAGAAGGGAAACTGACAAGGCTATGGGTTATTCTGGACAATAACAGATAGAGTAATAAGAGTTCTGGCAGCCAGAATGAGCATAATCAAGTAGCACCAAATAGGCATAGAAAATAAGAACAATGAAGATAGTTCATTTCCTAGAAGAACAAATAGGTTAGACCCTCACAGGGTATACAAAACAAATAATAGATATCACAATAGGAGCACACTCAAATACCAAAGAGTAGGCACAGAGAACATGAACAACGAAGATAGTTCAATTCCCAAAAGAATAGATAGGTTAGACCCTCACGAGTATACGGAACAAACAACAAATTTCACAAGAGGAGTACACTCAAATACCAACGAGTAGGCACAGAGAATATGAACAACAAAGATAGTTTAATTCCCAAAAGAATAGATAGGTTAGACCCTCACCGGGTATACGAAACAAATAATAGATAAACAATCAAAGAATTCAGAGAATCCAGGAATTCAAACAATCAAGAGATTCGAACAATCAAGGAACATTCACTTCCTGAAAAAAAAGAAAAATTAGGCAGACCCTTACCTCAACAGCCACAGAAATGCTATCTCGGTCTACTGTCTTGTGGCATCTGGCTTCTCGTCACCTAACCAAAAGAATGGACTTATTGTCAAAACACTCGTTTTGACCTTATAAACAATAATTGAGCCAATTATGTTCTACTATCGATTTTTTTACAATTGATACTATATTTTAAGGTTCGATTCCAATATTATCAAACTGTGACATACTAATTACGCCGTTAATACTGTAATTCTTGCGAGGATCATATTCACTCTAGTTAATGAATCAATTCAGATTCCTATTTTATAACTATTCTTGCAACGTTACATAAAGTCGACTATAACGGTCCAACTATTATTAATAAGCCAATTATCACTTCGGGTTCAATTACATAGAATTACGGCCTTATTCATCCCATTATCTTAATTAACCAAGATTTACATATAATATTACTAATTCGGGTCCACTAAACTTATTATATATACCCATGCATGGGTCTTATTTCCTGATCCATACCACGTTCTTCCATTTGTAATACAAAATACAGGAAATGGGCAAAAATCAATTTAAAAAACAACATAAGATATTAAATCTTATACCAAACTTTGATATCAAGGCACAATTATTACAAACCAACACCGCTAGTGAGACCACCACAACGAGACAAAGAAGTTGTCCCAGAGTTGCCGTGTGCCGCCGCCAAAGTTGGTTACCACCACCATTATTAGACACCTCTCAGAGAGAGCAACCAAACGCCTATGTCAATTTCTCCAATTGCTGCTAAATTGCTCGTCAATTGGAGCTCCAAATTCTCAGTGCCACTACCTCTGCCGTCACCGTTTCTTCCAAATTCTGCTGCCGCCGGCAGTCCAAACTGAAAGGATACCTACCAACTCCCCAAGCTGAACTCCACAAAACCCATACCCTGGCCCTAAGTTTCCACCACCAATGAAAGTCAGCCGCCACCTCCGCCATGGCCTGACTTTCAGGTCAAAATTTCGGTCGTCCTACTGGTTGGTTCCACAAGATTTTGGTATCACTGCGTTCCTCGTTGCTGGGAGGAAGAGTTTGGTATGAAGTTTGCTGGGTTTCGCCGTTGCCGAGGAAGGTTGCCGGAGAGGGAGAATGGGGTGTTTGCGTACGGAAATTAAGCAAAAATGGGGGGAGGGGGGATGCTATTTAAAAGGCTTTATCCAATAATTATAAATTGATCCCGAATAGATTATCTCGATTTTCAATTAGACCCCTTAGAAATTTCATTCAACTTCTAATTTAATCCTTAACTTATTAGTGTCTTGAATTGACCTAGTGGACCTAAAGTATTTACAAATCGACCCCTAAAACTTTTAGATTTCATACAATCAAATCCTTTCTTATTTGTATTTTAAACCCTAAAATTTTTGTCAAATTAATATTTTAATTTTTAAAGCTCTATTTTCTAAAATGCCAAATTTTAGGGGTGTTACATAAAATCACACACATAGTCCCACTATAAAAAAATATATAAAAAATATTATATATTTATATATGCACATGTGCACACACACACACACACACACATATATAACATACATATAAATATAGATATATATGCACTGGCCATATATATATGTATGCATATATAATAGTAATTTGACACATTCGACGCGTGTGCCAAATTAAACTTCTATAATATATTTTATATAATAACAATATTTATTTATTTTTATATAATGTAAATTTATTTTAATAATTTTAATATATTTATTAAAATTTTCTCATAAATAAGAATTAAAAAATTAGATAAATGCTAATTCTAAACATAAAATAGGTGAATTATAAATAATAGTTATTATATAATTTCTAACTATTAAAATTAAAAAAAAGAGTGAGAACATTTTAGACAATTATTCGAAAACACACTAAAACAAGGATATATATTTTATTAAGAGCCTGTTTCCTTTTTATGGTGAAGTGGGATGTTGGCCACTTGGCCCGCATTCCACTTCATCATGAGTTTACTTTGTAAACTTGTGGCCTAGTAAAATCTTGGCAGCCTGCAACTATTGGTTCTAAGTGTAGGATGATAAATCAAGTCCAAAGTGTATGATATTTTCATCCTATTTATTAAACAATTTAGGATGACAAGTAGACCTTTAGCCATTACTATTTACAAATCCAATTACCATTGTACCTCTAGCTAAATTCCAACAACCTGAACATCATTTATTTGAGCAACTCTATGAATTGGTTCTTTATTTCTTTAATATATATATATGTATATCTATACTATTATAAGAGGGAATGGCGTTTTATCTCTCAAGGGGAAGTTATTTTTATAATTTTATAAAATTAACCTTGCAATTTTGAGTAAGTGAGAATCACTAATGTAATCTGAAGGTTGAAACTGGAAATTTCTATACAATTATGGTAGTTCTCATACTATTTTTCAGTTTTTCATATTTATTCTTTTATAATCAACAAACACAGCTAAAGAAAGGGTTATAATTGTAATATTGCACTTAAAATTAGAGTCTTCCAAACCTCAACTTCTTCTTCTCACGCATAGCACACCACCACCCACATCTTCACAATCTCGTTTTCGGTTTCATCTCAAACCTAACCCAAATTCTCTATATTTGTTTCTTATTCATTCAATAATTTGAAAATTCGAATAGAAATTTTGATTCTCTCTTTATCGCAAAGTAATTTTTTATTTTCCATTTTCTTATGTAGATTTTTCGCCTGCATACTCTGGTGGCTTGTTGATGATTGTCAAATGAAAATTTATTCATTTATTAATACACACACACATATATATATAAATTAATTATAAGTAATTTAAAACTATTAAAATTACATTAGCTCAAAAAATAATAATTTTGTATTTTTTAGAATATTTTTATTTTAGTTACTTAGAGTTTGAGTTGAAGTAAATATTTACTTAATTAATGCTAGGCAATTGTAAATTATAGTAAGTTTGATAGTTACTAAAAAATATTAAAGTGCTGAGAAATATTACAAATAGATTAAGGGCATATTTGTCTTAATATATTTGTTAAATAGTACTCAAGGACCTTTTTGTATTTTCAAAAATTATTTTTACTAACATTATTAAATTTCCTAATGGCAGCTCATGCCGCTTGCAAAATATAAGACGGATGTAAAGATTGAGAGGATATCTATAATTTTGTAATATTTGTGGGTCTTTTTATAAATAATTTAAACCTTGTAAGTCTAGGTAGTTAAAATTCTTTATTAATATACTTAAATTATACATCCAATTCAAGTATAGTAATATTAATTAATTATGCAATAAATGAATGAATAAATTTGGGATTTATAACTGAATAACGTTAAAATAAATGGGTAAGTTTGAAATTTACAACTAAACAAAGTCTATAATGAATTATTTAAAAAAAATAAAATACATTGGGAGTGTGTGGTTATGTTTCCTCGTAACAAAATTATTTTGGGAAAACATAACCAAACATATCCTCATTTTCTCTTCAAAATTTTTATTTTTCAATATATACATAATATATTATATATATTTTATTATTATTCTAATAATACAAAAAGCACTCATTTCTATTTTCATCCCAAAAACTCAATAAAAAAATATTGATTTGACTACTACAATAAAAAATATCTTTCCCAAAACATAAATAAATATATCAAAATACATAATAAATACATAATAAAATTATACAAAAAACATAACCAAGCATTCCCATTGTTTTTGAAACAAAAATAACTTGTAAGATTGAGATGTAATTAATAAAATATTTAACGGTAAAGAAAACAGATACATAATAATAATAATAATAATAATAATAATAATAATAATAATAACAATTGATTAGGACCCTAGAAATTAATATCCCTACCTTTTTCCACGCTGCAAGGTTGAATCCTATACCGATTTCATATGGTCTGACAGGCTGCCAAGCTGTAAAAACAGTAGCTGCATTGACTTGTTGGCAGTGAAGGATTGAGATTATTGCTCAATTAGCTGCCCTAATTTCTGCCGTAAAAGATCCCTGGGATCCCAGTCTCCCTGTTATGGCTTATTATGCTGCTCTTGTTTCAGTTTTGCAATTACTGGAGGAGATAGGACGCCGTGATTGGTGTCGAAAATTTCTTCTTGAGAAACAACAAATTGCATCTGTCGATGAAAAGTTCAGCCTTTTGCAAGCATTGTTGGAAGATCATTCACTGGGGGATAAAGAAACAGCTGATTGTCTGGAAAGACGAATAAGAGATGCAGCATATCAAGCACAAGATATCATCGAGTCTCAAATTTCAAATCTGATTCCTCAACAAATTCAAGACTTAGAGAAGGTGAAGGAAGAAGTTGATTCCATTGTGGAAGAGGTGACGAGAATCAAGAAAAGCCACAAAACTGAAGATTTGCAACTAAACTATTATTCTGCGGATACTGGGGCAACTAAACAAGCATCGAGTGGTGGAAATACCATGGTGGGATTTGAAGAAGACCTGACAACAATAAAAGCCCAGCTCTGTGTAGAATCATCCAAACTTCAGGTCATTTCAATTGTTGGGATGGGGGGTATAGGTAAGACTACGTTTGCGAAAAATATTTTTGATGATGAGCTTATCGTGTATCACTTTTATTGCCGTGGGTGGGTTACTGTATCTCAACATTATCATCCGCAGAAGGTTCTTCTAGATATTAAAGATTCCATGAACATAGAAAACGGGGAATTAAGTGGAGAGGGGGAGGGAGAGTTAGCAGAAGCTATATACAAACATTTGAAAGGAAAGAGGTATCTCGTCATTATGGATGATATGTGGGATATAAAAGTTTGGAATGATATAAAGAGAATACTTCCAGATGACTCCAATGGAAGCCGGATAATAATAACCACTAGGATATCAAATGTGGCTTTATATGCTAATACTTTTGGCTTTCTTCATCGGATGAAATTTCTTAATGAGGATCAAAGTTGGAATCTTCTTTGTGAGAAGATCTTTTGCCCCCCTGAATTGGAGGATATTGGAAGGTTGATCACAAATAACTGTCGAGGACTTCCACTTGCAATTGTTGTGGTTGCAGGATTGCTCTCAAAGGTCAATAAGACAAGATATGATTGGGAAGAAATTGCAAGAAATGTAAGTTCAATTGCTACTGAAACTGATGAGCACTTCTCAAAGATACTAACTTTGAGTTATAACCACTTGCCCAATCATCTAAAAGCATGCTTTCTATATTTGGGAGGCTTTCCAGAAGATTACGAGGTTCCTGTGTCTAGACTCATTAAATTATGGGTTGCTGAGGGATTTCTAAAACCGATTGAATCTAAAAGCTTAGAAGAAGTGGCATAGGAGTATTTGGAGGACCTTGTTAATAGAAGTCTTGTTTTGATTACTAAGAAGAGGTCCAACGGCAAATTCAAATATTGTAGCATTCATGATGTTTTGAGAGACTTGTGCACACAAAGAGTTCGTCATGGGAATTTTCTTCATGTATTGGATGAAAATGATTACTTCTACCCAGAAGTTATACAGAATGTACGTCGTCTCTATATTCATCCTACTTACTCGAGTTTCGTAAAAACAGAAGAATCTGGTTCACATGTTCGTTCTATTATTTGTTTTAAACCAAAGTGGTATCGCCTTGACAGGAAATTTTTTTCACTGGCATCGGGCTTTAAACTATTGAGAGTATTGGACACTTCAAAAGTATATCTGCTATCATTTCCTAATGAAATTTTGGAACTGTTTCATTTAAGGTACCTTGCCCTTAAAGAATGCATGCTCCCCATTCCTCAATCGATATCCAAACTTCAGAATCTTCAAACGTTGATAGTTTACTTAAGGGAACCACTTCAATTAATGCATAACATCTCATTACCATCTGGAATTTGGAATATGCCACATCTAAGGCACGTTGTGGTTTGTCCGCAAAGGTTGTCGCCCATTCGTTTTGCTGGTGAAGCTTCTATCCTAGAAAACCTACAAACACTCTCGAGGATAGAGAATTTCAAGTTCACCAGCAAGGCCGTAGAGATGATTCCAAACCTTCAGACATTGAAAGTTTGTACACTAATTATGAGCCCCAGAAAACATGGCAGAAGTTTTGCCTAAACAATCTCGCCCATTTGCGTCAACTTGAGACGCTGGATATCTGGTTTTCTGAGGACATATCCAGAGTCCAGGTTGGCTCCTTTCCTGAGAGCTTTGCCTTTCCCGTGAAGCTTAAAAAGTTGTCTCTAAGAGGCTGTATACTTTCTTGGAAAGACCTGTCGGCAGTGGGTTCCTTGCCCTGTCTACAAGTACTCAAACTGAGAAAGGATGCCTTGGTAGGAGAAGGGTGGGAACCTGTACAAGGGGAATTTCCCCAGCTAAAATTCCTGCTAATGGAGGACTTAAATCTCAAGTACTGGCAGGCAGAAAATACCCATTTCCCAAGGCTTGAACACCTTGCAATCAGATACTGCTTGAAATTGAAGGAGATTCCTTCTGGAATTGGAGAAATTCCAACTCTTGAATTGATTGAGGTGCATCTCAGCAAATTAGCTGCCAAGTCAGCACTGCAAATACAAGAAGAACAGCGGGACCTGGGAAACGATGCTCTTCAAGTTCATGTCTATCCTCAATCCAGGATTCTCAGGTGACTGCACTTTGCTTATGCTTTTAATATGTCTTGTTCTTTTCAAATATGCAATTTTCCTTATGTTCATTTTCATTGCAATGGATGAAAATGTCCAAATCCATTCTTTTAGTCGACTATATACAATATAATTTAAATTAGTATAAGGTAGTTGATAGTTTGAACCTCTGTTTCTACTTCATGGATGGTTAATGAAGATTCATATCGAAAATACTAGTGAAACAACAAAAGTAGCCTTTCTAGTGAGTTGCGATTAGATTGCTGAACTTGATGCCAAAGAACCGCAGATTGATGCTGACATTTACAACTTAAAGTATGTGTTGTTAGTAGAAGGGATTTTTTCTTTCAACATATACTTAAACCTTTTGTGAGGTGTTGTCTATTACTACCATGATACTAGAATTGTTCCAATGGCTCCTAAAAGTTGTTATGAATGTCTTAAGCTGCAGCTGGTCCTGTTCTATTGAAGTAATGATGATTTGATATTGTGTTTTTTGTGCTCTGGAATTGTAAGCTTATATGCTTGGAACTTTATTTCTAACATTCAGAGATAAAAACAGTTATGATGCATGTCTATTCTGAAATCAAGTTGTGGTTGTGCTTGATAGTTGAAAATGTGTGTTTCTCATGGATATTCCTTGGATATACTTCCAATACTCCAAAAATGAGTTCAAAATATTAACACAGATAATAATTAGCAAACACACGTGTCTGGTAAATAATATATATATATATATATATATATTAGTCGAGTGTGACAATGACAAAATATAAATTATCTATAAATAAGGAAGATATGTATAAATGTCATTATAAATTATCACAACAGGCTTATATTTTTGGGTTACTTCTTTTGGGGTGCATCTCGCCTGTGCATGAATTATTCTTTTTTCCTGTGATGGCCTTGCTTCTACTTGTTCAAGTCTAGCAAGATGTTTGCCATCCGAAATTTGAAGGACGAGGAAGCTTGAAAGAGCATGGAAGAGCTATAAGGGATGAACCATATATTAACTTATTTTCCTACTTTAGGTTGTTGTAGTCCATAATAAGAATCAAACTTTATCAGCTTGCCGTTGATTCAATTTCTTCATCACTGGTATGAATTTAAGAAGTGGGCTACATAAACGACCTCTGGATTCTAAAAGGACTAAGATTTGCATTAATCACCTTTCAGCCAATAGAGACTCCACCTTTGGAGTGAGCATCGCGTCATGAAGCACCTTTTTAGAGTCCACCACGAAATTATATTAGGCAATCGCTCGGCTCTTTTTTGGCAGGCTCATGCAAGAGCATGCACTAATGAAAATCCTCGTACTTTGCGAGAGCCATAACAGCCGTGGTAAGCTCCGCCAAAACCACCATAGATCGATGATTTAGTGATTTGTGGTGGTGACTATTGCGCTACTTGCTTTGATTGTTAGACATGTGTACAGATAGTTTTCTTTTAATTTATTTGTAGGATGATGTTGTGTTGATAATTTAGTATAAGATGTTTGGACCATTACATAGATTATATTTTACTAATGATGCTTTAGGAACTCCATTAAATATTCAAACTGACTACAACCTTTTCTATCTATCATACAGGAGTGGCTACCGCTTTTGCAGCTGAAGGCATACTTGGAAATGTTCTTAACGGTCTCTCTATACAGATCTCATAGCCGTTTTCAATTCGTGACACATTAAAGTAGGACAAACTATTTATTCGGTAGATTGGTGGTCATTTTACACTGTTTGACATCTTTTTAGTTATGAATAATTTTCAATCTGCTTCCTCTAGCACCATTCTTAAAAGAATCAGCTAAGGCTTCCTGTATAGTATGTCATTTTTGTTATTGTAGAGTAAGTCTTTTAGGATTTCTTTTACAGCTTTGATAGTACTGCACCTGCTGAGTTTAGGACTTCATCACATAGGGAAAAAGTTATTAACTCATTTTTTCTAATAATTAGGTACTTTAATGGATCCCACAAGGTTCCCATCTCTTATCTCTTACAAATTAAAACATGTCTTCTGCCATTTAAATATAGGTCATTGCAAATACATCACCGGCCAAATGGCGTTCCATGGTCAGAAAAATCCCTCTTCGTATTTATCAGATTGCTTTATTTGAAAGTCTATTTTCTTCAACTAGTCATTGTAGTAATATGTTGATGTTCATTTAGGTTGGGACTCATGTACATATATTTGTCATGAAATACCAAAAAAGTTGGGGGACACGACATTATTATTAAAATGATACTTGCTGAAAAAACAGAAAAGCCTACATAAATATGTGTGTGAAGGTCAATGTTGAAAAGGCTTTGATGCCCTAAATTACTTATCCTTATAATTATGCTAAGGCTATTAGACAATCTGTTGACAAATGCATTAGTTGGGAAATGGCTAGTGAGTGTACGAGACTGTTTTACCCTTTTTCTATTCCAACAATTTGATATAAGTCTAGGAGAAATTATACACTACAACAAAATTATATAATTAGAGGCAAATATATAAAGGCATATTTTAAAATAGTTGTCAATAATAATTTAAGTGGGCAATTTCGTATTAATTGCCCTTGTAAATTATTTGGAGGCCAATGTATCAATGCACATATTGGAATAACCCATAAATAATGGTAAAATAGCCCCTAAAAAAATGTCTCTATTGTTTCATATAAAGGCAACTCATAAAATGACCTTTATAATTTGCGATTGCAACTATAAAGGCTATTTGTCTAAATGCCTCCATATATATTAAAGTCAATCTTCAAGCTTTTAAAGTTAAAAAAAAAAAAAAAAACCCTCAAAAACTCTTTTGTAGTAGGGATAATTTCATATATTTATTATTTATTTTTATTCGTTGCAGGCCATGAAGATGTAGAGACAGAAAATATCTATATATGGATATATATTTAATTTTGATACAGTGTTTGATAGTTTAACTTTTTGTTAATGATGACTCATATTCCTCTACCTTATAAGCTGTAATGTGGTACTTTTTTGTGTTTTTAGATCAGGAATGTTAATGCTCATTGACTTAATAAAATTTTGTTTTGGTATATGCTCACCCATAAATATTAGTCTTGTTTTTGTTTTGGTATATGCTCACCCAGAGAAAGGGGAAAAAATAAAACAAAAGACAATAACAATTGAACTTTTTATATAGACAAGAAAGGTGCACACGTACGATACACATGATTTTGTTATTTTTTTTAATATTTATTTCTTCTATAAATTGTTTTATATTTATATTTGATTTAAATGCTTATTGCATACACAACTAAAAAATAAAAAATAAATTATCATTTGAAGTTGTATAATATGTTGGACCTGTAACATAGTTTAAGAATAAACTAAGATAATTTGTCCCAAACATTGTATTTTACAATATCTACATTATTTTAACTCCCAATAAAAGATGTTGAAGAGCAACTTTTTTTCAATTTGACTACTCCCTATCTCTTTTTTTAGGGTGATATCCATTATTTTTTTATTGTAATTCAGATCTCAAATTTGATAGGTCGGCAATAGTAATTAATCTTGTAGTTTCCAGTTTTATGTCATTAATTTGAAGAACCTACAACAGAATCTTTTCCCCAAAGGAATTATTACAAGATCGATAGCAGAAGCTTGATCTTTGTATAAATAAATTATAATTTGCAAATATAAATAAATTTTAAAATCTTGATAATATGGAATAGACAAATATATATTCACTTTAGTTTAAAACTTCAAGTTTCTAATTGTTATAAGTGTTTCACAAATTATTTTTTTCATTAGTTAAACTTTGTATATTAATGGCAAAAAGAAAACAATATCTCTTCCTAGTATAAGAGTAATAAATAATGGAATAGACTATAAAATAAGATATAAACCTGTTTATTGTTCTCCAACAATGGTTGCCTTGCTTGTAAGAGTCAGTTGGTTAGATTGCATCATTGGATCTTTTGGTACCCTTTTTCTGAATATTTAGGTATCATCCTATATCACATGTTGAGAAAAGAAGCAGATATTATCGTAGGTTGTAACATTCATAATAATGTGTTATTTTATGTTTATGTCCTCAATGTGCATGGACAATAATATTTTGTCCTACTAATATATTATGATTATTTCCTTTTACCAAAATTGTAGCAACTTGATAAACATTTAAAAGATAATAAATTAAATTAGTCTAATTTCATGTTTTTTAAGATAGGGAGCCGAAAATCATTCATCGAAAGGTGATCATTTAAGCTTCTGACATTTTTTGTATATGAAATCATCTCTATAAAATTTATAACTTTTCTTATAATTGCTTCTGATAAACCTGATTCTTTTAGTATTTTTTATTTTTAAGCTCATTTTCTATTCTAGAAAAATATAATTGAAAGTTACCATGCCTAATCTTGTTTGAAAATTAACCCTGAAAGATCATGATATATCATGACTAGTATTCGAAAAGTATAACTCCACCCTTGTAAATGCAAGTTCTATATCTAATTTCACATAAAACGAAGTAAAAGAGAATATGCATTCAAGACTCAAATATTTTTTTGAAAGTTCATAACCTCTTTTGATAGAGAAATAAACAATTTATGCAATCATTTGACATTTAAACCGAAGCAATATTTTTAATTTTTTTCTATTGCCGCAATAAAACATGTAAGGCTCTTTTAAATCTTACGGCATCGCAATGAATATAATTAAGTACCTTACATAATTCATGAGTCTTTGAGCATACATGATTATAAATTTTCACACCTAATTAAAAATTGAGATTAAAATTCAAAAATTTTCCATATGACAATATTTGCTTGCATACGTGATATTATTGAAAAATCATAGAGTACATATTTATTGATTATTACTAACATTTGATTAATAAGAAATCATCTATGCTCTTAGAAGCTATTAATTGGTTTAATTGGTGAATATTGACAATTAAATTATTTATGAATTAACTCATTTTCATTCAAAACCAAGTTGAAAAAGAGGTGCCAACTTATTAATTTTTATGTTTTTTCTCCTTTGATGGTTTGATTGACATTCTTATTTTCTTGGACCCTTTACTTTTATCTATATATACCTGTCTCTCTATAATACTCAGTACAATGTGTTTTCTTTTCATCTTATCTCGTTTTTATTGTCAAAATAAATATGTTATAATAATATTATTAGAAATTATATCCATGTATCAAAAAATATAGGTGAGATTTTTCTAAATAGCCACAAATGATGATGTTTTAAATATATATATATATATATGTATCACAATATCTAAATATTAAATCAACTAAACATAAAATTGATTCAAGCCAGAAGTTTATTGATTCATTATCATTTTAAAAACTCTTTATTGAAAAGAGGAACAATGAAAACATGTGAATTGAATAATGACTAAAATAAAATATATCTTAAAAAACTTAACATTTAAAAAATATGATGTATATATATCTTTTACAATAAAATGATTAATATAACCGAATTGAATTCTTTCATTTTTAGGTGATATTTAAAGACGATTTTATTTTTTAACTTATCTTCTATCATTCTCATAAATTAAATTTGAGTCAGTTGCTATTTCATAATTTTGATTTAATTTTAATTTTAATTTTTCATTAATTAAAAAGTTCTTTTTGATTTTTTTAAAAATAAATTTTAAATGTTATTTTATGAAATAAAACTAAAAATATGAATCAAATGATTTAGAGCGATTTACAAATTAGTTTCCTCTAAATTTAGATAAATGAATAAAACTTATGTTACTTATTTAATCTTAGATTTTTAATATTGGACCACTTGTTTTTAATCTAAAATTAGACCCAAAAAAAAAAAACTTTCCCATGTGTTCAATTTATTTATAGTGATTCTATTCTCACTTTCGTCTCTTCTTAGTTAAGCCAAAAATAAAGAAAGTTAAATTCTAGTCAATTTTAAACCTTTAAATATCATTGTGTAAAATAAAAATTTTATATTATTTTATTTCTTTTTTTGTTAAAAAAAGTGTGAAAATCATTTCTTTAAAAGTTCGCTAGTTTATAAATCCGTAAGAGTTGGATTATGAATTAATTTGGCTATTAATATAATATATACCTGAATTGCTAAATGAATTTTATTGTTTGAAATAAACATTTGTATGTTATTAATTATTTAATATTAGCAATATAAAAGAAAAGAATTTTAATTTGACTATTGGATAATATGTATTTAATGGGGTATATACTTCACACTTAGGGGGTATATATTTTGTCGAGTATGAATGGAGACATATAGGCTAATGTGATATTTTAACGAGTAAAATGTATTTATTGATATTATATTTTATATATTGATAGAAAATATTTCACTATATCATATTAATGTTATTATTAAAATTGAATAAATAGTTTTTAAGCTTAGTATTTTGAATTACGTAACTCTCAATCCAATAATACATATTTTTTTGAGACAAATTCAAATTTTAATTAAATATAATCAAGTTCAAGTCAATTATGTAATGAGTGAGTTATACTTGTTATGTCGTTGATTTATATTTTAGCAATATTTATCATATGATTTGTTAAGTCGTGCAAAATTTGGTCTTGACAAGGTATTCCTCATCTTCCATCACGCCACAAGAAAAAAACTTAGTTTGATCCTTCAAAAGGTTATTTGATAAAAATAAATTTTATACATATTTCTATCCTATTATCTTTTGAAAATAATTATCAGAAGTTACTATTGCCACATATTATTTTAATTGAAAAATAATTTATTTAAAAAGACTATTTAAGGAAATAAAATTTTAGTTGAGTCTTTTTCGCGGCTTCTAATAGAGCTATCAACTATATATTCTTTTTCTTTAATTTTGACCCATATTTTGTGTTTTAACTTAAATAAATAAGGTTAAGAATTTTATTTTTTTTATTTGTGATACAACATGAAAGCAATTTTTGCTATTAGTTTTTAAGAAAATAAAATGTGCACATTATTATATGTAAATATTAACCAAAACATATTTCACAAATATATATAAATAGACAAATAAATGAAAAGATAAAAAAAATTAAATAAACTTCGTTCATTCTTTTTTATTATCATATTAAGTATAATATTGCATAAGAGTTTGACACCTATTTTGATATATAATAAATATTTTCTCTTTTTATTTTTGAGAAAGAACCTACATTTGTATGAATGCATTTATGAAATATCATTCTTTTTCCTCATCAATTAAACATGTGATTGTAAAACTTAATCTATTCTTGTTGATTGTCATATTAAATTTACTGTATATTACATTTGAATTGAACACATATGTTGATATATAAAAAATATTTCTTTTCTTATCTTTGATGGAGAGTGCAGAAAGAATATCTGTACAAATGTATTTATGACATCATTTTTCCCTCATCAATTGATTTTTCTTAACTAATTTCAATTTAGTTACTATTTTTATGAGTCTAATTAAAGTAAATTTAATTTAGTCGTAGTTCACTATATAATCATGTGTATTGAATGTGATAGTAATAGTCTCATTAGATGGGGATATAATTTAATTGCTTAATTTTAATTTAATTGTTATTTTCTATAAGCTCAACTAAATATGTTAGTAGAAGGGTAAATTTCAATATACGTAATTCTTTTTGCTAAGAAGGAAATTTAAATTTAATTAATTTTAATATAATTATTATTTTCTATATGTCTAATTAAAAATACACGTAATTTAGAATAAATTTGATAAATACAATGTATATACATTAGATATATATACATTTGTTAAGTGGAAAGACTTGATTCAATTGATTATAATTGTTTTTGTAATAGCCCTAAAAATTTAATTGGTAAAAATTAAAAAAATTATAATTTTAATTTGATTAAAAAAAATATGGGGGTCAAAATGTAAATTGAAAAGGATTTAGTTGTAAGACATTTGAAAGTTTTGGGGGTCAAATTCTAATTATTTTGGGTCAACTGGATCAAAATGAGGCACTAATAAGTTGAGGACTTAATTGAAATTGGGGAAAAGAATTATATGGCCAATTTGAAATTCCAGAAACAACCTATATAAATAGCATTCCCCCGCCCCCATTTTTATTAAATTTCCTCATGCAAATCCGTCTTCCCCTCTCTGGTGATTTTCCTCCGACGATGGCGACGACCCAAATTGAACCATCCATCAACGTCCTCTCATCATGGTGAACACACCCACACCCATAACTCTCAAAACCGACTAGCGGAACAACCGAAAATTGAGCTTGAACAAGAAGCACGGCGGAGGGTGGTGGTCGCGGCCGTTCCGGCCGTTGGGGGCGACCAAGGTATGGGTTTTGATGGGCTCAGCTCAAGGAGCAAGGTGGTGGCTTCAATTTCCAGTTCCGACCACCAACGGTGATGGAATTGAGGAAAATAGGTGACAACAAAGCAAAAGGTTCTTGACTTAATTGACTGGCGAGATGGCATCGAACTCCAAAATTGATTGAGGGCTTTTGTTGGGCGTGTGGAGATGAGTTGATTGATGGGTCCAGCTTTTAGTTTTGGTGGCGGCGGTCTAGCGACTTTAGGGTAGAATTTTCAGGGCGTCAATCCAAGCACATGCATGCTAGTTCTGGATTGAGAATTGACCACAAACTCGATCGATTGGTAAAACACCAATTAATAAGATAATTTGATTCCCAATTTAATCTGATTGAATTTTTAACATAAATTCTTATGTACATATAGGTTAATTGAACCAAAATTATGATTATGGACTAGAATGATTGTATGTGATTTTAATATAAAGTAATATATGGATTCAGATCGTTATCTAGAAGCTAATATCATTAAATTAAGTTAGTTGATGTAATTGAGAAATCTAAATTGTGTGATGTTATGAAGATTGATCATTATTAGGAAAACATGTAAAAATTGTAATGGTAATATAAGTTTAGTAATTATGGGCTTAGAATATTAAATTCGAGATTATAGGAAAAATTCTATTTAAACAGTTAAATGTCTTTTGATTTAGTTCGGTTAAAATATTAAGTTGATTATTGATGCTAGTTTAAGTTAATTGAATCAAATTGTAATTATGGACTGGAATGATTGGGATAAGATTTAGGATGTCAAACCGAAATATTGGAATATATAAATTGTGTACAGGTGCTGGTGGGCCCAGATTGGTAACTAGAACATAATTATTGTTAATTAAGTTAAATTAGGTGATTAAAACCCTAATCTTATGTATAATGATGTATGGGGCTGAGTTATCGAAGATTAGATTTATTGTTAATTAAATTAATTGGTGTAATTATATGTCCGACCTTTGTGTAACGTTGCAAGGACAAAATATCAACATGAATTTGAGTTAATTCTTGTGTTTTGACTAAATTATTGTTTAAAGAAAGCGATAAAAGCACTTTATGACATTAGTTATGTTCTTTTGGAATAGATGACGAGGTGTTAGGGCCCCCTGGATTGTAAGACATGATAGCACCTCTATGGAGTTTTAAGGTGAGGGTCCAACCTATCTGTTCTTTTAGGAAATGAACTATCTTCATTTTTCATATTCTCTGTGCTTATTCGTTTGTATTTGATTATGCTTGTTTCGGTGCCATTCTTTGTTTGTCTATTTGTTGGTGTTTAATTGTATTTGTTCTAGTGCCAAGAACTCCTATCATGTTTTCAATTTCCTATACCTCATACCCCACAGCCTTGTTGGCTGACCCCATGTTCTTTATTAGTCTCCTATGAAAATTATATTTAAAGTGGTCTTGCCGACCGATTTGTATTAGTGCCTTTTAGATATTATTCTTCGTTTCTTTGAATGGGCCTTGCCAGCTGATATTGTGTAATGATATGCTTGTAAATTGTCATTTCTGCCAAATGTCCCATTATATTCATGTTCAAGGTTTGAGTTGAGATTCTATCTGTTGGCATTATTTTAAGTTAAATTGGGTAACAGAGAGATAAGGGACCTAGCTGAGTGCTTGGGTAATGGAGTAATAAGGAAAATTTGTGATGACATGTTTGTACTCCATGTTATTGTTTATGTGCTATTTTGAGAGCAATAAGGTAGGGGTTGCCAACAGTCTGCCGAAATTTGTATGACATTCTTTATGTTATAGCATTACTTCATGTCATAAGTTTTTGCATGTCCGTCACTTGAATCCCTGCTTAGTAATACCTTGTTTATTGATATAGTTTTACTTTTAATAGTTTTCCCTTGACTTCCTGTTGCACACTTCCCTTACTAAGTCCTTAGGACTTAACCCTCACGTTATATCTTATTTCCTTCCCAGACAGGATATGTCGGAGAACTCAAGGCCTAAGCTTGCTACAAGAATGACGTATATAGAGTTTTATAATTATTACTAGATGTTTACGTATTTAGGGACTTTGGAATGTGTAAATTAACTTACAGTTCGATATGTACCTATTCGGGTCGTTAAGACTTTGGCGCTAGTAATGTTGTGAATCCTATTTTCAGTAATGCCAATCTAGTTGGTATTGTTTTGTAAGCAGGTTGTCTATGATATCTATGTATCAATCTTGTCATGATGCCTCAGGAACGTCAAGTTTGGTTTCAATTACTTGATGTAAGTATTATGTAATTTGTAAGGTTATAGTTTTGTAGTTCATGTTAATGTAGATTATTGTACAACAGGATTTGATAGAAAATTGACATGAAATGGTTTTAGGTCGCTACGATCTATTCGAATTGAAAGTTTTCGGAGGTGCGATTTTGGTTATGAATTATTGTGAATAAGATTGGAGCAGCACATCAGTGCGAAGCAGACACCTCCTAGGTGGGGCGCTATAGTTATTTTCTGTGAGTGTAATTAAAAATAAACTTAATTTGGTTACAATCATCATTAATATATATATATATATATGTGTGTGTGTGTGTGTGTGTGTGTGTGTGTATTAAACATGGTAATTTCAATATATGTAAATTACATTTGCTGAGTAGAAATTTTATTTAATTAATTTCAATGTAATTAATATTTTGTATAATTCTAATTAAAAACGTATTTAATTTGTAACAACTGTAATAAACATAATGATATACATTTAATTTATGTACATTATTTAAGATGAAAGGATTGATTTAATTAATTATAATTATTATTTTTTATGAGTCTAAATACAATGTATATACCTGTGATGTAACATTATTTACGTTGAAAGACTTTATTTAATAGTTACAATTACCATTAAACCATGTGTATTAAATGTGATTCTTATTGGAGAGAGATATTTTTTGTCCTCATATAAAAAGGAAGAAACATTATACACATTCATACTTTTATAGGTAGTATATATATATATATATATAGATTGTTTCAAAATATACATTATACACAAGTCAATGAAACGTTGAAAGTACAATACTTATGAACAATTAGTTAGTAATAGATTGTTTCAAAATATCATTTCTCTTTATTCCATTGACTTGTGCTATATGCATAGTAGTTGGTTCTACCTTTAGTGAAGAATAAAAGCAATTGTCTTGTTAGAGAGGCCTCCTATTTCTTTTGTATATATTTTACGCCTTACGCAGAAAAATATAAGGCATTGTTTTACATTTAGACCTTAAAAAAATATAAAGCTATTAATTTAGAAGCCTCGTACATAAATTTTAGGCCTAATAAAAATATAATGCCTTTAATTTGAATGTCTTGTTAGTTAAAGTTATAATAAATAATTAGTTAATTGTAATTAATCAAAAAAATAATTTAAATTTTATCACTTACAATTTTCCTAAATCTCTCTCTCTCTCTCTCTCTAAATTCTTACTATTTTCCTTATCAATACCCTAATTACTTCTTTCTTTTTCAATGCTAATCACTAAATAATTTCTTTTTTTTCAATGTTAATCTTTAAATAACATTTCAGTGTTAACAACTGAATAACGTTAACTTCAATTCTCTCTCACTATAAATCAAGGTTCTTCTAACAAAAGAAAAAAATCTTTGGCGTTGTATGAACAACATCACTATCGCATTCTAAGACAGTAAGATTTGTACCTTTGCAACGTGTGATATACTCTCTAACACATTGAATTGGTATTTTATCAAATATGCGAAACAAGGAAAGATGAATAGAATGGTTTTATTGTTATATATGTTTGTAGAATCGAAATTCACATCAGAAAAGGAAAGTCACAATTATCAATTTCTTTTGACTTTGGAATTCTCTAGTCGCCAGCCATCCCATTACTATTTATATATTTCTCACTTTTTTCTATTGCTATCATTTAAATTATTTTTAGTTTATACTTTATTCTTGATATATATTTCTCAAAATTTAGAATGGTCATATGAATATGTGAACGAAAAACATGAATAACATGAATATGATAATTCAAAACTCAAAAAAAAAAAGAAGAAGAATTGAAGCTTTATTACAATTTCAAAAAGGAAGTTTTAGGGAGCGAGCGAGCGAGCGAGCGAGAGAGAGAGAGAGAGAGAGAGAGAGAGAGAGAGTTAGTAATGCAATTGAGTCAGATGATAAGGGAAGACTAGAGGAAATAGTTGTTGAAAATCCTAATATAGATGCTTAATACTAGAGGAAATAGTTGTTGAAAATCCTAATGTAGATGCTCACTAGGAGTAACTTGTAAAAGAATCAAATGGTTATGTTTCTTCGAATTTAACTAAATTATATATGATTTAATGGTAATTATAATTAAATTAAATGTAGCATTAATTATATTCATAGAAAATATAACTACATTAAAATTGATTAAAACAAGTCTTTCAACTTACTAAATGTATATACGCTATTTATTACATGTATTCCAAATCAAATGTATATTTAATTTAATATAGAAAATAATTACATTGAAGTTAATTGAGTCAATTCTTCTTATTTATCAAATGCATTACATGTATTGAAATTTATTCTTCTACCAACATATTTATTTTAACTCATAGAAAATAACAACTAAAACATAATTAATTAATTAAGTTATATCTCATCTAAGGAGAAGATAGATATCACCTTTGGCACATAATTTAGTGGTAAATTAGAACCAAATTAAGCTTATTTTTATTAGACTCATAAAAGAATAATTTGATTAAAATTAATATAGAAACAGTCAATTGATGAGGAAAAAGAATGATACTACATAAATGCATTAGTTCATACAAATATAGGTTCTTTAAGAGAGAGAGAGAGAGACTTTCATTTGGTATAAATATAAAATGGAATGAACCAAATACATTGGACAAAACGTCATATCAATTCATGTACTTCTATCCACACAATATTAGTCGAGTGGCCTTTGGCCCAATGACATTTGACTGTTTAGGTGTTCAAACCTAGTGTACTCTTGACATATGTGTAATAAATAAAAAAAATAAAAAATCATACCTTACAAAATGTATATCTATTAGATAGGACATATATACACATTAAATGCATAATATCCAACCATAAAAAATTCTTTTTACTTATATTGCTAAATGTTAAATATTGATAAGATACAATTATTTATTTCAAAGAATGAAACAACATTTAACAAATTCATGTAATATTATATTAATGGTCAACTGAATTTCACAATCTAGCTCTTGCAAATTTATGAATCATCACTATAAACTTTTAAAGAAACATTTTCAAACATTTTTTGACCAACAAAAAGTTATAAAATAATGTAATATATCCTTATTTTACATGATATTTCAAGGTTAAAATTAATTGACAAGAATTTAACTTCCTCTTTTTGACTTGACTAAGAAAAAAGTACTTAAGTAGGAAAGTGGGAACAGATTTGCAAATAACCGACACTCATGTGAACTTTTTTTCTTTTTTTCTATTTTAAATTAAAAACAACTGGTCTGTTAAAAATCTAATATTAATTAAGTAGTATAAATTTTCTTTCTTTATTTAAATTCAGAGAAAACTAATTTACAAATTGTTACAAATTATTCAATTATGTTTGTTTAGTTTTATTGCAACAAATAAAAATTTAAATTTATTCTTTAGAAAAATCAAAGATAATAAGTAAGTGCACATTCTTACAACTTTTCAATGAACCCAAAAAAATATATATATAGATCAAATTAAAATGGAATAACAAGTTGCACAAATTCAATTTATTGAGGATGATTAAAAAAATTGAAAAATAAAAATTTCTTAGGATATTACCAAAAATGAAACACGTCAATAGTTTCAGCTAGCTACTAATAATAATTAGATTGTAAAAGATACATGTAAATCATGTCTTTTAAATATTAAGTCCTTCAAGATACATTTCATTTCGGCAATTTTTCTGTTCACAGTTTTTCAGTTTCATTTTTAACAAGTGGTGTTTAAAATGGTAATGTATTACAAAATTTCTGCCTTAAGTTTAACTTTAGGTATAGTTAATTTAGCATTGAATATTTTGATATATATCTAAAATGTTATTATAATTCCATTTAGAAAAATCTCACATATATTTTTGATATATGGCATAATTTTTAATTTTATTATACTAGATGTATTTCAACAATGAAGACTATATATGCATGATGTTGAAGAGGAAACATGTCGCACTAAGTACCATAAAGAGACATGAATTGTAACACCCCTAAAATTTGACATTTTAGAAAGTAAGATTTAAAAATTAAAATATTAATTTGAGAAAAATTTTGGGGCTCAAAATACAAATAAGAAAGGACTTGATCGTATGAAATCAAAAAGTTTTAGGGGTCGATTTGTAAATACTTTGGGTCAACTAGTTCAAAAGCACTAAACAAGTTGAGGGTTGAATTGAAAACCAACTGGAACTTTTGGGGGTTCAAAGGTAAGCTAAGAAAAGTTTTGAGGTCCAATTCTAAATTCTAGAAATTTCTACATAAATAGCAAAACCCCCCTCTAACTTTACTCAATTCCCATACGCAACCCCTTATCATCCTTTTTGCCGACTCCACTCCGGCATCGATGAACTCCATAACCAACCCTACCATTACCTCCCTCTTACCTCAACGATCACATTGGTACTAGATTTCTCGCGAAACAATCGATAGAGCGTTAGGATTTGGTGTCCAAACTGGAGCCATGGCAGAGGTGGTGGGCGAGGCTGTTCCGGCAGCCAAAGTTTGTGGCTAAGGGGTGGAAACTGATGGGTTTAAGGAGTAGAACAAGTCGTCAGCCTCAATTTTCAATATCTGTCGCTGATGAAGGAGGAATTTGAGAAAAAGGAGCGATAGTGATTGGTGGCGGCGTTCGTGAATTTGAGAGCAATTGACCAGCCATTTGACATCAAACTCAGAAATTGATCAAGGGGTCTTAATTCTCTCATCGAGGCGATCCTGCTAGTACAACCCACTTCAAATTCTGGCGGCAGAGCTCTGGTGCTTTGGTAGTGGCACTCCAACGAGTGATCACCAGCTTCATCAGGGTGACGATTCGGGTGCATATGAGTTGGTTCTCGATTGTGTATTAACCTTGAACTTGGTTAATTTGGTAAAATCTTGATTAATCAGTTAATTGGATTCCTAATTTAATCAAACTAAATTATAAAGTTGATATTCATTGTAATTTTAAGTAAATTAGACTAGGAATTGTGATTTATAGACTAAAATGATCGGATAGGAATCCAATTGTAAGTATACATGGACTCGGATCATAAATTAGAACAAATTCTCATTAAATTGAGTTAATTGATGTAAGTTAAGTTAACCGCATCAAATTGTAATTACGGACTATCACGATAAGATTTACGATGTCAAGCTGAAATGTTTGGATATATAAGTTGTGTATAGTGCTAGTGGGCCCAGATGGGTAATTGGAACATAATTATTGTTAACAAAGTTAATCGGTGTAATTATATGTCCAACCTTTGTGTAACGTTGCAAGAACATGTAATATAGGAATCTGAATTAGTTCATCTACCAGAGTAAGTATGACCTTCATGGATATATAACATTAATGGCTTAATTAGCATGTTACCATACGATATTTTTGGAATTGAGCCCTAAAATATCGTACTAATTGGAAAATAATGGGTATCAAGAAGTAAACAATTTAGTTATTGTTTAAGGAATGATATAAGCATTTTGATATTGAATATGCCTTTTTGGAATAGGTGACAACGATCCAGGATCACCTGAACCATAGGGCGTGGATATCATCTCTGCGGAGTTTTAAGGTGAGGGTCTAACCTATTTGTTCTTATGGGAAATAAACTATCTTCGTTGTTCATGATTCTCTGTGCCTATTTGGTTGTACTTGAGTATGCTCATTCTGGTGCCATTCTTTGTTAGTCTATTTGTTGTTATTCAATTGTACTTGTTCTGGTGTCCAAAACTCTAATTATTTTGTTTGTTATTGATTCCATATATGTTACAGCCTTGCCGACTTTCCTTTATTACATTGATTTTTGGGTATTGCCGACCAAATCATGTTGTGTACTCTTAATCGAATCGTTTTGCATATCGTTCATTTTTCCTTGTCGACAATTTTCTGTTGATGCTTGAAATTGTTATGCATATTGTTTTATGGCCTTGCTGGCATTTGTTTACCACTTGTTTTGCCATATGGGAATAAATTAGGTTAAGTTGTTAGTCCCAACTGTTGTGCTCGGGGCAAGCCGTTGTAAGTCCTAGTTGTTATGCTCGGGGCAAGCTGTTATGTTTAGGATAATCAGACCCTTGGGGACGCCTATGGGAAGTTCAGACTCGTGGGGATGCTATGGGAAGTTCAGACCTGAGGGAACGCTATGGGAAGTTATAGACCCAAACTATATTGGAAAGATGACCGGGCCGAACGAGCTGACGGTGAAGTCGCCCGAACTAGTACCCACTAGTGGTCTACCAAGCATAATGCTTGGGAAAAGTTGTTATGCTCAGGATAATGGAAGAGAAAGGAGAATCTGTTGTGCATATTATGCTTGGGGTTTATGTTTGATTCTGTTTGTACTCCATTCTAGGAGCATTAAGGTCGGAGTTGTTATTCGTATGTTGAATTTGATATCATTTGTGTCCTCATATAATCTTGTTTCTAATTGTAAAGTCTTGCTGTTGATAAATCTGTTGGATTACTGCTCTTTCGATAGTTTTCCTTTGACTATTTGTCGCATTTTTCCTCACTAAGTCTTTAGGACCTACCATTTCTGTTATCTTTTATTTTCTTCCCAGACAGATTTAAGTGAAGAATGGGGGCTTATGCTTGGCTTGAATGAACTATTTTATAATAGATTAGGTATTTTGTATGTATGTAATGTAGACTCCACCTAATCGTAGCTAAGACTTGAGACTGTTGATATGTTTGAATGTTATTTGGGAGACTTTTGGCATGTATATATTGTCCGCCATGTAGTGTTCTTTTAAGTTGAAGTATGCTGCGATCTTTTGAGACTAATTGAAGTTTGGGCCTTTCAGTTATCTCTTATCTTGTGGTTTAAGTTTTGAATGGGTGGCATCTCAGCTTAGGGACTACCCTGAGTAGGGCTCCACAGAGGTGGTATCAGAGCCTAGGTTTTCAATGACCTAGGTTAATATGGGAATGATGTTTGTAATTGGAATTGATAGGTTTATAAGAGATTAAACTTGGATTAGGAATCATGTAGGATGTAAACATTTGGGTTAAGGAAAACCTTAGCTATAATAGGATATGATCCTCAGAGTGTGGAATTCTCAGATTGTAGGGAATAAGTGTCATTTTGGAAATACTTTAGATGTGTGTACTTGAGTTAATGAATGCTTAAGCTATGTTTGGATATGATTCTTGGAATGTGAAAATTTTGAGCAAGAAAATGTGAAGTTTGATTGTGGAATTGAATAGGATATGAAGCTGCGAGATAATGCTCGACATTAAGGAAGTGGAAGGTTATGATCAGGGGGGCCAACCAGTGTATAACCTCTTACTTCTGGTATGTCAGGCATATAAATGAAAAGTTATTGGAAATAATGATGTTGTTTAGAATTATGGCGTTATGTGAGAAAAATATATGAAAGTTGAATTTGATGAGTAGATAACTATATTGGAAAAAAAATTATATTCAGTATGTAGAAAGTTACTTTGGAAATCAATGTTGTAAGAGTGATATTCGTGGAAGTTATATATGACGAGTAAGGATCATTCTGATAAGATATTTAGTGGCCAGATAGTGATTACCTTGGGGCAAACAAATTCATGCCACATGGTTTCAGATGAGAATTAGATTGTATATACACAGGAAAATGATTATTGCAGGAATGAGTGCATTTGTGGAATGCATAAGTATTAGGGCTGAGTGATGTATGACTTGTGTAAACAATTGAAATCTAAATGGTACGTTTATATTGACAAGGGATATGATGAGATAAAAAGGGGATACTAATACAACATAAAGGGAATTGGGTGCAAAGAATGAAAGTTAGCATTTTGATAAGGCACGATTCTTTGATGAAACTTGAGGGTATAAAAGAGATTGACACTGATTAAGAACCAACGTTTCGAGAAATAGGAAAACTATGCCCTAATCATGATGATAGGAATTTGAGACCATGGGCTATGAAAATTAAGGAAATAATCAATGATGAAAGATATGTTTCCAGGACGACTAGTGTACAATCCAATAATCTAGCGATGTCAAGCACATGACTCTTTGAATTTTGAAAGGGTGAAAATTGGGAGAAATATTTCATGTTTAGACGTGTTTTGTGAGATTTTAGATTTATAAGTTGGGGATTCTCTTGAACAGAGTCGCATTTGATGATTTAAAAGGCCATCTGGATAGGTTAATATTTGATGAATTCGTATAATGTGACTTAAATGATATAGTTGTTTAGGGAATGGTTGTTGGCAACCATGGAGTTATGAGGAACCGTATTAAAAATTTGAAGAGAAATAGGCATAACTAGTTTTGGAATACAAGAAATAAGAGATAAGGGCGATGGAATCAACTAAATAAGAGCTGGAAAAATAAAAGGAAAGGACGAATAAGATGTTATTATTGTGGCAAGTAGGAATGTGGATACAGGATAGAGATTGGTGATATAATGGAATTCAGTTCCCAAATTTGAGGACATAGAAGGTGCAAATTAGAATGGGACGAATACTTCAAATAGGAATGCACACCCCAGCATTGATAAGGGATCTAAAGAATCATGAGGTGTGTCAATTAGAGAAATGGTTAAGATGTACATATACGTATACAAGAAACTAGTTTAGCATAGCAAGTGAGATATGATGAACGTTTTGGTTATAACAATGATATACTAGATTTGGTAAGTTTTACCCATCGTAAATCAAATGTTAGCTAGATCGATTGATAGTTTAAATATTCTCTAGAAGACAACAACTATTCTGATATTGTTAATATTTAAGATGAATGCTATTGGCTAATCGAACTTGGACTTATCTAATAAGGCTGAAATCACGACACGGCAGGAAAGGACATTACCAGAACATCCAAAAACAAGAATATGATCCTCTGTCGACTAATTCATAGCGATGGTCATCGATCAATGAAACTAATACACTCCAAAACTACAATGAAGACGCTTGAATTAGAAATATCTAATTTGAAGAACTGAAGATGATTTTAGACCTCATTTCCCCTTGCTAGTAGATCCTAAGATAGGAAGACTTGTGGCAAAACTTATTGCAATGAGAGGATGGATCTTATAACCCTATTGATGAGTGTATTAGGTTAGTAATCTTGGAAGTATAACAAAAACCATATGAAGGATAACCTCGAGAAATTTTAGAATTTTTACCCCCCATTTTTCTAAAAAGATCAGACAAGTGGAACACAGGGGTACAGATTGATTAATAAGATGCAATTTAAGGTTCGAAACAACTTGATGAATAAAGGAATTAAGGACACTATGGAATGGGAAATGCGAGGAGAATGTGGGCCAAGAACTTCCTTTTATTTGTAATACAAACATTATGAATTAAGATGATGTTTGTTGGGATTAGTTTACAAGGATCTTGTAGAAACCTTTAAATTGATTAGAATTAAGGAATTAGCCATATTACATCTGTGTTTGGGCTATAGTCTCGTGAATATTAAAGGAATGATCCTATCAGAATCAAGGCTACGGACAATTAAGTACGACCCAAAAACATATCAAGTACAAAGTTCCTAGAGTTTTTCCAATTGGTACCAATGGTGCACTTAGGGCTTTTCCAAATCAATAAAGTGCATTAGTGGAATCAAGTAAGGAAATGCTAGGTACATAGATGCCTTGTAAAGGAAATTTGGTTATACGAGAATGATCTTATATGCCTTGGGAAAACTTAAGTCATAGGACAAACTATCTTGCTTATGTTTATAACAATTGAAATAGTGATTACTTAATGAAATAGAGATATCATTTAAGAATGAAAAAAGAGAAATTCTTACGGATTGTGAATGTACTGGTAGGTATGGTTTGGGTCAATCTAAGATTGACAAACACCCTGATTTTGAAAATGAAATTATTGTATTTAGTAGTTGGTGAAATAAGTGAAGGATAGGTATAAGTATCACAAGGATGGAAAACTCTGATATTAGATGTAGAAACTAGTGATTTACCTTGGAAACAAGTTGAAATGAGAAGTGCTCAAGCCAGAATAGTAAGTTGAGGAACTCAAGCCAATTAGCTCCAAAGAATAAAGTGAAGCAACTAGTTAAGAGTACTATTTAAGTTTTGAAAATCATAAATGAGTTTGATCCCAAATATTTTTGGCTATATCTCTCAGATAGAACATAAGGAGCAACATATGGATTATTCATGACTGTATCTAGTATGTATAGTGTAGCACCCCATCTCGGGATAGCACCTAAGCTGAGGCACCACTCTAGTTCAAACTTAAATCTCAATTCATCATACAATCAATAGGCCCAAAACGCTTCAAGTTAACTGATCAGAAGCAGTGGACATTTCAAACTTAATTAACATGATAATCACTTACAGACGTTCCCTAATTCAGCTTCTTATATCTAACATAACATATGCAGACCTGAACTCCTTCACATCAGTCCTGACATATTACATCGTCACAAAACCAAAGTTTAACATTCAAAAGAGCTCAATAATATACACAAGCACCTATTCCATTACAAAAGTATTTCTCCAGCCCAAATCAGGAGTCCATATCCTTCCCTTAAACCTGTATGAGAAACATGAATAACACGAGGGGTAAGTCCGAAGGACTTAGTGAGGGATAATAATAACCATAAGCAATAGGGATCTTTCGAGGAAGAATCAACTCAACAGATCGGAATTTAACAAGTAAACGGGTACATTTTAGAATACAGGCATTAACAAGTTCTGTAAACAAGTGTTGTCAAATTCAAGACTTTCAGTAGGTACTAGTTGAGGGGTTGTGACTGTCGACTCGAACAGTGTAGCCAGCTCAACCGCTTTACTAGGGAGGTATCGCCATCGGCCAGCTTAACCGAATTACTACGGGAGGTATCACCGCTAACTCGTTCAGCCTGGACAACAGCCCAAACTAGACCAGGAACCACACCATCCTTATTGCTCCAAGAGCAGTTCACAAACGAGTACGAGCAAGCAAACCCTTACAGAATATGCATTCCAACGAATCGAGTAAGACGTGCATATCATATCACCTTATACTAATCAAATAAGTACTTTTATCAATATAGCTAGATATACAATCGGTGTGCCCATACGGACTGTATGGCGCATAGCAGATACCTAAGCGGGCCACATAGCGTATCGCGGATACCCATGCGGACCACATAGCATACCCTGGACACCTAGGCGGGCTGCAAGGCGTGTCCCAATTATCTCAATATTTCTTGAAGGATTGACACTCAGCCCAAGTACAATCTCCAATCAAGCACAACAATCAAGCATGTACAAGCCAACTGGCTAGATATCAGGGTACAACAAGCGATTATGCCAGCAAGGCATCTGATAACAATTCAAGCAGGAACAAAAAAGTACGATCAAGTAAGCACTAGACATGACAGACAAGAGTTCTGGGCGCCAGAACGGACAAGAACGAGCAAGAATGATTGGTCCAGTACGATTGAACAAGCACGATTGAACAAGCACGAACCCTCACTGGGGTATACAAGTCAATAACAGTAACAAGCAAGTACAAGTCAAACAATTACGAGCAGGTATAATCAAGCAGCTTAAACCCTCACAGGGGTTATGCCACAAGAACAAATAAATATCTCAAGGCTAAAATGGCAGAACCTCACAGGGTTCAACAATTAACGAGTAGCTTTAGTCAAAGCAAAAACCTAGAGTAGGAGAACCTCACCTCTTGTAATCTCAGAAGTGCTATTACAGTCAACAGCCTATTGGTCCGTGACCCACTTCTTCGTCACCTAACCATAATAATATATATTTAGTCAGAACCCACTTTAAAATTCCTAATACAACTTTATCATATTGATTCTTAACTCCAAATCTGGTATACATCCATTAACATATTAACTTAAATGATAACATCGATAATCTTCGAGAATGGCTATAAGACTAGTTTCTTATTCACAAGGTCCACATATTGATACTAATCATCAATGGCTCAAGATTCCAATAATTCCATTACTATCTAGTTTAGGTCCTCAATCCAAGTCCTAAGTTCAATTTCTTATAATTTCCATAAATTCCAGTTATAACCTAGTACAAGGTCCAAATCCACTATCATAACATCCTTAGCATGGGAGAGCTCAACATATATACATATACATATACAATACATCATCATCCTCAAGCTGTTCTTATCATGGTTACAATACAAATAAGAATATACATACATGCATGTACATACAATTACATATATATGAATTCTTCCAATCTTTACCACAAATGCGCAACAAGGGCTCGGATCCACGAACCAACTATGCCAATATGATCGTGTCGACGAAAGGAAGATTCTGTCTTCCCAACGCCGCTGCGCCGCCGAAAAAACTCAAAACACCGCTGTGTTGCTCCTCTCGAGCTCCTGAGTTCAATGCCGCTGTCGGTTTTCAGTTTAGATGCCTGTAGCCACCAAAAAATTGGATTTACAGTCCAAAAATAAATTTCCTCCGCCCAACTCCGATCATCGTTTTCTTCCTCCTCTGCCGCGCCTAAGCTACTTGCAACCAGCTAGTTTTCTTTTCTTCACCAAGAACTTCCAAACACACCCCTCAATAGCCTAGAATTCCGTCGAAAAAATGTAAACCCATTAAACCCACTTCTCGATTCTTCATCCGCTGTGGTGTTCCGCCGGTCTAAGGCTATGCATGGTGGTGGAAATGTGGTTAGGGGGTGAAGGAGAGTTGATTGAGGTAGTCAGGTTGGTGGTTGGTGGTGGTCGGTGAGAAGTCACGGTGGTGGTAGCTCACGGTGAAGAAAAGAAATGGTGAAGAAAGATAGAAAAAGGAAGAAGAAAGGAAAGAAAAGATAAGGAAGGGAAAAATAAAATTATGTTGCCCGTTTGATGGTTTTGAAATGAAATCATCACTTATTGCCATTAAGCCCTCAAAGCATAGACAAATTTTCCATTCAACTCGCAAGTTTGAAGAATTACACTTTGGCCCCAAATCTTTAGAATGTGATCCAACTAGGTCTTGCCTAATTGCATTTAGACCCCAAAACTTCCTCAACTTCCTTGCAATTAAGCCTTTATCTCATCATCATCGAAATATCAAATTTCAGGGGTGTTATAGACTCCCCCTCTTAAAATAATCTGGCCCCCAAATTGTCATTCGAATACTGTTTCGACTAGCAGAAAATTAGTAGATTCAATCTATCGATCTACATTCTTTTTCCATTACATTCTGCCAAGATTGTTTCTTCAAGTCTCAATACCTCTTCGTGCCTCTCAGATGCATCGTATCTTGACTTGTGTGCCTCATCTAGCAATCTTTCTTCCGGCACACATAATCTTCTTACGGAACAGAAAACACCTTGATTTCGGTATTAAACTAGAATCTCTAGAACCTCCCAAACTTTCCATCCATCATGCTATCACATATTCAAGTCCTTATCGCCTTAATCGTAGGTCAACTTAATACTTAATATCCATTTCAGTTCTGACAAAGTGCATGCTCTTATCTAAAAGACCATAAAACCATTATAGCAACAAACGATTAACAACATCACAAGTTCATACTTATTATATACATTAAAGAGTAGTCAAGTTCAAACTTAATATGCTAGAGGTCATAACTTATCATACATTCCAAAGCAACTAAATATAGATTCATAAAACTTAAACATACTAAGTATATGCATAGCCTATACGCCTATTGTTCCTCAAACTCCATCTAGGTTATGAGGCCAAAATATGTCGTATCCGACTTTCCTTTGACATCCAAGAACTCAACTAGAACCTTCAGCCCCTTGTTTCCATTTTCCCACTGATGCTGGACTTTTCCTATTAGGGCAATTCTTCAAGTAGTGTTGTTCACTACCACAGTCCCAGCATTTGCCTTGCTTTCTCCAGTATCTTGACTCCTCATGGCCATGTGATCCATAGAATTCACATTTCTTTCATGGCCTTTCTTGAGTCAGATTTGCCGTCTCATCAATCTGATGGGCTTGAGGAGTAGCGCTTTCAACCTGTAACCTTGGTTGTTTTTCTCCAGTGCTGTTCTGCTCCTCAAGGCATGATCTTCCTTTTCGCCCCTTGTCCTCAATTTTTTTGATCTCATGAAGCTCTGCTTCTAGCTGTAATGCCTTGCTTACAGCTACGTTGAAACTTTGTAGGTCCCATGTGGCCAAATCCCACCTCAATTCTGGCTGTAGCCTTTATATGAAGCTTTGAGTTTGCAAGACCTCATTTTCCTGTACATAGGGGTCATATTGTAGGAGTCTGCTAAAGATAGCCTCATATTCACTAACAGATCGGTTTCCTTGAACCAGATCTATAAACTCCCTTTCTCTTGCTTGCTTAGCTACTAAGGGCATGTATTTATCCTTAAACTCCCGAGTAAAGTTTTCCCAGGTTCTGGGGATTGCCGCAGCTGTCCATCTACGGTCGATCATTCTTCACCAGTTCCTTGCAAACTTCATTAAGAGAAACGTGGCAAAACGCACCCTTTGCTCATCTGGGTAACGCAAGGTCCCGAATATGTTCTCTAAGTCTTCCACCCATTTCTCTGCTTTATGGTCATCCAGCTCACCATAGAATTTCGGGGGCTGAAATCGCAGAAACCGCTCTAAGGCTAGGTCTTCTGTAACTGCTTTTGCCACCCCTGCTCTATCTGCTGGTTGATGGTCAGGCTGCCTGTGCCTCTGTTTTTCTTGATGAACATGTCCTGCCAGAGGATCTATAACAGGTTGGTTCATCGGAGGAGTTTCTGAAACTTCCTCATCAGGTATCGATTGTGGGTGGGCAAGTGCTTTTCGCCTAGGAGCCTGTCGACCGATGGCCCGTCTACCCCGTGGCCTTCATCTACGACTGGTTTCCAATGGAGAGGTTATGTCATCACTTCCATATGAAGCCATTACACGTCTAATATCTTCCAAATATTCTTATGTTTGAGCTCACTGATAGAAAAAATACCTCAATTATCTCGAATTCTTTTGAACTTCTCAAGCTTTCAAAATAAGAGAAGAATAAATAGTCATATGAGATTAAATCAAACTCGTAGATATGTAAATCTTAATCATTCTATGATAAGCAAAAGGATTCCATAGACTTCATTTACGCGTCAATCATTCTGCCGTATGCAACTCATCTCACTAATCACAACCCGTCAACTTCAACTTAATAATCCAAAACCACATAGAAGCTTCTGAAACTACATAAAATACTCAAAATTCTAGCTCAATCTAAAGTTCATCGACAAACCTAGGCTTTGATAGAAGAAATATATCAAAATGAATTCTCTGTTCATTCTTATCTGAAGCAATCCCAAAGTCAAGCTTAACATCTACTATCGATAATTTCATATCCAAGGATCATGTCCTAGTGTTGTTCAAGCTTTCCTTAACCTAAGTACTTACCACTTGGATATCTCCTAATTCAAGTTAAATCCCTAGCAGGCCAATGAAATTTAGTCAGAACAATCATTCATTCCCATGAAAACCTAGGTCATCACAACCTAGGCTCTGATACCACCTGTAGCACCCCATCTCGGGATAGCACCTGAGCTGAGACACCACTCCAGTTCAAACTTAAATCTCAATTCATCATACAATCAATAGGCCCAAAATATTTCAAGTTAACTGATCAGAAGCAGTGGAAATTTCAAACTTAATTAACACAACAATCACTTACAGACGTTCCCTGATTCAGCTTCTTATATCTAACATAACATATACAAACCTAAGTCCTTCACATCAGTCTTGACATATTACATTGTCACAAAACCAAAGTTTAACATTCAAAAGAGCTCAATAATATACACAAGCACCTATTCCATTACAAAAGTATTTTTCCAGCCCAAATCAGGAGTCCATATCCTTCCCTTAAACCTGTATGAGAAACATGAATAACACGAGGGGTAAGTCCAAAAGACTTAGTGAGGGATAATAATAACCATAAGCAATAGGAATTTTTCGAGGAAGAATAAACTCAACAGATCAAAATTTAACAAGTAAACGAGTACATTTCAGAATACAGGCATTAACAAGTTCTGTAAACAAGCGTTGTCAAATTCAAAACTTTTAGTAGGTACTAGTTGGGGGGTTGTGACTGTCGACTCGAATGGTGCGGCCAGCTCAACCGCTTTACTACGGGAGGTATCGCCATCGGCCAGCTCAACTGAATTACTACGGGAGGTATCACTACTAACTCGTTCAGCCCGGACAACAACCTAAACTAGACCAGGAACCACACCATCCTTATTGCTCTAAGAGTAGTTCACAAACAAGTAGAAACGAGTACGAGCAAGCAAATCCTTACAGAATATGCATTCCAACGAATCGAGTAAGACGTGCATATCATATCACCTTATACTAATCAAATAAGTACTTTTATCAATATAGCTAGATATACAATCGGTGTGCCCATACGGACTGTATGGCGCATAGCAGATACCTAAGCGGGCCGCTTAGCGTATCGCGGATACCCATGCGGACCACATAGCATACCCTGGACACCTAGGCGGGCTGCAAGGTGTGTCCTAATTATCTCAATATTTCTGGAAGGATTGGCACTCAGCCCAAGTACAATCTCCAATCAAGCATGTACAAGCCAACTGGCTAGATATCAGGGTACAACAAGCGATTATGCCGGCAAGTCATTTGATAACAATTCAAGCAGGAACAAGCAAGCACTAGACATGACAGACAAGAGTTCTGGGCATCAGAACGAACAAGAACGAGCAAGAATGATTGATCCAGTACGATTGAACAAGCACGAACCCTCACTGGGGTATACAAGTCAATAACAGTAACAAGTACAAGTCAAACAATTACGAGCAGATACAATCAAGCAGCTTAAACCCTCACAGGGGTTATGCCACAAGAACAGATAAATATCTCAAGGCCAAAATGGCAGAACCTCACAGGGTTCAACAATTAACGAGTAGTTGTAGTCAAAGCAAAAACCCAGAGTAGGAGAACCTCACCTCTTGTAATCTCAGAAATGCTATTACAGTCAACAACCTATTAGTTCGTGACCCACTTATTCGTTACCTAACCATAATAATATATATTTAGTCAGAACCCACTTTAAAATTCCTAATACAACTTTATCATATTGATTCTTAACTCCAAATCTGGTATACATCTATTAACATATTAACTTAAATGATAACATCGATAATCTTCGAGAATGGCTATAAGACTAGTTTCTTATTCACAAGGTCCACATATTGATACTAATCATCAATGGCACAAGATTCCAATAATTCCATTACTATCTAGTTTAGGTCCTCAATCCAAGTTCCAAGTTTAATTTCTTATAATTTCCATAAATTCCAATTATATCCTAGTACAAGGTCCAAATCCACTATCATAACATCCTTAGCATGGGAGAGCTCAACATATATACATATACATATACAATACATCATCATCCTCAAGCTGTTCTTATCATGGTTACAATACAAATAAGAATATACATACATGCATGTACATACAATTACATATATATGAATTCTTCTAATCTTTACCACAAATGCGCAACGAGGGCTCGGATCCACGAACCAACTATGCCAATATGATCATCTCGACGAAAGGAAGATTCTGTCTTCCCGACGCCGCCGCGCTGTTGAAAAAACTCAAAACACCGCTGTGTTGCTCCTCTCGAGCTCCTGAGTCTAATGCCGTTGTCGGTTTTCAGTTTAGGCGTCTGTAGCCACCGAAAAATTGGATTTACAGTCCGAAAATAAATTTCCTCCACCCAACTCCGATCACCGTTTTCTTCCTCCTCTACTGCGCCTAAGCCACATGCAACCGGTTAGTTTTCTTCTCCTCACCAAGAACTTCCAAACGCACCCCTCAACAGCCTAGAATTCTACCGAAAAAATGTAAACCCACTAAACCTACTTCTCGATTCTTTCTCCGTCGTGGTGTTCCGCCGATCCAAGGCTATGTATGGTGGTGGAAATGTGGTCAGGGGATGAGGGAGAGTTGATTGAGGTAGTCAGGTTGGTGGTTGGTGGTCGCCGGTGAGAAGTCACGGTGGTGGTGGCTCACGGTGAAGAAAGATAGAAAAAGGAAGAAGAAAGGAAGGAAAAGAGAAGGAAGGGAAAAATAAAATTATGCTGCCTGTTTGATGGTTTTGAAATGAAATCTTCACTTATTGCCATTAAGACCTCAAAGCATAGACAAATTTTCCATTCAACCCACAAGTTTGAAGAATTACACTTTGGCCCCAAATCTTTAGAATGTGATCCAACTAGGTCTTGCCTAATTGCATTTAGACCCCAAAACTTCCAACTTCCTTGCAATTAAGCCTTTGTCTCATCATTATCGAAATATCAAATTTCAGGGGTGTTACATATAGTCTTTGTGAGCCTATAGTCAGATGCATGGAAATATATAAACTTGTGGTGTTAATGATCGTTTATTGCCATAGTGGTTTTGTGATTTATTAAATAGCAGCATTTACTCTATCAAGTGTAATGGAGAACTTTATAAGTATTGAAATGTCATGTGATGATGTGCATAAGGCTTGCTCAATTACAAATAAGCATAAAGCGCTCAGTGATATCATGGGATCACCAATGAGGTTCAAAATTCCTTTTCGGGATAGTTTAATTACTTTCTATAGGCGCAATCGTGCAGATCAAGGGAAAACTTTAAGTGATAATAGGTAGCGAAACCATTGATTATGGGATCATTAAACAACCCTAGAAATATATGGTGACACCATGTGCCTTAGGAAAAATGGATACGTTGGAGAGAATAAAAAAGAGGAGATTCCTAATATCTTAGCGAGATGAATGCCACCAAGGATTAGGGAAGTATATTGTGACAATAGGATAAAACAACATTTGATCGAGGTAATCTGGGAATGAGACCAATATATGTGCTAGTATTAACTAAGTTCTTCTAGTCAAAGATGAGAATCTGGGGACCAAATTCTTTTAAGAGGGGGAGATTGTAACACCCCTAAAATTTGGCATTTTAGAAAGTAAGATTTAAAAGTTAAAATATTAATTTGACAAAATTTTGGGGCTCAAAGTACAAATAAGAAAGGACTTGATTGTACGAAATTTGAAAGTTTTAGGGGTCGATTTGTAAATACTTTGGGTTAAGTAGGTCAATCTAAGGTACTAAACAAGTTGAGGGCTGAATTGAAAATGGACTGAAACTTCTGGGGGTTCAACGATAAGCTGAGGGATGTTTTGAGGTCCAATTCTAATATTTGGAAATTTCTCCATTAATAGCAAAACCCCCTTCCAACTTTACTCAATTCCCACATGCAACCCCTTATTATCCTTTCCAGTGATTCCACTCTAGCACCGATGAACTCCGTAACCAATCCGACCATTACTTTCCTCTTACCTCAACAATCACATTGGTACCAAATTTCTCGCGAAACAATCAATAGAACATGGGGAATTTGGTGTCCAAACCGGAGCCGCGGTGGAGGTGGCAGGCATGGTTGTTATGGCAGAGAAAGCTTGTGTCTAAGGGGTGGAAACTGATGGGCTTAAGGAGTAGAACAAGTTGGTAGCCTCAATTTTCAGTTTCTGTTGCCGATAAAAGAGGAATTTGAGAAAAAAAATATGGCGGTGATCAACGATAGCATCCACAAATTTGAGAGCAATTGGCCAGCCATTTGACATCAAACTCAGAAATTGATCGAGGGATCTTGATCCTCTCATCAAGGCGATCTAGCCAGTACAACCCACTTAAAATTCTGGCGGCGGCACGCGGCGGAGCTCCGGCGAGTGATCACCAGCTTCATTAAGGCGATGATTCGGGTGCATGCGAGTTGGTTCTAGGTTGTGTGTTGACCTTGAACTCGATCAATTTGGTAAAATCTTGATTAATCGATTAATTGGATTCCTAATTTAATCTGACTAAATTATAAAGTTGCTTTTCATTTTAATTTTAAGTAAATTGGACTAGGAATTGTGATTTTTAGACTAAAATGATTGGGTAGGAATTCAATTGTAAGTATACGTTGACTCGGATCGTAAATTAGAAGCAAAATCTCATTAAATTAAGTTAATTGATGTAAGTTAAGTTAGCCGTATCAAATTGTTATCATGGACTATCAGGATAAGATTTATGATGCCAAGCTAAAATGTTTGGATAGATAAGTTGTGTACAGTGCTAGTGGGCCCAGATTGGTAATTGGAACATAATTGTTGTTAACAAAGTTAATCAGTGTAATTATATGTCCGACCTTTATGTAACGTTGCAAGGACATGTAATATAGGAATCTAAATTAGTTCATCCACCAGAGTAAGTATGACCTTCATGGATATGCAGCATTAATGGCTTAATTAGCATGTTACCGGATATTTTCGGAACTGAGCCCTAAAATATCGTACTAATTGGAAAACAACGGGTATTAAGAAGTAAACGATTTAGTTATTGTTTAAGGAATGCTACAAGTATTTTGATATTGAATACGCCTTTTTGGAATAGGTGACAAGGATCCAGGGTCACCGGACCATAGGGTGTGGATATAATTTATGCGGAGTTTTAAGGTGAGGGTCTAACCTATCTGTTCTTCTGGGAAATAAACTATCTCCACTGTTCATGATTCTCTGTGCCTATTTGGTTGTACTTGATTATGCTTGTTCTGGTGCTATTCTTTGTTTATCTATTTGTTGGTATTCAATTGTACTCGTTCTGGTGTCTAGAACTCTGATTATTTTGTTTGTTATTGATTATGTACATGTTACAACCTTGCCGACTTTCCTTTATTACATCAATTTTTAGGTCTTGCCAACCAAATCATGTTGTGTACTCTTAATCGAATCATTTTGCACGTCGTTTGTTTGGCTTTGCCAGCAATTGTCTATTGATGCTTGAAATTGTTATGTATATTGTTTGTGTGGCCTTGCTGGCATTTGTTTACCACTTGTTTTATCACATGGGGATGAATTATGTTAAGTTGTTAGTCCCAGTTGTTATGCTCGGGGCAAGCCATTGTTAGTCCCAACTATTATGTTTGGTACAAGTTGTTGTTAGTTCCAGCTGTTATGCACGGGGCAAGCTGCTATGTTTAAGATAATCAGACCCCTGGGGACGCCCATGGGAAGTTCAAACCTTTGGGGATGCCCATGGGAACTTCAGACCTATAGGGATGCTACGGAAAGTTCAGACCCTTGGGGACGCCCATGAGAAGTTAAGACCCTTGGGGATGCCCATGTGAAGTTAAGACCCTTGGGGACGCTACAAAAAGTTATAGACCCGAACTAGATTAGAAAGATGATCGGACCGAACGAGCCAACGATGAAGTCTCCCAAACTAGATCAGAAAGATGACTGGGTCGAACGAGCCGATGGTGAAGTCTCCCGAACTAGTACGCACTAATGGTCTACCAAACAGAATGCTTGGGACAAGCTGTTATGCTTGGGATAATGGAGGAATAAAGAGAATCTGTTATGCATATTATACTTGGGGTTTCTATTTGATTCTGTTTGTATTTGATTCTGGGAGCAATAAGGTCAGAGTTGTTATCCGTATGTTGAATTTGATATCATTTGTGTCCTAATATAATCTTGTTTCTAATTGTAAAGTCTTGCTATTGATAAATCTGTTGGATTACTGCTTATTTGATAGTTTTCCTTTTAACTGTTTGTCACATTTTCCCTCACTAAGTCTTTAGGATTTACCCTTTTTGTTATCCTTTATTTTCTTCCCAAACAGGTTTATGGCTTGGCCCAAAGGAATTGTTTTGTAATAGATTAGGTGTTTTGTATGTATATATGCAGGCTTCACCTAATCGTAGCTAAGACTTGAAACTTTTGGCATGTAGTGTTCTTTTATGTTAAAGCATGCTGCGATCTTTTGAGACTGGTTGAATCTTGGGCCTTTTGGTTATCTCTTATCTTATCATTTAAGTTTTGAATTGGTGGCATTTAAGCATAGGGATTACCTTGAGTGGGGCCACATGAATATATAGATAAAGCTAAAGAGCTCAAGAATTTAAAAAAGTCAATTAAATCATCCAAGAATAGAAAAACATAAGTAGCAACAAGTTAGCATCTCTTCTTCAATATAACTTTGAATTGAAAAAAAAAAAAAAAAAAGATAGTTCTTAAATAATGTAATTGTCAATATTTGTCAATAAAATGCTTTTAAGAGCATGAAAGATTTATTATCAATAAAATGATTAGTGATTTTTTAATAAATATATACTCTAAGGTTTTTAATAAATGTCATACATGCAAGCAAATATTGTTATATATAAATGCTAAAATTTTAGTCTTAATCTCATTCTTTGATCAATTTTGAAAAGTTATCATCTTTATATGCTCGAAATTTCATGAATTGAACAAAATGCTTAATTGCATCCATACAATGTTGTAACATACAAATATGAGCCTCCCACATTTTAATATGGCAACAAGAAAAACTAGACTTACTCCATTTCCCCCACCCCCCCCCCCCTGGCCCTTTTTTTTTTTTTTGAAAAAAATGCCAAATAAACTGCATGAGTTGTTTATTTCTCTACCAAAAGATGTCATGAACTTTCAAAGAGACATTCGAGTCTTGAATTAGATATTCTCTTTTACTGTATTTGGTGTGGAATTAGATCTGAAGGTTGCATCTGCAAGGGATGAAATTTATATCTTTCGAGCGCAACACATGGTATATCATGATATTCTAGGATTAATAAACAAAAAGGGCATGGTAGCTTTAAGTTTTATTTTGTCAAAACTGAAAATGAGCTTAAGAATAGAATTAAGAAGATACTAGAAAAATTAGACTTATCAAAAGCACTTATGAGGAAACTTATAAAACTTATGGAGATTTTATTCAGTTTCATATTTCAAAAGACGTGAAATTAGACCAATAAATTTATAATTCTCCAAATACTTATCAAGTTGTGATAATTTAGGTCCAAGGAAATAATCATTTATGTGAGACAAGATACTATTGTCCATGCAAATTGAGGTTATAAAAATAGAATGGCATATCATTATAAATGTTATGACCTACTATAATATCCACTTCTTTTCTCAAAAAGTGACACAACATGACGCTTAAATATTAAAAGAAGAAAAGGCATCAAAACATCCAACGATGCAATTTAAAAGAATAAGTCTATCCAAGCAACCCTTACAAATAGTGCAATCATTATTGAGAATAATAAACATGTTTATATTTTATTTTCTATTTTATTCATTCTTTATTATTCTAACTCTGAAAAGAGATATTTGTTTTCTTTTTGCTATTAATATACAAAATTTAGTCAATACAACAAATAAATCTGTGAAGCACTTCCCAAAATTAAAAATTCAAGTTTTAAACTTATGTGAATGGTATATTTTTCTATTCTTTATTATCAAAATTTTAAACTTTTTCCATGTAGAGTTATTTATATTTTGAAATTATAAGTTGTTTAAGTATAAATAATCAAGCTTCTACTGTAGATCTTGTTGCAATTCCTTTAGGAAAGAGTTTTTGTTGATATTGATCATTATATATTTGAAATTGGTTCTTTAGCACATAGTGACCTAATTACTACCACTATAACCTAACAAATTTGAAATCTAAATTACACTATGGAATAATGGACAATATCTAAAAGGAGAGACAGGGGACAATGAAGTTGGAAAAATTGTTCTTCAACATCTTTTATTAGGGTACAAGAATTATGCATCATATATATATATATATATATTATATTGACGCTATGCCGCCCTAGCCATGAGTGATTCCTAAACTAAGGTGCTACCAATCCAAACTTACAATATAATTCAAAGGATAGATAAAGAAGCCAACATTTAACAAAACTCAAAAGATAATAGCTCAACCTAAACCCAAAAGATCATTCAAAGTGTGCAATATGTACATATCAAAGTCTTTAGAGCAAACCTAAAAATTCACATAACACTCCCAAGTCTAAGCGTCTCGATTAGGTGTGATCTATATATACAATCATAGCACCTAATCTATTACAAAACATATCTTTCCTCGGGCATACCTCGAGTTCCCAACCTTTAACTAGTCCTATCTGGGAAGAGAGTAAAAGATAACAAAGGGGGTAAGTTCTAAGGACTTAGTGAGGGAGGAAAATATGACAATAGTCAAGGAAAAATGGTTGAAAGTGCAGCAACTGATAAATAGATTCAAAAACAAGCAAGACTTTACGATATGAAGCAATTATGTAACATAATACATGTGAAACCAAATTTAACAGACTGTTGGCAACTCCTTCCTTATTGCTTCCAAAATAGTGCATAAACAATAATAAACAGTAATATGGAGTATAATTAAAAATAACAAATATTCCATATTACTCCGTTTCCCAAGCACTCGGCTCGGCAGACATGTGGCATGGCCGGTCATATGCCAGATCCCGCCACTCGCAGACAGCTACCTCTAACTATCTACAAGCCAGGATCTTTAGTAGGTACTAGCCAGGAGACCAGCTACCAATAGCCCATACCACTCGGTCTTCATTCCGGACCTAGTCCAGGGCGAACCCAACCTGTGGTGTCCTATCGAGCAGCAATCCCCTCTAAAGCATCCTCAAGGTAACTTAACATAATACCAACAAATAATACGTATTTCAAAGTAACCGATCAAAACATATTTGCGAACATATCAAAACTATACAGTCTGTAAAACATTGGCAGGCAAGGCCATATAAGTAGTATAAAGAATGATTTAACCAGTAACATGAAATGGAATTGGTCGGCAAGACCCAAAATATCAATCATGGAAAAGGGAAGCTGGCAAGGCTTAGGGTATACGAGATAGATAACAAATAATACAATAAGAGTTCTAGGCACTAGAACAAATATAAGTCAACTCGACTAACAAACACAGTGGATATAGGCATCGAAAGTCATTCACTTCCCAGAAGAAAGATAGGCTTAACCCTCACCTTAATTCCCACATAAACACAATCTTTGATCTAGTGTCCTGAATATCCCGGCTCCTTGTCACCTATTTCAAAAGAATGTGCTTCATGTCAAAATGTTTGTATCATCCTTTAAATAATAATTAAACCATTTATATCTTAACATTGATTATTTTACAATTAATACAAGCTAATTATGTCATTAACACTATGATATTTACAAAGGTCATATTTGCTCCAGTTGATAAATTAATTCAAATTCCTATAATATTTGGTCCTTGAAACATTACACAAAGTCGATCATAAGATTATAATGATTAGATCTAACTATTGATAACCCAATCTTTAACAATTAAGTTCCATACATCAACGTACCTAAATTTAGGATTTTTTAGTTACCTAATTTAACTTAATTAATTAAGGATTTTATATTTACAAATTCGAGTCCATTAAGCATTATGTATATATCCATACATTCATTGTTCGGTCCCAATTCATTAGAAATCCCAATTTTCACTAAGATACATGAAATTATACATCATCCAAAACAACTAAAGGCTTAATGGTAATAAATTTCATTTCCCACCGAATTTACCAATTTACTCAATTTCGAAACCCAACCACCTCAACACAACACTGGGCATGCGATCACTGCGATGAGTTGAAGATTTCACGATGCACCACCACTGCGGGCCACCGTTCGCCGCTACTAACCACCACCACCAATCGATACATACAAAAGAACACCCAGATCAATTTCCAACTCCATTGTCAAATTGACCATCAATTGAGGCATTAACCGCCCTGCTCCACCACTTCCAACACTGCGAGTTTTGCTCAATCCCACTGCTGCCAGTAGTCGAAACCAGAAATTGAAGGTACCATTTTGCTCTCTAAGCTAAACTCTACAGAACCTACTTCCCAGACTCAAGCTTCCGTAGCTACACCGCCATATCTACCACTTGCCTCAGTCGCCCAACTTTCAGCCTCAATTTCCCAGTGGTCCACCAATTAGAAATTGGAATAGGGTGCATGTAGTATGGTTGTGCGCCTGGTGATGAGAGAAAGCTTTTGGTTGAGACAGTTTTAGAAATTGGTCGTCGCTGGAAGGGAATCGCCAAAGGGGAGAGACACAATTTGCAAGTGGAAATTTGAAAAATTAAGGAAGGGGAGGTTCGCTATTTAAAGGGTAATTTTTGATAATTACAAATTGACCCCCAGAATTTCCTCCAATTTTCAATTTACTCCGATTAGTGAGTGCCTTACATTGACCTATTTGATCGAAAATAATTGTAATTTGACCCCCAAAACTTTCAAATATCTTACAATTAAATCCTTTCCTATTTTCATTTTGACCCCCAGACTTTGTTTTTAATAATTAAATTAAAATAATGATATTTAAATTTTACCAATTAAATTTTTAGGGGTGTTATAGATACATTGGTATTAGTACAAAGATTTGGAAAACTAGATCTTCTTTTTTCAATGTAATGACTTACAACTAGAAACAGGAAGATATATAAAAAAATTTGTATAATGGTCAAAAAGCTCAAGATCAATTTTAAGCAGGAGTATAATATTTGAAAGATTTATTATTTATGAAGCAAATATTTGGAAAAATATTCCATATGTCCATGTAATTAATTTTAGAAAAGAGGATTGCCACATGCTAGTACAATGATAACTCTAAAGTTTGAGTACAAAGTTACAAGCCTAGACTACTATGATATTGATAGGTTTGTGCAAAAAAAACTTTTAGCCCTATAAAAACATCCTAATCTCTATGACTTAGTTCTTCAACAAATGATGCATGGACCATGTGGAGATAAAAACAAGAATTATTCTTATATGTTTAATGAAAAATGATATATCATTATCCACCTCATATTGTGAAAGCACTATTCAAGGGAAAGATGTGTATCTAGTTTACATAAAGAGATTAAATAATAGTTGGAGTTCATACCATAGAACTTAATAATCGGTGATTAGTATCAAGATACAATTATCATATTAATGTAGAGATATGTTCTATAGTGATAGCAATGAAAATATCATATAAATATATCTATAAGGGACACATTAGAGTTGTCATTACTATAATCTAAATTAATGAGAAAATACAAGTAATGAAAGTAAGCATTTCCAAGAAGCTCGAAGGGTCTATGCTCTAAAGCAATGTGGAGAATTTTTCAATTCAATTTGAATGAAATATATATGCATTTATGGATCTATAAATATTTTCCAATCAACAATTTGTCACTTATTGTGAAAATTGAAATTAACATTCTAAGATGGGACCACATATCCAAAACAATGCTCACAGAATATTTCTCTATGTGCTAAAAGAGATAAAGCAAGAAATTATCTATATAGGGACTTTCTAGAACACTATGTTAGGGACAAACAATAAAGATATTGGAAGGGAAGGAAGAAAAGAGGTGTGATAAGTTATATACATATTGCAAATCCCATAGAAGGGAAATATATTGCATTAGATTGTTTTTAAACTATGTTGGAGGTCCAACATCTTTTTTAGAGTTGCTAATAGTAAATTGAATATGACGCTCAAATTCCAAAGCCGCCACACAAAGATATTACTAAAATCTTAGCAAAGCACTCTTGAAAGTCTAGATGAAGCCATTATTTTTAAGTGCAATATGAATTGAAAGATTATTTATAGTTATATTAAGCTCCGACAAATGTGAGAAATCTTTGGAATACATACTTCGAAGCAATGTTTGAATATTTTAGAGAACAATTAGAAATATCAATTAAGCTACAAGTTGTCAAACCTTTGTAAAGTTTAAACATTTCTTATGAAGCATGGGAAAAAAATATAAGTTCATCTAATCTTCCAAGCATTCCAATTGGTACTAATAATGTGTGGTGTGATTTGTCAAGAAATATACAAAATGAGATATTAGTATAAATACCTTTGCAAGATTAGGAAACTTAGTTAAGTTGAATCTTGTGCAACATAGTCATCTTATTAGAATATTGGTTTGTATATGAAAAGGCAAAGGTGGCAGAATTTTATAGATGGACGGCAAAATTGGGAAAATATTATTGGATCATACATTGTCGGATCATCTTATAGTTAAAAAAATAAATAGTAACTATGACAACAACATTTAGAGTTGCAGCCATAATAATGCTAAGGAGAAGAACAACACATTTAAGCTTCAAAATACCATTAAATGCAAATGAGTCAAAATAAGTGCACTACACCCAAGTAAAATGGACTTACATAAAGCATTATTTTCGATATGGGGAAACCCCAACCAAAAAAGGTGAGTGATAAAAAATGTAGTTCATTTCTTTAGAAAAAAAATGAACAATAATGACTTTGGTGGAAAAATGATTTTCTTAAAAAGATAATGGAAAACAATAAAAATTTTGGTGGCAAATTGATGGTTTTTTATAGAGACTATAAGTAAGTGTTATCAATTATTCTAGGGCTATAATCTATAAACAATTTTAGCAAGCTTGATCAAATCAATACCATAGAGTAAAATGAAAAATTTTACTTTGTCAAGAAATAGTGACAGAAACAATTGTAAAAGCTTAGTGATTTCTTACTTGGGGGTGGAATGAAGATGAGCTAACTAATGCTGAAGGTGACACCAATATTCTTAAAGAGATAATTATCAAGTATGAAAATAAAACTAAAACTCCGTAGATTGACTTAATACTTAAATTTTCTTAACCTTAAGTAAGAACGATGATTCAACTCATTATATTACAAGCCGAGTAATATTTATCGTTAAAAAGCGACGTTGTTGATAATAAAATGAAAAGTTGATCTCTATATTTTGCAAAGAAGCAAGGACTTTTAATAGTATTGATGAAGCTGATGATGATCGAGATAGTTATTATAAAGGCAAATTTTTAACTCTTTGATTCCAAATGGTTTACCTCCTCACAAGTTGGTAATGAAGAAAATATTGCCCAGTAATCATTATAAAGAATTTGGACCCATCAAATAGACTATATAATGGTACAAGAGCGTTGTGGAAGGATTTCAAGAAATATATAATTGATGCAAACATTGTATTTTGTCAACATATCAACAAGCATATGTTTCTATAGTAGTATCACTTTGACCAATCGAAAAGTAAGGTCACCCATTCGAATTCAAGTATAAGCAATTCCTAGTAAAACTTTGCTTTGCAATGATATTCCAGAAAGCTCATCAAGGCCAAATTGTTCAAATGTAGGATTGTATTTGTTGCAATCAATCTTCTCTCATGGCTAATTATATATGGCTCTCTCTAGAGGAATTTTACTATCTGCAACAAAAGTACTGATAAAACCAGACACTACAAAAACTAGAGGAAATATTTTCGCATAAATGATGTCTACAATATATTATTATTATTATTATTATTATTATTATTAGTAGTAGTAGTAGTAGTAGTAGTAGTACTACTACTACTACTACTACTACTACTACTACGTGATCTTTAAGTTATATATAATGTATCCTTAAGAAACAAATTATGGTGTGTTTCTTATTAGAGTAACAATCAAATATATATACTCAATATGAAAGTTGAAATGACCATACACAAGACTTGAGCATCTAGGTGTAATTTAACACAAAAGTTTTACATACTTCTTCCAATTACTACCAAATACCCTGCTTTTAATTAATACTTCAGTATTTGCATAAAGTTAGTTTAATGAATGGAGGGAGGATATCAATATGAAAATCAAAATGGACATACACAAGACTCAAACATCTTGGTGTAACTTAACACAAAAGTTTTACATATTTCATTCAATTACTTGGTTATATTTGAATGAAATTCGTACTTTTTTGTTGCTAATGATATAACTTTAAATGCTAATTTATTTATTTTTATTATCTGTTTATAAGCATTTGAATCAAACATAAATATAAAAAATTAACAAGCCATGTACAAAGCACGTGCACCTTTCTAGTTAATTAAAAAAGGCTCAATTAAAATTACTAATATAAATTTTTTAAATTATCAAGATATCATTTTGCTACATGTAATTTCAAGATATCTTTTTGCTACATATTACATTAAAAAAGGAAAACAGGTAAAAACATGGAAAAAGATAGGTGATGTATTCTAAAAATTTGGATAGAGTTGTTTCTAGTAAGTTATTCACTACCAAAAAGACTGGCTTGGTGACTAGTGGTCACTAATCCAAAAAAAATGGTTAGTGATTGCTTTTCTAACTGCAGAACGCGGTCACAAAATACCTCGTCACAAACTTAAATTTGTGACCGATTGTCTGATTAGTTACTAACAATTTAGTAGCTAGTGGTCACTAATTCATTGTGTATAAAGTTCATAAAATAATAGAGTTTTCACTAAGCGGTCACAAAATAGTGACCGCAGCCGCAATCACTAAATCTTAGTCATGTGACCAACTATTAATTTGTGACCGCATTGTGACCTCCCGATGGTCACAAATTTGTCACTAGTTTTTTTCACTTCAAACTTCTCTTGAATTAGCTCTCTTTCTTTTTGAGTCAATCTTATTGCCAAAGCCTCCACCTAAAGAAATATAGAAGCAAACAACAAGCACAGTAACACAATATTTTCAAGGCAAGTAAATCAAAGTGGCTAGCGCTATCGAAAGGTGAAAAAAAATGGACAATAAGATTGGCTACTAGTATAGAACCATGGTTAGGCAAAGAATAGGCATTCTACAGGTCAGTCGAATATCAAAGTAAGGTTTTAGGTCCTTGGTGTTTGGATATGACAACATTTTCCACCCCTTCCCCCAACCCCCACCACCAAACTGCACAAACCATTTCCAATTTCCTCCTCCCTTCCCCATAAGTTCCTCTACTTGTCTTCACTCTTCACCCACATTCCCCAGCTCAACCCACCAACCTACAACAACTATGAATGTAGAGATACAAATGGAGTTTGGAGAAAGCAAAGGAAAAGAAAATAGAGGAACAAAATATTGGGGGTTTAGTAAATGGAGGTTAAAAAAAATACAAAAATAGAAACAGTAACAAAAATTTACCTGTAAAACTCAAAATATTTTTCAGATCCAACACCAAAAACCCTAGATTATTCCCACTCTTCACAAACCTAACCTCGATTACTCCTGGTGCTAGTGAATTTTCATATATTTTCGATTGAATTTCTTCACGTAGATTTGATTTTTCTCCAAGTACTTGAGTTTTTGTTGCTCTTTGCTTATTCCATTTGAGTAAGTTGGAGTTTTCAATTTGACTGGATTTGGGAAAGGGACATTGCTATTGATTTAGGAGTTTAGTTGAGAGTATTTTCTATTTGTTAGATTTGGGAGTTAGGGTTTGGGTTTTGATTTGTTCCATAGAAGGGGCCTAAGCTATTAATAAATAAATAAAAAAAGAATAAACTTCTAACATAATTTACTTAGCAGTTTGATGGTTTTCCAACTCAATGCTTTCAATAATGTATGTTGTTTGATCCTCAATTCTATCAAAAGTTTTTGAATTTTATTAAACAATTGTGTTCGATTTATGACCGACTATAAGTCGGTCATAATTTAGTGACTGCATCCAAGAAAATAGCATAATTTAGTAACCGACTTTGTGACTCCAAAAAAGTTGGTCACATGATTAGTGACCCATTAGTGACCGCTAGCACAATGGTCACTAATTTAGTCACAAAGTCGGTCACTAATCGTTAACTTTTTTTTAAAAAAAAAATTAATAAAATCGGTCACAAATCTGTAATAGAGCGGTCATTAATTAGTGATCGCTCCGTGGGGTCACTATTTTGCGGTCACTAAAGTCAGTATTTTTGGTAGTGATTTAATTTTATTTCAAGTACTAGCTAGTGAAGGTATTAATGATTGGAAAAATCTTAGTAATAAAACTAAAAATCATGAAATAAGTAATGAACATGTTATTAACAAGAGCTCTTGGATTGATCTAGAAGTAAAAATTTTGAAAAATAAAATAATTAATAATTTTTGAAACAAACTAACAGAGATGGAGAACACTGGAAAAATGTATTATATATCAAGAAAATTTTAATGCCAAGCTGTTGTATTAGGTAACTATTTGAAATTGACTTCTCACCAACTAACCAAACTTTATTATTTATTCATAGAAATAATCAAGTTACAACTTGCTCCTCGGTCAATACTCAATTGTTTTTGGTTATAATCTCCATAGGCTATAATCTAAAAAGTCATAACATGCACGCCACTCTCAGTCAATTGTATTGTTTTTAATTATATTCATATGCTACAATTAAAAGAATCGCCAACTTGCTTCTTTAATCAATTATTTTTGGTTGTTACCGAGTTTTGTGCGGAAATATTTTGTTTAATATTTGGTTAATGGACCCATCATGCATGTATTGATTTTTTGTTTTTTTATTTTTCTTTAATCAAGAGAAATCATAATTAATTTCTCAACTAATTTTGGTGAGACTGGAAATTGTGGTAAGAATGAAGGACCCATTATGTTTTGTTCTTTGAATGCAAATTAACATTTGTAGTTATGATGTGGTTCACATGTCAGATTAACATAACTCGGAGGAGCTCTGCATAAAATAATAGAATAGGAAACTCTTGTGCTGATGAAACTAATCATATAACAGCATAGGATCGGTCTTTTATTTTATTTTTTATTTCATCTCATATTTGAATTTGTTATATACATATTAAATATATATAATTTTTAATTAATTATTTTTATAAAAAAATATTTAATATATATATCATATATTTACCTAATGAAATATAAAATAAAATACAAAATGAAATATTGAGGATCTAAAGTACTGACCAGTTATTTTATGATCAAAGTTTTAAAAATCGAGCCAGATCGGCCGGTTCAATCGGTGACTGGTGGCAGATCCGGTCCGAATCATACCTAAAAATCGGTCAAGAATTGGTACCGGTTCTTGACCTCTCTCTCTCTCTCTCTCTCTCTCTCTCTCTCTCTCCTATTTTTTTGTTTTTTTTGAAAAACATAACCCAAGGTCCAAGATAGCATACTAACCGGGTCTACTTGTAACTTTTGAGTAGAATTTTTACTTTTTACTCCTACTTTTCAAATCAAATCCTAATTCCTTGATTTCTTGCTTGTTGCCTTTCCTTTAGGCTTTCTCTTTCTTCCTCCATCTCCACTGCTCACTGCCCAGTTACTGTTGATGTAGCCCGCAAGTGGAAAAACTTGTTCTATTTTGTTAAATATTGAACTTGAAATTTGGAAGGATGACCAATTGTATTAATATTAAATAGTTGTGTGTTACTATTTGAATTAGATTATATATTTGTAATTAATTAATAGAGAAATGGTATTTTTTAAAGAAACATTTGAAGGAAAAAAATGGCTAAAATATGGAGAAATTTTTCTTTATTTATTTCTATATAATTGGAATTTTTCTATTTTTTGCAATATATTAATTATATTATATATATTTATAAAATTAAATATAATTATTATTTACATCATTATAACGTCATATCGGTCGAACTGGTGGTCGGACCGATTGAACCGATCGAACTAGTAACCAATAAAGTCGTCGGTTCTTTGTCCGATCCAGTTTTAAAAACATTGTTTATGATCAACAATAGGTCATTTTCATACCGTACCCTTATTGCCACTTCATCTGGTTGACTTTCTTCCCAACTTCAGCAAAGCCAGCCTGAATGTCGCTACTTACAAGATTCATCAATAAATGCTTAATATGCTAAAAAGTTCTTCCAGTTTGGTGTTTATGTGAGGTCTGAGATAGAGAGAATAATATCATAGATGGCTTCTTATGCTGCTGTGATTTCTCTTAAGCAGACAATTCAGCGCCTACGATATTCCTCTTGAATTTCAATTCTTCCCTCCTCTCGAGAAATCTTAAAATTTTCATTAGAGGAGGTTAGCTCCTTAGAAGAAACTCTAAAAAAATTGGAAAGCAGCAGCGGCAGCAGCAAGATGATCAATGCTTTGAATGAGCAAATCAGAGAGGAAGTATGCAGATTAGAAGATGCAATTGAATCCTGCGTATCGAATCAGTTTCTAATTTCACAATCAGCTGGAAAGTCTTGCTTCTTCACTGATACCGATCTCCCTGGATTTGGAGGAAGTTAAGCAAGAGATTAATTCCTTTATCGAAACGGTGAAGGAGATGGAGAAGATGATGCTGGAGGAATTAAGCAACCCATCACCCGAAGAAGAAGAAGAAGAAGAAGAAGAAGAAGAAGAAGATGATATTGATGATGACGATGCTGTTTCATCAAGAACTGATTTTGGTGAAAAGAATACAAAGATGGTTGGATTTGATGACGAATTTAGAAAAATCAAAGATGTGCTAACAGATTGGTGGCCAAAACTCAAAATTGTCTCCCTTTTTGGAATGGCAGGAATTGGTAAAACCACCTTCGCCAGAAATATTTTTGAAGATCCATTTATTTTGAGTCATTTTGAGCGTCGTGCATTTGTGAAAATAGGCCGAAAATATCAACTAAAATAAATCATGGTAAGTGTTCTAGCTCAAACGAATCATGATATTGATAGAATACGTATGGAGGGGGATGAGGAATTAGCTAAGTACTTGTACAAAAGTTTGCAAGGTAGGAGATTCTTGATTGTGTTGGATGATATATGGAACACAAAGGACTTGTACAAGTTACTAAGTTTATTCCCAGAAGAATATGATGAAAGTCGAGTTTTGCTAACAACTAGACTAGAAGAAGTAGCTCAATGTGCTAATAGGTATGAAGTTCATAAAATGCGCTTCCTAGATAAAAAGGAGAGATGGAATCTTCTGTGTGAAAAGGTGTTTGGTGATAAGTTGTGCCCTCCTTTACTTGAGAAATCTGGAAAGAAGATTGCCAAGAATTGTGAAGGTCTTCCTCTTACAATCGTCACAGTCGGTAACCTCCTGTTGGAAGCTGAGAAGACGCCAGAGTACTGGAACAAGGTAGCTGAGGAGAAAGAAAATTCAGTTTTCAAAGATGCATATGATAAAATGTCAAAAGTATTATTTCCGAGCTACGAGTACTTGCCTCAACATTTGAAAGCTTGTTTTCTCCATATGGGAATTTTCCCACCAAGTTGTGAGATCACTGCCTCAAAGCTCTTCAAGTTGTGGAGTGCGGAGGGATATCTTGAAACAAATGATAACAAAAAATCAAAATCTATTGCGATGGAGTGCTTGGAGGACCTTGTTTCTAGAAGTCTTGTTTTGGTCAGACAGGGGAGCTCCAATAATCGAACTAAAACTTGCAAACTCCATTCGTCCTATAGACATCTGTGCATTAGAGAAGCCGGAAAGGAAAAATTTTTGCATGTTGTAAAGAGTAATTTTACAGAAGGCATAGAAAGCCAGCGACGATTGTGCATCCATTACAACATTTTATTGGGCATCAAAGATGTGTATGACTCAATGGAATCCATTTCAACGGCTCATTCTCTCCTATGTACTGGTCTATATCATCAATATCCCGTGCCAATATGTTTCGGTTTGCGGCTGCTCAGGGTACTGGATGTTCTTACAATCCGTCTCTACAAGTTTCCGACTGAAGTGCTAATACTAGTTCTGTTAAGATACCTTGCTCTCACTTATAATGGAAAGCTCCCATCTACCATATCCAAACTTTGGAACCTTGAGTACTTGATTGTTCATCGACATATGAGCATCAGATCCTCTGGAGATGGTTCGTATCTGCCCTTGGAGATCTGGGATATGAAAGAATTGAAGCATCTTGAGTTCATGGGAAGCAACATACCAGATCCTTGTGATGCTGACTTGCCAACCTCTTGACACTTCTAAATGTGAGCGCTCGCAGTTGTACCAATGGGGTTCTAAATAGAATTCCTAAGCTGAAGAAATTAGGAATGGAAATTGAATTACTGCCTGGGGCTGCACCTGATCCTTTGCACTGCTTTGCTCATCTTTCTCATCTCCATAAACTTGAATCACTCAAATGTGTCTGTGTGAATCCTAACCCATTTTCTCAGAAGGTTGTTGGCTCCCCTGCTTCTCATAGAATTTTCCCAAGTGGGTTTAGATATTCTGGTATAATTTTCCCCGCCAGTCTTAAAAAGTTGAGTTTGAGTGGGTTTGGATATCCATGGGAAGATATGAGAGTGATTGCTGAATTGCCAGTGCTTAATGTGCTCAAACTGCGATGTTATGCCTTTCGAGGGCCATCATGGAAAACCGATAATGGGGAATTCAAGCGACTTCAATAGCTGCTGCTTGAAGATACTGATTAGGTGCACTAGAGAGCAGCCAATGAATATTACTGCTTCCCATTGCTTGAGCATCTCAAGATTAGGCATTGCTACAAATTAAAGGAGATCCCTTTGGGGATATCTCCTAATATGATCGAGCTTGTTGACTGCCCTTCAGCTGTGGCTTCTGTACAGCAACTACAAGAGGAACGTCCAACCATACAAGTTAGCATCCATTATTCATGGGAAGAAGGGAAACTCAAGTCATGACATAGTACTGGTTAGCTTGCCTAAAAAGGTATGTTAGAATCTGGTACATATGCAATGGAGAGTAATTACTTTAATTTGTTCAAACCAAGGTTGATCAAGAATTTAATAATACAAAATGGAGTTCTTCTGAACGACTTGATCATACAGCTAGAACCTAGTCGAATTTACAAAGTTAACTGGAAAACTTTAGGATAATTGATTTAACTTGTAAGTAGAGGTTTCTAGCTAACTCCTCCCTTTGGTAGTTGTTAGAGGACTTTAACCTTTTACTTCTTTTCCTGAAAGTAATAGTCCTCGTGAACAATTAGTAGATTGTCTGAAATCATTTCTCTGCACTCCAATAACTTGTTCTGGTCCTTTTTGTATATGCTCAGGATATAGCCTATGGTAACCAGAAATCTTTAATCTAGCAAACCTAGACTTACTAAATTGTCTGTTCATGATTATGATTAAGTTAGTTTGCAGGTGATGCAGAAATGGTATCGGCAATTGGGGGAACTTTGAAGAATGACACTCCCCAGAATTCGAAAAAGGTTGAATTGACAAATGTTGAGATAATGACACATTACATACACATATATCTGCACTTCCATGTGATTGATTGAAATTGTTGAGTTGTATTGATTCTTTCCACGTTGGAAAGTAAAAACAATATTTGTTGAGTTTGTCTTTTTTTTTTTAAAGTGAAAATAACATAAATGATTGCCTTTTCCAGGTCGTTTTACTGCATTTGTTTGTTTGTAATTCTATAGATAATCTCACACATTTTGCACACTTTTTTACTCTCCTAAATACCAGTTTGGATTCTCTATTTTATTCCAAGGTCCCATGTCTTATTTCATTTTAAATACAAGAAAGGTGTATACATGCGATGCACGTGACTTGTTAATTTTTTTTATGTTTATTTATTCTATAGATTGTTTTCTATTTATATCCGATTCAAATGCTTCTCAAATAGACAAATAAAAAATAAAAAATAAAAAATAAAAAATAAATTGTTATTTGAAGTTGTAAAATATGTTGGGCCCTTAACATAGTTTAAGAACAATTTAAGGTAATATATTTCTTCTTCCATAAGATTTGCACCATGTATGTGACCTATTACATTTTTGGTTTTCTTCCATTTCAATGTCTATATTGTTTGCCCCGCATATAGTATTTTACTAATATCTATATTGTTTGAGCCTCCAATTAAAAGTGTTGAAGAACAATTCTTTTTTTTCCCAATTTCACTATCCTTTGTCTCGCCTTTTAGAATGATATTCATCATTCTTTATTGTAATTCAGATCTTGAATTTGATAGGTAATGGTGATAGTAATCAATCTTGTAGTTTCCAATTTTATGTCATTAAGTTAAAAAACCAACAATAGAATTTTTTACCCAAAGGAATTGTTACAGGATTGATACCAGAAACTTGATCTCTATATAAATAAATTATGATTTGCAAATATGAAAAATGTTTAAAATTTTGATAATAAAGAATATATATATATTCATATTAGTTTAAATATTCACATTTTTAATTGTATAAGTGTTTCATGGATTATTTTTTGCATTGGTCAAACTTTGTATGTTAATAGCAAAAAGAAAACAAGTATCTCTTCCCAATATAAGAATAATAAACAAATGAATAAAATATAAAATTGTTTATTGTTCTCCAACAATGGTTGTACTACTTGCAAGAGTCACCTAGATAGATTCATTGTTTTGGATTGCATTATTAGATGTTTGGTACCTTTTTTGAACATTTAGGTGTTATTCTATATCACCTCTTGGGAAAAGAAGTGGATATTGCAATAGGTTGTAGCATTTATAATAATGTGTTATTCTATGTTTATGACCTCAACATGCATAAACAATAATATTTCGTTCCATTGATATATTATGATTATTTCTTTCGACCAAAATTGCCGCAATTTGATAAATATTTGGAGAATTATAAATTAAATTAGTTTAATTTCATATTTTTAACGATATGGAGCTGAATCACTCATTGAAAGCTAATTTAACCTTCTAAAATTTTTGCATGTGAATTTATCTCCACAAATATTTTAAGTTTCCTCATAATTACTTATGATAAATCTGATTCTTTTAATATTTTCTATTCTCAAGCTCATTTTCTGTTTTGGCAAAATACAATTGAAAGTTACCATGCCTATTTTAATTTAGAAATTAACCCTGAAAGACCAAGATATACTATGCTTTGTATTTGAAAAGTATAACTCCACCCTTGTAGATGCAAGTTTTTATCTAATTTCACATCAAATGAAATAAAAGAGAACATGTAATTTAAGACTCAAATATTTTTAGAAATTTCATAACCTCTTCTGATAGAAAAAGAGATAATTTCAATTTTGGTCCCTAAAGTATGCCACTAATTCAATTATGGTCCCTCTGTTTTAACATGTTTCACATTGTATCCCCAAAGTTTCTTATTTTCATTTAATGTGGTCCCTCTGTCAAGTCAGCCATTTAATAGTTAACGGCTGAGAATTGGAGGAAAATTTTGGCGCCTTTTTCACCAGATTTGTGCCTCTCTCCCTCCACATTTGCTAGGCTCTCCCTTTTTCCTTTAATATTTGCAAGGTTTTAGTCTCCTTTGATTATTTAGCAACAAAAAATAGCATTTGATGAGATTGGCTACACAAATTTCTGTTTTTCTACACAGATTTTGCTGAAGTTTTGGTTGAGATTGGCTTAGATTTTTTTTTTTTTTCGATTTTTCTGCTGCTGCCACAAAGAAGGAGAACCTAGGAATAAGGGAATTGGCTGAGAATTTTTTTTTTTCCCTCTGTGTTTTACTTTCTTCCTTAGGGAAATTAGTAGGATTATCTCTTAGTCTTAAAATATGCAAGAGAAGTAAACAATAAGAATAAACAAAAAAGAATAACAATAAGTATAAAAGTAGGCATTAAACAAACATTACAAGAACAATTACATAAGTTGCAATTTGTTCACATTTTTTTCTAAATTGTTATCATTTAACACCAAAACCAAAAACCTTATTACTATTACAAATAAACCAACAATAATTGCTAATACAATTAGACAAACTTTTTTCTTCTTCATTCCATCAACTTCTTTCTCTAGGAACTTTACTTTGCTCTTCATTTTCTTCAATTCGGCCTCTAATTTTTTCTCCTTCATCAATGATTCATGTAATTGCTCTTCTAATTTTTTTCTTTTTTGTTAACAATTCAGGAATTATTTATTTGGACCTAGGGCACATTTTAGGGTCCAACGATATGAAAACTCCACAATAACCCCTAGTCTGGAAAAAAAAAAAAAAAGAAGAATTTTTTTTTTCTTTTTTTTTTAAGTCCACAATTAGCTTGCTAATCATAAATATAATCAAATTAAAAAAATAAGGACTTACCCCATAATTGGGCATGTCCAATACCTCTTTCTAGGATTCAACTTTGTCCAACTAGTTTTCAATGGGAGTTGTATTCCACATCCACAATAAACTTCTTCTCTTTGTATAACTCCACTATTAAAACCACTTGAAGAGGAGGAAGATGCCATTTTTGTTGCTAAATAATCAAAGGAGACTGGAACCTTGCAAATATGGAAGGAAAGAGGAGAGCCTAGCAAATGGAGGGAGAGAGGCACAACTCTGGTGAAAAAGGAGCCAAAACTTTCCTCTAATTCTCAGTCGTTAACTATTAAACAGCTGACTTGACGGAGAGACCACATTAAACGAAAATAAGGAACCAAGTGGACATAATGTGAAATATATTAAAATACAGGGATCAAAATTAAATTAGTGGCATACTTGGGGGACTAATATTGAAATTATCCTATAGAAAAATAAACAACTATGCAATTCATTTGACATTAAACCAAAGCAAGTCTAATTTTTTCCATTGTCATAATGAGATGTGCTAGACCCTTCTAAATCTTACAACATCATAATAGATGTAATTAAGTACCTTATTCAATTCATGAGTCTTCCAATATACAGGATAATAAATTCTCAAACCTAATCAAAAAGTGAGATTAAATTTTAAAATTTTGGCATATGACAATATTTCCCGGCATATTCTTGAAAAATCATGGAGTATACATTTATTGAAAAATTCCTAATATTTTGATTGATAAGAAATCATCTATACTTTTCGAAGCTACAAATTGGTGAATATTGGCAATTGAGAATTCTTTATAAACTAACTCTTCTTTATTCAAAGTTACACTGAAAGAGAGGTGCTAACTTATTAATTTTTATGTTATTTCTCTTTCCATGAATGACTTTTTCATTTTCTTAGACTCTTTAGTTTTTATCTATATATACATATCTATCTATTGTACTCAAAGTTGCATGTTTTCTCTTCATCTTATCTCATCTTTATTCTCAAAATAAATTTGTTATAATAATATTATTAGAAAATTATGTCTATTTATCTAAAAATACAGGTGAAAATTTTCTAAATATCATATAAATAAATATGTATATATATATATATCAGAATATCCAATACTAAATTAACTAAATATGAAATTAATTCAAAATAGAAATTTATCGATTCATTACCATTTTAAGAAACTCTTTGCCGAAAATTGGGACAATGACAACATGTGAATTGAATAATGACTAAAATAAAATATCTCTTAAAAAAAATTAACATTAAAAAAAATGATTTATATATATCTTTGACAATAATGACCAATAGTAGTCGACTACTAAATTCTTTCATTTTTCGATGATATTTGAAGAAGCTTTTATTTTTTAATTTTTTTCTATCATTCTCAATGAATTAAATTTGTGCCAATTGTTATTCCATAATTTTAATTTAATTTCTCTTTTACTTTTTGTTAAATTGAAAAGTTCTTTTTAATGTTTAAACAATAAATTTCAATTGTTATTTTGTGAAATAAATCTAAAAATATGACTCAAATGATTTAGAGTGATTTCTAAATTGGTTTCCTCTAAATTTGGATAAATAAATAAAACTTATATTACTTATTTAATCTTAAATTTTTAATGGACCACTTGTTTTTAATCTAAAATTAGAAAGAAAAAAAAAAGGAAAAAAGAAAAAAAAATTGTGTTCAATTTATCTATAATTGTTCTATTCTCACTTTCGTCTCTTCATAGTTAAGCCAAAGATAGAGAAAGTTAGGGCCGGATTGGTTGTGTTTTCATTCTCATTTAATGCTTTCATTGTTTTAGAATGTGTTTTCATTTTATCATTGTTTTGAGTATGAAAATGAAAATGTGATTGGTTGTGAATTGTGAAAATTTTGAAAAAAGGTAGATTGAAAATAATAGGGATAATGTCATAAATGGTCCCTAAAGTTTTAGTTTAGAATCGCTTTAGTCCTCAAACTTTAAAACTTCCTTTTTTAGTCCCTAACGTTTGGATTTAGTTTCAATCTAGTCCCTAAGCCAACTTTCCGACAACTTTTTAAGGGCAAAATTGTCAATTTAGTTTTATATTTCACTTTAATCCCTATATAAGGTTTTATGTTCCACTTTAGTCCCTATATAAGATTTTATGTTCCAATTTAGTCCCTACCTTACTTTATTTGTTAATATATCACTCATCATACAATTAATATTATTAATTATAATAGTATCACAAATGATATTAATATACAATAATATATTATTTAATGTTAATAATAATATTAGTATCAATTATATATATACACATGCACATATATTTATAAAAAGAAAAAAAGAAAAAGAAAAAAAGTAACATAGGGACTAAATTGGAACATAAAATCTTATATAGGGACTAAAGCGAAACATAAAACCTTATATAGGGACTAAAGTGAAACATACAACTATAAATTGACAATTTTGCCCTTAAAAAGTTGCCGGAAAGTTGACTTAGGGACTAGATTGAAACTAAATCCAAACTTTAGGGACTAAAAAAGAAAGTTTTAAAGTTTGAGGACTAAAGTGATTCTAAACTAAAACTTTAGGGACCATTTATGACATTTGCCCAAAATAATATTTTAATGTAATAGTGTTAAATATTTTGATGTGATAGTATTAATTATTATTGTTTAATTGATTGTGGACCATTTTCTTGAAAAGATAAAAAAATAATTATTTAATAAGTTAGTGGAAGATGATGTGATGAAAAATTAGTATTAAATTTTACGTAGGTCCCATTGTCTTGGAATGATGAAAAAAAATAATATTTAATTAGTTGGTAAATTTTAATTATTTTTAAATTAGTAGGTATTATAGGTTTTTTATATGTATCAAAATAAAAATAGATGGTGTTTTCATTGAAAATGGTACAAACAATGACGTTTTTTGTTTTCGGAATAGTGTAAAATGATAAAATGGTTGTCTAGAGCACAACCAATCCAGCACTTAAATTCTGGTCAATTTAAACATTTAAATGTCACTTTACAAAATAAAAATATTATATTATTCTATGACTTCTTTTTTATCCAAAAAAAAAGTGTGAAAATTATTTCCTTAAAAGTCTGCTAGTTTACAAATTTGTAAGAGTTGGATTATGAATTAAATTGGCTATTAATATAATATATATCTGAATTGTTAAATGAAATTAATTATTTGAAATAAATATTTGTATTTTAGTAATTACTTAATGTTTAGCAATATAAAAAGATAAGAATTTTTTACTGTTGGATATTATGTATTTAATGGGGTATATACTTCGCACCTAGGAAGTATATATTATGTAGGATATAGAGGGACACATATGGGATAATGTGATATTTTTTCCATTAAAATGTATTTATTAATATTCTATTTTATATATTGATATATAGAAAATATTTCACTAGGTTAAATTAATGTTATTATTAAAATTGAATAAATATTTTTTAAGTTTAATAGTTTGAATTACATAACTATCAATCTAATTATACATATTTTTCAAGTCAATTATATTATGAGTGAATTATACTTGTTATGCCGTTTATGTATACTTTAGCAATGTTTATCATTTGATTAGTTAGGACGTCATGCAAAACTTGGTCTTAATAAGGTCTTCCTTATCTTCCGTCATGCCCGAAATAAAAGATTTAGTTTGATTCTTCAAAAGGTTATGTGATAAAAGTAAATTCTATATATATTTCTATCTTACTGTCTTTTAAAATTAATTATTGAAAGTCAGTAGTGCCAAATTATTATTTTAATTGAAAAATAATTTATTTAAAAATACTATTTAAAAAAATAAAATTTTAGTTGATTTTTTTCTCGGCTTCTAATAGATCTATAAACTATATATTCTTTTTTCTTTTGACCACTTTTTGTCTTTTAACTTAAATAAGTAATGTTAAGAAATTTTCTTGAATTTGTGACACAACATGAAAGCATCTTTTGTTATTAGTTTTTAAGAAAATAAAATGTACACATCATTATATGTAAAAACTAATCAAAATATATTTTAGAAATATATATAAATACACAACTAAAAGAAAAGATAAAAAAATTAAATAAACTTAGTTTGTTCTTTTTCATTATCATATTAAGTATAATATTGCATATGAGTTTGACACCTATTTTGATATATAATAAATAACTTTCTCTTTTTATTTTTGAGGAAGAACCTATATTTGTATGAATGCATTTAGGAAATATCATTCTTTTTTCTCATCAATTAAACATGTGTTGTAAGACTTAATCTATTTTTATTCATTATCATATTAAATTTACTATTACAAATTGAACACATATTTTAATATATATAAAAAAAAAATTCTTATTTTTGAGGGAGAGCACAGCGCATGCATAATAAATATCTAAACAAATATATTTATGAAGTATCATTTTTATCTCATCATTTGATTTCTTTAATTAATATCTATTTAGTTATTATTTTCTATAAGTCTAATCATAATAAATTTAATTTAGTCATAGTTTACTAGACAACCATATGTATTGAATGTGATAGCAATAGTTTTGTTAGATGATGATACAATTTAATTGCTTAATTTTAATTTAATTTCTATTTTCTATAACAGAAAGAAAATTTCAATATACCTAATTACATTTGCTAAGTAGAAATTTTTTATTTAACTAATTTTAATATAATTATTATTTTCTATATTTTTAATTATAAATACACTTAATTTAGAATAAATTTAATAAATACAATGTATATACATTTGTCAAGTGGAAAATTTTAATTAATTATAGTTTTTATTTTCTATGAGTCTAATTAAAAATAAACTTAATTTGGTAGTAATTACCATTAAACAGTGTGTATTAAACATGATAGTTTCAACATATGTAATTTACTAAGTAGAAAATTTATTTAATTGATTTTAATATAATTATTATATTGTATAATTCTAATTAAAAATATATTTAATTTGTAACAAATGTATAAATATAATGATATGCATTTGATGTATTTTCATCACTTAAGATGAAATACTTGATTTAATTAATTGCAGTTATTATTTCTATGAGTATAAATACAATGTATATACATTGTGTATAAACTTAATTTGATTGTAATTACTATTAAACCATTTGTATTAAATATGATAATATTATTATAGAGGGATATTTTTGTCCTCACATAAAAGAGACGAAATAAATATACCCATTCATACTTTTATAGGTAGTATAGATAGATATGCCAAGTGTATTAAATGTTATCTAATAAAAATAATTAATTAAAAATCAGCTACATTTGACATATATTTGTCCAGTTGGACTAGGAGATGAAATATAAAATGAAATGGAGGATCCAAATTGTGCATGAAATATCTAATTGCTCGTTAGCTACAATAAATGATTAAATTTTGTTTAACTAGTGCTCGACTGTAATTGTACTAAATTTCTATTTATTTGAGCTCATGCAACTAATACAAAAAATGATGTAGCGGTAAAATTTGGGAGGAAAGAAAAAGAAAAGAAAAATAAGCTATTGCATGAATAACTTGAATAAAAGAAAGCTTGTACACGAAAAGCTTTAAAATAAAGAAAAATCTTCCTCGTAGAGAGAAAATCGAAGAATTCTATTGCTCAAGTTATTTTTGACAAGTTACATATGTGAGCCTATTTATAGGCCTATCAAAGAATCCTAATTCTATAACTGATAGGAGTATGACTATTTCATACTTATCTGTAAAACTTCTAACTCCCTAAAAGATAATGTAAAATAACATGTAATTATCTAAAAGATAATGTAAAATAATATCTAACTCCTAAAAGATAATAAAAATTTAAAATCTGATATTTATCTGGAGAGAAAATAATCTAAAAGATAAAACTTATATCTAAATGATAAGAATGAATTATTTTTCATATGTGAAATATCTTCCAAAAGATAATTCCAACCAAGATTCTCTCTATCTCCCATATCATTCTCCCTCTCTTAAGAAAATAACTTGTCCTCAAGTTATCAACGTATTTTGGATACAAAAGCTTATTGGATGGCTGACAAGGATAAAAATTATTGGCTTTAACATATTATTTGGCAAACCACCACAACGTTGCTCATTGATTTTCTTCAAGATGTGACAAGGCACACATTTCTTTGGTTGCTACTTTTTGTAAGTATCAACTAAAAATATATTTTTCCTCAAGAAAACCATAGCTTCATCGCCTTCTTCGAAAGTTAGGAAGCCTCCATGTTTATTGACAACTACTTTATACTTGATACTACATTCTTCAAGTTTTTGCTTGACCTTTGATTGAACATCTGACAATGGTGGGAATTTTGTTGGCATCTCCTTATGTATAATATCATTCTCTTCAAATAACAAGCGTATGGCTTCAGAAAATTGTTTCTGAAGTGAATCCTTTATAGCAATCAAGACTCAATTTACTACTAAGGTATGAACTAGTTGGGTCTTTCTACATGTAGCCTCAAACTCCTTCTCTGAATAAGTTAGTGTTAGGAAAGATTTACCTTTGACTTTTTTCAGCCTTAGACGATCTTATTCAGTTGCAACAAGGTCATCTTCACTCAATTTATCTCTAATTTGTATATTTTCTCCCATCCAAAATGATATGCATTCTTGTTAAACTGCCAAAGTTTACCAAATAGTAACTGACAAGCATCCATATCTACCATGTCATAATGCACTTCATCTCTATATTTCCCAACTAATTTTTTTTTTTTTGCAACATTCTATCACTTGGATGTTTTCCATGGCCTTGATCCACCCAATGCAGTAAGGATTTGGATGCTTCTCCATTGATTGTTCCAGCTTTTCAACAATACTTTTTCCAATAATATTCTCTTGACTACCACTATCAATAATTAGTTACAAATACTACCACTATCAATAAATAGTGCACCCTATTCGTAAAGCCTAGTGGCGTTTAGTTATATCTCATTTCTTCGGTGCTAATTTCATCTTTCGAACCACAAAAGTTTGGCCATCCTCTAGATCTTCTCCATCGTCATTACCATTGGGACTACATAGCACTTCATCTCCATCTTCTAACTCTTCTTCAAATTCACCATGCTCTACGATGTTGATACCTTTCCTTTTTGGACAATATTAGAGTGGTGTCCAGGTTGATTATAGAAGTATTACTTTCCAAATCGGCTTGGCATATAGGTACTTCTGCGTCTATGTTTGAGTTTCGATCACCTCCATAGAATTTCTACATGTTGCTTTATCATACATCATTTTCTGAAATTGTCTTTGTAAGTTGTAAGTTGATTTATTTTGTTTGATGCTTTCCGATGCTGGTTAAAGTTGATTTCTCCTAAAATATTCCATCTGCTTGTCTTGCATCATCATCTTAGCTTTTAGCACCATGTTTCATACTTCAGAGACATTTGCTAACATCTGAACCCTAATCTTGTCTTGAATTGCAAGCTTCAAGCTATGAGGTATCTCGTCACTTGTTGGTTGTCCGACTCCATTAAGTTGTTCCACTCAACAAGCCATAAGAATTAAATGGTGTATTCATGCACTGATCTATCTCCTTGGTGATACCGTTGATATTGCAAGAATAGGTACTGCTCATAATATGAGGGGTAAAAAGTGAGCCTTCAGTAATTGCTTCATTCGGTACCACGTTCTAATTCATTCTTTACCTTCACACCTCCTTGTGTCTTGTAGATGTTCCCACCAAGCAGAGGCAACTCCCTTTAGCCTATAGACTACTAATTTGACTCTACGTTCCTCAGGAATCTTCAAATAGTCAAAAAATCAATCTACTTTTGCAAACCAATCCATAAATTCTTCAATATTTAAATTGCTATTAAAGTATGGGAGATCTATCTTTAGGCAAAAATCTTCATATCTAATAGGGCGATGGATCCGATCTTGCTGATTTCCTCATCCCATATTAAATATATTGATATCTTCATCTTCTTCCTCTTTCGAATCATCTATATTGACATATTAATAACATTGAATGATCACGACTAACCAGTCATGGTACTTAGGCAAATTCCCCAGCTTCACTCCTTGGCCTTTGCCGCCTGTCTGAGTTGAGAGCATCCAAATGCATATTTATCTTCTCCAATTTACGATCTAGGGATTCTCTCAATGCACGAATCTCCTCCTGGAGAGTTAAGGAAGTTTGGTCTCCACCAAGCATGTGGTTGTTTCGCAAACCACCAGTTACTCCTGCATTAGCCATCAGAAAAGGCCAAACCTGCTCCAATGCCACACTAATGCAGCAGGTAAAATTTGGGAAGAGAGAAAAAGAAAAGAAAAACAAGTTTTTGCACAAATAACTTGAATAAAAGAAAGCCTATACACAACAAGCTTTAAGACAAAGAAAAATCTTCCTTGTAAAGAGAAAATCAAACAATTATATTGCTCGAGTTGTGTTTGACAAGTTACATATGTGAGCCTATTTATAGGCCTCTCAAATAATCCAAATTCTATAGCTGATAGGAATATGACTAGTTCATACTTATCTATAAAACTTCTAACTCCCTAAGAGATAATGTAAAATAACATGTAATTATCTAAAAGATAATGTAAAATAATATTTAACTCCTAAAAAATAATAAAAAATCTAAAATCTAATGTTTATCTGGAAAAAAAAAATCTAAAAGATAAAACTTAGTATCTAAATGACAAGAATGAAAAGTTTTCCATATGTAGAATATCTTCCATAAGATAGCTCCAACCAAGATTTTCTTTATCTCCCGTATCAAAAAAAACCAAAAAGTTGCTTCTGCACAAAGTCAAGATGAATGTAGCGTATGCATCTTTAGTTTGAAACAATCCATTGGAAAGGCTAAATATATTACCCAATTTAAAATTTTCAATTGTTACATTATTAGTTGACTTCCTTTTTATGTGAAAATTTAAGAATAATTATTCCTTGTGAGTGTATTATGTGTTGGATATTATGTGATTTGAGTTAAACTCATAGTAATATAATTGTGTAATCATCATAGACATAATTCTGTAAAAATATAATGCATAAATTAATCTATCAAACAACGTAAAATATAGAAAATTAAGTTGGATCAATAAATAGTCATGACACTTGCTGTTGTCCTAAAGTCATGATTAGCTCCCTATATGCAGGTACTTGTGTTTAATCATGACTTCAGAATAAAACTCCATTAGCTCACAGTGATGTCCCATCCTATGTACACAACCATGAAGAGACTAGGAACCAGTCTATAATTACGTTGCCAAAAAACAAAGTCATGTGAGAGTGTATAAAATAAAATTCTCTAAACTCAAAAACTCTATGTGCCCAAAAATGGATTATGGCCACTTTATATCAGAGTAAAAGGTTTGACCAATAGAAAAGATTAATAGGCCACTAAAACATCATAAAAACACCATAAACTCAATTAATTATAATTAGGCCAATTAATGATGAAACAAAAATGATCAAATAATTATAAAATTCTTAATGGGACCTTAAATATAAAATGAACAAAACAAATTGGTACATTAGATGTGGAATTAAAAGCACATAACAAAATGATACTTATTAAAAATAAAATAAATTTAAGAAATTTTAAAGCTTATTCTTAACATATTATGTACATTTTTCTGTGTCTCAACTTCTCATTTTGCACCTTGATTAGCTAGACAATATTGAATTTTCTTTAGTTCATTGATTAACTCATCATGCAAAATTTCAACGGATTCTTCGACTTCCAATGTGCCAATGAAATATTTAAACAAAACATGATTTGCTCAAAGTCAGGCCACTGAAGAGAAAAATAGAAACTTTATGAAAAATACTAAAAATGTCAAGTTATTCACCAATTATTTCATCCAAGCATTAAAAAGTCATTTCTAGAATCTTGTACAAGTAGTAAGACTGGGATCTAAAAACTTTACACTTGAAAGTCCTACTTTTGCGCCAATTTTTATATGTTGGAACAAGCAGCAGAAGTAATTTAAGTACGAGATTTAATTTATCAAGAATCTACAAATCACACCCACAAAGTTTATGACAAAAGTAATACTCGACAAATAGAAAAACAAAGCAGACACAGATTTATGTGGTTCGGCAAATTCCGCCTACCTCTATAGGAGTTTTCTTTCTTCCATTAAGAGAGAACTTTATCAATACAAGCCATGAATTTGACATACCCAAACCTAAGACAAAGACCCTTTGTACAACCACTCTCATAACTACCAAAGAAATACTCACTCCACCCCTTTGTTTTAGCCATGCTCGTAACTCAAAATAACTATCCTATGAGTTCCACGAGTGTTCTTCTTCGAGTAATCAAATAAATACCTCTATTTATAAGAGTAAACTACTTGACTACTTCTTCTAGAACTAGGAAGCCTAATACAAAAAGAAATCCTAATTCTACTCAAATTTGATCTCTAGATAACCGAGTCAAATCCCAACAATCTCTACAATGACTAGGTTTCTCATCTGAGCAATTATTCATGACTTCATTACAAACCAAATTCCATTGGCCTTCAAACATACCACTGCATATGCCGAATTAGTAAGGTCTTAGCACTAACTAACTCATCTTGACCAATGCACTTGTGCAGCCTAATGTGTGATTTTCAAGACTCCACCTCCAATGAGTATTCACAACACTTGGAATCCAACTCATTTAAGAAAATTAGATTTTTTCATATCTTTAGGACATAGGTCATACTACCCAAAGTACGAACAGCTCCAACAACTATTTTGATTTTTGCCACTCTAATACACATGACTCTCCAAGTAAAATCATCACACAAAGACAAACTTGTCTTCTTTAATTGAAGTGAATCAAAATAATCCTTCATGGAGCAAACATACATTACGCATCTAGAATCTAAAATCCAACCATCTCCACAACATTATTGATAATGTTGTTCGCAATATAAATTTAAATCTTCCCACTGTGAATCCTTCATATCTGTCAACTTCCTCTCATTTTTCTTCAATGCCACTGCTAGCCTTATTGAATTAGGAGATCCTCCACCCTTCATTGCCAAAGAGTGAAATTCATTTTGCCATCAAACTTTTGAACTGTGAAGTAATTTGCCAATGACATTGTCCATCCCCAAAAAATTAAATCTCAACTTGTAGCCCGAACCAAAGCTTCAATACCCATTTGTTGGAGTAAGCAGTGGAAGCAATTTAAGCATGATTTAATTTATCAAGAATCCACAAATCATACCCACAAAGTTTATGATAAAAGTAATACCTAACAGATAGAAAAATAAAACCAACATAGATTTATGTGGTTCGGCAACTTCTACCTACCTCCATGGTAGTTTTCTTTCTTCCACTATGAGAATTTTACCAATACAAGTCAATTCTTAAGTTTGACATACCTAAACGCAAGACAAAAACCTCTTATACAACCACTCTTATAACTACCAAAGAAAATACTCACTTCCCTTTGTATTGGCCTTACTCATAACTCAAAATAACTATCCCATGAGTTCCACGAGTGTTCTATAAAGTAATCAAATAAATACTCCTATTTATACAAGCAAACTATTTGATTACTTATTCTAGAATTAGAAAACCTAATATAAAAAGAAATCGTAATTTTAGTCATACTTGGTCTCTAAATAACCAAGTCAAATTTAAACACTATCTTTAACATCATCTTTTCCTTTTTATGTATACATTGATATTGATTGTAATTATTAATTAGCCGTCAATATCAGTAATTGAGTTATCAAACATTTCTCTAAAAGAAAAAAGAAAAAAGAGAACACATTTCTCTCAAAAATAGTAAAAAAAAGGAATAGAAAACATCTTTCTATAAAACACACAAGCGAGATAGAATGTAATTAGCGTTTCAATTTGTGCCACACGCACAATTGTCTATAATGATGTTTTTCATCGGACAAAATTCAAAATTAAATAATTTATATTAACATTTCTAGGAAATTTATATTTTAAAATACTTTATGCATAAAACTTAGAGTTTTATTCAAAGGCCAAAAGTTTTGACAGGTCATACTTTGGCTGCATAAAATTTGAAAAAGCCTAATTCACCCCCCCTTCCCCTCTTAGGCATATAACCACTTTCAGGTCCGATCTAAAAATAAAATCCAAAATTCTTCTATATTTTTAAAGTTGATTTATGCGATATCGTTTGTTCATAGGAGAATAAATGGAAAAATACATCAATTAAGGTTTTCAACAATGAGAAATGTTACAATTACACTCCTATTACAATTCATACGGTTGGACTTCTAAGATCATCTCAAATTTCCTTTCTTCCCCTCTCTTGAAAAATCATAGAGTTTGCCTACAAGAAGTTCTCCAGAGTCGAGACATACAATACAACGCCTTCTAAGTTCATCTCAATTTTCCTCTCTTGAAAAATCATAGAATTTGCGTACAAGAAGTTCTCCAAATGTTGGGGGGGAGCAGCAGCAAGAGGGTCAAATTTCCTTTGTTGTTTGCTAGCCTCCGATTTCTTCCATGACTACAAATCAATATTCATTGAGGACTCTTGTTTAAGTTAAATCAATTTGATGCACCTATTCTTCGCAAGACACATAAATTTACTCTTGTTATATATTAGACCTACATGCACTTCCAGGCAGATGGCGACTTGCATGACAGGGGTAGATAAACTTACATAACAACTATTAGGTGTGCGCATAGCTGGATTTGAAGTAGAAATTTCTGAAGTTTACATAATTCACACATCGTTCTTCTAACATTTTAAATTTTTTCATTCTACACCTGTCATGCTGCAAATTCGAATTATAATACGACAATGCCCATAAGCTCAAATACTTAAAAATACTAAGCCACCAAATAAAAAGTGAGCTATACTAAAATCTCAAATTATTATTAGGGTTAATTATGGGGACCTCCCATAAGGTTTGGGTTAAATACAGAGACTACTTTTAAGGTTTGCGAAATTACAAATACCTTCCATGTGGTTTGTCTCCATCTAACAAGTATACTCAGTCGTTAGTCAAACTAATGATTTTTGCTGATGTCAGCGTTGATATTTTTTGAAAATCCAATTTTGCCCTTAATTTGACCGGACTTGACCATTGATCATGTGACTGGACCAAAATATTCTTATGTGTGGATCTACTTGTAATATCAAAAGCACTAAAGGGGGTTTATTGTAAGAAATTAAACTAATTGGTTAATATAACGATTGAAAATTAACTAAGTAAAATAATTAATTTAAAATAATTAATTATTATTATATTAACTAAAATTAATAAATATCAACCTTTATTTTTTTAACTTTAATATAATTTTTTATTACTTAAATTTTTATTGTAAACTTTGAAGTTACATATAACACCCTCATATGAATGAATTGTTACATAGACCCCTCTTGAACAATCCTACATTACATTAACCCTCTCTTGGCAATTTAATAACTTGCAATATGGTCCATTTGAACAGGAAAAAACATAACAATTTAATAAACTATTTCACATTTAATCAATCAATCAGATATTCAAATGTCACAAACTATACAAATTTGCTTCACATAATAAAGCCTATATAATTCTAAAGGGCTGTGCAAAAAGATCAAGTGACTGCACAAAACATCAAGCAAAAGTTATGTACTTGGTTCATGAATCTCGAGTTTAAAATGACAAAAAATAATGATAATAAAGCATTAATCAGTGTCCTCCAACAGAATCATTGAATCCTCCTACAACTTCATTAGCTCCTCTAGTACATGCATTATCACCTCCTCCAACTGCACCATCTATACAGTCCCCGCCTCCACGACACTTGCCACAGTTGATTCCACAATTCTATCAAAAGCAGCATAAAATCCATCATTAAAGTTAATATTGTCATCAGCAAGTCCTCTAACAGTTGGGGCAACCACAAAGCTCTCTTCAGCAGCAACATGGCCCTCTCCAACAACAGCAGAACCATCTCCAATAGTTGCGTTTCTAGAAACAGCAGTAGGTCCATCTCTAACTGGTGGATTTCCAGAAATAGCATGAGGTCCATCTCTAGCTGATGCATTTCCAAAAACAACATGAGGTCCATCAAGGGCAACAACAGAGCTTTGTAGACAAGGAATAGCAAAACTTCTAGCTCCAGCTCCTAACTTACGCTTCTTCTTCCTTATACTAAACATTTGAGCCAGAGGAATGTCTTCCTGAAATAGGGAAAAAAAACGAATCAAATAATTAAGTACAATAATAATTAAATAATGAACAAGACCAAAGACCCTTGTGAACAAGTACAACATGGCCTCTTGTACATAGTAAGCTCTTACAGCTATCCGAAAGTACTTTCTCAACAAAACTCCAGAAAAGGAAAGTCTAAAATTAGAGTAAATATGCCTTACACACTTTCTATTGATTGAGTGTGGCACCAATTCATTGATTGTCTCCACAAGACCCTAAATTATAATAGATACCAATGTACAATATCAAAAAACCAACTAAGAAACCCTATAAATAACACCCTCAATTAATATTAAAACTTATAAGTAGCACCCTTGCAAAATTTGCAACAATACAAATACAGCCTTTGCAACTTAAATTCAATACAATTGACATCTTAATCAGATTCCAGTACAAATTATATGGAACAGAACAGAAGGTTTACAAAATAGTCCAAAAAATACAAAATCATAGCATTAAAGGTAGGGTTTCTGCATAAACAATTTCAAAAACTTTTAAAAGCAACAAAAATTGATACAATAATCCAAAGATAGGGTTTTTATTTGGATGGAAACGATAAAAAAATTATGATTTTTTTTTTTCAAAAGACATCAAATCTGCAAAATAAAACTACACATTCATCAATAAACATTCCAACACATAATATCATGTCAAAAAACACAAAAATCACTTTTTAAGAAATAAAAATACGTCACCTGCCACTTTCAAATCACAAATATTAACACCCGACACAAAATATAACTAAAACTAACTTGATCTATCATGAAAATAAGGAAAAAAAGTTGTGAAAAAACTTGCACATACCTTTAGAAGCCATTTTCGCTTGAAAAGGTGAAATGTCGCCAAAACTTCACAATCGAATCAATTGGTGTGTACAATCAAGAAGATTTCGCAATTTTTCTAATCATTTTTCTCACTAGAAAATGACCACGAACCACCAGTGAAAAAAAAACTACCCCTTTACGTTCTTCATACAAAGAGGGGCGAAAATGACTTTTTATTTTTTTAGTTTTTTCTGAATACGTAAGAGTATAATGACCATTTCACACCTTCCGTCACATTTTTAAACGATTGTTAACGCCATGAGAGGTATTTGTAATTTCGCAAACCTCAGGGGTAGTTTCTGTATTTAGCCTAACCCTGGTCCCTGTAATTGACCCTTCAAAATTGTCAAGATAGAAAATAATTCAAATACTTGATCTTAAAATCAAACCTAACTATTAAAAATCTCAAAAAGATCTCCTCAACAATAAACTAGGATCTAAAACAAATGAACAAAAAGTGAAGTAAAAAGAATATTAAAAGGAAAAAGTAGATTTCTCATCAGCATCCCCAAAATTGCTCATCTTCCTCGTCTTAAACTAAGTTCTCTGCAAAAGTATTAATAAAATAAAGTATGAGCGACACTTCACCCAATAAATAAATCTCTTGTCCCTCTATTAGATTTGAGCATGTATAAATAACATGTTGGAATGAAAATTTAAAAGAAAAAAGAAATTAAATTTCTTTCATTTTTACCAAAATAATGATTAAATAAGCAATTAGAAAATCTCATTACCAGAATAAATTCAGAAACATGCTATCAAAATAATTCATGAAAAAAATGCACAATTTATCATAAATTTTCAATTATCTTAATTAACCATGCTCGTGAATTTTTGGAATTTTAACTTGACCAAGGTTATAACTATAACCTCGTTAAGTAGGTTCGAATACTACTGTTATTACCCGTAGAAGGGCCTTAATTATAACCCCTTTAAATGAGTTCAAACTCTACTATTATTACCCATAGAAGTGTCTTAACTACAATCCCGTTAAGTAGGTTCACAAATCTTTTGCTAATGTGACCCTATAACATGGTTGTCACTTGTTCCTATTGACAGTTTCCAAATTATTTAGAGCATACTTTTTCTAATTACTTTATTTTAACAGAAAATATACAAATTATTGAATCACATACAAGATTCAAAAAAATCTAACTTTGACATACTCAAATCCAAATTTATATACGTAAAATCATTTGAACAATTAACATATTTGCAAACAAAACATTTTTTTAACAGTTAAACGTGGAGAAGTTAAAAGTCAATTCTGTAGTATGCAGATTCCTCTTTTTCTTATATAAAAATCATTCACAAAAAAGAATATTTTTCAAAACAATACTTCTTCGCTTTTTAAAAAAAAATTCATTTACTCACAGATCCTAAAATTCAAGGAACTCTCATATCCAAATCTATCAATTTAAGTGCTTTCTACCGAATCTAAGACAAAAGAGTAGTATACGTTAGAACCAGATCAATGGGACTACTTCATAGTATATTACTGACCTATGAATTTCTAAAGTATAAGAAGGCAGTTTCCCACCTGATGTGGGAGATTTCCTCAAAAGATGGACGTGCCCTCATTTCATCCAACGAGTAAGGATCCACGTCTTTTTAAAAGGGTCAACCCATTTACCCGACCCACACCCATATGGGGATATCATCTTAGCCCTCCATTTTATGACACGTGTAAGCTTAGGGAGGTATCCACGTCGGACATAGTAGTGCATACAGTGCATAAGGGATCACTATAAATACCCTCATTTATTAGCTAAGGGGGCATCTAGAAGGCCATCGGATACCAACCTTCATCACTCATATCCCTACCACACAACCTAAAGAAACCTAAACCAAGACACCTGGTTTAGCCAAAATATCACTCACCGAGCCCCTGTCTCTGGTCAGTTCTCTGATCATTGATAAATATACTGTGTGTCATTTCCTACGACATCAGTAGGAGCCATCTGTGGGAAATCGGATCAAGTGTTTGGAACTTTGGCTTAGCAAGGTTATGGCAACGACTCCGAGTAAGAATGTGGGAACACCATAAATTTGAACCATTTCACTCTCATTACAACAAGCCCCCCCCCCCGGTGCCTACTTCTGAGCCGGTGGTGGGGATTACACGATCAGAGTTGCAAGCCCTGGTGGAAACTGTAACAAACAGGGTTATTGATGGCAGATTAGCAAACACACCCCTAACGCCTTCTTTCCCAAGGCAATTATTTCACGAGGAGCCTTCCGAGCGATTAAGGGAGACAGAGGTGGTCAGAAGTGAATAAGAATCCGGGGAAGAGTAGAGTTATTAGAAACGCAGAGAGGAGAAAGCGACAAGTACATTGAGAAACAGAGGTGAAAGGTCGTCCGAGCGATACTTCAAGGAACAGACCCGCACCGAAGTACAGGAGATCAGTGATCAAGTGGAGTGGTTGAGTAGAAAATTGGTGGAAATGAAGAAAAAAGAACAGCAGGGATCCACTCTGCAAAAGAGAGGCTCTCCCTTTAGTGTAGAGATCTTATCAGAAAAAGTGCCAGTCGAATTCAAGATACCTGACTTACCGAGGTATGATGGAAATTCAAACCCCCAAGAACATTTAATGGCATTTGAGCACGTAATGCAGCTGTATGGCTTGTCCGATGCCATCAATTGCAGGGTGTTTATCACCACCCTGTTTGGATGGGCACATGAGTGGTTTACCTCACTATTAGTTGGGACCATGGTCACCTACGACCAATTGTGTTGAAAATTTCTGTATCATTTCGCCAGCAAGAAAAAATCCAAGAAGCCAGCTACATACCTGTTTACTATAAGGTAGAGGGAGGATGAGGCTCTCCGTTCTTTTATGAGCCGCTTTAACAATGAAGCATTGGAGGTGCCTGACCTTAACGTGGACATGATGGTTAGCGTTTTAATTCATGGTCTCAAGAAAGGTCCGTTGGTGTCAGCATTGGCCAGAGAGCCACCCCCGGATGTAGAGACCCTCATGGAAGCGGCAGAAAAATATGTGCATGAAGAGGAAATGAACGTTATGAAGGACGAGGAATGGTCGAAAAATATAATGGGAGTGCGGTCACAAAAGAAGGAGGAGACGGGAAAACCTCGGTCTGAGAAAGATCGCAGGAGGTTTCCACCTCGACCAAAATTCGATCATTATACCCCCTTGCGAACCACAAGGGCACAAGCCATGTTCGCTACCGCTTCATTGGATGTTATAAGGTGGCCAGCAAAACAGAGGGATACGCCTAATAAGAGAAATTCTAAGCAATATTGTGCGTTCCATCATGATAAGGGGCATGATACAGAAGATTGCATCACTCAAGGGATGAGATTGAAAGGTTAATCCGGCAGGGGTATTTGAAAGAGTTTGTACAACATTTGCGTGGGGACTCTAAGAAGAGGTCCCATGGGGAAAAACATCATAGAGGTCACTCTAGGAGTCGGTCTCGAAGCCCTAGAAGAAAATATTATAGACCTGGAAAACGTTAAGACGTTGAAAGGGGTCAGGCTCTGCGTAATGATGATAACCTCCCAAAAAAAGGCATCATAAATATGATTGCATGAGGGCCTACTTGTGGAGACTCCAGAAATGCTAGGAAGAAATATGCTCGCGTTGATCGGAGAAATCCATACGTTTTCACCCTGGAAAAGGATGTAGAGCCTATTACTTTCGACCATAATGACCTTGAAGGACTAGTACAACCTCATGATGACCCCATGGTAATAACTGTGGATATAGCAAATTTATCAGTGCAGAAAGTGCTAGTAGATAATGGTAGCTCGGTGGATATAATATTCATGAGCACGCTAAAAAAAATGGACTTAGATGTCACCACCGTTTGACCTATCAGCACGCCGTTGGTTGGTTTTGGCAGATCTGAGGTTGTACCGTTGGGAACCGTCGACCTCCCTATGTCTTTGGGAGTGGAGCTTAGAAGGAAAATTGTGATGCTGAAATACCTAGTGGTGGATTGTCCGTTCGCTTACAATGTGGCATTAGGTCGACCAAGCCTCAACCTTTTTTAGGCGGTCGTGTCTATCTACAATCTAAAAAAAAATTCCCCACCAAGGCTGAGATAGGAGAGGTACGGTGTGATCAGAGGGCAGCGCGGGTATGTTATAATGTGTCTAACAAAGACAAGATAAGATGAGAAAAAAGTAATACAAGTAGAGGCTGGCGGACAATTAGAGCTCCCTATATGTGTCGATCAAGAGGATAGCAAAACAAGAAGGATAGAGCCGTCAGATTATAAACAAATTGAGCTACGACTGGGAGACACGAGTAAGACCACCAAAATAGAGACCCATATGAGCCCTCAGTCAGAGATGTTGATGGTGGATTTCCTCAGGGAAAATATGGATGTCTTTGCATGGGGACCTGCATATTTTAAGGGAATAGACCCCGCGGTCATAGTCCGCAATCTGAATGTTGACCTAAATGCTCGACCAGTCCGACAAAAGAAGCGTAGCTTTGGAGCTGAGAGAAATAGAGTTATTGAAGAGGAGGTCAGGAAGCTGTTGGAGGCAGGCTTCATAGTAGAAATGCAGTTCACAAAATGGTTGTCTAACGTGGTGGTGGTCCCGAAGACTAAAGGGAGATGGAGAATGTGCACTGATTACACCCATCTAAACAAGGCATGTCCTAAGGATTCCTACCCTTTGCCCAGGATAGATGCGTTGGTCGATTCAACCACTGGTTGTGCTCTTCTAAGCATGATGGATGCTTATCAGGGATATCACCAAATACACATGGCCTCGGAGGACGTAGACAAAACTGCATTTGTGGTGGAAAACGAAGTCTATTGTTATAGGGTTATACCCTTTGGGCTGAAAAACGCTGGTGCGACATATCAAAGATTGGTTAACAAGATGTTTAAGGACCAGATAGGTCAGACCATGGAGGTGTACGTGGATGATATGTTGGTTAAGAGTGTGAAAGAAGAGGAACACATAGAACACTTGAGGGAAGCATTCAATATCATGCGCCGATATGGTTTAAAATTGAATCCTGCCAAATGCATATTTGGGGTCCGAGGAGGAAAATTTCTGGGATACATGGTCTCTGAGCGGGGAATAGAGGCCAACCCAAAAAAGATTAGGGCGATACTGCAAATGCCATCTCCTAATAGGGCTGGAAAGGTCCAACAGCTAACAGGCCGAATAGTTTCTCTAGTAAGATTCATAGCACGAATGGCGGAAAAAAGCTTACCTTTCTTCAAAACGCTAGGAAACCTCAGAGATTTCATTTGGACAGTAGAATGCGAGCGAGCATTCCGAGATCTAAAAAAGTATCTCAGCTCGTCGCCCCTCTTAGAGAAACCTAAGGCCAGCGAAACCTTGTATTTGTACATATCGGTAACGGATGAGGTCGTGAGCTCGGTAATAGCAAAGGCTGTAGGAAAGCACCATAAGCCCGTGTACTATATCAGCAATATCTTGTAGGGAGCGAAGAAGAGATATAGTGAGATTGAGAGATTCTCGTTGGCACTGATTACAACGGCAAGAAATTTGAGACCCTACTTTCAGGCTCACCACATAGTGGTCTTAACTAACCAGCCTTTGAGAGAGATACTGCAAAAGCCTGACTTATCGGGGAGACTGGTAAAGTGGGCTGTGGAGTTAAGTGAATTTTCGGTGGAGTTTCAGAGCAGGATAGCCAGGAAGGCACAAGTATTAGCTGATTTTTTGGCAGAAATGGGAAAAGAGAAGTCAGAACCACCTATGGAGATAAACGCTTTTGAAATTAGCTGATGGTTAGTACATGTCGATGGGTCGTCTATGGCCCGTAGAAGCGGAGCCGGAATCTGGTTCAGAAATTTGCTGGGTGAGGAGTTGGATTTTGCTCTGAAGCTTCAGTTCCAAGTAACTAATAACGAAGCAGAATATGAGGCCGCCATAGCAGCACTTACCATGGCAAAGGAGTTGCAAGTTAAGGACCTTATTGTGTACACTAACTCACAACTGATCGCCAATCAATTCAATGGCGTATATGAGGCCAAAGAAGAGACAATGAGAAAATACTTGGAGAAAGTAAAAGCCTTGGCAAGGCAGATGGAGAGGTTCCAGATGGTACAGATACCTAGAGCCGAAAATGAAAGGGTGGATTCTTTGTCCAAGTTTGCCAACATGATCAGTGAGCTTAGAACAAAGAGTATAAGGGTGGACGAACTCCCAGGAGTACTGTGGGCATATAGAACGACCCCAAGAGTCTCAATGGGAGAAATGCCATTCCAACTAGTCTACAGGGCGGAAGTAGTCTATAGGGCAGAAGCAGTAATCCCAGCGGAAATTGGATTAGAAACCTTTAGAGTACAGGAGTTTGACCAGCAAGACAATGCTGAGGAGTGAAATTTCGACCTGGATATCATTGAGGAAACAAGAGATGCCGTAGCACGATGAATCCTTTTGCAAAAGAGATAGATGGCAAAAAACTATAATAAGAAGGTGAAAGCTAGAAGTCTAGAGGTTGGAGATTTGGTGCTGAAAAAGGTCGAGGTGTCCAGACATGTTGGAAAATTAGATCCCAACTGGGAAGGACCTTTTAAAGTCGTGAAGCTGGCAAAAAATGGTGCTTACCGGTTGCAAACTTTGGATGGGAAAGATCTCCTGCGACCATAGGGAATTTAAAATCTGAAGAAATTTTACACCTGAAGCATGTTGCCTTTAAATTTGATGTTTATTTTGATACTTCATTGTACTAATCTACTTCTTTTTGGTTCATATATGTCACCATATTATATCTATTCTAGATTGTTCATTAGTGCAGGCTTGCGGGGGAGTGCATATATCGCATTTGCAAAGCAAAAATAGGTCGACAGGTCGACAACCATAGCAAATGGGTCGACAGGTCGTCAGCCTAAAAAAGGTTAATATCGTTTCCAATTAAACATAAATCAAGCCCAAGGGGCTGAGCCCACAGGTCGACAACCAGAGCAAATGGGTCGACAGGTCGTCAGCCTGAAAAAGGTTAATATCGTTTCTAATTAAACGTACATCAAGCCCAAGGGGCTGAGCCCACAGGTCGACAGGTCGACAACCAGAGCAAATGGGTCGACAGGTTGTCAGCCTGAAAAAGCTTAATATCATTTCCAATTAAACGTACATCAAGCCCAAGGGGCTGAGCCCACAGGTCGACAACTAGAGCAAATAGGTCGATAGGTCATCAACCTGAAAAAGGTTAATATCATTTCCAATTAAACGTAAATCAAGCCCAAGGGCTGAGCCCACAGGTCGACAAGTCGATAGCCAGAGTAAATGGGTCGACGGGTCATTGGCCTGAAAAAGAAGTAAACTCCATTTTGAATTATACGCAAACTAAGCCCACTGATCGCCAGCCCACTGATCGCTAGGTTGGTAGGTCGTTGGGTCGACAGGTTGGCAGCAAAAAAAAAAGAAGTATTATTTCGCCAAAACCCACAACTTAGTAACAAGGTCTTTAGACTGATAAGATGATAGACTCACGACCTGTTGAGGATGTTGAGCCACATGCACGTATGTGCAGCATAAAAAGCAAAAGAAGCACCGGCCAATATGAAAATCGTGAAGCATAGCGATAAACATATAATAAAAATCACATGTAAAAATCATCAAAGAAACCGAAAGAACCATGTTTATAAGACGGGCACAGATAAGAATCAAAATACAAGTTCCCAAGTTTACGACTAGCTTACAATAAATCTCGCCAATAACCAATGATAGATAAAGTTATATGCAAAACATGTACATCAAAAAAGATAGCCCAGGCGACCAATTTCTATTAAGCGGCTAAAGTCTGGTCGAGACATGTAAAATATGGGAAATAAACAAAATAGCCAACAAAGATAGCCTAAGAACCATGAAGCTGAGATGACGAAGCTGAGGGTCTGGTCATGGGGTCGATGCTCGAGGTCCCACCCCCAGGATTGGCCAACTCTTAAAAGAGGTACTTAAACTCTTCTTTGGAAACGTCAGGGAGGGGAACATCAGAGTAGTCCTCGAGCTCCTCGGTTTTGCTATGGTCAAGCAGGTCCACATCGAAGCCCTCCTTTAGCCCCCCTAACTTCTCAAGTTGAAATTGGCATTTGTAAAAGTTATCGAGGCCTTCGGTACTAGCCTTCTGGGCAACTGCCAAAGCAAAGACCTGGGACTTCATAAAATCACGAACTCTAGTGTGACGAGCCTCACGAAGTTTGTTCTTGAATGATGATGATCGAAGGAACTCATCAAGCCCCTTTTTATGACCCGGTTCGAATTGCTCTTTCTTCTCGGCATCAAGCTTGGAGGATAGAGTAGACATGCTCTGCTGGGAGGTTGCCAGGTCGGATTTCAGCTAGGCAATCTTTTTCTCCAGAATAGAAATCTTTTCGTCTCTCTCTTTCAGCGCCACATCTTTAGTTCTTGAAACCTCCTCAAGTTTTGAGGGAAAAATAGATATCTCAGTCTGAAGCCTCCCCATCTCAACATTTAGGTCGTCAACTTGGGCCTCAGTGACCACACGATGGTCGCAATAGAACGCACATTGCATGGCCAGTGCACGAGCAAATGTTGAGGCTTGAAAAAAAACACATAAGTTCGAATAAGCAATTTAAGCTGAAAGAGAAAGAAGCGAACTTAGGAATAGAAGTACCTGCATTAGGTTGTGAGCCAAGTGGTCCTCAACAAAACAAAAGGGACTGGACATCAGCATAGCTTGATCTTTCTCTTGCACACAGCTACTGAAAAGGTCATACGAACCACCTCCCACGTCATTTGTTAAATTACTAGAAGTGTTAACAATAGGCCGAGGTAGGGAGGCATCGTGGTGTGCAGAGAGGCATAGTACCTCCAACCTCTGCATCAATCTACGTGCCCCCTCTAGAGCCTCGCTATCAACTGGGGGAGCAGAGGGGTCGGTATAAGCCAGGATAGGTCGGCACCTCAGTAACTCGACATCGTTTGATACGGATCACCCGACCACTGGAATGGGTAGAGCGACTGTCCAAACTAATAGGAGAAGTCTCACCTCGGACCTTTTCCTTCCCTTTGGAATAAAGAAGAGCGACGTCATCTCGAGGTAGGGGGGTTGGACCCTCACCCTCAAATAGGTCAATGGTGGGATCGAACAGAAGGGCAGTCTCAGCGGCCAAAGTAGGAACTGACTAGAGAGGAGCAGAGGCAAGAGGAGAAGGTTCAACAGTTCTTGTGTGTTGGGGTGTAGCTCTAGTGGACTGTAAGTGGGTATCATCAGAAGGAGTGATAGGGCCTGAACTATCCTCAATAGCAGGAGCAGAAGAACTTTGTTCTCGCTTGCGCTTCTTGGCAGCAGCAGCCTCTGCCCTCTTCTGCTTCATTAAGTTAGCTGTCATAGCCTTAAGGGCCATCATTTCTGCAAAAGAGAGTAAAGTAAGAATAGAGTTAGAAAAATAAAGAAAGTAAGAAAGCAGCTTAAGAAATCGTTACCAAGTGTCTTTCTAGGTCGAAGCCTAGCAGGAGAGAGGTCGGCAAGCTTAAGAGTCTCTTCGCTAAAGAGTTCATGGAAGTCGAACCAGTTAGCCGCCAGGCATTCTTCAACAAAACCTTCATCCCACAAAGGTTCTTCATCAGAGGAAAAGGCCAATTTGTCGTCTCGCCACTCATGAGGAACGTTCCAAGGACTGTGGGAGGGGGCCTCTACATAGAACCACTTATTGCGCCAAGAACCAGCGGAGCTCGGGAGGTTGGTTAAAAATTTGTAATTTTGACGGGCAATCACATAATAAAAACCTCGATCCCCCGAACGAGTGGAGGGATTAACATGGAAAAGATGCCAAAAGTTCACAAAAGAGGGATCGGTATAAAAATAGCGCATTATCACAATAAAACCCAAAATATTGCGAATAGAGTTGGGGACCAATTGGGTGGGACAAACACCTAAAGTCTTAATTATGTTAGCCAAAGGTTCAGCAATAGGAAATCGTAGACTAGCCTCTAACGCGGGGACATGAAAAGCTAAACAATTAGGTGGGGGTTGATACATTTTCTGCCATTTCCCCGGTTTTATGATCTTATAGCTATCAGGAATAAAAAATTTACTGCGAAGAGATACGAAAACCTGAGGACCTATTTTGCTAGGGGCATTCAAGGGGTCATTAGGGTCATTCGAGTCTACAAAAAATTGAGATGTTAAGGGTCTACTACGGTCGGAGGTCGAAGAGCCTAACATAGAACTTCGACCACTATGACTCGACGAGGGAGAAGATAAATTACCAAACATGGGGCAATAAATTTAATAATTAAACAAATAATAAACAATGACAGTGCGATTAAAAAGGAAAAATAGTAAAAGGCGAAGATAGGCGAAAAAGGTATCAACACCTACTTGCTAAATGTCCCCCGTCGAAATCTCAGGTCGGTGGGTCGTACACTCGAATGGGCAATGGGGATACAGGTCTCCAGACCTCAGACTCGAAAGATAAAGGCTGGGGATACAGGTCGATGGGTAGATGTCTCGAAGAAAGAGTTGTTTTGGTATTGTTAGTTGTCGGGTAATGCTGGTCGTTAAGTAGAAATCTCGACCAGGAGCTTCAGTAGGGAAAGAGGAAAAGTGAAGAAGAGAAATGAGAAGGGGAGGTAATTTATAAAAGTCAAGGTTCTAGAAAGACGCGAACGCATCTAATGGCTCGAAGGAAAAGACTCTTGGAAATCAACAGTCTTGATCAACTTCCCTATTTATGAGCTTCGCTCATAACTAAAGAAGTTGGGGGATAAATGATGTGAGAGATTTCCTCAAAAGATGGATGTGCCCTCACTTCATCCAACGAGTAAGGATCCGCGTCTTTTTAAGAGGGTCAAACTATTTACCCGACCCGCACCCATGCGGGGATATCATCTTAGCCCTCCATTTTATGACACGTGTAAGCTTAGGGAGGTATCCACGTCGAACATAGTAGTGCATACAGTGCACGAGGGATCACTATAAATACCCTCATTTATTAGCTAAGGGGGCATCTAGAAGGCCATCGGATACCAACCTTCATCACTCATATCCCTACCACGCGACCACACAACCACACAACCTAAAGAACCCTAAACCAAGACACCTGGTTTAGCCAAAATATCACTCACTCGAGCCCCTGTCTCTAGTCAGTTCTCTGATCATTGATAAATATATTGTGTGTCATTTCCTGCGACATCACCACCTCTGCATGTTAAGCTTCTATTCTTGGGGTATATTTTTTAAAATGTATATATCTATAGTATATAAAAAGAAAATTCCTTTTATTATACTACACCAAAATATTTTCTATCCAAGATACACCTATGAGATAGAAAATAAATCTATATAAATTTTTAAAATTTTATGCATAACTCGTGTTTAGTCTCTCCACTCATTCTCACTCCCCTAACTCCTTCCCCCTTCTAACTCTTCCTCTCTCCAATATCTACAACTTCTCCCCCCTCCTAATTCTCTCCCTTCTAAATACATAACTCTTTCAGTAAGTTCCAATTGCAAGTAGAGTTTTCCTAAAATTTTCTACCAAAGGTAATTCTACGTGTTTAATTTTACATATTATGAATGAGATTAATGTGTGCATTATGATGTTTTTTAATAAATTATATAATGATAATTGATTTACTTGGATTTTTATTTGATTTGTAGGCATTTGCAAAGTTAAGGCATTTGAAGAAAGGAAAGAAATTATTGGTGGAATTTTCCTTTATAAATTCAATTTACAACATCACTAAAAAAAAAGGGGGGTTTTAGTGATCGAATTTTCGGTCACTAATTAGCGACTGATCAGTGACCGATTAATGACCGATCTAAAAATATTTTTTTTAATAAAATTGTGACCACTTAGTGACCGATTAATGACCACATCAGTGACCCCCTTGCGTCAGTCACTAATTCGGTCACTAAGTTGGTCACTTTAAATTTTCATCGGTTACTAATTTTAGTGACCGGTAATTGGGGTCACTAATTCGGTCATTAAAATATAATATACAAAAATATTAAGTACATAAATATGAATTTCAAAATCATACATTAAACTATTAAATAATGAAATATTGAATTTAAAGTTTTTAAAAATTTTACCATTTAAAGTATAAATTATTATGATTAAGTAAAAGTTTAAAATTTAAATATAAAACAAATATATAAAAACAAAATATTGAAATTAAAGAAAAAGGAACTAATTAAATAGCACAAATTAAACATTAGAAGCCCCCCCACACCCACGGCCAGCCCAGCAAAACATTTCCACAAACCCCCAAACCCTGTTGCCTCTCTCCCGCTGCTGTAGCAAGCCCTCATCGGTAAGATTTTTTTTATTTTTTTTAAAACGATTGGCACACCTCCCATCCCGTCACTGCAGCTACTCGTCAAAGGCAGCAGAAGCTGCTAGCCTCGCGAGAGCCAACAGCTTTGCTGTTGGCCTCACAAAGCTGTTGGCCTCTGGTCTCAACCGAGGCCAACAGCAGCTGGCCTCAGTTGGTGGCTCCCACTTTTTAGTAGGAGCCACCAACATTTTCTATTTTTTTTTTCTGAATTTTTAATTTTTTTTTAATTTTTTTATGATTATATAATATTTTTATTTAATTGTGCAGGTGTAGAGGCTGAATTTTGTATATTTTTGGCATTGAAAAAGGTAATTATTTTATTATGAATTTATAATTATATAAAATGTGTTTTTGAATAACTTATTAGTCAACACTCTAGGTTAAATTGTATGAATTGTGTTTTTTAATTATGTATTGATCAATATTTTTATATGTTGATTTTTTCTTATTGTTCAATTTTTGAAAAACAAAGTGTGGAATTAAGTATATGTTTAAGTTTTTTCCCTGGCAAGAGATATGCTTTTTTTATTTTGTTTATTTGGAATTGTTGTATATATTAATGATTGTTATCTTTACTTGATTTTTAAGGAGAATTGTATGTCTATTGTAGCATGTCTGTTAGTAAAAATATGTATTTTATTGTAGGTTAATTAGTTGCTATGAGAGTCTAATGATATGTCAAGGACATAATTGATAAGTGAAAAGGCTTTGATGTAGCCTATCAATTGTATATTTGGATTTTGGAGTGTATCCATTTGGAATATTAAGAGGATTAGTGTACATTATAGTTAATATTTTTATGTTATTATTTGTTGGCTTTCATTTGATTGTAATGATTTTGTGACCGTCATTGAGAAGCCCCCAGGATTTAGCTTGTAATTTGTTTTTTCTTCAAACACCGGCAAGGAGTTCATATCAGAAGATAATTACTTCATTGAAACTACTCATAGATTGCTATTTTAGTAGTTGAAAATGTATTGTATAACAATTTATAAAACAGTGAAATATGACTTAATTCCTTAACTCTATTAAAGATATTTTTAAAGCCTATTTCATTCTTACACTATAGTGAAAGAAAGAATTAATTAATGTTGATTAAGGAGGACATATAGAAACTTAAAATATAATTGGTGGGCACCTCAGGACAGAAGTGGGTTGTATGAGGTCAAGAGTGTGGTGTGCAATCTTCAAATTTCATGACCATTTAGAATAATTGAATGTATGTACATCTATAATGTATGTAAACTGGAACTAGTTTCTGGAACCAGTCCCAGTTTCTGGATTCCATGGACTGGAACCAGTCCAGAAAATGGTTCCAGTTTCTGGGAACCAGTCCAGAAACTGGTTCCAGTTTCTGGATTCCATGGACTAGAACCAGTCCAGAAAATGGTTCCAGTTTTTGGATTGGAATATTCATTCAAAATCAGTCCAGAAACTTAAACTGGTTCCAGAAACTTAAACTAGTTCCAAAAACTAAACTGGAACCAGTCCAGAAACTGGTTCCAGAAACAAAACTGGTTCCAGTTTCTTGACACTTACAATTATATATAGGTTTTTTAGCTTTGTTATGGGGATAACACTTTCCTCAACATAAATAATCTTTCTAATTCATAATCTTTTCCATTTCTTTCATAAGATTTGTTCTTTTTTACAACTGTTTTCTTTGGTTGATCTTTATACTAATGAAGTTCTTGGTGGTATAGTTATTGATTTGATGCAAATGCCTTTTGTTTGTAGCCGGCACAATTGGCTTTTGTGGCAACCTTGGCACCCCACACAATAGTACATTTGGCTTTTAACTAATCAAGGTGACTAATGTTTCTTCTTTCTCATAACTTATTATCTTTAGTTGTTGTATTTAATTTTTTTAATAACTGGAGGACTTTCATTTGGCTTTTGTTTATTATCCCTAGTCATGCTATTAATATTGTGGTGCTTTTTTGTGTGTGTATTCCGCTTTTGGAGATATTATTTTTGTACTGATATGTTTGGATTTATAGGAACTTTTATTTTAATGGTGAAGATGTTATATTGGTGTAGCTATAGGATATAGAAGAAGTGAATTAGTTATTTTTATAACTTATAATTACAGCATGCTTGGTTGCAAGTAATGGTGATAATTTGTGTAGGAGGAGTATAGAACACGTGCAAGTAATCTTGACAGTAACTCAACTCCAGAAAGCTCCTTTGATGCACAAAAATGGGTTGAGATTAGTGGCGGTGCTATGAAGGGTAAGGTGTGTGGTTATGGGAATAAATTTCATTGTCGTGACATTGTTGCTACTGAGACCTCCTCAAGATCAATCAACAACCATGTTACACATGACTATTTGCAAGAAACAATTACAAAAGTTGTTGATGAGCATTTGGCTAGGGAGAGGGAGGCAGTTGCTAAGGAGAGGGAAGCGGCTGCAAATAGGTAAGCAATTTTCATGAAAATAATTGAAGATGCAAAGGCGAGGGAGCAAGCTTTAATGGCGACATTGACAACATGCATGGAAAAGTTGAATACAGTGCATGGTGGTGGTTCGAATGACAATAACGGAGGTGACAATGAGAGTTAGTTTAATGGTTATTTGCCTATTTTTTTGATACGTACTGTTGTTGATATTTAAACTTATATTTGGATTGGTTGGTTTAAACATATGATTTTGGATTATGGTTGTATGAATTGTTATTTTTATGCTTATGCATTGATGGTATGGATTATATTTTTAGAGTTATAAATTGATGATGGGCTATGATTGTGAAATATTCATTATACATAATTTTGAAATGGTATTTAAATTTTTTAAATAAATTATTTTTGGTGCAAATAAATTTGTGACCGAAACGCGGTCGGTCACTAATTAGTGACTGAAATTCGGTCATTGATTTGTGACATATTGTGGCCGAAAAGGTCACTAATTCGGTCACTAATTAGTGACCGATTATTTTGTGACCGCATTTCGGTCACTAATTAGTGACCGAATCTTGATATTTTATGACGGAATTTCGGTCACAAATTAGTGACTAATTGTTTGTGACCGAATATTGATATTTTGTGACCGATTAGTAGTCAGTCACTAATTAGTGACCCAATTGTGACCGACTAATGTATGGCCTTGAAAAAATTAGTGACCGATATTTTAAAATTAGTGATCAATGATGGTTTTGGTCACTAATTTGAATTAGTGACGAGGGTTTTAGTGACCGCGCATTTCGGTCACTAAATTGGTCACTAATTACATAAGTGACCGATTTTTCGGTCACTAAAAGTCTATTTTTTAGTAGTGCATCTTTTGCTTGGATCAATTCAATTCTCTGTATATGAAGTTGATTTAATTTTTGTTTTTTATTTCTTTTCCAATCACTGCAGCAAAAATTAGGCCTAGGCCTTTGTGATGTCCATCTTTTCAATTGGATCAATTTTTAGGTATGTCTTTTTTTTTAAGTATAGATTATTATTTCAAGAATTTTAGTATTTATTTAAGAATTTATATATTTAAGTTATTCGTATTTATTGAAGTTAACTTTTTTTCAAGCAACCAATTGAAGTGTAATTAATTAAGAAGCATCTTTAAGGTATTCTATCTAATTGTTTATAAACTTTTTGAATCGATTTTCATACGTACTGGCAAGTAGTTTGTCGGTGAATGCAGGAGTACGTGGAAAAATCAAGTAATAGAGATGCAAGTAAAATTTGAATTTAGTCCAGTGGCTTGTAGCTCAAGTCGCATTAGCATCCCCTATTATGTGGGAGGTCTCCTGTTTAATCTGAATGGGCATCATTTCTCTCGAAAAAAAAAAGTAAATTTAGAATTTAGAATCTATAGCAATTTTTTTGAGCAAATTACATAATTAGTCCCTAAAGTTTCATTTTAGTCCTCAATTTTCATAACTTCATCTTTTAATCCCTAAACCTAATATTTCATTTTAATTTATTCTTCAAAACAACATTTCAGCGGTTTTTAGCTGAAAAATTGTCCATATGTGGCATTTCTAAGGGTAAATTTGTCAATCTAAGCTTTTAAGTTCCATTTTAGTCCCTCAAATTTGTTTTAAAAAAGCCCGGTCTATGAATAAAAAAGAAAGGTCATTTTCCCAAGTCTAGAGAGAAAGAGAAAATAACAAAATGTTCTAAGGTATAAGTTCTCAGAAAGAGGCAAAGATAAAGCAAGATAGCAGGTCACTCTTTGTTGGAAATAAGCTTTAAAATTTCCTCAATTATTCATTTATTTTCAACATTTTATTTTATTCAACGTGCCTATTTAGTTTTTATTTATATAAGGTTTATGGCCCATTTATTATATCAACTTTATTATGGTTTTATGATATTTGACCATGTTATTATATATATTCATATGGCTATTTACTATTGTATTTAT